>OY728133.1:321580049-326580049 GCA_963277665.1 Viscum album | reverse complement strand
TAGGGGCCGATGATCATAATAATACCTATGAAACGATAGATTCTTGGATGAATGTGGGTGATAAGGCTATCCAGAATGGGATATTCTGAGATATACAAGATATCCTAGAGATATTTTCTCAGGTGGATTTAAAAAATTATTAGAAGAAGGGTATGAGATTTGTTGAACCTATATTAATTATTTTTGTACCCTGAACATGTTGTTTTCGGATTGATTTAGAGAATATTTATTAAATATAGAGGTATCATAGTGGTGAGTTACACCAAAAAGTTACTCTCCTTTTCTAAGTTATAATTACTAAATTTGTGATGAGACGCCACAATAATGTGAATGATAATATACCCTTTGTGGGAGGTTGTTTGTTGATATTTTCTTCTTACACATCATTAAATGATTCACACTGTTCTTTTTATTATCTATCTGACAGCATTTTTGAAGTGGTATATTATTTGGGGTAATATTTGGGGTTTTCCTTTCTAGATGTAATAATTAGAAATGTTTGTTTGTTAACATGAGGATAAAATTTGTGTCCATAATACCATATCAAAATGGATTTTTTTCTTATTTTATAGGTTCGCTATTATTATTTAATCCTTTGATTTATTCCTTGATGAAAATTGTTGGATTTCAAAATGTTCATGATTGGATATTTAGATGCTTTTCTATGACCATTATTCTATATACCTAAAAATGAATATTGAAATTCTTTTCCCATTTGAGATTCTGAAGAAATGTGGATATAATGAACTCATTTTTTAAATTGGTTAAAGCATGTAAATTTAATTGTAATGGTTTCATGGTTAGAACATGTTGTCCTAATGTGGTTTAATGTAAAAGGTATTCTATTGTTTTATTTATACTCCACAAAATATATAATATATATGATAGAGTATATATGGTACATATTGGTGGTTCGCAAATCATATCTAACATTAGATCTAGTAGAGTAACACCGGTGAACATTAAAAAAATATGTTATATTTTTTCAGATAGGTTGTATCAGTGATCTAGCTAAAGTAGATAGATGGATGTTGAGAGATTGGTCTGAGGTGTTCCTAATATTCATGATTGAGTCTCCCCTTGTATTTGGTTATTGTTTGCTTCTTAAAAGCTTAAAATGTTAGGGGGAACAGTTTTAGTATTATTGTATGATTATCATGCGTTTAATTATTGATATATAAGTTTATTATTTAATTTTTATTGTTGGTTTTCCATTGGATGAAAAGACATGTTTTTTCAATGATATAGTATTTTTGTAATTTCTTTCGTATCTTTTATTATAATACTTTGATTATGGTCTTCATATTATGGTAATAAACTCTCCCCACTAGTCGATAAACTCATTTATACGAGGATGAGGGTTTTATGCCTTGTGTTTCATTTGATAGGTTTATTAATGATAAATTTTAGTATAGGAATTAGTCAAATAATTTATTACATGAGGTTAGTGTGAGTATGTGTGATGTGAATTTAGTTTTAATAGTCACATTTAATCATTATTCATTTTATTTAATAGAAAAAATATTTTCACCATTTTTGGATATATTATTTGAAGGGTTTATATATCAATATAAATTCCCTACAAACCATTGATAATCCACAACTAAAGTTATGAAAATATGAATCAATGTTACTATTTTTTAATTTTTCACTCATCAGTAATTGCAGTCTTTGAAGGATCAAAATATATCATTTCTAATCTAATATATTAAATATTAATGTGATGTTAACCACCTAGAAGTTTTATTTACTAGAACCTTCATAATAATTCTTTTACCAAAAACTATTTAACAAAATTACAATGTATTTTTTAATACCATCCTTGATTTTAATAATATATTATTATCTCATATATAATAACAAAAAAAGTCATGTTATTCTATAATTATTATATTCATCAATATAAATATTCACTATAATAAATTAGTCAATATAAAATTAGTTACTATTAGCTTATAATGTCTATATAATGTATTAATGGAAATAGAAGGATCATCCTCTTTTTTCAACACCAATTAATAAATACGATAAATAACAGACAAAAATCAGGCACTACGAGTCATGTAGGTTTTTATACATTATTAATTTTTTGGTAACATATTCTTTTTTTAAGATACTATTAAGCTATTGATTATTAATGTAAAGATTATTTAAACAATTTCTATATCTTGAATAGACTAACAGGGACCCCCCTAAATAACCAATAGGGATTATAAAAACAAAATTAAAGATTTATTTTAGTTATCATTTCAAATATTATATTTATAATGGGTTTTACTATAAAAAATATTTGGTATAAGTTTGGATCAATAAATAATTACCACATAAAACTCAAACATAAGATATTAATTAAGATGATAACACACATCAGATAATTCATTGTAATATTCTCAAAAAATTTGAATGTCTTTAATCATAATTCTTTTTTTTAGTTATTTAAGAAACTTATTCATACTTATATGATTAAAATATCCATTTTGGGAAGAATTTTCTAAAGTATTATAATTTTTCCCCATTAATTTTATAGAATTCAATGATGGGATAGGATATGGAATGTGGTATCCATCTCACAGATTTTATTATTATATTTATATAATAAAGAATAGTCCATTACTAATATATAATTGAATTCTAAGAAAGGGTGAAATATAGGGTTTGTAAGATGATTCTTACCACAATTTTTATTTGGTGAAGAGTAATATACATGAGATGGAATGGTTGTATATGTTTGTGTTCTAACATCCAAGTAATCATATTTTTCTCAGGTGGTGATTGGATATTTCTGTATTATTTTCATCAACGGAATAAATGCATAAATTCATTATCTCATAGAATATTTAGTATTCTTGAATGAATAAAAAGTGTACTTATCAACACTTAATTATTATATTGTATATCTATTATATTCATAACATAGTACTTTTCTTTTTCCCTTGGGTAGGGAGGTTTTGGGAATCAATTACCATAAAAACCTATCTCAGTTGGTTACATTTAGAAACCATAGTGTTCCTTGTATTTTAATCATTGATCCATTATTTTTGGATTATGTGGAATATTTTTAACATCCAATATGTTTATAAAATTATTTAGGCCCCTTCAATATTAATTTTCAATAATTCATTCTTTTTAAAAAATCTATAATCCTTTCATTATATTGAGGTGGTATAAATAATGCTTATTCATACCTTTTTAAAATATGTGTAATTGAATATTCAACCCTCAATGACGATTATAAATTTATCCAATAGGATTATATTCAACGGGTTTTCCTATTAACAATCAGCTAGGACCATTGATGTTTATTTATCAACAACATCAATTTAATGGAACAATAAATAATTTTATTTCTATCAACATAACAAATATATACATATTTTCAAATAATTGATTAGGAACTATAAACAAAATAGTCACATTTCATACGAGATCAATTTAAAAACTGAAGGCATTAGTTGAATTTCATGGGATGTATACATCCTGTGATATATTAGAAACATAAATGGTTTTATTGATATCATGAAATTAACTCTATAATTTAAAATGGATTTTGGGATTAAAATATATAATAAAAAATGTTTTCATGAATTATTAGCATTCCCTCAAGTTGAAATCTTTCATGGTGTTTTTTTTATATTTCTAACACTGGTTAGATTATCCTTATAATATTTTAGATAAGATTATCTTATTATGAGAATTTGATAAATAAAATTATTTTCACAATGAATTTTACACGTATTAATGTTTTTTAAGTATAATATTATCCACCAAAATAAGGTGATATTTCTCACATAAATGACTAAATAGTAACAAGATTCTTTTGTAATGGAGTTATGATGTTCTTATGGTTAATTTTTTTTATCATTTATTATGTCAACTGAGTGATTAAAAAATAGTATTTTTTATTATCTTTACTATCATATCACATATCTTATTCTCGAATATAAAATTTTACAATAATTTCTTTTTACATGATTTATTTTATTTTGAACAATTAACTGAAATAATGGGGAGTAAGTGATTCCTTCTTAGAGGAATTACTAGGGAACTTAATAACATATTAATATCTTATTAGTTATAGATTATTCAAATTATCAATATTCAAATTAAATGCTATATTTGTCTTAATGTTTATAAAAGGATATAAAACCCTCACTGGTATTTTATTTACCTCACATGTGTATATAAGAGTTTGATCAACCTGGACGCTATGATTCAATACACATAGTGAGAGGAAAATTGATGGAATGTTATTTGGTAGTGAAATGTGAAGAATATATAAACCACAATATTTTATCTTATATTACTTCCATATACAATACACTGATATTTATGTTTGTTTCTTAGTTTAGATTAATTTTAACATTGAATTATGTACATAAAACACCATAATATAATAAACAATGATATATTTTGTTATTATTATTCATAAATGATATTTACAACCTAGATGTTCAATATGGCGATATAAATAGTAAAAAAATATTTATAATTTTTTATAATTTTTTATATTTAATATATCATGGTAAATAAGTACATATTTTTAAGCAAAGTCATTTTATTCTTTAAAAAATATTAATTTACTCAACAATGGATTAATTTTTTATTGTTAACCAATAATAAAATTAATTTTTCATCAACTATTAGAAAAAATATTTGTATAAATATACTTAATTTATAAAAAAAAATTATAAAATTATGTTCTTGTAAAATTTATCTATTTTCTTAATATTTACTCTTTGATAAATAATGAAAAATTATATTTTTATTAAAAATATTATTTTCTTTTAGATTATTAACTTCATGAATTTTATTTTAAAATGGGTTTAAAAATAAAATTTGTTTATTTATGTTATTAATTATCTCATTTTGTTCTTTTGAATCAAATTTACCATCAAATTTTATATACAACATTATTACACATTTGAAAATGTTTTCATTGGATAAATTCATTTTCAACGCATATACATGTTTAATATTAATTGAATTCTACCATATATGTGAATTTAATATGGTTAATTGTATTTGAATTATTTCATAAAATAATTAATAATATATAATATGGTAAAATATTTTTTTTAATAATCAATATTAAAAACTGTAAAAATTAATTACTATAGTAAAGGTTGAAAGGGGTTCATATTGGGTTAAAATAAAATGATAAGGGTTAAAATAAACTGTAAAAATTTATAATTATTATTTTATGTATATATTTAAACTTTACATATTCTTATGTTAATTAATATCCCAATTATAATCCAATTTAAAATGAATGTGACATCCAACTATTTAAAAATGGTAAACAAATATAAGGGTTCCATTCATAACAATTATAAAATGGGACACCCTATCATATCTAATTCACACATAATATTCCTTTTAGATCCTAAAATTTATAAAAAAAAGTTGTCCAATATTCAACACATGACCTAGAGTTATTTTTTATTATTTTAAAACCATCTAAGAAGAATTTATGTTTAAATAGGAAGAGGTTGTCTGATGAAGAGTTTTCATTCTCCATTAAGAGATTTTGATTTATTTCTTAATCATGCTCTGATAATTTTTCAACTATGATGATATAATAAATTAATTATCTCTAAAATAATGAAATGTATTTATGCTAGTTTCTTATGCTATGTTTGTATGATCTTCTTTCAAATTATAAAAGAATCTTTTGATCATGTGTATATATGTCTACCAGATCGTGTCACGACCTCCCAATAAATGATATAATGGTATTTTAAATTTATATATACATAGATGATATTTATAACACAAATATAACTATTTAATTATAATTACTCAAATATATTCATACCTTCCAATCTGTTGAAAATCATAACATTGCTCATGTGTGTGTATGGACTATCACATACAAAAAGGGAATTTGATACATTTTTAATTTTAAATTGTCATGGATGGTAATAAAAATATATTTAATAAATATATATGATATATATAAAATTAAACTGATTCTTAAAAATTAAAATAATTTTCTTTATTCTCTTCCATCCGTAGAATAATTAAAATAGTGTTCATGTGTACAAACGACCTACCATCTCTTTGAATGTGTCATTTTTTTATATATTTAAAAATTTTAGATGATTATAAATATTTATATAATGAACATATGTTATATTTTAATAATGATGAATATTAATTAGTTTATTATACCTTGATAATAGTACATTCACAATAATATCTAAATTAAACCATACATAATAAACCAAGCTGTTATCACCATAAATTTTGATTTTGATAAATAATTATTAATAAAAGGTAATAAAAGAGAGTAATTAAAAACTATATGATATGATATTTATTATTAGGTTCAGGTATCATATTTATAATACATTTTTTTATAATATAGGAGGTTCGACCACATACGAAAGAAGACAGACCTACAGTAATGGATTTCAGTCTCAAATTTATTTCATGTAAGACAATTGCATGTTAATAACTTGTTTCATTTATGTTGTGTATATAATTACCATGAATATATATTATGAATGTCATTACAAAAGTTATAGGTATATATATATGGTTTTTTATTGGGGATTATCATTTAAGAGTTACAAAAGATTTAAGGGTTTATGTTTCAGTGTCATTGCTTATAATCATTTATTATTATTATGTTTACAATGTGAAAATAATAAGATTTAACTTTCAAGAAAATCATGAATTTTATTCTTCAATGGTGATTTTTTTTGAATTAATATTTTCTAATTACTTTTTCTCTTAATGTAATCAATATACAAATAGAATATTATTTATTAAAACCGACATTATTTATCTATTCGATCAAAAATTATTTTTATTCCAAGTCATTTAAAAACATCAATGATGTATTTATTATTACCAAAAAGTTATTTAATTTCATTTTTAACCATGTATTAAATTTTTTAATTTTTTTTATATAATTCTTCCTTTTGTTTTTTGAAGGAGTTATATTATATTTTTTACTGAAAATGTAAATGGAATAATTATTTTACTATACATGTAATGAATGTAATTTCCCAAATTCATGAACTCTCAAAACATTAAATCTATTATTAATATTTATCATGTTTTAAGTCATGGAATATTTTTTGAATAATACTTTTTTATTTTTTTAGATTTTAATTAAGTGATTGTAATGATAAAAATTGAATTTTTTTCATGAAATATTCCTTATGATCTTTCAAAATATTTTTCCATCGAGATGAAATAATTTGATGTTTACTAATGTTTCCCGGGGATATTATTCAATGATATCATCATTTTTCTTTCAGTGGATGGTCTATGAATACGAAAAAAATATTTTTATGAATCTTGTTTCTTTTTCCACTCTGTAGATGAATTTTAGTGATGACTATGAAACAAAATTAATTTCAATTGTTTACACTTTGATAAAATGTCTATAAAACATATTTTTTCATTGGGTTTTATATGATGAATTTTTTATGATTTTCTTCGATTTTTTTATTATTTTCATTATGTGATGTCTGGGAAAAGAATTATACAGCCTTCGCTTACATTGATGATTATTATTGGTATATGAAATCATTGGGTACATGGGAGCTTATCAAAAGACTCAAAATATATGGTACATAATTGGGTTTCTATGAAAATAAGTGGGTACACTAGATGTAATTCAAATCATAAACAAGCACATGGGTTGTTATCCCATGAATATCATGTTATGAATGACTTGGCTGATAGCCTTAACATAATATTTTATCTGATTATGTTTATGCCAAAATTATACATATTAAGACTATGATTTGTTTTAACGGTTTATGTTCTTTTATTTAAATAAAATTCAAGTCTTATAAACTATTAATATTTCTTTCATGACTATATTAAATGATTCATGATATGTAGGGCATTAATATCAAATGGTATTATCATTCCCATATTCTAATTTTTATATTCCAAGGTTAAAATGAATGGTATTATGTATAATTTATCTATGAAAGGTGATATTTAGATAGGGATGACATAGAGATGATGTATTTTAGTTATGAGAATGTTTTTATATATCATATCATCCAAATTCACCATAATATTAGAATCTTCTATGTGTTTTTGTCTAATGTAATTATTATTCATCAATTAACATGTTATGTCAATTTATAAACAGATAGGGTTTCAATATTCATGATTAGATGATATGTTTAGTTAACCATTATATATAGGATAAGAAAAAGTTAGTTAGAACCATAGGTATAAGTCTAAGTATTAACCAATTCATAGGCAAATGTCTTAATTTTTTTAGAAGGAATGAGATAGATATTACATTAAAGATAAATTCATTTCACGATACTATAAGTTCTTGTATTTATATGACATGTATTTCTAGTTTTAAGGACTCTAAAATGGGAGCATTGATATTTGGATCAATCGTTACTTGGTCCATGACAACGAGCCTTGGTGAACACCTAGTTTAAGACTACTAGGGGATATAATTTTAAATTTCACAAAAAAAAAACATAAAAGATTTAATAGATGATGAAAATTAAATACAATTGTTAAACCTAAGGTTTCATAGATTGAAAATATATTGTCCATATTTAGTAATAATATAAATGATTTTTCGTAATTATGTGTTTTAACGATATGATTATTTTTTCTCAATATAGTATTTTTTTAGTATAAGGATAGAACATGAGGGAATAAATTTAATAATGAATAAAGTTTATAATTAAATCATATTAATTATGAGAAATAAAATTTTTTGCTAATTAGAATAAAAAAATAATTACTATGGTCAGAAAATATTATCCAGGAATGAATCATGTTGATCTAATAAATGAGTAAATTAGGGGAAAATTTTATATTTATTTCTTCTTGTGTATATTTAAAAATTCCTTTAATGGTTCCACAATTCCACTAGTAATCATGAAATTTAACAGTAAAATTGAAATTATATTTTACATTCACTAGTGTTATAATTACGAAAAACTCATCACAAAAATCAATTAATTTGAAGGATATTTGGATTAATGGAGGAAACTTATCAAAAATATCATTCATCAAAATAAAATTTACACCATGGAGTAGGATAACTTTAAAAAGTTATTTTTCAATAAATACATTCCTAGTATTTATCATATGAAAACGGATAAATAATTTTTTGTATCAATCCAATGGATGATAAATATATTGGTACATATTAGGGAAACATTACATGACTCGTGAGGTATAATTAGGGCATCTTCATCCTACCAAAATACATTCTTGATTGATTATTCAGTGTCGTAAAACCATGTAACAACCATGGATTTCAAAATGATATTTTCTTCATTAGAAAATATATGTTATATTATATATAATTTTACAATTATAAAATAGAGAGGAACCAATAAAATAATATCTCCTTCATAATGGTAATTAGTTTAGTCAACTAAAAAACAAATTTAAATCAAAAAAATTACTATTGGATAAAAAAATAAAATAGAAAGGATATAATAAGAAAATATGGATCACACCAATCCATGATAGTCATTTACCCCATGAATGTTACTATACAAATGAAGGAAAATATTACTAAACCAATTGACATCTTGAAATTAAAATTATAACATTTTGAGGAATTGTAGTAAATTTTATGTCAATAAATGAAGTTGTATTTATAGAGAGAAATGTGACTTTTGGAATAGTAATATGACCATTGGTCAAATATGACCATGGGTAAATATAACTGTTAATATATTTTATTTTTTTAGTTATAAATATTTTTAATAATTATAAAATACTATTTTTTGTATATTAGTAGTAATAATGAAGGAGAATTAATGTGGAAATGATAAATGTTGTCCTCAACCAGTAGAAAAATTCTATTTGTAGCTCATTTTTTAAAACATGGGTAATAGGTTGCATCATTGGGGTCCAACCAAATCCAATCCCAATCTGAGCTTCAAAACGTGAGTTAAAAAAATAGCATAATGAAGAAGACTACGTCAGTGGAGATACCACTAAATTAATGTTGGTTGATCCACCAAAGGATACTAACACCATTACCCACCTTACCCTTAGGGAATATATTGGTGTGATAAAGGGTTGTGTGTCTACATAATATTTTCTTAATGATTAAAATCCATTTACAAATTAAATTATCATTCAATAAATACAATTTTTAGATTTTTGTAACAAAACTTATGTCTAATTAAGACAAACATTATTAATTAATTAATAGATGACAATAAAAAAATTGTTGTATTTTTTGAAAATATATATACATTTATAGTAAAGATAGGTTCTATAAATAATATTTTATTATTAAATTAATATTTTAAAACACCATTATTTAATAGAAATTATAAAATAATTGTTTGATTTTCTAGGAACATTTTATATGTTTTAAAATTTTAGTTGTTCCTTAAAAAGTACTATAATTCAATAAATAATTAATATATATTAAAAAATTTATATCCTATAATTTAGATATTGAATTTAGTTAAATTAGTATTCTATTTTAAATCATAACATTTAAATTAGTTGTTGGTAATTTTTTATGAATTTTCCAAAATACATTATATCTTAGAAAAGAGTAAAAATATAGTTTGGGGGTTTCTGTATGTATATTGACATCATATTAATTTAACAATGATTTAACAAGTAATTATTTATAATAAACAACCCAAATATATAATTTTATTTATATTAATTATTTTAATGGCTTGTAGCCTATTTTGACACAAATAAATGACTTTACAAATTCAAAAAACCAATAGTTTTCTAAAAATACCAATTTGTTGAAAATTTAATATTAAATGTCCAATGAATTATGAAAAAATGATGTTATTTTATAATGTAGTAATATATCAAAAAAATTACTCAAATTTATAGAACCATGAGATAAGAACATGTGTTTCCAATGGGTTTTCATTTTCTACAATATAGATTTCCATGACATATATTTGGTAAATTATAAACAATTTATCCACATAATCTATAAATACCAACCCATTACACCATTCCCCTTCACTCTTAATTTATAATATAAGAATTTTTTAGTATGTGTCCTCCTAAAGATTCCCAAATGTATCTTAATAGCCCAAAGTATCATTCAAAAATTTTAAGAGAAATATTTCAATCTATGGAAATTCCCATGAACTTCATCTTCATTTAAGTAATTATTATTATATACATATTATTAAATCAATGATACTTTATTTTATTATTCTTTTGTCAAAACATTAACTAAAAATAATAATTTTTTTTAATGGGGTGCCATAATTATTTTCCATTTTTCCCTTGTCAAAATCCATGCTTGTTACGTTTTGTGTTTCTGAATCTACTTCTCAATTTTATCTCTTTTACATAATAAATTCATATATTGTGAATACCAAAACCATTTAATTATCCATTTTTATTCACCTAGATGTTATTATATTTTACTTATTTGGTAATTTACATATACTAAACCCAAATTCCCTTTACTTGGTTTAAAAATGATATAATGGCCAAGACTTTAAGTACATCTGTTCTCAATTGTTTTATTTTAACCTCATTCATTATTCTCCTGATTTTATTGTCCAAATTATGTAACATGATCAACGCAGATCACATGCAATTAATAAATATGAATGTTCAGCCCCAATATCAGTCCAATGCATTGGCTAAATAATTTTATCACTAGAGATGTCATGTTTTATTTCACCTTGGTGAATTGCCTTTTAATTTATGATTTATAAAATATTGGGGATAAACCATAGTGGTAAACTTATGAATTTATTATTTAAATCCTGTAACCATTTTTCAATGTTTTAATTCATGTTAATTTTTATTATATGCATCACACTTTCTTGATCATTTTATATTTCTATACCTCATCCTTTTATTGATATAGAAGATTATCACATTATAAATTTATAATTTACATGTTCCCTTTCTGGGATCATTCACTCCCCTTTCATTTGACGTATGTCCCTAGCATATGAGAGGTAGTTAATTAACATAGGTGGAACCCAATATGAATCATTTCATATGGATTAGAAGAATTATTTTTTCTTTATTTTATTATGTTAATAATTTAAAAGATATTAAACATTAAAACATTTAGTATTTTAGTCCATATATTGAATATATTATATAATTATAGGGATGGATTCCATAGTTGGTATTATAGTATGGTTTTGTTATTTTTGGAAATTATTACATGAAGAATTTATTAATAACCATATGAATAAGTTTAAATATTTGAAAACATTTGGGAATTATAATATTGTATTAAAGTAGTGGTTCCCATGAAATGAAATATCTATCTGGATACTAAAAGTGGATTTATCTCTCACCCAGATGTATCTATGGTTAACCAATATAAAACCACCATATTGAGCTTCACATTATTGAGAATTATTGTAGGTTGTTGGGCCTTTCCAAACACATAGTGTGATACTCCTGGGGGTTTTGTTTGTTTAATCAGATGTTTTTTAAAACCATTGAAAAGTATATATAGAAAATATAATTTCTATTTGAGGATACTAACAAACATCATATTTAATAATGATGTCATATGAAATCAAATCCCTTTAAAATTTTAATATTCCTTAAAGAACACAGTTATCAATATGGTTTTATTATATTATAAATATGGTTGGAAATATGAGGAACTATATAAATGATGAGTGTGACAGATAATGCATTGAAATACTTCCAATGGAAGGATGGGGTGGAAATATTCATGAGGATTATGAATAAAATATATCGCGTTATGAATAATAACATGAATCAAGGTGAGAAACCACATTTACTATAATTGATGAAATTTGTAATTGAGTCTTTAATTCCTCAAAAAACACCTTATTTTAATGAAGCTACAGAACCCTTAATTTATAATCAAGGGATCTCCTCTATAGAAACTATATTTTATCTAGATTTTCATTCAGAGTGATGTAAATTAACCATATTTTTAATAAAATAAGAAGGATAAGTTGATAATTTGTTGACACGTAATAAAAACATAAAGATAATAATGGAGATTAATTATATATAATGAAAATAGTTGAATTAAATATTTCTCAAAAATATATTCCTAATTTGATGTAAAAAATGGAGAAAGGATTCATAAAGATAAATTAAAATGAAAATTAATATTGGGGAAGAAATTAAATAAACATTATAAAAAAATTATACACCATAATCATTGTTATAGATCCTAAAGGAAAGCTTCACATATAGTATTGGTGAAAATAAAAGACCCATCCATTGAGGAATTTTAAAAATTAATTCTATTAAATCTATGAAGGGATAGTGTGTTTCCCTATGAAGGCTCAATTGGAGTTTACAAAGATGTATTTTCCACATAATTCCAATAAAAAGAACAGACAAATGGATCCAATATCAAGGAAAAGTTTTGATTATGGAATATATGTAATTATGGTACAACAATCCACATGTATCAAATGTGCGATGAAAAATTAGAGTAACCAATATTTTTTGGAGTGGAATGTGAATCATGTGAGGAAGAGATGGTCATATATATAAAAAAATTTATGGCTAGGTCAAGACTGAACATGTAAAAACTAGCATAATAGAGAATTTGGTATATGCACAACCTTATATTTAGTGATTCATGTTTGGATAACTATTAAATTTTAAAATAAATGTAAAAATCATATGATAATGGTGGTAAAAATGACATATATTTTTATAAAACAAGGGATCATGGTTGGTATTTTTTTAACATCGAAGAAAAATTAGATACTTCAAATGATATGGTCACTGATTCAATCATTGTTCTCTAAAATCTAGAAAGTACATTGTTTAATTATTATTATATGAAATAATTTAATTCATCCATATTATGGAAGAATATAAATTCAATCCTAGAGAATCTAGAATTATAGTTATTAGTCAATAATATTGGAGGGATTACTATAACATCAAAACTATATTGAAACATTAGTATTAACTTTGGGGAGTACAATGTCAATGAAAATTTAGTAGTTATTCCCCAGTCGAATTGAACACTATACTAGGGACAGACTAAATATCTACGTATAATGTTATGATCAACTAAATAGGGAAGGAAATTTTTTAGACTTTAATTTTTAATACAATCATTATTTTCAATGTAATGATATCATGACCTATGATTTTTCATTTTGGAACCTCAAAGATCATTCTTTATGGAGGTGGTCTGTGAAGGGGGAAGAAAATAAAATAATAATGAGAGAAAATTTACGCATTGTTTAGGAATACATTTATTTATTTTGGGAATATCAACATGGAATTATTCCTTAATGAAAGTTATATTTTTACATTAAAATCATAATTAGATCAAATATTATATTGAAGGTCCTATATATAATGGAAAATGTTGAGTTAGATAAATTAAAGAAACAAATTCATAATCTTTTGGATAATGGATTTATCTAAACCAGTGTGTCTACATAAAGAGAAACTATCAACTTTTTATAGTAGAAGGGTGAATCAATGTGGATATCAATTTATTATAGAGGACATAATTCGATCAAAATTAATAATAAGTTCAATATCCCAGGGATTGATGATTAATTTTACCAGCTTCTTGGGGTTCAATTCTTCTCCAAGATGGACCTATGATTTGGGTATCATAAATTTAGGGTGAAGAAAATATATATTCTAATTAATACCTTCTAAACAAGATATGGCAATAATGAGTTTGTTCTAATGCCCATTTTCGTGGCTAGTGATGCTACAAATATTTATTGATTGGATGAATAAATTCTATAAGGATTAACATGATGATATTATGGATGTTTTTATTGATGATATAATGATACCTTAATAATCTAAAAGGGAAAGAAGGATCATCTATTTGAAATATTGAAAAAATTTAGGAAGGATAAGCAATTTGGAAAATTAATAAAATATAAATTCATGTTACATGATTTTTCATTCATGTGGCATATTATAACCAATAATGGAATCTTAGATTATCTTTTGAAAAAAAAATATATTATATCGGAGTTCCCTTTTCCTACCTTAGTAACTAAGATTCAAATAATGATTTTTTTAGATTGAAGTTATTGGAGGTTTTTGAATATAATTTCATGAAATTATAATCTACTATACAAGATGGTTCACAAAGGAAATAAGTTCATCTGAATAAAGGAGTGTAAATAAATTTTTCACAGACAATATAAGAGATTAGTTATTAAACCTTGGTTAATTGGAATCTTTTCAGAAAAAGTTTTTTTATATATTTATATATCTATGAAACGTCATGGGTGCATCCTCATGAAAAATTAAAAGGTGGATACTTATTCACCTCGGCAGTTAATGCCTCATGAGAATAACTTTATAACACAAGACCTTGATTTAGTTATATTCATTTTCACTATGAACACGCAAGTGCAACATAATTATTGGGAGAAACATGATATATAAATATTCCTCTAGAGTTTGAAGAATATATTGATGAAAATTGAATTGAACATGATAAAAATGATATGGTTGGATCTTATCATATAATATGACTATTCAATAAATTATCAATAAAAAAGTGAAAGAAAATTCGCTGATGAATTTAGTTAGAAAGACCATGTAATACTAGTAATAATGATAATTCATGGAGATCCATTCCTATCCCAAATAATTAACTAAAAATAATTCCAATAAAATATATAAAATAATATCCTAAGATAAAAAAGAAGCTGAGGTTATGAAGAATGAGATGTGCCCTGAGATAAATATGGATGAAGAAGATGTACTTAATTTTCATACTGGTTTATGTGTCCCCTTTATACCAGATAAAGAGTAGTTTATGGATGAACCACATATAACTAATTATAAATAAGTCATTATATCAATATAATGAATATAAAAAATCTTGATAATTATTGATGGGATTGTATGAAAAGTGATATTTTCAACAACACTACAGTGTGTTGGGTCTGTCAATAAGTTAATGTGGAGTAACAAATTACTAAAAGATACTACTTTCACTACCCATATCGATATAGAAGTGGGAATAAATCACTATGGACTTCATCACTGGCCTCATAATATCATCTAATGTAAATAATGTGATATGGTTTAAATTGGATTTACCCACCAATATAACAAATTTAATCACGATTTAGGAATATTTCTACAACAAAAAACATTCCACGATTTACATAAAAAATGAATTGGGGCTTCATGGGGTGAACTTCCAATAATTTTTAATCATTATTAAATGTTAAAAAATATTATATATAATTATTTAACATGATAATATTATTGAATTGAATTTTAGTACGTTATATAACCCCCAAATTGATGTCCAATTTGATAGGACTATTCATACACTCGAGAACATTATAATAACATACTTGGCATAGTTTAATGTTTCATATGATAAAAACATACCATAACCTGAGGTCTCATACCAAAAAAACATCCTCTCTACTATTGAAGTGGCACCCTATTAAGATATACATGGGACGTGAATTAAAAACACTACTTGTAGGGATCATATTGGAGAGGAAAAACTACTTGGTGACTATCTTGTGCAAGAGATGATAACAGTGGTTTAATCCATAGATCAATATATAAAATATTATTACTGTTGGTTGATGATCTATTATGGAAGCCACAAAATGGAATTGTTGTTTGATGTTAGTGAAAAATATTTCCATAAGATATGAACATTGAAGAGAGTCATTCTATTTTAAAAGAATGGAAATCCTGGCCTTATGTATATTGGATCCTTTGAACTCTTTAATGTCACTGGAGTAGTGGCCTGTCCTCCATCAATTACACCATAATAAGTTAAATTTCATGATGTAATCCATGTATAAAAATTGAAGATGTATGTACCTGATCCTTAATATGTACTAAATCTAGAGGGTGTACAACATAAATATTTCCTCTCATACGATGAAGAACAAGTGGAGATATTGGTTCATAGATACAATATTATATGGAAAATGAAAACTCTCCATGTCAAAATTTTGTGAAGGAATGATAAGTATGGAGAGGTGACATGTGAACCAGAGGAAAAAATCAAGAGGAATTTCACAAACATATTCTCAATTGGGAATATGATTTAAAATTTGATAGACAAAAGTAATAAAAGGGAGATAATGCAAAAATCCCATAATTTTAAAATATTTTTTTATTGTGGAAATGTTTTTTATATTATATTATACTTTATATACGAAAACTATTGAGGAAAAAATCATATCATATATGATTTATAATGATCATTACATTAGTAATCTTCAAACCTAATTATAATGAAAAACATTAATATTAGAAAAAATATATTACATAGAATATCTTAAATCGAGAAATATAGATTTCCCTATACTGTTGGGATCATTAACCCTATAACCAAAACTATATGAATGTAGAAAAATATTAGTAAACAAAAACATATCTTAGAAAACAAAAAATATAACCTTAGGAGGAATTGTAGGTAATTTTGTGTGAAATAATGATGTAGTATTTATAAGGATTAGTGTTATTATTTTAATATTAATATAACTTGTTTTTAATATTAAAATTATTCTATTTAATAGTTGGGAATTATAACCAGTATAAAAAATTGTACTATTATAATAAGTGTTTATATGTCATAATGATAATGTATAATTGATTTAGAATGGAAAAGTGATGTCTTCAACCAGTAGAGTCATGGAATTTGAACCCTATTTTTCTGAACTAGAAAGGGTGTTAGTGTTACTGGGGTTCTCCCTTGGCCAAGCCCAAGAAAAGCTTCAAAAAGTGATGCTTGAATGAAATTTCTTATAGTAGAGGTCCAAGTGAAGGGATATTACAACCCATTAAATGTTAGTGGAGTCACCCTATAAAACATACATCGTCACACACTTTACCCTTAGGGAATACCTATGTTTCATAAGTGGTTAAATTTTTAATCCTTAATTACATGTTGTTTAATTTCTATTGTATAAATAAAATGGTTTTCATTAATTCTCATTTTGAGAATAATATTTTTTAATTAAATATAGGTTTATGTAAGACCATTTTGATAAAAAAATTAAATGGAAAAAAATAATTTTAAGTTTTAAAAAATATATAAACTTTTATATTAAACACAGGTATTCCAAATAAATTTTTTTACACTTATGATAACATTATCTTTGGAAAATCATTTTTTCCTCGCATCATGGGGCATAATTTAATATTAAATTATTTCTCTAATATGATTATAATTTTATAATTTTTTTTAATTTTATGAATGATAAAAATTAACATTATATAACAAATTCTATATTTTTTGTGTCATAATGAATTCAAGAAACAAAATAAATTAATTACCACTGTTAATATTAAAATAGGATTACCGAGGTGGTCAAACAAACTAGGTAGTTCCTAAAATTTACTATGAAAATTACAAATAACTATTTTATGTTCTTATTTCCAAATTGTATCATATATGGATTAAGAATAATCCATTTTTTATGCTCGTGACCAACAACTAGAGATGAAATTATTATATTACCTAGAAGGAGTAAAAGTGTTCTACTTTCATCAATTATAAAAGGGTTCCAGACCTCCCCTCCACATCACACTATAAAGTAAAATGTTTCATTAAAGTCATAAAAAATCCATTCAATACTTATCTAAACATGACCTTGTGTACATATTTTTTTTCATAATTCCATCATTAGATGACTTTTTTTATAATCCTTAAGAGGTTGTCTAAAAAGAGTTATCATTGTAAACTAAGAGATCTTGTTTTAATTCTTATTCCACCTATTTCAATACTTATTCAACAATAATAATATAGTAAAATGATTACAATAAATAAATTAATATGTTTTTATTCTAATTACCAATTTCAATTAGTTATTTCATCAAATGGGTAATAAAATCACCTATTAAGTGTGAAGCAGACTACCACCTTGTGAAATGATGTTAGTTGTTTCCATCACAACTTACCATGAAATGAAATATTGATGGATTAAAATTATATATATGATATTTATGCACAAAGTGTGCTTATAAAGTTATAATAACATAACTACCATTTACATTCCACTATATTGGAAAATATAACATCTTTTTTGCATATGTGTTGACTACCACCTCTATGAAGTGATGTGATAGGTTTTTATTTAATTTTAACTTATGAAATAATACGGATAGATTTATAATATATATATATATATGTATGTATTATATTAAATAAATATTATTCTATTAATGTTATATATTTGAAAACTTTCTTCTATTGCATATTTTTAAAATATTAAAGCAGCATGCTTTTGTATATATGTCATTCCATCTTCATGAATGATGTAACTCATTATTCCATCATTAAATATGATATATGATTATAAATATATATGTAATGAATTTATATAATATTTATATCATGGTAAATATTCTATAGGTGATGTAACCAAGAAATTATCTGTGGTATCAAAATTTCCATACAAAAGTCTACATTAAAAATATAGAAGTTACTTCAAAGAAAATTGATTTTTTAAAAGAAATAATTTTTATTTTCACATAATAATCATTACCAATATTTTAGATGAAGATATTACTAATGTATTGAACCAATTTTTCCTCCAAAATTTTTTCATTAATGTTATTTATTTCATCAACTAAGACTATAAATATGACATTCATTTTGTAATGATATGATAAATCTTTCATCAATGGATGCATTTTTCATTTGTTTCCCCAAGATATGATATTCCATTAATAGTACATATAAATATATGGATAATTTAATAGATAAATAAATATTATATCTTCTTTAAATATTGATAATTATTTTATAATATTCCATTAATATTTTTTATCATTTGTTTATTACTAAAATAAGTTACATGAAAAATTATATACATATTATAAGAAATATTAAATATTTATATATAAATAAAAATTATAAGATAATATCAAAATAAATAATTCTAATGATCTTATAATTATTAACATACTTTACTACATCAATACAAGAATGAGAATTAAGACCAGTCCTGGAAATTTTATCTTTTTTCAATTTATCATTTCATAAAAGTTTAATGTAATATTTCATGTTATATTTATATCATCCATATTGATTTAAATTATAAAAGGTGAAATTTTTTCAATCCATTATTTAGATAAAATCTAAATTTCATTATAAAATAACATTTCAATTAGACTACGAAGCCTTATTTACATGTTAATAATAGAACATATCCAAAAGATATAGTATTATTATACAATTATTTTCTACCAGATGAGGAAATTAACATTACGAGCATATAAGAGGGGGATATTTGTATATTTTTCCAATATAAGAGTAACATAAATTATAATGTGTTCTTCAGTGAAATTAAAGATAAAAAATTATTGCATAAGAATATGTGTGCTGAGTTTTATGTGTGTATGGATAATGTTAATGAATAAGATTATTTTTATGGTAGTTTGGACAAGAATAATTCTCTGTATACTATTCAAACCAATGGCCTTGATATATTACAACCAATTATAAAAATAAATTCTTAATGAGAGTGAAATCTAATTTCAAAAAGAAAATTTAAAAATAGAGGTAAATATATGAAATATATCCATAGAAAAACATTGGGAAAAAATATTTTTTACACATGATGACTTTTTAAAAGAACTACATAAATGAATAATACTCTATAACTTGAAAATGTTTCAAAAAAAAATAAAAAGAATCGTTCTTTTAATATATAAGAACTGAATGATTCAAACGATGAACAAGTAGTTTTTCCCAATAAGAAAAATGAGAATCATAACAACAATAATGAATAATTAATCATGTAAATATGGATAATTAATAATAAAAACATAAACAAAGATAAAATAATCAAATTAATTTGAAATACATTATTAATGCTAATAAATAAATAAAATATTTAATTATAATAAAAAATAAATTTGGATTTAATATTATATATTTTATATTTTTAAATTCAAATCTACAGTTTTATAAACAATTGATGAACTCTATAATTACAATTTATGTTAGACATCCTTTTACATAATTTGAAGTCATATTTATGTCATGATGATATTTCAAATCATTATATATAAATAAATTCTATAGATTATTTTTATTCAGTAAAAAATGACATTGTTTGAAAAGAATCAAAAAATCACCTTAAGACTATTATAATGTGTTAATTCAAAGACTAAATTGTTCATAGTCATTTTCATATTGTAAATATTTTTATTTTACTTTTAAATTAAATGGTATAATATACTGAAAAAAATAATAAATAAAATATTATATTTATGTTTCTATGAGCGACAAATTATATTTGTTATCATTTCTCAATTTTATATATCTGATAGTTATTTAATATATCTATTTTTTCTAAAATTATATGAAAAATTATATTATTAAATATTAACCTAATTATAATATTATACTAAAAAATTTAAAATATTGATTATTAAATTTTAATTCTATTATTCTTTTATGATATATAATGATAGAGATATTTGAATATAATTATCATATTTAATTTTATGTGTTTCTTTCCATTAAAATTAAAAAACAATTAGTCATTTTTCTATTCTCTTTAGTCCAATTTTTATTTTAACATATGGTTGTTATTTCCAAATACTAAACACTATTAATTTGGTCATATTGTTACTACAATTCTAAAAATTCATTTATTTTACTTATTTAAGGATTTACCCAATTTTATATCATTATTATTAATATTTTGCATTAATATGAAAATATTTTTTCCAATACATTGTTTTATATTTATAGTATTGGTCACATCTATGATAATATTACTGGACTTAAAACCACCACAATATTATGATCTAGTTTAATTATTTACGTTTATCTATTGTCCCATTAAAATTATATAAATTATATTGATTATATTTATAATTCAAATTTAAATTTTGATAATGATGAAATAAAATGATTTTTATTAAATTGTGTATATTTTTTATTTTGTGATATACCATGCATATATTTATCAAGGATAATGTTTCATATCTGAAAATTTTATGTCGTTAGAGAAAAGATTACCAGTCTATCTAAAACCCACCAAACGAGGTGAAACAATTACTTTCCAATCCACATAAACATTTCCAATTTTATATCTGGATATCATTCCCTCATAGATCTTATTTCTGGATTCCCTGACCTGAAAACCCATAGACATATATGTGGATACATATCTATCACTAAAAAATATAGCTTAATGTACATGGAAATTCATACATTCATACATTAAGAGTTATCTTATTGATAATTTTTTATTAATTCATCCTCATTTTTAAAAAATATGGATTTTATTTAAAATTATTATTTTATATGATTATGGTAGAGAAATAGAAAATAGTGAAGGAAACAAAAATTAATTGGGTCTATGAGGTTAAAATTATTGATTAATTTTCTTAAATAACAAATTTTTTATCCATTGTTTTTTAAGAATTTCTTTATAATATATATTTTCTTTAAAAATGTTTGAAGGATATTTAAGGTCTTCACCAATATTCTTATTATAAGGGAATATGGTTTCTAGGAATCGTAGATAATTAGATGGGTTAGTTTTTACCTCATGTAGTCATAGAAATATTTATATGTTATTGATGTACATCACATGTAAATAGGAAATTGATGAAATGAGGTTCAAATATTGAATCAATTCTAATTTATTAAATTCATTATGATACCTACTAAATCAATTATTTAAAATATTCTATTTGTTTCAGTGTGGTATAATTTCATCAATTAGGTAGGTTTCATTTTGAAATAACCTAGTTTTCATTTCATAATCTGTCAACATTTATCTTTTTTATTAATGAATTTTAATTGATATGAACAATTTATTATGAATATTTTCAAATGAATTAGTACTTGTATGGGATTTTATACCAAATACATCATTGAATTTTTAGGGAAAGATATTTTTTTATGATTTGATAAATGACTATTTCAATAAAGAACCTATTTAAATTTTATAAGGGTATTGATCCTCCAATCAATTTAAATATGAATAAAAGAGTTATAGTGATATAACTTATTGTATACCTATTTAAAATTTGTTTAGGTGGTTAATAATTTTAATCCAAAACTACATCACAATATTTTCATTATATTTTGTTCTTTTTATTCATTTTATATGGCCCCATCCTTAAACATTACATAATCTTGGGTTATTTCAAGAATTCACAATAAGGATCTTTTCGGGATTAGAGTTTTAGTGAAATAGATCATAAATCATGAATTACATTCCACATTTAAACAAGTTGGTTATATCAAAGACAATGTTCATTTTTTAAACAAAGGAAACATATTTAAAATAAATCATGGTTTCTTTTATGATAATTCCTCGGCAATATCATCGCATCATGTACTTTTCCCTTGACCTGCGAAAAAATTTTCAAAAACATGGGATGAGTATAAAAAGGTCAGTAATGGATATAAAAATAAGGAAAGAAGACATTAGTCTCTGTATACATAAGAATCAATGAAATCATAATTTACTCATAAAACATAAGCACATTAACATACCTCATGAAATCATAATTTTTATGAATAAGACATAGAAATCATAAGACATAAAGGCAACTTGAGGCATTCATAACATTCATACGTAGGTAGTAACCCTCATGGTTACATTCGGAATACCCATCCTAGTATATTCCCTAAATCTAATTAGAGAAACCTTAGCATTTAACTCCTTCGTGTTACCCAATGCATTAGAGAGATATCACGGGCTCACCTTCCCTTAGTTTCTCACGGAACCACCCGACTTCACAATTACCAAGAACCATAACATAATTGTATCACATAAAACATCCATAAAGGAAACATAACATTTCCATATTTCATTCACAAGATATCAATACAACACATTGATATAATAAAAAAATTATCAAAACCATTTTCAATACCAAAATAAAAAAAGTAAAACATGGTATTTATTTTTCATTTAAAAAATAGTTATGGCTTGTAGAGGAAGTCGATACTCAAATAATTGTCACGGTGGCAGAGAAGTTGTTGTTACTGCATACATAAGACAAAAACATTCCTTTTGTCGTTTAATAAAAAGCTTCATGTAAAAATATTCCTTTTGAATAAAATTAAAAGTCAAAAGGGTTTATTATAAAACTAATAAAAGAAGTTCATATATAAATTGACATATGCCTCAATGAAAGGAGATTGAGACGAAGTCCCTTACCTCAAGTTCGACTTGTTCTCGTCCATTCTTTATAATCCTAAATAATAAACACAGGTAAATTTATAATTTCTTATGGAATTCCTTTAAAGTTTATTATTAAATTCAATCACATATTATCATGTTATAATAATTATTTAATTATGTGAGTTCATATCATACATTTTGTCGATGTTCGGTACATGAGTCAAAAATGAACTTGATTGAAAAAAATTGCCCATATAGTTATAAGTACATCATCTCCAGAATGATATTAATGACTTAAATATCATATATATATATAGTATATATTCATTTTATACTATTCCATAACATTTGGAGATAAAAAATGAAATTCACCGTTCATGGAGACGGTATGCCATACGTACACATGAACGCTACTTTCATTTCATTGTCATATTAATGGAATTAAAACAAAATGAGACATATATAAATTATAATTCTAGTATTATATATATGTTATATAGGTAAAATAAGTTTATTAGTTACATTCTTTATAAATTCCATGTTTGTCATGAACGAGTCACATCACTTGAGGGGCGGTAGTCCACACATCCTCATATGAAATTATCACATTTTCACAACATGAAAATCATAAAAGCATGTTTTAAATATAAAATACAGAAGAATATAGAGGAAATAAATATAATATATATCATATATAAATATAGTTCCATCATAATGGCCACCATGAAAGGTGTTAAAAGATGATTGAACAATCATCGTTTCGTGAGGCAGTAATTCACCCCCCACAGAAACAGTATGTTCTTTAACCATTAGATGGAGGTCTGTGTGAGTGTAGTTAGAATCCTGATAATAACAAAATCCTAGTATATTTAGGATACTGGTGTTATTATGGGATCAAATTATATGAAGATTGTGGTGATTGAAGAAGGAAAATAAAAGGATGCACTCGAGAGAAGACATTACCTCTAAATCGAGTAACTCTTTTTGATTTGATCCAAAGGATTCCTTGGGAAGACTTCTACCCAAAGTGAGGATTCTAGGAGTAATAGAGGTATGTGGAGAGATAGTATTAGTAGAGTTTGGATAAGCCAAGGTCTTGAGATGTGGGGTTAAGGGGGTACAGGTGGGGGTCTTTTATAAGAGGGGGGAGCGTCACTTTTGGAAAGACTTGAAATGTTACTTTAATATAAAATAATTTATAGATTTTAAAGAACTCACAATGATATATTTTGAGGATAAGGTGATAAGGGTTCAAAATCCACCCATCCAATAGGTTTTTGACAAGTTTATGTCTTAGATGTTACCTTATCTTTTCATTTTATTTAAATCGTTCATTAATGAGGTAATCACTGCATCATCATGGTGTCATAAATAAATTTATTTATTTAATGTCTAAAAATTATATAAAAATTACCATGATGTATAAAATCATTTTATCTTTTCAATGACTATATAGAGTCTAATAAATCATTTATGTAAACAAAAATAAAACTTTTTTACATAGAATATACAAACCATTGTTATATTTCACTTCTTTTTAAAAATATTGTCATAAATGTCACTATTACACCCATGTGACTCTATGGGCCCTCAAGATCGGTTAAAATATTCCCATGGTCGTACATGACTCAAAAAAGGGGATTTAGACACATTTGGGGTCATTTTATATTATTATGATGTTATTTTATTACCCTTAACTATCTGATTACTAATTAATCACGATAATTAATGATAATTATCGTCGTTACTATTCATATTGTCCAAAAAGAATAAGGTATTAATTAAATAATTTGGAAATTCTGATTCCAAATATGGAATCCATTTTACCAAATTCCAAACATAGAAATTGCATTAATTAATTTAAAACTAATTCTTGTTGTCAAAACAAATAGCGTGTTTTTAGAAACAATATCTATTAAAAGATTGACAATTGTTTATTCCCAATTTCAATGTGAAATTCATTATAATGACCACCATTGGATTAAATGGTAAAAATATATTATAATTACACTTTAAAACCAATTAAAAATATAATCTAACCATATGATAAAAATATATGAAAAAGCAGTTTTGAAGTAAAATGCCGTATTTTTCACTATTCATTAAAAAATGTACATTGTCAGAAAAATACGAAGAATTTATCCAAAGTAAATGTAAATGTCCCAATTCCGAATAATAAATTTATTTTGAAAAATATATCTTATAAAACTATCAAAATTTATATTTAATAATGGTTTTTCATCAAAAGGCGGTAAAACAATCTTTTAAAAATATAAGAGTATTCTATGCTTAAGATTGGATTTATTCTCATTTTAAGCCTCTAAAACACTATATAATTAATAAATAGATATAGATATGAAAATATATTGTTCTTTACTTACTTGGGATTTCACATACTTCCCCCCTTTAGGAAATTTCGTCCCTGCAATTTATTTACTTATCGAATAGTTGGGGGTATTTATCCCTAATTGCATTTTCATATTCCCAAGTTGCCTGTTAGACTATATGGTTTTTCCATAGAACCTTTACCTGATGACTCGCCTTATTCCACAACACTTGCTCCATGTGGTCGATATTTTGGACTGGTTGTTCCTCATAAGAAATATTCTCTTCCAGCTGAACAACCTCTGTACTCAAAACATGAGATGGATCTAGCATGTACTTCCTTAACATTTAAACATGAGAATGTTTATGTACCTGAGATAAACTCGGAGGTAAAGCCACTTTGTATGCCACTGATTCAACTCTCTCCAGAATTTCATATGGTCATATGAACCTTGGACTCATCTTTCCTTTCTTACCAAATTAAATCACACTTTTCCATGGAGAAACTTTGAGGAAGACATAATCACCTACCTCAAAAAAGAGATCCTTCCTCATGTTGTCTGCATAACTATTCTGAATGCTCTGCGTTGTTCTCATGTGTTTCTTTATCAACTAAAATTTTTCTGCCATATCTTCTACTAATTCTAGTCCCATCTACTTCTTTTCACCCATTTCATCCCAAAAAAGATGTATTTTGATACTGCTTCCCATATAATGCCTCAAATGGTGTCATCTGTATACTGGATTGAAAACTGTTATTATAAGAAAACTCAACCAATGAAAAATGTTGGTCCCATCTTCCTGGATAATCCATCGAAAAATCACGTAGTATAACCTCCAAATTCTGAAATGTTCATTCTGAATTCCCATCTTATTGAGGATGAAAAGCTGTACTAAAATTTAATTCAGTACCCAACGACTTCTGATGGCCTTTCCAAAAGTTAGAAGTGATCTTGAGATCATGATCAGATACAATAGAGAGTGGAAATCCATGTAACTTGGATATCTCTTTAAGATACAATCGAGAAAGTTGATCTAGGGAAAAAGTATCTCGTATAGCAAGGAAATGAGCAGATTTAGTCAAGCGATCAACAATAACCCAGATTTCATTATTACCTCGCGTTGTCTTTGGTAATCCCACTACAAAGTCCATGGATATATTCTCCCATTTACACTTTGGCACTAATAAAGGTTGAAGCATCCCTTTTGGTAACTACCGCTCTACTTTAACCTATTGACAAGTCAAACACTTAGCAGAAAAATCAGCAATATCTCATTTCATTCCAGCCCACCAGTAATACTCTCAAAGATCATTGTACTTATTAGTACTACATGGATGAACTAAAAATGGAGAACTATGAGCTTCCCATAACAACTCTCTCTTCAACATTGAATCACAAGGCACACACAATCTCTTCCCAAATCTAAAAACACAATCATTATCAATGTTGAATTTATGTAATATACCATTCTGAACCAGCTCTACATTTTTCTACAACTCATTATCTTGCTTCTATCTTTGATTAATTTTGTCTGATAGAGAAGATTTCACTAATACCTGAAACAAAACAGATAAATTTCCTGCACCAACTTCCAATGCAAAATTTATCAAATCTATAACAAAAGGATCATGTTCCAAGCGTAACATGGTTAATGAGGCATTACTTTTTCGACTCAAATAATCTGCCTCTTTATTTTATTTTCTTAGGTGGTAGTGAATCGTGAAATCATAATCCTTGATTAATTCTAGCCATCTCCTCTATCTCATGTTCAATTCTTTCTAATTGAATATATACTTTAAACTTTTTTTATTAGTATATATTTCACATTTTACACCATCCAAATGATGCCTCCAAATTTTTTAAGCGAAAACAACAGCAGCTAATTCCAAATCATGTGTAGGCTAATTTATCTCAAGATTTTTCAACTGACGTGAAGTATATGCAATTAACTGATCATTCTATATTAGGACACATCCATGTCCTTTCAATAAAGCATAATTGTAGATAACAAACTCGTCATTCTTGGAAGGTAGTTCCAATACTAGATCATTCACCAATCTTCTTTTCAATTCCTATAAACAATCATCACAATATTTTTTCCAGATAAACATTACACCCTACCGAGTTAGCTTAGTCCATTGTATGGACTACCGTGAAAAATTTTTAACAAACCTTCGGTAATAGCCTTCCAAACCAAGAAAACTATGAACCTCGGTTATATTTGTGGGTCTTGGCCATTCTCCAACAACCTTTGTTTTTACAGGATCAATAATTATTCCATCTTTAGAAACAATGTGATGAAGGAAATAAAATTTTTGCAACCAAAACTCACACTTGCTTAATATTCCATTCAATTTCTATTCATTTAAGGTTTTTAAAATAACCCTTAAATGATTTTCATGTTCCTCATTACTTTTATAAAACACCAAAATATCTTCACTGAAAAAAACCACAAACATATCCAAGAACTCATTGAAAATTCTATTCATAAAGTCTATGAATACAGAAGGTGCATTGGTTAACCCAAAAGGCATAACTTCAAATTCATAATGGCCATATCTTGTATGAAACGTAGTCTTCAAAATATCTTCTTCCTTTACCTTCAACTAATGGTACCCCGATCTAACGTCAATCATTGAAAAATATTGAGCTCCCTGGAGCTGATCAAACAAATCATCGATATGAGGAAAAGGATATTTGTTCTTAATACTGATTTTATTCAAGGATCTATAATCAATGAAATGTCTCATTGAACCATCTTTATTTTTGTCAAATAAGATAAGAGCACCCCATGGTGATGTCCTGGGTCGAATGAAACCTTTCTCTAATAAATCTCGCAATTTCTCCTTACACTCTAAAAGTTTAATTTGAGCCATTTTATAAGGGTGTTTTGAAATTGGCTTTGCATCAAGAACTAATTCAATAGTAAATTCAACTTCCCGATTTGGTATTATTCAAGGAAACTCATAAGGAAAAACATCAGGATACTCATTTACCACTGGCACATCATTAATCTAAACAGTTCATTTTTGAAACAATATGTGCAAGGTAACATTCATTTCCATATTTTACGAGTTTCTCAGCCACTTGATATGTGATCAATAGTAAGGGATCATTCTTGTACACAAACTGAAAGTCATTCTGAAAAGAAACTTATTTTTCTCTAAATTCAATCTTAGCATGGTAAAAAAAGATCCAATCCATACCTAGGATAACATCAAACTCTTCTAGAGGTAAAATAATAAGGTTTTCAAGTAAATTCATTCCACGGATAAGTATAGGAGAATTATTATAAATTTTTTTTTCCTCAACATTTCCCCCAGGTGTTTTTACCACAAGTTCAAGAGTCATTTCTTGAGATGGAATTCCCAATTTTATATAAAAAAATTCAGATCTGAAAGAATGTGTAGATCCCAAATCAAATAACACATTTGAATATTCTAAAAAAACAAACAATGTACCTGATACAACTTCATTTGATGGCCCAACATCTGATTAAGTAGTTTCAAAGGATTTCACCCCACCTTTCTTCTTGTAGTCTGACTACTTTCCATCATTCGAGCTCTTTGTTGAACACTCGTTTGCATAATGACCCATCTCATTGCACTTCAAACATTTCACTAACTGTGAATCAACATTGGTTTTACCATTACCCTGATCTTTTCTAGTGCAATCATGAGCCTTATGTCTCATCTTACCACATCAGAAGAAATTTCCATAATTCAAAAGACATTCCCCAACATGGTTTTTACCACATTTATCACAAACTGAAAACATAGTTTTTTTACCATCAAACCTTTTTGAAGGATTCTTCCCTTTCCCTTAAAACCTCGATCTCTTCTTCTGTTGGTTTTCTTAGAAAACTTTCTCATCGGCAAACTCTATTACCACCTTCTCAGCACATCAAACAATATTTTCATAACTTTTCAACTCATGAGAAGCTAATTCCCTTCGATATTTTAGCATTAATCCTGAGTAAAAATGATTTATTTTACTATCAAGGTCTCTGATAAAATTTGGAGCATACCTTGCCAATCGAGTTAACTTTACTTCATAAGCAGCCATTGAGTTGTCCTCTTGCCTCAATTCCAAGAATTGTTATCCATCCTAAGTCAAACAGCGTTTGGAAAATATTTATCAAGAAACATACCTTTGAATTCATCCCAGTCAAGAGAATCAATCTCATCACAGTCCCTTATATTTTTAACCATCGACCACCACTGATCTGCTTCACCCTCAAAAAAGTAAACAGAAAGACTAGCCTTTTAATTGTCTAAACACCCCGTGACATTTAAAATATTCTCTAGTGCATTAATACACCCTTCAGCTAGCATAGGTTCATATGATCCTCTGAATGATGGGGGATGTTGCCTCATGAAATGTTCCACAACTAACATGTTCTTCTACCATTGATCTGGATGATTTCATGCATGGATACCACCACCATTTATCGCTTGATTCAACTACGCCATTACTACAACAAACTATTCAGTTCCAATTCCGACCATCTCAGGATGCTGATTTGGAAGGTCATTTCCTTCTGTATGCCTTTCTAGCACTGGTTCCCTATTTCCTCTACAGAAAACCATTCTGAAAAAACATGTCTAATATGAAGAAACCTGGTAATCATCAAATGATATATCATTTAAATTTGACCATAATGTGTAGAAAAATATTTTTGGATAATCATTTAATAGAATTGTAACTCCTAAAGTTATCTAAACTGACCTTTGATAGCATCTATAAGGCCCCGCCCTTAAACATTACTTAATCTTGGGTTATTTCAAGAATTCACATTAAATATATTTTCAGGTTTTGAGTTTTAGGGAGTTAGATCATTAATCAAGAATTATATTCCACATTTAAACAAGGTGGTTACATCAAAGACAATGTTAGTTTTTTTCACCAAAGGAAACATATTTAAAATAAAACATGGTTTCTTTCTTGATACATCCTCGACGCTATCATGACATCATGTAATTTTCCTTTGACCTATGAAAAACATTTCAAAAACATGGTATGAGTATAAAAATCTCGGTAAGGGATATAAAAATACGGAATGAAAACATTAGTCCATGTATATATAAGAATCAACGAAATCATAATTTACTCATAAAACATAAGAACTTTAACATACCTCATGAAATCATGAGATTTATGAATTACTCATAGAAATCATAGAACATAAAGGTAAATTGAGGCATTCATAACATTCTTATGTAGGGAGTAACCCTCGTGGTTACATTTGAAATACCCATCCGAGTATATTCCCTAAATCTCTTCAGAGAAACCTTAGCGTTTAACTCCTTTGCATTACCCAGTGCATTGGAGATCTATCTCGGGCTCACCCGCCCTTATTTTATCACAGAACCACCTAACTTCATAAACAATTCTCATGAACCATAACATAATCGTATCACATAAAACATGCATTAAAGAAACATAACATTTCCATATTTCAATCACAACATATCAATACAACACATTGATATAATCAAAAAATTATCAAATCCATTTTCAATATCAAAATAAAAGAAAAGTAAAACATGGTATTTATTTTTCATTTAAAAATTGTTATGTCTTGTAGAGGAAGCCAAAACTAAAATAATGGTAACGGCAGCGGAGAAGTCGTTGTCGCCGCATACGTAAGACAAAAACATTCCATTTGTCATTTAGTAAAATTATTCGTGTAAAAATATTCCTTCTGAATGAAATTAAAATTCAAAAGGGTTAATTATAAAACTAATAAAATAAGGTCGTATATTAATTGAAGTATGCCTCAACGAAAGGAGATTGAGACGAAGTCCCTTACCTCAAGTCCGACTTGTTCTTGTTCGTTCTTTATATTCCTTAATAATAAACTTAGGTCAATTTATAATTTCTTAAGGACTTCATTTAAATTTTATCATTCAATTCATGTCACATATTAACATGTTATAATAATTAGTTAATTATTTGAGTTCATATCGTACGTTTTGTCGATGTTTGGTACATGAGTCAAAAATGAACTTGTTTGAGATGAATTGCCCGTGTAGTTATAATTAAATCATCTCCAGAATGGTATTAATGATTTAAATATCATATATATCCAGTATATATTCGTTTTATACTATTCCATAACATTTGGAGATAAAAAATTAAATGCACCGTTCATGGAGACGGTAGGCCGTACGTACGCATGAACGCTACTTTCATTTATTTGTCATATTAAAGAAATTAAAACTAAATGATACATATATATATTATAATTATATTATAATATATATGTTTTTTATGTAACATAAGTTCATTAGTTACATTCTTTATAAATTTCAATGTTTGGCATGAACGAGTCACATCACTTGAGGGGGCGGTAGTCCACACTTCCTCATACGAAATTATCGCATTTGCACAACATGAAAAGAATAAAGGTATGTTTTAAATATAAAATACAGAAGCATATATATGACATAAATATAATATATATAATATATAAATATATTTCTATCATTATGGCCACTATTAAAGGTGTTAAAAGAAAATTGAACAATCATCGTTTTGTGAGGCAGTAAGTCACCACCCACTGAAACAGTATGTTCTTTAACCATTAGACAGAGGTGTGTATGAGTGTAGGTAGAATCATTATCATAACAACATACTAGTATATTAAGTATACTGGTGGTATTATCGGATAAAATAATAATAATATAGTGGTGATTGAAGAAGGAAAATAAAAGGAAGAAACTCGAGAGAGGGAATTACCTCTAAATCAAGTAACTCTTTTTGATTTGAGCCAAAGGCTTCCTTGAGAAGACTTCTTCCCAAAGTGAGGCCTCTATGAGTAATAGAGGTATGTAGAGAGATAATATGAGCAGAGGTTGGTTGAGACAAGGGCTTGAGAGGTGTGGGTAAGAGGGTAGAGGTGGGGGCCTTTTATAAGATGGAGGAGGGTCACATTTGGAATGCCTTGAAATGTTACTTTATTATAAAATGGTTTTCAAATTTTAAAGTTCCCACAATGATATATTTTTAGGATAACGTGATAAGGGTTCGAAATCCACCCATACAATAGGTTTTCGACAAGTGTATGTCTTATATTTTACCTTATCTTTGCATTTAATTTAAATCGTTCATTAATGAGGTAATTACTACATCATCATGGTGTCATAAATAAATTTATATATTTAATTTCTAAAAATTATAAAAAAATACCATGATTAATGAAATATTTTTTCCCTTATAATTACTATTTATAGTCTAATATATCATTTATGTAAACAAAATTAAATTTGTTTACTTAGGATATACAAACCTTTGTTATATTTCTCTTCTTTCTAAAAATAAGGTCATAAATGTCACTATTACACCCATGTGACTCTATGGGCCCTCAAGTTCAGTAAAAAGCTTCCCATAGACTTCCATGCCTCAAAAAAGGATTTGAACACATGTTGGGGTTATTTTATATTATTATGATATTATTTTATTACCCTTAATTACCCGATTACAAATTAATCACGATAATTAAGGATAATTATCATCATTACTATTCATAATTTCCAAATACAAAAAGGTCTTAATTACATAATTTTAACTTTATGATTCCAAATATTGAATTAATTTTACCAAATTCCAAACACAGAAATTGCAGTAATTAATTTAAAAATAACTACCGTTGTCAAAACAAATAGCGTGTTTTTAAGAAACAATATCTCTCAAAAGATTGACAATTGTTTATGTCCAATTTCAAAGTGAAATTAATTATAATGACCAAAATTGGATTAAATGGAAAAAATATATTCTAATTACACTTTAAAACCAATAAAAATATAATATAACCATAAAATTAAATTAGATGAGAAAGCTGTTTTGAAGTAAAATGCAATATTTTTCACTATTCATCAAAAAATGAACACTGTTAGAAAAATAACAAAAATTTATCCAAAGTAAATATCAATGTCCCAATTCTAAAGAATAAGTTTATTTTGACAAATAGAGCTTATAAAAATGTCAAAAGATAGATTTAAAATTTGTTTTCCCTCAAAAGGCGGTAAAACGATCTTTTAAAAATGTTAGAGTATTTTATGCTGAAGATTTGATTTCTTCTCATTTTAAGCCTCTAAAAACAATCTAATTAATAAATAGACATAGATATGAAAATATATTATTATTTTCATACATGGGATGTTACACATTTTCTATTTAATATCACTTAATTATGATATGTTATATATTATAAAATTATTTGTTATATTAAAAATAATTTAGTGATTGTTGATATAATATTTCATAACAAATATCATCCCAATGTTAAATTATTTGGTGAGGAAAAGTTTATTATGTTTCTAAAAGATATAATTCAACACTATTTATGTTTTTAATTTTTAAAAATATATAGTACTAAATCCAACATATACATTTTTTAAGCATATACATTTTATATTAGTCACATTCATCCTAATTATAATAAATATTTATAGTAAATATTATCAGTGGAATGAAATGAACATATTATAATGTTGGAAAATTTAAATCTTATTTTTTTACATATTTTTTATAGCACCGTGTATGAATATTATAGAGTCATAATGAATAATTCTTTCATTAAAAATTATATCAATAAATATTAGATAATGGTGTATTCTAGAACATTCATGTTAAAGGAATTTAATATTTTATAATAGAGGAAAATGAATAGTGCTATCAAAGTTTAAAAAAATTAATACAGACATGTATTCATTAAATCAAGATATATATTTTTATATTTATTATAATGAGACAACCAATCAAATTGGATGAATTTCGATAGTACAAAATTTAGAACAAAAAAAGTGTTATAGAAGTGATTATTCATATGAAAATAAGATTATCAATATTTTCTCTTCTAGTAGAATTTTATTCTACAATGAATCAATATTTTATGACTATTTTGAATGTTTCTAATCTCTATTGAGAAATAAAATTCATATTATTAGTGATTTTAAATTATTATCTATATACATGTAAGATAATTAAAATAAAAAAGAATAATTATTAAGTATATAAACCGTCTAAAAAAGTTATTTCATGATGATCTCATCATAAAATTAGTAAAATATAAAAATAAATTGATGTGATATGCAGTAATAGGGAAATAGATAAATGGAGTTTAATTTGATTCTAATATTTTTTCTAATACTTGAAAATATTATACAATGAATAATACAGCTAATAAATATTTGAAATATTGTAATATGGGGCATAGTGAAATATAATTCAATCAATGTGGGATGTACATGAGTATTAATCATGGAATGAATAATATATAGAATGAAAATTAGAATGATAGATGAGATTGTTTTAAAAATTCTATATGTGGGGATGATAATAATGTTTATGTTGATTATAATTATTATAAATGTATGAATCATAATCATAATAATCCAAATTTTTAATGATTGAGACGAAAAGAAAATGAGTCCAAAATATATTTACAAAAAAAGAATAGAATGTGTTAAATTATTTGGAATCCTAGATTATTCATAAAGGTCCATATTATTATAGTGATTCAAATAGTGAGGATGTCCATCAAATCCCAAGATTTTATAATTTATTCCGAAATAATTAAACATATTTTATAGGTATATAAATTGATGAATCTATTACTAATATAAAAATTTATTCTAATAAGTATTATCATTCTGTTTAGGAAAATAATAATAAATCATTTGGGGAAATGGAAGAGTATGTGACTAAACATGATATGAGATATGAATATCAAGAGAAGATATATAATCAAGAAAATATATAAAACAAAAAATTTGGGGAGATTCCTTCACAATTAACTTTGTAATTGAATGTAAAATCTCTATTAGTTTCAACTTGTTATAATGATCAAAATGAATTTTTAAAAATAAAATCTAATGTATATAGTCTTAAAACGACACATTACAATTTCACATTCTCATGTGAATCATTTGACCCACTTCTATGAAAGATCACATAAATTTGAACCATTGCATTGTGGGAAATGTTGTGAATGATGTTTTAATGTTTAGTATCTATTACACCTTTCAATAATACTAGATGATATCATACAGGCAGTAGAACATGATGGTAGTACACTAGAGATAACACTTTATTGTACAACACTGGATGTAGAAACTGACGACATCACTCTAGACATAGCACATAAAAGTACTATAATGATGAGAACAACTTATGGTTTCATAATAGATATAGTATATGATTGTATAACTTGAAGGTATCTTTAAAAGGTAGCACCTAACAATATCTCTCAATATGAAAATGTTCCAAATTATCTATAATTTCATGGAAATCAATTTTAAAAAAAAATATAATTTTTTAATGAGTGAATTAATTAAATTAAAATCCATCTTAGAGAGTATTACTATACCTAGAATTTTATAGTATTCCAAATCCTTTAAATGACTATTCAATTTAGATTTGATGAGAATTTCCTTTAACAGTCAATTAATACAATATCAAATCCCACTGGTTTTAAATCTATTCATTCTAAAGTGATAATCTTTCTTTATTACTTTTGAATTTGTTTCTTTTGAGATAGGATGTACAAGATCCTTTTTCAATGGATTCTTGGATCTCAATTTTAGTAGTCTTTTAGAGATCCATGTAGCTAGTTTCCTATCATGTGCACACCACCAGTTTTTAGTGTAGAATATTTTTTAATGATTATATATCTTGGTAGTGTGATTACCTCATTTCACATCAGTTATATATTGTGGTCGATCATTTTACTTTTTTTTGAAGATTGTTTCTTCCCTCATAATAAAGATAAATTAATTTATTTCAATGAATTTAATGGGAAAGAGAATAAAATCACATGCTTCTACAACATTGATATTATAAATGATATTATCAAATATAGAGGATAATTCCCCACTAAAAAACATGATCATTGGGGGAAATTCATTACACGATATTTATGGTGTTATAAAGAACCTATTTTTCTAAATTTTTTCCATCACACTAAATAAAAAAAAATTATTCTCTTATATCTATAACGTGAAGTTCATTATCCATGGAGATTTCTTGTGTAAAAATACCCCTAAATGTGAGGTGGTTATGGTAAAAATTACTTCGATAAATCAGGAAAATTATATTTGACATGATGTGGATTTATTTTTGATATATTAATGTGTTATTGGTTTTGAGATCATGTTTTGGGTTGGTTGGGATGAAATGTATTCCTGATGTAATCATTGTGATGAGTAGGTGGAGGTGGTTGTGATAGTTTTTTTTCAAAAATTTGGTTAGAATATGATTGGATATTTGGCCTTGTGATGTGTGGTTTTATAATATCTTCATGATTATTAATTTGATTAAATAATTATTGTGTTGAAATTGAAATGGAATATACGTATATGAAATTTTTGTTCAAATGAATAATGGACATACTAATCAACATTTGTTCTGTAGTTTAATGGTTGATGATTATATAGGAAATAATGTGATGGAAATATAGATATACTATTTTTTAAAATAAACGTATGTTATTAAATGGGAAATTTGGATTTTAATTGAATTTTTAAAGATATGGTGAAATGTTAAATTTGATTTGTGTATCATTCGTGTGGTGTTTTCATTTAGTAGTGGTAGCAAACGTGGTAACATTGTTAGCCTTATTGGTGATGTTGTGAGTTATTTCTTTATTGGTAATCAATAGGATTGAATTGGGATAAGATATATATATATATATTCAATGTATGTTACTTGTGATTTCTTTTACACACACGACCCACATAGAGAAGAATGTACTGACCCCCATATATTTATATGGGGATGTTTTTGCAAACATCTTAGTGCTGTGGATGGATGGTTGGGTACCCCTTCATTCCGAATATATATTCCTGAAATGTTAACATAAATAGACTTTGGTTTCTAGATGAAAAAAAATTAATGGGCATTATGGTGATATGTATTATGGTTGTTATCATGATTGGTAGTAGGAGGAAAGTAGGTTGGTGTCCTACATGATCATGATACCCTACAACATTGGTTATGCTATGTAATAGGTCTCTTTGGGAATGTTAGGTTGTGATAACCATATCATGGGGGTATAGGTGATGTGAGGGACCTAGTTTCTTCTAGTGGGATGTTATGTGATTATACTGATTTAGGGTGATGTGAAAAATTTGTACCACTGAGGAGAAGGAAGAACCATAAAATATGATATTAGGATGTGAGATCATAAAATTAGTGGAAAGTGATGCAAGGTACAATATATAAATACGTATAATATAATGTTATTGTACTTGGATATGTTATTTTGTCAAAAATTTATAGTAATGAATGGATTGGTTGGATAAACATATAGGTTCTATTTTCCTTGGTTGTATTCTCACTTGTACAATAGTACTCATATTTGAAATATAAATTTGAGACTTTGGTTACATTAATGAGTAAAATTCTATGCTCACCCTACATATGTAAACATATTTTACAGTTTCTAGGATGGTTACATGGACCTTGATGGGCATTCCTACCACAAACATTTGTAATGCCACCATGATACTATATTATCTTTTATTTTGGTACTTGTATTTTGAGAATTTTTATGTATCAATTTTTTTAAACATGAACTATGTGATTTTTTTATTTTTTTTATATTATTTCATGGATTTTATTTTGGTTTGTGTATCATATATCATTATTTTTTTGTCTATTAGATGATAATTCCACACATACGATGATATTTTTATATCATTTCTTATACGAACAAACCTGTAGCCTATCGGGGGAAGGAATCATGGTTCATTATCAATGATTCAAAATTTCCATCCTAGGATGGGTACCTATGGATTGCTATGATATTAAAATAGTTGCATCAAAGTTGATTGTTTTGATATAAAAAAATTTTGGAGTTAAGAACATTTATTATTGCATGTTTTTGTAAAGTAATGATTCCAAATGTTCTTGGTGGATGACATAGACTAGGAGGTCTGGCTAGGAAATGGTATTTTAAGGACCCCATAATCTAGTGCATGTAAACTAATCTCACTAAATGACTAATTGGGGTGGAATAATTAGAAGGATATAGACCAAGTATAGGTATATTAATCATGATGAATTGTTTTCATATTACAATTTGGGTGGTTTGGGGATGATAAAAAAAATTAAATTAATATTTAAAAAAATACATACTACTTGGATTAGGAAATAGTTTTTAACATCTTAGATATGGATCCATTCCATCATCCATATTTTGATTATGTATTTGAGGATAAAATGGATGATGTAGTTGATCTGTAGTGGATGGATCCAGTTGAGGAGGATGATCAGTGGTAGATTACATTGTTCTCATTTCAGAGGCATTGTTTTGAGTAGTATGGGGAAATAATTATAATATACATAATGAAAAATAATTTCTAGATATGGTGATAGATTATAGTTTACAAGGGTTCAAGGATGAGTACTGGGTCCTATTGGTCATCTGTCAGATGGAGAGAGATGCACCTTAGTGGTAGAAATTGTTCATGGGTGAGAGGAAGGAGGAAGACTTGTTGGGGTTAGATTTCTAGAAGGAGTTTTATTCAGAATATCAATCATCTAAAAAAATGCTATTAATATTTTATAATATTATTTACCTTCATTAAGAAATAATGTAAGTGAAAGACCATGTGATTATGTTATAGGGTCTAATCTGTTTTTATCACAACCATTTTCGATCACAACCATTTTCTTGATGGCACTCTAAAACACCTTCATGGAACTCAACCTTCTCAATTGGCCCCATTTTATAACACTGATTTCATTCCGTTCTTTACAAAGATTCCCATTAGCACCAAGGATCTATAATTCTTTTAATTCCTACCCTATCTACTTCTCTCAACCCTTGAATTCATTGAGGCATCCTCCACACTGAAGTTGACCTTGATTGCATGATTCATTTGGTTCCACCAATCAGTGGATTTATTTGACCGATTGATTTTTGAATCTTGGAGTTTGTAGAAGCTATCAAATTTTGGTATTATAGACTTTAGGAACATCCTGATTTGGTTTTCCTCTAAAGTGGATGTGATTCTTACTTCTTCGAGCAGGCCTCACTCCTTTGATGCAACTCGATTTATCCTATTCAAATGGTCTTATGATCATCATATGAAATGTGGTCCTATAAGGATTCTGATTTCGGTAATATTTATAGATCTGCCTCTTTCATTCCCAAATCCATTGATTATTCTTTTTCATGAAAATTTGGTCATGTGATTCTTATGTACTGTTAATTAAACTCGAACAATGTGCGACCTGATTTCTCCAAGGGTGTGTGTCGAAGTAGATGTATCGAAGTTACCTGTAGAATACTTTTGGATTTCCAATGGAGAAGAATTTGATTATTAGAATATTGTTATATATGAATAATGATGTTAATATTGTTCATCGTGCAGGAAGCTAGGTCATAGCTTAGATAACTACACATGAAGGGTGAGGCAATAGGGAGATGTTCTGGAGGTCCTCGAGGAGAGAGTCTAGGGTGGTCCTCCTAGTGTTCATGGGAAAAATCTAGATACAATTGGTTTTGGGACTTTATAAGGATGTAAATTTCATGGTCAGGGAAACAACAAGGTTAAGGATACCCTATATTTGGGTGGGGTAATGAAGGAAAAACTAGCTACGGTCTTACCTCATGAACCATGTGTAGTTGAAATCTTTAACATGATGGAGAGTGACTTGGTGTGTCCTTATACAAACATGTTGTTTGAATGGAGTCCTCAGACCAGTTTAGTGGATGAAGAAAATATTGATATGCTCAATACTGATACTTAGGTTCTGAGGGACTCTATTGTAGATTTCTTCCAAACATATAAGAGATATGTGAGCCCATATCCTTGCACCTATGGTAATGCCATGTATGATAGTGGTAGAAACAATTCTGAAAGGATGATCCACTCTACCTGAGAAAGTTAGTCTAAGGATGAACACGAGTGGGAGAAGAATTCATATGGAGTAGGCAGGTCTCATAATAGTATATAGGGATCCAGCTTGAGGTGGAATCTGTCTTTTATCGACATGAACAACTGATTTTAATGTTTGTGTAATGAGAGATAGTTTGAAGGCAAATCCAATTGTGCCTCTAAGTCTGAGTCTGATGAAGATTAACAATACTCAGATGATATTGATTTCATAGAGGTTTTTAAAGGGTTTCATAACCAATGAATGAAGAAAGAGAATGAATAATATAGGGTCCCACTGAGCAATATTGTTTCTAGGAAGAAAAAACATAAGTTTTGTAAATATTAGTCGTATCATAAAATATTTTTAGAGACTCAATCATCCAAAAAAGGGTGCACTCATGGAGTACGAGATCCATCCAGTGGAAGGAGAAGAGGTTCAACAACTTGTCACTGAGTCTTAAGTGAATTTGAAAGAGGACTCAATGGAAGATGACCTAAAACAGGAGATGCATCTATAATCATAGGAGGTGATTCAAATTATGGAGGTTTCTATTCACCCTATATTGTAGTGTTCAACATGGCCTCCGGACGGCCCACAATTCTTGAAGGACATGGATTTGGATAATCAGATGGAACTATTCATGCAATCCATTGAAGAAATGAAGGATGGCGTTTTGGTTATCAAGGAGATGAGGGAAAATATTGATCAAATGATGGGATTATTAATACAGGTTTATATTTCTAGGGAGAAAGAGGATTGAATTGACCTGAAATACCACATATTGATTAGAGGATTAAACATGTAAAAGATTTGTAATGATAATTATATTAAATCATGAGATTATCTATAAAGACATTATGAAGATATCATGGTGGTGGATATAGAATTATACTAAAATTAATTTCCCTGTAATCTATTTAGGGATGGAGATTTCAATTTCCTTAGAATTGTGTTTGATAAGTCAGTAGTATCCATTAAAGTTTGATCTAATTTAATTTTGAAGGTTTTCACATCACCCTTAAAAATGTTAAAATATAAAAATGTTAATTTAGAGAACGATTCTTCTTCTTGGTGTATTGAGGAGGAACTCTTTCCTTTTGTACAGTATATAATTACTCCATATAAATTTCCCACATTATTTGAAGTCCAGAAGGAGGAATATGTGATATATTTTATTCACATGTAAGGAGTTTTACCATAAGAGAGTGTCTAGATGGGTTCTTCAAGTGAAGAGTTTATAACAATAAGTTTCATCATCTAGGGAATTCAATGTTTCATGAATCATTGAACAATCCCAACAACTTCATTTATGACCATCTAGAGCCAGTGGTTTATGTGAATTTCTTAGGGGATCTGGAAAAAAGATATGTTCTCTGGGTTTTATAGAAATCTATAGAAATGGAATCTAATGGTTCAATGGAAATTGTTTTGTTATAGAGATGAATTTTAAAATTAACATAACTAGTAGTTGCATGTAAGGATAATTTAGTATCATGGGAAGAATGAATACAACCATAAAAATGGAGAAATTGATGTTAAAGCTCAACCATAAGATTTTCATTATGTTCTAGTTCCATGATCAGAGCATCATTTTAGAGGATTATTTTGAGATATAGGTAGATGATTTGATGGTGGATAGTTTAATGTAATGGAGGTGGCAGTGCCAGAGGATTAAAGGTTCATAAGAGGTATGATCATTTTTATTAGTACCATTTTTTGACCAATTTAATTCAATAAAATCATACTACTTTTTTCAACCACTCTAGTATGTGTTTTGGAACTAGACACAAAGAGGATTCAAATACCCCTTGTGTTGGATACTCTAGCATTAAGGTAGACTATCATGTTTGATGTGTTCCATGGATTTTGACTGATTATTTGGACACATTATTTGTGTGGAGATATTTTCATACTTTATAAGTAGTTTTATAATGTAATCATCATAATAGAATAGTTCAATTATGTTTTTGTCGTTATCAAATGCATTTGGGTAAGTGTCATGTTCTTGGATGTGGATGGCCAGCATGTAACATTCATTGGAAAATTGAGTTATCATGTGTGTACTACATGTGTAAACCCCAAAATTTATTTTATGTCTTAGGGGTCTGTAGAATGATTAGAGGCAACGAAAGAGGTCGATCCTATTGTCTTCAAATATTTTCTTGTGTTTTAACTAAAGTGGTTGTGACACATCACCATCAACACAATGATGAATTTGGTGTAGATCAACAACATCGTGTTACTTTAATTTAGATGGATCCATATTGGTTGAAATCATATTAGCTATGGGAGATAAGAATATAGACATATTGTAATAGTAAAAATGGTTTCATTTGGCCTCATGTGACACCATGTGGTTCTCCTGTGTTATTCACCAACAAGGATGATGGTATTAAAAGGTTATCTATAGACAACCAATGATAAATACAGGTTATGATAAAGAATCAATTTTCTCTTCTACGGACTGATGATCATTTCAACTAGATGATGATAGATAGTTGTTTCTAAAAGATTGATATGTTGTCCACATATCACTAGTTATGGGGTGAAGACTGGTGATGTCCTGAATAGTGTGTTCATATACTATTATGGGAACATCGAGTTTGTGGTCATGCCATTTGGGGTCAAAAATACACCATATGTATTCATCATAATAATTAACATCATTTTTCTTGAATTAATGGAACATTTAATATTCATGTTCATCATTGACATATTTATCAATTTAATTCTAGAGGAGGAGCATGCTGATCATATCAGAGTCATTTAATTTGATATTTGATGAAACAGTATCTATGGAAATTCTTTCAAATTTATTTCATGTATTGAATAGGTGGATTTACTTGGGAAAGTGGTTTCATAGTAGGGAGTAGTTATGGAGTCATTGAAGGGATGGTAAGTTGTTTCTTATGAAGTAACCAAGAATATAATAGAGTTTCATATTTTAAATTTTTTGGAATATTTTATAAGAGGATTGTGTTGGGTATTTCTTTTATTTAAACCATGTTAATATGTTTTAATTAGAAGTACCAAGAATTTGTCTATATTGATCATATTTAGACAACATATGAAAAATAAATGGAAAAAATTATCAGTACGGGAGTATACTAATTGATAGAGTATGTGATGATGTTTGAGGATTTTTTCGACACTTCTCATATAATATCTGGATAAATATTGATACATTATAAGTATGTGATCCATTATAGGTCAATATAGTTCATCCTCACACATTTAACTATTTTACCCATGATCTAGAACAATCAGTGGATGTTATTTTTGGACGATATTGTGAAATTAACTCATTGGAGAAAAATTTTTTTTCTTCAAAGATCATAAAGATTTGTGGTATATATTTTCTCATCATGATGTGAAACTGATGAAATGGTGGTGGATAATTTTTTATAAAAATTATGATTTATATAAATGTTACACCTCTTGTAAGGGGAACATTGTGGTTGATTCATTGAGTAATAAGTACTAGGAAGAAGTGGTTTGAGATTGTATAGAATAATGGAATGTGACTGATGATATGAAATAGAAACACATATATTTCAGAGTGAATGTTGGTGAGGGATTATTTTTTTCATTTAGAAATAAATCCTCTATTATTTGGTGTGTGGTTTAGTATCAGTGGGGAGACTCCAAGGTAGAGGTGATGTGTGGTTGTGATGGCCAGGTTAATTATTTGGATGGATGGATGATGCATGTTTAGAAAAATATATTATTTTATGAGAGGCTATATTTTCCTATGGAAATTTTCAATGGATCCCTCCATAATTTTTATAGATCACCTATAATGGTCACTAAAGAGTTTCTATGAAAACAATTAACCGGATAAAAAATTAATTCATGATTTATTAAATGTTAATGTATATAACAAAATATAGAAGAATGTTGATTCAATAATATTTAGGAATTAGGTAAATTACATTTTGACTTAAAACATGGGGTACATTGACATTGTTGAAAACATCCAAAACATTATCATATTATTCCATATTTCTTAAAAATATGGGGTATATTCTGGGGAAATATATAAGAAAAGAGTGATTTATAAATCCATAAAAATAAGAAATAATCATAACCTGAAATAATTATTAAAATTTAGAAAATAATAATTTCAATGGGACAGAAAAGCGGTGAGAATAATAAACATGAATTTAGAAGAATTATATAACATGATCACACAATGAAACCCTTTAAATATAGAAAACAGTACAACAGAAACATAATTAAACAAAAAGAAAACATGACAACATGACATAACATGCTCCGGATAACTTCCAATGAACACACATGGTGTCTCATGTGATCGAAACAATAACAAATGAGTTAAAGAGCTATCTGGGAACTCCCATAATATTCAGATCATGTACATGTATTGGTATTCCACATATATCATATGACATAAGAAAATATTTTGTCAAATTTAATACCATGATAATGGAGTGTGGATTACATAAATGTAATTTCCTAATAAAATATTTTTTTCGTGAGTAATGGTCGACACCATTGATTGTAAATGGGTATGGTTATGGGTATCGGTATTCACTACATAATTGTTTGGCCTTAAAATTCTAGTGAAATTTAAGAAGCATAACAAGAGAACACGAATTTTTATTGGATGTATTAAAGAAAGTGTAAGGTGGTGTATCATCATTTTTAAATATTAACGGATGTATGGGGGATATGGAAGATCATATCATAACTATAGAAATTATAAATAAATGTTATAAGATGTTGAAGATACTTGAAAATTAGGAGATGGAGAGAATCACATATCATGAGAGGGTGATTAAAAAATCTTGGGAGGATATTTTTGTGATCGTTGGGGAACCTTGTAATGACTCAAAAGTGTGTAGGGATGAGTAGGAATATATTTCATGTTTTTGGAGTTAATATGAATGGTGGTTTCAGTGGGTTTATATTGGAAAAGATAGGGGACCGTTTTTTTTCTCAACATAGGTATTAGAATCAAAAAAATAATGTAATAAAAACAAAAAAAATCACATGGTTCATTCAAATAGTTTATTCAAAAGAGAAGGGTTTTTAATTTTTTTTATAAGGGGAAGAGATGACCTCATTATAATATTACCCTTGGTGACGTGGAAGTGAGTCATGTTATTAATTAAAATTAATATAAACCATTCCATGTAATATAGTTTTTAGAGGAATAATAATGGATTTATAAAATTATTCAAAATAACTCAAAATACATTAATTTAAATGGTAATATTATATTTTATCATTTATACCGTTTTTAGTATTTATTTTATCACATTTGGGTAATTTTTTTCATAATGCACGTCATATATTGACACTATTTTTAATTTTTACCAGAATTTTTTTGTGTCTCAGAGTATTATGAAACATTCACCATTAGATAATTTGAAAATTTAGGCTATAAAATTAATATTTTTTTGTAAAAATAATTGTCTAAATAGTTTAGTATTTTTTAATTTTATTATAGAATCAACAGTTACTACAAAATGACGGATTATTTATAGTAACTATTTTTAAACTAGTATTAAAATTATATTGGGGAAAAATTATATTATCATTTTTAATTAATTATAATTAATAAATAATTATTATTATTTCTAAAATAAATATATTAATACATAGAAATATCTTAATTGATATATCATATTACCAATAATTAATTTTTTTCTTTATCCTATCAAAATCTAAATCATTTATAATGTAACAATAATAAGAGGAAAATATATTTATTATTATTTATAATATTCATATTCATATTATTTGGTTCTTGATATGTAGAGTTTTAATACTCCATAGAAACCCCTAATCCTAATGTGTGCAATGGTGAGATTTTCATGGGGTTGTTCGACATACATAGTTTGCGTCATGATCTCGATGAACTGTAACTTCTCTTACAAATGGTTTTTATCGTGATTTAGTTATTAGATATTGGATTGGTATAGAAAAAATTAATAGCCCAAATATTATATCTCCCTCAAAAGCATTGATAAATGATCTTCATAGGGTATGAACCTACTGGGTGAGGATATCATGTACTTTTTAAGTGTCAATTAGATTTGTCAAAAACCATATATTTGTACTAATCACCTCATCACTTTTTAATAACTATATTAACGATGGTTATGATGGTTAACATTATATTAAATATGATTTTATCTAATAATACGAAGGATTTTAATTTTTTTATGTAACCATAATATGGAATTTAATCACAAGGGGGATTTTATCTAAAAATTTATTGGATGTTACAATCATACCTAGTTCCAACTTTTTTCCTTAAAAATTGAAATTTCACACACAAAAACATATTTTGGTAATTATGTTTCATAAAAACTTATGGTTTCCAATTGGATTATTCAATATTTTAACGTCTCTATATAACTTTGACCAGGTTAATTAGATTATTTCATGCATCTTTGTCTCTACAATCTATGATATTCACCATCTTTTCTTCTTATGAAATATCCTTTTCCATTTCTTCCACCACTAGATTTAATACATGTATGTTTTCTAGTAGTTATTTCCTTATGAGTGATACCTGAAACACAAAATTTTAATAGAAAGGTTAGGTGTGAGTGATTTTCAATAGGATACTACTTCGATGGGATCAAACATCTCAAATAGATCTTTGTATCTTGAAATAGGATTTCCCTTCATCTAAAATGTAATGAATTTCTTCCATAGAGAAATGTGGTGGAATACCTTATCTCTAAACTCAAACTCATTATATCATTAATCATTCTTTTTATAGATCCTCTTTCGACTATGATTTCCCCTGATGTGCTATGGAATGGTCTTGAACATTCTCCCATTTACTCAATAGGTATTTAGACCCATCCATTTTCATTCACACTCTTTATCCTAGTATAAAGGTGATCAGAACTTCTACCCCTAAATGGATTCATATGGAGACATTTTTATTCTCTAGTGAAAAATATTATTGTATGAAAAATAAAATAGAGGATGAAATTAATCCCATCTTCCATTGATTTCTTTTGAGAATTCTCTCAATATTTCATGTAGTGTTTAGATAGTGAGCGTAAATTGGAGATCACTTTAAGTGTGATAATCCATGGTTATGGTTCACTCAGCATTTAGATTATGTTTTAGGATCTTCTAGAAAATTGATTTAAATAATGTGTCTCTTGTAGATAAAATCATTAGTGGTGATCCATTATGGATATTCACATCCCTAATGTATATCATTGAATGTTGATCAAGTGAGATGTCGTCTCAAATTTAAATTATGTGAGATGAATTTATAAGAAGAACCACCAAACCCTATATATAATTATTTCTTATAAATTAATTCAGAAGGCTTGTGAAAAATTTGATGGTTATGTTCTCCCATTTCCATGTAGGTATGGTTAATGGTTACATCATCCCCCCTTTTTCCCTTTTATACTTAACTTGAAAACGTACAAGACATCTTCATGTATAATTCGTGATATCTCACTTTATATTTTCATAAAAACAATTCTATAAGAGAACTTGATATATATATATATATATATTATTCTTATATGGATTGGTATGGTTTATATATGTGAATCATCCAACAACTCAACATTTCTCTCCAGATTTGATGGCACACATAGTTAGGAACCAAATCCTAGAACTCATTCTTCCTTAATATTAATTTTTATGGATATCAATTTTTATATATCATACACATTATTTTAATTTCTATATAATCTCATTGGGAATACTTTGTCTTTTTTATAATGGATATTTTAGAAATCAATTGTGATAGGATTGATGTTTTTCCTTATTTTATGATTCCCATATTCATCATTTTCTTGTCTAATATGACAGAATCTATCTCAATTATCCTTAATGATAATATGTTTGGTTTTTATATACATAGAAAAAGTTCCACATTATTTTAATTCATAGGATGGTTTTAGATTGAGCATTAATAGGACATAATCAGCTCTAACTATCTTCACTAGTACATATTTCTCTCTTTCTATGTGAATATAAACTAAAGGCTCTTATGATCCTTATATATTTCATACTTCTCCCTAATGTGATAATGAAAAAAAAATCATCATAAATAATATTGTATCCCACTCTAGATCATGCATTTTGTAGTTATGATCATGAATATTAAATTTCATTAAGGCATAGGCTATCATATTTTCATTATGCATTAGTACACAACCCAGGCCTGTATTTGAATCATCACAAAATATCATGAAAAGTACCATAGTTATGGGTAAACTTATTACATGTTTAGTAATAATCTGATTTTTCAACTCCTTTATTATCTCTTCAAATTTATTATTCGAAACAAAATTCACTCTATTTAGACATATCGTGGTTAGAGGTTATGAGAATCATGATAAATTTGATACAAATTGATTATAGTACCCAGATAATCCATAGAAAATTTAGATTTAAATCATTGTTGATGTTATTGGCCATCTGTAAATTTAGTTAGTCAGTGATGGGTATTTAGATATCCCATTTTCAAGGATATCATGCCTAGAGAATGATACTTCCAGCAAAAATAACTCATATTTGTTTTAATTTTCATCAATCTAATTCGTTAATAATGTATTTAAAATCGGTCTCAAATGGTCATCGTTATCCTCAATTATTTTGAGTATATTTTGATATGTTATATATATACAACAAAATATTATTCAAGGTGACATCATTATACTCTATTTATCATGTCTAGGATGATATTTAGAGTATTAATTAGTCTTCATTAAATTACTATGAACTCATAGTTCTCATACCCTATACAAAAATCATTCATTGGAATATCCTAAATCTTTATCCTTACATGATAATCCCCCAACTGAACATCTACATGCTGAAGTATGGGGATCCATATAGCTGACAGAAAAAGTCATGAATCTATCATTGAGGATATTAGTTCATTGCTGTGATCTTATATATCTCACATCATTTAATGAAATGGAACATTGACCCATCCATATTATTGAAAAAATGACTACTTCACCACATAGTGAACCATATCATCTTATAAACCGTTTTTCTATTTTATCATGTAGTTGTTTCTTTATCTCCTCATTTTAAACAAAATACATTCAACAAATAGTCTTGGATAATGGATGTGAACGAGGTATATGATCAATTGAAAATTCAACCTCTCATCTTGGAGGAAGACATTTATATAATTTGGGAAACAAAACAACAGATTCCCTTAAAATAGGCATGTTATAATGGATGTTATTTTTCTTATACATAATAATTTGAGCTAGATACTACCGATCATATAGAAATAATATCCATGATTTAGATATTTTTGATAATAAATATTCAACCACTTATTTTAACTTGTATATAATCTAAGGATAATTTATTTTATAGAGAGTGATTTCCTTCTCATGGAAATTGATGATGGATGTACATATAGAAAAAAATACATAATTTTAATTTCATCATATTTAAATAATGGGATTATCACAAGGTTATCTAGGAATTTTAGTCCATAATTTTTTATAGGTTAGATGTTATATACGTGGAATGAAATAACTTTCCCATTTTCCATTTTGACTGAAATCTAAACATTCATTCTTTATGTAAGTCTATGAATATTTATAAAAAACATGTGTGATATAAAGAAATACATAAAAACAAAATCAAAATTACATTCACTATTAATTAATCAATAACTAGATACCATATCTCCCTTATATTATCAGGATCCTCCTCATTAGTTTGGATGGAATGTGATTGATTTTTTTCCTTAAAGGTAGTTGGTGTTGATTATCACTAAAAGCCATTGGAGTAGGGAAGTGGTTCTTATAGTGTCCTTCTTCCATAAAGATGAAACATTAGAAAATAGGATGAGCTTACACTAAAGATTTCCCCCTCTTTCCAATATTTTTTAGTTTTCCTCATCTGAAATTTATAGTTAGGTTACCCTCCTTTCCGCACCAAATGCATTTCCTCATAACCCATAGGAATTTTTTGGGGTTCTTCTTTACACACATTAGACAGGTGGGATTTTGAAATTGCTTACCACTATTATATTTTTCCATCGCACTACTAGATTTAAAAACCACTTTATGATTCTTATAAATGTGAGACACTTGAGAGTCAGTAATATCAATTTCGGCTATGAGTTCACGCCATATAATCTCCTCATAGATAATAAATACTCATATTTTTATGGCATTTTGTATAATCAGTTTTAACCTAAAAAATAAGCAATTAACGTTTCATACTAATGTTTAAATAATGATGGATGTGTATCATTCATGTATTATAAATATAAATATTTTTCCTTATTATATTTTTCATATGTTCTCATAAGGGAAAGAGAATCACATTCCATTTTAAGTTAGATTGTGCGAAGAAAATGTTTTTAGAAAACAATTTCTTATAATTTTTTCCACCACATTTCATTGGTCTCTTTTTATGATTTTTTAATCTTAATCAATGTCCCTATATGATCAAATACTCCCCATATATGATAAGAACCTATTATAACCATTTCCTTCTCCAAAAATTAAAGGATGTATAAGAACTTTTCAATTTATTTGATTTATTATTATAAGTTTATGGGATCAAATAAAAAATTTATTTCCCGAGGCCTTTTTCTTAAAATGGTCTCAATTTAATCATTTAGTTTTTCACATGGATTTGTGAATTCATCCTAAATAATGAATCTATTTAGAAAATGAGTGTACTTAGAGAGTATCATAACAATATTCCTGATTCCTACTCCCATCATGTTTGGAATCTTATTTGGTAATTCACCACATTTCCCATAACATAGGTTGTTTTCATGGTTCGTTCACTTTCCAGCCCTTATCTATAATAAATGGAAAATTATGGATGATTATTTTTAAACTTTAAAATATATAAAAAATATAATAAATTTAAAGGAATAAATTATAAATTCCATATATTCTATGAATTGTTAATTTTAATCCTTCAATAATTGTAATCCCTGATATATTTAAAATGATAAACATTTATAAATTTTTTTGGTTCCCCTAATAATGGATTGTAATGATATTTTGAATTTACCAAATCATATTTATTGGGAAATTCAAACTAGGTCTACTGTAAGGCCCATTTTCATTGACTTGTTCCAGATTAGGTCTATGTAAATATGGTATTTTTTAGGTATTACCCCTATGTAAATCATTGACTAATCCCTATATTCTTATGGTATCTAGAAATGAATTTATTATCTTCAAAACCAATAAATATATATCCATAAAGCATAATAAAATATTATTACAAGTATGGCCAAGGGAAGAAAATGTTATGGAGGTCTAAAATAATAAATCCCTAATGCATCAACTCTAATGAGGTTAGTACAATAGCGGAAAGGGATAATGTTGATGAAAATACATTTCAATGGTTACATGGTTCTTCCTAGGAGTTGAGTAAGTCAACAAACATAATAAACTCTCTCCATGTATGAGAAATAGTTATTCTACAATGAATAAGTCTTATGGATCTACACACTCCATAAATGATAGACCAAGGAATCCACATGATACAACATAGACGATCAATAAATCTAGAGTAATATGGAATTAGGTACAATATATAATTACATTAAATAGGACGTACATTGACAATATTGAAAACATCCATAAAATTATCATATTATTCCATCATTCTTAAAACATCACGGCATAACATGGGGACATACAAAAAAAGAAGTGAGAAAAAAATCCTATAAAGGAAATAAACAAATAATGAGATGAAGAAATTATTAAATGATAGAAAAAATTAATATCCCAGGGACATAAAAGGGATGAAAATCATAAAAATGAACAATGGGGAATGATACTATATTATAACATAAAGGGAACATGGGAATGTTTAAACTACATTAAACATGATATCGTAAATAGAAATCAACGTTAACCACTAAGAAATCATAAATTAATGTTCTAACACTATCCTCCCATGAACTAGACATGAAATTTCATGAGACTAAAACATTACTCAATGCATTGTAGTACTATCTAGGTACACCTATCATAATCCTATGATATACATGTATAAGTTTTCCACATAAATAAAATACCATAAGAATATATATAATTACATTTAATATTATGATAATGGATTGATAATTATATAAATTAAACACACCAGTCAATTATGTATAAGTGAATAAAGGTGAATGTCCATGGTAGGAAATGGGTTTGGGTATTCACTACCAAATTGATTGGGTGATCCATGGAATGAAATTAGATTAGTGAGGGTATAATAAGGATGTGAACCAATGTGTTTTAGTGATGATTAATGAGGTATTGAGTGGGTTTATAAATGAAATGATGTATTGGGTGGGTTTATATAGGAAATGAGATGGGAGAAATTTTTTCACAAAATATTGCATTTAGACTCTATATAATTATCTAATGCAATCCATAATAATTGGTATAGTTTATTGTTATGGTTCATAAAAAATAGGAATTATTTTCATTATTTCAATATTTAGTGGATGAACTAATTAAAAAAATTTCCATTGTGATACATAAGTGAGTAATGTTCTCAATTAAATGATTTTAAATGCCTAAATATATAATATATGGTTAGGATTATGCCTAAGAGATTTATAAAATTAATTAAATAACCTAAAAAATATATTAATTTAATGTAAAAATATATATTTGGAAGTGGTTAGTTTTTATAGTATTAATTACATCACATTTGGGTCATTATAATATGTCAATACACAACTAATATTAATACCATATTTAATTTTTACAATAAAATTTTGACATACTAAGAAATTAAGAAAAAACACCATTAGATAATTAATATGTGTTGTTTCTAAATATAATATAAATTTTATTAAAATAATTATAATTATATTAATTTTTAATTTTAAAAAAGAAACTAAATTTTGTGATAAATGATATATTTTTTTTAAAATAATAGTTTTTTAACCCGTATAAAACATACATTTTACATCATAATAATTATATTGTCATTTAAAATTGTTAATAAAATATTAATAATATATATTTCAAAAAAATTATTTCACTAAATAAAATCCTTAATTGAAATTTTATAATACCAAAAAATACAATTTAGGTTGTATCCTATGATAACAGAAATCATTTATAAAGTAAAAAATAAGAAAAATAATTATTAGTTAATATAAAAAATATAAATATTCATGTAATTAGCATTTCAGTACATATCCCTTCATTACTGTAGTAAATTCAAAAAGATTAAGGTGTGTGATGGAGAGAATTTCATTTGGTGGTTCGATATACATGGTCTGTGTCATGATCATGATAATATTTACCATCTCCCAAAATGGTATTTTCCTTTTCTTTAGTTATTGATTATTATTGAGGGATTGGTCAAGGGAAATTTATCGAGATGAAATATCCCTAAAAATCTCTTATAAGTCCTTCATAGTGTACAATCATCCTGGTTTAGGCCATCACTTCCTTTTTCATTGTTAATTAGAATTTTCAAAATACAATATTTATACAAATCATATGATCATAGTTCAATCGATATATTATCAACACATATAGTGATTAATGATATTTTAAATCCAATAGAATATTATGAAACTATGTATTTGATTGTGTTTCCTATAACCATAATAGAGAATTTAATTCCATCAAGAATGGATTTTTATTTAAAAAAAAAATTTCGTTACTATATCTATGATGAAATATAGTTTGATGACATTGTATTTGTGTACTAGGATGAGATAGGAAATGGAAAAGTGTATGTATTGTATTGTTTTATAGGAATTAAATGACGAGAATCATGTTCATAGTGGTTTTCTTTAGCCCTGTGATGTTTCTTACTGGAACTAAGGAGACATATCAATGAGATTCATCCCAATATTACCCCGATCACATGTAGGTTGTGATGTTATATGGGTAATCAAGGAATAGTAGAAGAAATAAAATAAAATCCTAGAGATCGACGAGTTGGGTGGAGTGGCTATTTTGGAAAAGTGGTATGTGGATGAGGTGGTGCTACAACATGGAGTCCCATTGTTCATTTTCTCAGACCGGGCAGATGATTTTAACTTGAGGGACATGAGGATATTGCAACATTATTTTTTATATTAGTCACACATCAGTGATTCCTTATAATCATATATTGGATGTTTATGGGATAATACTATCAATTCACTGAATTATATGTTGCAGGTGTCCAACATAGACATTGTTAGATCAAGGGTAAAGAAACATCCATTGTTTGAGATTTCAAACAACAATAGCTACCACTCATCCATCAATATGGTCCCATTAATTAATTTATATGGGTGATCATGTCATTGTCTAGTGTATTAAACTACGGTTTGTGAGTCCATATTTATTGGAACTAATTTGGTGTGTTGTATGAAAAGTAAGTTTCAAGTGGTTCAAGAGAGTATGTATACAGTGAAGGAATATAAAAATTTTAATGGTAATTATAAGGGGAGACCCACGTTGTATGATTTTAGAGGCTGAATTTTCTTTAATTAATACCCATGATATTGGTAGTGGATCTTTAAAGAGGGGAATAAGCTCAAGACATAGTTTTTTTCGGTCCTTCGGGGTGTTGGGTCTCATTAGGGGTTTTTTTACCTAAGTATACTTCATCCATGGATAGAACCAAACTATAACGCATTATTAGTGTCTTTTATCTATTAATACCTTAATTTTGACACACAAGACAGTAAATTTGGATGGTTTCATAATGATTATTATGAGATGTTTTTGGAGAATAATATAGTGGTCCGAGATCATATATAAGGTATTTCAAGGAAGAAGCATTCCCTTGGTTTGTGTGGTTTTCTGGCATGGTGTCCTAGAGAAGAGTAATTTTTCATGTAAGACAGATATGTGTGACTAGTATCCAGAGTTTTTTGAGACTTTTCATGTTTTTCATCCATTTTTTTTTTGTTGATCTGATGTTTTTAACATCAGGGATTATACGACTTATGATTTTTCAATATTGCTATGATTTTTAATTTATACATCAATGTATATAAATTAGGGAAAATCCTATTTCTTATTCAGGATATATAATACAATAATTCATCAATAACCATGTGGTCTAGTTAGTTCTTCAAAAATTGGATAGTATCCTGATAGGAGTTATGAAATTTAACGATTTATGTGCACTGTTTTTAGTTGTGAGATTTTTGTGGATGTTGTTGTCTTGAAGTATATGTAAGTTTAGATAGTAATGTGGTGGTTTTTTGAGCCAATATTATAATTTTTATTTTCCTATTGAGTTTGGTTAGCTGCAATGTTTCAGATTTAATATGATTCTTGAGAGTTCTATCAAGAGATGGATTATTAGAACTATTCCCTCATTCATTTCATATTGTTTTTTATTATCTGAGGGAAATTTTTTTAATAGTTATTTAATGTAATTTCCCTAACCATCTTTCTTGATACATTGTATGAAATTTGGTCATTGATGTGTTTGGGTGATGTTCAGGGGTATACCGAGGATAAATGGTTGATTTTTGAGATGTTTTTCGGGAAATTTGAGTTTTTTTTTAATTTCTCAGTAGAATATTATAGTGGAACATAAAAATACCACAATGAAAATATCTTCTGAAGATGTCATAGTTATAGTAGCACCTGATTATAAAACATGAAAGTAGAACACTAGTAATATCACATGATGGTATCACAATAGTGATAGAAATTGATGGTAGCACACTGATGGTAGAAAATAAATATATAATATTGTTATTATAACATGATGGAAAATGCTAAAAATATCACAAGAATATAAAACAGTGGTAGTAGAACATAATTTTAGCACACTGGAGTTATCACCACTCATTTTCACATTAATGGTTACACTTTATGGTAGATCACGGGCTACACATGATGGTACCACCCTAGAATATCTTCAAATGGAAGAAGTTAAAAGTAAAACCAAATAATATAGTGTTTAATATTTTCCATAATTTTCAGTTTTCTCCTATTAATGTCATTTATTTATGTTTTTTTAATATTTAATCAATTGAATTAAAATCCATTTTAATGGAGGATAATTGTATATTCTATTTTATAAAATTCTAAAACACTTAAATTGATGAATCACATGTACATAAAAATATCATCCATGGATACCATGCTATGGATACCATGTTATAAATAGACATGTTATTTGATGTACATGATATGGTGAAGATGGATCTGGTTATAAGGACCATGCAATGGTGACCATGATATATAGTACTAATGACTATTCTATGGCAACCATGCTATACACAGATTTTTTATTTGATGTCCATGCTATGGTGAAGATGAACATAGTTAGCTATCTTGTTTAGGTGATATATAGTTATGATATTTTCACACTGGTGCACTTATATGATTCGTTAATATATACATGAGATACTTTTAGTTACCTATTATATATAATTATAAACTCACCCAATTTGTATAAACTATTTTTAAGATTCTAAGTGGATTGTGTGATCATTTATGTTCATTACTATATCGTACATTTGGATTGTTGCTATGAAGCTGCAATAATTTTTTTTGTACAAGTTTCTAGATGCTCTTATTTGATTTATTTTTATTTACACATTCTTTGTGGGATGATTTTGGGTTAATTTTTATTATTTGAGAGTGTTTCTTATATTATATTTCTCTTTTCTCAAGATCTTGTTTTCTTATAGAGTAGATTGCTTCATATACCGTGATATTTTTTATACACTCATTGATAGTCATCAAATTTGGGATTACTGAAGGCGATAATAAGGTGTTAGTAAATACCTTTTTTTATTTCCATCATATGAGGGGTTATTTTCATGGAGGACCTCATGAAATAATAAACCAGTTTAAACTGTATTAGAAATATTATAAAGTTGGTTGTTTATATTTAGGTAAGTTAAATTTTTAGACTAACAACTTTGATCTAAAAATGATTATTTGATATAAAATTTCAAGTGGTATGTCATTGCAAAAATAAATACTCTTTAACTAAGGAAAAAAAATTAAAACATATAGATGTTATATTTATAAATAAAATGAAATCATACTAATCCTTATATTTTAATTGATCATGGTTACTAAAGTAATATTTTCTAATATTTTTAACATAAAAATTTAAGGATAAAAAAATTGTAGTTATTTTTTTATGTTTCTTAGTACGAGAAGTAGAGTCTTTCAGTACATTGATAATTTTTTGTCTAGAGACATGAATATAATCAATTCTAACATCAATTAATTTCAATTTGTGGGTGGATATGTTATATTTGGAGATAATGTGTATGGTAAAAACATCAGACTAGGAGATTTATGTTTCTATGGAGGGACTCACAATTTAGAAGTTTATTTTCCTATTGGTCTTTAAAAAATTATATTAGTGTAACCCAAATATGTTATGATTGTTAATAAGTGAAAATTGGGAATGAAAAATATTACCTCTCTATTTGGGAAGGATTTTCAACCATATTTAAAAAAATAAATTAATTACATTTAAACTACTCATATAGAATAGATTAAATGACTAATTATTTTAAATCATTGTGGAATAATGGATAATTATTGGGATTTAAATAGAATATTAGGGAACTAAAATGATTGAACGATCAATAATGATTACATGATATGAATTACAATGGATCTTCGAGAATTTATATTTGACACATATAAAGTTGGTAACCCTTTCCAATATAGTGAGAATCCTGATTCAAGAATTTGACATATTAGTTGTATTCTCGTATTCTAATATTAATTAGTTTTAAAAAAAGTAACATTTGATCTCAATAAAAATAGAAATTGTTATAATAAAAAAATTATTATGTCCTAGGTTATTATTACACAATATTTTTTAAAAAAATGTCAAATCACAATATATAAATTAAAAAGGTTATAACAGACGAAAATATGGGATTTTTTTGCAATCTCTGTCGAAAAGATAAGATAAATCAGCTGGCAGAGTGTCAAGCCAAGTCATGATTTGATGAACTCCATTGTTAGTAAGAGAATCAGCAATGAAATTTGCTTCACTGTAGGCATGAGTAGCAATATAGTCAATCCCATGGAGCGTCTTCAAGCAATTCATCCAGCGTGTAGTGAGAGGCCAGGCCAGATGAATGATGCCATTCCGGATGGCATGAATGATGGTGGTAGAATCACTTTCAATCCAAAGCTTTCTCCATCCTTTTTGAAGCGCAAACTCAACAGCGTGAATGACTCCAAGCATTTCTACCTCCAGAGATGAAGAGTGACCACATCCAACATAGAAGCAACCCTACCATTGGCCAGCTGAGTCTCTGAAGATAGCACCACAACTGGAAGGTCCTGGATTGCTTTTAGAAGCACCATCAACATTCACTTTGATCCATTCCTGTATCGGCGATTGCCAGAAAACTTCAAAGGAGAGTTTGGGCGCAGGGAAGATTCCAGGAACACAGAGATGATGAAGTATCTCAAAGTCACCAACCGAGTTATTGCAACAGTCTTTTTGAATTGAGGCGGCTTCATAGATTCCAATAAGAATCTGAGATTTTCGTGCATTGAGACTAAATGAGCGATTATTATGAATGAGATCATTTCTAGCGTACCATATCTCATGCAAGAGTTCCGCCACCACCGCAAGAAAAATATTTTTAACCTGTGAAGAAGCTTCATGTCTAATAAAATTTTTTAAAAACAAAGAAATAGAGTCAGTTAAGATCCATATCCAATTGACTAATTCAAAAACATAATTCCATAAAGTAGAGGTCGTGGGACAAGATAGAAAAATATGATCAGTGTCCTCCCTATGTTGATTACACAAGCGACATGTAGAACAAAGCTGAATGATGAACGTTTGCAGAATAATTTCAGTGGGAAATCTATTATGATAGATACGCCAAATAAGGGTGAGCCTAGAAGGCTTAATCCAAGGTTTATTGAAATGACTCACCCAAAGATAATTAGATTCCTCGTTGGAAAATTTATTCTTATAAAAGTTTTTTGATTCAAGCATACCATTTGGAGCAGGTTCCCCAAAAAGGAAGTCCCCATCAAAGGAAAAGGGAAGATTATCAACAGTCTGCACAATATGATCAGGGAGGTCATGTCTATGTGAATGTAATACATCTTTTATAGACTGACTAGTATCAGCAGGAATGGCATTGGGTGGTAACAGTGAGATCAGGGGGTTACCACACCATTTTCCACACCAAAAATTAATGGAAGAATCAGCACTGACCATCCATCTAGCATTTTCCATGATCTTACGGTATGAGTCTCTGATAGAAGGCCAGATTGAAGAGTTGATGAAAGTCGAATTACCCGTTAAATTTTTATGAAGAAATCTATGGTTTAAAAAATCATATACTTTAGAAGTAGAATTGATAATACGCCATTTCATACGGGCCTACAGAGCGCTATTGAACAACTTTAGATTTTTAATGCCAATGCCACCTTTATCAATCGGTTTAAAACAAGAATTCCAAGGAATAGTGACAAGCTTCTTTTCAAAAATACTTCTAGTCCAAATAATGTTTTTAATGTAAGTATTAATTTTTTTGAATATGTTTATATGCCATTTATAAATCATGAGGGCGTAGAACATTTTATAAACAATGGTGGATTTGACCAAACATATTCTCCCAGCCATGGAAAGGGATTTCCCCTTCCAATTAGAGAGCAGGTTAATGATTTGATCTATGATATTAGCAAAGTGCCTAACTTTGGTTCTACCCCAAAATATAGGAACACCTAAATAAGAGAAAGGTAAGATACCTTCTTTGATACCCAGATAAGTGGTAATGGTAGATTTTCTTCTAACCGGAAAGTTCTTACCAAAAAAAATATGTGATTTATTCCAAGAGATAGCTTGACCAGAAACTTCCTCATAGTGGGTTATGGATTTCTTGAAAACTTGAATGTTTTTTTTGATCCCCTTTATGAAACAGAATAATATCGTCGGCATATAAAAGATGAGTAGGGGCATTTAAGTTTCTGGTAACATGAATAGGCTTAAGTTCACTTTGATCCACCAGACTACTGAGAAGCCTACTTAGGTAATCCTCAGCAATAACAAAAAGGATGGCAGAAATGGGGACGCCCTGTCTAACACCTTTAGAGCATTTAAAAAAACCTCTTGGAGATCCATTAATAAGAATAGAGATGAAATATGAATGAAAAAGAGTCTTAATTCTTCCAATAAAGGTATCATTAAACCCAAAGTTTTTAAGACTTTGAAGATAAAATTCCATTCTATGGTGTCAAAAGCCTTTCTGATATCTAATTTAATAGCCACACATCCTCCTCTAGTGTTTTTATTTAGACTGTTGGTACATTTAGAGGCAAGAAAAATGTAGTCTTGAATGGACCTACCTTTAATGAAGACAAATTGATTCCAAGAAACAATTTTGTTACAAATATGACCAAGTCTATTCGCAATGATTATGGTAATAATATTATAAAGAGTGTTAATTAGGGCAATCGGTCTGAATTGATGGATCTCAGAGGAATTTTCAACCTTGGGGATTAAGGTTAAAAATTGAGCATTGATCCCATGTGGTAAAGATCCATGAATAAAGAAGAACCTAACAAGTTTACAAACATCATTGTGGATAATATACCAATGCTTTTGAAAGAAACTGTTATTGAACGCATCCGGGCAAGGTGCACTGTCTGGATTAAGGCCAAAGACAGTGTCTTTAATTTCATGGTCAAGAGGAATGCTTAAAAGCATTACATTGTCCCTTTCATCCACGATTAAGGAGATGATTTCAGGTTTATTCTCAGTATTAATATCTGGGACGTTAAAGATGTTGTAGAAGTAAGAGGTAACATGGTTCGTAATGGCCTCTTCTGAATCTATGATTGAATCATTATGGATAAGCTTAGAAAGAGGATGATTGACCTTTCTGATTCTTAGAAGGCAATTGTAAAATTTGGTATTAAGATCGCCATTTGTAAGACATTTAGTCCTAAACATTTTCTTATGAATGTCATCCTTAAAAGTGAGCAAGGAGTTAAGTTTGAGTGAAATGATTTCTTCCAATTGAGGATTCATATTGAAATCTGAATTGGTATTTTTAATTTGAACCCTGCTAAGTTCACTTTCCATATAGGAGATATCAAGATCTATTAGCGAGTTTTTATTTTTACACCAATCTTTAAGGGTCTGTTTAAGAATTTTCAATTTGTGTAAACAGGCAAAGGAATCATTATGATGATTCATAGAGTTCCAAGTGTTAAAGATGAAAGTGACACAGTCCGAGTTTTTGGACCAAGAATTATTAAATTTTAAGGGGAGAATAGGCTTACGATCATTCATAAGGCAGCTAACAAGGATGGGATGATGATCGGAGTTAAGTCTAGGGATAGTAACGCTGGATATTTTATCCCAGTTATCAAGAGCCTTCATGTTAACGAAAGATCTGTCGAGCTTACTGACAACATTTTTGTTGTAGTGTTTCCTATACCAATTATATTTAGCACCAACAAGAGAGATTTCAAAAAGGCTACAATTTTCAATTGTAGACCTAAATTCCCTAGAGGATGTGGAAAGATGCAAGGGGCTAATTTTTTCAGGAGAGATAAGTATGGCATTGAAATCACCCATCACTGCCCAAGGATCTGTAATATCATTGGCTAAATCAATAAGTTCATGCCATAGAACTCTTCTATCTTGATATCTGTTCCTAGCATAAACCATAGTGAAAAAAATGTTCCTTCCACTCCACGAGAAATCACAGGTGAGTTATTGTTCATAAATTCTAAAGATGTTGATATTCTGAAGGGAATTATGAAAAAATATCCACATGGAATCCATATGAGGACTATTTTGACAATAGCTAAGAAAAATGTAGTTAAGAGAGCCAAATCTTGTGAAGTTTGTATTAAAATTGACTTTAGGTTCTGAAATGGAAAAGATATGGGGATTATGGTTGTTTAAAACCCTCCTATGAGTTGTGATGGTATCATTGTTAGCCACTCCCTGAAAATTCCAATAAAGAAGATTCATAATTATTTGTGTTTTGGGTTAGAACCCTTGTTTTTTTTATTTTACAGAACCCTTCTTCTCTTGGGATTGTGTGACCATAGGGGAGGAAGCAGATTTATGTTTGTTCTCATAAGTTTCAGAACTTTTAAGAGCATTTGTTTTAAAAACATAATTTGCACTATGATCAGGAATTGGAGTATTAACAGTATTGTCCATGGATGTATCACTCATAGCTCCATGAGTAGTATTCTGTTCAATTGAAGTATTTATTTCTAATCCAACCAGAGAAAGATTAGAATCTAGTGAACCTTGATCTAGATTAGACAGAGCTGGAGGATAATTTATAGGAGAAATAGTCTGGTTATGAACCAAAAACAGTAACTTGATCAGGGGGTTTTCAACTACTATCTGTACAGGTTCAGCGTTAAATGAGGATTTCAAGATGGAGGGTTTTATAATTTTTATTTTGAAACATATTATAGAGATAATGGTATTACATAATATTTTTGAAACCAGTGACATTATAATAAAATGTGATAGTCGAATTGAAGAATAAAACAATAAATGAAATTTATCAACTTATATTTTATGAAAATTATGTTTCTAAACAAGTAAATAAAGAAGGTATTATAACTTTTTGTTGCAATATAAAATGTGTTTTATATTGTTTTCTAAATAAGAAAAAAAATTATTTAGGATTCAGTTGAATCCTAAACATTGTTACATAAGAGATTTTAGATGAAACATATTAATTGTTAACATTGAAAATAATTTCCATAAATTTGATGTGAAGTTTGGTAATTAATTTTATACAGGTCATATATACACTAGGATACCATAATATGATTTATATAAATGGAAACATACCATTGAAGAAACTTTATATCATTTTTAAGATAAATATAATATAAAACCACTAAAATAGATCTTGTCTTAGAAAATCCCACTAAATTATTTTCTATAGTTTATCCTCATTTTCTAGTAACCATCATTATGTGAGGAATTTAATTTATATTAATAAACCTATAAATATAAAAAAAAATTGATTTCCTCTAAACCATAATTTTTTAGATTATTATTGTTTAAAATATCAATAATTTTATTGGTCAACACATTATAACTCAAATATCTCAATTGAATGAATTTGAGAATCCAACATTATTAACTCAATTTAATCATAATATGAAACAAAATTCATTTGGTATTTATAGTTTCATAGTTACAATATATGATGAGTTAAATCAATTCACGTGAATAAATTATGGACCATTATTGAATGTCATTAAAACATCAATAAATAGGATTTAAATGAGTTTTAAAAAATATGTAACATGAAAATAGATATATAAATTATAATAATATCAGACATTTAGAAAAAGTATATTAATAGGAAGCATTTATAAATTGTGAGAAAACTTATACTCTAGTAGCTTGACATGAAACTATTTATATTATATTAGCAATTATTTCATATCATAACTTTACATAATTTCAAATGTATGTAAATAGAATCATTAATAATGTATAATACCAAGAGGATATTTACTTGAGAAAACTTCTTGTTTTGAAGTTACTATTTTAATTAAACAAGCCTATAAACACGCAATGACACGTTATAATCTTAAACATACCCTAAGAACCCTGTATGATATATTATTTAAAATTTTAACTTGAAAAATTCCTTAAAAAAATTTATACTCCCACTAGTTTTTAAAATATGTTACTTAAGGACCTCAAAATCATTCAAATATATGTTGTTGATATAATTCTCATATTAACATGAAAATAAATTAAAATTAGTTTCTCAAAACATAAGAAAATTATATTTGATTTGTGTGTGAAAGGTAAACATAAAAAAAAATTATATATTGTAAAAAATATAAAACTAGAATTAATTATCATAACTAAACATAATTCTGTTATAGATTTACTTAAAATAAAAAATTTTGATTATGCATTTAGTATTAGTAATTTTCAATGTTATTTTTATAATTATGATCATTGATATATCTGGGAATAAGATAGATCAAAAACATTATAGTGGGATGATCAAGATTTAACAATACATCAATGCTTCCCTACAAGAAAAAATTTACTCTCTTATCTTGTGTATGATGTCCAAAGATAATTTTAGAGAGTCCTATCTTCGAGAAGTTAAATTGATCTTCAATTATGTTAATGATTCATTAAAAATAAAACTTTTTAATATATATCATCCTTATTTTATGTATAATAATTCGATTGGTATATATTTTATCGGTTTTTTAATGGATTAAAAATTACTTCTTTAAATTTTCAATTCAAAGGAGAAACATTAGTTTTTTTATCCCGTAAAAAAGTATCACTCAGTTTCACTTTATACTATTGTTTCTAAATAAAAAGATTCTAGGAGTTGTAGAACATAATTTATACTGATGTAGCACACATTTCATAATTTATTATGTAGTTTCACTTTAACTATAATTCTCTATGACAACACTATTTTTATTTATTTATTTATGTATTCAGAACATCCCACACCTGAAAATAAATTATATATAAGAAAATAATTCTATATGATGACACAAAAAATGTGATATTATTCATGAATATATAATAATTGAAATTAAAAACACTTATATATTTATAAAATCTTTTCATTCTGAAATATTTTAATATAAAAACTAAAATATGGGTATGACCAGTGTCAACTGATCATCTTACATCATTCTATTTATTTTTTATAATAATAAGAAAATTCTCAAGAAAAGGGGAGGATATTCTTTTATATAGAATTATGAAACCATTTATACCTACATGTTATTTATTATTGGATTTAAGGAAATGGAAGCTAATATTTTATCTAATACCACCTTAGAAAACATGGTTTTTAGAAGAATGTTTTACTATAAAAATTTAAGACATATAAGATGGAATGAATTATTCTATTTAAATTATTATTTTTTATTTAATGATGCTTTTACTTCAACGAGGATTAATTTTATCATAAAAATCATCCAAATTACAGTTTCATATCGAATGAACTACTTAATTTTACCTTCCAAAATTTTTAGTAATATTGTTTTTATTAATTCATAAATCAATTTTCATTTTATCATTAAATTTTTTTTATATTACCTAGAAATTTTTTATTTAGTATTAATATTATGTAATTATTCATTTACGTGAACACAAAAAATATTCAAAAATTTTGAATTATTAAACATATTAATTATTTTTTATTAACATTTCAAGTTTTATTTTTGATAATAATAATTGGAGAGAATGAATAGAATATGTGTTAATGTTTTATAAATGTAAAATAATGAGAATGGTTTAGTATTGTGTTGAGAATATATATCTTTAACATTTTTACCTTGTAATGGGGGGTGGATATTCCCAGAATCCATTATTTCATATTCTAAAGGGATGATTAACATGGATTTTGTTTCATTACATCATTTCTTTTTTTCTTTTTTTTTATTATGAAAATTAAAAATGTTTTATTGAAATATTTATATATTTCTTATCTTCTAGATAATCTATTTTTTCGGAAAAAATAAATATAAACTTTATTTTTTATGTACTTACATGAAGTTTCTTTGAATCATATAAACATTTCATATTCTGAATCATTAATTACCAACATAATTAATTCAGAAAGAGCCATTTCTGAGCATAATAACATTTACCACAAATGATTATTATAATAATATAATATATTGAAGCATATGTGGCTGTTATAAGTTACACTTGAATCGTATTGTACATAAGGAATTAGTTATATGTTTATTACACAAAACAACAATAAATAGATATAGAGGTCTTTGGTACTAGACAATGAAACAATTATAAATGATTTTTTTATTGGTACTAACTATAGAAATGTAAATGGATATTTCATAAGTTTTACTTATTAATGTGATTTATTTGTATCCATGTTTAGTGTCTTCACATTAAACTAATTTATTTTCCATGCAGTAAATTTTCATTTTCTAATATTATGATCAATGATATTCTAGGGATATAAATATTATCTAAAAATATTTAGTGATTAAAGAAGTATAAGTATATGAAATTATAATGAATATATTTATAAAGCTCAAGGGTAAGATCTTGTTCTTAAAATAATAATATTTATGTTGTTTTAATTATATAAAATGTATACATTTGGATCAATTTAATTATCCTCTATCCAATTCGCATTAAAAAATAATCACTTCCAAGTATAGGTAAAAATATACCCTATAAAAGTACTATTTAAGGATTTATATATTCTTATATAAAACTCCATCACATCATATATGTTATAAGATTATAATATTATTTTTTCATTTAACATTACATAATTTGGAAAATATTAATATTCAAAAAAATTATTATCTTCCTTCATATTTAATTACTACTACATATATACTTCAAAAGATGTTTATTATGTGATTTACAGTTTTTTAAGAGGTAGTTATTTTTACATTTACAAGAACATAAATTCATCACCCCTTAAAACTATGAAACATAGGAAAAAAAATATGTACCTCTAGATACCCACTTCGACGTGTAAGTGATAAATCAATCATGAAAAAAGAATCTAAAACATTAGAGAATGATGTTAGATGTGGTGGGGTTCGTTAGGGTATAAAAAAATATATTCTAAATAACCAATAATTTTTAATAAACTATTGCATTTTCCACTGTTCTTTTACATAATAAATTTAATATTCATTCCCCAACACATTTTCACATGTTCTCCCTCCCATCCAATTACATTAAGATAAAATTATCACTAGCACAAACTCTATAATATTTTCTCACAATCGCTGAATCCATTAACACAAAATGATTTTCTTATTCATATAGAAGAGAATTTTATATTTTTAATCATATTTATTAGGGCACTAGGAATAATATTTTACTATACTATGAGATAAATTTATATTTATCACATCACTTATCTATTTAAGATTGCTATATGGTATAACAAATCATATATAACTCTTGGGTTGTTTAGTATAAAAATTCATCCAAATTAATCATAAGGATTACTACAACATTAATTCCTTAGAACCTTAAACCTATTTAGTTCACCCATATTAGTGTTACAAAAAAACTATGTCAACATATATGTAACAAATTTAATTAGGGTCACCTATATTTTTATTTCATGTGACATGACCAAATTATTTGGATGATCATGTTTTTGACATGATATCACATTATAAGGAATCCAGACATAATATTTTATGGGGTTATTTGATATCCTAAAATCTAATATTATGTATAGCCTTCTTGAGTAAATTCATCTAAAAATTAACTTATGATATGCTATATCTTTGAATAATTAATTTGTTTCCCACATATTAAGATATAACACTTTATAAAATCTATGATATTTTTTACATAAACATAGATAAAATCATATTATACCGATACAGTAATGGTTCAAACCTAATGGTCCAATTAGCTGCCAAATACTAGTGTGTGGGGCTCTTAGACACCGTTGGGGAGTCAGAAGGGTGTCTGTGTCGGTGGCAGGGTGTCACTGTGGTGTCACCTATCAATGCAACCAATCAGTTCCATATATTGTTGTCACCGATTAGTGTCTCACTGATCAGTCTCACCAATTGGATGATCACCAATCAAAGGATCGCTGACTAGTCTCACTGATCAGTGCTACACCCGAATGGTGCCACATAGGGGATTCGGGGTCCTTTCCCCAGTTTTCCTATAACATAATTAGTATTTTAAATTACTCTTTTATAGTTTTATGACCGTTTCAAGACTGTTGAATGATATCTTAAATACCCTAAGAGAGTGGACACCTTTGACTCGATAAAATGTGTGGCCCTTTTAGGTGTGTCACACCCTTCTCCGCATTTTCCAATCTCCAGTGTTTTCCATTTTCTCCCCTATTATGTGTTTTTCTCATTTTAAAGGTAATATACAACTCACAACCATCCACTGGTCTATCCCCACCATTTCCAAGGAGAATTATTAAATCACAATTTATTCCAAACTGTGAAACCACCCAACTGCATGTTCAAGCCACATTCTAAATTTTACTTACTTTTAAATGGTCTCCCAAATTTTAGGATCTTGAATCTTCTTAAGAAGATATACTCTCTACATTCTTTATTTTCGTTTCTCCATGTGTGCCACGATACATCCTGTCTAGACGAATCGTGATCTCATACTGGAGCCCTCCCCACTCAGCCATGGAGTTTTTACTACAAGTAGTTCATCATTTTTCTTAAGAAAAGAAGTAAATTCAATCATTTTTCATCCACTTAGGGGTTTCTCCATAGTCTCTCTTTGTGGTGCATCAAGCATGGTGGGTGTGATGATGTTCCATTAGGACATTGATGAAACCGGTTTTATCAATGATAATAAATGGAATTTTAAAATAATAAAGGGGTGAAAATGTTTATGATTTTGTAGCATGTTACCTTATTTTTCATGTTTTTAATGGTATGGTATCATGTACACTGAAATTTATGGTCCTTGGTGGTCCTTTCTTGTGCACCAATAAAGCTCTGTTTGATGGATAATATTGTGATTAAATGGTTGTAACATGGAAACCTATTTTATCACATAAAATTAGTTTATTAAATGGATTCCAAATGAATAATAACCCTTGTGGGATCACCCATATTAACTAAAAGAATGAAGGAACATAAAGAATAGTGTTGGATAAATTAAGAAACATCTTTTCTTTATTCTGTTCATGTTTGGTTGTTCTGTTTATAGTTTGTGGGGTGATGAAAAGGGTGACAGAATCTCTTTTTTAGGGGTTTTTGGTTTGTGAATATGAGGCCATATAAAGTGGGGGGTAAATATTCTAGACACTATAAGTTGGTTCTTGGTTTTCTACTAATACATAGAGGGATCTCACATACCCATTTTGTTGTTGTTTCTTATGAGCGAATTAATAGTGAAATCAGAAACATCGTATTGAATGTTTTGATTCAGTTTTTGTTTATAGATTGTGTTTATTCCTATTAATCTCCTATAAGTAAAGAAATATTTAAATGGAAATAAATTGAATATGATAATGAGAACACGTACGATGTTGAACTATTTTTATCAGATATGGGTTATGCTTTGGTTATGGTTATTGTGTACTTAGTCATGTAGGGATATCAGTAATAGTGGTTATGTAGGGATAGGTTATTGGTTTCTAGACCCTCAGGTTGGGATGCGTTCTTGTTTACCTATATGTATAAAATTTAGTTCTTATGTTTCATATACGCACCCCACCTATGTTTTGAATATCATTAAAAACACCCCCATTTCACGGGTCATGGTGTTTTTCGCAACATTCATATGAGTTTTTTGTTATTAGCTAATTTATGAACCCTCTCATAGGTATCCCAATATACAACGGGATGGTAGTAATTTCATATGGTTCATTATGGCCCAAGTCTCTTATCTCAGGGTATGTTGTGGTTGTTTTCCTAGGAGTGTGCGGGTAGGTTTGGCTCCCAAGTTTCTTCAGGATGAGGCCATGGTGTCTTTGGGCATGGAAGTGGTTGTTCTAGCATATGATTCTTTTGGTTTGGTGGTGGTTTTTGTGTCCCAGGTGTCTATGGGAATGGTTATGTGTGCTTTTTCTGGCCTAGGTGTTTGTATGTGGGATAGACGTGTTGTTGGTGTGGGCCTTGGGGTTGTTATTGGGATGACAGTGGGACTACATTGGAACTTTTGGGGGTGGTCTGATGTGTAAGATGCCCTAAAAACCAGTTGGAAAGTTGTCTGGGGTACCCAAACATTGATGTGTTATTACTATTACATTACCTAACATGCATTATTTGGGGAATGTACCTTGGTGAGGCTGTGTGGATAGTTTTCCTTACTAGGTGTTTTGGCTACATATTTTCTCACGGGGCATTAGAATGTCTCCCCACTTGTGCAAGAGGGATTTTTGTTTCCCCTATTGAGTATACCTATATACTCACCCTACATATATAAAATTGTTTTTTGTTTTCTAAGTGGACATTGAGGACTATGTCAGACCATACTATATTATACGCCGAGATAGTTGTCATTGTTGTTTTTCTTTTCTTATGGTACTTCCTTTCATAGTTTTTCATGTACTTTGTATCAGTTTATTTTGAACATTAATATGTGAAAGGATTTTTGGATTTACTTTTACTTTCAGTTTTTTGAGTTTTGTTATATTTTCAATCTTATATCCTGATCTAGATCTAAAAAATGTATGGTCTTCATTATTACGTGTGATTATATACTTATGGTGGTAATGGCCACTCCAGAGCCTATTGATGGCTGCCCTTGGGGGGGTTGTTATATCTTCTTCATCTTGAAGAAGGAAGGGTCTGGCAGTTTTTTGTCCCTTAAATCATCTTAGAGAAGGTAGTTCATGATAAAATGGCATCAGAGGAATTTTTTTAGAGATAGTATGCATTTTGGGGTAAGGCTCAATGAGGATTTCATGGGATGGTAGTGAAAATTTTTTAGCAATTCTTGGTGTCTGAAATAGGCTAGGGAAGACTGGATAGGACATGGGGTTTTAGGGCCTCCCATGATCTGATGCAAGGACTCTGGACCTACCAAACGAACAATTGAGGATGCACTTATTATATGGTAGGGACACTAGGAATGATACATTAATCATAATGAATTGTTTTATTTTTTGTATTGGGTGTTTTGGGAACTCAAAAAGTTTAAGAAAAATTTAAAAAAAATCGTCTACACCACTAGGGATAAAGAATTCCATGTTTACCTTGTAGCTATGGCACCTAGAAGATGTCTATAATATTTGATGGAAGTTGAGGCCCATCATGTTGATATTGTTCATTAGGGGAGGGTTGATCGAGAGGAGGAGAATGAAATGTGGAAAAATAACGCTTCATGTCATCCAATGGTTGGTACTTGGGATGTACAAGGGTTGTGTCCCAGGCATTGAGACATAAAACTATATCGATGAGCTATTGATATCTTTGAGCATGATTTAGGCTCTAATAGAGTACTAGGTTCCTCTGGCAGTGATCTAGATGAGAGGGGTGGTGCGTCAGTGGTGCACGCACTATCTCGGGGAGAAAAGGGAAGTTGTGGTTTCATGGCCGAACCTTGAGAAGGAGTTCTGGGCAGAATTCCATTCTTCAATGATGAAGGCTAGAAATAGGCAAGAGATTATCTTCCTTTAGAAAAGGATTATGTTAGTATGGTTTTTGGGTATCATGTTCAAGGATCTCTTTCGTTTCACTCCAGACCTCTTCCCAAAGTAGTAGTCACATGCAAGACACATAATGGAGGCGCTCAGACCTTCTCTTTAGTACGATGTTACTCCCTTCACTCTACCAAAGTACTTGGTGGTTCAGAATATGAATTTAGTAGTGGATATGTTTCACATACTGGGAGGTGTTACATGAGATGGGATCCAGTTGAGTTCATCAATGAGGATGGTCATCAGCCACAGGCCTCCATCCTTAGGTCCTTATAGGTTTCTACCAATGGGGAGCATACCTTAGTAGTTACAGTTCGGGTCTCCAGGTCCACTCCCTTTTTCCAATGGCATGGTATTGAAGATTTATACCTATGATATCCATGGCATTCATCAGAATCAGTGCCTTATCAAGTGCAGGACGGTGGGGGTTGGCAGGTTCAGCACCCACCTTAGCAGCAATAGTTGCTGGCTAGACCATTTTAGCAACAGCAGGGGAAGCGAGCTCCAAATCCACAGAGGTCTGATGGTGATCCAGGAGGAATACATTAGGGATATCCCCATAGACCTTGACCAGGGCATGTTTGGGGAGTTGTTAAAAAGATTATGGGAAAAGGAGCTAATCATGGGCAGTTTCACACCTCACAGGCAGATGTTCTAGCTGGTTCGGAGGTTGTTCGAGGTACGATCATCTTGTGTTATTACTCTTGCATTTCTCTTGTTTGATTTCGGAGCTTTTCACTCCATTGTTGAACCTAGTCTAGCCCATTTCCTTGGGTATAGTTTCTAGGAGACTTTCCATTGCCCAAGTGTTGAGTATGCCAGTCAGAGTTCAGACCTGACCGTTTGATGTTTGTTGAGGATACAGACTGATGTTGGGCTACATCAGTCTTGTGAGGATCTATCATTGTAAAAAATGTAGCCATACAATGTCATCCTGGGCATATAATGTCTGTTTTCCATGATCGTTGTTGTTGACTACTTTTAGAGAAGGGTTGTGTTCAAAGATATGTTTTTCCAGCATGTAGCTTTCATCGATGAGCGGGGTTTCCAGGAGCGAAGTTGGCATGTAGATCCCCTTATTACTATGACAGCCAAGTGTTGGTTGGAGTGGACACTCAATAGGTGGGGTGAATTGAGTTCCAATTAAAATTTCTGTTAAAAAATATTTCAATTAAAATCCCCCATATTGAATTACAAGATAATCTGAAGTGAATTTGTAATACTATAAAGGTTCAGTTATATTCTCAAAAGATTGATTAGTTCTCAGTTAATCTAATCTAAAGATTAATTAACTTTTGAAGCTAACCTAATGATTTATAGTACATACAAACACATTCTAGATTAAATATCAATGTAACTTTAAAATAATTTTATATTTCAAAGTAACTAGCATCAGAATATTCAATATAAGCTAAAATCAAAATAAGTAAGCACAGAAGTTTTAAAACAAGAGGTTCAGTCTCAAGCCAAGACTTAGTCCTCTTTAACACTTAATATAAATGTTTATCCACACCCTGGATTGGGGTAAACAATAGTGCAAAGACTATCCAGGTACTAAGACCTCTACCACAGTTCTACTTGGGAAACCAGAACAATATCACACTGACTATCCAGGACTTACTTGACCTCTACCACTATCCACAGTGGGACACAAGAGAGTTATAGAAGGTTTGTGTGAGGATTTATAAATCCTCCAGTTTATCACAGAAGACAGTGTGTGTAAAAAATATACAGAGTACACACACTGCTTGAAAATGAAAATAAAAGAATCAATGAGAAAGTAGATATGAATTTTAGAATGCTCTAGTGATGTGAAGTGCAGCTCTGGACTCCGTTGATTGATTAGGAATGTTTTTGAGTCCTTATCTGTTTTTTGTTTGGAAAAACAGAGTGTCGTTTGCTTCCTTGGTTTTCAAGTTAAGCTTGATCATCTTGAGTCTATGAGCAGCTCACTGTAGTTCTCCTTGGCAAATGTACAGCTTGTGTTCTCTTCTAGAATTAATTGCTTCATGTAAGTCCAATGTTCTTCGAGTGTGGATGAATCCTTTCTTCTCTGTGTGTAATTACCACTTTTTAGCACTCTTTAGAACTTCCCGGCACTACATTTAGCACCCCTCAGCACTGCTCAGAACTGCTTTTCGCACCCTTCACACACCTTCTTTTTATAGCTTTCAGCTCCGGAAATGGGAATGATTACCTTTTTATTGGTACTAGGTACGGTTCCCTGACATGCCAACAACTATCATTAAATAACATTAATTGCATTAAAATCATCAAATAAGGTCGTTGCTTAATAAATAAATAATTTTGACAATAGTAGAGTTTAGGAATCTGTGACTGGTAAGTCATTCATCAGTAGCTTTCTGTTGGTAGATATATAACAGTGGAAATTTTATAGAAGTGAGTTCCTATCGGTAGCTCTTTTCCATTGTACCGGTATCTCCTTTTATAGGTAGCAGTTACTCCGTGTATCAGTATCTCTATGTACCGGTGAATCCTTCTATCGGTAGCTTTGGTCTATTGGTAGCTCGCTTGTATCAATGGCTCGTTTGTATTTGTGACTGTCTGTATCGGTAAACTTTGTATCGGTAGCTTGTGCATATCGGTAGCTTCATTTTGTACCATTGATCAAGTGTATATAGGTAGACTTGTTCTAACAGTAGCTCTGCTTATATCAGTAGTTGTCTGTATCAGTGGACTTGATCTATCAGTGACATGTGCTTACCGGTGGACTTATACATACTAGTAGCTCTGCGTATCGGTGACCTTTGCTTATCGGAGACTATGTCTATCGGTAGACTAAGTACCGATAGATCTATATCAGTAGAAATCTGTATATCAGTGACTTAATACTTATCTTCTTTATGTAAAACAAATCCGATTGAGTTATAACTATTTCAAAATTCATATAAGCATAGATAAACATTGATTAACATATTTCAAATATTATTTTAATATTATTTTTATCTTGATAAAATAATTTCATAGGTTGAAAGAATTAATATATAGATAAACATTATTTGGTAGTATCGAAGTATGTGAAATCATAATTGGGATTATCAAAACAAGTGAGGTAAACAATCTCCCCCTTTTTAATAATCACAACTTATGATATTATAAGCCCAAAATAATTTTAAATTTATTAGATGATATTGTATTAGATCAAATTGTATCAGAGAAAAAAATTTGTTATAAAACAGATATATCAAAGATGAAATATAAAACAAATGTAGCAGAAGAAAATGAATTAAGATCATAAATGATAGTATTACTCCCCCTTTGTCATAAAAGATATTAGTTCTCCTGCAGATATGTTTCCATTAGGTAGTATTTCTCCCCCTTTGTGATTAGATAAGAGTGGGAGAAGAATGAAATACATGAGAAGAGAAGTAATTAGAGAGTAAAATAAAGTAAGATCATATATATTCCTTGGAGGAAATAGATATAAAGAAATACATAAATGAAACAAAAATAAATACAGATGATCCCTATCAAAAATCCTAGTCACTGATCAATCCGAATCTTCAGAATGATATTTCCCCTTGGGGTCAGAAGAGGATTCAGGTATGGTGGATTCTGGTGGAGGCTTAGGAACTCCAGAGATGATCAGAGGTAGCTAAGCCACTGAAACTGTTCCTAGCATGTACTGTGTAGCTCTCTCAGTGATCATCGGAGTAAGGTTTCAGATAGCTTGGGCTGGAGTCATCTGAACAGAAGAAGTAGTAGAGGCATATGTAGGTAAATCTAAAGGTGTAATCATTGGCCTAGAATCAACATGCAAGAAAGGAAACAAGAGATTTCTGAAATCCAAAATGATTCATCCACCTCTTTCCATGGAAAAAATGAAAACATCCTTTTTTCCATGAATTTGTCTGGTGCAAGGGTCAACTCTCTGAGCTTGCTAACTTGTTCTCTGATGGATTGATTGACTAGAGGTAGCTTCATGTTTTCTAACATAATCATGAAATGTTTATTGAGTCGATGCTTAGTGTAAATAATTTGTAAATAATAATCTACCTTGTCTTTAACCTCTTTCTGAGAAGGAGAAGCTTCTCTCATATAATCTTGAAAAATCTTCATGATATCTCTAGTGGTATATCTAGTAGAAGTAACTACTTTGGTCAGATCAGATGAGTCCACAGAGCCACTGGTTGATGCTGAACCAAGATCCTCCTTCATTACAGCTCGAATCTGATCCAAATCCACTGAAGGACTTGAGGCAAGAGAACCAATAGAGAAGGTTATTGTTTCCTTGAAGTTTTTGGTCAACCCACTGATAAGATTTTTCACTTGAGAATCCCGGGTGCTTAAATGGTCTTTCATGGAGGTTTTGAATCCCTCAAATACTGATACCATCTGGCTCAAAACACTTTTCACATAAGCTAAGTCTTTGTCTACTTGGGATTTAGAACTCATATGGGATTCAAGAGAGATAATTGATTTCTCTAAAACTTCAACAGTATCTTCAAGTCTAGATACTTGAGTCTGGAAAGTTGTAACTTCATACACTATCTCTACCACAAATGTTGATACATTATAACCAAGAGAGAGTTCGAAATACATTTCCAAATTTCTCATCTCTTCAACAAAGCAACTCTTTAACTCAGAAACAGAAGCACTAAAAAGCTCCTTCATCTCATCGTTTAAGGATTCTAAGACATCCCTGGTGATCATATCAGTAGGTGAAACCACAACAGGTGATCTTTCAGAAACTATATTGGTCATAGAGTCATTCATAATTGATTGAATATATGACACCAATGAAGCTTCCATTTTCCTTATTTCTTCCACAAAATTGATTTTGAGATCAGACATTAACCTATCCAGATCATGTGTTCTGACCACATCTTCAGGTAATATCTCATATTGAATATTATAATTGATATTTGGTCTCTGAAGGGATGTCTCATTATCAGAATCTGGATAATCTAATCCACAAACTACAAATCCTAGGTCCTCTACCCAATCTTCAAACTCAATAGCCACTGAAACACTACCAAACATGGTTGAATGCTCCCCCTCAACTGGTGAATTCTATTGTACAGCAACAGTACCCTCATCTACTTGGTCTTCCTCATCAGAATCCTTCACAATCATTTCCAATTCTTCAAGAACAGGATGTTCTTCTAGAACAAGTACATGTCCTTATTTTTCAGCCAAAAAATCTCAACAGGTATAACTGAGAATCCAACCAACAGACTTAGGCTTGAGAAAATAGAATACGATGCTCCAGATTCAATTTCATCTACTTCTTCAGTCTCTGGGGTAGGTTTGTCCTTCTCATCAACATGTGCTTATTCTTCATGAACTTCTTCTTTATTTTCTCGAGCATCCTCTTCCTGGTCTGATTTCTGCTGAACTTCCTTTTCTTGTGATACAACTTCTGGAGATGGGCTAGGAGTAAATTCAGGATCTCCTCCAGCTACTATAGAGGAATCTTCCTCTTCTGATTCATCACTATATTGTGGCTCTTCTTTATCAGGTCCCAGACTTGGATCCCTCACATCCTTAGGTCTTGAAGGATGATCCACAAGATTGAACTTATCATATAACTTTTTGTTAGTAGTAACCCACTCTCTTATCCATGGGTTCTAGTTTATCTTCATGTTTTTACATACAGTGCTTGTGATACAGAAGTTGTTCTTTACCACAATTGTCTCATCAAGATACTCAGCTTCTACTTTTACCTTAATCATTAATGAGATCAACTTGGAAAAGAATAAGGCATTGGTCTTTGATTTTGGCCTGGTCATATCCTCCATTTGAACCATTAGCATCCTGCACAGATTTACTTTCACACCATGTCACAAGAGATGTAGTAGATAGATATCTTGATATCTCACATTTGCAATGTCTCCCCTCCTTGGAATTAAAACATGCTGAACAAACTTGAACAGCAATCTATTCTCTTCATCCATTTTAGTATCCACCGCCTGTATTTGCTTTCCACTACCGATGATATCCTCTAAGATAGTCTCATAATCAAATATATCACTTGTAGGTGGTACTAATTTTGAGAAATATCCATAAACACCTTCGTGTGGAACCTTCAGGCATTCAGCCCACTCAAAGAAGAAAAAAGCTATCTCTTTTCCATTTACCCATGAAACCATTCTGTTTTCTTCATCAGATTTCTCAAAATGTAAAAAATCATAGAATTGTTTCACCGTCTTCAGATAATAGGGTCCATTATTGTTTGAAAATCAATCTACCCACTTCGGATCTTTTAGAGCCTCTAGAACAAGCGATTTACTAGTCAATCGTCTTTCCACACATAGCTCTTTTTCGATCACAATAAATCTATTTTGTAAATGTGGGTTCACTAGTCTCCTTCTCGACCATGTTCTACGAACATTTCTACTTGCTTCTGGTTCTGTATTCTGATTCTACGCATTCGTCTCATCAATGTAATCTCTGATAGTAGTCATTTTGGTTTTTTCCATTTCTGGTTCGAGGAACTTGGGGTTTTCACGAGATTCGGGAGCTCAGGCTTGAGGGAAAAGGGTTTGAGGTTTATAGAGATATAACTAAGACTTAGTTTTATCATTTAGGATTCATAAAACATACAAATAAAATATAATAATAAAAGTATAAACGATACAGATTCTGGCGGCAGACATAGTTTAAAACAGCACATACTTAAACGGTAGGGTATACCGGTGAGAATTCATATCGGTGAGGTCCACTAATCAGTGAGGTATATCGGTGAGGTCCATATAGGTGAGGTTTTATATTGGTGTGGTTTCATATCGGTGAGGTTTCATATTGGTGACGTTTCATTTCGGTGAGGTTTCATATCGGTGAGGTATATCAGTGTGGTTTCATATCGGTGATGTTTCATATTGGTGATGTTTCATATCGGTGAGGTTTCATATTGGTGAGGTTTCATATCGGTGAGGTTTCATATCGTAAAGGTTTTATATAGGTGAGGTTTCATTGTGGTGAGGTTTCATATCGGTGAGGTTTCATATCGGTGAGGTTTCATATCGGTGAGGTTTCATACCGGTGAGGTTTCATACCGGTGAGGTATATCGGTGATCTATCATTCCTAACTCATGTCTAATGTAACTTAACTCTTCCGAACAGAAAGGTTTGGTGAAAATTTCGGCTAATTTATTTTCATTACCTATAAATTCAAGAGTAATATCACCTTTTTGGTAATGATCTCTCAAGAAATGGTGTCTTACATCAATGTATTTTGTCCTAGAGTGAGATATAGGGTTCTTTGAAATGTTAATTGCACTACTGTTATTGTGGTTAATATATACATGTATAAAGTAATATCCATAGTTTAAAAGAGTGTGTTTCATCCATAGAGTTTGTTCATAGCAACTACCAGAAGCTATATACTTTACTTCAGCAGTAGACTATGCAACTGAATTCTGTTTCTTACTACACCATGATACTAAGGATTTTCCCAATAAATGACATGTTCTAGATGTGATTTTTTCTATCTAACTTTCAACCATCATATTCAGAATCTAAATAACTCATTAATTCAAGAGATTTTCCTTTCAAATAAATCAAACCAAAATTTACAGTATGTTTAAGATATTTGAAAATTCTTTTAACAGCAAGCAAGTGTGATTCTTTAGGATTTTCTTGAAATCTTGCACACATGCACACACTAAACATAATGTGTGGTCGACTATTAGTATGGTAAAGTAAGCTTCCAATCATACCTCTATAATTGGATTGATCAACTGATTTCCCAGTTTCATCAATGTCCAATTTACAAACAGTACTCATAGGTGTATCACTTTCCTTAATACTATCCAAACCAAAACGTTTTAATAGATCCTTGGTAAATTTACTTTGATTCAAAATAATACCATTTTAATTTTGAAAAACATTAAATCCAAGAAAATATTTGAGTTCTACCATTAAACTCATTTCAAATTAATTTTGTGTACACTCTGAAAAATCAGTACATAAAGAATGTTTAGTTGATCCACAAATAATATCATCAGCATTGATTTGTTCTATCAAAACATCTTTAGAAATTATTTTTAAAAAAAGATTTGGATCAGTAATCCCTTTAGTAAAACCTTTTGAAATAAGAAAATTACTAAGTCTATCATACCAAGCTCTTGGAGCTTTTTTTAAAACATATAAAGCTTTTGAAAGTTTAAAAACATGATTTTGGAAATGGGGGTTTGTAAATCCAGGTGTTTGTTCAACAAAAACATATTCAATTATTAAAATATTTAGAAAATCACTTTTGACATCCATTTGATATAACATCAAATTCAGATGAGCAGCATAGGCAAGTAAGATTCTAATATCTTCTAATCTAGAAACTGGTGGAAAGGTTTCCTCATAGTCTATACCTACTTCTTGACTATATCCTTGTGTAACTAACCTACCTTTGTTTCAAACAATATTTCCAGACTCATCACCTTTTATTCTAAAAACCCATTTAGTGCTTATGGTCAAACTGTCCTTAGGTCTGTCAACCAATTCCCAGACTTTGTTTCTTTTAAATTGATTTATCTCTTCTTTCATAGCCATTACCCAAAATTCATCATTGATTTCATCATTGAAATTTTCTGGTTCTAATTGTGAAAGAAAGGCATGATGTTCAACCTGATTTCTTAGAGAAGCTCTAGCTTGTGTCCCTCTTTCAAGATTACCAACAAAAGCATCTAAATGGTGATTCTTTAGAATTCTAGTTGATCTAGTAATGGTGGGAATATAAATTTCAGGTTCATATGTAGGTTCTGGTTCAACATAAGTAGGTTTTGTAATGTTTCCAGAACTGGATGTCTTTACAACATGGTCAATATTTTTGTCATTAAGGTCCAGAGCAGACAAGTCTTCTTCAAGATTTTCAATCAAAGATTTGGGTTCATGTGGATCAATTTCAACAAAATTGATGTTAACAGATTATTTTACACATTTGTTTCTATTATTAAATACTCTATAGGATTTTCAAGTTAAATAATAACCAAGAAAAATTCTTTTATCACTTTTAGAAGAAAACTTGTCAAGATTATCCTTTGTCTTAAGAATAAAAAAATTGCAACCAAAAACTCTGAAGTAACTAACTTTAGGTTTCCTATTATTCTATAATTCATAAGGGGTCTTCTTAAGAACAGGTCTGATTAAGACTCTATTTAAAATATAACACGATGTATTTACATCTTCAGCCCAAAAATAAATAGGTAGGTCATACTCATTAAGCATAGTTCTTGAAATTTCTTGAAGGGTTTCATTTCTTCTTTCTACAACACCATTCTGTTGAGGTGTTCTAGGGGCAGAAAAGTTGTTACTATAGTCATTGTGTGAGCAATAAGATTCAAACTCATGATTTTCAAACTCACGACCATGATCACTTCTCGGGGTCTTGATCTTAAGTCCACTATGATTTTCAACAGACTTGTAATACTTAATAAAGTAAGAACAAGCTTCAATTTTGTGAGCTAAAGAGTATACCCAGGTGTATCTAGAGAAGTCGTCTTCTAAGACATATACATATTTCTTCCCATTTAAACTAGAAATTATAGAAGGTCCCAACAAGTCCATGTGATCCAACTCAAGAGGTTGAGAAGTTGAAACTTCTTTCTTTGATTTGAAAGAAACTTTATGTTTCTTTCCCTTTTGACATGGATTACAAACCTTATCAGCTGGGAATTCATGTTTAGGTAGGTCTCTAACTATGTTTTTCCGAGTCAGTTTTCTAAGTGAGTGTATATTGCAGTGTTCTAATCTTCTATGTCACTGCCAAGACTCTTTATGATAATCATTTAAGAAAGTAATATTTTGTTTAGCTAAAGAATTCAAATCAACATAATAAACATTTTCATTTCTCAAATGAGAAAATATTAAAACATTTTTAGAATCAAAAACATTACAGGAATAATTCTCAAATTTAACATTGGAACCATCATCACATAACAGAGATATACTTAACAGATTATATTTAAGTCCATCAACAAATAAAAATTTGTAAATTAAAACTAAATTAGTGTTACCAATCTGGCATAGGCCAATGATATTTCCTTTAAAATTATCACCAAATGTGACATGGCCTCCATCAACTTTGATTAAACTCTTGAAGCATGAGTAATATTCAGTCATATGCCTTGAACATCCACAGTCAATGTACTATACCTTCTCATGGGAACTTTTCAAACAAGTTTCCTACAAAATAGGTTTAAACAAAAAATTATTTTGTTACCCATAATTTCTTAGGTCTAGACAGGTTAGCAATCAAAGCTTTAGGTACCCATATTTGTCTTATGGGTCTCATATAATTTACAGATTCGATATATTTTGAATGATAAACTCTATTTGATCTATAACTATGTGATTAAATCGTTGAAGCATATGAATTACCAGATCATGAACTAGAACCATTCTGTCCAGATTTAGGAATAAATCTATTCTTAGTAATCTGTCTTTTTCCAGGATGATAGCCAATTCCAATGGTATATTTTGGTGCCACTTGTTTTCCTAGCATTTGAATAAGTCTATATTTTCAATTTGTGAATTTTTCTAAGTCCTTCCTTAATTTCTCATTGGAAAATTTCAGTGCAGTATTTTCCTTAAGTAATTGAGCATTCTTTTCCTTTTCTACATCAAGTTCAGATTTAACAGAACTGGTTAAAGCATGTTGTTTCATTAAATCGTTATACTTTTCCTTCAATTCATTATATGTATCTTCTAGCATATTACAATATTCAAATAACTCTTTACTAGACATATTTTCAGATTCAGAATCAGATTCAACTCCAGAATAATATTAATTTAAAGTAGGAGTATCCAATGTTACCTCAGACATGTTTGTCATTAAACACATGTTAGATTTTTGAGATTTTTCATACTGAGTATAATTAAAATTAGTTGAACTGCCCTCTGAACCACTCCAAGTTGCTTTCATAACTTTCTTATACTTTCTGTCCTCGTAGTCATATTTCTTTTTGAACATTAACTTTGGACAGTCTACTTTCAGATGTCCTTTTCTTTTGCATTCATAGCAGACAATGTCATCACTTTTATCAGGCTTCTTCCAATCCTTCTTCCAATGACCTTTGCTGTCATATTTTTCTTTGTAATTTGACTTTCTGAAGAATTTCTTATTCCTGTAGAACTTCTTGAATCTTCTGGTTATCTGAGACATCTCAGGATCACTGTCAGACTCTGAACTTTCACTTTTTGAGATTTCAGTTGGTATATAAACTTTCTCCGTGTCCTTTCTCTTTTAATCAGATGTATTGAAGGCTACTGAATTCCTTTTCGGTTCATCATCTTCTTCCTTATTTAATTTGAGTTCTTCCTCATACATCATAATCTTACCAATTAATTCTTCAACAGGTAGTGAACTTATATCACACAATTCTCTTATGAAGACATAAGTTCCTCTCCATCTCTCTAGCAGACATCTTAATATCCTCATGATCTGTTCTTTTGCAGGAACAACTTTACCATGTGATCTCAGAGTGTTGACAATCTCATTGAACTTGAGATACATTTTAGAAATGGGTTCATCAGACTTCATTTTAAAATTATCATATTTAATAGTGTAGGTGTTTAGTCTCATTTCCTTAACATTGCTTGTTCCCTCATGGGAAATACCTAAAGTGTTCCAAATTTCATAAGCATTTTTATATGCAGATATACGATTAAATTCTTCATCTCCTAAAGAACAATACATAGCATTAATTTATTTACAATTATTATTGTAAGCTGTCACAGTAGGTTCATCCCAAGTAGTTCTAACAGTCTCTGGAATCTTATATTGAGTCTCTACAGCAGTCCAGATATGAAATCTCATACTCTCCAAATGAATTTTCATTTTCACCTTCCACTAGGCATAATTTGTACCATTAAAGAAGGGTGGCATGTTGGTAGCAGCACCTTCAAGTCTATTATCCATAATTATATTTTAGCAAATATATTTAAAGATATAAAATTTATAACTAACAGAAATTTAAGATCTTTTAGATACAACTAAAATCACAGTTGAAAAACAGAGTATTTCAAAAACCGTTAATAATAAACAATCCCTTGATAACAAATTTTAGTCGGAGTGGATACTCATGAGGGGGGGTTAATTGAGTTCCAATTAAAATTTCCGTTAAAAAATATTTCTATTATAATCCCCCAAATTGAATAACAAGATAATCTGTAGTGAATTTGTAAAACTATAAAGGGTTAGTTAGATTCTCAAAAGATTGATTAGTTCTTAGTTAATCTAATATGATGATTAATTAACTTTTTAAGCTAACCTAATGCTTTATAGTACATACAAACACTTGTTAGATTAACTATCAAAGTGACTTTAAAATAATTTTATATTTCAACATAACTAGCAGTGGAATATTCAATATAAGCTAAAATTAAAATAAGTGAGCACAGTTGTTTTAAAATAAGAGGTTCAGTATCAATCCGAGACTTAGTCCTCTCAAACACTTTATATAAACGTTGATCCACACCCTGGATCGGGGTAAACAACAGTGCAATGACTATCCAGGTATTAAGACCTATACCACAATTCTACGTGGGAAACCAGAACAACATCACACTGGTTTTCCAAGTCTTACATGACCTCTACCACTATCTATAGTGGGAAACAATAGAGTTATAGAAGGTTTGTGTGAGGATTTAGAAATTATCCCATTTAGCACAGGAGACAGTGTGTGTATAAAATATACAGAGTACACACACTTCTCGAAAATGTAAATAAAAGAATCACTGAGAAAGTATATATGAGTTTCAGAATGATCTAGTGGTGTGAAGTGCAGCTCTGGACTACTTTTATTGGTCAGGAATGTTTCTTATTCCTTCTCTGGTTTTTGTTTGGAAAAACAGAGTGTCGTTTGCTTCCTTGGTTTTCATGTTCAGCTTGATCAGCTTGAGTGTACGAGCAGCTCGTTGTAGTTCTCCTTGGCTAATGTGAAGCTTTTGTTATCTTATAGAATGAATTGCTTCGTGTATGTCCAGTGTTCATTGAGTGTGGATGAATCCTTTCTTCTCTGTGTGTATTCACCACTTTTTAGCACTCTTTAGCACTTCTCAGCACTGCCTTTAGCACCCCTTAGTACTGCTCAGCACTGCTTTTAGGACCCTTCACGTGCCTTCATTTTATAGCTTTCAACTCCGTAAATGGGAATGATTACCTTTTTATGGGTACTAGGTATAGTTCCCTGACATGCCAACAAATATCATTATATAACATTAATTGCATTAAAATCATCAAATAAGACTGTTTCTTAATAAATAAATAATGTTGACAATAGTAGAGTTTAGAAATCAGTGACCGGTAAGTCTTTCATCAGTAGCTTTCTGTTGGTAGATATTTAACGGTGGACTTTGTATAGCAGTGATCTCCTATGGGTAGATCTTTGTCCTTATACTGGTAGCTCCTTGTATCGGTAGTAGTTACTCAGTGTATCAGTAGCTCTATGTACCAGTGACTCCTTCTATGAGTAGCTTTGGTCTATCTATAGCTCGCTTGTATCGGTGAATGGTTTGTATTTGTGAATGATTGTATCGGTAAAATTTTTATCGGTATCTTGTGCATATCAGTAGCTTGTGCATATCTATAGCTTCGTTCTATACTAGTGATCAAGTGTATATCGGTAGACCTGTTCTATCGGTTTCTCTGCTTCTATCAGTAGCTGTCTGAATCGGGGGACTTGATCTATCAGTGACATGTGCTTACCGGTGGAATTATACATACCGGTAGCTCTGGGTATTAGTGAAATTTGCATACCGGAGACTATGTCTATTGGTAGACTAAGTACCAGTAGATCTGCATCAGTAGAAATTTTCATATCAGTGACTTAACACTTATCTGCTTTATGCAAAACATATCAGATTGAGTTATAACTATTTCAAAATTCATATAAACATAGATAAACATTGATTAACATATTTCAAATATTATTTTAATATTGTTATCAGCTTAATAAAAGAATGTCATAGTTTGAAAGAATTATTATATAGATAAACATTATTTGGGATTATCAAAGTATGTGAAAGAAAAATTGGGATTATCAAAACTGGTGAGGTCAACACAAAGATATCAATGGAATCAGCAGACATAGAGATGGTAGATTTTCTTGGGGGTTTCATTGAGTTTCTAGAAATATTCCCTTAAAAGGTTGTGACCCTACCTATTTGACGTGATGTTGATTTTGGGATAGACTTACAACCTAGTGCCAGTCTGATTTTGATTTCTCCCTATCAGATGGTGCCTACTAAATTGAGAGTCATGAGGATTCATGTTGTTGACCTAATGAGGAAGTGTTTTATTTAAATAATCATGTCACATTGGGGTACTCTAGTCTAGTTCACAAAGAAGGAAGATGGTGGCCTTTGGCTCTACATATACTACTGAAGACTAAATCAGGTGATAGTGATAAACTGTTACCCCATTCCAAGGATCAATGACCTTTTCGAACAATTTATGGGAGCATGTTGGTTCTATAAGATCAACCTACAGTATGGATATCACTAGTTGTGGTTGAAGTAGGATGACATCTGGAATACTTCTTTTAGCTGTACATATGGGCTCTTCAAGTTTGTTGTCATGTCGTTCAGCATTACAAACACACCAGTTGTGTTCATGGGTCAAATGAAATCTTCTTTTTGTGAGTATCTGGACCGGTTTGTAGTCATGTCCATTGGTTAAATCCTGATATACTAAAGATCAGAGGAGGAACTCGCCAAGAAACTAAGGACAGTTTTGGAGGTCCTATAACACCAAAAGTTGTCCAAATTAACATTACGGAAATGAAATGTTCACTTCCTTGGAAATGGGGTGTCCCAATAGGGAATAGAAGTGGATCGATCGAAGTTTAGACTGGTTGTTTCTTGGGTAACACCCAAGAACGTGGAAGATTGTCATTGTTTCCTAGGACTAGCAGGTTACTATCGGAAGTTCGTACCCTACTTCTCTCATGTTGCAGCTCCCTTAACGGCCTTGACTAGAAATGAATAGGCTTTCATATGGAGTGAACAGTTCCAGATAGATTTTAGTTATTTGAATGGGAAGCTGGTCAGTGCCCCGGTGCTGAGGACTCTAGAGGAAGGGTTAACGTTTGATGTGTTATGTTATGCTTATGGTGTAGGCTGAGGGTTTGTGATGATGTATTAGTGGGGATTGATTTCATATGGGTATAGGTAGTTACACCCTCATGAACACAACAATTCCACCCATGACCATGATCTTGTACTATTTGTGTTCGCACTGAATCTTTTGTGGCATAACCTCATCGGGGAATTCATAATGGCCTTTACAGATAACAAGATCTTGAGCTATGTCTTCTCCTAATGAGATTTGATCAAGTAACAATAGAAGTAGATGATGTTTCTCTAGGAATATGTCATCAAGACCTCTTACATCTCAAGGAAGGGGAACATGGTGGATGATGCCCAGATAAGGATGTAAAAAAGGACATGGTTTGTGAATCAGTAGATGGTTGTAAGGGAATGGAGGAGTTGGTTTCTTTACATTTTGGGCATGAATTTGGAGGATGGTAGAGGCATTATATTTAAAATTAAATTCCAATATTAATGGGTACGGAATGTGGAAGAGTGTTAGTGGGGATACTCATAGGATAAAGTGATAAGTGATCATGTTTTCAAGGGTGATAATTCAGAGGGATGATCAGAGTATAGTTAGAATCATATGTCATTATGTGGTATGTAGTTCGTCCTGATGGAAATGTGTGAGGGAGTTCGTGGTGAGTTCCATAACTCACCCACAGTAGTACATCCATGAGTCTCCAAGATTTAATAGGTCTAGAGAGGTCAATTTTGGTAAGACTAAGTGAAGTAGTATGTGGATGAGATTTTAAAAAAAAAATCATATTGTGTCAGCAGGTGAAGGCTAAACACCATGTTCTCATAAATATGTTGTAGCTCGTAGACATTCCCGAGTGGATGTGGGAGGACATATCAATGAATTTCTTTACAAGAGTACCATTGGATGAGGTAGGATGTGATGCAATGTGGATATTGGTTGACCGATTTACAAAATTGGCTCAATTTTTAGTGGTTAAGGAGTCGAGCACAGTGGATTCTTTTCATAATTTTTTATTGGTGAAGTTGTGTGGCTACACAGAGTTCCTAGAAAAATAATTTTAGATCGGGATACAACCTTTATGTGACGAGTCTAGATAGGATTACTGCAATCCTTTGGCACCGAGCTATGCCTTAGCCCTACATTCCTCACTCAGATGGATTGGCAGATAGAAAGGACCATTCTGACAATGGAGGGTATTTTCTGAGCATGTGTTCTTGATATCATAGTATCATGAGTTTGAAACTTTCCTCTTGTAGGGTCTTCCTAAAATAATATAAATCACTCTACCATTGACATGTCACCATTATAAGCCTTGAATAGATGATTGTGTTGTTCACCCATGTGCCAGATAGAGGTTGGGGAGGTAGGCATTCTTGGACCGAAGTTGGTGCAGAGAATAACAGAGATGGTTCAACATGTGCATGAATGGATGAAGGTAGCTCAAGACTGGAATTAGTATTAGTCCGATCATAGGATATGTCCCTTGGAGTTCAAGGTTTGAGATAATGTGTTATAGATGGTTTCCCCATAGAGTATAAATAAGAGGTTTGGCAGGGGGAGTAAGCTTTCTCTCGGGTTCATCCGATCTTTAGAGGTGTTTAGACAAGTAGGTGAGGTGCCATATTAGCTAGCATTACCACCACATATGGGGAGGATCTACAATTTCTTTTTTGTATCTCATCTCTGTTCGTATCTACATGATGAATCCCATGTATTTTACTGGGGAAAGATAGATGTCGAGGATGATGTGATGTTCATAGAGTGACCGGTGAGAATCTAGGATCATAAAGAGAAGATATATAATGGATGGACCATTCCCTTAGTTTCTATGTTGTGGAGATGTGGTGGCCTACAGGAGATTACCTAGGAATGGTAGGCATAGATTCATACTGAGTACCTAGTGTTTTTTTGTGTTTTGATCTTGAGTTTTCTTTGGTCCTTTCGTATGATGAAATGTTAAATCAACTAAATATATGATAATTTGTTTATTTTTTCCATGTTTTGTGTAAAAATTCAGCACTATGGGAAGGGTATAACATAATTCTTAATCAAGATGAAGTAATGTGGACATGACTAAACCCATGTGGGCGATTTCATACCACACAAAGGGGATAGTATCTTGAAATGGAGTAAAGTGCTCTATAACCCATGTATCTCAATAGTGTGACCTTTTTATGTTATTTTGATACATCATGGAGAGGATTAGTAGTGTTTCTACAATTTTTCATGAGATTTATTTGAGATAAGTTCTCTTGGACGTCGAGGATTATTCCTGCTTTTGAAAAACACTAGGGTGGTTTTTCCCTGAGATACATATTTTGAGGTGGTTTTTCGGAACCCTCTCTTTATTCGGGTTTACACTTGGATTCTCGAGGATGATAATAGTTTAAGTGTTATATGATATAATTTTCCAGATGTTCCTAGTCCATTACTAATACAAAATTATGTGTGTGGTTGTATTGGGAACCAAGAGTGAGTTATAAGGGAATCAGTGTTGGTGGCAGGGTGTCACCGTGGTTTCACTTGCAGTGCCACCAATCGGTTCCACTGATCAATGCCATTTATTGTCCCCAATCAGTGTCTCACCGATGAATGATGCACCCAAACAGTTCCATAGTGGGGAGTTAGGTTTCTTTCCATAGTTTTACCCTTAATGTCTCTTTATGTAATATTTCCATGTTTATTTGGTTTAGGGACATTTTAAGGCTAGTGAAAGATATCATAAATCTTTTTTGAGTTTGGTGACCCATGACTTACCAAAACATCTGGACCTTATATGGGTGTCACACCCTTTGCTTCATTCTACAGTCTCCCATGACTTCCATTTTTTCCCATGTTACTCATTTTTCTCCATTTAATGGAAATCTATCAACTCACAGTCGCCCGCTAGACTATCTCCATCATTTCTAAGAGGAGTTATTATATATCTATTAATACCAACGTGTAAAACTGCTTGGCCATGTTGTCATTACATGATCCAACATTAATGTACTTTGAAATGGTCTCCCTGATTTTAGGATATAGACTCTTCTTAAGTCTACTTACTCTCTTTATTATTTCTTTTTGTTTTTCCATGTGTGCCTCGATATTTCCTCCACAAAAAATTCATGAGCCAGTGATGGATCACATGCCTCTTAGCATTAGATTTCCTCTTGAAAGTTGTGCATCCCTTATTCTTGAAAAAATTAGGATCCTCGATCATTGATCATCCACGTAGGGGTTTTTCCTTAGTCTCTCATTATTGTTCATCAAGTGGGGTGGGTATGATTATGTCCCCCCAGACATAGATGAAACTAGTTTTATTAAAGATTATAAATTGACTTTTAAAAGAATGAAGGGGTGGGAGTTATGTTGATATTTCTGTATTTTACCTTTATTTTTATGTTGTAAATTATATTGGATCATGACCACAGAAAATCGTGATCATTGGTGGTCATTTCATGCACACTAATGAAGCTCTGTTTTTTGGATAATCTTGTTATTGAATGGGTGTAATATGGAAAATGATTAATCATGTAAACTCAGTTGAGTAAATGGATTCCCAAGGAATAAGAACCCTTGGGTGATCGTCCCTGTTAACCAACGGGAAGAAGGAACTTAAATAATGGTGTTGGATAAATCTGAAAACTACTTTTATTTGTTCTGTTTATCTGTGGGTGTTCTATTTAATGTTTATTATGTGACTAAAAGGGAAATGCAATATCTAGTTGAGAAGTTTTCTGTTTGTGAATATAAGGCCATGTTGAGCGGGTGGTAAATGTTCTAGACCCAGTAAGTTGCATATTTGTTTGGTTCCAGTGCATCTAGAGATATCATAATCCATTTTTCTACTATTTCATATGAGAGAATCAAGAGTTAATTCTTAAAAACATGTTGGGATATTTTGTTTCAGTTGTTTTTTTGGCTTATGGTTATGCCTGTTAATTTCTTGGTAGTAAAGAAATAAATAAATTGAAATCACTTCAACAAGATAATTTTATCTTGTATGATGTTGAACTATTTCTTATTAGAAGTGGGATGTGCACTGGTTTTGGTTGTTTATTACTTGTTAATATAGGGATAACAGCAAGAGTGGTTGTGTGTAGGATGGTTTCTAGTTTCATGACCCTTAGGTTGGGTTGAGTGCTTGTCTACCAATATGTATAAAATTTAGTACTTGTGATTCTTATAAACACCCCACCAATGTGGATCACTTCATGTCGAACACCCAAATTTCATGGGGGTGTTTTTTCCAATAATATTTTGAGTGGATGGTTATTGGATCCTTTATGCTCCCTCTCTAAGGTAGCCTAAGACCCATCAGGTAGGATATAATGAACTAAGGTCCATTATGGCCCAAGACTCTTTAGGAAGGATTTTATTAGGGCTTATCCCAGGTTTGTGTGGACATTTTTTGTTCATAAGTGTCTCATGATGAGCCTGAGGTCTCTTCGAGTGTGGCAGTGGTTGTTCTAGCCCAGGTGTCTTCAGCTGTGGTGGTGACTGTTGTGGAACAGGTGTCTGAAGGTGTGTCTATATGCTTTTGATGTGGCACAGTTGTTTTCTGGTAAGATATACATGTGGTTAGGGTGGCCCATGTGGTTATTTTTTGGGCAATAGTGGGACTATGGTGGAACATGTAGGGGAGGTATGATGCCTAGGATGTCCTACATAACTAGTGGGAAAGTAGTGAGGGGTACCCAAATATCGATGTGTTATTAATATTACTTTACATAAATTGAGTTTTTGGGAGTGTGCCTTCGTGAGGATGGGTGGATAGTTTTCTTTGAAAAGTATTTTGGTTACCTCTATTCTCATAGGGTATTAGAAGGTCTCCCACTAGTGTATGACAGATTTTGGTTTTCCCAACTGAGTATACCAATATACTCACCTTATATATATAATTTATTTTAGGTTTCTTGGAGGACATTGAAGACTGTGTCAGACCTTACTTGCTCAAACATTGAGATAGTTGTCGTTGCTCTTTACCTTTTCATTTGGTACTTCTATTCAGATTTTTTCTTTTACTCTGTATCAAATTATTTTGAACATGCAAATGGAATGGATTTTTTTATTAAATTTACATTATATTTTTGGATTTGTTTGGTATTTACCATCGTATCTCCCGATCATATTATATAAATAAGGGTAATTATATCCATATTATGTGTGATTTTATACCCTTGGTTGTAGTCACCACTCTGGGGCATATTAAATGTGGGACTCGGGGTGGACATTATCTCTCCTTCAACTTGAAGAAGGAAGGGTCTAGAAGTATATTGTCCCTTCCCTCTTCTTGGAGAAGGTTATTCGTGGAAAATACATATCCTTATTTATTTCATATATACATATATGGTATATGAAACCATTTAATTATATTTTTTTTAACTATATGTATATAGAATTCTCCCTGAAACAAGAAAATAATGATAGGAAGCCCACACCCTCTTTTTTATAACACATCATAGGCTCTCATGATTGGGATAAGGCTGACCCAAGGTCCTGATATTTATTGATTAATACTCATGAGAGACCATAATTATCTTAAAATCACAACACATAATATGTTAAAATTAAAATCAATAATTAATTTTTACTAATTAAGAACAAAATATTAATCTTGGATAAAAAAATATTAATTCATATCTATCATTTAACTAATTATAAGTATTATATACCGTAAATAACATGTCGGTTAAAAAGAATAAACTTATGAAAATACCCCTTCATAAAAAATTCACATTATATTTATGAATAATAAACATGAATAAATAATTAAATTAATGAATAATTCAAACATTTAGGAATAATATATATATTTATTAACATCTCATAAATAATAAATTATAAAAAATTTATAATTTGGGATTGATTTTAAGGATATTATTTATCATTTAAATTTTAAAATGTTTTCTTTTAATAAAAAGTGAACACTTCATATTTTATCAATTACATCAAATATATATGAACTTATTTATAAAACAATTATTATTTTTAGAAAATATAATCCCAATATATTCATTAATTTATGAAAACATCATTTTAATAATTTAATCAATTTATAAAATATTGATATACTAAATTTTTTATTCATTTAAAAATTTGGTAAAATACATCCACACAATTTTCTATGGTTTCTAAAAAATGATATTTAATTTAAACAATTTATATTAATATTTATAAAAATTTAATAAATATTTATATAGAATTATATATATGGGTTAATTTAATTTTTTAAATATATTATAAATAAATATTATATAAATATTCAACTGAAACTAATATCATACCCGCTAAAGTAATTTTAGATGATTTAAATCCCCCTTTATCCCATTTTTGCAATGGGTTTTGAGTATTTTCAGAAATTAATTTATTAATCCTAAAATGATGTTTTGTTGTTTATCTAACATAAAATAGTTATTATCATGGGACAATGATATAAAAAATGAAAAAGAACATGTTTTTTATCCTCTATAGAAACAATTCTACATAAAATTATCTAAATTAATAATTTTTAACCATGGTTTTGGTTTTCGAATCCCCCCATTGTATTCCATTTTTGAATATAATTTCTAATAATAAATTTTGGTTTTGGGTTGAAGTCGTGATGTGAAAAAAATGATTTATGATACTATATTTTTTTAAAACATTTTAATTTATAGTTTTTCTAATATCATGATGTGGTTTTATACATTTTCATAAAACAAGAAATTTTTAAATGAAAAATATTATAGTTATTAATATCACCGCCAATCATTAAGGATTTTTATTAAACCCATCATGGATTTATAATAATTTTATTTATTATTCTTTTATAAAGGAATCATTCCTGATAGAAATAAAAGTTACATGATAACACTAGTGAGTCTTATTGTGGATGTCACTTATACAAATATAATTAAGATAAATACTATAACCCTTACTACTATATCTAGATATATGATTTTTTAATTCATTTAAAATAAAATGATCATATATAACATTATAAATTTTTCTAGAAAAAGCCTTATCATTAGACATGATTCTAGGATAACCCCTAGAAATCACTAATTCACTTTTTTCAACAAAGATTTTATGGGTATTTTATCACTTAATGTTTTCATAGATGTTATGATAAAAATATCCAAGAGGGGGGATTTTGATTTCTAAATTTATTTTTAAATTAAGAAATTGTTTTCAATGTTATGGAGTGGAAATATAAAAAAAGAATACAGGACATTTTGTAGTGGATTATATCAAAATGAACCTAGTATAATCTTCATCCCCTTAAGGAACTGAAATATGTGTAATGCACAAACTATAGAATCATAAAATACATTTTTCATGGTAGGATTCAAAACCATATAACAAATCCATTTCCCCTAAATTCATAAACCAAAAATAATCCTATATTTTTTATCCTATAGAAACAAAATATAACTTCCTTTGTTTTCCCACCTGGAGAAACAATGAGATATATTTTTTTAATAAGATATTTCTATGCCCCAATGTTGCACCATCAATATCCCATGTTATTTTCATTAATATAAAAGATTAATGATTGGTGTTTTTTAGTGATTATAGGATAATAAAATCTATTATGATAATGAATGATTTTCCTCTACCTCATATTGATAACTTATTTGGTATACATCATAGACTCGATATCTTTAAAATTTAAATCTTATTTATAGTTATTATAAATTATTATAAAAATGTAACATATTTTTAAGAACACATTTATTATTTGGTATGGACATTATGAGTTTACCATAATGTTAGTCAGACTGACTAATAAACCCTCTATTTTTAGGGGCCTATTAAATAGAATACCCAACAAGTATATTGATATATTTTTTTTGCAATTTATTTTTGATATCATGGTTTATTCTACGTTCTATGATGACCATGCCAATAAAATTTAAATAATTATTCAGAATTTGAGATTAAATCATTTAAATCCTAAATTAAACAAGTGCTTATTCTTTTAGGATACCATTTATTTTATTATCCATATTTTCCCCAATGATATAATCTCGACTGATCATTCATAGTCCAAAACTATCAACGAATAGCCAATACTAAAAAGCAAATTAGAGTTAGAAATTTTAATTTTTTTTGAAGGTTAATATAATTGATTTGGTAAAAAAATTATGATTTGAAATATAGATAACTAAACTTGAACATAAATTGGTTAAATTTATATATATCATGGAATGTGATGAATTTACGAAATAATTAAATATGTGATTGGTGAATTATCTGATTTTGACTCTACCATTAAGAAATTATAGATTTCTGATATATAGTTATGAATTAAGGAAGAGACATGATTTCCTCCTTATGAAGAATGATATAGTTCTTAGGTAGGTAGTATGAAATATAAGGACTGATGAAAAAACTATCTAACTCATGATCTCCATTTTTTAGATGTAATAATTACAATGAGTATATAGATACATTATATATATAATGAATGATATGATAGAAAAATATATCATCATAGTTATAAATACATAATTTCATAAAAATATATCAACATGAGTAAAGAAATATGAATTGTGATATCCAATGATTATGAATTATCAAAAAAATATCACTCTAGGAATGAAAATAAGTTAGTGGATTCCTTGAGAATGAATCATCAGGGAGTTCTAGGCCAATTTTGTATTAAGTGGGATCACATGATTATTGAACTATAAAAATGGATTTGTATACTATCATGAATGGGATGACATAAAAACCAATTCAAATGATTTAAAAACCATAATTATTGTAAAATTTAAATTTTACATAGCATGATAGTGATATTATTCAAAAAATAATAATTTGTGATTGATTGTAAATTAGAAGACTTAATATATAAGGATTGGGTTCAAAGATTTGTATGGGGTTCTGAGATCTATCTATAACCGGATTAAAATGGTAATTTGTAAATGTTTTTCCGAGATCATATTTTTCTATACACCTTGGAAGAACCATGATTTATTTATATCTAAAAAAATGTTGGGATAATCTGAAGTACGAAAATATTGATTATGTGTCTATATATTTTGTTTTTCATCCAGTTAAGTCTATGTGACCATATCCTAGAGGATTCATAGAACCTAAACATATTCCTAAGTGGATATGGGAGTAAATTACTAGATCATTTTCATTAGATTCCGAAAGACTCATATAAATAGTGATTCAATATGGGTTATTGTGGACCACCTTATAAAATCTACACATTTTCTAACTATAAGAGAATAATTTCCTATAACAACCTTCAGGTGTCAATAATATTGATTTATTAATACTTCATAGTGAACCTATATAAATAGATTCTAATCATGATACTTTATTTATATTTAATTTAGGTTAATGTATTTAGAAATATATTGACACAATTCTTCATTTGAGCACCACTGAACAGCTATAAACATATGGTCAGTGTGAATGGAATATCCATCCATTAGAATATATGTTCAGTTATTTCTCATATTACATCCATGTTAAGGAGTATCTATATTTTTTATTGGTATAATTAACCTAAAAAAACTTAATCCATTCAGTCATACAAATGGCACTCGATGACAAATTATATTGAAAGATATCTCATACTCCCACTTGATGGGATAATTTTTTGATAGGAATCATGTAGGACTGGAGATTATGGAGGAGACAATGGTGAATGAAGTAATATTCAGACTCATAAAAAGCATCTCAAATAAATATAAATAGTTATACCGATAACCAGTGGAATTATTTGAAATTAAAATTCAGAGACCATGTTTTTTTGAAGCAATATCAATTGTGGGGTGTTATAATATTCAAAAATTAGAGGAAAAAATATCACATTATATCAAAACATTTAAAATACAAGAAATAATTGGACCTAAAAATTTCCATTCATAAATCGAACTTAGTCGCTTTAAAATTCAAGGAATGTTCTATATAGGCCTGATCCAATGCATGTTCCGACCACTAATGAAATAGATTGCTACCTGGTCAGTCATATTGTAAAAATAATATTTAGATTCTTTAAAATAGATAACATTTTTTTGGAATCAGACAACTTTACTTTTAACTTTACTTTTTAGAAATCATAATATTGAAGAAGTAATGTGGAAACCTAAATCAATTATGAAAAAGAACCACCTAAATATAACTATGAGATGAAATTATCAAAATTTATAAGATAAATATTCCTCAAGTAGGGATTAATGTAACCCCAAAAAATATTAAGGTGTGTTTCATTAAATTATATTTAATCTCTTTTTTAGCTTTTATTTCATGCTACACAATTCTTAAACGAACCACGATATACTAATGAAATATTATTATTTGAAAATTATAACCCAAAAATTAAAATTGGTTGGTAAAAATAAGAATAACTACAATATGAATATTATATGGTTTAAAACATAATTATATTAACTAATTTATTATTAATAAAATTAAAAAGGAAAAAGAAATTTGTTTATGATGATTTTTTTTATGTCCTCAAAATGAGTATTATTTAATTAATCTAAATTTATCAAAATTGATGAATGATTTTTATAAAATATACATATTATATATTCAAACAAAATGTTTTAAAATTCATCTTATTTGTTTAATAGGCCCTAGAGAAGAATAAATAAAGTGTTTTGGTTAAAAAATGTATCTATATATTAATCGATTTTCATTGTGTTTTGTGAAATTATACAAAAAATAATTTGAAATAAATATTAAAATTGAATAATGTAAATTGTTTTTATATTTGAAATAATGATGTTATCATTTGGTAAATTAGTCCCTCATTTAGTCATTTAAATACTATCAATAGTAAGTAATTATTAACACAGACAAGGTAAATTTGTAATTATGGTTAAAAATTAAATGATAAGGGAAATAAATAACCCCAAAATTAAATTAATATATAATTACATCAAATTCATTTACAATGTATATGGATTAATTATTTAATAAATTGGAAAATTAAATCAATGGTATTAATAATATTAAAAGTAGTATAGATTGATGTAAATAATGTTATTGAATATTTATCAACATAAATATACAATTTATTAAATGTAATTAAATACATCATTTGAATATCACGTTTTTGTGGATGTTATATAATTTAATGTAAACAAATTGCTCAAAAATTATCATTATCATTATTTTATAAAAATAATATTTTATTAAATTATTCAAAATTCATAAAATTTAAATATTCAGAAAAATTAATGGTATGTGTTTTTAAACATATAAAATGGTTAATTTATTTGTCATTTGATAGATTATAGTAAAATAAATATCCCTTAAAGGGTAAAAATCAATAATAATTCAGTAATTGTCAAATAGATTAATGGCATGTTAAAATAGATAAGGGATAAAATTAGATAAAAAATGTCCAAATATTATTTTAGGATATTATTTAGATGCCTCCTAATATTATATTTAAGTATTATAAATTTTGATATATTTTGAACAAAAATTTAAAATTGTTTAACATCATATTTTATTGAATTCAAAAATTTAATCTCGCTTCCAAAATAAAAAAAGGAACCTCTTCTAATACTTCCTTACAACACATTGTGCCGTATAGATTAATCATGCCACGACTAAATCATTAATTAAATTCTCCAAAAATATTCTAGATGTGTTGATATTACCAAAAGTGAAACTTGAGGACCCTATAGTGGGGATATAAATTAGTTCAACCCAAGAAGAAATTTTCTATTTTATTTATCACATTTTATTTTTTACATCATTAGTAAATCCTATAACATTATATAATTCCACACAAAAAAATTAAAATAGGCATCCATATTATAATGAAATTTTAATATGATTATAATATTTATATTATTCGCACACTTTCCCATTAAATGGTATGTGAATTTTATACTTAGGCGTACATACAAATTTTCATATCCACATATAAATATAATTCAATTTCTACCACTTTATTTCATTTATGATCATTAAGATGGTTTTAATGTTCATATATTATTATTAAGAAAAAAAATAAACATAATGATTAATAAGATCACAACTACATTCTAACCTTTAAATTTGTTGCAGAGTTATAATGTTGTTCATTCATACGTGTGGAATATCTCCTCCCATAAGTGATGTGATCTGGTTTTCATTTCTGATTTTAAAAGATGGTAATAATGATATATTTAATTAATATATAAATTATATTTTTTATTTGAAAAATTTGGATTAAATTTTACCTAAATTTCATTCCCTCTATTATGAAAAGAATATAACATCCAGTGAATATATAGCTTCCCATCTCCAAGCATGATATAATTCATTTTTTATCAACATCATTCCTGGATGACACTAAATATCTAAATAATGAACATATATTTATTTTATATTTTTATTACTATTATTTATATAATGGAACCATATTTAATGTATTGGGATCTAAAGTATCAATCAAAAACATATAAGAAAATCAAAGACGATATTATCCAAAATATTAGTTAATAAATAATTATTAATAATACTGGGATAAATTTATATAAGTTAATATAAAATGGTATGTTTTATATTATTGTGGTTATAGAATTTCTTAATAATGAATCTATATTTATAAAACTGGAGGATCAAACACATACAAAGGATGTCATACCTATGGTAAGTGCTTACTTCAAAATCTCATCATTACTTGTGATTTTTTATGCCTATTTCTCCACTAGGGTTTTTATTGAGTTATTTATCTAAAATAAAATATGTTTTATTACCCATTGATTATTTTTTTAAAATTTCATCTTTTCCATTCATTTTAAACACTTTATGTTTTTAGTAGATAGAAATTATTTTAGGGAAATTGACTCTATTTTTCTCTTTAATTTAAAATTATTTTTATTTTTTATCCATGTTTTCTCTATAATGTTTTTAAAAATATTTTAATAATATTAAATTAGTATTTAAATTAATTTTTAATAATTTTTCCTTTTAATAAATATTTCTCAAATTAATATTTATTTCATTTTCCGAATAGCGTAGTATTTAACATTTTAATATAAGTGGAAAAGGTAGTTTTTAACCTATAAGACATGGATATAATTTCAAACCATAATATCCTATAAAATAACTAAATATTTCATTAAATTTTTTATATTTCTTTTAAAAAAACGTTTTCATTAATTTTTTGAATGTATTTAGATTAAAAAATAACTTTTATTGTTTAAAGTCTGTATTCTATAAGAAATAATACAGTTATCGTTTTAAATTATATTCATCTATGTCAAAATTTAGTTGGTCAATATTGTGTTTTAATAAAGATGTACTCTATTTATACTATATTATTTTGGATGTTTTCTATTTATTTTTATGGATTGGGGGTATTATAAATATTTCATATGATAATTATTATAATTAATATTTATGTTGATTTTGTTTCACCCCATTCAATTGATTATACCATAATACAGAGAAATATTTTGGTCGGACCCTAAATAGCCCCTCGATTCATCAGTATGACTCATGATAAAATCTAGTTTCGGTATTGGGATAATTCCATAAACCTTTTTGTATGATGACTATATACATGGCCTTGATGGTATGTTGGTGATGACAAAAAATTAAATTATTTAGGATTCGATTACCCTATTCAAATTCAAATATAATATTTTAACTATCGATATAAGGATACTTATGTAAGTTACATTAGAGAAATTGGGAAAAAAGTTGTGTTTTAATGAAACATTCCCTATGAAAAATAATATTTACTGAAAACGAATGACAACCTTTAAGAATTAAAATTGTTTATGGAATGCTCCCCCTAAATGATAAATTAGAGAATATATGAATCTGGTAATGTTTACATAAAATTTATATTTCCCAAAATTATTACTAGGAAAGAATCTCTCACTAAAATTAATAATAAACACATAATTATGTATCCCCAAAATTTATAAATTTAAAATAGTGTTAATGGAGATAAAAAGATAATTGTATATAATACAATAAATTTTATAAAAATATATGGCAGTGGAATTAAGGATCCATGAAAATTTTCATGATTTTAAATGAATGATTCAATGATATAAAATTAATTAAACTAGAACTAATTATACAAACAAAATCTCTGGAGCTAAAAAAATATAATTGATTCAACATTAAAACTGGATAAAAATTTAATGTTTTGCTCAAAATATGAGTCAAAATCCACATTAGTTTATACGGTGTGATTAAATTTCCATTCTTATAAGTTTAAATTTATATTTATAAAAAATTGATAAATCCAGTTGTTTAAAAGATATATTAGATATGATTTTTTATAATGATAAATAATCTAGAATAATATTCCACTTTTGAACATGGTCCCTACGAAAATAAAATTTACAATCAATATTATTATTTATATGGTGTTCCAAAGGTTATTTTAAATGAAAATTGAATAATTATAATAACAAAAAATAGAATCTAAAAAATTAACAAAATTAAAATGTTTTTTAATTATATATATTGATAAAGCACAATGAGATGGTGAAACTATATATTTTAATTTAATATTTGAAAGAGAAGCCTATTTTTTTCTTTGAGACTCAAGAAAATATATAATTAAAAGTTAGATGACAAATATATGGACATATTATTCACTCTATCTTAAGTAATCCAAAATAGTAATCAAAATATATTATCAAATCAAAATTAGTTTTAAGATGGTAAATTAATCAATGTCTCGTAGATTATTTAACATTCTTAATATGTTTTTTAAAAAATATTTATGTGAAATTACAAAGGGACACTTATAAATCTACGACACATGAAAATTGAAAACATTATATTGGGTCTATAAGTAATTTGGTACAACAAAAAATATATTATTCTAATACATGTTTTAACCTCAGTTATAACATTTATATAAATTAAATATACAAATAGTATATATGTAAGTGTCTATACATTTATAATATTATAACTAAAATATATTTACTGTATATTTATAGAACTATGATTTATTTAAAAAATCCCTAATTTTCGAGAAATTTTTGTAAACAAAGAATGAATTACAATTATCATAACATAATCATATCAAATTCAGAAGTAATTAATTATATGAATTAATTACAATATATTATAGTTAGATATCAAAATATACATTCATAAATATAAATAATAACAATCATAATATCATTATAATGAATCTTAATAAATAATTTTTGAGCAAATATTTTTTTAATTGAATGGTTTTTCTAAACAAAACTTTTTACCATTTCATTTCATGATCGCGGATCTTATTTTAAACTAAATATATTCTTAGATAAATTAATCAAAATTTAATGCATTACATCTTCATAAATACTGATTTACCTTATATCTACTTCACTATAAAAATAACTCTATAAAAAATATCTTTTGAAATTAATTTTTAATAATTTAAATCCACTAAATCATCATAAGATAATAATATATTAATCTTTTCTAATCTAGAATAAATGGAAATAGATTATTCAAAATAAATACCCACTTTATGGGAATATCTGTGAGTCACTAATCAACTTTTATATTCAACTATATAACAAAATCCATCATTTATGATTCAAAATATATGTTTCCTTCCAATTATTGTAGAATCACTTTATGAAATAACTAATGTCATGAATTATTTTGAAAAAAATAATTTAACTAATAGTTAAAATTAAATATCATGTTAAAATCATTTTAAAACTCACCAATATTCCTAGGTACAAAAGAAGAAACAAAATCATTTTATGTAAAAATACAGATAACATATTTTTAGGGTTGAATTCTTGATTCAACATTTCTTGTCACATTATTTGTCGGTTAATCCATATGATCCAACCATGATTTTTCTTTAATATTATTAGATTGAGAAGATATAATATCCCTCATAATTTTGTAATTTTATCATTAGATTCCTCCTATTAATGATTAAAATCTCTAAATTTATCCTCAATAATATCAATTCATCACCAATTTGTATATATATATTTTATCATCATAAACATGAATTGATTCCTTAAAAACTATTAATTGTATTCTAGAAAACATAATCCTTACTATAGTTTGGAAGATGTAAAAATACACATTGATAATATTTCACATCAAATGTATCTTAAATAAAATTAATGTTATGAATGAAAATTTTACACCCAAAGACTCTAAAATATCCATCTTAAGGTTTTCTCTCTTTCTAAAACTCATAAGGTGCGCTGTTCAGAAAAATAAATAATATAATTCACATGGTAACATAAAAATATGTATTCAAATATTCTACCCACACATAATTAGTAATGTTATAAACATTTTACATTTTCATATCCTTTTCTTTAACATTTCAATTTTGTCATTAAAGTACACCATATTTTGTGGTTTCCTATAAAATGTTATTTTTAAAAATTTCAATTCTATTTATAAAACTAAATAAAATCATGATTGTTAAATTATAAAAAATTATCACTTATTACTAATTTAAAAAATTTTCCTTTATCATTTTGAACCAATTTAAATAAATTACTTTGATAAGAACTAATATTTCTGTTTATTTAAATAAACCCATGCGTATATTGTAATATAATCAATATTAAAAAAATAAATGTATTATTAAAACCGAAATATGTAGTTTACTAGGATTAAGTATATTTAAATGATTAAAATCAATAAAATATATAGTTTTTACAACATTAATTGACTTGAAACCACTTCATTATTTTGTACCATTGTAGCAAGATACCTAAACAAATGTGTTTTTCACTTTATGTTCATGTAAATATTGAACTATTTGGTTCTTGGAAAGCATGTTCATTAACCTTTTATTAGAATGTACCAACGTTATATTCTATGAAATGTTATCATATGTTAAATAATTCTTACATTTTATATTTTTACCTATTAATTCAACGAAATTAATAGAGGGGATGTTCTTATTTACTGTTTAAGTCAAACAAAAGATATAAATACTTAGAAAAATTAGATTTTAATATTTAAATTAATGATAAATTCTATCATCACATAGTCATAAAATTATTATGAGGTTATGTTTCAAAACATTAACATATATATCATTAGAAATAAAATAATAGAATTTGATATTCAAACCCCACTAAACATTTTACCTCTCCTTTTAAATTATCACCAAAAGTAACATTACCTTTATCAGATTAGTGGAACAATATAAATTTTGATATATCACCCATCATGTGTTATGAGAATCAGCAATACAATAACGAAATCTATCTTTTATGATTCTTAGACACATTTCTAATGAAATACATATTTCAAAATATTTTCATACCCATGAAAATTTATGTTTGTTTGGATTATAATATGATTTAATGGGAACCTGAAAATATTTTATAGACTGATTATTAGAAATCTAAAAGATATATATTTAAAAATTAGATCATTTTTATCCTATGATATTTTGAAAATATAGATGATATGTCATTTTCATAATGAAAATTTTTTTATATTAAAACATATAGAAGTTGATGTACATCAATTAGTGCTATTAAATAATAATTTTTGATTCATTTTTGGTAAATAATTTCCATAACTAAGAGCATATCATCTTTTTCAAATTATTAAAACTCATCATTTTATCTATTTTTTATCTACCTTGAATGAGATGTATATATTTGACATTGAAAATTAAATTGAATATCTAAACTCTTCATTTTCTATAAGAATAATATCAATATAACATATTTCATAGTCACGCAATTTTAAAATGAAATCAATTTCAGTCAATAATTTTTCATTTATATTATGAGAGTTTGGTATTAATTCATGAGATGATTCCACATCATTTCATGATTATTTCAAATTTTTATTTTCATATTTTTAATCTTCATAGAAATATTTCTTCAGATACTCTTTTTCTATTCATATATCTTAATTTTTTATCATAATATTATTATATAAACCATTTATTTATTCAATATGTTTAAAAATTATATCATCTTTTTTTGAAAAATCATTTATAATTGTGTTTTTTATTACTATATAAGAAGGAAGAATTGAAATTAGATTAACACTCCTGATATGGTGTCGCCATTATAAACTATTTTTTAACATAAATTTCAAATATATACTTTTCAATTGTAATTGAATCCTTATTTATACTCCATTTGGATTCTATTTACTTCATTTCCTTCTTGTATTTCTTCCACATATTCTTGATCTTCTTTAATCACATGTAATTAGGCTTGAAGTAACCCCTTTGTATTCACTCATGAAAAATCACAACCAAATAACCATTTGAAATAAAAAATCCTTACATCTTCTACATTAGATTTTTATTTTAACAATATCCTCAAATATAAATCCAATCATATATATACTTACTTTTAAAAATATTTTAATAATTATTTTCACTTCATTTTATATTTGAATAATCAGAGTAAGTTGGAACATTTGTCTTATAATATATTTCCTTCCTCTTTTAATTGTATTCTAAAATAATATTTTTATGCTCCACCTCATAATGATATAATAATCAAATATTCTCATGATGTGCGTTTTTAGTGAAATTATAAATTTAGTTTATATATAACCTTTTAGATGGTCAATTATTAAGATATTCTCTATGAAATATTTCAACAATAACATGATTTTTTTTTGAGTTTCTCTAAAATACCACACTAAATTTATAGTAGAGGAATATTTCTGTAATATTTAAGTAAAAGCATCTTATTAACCCATTTTAAATTCGTGATATATTAATATTATCACACCTAAAATACTTTTAATGATATTATCTAATCAATTCTGTCTAATAGGAAAATGTATCTAATTTTAATCTATAGTTTTACATATATATTCAAGATTATTCTCATTTTTTCCACTAAAAAATATAAAATAACGAACATATTTAAATTAAACCCTAATTTATCATAAAAATACAAAATTTTATCTAAGTTCACCTATGGACATCTTTTATAGGGTTTCCATGTTTTCCAATGATCATTGGTAAGTTTAAATAATAACACTTTCATCTAGAATTTCTAGTATTCATAGTTATAACTATAAAAAATATACGGTCATTGAAATACCCATCCATCATTTGAATTAGTTCACTCTCTATTAAATAATATCTTCCCCCATGATAGTTATGTATGGATATGTTAAGTAAAAAATATAAAGAATAGGTTCATCATTTGATACCAATTTTTGGCCTAGAGTAAACATTTAAAAATATCAAAAAGATTTCATATTTATTAATTTTAATTTTAATTATAAAATAAATGAATATTTAATTCATAATTTCATGGTTATAAAATTGAAATGAAAATATGAAATTTTTTTTGGGGTTCAGATCAAAATGATCATTGTCTACACATTACGTCTTTCATAAAAAAAGGATATTTCACCCACAATCTATAGAAACATAAAATAATATTTCCAAACATAGAGTCATAACTCAATTATAGAAAAAATTTCCCATTGAGGATTACGTCAAAAATTAACCTTCCATTTTAAAATTGATGAAATACCTGAATAGTTTTACTTTTTTACCATTATATGAACAAATCAATGGATAGATTTTACTTAGTTTTATAACCCATTATCATTATATTTAATGGGAGGTATTATCTATTATTATTATACTAAGAAAAATTATAGAATGAATTAATTTTATAGAACCATAGGAATACATTAATGAATTATTGTTGAGGTGGTAAGGAATTCCTCAAAATTTATAGATTAAGATGATGTTATTTTGGATGAGAGTAGTATTTGATCATTAAGGTATGTATAACCTTTACAATTCAATAATATCATCAATCACCATTCATATTAAAATAAATTTTACAAAATCCATATATGGGGTTCTACTAGGTTCAACATATTCAAATCATGAATCATGTTAAAATCAATATTTCACAATTAATTATTTGTTTTTATTATCAAATTCACATTTAAAACAGACCAACATGGGTCAAATTGATACTTTTTTAAAATAAAAACATGTTATACATTGATATCATGTTAGAAAAATTAATGTAATACTAATAAATAATTTTAATTTTAATTTTAAAACCTATAAACACACTAATAAAGTATAAGAGATAAACTAATCAATGTCCAATAATATAAAATTTAAAACATTAATTTTACTAATAAAACATTATGAATAATTATCCCATGTGATGATCATTGAATATAATGTAAAAGTCATCAATAAAATTCATTAATATTGAAATGATTTCTAAGTATTTAAGTAATAATTAAATCAAGATAATCATGTGAAAAACACACACACTATTTAAAATTAAATAAATATAAAAAAATAATGTTTTTGTGATAAAATATAAATAAATAATTAAGTGAAAAAATTTAACTTTGAAAGATTAATAATTTTCTAAATGTAATATTTTATTCACTTCATTTTACATTATATAGTGACATTATGTAGTTAATTTTTTCTTGATTATATAGTTGATTAATTTTTTTTCATACGGTCACTTAATTATTTTTTATGTGTTCACTTCATTTAGAACATGTGGTGACTTCATTTTGTTCTTATAGTCAGCTCACTTTTTTATGATGAAGCATCTCTTTTATTTATATGGGAACTTAATTTTTTCATTAATTCACTATATTTTATTCATGTGGTCACCATTTTTTTCATGTTGTCACATAATTTTGTTCATGTGGTTAGTTTATTTTGTTTATGTGGTTACTCAATTTAGTTCCACATTCATTATTGGTAAAATTTGATTTTACAGTAACATCTTGTATGGTTACTTTTAGATTGTCACCAATCATCAACCAAATTCACTTCACTCTTGGTCGCAACCATACATTGTAAAATTTCAACTCATGGTATCTTCACCAATGGTAACATCAAGTAAGTCACTTCCAAATGTCACTTATTCAAAGAAACATTATAATTTGACTAGAAAAGGTCACATCTATAAAGACAATTCACAAGAACACATAATGATTTGAACAAAATATTTAAAAAAACAAACCGTGTAAATCATAAACTTTATATAAAATTATAAATATAGAAATTATAAAATATACAAATAAATAAGATCAAGGATAAAATTTAACATAAACTTTTGTCATGTATTTATCTTATACTAATATAATATGATATTTTTTGAAAAAAATACATGAGAGATCTAAATGTGGATTGAGAATGATATAGAATTTATTTAAGGTTAAATATTAATGATCAATGGGAAATAATGCATTTGAATTATTTGGTGAAAAATATATTTCTCAAAATTAAGTTCAATGTTGGAAGGAAAAGTAATATTTTGAAGAAATTATTCATATCAATTTAAAATAATTATATAAAAAATTGATATTTCATATATTGTGTGATGTTGCAATTTGAAGGATTAATATATATTCTCATAAATGATGTTTATATTTTGTGTATACATGGTTCAACACCATGACTTATTTTATAGAATCTATAGGTAACCCAAAAAATTTTCATCCAAAATTTAATAAAAAATTAAACGTAAAATATACTATAAAATAAAGGGGAAATTATTTTTCAGATAATTGTTTCACTACTCTAACTTCACTAATATATATTTTTATTGATGTCAAAGGGGGACCAAAATGAGTATCCATTAAGGTAATTCAATGAATCAAAAGTAAGTAAATAAATATCCTCTTATTATATAATAAATTTTATCTCTTTTTTGGTGAATAGAATGAATTATTTCACACTCTAATTATATTTATAAGAGACAGACTTTTATCACACCTCTGGTTGGAATTTATTGATTGTGAATGATGAAGAAGGATATGTCTATCAAGGTGGAAATAACACCAATGTACTCTAAAACCATTTCACATGGATAAAAAATACTGTATTCCCAGATCACATGATTATTAATCTGAATGTTTTTAAAAAAATATAAAAAATCATGTGGATGATGCAACAAACATTTTAAATGACGGTGAATACATATTAAATGAAACTGTAAGAGGTGTGTAGATAGAGAATAATAGTAAAATATTGATGTACTCTTTTATGGATAAGCATAAAAATAATATCTAATGTTTAAGTAAAATTTTAAACTCTTGAAACGAAGTTACATTGAACCAAAAATGCTTCATATTCAATGAAAATTTGATATATGTGCTTATTTAAATATAATTAGATTACAATAAAATATAAAAAAAATTATTTATTCCTTATGATATAAAAGGATAATGAAATATGGTATTTTTGAACTGGGAATATACATGAGAAATATAAAATATTTCTATGGCTAAATCTATAGTTGATATCCCAAATTTTAATTTAGATAGGTAAAAAACACATGACACATGAATTGGGGAATAAATTTAGAAACATGCTTTTAAAAACAAAGGAATATGTGATATTAAAATATTAATTAATCTATTCATATAAACATAATTGGATCCTTGAAATAGTAAGGATTAATATGGGATTGATACATTATTATTTTCATTGATGATAACAATAGGATAACTTATATTATGTTTATGAAAATAAAATAAATACAGTTGAGTGTATAAAAATATTTGACAGTGAGCAAAAAACTAACCTATAAGGATATATAACATCATATGATACGGTAATGGGATAAAAAATTCATCAACTAAATTTTATAAATACATTTCAAAATATTGAATCAGTCAACAATATTCATTATTTAGAACTAAATTGTAAAATGCAGCATGTGAAGGGGTATAGCTCATGGTGAACAATATTGAAAATACCATACTCATTGAGATTGGTATCCTTAGAAACTATTATAAATATATTGTTAATGTTTTAGTATATACTAAAGGTGTGATTTTTTTAATCATTGATTTAAACATCATTATATATTCAATTTATGATGAATGTAATCCATATTAAATATTTTTAAATCACATAGAAGTTAATGTTCTAGTTGAAATAATATGTAAACTAAAATAAATCATTTTGATGAAATTAATTATGTAATAATTATTATTAAATAAATAAATAGTAAATCCTATAATTTAACTAAAAATAGGATAAAAATATTGCAAAATTGAATTTTAAGAATTTTATCAAGAAAAAATCTTAAAGGATAAATTAAGGGAAACTGAATAAAGTATAAATAGAATATTAAATCAATTTATTGAAGAATTTTAGAAATATAAAATGATATAAAATATACATTAGTTTGAATTAATAAACAAGGGTTGGTTTAAGTAAAATAATTATTCCATGTATAATATAGTGAGCTAGGATCCATGAATCCACTACCACTAATTGAACAACAATTCCAAAAAATCATGAGATATTATGTGGGATAATATAAATTTTAAATTATCTTAAGTGGAAAAAATATAATATAAATAATCATTAAATCATTATTCATCAAATAAAATCATATGTTATGTACTAAATCAAATAGGGATGAATCCAACATGTGATATTGTAAAGTTACCATGTGACAAACATAACATTGAAACTAATTAGTTTATCAAAAACTATCCTTACAATCATGTAAATAAAATCTGATATAAGGAATGGTAGGTATGAAAATATATTCTAAAATTAATTAAGCGATATTAAAGAATCAATTTCACTTATTGAGATACATGAATCAAAATGACTATCTCTATATGTTGCTCTTCAATGGGGATTACTCTTCTAGAAAATGAAAAGGGGGATAAAATTATTGAAATGATTCTATAATGAAGAGTTTTATATATAAAAACTAATTGGCTTTCATCTTGTTTATCAGATAATTATAGAATTACATATTTAGATCAATTCATATGTAAAAGATAAATCTTTATTATTTCTGTATTCATGTTTGGATTCATGTATTAAAACATTAGAGTTCAATATAAAATTATTTTATGCAAAACTCTATGTAAAGGCATTGAAGAAAGAAAAATTCAAGATACTCTTATTTATTGATGATATCATAAATTTCAACCCCATGATTTAATTACTGATATATTTTTAAAAAATAATATTATATCATTTTAAAATATCAGTGATCAGATACCTTTCATGTTTTATGATGATGTATGTAAACATATAATGTTATTACAGATTTAACATTCATAAGAAATATACTATGTAGTTCCTAAAAATGTATTTATACATGATTACATTTATATATCAACAAATATATATATTTTTTGTTTAATAAAATAATGTACATTGATGGAAAAAACTAGAAATTTGATGTTTTTATATTGTATTTCTTTCAATATGTGATAGATGTGAGATGAGATATTTCCTATATGATTTTTTATAGAAAAAATTTAATGTAACCGAACTAAAGGACATGTTATAGTGGTGAGATGAATGATGGGGTATATTTGACGTGTCCTTGAATATGTATGGTTATATGCTAATGGAATACAATTATCTTTGGTACAAATTCATATGTAGATTTTTATTGAGATATTATAGAGATAAAATCCATTTGTGAAGGTATATTTTTAATTTAGAACATGTGAATAAACAATTTCTAATGTTAATATAATATTATCCCCAAAAACTAGTTATTTAATATATCTAAATATTAATATAATGTACATAACTAATTTGAATTATGATATAATTAGAATATCATAGTGATGAAGAGAAGATACATAAAGTGATATTATATTATAAAAATGTTTTGATTATGATTCCAAATAAATTTTTTAATATATAAAAAATAAAAAAACTGTTACTAATTTATTAAATAATATATATAACATATATTAAAAAAATTAATCACATTGAAAAAAAATAAAAGTATAAGATATACCTAAAAACCCATTATCCATATTTTCATTCGAGAAACATGTATTAAATATTTTTTTCCAACTACTTCCCAATGCCTTATGTGATATAACATATCCCTTATTCTTATATATTTAGTGTGATTATCATAAATAATATTTTATGATAAGTTTGTTACATTATGTGTTTATTTAAAATGTGTGTGGGGGGGGATATTAGTGATGTAAATTGGATAAAAATGGATTATTTACATGTTTCAATAAATGGTAGTATAAATCCTATATTCCAGTATCTACGAGATAAATATACTATTTATTGGGAGAGTAAACCTATGTAAAGTAACATGATGGAGTAACACTATTAAAAATCTCAATATTGTATTATCATTATGGTTATTGGATTGAATTTACGACCACTAGTTATAAAATATTAAATATCTATCAATTTGACTACAGTAGTATAAATTATAAAAATTAAATTAATTATTAGAGGTAGTTATTTATAAATTTACAGTAAATATGTATATATAGAATATTTTTTAAATAATAGCATATAAAATTTTCATATATCCACATATTATCACTTTTATCCCCTCTCTTTTGTTTGAATCTTTGATCTATCCTTTTTTATTGTCTCATAAATATCTCTAATTAATCCTCCCATGTACAATGTCTTTGTTATGGTCTTTGATGACACCTCCACTATATGATATCCTCACACCATCTTGAAAATCCACATACTATACATGGTCTCTTAGGTCTATTTCATCCCTTGTTTTTTTATTCAACATAGTTGGTGTATAATATAGGTCTTGGTTAATCTGAGTTAATACATTCATTTTTATCATAGGAATTTATCTATTCATATGTATTGGGAATAATCCATATTTCATTTTAACCAGAGTTGAAATAATATATTAATTACTTCCATAAACATTATTGTTTATGAATAGGAATCCACTGGATCATTGTTTGGGTTTTTTGACCCTCTTAATCATGTATATAATAATTTTTTATATTTCTATGGTGGAATTATGTATATTTATAATTATCATACATATATTTTATTCATAATGATAAATATTTTAAAAAATATATCTAGAAAAGAATTTTAATATTTTCAAATCATTAATATATATAAGATATTTATATTTCCAATATATTATAATTAAAAAATCTAAAAATACCTTGTCAGTTTATATATTTAAAATCTAAAAGTCTCATACTGCTCAATCTATATCAATTTACCTCCTAGATACACACATAAACACAATTAAAAACAAAGGAGTTAAAGATCCCAAAAATCCATCATTCACATGTCTATCCTTATTATGAAAATATATAACAATGCATGATGAAAGATGATGTTTTTTATCACAAACTAGATTTTACAGATGCTACCATATCAAATGGTTTCACAAACCATCTTGGATACCCTTGTATCATAATAAATTATCTAGAACGGACATAGATCAAATGCAATTCATGATCCCCAAGGGTTGGATACTATTACCTGAAATCATACAAAAGGAAATTGGTAATGAATTTTCCACAAACACAATGGATAAAATAGATACACATCAATATGGTCAATGAAAACTCTTAAAATATTCAGTACCCAAAAATCAAGTAGGAATATAAAACACCAAAGGAATACGTTATCAATTACTCAAATAAAATGATATAATACTCAAACATCCTAAAGTTGTCAATACTCCATGAAAAAATGGTCAAGAACATCCACATTCCCCCAAAGGCAGCTACCCTTTACTCAAACCTGGGTGAAGAAAATTTACAATCACCTAAAGTAAAAGGTTTGGTTTGATCTAAAAGCCTAGTTAAGTCTCACAATATTTCAATTTTAGTATTCCATAATAAATAGAACAAATCATTAATTAAATTTTATGAAAATCTAGAATGATAGTAAAATTTTAGAATTAAATCTATACATGTTTTTTAGTTCAATATAAGGAATATTTTCAAATAGTATATATATTAATCAATTTATACAAAATAATATATATAAATCTCTAGGAATGATTCAAATAGTTTCACAGTCATTAGAATATATATCATAGTATTCACAAGAATCTCAACCATGATCTTCCCAAAGTTATGATTGATCCAGGTAATGGGATCCTCACAAAATTATATTGGTGTTGACGATAATATGTTTACATAAATCCCATAGAAACAACCCAAGGATGACTCATAAACATCTCATCAGGGAAGAAATTTATCAAACTACATTTCGTATATTTCTAATGTAGCATCCCAAGTAAGTAATGAATAATAGATATAGTTATCTATGTCTATTTATGAATTAGATAGTGTTTTAGAAACTTAAAATGAGAATAAATCAAATCTTAAGCATGGAATACACTAATATTTTTTAAAGATTATTTTACTGCCTTTTGATGGAAAACCATTTTTTAAATCAAACTTTTGACAATTTTGTAAGCTCTATTTGTCAAATTAAACATATTATTTATGATTGGTACATTGAAATTTACATTGGATAAATTTTTTGGTATTTTTCTGACAATGTTCATTTTTTAATGAATAGTGAAAAAATACTGCATTTTACATCAAAACTGCTTTTTCATCTAATTAAATTATATGGTTAGATTATCTTTTGAATTGGTTTTAAATTTCAATTAGAATATATTTTTATAATTTAATTCAATAGTGGTCGTTGGAATTAATTTCACATTGAAATTGGACTTAAACTAGTGTCAATCTTTCGCTACCTATTGTTTCATAAAAACACGCTATTTTCTCAGACAGCGGGAATTAATTATTAAATTAATTAATGTAACTTATATATTTTTAATTTTTTAAAATAGAAATCATTTTTATAATTCAGAATATCAAATATATCTTAGGGTGAAGTTTAGGTATTTTTCTGAAAAACTTCAATTTTTGATGAATAGTGAAACCACTAAGTGGTACTTAAAAAACTGATTTTTCGTTTAAATGAAACATTACCACATTTGTGTTTTGAATTTCAAAAATCCGACATAAATAGTTGTCATTAATAATTATAATGTGGTTCAATGGGATTAAAATAATTTTTTGGTGAATAGTAACTTTTAAGTTTTTAATCGCGATTAGAGGTAATTAGTGTAGTTTAAGGTAAAAATAATATTTTAATAATATGAGATGAGATTAAAACATGTCCTAACATTATTTTATGTGTCGTGTCCGACCAAGAATATCGATGGGTCAACTTGGGAGACCCCATGGAGCCACTTTGGAAGGAAAATGACATTAATATCTTTTTATTTAATGTAAAAGTAAAAATGACACAAACATGAGTTGTTTTACTAAAACAATTTTTAAATGGGGTTATACAAGCCATATTTTTTAATATAAATAGTAATTGGAAATCTAAAACGATTTTCTACATCATAGTATTTTTTTATAATTTTTAGACATTAAATAAATTAAAGTATTTATGACATCATGATGACGTAGTGATTGCCTAATTATTTAACGATTTAAATAAAATGAAAAGATAATGTAAAATCTAAGACCTAAACTTGTCAAAAACCTACTGGATGGGTATATTTCGAACCCTTATCACCTTATCCTAGAATTTTATCAATGTGGGGCCTTTTAAATCCGAAACTCATTTTAAAATAAAGTAACATTTATTTACTTTCCAAGAGTGACCCTCCTCTCCTCTTATAAAAGTCCCCCACCTCTACCACCTTACCTACACTTCCAAAGCCTTTGGCTTGGCCAAACCCTGCCCATTTTGTCTCTCCACATCCCTCTTTAACTCTTAGAAGCCTCACTTTGGGCAGAAGTCTTCCCAAGGAAGCATTTGAGCTCAAATCAAAAAGGGTTACCCGTTTTAAGGTAATGTCTTCACTTGTGTTCTTTTGTTTTATTTTGCTTCTCCAACCCCCTAAACTCTTTTTATTAATTTATTTTGTAACAACACCAGTATCTAACATATAATAGGATATTTTTATAAGAAGTATTCGATCTACACTTACACACACCTACATCTAATGGTTAAAGAACATACTGTTTCTGTGGATGGAAAATTTCTACCTCACGAAACGATGATTGTTCAATATTATTCTAACACCTTCAAAGGTGACCATTAAGTTGACACTATATTTATATATGATATATAATATTTTTATGTTTTCCTTAATCTTCTTTATTTTACCTTTATGGCATACCTTTATGGCTTCCATTATGGGTATACGCGATATCTTCATTTTAGGAAGTGCGGACTACCGCCCCCTAAAAGTTATTTAATTTCGTTAATGCCATATGTGGGACGTATAAAGGATTTAATTAATGTTATTATATCTGATATTATACTGGAATTAAAATATACCTTTATGTCATTATGATTCCATTCCATAAAATACGAAATAGAAATGAAAGTAGTGTTCATGCGTACGTACGGCTTACTGTCTCCATGAATGGTGCATTCCATTTCTTACCTCTAAACGTTATGTAATATTATAAATGCATGTATATACTAGATATATATGATATATATGATATATAAATCATGATTATAACTATGTATATAATGTATACATGAACAACTTGTAATTATAAAGAGCATATTTTTGACTCAAGTACGAATGATCGTTAAGACGACCATTATTAACTTAAATAATTGCATAATGTTCATGACATGGTAATAAGTGATATAAAAGGAATAATGAACTTGAAAATTATTCTTAAGAAAGTATAAATTAACTCATTTTTATTATTCAGGAGGTTAAAGAACGATCGAGTCAAGTCGGACCCGAGGTAAGGGACCTTCTTAACCCAATTTCTGTTCTTTAGGTTAATCTCCTACTTTCAAATTATGTAATGATATTATTATGTCCTATCATGTATTTATACTTTCTTTATGTGTACATAGAGTGAATACACATAATAGATCTATTTTATTTAAAAATGATCTTTGTAAGGGACTTCATCTCAATCTCCATTCATTGAAACATATTTTGTTTTATACACAACCTTCTTTCATACGGTGTATAAACCCCTTTGAATTTTACGTTTATCCAAAAGGAATATTTTTTATGAAGTTTTTTACTAAAAGACAAAAGGGAATGTTTTTGTCATACCTATGTGGCGACAATGACTTCTCCCCCGTCGTGACCATTATTTGAGTTTCGGCTTCCTCTACAAGCCATACTTTTTTTAAAGAAAAATAAATACCGTGTTTTACTTTTCTTTAATTTTTGTATTGAAAATGGTTTTCATAATGTTTTTATATCATTGTGTTGTATTGATATCTTGTGGTTGAAAAGTGGAAATTTTATGTTTCCTTTATGCATGTTTTATGTGATACGATTATGTTATGGTTCTTGGGCATTGTTATGAAGACGGGTGGTTCTGTGATAAACTAAGGGCGGGTGAGCCCGATATAGCTCTCCAATGCATTGGGTAACGCGAAGGAGTTAAACATTAAGGTTCCTCCGAAGATATTTAGGGAATATACTGTGATGGGTATTCCAAACGTAACCAAGAGGGTTACTCCCTACGTAAGAATGTTATGAATGCCTCAAGTTACCTTTATGTCTTATGATTTCTATGATTTATTCACGATTTGATGAGGTATGTTAAAGTGATTATGTTTTATGGGTAATGTATGATTTCATTCTTATGTATATATGTACTCATGTTTCCTTTCCATATTTTTATATCCCTTACTGAGCTTTTTCTGCTCATCCCAAGTTTTTCGAAATGTTTTTCACAGGTCAAGGGAAAGGTACATGATATTATGATAGTGTCAAGGAAGTGTCAAGAAAGAATCCATGTTTTATTTTAAATATGTTGCCATTGATGGAAAAAATGAATACTATCTTTATGTAACCACTTTGTTTAAATGTAGAATGTAATGAAAGTTTTATAATCTAATTCTCTAAAACTCTAAAACTGAAAAGATCCTCAATGTGTAATATTGTAATAACTCAAGATTAAGTAAGTTTTAAGGTTGTGGCCTTATATTTGGTATTAGAGGTCGGTTTAGATAACTTTAGGAGTTATAATTTTATTAAATGATTATCCAAATTTTTTTATATGGACAAATTGAAATGATATAGCATTTGAAGACTACAATTTTGCTTCATCTAAGACATGTTTGTTCAGAATGGTTTTCCATAGAGGAAATAGGGAAGCAGTGCTAGGTTGGCATAAAGAAGGAAATAACCTTCCGAATGAGTATCCTGAGATGGTTGGAATTGGAACTGAACATTTTGTTGCAGTAATTGCACAGTTGACTCAAGCGATAAATGGTGGCAGTATCCATGCACAAGATCAGCCAGATCAACCGCAGAGGAACATGGCAGTGGTGGAACATTTCATGAGGCAACATCCCCCATCATTCAGAGGATCATCTGACCATGTGCTAGCTGAAGGGTGGATTAAAGCACTGGAGAATATTTTTGAAGTCATGGGGTGTTCAGACAATCAAAAGGTTAGTCTTGCTATTTACTGTTTGGAGGGTGAAGTAGATCAGTGGTGGTCGATGGTTAAAAATATCAGGGACGCTGATGAAATTGATGCTCTCGACTGGGATGAATTCAAAGGTATGTTTCCTGAGAAGTATTTTCCTAAGGCTGTTCGACTTAGGATGGAAAAACAATTCCTGGAATTGAGGCAAGAGGAAGAAACAGTGGCTGCCTATGAATAAAGGTTCACTCGATTGGCAAGGTATGCTCCAAATTTTATCCGAGACATTGATAGTAAAATCAATCGTTTTTACTCAGGATTAAAGCCAAAATATCGAAGGGCATTGGATTCTCGTGAGTTTAAAAGTTATGAATAGATTTTTTGATGTGCTGAGAAGGTGGAAATGGAGTTTTCCGATGATCAAGTGTTCTATAAAAACCAGCAGAAGAAGAGACCGAGGTGGCAGGAGAAAGGAAAGAATTCTTCAAAAAGTTCTGACGGTAAGAAAACTAAGTTTCCATTTTGTGATAAATGTGCTAAAAGGCATGCTGGGGAATGTCTTCTGAATTCTAGAAAGTGCTACCGATGTGGTAAGATGGGACATAAGGCTCGTGATTGCACTGAAAAAGATCAGGGTGATGGTAAGACCAAATTTTATTTATAGTTAGTGAAATGTTTTAAGTGCAATGAGATGGGTCACTATGCAAATGAGTGTCCGAAAAAGAGCTTGAGTGTGGGAAGTAGTTAGACTACAAGCAGAAAGGGGTGGTGAAATCCTTTGCAACTACTTCAGCAGATTTTAGGCCATCAAATGAAGTTGTATCAGGTACTTTGTTTTTTCAGATTATGCTAGTGTGTTGTTTGATTCGGGGTATACACATTCTTTCATCTCTAAAACCTTTTCTAGTAAAATGGGAATACCATCTCAACAAATGACTCCTGAAATTTTGGTAAAAACACCTGGTGGAAATGTTGAGGCAAAAAGAATTTATAAGAATCTTCATATCCTTATCCGTGAAAAGAACCTACTTGAAAACCATATTGTTTTACCTCTAGTAGAGTTTGGTGTTATTCTGGGTATGGATTGGCTCTCTATTTACCATGCTAAGATTGACTGTAGAGCTAAAGAAGTTTATTTTCAGAAATACTTTCATTTTTTGTACAAGACTAAACCCTTACTGTTGATAACTTATCAAGAGGCCGAAAAACTTGTAAAAGATGGAAATGAATGTTACCTTGCACACATTGTTGAAAACAAAGGAACTGTTCAGATTAATGATGTGACAGTGGTAAATGAGTATCCTAATGTTTTTCCTGGTGAGTTTCCTAGAATAATACCAGATCGGGAAGTTGAATTTACTGTTGACTTAGTTCATGATGCTAAGCCAATTTCAAAACCCCCTTATCGAATGGCTCAAATTGAACTTTTAGATTTGAAAGAGCAATTGCAAGATTCATTAGAGAAAGGTTTCATTCGACCTAGCACATCACCATGGGGTTCTCCTGTTTTATTTGTTAAAAATAAAGATGGTTCTATGAGAGTTTGCATTGATTATAGAGCCTTGAATAACATCACTGTTAAGAACAAATATCATTTTCCTCATATCGATGATTTGTTTGATCCGCTCCAGGGAGCTCAGTATTTTCCAAAGATTGACCTGAGATTGGGGTACCATCAATTGAAGGTAAAGGAATCAGATATTCCAAAGACCGTGTTTCGTATAAGATATGGAAATTATGAATTTGTAGAAATGCCTTTTGGGATAACCAATACACCTGATGTATTCATGGAATTAATGAATAAAATTTTCCATGAGTTCTTGGATAAGTTTGTGGTTGTTTTCATTAATGATATTTTGGTGTTTTCTAAAAGTAAAGAGGATCATGAAAGACATTAAAGGGTTACTTTTCAAACCTTAAAAGAAAAGAAATTTTATGGGAAATTCAGCAAGTGTGAGTTTTGGTTGAAACAAATTTCTTTCCTTGGTCACATTGTTTCTAAAGATGGGATAACTGTTGATCCTGCAAAAACAAAGGTTGATGAAGAATGGACAAGACCAAAAAATGTAACTGAGATTCGTAGCTTCCTTGGATTGGCAGGCTATTACCAAAGGTTTGTTAGAAATTTTTCACGGTTTTCTAGTCCAATGACTAAGATAACTCGGAAGGGTGTTAAGTTTATCTGTACAAAAGAATGTGATGATTGTTTTCAGGAACTAAAAAGAAGATTGGTGAATGCTCCAGTTTTGGCACTACCTTCCAGGAATGGTGAGATTGTTATCTACAGTGATTCTTCATTTAAAGGACTTAGTTGTGTCCTAATGTAGAATGATCAGGTAATTGCTTATGCTTCACGACATTTGAAAACTCATGAGGTAAATTACCCTACTCATGATTTGGAAATAGCTGCTGTTGTTTTCGCTTTAAAAATTGGGAGGCATCATTTGTATGGAGTAAAGTGTGAAATATATACTGATCATAAAAGTTTAAAGTATATATTCACTCAGAAATAATTAAACATGAGACAGAGGAGATGGGTGGAATTAATCAAGGATTATGATTGCACAATTCATTACCATCCGGGAAAATAAAATAAAGTGGCTGATGCTTTGTGTTGAAAAATTAATGCTTCATTAACAATGTTGTGTTTGGAACGTGATCCTTTGGTTAAGGATTTGATGAACATTGGCATAGAAGTTTTTGGTGTAGGATGGTCTTCTGTTTTGTTTTAGGTATCAGTGAAATCTTCTCTATCAGATAGAATCAAGCAAGCACAGAAGCAGGACAGTGAGTTACAGAAAAAGGTAGAGCTGGTTCAGAAGGGTAAGTTTCTTGAATTCAACATTGATAATGATTGTGTTTTGAGATTTGGGAAGAGATTGTGTGTGCCTTGTGATTTACAGTTGAAGAGAGAGTTGTTATGTGAAGCTCAAAGTTCTCCATTTTCAGTTCATCCTGGCAGTACTAAGATGTACCGAGATCTGAGGGAGTGTTACTGGTGGGATGGAATGAAAATATATATTGCTGATTTTACTGTGATGTATTTGACTTGTCAGCAGGTTAAAGCAGAGCGGCAGTTACCGAAAGGGATGCTTCAGCCTTTACTAGTGCCAGAGTGGAAATGGGAGAATATATCCATGGCCTTTTTTGTGGGATTACCGAAGACAACTGGAGGTAATAATGCAATCTGGGTTATTTTTGATCGCTTGACTAAATCTTCTCATTTCCTTGCTATACGAGATACTTTTTCCCTAGATCAACTTTCCCGTTTGTATCTTAAAGAGATATTCAGGTTACATGGAGTTTCTCTCTCCATTGTATCTGATCGTGTCCCAGGTTTACTTCTAACTTTTGGAAAGGCCTTCAGAAGTCGTTGGGTACTGAATTAAATTTTAGTACAGCTTTTCATCCTCAGTCAGATGGGCAGTTAGAGCGAACAATTTAGACATTGGAGGATATGCTACGTACTTGTTTGACGGATTATCAGGGAAGTTGGGACCAACATCTTTCCTTGGTTGAATTTTCATATAATAACAGTTTTCATTCCAGTATAGAGATGGCACCATTTGAGGTGTTATATGGGAAGCGGTGTCGAACTCCAGCTTTCTGGGATGAAGTGGGTGAAAGGAAGCTGATAGGACCAGAATTGGTAGAATAGTTGGCAGAAAAAGTTACGCTGATACAGAAACACATGAGAACAGCTCAGAGCAGGCAGAAGAGTTATGCGGACAATAGGAGGAAGGATCTCTCTTTTGAGGTAGGTGATCATGTTTTTCTCAAAGTATCACCATGGAAATGTGTGATGCGATTTGGTAAGAAAGGAAAGCTGAGTCCAAGGTTAATTGGACCATATGAAATTCTTGAGAGAGTTGGATCAGTTGCATGCCGAGTGGCTTTACCTCCGAGTTTATCTCAAGTACACAATGTTTTTCATGTTTCGATGTTGAGAAAGTATATGCCAGATCCATCTCATGTTTTGAGTCCAGAGGTAGTTCAGCTGGAAGAGAACCTATCTTATGAGGAATTCCAGATTCTTGACCATAGGGAGAAAGTGTTACGGAATACGGTGATTCATCTGGTAAAGTTTTTGTGGAAAAACCACATGGTTGAAGAGGCAACATGGGAATCTGAAAATGCAATGAGGTCTAAATACCCCCACTTATTCGATAAGTAAATAAATTTTGGGGACGCAATTTTCTAAAGGGGGGAAGGATGTAACATCCCAAGTGAGTAATAAATAATATATATAGTTATCTATGTTTATTTATGAATTAGATAGTGTTTTAGAGGCTTAAAATGAGAATAAATCCAATCTTAAGCATGGAATACACTAATATTTTTAAAGATTGTTTTACTGCCTTTTGATGGAAACCCATTTTTTAAATCAAACTTTTGACAATTTTATAATCTCTATTTGTAAAAATAAACATATTCTTTTTTATTGGGACATTTAAATTTACATTGGATAAATATTTGGTATTTTTCTGACAATGTTCGTTTTTTATAGAATAGTGAAAAAATACTGCATTTTACATCAAAACTTCTTTTTCATATAATTAAATTATATGGTTATATTATCTTTTTAATTGGTTTTAAAGTTCAATTAGAATATATTTTTACCATTTAATTCAATAGTGGTCATTGGAATTAATTTCACTTTGAAATTGGACTTAAACTAGTGTCAATCTTTTGCTACCTATTGTTTCATAAAAACACGCTATTTGCTCAGACAGTGGGAATTAATTATTAAATTAAGTAATGTAACTTATATGTTTTTAATTTTGTAAAATATAAATCATTTTTGAATTCGGAATATTAAATATAGCTTAGGGTGAAGTTTTGGTATTTTTCTGAAAAACATCAATTTTTTATGATTAGTGAAACCACTAAGTGGTACTTAAAAAACTGATTTTTTGTTTAAATGAAACTTTACCACATTTTTGTTTTGAATTTTAAAAATCCTACATACATGTTTTTCATTAAGAAGTAAAATTTGGTTCAATGGGATTAAAATAATTTTTTGGTGAATAGTAACTTTAAAGTTTTTAATCGCGATTAGAGGTAATTAGTGTAGTTTAAGGTAAAAATAATGTTTTAATAATATGAGATGAGCTTGAAACATGTCCTGCCCTTATTGGATGTGTCATGGCCGACCAAGAAAATCCATGGGTCAACTTGGGGGACCCTATGGAGCCACATTGGAATGAAAATGACCTTAATATCTTTTTATTTAATGTAAAAGTAAAAATGACACAAACATGAGTTGTTTTACTAAAACAATTTTTAAATGGGGTTATTCAAGTCATATTTTTTACTATAAATAGTAATTGTAAATATAAAACGATTTCCTACATCATAGTATTTGTTTTATAATTTTTATACATTAAATAAATTAAATTATTTATGACATCATGATGATGCAGCGATTACCTCATTATTTAACGATTTAAATAAAATGAAAAGATAATGTAAAATCAATGACCTAAACTTGTCAAAAACCAATTTAATTGGTATATTTAGAACCCTTATCACATTATCCTCTAATTATATCAATTTTGGACCTTTTAAATCCGAAATTCATTTTAAAATAAAGTAACATTTCTTTACTTTCCAAGAGTACCCCTCCTCTCCTCTTATAAAAGGCCCCCACCTCTACCACCTTACCCACACTTCCAAAGCCTTTGGCTCGGCCAACCCCTGACCATTTTGTCTCTCCATGTCCCTATATAACTCTTAGAAGCCTCTCTTTGGGAATAAGTCTTCCCAAGGAAGCCTTTGAGCTCAAATCAAAAAGGGTTTCCTGTTTTAAGGTAATTTCTTCACTTGTGTTATTTTGTTTTATTTTGCTTCTACAACCCCCTAAACTCTTTTTATTCATTTATTTTGTAACAAAACCAGTATCTACCATATACAAGGATATTTTTATAATAATTATTAGATCTACACTTACACACACCTACATCTAATGGTTAAAGAACATATTGTTTTCGTGGATGGCGAATTTCTGCCTCACGAAACGATGATTGTTCAATATTCTTCTAACACCTTCAAAGGTGTCCATTAAGATGTCACTATATTTATATATGATATATAATATGTTTATTTTTTCCTTAATCTTCTTTATTTTTCATTTATTTCATACCTTTATGGCTTCCATTATGGGTATACGTGATATCTTTATTTTAAGAAGTGCGGACTACCGCCCCCTCAAATTGATTTGATTTTGTTAATGCCATATGTGGAACGTATAAAGGATCTAATTAATGGTATTATATATGATATTATACTATAATTATAATATACCTTTATATAATTATTATTCAATTCCATAAAATACGAAATAGAAATGAAAGTAGCGTTCATGCGTACGTACGGCTTACCGTCTCCATGAACGGTGCATTTCATTTCTTACCTCTAAACGTTATGTAATATTATAAATGCATGTATATACTAGATATATATGATATATATGATATATACATCATGAGTATAACTCTTGATATAATGGATACATGAACAACTTGTAATTATAAAGAGCATATTTTTTACTCAAGTACCAATGATCTTTAAAACAACCGTTATTAACTTAAATAATTTCATAGTGTTCATGACATGGTAATAAGTGATATAAAAGGAATAATGAACTTGAAAAAGGTTCTTAAGCAAGTTTAAATTAACTCAAGTTTATTATTCAGGAGGTTAAAGAACGATCGAGTCAAGTCGGACCCGATGTAAGGGAACTTCTTAACCCAATTTATGTTCTTTGGGTTAATCTCCTACTTTCAAATTATGTAATGATATTATTATGTCCTATCATGTATTTATAATTTATTTATGTGTATATAGAGTGAATACACATAATAGATATATTTTATTTAAAAATTATCTTTGTAAGAGACTTCATCTTAATCTCCATTCATTGAGGCATATTTTGTTTTATACACAACCTTCTTTTATACGGTGTGTAAACCCCTTTGACTTTTACGTTTATCCAAAAGGAATATTTTTTATACGATGTTTTTTACTAAATGAAAAAAGGGAATTTTTTTGTCATACGTATGCGGCAACAACGACTTATCCACCGTTGTGACCATTATTTGAGTTTCGGCTTCCTCTACAAGCCATACTTTTTTAAAAAAGAAAAATAAATACCATGTTTTACTTTTCTTTAATTTTGGTATTGAAAATGGTTTTCATCATGTTTTTATATCAATGTGTTGTATTGATATCTTGTGATTGAAAAGTGGAAATTTTATGTTTCTTTTAGGCATGTTTTATGTGATATGATTATGTTATGGTTCTTGGGCATTGTTATGAAGATGGGTGGTTCAGTGATAAACTAAGGGCGGGTGAGCCTGATTTAGCTCTCCAATGCATTGGGTAATGCGAAGGAGTTAAACATTAAGGTTTCTCTGAAGAGATTTAGGGAATATACTGTGATGGGTATTCCAAACGTAACCAAGAGGGTTACTCCCTACGTAAGAATGTTATGAATGCCTCAAGTTACCTTTATGTCTTATGATTTCTATGAATTATTCATGATTTGATGAGCTATGTTAAAGTGCTTATGTTTTATGGGTAAAGTATGATTTCGTTCTTATGTATATATGTACTCATGTTTCCTTTCCATATTTGTATATCCCTTACTGAGATTTTTATGCTCATCCCATGTTTTTTGAAATGTTTTTCATAGGTCAAGGGAAAGGTACATGATATGATGATAGTGTCAAGGAAGTGTCAAGAAAGAATCCATGTTTTATTTTAAATATATTGTCATTGATGGAAAAAAATGAATACTATCTTTATGTAACCACTTTGTTTAAATGTGGAATGTAATGCAAGTTTTATGATCTAATTCTCTAAAACTCTAAACCTGAAAAGATCCTCAATGTGTATTCTTGTAATAACTCAAGATTAAGTAAGGTTTAAGGTTGGGGCATTATATTTAAAGCATCAATACATTGATATGGATTTAATATACTATTGTTTTTGTCCCAAATAACTCACAAAATAATGAATCTAACATGTGCTCAATCAATAAATAAATAATGAGACTATTATTTAAAAATTGTCTAAAATAAAATCTCCCCATTTTCAGTTTCAATGTCCCAATTTCAATTAAAAAACCACACATGAGTTTTTAATCAATTCAAGTCTTTTGGAATTTAAAAAAATATTGGGTTTTTATAATATCAATTTAAGGCATTATCCAAAAATAAAATCTCTAATCAATTTACAAATTCCATCAATTTAAAATTACTCCCCAAATTCCAGTTCAATCAGAATTTGGGGGTTTTCCAAATACTCATTTCTAATCCAATTTCAGATTTCAATTCATACCGAATTGGGTTTTTACAATTTAATTTAAATCAATCTATATCAATCATGAAAAGAAAGGGTTTATTAAATGGTAAATCTCTATAGAACTACCTACATTTTATCAGGGAAACATGCATCAAAACAGAAAGAATGTAATTTTATAATGAAGAACAACATCAAAATAGATCAATGAATAAAAAATGTATATGTGATCCAAAATAGATTAAACATTTTCAATCATAAAATGATGATTTAACAAACCCTAAGGAGTAAATAATAAGAGAGTTGGAGAGAAGGAATGATAGAAGATAATTTATCGGAGAGGAATGAAATTCATTTTTCCATGTTCTGATCCACATATGAAGGGTTTTGAAAGAATAAAATATGTTTCTTAAGGTAAACAAGGACATAAGTTTTCATTTCATCCCTTTTTATGATTGTATAGGTTTATATAAAGGGGGTTTGGGAAATTTTTAATTAATTTTCAGAAATAAAAAATAACCATTTTCCCGGTTAGATAGGCAAGGCCACACAGTTTGACAAACAGTTTGCATAAACCATGAGCCTCTCAAATCGGATGCACATTTTCTACATGGTGAGTTTATAGTTTTTCAATGGATGAAATAACCATGAATACTGATAATATTTGATATTTCCTGGGTTCACTTGATATGCACACATATTGGGAAAAATTGTGCCTCAACCATTAAGAACTAAAAATTCTTTGTATTATCAAACATTATTCAAAAAACTATAAGAGACAATATCCATATATAGCATTAAAAGGATATTTCATGGACTATATAAAAAATTAACAATATGTTACATCCAATCAAATATATACTCTTTCTGTCCTAATGAATCTTATCCTAGAGATTTGACATCATATAGATGAGGTTAATGCACTAGCATCAATGTCTTTCCCTCCCATGTATCATGCATATCCGAACCATGATTAAATAATACTAAATCCAGTGGAATCATCATATCATGATGTAATTTGGATTTTTAATCAACTACCCTGACTATATTTTTAGTTAGGTATAAATCAGTCTCAAAATTATGATCTCTAGAGCTCAAGAAATGAAATGGATCATAAATATATTTTTGTATATGTGACCCATGGAACACATTTTGTATCTAAAACCAATATGGTTGGATATAAAAAGGCTAACAAACATCCCCCACCTATTCTTATATCCTCAACATTTCCCTCAAAATAAAGAGTATGATTCCCTTTCCTCCCAATTCGTCAATGAAAAAATTAGGTGATACATTGAAGAACACACGATCACAAACAAAATATTCATGTTGTCTACAATTATGATCAGTATATGATTTATACCATCAATATTATATCTAAATTCACAAATGAATTAACTAAATCATATTATTTATATCTTAAACCATTCTCATTACAACCACATGACATTCACTGATCTCTAACCAACACAAAAGTGATTTACAAGGTCAGCCATGAAAGGCCTTAAAATTATCCAATATGATCGTGGATAAGTATATTTTGTTATATGGAAAATAATCTGGTCAAAATGGATATCCCATTATACACCAAAATTGAGGATTTATGAATGAATCATATCATAAGGATTTTTTATAGATCTTTATATTTAAATCTATCTTCTAATGGTATGCCGAACTCAAACTAACTTGATATCCTAATTCCTATTAAATGGATCTCCAAAATAGAGAATCAAAATGGGGATATATATAAGATACTATATGAGATGGAAGATCAGGATAATGAATAATCTATCTCACCTATATATATTATTGATTCTCAACATGGTTTTCATTATGAATGGGTGTAATGTGAGCCAATTTGGTCATCCTACCTTTACAAACCCATATCATATTATTCATTATATGGTTACATGGAAAACATCCAAAAATTTCTTAGATATATCATAAAACATTAAAATTGACCATGGATGTTGCTGAAGAAAACATGATGGTCTCTAGTTAATGGTTATAGCCTATTGGAATGTATAGAAATTATAGACAAATTCAGCAATGGTCTATCTTATATCTAGACAACCAAATTGATGCTTCTTATCATAGAATATTTTCACGGATCATGGGTTCACATCGCTTTAGGAATTATTGAAATCACAAATCACATATTTCCTCATAGCTAACAACACAAAAAATCAATTCATAAAACATAAAATACCCTCTGTGTAGAGAGACCACTCATCAAATGGTCTACCCAACATATATATAGTTTCTAATTATTTGGATCACATCATCATGCTATTATTAATGAAGAATAATATTGATATGATCATAGGTAAACATAACAATTACACCTTATACCGTTTTTTATGAAACTATATATACATCAGTGAAGAACAGAGATATCATCTACCTCTCTTATAATGATTCCTTCAAGGCCTTGGTTAGAAGTTTCATCTTAAATGTATATGTGATGACATTCCATTTTCTTTTGGTATAGGAAATGTAAAAATCTATAGATTAAAGGTAATCCAACCAATAACTCTGATAGAGATTTAAATATTTTTGAGACCAGATGCAACTTAAGTTCTTATTATTAGAATACATGACAGAAATTTCATTGAAAATGTAATGTCACCAACTCTTTTGTGTGCAAATCACAGTTTTGAATTCAATGATATGGGTTGAATAATTTTTATAGTGTGTTATATGATTCTGAGATCCATATGAGATGACATGATGACCCTGCATAAGAATATAGCCCAAACTCAAACCTATTGTGCCATAGAAGACAACATAGCCATATCCATAATCTAGAAGAGTCAACACCGTTGCGGTATTTAAATTTTATTTCAATTAAATAACCAGAAAAATTATCATCCCAAGAAAACCTAAATCCTCTCCAAGTGAGAGTTGTTTTCAGAGAATACAACTTTGAGAAATATTTTACAAACGAGTGATAATACCCTGATAAACCCTAGATGATATGAATCTAAAAATCATTCACAAATTTATTCGATGAAATAACATCATGTCCCATCCTTGGATCAACGCAGATACCATGTTTTGACACCAATCTTCCCAATATGTTCATTTTCAAAACCAGAAAATCCAATTTTAATGGATTGGCATAAACTCATTGATTCTAAAACTATTGCAGAACTAATTTTAGATGATTTGGATGATCCTCCTTTGACATAGAGTTAAAATGTATGTCATATAAAAATACCAACAAATATATATTAATATAATCATGGAATATCATTTTTATCAAATCCATAAATATTTTGCATTGATTGGAAATACTAAATTGCATTATAAAGAACTCATAATGGCCATACTATTTCTGAAATGTGGCTTTATGATTGTCATATTCTTTTATTATCAAATAATGATATCCATATCGAAGATAAATCCTCAAAAAATAATTATCCCCCTTCATCTTGCTAAATAGATTATAAATTCATGGAAAAAATACTTTTTCTTTGTTATAACATGATTTATTTTGTGACAACCCATTACTATTTAGGTATTAGTAAACCCTATTGTGTTAAATTATTAATATCTTATGTGAAAATAATGAGTTATCATTATATTTTTTATAAATGGGTTAAAGGTCTTTTAATAGTGTTAACATTATGGAAAATCAAATTGAATATTTTTGGGATTCTACACTGAGTTAATGTGTACTTCTAAGACCTACAAAATCATGGAAAAGATTGAATAAAAATTTTAATTTTATTATATTAAACATACTCAATTTAACCAAAATAAATGAATAAATCCAATACGGTGTGTCTTATGTAAAATATGAGACAATCATTATGTTTGAATCACATTGTTTTCCCTATAAGTGGTATAAAATTAGATGGTTCCAAACGTTTGGATGCCTCATATATGGGATAAAGATATTAAATAATATTTAATATATTATTTGATTAAAAATAACAAAATATCACCCATATGGTTCATCGTATGAATAATCTAAGACCACTGATGGGTCCGTAATGAGTGGCCTACCCTAGACGGGGAATATCATTTGTATGCTTCGCCCATTTAGATTCCCTACTTACAAAAAGAAAACTCTTTTTATTTTAATTAATTATTTATTATGATTTTTAAATAATAAATTATAAATATATCTCAATTGTTGAATCATATGAGTAATCCAAGACCACGGTTGGATCTACAATGAAGTATTTTCCCTAGGTGGAGCATAACCTTCAACAGCTACGAGCATTTTCTCATGTCGCTAATAAATTGAAGTTTTTAATAATTGACTTAAATAATTAGTTTTATCAAATTAATTTAAATATTAATAAATAGTTTATTGTTCAAACATCTTCCCTAAATCATAACCCCCATTTATTGACACTTCAAGATTTTTGAATCACTATTTTTGAACCATTTTCCTAGGATTAATTCATAAAACATCATAAAATAGATAATTAATGAATCCTCATTCAATTTTAGATTGAATCATTCATATAAAACAGATATTCAATCACCAATTCATATTTTACTATAATGGGTTGGTTTTAATTTGGGAAAACAATCATTACATTCAAATTGAATAATAATATTGAGTCTTAGAGATCTTAGTACTTCTTACCCATGACTAATAGTGCCTAATAGGTGTTCTCTTACCACAATATGACTTTTAGTAGATAATCCTTCATAACACCCAAGCATTTAATTTTTTAAATTAAATTTATTACTGTTTTCATTTAATTCTTCTCCTCTAACTATGGTAAATATAGTGTCTGAATTGAAATTAAAATGATAAACATATATTCATCACAAATATTGTTGAAGTAAAATATCAATGGTTAAATACGAAAAAAATGGTTTATGATAATAAGATCAGAAAGTAGTTTTTAAAAATTAACAGTCTATAATTATGTATATTAAAAAATAAAAATTATAAATATCATTAAGTTATAATTACTTGAAATTGTCAAAGGTTATTTTTTGATGAATTTATCACTAGATAAATGCAATGTTCTATTGTAGGATAATCACATAGATAATTTATTTTGAGATTTTAATCATGATAAAAGAAAGGATAATCATAAATAATTATCAACCAATGAATAGTTGGGTGAAATTTTCATTTAATAACTCATATGATTTAACAAATGATGATTTAATCAAATTATTAAATGGATAATTATTTTAAAATTAACAAATGATAATTATTTTAATTATCAAAGGCTAATTAAATATCAAAAAAATAACTAATTATCACTATATATATATTTATTTATTTATTAACACACTTTTGATAATGTATTTTTTATAATTACTTTATAAAATAAGGATAATATTTTTAAAACATAAAATTATCAACATGTAGTTGCATGAACTATTGAAGGATAATTTCAAATGCATGTGTTGACATAAAAATGATAATCTAGATGTTATCTAGGAGAGAGAAAGTGTTATCACATGTGATAATTTAAATCCTTGTAATATAAAATATAGGTTCTTATTCTTGGAACCCTTTACAAACTTCAACCTTTGGTGTAGTGAGGCTCAGGATAATAAGGACATGTGGAGGTGTATTGAAACACACTGGGTGGTTTTTCGCTGCGGCTGACATTGGATCCATTGAGGTAGGTGGTTTTGTCCCCATTTTCCAAATTGATTAACCATGTATTTCATGATTTATTTCATAATATGATTTAAAATTAATTTCTTACACTCTCTTTCAATTTAATTAATAAAATCCATCTCCACTGAATTATGACGTTTGAAATGGTTTTGGAATGATATTTGAAAAACCACCCAATTCTATTGAATTGAGGTCTGTTTATGAAAATTGGTTAATTTAACATGAAGAATTGATTGAAATTATTTCCATTAAATTACTAATTTTAATTGTGAAATTGAATTGTGAAATGATGGAATTGGTTTTAAATGGATTTCAAATCGGTGAAAATGGCATAAAATGTTATGATATAAACCCAGTTATTTTATCAAGTTAAAGATGCTTGTGTTTAAGTAAATCCCATTATGAGTATAAAATAAAAAATTCTCATTGAAAGGGTTTAATTGGACATTATATTATTTTATTCATTATTAAAACCAATATTTCATCATTGATTGTGTAAGAGAACTTGAAAGACATGGGTAGTAGGTGAGTTATTTAGACTCACAATATGCTATTAGATCGTTCTAAAACATACATATAGCATGTCATATCACTTAGGTGATGTTGATGAGTCCTCTCTGATTATTGTCTATATAACGATTATGTACACCTATTGCTATGACCATTTAGAGAGTGTGGATTCCTATAGCCGGAAATACTATGGCATCTATTTGGAAGATAACCATGTTTCTAGCTTTCTATTTATATTAGAGATAAATAGTTATTCCAATTCTATTGATTGGATTTACATTCCTAGTGATTTTACATAAACAATTTTATGTAATAGTTTAATTTAAGCCATTGTATTGGAAATATTCCATAAATTTTAAATTATTTGCTTAATATATTTTTCCATAATTTGAACTGTATAGCATGATTTGTTTAATTATGATTTAAAATTTCAAACCTATTTATTTTAAAATTTGAAATCATTCCATTAGTTTATTAGCTATTGGAATATGTTGTGGAATCTATTCTGAGACCTTACTGAGATTTTTAGATCAAACCCAACATGGGCCTTCCGGTGTTTTTAGATTATCTTCTTCCAGGTTCGAGTATAGAGAAAATATCACATAGAGGTGGATCCAACTGCTGAAATGTGGTCATAGTGAGTTGAGTATATATGGACCTCTGTTATTATTTCTTGTTTTAGTACATATGTTGTAGCACATTGGGATTGGTTATTTCTTATTTTATTTTTTTACTTTACTCCTATTGGAGTTTTCTTTTGATATGAATTCTTTCTTTTTTCTTTTACATTGGAATTGTTAGTGGAAAAATCATTCCCATTTTCATGTCGTGTGATTCTTAGTGCTAGTTTCATACCTATGGGGATCATGAATGCACTTCGGTACATGTCAGGTCCATCTTTGTTATTAGGTTACCGAGGTACCTGGATTGCATCATGAAAAAATGGTATTAGGTATGGTTGTTCAGATTCTGTCTTGAAGTTCATATGCATTTTTAAATCATTTCGAGATATAAGAGGTAGTTGTGATAGAGATCCTAAACATCTCTCACTACGATGAAACTTATGTTGTTATTGGTGGTTTGGGAAATAAATCTTGTGGTTTAGTTCTAATATTTACCTTATTGTGATTTTGATAAATAGAAATCCAAATATTGTTTATTCCTTATATTGAGAATAAGTTTTCATGTTAGTTAGTCCATGTTTTAATATAATTCCTTCCTTTTTTCTGATGATGTTGTATAGAGTCATGCCTCCAAGAAGACATACGAATTATATATAGGAATAGGCTGCTGCTGAACCTCAACAAGAAAAGCCTTTAGTGGATCCAAATATCATTGAGGCGACCATGCATATTGTCCATGATTTGGGACATGCACCACCTCCTATTCCAATTCAGGCTTCAGCTGTGGATCCTCAGGGTTATTTTTGTCAAAATCATTCTCATGAGTTCCTTCGCCAGACACCACCAGTTTTAAAAGGCCTCAACGATCCTAAACATGCTGATGAATTGTTGGGTAGGATAGAATGGTTATTTCAATTCATATAAAAACCATACAAGATCAAGTTGATGTGTCCCATATTAATTCTATAGGGAAAATATATGAGATAGTTGGACACGATGGTGAAAACAATGAAACATGAGGGATTATATAGTAAGGGATTCAATGTTCTTTTCTTTATCTAGTTTAATCCGAAATCAATAGTGTTGGCCATTCTTATGGTGTTTTGTAAGAATGAGAAAGATAAGAGAACCATTATTGAGTGTTCAATTAACTTTTTCTAATTTGGTGTAGTTTTCACTAGAGGTTGTTTCTAAGGAGAGGATGAAGGCTTGATGGTTTGAGTTGGGTATTTGATAAGATATATGTTCTATGGTTTTCTTGTTAATGTTGTCAACTTATGAAGATGTGCTGGATAGGGAAATGATGGTAGAGATGGACCTACATAGAATGTCTGGGTTGAAAAGAGTTCCTTTTTTCATAGTGGCATCATGAGTTCATTTAATGGAAACATAAATCAAAATTACTCTCATAGTGGTTCATGAAAATAGGGTCATTTTTAACCACCTATGATGGTTAACAGTATCTATTTTACATGATACCAATGTGGTCATCCAGGGCATTCAAAGAGGGTCTGCACATAGGCACCCATGAACTATGGCTCATGTGGATGTTTAGGGAACTGGAAGAAATTCCACCAATACTATTTAACTCTGTAAAGTGGAAGGGTATCATTAGCACCACCAAAAACTGGAGGTTAATAAAATTCAACATGTACAAAAAGGATCCAACCACGGTCATCCAAAATGAAACTTCATCACCTAGTGGAAGAGTCTCCAGAGAAAGATGGTTTGGGTCCATCGAACGTTAGAGGTACCATTACTATAGATGACTCATTAGTGACTGATCTTTTTGATACCGATGCATCTCACTCATTTATTTCAACTTGCATCATTAGTCTTCCTAATCTTCCAATAGAGATTTTTAATTGTGCAGTGGATATTATTACATCAATTAGTATGAAGATAGAACAAGGTCTTCATATCCCCACATGTGTCTTCTCTCTATTAGATGTTTATCGTGACTGTATTTTTCTGGTTCTCAATATGAAATATATTATAATCATATTTGTGAAGGATTGGATCATTACTAGTAAAGCCCAGATAAATTGTTATCTTTGATGGGTCTACCTTATTATAGCTAGTGGTGTGTATCTTGACTTTTAAAATGATATAGACCTCGGGTAAATAAGATTCAGACATTGTTATACATAATTGGGGGTATTAATATCAGTGTTTTCTTTTGTTCTAGAGAGGGAATATTTGATTGGTGATCTCCCTCAAGTTTTCATCGTGATTCTTGATGTGTTTTCATCCGACATATCTGGTTTTTCATCAGTAATGGTGGTTGGGATTTCATTTGATGTAATTCTTGGTACTCAACCAACATCAAATCCCTCATACTGAATAACTCAAGGTGAACTGAAATAAATAAATTCCATGATGAATGATCTTCTTGAGAAAGGATTTATATGCCCAAGTTTGTCACCTGGGGTGATAATTTCTCTCATTGATAAGAAAGGTGATCGTTCTCATCTTTTATGTGTTTAATATCAAAAAGAAAATAAAGTTATGATAATGAAAAAATACACATTTACATGGATTGATGATCTATTTGATTAGTTAAAAGGGAAAAGTGGGTTTCATAGACCGACCTTCAATCTGGTTACCATTAGTTTGGGATAAATGAATATGACATTCAGAAAACCAATTTTCGGAGCAAATATGGCCATTATGAGTATTGTGTTATGCCCTCTAGACTAAAAAGGATCACGTAGTTTTCATGGATTTGTCGAGTATGATTCTCCATGAAAATTTGGACACCTTTGTGGTATTCTTTGTGGACAAAATTCTGGTCTACACCAATTATGATGTGGATAATGTGTATTATATATGAATAGTTTTGGGTCTTCTAAGAAATCACCAACCAAATGGTAAGCTTTCAAAGTGTGATTTACGGATTTGGGAAGAGAAATTCTTGGGTATCATGGTGTCAAAACAATGAATATTGTTTGATTCTAAAAAGGTGAAGGTTGTTATAACATTGGGAGAAAAAAAATTGTTATCAAGACTCAGAGCTCAATGGGATTAATTAGATATTATTGATGGTTTATCAAGTACATCTCAAAACTGGATTCTACAATGACTTATCTAAATAAAAAGGGTTTGATGTTTTCCCATAATGAAAATTTTCAATGTTCTTTTGTTGAGATAAATAATCTTTTGACTATTGTACTGGTTTTAACTCTTCCTGAGGCTAGGATAGGTTCCCTGGTCTTCTATAATCCATTGAGTTCAGGTTTGGGTTTTGTTCTTATATAAGTGAATCATGTTTTTGCCTATGGGAATTATAAGCTTAAGCCTCATGAGATGGACAATCCTACCCACAACCATGAATATATAGCTCTAATTCATACACCTAAATTTTGGAAACATTATCTTTATATAGAAAGGTTTATTGTGTATTTTAATCACTAGATCTTGAGTTATATATTATCTCAAAAATATTTGAATCACTAGTAGAGGAGTTGGGGGAGTACATGAAATATTTCAACATTCACATCTCCTATTCCTAGAGGAAAAAAATCATTATTGATGAGTTAGGTTGGAATATTCTAGAAAATATTGTGAAGAAATCTTCATATTAGTGGTGTTTTTTTGACCTTCTTGCCCAGTTTCAAATTAGAGTTCATAAGAAAAGGGATGAAGTTTGGAAGACATTTTTTATTTGAATTATACTCTTCTTGAGATGATTACTCAAGATAAGTAGTATGATGTGTAATTTTGAATCATTTGAGACTCTATTTATGGTGGGGTGGTGAAGCCCAATGGTCTATCTCCAAAGAAAGTGTTCTGTGTTATCAGAACCATTATGTTATACCATTAGCAACATGAAAGAATGTAATGGGGGAATGTCATAATTTCCTATAGTCTATGAACCCAGGGACCACTAAGATAATCTACGACATTATGTGATAGTTCTGGTGTCCATATATAAGATGGGGTATTGTTGAGTTTGTTTCTTGTTTCTATAATTTCTAATATGTGAAAGCTGATCACCAAAAACCTTTAGGTTTTCTTCAACAACTATGAGTGCCTACAATGATTTGGGATTAAATCTCTATTCACTTTGTGGTATTTTTCCTATAACAAATGTGAAGAAGAATGAAATATTGGTTGTGATCGATAGGCTAACCATGTCGACTCATTTTATACCCATTTGAGATACATTCAATGTTGAGGAGTTTGGATGTATCTATGTGAAATAGATTGTTCATTTTCATGGAGTTCCTTGTACTATATTCTCTAATAGAGATCCTTAGTTTACTAATCAGTTTTGGAGTGGCCAATTGGTGACATTGGAATATCAGGTCTATTTGAGAACAACCAACCATCCACAGTCAGATGTCCCGATAGAGAGAGAGATATACATATCCTTGAGGATATGATTTGTGCTTATGTTATCGACTTTGATGGGTCCTAGGATGATCATTTGAGAATGGTTGAGTTTTCTTATGACAAAACATACCAGGGGTGATTAGAATGACTCATTTTTAGGCCTTATCAGGTTGTACTTATAAATCATTAATGTGTGGGTCATAGATTAGTGGATGTTCCTTATTTGGACCAAGTTTGGTTCATGATATGATAACTATGATATAGTTTACTTGTTAGAGAATGAGGTAAAAAAGTTCAGGTTTAGTTCTTTTGCATATTGTCATGGTAATCTATTGAATTTTTCATTTGGTGACTAAGTGTTCTTAATGGTTTCACCTTAGTTAGTTCATCAATAGACTGGGAGGAAAGTGAAGCTTCCAACTCATTTTGTCAGACATTTCAAGGTTTTTGATCATGTGGAAAAATGTAGGGAACCAAATTCCACCAGGTAATTACTTTTTAGAAATCCATTGTCTATGTTGTTTTTTTAGGTAATGGTAGCTCATTTCCAGAGTTTTCCAAATTTCTAATTTTTCGATTGGTGATTTGAGGGCATCGACGTTGGCATGTCAGTGTGTCGACATGTCAGTTCTTAGGTATGTTACTGTGTTGGCATGTTAGTGAATTGAAATGTTAGTTCATTAGAATTGGTGAGTCAGGGGCATATGCATTGGTGGGTTAGGGTCGTCGTTATCAGTAGTTTGTTTCGGTATCTCACTGTCAGTAGGTCGTTTCGGTAGCTCATAATTGGTAGGTCGCGTTAGTAGCTCAATGTCGGTAGGTCGTGTCATTATCTTATTAATGGTAAATAGAATCAGTAGCTCACCATAGGTTGGTTGTGTTAGTAGATCAGCATCTCTAGGTCTCGTCGGTAGCTCAGAATCGATAGGTCGAATTTGTAGCTCCCCCATTGGTGGATCTATGTCGGTGAATCGCCCATTGGTTTCTAATTTCCAGTTTTTTCAATTTTTCTGAGTTTTCTAGTTTCATACCTCTTACGTTTTAATTTATGTAAACTAGGATTGAAGCCTTTTTGGATGTATTTATGAGAATTTAAATAGATATCATGTATATATTAAATATCCTAACACTCTGGGGGCTTTGATATACTCAAACAGCGGGATCATGACCATGATCGAATGTTAATGAATTTTGGAATCATCTCCCTGATTTAGGATTTGGCCTTTTCTTAATCCAATATCCTCACTCCCTTATACCTTTTATGTTTTCTCTTTCTGCGCTTAGATCCTTCCACTCTGGACGAGTTGTGTGCTGGTTCTACAACCCCTTCCTGGACAGTTTTCTTGGTGTTCTTTGCTACTGCTCATGCAATCCCATGTCCATGATGCCAATAGGATCATTGGTCGCCTATTGTTCTAGGTATAAATTCTTATACTTATCATTATTTGTGTATAATTTGGGGTGGGTGTACCAATAATTCCTTGTGAAGAATATCTGAATCATTTTCTTTAACATTTAATAATTGAATATAAAGGAATATGATCAACATATAATGGGGTCAATGGAATAACATTCCAATAGTGGTTCGATGTATATCACCTATTATATTTGTTATCATTGATTCTTTTTTGTTTTTTGTGGGCCTATGAATTCTAAAAATCTAGTGTGTTAGTGGATCTTTCTTTTACCCTGGGGGAGTTCTTTTTGTTTTTATTATGATTTTTGATAATTGGTTGTAACATGAAATCTACTTAATCACATATACCTGGTTACATGATATGGATTCCCCAAGATGAAAACAATCCTATGAACACCCCTATTTACAATGTGGAATTAATAAACATTTTTTATGCTAAATCTAAATACCCTTGGCTTGATGGTGTGGTCGTGTGTTGTATGTTTTATAGTATTCTATCCTAGAATAGGTTGTATGTACATGGGTGGACAGAGGATTTTGATCTCCGATAAGCGATTTCCATTTGTTTTCATTAGGGATATGGTTAATGGTAGCTTCTATGGGATTTTTTTGTCTGGAAATTATGACTGGCATGTTGGTATCATAGTTTGAGAGACTGGTTGATTGTGGAATAGATGGACTTATTGGCAGTTGGACAGCCTTTGTTTTTTTGTAGCTATTGAGTGACATTGGACAGTGGGACAACAACGTGGTTATGGCCTTGTTATGAAATGGGACAACATTAGGGAATTATTTTGGTTGCAGGGCTACAGGTTTGGTTGATAGGGAACGATTGTATAGTATAACTTGGAATAATGACAATTGGTAGGTTGTTGGTTATTGTGTGTTTTGTTAATCAGGCTCTTCACCCTCTTAAGTTGTTGCATACGTTTTTCATGTTAGTTTCCCCAAGTAGTGTTATAATATATTAATGTAAACCATTAATAAATAAATGGAAATTGGTTAAATGAAAATGGGTTGGGTTTATTGTTTGGATGAGGCTCTATGAATGGTTGTTCATATAGGGGTAATATCAAATGTTGTTCTAGTGGGTTGGTTGATTGTTTTTTGATCCAAAGGTTGAGGATGAGTGTTTTCTTACCTATATAAATAAATTTTAGTTCCTCAAGATTTCTATATGTACCACACCCTTACGGATAATTGTGTTCTGAACTCCCCCATTTCATGGGGGAGGGTGTCTTTCTCTAAATCCTAGTGGTAGGAAGTATTGCTGGTTACTGAATTTTTCCCCTGTAAACTCTTCTAGTTCATACCATTCAAATGTATCCAAGCATGATATAATAGCTTGAGGCTCACCATTGTCCATGATTCATCAGGCAAGATTTTTGTGGATGGGGGGAGAATGTGTTTTTAGGCTATGATTATTCTCCCACGTGTCATCAGGATATGGAATAGGTGTCTTCGGGCGTTTGGTGTGGTGGTTGAGGAACACGTATCTTCGGTCATGTGGTGTATGTGCTTTGAGGTTTTACTATTTTCTCATAGGGTCATCAGTTTGTTCCCCACTTATGCACAAGTGGATTTAGTATTCTACCGGGCATACTTTTATACTCTCCCAACTTGTGTAACATTATTTTCAACTTTCCAAGAAGTCTCTGAGGACATGCTAGACATTAATTGTTCTAGTGTCGAGATAGTTTCTATGGAACTGCTTTATTTTTTCCTTTTGGTAGTTTCTTTGGTTCCTTCGATATAGTTTTTTCACAGTTTATATATAAATCATGCTTTTGTTGGATAGTGGTTTCTTTTATATAAATTACGGATCTGTTTGTAATTTTACCATCTCATATCTCGATCAATTTTTTCATTATAAAGGGTAACATCATATATTTTTGTTTGAGTATATGTACCATTTGTTCAAGTCTCCACTATGGGGACTATTGAGGGTTGTAATTTGGGGTCATTATATCTCTTTCATTTTGAGGAAGGAAGGGTGGGGAACATTTTCCCTCCTTACCTCATCAGGATGTAGGCTAGTCATGATAGAATGTATCACAGGAGGTTAATTAGGGATATGATGGGGGATGGAGTTAGGAATAATATTATTTCATGGGTAGGTAGGGATACATTGTTATGAAATTCTAGTGTGTGAAATAGGGAAGGTAAGACAAGCTAGGACACATGATTTTAGGGGGCCTTGTGATCCGATGTTTGGAATCTGGGCCTACCGAACAACCAAGTTAGGATACACTTATTGTAGGGTAGATACAATAAAGAAACATGCATGCATCATAATGAATTAGGTTCCCGTGTGATTTTGGAATATTGAAAATTTTAATTTAAATAAATAGTTAAAATAAATTTGAAAAAAGAAATTTCCATACTACTTGGGCTTGAGAGTTCCTTGTTTACTTTTTTACCTATGGAACCCGGATGTCTCCCACATTTGGAATGAGAAATTGAGGCCCAAAAAATTGCCATGCTTGATCAGCAGAGAGCAGATTGGGAGGATGATAATGACCTGTGGAAGAAGATGCTTAGTACCTTCAAACAATAGACACATGGAGTGTGCGATGGAATCGTCTTGGTCATGGAGACAATGAGATGGATCGAGGAGTTGGTGATAATGTTCATCTTGATCCAGGATCTACACAATACTATGATGATCTAGTGGTGAGCCAGATGGGGGGAGCAGTGCATCAGTGTTGGACTCATTACCTCATAGAGATGAAGGAAACTGATGTTTTGTGGTCTGACCTTGATAAAGATTTTTGGGCATAATTACTTCTTCCATGATGAAGGGTGGGTAGAGGCATGAGATATTATCTCTATATAAGGGAATAATTTCGGTAAGGGAACTGGTGATCATGTTCAAGGATCTCCTAATAATCATACCAGATCTCTTTCTAGACGTGGAGTCTTGAGAGAGGTTCTTAGAGGAGTCACTCCGACCATCTCTGAAGTATGTAGTCACTCCCTTTACTCTACCAAAATACATAGTGGTTCAAAATAAGGATGATGGAGTGGAATTTATTCAATCAAATAGATGTGTCTCGTGAGAGGGGAGCTAGATAAGTTTTTCATAGGAGAAGGCCTTCAACGGTAGGTCTCAATTTTCAGGGCCATCTAGGTTTCAGCTAGTAATAAGTAGGCCTCAATAGTTCCAGTTCCAATCACCTGGTCCACTACATTCCCCCATGGGATCAGGACCAAGGTTCTCTGTCTGTGGAGTCCATGAAAATATTTGGTACTAGTTCCTAGTATGAGCATATTACAGTGTTAGTGGGATGGTTCAGTACCCACCCCAGCAGCATCATATGTTGTTCAGGACCATCCAATAGTAGGGGCAGCGAGCTGCTGCTCTACCAAGGGTAGACGGTTTTGGGGAGGCTGAACGTAGTGTTCTTATTAGGTACATAAATCAGTGCATGGTCGAGGAGATGTTCTTCAAAATATGGGAAGAATAGTTTGGCCTAGTCAGTTGCACGTCGCCAATGAACCAGTTCCATTAGGTTGAAGGTTGGTGAAAATACGATCAGTCTGTTTAGTACCGTGGAATGTGATTGTTTTTCATTCATGAGATTCACACTCTTTTTTTGAACCCAGAATATCCCATCCTCTAAGACTATACTTATAGATTCTTTTGGTGCACTTTTTGTTGTGTATGATTGTTTGAGGTCAGACCCCTTTTTTGACATTTTCCAAGGATGTGGACTGATGTATTGGCCACATCAATCATGTGGGGATCTTCTTTTTCTATATATTTTTCCAGAAAATTTTATCCTATGAATTTACTATCCATTTTTTGTGCAATATTTTATATACTAATTCTAATGTAGAGTAGTGTTTTCAAGGATGGATGGCCAGCGTGTAGTTTTCGTTGGTGGGTAGAGCTTTCAGATGTGTTGTTACTGTTTGGAGCCTCATTTCTCTTTGTCGGTCAAGCCGTTAGTAGGATCAGTGAACACATAGATGGTGGTGGTTCCGTGGGTTTTCATAGATTTCTTGTATTTCATCCAAGATTAGGTTGGGACCCTACCCCCTCGATGCCACGTAGAGTTAGAAATAGATTTTCAACCTGATACCCATCCAATTTTGATGGATCCCTATCAGATAGAGCATTCTAAGATGATAGTTTAGATTCTGCATAGACTACCCGTGACAGAATCTGGTAATGTTCATGAAACGTTACCCTCTCCCGATGATCTAAGATATTTTTGACTAGTAAAAGATATTAGGATTGTTATCTTAGAACAATATGTGGTCTAGGTATCACCAGTTGAGGTTGAAGGAGGGTGGCATCCTGAAGACTGCTTTTAGATGCAGGTATGGTCACCTCAAGTTCACGTTCATTCCCTTAGGTATCATGAATAGACCAGCCATGTTTATGGGGAACATGAACTATAATTTACATGAGTTCTAGGACTAGTTGGTCGTTGTGTTCATCCATGACATACTAATCAACTCATGGTCATAGGAAGATCATGAGAAGCATATAAGGACTATCTTAGATGTCCTCCTTCACCAAAAAATCTATGGGAGGATTTCCATGTGCAAGTTATGGATGTGAGTGGTGCACTTACATGGACACAAGTAGCTCAACATGGGATATCAGTGGACCCATAAAATTTTTAAGTGTTTGTTTCTTAGGAAGAAACTATTAATGTGGTGGAGGTTCATAGCATCATGGGTCTGGAGGGCCATTACCTGAGGTTCTTGCCCAAATTTTATTGAGTTTCAGCTCCATTGATGGATTTTACTAGAAAATACCAAGCCTTCATGTGGATTGTATAGTGTTAAGAAGCATTCAGTTACCTGATGGGGAGGCTAGTCAGTGCCCCAGTGCATAGCTTTCTAATGGATGGGGTAGAATTCTAGGTGTTCTGTGATGATTATGGCCTAAGCATTGGATGTGTTCTATTTCTGCAACTCGGAGTGATCCCTTCTGGGTCTAGTTAGATCTATCTACACAAATGTTACTATGGAACCCATGATCATAATATTTCAATGGTTTTGTTTTCACTACAATTTTGGTGGAATTACCTCATCGGAGAGTACATTGTTGTCATCATAGATCACAGGAGATTAAGGTACATGTTCTCCTAGTGAGATCATAACTTGTGATAGCGACAGAGGATTGAGTTTTTCCATGACTATGACTTCAATATTTCATACAACTAATGAAAAAGGAACATGGTGGTTGTTTCCTTATGAAAAAAGTCATGGAAAGAGGTAGTTTGGGAATCCATGTATGATTGGAAGGCAATGGAGGAGTTGGCCACTTTTTTTCTAGATTCAAGAGTGGATGGAATTGGGGGATGTCTATTTCAGATGAAATTGAACTATTACATAAAGTGGAAAATGGAGGAGTCTTTGTAGGGAGACTCAAAGATTGATGTGATGCATGATTGTGCTGTTTAAGGTCATCATGTAGATAATGAACCTCTGTTCACTAATTCGAAATACCCATGTCTTGATGGTTTTGTCATGTTTTGTGTGTTTAATGGGGTTCTATCCTTGTGTAGGTCATGCATACGGGGGTGGATAGAAGAGTAATTTCTGTGAGAATGTTCTAGCATGTGTGTGTATTGGGGATATGGTTAATGGTAGTCGTTATGGGTTTGTGTGTGGGGGAAGTACATGTGGTATGTTGGTATCCGAGTTTAAGAGACTAATTAATTGTAGAATGGATGAATTTGTAGGCATTTGTACTTCCTTTTTTGTGTTGTGGCTATCAAGTGATGTTTAGAAGTGGGACTGTAATGTGGTTATGTGATTGCTGTGTAGGGGGACTGAATCTGGGAATTGTTTGGGAAGTAGGGTTACAGGTTTGGTTGAGAGGGAATGATTGTGATGTATAACCTTGAAGAATGAAAATTAAGAGTAGGTTGGTTGTTGTGATTTTAGTTAATCAAGCTCTTCACCTTCTTTAGTGGTTATAGGTTTTGTTCATTATAGTTGCCCCGGGTAGTTCTATTTAAAATGAAAGTGGGCCCTTAATAAATAAATTATAATTGGTTAAATAAAAATTGGTTGGGTTTACACATTAGCAGTGGTTTTCTGAATGGTTGTGCAAATAGAGGTACCAGTGGATGTTGTTCTGGTAGGATAGTTGATTGTTTTGGGCTCCGAATGAAGGGGTTTAGTTTTTGATTACATATATATATATATATATATATATATATATTGTAGTTCCTTGTAATTTATATACGCACCCCACCCTTATTGAGAACCATTTGCAAAAGACCCCCATTTTATGGGGGAGGATTCCCTTCCCAACATACAAATGAGAGGATGGATTTATGTTTACTGAATTTCTTCCTCACACCCTCTTCCTGTTCATACCACTCGAGCATATCTGGGCTTGCTATAATGGATTGAGCTTTACCATACTCCAATATTACTCAGGATGGATTGCTGTGGATGAATGGATTTGGAGTTTTTAGGCCAGAATTGTTTTCCCATGAATATTCAGGATGAGGACCAGGTGTCTTCGAGTGAGTGGTGATGTTGTTGTGGCCCATTTTTCTATGGTCAAGATGTGTGGAATGGTTGAGGCCTAGGTGTGTGTGGGTAGGTTGTGGTAGTGGGAATGCATTTGGAAGAGAGGTATTTTCATGAATTTAGGCTTCATGAATGACTAGTTAACTTGTGGGAAATTGGTGTGGCTACCTAAATATAGATGTACATATACTACTTCTTTATATGAATTTCATTATTTTATGAGTGTTACCTGGTGAGGATGGGCTTGATAGTATTGATTTTTAGTTTCTTTGAGGTCTTACTATTTTCTCATAGGGGCATTAGTATGTTACCCCACTAAGGAAGTGGTTGTGTTAGATTTCCTACTAGGTATACTTTTATATTCACCCTACATGTGTAAAAATATATTCAGGTCTCTAAGAAGACATTAAAGACCATGTTGTACATTACTTTCTTGACCATCAAGATAGTTGATGTGCTGCTACATAGTTTCTTTCTTTTTGTAATTTTTTTGTGCCATTGATTTACTTTTTTCATAGTTTATATTTGCATCATGCGTGGGATGGATTATGGTTTCATTTATATAAATTTTGGAGTTGTTTAGAAGTTTACCATATTATCCCCAAATCATGTTTTTCATTAAAAAGTGAAATTCCTTCCATTTTGGTTTGATATTATATACTCTAGGTTCTAGTCACAATATGGGTCCTAATTAGAGTGGGAATCAAGGGTCATTATTTATCCTTCATCTTGGAAAAGGATGTGGGTGGAACTTTGGCACTCATTCCCTCATCTTGAAGAAGGGGAGTTGTTATAGAAAATTCTTACCATTTATTACAACCATCAATGGTAACATCGATACATAATATGTTCCATGTATCGCAATTGTGAAAGTATCTCTCTGATCTATCTCATTCTTTGAGATTATGTGATCTTGAGATTAAACCTAAATTATATGTGGACGAATGGCCAGTCATGGTTGTTTATTCTAAGATCATGGTACTTCATGGAAGGACGATACATCTAGTCCATGTGCTATGGAAGGGTGGTTCTAATTCTCATAAAATTTGGGAGAGGGAGACACTGACGAGAGAGCAGTGGATTCATCTTTTTGACATGGAGGCTTCTTTATAGGCTTTCTAGGGACATAAAATTTTTAGTGTGGGGTGATTGTAACATGTTGTTACATTTTAAGTGTTTCAAAACCTTCTTATGTTAAATTATTAATATATTATGTGAAAAAAATGAATTGTCAGCAAATTTCTGACAAATGTACCAAGGACCTTAAATGCCAGTTAACATCATAGAATATTCAATTGAATATTTTTGGGGTTTTACACTGAGTTAGTATTTTATTCTAAGTCCCAAAAAGGCTCAATGAAGACTGAATAATTATATTAATTGAATTATATTAAGTCCATACAATTTATGAAAAATAATTTAACAGATCCAATGGTTCACCATATGAGAAGTCTGAGACCAATGCTTTTTCTGAAATCAAATGTTTACCCTATGAGGTGTATCACATTCAATGGTGCCAAATTTTTGGAACCCTTTCTCACGAGATAAAGTTATTAAATAATATTTAATGTTTTATTTTATTAAAAATATATAAATATCTCCCAAACGGTGTGTTGTATGGGAAATATGAGATCACCGATGGGTCCATAATAAATAGATTATCCTAGATGGGGTATAACAATTGTATGTGTTAGGCGTTTGGATGCCTCAATCGCAAAAAATAGACTTTTTATTTAATTCATTATTTATTCTGATTTTAAAATAATAAATCACTAATATCACTCAAACAGGGCATTGTGTGAGTAATCTAAGACCACCATTGGGTTTAGAAAGAGGAGTTTACCCTAGGTAGAGCATAGATTTTATTAGAAATGAGTGTTTGGTCAGGTCACTAATTAATTGATGTTTTTAATAATTAAAGTAAAATTTTAATTATATTAAATTAATTTAATTATTAAAAAAATGAAGGTTACTATTCAACCATCTCCCATGAAGTTGTGAGCCCCATTATTTGAAACTTTAGGGTTTTAGATGAACTATTTTTGAACCGTTTTCACCAGATTAATTTAGAAAATATCTTAAAATGGTGAATTAATGAATCGTAATTCAATTTTATATTGAATCATGCTGTTAAAACAAATATTGAATCCCCAGTTCATATTTTACAATGAGGGTTTTTTATGTAGGGAATCCATCGTGTCTTTCAGATTGATTAATAATCTTGAGTCTCGGTGATCTTGGTTATTCTTACCCACAAAAAATAGTTCATGATCAGTGTTCTTCATTCCAAAACAATACCTATAGTGGCCAACACTCCATAGCACCCATGGTTTCATTTTTTTTTAATTACATTTTTTTTCTATTAATTATTCTTCAATAATTATGGAAAGGATAGTGTTTGAATTTAAATTAAAATAAAAATAATAAATTTATAAAAATAAATATTGATGTAAATTATCAAGGGTAAAATACGCAAAAATTTATAATGATAATTCGACCAGAATGTAGTGTATCAAGATAATCATTCTATAATTATATTGATTAACAAATGATAATTATTAATATCATAAAATGATAATTGCTTGAAATTATCAAAGGTTAGTTGTTGAAGAATTTATCACTAGATAAATGAAATGTTTTATTAGAGGATAATAACATCAATAATTAATTTTGAGAATATAATCATGTTAAAAGAACAGATAATCTTAAATAATTATCATGTAATGAATAATTATTTGAAATTATCATTCAATAACATGGATGATTTGAAAAATGATGATTTCTTCAAATTATAAAACAGATAGTTGTTAAAAATTAATAAAAGATATTTATTTTAATTATTAAAAAATAATGAATTATCAAAAGGGATGTATATATATTTGTTGATAAACACAACTTGGATAATTTGTTAATATTATCTATCATTATATATTTTTATTATCAAATTATATATATATATATATATATATATATTTGTGTGTGTATACACAGTTAGATATATATTTTTTATAATTATATTGGAAGATAACAATAATTTTATTAAATATAAAATTATCCACATGTAGTTTCATGAACTATTTAAGGATAATTTCAAATACATGCGTTGACATTAAAATGATAATCCAGATGTTATCTAGGAGAGAGAAAATGTTATCACATATGATATTATATTTTCATGTGAGTTAAAATGGATATTATGGTTCCCGACACCCTTAACGAACATCGACCATTAGTGTGCAAACAATTACGATAATAAGGATGTGAGGAGGTGTATTGAAACACACATGGTGGATTATCATTGCAGCTAACATTAGTAACATTGATGTTGGTGGTTCCATCCCTATTAGCCATATTGAGTAACCTAGTATTTCAAGATTAATTTCAATAACTAATTTAAATTTAGTTTATTAAACATGCTTTCAAATACTATATAAATTTTGATTCCAGTGAATTGGGAAATTTGAAATTCCTTTGGCATGAGATTCGGGAATCCCCCATTTCCACTGAATGTAAGAGTGTTTATGATAATTGTTAAATTTAAATTTTTTAATTTAAATTGATGATTTGATTTAAATTATTTAAATAAAATTTTCAAATTTAATTATAAAAATGAATTGTGAAATTATTGAATTGATTTTGAATGGATATCAAACTGGTGAATATGGTTTAAAATGTTTTTATATAAACATAGTGGTTTTATTTTGTTAAATACACCTGTTTTTAATTAAAACCCATTATGATTTTAAAATGTAAAATTGGAATTTAAATGGTAGAATAGGACATTATTTTATTTTATGTAGACTTAATATAAATTTTTAATCATTTATTGTGCAAGAGAACATCCATGCCTTAAGTAGTTTCTAAGTTATTTTTACACACTCTTAGCCATTAAAATATTATAAAACATACATATAGCAATGCATATTCCTAAGGTGGTGGTGATGAATCCCCTATGACTAGTTTTAGAAGTCGTATGTGTATAAATTTTTCTGAGTTCACTTAGTGAGTGTGGAGTCCTATATACTGAAAAATTATCGTATATATTTGGAAGATGACCATGTTTCTCACATTCTATTTATTTTATAGATATAAATTTAATCCAATTCTTTTAAACTACATTATATGCTAGCTGATTTTAAATAAACTATTAAATTTAACTTTTTCATTTAATTCATTATTTTTGAGAATTTCCATCATTTTGTAAAGTCTTTTCTTAAAGTGTTTTTCCATCATATAAAATTAATAGCAAGATTTGTTTAATTATGGTTTAAAATTCCAAAGCCATTTATTTTATAAAAATAAATGATTAATTCAATTAATCAATTCTTATTATTTGTTATAGAATCTGTGGTGAGACCCTACTATGATTTTTAGGTCTCACCATACAAGTACCTTCAGCTATAATTAGGTTATCTTCTTCTAGGTTTGAGCGAAGGGAAAAGAGCACTTAGACGTGGATCAAGATATTGATTCATGGCATTAGTGACTTGAGTCCTTAGGGACATGGGTTATTTTTTCATGTTTTAGACGTCTATTGTAGTTGTGTGGGATTATTTATGCCTTATTGTATTCTTGTACTTTAATCGAATTGGTGTTTTCTTTTAATATTCATATTGTCTTTCTCCTTTTACGTTAACATTGTTAGTGTAAAAAAAATTCCCACATTCATGTTGTATGATGCAATGTGCTAGTCACTAACTCGTGGGGATTAAGAACACCTTTACACTATATTATGTCCATCTCAGTTATTAGCTTAATAGGGTACCTGGGGAGGTTCATGATATATTTTTTGATAATCAGTACATTTTTTTAGTGTTACAACATCATTATTAGAAAAAATAATAGGTTCTACCGAAGGCGACACACTCGGGCATTTATGAATTTCTCTAAAAGATCATCCAACTGAGACTTCAAATATTTAATTTCACTAGGTTCTATATTTTAATAACGAATAGATACTAGATGAGTATGTGGTACTAAATCAATTAAATAATATACCACCCTTATCAGTGGAAACCATGATAATTTAGATGTAAAAAAAGTCAGGAAATAGAACAACAACCAGAGAGAGATCATTTCTCAAGGACTCTCACTATATAAAATAGGATAAAAAAATATTACTTTTTCCTACTCGATATGATAAGGTATACCTCTAGTCAACCTCATGCCTCACTCTCCCAAAAAGACATGACCCCCTCCCACTGGGAATTATAAAGGAGATCCATTAAATATATCATCCAATTCAGGATTTTATGGAAAACATCCCATCCTTTCAACGAATGATATCAATAAGTTTATTTTTGAGAATAGGAAAATCTCAGGTTATGTCAATAATAGATAAAAAGAACAAATAATTAGGAAAATAGAGTCTTTATTCTCTCAACATTCTATGGGGAGTTGTAATATCCTTCACATAAGATAGAAGCTCTTTAATTAGATTTTGAATATTAACAATACTAGTCAAAATGAATGGATGAGAATAACTAATGTCATATAAAGTAGTTAACAAAGATGAATCTATTGTGATGGTAACTTTTATGGTCAATAGGCCCTTATATTCTTCCTCTTGGGACTCTTACATTGGGTGAATAAGCTATGTTACAAATTCTGGTTGATGGAACCCCCTTTATTCATAAAGCCTTTGATTCGACCATATTAATTTAAGGTGCTGATGATCCAATTCCTCTATGTGTAATAGAATAGATATGACATAAATTTTTCAATTGATCCAACAATTCATACGAAGTACATATATGTGGTGCCTCAGTGAAAACATGTTTTGAGATGCTTGGCTTACCACACTGGTAGAAAATTTAAGGGCCTCTTCCAAACACTAAATGAAGTCTAGAAGACCCCTTTTATTAAATTCCACCATGAGACTAATCACTCTTTATATTCATTTATGGGAACTCCTCGGACCTTTATTAGGAGAAAAGGAGATCCTGAAAACACAAACATATCTTATAGATCTTGTACTACCATTAATCATCCATGATGGTCATCTATATACAATGAGAGATTTATTAAGAAAACCTGACAATGAATGTCATATAGAAGTCCCATATTGAAACATCGAGTCTTCATTTTCTTAATTAATCTTATCTTTGGTTAAAGGTGAAAACGATGAGAAAATAAATTCTCATATTACATGATAGTCCTATCATCCAATTCGAGGTTGAAAAAATACCTAGCCTTACCCATCATCATAGAATATGGATAGTAATTATATGAAAAATGAAAATTAAAGTCCATAAACTCAAAACCCTCATGTTTCTTTATCATCACCATTGCACCCCACCATCTCATGTCAGGTCCTTCAATATTGATGTTGGAACATTTCACATTGATTTCATTAGTCATCTATATGAACTCAAAAAAATGTTCAATACAAATCCACCAAACCTCAACCACTTGAGAATTTGTAGAGCCTTTGAAAAATGGTATATTGTAATAAAGGAACTCATAAATAATATTATAATATTAATCCCACTGAGTCTCCAAAACTATAGTGTAAATAAATATGGGTGTCGGTGAATTTTCCAATTCGTAGACAATGTGCACAATAATATAAATTATATTCTGATCCATGGGATAATTTTCTCACTATGGATCATGAACAACATCCTCTTAGATCCTATTCACACATCTTTATCGATTAATGATGCTACACAATATCAGAAAACAATAAAGAAGACATTAGAAGATTACATAGAACAACAATCAAACTAGATATACAAGGAAAATTTATCCCATTAGATTGATAAACAAGATTTGGAATTAAACTAACGAAATAAATAGTAATGAAAACACTAAAACTAGACACCAATGATCCTTACCCAAAACACACATGGTGAAATAAATCTCATTATGATGAGGTATTTACAAACACTCACTAACAACTACCACCTACGTTACATTAAGACTTTTCAAATTCATACAAACATCAATAAAATAGGCTTAAACTGCCAGTGATACAACTTTTTCATGAACTCTCCCATAGACACTAGTACGCTGATGACCTATCCACCATTGAAATAGGAAAAAGGGTGTTTCCAATACCCATGGGTTGGAAGCTATAACCTAAATTCATGTAAAATATATGTGGGAATAAATTTTATACAAACAAAATGTATGAAATAGATACATATTAGCATTCTCAATGAGAACTCCCAAATAATAAAGTACTATAAGTACAGATAGATATATCAAAACCCAAAATAGTTAACAATTATTTTCTAAAAATAATTAATTAAAAATAAAACATCCTGATGGTATCAATAAATCACATATTAAGAGTCAATAACATCCACCTCCCCCATGATGATACTTCCCTTTTTTAAAAACTTGAAGAATATAGTCTACAAACACCCAAAGGCGGTGAAAGGATGTGAACTAAAATCCCAATAGGATATCACAATATGATCCATAATATGATTTCATAAAAAAATTATCAAATCATGATTTTAATTTTAAAAAAAATGGCATGGAAGTAAAATTTCTTATTGAAATGAAAACATTGATTTGAGTTTAAAATATGAAAAAAAATATCATACGATAGATCATGTTTAGATTTTGAATAAAAATGATTCTAAAAATTACAAATAATGAGTGATACAGTCTCACAATCATTGGAATATAAATCTAATTTGTCTCAATAAGCACCACGTTCACCTTCCCTATGGTGAGATAGTTTTATGTTATGGGTTCCTCACACATCTCATATCAGTGATCAGAACAATTAGTGTAGACACATCCTTCATAATCATGACAAGGAGGACTCATCAATATCTTATCAGGGATATCATCTAATGATGTTATATTTTTTACTGTTACAAAGCATCAATAAATTACTAGGGATTTACTATACTAGTGTGTTTATCACAAATATCCCATTAACTACCTAGGATATAATGTACTAAATCAATCAATAAATAATGAGAAAATAATTTAAATCTATTTAAAATACAATAACCCCATTTCATTTTATAAAATTCCAATTTCAAAATAAAAACCAAAATGGGTGTTCTTAATAAATTCTATACATTTACAAGAAAAATCCAATCATAGTTTTTTTTAAATCAATTTATCCTTTTTCTGAAAAAAAAAATTCAAAACAATTCTCAAATTCCATCAATTTCAAATGACACTGCAAATTCAAATTCCATTAGAAATATGTTTTTTTAAACTCATTCCAATCTAATTTTAAATTAAAATTTATACAAAATTATTGTTTCACAATTCAATTGAAATATTTCTAAATAAATGGTGAAAATCAAGGGTTTATTAAATGTAAAATATCAATGGCACTACCTACTATTTATCATGTAAACACATAAAACAACACCCATAATGAGATTTCCCAAATAATAATGATGACAACAGAGATCAAGGAATCAAACCAAGATTCAAGATAGAAAAAAAAGGTGTTTAACTCCTTCAACAAAAATATGATCTTGAAAATTGTATTATGTAATGAAAAAAAGGAGAGGGATTGAAGTAATGTGATAAGATCACTCACTAGAGTGGAATAAAACATGGTTCTCATAGATTTGATCATCCTAGGAAGATGTTTAAATGGGAAAACTGTAGTTTGTGAGAGGCCCAAGGACCATGTAATTTAGGTAAATACATTTATAGTTAAGAGGGTGATAAAAATAGGGTTTTGGAAAATTTTAATTTATCATTTTAAAAAAATACCATTTACATTGTAAGCTAGGTTGTGTCGTACAATTTTTCAAACCATGTACCCTAACCATTCTCCCTTATGATGGGTTGTATGATTTTTACATGATGGTAACAAGGTATGAAAAACCATGTTCCACATATGAAAACCACCCACTACTTGGGTTTTAATGTTTTCTATTTTGTGGTCTCACAGTTTGGGAAACCTGTGAACCAACCATGATAATTTTCTTAATTTCAGAATACATCAACTTTCATCTCGAAACAACCCAAGACAAACCCCAGCCAAATGATGAAAAAAATGAGGGTCATGGTTTATCTAAAAATAGTAACATAATGTTACATATTTTCATATATATATATATCAAATTTTATTTATACTTTACGAAACATTAACAAAAAATCATTCTAGTGTTCACAATTTTCTTATCTTAAATAATCTCTATTCCTTGATATTAGTGAGTGTGAAAACCCTGATCCATATATTTTATCCTCACATGATAAAATGATATATTATATGAATATTATATTTTATGATGGATGGAGTGTTATAGTGATTATATAACCAACAAACATTTCTGATTTGGTTGATGACGTTTAAGAATTATGTTGTCACATCAAACCTCTGGAACAACAAGCGATCGATCAATCTTGCCTTGATTATAATGAAATTGTTAGACATGTAATAGAGGTTGAATATGATGAAATATTATTAATAGAGGATAAGGACAATAATATGGTTATTGATGAATTATATAATTATATATGATATCCTAAAACATAACTTTTTTATTATCTAGAATATATAAATATAATTAATCTATGTGGAAAATATTAAAATAATTTTCTTGGTTTATATTGTTTATAGTGTTAAAATCAATTTGTATTATTATTTTGTATATGAATTAGAATAATGAAAATATTTAAGGATATTATTAGATCATCTAGAAATCATATAATTTAAAATGTCCCTTCTAATATAATCCTTCTAACATTTGGTTTCTTTTTAATGTTGGGTTTCACACCAATTAGTCATTTGATGTCATCTTACATGCACCCATATTCATCAACCATTCTCTTCACAACTACTGAGCTACATTTTACCCTAGGTATACTAGAGGGATTCGATACAATAGACCATAAGTGGTCATTGATTGAGACTATGGTTCCATGTTTAAAATCATGTGGGTTCTAGAGGGTCATTGTAATTAGTATGAAACTATTAATGTGAGATAATAATATTTTACATATGTATAAAAATTGATCCATGTTTTTATTAAACATATATAGATAATAACAATATGAATAAGAACATATAAAAAGAATATATTTGCAGAATGAGAAACACTAATTTATTTATATAAATTGACATGCTAAGTGTGTATATAGATATGGTAAGAGGCTTATATGGGAAGATCACAGGATAATTATTATATAAGATAAAATCCATTCCCATCACTTATCATGACAAGAGTAATACTCCCAAAAATTGGTTAAAGTATATTTTTGATAAAAATATAAATGAATGAAAAAAATATTTATATTTTTTAATATTCTAATCAAATGGAAATACAATTATTTTTCACAAATAATATGTATATTATTTTTTATTTTGATGTCAATGATGTAGTTTTTTATCAATAGAATTTGTAATGTTTGTAAAAATGTAGAAGGAAATTTTTTACATGTCGTTGTATGAGATCAATGACACATAAATGAGTGTCAATAAAATTTATGAAAATTTACCTGAAGGGATTTTTTAAAATCAGTGGATTTCCATCTTGGATATAGATCATAATAATTCATATAATATATTTGATATTTTATTATAATTTTTTTAATTTATTAAAAATTGTAAATTTTAGATTAATAGTAATTTTTTAGGAATCTTATCAAAAAAACCAATTATATCTGTATAAAAAATACATTTTCTACACAACTGGTTCTAATTTTATTTTGAAAAGAATTTAATATAATGTAATATTCGGCTATTTATTATCTTTTTTCCATTTGAAGTATTCTGATTTTTAGTGTTTCCATTTTTTAATTGATGGTATAGTGGAATGATTTTGGTTATGACATTAGTCTATCCAATTTGTGGTTTGACGAGAATAGTAAATCTTATGGAAATTATTTAAATGATCCCACCACAAAATAAGGGTAAAAATTATAATAATGGATTATTATTATTAAGGTTTTTTATTTTTATTTTATTTAAATGAAAAAAATTAATGATTTTTGGGATATAAATCTATAATAGTCACCTTTAGTCTCCTATAAGGATGAAATTTTCCATGTTTTGGGAAAGGATCATGTTGGTCATATTTTTGGGTTGGGTTTTAGAGAATCCCCCTCATGAGTGTTTTGGGGAAGGTCTCCTCCACTCACTTTGATGCATCCTTCTTCAGGCTCAAGTAATGTTTCTCTTATCAATCCCTTTGAACCACTAATTAAAAATGTGATTCATGAGAATGAAATACAGGAACCCAAGACATGTTTGGTAGAATGATATGAATAATTTATAATGATGGGGACTGCATTGGGAACATTATTTCAGGTCCTTACTAAGTGATTTATAATTGACAGTACATCGTAGGTATAAAAAATTATAATTATACTGAATATATTAAATTTATTTATATATATTTGTATTGTTAAAATATATTTTTACATTATTTATAGACTATAAAATTTTATATCATTATATGAAATGTTTTATTTAATTTAGGAAATTAATTCAATAATATATTCTCTCTAACAGGAAATTTTAGATCATGTATCTTTTGGAGGAATTTAACAAGTCATGGGAGACAATTGTTGAAGTTGGATATTTCTTTTTATTGGATATACTAATGATGGAATCTTATATGAGATTCATATAATGCATTTTACTAATCTATTGAATGCATATATGATTTGTAAATATTTGTAATTTTTTTATGTGTTTTATTTGGGTAATAGAATTATTTAATGTTGTATATTATATATATAACATCATTTTTATTCTATTCATACTTATTTTTTTGGAGGATTATATCAAATCAAATTTCAAAAACTACTATAAATATATCATTTGTAGTTATAAATATCATTTCTTAGTTAAGAAACACTGAAAAAGGTCACCAATTAATTTCTATATAATCCATAAATTGTTCAAAATAAATAAACATAAGAAAATATTTTGTACATTTATTATAATGACCGAAATGTTCACTGGGAATTTTTTTAAAATATGACACATTTATATTAGAATAATTTTTTAAACTATTGCTATATAAAATTGATATGTGGTTTCATTGAAAATCCACAAATATCATAATAAATAACAATAATTATATCATAATTTATGAAACTGGGATCATTTTAGTAACAATGATGTTTTAAAAAAACATCTACTATTTAGTCATTATCTAACATTTTAATGATAATGTGATCTATAACTTTTTCATTATGTTATACAGATTTGGATGTTTAAGGAATGCATATATTTGAATTTATATATCTCTCATATTCTTTAATATTCATGAATTACATAGTCATCGGTGTATATATGTGTTCATCTATTTTTATTAAGATTTGGTGGTGATTTTTATTATTGTTTAAAATATATTATGAATAATTATATTCATTGATAAAAAAATATAAATATCCAATGAATCTGAATGAGAGAGAATATTGGAGATGACATTGACCATAAGAAGATAAATGTGGAATGGATTTATAATTTTTAATGTTTATTATTTATTTCACTTAATAAATGAATTAAAATTATTTTAATGATTGGAATATGTTTTATGGTATTTTTAGATCTACTGAAGATGATTTTAGGATGAGTAAAATATCAGGAAAAACAAATAATTATAACATTGAGGTTATTTAATGATGTTTTTTTAGAATTTAGTTGGTATATAAAATAAATACTATATTTAAATGAATTTAAACTGTGATATTATTTTTACCATATGGTTAAAAGAATATGAAAAGTTGTAGAGCATGTTATGACTTGTTTTTTATTCCATAAAACTCTGTTTTTCATGAACCCCTCCACTAGTAACCTGCCTAGGCTAATAGTAAATAGGGTCTGGACCCAAATTATCACCTCTAATTGGACATGAGTTTGTGACCAACAACGAGGTTATTAAAATTAAATATAAAGAATATTTACCCTCCACAAAAAAAATGAGAAGATATAAGATCCATCGATCAAAAAATTGAGACATATAATAAATAATCCACCCATGTATCTAAATTTATTGTTTTAAAAAGTATAAAAAACAAAAATTTCCATGGAATATTCCTAGGATATGACCAAAAACTAAAAAAACTCATATGTAACTCCATTTTATAATAAATATGAGCATAATCAGCAACCTACTATGGTATTATTTAAAAATCATTTTTAAATGTTTTGAGTGGGAATATGGGTATACATAGTATCATCCCCACTAAAACCCCTTATTCAAATTTTAATAATTCATAGAAAAGCATAGTTAATAAATAAAAGAAAAAACTTATTTCATATATGGGTATAACTATATCCAATCATCACTAAGGATCAGTCACGATGTAATTTAAAAAGTAAAAATATTTATCAATAATATATATATGATAAAGATACCATGTATCCACCTTCCAACTTTTTTCACTCTCATAGTCCAACAAAAAAAATTCTTGTGCTTCAATCCATTTTATATGGCATACTTATATGATGGTAAATAATAAAACATACATATGATTATAACATACCTAACTTAATGTACATATATATTAGCTACATCAGATAAATTTCATAATCATGTAACATGTTTAGAATCCATGAATGATAATATTTAATTAATTTTACATGAAGCCATCACAACCCATGAATGTACACCAATAATAACTAAAAAACTATTAATGAAATACGTTTATCTTATATAACCTCAAGACACTAAAGTTCAAAAACACACATATGGAAAAAAGGAGAGTGATCATAGATCATATAATCATGTAATATATAATATAAAATGTTATGTCATGTATACCAAAAAATATAATTCTATACGTAAATAGAGAGTATAGAAGATAGAGTAGTCACCCATATATTCTCTCACTGGCCTGTACATTGGGTAAAAACATCAATAACCCCAAACATTTCTGTATTGACTAACCTCTTGAATGATATATTGATCCATAATAAATCAGAAAATATAAGGAATGTATATCACACCAAACCAAACTAGGGGAAACCACATATCCTTACAGTCATACTACATCTATAATCCCACACAACTCTCATTTTATATCACTAACATATTAGAAATTAGATATCATATATGCTCAAAATAATCAACATTTTAAAAAATAATAATTTTAGTTAATGGTGAAATTATATAACTTTAATTTACCTCATAACTAATTCTATTTGAATCATTTCCATGTAATCAAATACCATATTTTTCTAATAATTCATATTTAAATCCCATATTTCAATCCTTACTCATTGCGAGTCCATTACTTGGTAATCTATAGTGTCTTTTATATATATCATTTCTTTTTTAATTTCTCAACCTGGTGATATCATTTATATTTTTATTTACCATTGAATAATTCTGATATTCTAGAACTCAACATAAAATAATCCAATATAGATGAACTTATAGTGCATAGTCCAATTAGAGTTGACAGATGGAAACCATAAAATCAATTTACATAGGAACAACACACCCTAAAATAAAAAAATATTGGAAATTCTGTAATAATAAGTCTAAACATTACCATCAAACAAATAAATATCTATAAAATAACCATATGATATCATAGCCAAACCCATCTCTCAACCTGTTCTATCAATCAAAACATCATACTCCTCTAAATGAATTGACCAAAATAAAGCCTAGATATCATCATTTTTAATCCATCCCTCACCTCAATCCAAGACACACTATTAACTGAAAAAAAATGATCTCTATATAATCCAAATTCATATATAATGGTGGGAAACCTATTTTCAAAAAAAACTCAGGGGAAAACTATGTCTACTATATAATGGTAAAAATACCAAGATAAGAAACCTATGTACATAATAACCTGAGGCACATAAAATTATGTATTCATCATTCTCCATTACCTTATTTTATTGATTGTCTAATTATAAGTACGTTTCATGATTATTTAGTCGCTTTAATTATGAATCCCATAAGTGTTCTATATTTTTTATGGAATGATAGTAAATAAATTAAAAAACATCATTCCTAATTTAAATTATCTTACATTTTTTATATTTTATCTATGTCCAGTCATATCAAATATGATAATAAATATAAATAGTCACAAAAAACCACACTATATCACAAATATAATGTGGAATCTACATAATATATCATAATACATATTAAATCATATCATTCGATTCAAATTTTATCATTATTCAATTTCTATATTAATATCTTTTTGAGGATGATTATATCTCTTACCCATAAAATATAAAATATAATAATCCATCATAAAGATATAAATAATGTATGTTGGTGAATCCTATAAAAAATATATTGTTTACCATTTCTACAAAAAGAACCTAATGGGATAAAACTACCATAAAATTGAATGAGTGATGAAGAGAGATCAAGAAAAAATGATCAGAATGAAAATCTTCTTGTAATTCACATGAATAGATCTATAGAATATGACAGATAAATCAAAGTAAAAGGAATAAAAATTATCAAAAAAGTTACTCATGTACCCAAAGTTCCTATAGAATAGGGAATATATAAGTGGAAATCAATGTGCCTTCTGAATTTACCCAGGATGAATAAAAAATATGACCATGACACAACAACCTAGAATATTATGCGCCAGTGTGGCCTTTCAACTAGACCATAGTTGATAAAGTCTTCCCACCATATAATGATGTAATCGTATGCCTACCTCTAGAATCCATGAATGAACTCCCCATATATTTCCCCATTGTAAAAATATTTCAAACCAACTTCTTCCAATTTTTGGACACACCACAACATAACCGATTCACCATGCCACAGTTGTCCAAAGTCCAACAAAATCACAATGTAGCATGGTCATAAATATAAGACAACGCCATAATATATCATAACATACAAAACAATAATCATCCTCCTCGTGTTATAATTATATCTATTGTAAAACTTCTTCTAATATTCCATTAATAGAATCCTCTAATAACAAAATGACAGAAATGAAGGTCCTGATTTGAACTAGGAATTTACATTAGATACCCTTAAAGAAGTTAATTACCTTGATAATGGATCTAAAAGATGATATGAGATTATAAAGGTGGAATTTAGCCACCTCCACAGTAGGATGCTCTATGGGACATCACTCTAACTCGGTGAAAACCAAAATATCAAAGGAATACAATTCAAAAACGAGAAAAATCAATTATATCATAAATCCACCAGTGGAATATATATAATCCTGATAAAATTTAGAAACAATGAAATAATAAATTAACCTGACATATATAACTTAGATTCTGAGGTATGTGCATGCAACACCTAATCTTAAATTACATGGATCTAAATAGTTTATTCCTCAATTTTCTTTAACCATCAACATCCCTCTCTCCACATTCAATGGAATTTGATTAATGTTGAGGATACTGGAAATGCATTGACATACAAAACACCTTTTAATTTACCAAGAATCATGTATTATTTATTTCATTAATTAAATAATATGTTGAATAACATATATCATATTCAACACCAACCTAAAAAAAACCATTTTATTTTTTGAATTCTTGTTAAAAAATTGTGCATTATATGAATAAAATATGAATATTCATTATGAAAATAATAATAAACGCACAAAAATATATAAATAAAAAAATAGTAAAAATTATTTATTTGAAAAACAATTGTGACTATTAAAAAATAGTTTTATACTTTTTAATACTAATTAATTGAATAAATTTAATTGTTAAAATATAAATAATTAATGGTATGTGAATAAAATAATAAAACAAGTAACAAGTCCCACCTTTTAAGGTTTTTTATTTATATATATATATAATGTATTTTTATATAGAATAATTAATTTGATTTTTTAAAAAATATAACACTAAGAAAATTTTAGAATGTAAAAAAACAAATATAGTAATATTATTTAAAATTATAATTTACATGAAAAATTTTCAAGAACAATTAAATTTTTAAAAGTAATTTTCATATAAAAATGACTATCATCATCATTTTTTGGCATTATTATTATATATATATATATAATTGATAAATTGATATCATTTTCTTGTGAAATCATTTTAACTTATGTAAGAGAGTTTTTTATATTTTTCTAAAAAATATTTATGTATAGAGATTAGAAAAAAATAAATTTTTATTACTTATGTTAACATTAATATTTATTACTTATATTAATTTAATTAATTAAAAAAAATTCAAATTATGAACTAGTATAATAAATAATTGTTATTATTGTCTATTTATATTTATTGTACAAAATAAAGTTATCATGGTATATATTATTCACCATGAAAATTATTGAAATAGTTTAAAAGTGTTAAATAAATAGGTAATACTTGAAAATAACTTAAAACCTCATCTTCATATGGCTGGATGAGGTACTTATCCACCATTCCCTACCATTTCCTCTATAATTATAATATTTTTATTCAATTTCCATGAATAATGAATAATGAATTTATTTTTATAAAATTATAATAATAAAATGCCACCCCTCTCTCCTATAAGAGGATCTCGTCACCACCACACCTATCTACAAACTAAAATCTTTTTAGCTCTACCAAAGTCTTCTGACATACATCCCCCACACCGATTCCCATGTTCTAGAGGTATTGGTATCACCAAAACATCATATTACAAATGTTTAAAGAGTGGTCTAAAGGGGGTCATTAAAAGAATATATAATTGTTCTAAACTATTTTTTTCACATTTCCTTCTTCTTCAACAACATCCAAATATATTTTAACCATAATAATAAATTTAATTATTATAATTTTATTAATTGAATTTATTTATGTTGATTGAATAAAAATTATCATCCTTCCTCTCATCCATTATAAAATGGAATCATCACATTGGTTATAGTTGGATCATCACCTCTATGATCAATACATTTCATTTTCAATCACCACATTACATGGTTGGTACAAAAAATGAATTAATCAAAACTGATGATTTTTATGATAAGATTAACAATTATAAATGGAAAATTTCACATTATATTATTAATATGAATAAATAGTGATCAATACAAATTTATTTACCTAAAAATAGCTAACTAAGATACATTTAATAATATTAATATATTTTTTAAAACCTATTGAACTGTTATTTTTTTCTAATGGGATGATTGATATTGTATATCCCTATGTATTAAAGTATTTCAGGATTAATTGTCTAAAAAACACCATGTTTCATATGAGAGAATAAAATATAAGAAAATAAAGGATATATAATATAAATTGATAAAAAAATTAAATATATTTGAAAAATGGTTTTGATGTATAAATTTAATACATATAGTTTTATTATTTGGGATTCAATACATAAATACCAAGTGATTTGGAAGTTGATTGTTGTTCAAATACACCATATTGACTTCTAATATCATAATTAACATGTTATTATTTGGAGTTTCACATCCATTTATTCTATCCAAATTCATTGTCCTTATGTTAATTACCTATCTCATAATTATTGTTGTTATAATAGCTTACTTTCATTAAGTATAAAACTTTATTCATGAACATAATCAATTTTTTTAGGTTTCATAAAACCTATGATTTTGTTATATTATATTCCTTATTTATTTCCTGGGTTTTCAGGTATTCATAACATTTATCCTCTCTTTGGTTTAAAGTTAAATAAAATAATTTCTTTAATGGGGAATTAACCATATCTCATCCTTATAATTGGGAATTATTTTTCACCATGTCAATTTTTTATATTCATACCCAATTCCTCTATTATAATCATCAATGAACAATTTAGGTGGGTCTAATTCAATTTTGAAACTATTCAACTTGTTAAACAAATATCATTAAATTTTTATATAAGGTCCATTTTTGAAAATATTTAATAATGTGTGAATATAATATAATTTTTATCATTTACCAACCGAGCAACTTCTCCTGTAAAATAACCATTTTTTATAAAATAGATTCATAATCATTATTACAATGGATTAAAAATAAAATACATCTCTTATTGGTCAGTGAATATTTTATTTAAAAAATAATTATGAATTATTTAGAATAAAAAATAATGGTATTTCATTGAACTTATATATTATAAAATTTCCAGTGTATGTTTCTTATTTTTAACATTACCTATTTTTAGGGTTTTAATATTACTAACTTTTTTACATAATGGGTTAAATATTCCCCTTTTCACATGTTGAAATATATTTTTAAAATTGACTTTGGAGTTCATTTTTATAACCATATTAATAAATCATTATGAAAATTATGTTTATAATATCTTCTCCATTTTATTCTAAAACTAAAAAATATATATAAAATTCGAAGAAATGTTTAATTAATTATAATCTAAATTTTATTATAAATTTATTTGTTCAAACCTATCCTTTTTCATAAATATATGTTTTCAAATACTCTTCACCCATACCTTATCATTATTTTCAACATTCATATACATATTATTTAATTTCATGGATATATACTATGTCAGTGACACTATTTCTATTTTTAATGTTCTAGAATATAATTAACATTATATAAAATAAAATATACATTGTATGTTTGATGGTTTCTATGACTAGAATTTATTTCTTGTATTTACATAGGAAATATTAACATTTTTATACATGTTATTTAACTATATATGTTTATTCATTTCTATTGAATATTAGTTATATATTTTATTGTAAATTCATTACTACAAATGATGAATTTAATAGAATTAATAAAGGATCTTCAGGGATGTAAATTATATAGCCCTTCGATGTATAAGAAAGTATCTCGCGGAAAACTAGATTATTTATTTAGTGTAAACGTTATCATTTTATTAATGCATTCCAAGAATAAATACTTGAAATTATGTTTATAAGGTCATAAATTATTCATTTATTTAATATAAAGTGAGTTATAATTGATTATCTTATTTTATAAATTGTTTTTTCTTATATTCATATATAAGATTGTGTTATCGATTATATAACATAATCTTATTATTATTTTTTCTCTATATATAAATCATGATTTATTATTCCATGATATCTTTTATTATAAGATATCCCTTACATAGGTTTCATTCCAAACTTTATTTAGTTTCCCATTACCTATGGTATTATGAGGAGTATTATGTTTGACATATATATATGGGTGTCATGTATAGGGAATTCTATGGGGGGATGTGGCGACATGTTTTTAAAAAACAAATACATGGTTATTTCAAAAATTTCTTCTATGATAGAAAAGATATGAAGTTTTTAGTCATTGGTTTTCTTAATCCATAAAAAATCTAATCCTAAACTGTTTTGCGAATATAAGTGACTTATCATTTTCTATTGATATTTAAATTATTCATCATTATGATTGTGTCACATAAGTCGATGTCTAAATAGTATGAATAGAATAATATATGTGCATTGATAACAAAATTGTTTGTTTTTATTGATATATATGTAATGGACCCAGATCATATTTTGGGAAAGTGCAATAAAATATTCAATACATCAAACACATACCAACACCACCAATGGTCCAAGAAAATTGGGTGGGGGCATTCTACTAGGATCAAACATTTAATTCCCATGATGAGGATATATCATTAAGATCTTGTAAACTCTAAACTAGATCTCTATAATCCTCCTCATATGATCATTATACGACTTCTGGTTATCCTACACTACCATCATTCATAGGGTAATCAACTATATTTTCTATTGTGTAAATTTTATTCAATACTATATGAGAATAGTTTACTCTCCAACAACGGTCTGAAATAACAATTATTCGAGTAGTTTGTCATACTATTAATTGAATAGAGATATAAAAATAGTATACTAGTAATTTTAATTTTTAGAAATTTTCTTAAAGGATATGTTCTGCTACCTGAACCAGCCAAAATCTAGAACACACATGTAAAGGATGAATGAGAATGTATGGATATTATTCAATGTCTAAAATTAGATATAAAGAGATTAAAAGTGGTGATAAAGAAATGTTGTAAATAAAATTCATACAAGAGACCTCTCAAAAATATATTATTTTTCATATATCATGATATGATCCACTTTTTGAAAAAATGATCTTCAGCACCATCTTCATACATTGCCTCAATGAAACATCTATAGTTTTCTACTTTTTAATCATTAAAAATTGAGTTGAATTCATTAAATAGTCTATAATAAACTAGATATAATAACTGCCACCCTGATGTTGAGAAAAATATGTGCTATATTTCTTTAATATGTACCCAAACATCCATTGGGAATCATCATAGGGACGATGAAAACCATCGAGAAGGTGATTATTATATTTCTACCTCTGGAAAACAAGACATTGAAATAAAAAATATAAAATTGATCACTTCATCCTAAAAAAATAAAATTGAAGGAGAATGGCATTATCTATTTTATCCCTAGTAGGATATAATAGAAAATAAAATACATGGAAATCAAATGGAGCCACACCACACGTCACCAAAGTAACGAAGGAAATTCCTTATTAAAAACCTTATGATGATTGTCATATGACCATTAATTAGAAGAATAACCACAAGTAACTCAATCTTTCCAATCCGTTAACTCAGAATCCCCCAAACCAGGAATCGTAAACTTATTGTACTAAAGGTGAACACACCGCCATATAATAAATCCATCCACTACTCACCAATTCCCCTATATCATGGTGCACTATATTGAGATCCACTATATCTCTCCATGAATAACTAAAATCACTCAAAACATCAACACATAATTTCATACTCAATTGATTAGACATAAAATTACACTTCATTGATGTATTGGAAATATTTATGTCATAATCCTATATAGAAATTATCCATCGTCACTATTGAAAAATTAAATTTCTATCGGAGAAGTTGTACCTCAAAATATTATAATCTATGAAAACAATAATGCTCTCAATAATGATAAAATAATACCATAAAATTAGATAAAACACTACCGTATTAATCATAGGGTTATAGGTAGGGTACCTTAATTCATGATCACGTAAATAATAAGACATATATGAGACTATGTCTTTTTGTAGTATCGTAACACAAGCTATGAAAATATACTAATTGTGACAAATAACCAAAAAAAGGTCCATTATCTGACTGGGGAAGAACATGATCATTTACTAGAGTCTCCATCAAATATATAAAATGATAATGATATAACTCAACCCATGAAATATAATTATCATTTTTTGAGGAATCTTTTAGTGGATTTACAATCTTGGTGAAATTGGTTAAGAGTCTCCTTTAATAGCATATAAGAACAAGGAAACTATGCTCCTATGTAATTTTTATAGTGGTTACAAAAGAAAAACCCACTGCAATATTTAAAGGGTCAATCTATAATCCACAATGATACACAACATTTCCTAATAGATGAATATTATGGGATCATAACAGACACATTAAAATCATCCCAAACAATGGATAACATTGTCGATGTCCTAAAATAGTAAACATATTTTCTACATACTTCTCCTCCATTTAGAATACACAATCTCATTGTCAATGAACAGTACCAGTAATCAGTAGTTAAATTCACATTACAATATATTAGTTAGTCCCATTAACCTGATTGGGTTATTCAAAACACAGGAAAAAATTACAAAAAATTGATAAATCTCATTGTGAAATATGAATGTACTTCATTTAATATGATCATATTTCACCAACATCTAATGATATATCTACTACATGTCCTACATTGGGTATTGGATAACCCCATTTATATCATCATATTAATCATTATTCTATTCAAGTGTGTTGATGTTATTTACTTTAACCAAATTCAAGTGATGACAATTAAAGAACTATCACAAACTATATATCTCCCTTCATCATACCCAAAACTGGAGAATCCCAAGGAAACAAAATGGGCCATATAAAAATCACAATAAGAGATAATCAATACCAATAAGTATATATCACAATATAAAAGTGTCACGACCCGATCCGTACCGGGGCTCGAGCCACAACTACCCCAAGACCGCCTCCATAGGCCAGGGGCTGGCGACCAGCGCCGAAGGCACAATCAAACTAGGAGAAGCCTTTTCCTAAGAAACTATACACACACACGCAACTAAATCAATGCAAAAGTTCAGAGAAAATAAAGAAAGATACAACACTGCTAAAAAAAGGCAAACCAACAAACATGCATCGACCACTAACCAGTACAAGTAAAGTGATGAACAAAAAAAGTGGAAAAACATGCGCCCAACCAGAAAGGTGCCACAACCCAAAAATAGGTAAAACGTAAGTAATCCAATGGTGAGTCACACCCAGAAAGTCCTGCTACAGCCACTGAACGCAGCCCAAGCTCTTGTGTCCTCTATGATCCTCCGTAGTCTCGATCGACATGTCTGTTGTCTGCAAGGTCACACCAAGTGAGGGAAAAGCCCAAGCATGTGTGAGTATAAAAATACTCAATAGGATGCCCCAAAATCTTGAGGGAGCAACAAGGGAGGCACTAAAATGGTGAGTAGTAGACAAAGCAAAAAACAGCGTAAGAGTGTAAAAGAGAGAGAGTACAGCTCAACCCAACAAGATAAAGGAAGAAGACTCATCCAGAAGCAAGGAGCTAGAGATGGTGAGAAGACGAACTTCTCATCGAGTCTTCGCTGCCTATAGCAAGAGAGTAGACTAGTCCAACCAAGATGAGCTAGACACAGAAAGCACATGGCATACCCCACGTGTATTCGCCCCTCCTAGAAGGAGAGTAACTAAACCCAAGGATTGGGAACAACAGTAGGGTATGTATATATGCTCAACGAGAAACCCTAATGAGTGTGCAAGGGGATCTCTATCTCCAAGCTCAGCCCAAGAAGAGTCGCCAACTGTTCAAAGGATATAAAACACTGATCCCAAACGTCCCGCACGTCAACATAGGAGGTACAAGTCAAAGGGGATCAATCACTGAACCTTGATACTATCCGCTTTGGGCGGCACTGACTCACCCAGACGGCTTTTAGGTCGCTTCACAAGGACGTGTATCGGTGGGAAAAGCGCCCCTCATTCTCATATGTCCTGAGGTCACGTCAAAGATGTCACATCACCGATCTGTACATCCAAGAATCCAGCTCTGGTAGTCACGTAGAAAAATCCACTGACTAACCTCTTAGATAAAGACCGAGTCTTAAGTAAGTTGTTGGGTAACCCACTGCCCAGCCCCGCTGGAGGGTAAACCTCAATAAGTCAACGGTAACCCAATGCCAATCCCCGTTGGAGGGTAAACCATAATAAATCATTAGGTGACCCACTCCCCAGCCCTGCTAGAGGGTAAACCCTAAATAAGTCAATGGTGACCCACTGCCCAGCCCCGCTGGATGGTAAACCTTAATAAAACATTGGGTGACCCACTGCCCAGCCCTGCTAAAGGGTAAACCCTAAATAAGTTGACGGTGACCCACTTCCCAGTCCCGCTGGAGGGTAAACCATAATAAAACTTCAGGTGACCCACTGCCCAGCCCTGGTGGAGGGTAAATCCTAAATAAGTCGATGGTGACCCACTGCCCAGCCCCGCTGGAGGGTAAACCGTAATAATACATCTGGTGACTCACTGCCTAGCCCTACTGGAGGGTAAACCCTAAAGAAGTCGACGGTGACCCACTACCTAGCCCCGCTGGAGGGTAAACCGTAATAAATCATTGAGTGACCCACTGTCCAGCCTTACTGGAGGATAAACCTAGAACTGTTCCGATATCTCCGCACAACCCATTCCATCACTGGGTGTCACTAACATCGCATGTGCGTAGGTTCGGAGTAAGTTGGAGGAATCTCCGACCAACACCATTCCATATTTCCAAATTTAATGAGATCTCAAATAGGGCTTCCCACGCCCAAACAGATTACACTGTTGCAATGCTCATGGAAAAACATGCATGATAGACTATTTACTCGCCTGAGATGGACAACCGGTGAATATGGTATTATTCACCGTTGCCAGCCCCGGGTGGGGTCCACACCACGATCACGGAAACGTTCGGGTGAACATCGCCATCGTGATGCTCTCAGAAAAACTCATCAAAATGTCTATTCATTCTCCCCGAATGGACGTCTGATGAAAAAGTCACAGTATGTTACACACCAGTTAAAAGACGACCCATGGGGCCCATGCCTCAACTCCGGCTTCATCGCCTGAAACCACCCCGGTCAACCTCGTCTCGACGCAACCGTTACAATGCCACTGACACTGCCTAAAACGGACTCTGAATGCAGAAGCTTCAACTCCCCGCGTTTTAAGCCAACGGGGCCCCGTGAGGCCCACACCTCATCCCTGAAACACGTCTCGTAGATTGTACAATCACATTCCTTGCAGATAACCACGCGGGGTAGGCTATTCGTTTTCCCTGAACGGACTTATGTATCATAAGTCGTAAAAAACGCAACATACGTCTGAAAGCCGCCTCATGGGGACCACACCTCATACCCAAATTTAGGCAGGCAGATTGCATTGTTGCAATCCTCTCAGAAAAAAAATCAAAAATGAGTACCCACACACCCAAATGGATGACAGGTGAAAAAGTGGTGTTTCACAGTAAAACGTGTGAACTAGGCCCTATGGGGCACACACCTTGTCTCCAACCCGTACGCTTAGGAAAGAATCTCTAAAAGTACGTATGGGTACTGGGGTCACGCTGTCACTGACGGCGCGTCAATTGGACATCCCAAGCAGGAGTTAGGTCCGACGTAACAATTAATTAATTAATTAATTTTTCACATTTAGCATTTTGTGCTACCGTGCAACGAAACCAACCTGCAAAGGCTCCGAACTAACCTTGGAAGGACCGTCTTAGCTCCAGGGCCAACGCCCCTCTAACAGCACGTCAAACGGTCGTCGGGTTCGCAAAGTGTGTCCATCGTGGGCTCTATTTAATACTTTATTATTATTAAGTTAAAGTTCTTCGGGTCACCCATCTTCGGGTATGGACTCCAAAAACCCCGAAACCCACTTTAAATAGACCGCCTCACCGACACGATCCTGCAGCCGCAGACGTCCTGTCAAACGAACGCGTCGTTTAGAAGTTACAGCCCCTTGAATGTAAGGGGCCCAACTGGGCCAGTCCACCCAGGTTGGCCCGGTCCAGACCACCGGCCCGTGGCCCAGCCGCGGGTCTCGTCCAGTTCGCCGCGGCCCGCTGGCCACGGCCCACCTCAAAACCACCGAACCCTCCTCGGGTCCGGTTTTTCAAACAGACCGGTCATCCTGGCTGGTCTCCCCTCCTCAGATGCCGCGTCAAAGTAGACCTACAGAGCGCGGGTCTTGCTCCCGAGAGGTCGTCGTCTCCACCGACCGGCCAGCCTCACCGGTCCCCTCTTGTCGCGCCAAGCAAAGGAGACCTGCAGCATGTGGGTCTCGGTTGGCCTCTCCCAACGCCTGAGTGCTTCTCCCGACCGCAACGGGCCACCGCCGGAGACCCGCCCTGCTGAGCGCATCGTCGCGACGTCGGGTACCCATGCCGCCATCACGCCCGCACCGCCCAGCTTCGCCGCTCCGAAGCTGACTTCGGCCCTGCCTCACCGCCCAACTCCCCCGACCTGCTCAGCTCCGCCCAGGTGCCCCCTGTTCACGCCACCGTGCTTACCCAGCTACCCACCGGCCGCACCCCCTTCTTCCATCCACTCCTCCGACTGCGCACCACCCTCAACTAGCCAGTGACACCCAACACTGACCAGCCCGCCTGTCGCTTCGATCCAAACCCCATCCGGAGGGGCCACCTCTTCTGAACCCCCGTTGTGCCGCCCCGACCTCTAGCCACCGCACTTGCCGAAGCAGGGGCTTCCGACGACCGCCTCCACCGCTCTGGTGGCCCAAGATCATAACCAAACATGGGTTTGGGATCCTCAAGGCGAGGCCTTCGCAGCACCTACCCCAGTTCATTGATCCGACAAGATTGGCATGTTTGCAAAATTTGGACAAAGAACCCCCAAGAACGACGGATAAAAATGGGGCTTGGGCATTGGTCATGTTCATTCGGCCAACGCCCCAAATTCTAAAATGTAAGAATTTAAAACGAAAAAATTGACAAAACGGCTAGAATTTTACAAAGGTGTGAAATTTAATCAAAAATCCTACCTCGTTGGACTCGTTCGTCGTTGGTGATGCCTTCGTTGTGCTCCACCTTCGATCCACCGAGGTCTCGGCAAATATCGCTCCTCGATCCGACAAAGAATGATGAAGAAAACCGAATAACGGATGAGAGGGACAGAGGGAGGGAGAGAGAGAGAGATAGAGAAAATTGAGAGGAGGGATAACCCCCAACTCCTATTTTCCTATTTATATGAAAACCCGCTTAGCTTGGAATCCGAAATCACTGTGCCCTCTCATTTTATATCGTGCCTAAAAAAAACACCACATTTCAAACTCAATAGAATTATTAGATTTCTATTACAAGGCATCGATCAAAAGTTATTTGAAAATATCTACATTGATAAAAATCACTAAGTCATTAATTCAAAAAGACGGTTTTTCCCCTAAGTGACATCTCTCACAGCAGGCCCGCGCCCGCAACTTTTACACCCCGCCTAGGGTAAACGACATGGTCTAGATTCAACCATGCCCTTGGATTTCCGATCCAAGTTACTATTTAGGAGATATCACATTTTCTTTGGTTAACCATGCGTGCGTAATATAAAAACACTTACAATTTTTTTATATAATTAATTCTGGGCACACCGGGCCTCTGAATTGCACACCGTCTGAACGACCTACTCTGGAATGACACCAAGAAATTTTCAAAATCTCAGTGTCCCAAAACTGTTTTCTTAAATCATTCCCTCATTCAATATTTCCATCCCTGAAAAGAAAAACTAGGAAAAACAACTCGGGATACAGATCTTACACCTATCTCTCCCGCTCCCATGAAAACATGCACAACACCAAGATGGCACAACATGTGACCCACCGAGATGGTTCTTACTCATATGGTCTGCAACTCTGGAGTACATATGTAGGAATATGCACACAACTCATCAGCTGCGACAAGTGGAAGACTTCCTGCACCCACTCTTACTGTTGGGAGGGTAGGGCAAGATGGTAGGCAATATAACGACCCATACTTTGCATACATTGTCATTAGTTCAGAATTTAAGCACACTTATTACAACATAAAACAAAACCAGGAAAGGACTGTATAGGTATAGAGTCTTTAGAAACTGGGAAACATAAACAACTGGTTCATAAAGCATCTACTTTTCCTCCCATTTATTTCATCATATCTAGAGTCCCTTTTTGGCATATCCTACTTAATAACCTTCTTCCTGACCTGGGGAAATAAAACATACAAAAGGGTGAGCTCAAATGCTTAGTAAGGGTAAATAAAAGAAATATCAATCACATCATATACATAAGAACATAACTTTTGGAAATCTTAACCTGCAAAATAAATCATAATTTCATAACATGGGATAAATCATAGTAGTGAAATGTAATCCCAATAATCATAACTTAAAACATGAAACTTTGTGGCATACACACATAATCATATATAATCATTTCTTGTTAGTCAAGACTCATTTCCAAGACTATCTTAGTGGACAAAGTCCATTTCTGAACCGAGTTCACTCCTCGTTTCTGTCCTGTTTCACTGAACTGGTTTAACCTGTCGTTCCAGCCATGTCTATCTCATGAGATATAAAATCATTAACCAATGCATTGGAGGGATATATAGGTCCCACCCATCTCATAATTATACCATTCTTATGTGTTCCACAAAATCAAAAACCATACATCATAGCATAACCCATGTAATAAAAATGGGAATCTTAAACATCGTGACATAATAAAAAAAATCATATAAGATAAAGGAATTCATTAAAATATAATTCCATCACAAAATAATCAAATCAATGTAATAATAGGGATAGAAACAGAACCCTTTATTATCTTAGATGGAAAATAATTTTGATAAAACACTTGAACTCCATTCTTGCGGAAAGTATCCTTTCTGCTTCAAAAACACTTTTCCTTTCTTAACATGTCGTACAATTCTAAACTAAAAGAAGTTGATTAAAAATAAACTTGAAAACTTGTAAAGTAAGATTCTTGGAAATAATTTTTTAAAAATCCATTCATGCCGTATATGTTTAAAAAAACATTCTTCGTACTTTTGTCGGAAAAGTCAAAAAGTACCTTGTATGAAAAACGACAAAATATTCCTTTCATATCCTTTACTAAAAGCTCATCGAAGGGTAAAATTGGATTTAAACAATTGTAGGTGGATGGAAATAATATTACATATTGAGGAATCATGGATGTGGATGATAAAATACACCCCAGTAAATACCAGAGTATAAACAATCTCGGATAAAAATGAGATTGTGATATTTCTCTTACCTTAGGTCTGATTTGCCTCGTAAGTGTCTGAACCTCCTGTATAATGATTTAAATAATGTTATTGACTTATTCCAGAATCATAATTATTGTTATTATATCATATATGGTCATATTCGTAGCTTCTTAGTAGTAATATTTCATTGCTACTTGTTATTCGGGTGTTTATAACTTTTTGTTCTTATGCGTGTTTTGTCGAATAAATTCTTATTATTATCTTTAGGTTATAGATATATCATTTCCAGAATGGTATTAATATACTATATATCATATTTATTCATTCAATTCATTTATATAATCATTATGCAATGAAGATCATGTAGAACGAATCGCATCACATCGTGGAGACGGTATTCCGTACGTACGCACGAGCGATGATATCGTTCCCATGATCGTGGAATTGTATTGAAGTGTATGTATACTATTTCAGAATCAATATCACTTTACAATAATCATATATAGTAATTATTTACACCATTATACCCATCCATGTAAGGTGGTGGGGGAAAATAGATTACACCACGGCGTGGAGACGGTATTCCGTAAGTACGCACGCGCGGTGATTTCGTTTTCCATAGGATGGATAGATATTGAAATAGGGTTGTTTCATACTTATAATATCATATCAGTATATGATTGATACTGATGGTATTACTTCATAATGAAACAACTAAAGAAGAAGATGTTGAAGAAGAAAGAATTTGGAAAGGATCGGTAGTGGATATTACCTCTTTTTGACGCGCCTCTTCTTAACCTCCTCTTAGGGCACTAGGGTTGGTCTTTGATGAAGACCAGAACCTCTAGGATGATTCTAGGGAAGAGGGGAATTTAAATGGGCAGGGTTTTTCTGAGCGTGAAGGCACAAATTGGTGTGAGGAGGAGAGGGAGGAGGTGCCCTTTTATAAGGGAGGAGAGGGGCACCTTTAAAAATATAAGAAATATTAGTTTATATTAAATCCCAACCCCACGTAAAAACTTCCAAAATGACTCATATCAGAATCTTAGATGAGATAGGATTGTAATCTCATGAACCAATAAAATTTAGACATGTTAGAAATTTATTTTAAAGATTATCAACTTGATTTATCCTTATTTATCAATTTAATTTTATTTGTGGTAATAATATTCTAAATTTTAAATTATTATTAATAAATACATATGTGTTGTGAATTTTCCATAATTTGACACTTTATGACATTTTCAACCATAAAAATTTTAATTTATAATTTTTAAATATTTTTGTTATTTTTAAACAATTTTATAATATGTTATTTTTATAAAATAACAATAGTGTCAATTTTGACACTATTCATTTATTTGAATTTAAATAAAATATATACAGAGGATATGTTCGAACTAAAAGCTTTAATAGATTAATAAAATTTCATATGTATCTTGAAAATTATTGGAGCACATTAAATAGTGCATATAATAATTATTTTAATATTTTTAAAACCATTTATTTGATATTTTAATTAATAAAATAATTTCAACATCACTATTGTGTCATAATTAATGATAATTATTTATTCCCTAAAGATTCTAAATAAATTCCTATGATGTAGATAATTATATTAGCTTTCTGGAGACTATTCATGTTCGAAGATCTATTAAGTTTATCACCAAATTAAAATTATTATACTTATAAGATTTAAGAAAGTGACATGTTGTCACATTCTTTGGTTTTAATAATAATTAAATTATTTTCATGGAAAAAAGTCTATTAAATGAATCTAATTCGACCCTTAGGTGATATGGGTCTATTTTTAGTCATTCAATAAGATTTTGGCAGGTGTTAGGGTAATTTTATAATCTTATATTTACCCTTAATTACCCGATTTACCTTTAACTATGGTAAATAAAATTTACCGTAGTTACTATTCATAATGCCCAAAAATAAAAAATAACCTATTAACATAATTTGGACCCACTGATTCTGAATATAGAATCCATTTTTCAAAGTTCAAAACATATAAGTTGCAGTAATTAATTTAAAATAAATCCCGTTGTTAAGAAAACGGGTTTTAGAAGTTAAAACATTGCCAAAGATTGAAATGTTTTTACCTATGAATTCAATGTGAAATTAATGATAATGACATACATTATATTAAATGGTAAAAATATATTCTATATATACTTTAAAACCATTAAATATTATAATTTAACCATATAAATTATCTCAATGAAAAAAGTTGTTTTTAATTAAAAATTAGCATATTTTTACTATTCATCAAAATATGAAAGATATCAGAAAAATATCAAAAATTTATCCAAAGTAAATTTTTATATCCTGATTCAATAGAAAAATTTTATTTTGTCAAATTGAACTTATAAATGTGTCAAAAACTAGATTTAATGTGGGTGCGCCATCAAAAAGGCGGCAAAACTGCATTTTTTTATAAATACTTATTTTACCCAAAAAAATTATTTTGTTCTCTTACCATGTTTTAGAAAATGTGTAAGATGAATAATAATGTTGTAAAATTTAAAATTCAGTTAATACTATTCATAACGGCTATTTTATAATATTATAATAATATATCGTTGTTTAGTGGAACTCGGTATTGCGTACTACACACGCTATCGAGGAAGGTCGCAATTGCGTGCAGCAAAAGATTCCTTTGATGATTTATATAACATAAAAACAAAATATTTCTCATAAAAGTCTCGGGTGTTACATTCTACCCCCATTAAAATGAATTTCACCCTCGAAATTCTTCACATTGTAACAAACAGATGAGGATACCTCTCCCACATCATATCCTCAAGCTCCCATGTAGCTTCGTCTAATTGGTGGTTCCTCCATAAAACATTCACCAAGCGAGTGGTCTTGTTTCATAGGACTTTTTCACTATGATCCATAATCTCTATCGGTTGTTATTCATAAGAAAGATCTTGCTCCAGCGGTACAACTTCTGAGCTGAGTACATGTGAAGGATCAGGTATGTACTTTCTCAGGAGATATACATGGAACACATCGTGAACTTGAGAGAGATTCGGTGGAAGCGCCAATCGGTAAGCTACCTTCCCAACACAATCCAGTATTTCGAAAGGACCGATATATCTAGGGCTCAACTTCCCCTTCTTTCCAAATCTCATGACCCTCTTCCGGGGATATATTCGTAAGAACACTTTATCACCCACTTCAAACTCTAGGTCTTTTCTTCGATTGTCGGCATAACTTTTTTGTCAACTCTGAGCTACTCTTATGTGTTGTTGAATAGAATGGACCTTTTCTGCCATCTCATCAACAATATCAGGTCCTAATAGCTTTCTTTCCCCAACTTCATCCCAGCAAGTTGGAGTCCTGCATTTCTTTCCATAGAGAGCTTCATAAGGAGCCATCTGAATACTGGAGTGAAAGCTATTATTATAAGAAAATTCCTCCAAAGGTAGGTGTTGATCCCAACCACCTTTGAAATCCATAGAGAAAGTTCTCAACATATCTTCTAGAGTTTGAATTGTTCTCTCAGACTGACCGTCTGTCTGAGGATGATAAGTAGTGCTAAAACTCAACTCTGTATCCAAAGTATGCTGAAGACTTCGCCAGAACTTTGAGGTAAACCTCAGATCCCGATCAGATATAACAGAAAGTGGTACTCCATGCAATCTTACCACTTCCTTCACATATATCCTCGCAAGTTGATATAGAGAGAAATCCCCTCTAATAGTGATGAAGTTTGCAGACTTTGTAAGACGATCAACTATGACCCAGATAGCATTATTTCCTTTGGATGTTTTAGGAAGTCCTGTGACAAAGTCCATAGTGATGTTTTCCCATTTCCATTCAGGTATGGGTAATGGTTGTAACATCCCCTTAGACTGTTGTCTCTCAACTTTAACTTGCTGACAAACCAAGCATCGAGAGACATATTCAGCAATATCTCTATTCATTACATCCCACCAGAAGTACTCTTTCAGGTCCCTATGCATCTTCGTGCTTCCAGGATGAATAGAGAATGAAGAACTATGAGCCTCATCCAGCAGCTCCTTATTTAATTCGGGGATGGGAGGAACACAAACCCGATTCCTGAACTTTATTATCTCATCACAATCAAGGTTTAATTTAGGAACATTTCTCGCCTTCTTTTGTAACTCGACATCTTCTTTCTGTGCCTCTTTAATCTTCACATGTATAGATGGTTGAACATTCATTTGAGAAAGATACGATTTTCCCCCCTCCATTATAATTCCATGATCCATCCTTTGTAAATCCATAAATATTGGATCTTTTTTTATCCTCATCATGGATAAAATGGCATGGTCTTGTCGACTTAATGCTTCTTCCACCTTGTTTTCTTTCCCAGGGTGGTAATGAATTGAGCAGTCGTAATCCTTAATCAGCTCCAACCATCTTCTTTGGCGCATATTCATCTCCTTTTGTGTGAAAATATACTTTAAACTTTTATGATCATTATAAATATCACACCTTTCACCATAAAGGTAATGACTCCAAATATTTAATGCAAGGATTACCGTAGCTAACTCCAAATCATGAGTTGGGTAATTTTGCTCATGGATTTTCAACTGTCGTGAGGCATAAGCTATCACCATATCATTTTGCATAAGAACACACCCCAAACCCTTCTTGGATGCATCACTGTAGATCACAAACCTTTCTCCACTACAAGGCAGTGTGAGCATAGGTGCACTGGATAACCTTCTTTTCAACTCCTTGAAATTCTCTTCACATTCCTCTGTCCAAACAAACTTAACTCCTTTCCGAGTCAACTTGGTGAGTGGATTACATAATCATGAAAAATCTTTCACAAAACATCGATAATATCCAGACAAACCAAGAAAACTTCGGATCTCAGTCACTGTTGTTGGTCTCGACCATCTTTCGATAACCTCTATTTTTGCTGGATCCACAGATATCCCCTCTTTTGAGATTATGTGACCCAAAAATGAAACTTTTTGAAGCCAAAATTCACACTTGGTAAATTTGGCATAAAGCTTCTATTTTCTCAGGGTCATCAATATAATTCTCAAGTGATCTTCATGTTCTTCCTTGCGCTTTGAATATACAAGAATATCGTCTATAAATAATACCACAAACAGATCAAGATAGTCTCTAAAGACTCTATTCATCAGATCCATGAAGATAGAATGGGAATTAGTAAGACCAAATGGCATCACTATAAATTCATAGTGTCCATACCTTGTACAGAAAGCCGTCTTTGGTATATCCTCCCTTTTGGCCCTTAATTGGTGATACCTTGAACGAAGATCAATCTTGGAAAATTATTGATCTTCTCGTAGTTGGTCAAATAAATCATCAATGCATGGGAGAAGATATTTGTTCTTGATGGTGATCTTGTTAAGTTCTCGATAATCAATGCAGAGTCTCATTGATCCATATTTCTTCTTAACAAACAGAACAGGTGCTCCCCAAGGTGACGCACTAGGGCGTATGAACCCCTTATCAAGATTCTCTTGGAGTTGCTTCTTCAATTCCTACAACTCAATTGGGGCCATTCTATAAGGTGTCTTTGAAATAGGCAAAGCACTTGGTACGAGTTCTATTGAAAACTCAACTTCATGATTTGGTGGGAGACCCGGTAATTCCTCTCGAAAGATATCATCAAACTCTTATACAATGGGAATATTCTTAATCGTGAGTTTCTCACAAACCATTTGAGATAAATAACCTTCATTTAGTGGAATCAATACCCATAAAATGGAAGAAATTTCCACTGGACGGTTATGTTCATCCTTGCATCGATAGATGATCATAGATTGATCTGGAATATGAAATGTGACTTCCCTTCTTTGGAAATTGATATAAGCTCCATATAATGAAAGCCAATACATGCCAAGAATCACATCAAATTCCACTATAGGAAGGATCAAAAGATTTTCATGAAGCACTTTCCCAAAAACTTCGATCGGAGAAGAATTATAAACTTTTGATGCGACTATTGTGCCATTAGGGGTTGTCACAGCTAACTCAACATCTATTTATTGAGGTTATATGGTGATATCCTTAGAAAATTCTTCAGAAATAAAGGAGTGGGTGGATCCAGAATCAAATAAAACATTTGCTACTTTAGAGTGGATGGTAAGTGTACCTTTCACCACATCGTTATCATACTCCACATCGCTGATAGAAATTGCATGTGACTTTCCTTTTTCTTTAGCCTTAAGAGTTTGTTGGCGTCGACCATCATCATCAACCCTTGGATTTGGGCATTGATTGGCATAATTCCCCATCTCCTTGCACTTGAAACATTGAAGTGTAGTAGGTTCATTCTGTGTGTCCCTTCCTTTGTTTGCATCATTAGACATCTTCTTCCCATCATTGCGGCCTTCAAATGCCTGATGACCTTCCTTTCCACATTTGAAACATTTACATGTCCCTTTAAGACAACTCCCCCCATGTTTCTTTCCACACTTTGAGCATAAGGGAAAGCTCATCATCTTTTTAGTGTGCTCTTTAGATTTTCCTTTGAATTCCATTTTCCTCTTCTTATCAAACCCATATGACTGATGGGTTACTCCAATATCCATCTTGACTTTGAGAGCACATCGAACGATTTCCTCGTAGCTATTGAAGACCCTTATGGATAACGCCCTTTGAAGACTTGGTTTTAAGCCACTAAAGAATCGATCGATCTTACTCTCAGGTTGGATAATAATACCAGAAGCGTACCTTTCAAGTCTTGTAAAATTTTCTTCATAAGTACCAACAGATTCATCATAATTTTTCTTTAGTTCAAGAAACTCTTTCTCCATATTTATTCGGAGAATACGAGGGAAGTACTTATTGAAAAATAAGTTCTTGAACTCGTCCCATTCCATGGACTCAATTTCATCCCTTTTCCTCGTATTCTTAATAAGATTCCACCATTGATTAGCATCTCCTTCCAAACGATACACTGCTAGGTTGAATTTATCATGTTCAGAACATTGAAGAACTGAAAATATCTTTTCAGTAGTACTAATCCATTGTTCAGCCACTAATGGATCAGTAGACCTGCTGAAAGAAGGTGGACGCTGCCTCATGAAGGATTCAACAGAATTTTGCTCCTTCCTTTGCTCATTTGGAAGTCCTGCATGATTCATAGATTGAGAAAGTTCTGTGAGCATGGCTACAAGATTTTTCATTACAGCTCCCATAACGTTGGGTTGCTCAGGGGGACAATCCTTACATTGCCCGTCGCATTCTGCATTAACACGGTTCCTTCGGGTTCCAGCCATTGACTAAAACCAAGAAGAATAGTGTGAGCAACACTAATTATAAAAGGAAAACCACATAATCAAGAATAAAATTTCACACCTAAGGTCTTATCATAGGTTGTTCATGGCCATTTCTAAAACACTAAGATTTTGTTCTATGCTTAGACTTATCCTTAGGATTATTACTAAGGCTTTCACATCCTAGTTTCCAAATGTTGACTATACCTTTCCTCTGATACCAACTATAACGACCCATACTTTGCATACATTGTCATTACTTCAGAATTTAAGCACACTTATTAAAACATATAGCAAAACCAGGAAAGGACCGTATAGGTATAGAGTCTTTAGAAACTAGGAAACATAAACAACTGTTTCATAAAGCATCTACTTTTCCTCCCATTTATTTCATCATATCTAGAGTCCCTTTTTGGCATATCCTACATAATAACCTTTTTCCTGGCCTGGGGAAATAAAACATACAAAAGGGTGAGCTCAAATGCTCAGTAAGGGTAAACAAAAGAAATATCAATCACATCATATACATAAGAACATAACTTTTGGAAATCTTAACCTGCAAAAGAAATCATAATTTCATAAAATGGGATAAATCATTGTAGTGAAATGTAATCCCAATAATCATAACTTACAACATGAAACTTTGTGTCATACAAACATAATCATAGATAATCATTTCTTGTTAGTCAAGACTCATTTCCAATACTATCTTAGTGGACAAAGTCCATTTCTGAACCGATTTCACTCTTCGTTTCAGTCATGTTTCACTGAACCGGTTTAACCTGCCATTCCAGCCATGTTTATCTCATGAGACATAAAATCTTTACCCAATGCATTGGAGGGAGATATAGGTCCCACACATCTCATAATGATACCATTCTTATGTGTTCCACAAAATCAGAAACCATACATCATAGCATAACCCATGTAATAAAAATGGGAATCTTAAACATCGTGACATCATAAAACAATTCATATAAGATAAAAAAATTCATAAGAATATAATTCCATCACAACATAATCAAATAAATGTAATAATAGGGATAGAAACATAACCCTTTATTATCTTAGATGGAAAATAATTTTGATAAAACACTTGAACTCCATTCTTGAGGAAAATATCCTTTCTGCTTCAAAAACACTTTTCCTTTCTTAACATGTCGTACAATTCTAAACTAAAAGAATTTGATTAAAAATAAACTTTAAAACTTGTAAAGGAAGATTCTTGGAAATAATGTTTTAAAAATACATTCATGCCATATAAGTTAAAAAAAATTCTTCGTACTTTTGTCAGAAAAGTCAAAAATTACCTCGTACGAAAAACGACAAAAGATTCCTTTAATATCCTTTACTAAAAACTCACCAAAAGGTAAAATTGGATTTAAAAAATTGTAGGTGGGTGGAAATAATATTACATATTGAGTAATCATGGATGTGGATGATAAAATACACCCCAGTAAATACCAAAGTATAAACAATCTCGGATAAAAATGAGATTGTGATATTTCCATTACCTTAGGTCCGATTTGCCTTGTAAGTGTCCAAACCTCCTATATAATGATTTAAATAATGTTATTGACTTATTCCAGAATCATAATTATTGTTATGATATCATATATGGTCATATTCGTAGCTTCTTAGTAGTAATATTTCATTGCTACTTGTTATTCGGGTGTTTATAACTTTTTGTTCTTATGCGTGTTTTGTCGAATAAATTATTATTCTTCTCTTTAGGTTATGTAACGACCCAAAGTTTCATTAATGGAAAATACCTCTTGATCCAGTTAAATGTTTCTTTATGAAAAAAAAATGTTTTTATAAGATGTCAACTTCTTTAGTTTTATGTTAAGATTTGTGACCGTTACTTTTATAGCCGTTGAACAGTGATCATCTGAGTATTATAAATATAAGGCTTTAACGAAACCATTTCTACTCAGACAAAGGAAGTGATGGCCTCATCCAGTAGAATTTCCCCTTACGAAGCCCATTTTTCGGAGCTCGGAAAAGAGGTGGCGTCTTTGGGCTTTTCCCTTGACCAAGCCCAAGCTAAGCTCCATCAAGTCAAGCTCGAACGCGATCGTCTACGGGAAAAATGGAAGTTGATAGAGATTACCACTCGAGCGATGTTATCCGAGAAACCCCAAGAGTCTGCCACCATCGCACACCTTACCCTTAGGTCTTATGCGGCTATTTTAAGGGGTTATGTAACAAATACGTAGCACCATGTTCATGTACATTATTTTTGTATATAATAATGAATATAATCTCTAGTCATTTTTGATACATTGTAATTAGTTTTTAAAGTACAAATGGTGTTTTTAGTTATTATTTAATTAAGAATTATATTTTATTAAATTAAAGGATTTTTGAATTAAATAAAATTTTAATAAAATATTACTATTAATATTAAATTAATTTTTATTAAATATAAAAATGATCTTATAATTTTATGAATGTAATTAAAATTTTTATTAAGGTTTGAAATCCATTTCTGTCAAAACCCGTGAATTTTTTTATAAATGTCGGTTTTTATTTTAAAAGTGAAAATTCACATATTTAGAAAATTATTTAGATAAAATAAATATTTTTTTTGGAATCAGGACGTCGAAATTATCCAATGGTGAATTTTTCATAATTTTCTGAGACAGTCAAATTTTTGGGTAAAAATTAAATACCATTTAAATATATAATGTGTTTTATGACATCATAATGACCCAATGGTGATGTAATAAAATACCATAATCCTTATGTTCGGCCAATATGTGTTTTATCATTAAAATAATGAGGTTTTGGGTTTGTTTGACTCACTTTTCAAAGCATTAATGGAGCCCTCAAGACTTATTCAACACTTTGCCTTTTTAAATTAATTTCCATGGGAGTGTGACTCACCTCCACATAAGCAACCCTAATTTTTTAATAATTTCGGACCTTGGACTTGTAAAATATTTTTTTCCTCTTTCCTTTTCCAGAAACCATGGGCAAAAACCATGGGATGGTTTGTGGTTTGGATTATTTTAATATAAGGGGTCCCAAACCTAAATAATAAAGAACTCTCTCACCTTTCCTATATAAACCCACCCAAGCTCCCACTTCCTCCTCACTCAAAGCCCTTGAAGTTCGTCCAACCTCTGCCCTACTCTCTCTAGAATCCTATCAAGGTGCCCCAAGCTCCCAAGAAGCCTCCCACAAGCCTCTCTCTAGCCTTTGGAAGCACACTTCCAAGTAAGGGTTTTTTCTTCCTTTCTCTTTTTTGTCAATTTTCTTTAAGTTGTATTGCCCTTTTAATTTCAATTATGAATGTTGGGGTATGTTTTCGCACCTCTCCCATACTGCCCTCTTATTGTTTGAATGATGGGAGACCCCCTTTCTCTCTCATTAAATGCCTCCCATGTACACCCGTTACTATGCCGAAATTCCGAAAGGAACCTTTTTCCCCTCTTTTATATTCAAGCAATACTTTTGTATCATGAATCTAAATTCATTTTGAATTGTTGGGACATGTATCTATATGAACTTATTACTGTACATTACATGTATATATGATGAGGAACCCCTTTCTCTCTCATCAGCCTTTTTATGAATTCTTGTGTCACGCCGTTACGCTGCCGAAATCACACCGATTTTCTAAGCCAATATCATTGTGTAGTGAATACCATGCCCATTTCTCCATCAAGGGTATTCACCTTTATGCACATTTACTTATTGATTGTAAAGATTCATGTATGAATTCCACATTCCTTTATCGTGGAATAAATGATTATGTTTTATGAATCCATGTTTTATGATCCATGTGGCACACTTATGCATGAAATGAAATGTTTAAGAAGGGTGCGCCCTTTATAGCGCTCCAATGCATTGGGTAAAGTATAGTATCATGATACGTCATGTGCAATGAGTGTTGACTCATGCTAATTCAAGTGCAACGAGGGTTTACTCGTGCTTCAAGTGCAATGAGGGTTTACTCATGCTCCATGTGCAATGAGCCTTGGCTCATGCTAATTCAATGTTAAGTGTTGTTGCCACATTTCCATGTTATGATTATCATGCTTTATCATGCCTTTATGTTCATGTATCTCTTATGCTATATTGATATGCCTATTGCCTAACATGTATTGTACTCCTCATGTTATTCATTGTGTACTCCCTTACTGGGCTTTATAGCTCACCCTTTTCTTATGCATGTCCTCAGGTTATCCCATGCAATGCTAAGTACGAAGGAATGTAGTGGTCATGTAAAGGAAGTTTTCAATAAAGATGTTGTTTTTCAAGTTTAAAGTTTTTATGTAATGATCCTAAGCCCCAAAGACACTAAACCTCTCGATCTTCTTTGTTGTATCAAGTGATGTTTTATGTAATAAAGCATGTTTATGTTGTAATAAAAAGCAGGGTTGTCATAGTTGGTATCAAAGGATAGGTTTAGTTATTTTTGGGATTAGGAAACCCTAGTAAAGCCTTAGATACAAGACTAAGCATAATAAAAACATCCCTAAGTTTTGGTAAATACTAAGTAAGTGTTTTATCAAACAAATACATCCCTGTCTGGATACGAGCAGGTAGAGGCGGCTCTGGCACAGATGTATCCTAGGGGTAAAACCCGAAAACACCGCTTTGAGCTAGACTCGAACTGGAACTGGTGCACGACAACGGGCCTTGCTGCACTCTTGGTTATGACACTCCTGGGGGATATGTTTTTATAAATTCACAATCTTAGTATGAACCCTTATTAAGGGAAAAATGCCCCTAAGAAAATATATTAGAAGGAAGATCATGAAAATCCTGGATTGAATCCTATAGACTCATGAGTTAAAGAGATTAAAGTTTATTTATAAGTCATCAACTTTTGTCTTTGGATTACCCTTTATGTGTTACCCCTAACTTTCCTTTTATTCCAGCCAATGGCCGGTAATAGGAGAACTCGGGCTAACAACCGTTGTGAAGATCAGTGTGATGATTGTACTTATGAGATGCCCAATCCAATGGGAGCGGGAATCGCGAACTTTGTCACGCTTCTCTCTCAGCTAACTCAAGTTTTGAATAGAAACACTGGTCAAGAGGAACGTTCAACCCCCCTTAAGAAAGAACAAGTCGCTATTGAAAGCTTCATGAGACAAAGGCCTCCTACTTTTAGTGGATCATCCGATCCCACGATTGCTGAACAATGGATCAACTCCATTGAAAAGATATTCTCCATCCTCCAATGCTCTGAAAAAGAGAAGGTTCTCCTGGAGGCTTATCGTATGGAGGGTGAAGCTGATCAATGGTGGATGTTGATCAAAAATACGAATCCTGAGGAGGAGATCGAGGCTTTGGAATGGAAGGTATTCCGAAAGATGTTTTTCGATAAATATTTTCCACGCACCCTCCGTCTTAAGATGGAAAGGGACTTCCTTTCCCTCAAGCAGAAAGATGAGGAATCTGTGGGAACGTACGAGGCAAACTTCACAAGGCTTGCACGATACGCTTCCGGCTTTGTCGTTACCCCCGAATGCAAGGTTGACCACTTCTTTGGTGGGCTGAAGCCTAGCTTGCGGAAAGCATTAGCGATCCGTGACTTCGACAGCTATGAGGAAATTGTCCGATGTGCCCTCAAGGTTGAAATGGAGATCGGAGAATCACAGGGGTATCATGGGGACACGAAGCGTAAGGTGGACTTCAATGCTGGTGGTCCGATGGATAAATCCAACGGCGCTAAGAAATTCCAGCACCCCACTTGCCAAAAGTGTGGAAAGAAGCACCCTGGAAATTGCCTTAGGGGGACAAGAAAATGCATCAAGTGTTGAAGAGAGGGGCACCTAGCTGTTAACTGTCAGCAAGAAGGACCCGCGGCTGCGACAGAGGAGAGGAACGCTCCGTTCGAACCTCAATGCGTTGTTCAATGCTTCAAATGCAAAGAACCGGGTCATTTTGCGAATCAGTGCCCTAATACAAGGGTTATCGGAGGCAATCAACAACCTCCAAGACAGCAAGGAAGAGCTTTTTCCATCACTTCTGCCGAAGTGAACCCCGACAACGAAGTGGTGACAGGTACGCTAGTTATTCATTCAATAATAGCGAACGTACTTTTTGATTCAGGTTCTACGCATTCTTTTATATCTCAAAAGTTTAGTAGAACAATCCATGCACCACCACAAATCATGGAAGTAATGATGTCAGTGAGTACGGCAAATGGGGCAATCATTGCATCCCATGAGTATAAGTCCTCCCCTGTTATAATCTGTGGATTGAATTTCCCGGCGAACCTCGTCATACTCCCTTTGGTGGAATTTGATGCAATTCTTGGCATGGATTGGCTTTCCTTATATAGAGCCAACATAAATTGTCGAGAGAGGGAAATCACACTCCATATGGAGAATCGACCCCCGATTCTTTACAAGTGTCAGGAGGAAGATGAATCTCCTTTAGCTCCATCATCTCAAGAATGGATATTACTGCCTTATGAGCACACATATCTGGCTCAGATGATTGAGTCCAAGGAAGAAACCACCCTTGAAGAAATGCCTATTGTGAGGGAATTCGCTGAAGTATTTCCTGAGGAACTTCCTGGTCTTCCTCCAAGAAGAGATGTTGAGTTCTCAATTGAACTTATTCCTGGGGCGCTACCAATATCCAAGACTCCATATAGAATGGCTGTGGTTGAGCTTGAAGAACTGAAGAAACAACTACAGGAGAATCTGGATAAAGGGTTTATACGCCCAAGTGCATCACCATGGGGTGCACCAGATCTCTTCGTCAAGAAGAAGGATGGGTCAATGCGGCTTTGCATCGATTATCGTGAACATAAAAAAATCACGATAAAGAACAAGTATCCTCTCCCAAGAATCGATGACTTGTTTGATCAGCTGCGTGGAGCACAATACTTCTCCAAGGTCGACTTGCGGTCGGGATATTATCAAGTAAGGGTGAAGAAGGAAGATATCCCCAAGACTGCTTTTCGTACAAGGTACGGGCACTATGAATTCATAGTAATGCCTTTTGGACTCACCAATGCTCCAGAAATATTCATGGACTTGATGAATATAGTCTTTAGAGATTACCTAGATAAATTTTTGGTAGTCTTTATAGATGATATTCTAATATACTCCAAAACCAAGGAGGACCATGAGGAGCATTTAAGAACTGTACTGGAGACTTTGCGCAAGGAGAAGCTCTATGCCAAGTACAGCAAGTGTGAGTTCTGGTTGAAGGAGGTCTCATTCTTGGGCCATATCATCACAAGCAATGGGATATCTGTGGACCCCTCCAAAACAGATGCAATTGAGGGATGGCCGAGGCCAACATCGGTAACTGATATCCGTAGCTTCTTGGGGTTAGCTGGATATTATTGACAATTTGTGAGAAACTTCTCACGATTGTCCAACCCTCTTACCAAGCTAACTCGAAAGGGAGTAAAGTTTGCTAGGAGTGATGAATGCGAAGAAAGCTTCAAGGAGTTGAAAAGGAGGCTTATCACTGCACCTGTGCTCACTTTACCCACAAGTGGGGAGCTTTTTGTGGTATTCAGTGATGCTTCGAAGAAGGGCTTAGGATGTGTGCTGATGCAGAATGATAAAGTGATATCCTATGCCTCAAGACAGTTGAAAATCCATGAGCGAAACTATCCAACGCATGATCTGGAGTTGGCGGCGGTGATCTTTGCCTTGAAAATCTGGTGGAATTATCTCTATGGAGAGAAATGTGAGATATATACTGACCACAAGAGTCTTAAATATATATTCACACAGAAAGAGCTTAATATGCGCCAGAGAAGATGGATAGAGCACATAAAGGATTATGACTGTTCAATACATTACCACCCTGGGAAGGCGAACAAGGTGGCGGATGCCCTAAGTAGAAAGGATCGAGCAATTCTATCAATGATGAGAATTGAGAAGGATCCAATCTTCTTAGACTTGATGAAGATGGACATGGGAATCATAAAGAAGGGAACATCATCAATCCTTTCACAAATGATTGCTCAACCATCTCTTTTGGAAAGGTTAAAGGATGCTCAAAAGGATGATGCGAGAATCCAAGACAAAGTGGAAGCTATCAAAAAGGGAAAATCCTCAGAGTTTAATTTTAATGAAGAAGGAATTGTGCGGTTTGGGAAAAGTCTATGTGTCCCATCATGTTCGGAGCTGAAGAAGGAACTTTTGGATGATGCACATAGTTCAAATTTCTCTATTCACCCAGGGATCACAAAGATGTATCGAGATCTCCGAGAAAACTTTTGGTGGGATAATATGAAGAAGGAGATCGCCGAATATACATCAAAGTGCCTGGTGTGTCAGCAAGTGAAGGCAGAGAGGCAGAAGTCTAATGGGATGATGCAACCATTGCCCATACCAGAATGGAAATGGGAGAACATCACCATGGACTTCGTCACTGGACTTCCAAGGACATCCAAAGGCAACAATGCAATCTGGGTTGTTGTGGATCGTCTTACAAAGACTGAACACTTCATTGCTATTCAAGAGGATTTCTCTTTGGATCAACTGGCACAGATATATATCAGGGAAGTGGTACGGTTGCATGGAGTACCACTATCTATTGTGTCTGACCGAGATCCAAGATTTACCTCTAAGTTTTGGAAGAGTCTTCAACATGCTCTGAATACTGAACTGAACTTCAGTACGTCCTATCATCCTCAAACTGATGGCCAATCCGAGCGGACTATCCAAACACTTGAGGATATGTTGATAGAGTGCTCAATGGACTTTAAAGGAGGATGGGATCAACATCTTCCTCTAGTTGAGTTCTCTTATAATAATAGTTTCCACTCGAGCATCCAAATGGCACCATATGAAGCCCTGTATGGGAAAAGGTGTAGAACACCGGCATGTTGGGATGAGGTCGGTGAACGTAAGCTGCTTGGACCAGAAATGGTCGAAGAAATGGTGGAGAAGGTGAAAACCATTCAGCAGCATATCAAGGCAGCCCAAAGTCGACAGAAGAGTTATGCAGATAATCGTCGACGAGACCTTGAGTTTAAAGTCGGAGATATGGTGTTTTTACGCATATCTCCGTGGAAGAAGGTCATGAGGTTTGGAAAGAAAGGGAAGTTAAGTCCAAGGTACATCGGCCTATTCGAGATTCTTGATCGTGTTGGGGATGTGGCCTATCGACTAGCACTTCCACCTACTATGGCCAAGGTGCATGATGTCTTCCATGTATCCCTCTTAAGGAAGTACACACCAGACCCTTCACATGTACTCTCTTCCGGGGTGGTACAATTAGAAGACGATCTTTCTTATGAGGAGCAACCAGTGAAGATCTTAGATAGTAGAGAAAAAGTTCTATGAAATAAGACAATGCCCCTCGTCAAGGTGTTGTGGAGAAACCACAAGTTTGAAGAAGCAACTTGGGAGTTGGAGGATATGATGAAGCTAAGTTACCCACATTTGTTTTAGTGTGGGAAAAGGAAAATTTCGAGGGAGAAATTTCTTAAGGGGGGAATGTTGTAACGACCCAAAGTTTCATTAATGGAAAATCCCTCTTGATCCAGTTAAATGTTTCTTTATGAAAAAAAAATATTTTTATAAGATGTCAACTTCTTTAGTTTTATGTTAAGATTTGTGACCGTTACTTTTATAGCCGTTGAACAGTGATCATCTGAGTATTATAAATATAAGGCTTTAACGAAACCATTTCTACTCAGACAAAGGAAGCGATGGCCTCATCCAGTAGAATTGCCCCTTACGAAGCCCATTTGTCGGATCTCGGAAAAGAGGTGGCGTCTTTGGGATTTTCCCTTGACCAAGCCCAAGCTGAGCTCCATCAAGTCAAGATCGAGCGCGATCGTCTACGGGAAAAATGGAAGTTGATAGAGATTACCACTCGAGCGATGTTATCCGAGAAACCCCAAGAGTATGTCACCATCGCACACCTTACCCTTAGGTCTTATGCGGTTATTTTAAGGGGTTATGTAACAAATAAGTAGCACCATGTTCATGTACATTATTTTTGTATATAATAATGAATATAATCTCTATTCATTTTTGATACATTGTAATTAGTTTTTTAAGTACAAATGGTGTTTTTAGTTATTATTTAATTAAGAATTATATTTTATTAAATTAAAGGATTTTTGAATTAAATAATATTTTAATAAAATATTATTATTAATATAAAATTAATTTTTATTAAATATAAAAATGATCTTATAATTTTATGAATGTAATTAAAATTTTTATTAAGGTTTGAAAGCCATTTCTGTCAAAACCCGTGAATTTTTTTATAAATGTCGGTTTTTATTTTAAAAGTGAAAATTCACATATTTGGAAAATTATTTAGATAAAATAAATATTATTTTTGGAATCAGGACGTCGAAATTATCCAACGGTGAATTTTTCATAATTTTTTGAGACAGTCAAATTTTTGGGTAAAAATTAAATACCATTTAAATATATAATGTGTTTTATGACATCATAATGACCCAATGGTGATGTAATAAAATACCATAATCCTTATGTTCGGCCAATATGTGTTTTATCATTAAAATAATGAGGTTTTGGGTTTGTTTGACTCACTTTTCAAAGCATTAATGGAGCCCTCAAGACTTATTCAACACTTTGCCTTTTTAAATTAATTTCCATGGGAGTGTGACTCACCTCCACATAAGCAACCCTAATTTTTTAATAAGTTCGGACCTTGGACTTGTAAAATATTGTTTTCCTATTTCCTTTTCCAGAAACCATGGGCAAAAACCATGGGATGGTTTGTGGTTTGGATTATTTTAATATAAGGGGTCCCAAACCTAAATAATAAAGAATTCTCTCACCTTTCCTATATAAACCCACCCAAGCTCCCACTTCCTCCTCACTCAAAGCCCTTTAAGTTCGTCCAACCTCTTCCCTACTCTCTCTAGAATCCTATCAAGGTGCCCCAAGCTCCCAAGAAGCCTCCCACAAGACTCTCTCTAGCCTTTGGAAGCACACTTCCAAGTAAGGGTTTTTTCTTCCTTTCTCTTTTTTGTCAATTTTCTTTAAGTTGTATTTCCCTTTTAATTTCAATTATTAATGTTGGGGTATGTTTTCGCACCTCTCCCATACTTCCCTCTTATTGTTTGAATGATGGGAGACCCCCTTTCTCTCTCATTAAATGCCTCCCATGTACACCCGTTACTATGCCGAAATTCCGAAAGGAACCTTTTTCTCCTCTTTTATATTCAAGCAATACTTTTGTATCATGAATCTAAATTCCTTTTGAATTGTTGGGACATGTATCTATATGAACTTATTACTGTCCATTACATGTAAATATGATGAGGAACCCCTTTCTCTCTCATCAGCCTTTTTATGAATTCTTATGTCACGCTGTTACGCTGCCGAAATCACACCGATTTTATAAGCCAATATCATTGTGTAGTGAATACCATGCCCATTTATCCATCAAGGGTATTCACCTTTATGCACATTTACTTATTGATTGTAAAGTTTCATGTATGAATTCCACATTCCTTTATCGTGGAATAAATTATTATGTTTTATGAATCCATGTTTTATGATCCATGTGGCACACTTATGCATGAAATGAAATGTTTAAGAAGGGTGCGCCCTTTATAGCGCTCCAATGCATTGGGTAAAGTATAGTATCATGATACGTCATGTGCAATGAGTGTTGACTAATTATAATTCAAGTGCAACGAGGGTTTACTCGTGCTTCAAGTGCAATGAGGGTTTACACATGCTCCATGTGCAATGAGCCGTGGCTCATGCTAATTCAATGTTAAGTGTTGTTGCCACATTTCCATGTTATGATTATCATGCTTTATCATGCCTTGATGTTCATGTCTCTCTTATGCTCTATTGATATGCCTATTGCCTAACATGTATTGTACTCCTCATGTTATTCATTGTGTACTCCCTTACTGGGCTTTATAGCTCACCCTTTTCTTATGCATGTCCTCAGGTTATCCCATGAAATGCTAAGTACGAAGGAATGTAGTGGTCATGTAAAGGAAGTTTTCAATAAGGATGTTGTTTTTCAAGTTTAAAGTTTTTATGTAATGATCCTAAGCCCCAAAGACACTAAACCTCTCGATCTTCTTTGTTGTATCAAGTGATGTTTTATGTAATAAAGCATGTTTAAGTTGTAATAAAAAGCAGGGTTGTCATAGGTTATAGATACATAATTTCCAGAATGGTATTAATGTACTATATATCATATTTATTCATTCAATTCATTTATATAATCATTATGCAATGAAGATCATGTATAACGAATCTCATCACATCGTGGAGATGATATTCCGTACGTACGCACGAGCGATGATATCGTTCCCATGATCGTGGAATTGTATTGGAGTGTATGTATACTATTTCAGAATCAATATCACTTTACAATAATCATATATAGTAATTATTTATACCATTATACACATCCAAGTAAGGTGGTGGGGGAAAATAGATTACACCACGGCGTGGAGACGGTATTCTGTACGTACGCACGCGCGGTGATTTCGTTTTCCATAGGATGGATAGATGTTGAAATAGGGTTGTTTCATACTTATAATAAAATATCAGTATATTAGTGATAATGATGTTATTACTTCATAATGAAACAACTAAATAAGAAGATGTTGAAGAAGAAAGAATTTGGAAAGGATCGGTAATGGATATTACCTCTTTTTGACGCGCCTCTTCTTAACCTCCACTTAGGGCACTAGGGTTGGTCTTTGAAGAAAACCAGAACTTCTAGGATGATTCTAGGGAAGAGGGGAATTGAAATGGGCAGGGTTTGGCCGAGCTTTAAGGCACAAATTGGTGTGAGGAGGGGAGGGAGGAGGTTTCCTTTTATAAGGGAGGAGAGGGGCACCTTTGGAAATATAAGAAATATTAGTTTATATTAAATCCCAAACCCACTTAAAAACTTCCAAAATGACTCATATCCAAATATTAGATTATATAGGGTTGTAATCTCGTCAACCAATAAAATTTAGACATGTTAGGAATTTAGTTTAAACATTATCAACTTGATTTGTCCTTATTTATCAATTTAATTTTATTTGTGGTAATAATATTCTAAATTTTAAATTATTAATAATAATTACATATGTGTTGTGAATTTTATATAATTTGACACTTTATGACATTTTCGACCATATAAATTTTAATGTATAATTTTTAAATATTTTTGTGATTTTTAAACAATTTTATAATATGTTATTTTTATAAAATAACAATAGTGTCAATTTTGACACTATTCATTTATTTGAATTTAAATAAAATATATAAAGAGGATATGTTCGAACTAAAAGATTTAATAGATTAATAAAATTCCATATGGATCTAGAAAATTAGTGGAGAACATTAAATAGTGCATATAATAATTATTTTAATATTTTTAAAACCATTTATTTGATATTCTAATTAATAAAATAATTTTAACATCACTATTGTGTCATAATTAATGATAATTATTTAATCCCTAAAAATTCTAAATAAATTCCTATGATGTAGATAATTGTATTAGCTTTCTGGAGACTATTCATGTTTGAGGTTTCATTAAGTTTATCACCAAATTAAAATTATTATACTTATAAGATTTAAGAAAGTGACATGTTGTCACATTCCTTGGTTTTAATAATAATTAAATTATCTTAATGGAAAAAAGTCTATTAAATGAATCTAATCCGACCCTTAGGTGATATGGGTCGACTTTTAGTCATCCAATAGGATTTTGGAAGGTGTTTGGGTAATTTTATAATCTTATATTTACCCTTAATTACCCGATTTACCTTTAACTATGGTAAATAAAATTTACCGTAGTTACTATTCATAATGCCCAAAAATAAAAAGTAGCCTATTAACATAATTTGGACCCAATGATTCTAAATATGGAATCCATTTTTCAAAATTCAAAACATATAAGTTGCAGTAATTAATTTAAAATAAATCCCGTTGTTAAGAAAATGGGTTTTAGAAGTTAAAACATTGCCAAAGATTGAAATGTTTTTACCTATGAATTCAATGTAAAATTAATGCTAATGACGTAAATTATATTAAATGGTAAAAATATATTCTATATATACTTTAAAACCATTCAATATTATAATTTAACCATATAAATTATCTCAATGAAAAAAGTTGTTTTTAATTAAAAATTAGCGTATTTTTACTATTCATCAAAATATGAAAGTTATCAGAAAAATATCAAAAATTTATCCAATGTAAATTTTTATATCCTGATTCAAAATAAGAATTTTATTTTGTCAAATTGAACTTATAAATTTTTCAAAAACTAGATTTAATGTGGGTGCGCCATCAAAAAGGCGGCAAAACTGCATTTTTTGATAAATACTTATTTTACCCAAAAAAAATTATTTTGTTCTCTTACCATGTTCTAGAAAATGTGTAAGATGAATAATAATTTTGTAAAATTTAAAATTCGGTTAATACTATTCATAACGGATATTTTTTAATATTATAATAATATATCGTTGTTTAGTGGAACTCGGTATTGCGTACTACACACGCTATCGAGGAAGGTCGCGATTGCGTGCAGCGAAAGATTCCTTTGATGATTTATATAACATAAAAACAAAATATTTCTCATAAAAGTCTCAGGTGTTATAGGAAACCTCTCAACCTTTTTCATGATTCCCGAACAGGCCAAAGAAACTCCGGGGTCTTTCCTAGCCGCACCTATACTTTCCACATCGCGACCAAAATCACAGTTTGCTCCTGGAACATTGTCTCGTGATTTCTTTCTTTCAGAATACCCATCTGGTGAAACACCCAAGGATATCCGGTCACACAAGTTTTTACATTCGGTGCATCACGACCGAGACTCTCTTACACGCTCAACCAGCGAAGGAGTTGGCTTCATCATTTGCAGACAAGCTGTACCCTCCTGCAGAAACTCCAACCAACACCGTCTTCTCATGTTCAAGTCTCTATATATGGGGATGCACTTCAAGAAACTGGTGGTCTGAGCAAACCACAAAGCGCTCTCCCCGAAGATAGTGTCTCCACATTCTCATGGAAAAACTACTACCACCAGCACCAACACAGGGTTACACTGACGCCCTGCATCACCCCCGGTAACCCCTCGAGCAAGGAGTTATACGAAAGAGTACCTCACGCAGTTTCTAACAATTTCTACTTAGAAAAGTATAAAAAGACATAGATCATACCTATTGTCATCTCTTGCGCTGTAGAATTGTAAACAAAAACAGCACACAGCCACACGCGGCCCCGTTCGTCATCTCCCTAAGCCTGACATGGGTCGCCTAGTGGTGGTGGAAGGACCTCAAAATTTCATCGTCCAACCACGGTTCTTCTTGATTTTCTTCCAACACCGCCTCCTTGGGGACCACCCTGTCCTCACCTGGGATTTATCTGATCACAACACTGCCTCTATCGTGGCAGTGCATCTACCAACTACCAGGAAACCTAGCACCTTTGGCTGAGTAGTATCATGCCACGTGACCTTGCACATCACAACCACAACACTATTCCTCTCTGGGTTGCCTCGGTGCTCTATGTTGTCCACGTCCATGTGCATGAGTCCCAAAAAGGGGAGACCTCCAGCGTCGAGGCCCTGGAAATCGAGGTCCCTCTTACAAAAATTTCTCTCTTGACAGTGCCGGCTCCAGTACCCTGTGATGTTTAAGGATGCACAAGGGCACTACACTGGCATGAATCTCTGCTACAGAGATCACACTAAAACTTTTGTGCTCGGAATTTATCATCACAAACCACATCCAAGGAGTACCTAGTAAGATCTGAAAACCTAGTCGCGTACTCATCCACTGCCATCACTCCCTTCTGAAGCTCCATCACCTCCCGAAATAGTAAAAAGAACGTAAGTGGGAGGGGTAGTACCCTTCACGAAACAGCTTCTAGAAGTCATCCCATGAGAGTACCGACTGATCATGCATCGGAGTAACCCTGGCTCTACCACGCCAACTGTTGGGTGGTAAAAAGACTAGCTGTAAAGGCCACCATCTAACTCGTTAGTGTCCGAACAATCTTGAAGAGGTAGACCACCAACTCTAGCCAACCCTTCACTATCCGAGGGTATGTCTCACCATGGAACCTCAGCGATCTCTGTCATAGGAACTCAAGCAGTGCGCCCAGCCCGCGCTCATCATCAGCCCTCTCTTCCAGTACTATCTGTTACTCTACAGGAGGAGGTGCTACTACCTGACCTCCTGGATAAAGGGTAATCGTATGATGGATCTCAAACTGAGTCCTCATCACTCACGGAATCATCGTCATGAACCAGATCTAGTACCCTGGCTAGCTATCATTGCGGAGACATCCCGAATTCGATCAAGGAGTACCGCAGTCAAATGAGAATATATATATCAACAAATATGGGGAGATATCTCAATAAGGACAGTCAAAGACTCAATATTATATGATGCACGAACCAAATTCCATTAGGCAAGTGTCTCAGTGTGTCGAGTCGACAAGCAGGTTATCAGGGTCCTAGTGAATGGATAGGTCGGTCGTCGCACCATCACTAGACTCCCTGGCCTGAGAGCCACTCTCGAAACTTGGTGACACTATTGCCCCAAAACCCAACCAATTCCTTTTTAGGGACGTCCAAAAAACTCCCCATGGAATGAACTACCTCTGATACCACTTTTTCATAACCCGACCTATATCGGGGCTCGAGCCACAACTACCCCAAGCTCACCTCCATAGGCCAGGGGCTAGCGACAAGTGTCGAAGGCACAATCAAACTAAGGGAGGCCTTTGCCTAAGAATCTATACACACACATGGAGCTAACTCAATGTAAACGTGAAGAGAAAAGAAAGAAAGATACATCACTGCTACAAAAAGGTACACCAACATACATGCATCAACATCTAACCAGTACAAGTAAAGTGCTGAATAGAAAAACGGGAAAAACACGGGCTCAACCAGAAAGGTGTCACAACCCAGCAACTGGTAAAACGGAAGTAAACCACTGGTGAGTCACACACAAAAAGTCCTGTTATGGCCACTGAACGCAGCCTAAGCTCTTGTGTCCTCTATGCTCCTCTATAGTCTCGACCAACCTTTCTGTCATCTACAAGAGCACACCATGTGCGGGAAAATCCCAAGGAGGGTTGAGTATAAAAATACTCAGTAGGATGCCTTGAACGCTTGAGGGAGCAATAGTTAGGTGTATATATATGCTCAACAAGAAACCCAAATGAGTTTGTAAGGGGATCTCTATCTCCAAGCTCAGCCCAAGAAGAGTCTCCAATAGTTTAAAGGATATCCAACACTGAACCCAAACATCCCGCACGTCAACCTAGGAGGTACAAGTCAAAGGGGCTCAATCACTACACCTTGATACTATCCGCTTCGGGTGGCACTGGCTCGACCGCATGACCTTTAGGTTGTGTCGCAAGGATGCGTCTCGTTGGGAAAAGAGCTCCTCGTTATCGTATGTCCTAAAGTCATGTCAAAGTTGTCAAATTGCTGATCCGTACAACCAAGGATCCCACTCTTGTAGTCATAGAGAAAAAGCCACTGACTAACCTCATAGATAAGGCCGAGTCTGAAATAAGTTTTCGGTTAACCCACTGCCCAATCCCGCTGGAGGGTAAACCTCAATAAGTCAACGGTGACCCACTGCCTAGCCCCGCTGGAGGGTAAACCATAATAAATCATCAAGTGACCCATTGCCCAGCCCTACTGGAGGGTAAACACTAAATAATTTGACGTTGAAACACTGCACAACCCCGCTTGATGGTAAACCATAATAAAAAATCGGGTTACCCACTGCCCAGCCCTGCAAGAGGGTAAACCCTAAATAAGTCGACGGTGACCCACTGCCCAGCCCTGCTGGAGGGTAAACCATAATAAAATGTCAGGTGACCCACTGCCTAGCCCTGCTGGAGGTTAAACCCTAAATAAGTCAACAGTGACCCACTACCCAGCCCCGCTGGAGGGTAAACCATAATAAAAAGTCGGTTGACCCACTTCCCAGCCCTACTGGATGGTAAACCCTAAATAAGTCGATGGTGACCCACTGCCCAGCCCTGCTGGAGGGTAAACCATAATAAATCATCGAGTGACCCACTGCACAGCCCTATTGGAGGGTAAACCCAGAATATGTCCGATATCTCCACACAACCTGTGCCATCACTGGTTGTCACTAACACCGCTCATGCGTAGGTTCGGAGTGCGTTAGAGGAATCTCCGACCAACGCCCTTTCATATTTAAACATTTAATGAGATCTCAAATGGGGATTCCCACGCCCAAACAGATTACACTATTGAAATCCTTACATAAAAACATGCAAGATAGACTATTTACTCTCCTGAAATAGACAACCGGTGAATATGGTACTATTCACCAAAGCCAGCCCAGGTGGGGCCCACACCACGATCCTGAAAAAGGCTGGGTGAACTGCACCATCATGATTCTCTCATAAAAACACATCAAAACGAATATTCATTTGGCCCGAACGGATGTCTGATGAAAAAGTCACAGTACGCTGCACACCGCTTAAAAGACGGCATTTGGGGCCCACGCCTCATCTCCGTCTTCATCGTCTGAAACCACCCTGGTCAACCTCATCTCGACGCTAGGGTCACAATGGCGCTGATGGTGCCTAAAACGAACCCCAAATACAGAATCTCCAACTCTCCGCGTTTTAAGCCAACGGGGCCCCGTGGATCCCACACTTCATCCCCAAAACACATCACACAGATCGTACCATCGCGTTCCTTACAGATAACCACGCGGGATAGGCTATTCGTTTGCCCTGAACGGACTTATATAGAATATGTCGTAAAAAAACGCAGCATACATCAGAAATCCGCCTCATGGGGCCCACGCCTCGGACCCGAATTTAGGAGGGTGGATTGTTCCATTGCAATCCCCTCGCAAAAACACTCAGAAACGAGTACCCACACACCCAAAACGGATGACTGGTGAAAAAGTGGTGTTTCACCGTAAAAAGTGAGAGCTAGTCCCTATGAGGCCCACACCTTGAATCCAACCTGAACACTTTGGAATGTGTCTTAAAAAGTTTGCATGAGGACTGGGGTCACGCTGCTGCTGGCGGCGTGTCAATCGGACATCCCAAGCAGGATTTAGGTCTGACACAACAATTAAATAATTAATTAATTTTCCACATTTATCTTTTCATGCTACCGAGCAACGAAACCAACCTGAAAAGTCTCTGAACCAACCTTGGAAGGACTATCTTAGCTTCGAGGCCAACGCGCCTCTGACAGCACGTCAAACGGAGGTCCGGTTCGCAAAGTGCATCCATCGCAGACTCTATTTAATAATTTATTATTATTATTAAATTAAATCTCATCGGGTCATCCGTCTTCGGGCATGGACTCCAAATACCCCGAAATCCATTTTAAAAATACCACCTCAATGACATGATCCTACAGCCACAGACGGCGCATCGAACGGACCTGTCGTTTAGAAGTTATGGCCCCTTGATTTCAAGGGGCCCAACCGGGTCGGTCCACCCCGGCCGGCCCAGTCCAGACCACCGGCCTGCGGCCCAGCCGCAGGTCCGGTCCAGTTCACCGCGGCCCGCTTTAAAACCATCGAACCCACCTTGGGTCCGGTTATTCAAACGGACTAACCATCCTAGCCGGTCTCCCCTCCTCGTACGCCGAGTCAAAGAAGACCCACAGCGCGCGAGTCTTGCTTCCCTGAGGTCGCCGCCTCCACCGACCGGCCAGCCTGGACAGTCCCTTCTCGTCACGCCATGAAAAGGAGACCTGTAGCATGCGTTTCTCAGTCGGCCTCTCCTAGCACCTGAGCACTTCTCCTGACCACGACGGGCCACTGCCGGAGACCCACCCTGCTGAGCGCATTGTCGCGACGCCGGGTGCTCGTGCTGCCTTCACCCCAGCACCACCCAGCTTCGCCGCTCCAAAGCCAACTCTGGCCCTTCCTCACCGCATAGCTCCACCGACTTGCTCGACTCCACTCAGGTGCCAACTGCTTGCGCCGCCATGCTGCCTCGGCTACCCACCGGCTGCACCCCCTTCGGCCAGTCGCTCCTCCAGCCACGCACTGCCCTCCGCCAACCGGCGACACCCGACACCGCCAGGCTCGCCTGCCACTTCGATTCGAACCCCATCCACGCCAGCCACCTTGTCCGAACCCCCACTCCGCTGCCCCGACCTCCGGCCACCACCCTTGCCAGAGCAGGGGATTCTGATGACCGTCGCCACCGCTCTGGTGCCCAAAATCAAAACCGAACATGGGTTTGGGATCCTCGGGGCGAGGCCTTTGTAGCGCCTGCCTCGGATCATTGATCCAACATGATTGGCACGTTCGCAAAATTTAGATGAAGAACGCCCAAGAACGACAGATAAAAAAGGGGCTCGTGCATTGGCCATGTTCATTTGGACAATGCCCCAAATTCAAAAATGTAAGAATTTAAAATGAAAAAAATGACAAAACTCCAATAATTTCACGAAGGTGGGAAATTTAATCAGAAATACTACCTCTTTGGACTTGTTCGTCTTTGGCAATGCCTTCATTGCGCTCCACCTTCGATCTGATGAGGTCTCGGTGAAGATCTCTCCTCGATCCGATGAAGAACGAAGAAGAACACCGAAGAATGGATGAGAGAGAGAGAAGAGAAGAGAGAGAAGGGAGGACCCCCAACTCCTACTTTCATATTTATAGAAAAACCCTCTTAGCGCGGAATCTGAAATCACTGCGCCCTCTCATTTTATATCGCGCCTAGGAAAAACGCCACATTTCAAACTCAACGGAAGTCTCGGATTTCCATTCCGAGGATTCGTACAAATTTTATTCGAAAATATCATCTGTGATAAAAATCACTAAGTCATTAATTCAAAAAGATGGTTTTTCCCCTGGGTGACATCTCTCGCAGCATGCCCGCGTCTGCAACTTTTACACCCTTCCTAGTGTAAAAGGCACTCTTCGGACGCAACCGTGCCCTCAGATATCTAATCCATGTTACCATTTAAGAGATATCACATTTTCTTTAGTAAACCATGTGTGTGTAATATAAAAACACTTAACATTTTTTATATAATTAATTTCAGGCACACCGGGCCTCTGAATTGAACGTCGTCTGAACGACCTACTCTGGAATGACATCAAGAAATTTTCAATGTCTCAGAGTCCCAAAACCTGGGTTCTTACATCATTCCCTCCTTCAAGATTTTCGTCCCTAAAAAGAAAAACTAGGAAAAACAACTCGGGATACAGAGCTCACACCTAGATCTCCCGCGCCAAAGAAAACATGCACAACACCATGTTGGCACAACACGCAAACCACAGACATGGTTCGGACACATAAGGTCTGCTACTCTCGAAGACATGCATAGGAATACGCATGAACATCATTAGCTACAACACATGAAAGACGTCGTGCGCAAATTCCTACTATTGGGAGGGTAGGGCAAGACGGTAGGCAACCTCTAAACCGTTTGCATGATTCCCGAACAGCCCAAAGAAACTCTGGGGACTTTCCCGGCCGCACCTCTACTTTCCATGTCACGACCAAAATCACGGTTAGTTCCTAGAACATTGTCTCATGATTCCCTCCTTTAGAATACCCATCTAGTGAAACACCCAAGGATATCCGTTCACACAAGTTTTCACATTCGGTGAATCACGACCGAGACTCTCTTACACGCTCAACCAGCGAAGGAGTCGGCTTCATCATCTGCAAACAAGTCGTACTGTCCTGTAGAAACTCTAGCTAGCAGCATCATCTCAGGTTCAAGTCTCCCTGTGTGTGGATACACCTGAGAAACTGGTGGTCTGAGCAAACCACAAAGTGATATCCCCAAAGATATTTTCTCCACATTCTCAGGGAAAAACTACAACCACCAGCACCAACAAAGGGTTACACTGACTCCCCGCATCACCCTCAATAACCCCTTTAGTAAGGAGTTAGACAAAATAGTACCTCACACAGTGTCTAACAAGTTCTAGTGAGAAAATTAAAAAAAGACATAGAGAGTACCTCTTATCATCTCTTGCGTTGTAGGATTGTAAACAACCATAGCACACAGCCGCCCGCAGCCCCGTCCATCAGCTCCTTGAGCCTAACATGGGCCGCCTAGTGGTGGTGGAAGGACCTCGAAACATCATCTGCCAACCACAGTTCTTCTTGATTTTTTTCCAACATCACCTCCTTGGGGACCACCCTGTCCTCACCTGGGAGATCTCTGATCATGACACTGCCCATGCCGTGGTCATGCATCTACCAACTACCTGGAAACCCAGCATCATTTTTCGGGTCGTCTCATGACATGTGACCTAGAACATCACAACCAAAACACTAGTCCTCTCTGGGATATCTCGGTGCTCTACGTTGTCCCCGTCCATGTGCCTGAGTCTCAATAAGGGAGGCCTCCGGCGTTGAGGCCCCACCAATCGACGTCCCTCTGCCAGAAAGTTCTCTATCGCCAGTGCCTGCTCCAACAACCAGTGATTGGTGAGGATGCACAAGGGCACTACGTTGGCATGACTATCCTCTACAAAGATCTCGCTCAAACTTCTATGCTCGGAATTTTTCATCACAGACACATCCAAGGAGTACCGAGTAAGGTTTTCCAACCTAGTCGCGTACTCAGCCACTGCCATCACTCCATTCTGAAGCTCCAGCAGCTCCTGAAACCATAAAAACGTATGTGGGAGGGGTATTACCCTTCACGAAACAGCCACTACAAGTCATCCCACAAGAGTACTGACTCATCCTGCATCTGAGTAACACTGGATCTACCATACCAACTTCTGGGTGGGAAAAAGAATAGCTATCAAAGACACTGTCTAACTCGTAAGTGTCCCAACAAGCCTTAAGAGGTGGACCACCAACTCTAGCCAACCCTTCACTATCTGAGAGTATGGCTCACCATGGAACCTCAGCGGTCTCTGGCACTGGAACTCACGTAGAACTCCCAGCCCGCGCTCGTCATCGGACCTCGCTGCCGATACTATCTGTTACTCCACAAGGGGACGTGCTAATGCATGACCTCCTAGAGAAAGGGTAATATTATGATGGATCTTGAACTGAGGCCTCTTCACTCACAGAATCATCGTCATGAACCAGAGATAGTACCCTGGTTGGCTATCATTGCGGAGACATCCCGAATCCGATCAAGGAGTACCGCAGTCAAATAAGCATATATATATCAATAACAATGGGGAGATGACTCAAGAAGGACAGTCAAAGACTCAATCCTAAATGATGCACGAACCAAATTCCCTACAACAAGTGTCTCAGAGTTCCGAATCAACAAGTGGGTTATCAGGGTCCTGGTGAATGGATACGTCAGCCGCCGCACCATCACTGGACTCCCTGGCCTGAGAGCCGCTCTCGAAACATGTTGAAACTATTTCCCCAAAACTCAACCAATTCCTTTTAGGTACATCCAGAAAACGCCCTAAGGAACGAACCACCTCTGATAGCACTTTGTCATGACCTGACCCGTACTGGGGCTCGAGCCACAACTGCACCAAGCCCGCCTCCATAGGCCAGGGGCTGGCGACCAGTGCCGAAGGCATAATCAAACTAGGGGAGGCCTTTCCCTAAGAAACCGTACACACACACGGAGCTAACTCAATGGAAAAGTGTAGATAAAATAAATAAAGATACAACACTGCTACAAAAAGGGAAACCAACATACATGCATCGACCTTTAACCAGTACAAGTAATGTACTAAATAAAAAAAGGGGCAGAACACACACCCAACTAGAAAGGTGCCACAACCTGGAAATAGGTAAAACGGAAGTAAACCACTGGTGAGTCACACCAAGAAAGTCCTGCTATGGCCACTGAATGCATCCCAAGCTCTCGTGTCCTCTATGCTCCTTCGTAGTCCCGACCGACCTGTCTGTCATCTGCAAGGTCAATCAAGTGCGGGCAAAGCCCAAGAAGGGGTGAGTATAAAAATATTCAATAGTATTCCCTGAAAGCTTGAGAGAGAAACAAGGGAGGTACTAAAATGGTGAGTAGTAGACAGAGAAAAGAACAGTGTAAGAGTGGAAAAGAGAGAGAGATTGCAGCTCAACCCAACAAGAGAAAGGAAGCATACTCATCCATAAGAAAAGAGCTAGAGACCATGAGAAGGAGTACTTCTCGTCGAGTCTTCACTTCCTATAGCAGGAGCGTAGACTCGTCCAACCATGAAGAGCTAGACATGGAAATCATGTGGCATACCTCATGCGTCTTCTCCCCTCCTAGAAAGAGAGTAACTGAACCCAAGGAGTGGGAACAACAGTAGGGTTTATATATATACTCAACGAGAAACCTGAATGACTGTGTAAGGGGATCTCTATCTCAAATCGTAGCCCAAGAAGAGTCATCATCAGTTCAAAGGATTTCCAACACTGAACCCAAACTTCCCACACATCAACCTAGGAGGTACAAGTCAAAGGGGATCAATCACTTGACCTCGATACTATCCACTTTGGGTGGCATAGACTCGCTTGCACGGCTTTTAGGTCGCGTCGAGAGTACGCATCTCTGTGGGAAAAGTGTCCCTTGTTCTCGTTTTTCCTAAGGTCACGTCAAATTTGTCACATCGCAAATCTGTAAAACCAAGGATCCTGCTCTGGTAGTCACGGAGAAGAAGCCTCTAACTAACCTCATTGATAAGGACTGAGTCTGAAATAAGTCACCGGGTAACCCACTGCCCAGCCCCGCTGAAGGGTAAACATTAATAAGTCAACGGTGACCCACTTCCCAGCCCCGCCAGAGGGTAAACCATAATTAATCATCAGGTGACCCACTGCCCAGCCCTGTTGGAGGTAAAACCGTAATAAAACATCAGGTGACCCACTGCCCAACCCTACTGAATAATAAACCATAAATAAGTCAATGGTGACCCACTGACCTGCCCTGCTAGAGGGTAAACCGTAATAAAATGTCGGGTGACCCACTTCCCAGCCCTACTGGAGGGTAAACCCTAAATAATTAGACGGTGACCCACTGCCCAGCCCTGCTAGAGGGTAAACTATAATAAAACCTCGGGTGACCCACTGCCCAGCCCTGCTGGAGAGTAAAACCTAAATAAGTCAATGGTGACCCACTGCTCAGCCCCGCTGGAGGGTAAACTGTAATATATCATCGAGTGACCCACTGCCCAGACCTACTGGAGGGTAAACCCAGAACTGGTCTGATATCTCCGCACAACTCGTGCCATTATTGGGTGTCACTAACACCGCTCGTGTGTAGGTTCGGAGTGCTTCATAGGAATCTCTGACCAATTCCATTTCATATTTCCGCATCTAATGAGATCTCAAACGAGGCTTTCCATGCCCAAACAGATTATACCTTTTCAATCCTTGCGGAAAAAAAAAGCAAGATAGACTATTTACTCGCCCGAAACGGACAACCCGTAAATATGGTACTATTCACCATAGCCAGCCCAGGTGGGGCCCACAACATGATCCCGAAATAGGTCGGGCGAACTGCGCCACCGTGATTCTCTCATAAAAACACATCGAAATGACTATTCATTAACCATGAACGGACGTCTGATGAAAAATTCGCAGTACGTTGCACACCGCTTAAAAGACGACATGTGGGGCCCATGCCTCAGCTCTGGCTTCATCTCCTGAAACCACCCTGGTCAACGTCGTCTCAATTCCAGGGTCACAATGCCACTGACGGTGCCTAAAACAGACTCTAGATGCAAAAGTTGCAACTCCCCACGTTATAAGCCAATGGGGCCCTTGGGGCCCACACCTCATCCCCAAAACACGTCACGCAGATCATACCATCACGTTACTTGCTGATAATCATGTGGGATAGGATATTAATTTACCATGAATAGACTTATGTAGAATAAGTCGTAAAAAACGCAGAATAAGTCTAAAATCCGCCTCGTGGGGCCCATTCCTCAAACCCGAATTTAGGCAGGCAGATTGCGTCATTGAAATTCCCTCAGAAAAACACTCAGAAATGAGTACCCACACACCCCAAACAGATGAAAGGTGAAAAAGTGGTGTTTCACCATAAAACGTGAGAACTAGGCCCTAGGGGTCCCACAACTTGTCTCCAACCTAAACGCTTTGGAAAGCGTCTCAAAAAGTCTGCACAAGGACTGGGGTCACTCTGCCGCTGACGGCACATCAATCAGAATCCCAAGCAGGAGTTAGGTCTGATGCAACAATTAATTAATTAATTTTTCACATTTAGCATTTTGTGCTACCGAGCAACAAATCCAACCCGAAAATGCAACAAACCAACCTTGGAAGGACTGTCTCAGCTCTGGGGCCAACGCGCCTCTGACGGCATGTCAAACGGACATCCGGCTCGTGAAGTGTGTCTAGCGCGGGATCTATTTAATAATTTATTATTATAAAATTAAAGCACTTCGGGTCACCAGTATTTGGGCACGAACTCCAAAAACTACGAAACCAACTATAAAAAGACTGCCTCACCAACACGTTCTCGTAGCCGCAGACGGTGCATCAAATGGACGTGCCGTTTATAAGTTACGACCCCTTGAATGCAAGGGGCCCAACCAGGCCGGTCCACCCCAGTCGGCCTAGTCCAGACCACTGGCAGGCGGCCCAACCGCGGGTCTGGTCTAGTTCGCCATGGCCCGCTGGTCGCGGCCAGCCTCAAAACCACCGGACCCGCCTCAGGTCCGGTTTTTCAAATGGACCCACCATCCTGGCCGGTCTCCCCTCCTCGCACGCCGCGTCAAAGAAGACCCGCAGCGCGCGGGTCTTGCTCCCCTGAAGTTGCTGCCTCCACCTACCGGCCAGCCTGGCATGTCCCTTCTCATCGTGGAAATCAAAGGAGACTCGCAACATGAGGGTCTCGGTCTGCCTCTCCCAGCACCCGAGCGCTTCTCTCGACCGTGATGGGCCACCGCCGGAGACCCGCCCTGCTGAGCGCACCGTTGCGACGCCGGGTGCTCGTGCCGCCTTCAAAGTAGCATCGACCAGATTCACCGCTCCGAAGCCGACTCCGTCCCTGCCTCGCTTCGCCAACCTTCTCGGCTCCACCCAGGTGCCCCCTAATCGTGCCACCGTGCTTCCCCGGATACCCACCGGCCCCACCTCCTTTCGGCCAGCCGCTCCTCAGGCCGCGCACCGCCCTCGGCCAGCCGTCGACAACCGACACTGCTCAGCCCGCCTATCGAATCGATCAGAACCCCATATGCATCGGCCATCTCGTCTGAACCCATGTTGCGCAACCTCTACCTTCGGCCACCACCCTTGCCGGAGCCGGGGCTTCCGACGACCGTAGCCACGGCTCTAGTGGCTCAAAATCAAAACTGAACACGGGTTCAGAATCCTCGGGGAAAGGTCTTCACAGTGCCTGCCGCGGATCATTGATCTACCATGATGGGCAGCTTAAAAAATTTTGGATGAAGAACGCCCAAGAACGACGGATAAAAATGAGGGTCGGGCATTGGCCATGTTCATTCGGCCAATGCACCAAATTCTAAAATGTAAGAATTGAAAATGAAAAAATTTAAAAAACTCCAAGAATTTCATGAAGGTGCGAAATTTATTCTGAATTCCTAGCTCGTTGGACTCGTTCATCGTTGGTGATTCCTTCGTTGTGCTCCACCTTCGATCCACAGAGATCTTGGCGAAGATCGCTCCTTGATCCGACAAAAATGATGAAGAACACCGCAGAACAGATGTGAGAGAGAGAGAGAGGGAGAGAGTGGGAGAAAGAGAGAGAAAGGAGAGAGAAGGGAGAACCCCCCACTCATATTTTCCAATTTATCGGAAAACCCGCTTATAGCGAAATTCGAAATCCCTACGCCCTCTCATTTTATATCACTCCTATGAAAAACACTACATTTTAAACTCAACGGAAGTCTCAGATTTCCATTCCGAGGCTTCATTCCAAAGTTATTCGAAAATATCATCAGTGATAAAAATCACTAAGTCGTTAATTCAAAAAGACGGTCTTGCCCCTGGTTGACATCTCTCACAGCAGGCCCGCGCCCGCAACTTTTACACCCCGCCTAGGATAAACGACATGCTCCAGATGCAACTGTGCTCTCGGATTTCTGATCGGAGTTACCTTTTAATAGATATCACATTTTTTTAGTTAACCACATGTGCGTAATATAAAAACACTTAACATTTTTTATATAATTAATTTCAGGCACACCGGGCCTCTGAATTGCACGCCATCTGAATGCCCTACTCTGGAATAACATCCAAAAATTTCAAAGTCTCGGAGTCCCAAAACCTGGTTTCTTACAAAAAGGCACCATCCTATATTAGAACATTGATATCAAAGTGATTCTAGGTGGTAAATCAATCCTAAACAAACTCCCACATTGATGGGGTCTCATCCTAACCTCTTCTAAAAATATATTTTTGTACACTTTCCCAATCCTAGGAAACACAACCATCTAAACCTCCACATAACACTACACAATCTGAAACAATATGGAGAAAGAGTAGTAAAAAGTTTTCCATCCCATTATTGGTATCAATTTCAAAAAACACATAATTGTTTACATTTTCATCATTTTTTATAATCTATATCCTAATCAAATCAATAATAACATGAAAATAATATATCGAAACTATTTGAATAATGATATATATGGTTATATCTATGAATATATGAATCCTACCTCAGAGTGATGATACATTATCATCAACTCACAATATATATACACATAATACAATCAATCTAAACATCCATATTGTGTAGTAATGTAATGTACCAGAAATTCCATATAATTTTTTAAATTATATTGAATTATTATGAGACCTCAAAATCTGACGGCGCACGATTATGAGGCCTGGAGTGCCCAGAATGATACATCAAATCTTTTATTATGCTTAAATTATCATGTGTAAGCATTTTTTCTGAAGATATAGAATAAATATGAAACGATTTCCTAGATCAGAAATCTGAGGGCATTGTTGCATTAAGAATGGCGGGTTTACCCTAGGCGCAACTTATGTTTGGTTGGGGCAGGCCTGCTGTGAGAAATCCTAAAAATGGCATAATTGTTAATAAATTAATTAAATAAATTATTTTATTTTTCAAATGTTTATAACTCACAAACGGTAACTCGGATTGAAAATCTGAGACAACTAATTAACTTGGGAGAGTATTCTTTATTTAGGTAGATACTAACTTTTTTCGGTGTGGTCCACTAGTGGATTTTAGTTTTTGGCCATAAATAATAAAATTAACAGACAATTATTTTATTGTAAAATTCATTACTTCGAAATGGTAACTCGGATTGGAAATTCGAGAGTACTGTTGGATGTTTTGGGGGTTTCTTCACCTAGGTAGAGCATAGCCTCAACTGAAGTTGGTCGAGGGAGACTGGTAGTAATTTTCTTAACTTTTTTTGGGTACGTTCAGTAAACACATGAGCGGGGTTTTCTAACATTTGAACCAGTGATCGGATTAAAAATATGAAGACACCATTGAACTTTCAACATCGGGATTCACTGATGGGAGGTTTAACCTCAACAGTAGTGGGTTGAGAGAAGAAGTTGGTTTTTTTCATTTTTTGCACAAGATTAAATACAATAAATGTAATTTATTTTTAATATCCTCTCACATCAATTTGTAATTCTTGGTGGTGGGGAACACCCAAACTCACCATTAATGTGAGGAAACCCTTGTAATTCTCCCAAGATAATGAGCCAACAATTAATAGATCTACTAATTAATTAAGTGACTCTTCACATCTTAGTCGGGGGGGATCGTTGGAAAAGGGGAGATTTGGGGGAGAGGCTTTGAGAGAGATTTTGAGAGATTTTGGGAGATTTTGGTTGGTGGAAGAAAATACTCCAATGAAGAACGTCCATCAGATCAAGAGTGAGGACGACGCATGAGCTCGGATCAAGAGCGTGGTGCGGGAGAAACGAATATTGATGTCTTCATCTACTTCCTCGTGACATCTCCAATGAACATCATGGTAGGGGACTTATTTTGAAGTATGATAAATATATATTTTTTGATTCCCAATATTTTTGTTTCTCAATGATGATGGCCAACAAAACATGGCCATCGATCCACACATATACCATGATCTTTTAATTTTGTTCTTCGTGTGTTCTTCATGCGTTCTTCAACACCTAATATTTATTGGTGCTAGAAACATGGTGTTTTGATGAGCGTGATTTATGGACGTGAATCCCTCGATTCAAGGATCACAAATATGCAATGTTTTATTTTTTGGGCTTGGAACGAAGCCACAATGACTCGCGGAAGGATGCATCCAAATATTTATTAGCATTGGAAAATAAATATTCTGTTGAGCGAGACATATGGACACGGATCCCTCGACCAGAGGATCACGAATATCTGATCATTTTATTTTTTGGGTTTATAATGAAGATGCAGTGGGCCACAGAAGGGGAAACGTGACAGTGCAATTTCAGTGAGTCTTCAAAGCGCGACTCCGGGCGAGGTAGATAGAGTGACATGTTGCATCGGTAATGTGGAGGCAGCGAGGCTGAAGGGTTCGACTGGTGCGAGTTAGGTGAGGTGTTTGGTGGCTGAATGGGTGACCAGAACAACCGTGCATGGTTTAGGCGAGTGAGGCCGGAGGTGGAGGATCCAGCTAATGTGGCGCTTGGGTTTGGTGGTAGAATACGCGTGAATTTGAGGAGGAGAAAAAACGTGAAGGAGAAAGATTAAAGAGATAAAGGGTTGAAATGAAATGAAATAAAATTAAAAGAGAAATAAATAAAGGAGGAGTGAATTGAGGGTTGTGTGGTGTGCATTATATATTTGGTAGATTGAACATGGGTTTTGGGATTGATGAAAAAAATTGGTAAATAAAAATAAAAATAATATAATAATGTTATTACTATTTTTGTTTGGAAAACAGTGTTTCGATTGTAACTTATCTGTGTGACCTCAGTTTCAGGAACTACTAGTGGCAGTGTGACCCTGACTTTGAGATGAAAATTATGAGTCCAATATTGGATGTCTTTTTCATGTTTTTGGATCAGGTACCCGAAGCACTCAAATAATATTAATATATAGTTATTATTAAATCGTCAACCATCTATAACTCATGAGTGCAATGTCAGATTGACTTATTATCAGAGGCGATGTGATCATATCATTAATATTTTCTATTTTAGTCTAATGTTGAAAATAAAATTCTGGTTCATGGCTCGGGTCCACGAAACACTAAATAATATTATTAATATTATTATTACGAGATCTTGTATTCGACATATCTCCCTCATACGGTGTCAAAATGACGAACCGTCTATGCAACAGGAAACCTTGGATTGAGACGGTTCTTTTGGTATACACCAAATTTGTTTTGGATAAATTTATTTTACGTCTGGGTTTGATTGAACATGAATCCAACTGGGACCTCAGAACTAAAATGCCAATAACTAACAGACTGAACGTCTGATTGATGCACCGTCAGTTGTGTTGAGACCCCTATTACATGGAGGTCCTTTTAGATACTTCTTCATGGGACATAATGGTAGTTTTAGTATTTTAACTATGGCTTAAGGTGTGGATCCTATCGGAATCAAGCAAGCTTAGAGCGGGAACCTTGTAGTTGGTTGTAACATGAGAAAGGAATCCTTTGTGGGATTGTGCTTGGGATCCATTGTGGGTCTGTTTCCGAGAGTCTCACTTGGATCCTCTATAATAATCCATTAGTGACTACTCTAGGATCCTATGTGGGTCCGCTATACTAGGATCCTATGTGGGTCTGATGATGTACTAGGATCTTGTGTGGGTCTGGTGTACTAGGATCTCGTGTGTGTCTGATGATGTACTAGGATCCTGTGTGGGTTTTCTGTACTAGGATCTTGTGTGGTTATGATGATGTAATAGGATCATGTGTGGGTCTCATGATTTAGGATTCTACATGGGTCTGCCTCTAAACAGAGTAATATGATTCAGTAGTTACATCTAATAATATATTCTACTATTCCTAAGTTATACCTTGTGTGAGATGATTCCTTACCTTCATGGTGATACCTTGGTGGTATTCTTCTGTGTGGCGTACCTTTGTATTTCTCACCTTCATGGTGATACCTTTGTGGAATTCTTCTGTGTGGTGTACCTGTGTGGTACTTTATGTCAAGTTGATACCTTGGTGGTATTTTTCTGTGCGGTGTACCTGTGTGGTATTTACCTTCATGGTAATAACTTTTTGGTATTCTTCTGTGTGGTGTTAACTTTGTGGTACTTACCTTTGTGGTGTTACCTTTGTGGTATTCCTTCTTTTGTGGAACAGTTGAGCCATGGGCTATAGATTTAGGCCATGTGTTTCCTCATGAATGATATGGGTATACTTGATAACATCGTATTATGTATGGGAATATACCTGTGGAAGGGCTGACAGTTTTTTTCATGATTTATAGTTTATAATTTGTGGGTTTTGAGAGACCTTTTGGGGGTATCGGGGTCCCTAATGAGTATTGTTATACACACCCCAACATGGGCTATTCATGTACATTGTTTTGTTTGGTGCAAATGATAGAAATCACTAACTAAGGACGAGGGTACCAGGACTGGAGGTAGCTCATAGTTGGACCATAGATGAGTCGTACCGTGGAGATGACTGTTCGAGTGTTGTACCTTCCCTTCAGGTAGGATCCTTGGAGAGTGTTTACATGAGATGTTCTGTTTATTTGTAGTTTCTAGTTTTCTTGTACTTTACATTTGGGCTTGAATTTTGGCCCATTTTACTTACTGTACACACTCTTTTTACAATTTAGTTTACTTGTGTTTGTATCATGTTGTGTGCTTGGTTGCGTGAGTTATAGGTCATAAAGGAAATTCCTTCCCAGTTTTAAGGAATATGCCTTTGGTTCTAGTCGCCTGCCCCTGGCCTATGGAAGGCGGGCTTGGGGTAGTAATGGCACGAGCCCCAGGGGATTGGTCATGACAAATTGGTATTAGAGGAGTCAGTTATACCGTATAACTTTGGACTCTGATCTTTTTAACGGATATAATGTTAAGTGTAGTGAGTGTGGTTATTAGTTTAGGGAATCAAGTGTTAGTGCGGCGATCGACGTATCCATACACCAGGACCCTGACTTCTGATTTCTGACTCAGTGCACGGAAAAACTGATTGCATGTGTGTTTTGAAATATTTTCTTGTGTTTTCTTGAGTTATCTCACCATGTATAACTAAATGACCATGGCACACCTATTCTTTATCAGGATTTCATTGTGTAGACACCCAGCTAGGATTCCCAAGGGAGTACATGATGATGCCCCACCAAGAAACGAGGATCTGGTGTTGGGCCCCCTTACTATGTTGGCACCTTCGAGTGGTGTACCAGTAGCTCCACCACCCATTGGGCAGCAGATACCATAGCCACACTAGAAGATGGTGCACACCGACTAAGCGCATTGCACATGTTCCAGCAGCAGAGGCATCTGAGGTTTCAAGGCGAGATAGATTCCCACGCAGCTGAGGGCTGGATGGAGGGGGTTGCTAGAGTTTTCCACCGAGTTGAGACACTAGTAGAGATGATGGTGATCTTAGCTACTAGACTTTTTCAGTGAGTGACCATTAGGATAGTCCGCATAGTGATGAGGCTTTGGTACGTGAATCATTACTCGGGATAGAACCTTCGGGTAGTGTCTCAGCTATATCACTTCTTGTTGGACAACAGTTACAACTAGTAGTACTAGTATAGGACACATATAGTCTTAGTGCCTTATGCGTGATTTAACATCAGATACCACTCAGGTTCCGAGGCGAGCCCAAATCACAAGTGGTAGAGGACTGGCTTGAGAAGATAGCTGAGATTTATCTGGAGCTTCTACAGCTTTAGCAGGACAACATGTCGGTAGCTGAGTATTCATCCAAGCATACTGATAATTCATGTTACTTGATTAATATGATACAATCAGTGCTTTGGGTCTCATAATTTCGAGTGCAGTGTGTTTAAGGACATCCTAGGTAGTACTATTCCTCTTTGCATTCCTACATATATTGGGGTTCTAGAGTGTAACTTTGTGTTTGAATGTTATTTGGATAAGAATATACCACTAGTGAATGTTAGTTGTGGGAAAACACAAAATGTGTGCCAGTCTAAGGGACTTCGGCACGTAAAAATGTTTCATGAAGATGAAGTGTTAGGGATAGATGAATCCATAGGGCCGTAGACATAGAAGATGAGCTAGGAGAGAAGCATGAGGTGGTTTACATTTCGACATGTTACAGCCACCCCCTAATGTGGTCCTCCCTGGGCTTAGGGAGATGGAGGACAAGGGAAGGGAGTAGCTACATGTGGTCAAGGAGTGCGACCTGAGGGATCTAGGAATGATTCGAGCTATGGTATGTGTCTACAACTAGCTGTCGTATCAATAGAGATAGGTACCAATCATTCATTATTTCCACGAATCATGTTCAATACCTAGAGTTTCTGGTTAAGTCGTTGACTTGACCCTCACTTCTGAAGATACCATTGAGGAGAGACTCGATAATCACACTTACGTCGAAGGTGTTATCTGAACCTTGATGCGAGAGTTTCAGTTGGAACCTATTGGTGGCAGCGTCGAGGCCCTACGATGTTAGTTTGGGTATGGACTGGCTATCCACAGTTTATACTCATATTGATTATATTAGGAAAAAAGTTTTTGGTTTCTCTACAATGTTATAATGGGGTTTTCCTTGGTCCGAAAAAAGGAAACCCAGGCAGCATAGGATCAAAGCATGCATATGAGGGTTCAGACGATCACTCATGAGTCAACCAGACACACCCTTATGGAAGCTGGAGTATTAAGATTTCAGTTCCTAACATGAGTGGAAGAGCATGGGGACATCTTATCAAAATATGTTTCCAAGATTACCTCCCCAAAGGGAGAGAGATGCCTGCATTTTCTAGGTACTACTGAAGATTTGTACCCGACTTCCCTAGGGTAGCGACACCCTTGTTATCTTTGAAAAAAAGGGGGATCCTTTCTTGTGGAAGGAGAAGTGTCAGTAGTGATTTTTAGAGCTGAGACAGAGACTGACAAGTAGAACTATGCTACCCATGATCTTGTGTTAGCAGCAGTGGTCTAGGCACAGAAGGTGTGGTGGAATTTCTTGATGGGAGAATGTTTTACAATCTACTCGTACCACAAGTGTCTCAGTTATATCTTCTCTTAGTAGTACCTGAAGCTAAGTCAAACGACATTGGCTCAAGATCTACCGGGAATATGACATCGAGATAGTTTATACTCCTAGGAAGGGGAATGTTGTATCAGATGCACCCAACAGAAGATCTAGAATACTGCTTCTAGGTGAGGAGACCGAGAAGCTGGTTTCTTTATGGATATCCTGTGTGGACCGAGATGGAGTAGTTTTTCTTCAGTCTCTTATAATCACTCCCTGACTTCGTCAGTGAGTTAGGGAGTCATTGCTTTGGGACACTGACTGCGATGCTCGATGTGTTCAGATATCTTCAGTGTAGGCAACTGATGGATTTTCTGAAGGTGGGGAGCACGTCGACCATTTCATAGGACGTACCATGTTACTGGGACCTTCAGCGTCAGTAGTGGTGGCTAGGGATGAAGAAAGCAGTCGAAGATTTTGTATCATGATGCTTCACTTGTTAGCAGGTGAAAACTGCTCAGTACCGGCAGAAGTCTTATGCTGACAGGATACTGAGTCCTCTGGATTTCGAGGATGGTGACAACATCTTTCTACGGGTATCACCTCGATGAGGTTTGCGGAGATTTGTCTGGGGTGTCATGTTATCTCCAGGGTTTATTGGACCCTTCCAAGTCCTCAACAGAGTTGGCGAGGTGGCTTATCACCTAGCACTTTCCCCTCAGTTCCACTGGGTGCATGACGTCTTCCACATATTCTAGCTAAGGAGATACATGCACAACCCATCTCACGTCATTGTCCACAGAGATCTGGTCATCGAGAATGGGGAGACATTTTCTGGTGTTTTAGTGGATATTGAGGATTGATAAGAGAGATTCCATCATGGGTGATCAATACTTTTGGTGTCTATGATTTTTCACCACGAGAACCTCAAGGAGAGCACATGGGAATGGGAGTCTCAGATTCGTTCTGAGTTCCCCCATTTGTTTTCCTTGTTTTGTTAATGTGGATTTTGAGTACGTAAAGACCTAAGCTATGGAGAATGTAATTTCCTAGAACTTCTATATTTTTTTAATTATATATAATTATTACGAAACCACAAAATCTGACGGTGCATGATTCTGAGTCCCGGAGTGCCCGGAATGATCCGTCGAAATTTTTGTTACGATTAAATTAGTGTGTGTAAGTAGATTTATGGAAAAAGTGGAATAAATATTAAACGGTTTCCTAGATCAGAAATCTTAGGGTACCTTTGCGTTAATAATGGTGGGTTTACCCTAGGCACAACATAAGTTTGGTCGACATGGGCCTCATGTGAGAAAACCCAAAATTGGGATAATCGTAAATAAAATTATAAAATAAATTATTTTATTTTTCAAATTATTATAACTCACAAATGATAACCCTGATTGAAAATCCAAGACAACCGCTGAAATCATGAGGTTATTCTTTATATAGGAAGATACTAACATTGGCCGGCGGGGGCCACCAGTGAATTTTTGTTTTTGGCTGTAAATAAAATAATTAAGTGACAATTATTTTACTATAACATCTATAATATTTAAATGGTAACTCAGATTGAAAATACGAGAGTACCGTTAGGTTCTTAGGGGCGTTTTTCACCTAGGAATAGCCTAAAATTGGTCAGAGAAGGTTGAAGGTGACTGATAATAATTTGCCGAACTTTTTTTGGTTACTTTCAGTAAACATGTGAGTTGCATTTTTTAACATTTGAAACGGTTGTCAGATTAAAAATAAGAAGACATTGTTGAACTTGCAGAATCGGGATTCACTTAAGGGAGGTTTAAACTCGACAGTATTGGGTTGAGATAAGAAGTTGATTTTTTATTTTTCATGGAGGATTAAATAAAATAAATATATTTTATTTTAAATATCCTCCCACCACTCATGTTAATTATTGGTGGGGGGACCACCCAAATTCAACATTAACATGAGGAAACCCTTTGAAATCTCTCAAGTAAATTAGAAAACAATTAATTGATCTAATAATTAATTAAGTGGATCCTCACCTCTTAGTAGGGGGGGATTGTTGGCAAAGGGGAGATTTTGGTAAGAGCCTTTGGGAGAGCTTTTCGGAGCTTTTGGATGGTGGAATAACATCCTCCAATGAAGATTGTCCTATGGATCAAGAATGAGGGTGACGCACGAGCTCAGATTGGGAGCATGGTGCGGGAGCAACGAACGTCAACGTATTAATCTCCTTCCTCACAACATCTCCAATGATCATCAATGTAGGGGGTTTATTTTGAAGTATGATAAATTTATATTTATTGATTCCCCCTATTATTGATTCTCAACGATGATGGTGAAAAAAACACGACCATCGATCTGCACATATACCATGATCTTTTTATTTTGTTCTTCACGCTTTCTTCATGCGTTCTTCAACGCCTAATATTTATTGGCACTGGAAACATAGATTTTTGCTGAGCGGGATATATTGACATGAATTCTTCGATGCAAGGATCGCAAATATGAAATAGTTTAATTTATCAGGCTTGGAACGAATCTATAATGTCCCACAGAATCAGGCGGCCAAATATATATTGGTGCTGAAAACACAATATTCTGTTGAGCCTGATATATGGACGCGTAGCTCTCGACCCGTGGATCGCAAATATGTGATCATTTTATTTTTTGGCTTTAGAATGAAGATGTAGTGGGTTGTGGAAGGGAAAACATGATGGTGTGATTCTGGTAAGTCTTCATGGCGCAGTTCTGGGCGAGGTAGATAGGGCGACGTGCTACGACGGTCGAACAGAGGCAGTAAGGATGAAGGGTTCGACGGGTGCGAGTTAGGTGAGGCGTATGGTGTCTGAATGGTTGACCGGCACTACGGTGTAAGGTTCAGGCAAGCAAGGATGGAGGCGAATGACTTGGAAGATGCAGCGCTTGGGTTTGGTGGTAGAATAGGCGTGAATTTGTGGAGGAGAAAAAAACATGAAGGAGTTATATTATAGAGATAAAGGGTTGAAATGAAATGAAATAAAATTAAAACAGAAATAACTAAATGTGAAGTGAATTGAGGTTTTTGTAGTGCGCATGAGATCTTTGGTAGAGTTAACATGGGTACTGGGATTTCAGAAAAAAAATGGTTAAATAAAAATAATAAAAATATAATAATGTTATTATTATTTTTGTTGGGAATTTCGTGTTTCGGTTGTAACTTATCTATGCGACCTCAGTTTCATGATCCACCGGTGGTAGTGTGACCCTAACTTTGAGACAGAAATTATGAGTCCAATATTGGATGTCTTTTTTAGGTTTTTGGATAAGGTACCCGAAAGGCTCAAATAATATTAGTATATTATTATTATTATTATTAAATCTTAGACCCTCTATAACTCTTGTGTGTGACGTCCTATTGACCTACCATCAGTGGCGATGTGATCCTATCATTAAGACGGTAGATTTAAGTCGAATTTTGAATATTAAATTCTTTTTCATGGCTCAGGTCCACGAAACACCCAATAATATTATTAATATCATTATTACAGGATCTTGTAATCGACATATCTCCCTCATACGGTGTCGAAATGATGAACCGTCTGCGGCACCAGAAAAATTGGATCAAGAAAGTTATATTTTTATACACGAATTATGATTCAGATACTGTTGGGGTATGGCAAGGTTGGATCGAACACAAATCCAACCGGGCCCTCGGGACTAAAAGTCCAATAACTTACAGATTGTGCGTCCGATTGATACACCATCAGCCATGTTGGGACCCCTTTTATGAGGAAGTCATTTGAGATACATCTTCATGGGACTTCATGGTAGTTGGAGTATTTAACCTATGGATTGAGAAGAGGATCCTACCAGAATGAAGCAAGCTCAGTACGAGAACCTTATAGCTGGTTGTAACATGAGAAAATATCCTTTGTGGGTCTGTGTTCGAGAGTCTCACTCAGATCCTCTCTAGGAATCCACATGGGAATACTCTAGGATCCAACGTGAGTCTGTTGTACTAGGATCATGTGTGGGTCTGATTATGTACTAGGATCCTGTGAGGGTTTGTTTTACTAGGATCCTTTGTGGTTCTGATGTTGTATTAGGATCTGGTGTGGGTCTTTTGTACTATGGTTCTGTGTGGGTCTGTTGATGTACTAGGATCCCGTGTGGGTCTGTTGTACTAGGATCCTTTGTGGGTCGGATGCTGTACTTGGATCCTGTGTGGGTTTGATGATTTTGGGTCCTACATGGGTCTTCACCTTAACAGAGTAAGATGATTCAGTAGTTACATATAATCATATCTACTATTGTACCTAACTTATACCAGGTGTGAGTTGAGCCCTTACCTTCGTGGTGATACCTTGGTGGTATTCTTCTATGTGGCGTACATGTGTGGTACTTACCTTCGTGATAATACCTTTTGGTATTCTTCTGTGTGGCGTACCTGTGTGGTACATTCCTTTGAGGTGATACCTTGGTGGTATTCTTCTGTGTGGTGTACCTGTTTGGTACATACCTTTGTGGTGATAACTTTGTGGTATTTTTTTGTGTGGCGTACCTACGTGGTACTTTCCTTCCTGGTGAAACCTTTGTGGTATTCTTCTGTGTAGAGTTACCTTTGTGGTACATACCTGTGGGGTGTTAGCTTCATGGTATTCATTCCTTTTTGGAACAGTTGAGCCTTGGTCTATAGATTTGGGCCTTGTGTTTCCTCATGAATGATATGGGTATACATGATAACTAAGGTATATGTATGGTCATATACCTAAGTAGGGATAAAAGTTGTTTTCATGTTTTATGGTTTATCCTTTGTGGATTTTGAGATACCTTTTGGGGGTCTCAGGTTCCCTACTGAGTATCATTATACTCACCCCTGCACGGGCTACAACTGAACCTTTTTTTGTTTGGTGCAGATGAAGGACAACACTGACTAAGGGCGAGGGTATCAGGACTGGAGGTAGCACGAAAGAGGACCATAGACGAGGCATACCACAGAGGTGATCATTCGAGAGCTGTACCTACCCTTCAGGTAGGATCCTTGGTGGGTGTTCACAGAAGTTTTTCTGTTTACTTGTACTTTATATTTTTTGTATACTTTCTAGTTGGTCTTGTATTATGGCCCCTTTTAATTACTGTACACACACTTTTTTACTACTCAGTTTTCTTGTGTTCGTATCGTGATGTGTGCTCGGTTGCCTGAGTTACATGTTATAAAGGCAATTCCTTCCCAGTTTTATGGAATACGCCTTTGGTGCTAGTCGCCAGCCCCTGCTCTATGAAAGGCAGGCCTGAGGTAGTCATGGCATGGGCCTCAGGGGATAGGTCGTGACATGTAAACAAAAAAGGGATTTTGAATCCTTTCCACCCAAAACCCTATATCACAGACTACTGTAGTTATAATAATTGATTGTTCATCCCTTTGGTAAAATGAGAAATATATCCAAGTTAAATAATACTAGATAATACGTCATATTATTTCATTTTCTTAAATTGATGGGATCATTAATTCTTGTATCATATCACATACAAATCCATGACCTATTTGGAAATTATGGATACATCTTCCATATAAGGCCTTTATCTACATTACTTTTTGATGAAAAATATCATGATGTTTTTCTCAACACATCATGCCCCTCTCCCTTGATTAAGATACAAATATCTTTGATATTCATAATTCTTTAGAGGATACTATATCTTTTTTTATAATGAATCAAGCCACAAATTCCAATGTTAAAATAGATAAAACTCAAATAGTATATATTTTGAGGTTCACAACCTTGTAATGAGTAGGAAACCCCATACAATTTTCTTCTTGGGTTCTAAGAACTACCATCCCAAGTGAAATATAGTAAATAATGATCGAAATGAATCACTACCATTTTTGACTATATATAACAATGAAAATATGAAATTCTTGATATAAATCTTATTTAAATAGTGTCATGATAACTCCCATGACATGATGTTATCATAATAGTTTCCATTATATTGATTAAAATACCAAAAAAACCACAATAAATGTTTAAAAAGTGAATTATGTGATCTGAAACAATATATTTGGATGTAAGGCCTCTACAAAATGACTCTCTGAAGGCTTCTTATATTCAGAAATTACAAATCAAAAAACATTATGTTTATATAAAAATTACCAAAATCCAACGTGATTGAACAAACTTATAAGATATTATGAATCACTTATTAGCTATTTCATATGAAAACAATGGAAATGAAGACAACCTAAAATTATTCGTGAATATTATCACATGAAATGAATGAATACTCATACTCCATGAAGAAAAAAAATTATTATAGAGTATCCCCACCAAATATAAAATAAAATAACAAAACCTAGTTATCCTTCAAAGAATGAATCAAAGTGAAATAAAATAACTATCTCATATAACCCTTACTTAGACTATTGGTTATAAATGCATTTTTCAAATATCTATAGAATTTATTGATGAAAATTACAAATAATATTCATACATGAACATTCATCATCAATCTAAACAATGTGGTGATGTTCTAACATATAGCACTAGACATCATCAGAATAAACCTCATTGGGATGTTGACATAGTCTAATATATGGAATAGTGTAAACTATTAGGGACTCCCTTTACTCGAAACATGTAATATCTACTGTGAATTAATTAATATTCAACTTTTTCCCAAATTCAATCAAATTCAATCATAGGAATAAAAAATCATGATATATGATCCATACCTAAGTCAAATCTTATCATATATTATCACATGACTTATTATTTTTAGTAAACATAATTTTATTTAATTGTATAATAGGCGCTGTAAAATACTAATCCATAAATGGCCTACCTTGGTTACTTCATAGGACCCATCCAGTTCATAATGATTCCCTCCCAACACTTGCAATCATCACTAGTTCAAATCCCCATACTACACCCTATCCTTTTACCATATTTTTTAATATGACACTATCAGGATCCTTGCTATACTTATACTCATATTTACGTGATAGTGAATACATTAATGGTCATTAAATCTCTCATATAATAGTCATGGGACATGGAATAGAACAGGGGCTATAAATTGAATATATTTGTGGTATTATCATCACCAAAAATATTACAACCAATAATATTTCCTAAATATTAAATAAACCAACCCATTATATAAATATAATTTCATAAAAAAAGATTTAAATATGAATTCCATGAATAAACAAATTTTTTTACCATAAAACCATATAAATCTAAAACACTTCACCGTTTAGTAATTCTTAAATAGATCTCTAACTGACTCACGTAGACATGAATATAGTATATATATATTTATAGGGTGTGAATAAAAGAATAATCAGTAGGACCCTCCTCAAAACCACTCATGTAAATGTTAAAAAATAATTTTAAAGTCTAAGGAATAATCAAATGAAAATAAATAATTACCGATATAGGTAAAATTAAATCCAATACTAACCAATTCTTTCTCAGTATGTATCACATAGGAGTAAGGAACAATATAGTAAAATAATATACAAAATAATTTTAACTCGCATCAACTTATCTAAAAAAAATTTAGTCTAAATCCCAAATTCCAAACATCCTATACATAAATTCTTTCTATATGTTTTCCTTCCCAACCAGTACATCATATCATAGACATATAATCAACTCATACTATAACCTATACACACATATCTGAGTAATATCTCATCAAAAATATAATGATGTAATATATATAGAAGCTATCCCATGTGATGTGTAATTCATTTCACTGCAATCTGTCATATCCCATGCAATTAGAGCTACAATAACGACAATCAATAATATTGGAATACATTTTTTGGGAATAACAGGTATCCCTAAAAACATCACACAAATATAAAGTTAAATTGAGATCCAGCATATCCCATATTGACTATAATCTATACAATAAATCATCATATCCTAGATATGCTTACACATCATTGTATGTCTAATGATAGAGTGATAAAGTAGTATTTTTCTATCTATTCCCTCAATAATATAGATATTGGAGAAAAACCAAAAACCCAAAATGATTCGGAATCAACATCAAAACTTATGTTTTTGTAGAGTTTATAAAATAAAGAAACATTGTGTGTATATATATATCTATCTCCCAACAAATGTAGGGGATACTACCTAGCCATAGACTCGAACTATAACAATTTCCCTACAAGAAACTTATAACATCTTGAGATTTTGGTACCTTTATAATAATACTATATTCTATGGATTTTGTCACATGGAACACCAACATTATGTAACGACACATTTAAAAGAACAATAATGTATGAACATTCCCAGAAGAATATAATCATTGTTCGATAAAAGGATAACAATCAATTAAAATAATTAAACATTTCTATTATTATCTAATTAATATTTTAAAAAATGTTCCCTTTAAGACAACCACAAAAATGGTATTAATAAAATCAAAGATAAATTATTATTATAATAATAATTTTAAAATAATATATTAATATTTTATTTTATATATGTTTTTATAAAATATGAAAAAAATCACATGAAATTTAAAAAGATATTTTTAAATAGAAATAATTTAGTTATAGTTTTTAATTTTCTAAGAAATATATATTCTATAATTTTAATTAAATACAAATCTATTTATTTTGAATTTATAATGTCAAAATTTTCAGAAGTTAAAATTTTAAGATCTATTTAAAATAGTTTATATTTACGTGAATAGTGGAAAATAGAGATTCTACTAAAATCACTGAGGTTATGTACATATCCCTACCAAATAATGTATAAAAAATAGAAATAATTAATAATGATAAATGATATACCTATTTTGTAATAAAATATATTTCAAAATATTATTTCCCTATTAGAAAACCTATGTTTGAGAACTTTTGTGATATTTCACAATAAAAGATGCTTTTTGTATTTTTTTTAATTAGATATTATTTTGTAATATGTTTTATTATTTTTAATTTTTAAACCACATAAATTATATATTTATTATTTTAAACAAATTTTTATAATGAAAATAAAATTAATTAGTAATTTTATACCAATACAAACTTTTAGAGGAAAATATTCTCATTATTTAACATGTGTTTTTTACAAATTAAAAGGGATTATATTAAATTAAATATTTATTACACAGTGAAATTTTAGATAATAATTTTTTAATATTTTTAATTAGTAGGTTAAAATAATATAAGAAGGTTTATTTTATTTTTATTCCTAAAAAAATTATATTTGACAAAACTTGATCCATTGTTAATGTCTAAAATATTAAAATTATTAAATCAAAGGGTATATGTCATGAAATGTATTAAAAAAATTCTAATTAAGTGGATGAGATATTATTCATAACTTTCCACCCTATTCTCCATTAATTCCCATTTTTTGTTCCACTTGACATGTGAAAAATGTGATCACATTATATGAAGTTAAAATATTTAAGAAAACTACCATTCTCACCACTTATAAAAAGGGTCTCTAAAAACCACATCCTGAAAAATACAATAATTAAGTTTCAACCGCTAAAATATCCCATTATATATAAATTCTTACAATATTCCTTCCCATTAGTATTTTTTTCATAATATATTTACTTAATATTTCTATTTACAAAGAGTCTTACATGGGAAATCTGTAGTTCTCAAGGTGTTTTCAGGTTTTTACAAACATTTATTAATTTATATAATACCTTAATAAATATAATATTGTAATTTAAATGTTATTTGACACTTATTCTTTGTATATTTAATGTTATTATGATTATGGAATGACTATTAACCACATTTCAGCATTTTTTTAATAAAAAAATGCTCATTTATGCAATGTACAGATCATCACCTTGATGTAGCAAGACCTTCTATTTTTTCACTATTACCTCTATTTGAATGTTATAAATGATTAATTTATTACTGAACATGGAATTTTTAATGAGATATAAATTATGAAAAATTAAAATTATAATCCAACTAATTTCTCTCTCATTCTTCAAAAAATGAAATTAACAATCATGATATGAAAAGACTACTAACCTAAGAAATAAATATATACTTTATTCACATTACTTATTTATAATTTATTAAAATCTATTAAAATATGATTCTCAAAATTAATAGTATCTACATAGTATCATTATTCTTATTTAATAATTAAATTATTCAGAAAATAAATTATTTTCATAACCATACTCATCCATTAATCATTATATCTTTATTTTTTGTTGCAAAAGACAATTACATGGAAATGAAATAAAATTATGATTATATATTATTTGGAATGGAAACATAAATATTAAACTCAATAATTGAGATACTAAATATGTTTATTAATGATCATTGAAACATGTTCAACCATGATTTTGGTATTAAAGATCATAATAAAAAATACAATATAATTAAATTATAACATGAAAAATAATTATAAAAAAAAAATTATAGTACCTTCTAATAACTTTTAATGATGAAAACATGGAGAATAATGAATACTCGTCCCATTATTCTGAAACATGTTCAATGAAATAATAATTAATCACACCTAATATAAAAAATATAAAATAACTAACTAATGAACATGTATAGAATAATTATAAATTATTAATATAAAAGTTAATATATTTAAACATGTTTTTCAATACATTATTAATAAATATTAATTTATATATGTTGTATTTGTGTGAATTCATATAACTGGGGAAACAAGGTATGAGTTTCTTATCTCAAATTTTAACCACTTGAGAAATATTATTAATTATAAACCATGTTTTCATTGTAATTGTTTACATATTTAATCATTAATATTTGTTATCTGGATTATATTATATAAAATTAAATTAAATTTCATATTCCATTTTTCATCACTCATGGGTATTTACCAATAAAATTGATAATTTTTTAAAATATGTTTAACTGAAATACAATTTCAAGACACATTTTTGATATTTCATTAATTTTTTAAATATTGAATTAACTAACATATTTATTTCATTAGTGAAATATATTATATCTTATGAGATTTTATTATCAATTTTTTGATCTGTTGGTTAACATCCATTATTTCTTATGTCACCCAAATAGTGAGGGTTTCATCACCAATCTCATTTATGATATAGATAATTCTTTTAACACGTAATCTATATTGGTAATTTTCATTATTTTATATCAAAATATATAATAATTTTATTTTTCCTTTCTCATTCTCAGAATATTACTTGATTTCACCATATTCTATTATCCCTAATGGATCATTACATACCAATTTTAATAAAACTGACATCACCTTTTATGTTCAGATAGTAGCTTCCCCTTTTAATGTATGTATTTATTTGATATTATTTTTAATTTTATTCTCAATGAATGAATAATTTATTAAGTTCATTTTATACTTCATGACCATATTTGTATGTCCTAATTAAGTTCTTTATCATTTTTTGTATGGGTTAATTTCATTAAAATGTGGAAGATAACTATTTTTAATGTTTTCGGTGTAAACATAATTATCAAAAACATTTTTAATTTTGTATAAAAAAATGCCTCTATGTTTTAATGATTTATAAAATAAAATATTATTATATTTATATTAGAATGTATTCATTTTGAAATAATTTTAAACGAAGAAGGATATTCATTTTTTCCAAAGTGATTTTTAAAATGCTCTTTTTTTCATCCAAATCATTTTTTCTCAAATATTATACAAGTTGAAGGAAATTAATAAAAATTTACCTATCACATCAATGAATTATTGTAAATTAATTTTTGATTTAATTTCCATACATTTGTTTTTATGGGTGTTTTCCATGCATTTTGGTGGAAATGGTGGGTTTTTAAAATTTGGGCCAAACCGTGAGCCCATTTTCAAATATAAAAATGAATTTTGTTTCTTTTATAAATCATTAATTTTTCAGCATTTTACAATCATTAAACTTCCCAATTTTTATAACATAGTATATTGAAACCACCATATCCATTGTGACCACATATGACTCAATAATAATGATGGGTTTTTATTTTTTTATTAAGGTGTTGGGAAATCCAAAATACTCATTTCCCAGTTTAACTAATTCAATTAATTATATAATATCTCATTCAATTTTTAAGTTTTTAAAGTGATTCCAACTCTCACCTGAGCCCACAAACCCATGGCACTCCCCCATTCTCTCATACCCCATTGTGAAGCTCAATTGAATCAAGAATATGGGCGAAACATCTCTAAATTTCATATAACTCCCATATTTGAAGAGGTAAATTCATCATTTCACAAATCATTCTATTTTTTCTCTATCTATCCCATTCTTATTCCTACATGACCTCCTAATCCTTTTACGAATATCACTTTCATTTATAGTTGTTTTTAAATCAAGAAACTGGTATATTTTGGTCGTTTTTGTAATTATTTGTTTGGGTAAGTGTTTTTCTCTTCAATTAATTCCTTCTCCTTATGGTTCCCTCCCTCATTCATGAATTTTTAGAGTTTCAATAAGTTAGGGTTCATACCTAGGGTTTATTTGGGGACTTTTTGGTGAAATATTATGGTTTAGGGTTCATTTTTACATTCTTGTGGTGCAACAGAAGTGCAATTGTGGTTTCACACCAAGATTAATGTGTTTTGACTCAAAAGGTAGGTGGTCCCAAGTGTAAGCAATTTTTGATGAGTTAAATTGCTTTATTTACTGGTTTTAATGGTACTCATTTGATTATTTTGTGGAAAACCATTTATGAACGATTTTGTTAGGCATTTAATTTTATAGTAGCATTACAGCTTGAAATCTAGTGCTTTTCACGGGTGACTCTTGGGGTAATGTTTGGGTGTATTTTATAACCCATGAAAGTAAATTAATGGTGTTTAAAGGGGCTTCCAATTCTATTTTTTTAATTCCTTAGTGTCATGTGGGCATTGAAATGGGGTTTTTGAATTGGTTCAAGGTGTAAAACCATGATATACTTCTTAGAAGTTATTAATGAAAATGTGTGCTTTTTAGGTATGTCTTTTCGGGTGTTAATTGAGGTATTTTTATAACACTTGGTGGTAGATTAATAACTGTTGTTAGGACTGCCAATTATGATAAGGATTGGTATTGGTATGAATTTGGAATTGAATGAGGTACTTGAAATATGTTTTCTATTTGGAGAATAGTTACACCACTTGGGTTTGTTTTCTGAAAAGTGTGAATTTTTTTTTTGGTTAAAAAAAGTGGAAAAAATGATGTATATGTAATTTTTGGTGGGTTTGTTTACCTAATATGGGTTATTTAAAGGAATGGTGGTTATTTAAGATGTCAAATAAATTTTTAGAATGTTTTATAAAGTGATGAACTATTTTAGAAAATGTAAAAGGAGATACGAAAAATGGTTGTGGGCTATTTTGTGTGGGTGTATTTAGAAAATTGAATTCTGTTGATGAATGAAGTATTATATGATATTTAAGTGGGATTTTATATGATTTATAATGTTTTTATAAAAAAAATTAATGGTTTTTTATAAGTTTTAATGAAATGTGAAAAGTGTTATGGGTTATTTTTGGTGTGAGTATGATTTCAAAAAGAATTTGAATGAAAAATTGGATTTCATGGCTTGTGTGAGGTACATGTGGGGTGTTTAGTTAAATTATTATATGAAAATAATATTTTCATGTGAAATTTATATTTCTTATCTTTTTGAACTAGTTTGAGCACAATGGGAAACTCGTGTATCTTGGCGGTCGGACATGTACTAGTGTGCTAGTGCATCTGTGGGGTTTGGCCTTAGTTTCACATATCAAGATTGAGGCTTACAATAGTAACCAAACTATGATGATGATGATTTGGGACCACTTGGTTATGTGTATTTTCCCTACAATTGGCTTGTCCACGAGAACAAATATTGTGTTGGTTACTCTTACCGAGATACAAGGTACCTAGGACCCCCAACTAGCAAGTGCCTATGGGTTATTTCTTATTACTTATGCTCATTAATTACATTGTTCTTACCATCGGCATACAATATAGTTGTATGGAAAATTCCGTAGTGTAGAAATTATTTTTAAAATAGTTGATTCTTAATGATATCCCACATGGAAACTATTTTAATTTTAATGTTTCAACTCTTAGAAATTGTAAAAAGCATTTCCATTTTATTAAATTTTCGAAGAATTTCACCTTTGAATGTTTATCACTTGGAATATCTTAGTGGTGGAATATTATTGGGAATTTATTCACATGATACTTACACCTTTGGTTGTAAGTAGGATTGGTTATTTTTGTTGTTGTAGGTTGGGTACCTTTTTTAGTGGCAGTGGTTCGGGATTCTAGCAGGTCCTTATTGGTGAAATCTTGTGGAGATGGATTGAGGGTGGTGCCCCTTTCCATGAGGGTTCTTGGGATATTTCATTTTGGTTTGGTACATTTGTTATAGTCTTGGTGAGTTGTTTTAAACTATGTAATTCAGTTCTGAATTTTTGTAAAATAATGTTTGGTTTAAAAAATAATGATTCATTTTATTGGATTTATTTGTTGTTATATGATTATGAACTCTGGTAAATGATTCCCAATTTTCATTCTATGATACCTGGTAACTTGTGACAGCCCATGATGTTTGGGAACGCCCTTCGGGACCTTTCCCATGCCAATTATTGGCACTGGTTTTGGTGGAGACCATATTTAGTTTGTGAAACAATAGTATTAAAGGAGGTTCGGGTTAACTCTTTGGGTCATTTTATTTTTGGAAGAGTCACGATAATCTGGAGTTAGGATTGATGTGATTTGGTATTCGAGCTATGGGTTGTGTTCCTGACCACCACACCTCATGATGAGATTCATGTAAATAGGGGAAGACTAGAATTATCTGTGTCCTTTGGTTTTCTTGGTTTGATGATGATTAGGAGAAATGAAAAGATAGTTGGGTTAATGGTCTCAGTGATCTCGCAAGGCCTAGAATGCCATGTGGTTCCAGAGATATTCCATAGAAAACTCTCTATTATGATGAGGTGATAAGAATATTTCCACTAACCATATATCCAAGTCTCCCATTGAAACTAGTTTCCTCTTGCATTGTATTATGTTCTTTAGTTTTGAAATCTTGAAACATTGTTTTTAAAGTGACTTAGTTTTAAGAAGAATAAAGTTTTTTTAAAATGATTTTAAAATAATGAAAGAATGTATTGATTTATTTAATTGTGTAAGTGAATTTTCATAATTTTTTTGATATAGAAAATGGTGTTCTTACACCTCTTTTGAAAACAGGAACTATATTGAAGTTGGTTTCGAAAATGTGTTTCCAATGGAGATTTCTAACTAATCAAAAGGTGTTTTAATGGGGTGATATGTTTTAAAATTCATGTGAATAAATTGAATGTTAGTTTCAATCTAAATGGTTGTGTCTTTTTGAATAATTTTGTAAGATTTGAATTTTTATTTTGATCTTGTGGTTAGTGGTATTGAGAAAAAGGATGTGTTGGTTGACCGTTTTGGTTTTGAGAGGTGTAATGATTTTTTTAATGGTATTTTTGTGAGAGACCACATTAACGAGGTTATATCGGATTATGGATAGTTAATGGCACCACAGGATAAGTGCTAGGACAAATATGAGGGGGGTTCCCTATACAGCACAAAAACATACATTTGTGTGGCCCATGGGGTACCTTTGGAGGATACACTCACCGTTGAACGGTTTTTTTTCAAAGAAATGTTTTTAAAGTAAAACATGATGTATTGATTAATTATTTGGGATGGTTTATATTATGTTTTTGTAAAAATTTTGATGTTGTGGGATGTGTTAATCCCAAGAACATCTCATTTTCGAACCATGTTTTGGGTTTCTGTTTAGTTGGTTAGATGGGTTGAAGGACCAGTTAGATGTCTCTTCTGAGATATGTTTTAGGAAACCATTATGGTGGTTCCTTTCATGTATTTGGATTTGTTTTGAGGAATGTTTCCAACAACGGAACATCTTGGTTTGGTCCTTGTTTTCTCTCATTGGATAAGGTATGCCCCATTAAGGGTTAATGCGGAACAGAAGTTAGATTAGGATTGTTTCAATATTGGAAAATCCTCTAGTTGATCAATATATTTAATATTTTATCTATCCTTTTGGATTGAGTAAACACCCATTCTTTTATTTTATTTTTGGTTTCTCTTTTAGTTATAGAATTCTCATGGTAGGTTGTAATAGACCTTAGTTTCTTAAGTTTCCTGATTCATCAAAGGTGGAAGTGGTATGTGGTTGTTAGTGTGGATGAGTGTCTCAATGGTTTCTAAGAGGGCCTCTAGGTTATTCATAGTTTCTTTGAAGTAGGAGTTCATGATAAACCACTAGTTTTCAGAATCTGGTCATGAGAGGATATTGTGGCCACTTTATGGAATTCTGTATTGATTAGGGACCTGACATAAGGTCATATTCCAGGTATTGTTTCTATCAGTCGCAATGGTCATGTTCAATGAAACATTGTGATTTCATGTGCTTGTTTGACTATAATGGTGAAGGTTGTGGAATCCTATAAGATTATTTGTTATGTTGGGAGTATGTCTCCATTGCAAAAACATCAGAATTATCTATTTTAGATTAAGTTGCTTATATGTGTCCTTTCTTTATGTTGTTTCTCACCCGATGAAACAAGGTGTGATGTGTGTGCATCTTCTACGACGTTGTTTCAGTGAAATGTTGGATTAGGGTAAAGGGAGTTTGGAATGTGTTATGTCTTGTTAAACTTATCATGTATTATGGTATAGTTTTTTGTATCACCATAAGAAGAAGTTATATTCAGGTGGTTTCCAACGCCTTACTACCAGGTCGATGATGCTTCGATCATTTCAGCTCTTTCCATAGGTCTTAGAGAGTAACTCGCACGTAGTCAGGGGAAATTACAGGGTCGTTCAAACCCTTGTACAACGTCTTATACTTACTATGAATGATAAGAATAGTTTACACCTATTGTGTCATCATATTGTTCCAGTTTATCCCATTTGCTGGTAGAGGTGGGAGGACCTCATTTCCATGTTGTAGATTGAGTTCATACTTTCCCCCTTCTGTTTTGACTTGGTATTTGGAGAAATGTTTGATGTTTGGATAGACAGGATGATCACACCATTTGCGCATGGTTAGTAGTGACCATGCCCTAGAAAACCATGTAGATAAAAGGATCCTCACGGTTAGAATGCATTTTTACAAACCATGCAGACTAACCTTGCGACCATCACAACTTATTAAATTTTGGGGTCTTTCTGCACCGTCCCATGCTGGTCGGTTAAGATGGTTTCATGATATGGTGGGGAGACCCACTATGATTCTTATATATGTTCTTTTATAAAGGTCCTATGGAAGTTTACCCCTTGAACTGAGGAGTCTGTTCAGGCCTCCCCCAATTACTGTCCGAAATCTGTTTTGGGAAAATTTAATATATCTCTTAATGTGGGGAGCCCATTTGTGTCTCCCCATTCTAGTAACTCATATTGGTCCATGGTATTGTCCTGGTGGGAGGTAGTCTCATTCAAATCTATCTAACTACCAACATCTTCCTAGGGTAAATGATGGGACTAGAGGGTGCCCAATGGTTTAGTTAAATAAATGTAAGGGTGACATTGATTGTTTTTCTGGTTCATCTAGGTTCATTACATGAGTCTTGTTCATATAGTGTTTTAGGAGTTTCCTTTTGGGGATAAAGTGTAAATGTTCTTGATTAGTAAAGGAAATTGATTTTTGTTTTCGTTTTTGAGATTATTCCATCCTTAATCAATCATTAGAGGTGTTTTATCCTTTCAGGGAAGGACCAAACTTGGCGAAAGAGTACATTTATAGTCTATCAGTTGGGTTTAGTTTTTTTGGCCTTGTGGTGGCTTCCCGAGGGTGGAATTTTTTTTTGGGGGAAGAAATGTCCCATCCATTAATTATTTGAATGTAATTTGTCATTTCATTTATATACTTTCTTTTTTATGGGGGTTTCCCATGAATTTTTGTGCAAATGGTTGGTTTTAAAAATGTAGGTCAAACTGTGATCCCATTTCAAGAGTAAAAATTACATTTTGTTTCTTTTCTAAATACCTAATTTTTCAACATTTTACACACATTCCACATCCCAATTTTACAAAATTAGTATATTAAAACCACCATATCCATTTGGACATCATATGAATCCATAATAATGATGGATTTGGGTTTTTTATTACATTTTTGGGCCAAAACAAAACCTCATTTCCTACATTATCTATTTTTATTAATTCATTAATATTTCATTACATTTTTATGTTTATTTGGAACTCTCACCCATGACCACTTACCCAAGGCGCTCCCCATTCTCTCCTCCACTAATTTGGAGGAAAATTGAAACAATAATTTTGGCGAAACATCTCTAGATTTCAAAAATCTCCCTTATTTGAAGAGGTTAATTGATCCTTTCATAACTCCTTTTACTTTTACTATTTTTCTCCCATTCTAGTTCATACATGAACTACTCATCCTTTTTCTACCCTCACGTTCATTAATGGTTGTTTTTAAATTCAGATACTAGTGTATTTGGGATGTTTTCTTCATGATTTATTTGGGTAAGTGTTTCTCTCTTAATTTCCTTTCTTATCCTTAGTTATTCATCATTATTTCATTAATTTATAGTATGTGATGATGTTAAGATTAATACCTAGGGTTTTATTTGGGTTCTTTTTGGTGAAATCTTATGGTTTCGGATTTTTTCTCACTTTTGTGTGGTGCGGCGGAGGAGCAGTTGAGGTTTCACACCAAGATTCAAGGGTTCTGACTCAAAAGGTAGGTGGTTCCATGTGTAAGATATTTTTGATGAGTTATCTTGCTTTATTTACTAGTTTTAATGTTCCTAATATGATTCTTGTTGTGTGAAAACCTTTTTTATGGATTTTATTAGGTGTTTAATTTTATAGTTGCATTATGGAATGAAATTCGGTGCTTTTCATGGGTGACTCTTAGGGTAATATTTGGGGGTATTTTATTAAACATTAAAGTGACTTATTGGTGTTTAAAGGGGATGACTATTTTGGTTTGTTAATGCCTTAGTGTCATGTGGGTTTGGAAATTTTGTTTTTGAATGGGTACAAGGTGTAAAGCCATGTTGTACTTCTTGAAAGTTATTTATGAAACCATGTGTTTTTCATGTGTGTCTTTTGGGGTGTTAATTGAGGTATTTTTATAAAACTTGGGGGTAGTTTAATAAATATTTTTAGGGATTCCAGTTCTATTATGGTTTGTTATTTTTATGATTTTGTAATTGAATAAGGGACTTAAAATGGGTTTTGTGTGTGAATTATAGTTACACCCCTTGGGATTGTTTTAGGAAAATTGTGAATGTTTTGTTTGGTTAAACAATGTCGGAAAAGGGTGTATATGTACTGTTTGGTTGGGATGTTCACCTTTTATGGGGTTTTAAAAGGTATGGTGGTTATACATGTTGTTAAATATTTCTTTAGAATGTTTTATAAAGTTCTGAAATGTTTAATAAAATGGGAGGAGAGCTTCAAAACATGGTAATGGGCTATTTTGTGTGAGTGCATTGTGAAAAATTATGTTTTCTTTATGAAATAAGTATTATATGATATTTGAGTGGAATTTTATGTGAGTTATAATGACTTTTAGTGTTTTATAAAAAAATTTAATGAATTTTTGGAAGTGTTACATATATGTGAAAAGTGTTGTGCACTATTTTCAGTGTGAGTTGGATTTCAAAATGCTTTTGAATGAAAAAGTTGATTTTGGGACTTCTGTGATGTACATGAGGGAGGTTTGGTGAACTCGAGATGTGTAAATTATATTTTCATGTTAAAATTATATTTCAAAACTTGTTGAACTTGTCTTAGCACAAAGGGAAACCCGTGTATCTAGGTGGGTGGACGTGTACTAGTGTGCTTGTGAATCAGTGGGGTTTGTCCTCAGTTTCACGTACAATGATTGACGCATACAACACTAACTAAACTATGATGATGATGATTGGGGACCACTAGGTTATGGGTATATTTCCAAATAGTGGATCGTGCATGAGAACAAATATTGTGATGGTTACTATTACTAAGAAAATATGTACTTGGGTCCCACAACGAGCTAGTGCCTAGGGGTTATTTCCTATTGCTTGTGCTCATTAGTTACTTTGTGATTTCTATCGGCATATGTTATGGATGGATGTAAAATTAAGTAGTGTCAACATTATTTTTAAAATATTTTATTTTTATTGATATCCCACTTCAAAACTATTTTATTTTTTTAGATACATCTTTTAGAAATACTTACTAGAATTTTCTATTTATGAAAACATGAAATCTTTTCATCCTTGAATGTTTATCACATTGAATATCATAGTGGTGGTATCCTACTAGGAATTGTATCACACCCTAAATACACCCTTTGGAGTAATTATACTTGGTTATTTTTGTTATTGCAGGTTGAGTACATTTTTTAGTGCTAGGGGATCAGGTTTCTAGTAGGTCCTTGGTGGTGATGTCTTCTGGAGATAGCTTGGGGGCGATGCCCCTTGGCATGAGGGTTTTTGGGCTCTTCCATTTTGGTTTTCTCCCTTTTTTATAGTCTTGTTGATTTGTTTTAAATTATTTAATTCAGTTCTGAATTTTTTTAAAAGATTGTTTAGTTTGGAAATTCCAGATTCATTTTATTTGATTCATTTGTTGTTTTATGTTTTTAAAATTGGGTAAATCATTCCCAATTCTCATTTTATGACACCCGGGAACATGTTATAGCCCATGGGAATTGGTAATTTCTTTCAAGCCTTATCATGGGCTGGGTTTGGAACGTGTTTCACTGGTGACAAGATTTGGTTTGTAATATTACCATCTATTTTTTCAAGACAGATTATGAAATGTTCATGACAATCATAAAATTGAACCATTAGTTCATTTTTTATTTCATCGTTATTGATTTTTTATAATAAAAACTTTTCTTAAAATTTATTTCCTTTCTGAATACCCAATTTTATATTTCATTGAATAATGGGTGATAAAATAGATTACATACATTGATTGATTGGGGAAATTATGGAGTAAATCATAAAGCCATTATCTACGAAGCTTAAATACCATATTTTTTGTTATCGTAATTAAATGGTATTAACCTGGAAAATTAAAAAATATCATTTGATACATGTTTATTTTCCATGGGGATATATTTCAATGATTATTGATGAAATTTTGAATATTTTTCATTATCTTATACCATTTTTTAAATATAAAATCCCAATTTTATTTTCGTGAGAGAATTATTAAATTATATAGAACTAAAATGTAATTATGGTGATGCCTAGGGTCATATATCACACTATAATGGAATAAATAATGTTATATATCTTCGGTTACAATATAGAATGGTCCTTCTAGGGTATTCAGAAAATGTAATGGGATAGAATTCTTGGATATGTTCACAAAATAAAGAATGATCCGTCTTAGGTATTCTCATAGACTAATGTGTGGGACTCCTTGGATATTACCACATTATGATGATACCATATACTTATTATTTTGAAATTTTTTATGCTTATTATTATAAAAATTTGATCTTCTTATGAATCATGATTTTTGGTTTATGTTTTCACATTGTCTTGATTATTTTCTTATGTAATTATTTAATATATGACATGACTCATGTTTCATGAACTATGATTTTATTGGTATGGTTTTTGTTATATTTCATTATTATATAAAAACTATTACCATATAATCAGTCAGGATAATTGATTTTTATTTATTATGTTTGAAAATGCAACATGGTTGATCACACCTCATTATTTTGTTTCCATTTCCCTTGGTAATAAGGAAATGTATATCATATGAATTTTCAAGAAGAGTAACTTTTTCATAAAAATTGGAGATGTTAAATACTTTTTTGGATTATGTAGTTTCATATATAGTGGGAAAAAATTAATTTAATCTAAATATCATGAAGTTGAATAATTATATCAATTTATTAACACATTAATTCACTAAATGTAAAACTTCCAAATAAAATCAATGTTAGATTAATCATTAATGGATTTGTATTTATGGATGTGTAAATATGAAATTATGTAATGTGTGTTATTTTTAGAACAAGATCAAGGAGTACAGTTATTGGGTACCAAAATTGGTAACATGGGATGGTTTAGATAAATATCAATGTTAGGATGATATCATTTGATGATAGATTTAGAGTTGTAATTTTCATGTATTCCTTGTAAGATAAAGATGATCATAGTATTAAAGGCCTAGATAATCCATTTTGTTTGTTATATAGAATATTCCCTATTTTTTAGTGATTTTGAAAATAAATCATTAGATGAAACCCTAGTAATATGGATAAATATATGATAACATCCTAATGTTGTGATAAATAAGATAAAATGAGGTTATCATTACACCAATACACCTTTTTGAAAATTAAAATGGGACTCTAGATTGGGAATATCTACTCTTAAGGTTGGTAACCTTGAAAAGAGAGTGACATGTTATATTTCAATCTTCAACGGGTGCCTAAAATAATGGTTTAAATGCACAGTTATTGTAACACCCCAGCTTCCATGGTATGTTTCTCTTTGAATAATACAGTAGCGTGTGTTGTACGCAACTTCGAGTTCTAACACACACCACAACCAATCAAACTAGCCATTATTAATATTAATACACACTTTTTGAAAATTTATAAATTTTATCTTTCAAAATGGACTTCATTTTTGGATTCAGAATATTGAAATTATTCTAGGGTGAAATTTTGGTATTTTTCTGAAAACATTCATTTTTTGATGAATTGTGAAAAACACTGAGTTATAGTTTAAAAACGAATTTTTTATTTAAATACTTATTTCTTTTATTTAAATTTATTTTAGGAGAAAATATATACATAATACACATAAAAGTTCAACTTAATTCATTGGATTTATTTTAGAATAATTATATATATATAAAAATTTTATTGAACTTTTCACCGTCTTTTACCCACCTCCTAGGAGAATTTACAAATTAACATAAAACTTAATTTTACCGCTTCTGTTATTGGAATTTCAAAAATCTGAGAGAAAAAATTAATATCAAGGAGTAAAATGTGGTTCAATAAGATAAAAATATTTTTTTTGCTGAATAGTAACTTTTTACTTTTATTTACCACGGTAAAAAGTAAATAGGTTAATTAAGGGTAAAAATGATATTATTATTATTACCCTAACACATGCCCTAATTCTATTTTATAAGTATAATTCGACCAAAAACAACCTTAGGAATAAAATATTATCATTTAAGTCCACATAAATTAGATTTGGACATTTATTATTATTTAATTCAAAGAAGAGTTAAAAGAGTTAAAATCAATGTTTAATAACTAAAACATTTTTAATATAGGGTTATACATAAGATAAATTCGATTATAAATATTAATTAGAAAGATAAAAAGATTTAATATATAATGGTATTTTACTTATAATTTTTATACATATAATAATGTATTTTATTTATGACACAATGATGATGCAGTAATTACCTTATTTGTGAAATATAAAAATAATTGATATTATAAATACCAAAATAAATATAATTTTATACTTTTAATGAATTAAACGAATTTTATAGGTTAATATGACAGTTTATGGTTTATTAAATTAATTAGGTTTGAAGTAATAATGTTGTTATGAATTTAGAAAAAACAAAATTCCAAATATTGTCAAAATCGACATAAAAGAGTTTTTAAAACAAATATTATATTATTAATTGATATTCAATTATTAAAAATCTAAGGTTCGTCCAATAGACTTATATAATGATAAGTGTATCATTAATGAACCACTTGGGGTTCTCTTGGAAGTATATAGTAAGTTTATTAACCATATAATATAAAAATACAAAGAGACATGGTAAATGGAAAATTATTTAACTAAGAGTTAAATCTAAATGATAAGTGTAAAATAGTGACCCAAACCTATCTAAAACATATTGGTTGAGTGTGTTTTGACTAATTCCCACCTTAGACTTAAAATAATTCAGTTTGGAGCCATTAGAAACTGAATATGATTTTATTATAAAATAATACTTTATGTTTTTCCTAAAGAGCCCCTCCTCCCCCTTATAAAAGGACACCACTTCTAACCAATTCTTTGTACCTTGAAACCCTTTTGGTTCGGCGAAACCCTACCCAAATATTCTCTCAACTTCCCTTACTTCAACCTAGTGGCATTAATTTGATCATAAATCCAACCTAAGAGCCCTTTTGATCAAATCAAAAGGAAGAACCCGAAGAAGAGGTAATGTTTTCACCACCCTCTTTCTAGTTCCTTTCTTCTTCCACTTCTTATTTATTTGTTATTTCCATTATAAATTAATAACCCCAGTATAATATATATACTATGATGTTATTTTAAATATGGTACAACCGTATTATTTGTTTTTTCTATCATATGAATAAAAAGTCACCACACGTGCGTACGTACGGCTTACCGTCTCCATGTCGTGGTGTAATTTGTTATTCAATCATTTCATCATTTGGATGGGTATAATAATGATTATAACTGATGTAAATAATAAATATAACATGATAATGATTCTTTATATATGATATATCATTCAATTATATACTATTTTAATATCAAAATAATGATATTGTCGCTCATGCGTACGTACGGACTACCGTCTCCACGAACGTGATGAGATTCACTCTCCATCATATCCATTCAAGACTAATTCTCATTTTATGATTAAAAATAATGTTTAAGGACTTGATATAATTTTGGATATGAATAAGATACAACCTATCCATAACAAACATGACTTATGTATCAAAAAATATAAAAGAAAATGAGTGAGTTAACACTCGAAATGACAATAATACTGAGATATTATTAACAATGCAATGTTAAAAGTTCATATATCATATCATATTAGTGTATATGATTATTGTATAATTTAATAATAATTATTTTACCATTATAAAGGATGTTAAACTATCCTCGACCAAGCAAAAGTACAAGGTAAGTGTAACGCCCTGACCCCAGTTACCCATAGTTGGTGCATTATTACATAACATTGGCATGATCACAAGAAAGATCATGTACCGAAGGACCGATTAGTTTAGCAGTCTTGGAAAATAGATTGCATACATGAATGTCACATTGCACAGTAAGACATAAAAAACAACATAAATAATCTTTATGAATGCCATTATTCCCTTGTCTTCACCATGCATGTCAATCACAATACACTTCTTGGAATCCTGGGAAAAATAAAACATAGAAAAGGGGTGAGCTCAAATTCCCAGTAAGGATAACAATATAGCAGAAACTTTCATAAATAAGAATAAACATTTAAGGCAATGTATAACTAAAACAAAAGCCTTTTAAAATTGAACTTCAACATAGTATGGCAAAAATAAAATGAAATAATTCCATTTACTTACTCACATGGATATTCTACTAATCGAATAATGACATGCAATATCAATAACCACTTTCATAATGATGGAATGCATAATGCCAGACTATCATAACCACATAGACAAGGCCTCGTGCCATGACTACAAATAAGATTTTGTCAAGGCCTTCTTCCAAGACACTAGTTTGTCTCATGAGACCTACTGATGCATCGAGGAGCTATAGTGGGCTCCACCCGTCACATATTATGTCCAATGAATTCCTAATATGAACAGGTTTAAACATAACATAAACATTCGTATTAAAACTAGCATATGAAATGTCAATACTTTCTTCATAAACCATGAATGATATAACAATAACACATCCACAGTCAAACATATCACAAAACCATAAATACAATATGGAATTATTGAATCATAATAAATCAACTCCAAATAAAGTTAAAATCCATCAAAGGATGTTGACATAGATGAAATCAAAACTCTTTTTAATAAAATATCTATTTATATTTTGAAATCATTTAAGAGTCATATTTTTATAAAATAAAACATTTTCTTTGAAAATATTCTTATAAGCTTGTAAGGGAAGCTTTAAATATTTTATAATGGCAGAAAATAGCCGCACCCGTCGTATAAGTTAAAAAACATTTTACCTTAATTCTGTCAAAAAGGCTAAAAAGCACCTTGTTTGGAAAACAACAGAAAGATTCCTTTATAAACCACATATAAAATTCAACAAGGGTATAAATGACTTTAAACCATATTCTAGTTAATAGTAAAAATGTTTTTGAAATACATTTTTAAGAAACAAGGATGTGGATGATAAAGAAGTTCCAGTAGATTATTACGTATAAACAACCTTGGATAATGAAGAGATTGCGAAATAAACCCTTACCTTGTACTTTTCCTTGGTTGAGGGTAGGTTAACATCCTGTATAATGGTGAAATAATTTTTATTAAATTATACAACAATCATATACATTAATATGATATCATATATGATCTTTTAACATTGATTTGTTAATAATATCTTAGAATTATCGTCGTTTCGAGTGTTAACTTACTCATTTTCTTTTATATGTTTTGTTACGTAAGCCATGTTTGTCATGGATAGGTTGTATCGTATTCATATCCAGAATGATATCAACTCCTTAGATACTATTATTAATCATCAAATGAGAATTATACTTGAATGGATAAGATGGGAAATGAATCGCATCGCGTTCGTGGAGACGGTAGTCCGTACGTACGCACGAGCGACAATATCATTATTTTGATATTAAAATAATATTTAATTGGATGGTATATCATATATACAGAATCATTATCATGTTATATTTATTATTTACATGAATTACACATCATTATTATAACCATCCAAATAATAATGTTTTGAATAACAATTACACCACGATGTGGAGACGATAAGCCGTACGTACGCACGTATGGTGACATGTCATTCAAAGGATGGATAGAATACCGAAATATGGTTGTACCATGTTTATAATAACATCAAAGTATATATAATATACTGAATTTATTATTTTATAATGGTAATAACAAAGATAGTAGAAGTGGAAGAAGAAAGAAACTTGAAAAGGGGTGGTGAAAACATTACCTCTTCTTCAGGTTCTTCCTTTTGATTTGATCAAAAGGACTCCTTAGGTTGGATTTCTGACTAAAGTAAGGCCTCTAAGATGAATTGAGAAAATTTTGTAGAGTATATGGGCAGGGTTTTTCCGAACCAAAAGGCTTTTATGGTGTAAAGAATTGGTTAGAAGTTGGGTCCTTTTATAAGGGGGAGGAGGGGATCTTTAGGAAAAACATAAAGTATTAATTTCTAATAAATTCATATTCGGTTTCTAATGGATCTAAAGTATATTATTTATATTTTAAGTTGGGGATGGGTCGAAAACCACTCAAAAAATTGTTTTATTCAGGTTTGGGTCTCTATATTAACCTTATCGTTTAGTTTTAACTCTTAGTTAATTAGTTTAACAATTACCATGTCACTTTGTATTTTATAATATATAGTTAATAAACTTACTATATAGATCCAAGAGACCCCCAAGTGGTCCATTAATGATACACCTATCATGATATAAGTTTCTTGGACGAACCTTAGATTTTTAAGAATTTAATATCAATTAATAATATAATATTTGTTTTAAAAACTCTTTTATGTCAATTTTGACACTATTCAATAATTGATTTTTGTAAAACTTATAACAGAATTATTACTTCTAAAAAAGTTGATTATATCAATCATAACATGTCATATTAACATATAAAATTATTTTAATTCATAAAAAGTCTCAAATTATATTTTTTTGGGTGTTTATAATATCAATTATTTTAATTTTTCACTATTATGGTAATTACTACATCATCATTGTGTCATAAATAAATATCATTATTTAATGTCTAAAAATTATAAATAATATACCATTATTTATGAAATCTTTTTATCTTTATAATGAATAGATATAGTCTAAAATCCAACATATATAACCCTATGTAAAAATTATTGTTCTAAAATATATATGCTTATGTCATTTTTGTATTTATTTTATCTTAATTAATATAAAGTGTCATTATCACTTACAAGTGGATCCATGGGGTCCCAAAATCGACCCAAAGATTCATATGGTCGGACATGTATCCACCAATAAGGTTAGAACACGTTTTAGAGTAATTTAATATTATTTTAATATTATTTTTTAACCCTTATTTACTGGATTTACCCTTTAATAATGGTAAATAAAATATTTATCGAAATAATTATTCAAAATGTCTAAAAATAAAAGTTACCTATTTAAAAAATTAGGAAATCCTGATTCCAAATATGGAATCCATTTTTTCAAATTCAAAACACAGAAGTGGAAGAAATTAATTTAAAATTAATTCCCGCTGTCAAAACAAAATGCGTGTTTTTAAGATATAATAAATATCAAAAGATTGACACTTGTTTATGTCCGGTTTAATTGTGAAATTATGTCCAATCACCAACATTTTATTAAATGGTAAAAATATATTTTAAATATACTTTAAAACCACTCAAATTCATAATTTATCACTAATAATTATTTTGATTAAAAAATTTGTTTTTAATTAAAATTTAGTAATTTTCACTATTCATAAAAATATAAAAGTTATCTGAAAAGTACCAAAATTTCACCCTAGGCTAAATTCAATTATCCGAATCCAAAAATGAAGTCCATTTTGAGAGATAAAATTTATAAAATTTTAAAAAGTAGGTATTACTATTCATTGTGGCTGGTTTGATTGGTTGTAGTGTGTGTTAGAACTCAAAGTTGCGCACAACACACGCTACTGTATTATTCAAAGAGAAGCGTACCGTGGAAGCTTGGGGTGTTACATATTAAATTTTTTATTCCCCCATTCTAAAGAATAAATTTATTTAGAAAACTTTAATATATAAAAGTTTAAAATATTGGATTTAAAAAGGGTTCACTATTAATGTTGGTAAAAGTGCATTTTTGAAAAATAATTCTTTTGTCTGAAAAAATGAATTTGTTCTTACATTATGTCTAAGAAACTCATAATATGAATTCTAAAATTATAAGGATTATATAAGGTTCAAAATTTATTTAACACTATTCATAACCCCTTTTGAACAGCTTGTTTGGTAAGTCATGGTGCGCTTGAACTCGGTGTTACGTGTCGTGCAAGTTATTGAATTATTTTGAAGAGTACATACTATGAAATCTTGGGGTGTTATAGTAAGGGTTTATTGAACAATCACTTCATTATCCGAGATTTTTTATATGTAATTATCTACTGGGACCTCTTTATCATCCACATCCATGTTTCTTAAAAACATATTTCAAAACATTCTTAATATTTTATAGAATATGGTTCAAAGTCATTTATACCCTTGTTCGACTTTTTATTAGATGATTATAAAGGAATCTTTCTGTTGTATTCCAAACATGGTCCTTTTTAACCTTTTCAACAAAATTAAGGTAAGAATGTCTTTTTTAACTTATACGGCGGGTGCGGCTATTTTCCACCATTATAAAATCTTTGAAGCTTCCCTTACAAGATTATAAAAATATTTTCAAAGTAAATGTTTCCCTTTATAATTATGTGACTTTTGAATGATTTCAAAAAAAGTGACATTTCTCTCAAATAGTTTTGATTTCATCTATTTCAACATCCTTGGATATATATTAATCGTATTTGATGTTGATTTATTATGATACAAAACTTCCATATTATATTGAAGGTTTTGTGATATTTTGGACTATGGTACCATTCATGGTTTATGAAGAAAGTATTGACTTTTCGTACGCTAGTTTTAATACGAATGTTTATGTTATGTTTAAACATGTTCATATGAGGAATGCATTGGACTTAATAAGTGACGGGTGGAGCCCGCTATAGCTCCTCGATGCATCGGTAGGTCTAATGAGACAAACTAGTGTCTTGGCACAAGGCCTTGACAAAATCTTATTTGTAGTCTTGGCACAAGGCCTTGACTATGTGGTTATGATAGTCTGGCATTATGCATTCCAATATTATAAATGTGGTTATTGATATTGCATGTGATTATTCGACTAGTAGAATATCCATTTGATGAAGTAAAAAGCATTATTTCAATATAATTTTTCCATATTATGTTGAAGCTAAAGTTTAAAAGGATTTTTTTTTAGAAATATATTGCCTTAAATATTTATGTTTATTTATAAAAGTTTCCACTATATTGTTATCCTTACTGAGCATCTGAGCTCACCCCTTTCAATGTTTTATTTTTCCTAGGATGGGATGAAATTTTTTATAAATGACCTGCAGGGATAGTCTGAGGGGATATGAGTGTGGTCTATGGAGACTATGTTGTTGTAGTTTTTCACTTTATGATGTAATGTAAGACATATGAATGTATCTAGTGTTTCCAAGGCTACTAAACTAATCGGTATTTCGAGACTTGATCTTCTGTGATCATGCCAATGTTATGTAATAATGCACCCACTCTGGGTAACTAGGGTCGGGGTGTTACAGTTGGTATCAGAGAATGTTTAGTACACACCCTCGAAGATAGATTTAGATAATCTCTGATTAGAGCATAGAGCCGTAATATAGAATTTGAGGATTAGTATAGAATAATTTCCTAGAATTTTGGAATTCTAGAGATTTTGTGAGTTTTCCGAGCAATACATCCCTGTCTGGATATGAGCAGGTAGAGGCGGATCTGGCACAGATGTACCTAGGGGTAAAATCGAAAAACACCGCTTTGAGCTAGACTCGAATGGGAACTGGTGCACGACAACGGGCCTTGCTGCACTCTTGTTTACGACACTCCTGGGGGATACGCTTAAGATAATTCTCATTATATTTACAAACCATTATCAAGGGTTTATGAGTATATACTTCCTAAAAAAACATTTTTTTATGATTATGGATTATATCCATAAACTGTTCAATTTATGTTAAGTATTTTACAAGTTTGGAATTATGTATTTTGATTCATAAACTAATCTAGTTTATACCATTTTTTAGAAATGGACCCTAGTGGAAGGAATGGAAATAGTATGAATGAACTCACTCCATGTAGGGATTTCCCTCCTGATCAATATAATTATACTAAAGCTGGTGATACAACTGGTGCTGATCAGCTTATCACCATACTGGGACAACTCACTCTGGTTATGAAAAATAACCTTACCCGTATGGAGAACCCTGATCCGAAGAGTGGAGGATGAATGTTAGATCGCTTCATGAGGTAACAACAACCAACCTTCAATGGGGGTACAAATCCACTAGTATCTGAGCAATGGATAAATTCCCTAGATAAAATATTTCAGGCTTTGGGAAGTAGTGAAAGGGAAAAAGTTGTTAGGTCAGTTTACCGCCTCACTAGAGATGTTGATCAATGGTGGTCACTGATTCTAAAAACAATGTAAGATGAAGAAGTATCAAGTATGGAATGTATGGAGTTTAAAGTTATTTTCATAGAAAAATACTTTCCTCATGACCATCGAGCGGATATGGAAAGGAAATTTCTAAGTTTGAGGAAAAAGGAGGATGAGAATGTCGCAATGTATGAGGCTAACTTTACAAGGTTAGCGAGGCATGCAGCAGATTATATACGTAATCCAAGGAGTAAGATTGATCATTTATTTGATGGTTTAAAACCATTTCTCTGTCAAGATTTAGTCTCACAATTCTTCTCGTCGTACGAAGATATTGTCGCATGTGCTATCAAGACAGAAAAATAATTCTCTAAGACTTACGACATTAAAGCAAAGAAAGATAAGAATAGATCTTCTAATCACTCTGGGAATAGAAATAAGGGGAAGAAGGGAAAATTTTAATATCCATCCTGCAGTAAATGTGGGAATAAAAACCTCGGTACTTGCTTAAAGTGAATGGGAGTCTGTTACAAGTGTGGTGAAAAAAGACACCAAGCTCGTGATTTCAAGGGGAAGAAGGAAGATACCGATGTTCAATGATACAACTGTAGGGATATGGGACATTATTCAAATGAATGTCTTAAGTGTCAGGGGAACTTACCTTAGAAAAGGCCAAGGGATCAAGGACAAGCTTATGTTATCACTACTGCTGAGGTAGAAGCTCTGAAAGACAGGGTGGCGGGTAATTTAATGGTTTCCTCATGTTTAGAAAATGAATTATTTGATTCTCGATCATCGCATTGTTTCATATCTTCCCTATTTTCTAAGAAAATTTGATAATTCCAATTTGATTTAACAAGGGATTTTTCCGTCAGAACTCACAAGGGGAGTATCATTTCAACAAAGTTTTGTGAATCATTCCCCATTAGAGCATATAAATATTCTTTATCTACTGATCTCATCATCATACCTATGATTGAGTTTGATACAATCCTCAGTACAGATTGGCTTTCGGACCATGATGCACATATTTATTTTAAGAAGAATGAGGTTACGATTTTTTATGATGATGATGATAAGGAACACCTTATCATTAGAGCAGAATCGTCACCACCTAATTCTTATTAAGATCCACCCCTAGTAGCTCAACTAAATTCAATTATCAGGGAGGAAGAGAATGAAATAACTGTGGGTGAGGAAAGTAATGTTCAAATAGATGATTTTTTAAAAAATATGTAGATGTGTTTCTGGAAGATTTACCTAGACATCCTCTAGAATGAGAAGTTTAGTTTTCCATTGATTTATTTCCTCGTTCAAGGCCTATATCAAAAACCCCTTATAGAATGGCCACTGTGGAATTATTTGAACTAAATAAACAACTAGGGGAATTGAGTAATAAGGGATTTATTCTCCCTAGTGTTTCTCCATGGGGAGCCCCTGTCCATTTTGTTAAGAAGAAAGATGGATCTATGAGGTTATGTATCGACTATAGGGAAACCAATGCTATAACAACAAAGAAAAAGTATCCCCTACCACGCATTGATGATTTATTTGACCAAATACATGGATCTCAATACGTTTCAAATATTGAACTTCGATCTGGATACCATCAGTTCTGTGTGAAAAAGGAAGACATTCCAAAGACAGTATTTCGAACCAGGTACGGGCATTATGAGTTTACAGAAATGCCTTTTGGGCTGACAAATGCACCCTATGTTTTCATGGATCTAATGAATGGAGTTTTCAATTAATATCTCGATGATTTTGTGGTGGTATTTATTGATGATATCTTGGTATATTCCAAAATCTACGAAGATCATGAAAATCACTTGCGCATTATCCTGAAGACTCTTAGAAGACATGAATTATATGGGATGTTTAGAAAGTGTAAATTCTGGCTTCAGGAGATTTATTTTCATGGAAATATTGTCTCTAAGGATGGAATTTCCATTGGTCCTTCTAAGACCAAGGCAATCCAAGAATGGCCATCACTGATGAGTATAACTTAGGTATGAAGTTTTATTGGTTTAGCAGGTTATTATCGACATTTCGTCCATAATTTTGCCCGATTGGCTAACCCATTAACGAAGCTCACATGAAAAGGGGTTATATTTGTTTGGAAAAAAGAGTGTGAAGAATTTTTTGAAGAACTGAATAGAATATTAGTTAATTATCCTATATTGACTCTACCATCGAGGAATTATGGGTTTTTTATTTATATTGACACATCGAAGAAAGGACTTGGTTGTGTCCTTTGGCAGAATGATAGGGTTATTGCCTATGCATCATGACAGTTGAAAATTCATGAGAAAAACTATCCTAATCATGATCTTGATTTAGCAGCTGTAATATTTGCTTTGAAGATTTGGAGACACTATCTCTATGGTAAAAAATGTGAGATGTATACTGATCACAAGAGTTTGAAGTATATTTTCTCACAGAAAGAACTCAACATGAGGCAAAGGCGATGGCTTGAACTACTCAAGGATTATGATTGCACGATACACTACCACCTGGGGAAGGAAAATAAGGTGGAATATTCTTTGAGCAGAAAGGAACATAGATTTTTGAACAAAATGAGAGTTTAAAGGGATCATATATACATGGATCTAGTAAAGATGGATATGGGAATCGCCATGGCAGGTGAAACATCAATACTTTTTCAAATGGTTGCCAAACCATCTTTACTAAAAAGGATAATGAATTATTTGTACAATGATGAAGAGTTTAAAAAGAAGATTAAATCTATAAATGATGGGAGATTGGGTGACTTTGTGTATGAATAGGGAATTTTGAAATTTGGGAAGAGACTTTGTGTTCCCGATATACCTGATCTAAAAAGGGAATTGTTGGACGATGCTCATAGTTACAATTTCTCTATACACCCTGGGAGAACCAAAATGTATACAGATTTTAAGGAACATTTTTTTAGGACAACATGAAGAGGGAGATTGTTGAATTTGTGTCAAGATGTATGGTTTTTCAACAAGTGAACGCTAGAAGGAAACAACCTAGAGGAGTCACGCAACCTCTTCCCATACCAGAGTGGAAATGGTATAATATTACAATGTACTTTATCATGGGACTACCAAATACTCATAGAAGGAACGATGCAATATGGGTCTTTGTTGATCTTCTTACCAATTCAGCACAATTTCTTGCTATAAAGGAAGATCTACCACTTGAACGTCTTGCAAGACTATATATTAATGAAGTTTTGGGACTTCATGGAGTACCCCTATCGATTGGTTTTTATCGTGATACATATTTTACATCAAGATTCTAGAAAATTCTTCAGAAAGCACTGGATATTGAACTTCATTTGAGCACCGCCTACCACCCCCAAACTGATGGAAAATCAGAATGGACTATTCAAACCTTAGAAGACATGTTGAGATCTTTCTCACTCGACTTTCAGGGTCTGTGGGATCAATATTTACCTCTGGTGGAATTTTCCTTTAACAATATCTTTCATTCAAGTATTCAGATGGCACCATACGAAGCATTATACGAAAAGTGATGTCGCACACCAACCTGTTGGGATGATGTTGGTGAAAGAAAACTTGTAGTCCCAGAACATGTGGACGAAATGATGGAAAAGGTGAAGGTAATCCAAACTTGCATCAAAGAAGCTCAAAGTAGCCAGAAGAGCTATGCTGACAACCAAAATAATGATTTGGAATTTTAGGTAGGAGATCATGTTTTCTTGAAGGTATCTCTATGGAAGGGAGATATATATTTCTATAAGAAACGTAAATTGAGTCCCAGGTACATTGGACCTTTTGAAATTCTAGAACAAATTGATTCTATAGCATACCATTTGGCAATGCCGCCAAGTATCTCTAAAGTTCACAATGTGTTCCACGTATCACTGTTGAGAAAATACATGCCTGACCCAATGCATGTACTCACCTATGAGGAATTAGAACTGGAACCTGGTCTGTCTTATTATGAAGAGCCCGTCAGGATTCTTGATACCAAAGAACAAGTGCTGAGAAACCGGATGACTCGCCTAGTAAATGCTCTATGGAGAAACCATAAGATGGAAGAGGAAACGTGGGAACCCGATGATCTTATGATGAAGAACCACCCAAGTCTTTTCATGCGATAGTATTCTAGAAATTTCATGGACAAAATTATTTGAAGTAGGGGAAAATGTAACACCCCAAGCTTCCACAGTACGCTTCTGTGTGAATAATACAGTAGCGTGTGTTGTACGGAACTTCATGTTCTAACACACACCACAACCAATCAAACTAGCCATTATGAATATTAATACCCACTTTTTAAAATTTTATACATTTTATCTTTCAAAATGGACTTCATTTTTGGATTCGGAAGATCAAAATTAGCCTAGGGTGAAATTTTGGTATTTTTCTGAAAACGTTCAATTTTTTATGAATAGTGAAAAACACTGAGTTATAGTTTAAAACCGAATTTTTTATTTAAATAAATTTTTATTTTATTTAAATTTATTTTCGGACAAAATAGATACATAATACCTATATAATTTCAATTTAATTCATTGGATTTAGTCTAGAATAATTTTAGATATATAAAAATTTGATTGAACTTTTCACCGTCTTTTACCCACCTCCTAGGAGAATTTACAAATTCATATAAAACTTAATTTTACCGCTTATATGAGTGTAATTTCTAAAATCTGAGAGAAATGGTTAATATCAAGGAGTAAAATGTGGTTCAATAAGATAAAAATATTTTTTTGGTGAATAGTAACTTTTAACTTTTATTTACCACGGTAAAAAGTAAATAGTGTAATTAAGGGTAAAAATGATATTATTATTACCCTAACACATGTCCTAATTTTATTGGCTAAGTATAATTCGACCAAAAAAAACTTAGGAATAAAATATTATCATTTAGGTCCACTTGAATTAGATTAGGTCATTTATTATTATTTAATTCAATGAAGAGTTAAAAGAGTTAAAATCAAAGTTTAATAACTAAAACAATTATAATATAGGGTTATACATAAGATAAATTTAATTATAAATATTCATTAGAACGTTAAAAATATTTCCTACATAATGTGATTTTATTTATAATTTTTAGAAATTAAATAATTTATTTTATTAATGACAAAATGATGATGCAGTAATTACCTTATTAGTGAAATATTAAAATAATTGATATTATAAATACCCAAATAAATATAATTTGATACTTCTAATGAATTCCACTAATTTCATAGGTTAATATTACATTTTAGGGTTGATTAAATGAATTAGGTTCGAAGTAATAATGCTGTTATGAATTTTGAAAAAACAAAATACCAAATATTGTCAAAATAGACATTAAAGTGTTTTTAAAACAAATATTATATTATTAATTGATATTCAATTCCAAAAAATATATGGTTCATCCAAGAGACTTATATAATGATAGGTGTATCATTAATGAACCACTTGGGGTTCTCTTGGATGTATATAGTATATTTATTAACCATATAATATAAAAATACAAAGAGACGTGGTGAATGTCAAACTATTTAACTAAGAGTTAAATCTATAATATAAGGGTAAAATAGTGACCCAAACTTGTCTAAAACCTATTGGTTGAGTGTTTTTCTACCCATAACCACCTTAGACTTAAAATAATTAAATTTGGATCCATTACAAACCAAATATTAATTTATTATAAAATAATACTTTATGTTTTCCCTAAAAAGCCCCCCCCCCTTATAAAAGGACACCACTTCTAACTAATTCTTCATACCTTTAAAGCCTTTTAGTTCAGAAAAACCCTACAAAATATTCTCTCAACTTCCATCACTTCAACCTAGAGGCATTAATTTGATCAGAAGTCCAACCTAAGATCCCTTTTGATCAAATCAAATGGAAGAACCCGAAGAAGAGGTAATGTTTTCACCACCCTCTTTCTAGTTCCTTTCATCTTCCACTTATTCTTTATTTGTTATTTCCATTATAAAATAATAACCCCAATATATTATATATAGTATGATGTTATTGTAAATATGGTACAACTGTATTAGTTATTTTATCCATCCTATGAATAAAAAGTCACCACACGTGCGTAGGTACGGCTTACCGTCTCCACGTCGTGGTGCAATTTGTTATTCAAACATTTCATCATTTGGATGGGTATAATAATGATTATAAATGATTTAAATAATAAATATAACATGATAAGGATTCTATATATACGATATACCATTCAATTATATACTATTTTAATATCAAAAGAATGATATTTTCGCTCGTGCGTACGAACAGACTACCGTCTCCATGAATGCGATGAGATTCACTCTCCATCATATCCATTCAAGTATAATTCTCATTTAATGATTAAAAATAATGTTTAAGGACTTGATATCATTCTTTATATTAATAAGATACAACCTATCCATGATAAACACTACTTATGTAACAAAATATATAAAAGAAAACGAGTGAGTTAACACCCGAAACGATGATAATACTAAGATATTATTAACAAAGCAATGTTAAAAGATCATATATGATATCATATTAGTGTATATGATTATTTTATAATTTAATAACAATTATTTAACCATTATACAGGAGGTTAAACTACCCCCGACCATGGAAAAGTACAAGGTAAGGGTTTGTTTCACAATCTCTTCATTATCCAAGATTGTTTATACGTAATTATCTACTGGGACCTCTTTATCATCCACATCCATGTTTCATAAAAATGTATTTCAAACCTTTCTTAATATTTTATATACTATGGGTTAAATTAATTTATACCCTTGTTTGACTTTTTATAAGATGTTTATAAAGGAATTTTTTTGTCGTTTTCCAAACAAGGTCCTTTTTAAGCTTTTCGACAAAATTAAGGTAAGAATGTCTTTTAAAACTTATATGGCAGGTGCGGCTATTTTCACCCATTATAAAATCTTCAAATTTTCCCTTACAAGCTTATAAAAAATATTTTCAAAGTAAATGTTTCCTTTTATAATTATGTTACTTTTGAATGATTTCAATAAAAAGGAGATATTTCTCTCAAATAGTTTTGATTTCATCTATGTCAACATCTTTTGATGGATTTTAAGCTTATTTGAAGTTGATTTATTATGATACAAAACTTCTATATTGTATTGAATGTTTTGTGATATTTTTGACTATGGATGTGTTATTTTTATACCATTCATGGTTTATGAAGAAAGTATTGACATTTCTTATGCTAGTTTTAATATGAATTTTTATGTTATGTTTAAATCTGTTCATATGAGGAATGCATTGGACTTAATAAGTGACGGGTAGAGCCCGCTATAGCTCCTCGATGCATCGGTAGGTCTCATGAGACAAAATAGTGTCTTGGCACAAGGCCTTGAAAAATCTTATTTTTAGTCTTGGCACAAGCCCTTGACTATGTGGTTATGATAGTCTGGCATTATGCATTCCAATATTATGAAAGTGGTTATTGATATTGCATGTGATTATTTGACTAGTAGAATATCCATGTGAAGAAGTAAAGGGAATTATTTCAATTTATTTTTTCCATATTATGCTAAAGTTCAAGTTTAAAAGGCTTTTGTTTTAGTTATATATTGCCTTAAATTTTTTTGTTTATTTATGAAAGCTTCCACTATATTGTTATCCTAACTGAGCATTTGAACTCGCCCCTTTCAATGTTTTATTTTTCCCAGGATGTGAAAAATTATTTTATGAATGACCTGTAGGGATAGTCTGAGAGGATATGAGTGTGGACTATGGAGACTATTTTGTTGTAGTTTTCACTTTACGATGTAATGTACGACTTATGAATGTATCTGTTGTTTCCAAGGCTACTAAACTAATCGGTCATTCGAGACTTGATCTTTTGTGATCATGCCAATGTTATGTAATAATGCACCGACTCTGCGTAACTGGGGTCGGGGTGTTATAGTTAGTTTGACACTACAGAAGGATATACTTGGGTTAATTCAAATTCCCTCTATTCAATCATTATAGATAATTTTTGAAGGACAAAAAATAACCTGGTTAGAGAATTTAATTGAACAATGAAAATTGGTAAGCATGGGTTGTAAAAAGTGATTCATTGGTCTAACATAAAGTATCATGTGTCATAGAATAAGTTTTGTAAGGGGAAATTTATTTAGAATGATTTTTATTTTATCATATTTTTTATATAATAATTTTTTTGTATTTGGTTAAAATATGACTACAAAAATTATTATGGTAATGGTATGTGTCCAGAATTACAATGTATTATTACTAAAAGAGGTGGAATACATAAGTGGATGAGAATAATATTGTATGACTATTATTATAGAAAATGATAGCTTCTTAGTCTTACCTTGGCTGCTATGGTTGAGAACCAAAACCGTCGTTGAAGCCAGTCAATGATTAAAACTTATAATCCTACTAACTATTGTATATGCGGCATGCAAGGTCGAACCCATAGAGAAGGAAAATTTGACCACTAATCTTTTATTTTTTTTTAAAAAGATCCCACTGTTGAAGTGAGAAACAGTTGAAAACAAAGGGTGACAGAGATATAAAAACACTTCTAAATGAACAATATAGTTAAATGCTTGGAGAAAAAATTTAAATTCTATTGGTTTTGAAAACATTCCTTCTCACGATAATGATTACAACTAATACGAATGAAAATGAGTGATTTATTTTCCTCGCCAAGAGATATATTACTCAAGCCGGCAAGTCATGGAGTTCTCCACTCCTAGATTAATCAACATGAGAATTCTGTTTTGATAAAGATTACAGAAAAAACTCTCTGTATGTTCTGTAGTCTTTTATTTTAATTAAAATGTATAAGAAAATTAATCCACAATCAAACTCATGAAATGAATTGGAAATTCCGAGATTAAGTTCAGGTGGTATGTTGTAACTGAATGCAATCAGAACTGATCTCGCTGATCAATGTCGATCACATTAAAAATAAAATAGAGGAGTAAGAAAAATATAACAAGTAGACTTGATTTTAACCCCAAACCGGATGTATTTATCCTAACAATTTCTCAATTACATAAAAAAAATCATTCTATTACTACAAATAAAATTTGGAATAAAACATTAGAAGAAATCCCCCACTCCTCGCATGAATTTCTACTGCTCCTGGATCTTTGATCTCTACAAAATGGCTCTCCGAGAGATGCTCTAGGGTTCGCCTCCATGTTCTTGATCTACTTCCGAGTGAATGATCGAATGAATTCCCCCCACCAATTTCGGTTGCAACTCTATTTTTATATCCTCAATCATCATTTTCATGTCACTAATCGCTTCCATCGACTCTACGTGTCCTTCATATGTGCAACACACACATGCGTTTTTTCGTGACTAACGCATCACACTCGTTTTTCTCATGTAACTAACATCAGGTGAGTTAATTAAGTGAATCTAGACGTATTCCCATCTCTTGAATGTACCTGGAATGTTAAAACAAAGTAAATTAATAAATGAGAATGCAAAGAACAAAAAATAGTTTTTTTTAAGTTAAGTGATACATTACTCGATAAAAAAATAACTAATTTTAATTAATAAATATATTAGTTGATAATTATTATTAAATATTAGTATTATGATTAATAATTTACTATTTAATAAAATTAATTTATTATCATTTATTAAGTTGTTTTATTAATATAAGTATTATTAATAATAAGTTGTATAACTTAATTACATTATTAAATTAGACTAATATCAATTACATTAAATTATATTACATCTTAGTTTAATTATTTAATTATATTAGTTTAATATATTATTTAATTACTTATTAATAATTAATTTATTATAAACATTTTTTATTATATTATTTTTATGTTTATTTATTTGTAATTTTATTAAATATTTTTTGAATATGAAACTAATATCTCCCTTGATTTTACACCTTCGTTGCGCAATAGGACTAGGGAATTTAGGCTTCCTTGAGAAGCCTCTGGATCCTCCTTCACTGCGCAACATGACTGGCTCTCTGGCCTCAACTTCACAAGATTTTCATAGCGGTGGTGGAATCCTATGATTACTAACCTCCTTCTATCATCAACGGCACAGATCGACCTGTATTCCGGTGGTGACAGAAAATTACGTGTCCCGCATTAATGCTCCTCATGATGACACTATACAAGGTCCCTCCGTTCAGATTTCTTCTCACGTAGTAGCAAACCGGAGCATGTACCGCAACGACGTCAACATCAGGTAAGGCCACGATTATCCTTTCATTCGTAGTAGATTCTTAGATCGGGTGATGTTAAAACTCTCCTCATCTCAAAATAATACAGATCTAGAAATCTAGTGGTTTGAAAACCATATTTTCACATGGGTGAGTTCGTGGTTATGGTTGGAAATCAAATGTGTTTTAACTCAGTTTGTATGATGACTTTGTGTTGAATTGTTTGTGGTAAATGCAATGGGATCGGAGGAAATTGATGATTGATAGTGGGAGATGAGATGGACCGGTCAGACAAGGTTGTGCTGGGTTACAGTGCTGTGTAACATGTCCGTAACATTCAACAGAGGACGTCAAGACTGTCATTAGGCTTAGAAATTGAATTGTTCAAATTTAGACATGCCCATAACAAATACTCATAGTGTAATCAGGATAACTATGAATCATCATGTAATGAAGATGTCATGCCTCTTATGTGAAACTAGTTAATGACTAACTTCAATCCAGGCTTATGTTTGAAGTCTCAGGTGGACAAGAGGTAAATTATCATTGGAATTAAAAAAATTACCCTAAGAACATTGTATTTGAATCGTCACTTAGGATCAATAAATAAATAATTTTATTTTGATTCAACTTAATGATACAACCTAAACGAATCTCATAATAAACCAATTGACCCCTTATTCTTCTGGCTTTCATCATTCACATCACATTAATAAAATAATTTTTGTCCCTAAACACTTTATTTAACTTCTTCCAATCCATGTATCATGTGCTATGCACTGTGAAATGCACTTATTCTGAGTGTACAAAGGGCATCTAGTAAACAAGAAACGCACCCAACATCTAGGGTCTTAGAGATTCAGCGTGAGATCCTAGATTCCCAAACTACTCCAATTATAAAATAATTTTATGAAAAATAATTTACATTGTCTCATTAAGATGATTAATTTTATAAATAAAAGATGAATGAGGCCCCTAAGATCAAGATCATACATCCAGTTCCAATGATTAAGATCAAAAATCCACTAAGAGGTCACCCATATAACTCTCATAAGTTGTTTCAAAACAATGATCTCATAAAACCACTAAATAAGACCACTCAACAATCATCCACCCACATTAATTTTAGTTTTACAGCAGCTCTTAATTACTAAACAAACATCAATCCAATGAAAAACCCAAATGAGAAATAGCAATCAGCATAAAATTGTGCAAGAATTTTGAAAAATTCTACCCATTTTCATTACAAAAATAATTAAGTTGCAATGGGAATTGATGAGATTTCAATTAAGCACAGTTTAACACAGTCAAGAATTGACCCCCTCTCCGACACTTAAAACCCGACTTTTTCCCCAATGTTGAATTCTAAATATGCAGAAGAACAATTAAACAATTAAAGTTATAAACAGATTTTTTATTTCAATAGATTAATGCCATGTATAAAGGTCACATTAATGTTCAAAATTATTTTTTACCACAATAAATAGCATAGAAACATGTCTGCAAGGAAGTACATGCATTAACATTTAAGTCCAACATAAAATTTTCAATACATCTCAAAAGTAGCATGTAAGGTGTAAGTGCACTCTATATTGGGTGTAAGCGTTTTAATAGATTGATTTCAAAAATATGTTCAAAAGAGCAGAAAAATGAATGGTAAAACAACACAAATATAGAAGTATATTCAACAAAAACACAACAACAAGCATGTACCCCACCCCCCCATAGTTAATTTCAAGTAGTGAGAAGATTTTAAATAATGAATTTCAGTTCACAGTAACAGGAACATGCAGATTTTTTATACTAGCATATTTTTATAGAGGCAACAAACATGCATCAGATTTTTTAGTAAGTAGAGTTTATTTTAAATAAGCATCATATAGAGCAGAATTTTTTTTATTCAATACATACAACACATTTTTTTTATAAGCATTATAGAGAAGAAAAATAAATGCAAAAATTATGAATTGGGTACTTCCTTGAATATATTTTTCAATTTTCCCCCAGTATGGGAATTCAACTCCTTTATTAACACAAGAAGCAACATCCGGAGACAGAACCTGGAGACCAAGAACATGCAGTAACAAAGACTTCCCAAAAACCGGGCACAAAAGCATCACAAAAACACTTAATTCAACACAAAATAGTGCAATACTAAAAACAAAGAACGTGAATGGGTTGAATCTTATGAAGCACTGAATTTAAAATCATCAGTTAGGATTTATTTAATTACAATTTTTTTTATTGAAACCAAATGAAATACCATGGGTTGTCTCTCATGCAGCTATAGGTAATAAAGTCTTTAGCCAGACTTTATTCAAGATCAGTTTCCAAGCACAGTGAAGGCAACCAAGCCCTTTGGATGTCCCTCAAAATAAAGTTTCACTCTCTACTCATTAACAAATATGGGTTTGTTCTCTTCACCTACAACTTCAACAACTCCATTATTAAGAATCTTCACTATAGTTAATGGTTCAAACCACTTGGACTTACGTTTTCCAGGGAAGAGATTGTGTCTAGAATTAAAAATAAGTACCTTCTATCCAGGTTTAAACTCTTTGGTTTGTATGATAGAATCATGAAATTTTTAGTCATTTCTTTATAAATCCTTGAATTATCAAAACTTTCTCTTCTAATTTCATTGTGTTCACTCAGTTCAAGTAACCTTCTCTCACCATCACTCTTAAAATCAATGTTCAAAGCATTAACTACCCAATAATACTTGTGTTGCAACTCCACTGGTAAATGAAAACATTTCCCAAACAACAACCTGTAAGGAAAAATACCTATTTGGGTCTTGAAAGTAGTTCTATATGGCCATAAAGCTTCATCCAAGATAACAGGATAATCTTTCCTTGAGGTTGACCCAGTTTTATCAAGTATTTGTTTTACTTCCCTATTTAAGATTTCAACTTGTCCACTGGACATTGGATGATAAGAAGACCAGTATTATGAAGACAACGATATTTCTCCATCAAAGCATTAAACTTGTAGTTCTTAAAGTGTGTTCCATTATCAATGATAAAGGCATTGGGAACTCTAAATTGTGTAATGATGCTTTTTTCACATATTTTATTATAGAATTGGTTGGATTGTTTAGAAATGCCACTCCCTCAATCCATTTCTAAACATAATCAACAACAAAAAATATAAACTCATTCCAATGAGATGATGGAAATGGACCCATGAAATCTAAAACCCAGATATCAAAAAATTCATCTTACAAAACACTTTTTTTGGGGTAAATCCTACTTCCTACCAAATTTACCTAGCCTATAACATTTCTCACAGCCAACAACAAAGATCTTAGCATCCTTAAATTGAGTATGCAAATAGAAACCATATTTTAGAACTTTCTGAGCAGTTCTCTCACCACTATGGTTACCTCCCCAAAGTGAGGAGTGAGTACTTTCAATGACTGGAAACATATCATCGTTAAGCACACACCTCTTAATAATAACATTAGCACATCTCCTAAACAGTAGGGGATCATCCAAAATATAGTACATAAGATCAAAAATGAATATCCTTCTTTGTTTATTTGACATATTATAGGGAAAAACACTAGCTGCCAGAAAGTTGGAAAAAACTACAGACCAAGCAGATTGCCTGATTGACAAAATGAGTAGCTTCTCATTAGGAAATGAAGATTTTATCTCCCTAGGATCATCAGATTTAGATTCAGTAAAATATATCCTACATAGGTGGTCAAAAACTAAATTCTCATCTCCCTACTTATCCCTAATATCTAAATAAAACTCTTGTAGCAGTAGGATCCATCTAATTAGCCTGAGTTTATTTTCATTCTTAGACCTCAAATACTTTAAAGAAAAATGATCAGTGAAAATGATGACTTTTGATCCTAAAAAATACTTTCTAAACTCTTATAAATAAAACACAACAGCTAATAATTCTTTTTCAGTTGTGGTGTAATTCTTTTGGGCATCATCTAACAATCTGCAAGCATAATACAACACATTTATTTTTTTATATTTTTTTTGTCCAAGGACAGCACCTACAACCATATCACTAGCATCACAAATAAGCTCAAAAGGTTGTTCCCAATCAGGGGTAGTGATAATGGGTGATGTAGTGAGTTTATCATTAAGCAAATTAAATGATCTCAAACTGTTTTCATCAAAATTTAAAGGTACATCCTTAACCTTTAAAGAATGTAGCAGCTTAGTAAATTTTGAAATGTCTTTTATGAATCTCTGGTAGAAATTATAATTCCCTAGGAAACTTATAACACCTTTAAAATTTCCAAGAGGTAGAAGTTTTTAATGACATCATCCATAGAAGTATCTACATGTAGACCTCCCTTGGACACTTTGACCAAGCACTATTCCTTCTATGACCATGAATTGACACTTCTCCAATTTTAGAACAAGGCTGGTTTCAATTCATCGCTCTAAAACTAACTCATGATTTCCAAGGCACATATCAAATGTACTACCCACAATAGAGAAATCATCCATGAAAACTTAAATGATTCTCCCAATAATATCCAAAATGATAGCCATCATACACCTTTGAAAGGGGGCTGGAGCTCCACACAACCCAAAGGGAAACCGCCTGTAAGCAAATGCCCCAAAGGGGTATGTGAAAGTGGTCTTTTCCTGATCCTCTGAATCAATAGGAATCTAGTTATAACCAGAATACCCATCCAAGAAACATAAAAACTCATTTCCAGCAAGAATATCATGCATTTGATCTAAGAATGGAATTAGAAAATTATCCTTCCTAGTGGCTACATTAAGCTTCCTATAATATATATAGACTCTCCCTTTTGTGGCTTTTCTAACTTGGATTTCTTCATTTTTTTCATTTTTAACTATAGTGAAACCTCCCTTCTGGGGGAAAACCTAAACAGGGTGACCCAAGCACTATCAAAAATGGGAAATATCATTCCAGTGTCCAGAAACTTAATAACTTCTTCTCTCACAACTTATATCATGTTTGGAATCAATCTTCTTTGACACTCAACCCTAGGCTTATGGTCAGACTCCATATGTATATTATGCATAAAAAATTATGGACCAATACCCTTAATATCAGCAATGGTTTAGTATATGGTAGATTTAAACTTCTTCAAAACACTTAAGAATCTTTGTTCTTGATTTTTATTATGTTCAGTAGAAATTTTGACATGAAAAGTGGAATTCCCGCCTAGAAATGAATATTTAAGATTTGAAGGGATTGGTTTAAATTCAAGAGTGGGTGGTACTACACTAGAAAGAATACTCTTAGGCCTGGGAGATCCAATATCTTCAATATATCTATTGTAAAGGGTATTATATGATGTATAATTTTTAATTTCATGTTTATATTCATTAACAATTGTGCTACTGTCCAAAGTGGACAGCAAACTATCTAGATTTTGCAGATCAGTAATTAACAAATTTATCAAAGAAGAATCATCTTGTTGTCTTAAATGTTCTCCCTAGATTTAATCAAAGAATAAAAAAAATTTGGTGTTAATAGAAACACCCTCAAATTCAGTCAAAAAGATCTTATGTTTAGAAACATTGGACTCTTCCATAGCATAAACTGGAATGTTGTCCAGTTCTGGAAAATTTTCATGATTTGGTGTTCGGGTAGAGTCTTCAAATTCTTAGATAGATTCAACAAGAATTTCTAAATATAAATTAATTTCTTCAACAGAGGATTGATTTTCAGATTCTACAGAGTTTCCAATTGAGTTCTCGTCTTCTAATTACTATACCATTGAACATTTATCAGAAAATGTTGTTCCTTTAGCATTTCTAAACACATTGGACTCTTCTAGTTGTTCTCAAATTTTAAAAATTAATTTACCCTTAGATACATCAATAAAATCTCCACCAATGTCCAAGAAGAGCCTACCAAAGATGATGGTCACCTCTTAATCCAACTCCATATCTAAGACTAAAAAGTCTGCAGGTAAAAATAGCTTCCCAACCCCTTCTAAAAGATCATATACCCTACCCACATGATGAGTGAATGATCTATCAAAAAATTGTAGTATGAATGTGGTGGGTTAAAGGCCACCCAACATCAACTGTTGAAACTATGAGTATGGGAGCACATTAATGCTATCACCTAAATAACACAAATAGTTCAGCAGATGAGAGTTTTTATGGTACAAGGAATGACAAAACTGCATGGGTCTTTCAATTTTGGTGGGATTATTTTTGGAGAACCACACTGCACTCTTCAGTGAGGCAGTAAGTAGAAAATCCGTCCAGGGTCTTTTTGTTTGAAACAGTTTACTTTAAGAGATTTCGAATAAGATGTAATTTTAAATAAGGCTTGAATGAAAGGAATGATTACTTGATGTTTCAAAAGGAGACCAAGGAACTGAAGAAGTTCATAACTGGTGTTACTTTGAGGTTTCAACATCTCAAGAAAGGGATGGGTGGGGCAATAATTTTAAGGACAATAGGTATATCCCTCACCTCTTCATCAACTTTTACTTTTCCTTTATTATTTTGATTTCTGGATGAATTTTTAGCTTGAGATTCAGATTATAAATTCAGAATTTGATCATTTTCAAGTGTTTTCTGTGAATTTCCTGCTTGTGTGAAAAGCAGATATTTATTTTGGGAATTTTCATGGTTTTTTTTTCAGCTACAATTTTAGTATTAACCCCACTTATAGTGAAAAAAGCCATGAAATTCTCTCTAGGGTTATGTTTAGTGGTTCTAGGAAGTCTATATTTTTCCCTTGTTGATAAATCACAAGAAAGCTGGCCAAGTTGTGTTTCCATGTTTTTCATTCTCACATCAGTTAGCATTTTGTCTGACTCATATTGATTTTGATGTTTAGTTAGGTGAGTCATGATTAGATCAAGATTAGAATACATTTGATTATCATTGATTCCTTGTATATTTTAATACTCATCCATTTGTTTATTTAGAATGTTTGGTCTGGGTTGATTAGAGTAATTAGGGTTAGTTGATTGTTTAATTAAGCATTGATCATTCCAGGGCAGATTTGTATGGTTCCTATAGCCTTGATTATAATTGTTTGAAATGGATATTCTTTAGGAGGCATTCTAGGACCATAATTAACAATATTTGAGCTTTCTTTTTGTTGGGATGACATATCAAAATTAGGGAAAAAGTTCTCAGTATGCCCAAAGATACCACACTGGACACACTGTTCCCTTAATGATTGGTTGGTATATGGACAACCACGTTCGTTAACAGTTTGTTTTGAATTCTTGTTCATTAAAGATTGAAGTTGGTTGGTGATTTCAGAAAGTTGAGCTTGAGTTTCATTCATTGAACCAGTGTCTAGGTTAACATTTCTATTGAATCTTTTACTTCTTGAATTTTTATGTTGTGAATTCAGTGCAAGGTTATTAAAAATTTGTCTAAGTTCGTCTTCTGTCTTTTCATTGCAATTACCCCCAGCATCTTGGTCAACTAGATTATGTCTAGAGGATGACAACCCTTCATAGAAGGTATCCATGAGAAGGTGAGATGGGAGTTGATGACGGGGAAACTGCCTAAGCCAATCCCTGAATCTATCCCAGGCTTCATGAAAAGCTTCTCCATCCTCTTGATAAAAAATAGTTATCTTTGTTTTTAGTTCACCTTTTAATCTTTGGGGATAGAATATCATTATGATTGAATTAGACACTTGATCCCAGTTTTCAAAAATGTTCACCAATAGACTCAGAAACCAATTCCTAGAATTCCCCTTAAAGATAAAGTGAATGACTATCATTATTAGTTCATTTTTTGTGAGTCCTAGAAGATATAATTGCTACACATTATTGTATAATTCTCTAATGAAGGCAAGGGAGTCCCCATTAGAGAGCCCATTAAATGCAGGCAGTAGAGAAATGTGTGATTTTTTTAATTCATATTTTTTGGCCCTAGGACTTAATGTAATGGACAATGGGTTACATGAATCTTGGGGGACTTGGAATTCTATAATCCAAGTCCTTTCATTTTCAAATAAATGTTCTGGTTGATTTTGGTAGTTTTTAGGTGCGGGAACTCTATTATATATGTTTTCCATTTCAGTTTTGTTCTTGTTTCTTAGAGTAGTGGGATGTTTGTCTATTTCTATGTTTAGTGGCTCTAGACTAACAACAGTGTGTCTTGTGCTCATACAAATAGAAACATCCAGTACTCAAAAGTAACAATTCATCATGAAGTGAAACAAATTTTTTTACAATATTCAAAATTTTCAATTTTTTAAGATTTTTATAAATGTGTTTTTTTTGTTTAATTTAGATGAAATTGCTTGTGTGTTCTCGACAACAACACCGAATAATGGACCTAAACCTTCGTTGAAGCCGGTCAATTTTTAAAATTTATAATCATACAAACTACAGTATATGTGGCAAGCAGGGTCGAATCCACATAGAAAGCAATTTTGACCAATAATCTTTTAAATTTTTTTAAAAGACCATACTGTTGTTAGCAGTGGGGTAAATTTTCTATTAATTTTCTATTTTTATTTTTTTTAAATTCTTTATTAAGTAGTGAAGTGACAGATCACTAAATTACCTATATCTAAACTATTTTGATGCGAGAAACTATTGAAAACAAATTGGAATAAAGGTATAAAAACACTGATAAATGAACAATCTAGTCAAACGCTCAGAGAAAAATTTCAATTCTATTGTTTTTGAAAACATTCTTTCTCATGATAATGATTAAAACTAGTACCACTGAAAAGGAGTGATTTATTTCCCTCTCCATGAGATAAAATACACCGGCCGACAAGTCTAGAAGTTCTCCACTCCTAGATTAATCAACGTGAGAATTCTGGTTTGATAAAGATTACAGAACAAACTCACCGTATGTTCTTGTAGTCTTTTATTTCAATTAAAATATATAAGAAAATTAATCCACAATAAAACTAACCAAACAAATGTGAAATTCTGAGATTATGTTCAGGTGGTGTGTAGCAATTGAATGCAATCATAACTGATCTCACCGATCACTGCCGATCACATTAAAAATGTTATAGAGAAGGAAGACGGAAAATAACCAGTAGACATGATTTTAACCCCAAACTGGAAGTATTTATCCTAACATTGTCTCAATTACATAAACTAAAATCATTCTATTATTAGGATACGAAATTGAGAAAAACAGAGGAATATATCTCCCTCTCCTCACTTGAATTGCTACCGCTCCTGGCTCTTGGATCTCCATGAAATGGATCTCCAAGATATGCTCTAGGGTTCGCCTCCAAGTTCTTGTTATGCTTCTGAGTGAATGATAGAATGAATACCTCCTTCCATATTCTGTTCCTAATCTGATTTTATATCCTCCCTCATCCACTACATGTCACCGCTCGCTTCCACTGACTCTAGGTGTCCTTCATTTGTGTAACGCACATGCGCATTTTTTCGTGACCGGCACGTCACATTAGTTTTTCTCATGTAACTAACTCTGGGTGAGTATGTTAAGTGAATCTAGATGAATTCTCATCTCTTGAATGATCTTGCAGAGAAAGAACAGAAAAGTAAACAAATGATAATGCGACGAACAAAAAATAGTTATTTTTTTATGTTAAGTGTTATATTACTCATTAAAAAAAATTAACGAAAGTTAATTAATAAATATATTAATTGATATTTATTATTAAATATTAGTATTATGATTATTAATTTACTTTTTAATAAAATTATTTTATTTTCAATTTATTATAATTTATTAATTTATTTTATTAATATAAGTATTATTAATAATAAGTTCTATAACTTAATTAAATTCTTAAATTAGACAAATACAAATTACTTTAATTAATAAAAAGTTAAATTATATTACAGCTTAGATTAATTAGTATACTATTTTAGTTAATTAATGCTTAATCATTAATTTATTACAAACATTTTTGTTATTATATTTTTTATTTTTTTCTTTGTTTGTAATTTTATGATATATATATTTTAAGAAAAACTAATCTCCCCCCACCCCCCAAATTTTAGTCCTTCGTTGCGCAACAGGACTCGGGAAATTTGAGAAGCCTTTGGCTCCTCCTTCGCTGCGCAACAGGACTGGCTCTCCGGTCTCGGCTTAACTAGATATTCACATTGGCGGTGGAATCCTATGATTTCGGACCTCATCCTCTCATCAACGACGCAGATCGACCTGTTTTCCGGTGGAGATGGAAAATTACGTGTCACGCATTACTACTCCTCACAACGACACTGTACAAGGTCCCTCCTTTCAGCTTTCTTCTCACGCAGTGGCGAACTCGAGCACATACCAAAACGACGTCGGCTTCTAGTAAGGCCGCAATTCTTCTTTCTTCCGCATCAGATTCTTAGATTTGGTGATGTGAAAACCCCCATCATCTCAAAATACTACAGATGTAGTAATCATGTGGTTTGAAACCATATTTGCACATGAGTGAGTTAGTTGTTATGGTTGGAAATCAAAGGTGTTTTAATTCTGTGTGTATGATGGTATTGTGTTGAATATGTTGTGGTAAAAGCAATGGGAAGTCGAGGAAATGGATGATTGACAGTGGGAGATGAGATGGACCTATGAGACGGTGTTACAGTGGGTTACGGTGCGTGTGGGAGGGTGCTGAAACTTATAGTGACACTGTAATGGAGATACAGTACCCAAGGTAGTCAAACTCGGCGAGTTTACTGTTGATGCTCAGTACCAAACTCGTAGACTCGTGGTAAACTCGTGTATAAAATATATGGACTCGGTGTAAACTCGCCCAGCTCACTAGGTAGACTCGTAGTGTAGACTCGCGATTTTAACTACCATGACAGTACCAGAAAGAAGGCACTATGAGCTATGGTGGAAGAATAATACGGTGGCTGGAAATATGGTCAGACTATGATGAGAATTGACGATAGCAAGAGTTATGGTGCCACCGTAAAAAGTAAACGGTGTGTGGTGGCACCGTGAAAGGTTTAGATCGTAAGAAATGTTTATGGTGGAAGGGGCTGTGAGACAGTGAGATTGAATTCACAGAGGCACCTTGGATAAAAGAATCGGTGAGAGAGTGAAAGATAATTCAAGGTGGCACCTTGAATGAAGCCATGACTAATATTACAGTGACACCGTAAACCGACATAATAAACAGAGAAAAATAAATTGAAACATAAATAAAAAATAAACAAAATACTAAATTAAAACTAATTATTAATTAAAAACAATTGAAAATAAAATAAACTTATAAAAACAATTAAATGCACAAATTATAATATTGTGAACATTATATTATAAATCATAAAATGTTACTAAACTAAAAATTAATTGAAAATCAATTAAATTATTAAGAGTTAATATAAAATTTAAACATTAAAATGACATAGTTAAATTATTGCAGCTATAACAAACTAAATTAATTATAATAGACAATTAATTATCATCTTTTTGAATAATTGAATAGGATTAAGACTTTAAATTATAAATTTTGATTAAATTTAGTTCTTTTCAGAACTTAAATTATTAATTAATAAATTATTAAAATGCATCTATTAATTAGGTTATATTATTTAATTTTTAATACATGCATTGTTAGAATAAGAGTAAATAATTAATGTATGAAAGAAAACTAATTAATTGAAGAATAAATTTTAAATAATAAAATATGTTGTTGATCTCACCTATTTTGATAATCCCAATTATGTTTTGATATACTTTGATAATCTCAATCTAATGCTTTTCTATATATTACTTCTTTCAATCTGTGCTCAAGATGATAATAATATTAAAATAATTTCTGAGATAGCTTAATATTTGTTTATCCATGTTTATATAAGTTCTGAAGTAATTCTAACCCATTCGGATTTGATGTGTATCTCGTATTAAATTACTGGTCTGCGTTTTAGCTAGAGCTTCTGGTACTTAGTGTAACACCCCAGGATTTCATAGTGTGTTATTTCTTAAAAATAATTCAATAACTTGCACTACACGCAACACCGAGTTCAATCACACCATGACGTACAAAAAAAAACCATTAAAAGATGTCATGAATAGTATTAACAACATTTTGAACTTTATATAATCCTTATAATTTTAGAATCTCTATTATGAGTTTCTTAGTCATAATGCAAGAACAGATTCATTTTCAGTATTGCACTTTTATCAACTTTAATAGTGAAACCTTTTTAAATAAAATATTTTAAACTATCTGAATAAATTGGGACATCAAAAAAAAATTTAAAATGAAACATCCCAAGCTTCTATGGTACGCTTTCCTTTGAATAAAATAGTAGCGTGTGTTGTACGCAACCTTGAGTTTTAACACACGCCACAACCAATCAAACTAGCCGTTATGAATAGTAATACCTAAATTTTGAAATTATAAATATTTTATATTTTAAAATGGACTTCATTTTTGGATTCAGAATATCGAATTTAGCCTAAGGTGTAATTTTCGTACTTTTCGGATAACTTTCATATTTTGATGAATAGTGAAAATTACTAAATTTTAATTAAAAACAACTTTTTTAATCAAAATAATTAATAGTGATAAATTATGAATTTTAGTAGTTTTAAAGTATATTTAGAATATATTTTTACCATTTAATATAATGTTGGTCATTGTACATAATTTTACAATTAAACCAAACATAAACAAGTGTCAATCTTTTGATAGTTATTACCTCTTAAAAACACGCTTTTTGTTTTGACAGCGGGAATTAATTTTAAATTAATTTCTGCCACTTCTGTGTTTTGAATTTAGAAAAATGGATTCCATATTTGGAATCAGGATGTCCAAATTGTGTAAATAGGTAACTTTTATTTTTAGACATTTTGAATAATTACTGTGGTAAATATTTTATTTACCATGGTTAAGGGTAAATCCGGTAAATAAGAGTTAAAAAATAATATTATAATAATACAAAATTAACCTAAAACGTGTCCTAACCTTATTGGTGGACACATACCCGACCATGAGCATCCTTGGGTCAATTTGGGGACCCCTTGGATCCACTTGTATGTGGTAGGGACACTTTATATTAATAAAGTTAAAATAAAAATAAAAATGGCATAAGCTTACATCTTTTAGAAGAACAATTTTTACATAGGGTTATACATGTTGGATTTTCGATTATAAATATTCATTAGAAAGCTAAAAAGATTTCCTACATAATTATATTTTATTTATAATTTTTAGACATCAAATAATTTAAATTATTAATGACACAATAATGATGCAATGTTTACCTCATTAATAAATCATTTAAATAAATAAGATTATAATGATCAAAATATTATCTAAAACCTGTCCAATTCTTATTGGTTGATGTTATTTAGAATATGAGTCATCTTATCTTCGACCTCAATGATTTTTGGACCATTATAAACCGAATATAATTATATTATAAAGTAATACTTTCACTCTTTCCTAAAGAGCCCCTCTTCTCCCTTATAAAAGGAGACCACTTCTACTCATTCCTCACACCTCTCAAGCCACTTGGCTCGTCCAAACTCTGCCCAACTAAGCTCCCCACATCCCTCTCCTCCTCCTTGAAGCTTCCCCTTAGGCAAAAAGCATTTCAAGAAGTCCTTTGGTTCCAACCAAAGTGAGTTACCTAAATTAAAGGAGGTTAACCTACCCCAACCAAGGAAAAGTACAAGGTAAGGGATTTTTCTTATCTCACATTCAATTCCGTGAGATTTCCATTATTCGCCACTAAATTATTGAAAGTGGTGTATTGTGTACTGGCATTTGATATATATTATCATATTCATGTTATTCTGTAAATAATTTGGTGGTTATTAACTTTTGGCCATACGACTCAGTTGATTAACGTGGTAAGGGGTTTTCATCTCACTCCTTATTCCCGTGAGATTCGTGCCATATTTCCACCATTACCTTTTGTGTGGTGTATGTACTGCCCATAATTATATTCTTTGTGTAATACACTCTAATTTATGTGTACTTACATATTCATTGTATGATACCTCTTTCATGGGTTGTATGTTTCATAAGTTACCAAACTGGTAAGGGTTATTTCACAATCTCTTCATTATCCGAGGTTGTTTATACGTAATAATCTACTGGGATCTCGTTATCATCCACATCCATGTTTCTTCAAAATGTATTTCAAAACATTTTTAATATTTAAAAGAATATGGGTTAAAGTCATTTATACCCTTGTTTGACTTTTTATAAGAGGTTTATAAGGGAATCTTTCCGTCGTTTTCCAAACAAGGTGCTTTTTAACCTTTTCGACAGAATTAAGATAAGAATGTTTTTTTTAACTTATACGGCGGGTGCGGTTATTTTCCGCCATTATAAAATCGTCAAAGCTTCCCTTAAAAGCTTATAAGATTATTTTCAAAGAAAATGTTTGATTTTATATGGATCTTAAATGATTTCAAAATAAAAGGAGATATTTCTTTAAAAAGAATTTTGATTTCATCTATGTCAACATCCTTTGATGGGTTTTAAGATTATTTGAAGTTGATTTATTATGATACAAAATTTCTATATTGTTTTGAAGGTTTTGTGATATGTTTGACTGTGGATGTGCTATTTTTATACCATTCATAGTTTATGGTGAAAGTATTGACATTTCGTATGCTAGTTCCAATAAGAATGTTTATGTTATATTTCAATCTTTACTTCATATGAATGTGTTGGACAAGTATGTTCCAGGTTGGGGACTGGTTAAAGTAAGCCCTCCAGGTTGGGGACTGGTAAAAGTAAGCCCTCCAGGTTAGGGACTGGTAAAAGTAAGCCCTCCGGGTTGGTGTCCGGTTATTAGAGGCACTCCGGGTTGGTGTCCGGTTATTAGAGGCACTCCGGGTTGGTGTCCGGTTATTAGAGGCACTCCGGGATGGTGTCCGGTTATTAGAGGCACTCCGGGTTGGGTTCCGGTTACAGTTAGCCCCAAGGTCTTGGGACGAGGCCTTGAAAAGTAATTAAAGTTTAGCATTATGCATTCCAACATTATGAAAGTGGTTATTGATTTTGCATGTGATTATTCGATTAGTAGAATATCCATGTGAATAAGTAAATGGCATTATCTAATTTTATTTATGCCATACTATGTTAAAAGTTCAAGTTTAAAAGGCTTTTGTTTTAGTTATACATTGCCTTAAATGTTTATTCTTATTTATGAAAGTTTCCGCTATATTGTTATCCTTACTGGGCATTTGAGCTCACCCCTTTTCTATGTTTTATTTTTCCCAGGAAGTGAAGAAGTAAGTTATGAATGACCTGCAGGGATATTATGTGGGGATATGAGTGTGGATTATGGAGACAATATGTTGTTGTAGTAGTTTTTCGTTTAATGATGTAATGTAAAACATATGAATATATCTAGTGTTTCCAAGGCTACTAAACCAATCGGTCTTTCGAGATTTGATCGTTCTTGTGATCATGCCAATGTTATGTAATAATGCACCGACTCTGGGTAACTGGGGTCGGGGCGTTACACTTAGTCTACCGATAGACTTAGTCTACCGATAGACAGAGTCACCAATACACTAAGGTCACCGATATGTACAGAGCTACCGCTAGACAGACCAGAGCTACCGATAGACAGAAGTCTACCGATAGACCCAGTTCACCGATAGTCACCGACACACCAGAGTTACCAGTAAGTAGAAAAAAGTCTACCGACAGAACAGACGAGCTATCGACGTGCATGTCTACTAGTCGTTACCAATAGAGTAAGCCTACCGCTACGAGTACTGAACCACAAACCAGAGCTACCGATAGAAGTATGCTGATAGTGTAAGTCTACCGATACGTGCAAACAGCTACTGATGCAAAGAGCTACCGATGAAGAGACATCTACCGATGGAACTAATGTCACCGGTATATGAGCTACCGATGCAAGTTCAAAAGAGCTACCGATGGAAGGTTCTGCGACACAAAGACCACCGTGCACGTCTACCAATAGAACGCTACTAATGCTTGACCAACCAGTCAAACCCTATACTCTATATACTATTTATTTATTTAGCTAACAGTTACATTTGATGGTTTTAATGCAGTTAATGTTATTTAATGATTTCGGTTGCATGTCAGGGAACCGTACCTAGTACCCATGCAAAAGGCGATTATTCTTTTCTGCTGAAACAAAAAGATATAAAGTGATAGAAAAGATACATGATGCATATGAAACTCCTTGAAAGCAAAAAGAAGACACACGAATGGTAAAAGAGAAAGAGATGAACAAGCATTCAAAAGTGGAGCATTTTGTTTTCTCTAATCTACATCCATACTCCAAGAATCATGGACATACACGAAGAAACTTATTCTAGAGGAGAACACAAGCTGCATCTTGAGTGAAGAACTACAAAAAACATTTCATGCACTCAGGCTGCTAAGCTGGACCAAGAATCAAAGAAGAAAACATCAATCTATTTTTTGAGAAAAACCAGAGAAGGACTCAAAAGCTTTTTTGATAAACCAAACGAGTCCAGAGCTGCACTGCTAATCACTAAAGCATTTCTAAACTCAATCATACTTCTCTTAGTGATTCTTTTTTTACATTTTGAGCAGTGCATGTATCCTGTTTATTTTACACACACACTGTCTCCTGTGATAAACTGGAGGATTCTTAAATCCTCACTCAAACTCTTTAACTCTTTTGTTTCCCACTGTGGATGGTGGTAGAGGTCGAGTAAGACCTGAACAGCCTGTGAGATGTTGTTTATTTTTCCCACGAAGAACTGTGGTAGAGGTCTTGGTACCTGGATAGTAGTGTACTGTTTTTTACCCCCGATCCAGGGTGTGGATCAATTTATATAAATTGTTGAGAGGACTAAGTCTCGGCTTGAGACTGAACCTCTTGGTTAACTTTGCTGTTCTTTTTTTAAGTCTATAAGTATTACATATATATTTTATATACTTCGCTGCCTATTACTTTGAAATACAAAACTATTTTAAAGCTAATTTGATAGTTAAATTAGCAAGTGTTTGTACTTATTGTAAACCAGTAAGTTAGTTTCAAAAGTTAATTTAATCTTCAAATTAAGTTAACTGAGACCTAATCAATCTTTGAGAAACTAATTGATCCTTTACACTCTGTATAGATTCACTACAGTTTAACTTTGTTTTTAAATTGGGGGATTTTGAGAGAAATATTTTTAACAGAAATTTTAATTGGAACTAAATTGACCCCCCTCTTGAATATCCACTCCGACCAACATTTGGTATCAAGGGATTATTTTTGTTCAAGGATTTCTGAAATACTCTGTTTTTCAACTGTGATATTAGTTGCATCTTTAAAGATCTTAAATTTCTGTTAGTTCTAAATTTTTATCTCTTTAAAACTATTTTCTAAAATCTAGTTATGGATAATAGAATAGAGGGTGCTGCTACTAACCGGCCACCTTTCTTCAATGGAAGAACTATGCCCAGTGGAAACTGAAAATGAAAATTCATTTAGAGAGTATGGGTTTTGATATTTGTACTGCTATAGAGTCTCAATATAAAATTCCAGAAACTGAAAGAACAACTTGGGATGAACCTACAAAGACTGCTTACAATAATAATTGTAAAGCTATGAATGCTCTGTACTGTGCTTTTGGAGATGAAGAGTTTAATAGAATTTCTGCTTGTAAAACAGCCTTTGAAATATGGGATACTTTGGGTGTTTCTCATGAATGAACAACCAATGTTAAAAAATGAGATTGAATACTTATACTATTAAATATGATAATTTTAAAATTAAAACTGATGAACCTATTTTTGATATGTATCTCTGGTTTAATGAGATAGTAAATACAATGAATTCACTTGGAAAAGCTGTTCCACCAAAGGAACAAATTATGAGGATACTGAGATGTCTGCCATAACGATGGAGAGGCACCTCTGTCTCAATCAGAGAGTCATGTGACATTGGAGCACTTCCAGTAAAAGAGATTATTAGTAAATTAATGATGTATGAGGAAGAACTCAAAGTGAATAAGGAGGAAGATGATGAACCTAAGAGAAAATCCGTAGCTTTCAAGTCTACTACCTCTAAGAGTAAAGACAAGGAGAAATTGAAAATACCTACTGAGAGTTCAACCAGTAAAGATTCTGATTCAGATAGTGATGCTGAGATGGCTCAAATAGCCAGGAGATTCAAGAAGTTTTATAGGAAGAAGAAATTCTTCAGGAAATCTAACTACAAAGTAAAGTATGACAACAAGGGACACTGGAAGAAGGATTGGAAGAAAGATGACAAGAATGATGAAATAGTCTGCTATGAGTGTAAAAGGAAAGGACACATCAAGGCTGATTGTCCAAAATTAAAAGTCAAAAAGAAATATGATTATAAGGACAAAAAGTACAAGAAAGCAATGAAGGCTACCTGGAGTGAATCTAAAGACAACACAAGTGAATCTGAAGTTTCTGATTCTGAGAAGAATCAAACCAACATGTGTTTCATGAAAAAAACATATGAGGTAACCTTAGATACTCCTGTTTTAAATTCTTATTATTCTGAAGATTATGCAGAATCTGATTCTGATTCCGAAAACATAACTAGTAAGGAATTATTTGAATACTGCAATATGTTGGAGGAGACATGGAATGAACTTAAGGATAGATACAAATCATTAAAGAAACAACATGCTCTCACTACTACTATTAAAACCTTACTTATTATTAAAAAAGAGGAGAATGCTCAACTGTTAATGGAAAATACAAAACTACAAATGTCAAATGAGCAACTTAGAAAAGACTTAGAGAAGTTTACAAATGGAAAAGACACACTTACTCAAATGTTAGGTAAACAAGTTTCACCTAAATACACTACTGGTTTGGGATACCAACATGGAAAGAGATAGTTCACTAAAAATCGATTTATTCCTAAGTCTGGAAAAAATTATGCTTATTCTAGTTCTGGAAATTCATATGCTTCAACCAGTTATTCATATGGTTATAGGTCAAATAAAGCTTATCTTTAAAAATCTATTGATTATATAAATTATATGAGACCCATAAGACAAATATGGGTACCTAAAGCTTTGATTGCTAACCTTTCTGGACCCAAGAAGATCTGGGTACCAAAATCATTTCCTATCTAAATCTGTTTTGTAGGAAACATGCTTAAAGAGTTCTCATAAGAAGGTATGGTACTTGGACAGTGGATGTTCAAGAAATATGTCTGGAGATTATTCATGCTTCAAAAGTTTAATAAAGTTTGATGGAGGCCATGTCACCTTTGGTGATAATTCTAAAGGAAAGATCATCGACCTAGGCCAAATTGGTAACACTGATTCAGTTTTAATTTCTAAAGTTTTATTTATTGATGGACTTAAGTATAACCTGTTAAGTATTTCTCAATTATGTGATGATGGATTTAATGTGAAGTTTGAAAATGATTCTTGTAATGTTTTTAATTCTAAAAATGTTTTAGTATTTTCTGCTTTAAGAAATGAAAATGTTTATGCAGTTGATTTAAATTCCTTAGCTAAACAAAATGTTATTTGTTTAAATGTTTTTCATAAAGAGTCTTGGCTTTGCCACATAAGATTAGGACACTACAACATCTATTCACTTATAAAACTAACTAGAAAGAACTTAGTTAGAGATCTACCTAAACTTGAATTCCCAAATGGCAAAGTGTGTAATCCCTTTCAAAAGGGAAAGCAACATAAAGTTTCTTTTAAATCAAAGAAAGAAGTTTCAGCTTCTCAACCTCTCGATTTGGTTCACATGGACTTGTTTGAACCATCAAGAGTTTCTAGTTTAAATGGGAAGCACTATGTCTATGTTCTATTAGATGACTTTTCTAGATATACTTGGGTATACTTCTTAGCTCACAAAAGTGAAGCTTGTTCTTACTTTGTTAAATACTCCAAATCTGTAGAAAATCTTAGTGGACTTAAGATTAAAACTATAAGAAGTGATCATGGCCGTGAGTTTGAAAATCATGAATTTGAATCTTATTGCTCACACAATCGCTACAATCAGAACTTTTCTTCTCCTAGAACACCTCATCAGAATGGTGTAGTAGAAATAAGGAATAGAACCCTTCAAGAAATAGCTAGAACCATGCTTAATGAATATAACCTACCTATTTACTTTTGGGCTGATGCTGTGAATACAACTTGTTATATTATTAATAGAGTCTTAATTATACTAGTTCTTAGGAAGACTCTTTATGAGTTGTAGAATAATAGAAAACCTAAAGTTAGTTACTTTAGAGTATTTGGCTGCAAAGTTTTTATTCTTAATACAAAAGCTAATCTGGATAAGTTTGCTTCTAAGAGTGATGAAGGAATTTTTCTTGGTTATTCTTTAACTAGCAAAGACTATAGAGTCTTTAATAAAAGATCCAAATGTGTGGAAGAATATGTTCACATCATGTTTGATGAAATTGATCCTCATGAGCCTAAAAACTCTCTTGAAAATCTTGAGGAAGATTTGAGTATTCTGAACCTTAATGATAAATCTAAAGAACCTACTGTAAAAACATCCAGTTCCGGACATATTCTAGAATCTACTGCTATAGAACCCGAACCTATAGATGAACCTGAAATTTCTAGTCCTACCTTTACTAGATAAACAAGGATTCTAAATAATCATCCTTTGGATGCTGTTGTTGGTAATCTTGATAGAGGGACACGAACTAGAGCTTCTCTAAGAAACTAGGTTGAACATCAAGCCTTTCTGTCACAGCTAGAACCTAAAAATATCAATGATGCTATCAATGATGAATTTTGGGTAATGGCTATTCAAGAAGAGTTAAATAAATTTGAAAGAAACAAATTCTGGGAATTAGTTGATAGACCTAAGGACACTTTAACAATAGGCACAAAATTGGTTTTTAGAAACAAAGTTGATGAGTCTGGAAACATAGTTAGAAATAAAGCTAGACTAGTTGCACAAGGATATAGTCAAGAAGAAGGTATAGACTATGAGGAAACCTTTGCACCTCTAGCTAGATTAGAATCCATTAGGATATTACTTGCATATGCTGCTCATCTGAATTTCAAGTTATATCAAATGGATATCAAAAGTGCTTTTCTAAATGGTTTTGTTGTTGAAGATGTTTTTGTTGAACAACCACCTGGATTTACTAATCCTCATTTTCCAAATCAAGTTTTTAAACTTTTTAAAGCTTTATATAGTTTAAAACAAGTTCCAAGAGCTTGGTATGATAGGCTTAGTAATTTTCTTATTTCAAAAAGTTTTACTAAAGAGATTGCTGATCCAACTCTTTTTATTAAAAGAATTTCTGAAGATATTTTAATAGTTCAAATCTATATTGATGATATTATTTTTGGATCTTCTAAACATTCTTTATGTACTGATTTTTCAAAGAATATGAAAAATGAATTTGAAATGAGTTTAATGGGAGAACTTAAATATTTTCTTGGATTTCAAGTGTTTCAAAATGAAAATGGTATTGTTTTGAATCAAAGTAAATATACAAAGGATCTTTTAAAATGTTTTGGTTTGGATAGTATTAAGGAAAGTGAAATTCCTATGATTACTGTTTTTAAATTGGATGTAGATGAAACTGGGAAACCAGTGGATCAATCCAATTACAGAGGTATGATTGGATGCTTACTTTACCTTACTGCTAGTCGACCGAATATTATGTTTTGTGTGTGTATGTGTGAAAGATTTCAAGCTAATCCAAAATAATCACATTTACTTGCTGTTAAAAGAATTTTTAAGTATCTTAAACATACTGTAAAATTTGGTTTGTTTTACCCAAAAGGACAACCCTTTGAGTTAATGAGTTATTCATATGCTGATTTTGCTGGTTTAAAGTTGGATAGAAAAAGCACTTCAGGAACATGTCATTTATTAGGAAAGTCCTTAGTATCTTGGTGTAGTAAGAAGCAGAATTCTGTAGCACTATCCACTGCCGAAGTAGAGTACATAGCTACTGCTAGTTTCTGTGCACAAATTCTGTGGATGAAACACACTCTTTTGGACTATGGATATGACTTTAGGCATGTGTCAATAAACTGTGACAATACTAGTGCAATAAATATGTCGAAGAACCCTGTGTCTTACTCTAGGACCAAACACATTGATGTAAGACACCATTTCTTGAGAGATCATTACCAAAAGGGTGATATTACTCTTGAGTTTATAGGCACTGAACATCAATTAGCTGACATTTTCACTAAACCTTTGAGTTCAGATAGGTTAAGTTACATTAGACATGAGTTAGGAATGTTTAACATCAATCAGTAGATATTCTCACCAATGTAAAATTCTCACCGATGTAATATTCTCACCAATGAAAAATTCTCACCGATGTAAAATTCTCACTGATGAAATATTCTCACCGATGTGAAATTCTTACCGATGTAACCTCACTGATAGAAAACCTCACCGATGTAAAACCTCACTGATAGAAATTCTCACCGATATGCACACTGGTTTAAAACTTCTGTCTGCCGCCAAAATCTGAATCGTTTTTACTTTATTTCATTTTGCTTATTTATTTTATGATTCCTAAATGATAAAATTAAAGTCCGAGCTACTTCAAAATCCACTGAGCCTCAAACCTTAACCCTCGAACCTTAGCTATCGATTCCTTAGAGAACCCTAAATCCTTCGAACCAGCGATGGCAAATACCAAACTTCCTACCATCAGAGATGACTCTGTTGAGCTGAAAACAAATAAGAAAAGGACGGATCAAGAAGAAAGTGGTAGTGGAAGTATTGCTAGAACTATGTCTGGGAGACGACCAATGAATCCTCATCTATAAAATCGAGTTATTCTGATTGAAATGGAACTGTGTGTAGAATGGCTGCTGCCTAGCAGGTCCTTAGTGCTCGAAGTTCTTGAAGATCAAAAACAGGTAGAGTCTTTTTCAAACAACAATGGTCCTTACATTCAAAAATTAGTGAAACATTTTTACGATTTTGTAACCTTTGAAGAATCAGAAAATGAAAATCGAGTAACTTCTTTTGTTAATGGAAATGAGATTCCATTCTCATCTGTTGAATGGGATGAGTGATTGAATGTTCCAGATGAAGGAGTATCTGGATATGTCGTGAGAGACATGCCACCTACCAGTGACATTTTCGATTATAAGACTGCTTTGGAAGAGCTAACTGGTGATGGAAGTCAAAGACAAGTAGTTGCTACAGAAATGGATGGAGAGAACAGATTGCTATTCAAATTTGTTCAACATGTTCTGATACCGAGAAGAGGAGACTTTTCCAATTTGAGATATCAGGATATCTATCTCCTTCACCTCTTAAGACATTGTGTAAAGGTTAATTTATGCAGATTGCTGATGATCCAGATGGAAGATATGAAAAGGCCGAAATCAAAGACAAATGCCCTATTATTTGCTAAGTTAATCTCTATGATGATCAAGGTAAAAGGGGTTGCTGAGTCTCAAGATGAGACAGTGGTAGTGAAGAATAACTTTTGTATCACAACTAAAGTTTGTAAGTACATGAAAATAAATTGTAACCCTTGGAGAGGAGAATGGGTCAATGATGACCAGAGGGTGTATGAAAAGTTTAATCCTATGACTCATCCTTCAAGACCAACGGATGTGAAGGATCCAGGTCTGGGACCTAATGAAGAGGAGCCAGAATACAGTGATGATTCAAAAGAGGAAAATTCCTCTGCTGATGAAGGAGGAGACACTGACTTGCCTCCTATCCCAGCTCCTGAAAATCTAGTTCAACATATATCTGATAAGGAAGAAGCTGATTTAGAGGTTGTTGAAGTGGATGCTGTATAAAATGAAGAAGATGTTCATGAGAGTGAAGCATCTCTGTCAGTTGATTTGAGCTTGAGTCCAGTGATTGGACAATATTTAGTACCTACCGAGGAAGTAAATGAAGTTGACATACCCTTACCTAATCCATGAAGACCCTCCTGCTGCTTCAGCGATGTAATTGATAGTGGAGGATTCTCCTTAGGATGAAAGACCTACTGAGGATGCTTCTGTGAATGTTGCTGAGAATGATGTCATCCTAATTGAGGATTCACCCATTGAGGGGGTGCATTGATCTAAGTTTGGAAGTGTCACAGTGGCTGTTGGTTTTAATGATTGGGTAGAAGACCCTGTTTTTATAGTCTGTGGTTTAGACTATTCAGATTCAGATAATGAGGCATCTCACAATAGACCTAAGATTACTTATGATGTCGATTCTGAGTTATTTCCTGAAGATGTGGTCAGAATGCATGACCTGGATAAGCTGAAGAAAAACCTTAAGGAATGTTTTGTAGAAGAGGTAAAGAAAATGGAAGATTCTATGGTATCTTCAATTCAATCAGTTATGACTGATGCTGTGGTCAGTTTAGCCTCTGAAAGAGCATCTGCAATAGTTTTACCTGCTGATTTGGATACCAAGGCTGATATGGATATCTCAAGGGATGATATGAAAGAATCTTTTCGTGCCTCAGTTGTTGAGATGAAGCACAGTTTTTCTGAAGAAAGTTTTATGCTGGAAAGATCTTTTGAACTATCTCTTCCCTACAATTTATCAACTTTTATGGGAGAAATAGTTAAAGAAGTTAAAGAATGTCAGACTCAAGTTTCTATACTAGAAGAAGATCTTGAAGCTCTAAAGAAATCTATTGTTTCTTTAGACTCTTACATGAGCTCAAAATCCCAAGCATATAAGGACTTAGCTTATGTGAAGAGTGTTGTAAGTCAGATGGTTTCAGTATTTGATGGTTTCAAAACTTCTATGAAAGATCATTTTAAAACCCAGGAATCCGATGTTCAAAATCTTATCAGTAGTTTGACCAAAAGCTTCAAAGAGACTATATCTTCATCTTTTGGTTCTCTTGAATTTAAACCTTCAATGGATTTGAATCAAATTCGAGATATGATGAAAGAAGAGCTTTGTTCTACCTTAACCAGTGGCTCTGTGGAGTCATCTGAACTGAGTAGAGTGGTTCTTTCTACCAGAGATTTAGCCAAAGAAATTATGAAGATAGTCCAAGACTACATGAGAGAAGCCTCTACCTCTTAAAAATAATTGAAAGAAATGGTGGACTCCTATTTCTCCAAAATTTACACAAAGACCCAAATGACCAGTCATTTTAAGCTTCTGATTGAGAATATGAAGCTGCCTCCTGTCAATCAAGCCAATAGAGAACAAGTTAGCAAGCTAAGAGAATTGACTCCAGCTTTGGACAAGTTTATGGAGAACAAGGATGACTTCATATCCTCTATGGATATAGGAGGAAGAATGATTATGGATTTTAGAAATCTATTGCTGCCTTTTCTGCATGTTGATGCTAGGCCAGTAATTGTCCCTCCTGCTTTGCCTGCCTCTACCTCTACTGCTTCCCCAATTCAGATGACTCCTGTTCAAGACATTCAAAGCCTCACACCTATGATCACACAAAGGACTCCTCAATACAGGCCAGACACAATTTCAGTTGGTCAGCCTCCTGTGGTCTTTTCAGGAATTCCTAATCCTTCACCAGAATCCTCACCACCTAAATCCTATTCTAACCCCAAGGAAAAATATCACATTAAGGATGTGGATTGATCTCATAGATGGACTATTTGATAGGAATCCTATGTATTTTTTTATGTCTTTGTAACTTTTTGTCACATTTAATACAAGTGATTTTCTTCTGTTTGTTCCACTTCTCTTTATTATTTCCCACTTTTTGATTATCAAAAAGGGGGAGAAATATTTTACAGGAGGGGAGAAATAATCTCTAGGTATTAAAAGAGGGATATATATTAATGAAAGGGGAGTAAATTTATCAAAGATATATCATTATTTGCCTCTTTGATACCTCTGAATTTCATCTTCTAATACCAGTGTCTTTACTCTCATCCTCTGATATCCTTTCATTTAGTTCTCTGATGTTCTCTGATACAACTAAATTTTACCTTTGATATTATGGTTTTTCTTTTATCTCTGATACATTTAATTCTATCTCTGATAAATTATGATTTATACGATACTGTTTTCTCTGAGAAAATTAAGCTAAATTATATATCCTCTGATATATTATTTTTTAATGATAATATGATAAGTTGTGATTATCAAAAAGGGGGAGATTGTTGACCTCACATGTTTTGATAATCCCAATTATGTTTTCATATATTTTGATAATCTCAATCTAATGATTTTCTATATATTAATTCTTTCAATCTGTGCTCAAGATGATAATAATATTAAAATAATCTCTGAGATAGTTTAATCTTTGTTTATCCATGTTTATATAAGTTCTGAAGTAATTCTAACCAATTCAGATTTGTTGTGTATCTTGTATTAAGTTACTGGTATGCGTTTTAGCTAGAGCTACTAGTACTCAGTCTACCGAAAGACTTAGTCTACCGATAGACAGAGTCACCGATACACTAAGGTCACCGATATGTACAGATCTACCGACAGACAGACCAGAGCTACCGATAGACAAAAGTCTACCGATAAACCCAGTTCACCGATAGTCACCGACACACCAGAGTTATCGATAAGCAGAAACAAAGTCTACCGACAGAACAGACGAGCTACCGATGTGCATGTCTACTAGTAGTTACCAGTAGAGTAAGCCTACCGATACGAGTACTGAACCACAAACTAGAGCTACCGATATAAGTCTGCTGATAGTGTAAGTCTACCGATACGTGCAAACAGCTACGGATGCAAAGAGTTACCGATGAAGAGACGACTACCGATGGAACTAAAGTCACCAGTATATGAGCAACCAATGCAATTTCAAAAGAGCTACCAATGGAAGGTTCTGCGACACAAAGACCACCGTGCACGTCTACCAATAGAATTCTACTAATGCTTGACCAACCAGTCAAAACCTATACTCTTCATACAATTTATATATTTAGCTAACTGTTAGATTTGATGGTTTTAATGCAGTTAATGTTATTTAATGATTTCTGTTGCATGTCAGGGAACTGTACCTAGTACCCATGCAAAAGGCGATTATTCTTTTCTGCCGAAGCAGAAACCTATAAAGTGATAGAAAAGATACATGATGCATATGACACTCCTTGAAAGAAAAAAGAAGACACACAAAGGGTAAAAGTGAAAGAGATGAACAAGCATTCAAAAGTGGAGAATTTTGTTTTCTATAATCTACATCCATACTCCAAGAATCTTGGACATACATGAAGAAACTTATTCTAGAGGAGAACACAAGTTGCATTTTGAGTGAAGAACTACAACAAACATTTCATGCACTCAGGCTACTAAGCTGGACTAAGAATCAAAGAAGAAAAAGACACTCTGTTTTCTGAGAAAAACTAGAGAAGGACTCAGAAGTTTTTCTGATAAACCAAATGAGTCCAGAGCTGCACTGCTAATCACTAAAGCATTTCTAAACTCAATCATACTTCTCTTAGTGATTTTTTCTTTACATTTTGAGCAGTGTGTGTATCCTGTTTATTTTACACACACATTGTCTCCTGTGCTAAACTGGAGGATTCTTAAATCCTCACTCAAACACTTTACCTATTTTGTTTCCCACTGTAGATGGTGGTAGAGGTCGAGTAAGACCTGAACATCCTTTGAGCTATTGTTTTTTTTCACGAAAAACTATGGTAGAGGTCTTTGTACCTGAACAGTAGTGTACTGTTGTTTACCCCCGATCCAGGGTGTGGATAAATTTATATAACTTGCTGAGAGGACTAAGTCTCAACTTGAGACTGAACCTCTTGGTTTACTTTTCTGTGATTTTATTTTAATTCTATAAGTATTACATATATATTTTACATACTCTCCTGCCTATTACTTTGAAATAGAAAACCATTTTAAAGCTACTTTGATAGTTAAATTAGCAAGTGTTTGTACTTATTGTATACCAGTAAGTTAGTTTCAAAAGTTAATTTAATCTTCAAATTAAGTTAACTGAGACCTAATCAATCTTTGAGAAACTAATTGAACCTTTACACTTTGTATAGATTCACTACATCTTAACTTTGTTTTTAAATTGGGGGATTTTAAGAGAAATATTTTTAACAAAAATTTTAATTGGAACTCAATTCACCCCCCTCTTGAGTATCCACTCCGACCAACATATGTGGACAATGATACCAAACTAAATAAAAAATAATTATACTATAAAATTAAAGTAAGAATTAAATTAATTATTTTAAAGCTTAAAATACACGATTAATTATAAAAATTGATTAATTGTAAAATTTATTTATAAAATAAAAAAGAGTTTGTATATAGAAAAAATGAACAAATTATTAATTAAAAATAATTAAAATTAATTTAAATGATGTATCAAAAATGTGTTTTTAATACCACATTTGTTGATATTATTAGAAAAAAAATCTTGATACTCTTAGATAGGTTCATTAATTGGTGGTATTTATTGATGATAATCAAGTATTTTATAAAAGTGATAAGTATTATACAAAAAAACAACAGAATTCCTTTTAGTATTTTAATTTTTATGGAATATAAATAAATATTAATGTGTATAAACAAAAGGAAGCATTTATTTTTATGAGAAATAAAATTCTTTTGGGGATACCTATCGTAGAATCAATGATTATAGTTTAGATAAGTCCTAGTATAATATTCTATTAATGGTAATTTTATAAAGGGTTGATTTATTTTGATTAATATGTGCTATGTAGTATTGATAACCTTGTAATTTATTATTTATTCAGTGAAAATGTAATAAATCATATAATTGGAGAATTATTTGTCATTTTTATGGATTATGATATATGTTGACAAGTGTCCGTCTTTATAAGAATGTTGAAAATAAATTTTTGGGTATTTTTATGAAAAAATATTTGGTTGGCAGTAGTTTGATGAATAACGGATTTTCATGATTTTTTGGATAGTGAATTTTAGAGAGGGTATCATTATGTTATATACATACCTGGTAATAGGATTGAATGAATAATTAATATTATTTAATGAATGATATGTAGAAATGTATATCCTAAAAGGGTATGGGTTATTTTATATCTGATATATTTTTGAATTATGAATATGTTAATAATACCATCACCTACTAACTGTAGTATAAAATAGTTAAAATATTAAGGATGTAATATATTAAAGGGGGTAGATTATGAGAACATTAGATTTTGAAACCTTTAGAATATTGCAATCATCAATATCTTCTATAACATTAAAAAAAGAATAGAGGGAAATCATAATTAAAACAAATCATGACATATTAAAATTACATAATGAATATTATCAATTGTAGATTAAACGATAACAATATATTGTAATAAGTACAGATTAGTATTCCCTATTGATTAATAATTTAAAAAATTATTTTGGAATAACCATAAATATGATATTAAAAAAATTATGGATAATATATCAGTATAATAGGATTCACCAAACTATAATATTAACAGTCATATGTTTATGAATTTATCTGAAAGTAGAATAAGGAAACTTGATGATTAATATTTTTTTATAAAATTTCTTTATGTATATTTTGAATTTTATGAATAAATATATAATTTTTAAAATAAATAAAATTACATTTACATTTAAAAAAAGTAACATTTTTAAAAATTTTCAGAATCTTCTTATATAATCTAATTTTAGAAGAATATTTTAAAATATTGTTTTCACTAAATACAATTTTTTAGGACTATATCAAAATGTGAGTGTAACATAGTAACTTATTAGTCATTTATAAGGATAAAATTTGAATTTATGGATTAAAATTATAATGTATAAAACATCGTTACCAATTTCAAAATCATAACTTTAACAACATTATTAATAATTTCAAAAAACAACTGTTGATATTTTCCTTTTACTAAACATTATTTTGAAAAATTTTGGTTTTTTTTTGTCTTAAAAGACACATAATATTTATATGTACTATTATAGAATAATTTTTATTATTTAAATAAAATGGATTTAAAATATTATACTATACATTAATTTTATGTACAAAATGATAATCTACAAAAACATTTTTACATGTTACATGAGCAACTGTTAAAATTAATGAATCATTCACATAGAAATTGTATCAGATATTATTTCCAACATAGGAATAAATAGTTTCAAAATATGTAATAAATTACATTTTTTGGCATTAATTTAAATTATATAAGTTTAAAAAATTTAGAGTGATAAAATATAAAAATCAAAAAGAGTTGAATGAAGTGATATAGGGTCTGAAACAAGTTAAAACATGTTAAATATTAATTTTTTGATATTTTATTAACCTTGTATCATCCATTACTCAATTATTTCCCAGTTTAGGGATACATGGCCATTGAAACATGGTCTCTATTTATATTAGGTTGAAATATTTATAAAAATGTAATTCTCACAATATATAAAAGCGCCCTCTCACCACCAATTCTAGAACACTAACAAAAATTGGGGTATGATGTAAATATATGTATTTTCAAACATTTTAAACCTATATAATACCATTTATATAATATTCATATAAAATTTGATTATTTCCACCAATTATATGTAGTCTTCTCAAGGATTGTTGATGTTCTAAAATTGAGAACAAGTTTGATCTTACATATTTTCTATTTAATATTACCTTAACCAACATAATTTTAAAATTAATATATAATTACCTCAGTATTTATTCATTAATAAATATTTGTTATGATATGTTAATAACTATTGTATGTCTTATTTCTATTTGTATTAAAATAAACTAAACTGATACACTTTTATTGTGCGAACTAGCACAACCACATAACAATGAATTATAGTTTATCACATCTTTATCACTTCATGATTGTAAAATTATAATTGATGAATAAATGTATCATATTAAATATTAATATTAATAAATAATAAAAATTATAATCTACCTTATATCCCTCCAATTCTATAGTAAATGAAAACAATAATCACGTGTTCTGCAGGCTAACCCCTTGAGGAAGTAATATATCTTGTTTTTAATATACTTCTATTTTTATTAATAAAATATATTAAATTACGATTAAAAAACATCATATTACCTCTATTATTTAATTATTTTTCTTTAATAATGATATTATTCACAAAATAAACATGTTTTATGACAATACATGACCATTAATTATGAAATAATTATGTTTATGTCAGTCTTTCAACGATCATGACCAATTATATAAAATAATACAATCAATGACTATGAGAATATTTAAAATTGATTTAATATATATATATATATATATTATTTAATAATTGTTTTATTTTCATTATGGAATTATAAATTTATTATTAAACTCATTAATTAATATAAAATGCTAGTTCATGAAAAGCACACGAGCCTTAGCCCAGTTGGTAAGGACTCTATAAGTGCAACCAAGCGACCAGGGATCAAATCCAGGTAGAGGCAGAATTTATGGGGTACTGTAGTAGTACTGTAGTGGGAAATGTGTAGTACTGTAGCAGTACTATAGCGGGAACTGTGCAGTACTGTAGCAGGCACTGTTTGGCACTGTAGCAACCAGGAATATGCCCCTGTTTGGGACTTCAGGTCACAGATTTGGTCCCTGAGTCCTGTAAAGCCTTCGGGCCACCCATGCCTTCAGGTCAGTAAGGCCTTTGGGCCACCTCAAGGCCTTAGGTCCACCTTAAGTGCATATGTAAACCAGACAACCTATAAAGAACAAGCTCTTCATGGAGTATCAACAAGGAGCTTTCACCACAGCAGAAGCTAAACAAATTGAAAGAATGAGAGGGTATGGAACCTTCCATCGGGACAAGACTGTGCATGCATGGGAATGCATAGCTGAACATCCATGCAAAGGTGGAGAGCTGATTTAATGATGAAGATGCTGGGGAGGAGTAATTCCAAGTAGTTAGTCTTGGTTGTATATATGTTTGAAGCCTACGGGCAATGAATTCCTCTAAGGCCTATGGGCCATGTAATAATTACACCTACAGGACTTATAAGGGTTCCAACTCACCCCTTGAAAGGTGGATTATCAAAATCAATAAAAAATTAAGGCCTTCGAGCCATTGGAGGAGGAGCTAGTTCATGAAAAATTTATGAAACATTTTCATAATTTATATCATCATTAAGGATCATAACAACAAATAAAATAGATTGATATTATATCTTTGTTTATAATCACAAATAAATCCTAATATATATTATAATATGGTAATTATGTACTTTGGAATAATAATGATGAATGTCACCACTCTTTTGAAATTACATTGTAACAACCAATATTACACAAACACGATATAAAAAATTGATAATATAAATATGTTATAAATATAAAAAATATTTATAAATTTTGTTTATAGAATTTTGTAGACAATGGTAAATATTTGAAATTGGGTATTAAGATATATATTTATTATATAGGATATTATATTTCATTTTTCTATATGGGTAAAGAAGTTAATGGCGTATTGTATAAGATTTTCAGGACGTGAGATAGATGCCTAATTATAAACAATATTTTAATTTGAATAGATGTTTTAATTCCCCATTAATATTATGTATCATGATTATTATATATTCAATGACATTTGAGGATATATTCATATTTCACCTTATCATGGGGTTTAGACTAAACAATTTCTAATGTTGCAAGGTGTTCTTTCCAAAAAAAATAATTTAATGAGCCATATGTGACGTTGCACAATATTAAATATTTTATATTATATGTTAAACACAATATTGATTTAAAGAATTAAATATCAGCCATATCATATTTTTTTAATATACCATTACTGATATGCCTCTTAATTAATTTTTATTCTTACATTACCAAAACAATAAGGGTTCCAACACCAATCTTATTTTTCAAAAATTTATTTATTGTGTAATATAATCCTTAAAGTGAATTTATATAATTTTCTCTCAAAAACCCATTTTATTTAATTGTACACATTTAATTATTGGGTTTTTAGTATTATTATTTTTATTTCATATTTTCCCTCGTCACATTATATACCCATTTTAAGGAAACTAACTTTAAAATTTCTCTCGATCTAGAATATAAATTTTTTATACATGTTTTGTTATTATAATTATAGAATGACTTTTTCTTTGACTAAAAAATTGACCATGACCAATTTCAAGTACTTTATCATTATTATATATTTAATATAATGTTTTAATATTTTCTATACTGGTTATTTTCATCAAAGTGTTAATATAAATTATTTTTTCATATTTTCATTTTGAAAACAACCATTAACTACATTTATTATTTAATATGAAAAAACTTGTATATGTTTACATGGGTTCTAGAAGGAATTTTTGTATCATATTTTTATAAAAAATTTCATTTAAAATTCATTCAATAGATAAAGGATATTTATTATTTATAATGATGTATTTTAAAACTCCAAGAATTGTTTCTCATCCAAGTCAATATATTTTCACATAAGATTATCTTGATTGGGAAAATTATTCAAATTCTACTTTCAATATTATATCCCTATATGGTTTACGGAATGAAATTTTATATTATACAAATTATCCACTACATCTTTTATCAGTCATAATCATTGATGATTTAATAATCGAATCTTTACTTATAATTCCATTAAATTTTGATTACCCTATATTAAATTTCATTAATTAGTGGATATCTTCCAAGATTCCATATATCAATTGATTTGAGATGTTATTTACATAATCATATAAACATTATCTATGTAGTCTAAATATCATATTATAATTCCCTGGATACTAAATCATTTACATTGTTATTTACCTAAGTCTATAAGAGTCAAGTGAATGTATGTGGTCTTGTTTTCCTATGAATTATTATATTCAACCTCAAAGACAAATCATGGTCTTATAGTCACACAATTACATATCACGATAATATAACCCACTATCATTCTGACCAGTGTATCTCTTGATCACATGTGTTCCTCACTATCATTGTTGTGCCTCATGTCGACATGTATGACCCACCATCAATGATTGATATTATGGTCACATGTGCCACTCATGTTAATAGTTATAATTCACTCTTATTTTGGCTATCTCATAGTCACATGATTGAATCATGGTTGTAGGTGTTCCACATGGGAACACGTGTGACTCATGTTCACTCTTGGTTCGAACAGTTTCTTAAAAATTTATCAATGTATCATTGTAAAACACTTGTTATTTTCAAACCCTTTTCATGGTAAAACATAGTAACAAATTTATATTTGTCCAAATTTTTATTTTTTATAGAATGATGAGGAAATATTTTACTGATGAAAATAAGTAATTTTAAGGGAAAATAATTTTTTTAAAAATTTATACATTGCAATTAATCATAAAAATATAATTCTATAAATCCTCATGGTTATAAAAACTATAATACAAAAAACAATTTAGAAAATAAAAATAATAAAAAATCAATATGGAAAACCCTAAGTTCGTGTTATAGAAAACCATATTTTTTAATAGTATTAATCATTTTCTATTTGAGTATTTACCTATTTTAATTTTTACTATATGAATCACCACATTATTCTTGAACCATTAAGATACTTTTGTATCCACTAGCAGTCCTCGTATTTGTGTTTTTGATTCTAGGTTTGTTCAACACATTTTTTCCTACAATATATTCTACATAAAATTTCCCATTTAATGTAGGAAAATTCTATTCCTGTATCATAATATTCATCACAGAATTTTAATTATTGATTAATACTTTATTTTCAGGCAATATATGTAGTGAAATCATGGTCCTTATCACTGAGTTTCGGTGTAGTATGTATAATATATTTCATTTTAGGTAGGGGTTTCATTTAATATCAATTATTTTAGGTAAAAATTTAATTTTATCATGATTTATATAAATGTGTAATGATTTAGTAAACCTAAATAAATCTTTGTGTCTATTAATGAATGAATCATTATTTTGGCATATCAATTACAAGATTTTTTACCATGTTCATAGCTTGCCTCATGCTTTCCTAAATAGTGTTATATAAATTTTTATATACTATTTCAAAATGTTTTATATGTTTTAAATGGATAATTACTAAACTGATTTTAATTTTTGTTTTTTAAATATTATTTTTTTTGTATTAATAGAATTTATTCATTCATATAGTTTGATGAAAAATTATGTGACTCATTAAAGAATGTTTTAATATTGTTTAGTTGTGGATAAATAAATCATTAGTTTACCAATGGTTTTAACCTTTGATATATTTATTAATTATTTTAGGATAACAATGAGATGGATATTTGATAATTTTAATTTGATATAGGTGAAGAGAACCAATTATCTTTTGATGGATGGATTCTTTTTATTTAGGTATTATATAAAATATTGATATTTTTGTTTGGTTCCTTGTGTTATTTTTTGGATGAGGAGATATTCTATGATCCATTATGTGGGATAGAGAAATATGATTGTCTGGTGATAGGAATAGTGTATATTAGTGTTTGAAGAAGAAATTTATTCCTTTTATGATGTAATGAATTGTGATATATGTTTTGGTGTAGAGGATGAATTAATTAATGATTAAATGGGTTGACGTTGAGATTAATCATTGATTTTTTATTGAAATATTTGGTTATTCCATGAAAAATAATCTTAATTAAGAAAATATGGATGATTTTTTTATATCTTCTATTCCTTATAAAGAACATAAGTAAGATTTTCGTGTCTTTTTTATGTATATTTATGTAGTATTTAATGATGATTTCTAAAAGACCATGAACTTTTTAATGTTAATGAATAGTATATAATTTAACCGATTAGTATGGTTGTTCATTGAATACTAAACATGATTTTTTATTGAGGAATCCTTAAAGTGGTTGGTTTATTCATGGAGTGAAATAAATTTTTTTATTTATAATATTTATTTCTCCAAAGTTAAAAATAAATAAATAATTAAAAAATATTTTTAAATTGTTGTACGATCATATAAAATCTAGTCCTTAGTTTTGGTAATCAAGTGTCCAACATGTGATAACTAGAGTTGAGGTTATGGATATTTAGTTTCACACAATTTGGTTTATATATATATATATATTTATTTTATATTATTTCATAAGATACCCCACATAAGTTGGTTTGGTAGCTAACCGATGGATTGGGGATGGTGTTTCTCCAACATATAGGTTTGTAAGGAATGGATTCCCAACTAACCCTATTTTCAAACTCTTATCTCATGGTATTAATATGTCAAAGTATGCATGATTTATACCATTAATAAAATATTAGTGTAGTGGGATATAATGTATTATTCATATTTAATAGACATGTATCTTTTGATATTTTATCCTGAAATTATTATAAGTATGTCATGTAAGAGATTTGATGGATTTAGGTACAATTTATTAGGTACATGTTGTATTTTATAGAGTCAAGTAGTTGGTTACTATCTATTTATGAGGTATATGATGATGAGATGATGCAACTCATAGTTTTAATTATTTGAAAGAGTTACCTTTGTGTGTTTTTATATTATATCTTTTATAGAGATATGGATAAAGACGTTCAATATTTGGGAAGATAAGAAAACTAGTGGGGAAGCAAAAGATAGGTTATTTAATTGTATATTATATTACATTTTAAATCCTTATTATTAAATGATATTTATTGAGAGTTCATGGGTGAGTCTAGGAATATAAAATACATATTTAGTTGATGAATTTTTAGAAAATGATTAATCAATAGTTTTTACTATGTTATCATTAACTTTTGTATGAGATTCTCTTAGGAGGATCCTTCTGAATATAGAAGTTATGATTACAAAAAATATATATAATCTATTTATTAAGACTACATGAGATGGTTGGTGATCGGGATTTACATTACTTACACATGGAGTTGTTCATACTTTGTTTTGGTTCTGTGGTCACTGCCCATGATTTTAATTTCGTAATTTTACTTTCACTTATAGTCGATTTTTTTTTGATTTTACATTAATATATTTGATAACTATAATTTTGTCATTAGTGGTAGTTTTATTTTGGTTCCAACTTATCTATAATTCATCATATTATATTTGAGGGTATTGCCTTTCATATTGTGTATTATATCACTTAATGGTTTGTCCCCAACCCATATCCCATTTGAGGATAGATTCAAGCATCATTATCTCAATTCATTCATAACTGGCTACAGAGGGGAACCTGGGGGGGGGGGGGGTCCAGATTTAGTGGAATCAGAGGATGTAGTAATAGGTTAAGATGAAATTTATAGGTTGGTACATGTGATTCATTCATGGGATGGTAGGTAAATATTATCATCTAAACAGAGAATATGATTTGAATATGGTATGCTAGTTGGGTCATGGGAATTTAGGGCCCCTTATGATATAAGGAATCAACCTTCATGTTATCTTATCCTACTAATATAAGTTATACTGGTTGTGGGGTCAAAACTTATGAAAGGATTTTATGTCATTCTTGTTGGAACCCTTTTAAGAAATGGTTAAACATTGCGTTTAATTTGAACACTATTTAAATGATTAATGACATATATTTTATATTCTACGAATATGATTCCCTAAATTTTTTAGTAGTTATATATCATGATTTATTCCCTCATCTATTTCACACCAATGGAATTTAATATTATGTTTTATAAGATCACTACATTATTTTAGATTATTATGATGACAGATAGAGGAATATACTCTTATACATTCCATGATAGGATGTGGGGGTTCTCATTACATGGATATCATGTGTGGTCAACTAATTTTTTGGGACATGTTCTGAAATTTGTTGCAATTATAGATCAATTCTTGGATCAGGAAGGTAGTGTGAATTCTATAGATACTTATCCTTTTATAGGGTAGTTACATCAAGTAAGAATATTAGATTTTTTTCCAGATTCATCTATAATATTCTACATACCTACTTCATGATTATTAGGATATTATGAGAAATTTTTAGCAGGATTTACCTTTTGATATCCTATTCCAGGATTCCCTGTTTATACTTATAATATCTATATTTTGTATACATATATTCACATATTGTTATATAGATGTTAGTTGAAACATATTTGATTGAATATGAAATTAATTAAGGATTTTATTGTTTTTCTATTATTTTGGAATGAATCACCTTTGGGGAAATATGAGAGAAAAATTCGCTATTGAGAAACATAAATACATATCACACTAAGCCCCTTCATTGCCCTATGTGATAATAGAAACTGAAAATTAATCCCAGATTAATTAATAAAGACAAATATTCTAGTATTCTCATTGAGTAAAGGTTTCTTAAGTCATTGTATGAATATATGTAATTTGGGAGGTTTTGAAATGATGAATCATAGAAAAAATGAGGATTTCAATAGTTTACATACAAGATTCTCATTGTGGATCATGTTCATGAAATGTAAGGTTTAACATTTATGAACCAATTACAAGCTATAAATAATACATCCCTATAAATTACATATCATGTAATCATTACATGACATAAAAACATTTAAAAAACAAAAAAATGATGATATTTATTTATCTTTCTATGCGATTTATATCTTTTAACTAAAATGGACATTAATCATGGTTTTTGGAACAAGGGGATACAAGGATGACTACATGGGTTATATATATAGGATCCATCCAAAATAAAGGATATAATTTGAGGCATATGGATTCGAACCCAAGAAATCTACTACTAGCGTTTTGAACCAGATTTATTTAATCAAGCAATTGGTTTTTGTTTTAAATTATTATCTTCTACATTTAATTATAACGTCCAGTGAACTTTAGTTTAATTATAATCTATTTTCATTATTACCATTTCTATTATTTATTATCTAGTCAATCCAGTATGGGAATTTTTTTTATCATCGACAACCACCTGATGATTTTTGGGAAAACCAAATAGGGGAGAATGTAATTTAGAAAAGTGTGTTCATACCGAAAAATAATTATTTACATTCACTCATAAGGTTATTATATTATATTTTATCTTGTTTTTATGGATTGTTGATTTTATTTTTCATTTATCTGTTGAAAATATTACATTATTAATGTACGAACACCAACATGATTGTGATATTTTAATCATGAACACTGAATTATGTCATTCTTCTTCATTTATAAATATGAATGTTAGTTCTTATTCATTATTGAAGGAATATTTTCAATGGATAAATTATTAATAAAATAAACACACATGAAAACATGTTTTTATAGAATGAAATATTATTATGAGTGATGGTAAATAATACATTATTATTATGAACCCATTTTACCTAATTATGCTCCCCCTTTGGGGTTCAGGTGATCCTCATCAGTAGATCATTGATGATTTAAAAAAACAAATTTTAGATAGACTATATAAGAATAAATGATAAATTCAATGAATAATAGAGATTGGAATTAAGATAAAGTTCATTCAATGATACATTGAATTGTGAAAAATAAGGAAGAAAAACAATAAACTATATATGAATAATTAAATCGTGGTCAGAACCCTAATGGAATCATCCTAGTGGTCGAATCACGATGACTCAAATTAGATCACATATCAAGGATAGAAACCATGCATATAATTCATGATGCAATAATATTATTACCTCTTGTCAAATATTGCGTTTAATGGTCATTCAGTTAAAAATATATAACTCCTAGTGAAAGATACAAAAAAAATCACCGTTTATAGGTTTGATATAGGTTTTAAAATTATTTAATGGTTACATGATGTGTATTTTTATGGAATAATTTCTAATAGATTTCAATGGCATACTAAATTTTATACATTAAACATCATGAACCTGATTCATGATTGAATCATTTACTTATAGTACTAAATGCCTCATTTTTTCTCAGACTTAACAGTTCTGAGCAACCAAAACAATGTGTGATTATCCAACATTGTGGGGAGCCATTATTTAAATATAATATTTATTTATTTGTATTTAATCATCAATCAATAATTCCTTAACCATTTCCATTGTTTCACCAAACCGCAATGATTCTTTATATGATGTGTCTTTATGTTTATCAATTGCATCATTTTTCATTATATTTCTCCACATGTAATTCTTTCCATTAGAATATACATATCATTAATATCAGGCATGAATCTCATATTCAATTGATCGGTCTTCTATTAAAATAAATATACCAACACATGAATATATGATCAAAAAATATATATATCACCTTTCATCAAATCATTTGGTACTATTATGTGTAGTTGTTTTTTATAGGATGATGGATATAAATAGATCATCATGATAGGGGAGTCTTATGGATTCTAAAAAAAATAAAATCAATTGTCTAGAGTTCCTTTTTCATATAAAAATTTTTTTATATAAATTAAAGAATCTCCAAACAATCTTCGCCTTATTTCATCGAAGGAATAAGCCACTAAGACCCTACTAAAGGATCTGGAACCTATTTGTTAGGTGGAGGTTGAGACCATTTGTAACACCCTAGAATGATAAATGGTTAAATGACTAAATGATATGACACATGTCAACAGGGTGAACCTTCTTTTTTGGGAGCCTACCTGATTAAAATTCCACAGTAAAGTGTTCTTGGCCTGGAGTAGTGATCATGATGGGTGACCTTATGGGAAAATTCCCATGGTGTGTCTGAGTGAGGACAAAGAACACTAGAAACGACATGTATTGGTATGTGAGAACAATTATTAGTTAGATGAACCATCCAAGCATGTGGGTGGGACCCTGGTTGGGGACCACATGTCTACGGGGAAACTGGTGGTATCTAGTAGGCCAAGACCTGACAAACAAGTTAAGGTGGGGTGGTTGTGATTTCATCAGGACCTAGTTGTCACATTTGGTATCAGAGGTGGTACGCAACCTTAACTGTGGTGTACTGCCTGGGTTGTGATGTAGGGCCCACAACAATGAAATTGTTCTCAAAGGGGGGGGGGGGTGATTGTAACACTTCCAAATGAAAAAGGGATAAATGAATAAATGGTATGACTCATTCCAATAAGATGAACATTCATTTTTTGGGAGCCTACCACATTAGAACTCCACAGTTAAGCATGCATGGAATGGAGGAGTGATCAGGATGGGTGGTTGTGCTTTCATGAGGGCCTATTTGTCACATTTGGTATCTGAGGCGGTACCCAGCCTTAACTATGGTGCACTACCTGGGTTGAGATGTAGGGCCCACAACAAGGACGTTGTGCTCAAAAGTAGGGGGGGGGGTGATTATAACACATCAAAATGAAAAAGGGTTAAATGACTAAATGGTATGACTCATGCCAACAAGATGAACCTTACTTTTTGGGATCCTACCATATTAGAACTCCATAGTTAAGCATGCATGGCTTGGAGGAGGGATTACGATGGGTGATCTTCAGGTAAGTTTCCCTGGGTGTGCGTGAGTGTGGAAAAAGCACACTATATTTGACATGTGTAGGCATGTGGGGAAAATATTTAGTCAGATTACCCATTCAATCATGTGGGTGGGCCCATGGTAGGGGACAATGTGTATGTGGGGAAACTGGTGGTATCTGGTGGCCCGAGACCCAATGACCATGTTAAAGCGGAGTGGTTTTCTATCCCCAAGACCCAGTTGTCACATAATTAGCTATGGGTGCAACCTACCATTTAAGTATACATCAAGTGGATTGTGATCCACATTAGTTTTTTTATTTTAGCTGAACTATATGAGGTATCACCGATAGGGATATATATAATTTGATGGAAAGATGAGGACATCCATGCAATTCTCATCACCCATACAAAGTAGAGTACGTCCATCGAGGTGGTCTACATCAGCGTGTGATTTTTCATAGAGATGGACAGTATTTGATATATTTTATCAAGGCCCCATTTCAAAGAGATCTATTTATCATTCATGGTATGCTTCTCTTGTTATTTATTATTATATGTTTTATATGATTCATGAGTTAGACAGTCCATTATTACATTGACCCCAATCAATACATTGGGACATGACAGGGTCATGTTAAAATGTGATGGTTGTTCTATCACATGGACCCAGTTTTAAAACCAATACTTATAGGTCTGACCTACCATTTGAGTATACATCAATTGGATTCTATTCCACAATAGGTTTTCTTATTATAGCAGCACCATATGAGGTAGATGCAATATGAATATATATCAGTTGCTGGAAAGATGAGGACATCCATGAAATTCTCATCCCCAATACAAAATGGAGTGTATGTATTGTGGTGGTCTACATCTGGGTGATATATTTCATAGAAAAGTTCATTATTATAGATTCCCCAGTTCAATGAGATCTATTTATCATTCATGGAACACTTCTCTTATTTTTTATTATTATATGATTCATATGATTCATGATTTAGACACTCAATTATTTCATCAACCCCAGTCAATACATTGGGAAACAAGGTGAATTAAATTCATGTTCCCTTAGAATTGACTAAAATAGTAATGGTTTGAGCTTATCTATATGATGTATGATGATATTGTGAACCAGTGATTGGATAACACAAATCATTAGGATATTTCTAATGGTTTTTGAAATTTCTATACGACATCGTCATTAACATCAACTAGCTATATTCATCATAGGATATCCTGGTTTTCCAAAGGTGGAATATTCATTTGAATGATACTAGTATAATTTGTTCCATGATCAATCAAATGAAATAGCCATAAATATTTCTGAGGTGAGTTCTATCCTTGTCTTCCTTGATGGGTTAATTGATGCTGAGCTCATTAGAGGATCATCCAATGGTCTTTCCAAGTATAGTGGAAGAGTACCCTAATGTCCTCAAGGATGTAGTTTTTGAATTATTCATCAATGAAAGGTTGAGATCAAGATATATCTAATATTAGGATCTTTTTTGGTCATGATGTCTTCATATAGAATGGTGCTTTCCGATTTGTGGGAGTTCTAAATAGAAGTTTATGATATCATGCGGTGATAATTTTTTGAAAGAGTTTTTACCTCAGTGATCACTAGTTATGTTAAAAAATAATATTGATGGATGTCTGTGACTATATTTTTATTATCACCCCTTGAAGTAGGCATCATTAAAAATAAATTTCCTCTTCCATGGATTGATTTCCTATTTAATTAATTAATTAGATCTTGTTAGTTCCCTGAGATCAATCTATAGTTGATTTATCATTAGATGTAGTTTAACATTTAATATATTATAATGACTTATTTACAGTATTATTATGATTATTATGAGATCCTATTAATGAACTTTTGTGTAAAGTATACTCTATCTATATTCATGGTGTTGATGAATGTGATATTAAGAGTGTTTATAGACTAATTAGCGGTGGTTTTCAATGACTACATCTGAGATTCTTCCACATATGAGGAGGAGCATGTATATCATCTGGGGGAGGTTTTAAGAGTTCACCATCAACAGATGGTGGTTTGGATTCATTCAATGTGTGTGTTATAGCCTCATGAAGTACATATTATTGGGTATTTCATGACTTATCTTGGACAATTCTTGTATCCTTTGAGGATTTAGGTTGCTTTTATAGGGTGTCCCATAATAATATTTAAGAGAGATGATGTTTAATCTTTTTTATATGATAATAAAAGAGATTTCTTCCCAAGATCAAACATATTGTGACTCCAATGATTACATTTATCATAATGGATTATCTAATCTTTTTCATTATACACTATATGAAAACATTTGAGTAACTAGTGGAGATTTTGGTCTTTGCCACAGATCATAATATTCTAAAATGAGGAGATTCATTTGAGGTTATCAATTAAAATTAATATATTGTATTAGGATGTTTATTGATGTTGTAGTGGAAATTTTTTATAAGGATAATGGATTTTTTGAATCCATGACTATGAATATGGAACCGTAGGTCTTTTGGGGGATATTTTTTTCCAATTTATTCAAGTGTAACTTCATTATTGATAAGTACTTTTCAGATTTCATTATTCACTAGGGAATGAATTTCTCATTATCAAAATTTGACTTGAAATTTGGATAATTATTGTTGATCGAATTTCTATAATGTTATATCATCAATATTTCCATTACATTGGGAATGGATCACTATGGGTTATTCCTTATGGAGGATGTCATGAATTGATGTTATTTCAGAATACAGATATTCCTTGTTTGTGATAAAATATCACTTTTTGAGGAATCATATTATTGGTTAGGTCATTTATGTTTTGTTTAATGATGATAGTGTAGACGTATGTGGTGTATCATGTGGTTGGGTCGCTATTGAGAGATTCTAATGTTGATTTATAGTAAAATCAGGCTTTTAATTATTATGTCCTAGTTGGATGAAATATAGATATTAAACATCATGTTTTGTTTCTGAGGATGAGTATCATTCCTTTAGTGAAGCAAGAGGTGGTCCCCTATTATTTCCAAATCCATCTATTTTTATTATTTCATTATGTGAAAATATATTATGTTCTTTGAGAGGTCAGTTTTCAAGAAATACGTTGAAGAGCTTTAGATTAAGGTTCAGTTTAAGACATTTAGTCTGAAAGAATGTGAAGGCTAACCATTAGGTTCTCGATTGTTTTTTCTAGCTGTTAGATGTTCCTATGTAGAAGTGGGATTATGGGTTGTTAAAAATCATCACTATATTACCATGAGATTAAAGATTCCATGACTCTCTATGAGTGAGACGTGAGTATTTTAAAAAAACAAACCCCTTATTACTGATCAACAAGATCATCTTAGTTGAGTTTTTAAGGCTATAACTAGAAGAGGTGGAGATCCTCCATGGAGTAATAAATATGGTCATATTAGAACATAGTACAATTATCATCTCTTGGATGTGGAGATTTCCTTACCACTCTAAGGGATCTCTGATGGACATATTCAGTTATATTTATACATTGATGAACAATCAGATAGATTGGACGATCTTGACTGTTGAAGACATGATGCAGGATTTGACCTAAAATGTCCAAGTTATAGGACACGGAACCTACAATTGGTTATGTTTTCATAGAACAACTGTTTTCACTCCACTATTATTATGGACCCTTTTGAATATTTTGATAAATGAAAATTGATTCACTATTATGATTGATTGAGGTTAGAGAGTTATCAATTCCCAAGATGAATATAGAAAAATAGGATAAAAGGGTCTAGGTGATTCACTTAAGGATGTGAATGTATGATCATTATATTTACTAGTAATACCAAACTATAATACAATTAGAATCTAATAGAGGTGAACCAATTTTTTAAAGATGACTCCACATCCTTGGTAGTAATGGTTTAGTCCTATGAGTAATATTTCTCCCTAATTTTTAATGAATTTTGAGTTGTTGAATCATGTTAGATCCATCATGTACCTAATATCAATTATTGAACAGATGATCTAGATTTTGGATTTCATTCTTATTTCACAGCTCTTATTCTAGCTTAATAAGGACTATACCACCAACAATTAGGATGATATCATTATTGATAATGAGATGAGAATCTATGAGTATCCTATGGAGATCATGGACTTCTAAGAGAAGTTATTGAAAATATGTGTTATTCCCTTCGTTAGTATCCTTTGGTGTCACTATGATAGGGAGGATAGTATATAAGAACGTTTTTCCTAGATATATATTCAGTATCCCATGTTGTGTTTATGATTATCTGATTTCTCATTTTGATAAAACTATATGGATAAATTTGTCATTTATTTGAGAATGTCTCTTTACATATAGTTAATTATGTAACATGGTGATTTGATTTTACCATATCAACGGTGACTATGTTCTCGTTATGGTGAGATCTCTAAGACCTATATCATGAGTGTCTGTACAGAGCTCCATTTTAATTTATTAGCAGTTTAATTTTGATTAATGAGTATGATAATTATTTTATAGGTAATTTATATAATGTAGTGGTTACTATAAACATATTTATTTATTTCCATTGGAATGGATGTGTGATGGTGGTTTATAGGACCTTATAATTCATATAGTTTTCATGTAAGGAATAAAATGTCAACTATTGGAATCATAGCATCACAAACACTTCAAATGATTTTAAAATACATTATCATAGTATTATGATTTTCTAATAGTCACATGTGTGACTCATAGTTACCAATATGTTTTTTTATTTGTGAAATTCAATGTAACAATTTGTCCACACTTTTATATGTGTGACTCAATGTTTTAGTTTTTCCCCAAGGTTGTTGTTTTTTAAAGACTCATATGTTCCTTACAGTTAATGGTGAAACTTATGGTCAGAGTTTGATTACATAGTTTCAAAAAACCCATCTAATGGTATTTGGTTCGAAGCATTCTATAGTTTATGATTTATCATCAAGTCTTGAGATTGCATAATGATGTGAAAAAATATTAACCAAAATATGATATTTTATGTCTAAATATGTGATTTCAACACAGTTTTGTGGGAATTAAATTTAGAAATTTAATTTCATAAACCTACATTATATTTAAAAGTTACATTCTATATGTTTTAAATAAAATTGAAATAAATTGAAATAAAATAAGGAAAACAAATGTTAATATTCTAGAAATTCACATATAGAATCTTAAAAGTATTTTTTGATTTATAGTCAGTCTGATCATTTTTATCTTCATGAATGGATAAACAAGAACCTTGGTATCGAACCTTATAAATTTATATACATCCACTGGGTGACTCTTTATCCATGTTAAAGAAATTTAGTATGTTAAACTACATGGTTTTACATGAATTTAATAAAATTGTGTCTAAATTGAGAAACATGATTACTTATATGTTGTTTTCCCTTAATTTTTATATTGTTTAATAAATAATTAAGATGTTGTATATGGGAAATCCTGGCTACAATATCCCAAAATTTCCCAAAATTTCTTTGAAGTGTTTTTGTGATATCCTCATAGTGTTTGAAGATTCATTATATTAAATTTATTTTTTGTGAAATTTCAATTTATCTAGATTTATATCAATAGGTTATTAAAAATTATTCTTAATAATGATTAATATAGATTAATGAATTAATCATTGGCTGTTTTTTGTAATCAGATTTGTTTTAACTATGTTTTTAGCTTTACACTAGTTTTTGTAGATAGTGTACTATATATGAATATTCTATTTTTTTTAAAATGAATGATTTTTTTCAATTGGATAATGAATTTAATGTTTGTAATACATGTTGGAGATATTATTAATAGGCAGATAAATTGAATATATACATCCTAATTGTTCTATTGAGAATTATATTATGATTGAAATCTGGTTTAAATACCATGTAGCTATTTATAGCCGATGAATTAGTTTTCCAATGGTTCTATCTTATGATAAATTAATTGGTTAATTCAATATGGTAGTTAAAAGATTTTTTGAAAAAGATAATTAATTTGGATCCATGGATATTAAATCATTTTTTTACAGATGGATGTCTTATATTTAGGTCCATGACGCCTTTATATATGTTTTTAGTATTCAGTAATTTTTTTAGTTGATGTTCCTTTTTATTATATATGATGTGAGATTGGAATGGAATATTTTTTTGGGATAATTGGTTGGGATTAAAAAGATTGTGGAATATGTTGGCACTAGTGATGGAAGGATGGATGATGATAGGCATGACGTTGTCAAGGATGACACAAGGACTAATTGAGTAGGTTGAATCTAAGGTTACATGTTGATTTTTGTGATAAATGACGTGATTATTATTTATTAATGAATATTCTCAATGTACATATGATTGAGTTTCATTTTCCTTCTATCAATTCTACCAAACATTATAGATTTTATGTGGTATGTAATATAGATATTTTTATGGTATATTAGTATGAGTCCAATAATAACAATAAATAAGAAAATTAAATGAATGATAATAATTAAATCATGGGGTATTAGTTATTAATATAATTCTTAATATGATTATTTCTTGAGGAACCATGGATGTTGATGTTTTTTCATTGAATTCATAAAAATAGGTTATTGTTTAATGTTTTTTTAAAATGTTTAAATCAATAACTTAATTTAATCATCTATTTAAATTATATTTTTTTCATAGAATATATAGTCCATAACATTGGTAGTTGGGTTTATTATTTATGATATTTGAACTTGAGAATAAGGATAAGTATTTACCCATAGTATGGTTTTGTGATATATTTTTTTTCACATATTAAGGGATTTAAATGTTACAACACTCAAGCCATTAGGGTGACCGAAATTAGTGGATTCTAGAGTGTTTTCCACCCAACATCTATAGTGTTGATGAATTGATGGTATACTACAATCGCTTTTCCTGCCCTCATCTCCTAATAGTACTATTTGATGGAACGAAAGATTCATACAATTACTATATATGTGTTTTGATTTATTCAATGTCTTGTGGTAATTTCACACAATTTTATACTTAGTTAATATGTCCTAAGAATTTTTATAGGATGTTGTGTATAGACTATGTGGGATTTGGTATAATACATGATGTGTGGGGAGTAATGAATTCCTAGAAATAATAATACATGATATAGAGAAGTGGAATTTAATGATGGGATGATGTGTTGCATGAGGTTCACGATATGATATGGTTTCGTAAATGTCATCCGGTAGGATTACTTGTGGAGGGTGACAGATCAAAACATGTGATTTTGTGGATGAGAGGCTAGCCAGTGGAGGAGTGGTGGTACACTATTGTATTTTGATATAATGTTTGATATTATAATATTACTTTTTTGTGATATGTAGTGATATACCCATAGAGAGGCTCAGAGCATATCATCAATGCTTGGGTGATGATTTGACTTAATTTATGTATACATTGGAATTTAATATTATTTATTTATCAGTTACATGTGAGGATCTAGGTATTATTCAATATAGTATATCTATTATGATCACCATATATATATAAAATAATTTTATTATATATATGATAATATTTATGATTATGGTGAACATTTCTTTCTAATGGAGCTATTTTAGAGGTTCTTTGACTTCAAGGTCATTTTAATGGATTTTACATTTTTATTTTATTATTACCTTTCCTATTTTTTTTGGTTTGAATGATGTTACAAGAATTTAATTGGGATCATTTTTTTCATATTGGGAATATGTTGTTTGGTTGTTCTAAAATATCTCTCCTTACTCATTTAATCATATAGTGCAATGAAAACCATTATTGTATATGGTATACCCCCAATGCTTTTCACCAACTAGAAACCTATTAGATGGGGGATTTAGGTTCCATTATCCCCCTTTTATCTTCTGTATCCCATGAGGGGTACACTAGGGGGTGGTAATCTTGACCGATATACTCTATTATTTTTATGGAAGGGTATTTAACTATAATGTTACCAAATATATTTGGATACCTATTTTTCTCATAGGTATATAGTTTTACATTTATTAAGAAAATTATAAATATTTTACATGTGTTATTCTATTAGAAAAGGATATGAATTGCATTTTATTTACTTTGGTCATTTTTTATATTATGTGCCACTCATATATTTTGATGATGACTCATAGAGATCTATATCAATGAATAATGTATTGTTTAATGATTTATATCTTTTGACATAATTTTTCTCGAGTCTTCTTTGAAATATCTTCAAAATAAAGTGAGATCATTCTTTGATATGATCACAAACTATTTGTTGATCCTTTTTTGATATGCTCAAAAACTAAACAGTGTTCCTTCATGGATATTCCAAGTATATTTTGATACCATATACATATATTTTTTCGGAGTTTTATTCTTATTCGTATGAATGTGATTTTCTCTTATGGATATGATTTATTAGATCACTTATCCACACATTCTTGATTCATAACTTATTCTATTCCATGTCGTATTCTAGGGGACATGTTTCACGACATAATCATTGATGTGTACAAATTTTCTTTTTTATCACAATTGTATTAAAATATCCATCTTCTTATAACTTTTGATATTCGATTATTATGTCATATATCTAACCTTACAAAACATTTTAACTCATATGTTTCTTATTTTTCAGTTTACATATATTTCAAGGAATATTAAAACCTATGATGTGGTATTAATAATATATTTTGTAGATAATTTATGGTATATATTGAATGAATATTATGTATTAATAATGTTATTATATTGTGTATGATATGATTATTTGATACAAATAATATGGGTTATACAAGAAAAATCATTTTCCTAAATCTCTGAAACTGAAAACCTGAAAAATGTCCTTAGAATGTAAATGTTTAATTATTGTTGAATGATATAATATTTTAGGATTTATATCAGTTCTAGTTCACATTGTATGTTATTATTAGTAGTGGATCTAGGACATGCGGGTTTTGAGCACACAAAAAATATACTTTCTTTTTATAACTCACATTTTAATCAAAAACATCATTCCTTATAGAAGATCTCTTCAAACCTAGTACATGGTTTCATTTTAATATATCAATACTATATTAAAAAAAATCACTTGAGTTTATATAATATTTAATTTACCATTCTATAATATTTTTATTCTTGGAATCAACAAATAATCATTTAATAATGATGCTATACTTATTCATAGGCCATCTACAGATGGTAGTTGGAAACAAAAACTACCATTCACTAGGAGAAACATTCCACAATAAGAAAAAATCATGAAAAACTCGAAACCTTATATCATAATCAAAACTAGAAAACTAATCAATAACATATCACAACCTTGTGGTAACAAATAAAATCCCAACATTCAACCTTTTCTATAAATCAAAAAATTATCCTCATGTATATAAATAGTAACTACGAATTCTCAACTCTCGACATCTTTCTTCTATCCCTAAAATAATATCTTAACCATACTATTTCTCAAAAATACAAAAAAATGGGTCCATAATAACCCAAGGAATATATAAGGGTGAATAAATATTCATCAAAATAAACATATAGGGAAACTAAGTCCACATTACCATAGGAAAATTACTAATAAATAAATACTACAATCATAACATATTTATAAAATTTAATCATTATAATACTTCTGTATCATTTCTATCCTGGTTTGGAAGATTTGTTATGAACATGTTTCATCGTTATTCAGATATATGATTTAATCATAACGTTCATGTTCAAATTTTTATTAAGGATGAATGATAATTAAATTAACTTTTCTAATTTATCATTTACATTATCTTACAAAAAAAAATTATTTTATTAAAAATTTAAAATGTATAAATAATTGAATTCCCCATTTCTTAATCATATAATACATATTAAAAGATGAATATTTATTACAATAAATGTAATAAGCCCGAGGAACCAAAAATATTAATGTAATTTTAATCTTGTAACGTAGAAAACATTTCCACACATTAACTAAATTATCCCACAATATTTTTTTAATAATTATCTCTATTTTTAAAAATAACATAAAATTACATTTCTTTATAACATGGGGAAAGGAAGCATAAGAAAGGGTGAGATTAAATTCAATATAATGGAAAACAATGGAGATACATAAATATAACATGAGTAAATGGGTTTGAGAACACAATAATAACAATTTAAAATTATAACCATCATATAGAGGATAAAAATCATGTGTCATATCATAAATATTAAAACTTCAGAATATTTGATTTATAACGGGAAAAATTGTACATTATCCATTAGAGAATAAAATTGTAATAAGATTTGGAATTATGGTAATCACGTAAGCATATAAAATAATTTCCATATTTTTATAGGGACAATTCCAATGATGATATAATTAAATGGGTTCAGTCCCCAATCTGTCATAATAGTTACTTCTCACTCACAAGGCTATCATAGTGGAAAAATTCCCTTACCAAATTGGGTTTACATCCCATTCTTTTTATTTCAGTACTATGAGATATAGTTATTTACAAAATTCATTATAGGGTTATATTAGACCCGTCGATCACTCAATTAATTTAATAAATATGTCGTCCATAATGTTATAAAATATTCATCATATCCTAACCCATGAAAGGAAATGGGTTTCATTATCATTTCATGATATCATAACCCACGATAAATCATTGGGATCCATAAAAATTTCATTATTTCATCATTTGAGAACTCATGGAAAAGGGATATATATCATAAAAACAACAACAACATAATAATAATGTAATATAATAATGAATAATAATACTATTTTGGGATTATTTCCACATTAAATCATAATGAACATAAAAGGGTTTAAAAATAATAATATGATTTTAAAAAATCCATTGGAACATTTCTTGAGAAAAATTACCTTTCAAAATGAAAATAACATCTAAAAAATTGTACACATCAGTTTTGAAATAGTTTTTATTAAATAACATTTGAATAATATATTGGTATCTTTAAATAAATGATCGGTGATGATAGTGGAAAATTATGTTATTTCTATACATGATAAAACAAATATTTCTTTATCATTTTCAATAAAAATTCATAAGTGCCTTCTAATAAAATAAAAGAAGAATCATTTTAAACCATTTCTAAAAAATTAAATAATTGATAACTAATGAAATAAAAATAATTTATTAATAGTAAACATATATTTTTAACACAATTTAGAAAACATTTAAATGAAAGAAAAAATTATTACTGATTAAAAAAATAAAGTCAATTTATTTTTCTAGTAAAATTATTCTATTTCATGGGATCTCATAAATATAGATAAATTAGAGTGAAACATATAACATCATTATGTAAATATATTGTTATAAATTTCATGATAATTCATGCGTATATCATAATATTTCATCATTTGAGTCTAAATCATATGTATTCTATATATACAATTAGATTATAAATTGAAATCATTGCCTCTTCAAAAACATTTGAATCACAAGTCCCATGGGATAATAAAATTAATAAAAAATTATATATAGTAAAAAATAAATTCTTGATATAACATGTAAATGGTTCGATATATACATCTCATCAAAGATGATATATAAATCAAATTATTTATGTCCAACTATGATAAAATTGAGGAAAAATTCCAAACCTCAAGAATCAACATAATTCATAAATTTTTTAACATATTATATAATAAAAATAGATTTTTTTATAAATATTTTCTAAACATATCCATATATATCACAAAATATTTGACAAATTTATACCCTTTTAACACCTATTTATTAACAATTCTCCATTAAAATTGACATTTTAGGTAATAACTACATTTTTTTCCCATGTATTTTATCAATTGAATGTTTTGGAATTTATATGTTGATTATAAATTAATCATATAAATTTTTTAAAAAAATATTATTTATATCATTCATGTTCATTATTTAAATATTTATTTTCATTAATAAAATTTAGAGATATGAAATTGACATACACCGTTCATGGAGACGGTAGGGTGTACGTTCGCATAAATACTTTTTCCATTTTTAGATGTATAGAAATACAGAACGGAAAGTAAAAATTTAAATATATGTAATCATCATTATTTCATATATATCACATATATTTATTAAATTTATCCTTATTACTTTATATATAAATTCTAATGGAAAAATGAATCCCATCACTTCACGAAGCGTAAATACACTATAAAAATGAACAATATTATCATATCTCCCATGAAATAGAATCTAAAAAAAATTATGTGATTTTATATAAAAATAATTTTAATTAAATTAATAATATCAAAGAAAAATGTACTATGTAAGATATTTCATTATTCAATGTGAAACGTACTGTGGAAGCATGGGGTGTTACATTCTCACCTCGTTCAAATAATTTCTTCCTCGAAATTTATAGAATATGTAACGACCCGAATCCAGAGTCCCTCCACTGGTGCCCCATACCTGGTTCGCCACATGACCTCAAGAGTGTTTCCCCGAACACTATAGGCTTCCGACTAGCAGCGAGGGACTTGGTGAGTTGGTGGGAAAACTATGCCCTCATCCGGTAAGGTACACAGTGGAAAAAAATAGTCAATAACGGAAATAGTAACAACATTCTTAACAGTAGAAACCAAACAACGGAAGAAATGAATATATATGGCAATGATGAAAATGATGCACTAGGTACAAGTATCTATGGAAAGAAGAAAACACAACAACGTGCTAGAATACAACTAAAAACAAGTGGAACAGAAAAACAAAATAAACTCCACAGCATCGCGAGCCCCGGCTCGGTCCCATGCTCTCCAGCTCCTGCGCAATCAAGATTATGAAGTAGAAGGGCACTTGACCTTATCAATACCTATAGCAACATAGTCTTCTTAGGCATAAAATCATGGCCCAAATAGGGTGTGAGATAAAATCCCAGTAGGCAATCACCCAAAGATTTCTGCCTAATAGTCAATGAATACAAGGCAAGTAATAAAACAAGAAGCAGTAAACAAGAAATCACAAGCAGCTACAATCCATAGTTCTAACAAATAAAGTACACAAGTAAGCATCCAACAACAAGAAGAAAATAGGTAACCCTTCTGGGTAGCTCTCACAGCCTAACCCCTATGGTTCAACCTATAAGTACCAGCAACCCTCTAGGAGGCACATGCAATCTCACCCCTCTGATTCAGCTATGAAATTAATAGACTCTCTGGTGAAGCACTCACCGTTAATTCCTCCTATAGTTTCGTATCGTGCTAAAGGATCTCTGGGAAGCACTCAATGTCTATTCCCCCTATAGCCCGCGTTTAGGAACTACAGACTCTATGAGGAATCACTCAACGTCAATTCCCCCAGTGGTCTCGTATCGTAATTAAAAGACACTATGGAGAATCCCTTTCATCAAATATCCCTTTGGTCTACTACTCTAGGTTCTCACAGTCCTGAGTGAAAAAAAAAACATGCTCAGTGCGTGTGCATCATCCAAGTAAACCTCAAGAACTACTTGGCTATCAACTAAGGCTCAACAGCAAAACAAGGTAGCAGTTACATTGTCCTACAACTAAGCATGGAAACTGAAAAAAACCAAACAGGTAGAACAAGCATAGCAGACATCCAAGGTACAGTAAAGCTACCATAATCACAGGAAAAACATCTACTCTAGCAATCAAGGAAATCAGACAATACAACAAGGGGAAAACAGGAACACACGATACCCCATTCAAGGGTATTGGTGGAATTTGAACAAAAATATTCATCAACTTTCTATTGAAAGGCACAAAACACCTACCTTGATCCTAGTAGAATGATATAAGTGAACCACAATGACAGATTTCCCTTGGAACGACATATATCTGAGAAAATGCACAAAACGCTCAACCTACGATAACATGGAAACTTGGAGGAATCACGAAACAAGACTCAAGCAGAAGGGAGAGCTCACCACTGCGATTCCAACGCAATCAACCGCGCTCAAATCGGAGAACGGACGAAGAGGCGGGAGTTCGTCGAAGGTCCGGCCGTACTGTCACTCTCGGGTGGATGAAATCTGTAGAAGAAGATGAAAACGGGGGTTAGGTGTGACCCCGGTCTGTTTAGTGAAAAAAAAGTACACGGCGTGTACTTTTTGATTACACGACGTGTACTGGGTCCTTTCTGTACTCCGCTAAAATCGGCCTCCACGTCATCCCTACACACTGTGGGAGTGGTCCGGTACGGCCAACACACGACTTTGAGTCAGGGAAGAGTACACTGCGTGTACTTAGAAAGTACATGACATGTACTTTGAAAATTTCCAGAAAATTAACTTTTATTAAAAAATCCAGAAAAAGGAAATAAATACCTGAAAAGAAGATCCGAGTTCTTACAAACTTCCCCCCTTAAAGAAATTCATCCCCAAATTTCCCTATCATGGTGTGGAAGAAGGATCCCCGAACAGCTCCAGCCACTGTGATCGTACATCCGTTTCCCTTTCCCAGGTCTCGTACTGTATTCACCCGTGCTGCCATAGCACTCATACCAGAGGAACAGACCACCCATAGAGAACCTTCATACTGTGATCAACAATCCGGATAGGATGCTCCCCGAATGATGTATCCGCTTCATGTTCAACCTCCTCAGGCTGAAAGGCATGATATGGGTCTAAAAAGTAACGTCGGAGTTGAGAGACGTGGAAGACATCGTGCATGGCCCAATACCTCTGAGGTAGCTATAACTGATAAGCGACCGACCCCACTCTCTCCAAGACCTCAAACGGCCCGATGTACCGCGATGATAGCTTAACCTGTCTGTGAATCCTCTTATGTACGATCCTCAGTGAGACACACAGGAAAACCTGATCTCCAACCTCAAACTCCAGAGGTCGTCTCCACTGATAATCATAAGACTTCTGTTGAGACTGTGCCGTAACCATCCACTTCCAAATCATCTCTATCTGCTCTGAAGTCTCCTGAATGAGACGAGGTCCCAGTAGAGCTACCTCTCCTACCTCCAGCTATCATAAGGGAGATTGACATGGCCTACCGTACAAAGCCTCGTATGGAGCCATCTGAATAGTCTCTTGGAAACTGTTGTTGTAGGAAAACTACACCAGAGGGGTATGCTTCTCCCAAGAACCACCAAAGTCCAGGATGAAAGCTCGGAGCATATCCTCATGCACCTGGATCATGCGCTCGGACTGGACATCAGTCTGGGGAAGGTATGCTGTACTCAAAAGTACCTGTGTACCCAAGGCCTTCTGAAGTCCCTGCTAGAACTGAGAGGTAAAGCGTGCATCCCTGTCTGAAACAATGGAGTGTGGAACTCCATACAGATGAATGATCTCTCGGATATAAATTCATCCTAGATCATCAAAAATGAAGGTCTCCTTAATCGACAAGAAGTGTGCAACCTTCGTAAGCCTATCTACGACAACCCAAACAACATCGTTCCCTCGAGGCGACCTCAGAAAACTGGCCACGAAGTCCATTGCGACATCCTTCCACTTCTACTCTGGAATGGGCAACTTCTATAAAAGGCCTGCTGGTCACTGATGCTCTACTTTCACCTGCTGACAAGTAGAACATCTCATGACAAAACCAACAACATCCTTCTTCATACCTGGACACCAGTACTGGCGATGAAGATCCTGATACATCTTGGTGATGCCAGGATGAACTACCCAAACTGACGAATGAAAGTCCCGCATCAGCTCCTTGCATATGTCTTCCAGCACCCATACGCGTCCCGGGAAATGCAAGATCTCATCCTCGCCCACTATCCATCCAGGAAGAGGGTCCTCTCCTGACACACTCTCCTATAGGACTAGGCCTTCTGAGTCTAATAGCTACCTCATCCATACTCGATCAAGAAGTGTCGAGGTAACAGCTACAGAAGATAGGAAGGTCTGTCCCTATCTTTCATGCATCTCCATATGCATCTCAGAGAACAGATCCACAAGCTGACACTCACTGTTGGCCTCCTGAACTGCCTAAATCCGAGTTCTCCTACTCACCGAATCTGGCACCGTGTTTCCCTTCCCTGGCGTATAGGCAAGATCAAAATCAAAAGACTGAAGATACTTGACCCACCTGCACTGCCTCAGATTCAGATCATGATGAGTGAATATATACTTGAGACTCTTGTGGTCGGTGAAGCCACAAAGTGCTCTCCCAGCAGATAGTGTCTCTAACAGCGTAAGGCATGAACAATAGCTGCCAACTCCAGATCGTGTGTAGGAAAGTTCCTCTCATGTGGCCTCAACTGTCGAGACCCGTATGCAACGACTCCATCTCCCTACATAAGTAAAACTCCTATCTCAATACCTGAAGCATCACAATAAATAGTGTAGCTCTTTCCTGGCTCTGGCAAGACTAGTATCGGCGCTGACGTCAATCTTCCCTTCAGCTCCTGAAAGGCTGAATCACAAGAATATGACCATAAGAAAATCTCCCCTTTCTTAGTCAGACCCATCAAAGGTGCTGCTAGGCGTGAAAAGTCCTGAATGAAGCGTCTGTAGTATCCTTCCAGCCCAAGGAAACTCCGCACCTCAAAAACGTTCTTCAGCTACTCCTAGGAGACTACATCTCTCACTTTCTCTAGGTCCACATATACTCTTGCCTCTGAGATGACGTGACCCAAAAAGTGAATCTGATCCACCCAGAAGTGGCACTTCGAGAGTTTAGCATAGAACCAATGCTCTCTCAGTGTACTCAGAACGATCTCAAGATGTGTGGCATGATCGTGTCGACTGTGAGAGTACACCAAGATATCGTCCATGAAGACCATGAAAAAGGAGTCAAAGTAAGGATGGAACACTCAGTTCATCAGTTACATGAAAATTGTAGGCACGTTCGTGAGACCGAACGACATGACTGTATACTCGTATAGACCATACTTACTCCTGAAGGCTATCAATGGTATATCTCAAGGTCTAACATGCAACTGATGGTAACAGAACCTCAAGTAGATCTTCGAGAACACTCAGGCTCCTCGAAGCTAATCAAAAAGGTCTTCAATTTTTGGCAAAGGATATTGGTTCTTGACCGTCAACTGGTTCAGTTTCTGATAATCCACACAAAGCCGAAGGGTACCGTCTGCCTTCTTCGAAAAAAGGACAGGCAAAACCCAAGGGGAAGTACTGGGTCAGATAAAACCCATAGCCTGTAGCTCATCCAACAGCTTCTTGAGCTCCTGCAACTCAGGTGTGACCATCCTATAGGGAGGAATGGACATCGGTGCCGCTCCTGGAACAATCTTGATAGAGAAGTCTACCTCATGCTCCGGAGGGAAACCTAAGAAGTCCTCTGGAAAGACGTACCTGAAGCAATCCACCACTGGAGGAAAATCCAAGTGTGAAGTCCCCAGATCATCCAGATAAAGACTAGCAATCTAGGCCGTCACCCCTCTTAGCCCAAGATACTCAAGTCCTTCTTGACTCGCCTGAACGTACCACTCGCCCTTATGAAGAAAAGACTCACCCTCTGGTGAAACGAAACTCACTATGCGGCGATAGCAGTCGATGACTGCGTGAAATGGAATCAACCAATTCATGGCAAAAATGACATCATATCCTGTCATCTCTAGGATAAAGAGATCCCATAAGAAGCGATACCCTGCAACCTCGAGAGGGAACTCTCTACACTGGCGTATACTAGATGTCCTCGTCCCCAAAGGTGTGTCTAGTGTGAACGAATCGGCAGAAGAACAGACACAGAGTCCAATGCTCTCCACAACAACAACAGAGATAAAGCCATGCATAGCACCAGTATCGAAAAGGGCTGAAGATAAAACTGAGGCTACTAAAATTGTACCTCGAACAGTAGAAGGGCTGGGATCCTACTCCTGATAAGTCTTCTCCATATTAGATTTTAATAACTAATCTACTACACAATTTGTTAATAATAACTTTATTACAATAAGAAAATACTTTCATATCTATCATTGAAAACTTCATTAAATATAGGTGAAATTAAAAATTAATACAAAAAGATCCATTCTTCCATAAGTGTTAAATATAGTTGAATACACTATGAATATAAAAGAATAATCAATGTGTAACAGTTAATAACCGATAGCACATTTGGATTAATCAATAAAATGACAATCATAAATTGATAAGGTATATAAAATATGAAAATATAAGTAACTGAACACACATTCCATATAATAAATAATATTGAATTGAAATTTATCTAAATATAATATCACAGAAAACATATCATGTATAATAATAACTATTTAACTAAAATATATTCTAAATTATTAGAAGTTATGTATCAAAGGAACATGATACCTTTACCATCAAAATATATCTTTAAGACATTTTAAAACATATTGCGTAAAAATTAACATAGCTAAGTATTGCTAATTGATTCATCAAATTAGACTATCAATTTATTGGGGGCATTTCCTTAACCAATACATAACATATGTATTTCATGTTATAATTATTCTTGATATATTTATTAATAACTTTAATTTGAAAACAATGTGACATTTAATGTATCCTTATCATGTTAATAGTATGGATTTTACAATATTTCTCAAGTAACTAGTGTAATAGTTAATATAGTAAACTAGTAGTAGAAATGATATATGTATTAAGAAAAAAACAAATCCATGATAAATAATATTGATATTTAGATGAAGTTAAATTTCAAAATATCACTGTGAATTGGACATTTAATTTGAGTTTTTACTACAAAAATGGATTAATGGTCTTAATGTTAATACATTCCTTAGAAAAAATAAACATTAACCATCTAGAGAATTAATTATTATGTAATAAATATAATATATACTAATTGGATAAATAATAGAAGGGTTTTGTCATGGATTAATATAAATTCCTTAAAAATATCTTCAAACACATTCTTAATGAAAAATATATATTTCTTTTGGAGAAACATACGAAAAATATTTTTATTTGGAAATCCCTAAAAAATATCCTTATAAACATGAAAAATAATAATTAATTAATTTATGGTCATGATAATTGAAGATTCCTTAAAAACCGTCAAATTTAAATATAACATTCATTTTTCACTATAAAAAAGATTATAAAGTGACTTATTAAAAAAAATTGAGATTCATTTCACATTTTCAATAAAATAAAAAGAATAATTATTTTGAAAATAATATAATGAATCATATGAAAATTTTTTAAAAATAATATAAATTTGTAAAACTTAATTTACTAAATCATTATTTAAAGGTAAAAAACCTTTTTAAACACATTTAGACAAAATGGTTTTGGGGGAAAACATATTTTCGACTGAAGAATGAAATGAAGATAGATTTTGGTAAAACAAATTCTTGAAAATATTAATTACCGAAGTGTTGATAAATAGTATTATTGCCTAAAAATATGAGTAAATACCATTTAATAATAAAATACAATGTGTTTATCATTATGAGGTCCAATAATTTCCTTCAATATAAATTTAAGTTTAACAATCTCTATTAAAATGATGTTGTGATATTAACAATTACAATGGTAATAATGTTTAATTGAGAATTAATCAAGAAATAGATTATGTGTTTCAACTACAAATACACATATAAAAAGTTAAAATTCAATATAAGGTCATGAAAAGTCATCAAAAATATAATCTTAGTGTCTTATAATATTTGAATTAGAAGATCAACCGAATTAAAAGAAATTTAGTTGGGAATTTTTTTTACCAATTAGTAATATTAAATTTCTTTTAACATTGGATAAGGTATATAATTTATGAAAATACCATGAAAAATAAATTCTTCTTGATATTACAATTCTATTTGGCATAAAAACATTAAATAATGAAAATGGGTGCATGATATTAAAATATCCTTAAAAAAATAAAACAGAGATCAAATACCTTACCTCACACTTCCTTTTGGTTATATGTACATAATAAGATATAAAGTGGTTTTAAAAGGTTACTAAATTATTCTTGAATAATAATAAAATTTATAATAAAATTTTTGATAATTTTATAACATCTTATCAGTTTTTTGATAATAATATTTATTTATTTTCACTTTTATGAGTTAATTATCTTTTTTTCTCATGTTTGTTTCATAATGAGTAACCTAGATCATGTGTATATTATTTAGTTATATAATCTAAAAAATAATAATAAAGAAATATTTTTTAGAAAAATAATGTATGATATGATCATACGGTTGGTAGGACATACGTACGCATGGGTAACATTTCTATTTTTCAATGTTCATTATATGAAAAAGTACATAATATTTTACCTTCTATTAATTATAATTATATCATATATACCATGTTATATAAATATATATGGAATCCATGTGTCTTGATGATGAAATTATAGTCACATTTTTTCCTGAATAAGGTAGTCAATATGTATAAAAATAATGTTATCACTATTCTGTAAGTGGAAGGGAATGAAAAAAATTAATATATGTGTATATTTATATTGTTTTTATTTATAGAATCACATCTATTCATAAGGCAGTAGTCTACAATTCCCAAGAGTGACATTATCATATCTCAAATAAAATGGAAGGTTAATATGATATATATGATATAGTTATTATATAGGTATTAATATATTATCAATATCATTTATATACATCAAATTCATCTTTATACCCAACTATTAAATGTGGTAATGAAAAAATAGCATCCATTTGGGAGGCAGTATCCCACCATAAACATGAACGTTGTTTTCAAAACTCATTCAATGAAAGTGGAGAACGTTGTTGTTAATTCAATTTTCATAACGTCATACCAATATATTGAATATTTACTTATTGGTATCATATCTTACTGTTATAAAAAATAATAAAGGTGGTGGAGAAAGAATCAAAATAATGACATTGGAAGCAATACATTGCCTCTTCATCATATAACCTTCTTTTGTTTGCACTAATTCAATGTATTGTTGGATTTCTGTGCGAAATAAAGAATATGGGATGAAGATAGGGAATTTGTTTTAGTAAATTTCTCAGATTTTTTATCGAAATGTCCTGATAGGTGTGAAGAAGTGAGTAGAGTGAGATCACAATTATAGTTAAGGAGATGTGGAAGTGTTGTAAATACGCCAAAATATTCACAATTTAAAGGTTAATGATTCCTCAAATGACTCAAAAAATACTAATTAAATGATTGGACGTATTATATATACTATGAAAAACTCTAGCATTCAATAAAATACATTATTTAAATATTTTATTCGTCAACTACCAGGTTTCCATATTTTTCTATTTTGGGGTTTCACTTTTGTAACATGATTTTAAACCTTGTTAATTTATCCAATAATGCTAAATTAAATTCATAATTAATTTACTATATAGAACAATATATTATAGATAATTTATTTAATTTATAATATATATATATATATACATTATGTATTTTTTGAAATTTACATTAACATAATCACTTGTACTTGAAAACACCACTTTAACCTCAACTTGGTAACATATGTTTTTAGGGGAAATATTGTAATTAAAAAGAACAAATGTTACATAAATGTAAAATTTTTTATATTCATTATAATTTAAAATTCAATTGTTAGAATATAATAATTTTAATAATTTTAAATAATTTAATAAAATTGAATTTTTCATTAAATAATTGTATTTTCAATGTTGACATTATTTATTTAAGTTGAAATTTTAAAAATAAAAATAAAATTATGGGAATTTATTATAATAATATTATACCCATATATAATGATATCTTCCTCAAAATATTATTTTAACATAAAAATTAATAAATTTTACCTCACGTTTAATGTTAATGGTAAGATTTGTTTTAGTTAGTTATGAACTAAATAATTACTATATATGGATTTTTAAAGTGGTTTAAGATATAAATTCAGCTCAAAAAATTAATTATAAGTTATTATAATAACAAAAAATAGTTTATCTTTCAAAATAATTTGTTTATCCAAAAATTTATAATTTCCCCATATCCGAAGACATTATTGATTTTATCATAAAGAAATAAATCATTTTTGTGCTTTTATTTAAAAAAAATATTACATGGTTAATAATCAAATGTAAGTAGAAATAATTTCTATATTTAAGATAATATTATGGAAAAGGCCTAAATTAAATTACATTAAAAATATAGATATTATATTATGTCATTTTCACTTTTATTATTCCATTTTAACCCCCATATAAATCAATTTTATCCTTAAGCATTGTAATTAATTTAAACTCCATCTACCACTACTTTATTTTTAAAATTATATGATTAACTAAGTAATCAATATAAATTAATCAAATTAACATTATTGATGTTTTTCCAAATTCATGTCATAGAAGAAGAAAATGTTATTTTTAAATCAACCCAGCAGACACGATAAGAAATCGAGTTTTTAATGTTAAAATTTGAAAATTTTATAATGTTTTTATAACCAAATTCAACATAAAAATGATTCCCATGGCCTATTCTTAATTAATTTATATATATAAATAAAATAATATTATTTTAAAATAAATTCATTATATAGATTAACATTATAATTTTTTATACAAAACACTTATTTTCAATTTATGTTCAATATATTTCAAAATTAATCAAAAAATGAAATATATCAGAAAAATAAAAACAATTCAACATAAGAAATTTTGGATATTTCTATTTCATAAATTTTGTTTATTATTTCAAATAATTTTTCTATAATTGTTAAAAATTAAATTTCATTTATGTGGGTAATGTGTTACATGATCCTCTTTTTGAAAAATATTTTTTTTTGAAATGATTCTTCTCCTATTAATTTTTTATTATATTATTTTTAATTAATAGATTACCATAAATTTGTTTTTTATTTAGTAATAATAATACCCAACAAATTAAACCATATGTTATAAATATTTTTTTAAATAATAATATTTCATTAATATATTGATTTTTGGTAAAAATCAATCTTATATGTAACATAAGAGAAACATAGAGTTTAATTAATTTAATAATATAAAATGAATTAAATTTATGATAAATACATATATTATATTCATCAGGTATTCCAGGACACTTAGGTTGTGGTGGTGTTTTTCGCACCTACTGTGGCTTTGTCAAGGGATGCTTCTACCATTACACTTGCATTGGTGTGGCTTACGAAGCAGAATTATAGGCTATTGTGCATACAGTCCGGTATACCATTCAATATAAGTGGACCTGTTTATGGATTGAATTTGATTCTGAAATCACTGCCAAGTATTTTTATGCAAGAACAAAGAGTGTTCCTTGGAAAATTCTTCTACATTAGAGTGACTGTTTGCATAACATTGTGCAACTAAATTCTGTGATCTCACCCGCTAATCAAGAAAAAAATCAAGTTGCATATGAATTTTCAAAAAAGGATGTTTTGGGGATGCGTATGATGTGGTCTTTTGGAACTCCTAATTTTTTGTATTCCTATGGTGGAGGCATACATGTGTGGTACTTACACACGAGTCTTAATAATAACCCCTTGTAACACTTCTCTTATCTTTATCTTCTATATAATTTTTTTCTCAGGGTTGGATGACCGATCCCTAGACCTTTTGGCCTATATATATTATAATGTATCGAGGTGTTATATTACCATCTATTCTTGGTATTTCATGTAACATTATTTATTTAATACAAATTTTTTATTACTTAAGGGTTTTATATTATACCAAACATAAATATATTACATCATCAAAATTTAAAATCAATATCCATAAGAGAATAATATATATATATATAAATAAAACTATTGAGAAACCATATCGTAATAAGGATGAAAAAACATCCTCCAAATATGTCCAGAGGGGAAGTACGAAGGACATATGGAATAACCAATAACTCTGTTTATAATTAAGACAAAATTGGTGGAAGGTGAAGGTATGTACATGTAATAATGGTTTAAATAATTATATAAGGTTATTGAGGTCATGGATCACATGAATGTAAAATATCATTGGAAATATATGGTACTCAAAACCATAAATATAATACAAGTCAAAAGGTCTGTGATTTTAATCTGAAATGATGGTAATATGATTTTATTTCAAGATTGTTTTTCAAATAATTAGGAATTATATTACTATCTACGAATATATGTATATAAACAAACATGATAAATTTTAATTTATAATATAAATTTATTCCTTTGGTTTTGTTTAGATCAATTTCAAATTCATGACTTAATCCAATAAAATTGATACCCTGAAATGATTTTTTTTATAATTGAAGCACAAAAATTATATTTTAATATGTTCGAATGTCCATAAAAACTGAGAATCCCATTATCATAACTATATCTATTTTTCAAAACAAATGTGTTTAGAAAATTTTTTCAAATAAAATAATATCTAAAACTCAATATTAAAACAATCAGTTCATCATTAATTTTTATTTTATTCTATTAGTTAACCAAAAATCCATGACATGTTTCCAAATACATGAAATAGGGCAGTGTTATTTGACATTGCAAAATCTTCCTATGGTCATGGGTTCAAGAATTGTGCTTTCTTGGAAATGATGTGCTGCCACACTTCATTGAGTTTCTCTTTTTCCTAAAGTATATTAATATAATTCCTATAACAATTCTAATTTTTTTAAGGAATCCTTGAAATAAAATAAAACATTAAGTAACCACTTTACTATGGTATTCATGAAAACTTTTTTTTAGTATAAATTATAATAATTGCATTTCACTATGATTAAAAAGAGATTAATGATTATATCAACCGAAAATAGAATCATTACCTTTAAAATTATGAATATAAAACATACCATCGTTATTCATTCAATAAATTTTCCACTAAAATATCATCATTAATAGATTATTCAAAATATCATTATTTTTATTATATTCATACCATTTTTAAAAAAAATTAATGTTTATGACTTGGACGATTTTGTGAATGTAAATAATTACCCTAAAAAATTACATATTCTAGTATTTTTAACAAGAAATTAAAATTGATGATATATAAAGATTATAGATTAAATGAATTAGGGAAAACAAAAAATAATTAAACCTATACAATAAATGTGGAAGCTTATACATAGTATCCATTTTTTCCAATGAAAATCATTAAAATTAAACATGATTTTTCATTATGAAACATATTCACAATTTTCCCCATAATGTTACAATTTTCCCTACTCTTCATTAAACCCTATGAAAAATATTTTAAATCCTTCTATGAACACAAAAAACTGGTAAGGAATATAATGTTAGTAAATCCTTAGTATATTGAAGAAATGAAAACCCATTAAAAACCTATTTCATAAAAACATAGTAGCATGCATAGAAATATCATTATAGTTCCTTAGGACACCATTACCACATTACTATTTCTTTTACCATTACAAATGTAATAACCATACCTTATACTTACATATTAGTAGTACCCAATTTATTTGATATCGATAATGGGGATCACCCTTTATTTAACCTACATCAGACTCACCCATTATGAATGAGTTTTAATGTAACTCAAACCTTTGTATAAGCTATATCGGGGTATACCATGATATATAATGGGGTTAACCTTTCATATATAATCTCCAAGGTCTAAATAATGAATAAATCATTTTAAAACACTTTTAAACTCACATGTAGACCACTTTCAAATATCAATGTACAATTTTCTTACAAAAACAGTATTAAAATATTAAAACTGAGCACATAATAATTAATCTATTTTCATAAAAAAATATTAAAACATATGTATAAAAAATTAATTTAATAAATATTAATGAGTATGGGACAAAATTCTCATGCCATATATATTAAAAAAAAATTCCATTTATACTTCTGTAAAATGAGTTGATATAAGAACTGTAAAAGTGGGGGTTTTTAAAAGAAATTCCATTACACACATCCTCAAAAATATTCCTTTTTAAAAAATTTAAGAGAAATTAAAAAAATAAAATTTTAAAAAATTCATTCATATATAAAGAAATTTATAAAAAAAATTATAAAACACGTACATTAAAGGGAATGATTTAAGAAAATAAATATTCAAAACATCTAAAATAAAGCTAATAAAAATGATCCATTAACAAGAGTCTAACTCATCAGATAAAACCATTATATTACTGGTTATTTATTTAAATTCTTTGTAAACTTATGAATTATTATTATTATTTTTTATAGATTATTTTTTTATAACAGATAAAAAATTATACAAGTTCACATCCGATGATCTGATGATATTTGGTACTGTAGTACAAAATGAATTGGTCATTCTATAAAAAGTAAAACTAATCATAATTAAATTATATCTAGAATAAAATTAATTGAATAAAAATAAACTTTATAAATCAATTATAATTTTAAATCCATCAATTACATATGAATATGAAAAATGAACTACTATACAATCATGGAGATGGTAAGCCATACTTATAGATGAGTAATAAAATAATTTTTCAATTATCAATATGGAAATAAGGTAAGTATTATTTTATTTTCATATAAATATAATATTAAGAATTTAAATATAATTATATATATTAGTCATGTGACGTGGTGATGAAAAATTAATCAATACGCCTTATGGAGTTGATAGATCACACCTATGAATGAATGACATTATCATTTTATATGTTCATGGAAATGTAATGATGTAAATGATATATTATTATTTAATAATGATATATATTTACTCAATTTCATATATAAAGAGTAATTTCTTAATTTTAACCAGTATTGATATGTGGCGAGTAAAAACAAATTATATCGGTTTGTGTGGTGGTATTCTTCCATTCACAAAAAGGAATAATTTTTTTCCATTTGATGGAAGTGGGAATGAATTTTCATTATAAAAATAAAATAGTAACATATTATTATATTAAAAATATTTTATATGTTATTTATTAATATGGAATAAAATTTTAAGGAAGTTTAAGAAGAAACTAAACATAAACACTTAATTAAAAATAATACATGTACTTCAGAAAATTTCTTTTAATTAACACATTAGAACTTCTAAGGTGAGTGTTTTGAGTAAAATAAGAGTTATGAAATGTGGGTATGGATTATAATATAGGTTTTGGGTAAAATTTTGATGAAAAAACTATATTTTAATGATTGAAAATTAGAGAAGTAGAGGTTCTTTTTATAATAGAGGATAACAACAGTTTTCGAAATCTTGAAAATATTAAATTAATATTAATTAAATTTATAATCCAATTGGATAAAAAAAATTATTTTATAATATATTATTATTATGGGTTGAAATGACTTCATTCAATTAAAATTTTAAAGGTTTTGTCTATTTTTAGATCCATATATTCTTTAGTAAACCCTTAATTAGCTATTTTATTTCTTACCATGATATCATGAAATTTTCAATTTAAAGGATAAAATAATTAATATAAAATGTCTAAATACCAATAAATGAGTTTTTAATGAAAATTTAAGACTTATAAAAATAAATTGGTCATGTTTTGGTTTTTTTATAAATTTTATATCATTTAACAAAATATTATTTATTTTAAAATAACGTTAATGTCCACTTTGGCACTATTTATTACATTACATTATAAAAATATCATTTCAACATGATATCTTATAAAAAACATTTAATTAATCATTAAAAATTTAATTTAATTAATAATGTTTCTATATGTAATTAATTATTTGAAATCTTATTATTTTTTTATTAATAATATCATTTATTTGATATTTCCTTTATTTTAATAATTACTCCACACACAGTGTGTAAGCCTTAAATTTAATATTTTATTCCATAAAATATATTATATCATCTTTTATATAAATATTTTATATTCTAGAATGAAATTTATAGTATTTCAGATGCCTTATATAACCCCATATTAATAATATTTCACATGTTAAAAGAAAAGTATGGAATTATTGAATTTTACATGAATGTAATACTATAAATAAAATAAAGTAAAACATGTGGCTTAAACAACTCATAAAAATTTAAGAAGTTTTAATTTGGTTTAAAATCAAAAATACAATAAAAATAGGTCAGGTTTTATTGTAATTTTATGTTATTTATAATATTATTTTTACAATTAATTACTTGATTCACCTTTACTCATGGTAATAAAAATTAAAAACATTATTGTTCAGATTTTGTTAAAAAAATATACTTATCTAGAAAATTTATAAATTATTATTAAGAATATGGAATCCATTTTTCAAAATTTAAAAGACTATATTTTCAAAAATTAATTTAAAATTAATCTTATTAAGGGAATTGGGAAACAAGTTTTTCAAGTAGAAACATGTAAAATATTTAAAAGTTTTTATATCTAAATTCAATTTTAAATTTATAAAAATAAAATAAATAGTATAAAAAATTATTTATATAATTAAAAATAAAAAAATTTGGAACACAATTTAACACTATAAATTAATTTTATGAAAAAATCTATTTCCAATTTTAATGCAATTTTTTTTCACTCTTTGCCAAAATATGAAAATTATTGGAAAAGTATCAAGTATTTAAAAAAACTAAATACAAACATTATTATTCCAAATAAGATGTTAATTTTTTCAAATATAATTTATAAATGTTTCAAATATATTTGAAACACGTCATCCATCAAACAATGACAAAACTGCCATTTTAGAAAAAATACCTATTTTTTTGGGAAAATAGGATTTATTATTATATCATGTATAGAAAACATGTAAAATGAAATTTAAACATTATAATTTATATTATGAAAGGATATAATCAATATTATCCAATAATAATGTTTTTTAATTTCAGGGTATTAAACATAGTTTTTCACATTTAGCTAATATTTCAAAAAAAAAAAAACATTTCGTTTTGTTTTTAAATATGTTTTATTTTCATTTATAAAATATTGGTCACAAAATAATTATATATACATAATAAAACCATATTTTAATAATTAAATTAACAGTGTTATGTCCCTCCATTCTATCTTAGACACTTTTAAATAATAATATTGATTTGTTCCTTAAAAATTGATGTGGCGTATCAATATTGATATCAAACATAATGTTTTTTTTTCATAAAATCATGTGATTTTAAATTTTAATATAATTAATAAATTAAATCCTCAAAATATGAAATCAAGATTAAAATCTAAGGTTTGATTTATAAAAATAGTTTTGTTTAAATCCCACATCAGAAAAAGGATTAATAGAACCTCTATTTTAAAATAATGAAATATAAGTATAATGGTCACATGAGATAACATAAACTAAAATTAAATGTATGAAAATATGGAAAACAGAGTGAAAAATAACTATCAAGTTATTATAAAGAGTGATATACTATAGAAATTATAATGATAGCCTTCACAAAAACAGAAGTCCATTATGCGTTAAGAGGGTCATCAATATCTTAGAAAGAAAATAAATTGAATAATGTTTTTGTTTTAAGATCATTTTCATAGATTTGAGGAATTATTTTACTACCTAGAATAATATATTAATTAAATATAAATAATTTATAAGTAATTTTTTATATTTTAATAAATTTCATTGAAAAACTCATCTATTTATCCAAAATATGAGTATTTAAGATGATTTTTTTCTCCATGAGGCATTATAATTATCTTCTACATATAAAAAAATCTTTATAATTTTAAAAATCTATTCTTATTATCTTAAAACATTTCCCAAAACATACATGGTTAGGATATGATAAGGTAATTCCCTATAATGAATAAACCTTATATGAAAAACTACTTCAATCTGTAAATTTTAATAGTGAGAACCAATGTTTCACATAGAAAAATAAACATCCTCAAAATTTCTAAAAATTTTGTAAAACTATGATTAAAACCCATAAATTATATAATCACATAATCATCCTAGATAAAGGTTAAATTTATCTCATAATAATATAAATCACTGGTATTTCCTCTTACAAAAACTGAAATTTACCAAATCCTATAATCTCTAAGTATGCTATCCATTTCAATTTATTACCCAAATAATAATAAAATTGTATTTGAATATAAATTATAATTCAAAATTTATTACTCCCATAAAATCCCAAAATATTATTTTTACCTCAATTATATAATGTTCTAAAAAGAGTGAATGTATTTAAAAATAACATTAATCACTTAATTGGTAAATAATTTTTAAAACTCAAGGTAATCAACTTTATAAAAATGTGATCCAAAAATAATCTTATTCTTGACCCTAAAATGGTATAACTAAAAATAGATAATCATACCAACCTGGACTTTATGGGGGCTAGTGGATGGTGACACACCCATATCACAGTTCTATTATGGGTTTGATTCCCAAGGCCATACCTGATGTAACTGGTTGTCCACCATCAGACATGTTTCCATTTTCTAAAACTATATAATTATTATGAAATTTATAAAATATGATAGTTTCCTCATAAATAAACATAATATGTGTTAAGATCAATTTTACTCTAATAGATTAATTTGGGTTCATCCTAAAAATTAATAAACCATAATTAACTAAATTGTAAATTTCTCTGAAAATACAATTACTCACATTAAAAAATTATATAATAAATCCTAAAATGAATTTCAAAGACCATAAACTTATTATCAAAATGAGAATTAATATATAAGGATGATATAAGTAATTTTTAAGAAAACATCTATATCTCAAATGTTGTCTAAACAATCTTTTGTAACGAACAGTACATACCCGACCATAAAGAGTACATTTTCTAGTAATATTCACTATAAATCCCATGTTTGAATTTTTTATATTTTAGTCTCATAGAATTATGAAAATATATAACATGTTAAACCGATACATTATATGTTTTCACTTATACTCAGTAGCCATTTTTTAACAAAATAAAACCCATTATAATACAAAATGACTTCTCTTTATAATAAATACTCACAATTATCCCAATGATCTCATCCTTGCCATTTTAATACCTTAATCCCTTTTAAAAAATATAAATCATTATATGAACAAAAAATACCCAATAAGGGATATAAATAATTTAAATCGATAGTCCAGTGAAAACATAAAACCCATTCAAATTGTATTATTAAATACTCTTTAGAAAGTATAGAAAAATATTTCTAATTTCTTGGGACATCATTATAATATCTATTGTACATTCACCATTATAAATGGTATAACCATATGTTTGGATTCCATATCTGAAGTACCCAATGCATTGAGATCTATAATTAGGCTCCCTATCAAATAAGTTACATTTGGCTCACCCATTTGTCAGGAGATATAATGGGGTAAACCCTTCATAGAAGATATATTAGCCTCAACATTGATCAATTTTTGATATAAAAACTTTATATATATTTTCAACTCACCAAAGAATGAATAAAACATTTTAAAACACTTTTATACCAATGTGTAATCCACTTTCCAATATCAAAATACTATTTTATTGTAAAAATTAATTTCAAAATATAAAAAATGAAAACACAATTTGAATCCCATTTCATTAAAAAGTAGTTATAAAAATTATAAATAAAACTATTAATTAATAATGTGTAATGAATGTTTGTTAAACCTCTAATTTCTATATGATAAATTAACATTCAATTTCACTTTTTTAAAAAGAGTTTAAAAAAGAAGCATTAAAAGAGCATTTTTATAATAAAGTCCTTTACATAAAAACTTAAAAAGAATAATTGTTTAAAATATTTGAGGGAAATTATTAAATTGGTATTTTAAAAAATAATTTACATAAAAAAAATCATATAAATCATTTTCAAAGCATGAAAATTTAAGAGAATGTTTTTTAAATAAAAATCATTTAAAAAAATAATATAAGGTTAACTTAGAAAATCTATTTCCCCGAGTCTGAAACACGACATACAATATTTATATTCCAAAATAATAAACAAAGGTTATTTATTTTATTTATTGATAAACTTAAAAAGGTTTATTTTTTCATTTATACCACTTAATATTATGTTATCACAATTACTTAATTATTCATGTTCTTGTCAGATAATTTGACAACATTCGGTACTTGATTCAAAAATGAATTGGGTATAATGTCGTAATTCAAAGATTTCAAAATTCTATAATATTTATAATTATATTAATGAAATAATAATCAATTTTAAAAATCAATTATAATTTTAAATCCACAATTACATATGTATATAAAAAATTAACAATGTTACAGTTTTGGAGATGTTAATTTGTACGTACAAATGAATGACATTTTTAATTTTAAATGATCATTATATAAGGAAGTAAAATATTATTTTATTATAACATAATGATATTTATATAATTAATATAATATTAATTATTTAGAAAAAAATATATATATAATTCATTTGATGTGTTGATGTATAACAAACCACATCGCTTTATTGAGGTGATAGTTCACACATACAGACGAATTACATTTTCATTTTTATGTGCATGGAAGGGATAAAAAATTATTATATATTATTATTTAAAATTGATAAATATTTCATGAATATTTTTTATAAATATTAATTCTTTCAATAAAAACAATATTTAGAGAAAATGATGGAAAATAAATTTTATCTGTTTCTGAGGTATTATTCTTCTGTAGAAATGATTGATTAATTATTTTCCAATTTTATGGAAGTGGTGATCAATTTAGTTGATAAAATTTAGACATAAAATATCAATATATATATATATATGTAATTTGAATTTTTATTTCATAATTGTGAATGAATATTTTATTAAAGTGGAAGAAGATAAAAAACAAATAACAAGTAATTATGAATGATAATGTTTCTTCAGTAAATATACTTTGATTAACACCTTAACACATATAGGTAATGTCTTATGCCTCAAATAAGAGAAATAAAATGTAGGAATGTATTATAAGAATTTTTTTAATAGATAAATTCTGGAACAAATAGGTATTTATTTTTGAGGAATAGAGGAGAAGAGGTGACATTCTATAAGAGAGGAGTGGGGGACACTTAAAAAAATTCAAAAATTCAAAATAATATAAATTAATTTTATTATAATAAATTCATTAAAATTAATATTTTACAATATAGAATAATTATGGGCTTAAATTACTTCATCCAATAAAAAGGATAAGTTTTCATGATTTTTTAATCCTTATCGTTGTTTACCCTTAGTTAACCTCTTTAATTCTACCATTATATGATGTAATTTAGAATTTAATGGTTAACATCATTAATATAATTTAAAAAAAGTCAAATAAATGAAATATAGAAAAAAATTAATATTCACCCTAATTATTTGATTGAATAATACATTTTTATGAATTTTATAACATTTAATATAATATTATTTATTTAAAATTTTTATTATTTTCAATTTTTACACTATTTATTACTTGTCTTTTTAAAAATATCAAAACAACAAGATATATTTGGATAAAATATTCAATCACATCACTAACATAACAATGTGAACAATAATATTTGTGGATTATATTAATTCTCTCAAATTATGTTTATTTTAATAGTTTCAATGTCATTCATTTGGAATTTCAATTAATTAAACAATTATTGCATCATCATTATATAAGAGTTTAATTAAATTATATATTAAAATTAAAATTAAAAATAAATTATCACAATGAATATAAATATTATATATTTAAAAATTATATTTATATTCAAGCATATCTAATATATAACCCCCATATTAAAAATAATTTACTTATTAAAGAAATGTATGAAAAAATTTACCTTTCTTTGATGGTAATACTATAAATGTATAAAAGCCATAAATGTGTCCCCAATGGCTCATAAATTCTTCCAAATTATGATATACATCAATAATAAATCATCCAAAAAATTAGTTTAATTGTAAGGGTAATTTAATGTTATTTGTAATATTATTTTTACCCTTAGTTACATTATTCATCTTTAGCTGTGGTAATAAAAAATAACAAAGTTATTTTTAAAATAAACAGAATCTATTTAATGAATTTGGATAATATGATTAAACATATGGAATCAATTTTTCAAATTTCCATACATGTAATTTGATATAATTGTTTAAAAATTAATATCATTTGCGGAATTAGAAAACATATTTTTAGTGTAAGAAAAATCAAATTGCCAAAAAGGATTTTATATTCAAATTCAATGAGAAACCGATTACTATGACATAAATTAGATAAATTAGTAAAATTTTGACATAATTTCACAATAAATCAAATTAAAAATTTAAAATTTTAGAAAATTAATAAATTTTATGAAAAAGTAGTTTTATATTAAAATGAAATATTTATTTCTATTCATAAAAACATTTAACATATAAAAATACGAAAAATTCATCCACATTAAAATTTGAAATAAAATTTTTATTAAAGAATTTATTTTTTCAAATATAATATATAAATGTGTAATGAATAATTTTAAATAAAATACCCTTAAAATGTGGAATTTTTTTTATAATTTTTTTATTAATATGTAAAATTTGATATATCCTTATATAATATCAATAAAACACATGAGATGATTTATAATAATTATATTTAACATTATATATGTAATTTATATATTCCAAAAACATTTATTTTTTTATTTTTTGATAGTAAACACACATGTTCACATTTAAATAATTTTTTAAAAAAAATTCCCTTTATTTTAATAATGGTATTTTTTACATTTATAATTAATTGGTCAGAAATTAATTATATATAAATGTATAAAAAAATTGTAATAAATAAAATAATAATTTTCATTCCCTATATTATAATGGCTAGTTTATAACGATAACATTTTCTTAATAATGTTTGGTTGTTTTTTAAGATCTATGTGTCATATCATGTACGCTATTAAACATATGGTTTCGTTCTTAAAGTATTGGGATGTCACATTCTATAAAACATTAATAAATTTTATCTTCTTAATTTTAAATTAGGACTGAAAACATAGGTTTTACATTTCAACCTACTTTTATTGATATCCCACATTGGGAAAAGGATTAACGATACTTCTATTTAAAAATAATAAAATCGAACATCAAAGGTAAGATATGATAATGCAGACTTGCATTCCATGTAGGAAAAATGGAAATGTAAGAAAAAATAAATAGCAGGTTCTTATGAAGAGTTATAAATAACATGAAAATTATAAATTTAACATTCATAATACCATAAGTTTGTGATGGGTTAAAAATTAACCAATTTCATATTAAGAAAAGAAAACTGCTAGCGTTCTTGTTTTATGAACCTTCTCATAGAGTTATGGAATTATGTTTCTAACTAAAACATGATCTTAAGTAATTACATATACACTTCAATTATAGTTTAATCCTTTAACAAATTTACACCAAAAAATAATCTTCTTCTTCAAACAATGATTATTTAAAAATAATCTTTTGGATGCATGAAGCATTAAAATCGACTTCTACTGACCAAAAAATCCAAAAAAGTATTCATATATATTTATCCTATATTAAAAATTTAATAAAACAAAAAAAGTTTAGTTAAGATAATATAATTAGCCAAAAATAATAATCATTATATAAAAAACTACATCAAATCCAAAATATAATAGCAACACCCATCGATTAATATAGATAAATACATATTCTAAAAATTACAAAAAATATATTAATAGCATGATTAAAACTCAAAAATGAATTTTCCACATAATAATCCATGAAAAACATGAAATTTATCTCCAAATAATATAAATCACCATTAATTTCTCATAGAGAAAAATATAATTTACTAAATATTATAAACTCAAAGTATGATATCCAGTTCTATATCAATAAAATATTATTTTCAGTTAATAGTTAATTAAACTATTATTTCACCAATAAAAATATTACAATATTTTATTTAATATAATCATAAAAATTTAATAAAATAGTGAATTTATTCCCAAAAAAACATTAGCCACTTAATCACCAAATCGTTTTCTAATCACATGGTAATATATTTGATGAAAATAATCTCCCAATATAAACAAAATCATTATCCATAAATGTTTTTATCAAATAATATAAAATTCAAACTAATCAGAACACTACATAATCCAAGAGTAGGAGATTCAGCATTTTCACCCTTCTGTCGTGGGTTTGATTCCTGCAGCCACACCTGGCATGATGGTTTTTCACCCATCATATATGTTTTCATTCTCTAAATCTATATAATTATTATGGAATTAAAGAAATATGAAAATATTTAAAAAATAACCCTAACATGTTTTAACCACAATGTTATTATCAGATAATTAATTATTCATAAAAACAATTAATACACCATAATTACCTAAAAAATAATTTTCTAAAAAAATATTGTAAATAACCCTATAAATTCAAATCATAAATCCAAAAAATGGATTCTAAAGAACTAAAAATATGATAATATCAATAATTTTAAAACTATGATGATATCTATAACTCTTATGGAAATATCCTAAGGTCCTAAGTTGTCTAAACCATCCTCTAATACCAACTATAAAGACCCATCATTAAAAATTACATATTCTAGTGTTTATAATAAGATCTCACTTTTAAGGATATTATTATTATTTTTTATATAATTAGGAAAAAATATTACAAGGAATACCCATATATTATAACTAGTCACATAATCTCAATAAACAATTTTTTTTAAAAAATAAAACACTTTTACTTAAGACATGATTTCACTTTATAAAAAATATTCACAATTATCCCCTTTATCTTGTAATTTACACTAATCATTCATAAAACATGTGAAAAACATTTTAATTTTTTTTAAAAATAAGACACTCAATAAGGGAAATAAATAATGTAAATTGTTAGTCTATTGAAAGTATTAAAATACATTAGAAATAATATATTTAAAAATATTTAGCATGAATAAAGAAAATCACATTGGTTCCTTGGGACATAATTCATATATCACTCTTACATTCATCATTAGGAATGGGTTATCCATAAAAGAGACTTACATATCTGGTATACTCAATGCATTGGGGATATATAATGTGGCTCATCATTTATATAAGCTACATCATGCTCACTCGTTTTTCTTGATCAATAATGTGGATCAGGACATTGTATAAACCATATCAATATCACCTATGAGATATAATGGGGATAAAAACGTCATATATTTTATTTAAAATTTATATTTAATGAATAAAACTATTAAAAACTCTTTTAAACTCTTGTTTAAACCACTATAGTATGTCAACGTACCATTTTATTGTAAAAATCACTTTTTGAAATATAAAAACCAAACAAATAATAATTGTCACGACCCGTCCCCTGGGGCCAGTATCATGACTACGCCAAGCCCGCCTTCCATAGGCCAGGGGCTGGCGAATAGCACTAAAGGTGTATTTCCCTAAAAACTGGGAAGGCATTGCATTTTTAAAATGTAAGACACATAATTAGAGTACAAGAAGAAGCAAACACAAAGTAAAGCAGAATAACAAACGTGCTGAAAGTACAATGGGGCCGGAAATACAAGCCCAACATAAAGGTTCAACTACAACTGAAAGAAAGTACAACTGAAAAGACAAACATATGAATGGTGAAGCAGATCCTAGATCATCCACTAGGTTCCTACCAGAAGGGTAGGTACATATGTCATCCTCAACACTCCGCGTATATCGGTACACTCCTTGTGCCATCACGCCAAGTGTCCACCTCTGGGTACCGTCCAGTCCTCGTACACTCTACCTCAGTCAGCGCTATCTGTCGTCTGCATCCAACACAACGAGGTGCGGGCATATCCCGTGCATGGGTGAGTATAACGATACTCAATAGGGACCCCGATACCCTCAAGGTCTCACAAAATCCAACATGGATAAACCACAAAAAAATATCTCAACAGATATCCTTTACTTAGGTATATGCCCATACATATACCTAAGTTATCAAGTAACCCATATCAATAATGAGGAAAACACAAAGGTTATTGACTCAACTCAAACCATAATTTTCATTATCAAAACCAGAACAACATGAGAACTCTTCCTCTATTGAGTACAGTGGCCCTGTCGCGACTCCGAGGCACTACTCACTAACCTTGGACTGCTGAGGTACTCCTCCTGTCGAGTACCGTGGGTCTGCTGCCAAACCGGGCACTCCTCCACTGTGGGTCTGCCGCCCTAACACAATAGTTCTACCCCTAATAGCCTACAGGGGTAATCCTCCTGTCGAGTACCGTGAGTATGCTTCTAAACCAGTCGCTCCGTCCGCCGTGGGTCTTCCGCCAAACTCGGCGCTCCGTCTACTGGGCTAATCGAATCACTCCGAGTCATATCGGTCAAGCAGTCATCCTGTATACAGCTACTAGGTCTCCGCACTCCGTCTGCTCGCCTCTATGAGGGTCCACTCCACGAGCTACTGGTCGATACTTCCATGTGTCACGTAATATCACATGGAAGTATGTCAAAGGATGACCTCGTCATAGGGGTGTCAACACAATAGACAGTGCGTCAATCGGATGCTCAATTTGTGAGTTATTAGCATTTCTGTTCCAGGGGCCCGGTTGGATTTTGGGTATAATCCAACCCGGGCATGCTCAAACCACATCCAAATCACATGTAGAGTATGCCAAAAGAACTGTATCATCATTTGGAATCCAACATAGTCGATGTCACACCAATCAGACGTCCGGTCTTTAAGTTATAAGCTTTTTCGCTCCGAGGGCCCGATAGGAATTTCGTTCGTTCCAAACACGACTGTTTCTCAAAGTCATCCAAAACTCACTTAGAGTATCGAAAAAGGACCGCGTCATCGCGAGGGTCCCAGTGTCATCGACAGTGCGTCCATCGAACGCGCGGTCCTTATGTTATTCACATTTAAGTGAAAACGGGCCCGACCCTTTATGTCCAGTGGGTTAGCCGGTCGGGTCAACCCAGAGTTGGTGGGTCCGACCTAGCAGGGGGTTGGAACCGGCCTGATGAAATGCGCAGCCCAACCCGATGTGCGTGGGCGGGCACGGTGCGGCCGCGGCTCGGCCCGAGGGGGTCGAGCGGTCCGAGGTGGGGGGGGATACCCGAACGAGCGGCCCCATGCAGCTTTGCCCTCCCAAACCGGCAGGCTGAAGCCGACCGACCTTCTTGGCGCAACCGACGCGAATGGGCGGGCAGCGGTACGTCCAGCGTGGAACCTTGGTGCCGCAACCTTCCTCCACCCGGCGGGCTGACGAGCCGGTTGGTTCTTCCGCCAAATGGGCCCGCCCTGTGCGGGCCGCGGTTCTCCACAGTGTGGCGCTGTGGGGAGCCGCGGTTCCTCCCTTTAACCGAGCTGGCTATAGCCGGCCGGTAATTTCCTGGTCGAGCGGCCTGCGGTTTCGGGCCGTGGTTCTTCTACATGCGGCTGGAGCAAGGCCGCCGCTTCTCCCATCACCACCTCTTCTATTCAAGAATTAATAGAACAAGAAACGTCTAAGGATCATTAGGTCGTGTGAGTTCGGCCCGCACCCTCCCCCTTAGGCTGTAGTAGTTGGCCAAATACAATCCAATTTTTACAATGTAGAACAAGAACAATTTTATCCATTAAAATTAAACATAATCCCCTACCTCGAAAATACATGGGATGTCATCGAACCGCGAAAGATGAACGTTGCGGTGGCCGAGCATCACGGAAGATCGAAGTCGATTCCGTTGTCATCGGAGTACACCTGAAGAAGAAGCATCATTGGCGACTTCACGTTCCTCAAATCGTAGAGCGTTCTTCATCGAGGTAGAAAGTCGTTCTTCATTGATGGTAGGTGTTCTTTATCGGAGATGAACACTTCCTTCTAAATCCTCTCAAGAGCTCCCCCAACAATATTTCCAACCAAAATAAAAAAATGGACCTCCCATAAAATTACATGCCATATATTTTTAAATTAAATCAAACTCTTTAATTAATTAATTGAAGAGTTGTTTAATTAATTGAGATGTATTGGAAAAGAATTAAATGGAGAGAGAGAGGTGGAATGTAGAGAGGCTCCACCCAATTAAATGGGGGGGGGGGGGGTTGACTATAATTAAACAAGGGGAGTAAAATTGGGGAGTTTAAGGAAGGTTTAAGGGAGATGAAAGGTTGGGGCTCATGTGAGCCCCACATCACAAATATCCACACATGGGAAGTTATGTGGGGGTGGGCCCCACCATTAACTTCCCCGTGTAGGATTTAACCACCAAGGTGAATAAAATTGTTCTAACTAATTTTATTTAACTTTTTAATTAAACCCTAATTTTTAACATTCAACCCGTATAAAACGCAACTGCCGTAGAGGTCCCCTTAAGCGAATACCGGCGTTGCAAGTTCATCGGTGTCCTCAGATTTCAATTCTGAGAACCATTTCAAAAGATGGAAAATTACGCTCGTACGTTTACTAAACGTACCCGGACAAAACTTCTAAAATTGATTCCGGGTACACCGGGCCTTGGAACCAGGCGCTGTCAGAAACCGCATACTCGTAAAATTCCAAAGAAATTAAGAAATAATTTTCCTTTAAATTTCCGGGTCTTTACATTACTCCCACCTCAAATTTCTACGTCCCCGTAAATCTACAACACACACTAGGGTAAAAAGGGGTACTGAGCACGCATCAGAGTTTCTTGCTCCCATGTTCTCCCCAGGAGGTTCCTGTTCTGCCAGTTAATGTACACAGAGGAATCGACCGTCTCTGTAGGACCCTCTCCAGTCGATCCTCAATCTCCACTGGAACATTTGTGAAAGTTTACCCATCATCGATGTCTAGCTCCCAATGGTCGATGAATTGGGATAGGTCTTGCATGCATCTCCTCAGTTGTGATACGTGAAAGACATCATGCACCCAGTGCAAATAAAGTGGAAGGGCCAGGAGCTAAGCCACCTCGCTTAATCTGCTGAGGACCTGGAAGGTATAATGAAACACATAGATAACTTTCCGCCGCAGCCAAATCTCCGTAGACCTCATCGAGGTGAGACCCATAGAAAGATGTGGTCACCATCCTCGAACTCTAGTGGTCTTCGTCTCCTATCAGCATATGACTTCTGTCTACTATGTGCAGTCTTCATCCGCTCCTTGATGATCTACAACTTCTCCATTGTAGCCTACACCATCTCTGGTCCTATAAGAGCTTCTAAGATTTCTCTTTTTCTGAAAAGTGAAATCCGGTCTCATCCTCTGTATGAACCACGTTCTTTGCCTAATACAGTCGATCCTGACATGAATGTTACAATTCTTGTCTTGGATGATGTCGTAAGGCCTCGACGCTACTGCTAAGAGATCCAACCATTACTCTCTCCTCCAAGGGTTGAGTCACACTATCGGCATCAGTGTGTGGTCACTGGGTCTCCTCCAGTAGGAATCTCGAAAGTGAGGGTCAAGTAAACAGTTTTTACTATAAACTCTCAGTATCAACCATACAAAAAGGACATGGAAGTAAACATCACAAATATAAGTGTCTTTTATTGCTGCATCTCAAAGTACAAAGACACATAACAACCACAAACAAAAACAACATGGAAAATAGAAGCACCAAGAACAAATTCCTCCAAGCCTGGAACTAGTCTTGCTCTTGTCCACCTACTTTTGGAGCTCCATAGTCATATGCTTTAGCTGCATGATGTTTTTCTCTCCTATATCCACCCATTCCCTGTGGTCAGGGTGGACCTTCTGGTGGTGGTGGTGGTGGAAACACATCAAAGTGTCATCCACCACCGACTGTATGACCATCTCCTCTACCTCAGTCAGGTTGGTTTCTCTACTTCCAGCCGCTCATCTGCTGGATGGGTCAGGCAGTCTCGAGCCAAGTGAACCTGCCCACCGCATGCACAACCCTTCCTGATCCTCATATTTCTGGCTCTGTTTTGGGTGCCTCGTACAACCGAACATGTATTCTATTGTCCCCCACCTGTTGGCCAAGTCTACTTGTACTTCTGTGTCTTCTGTCTACTGACGGCTATAGAAGACTCCACTACAGTTGGAAAGCCTTGCAGAGAAAGCAGCAGCTCATGACCCTGCATAGAGCGTAGAGTTGCTGGTACAAACTCTTCCCCTGAAAAGACCCTCAAAATCTCCCCAGGTGAGGGTCGCCTCATCGTAAAACTAGAGCATTAGGCTCCACCACCTCTTAGCTGCTCCCTAGAAGAGGATAACAGCTAGGTACACCATCAAGTCAGCAGGTGTCCCAACTATGTGGAAAACTCATGCTACACCATCCATCCAGTCCCCAACCATCTAAAAATCCGACTCGCCTCAAAGCCTCAGAGGCCTCTATCAATGGAACTCGTGAAACATGCTCAAGCGGTGTGCACTCTATACTGGTGCTACAAATAGAAGAGGGCCCTGTACTGAGGCCTCATCGCTCAACAGCTTGTTAGTACGTACAACTCCCGGGGCTTTAGCTGGTCGTCCACGTGGAGGCATCCTGAAAGAACAGATGAGACATAGTCAAAAGACTATACGTGGTGAGCTGACCTGGTTTGAGCTGATTTAAAGAAAACTTTTGAAAACACACATGCAATCTGTTTTTTCATGCACTGAGTCGGAAATCAGAAGTCTGGGTTCTGGTGTATGGATACGTCTGCCGCTCGCACCAACACTGGACTCCTTGAACTGAAAACCACACTTAGTACCCTTAACACTATTTCTTCAAATAAAGAAAACATCAGAGTCCGAAGTTCTATGGTAGAACCTATGTCCTTTGATACCAATTTATCACGACCTGTCCCCTGGGGCCCATATCGTGACTACCCGAAGCCCACCTTCCATAGGCCACAGGCTGGCGACTAGAACCAAAGGCATATTTACCTAAAAACTGGGAATACATTGACTTTATAAAATGTAACACAGACAACCAGAGTACAAGAGGAAGAAAACACAAAGTTAAGAAGTATAAAAAGCATTGTTAAATGACAAAGGGGCTGGAAATACAAGCCCAATAGAAAGGTACAGCTACAACTGAAAGAAAGTACAATTGAAAAGACAAACATCTGAATGGTGAAGTAGCTCCTGGATCGTCCTCCGGGTTTCTACCAGAAGGGTAGGTATAGATGTCCTCCTCAGCACTCCATATCTATCGGTACGCTCCGTGTGCCATCATACTGAGTGTCCACCTTCGGGTACCATCCAGTCCTCGTACACTCTGCCTCGGTCATCGCTGTTCATCGTCTGCATCCAACACAACGAGGTGCGGGCATAACCCATGCATGGCTGGGTATAACAATACTCAGTAAGGACCCCGAGACCCTCAAGGTATCAAAAAATCCAACAAGGATAAACCACAATAAAATATACCAACAGATAACCTTTACTTAGGAATATTCCCATACATATACCTAAGTTATTAAGTCACCCATCTCAATCATGAGGAAAACACAAAGGTCATTGACTCACCTCAAACCATGATTTTCATTATCGAAACCACAACTTCTAGAAAACTCCTACTCTATCGAGTACAGTGGCCCTGTCGCGACTTAGAGGTACTACTCACATACCTTGCACTGTTGAGATAGTCCTCCTGTCGAGTACCACGGGTCTGCTGCCAAACCGGGCTCTCCTCCGCTGTGGGTCTGTCGCCCCAACACAGTACCACTCCCCCTAATAGCCTACAGAGGTACTACTCCTATTGAGTACCATGAGTATGCTACCAAACTAGGCGTTTCGTCCTCTGTCAGTCTGCCGCCAAACTGGGCGCTCTGTCTACTGGGCTAATCGAATCACTCCAAGTCGAATCGGTCAAGCAGTCGTCAGGTCTACAACAACTAGTTCTCCGCACTCCGTACGCTCGTCTCTAGGAGGGTTCGCTCCACAAGCTACTGGTCGATACATACAAGTGTCACATAATATCATGTGGAAGTATCTCCAAGGACCGCCTCGTCATAGGGGTCTCAACGCAACAGACAATGCGTCAATCAGATGTCCGATCTGTGAGTTATTATCATTTCTGTTCTAGGGGACCGGTTGGATTTCGTGTACAATCCAAACTGGCCATGATCAAACCACATTCAAATACCATATAGTGTATTCCAAAAGAACTTTCTAATCATGTGGAATCCAATATAGTCGACGTCACATCAATCAGACGTCCGGTTCTTAAGTTATAAGCGTTTCCGCTCCGAGGGCCCGGTTATAATTTCATTCGTTCGAAACTCGTCCGTTTTCCAAAGTTGTCCAAAACTCACTTAGAGTATCGAAATGGACCACCTCATCGCGAGGGTCCCAGTGCCATAGACGGCATGTCGATCAGACGCACAGTCTTCATCTTATTCACGTTTAAGTAAAAACGGGCACGACCCGTTAAGCCCAGTGGGCTGGCGGGTCGGGTCAACCCAGAGTTGACGGGTCCGACCCGGCAGGGGGTCGGACCAGCTTGATGAAATGCACGGCTTGGTCTGGTAGGGTGTGGCCCAGCTGCGGCCCGACCCGAGGGGGCTGAGCGGTCTGATGGGGCCGAGCGGTCCGAGGGAGGGTGTGACCCCCCGGCTGCCCGAACCGGCGGCGCCACGTGGCGTCGCCCTGTCAAACTAGTCGGCCAAAGCCGGCCGAACTTCTTGGCACAAGCAGCCTGCACGAGTGGGCTGTGGTTCGTCCAGTGTGGCACCCTGGTGCCGCGACCTTCCTCCACCCGGCATGCCGACGATCCGGCCGGTTCTTCCGCAGAAGCGGCTTGCCCTGTGTGGGCCGTGGTTCTCCACAGTGCGGCGCCGTTGGCCTCCATGGTTCCTCCCATCGGGCCAGCCGAATATAGCCAGCCGGTTATTTCCCTGTGGAGTGGCCCGCGGTTGCGGGCCACGATTTTTCCGCATGTGGCTGGTGCATGACCCCCGCTTTTCACGTCTCCACCTCTTCCTTTCACGAATTAAATGAACAAGAAATGTCGGAGGGTCGTCGGGCCATGTGCGTTCATCCCGCGCCCTCCGCATTAGGCCGTAGAAGTTTGCCAAAGCCAATTAAAATTTTACAACATAAAACAAGAACAATTTTAATCCATTAAAACTGAACATAATCCCCTACCTCGAAAAGACGCCGCACGTCATCGAACCGCGAAAGATGAACGTCACGGTGGTCGGGCGTCATGGAAGATCGTTGTCGATTCCTTTATCATCGGAGTGCACCTGAAGAAGAAGCATCGTTGGCGACTTCACGTTCCTCGAATCGTAGAGCGTTCATTATCGAGGGAGAAATTCGTTCTTCGTTGAAGGTATGTGTTCTTCATCAGAGAAGAACACTTCCTTCTAAATCCTCTCAAGAGCTCTCCCACCAATATTGCCAACCAAAAAAAATGTCCCTCCCTTAAAATAACATGCCATGTATTTTCAAATTAAATAAAAATCTTTAATTAATTAATTGAAGAGTTGTTTAATTAATTGAGATGGGTTGGCAAAGAATTAAATGGAGAGAGGGAGGTGGATTGTGGAGAGTCTCCACACAATTAAATGGGGGAGTTGACAAGAATTAAACAAGGGGAGTTAAATTGGGGAGTTTAAGGGAGGTTTAAGGGAGATGAAAGGTTGGGGCTCGTGTGGGGCCCACCTCACAAATATCCACACATGGGAAGTTATGTGGGGGTGGGCCCCACCATTAACTTCCCCATGTAGGATTTAACTACCAAGGTGAATAAAATTGTTGTAAACAATTTTATTTAACTTTTTAATTAAACCCCAATTTTTAACATTCAACCCGCATAATACACAACTGCATTAAAGGTCCCCTTAAGAGAATACCGGCGTTGCGAGCTCATCTGTGTCCTCAGATTTCAATTCCGAGCACCAGTTCGAAAGATAGAAAATCCTGCTCATACGTTTCTAAACGTACCTGAACAAAACATCTGAAATTGATTTCGGGCACAACAGGCCTCAGAATCAGGCGCCGTTAGAAACCGCAGACGCATAAATTTTCAAATAAATTTATAAAAAATTTTCCTTGAAATTTCTGGGTCTTTACAATAATGAAACAATTGTTTTAAAAATAAATATGAAAACCTATAATGAAAACAAAAATGTTATAAAGTGTATTGAATATAGGAGATTCCACAAATGACGTATTAATTAAAAAAACTTTCCATTGGAATTTTTTAAAATGTTTTGAAAAATGAACTTTTAAAAGGATTTTTATAAAAATATCCTTTACATAAATAATTAAAAAGATACCATTTTGTAAAAAATTGAGTAAGATTATAAAAATAAAATATAAAAACATTTATATAAATATAAATAAAAACATAAAAATTATTTTATTGACATAGACAGGAGAGTGAGATTATTAAAATATAAAATCATTAAAGAATATAAAATAAGGATTATTTTAAAAATCCCCTTACCTTGAGTCTGACTCGTCATATATAATCATCATATTCCTATATAATAAAATTAGGTTATTTATTAACTTTCATTATAACCTTATTAATGATAATTATTCATTTTATATCACAAAAAATTATTTTATAACAATTACTTAATTATTCATGTTCATGTTAGATGTTTTAATAATATTCGGTACATGATTCCAAAATGAAATGGGTATGATGTCAAACATAAATGTGGCCATAATTCCAACCTATTTCATGTGATATTAATTAAATAATAATCTCTTTTTAAAAATCAATTAAAATTTTAATTCCAAACATTACATATGTATATAAAAAACGAACAACATTATAATCATAGAGATAATAAGTCGTACATACACCTGAGTGAAATTTACATTTTTCAATGATCATTATGGAAAGAAGGAAAATATTATCTATCATTATTGAATTTAAATTGTATAATAAATAATATTAGTAATTTTAATATACATATATTTATCATTTTTGTGATATGGTAATGAAAAATAAATCACATCACTTTGTGGAGGTGATAGTTCGCACATACACACGAACATCATTTTCATATATAAGTACATAGAAAGGTAATAAGGTTAATGATTTATTAATATTTAATAATAATAAATCTTTGATGAAGAAAATATATAATATTAATTCCTTCATTAAAAAAAGTTTTGGGAGACGATGATGGAAACTGAATTATATTGGTTCCTGAGGTGGTACTCTACCATAGACACGAACTACTGATTCTTTTTTACATTTCATGAATGTGAAGATGAATTTATGTTAAGAAATAAAAAAATTGAAATATAATTTTATTTATGATATTGGATTTATTATTTCATCGTGGTGGAAAAATATTTTAATGATGTGGATGAAGAATCAAAACAAAAATAGTGTATTAAAAATGATATCTTTTCATCATAAAATGTCCTTAGATTAACACCATAACCCCATTAAATAGAATGTAATGTCTAAATTAAGAGCACTATATTGTTGGTATATATTTTATAAAATAATATGGGATGGTATTATCATATTGAAATAGTGTTTTAGGTGTGGGAAATATATGGGAAGAGGTTCCATTTTATAAGAGAGGAGAGAGGAACTCTTGGAAATATAAATAATATTAAACAAATATAATTTAATATTATAATACAAATAGCTAAAATAATATTAACTTAGAATATATGATGAATATGGGTATTAATCACTTCATCCAATAAAATTTAGATTTGTTTTGACTATATTACAATACTTAGCTTTTTTATTTTAACCCTCAGGTAACCCCTTTAATTCTTTACCATAATATCATGCAATTTAAAATTGGGTTTTTAACATAATTACTTGAAAATGTAATAGTTAAAATAAATGAGTTATTTTTAAAATTTTAATAAGTATATATATTATTAGGCATAATTTTATATTTTTATGAATTTTAAAGTACTCAATAAAATATTATTTATTTTAAAATATCATTTCTGTCAAATTTTACACTTTTAGTTACTTGACATTTTTAAAATACCATAAAATTGATTTGTTCAAAAAAAAAACTTTTAACACATCACTAACATGTCAAATTCATCAAAAATATTCATGGATGACAAGAATTATTTCAAATTATATTCATTTTAATATATTTAATATCATATATTTTATACTTTTATTATTAAATAATTATTGCATCATCATTGTGTATTTTTTTAATTTATTTATTTATTACCTAAAAATTAAAAAATATTCATCATAATGAATAAAAAATTATTGATTTCAAATGACTATTTATAGGGTAACATATCTCTTATATGACCCCATATTAAAAATATTTAACTTCTTAAATAAAAATATGAAAAAATTAGTTTTCTTTGATGATAAAAATTTATATGGATTATAGACATACAAGTACCTACAATTGCGCATAAAATGTTACCAATGATATTTTTTCTAAAATCACTCATAAAAAAACTGGACATATATTTGCATACTTATTTATTATGTATAATATTTTTTAACCTTTAATTTCTCTATTCACCCTTAAACATGGTAATAAAAATTACCAATGTTAAAATTCATGTTTTGTCAAAAAATAAAAGCGACCTATTTAATAAATCATCACCTATTGATTTAAAATATTTAATCCATATCTAAAATTCAAATCATATAATTTCTAAATTTAATATAAAATAATAAATATTGGCGCAATGAGAATGTAGGGTTTTAAAAGAGAAGAACCATCTAATGATTGAAATATTATTTTATCCATGTTCAATGTGAAATTGATTAAAATTACATAAATTAAATTAAATTATAAAAAAATATCTAATTATACATTAAAAAGAATTAATAATATCATGTAATACTATAAATAAATTTAATAAAATAATCGTATTATATTAAAATCTAATATTTTCTTACTAATCATCAAAACATGAAACTTATCAGAAAAATTAAAAAAGATGAAATATATAAAAATATTAAATTATCATTTAAATTAATTTATTGATTAAAAAATACATTATTATTTATTCAAACAAATATTTAAAATAATTGCACCACCAAATGGAGGAAATAATTTTTTAGTAAAATTCATCTTTTATGTATAAAATTAAATTCATTCATATATAGTGTATAGAAAACACATGAGATTAATTTAAAACATTAGATTGAATATTATATATATCTAATTAGTTAATATAATAAAAATTGTGTTATTTTTTATTTATTTGAATTAAACACTATTGTTCACATATTTGTTCACCAAAAAATTCTAATTAGTTTAAAATGGGGTTTATTTTAATTTATTATAAATCATTTACAAAATAGAAATATATACTATTGAATACCATATTTTTATAGTTAAAATATTAATTTTTTTCCCAAAATTCTAACGACTAGGTTATAATGGTAACAATTAAATAATTATATTCATTTGTTAGTTTATATTCGATGTGGCTAATCATATATGATATCAAATATTGTGTTTATTTCTTAAATTGTGATATTTTATAGTGATCCTTAAACACATAACCCATTATGGTATCCATAAACCTTATGTTAATTATAAAATATATGATTCTATCATAATCTAAAATATTTTTCATGATTCTTATAAAAATACAATTGGTAAAAATAGTTTTAAAATTATGTTTTTTGAATCAAAAAAACAATTCATTCATTTTATCTCTACATATTTCCATCATCGATTTATGGTATATCTAATTTCATTTATTATCATTCTCTATTAAAATCATTTATAATATTTTGTAATGAAAATTTTAATTATTGTAATAATATCCCCCGACAGTGTCATTCCAGCTCTGTAGTAAAGCATGTTGTCTTACACCATGTGATGATCATATACATCACAATGTTAACTTCTTCTTAGTTTTTATCACTACGTTCTTGTATTTAATAATAACTTAAACATTTAGTTTAATGATTGGTAAATATTTCAATTAAAAAACACATAATCATGAACTTCCCAAAACATTTAAAATGTTATTATATACTGTTCTACAATGTTTAAAAAATGGTTGTTTTGTATAGACTATGTTTTCCTAAATCTATTTCCCATGGTTTCTACTAAATATAATTTGATAACATCTATAGATACCTCGAACCTAGTGGCTTAAAGATGATTTCGTATGATAATTAATTGGATTAGGATAAAGGTAGTCACATCCAAGAGGATTGAATTGTTTAGTAGTCATGGTAAGCTAGATACCTACATAATCCCCATATTAAATTTGAATAAGGAAATTAAAACATAATTGTTTTTATATAATACCTTTATTCCATTTAGAATACCATTCATATTAATAAAAAACATCATGGAATCACAAGGAATATAAAAAAATATGAGATAAAATTATTAGTAATGTTTATGTATAATAGAATCTATCATGAATCTATAAGAATAATAAATATGGAAATTTAAATAACTAAAAAACATTCTATTAAATTATTATATATACTATTAGAAGTAGATAAGGTAAAATAAATACATAATGGTATATAATTCAACACAAATTATATATAAGGAATAAAAGATAAAAATCAACACATCACGACATAATTTCCTAGTTAAAGTATCCTAGATAATAATTATAAATGAAATGAAGGTAATTATTAATTATTTAATTTCATGTTTCTTTGGAACATGATACCTTTATCATGAGGAGCTGTTCTTAAGATAGAAAAAAATCACTGGGTAATACCCCACAATGATAATTATATCAATTTGATTTTCCAAGAGAATAAATATTTGTTGAGGGGAATTTATTAAATCCCCTAGAACCCATGTATTGCATGACCAAATAATTCCGCAAGTATCATGAAATCAATTTAATTTATAAATAACGTTCCTTACCAAATATACCTATTTAGTGAAGAATAAATATTTATCGATATTTCCTGAGTAAATAATATAATATTCAATAAAGTATATCAAATATTGAAAAGAGATATGATTTCAGAAAAACATTGTGATAAAAATATTGACATTTATGAGAAATTTAATTCCTCGCGATAATTGTAAAGTTATCTTTTACTAGAATTTTATTAACTAAAAAATTGAATAAAGTGACTCAATGTAATCTGTTACCTTAGTCCAAAAGATCATAAATCCTTTAGAGTAATAATAAGAATGATAACAATAAAATATATTACCATTTGTGTAATAATTTTTTTTCTTTGTCATAGATTAATAAAAATACTCTAAAATAATGTATAAGAAAATTATTGTTGAAATTATCCTTTTTCATTTGAAATAAAATTTAAAAAAACATTTTCTTTAAAAATAAATCCAAAACTATCATCATTAAACTACAAAGGATCCTTAAAATAAATTAATATCATATTGGTGGGTAACTATTTACATAAAGTAAATGTAAAAAAGTACATCGATTTTTTATGTTAAAAAAGATAGGAATGATCCTTATTTAGTTAATAATAATGATATTAATTTCATATTTTCGTTTAAAGTGAAATAAGAAATGTTTCCTAAACAAAATAAAGAATCCATTGAGAAGATTTTATAAAGGGTAATAATTATTGAGAATAATGTTGATAAATAATTATAAATAGTTAAAAAAATTATAAAATAGGTTTTTAGAAGAACACATATTAATGATTAAAGAGTGAAATAAAGTCATATTTTTATAAAACCATTTTATGAAATATTTTAGTACCAAAGAGTGTAAAAATGGTAATATTAAACGAAAATATCCTGAATAAAAATATTAAATGTAATTTATTTGTTTTATTACTATGTGGTCATGTAAATCCCTCCAATTTAAAATTACGAGTAAATAATTTCAATTAAAATGAGATTGTCAAATAAGTATTTATATTGATTATAATGTTGAAGTGAGAATTAAAAAAATAATTGATTATGTGTTTCAAATTTATATTCAGAAAAACATTTATTCACTGAAACATAATTTAAAAAAATAGTAATTATACACAAAATCTTATAATGATGTGATCAATGAATTATATGATTATCCAAATGAGTAGTAATTAATTAAATAAATTCATTAAAATATTGTAAAATTATATTAAAATCCTCAATTGATGAAAAATATTATGATTGAAGCATAAAATAATATTAATACTTAATTATAAAAGATATTTCATATAAAAAGGTAATTATATACACCATATAAAGAATATAAGAGTATAACTTTACAATCTTCCTCAATGAAATGAAATTGAGATGAAATAAACTACCTCATTATTCTATTAGATTGAACATATATAAAATAATGTATAATGGTTTTATAAATTTTATTATTTTATTAAATAATTATATAACGATTTATGATAACATATATGATCCTTTTATGACTTCTTATCACTCAATTGTTAACACACTGTCATTATTTTCAATATTTGGGTTGTAAATTGTCTTGTTTTCTCATTTGTGTTTTGACAATAATGATCCAGATCATGTTTACATTGTATAGAAATATAATCTCCATATTAATAATCATAAAATAATTATCACATTTGAAGAAATTTTTATATTGAAAACTAATAATGAATTATTGCAATGAAAAATGAATTAAGTATCGATAATGTAGATGGTTGATCATATGTACACATGAGTAACGTTTCCATCATTCAACGATTATTAAAAAAAGTAGGTATGTAATATTTTACCATGAAATAATTATAATTTTATCATATATACGATATTATATACTTATATATGACATCATTTAGTTGTGGTGGTGAAAATATTGTCACATCCCATCGAAAAGGCTGTATTCCACACATACATAGATGATGTTATCATATTTACAAGAGTAGAAATTGAGGAATGAAAAAGAGAGATATATATATAAATATATTATTTCATGAATGATATATATTCCATGAATAACATTATTATTATATTTATATCATATATAATCATTTGGTGTATCATTATAATCTTTTATGTGAAGCATTAATGAAAGATGAATAAATGGATTCATGGGGCAATAGTCTTTCATACACATGAGTGACGTTATTGAATCTACTACATAATGGAAGATGAAAAAATATATATGATATAATGAATAAAAATCTATAAATATTTTATAAGTTCATATATATTCCTAAAATCCATCATGATAAACAATCGTGAAATATAGTCATTAATGAATGAACAATATCATTTTGGGAGGCGGTACTGCACTGTACACATAGATGATGATTTCCTAAACAATATTATATAAGGGGAGAAGGTCATAGGTCATATAATTATTATAAAAATATAATAGTATTTAAATGGTTTGGGGGTGTTTATATCAACATGTTATAATAAATATTTAAGGAGGTGGAGAACAAATTAAAATAATGATGCTGAATGAATAACATTACCTCTAATTCAGTCATCGTCATTACGAATTACATAATAACATGAAAGGCTACCCTTTGACCCAAAATATGGTGTTTATGATTATGGGAGTGAATTTAGTAATAAATTTTAGTCTAGTGTTGTCAGTCCAAAGGTCTAGATTGTGGTGACGATGTGAGGGTTGTTAGTGCCCTTTTAGAATTGGGGAATCACATTCTTATAAATAATATAATGTAATCCCTATTGAGAAGGTCAATAATAACACAACTGGATCCAAAAATGATATTCAAATGTTTTTAGGGATTATATGGTCAATATAAACCTCCAAAAAAATGAAACATATTTTTTAAACATTTCATTATTTAACTTCTATGTTTTCTTTATTTTAACCATTTTGGATTTCTAATATGATACCAAGTTTTCTTATGTTAGTAATTTCTTCATTAAGAGTAAATTAATGTTATAATTAATTTATAATTTGTGAAAATTACTTATGAATATGATATTTAATATAAAAAACAAAAATTATATGGGTTTAGTAAAATAACATTTAAACAAGGGCATGTAAATTTTAAAAACACTACTTTAACCTAAAAAACACTAAACAAGTTTCTAATACTTAATGGTCAATATATTCCGTATTAATGAAAAAAAGGAACTATATAGAATAAATTAGATATTTATTATCATTTTAATATAAATTGGAAGACTAAATGATTTTTAGTTTCTTCAAATCATTTTATAATAAATCATTTATTATAAAATAACATTAATAAACATTTTGGAATTATTTTTTTATTGGAATTTATCTACTATTAAGAAAATATTTGAATTCAAATTTACTAAGTTAAAAAGTATGTGTATTGATAAATTTAAAAAAAATCTAATTTTTGACCATAATTATTTTATTTACTTCACTTATAATACATTTATTATCATTTATTCAAGTTCATTATTAACTAAATAATTACTCCGATAGATTTTTATAAGATTTATAATGAACTGATTCAGTTATAAAAATTAAAGATAAATAATTATGGATTAAAAAACTTGTTTATATTTCAAAATAATCTGTATAACAAATCCAATGTTTTTTCCATATCCCAAACCATTATATATACATAAAGTAAGAAAAGTAACTTTTTTCACCATTTCCTTAAATAAGTTATTATAGTTGTCATATTCAAATGAATGTGGAATTAAATTTCTATATTTAAAATAATTTGAAAATACTTGTGTAAATAAAATCATTAAATTAAATTTATATTACATTATATGTCATTTGAACTCTTATCATTATAGTTTAACCGAAAATGCTGATGGAGAGAGAGGAGGCACATTCCATTCAACCTATAAATGGCTTATTCACTCGATCCTGGGGATCTACATGATTCTCATCATGGAGTTGTTTAATACTATATGAGAGTATTTATTTAATGATGATCATCTCTAAACTTAGGGTCTTGGCTCTTCATTGGATCCTACATATATATCTACACTGAGAATGAAATGTGTTTCTTTTTCCGAAGCTCTTTCCTGTTCTTTTGATCAGAGAAAAAGAGGTTATTCACATTCCTCTAACATTAACAGACATGAAAATGTTGTCTTTTATGTATTCATGGATCTTGAAGCAATGCAACAATGTATTTATCTTAGTATGTTTTCAATTATTGGTCGTGTAATTTATTCCAAGGGAGATAAACCTTGGTCTTACCTTGATCTTAAAAATAGAATATCTCTTTTCTAGGGTTTTAGTAACTGGGAATTGATTCCTTTTGGGAGTTTTTTTTCATTTCATTCTTCAATCATGGGATGATTTTAATAAAGTATGAGATCTTGGAAACCTACATCTCAAAACTAGATATTTGAGATTATTCTAATTGGATGTTAATTTTAATCCCTTTAATCTTATGCAAACCAATGTTCATATTTTGATCAATCTTCATGTGTTGATTTGGATATATTGGAATCATATGATAATTAATAACCTCGCTTCATGTATTTTCACTCCTATTAGAATGGATCATAAATCTATTGAGGGGGATCTTGGATATTTTCCAAGAATTTTGGCTGATGTTATTTGGGAATATAAACGACCAGATAATGTCACCTTGAATTATAATGGTTAAAAGATTGATGTTAACATAGAATATGAACATGTTCCTCATTTTTTGATGTTTTCAAGATTGTTAGACACTCTGTACTGAATTTTTGGATGCTTCAAATGAATGTTAATGAGGTTCCAAAAGAAAAGGATTATAAAGAGGTTAACAAGAATAAAAAAATTAGAAGGTCTTTGTGGAAAGGGAGGGTCCCTCAGAGGATATATCCAGTCCTTTTAGAGTTATTGTTACTTTTAAAAAATCTTATGCAGATATATCTAAAGATGTTTAACAATGTAGGATTCTAGATCTTCCTAGTCCTCTTTCTAGGATTGGTCTTGAAATGGGTAAATATGGTGGACACACAAGCATAAAGGATCACATTTTGGAACTAAATATCCCCTTTGAGATTTATAACATGGTTTTTTTTTCATAAAAAGTGATAGATGATTGTATATTGAGGTTGTATTTGGAGGATAATATTTGTGTGCTTGTGTTATCTTGACAGGATAGTGAGACTATTGGATTTTCCTAGGTCCTTACTGAATATATTGTTTCCATTTTTTCTCATGTCACATTCCTAGTTTAGGTGGTTTGGGTTTTTCCAGGCCTCATATTGTGGTTTTAGATATCTTGATTGAGGCTTATATTTCTTCCAATGTAGATTATACGATAAAGGCAATGGGAATTCATTCTTCATTCGTGGCATATTCTGCTTTAATGGATGGGTTGATTAGGGATCATTTTTTAATAGGCAGTATTGCCACTCGGATTTAGGAAATTGAGGTTCCTATTTTTTCTAGTGGTGATATGACATTGTGGGATAAGTGCGTTCTTAATTCTTCCAAAGGTATTATTGACAGCCTCACTATTGGTGTTAAAAATTTAAAATTAATCACCAATAATTTGGATATAAGTTATCTCTTACAAGGGGCCTCCAATCCTAAGTGAAAGGATGAAAGGCCACCTATGTCTAGAAAGCATGTAACTGTTGGGGTCAAAAAAGGTGGAAATCTTCCAGGTTATATATTTAAATGAAGCTTATATTCTATAATTGATAGGGACTATCCAATCATGATACCTTGAGGTCCCTTAGGCTCTTCATTCAAAATCATTTTCCCCTTCTCACTGGATTTTCTATAGCTAAAATTGTTTTTTCACCAAATATCTCCAATTTTGAAAATCTGGTTTTTCATTTTGTTTAATATAAATGATGCTCTTTGGATGTTAAAATATCATAGTTTTTTCCTCATTGTTATTTACCTAATATTTTCATGATTACTTATACTGATCAACATGTCACATACTCCATCAATTTTCAACGAATTTAATATTTATTGTCTTTTATTTATGCCTATAACTGTTATTAGGGCCGTATGAATTTATGGATGGATATTGGATCTCTCAACTCTACCATCTCTGGTCTATGGTCTATACCTAGCGATTGAAATGCCATCATGAATTCTTATGAGAATATTGGATCCATGACTAACATCATTTCATCAAAATATTTCAAAGTATTCATTGATGATAATGTGTATATTGAAGATAACCATGTTGGGGCTAAGTATACTTGGTACATGAATGTTTTGGATTGAGTTGTGGGAAGCTGAATTGATAGATCTTTTGTCAATGCGGCTGTCTTGATTTCTGGGGATCAATTTCTTGTATGAATCTTTCTATAATTAAATATAATCATCATCCCTTTTTGGTCGACCTTATGTGTAAGGATCCCAAACCTCATTTTACTTTTAGATTAAATAAATCTTGAGTTAATCATCCCGTGTACAGAACAATTGTTTAAAAAACCTACAGTTCTTGGAATGGTAGGGATGATGATTTTTCTTATGTCATAAAACTCAAACTACTTAAAATAACATTGAAATTGTGGAGTAAATTTCATTTTAGTTCTCTTGATTCAAAAATTTCCTCTATAAATGAATCTCTTCAACAAATGTAGGGAAGGATTCTTTAAATGACTTCTCAAAAGAAGTTTTGGTTGACTCTTAGCTTGTACCAAATATTAATAATTTTTTAAATCTCAGTGATTCTTTATAAATAGATAAATTTAGGGCTAATTGGTTGAGAGATGTTGATAGAAATTCTAATTTTTTCAACACCTTTCAAAGAATTAGGAAGGTATAGAGGCCTCTTTATTTGGTAAAAACTGAAATAATGTCTTTGAAAACAGAAAGGATCCTTCTGAGCATGTTGTTACATATTTTAATGATCTCTTCAATGGTTATGTCCCTCTTGATAATCATGTGGATACTATTATTCTGAGTTTTGTCAGTAAAGAGGATAATTCCAACCATACGTCCATCCTTTTGGAATTTGAAATCAACGAAACTTCCTTCAGTCTAATGTATGACAGCTCTCCTAGTCCAGATGGTTTTGGGAATTTTTTCTTTCAAACATATTGGGATGTCATTCATGTTGATGTATGAAAGTTGGTTTTTAATTTATTAAATGTGACCCTCTTACTCAGGGTCTGAATGATAAATTTTATAAATTCATTCAAAAGATAGACATTGATAACATGATTTATTTGTTTAGACTAGTTTCCATGATAAATAAATTTTTTAATATTATTTGTAAATTCTTGGCCATGTGGTTGTCCTCTAATTCTAGTAAGATTGTTTCTCTTTATCAGTTTGGAATAATTAAGGGTAAATATATTCACGATTTCCTTAGTACTACATCAGAATTTTTTTACCTTCTTACGAAATCCACAAGGTATGGTAATATTTCTCTCAAATTGGATCTTAGGAAACCTATTGATACAAAAAATAATAATTTCATTTAAAATTTTCTTCGTTTTTTCAGTTTTGATGATGTTTTCATTAATTGTGTTAAAATTATTTTTTAGCCAACTCATTTCTCTGCCCTTGTTAATGGATCCCTTAAGGGATATTTTTCTTGTTCTATAGGTGTTAGACAAGGTGACCCTCTCTCAGCCATCATTTTCTCTATTGTGGGGGATTATCCTAGTAGATTACATTATATTATTGCTGGAAAAGGGAAGGTGAAGTCAATTAATGCAGGTAAGGAAATTATTGCTCCCACTTACTTGTTGTATACTAATGATATTATTCAATTCACTAATGGGGATAAGATAAATATTAAAAATATTAAGCTTGCCCTTTTTCAGGATGAAAAAGTCTTTGGGAAAGAGATTAGTTAGAGTATGTCCTTTGTTTACTTTGTTAGGAATTCTCTTATTTATAGTAAGACATGAATTATTACGGATCTAGATATTCATGAAGGAGTTCATCCCTTTACAAATTTGGGTGTTCCTATTTTTGGGGGAGACCTAAAGCATGTTACATTTCTGATATTCTTATCTTATCAAAAGGCATCTTGCTACTCGGAATGGTAAGTATTTCTCCCTAGTATGTCATGTTTATTTGGTTAAGGCTATGGTTATTTCTATGTTTGTTTATTCATACATGTTCCATTAGTGTCTGGTCACTCTCATAAAGAGAATTAATGTTTCTATGAAAAATTCCATTTGGGGAGGTAATATTTTGGAGAGGAAATTTTCCACAGTCTCATGGAATAATAGTTGTAAACTTTTTGATATAGGGGTTGTTGGTATAAAAAATCATGATATGTTTAATGATTATTTACAGGCTTTGATTATATTGTGGATTTTCTATAGTAATTCTGATACTCATATCGTTCAATAATATAAATTTAGGGATAGGCTTATGAATGGGGTTCTTAATCAGTTGGAATCATTTGTCTAGCATTATTTTAAATAAATTTTTTCTTCTATTGAATATCATGACAGGTGTATTGTTTAAAGAAATTTATCATTATCCTTTTGGATGGACAACTGGATTAGTTGTCCCCATGTTGGTGCCTCAATGAATGGAGATTTCAATGCTGATCAGGATTCCACAATTAAATATCTGATTGATAATATGGGGGGAGGTCTCCCCTATCACATTGTTAATATTATCAACAGTTACCACAGCTCTAACAGAGAGGATTTTTTGGCAAGGGAACATGATATCAATGGCTAGCTGACAAATAATAAATTTTATAGACATTCATTGTCTTGAAATATAAGTTATAAGTGGATGGGGGATCGTCATATGAAATTGTTTAGGCCTTCATGGTCAATATTTTATTTTGAGACTGGCTCATGGGAAGATTGATGCTGATTGATTCCTTAAAAAATGTGGTATTTCTCTCTATTCTTTCTGTGTTTTTTCCATCATCATAGGGACAATATTGATCATTTTTTCCTTAGTTGTGTTATTGCATCATCCATGTGGATGGTTGTTTATGATATCATTGAAATCATTATGCCTGGTATGTCTTCAATCAAACATTTCCTCCAAGCCTGACATTCAAATTAACTTTCTCCACAATTGTTGGATCTTTTTAGGGTAGCTACTACTGAACACATTCACATTTTATGGTTTACTTAGAATAAGGTTATTCATGATATATTTTCCTCATTGGTCAGTGGGGTTTTATATGCTATTATACCTGCTCTGTGTAATGTAGAAATACCGTGGAAGCATTTTTTATTCAATTTAGTTCATGATTTGTCTGTACTCAACCTGATAGGTGTTAAGGGAAATTTCAGGCCTCTTTATGGTACATTAGATTTTTTTGGAAGGAACCTCTTTTTGGATGGTAAAAAGTTAATTATGATGGAGATTCTAGAGTTAATCCTGGGCTCTATAGTTATGGTACATTTTTTAGAAATCATAAAGGGGATGTATTTGGTGATTTTGATGTTCATGTGGCCTTGCCTTTTTTTTTGAAGTTGAAATTATTGTAATCATCATTTTTGTGGAAGAAGCTAGGAATTGTGGATGGGATAATTTATATATCGTGAACGATTCTACTGTTGTTGTTTCTGCCACAAGGATGAGTATTTCTCACTTCTTTTGGAAGCTAACTAATTACTGGATTAATTTTTTGAATAAATTATTTTCCTTGAACCATATTATATCACTCAAATTTATTGGGAAGCCAATTCGGTTGATGATGGTCTTGATAATAATGGTGCTAGTGGAGTTGATTTATATTTGTTGGATCTTGTACCTGATGATCTTCATCCTTTTCTTAAAGAAGAATGTGATAAGTCTCCCATTTTTAGACTTGTGTGTGATGTCTCTTATTTTTAATATTAATTTGGTTCTAAAATGTTATTTTTGGTGTCTCAATTACATTTTATTGATTCATATATCTGTTTTTCATATTTTTTTGAGGCCGTTATATAAGGTTTTTTACATTTTTGAGTTATGTTTTAAATCCTTAGAGCATGTTTGTTTAGTTTCCTTATTTAAGCATTATTAGAGTGGTTTGTTTTTATGTTTTATCGACAATAATGAAGTGGAAAGTTTACCAATACTATCAAATTCTTCCTATTTTCTAATGGGATTCAACATATCTGTTGTTTTCTTATGCATTAATATATTTTTTTCTCATTTTTGTTCCCCTCTATTTGATGTTGACATGAATGGAGCAGCCTATTTTTTGTTAATCATTGAGAATTAATACCACTACAATTCATTATTCTGATGCCAGGGGTTTCAACTCGAGAGTTATCGTGCTGCTGCATGTATTGGGACTAATGCTGGTATTCCTTCTCGGTAACTACATTCTCCATGACCCCTCCTTCTATTTGCGGTTCATGGAGTGTCGATCTATCATCCTGGAGTAGTCTACATCAGTGTTGTTTTTCGAAGGAGTTCTTTGTGCGGCCCTCTTATTTGGAAAGCAAGGAAGATCCTTATGTTGTCATCCAGATCCCACCTTACATCATTAGGTGGGTCTTGATGCTTTTCATTTTGATCTCCAACAACATAACATTTCCATTACGGTTATTGGGTGTTCCATGACTGTATATTGTTTTCCTGTACTATTTTATTTTTTCTTTAATAAAATTCCATTATACTTTAACCCCCTATAAATCTATTTTTACCTTAACAATGGTAATAAATTTTTAATGCATCCACTAGTCATTTTAGTAGAAAGTATGTTTACCCTACAAGAAATTATAAATTTTTATGATTCCAAATATCTGATACATTTATCTAATTTGTATTTATATTTGTATATCAATTTAATTTAAAATTAATATCATATAAATGATGAGATAGAAGGGTTTTAAAGTTAAATTGTTTAAATGTTTACTTTATTTTTATATCTATATTCAATATGGAATTAATTATAATGAACTAAATTGGATTAAATAATATATAATTGAAATAATTTTACCTTAAAAACAATTTGATATATGTATTACAAATATATATTTTTTAATCAAAAAGATGTTTTAAATTAAAATCCAGTTTTTTCACTCATCCTTATAAAATTAAACATCAATGTTAAATTCCAAAAATTCACCGTAAACATAAGTAGATATATAAATTAAAAAAACATGTATATTCATTCATGGCAATTTTCTAAAAGTGGTTAAAATTAACTTTATATGATGAGTGGAAACTACGACTAAATAGTTTATTACAAAAATATATTTTTTCGAAAAATAATTTTTTATATTTGATATTAATAATTTTTTAATTAACACATAAAAATAATTTAATTATTTAGGGTTTACTATTTGTACCATCAAAATTAATTTCTAGGTTTTAACTATTATATTAACTAATAATATATAAATAATGTATTTTTGTTCCGTAAAATTAAGTCTGGATTGTCTTTCAAGCTATAAAAGAAACTTTTTGTTTCATATAATTCATGATCACTCAATGTTTCAGAAAATTTAATCTATAGAATGTATTGAAATAATTAAAAAATAAATATATCCTCATGTCTTGGGGATATATATTCTCCGATACACTTGGGGTCCTATGTCACATATGCTAGGAAATATAATATTCTTATTTTAAGATTTTGCGGTGTTACACATAGAGACCTCTTTTAGAATTACTAGGGAAATGAAAAAAATAAGGGTCATGTCATATTATAGATATGGATTGACATACATTAGAACCTTTCATAACATTAACATGGAAAAAGTGACATTGAATGACCAAATAATAAAAAATGAATCCATAATCAATTTAAAATGAGAGAATTATTATTTGAGGGAAAAATAATATAATTTTATCACATGGATAAAAATAACACATTACATAGTGACAAAATTTATTATACTAGACCACTAATTCAGTAAAACAATTCAAGAAATACTAATATTATAATTATTTAGACATATAGTTCAAAGAGGGGATACACCAAAATATCCAAAAAATGTGTTTTCTCATGAATAATATTTACCAATCAATGGGCCATATAATTAAGATGCACACCTATCACTTGTTTAATTCTATGGAATTCATCATATGACAAAAATTAATAAAAATTCCATAATAAACTTCACTAAAAACCTCATTTTAAGAATAAGAACATATGAAACACCAATACCATTATGCATATCCATAAAAGGGATAACATAGTCATAACCCATTTGGATAAAGTGGTTTTGAGGGTAATAATTACACTATCAACATTCTAATAATATTATATATTATAATAATAAAATCATAAACATGAATACTTTTCCACATGTCTATTAAATGTATATAAATATAATAATCATAACAGATAATGAAAGTAGATGGTTAAATAATATATAATCAACAGCATAAAATTATCTTTTTTAGAATAACAACATGAAAAATTTCAAATATTTCCCCATGTCTATAAAAAGAATAACATGAATGTTTCCCATATATTGAGGGAATGTTGATGGTTAAACAATATATAATCAACATTAAAATTACACAATATTATCAATGTAAAAGGATGTAGCCTTATAAAATAATTTATGAAAATATAATGGATATGAGTATGGTAAACCTCATGGGTAGTCAAAAGAATATAATTATTCAGTTAAATAGTTTTTACTAGTAGAATACCATTGTTTTATAGTAAATATAATTCATATATATTCATTAAGATCTTGTGAATATTCAAAAGAATACGCCCTAGGATTTTCATCCTTGGTGAGAATTCATAGGACCAGTAATTGAAAATTTGTGTTATGGCTGTGTAAATGATTCAAATAACCCATTTCAAGGTTATTTACCTGGGGTTCAATTCAACAACAGTTTCATGTAATTAAAAGTATCCAAGAATGGATATCATTTCTAAGAAAACCATGAAAATGTTATTTTAAAAAACTCATGATTTTTGTAAACACTATTGTATTACGGAAAATATATAGTGAGTGGTAATATCATTATATATATATATATCATATGGTCGATAAATCAATAATGATATAATAATGATGATATTTTAGTAATGGTTTGTACATAATGATATTCTAGGTGGAATAATTATTTTTTTTTTCCAGAAAAGTAGATATAATAAATATATATTAAGAAGGGATAAGTAGTCTCTCATTAAGAACATGAAAAATTAGGAATAATACTATAAAATTAAGACCAAGTTATTATGTTTAAATTATTTTTTACGAAAATAATTTCAACAAAAATGAACGATAATAATTTTAAAACCTTAACTTGCTATTTAGACTAAAAAAGATTTTGATTACTCCATAGAAACTCAAGATCACTACAGGAGGGAATTTTAGTGGTAAAGGGTTGGTGATATCAAAATAAATTACATTTGGTTATAGTGGGGTGATTGAATGAATGGGAGTGCTATTCTTTTATTTGTGAATAAGATGGTCATTTTCATATAAAATAATGTTTGGTATGGGGAAATAATACAATCACATGAGTGTAGTTGGGTTAGGTGACTTAGGTGTGTTTGGTAGACAAATGTTGGTTGGAAATTTTAATATGAATATCATACCAAAAATGTGTATTTATATAATGAATTAGAAAACTTTTAATTATTATAAATATCACAAAGACCATTTAACCATTTTAACCTCATTAATCACATTTAAATACAAGAAATTGTTATTATTATATTAATTGAAGATTTATATGAACAATATTATAAAATTTTTAAATTAAGAGTTAATATTTAGATTACATTTAATCTAATTATTCAAAAAATAGAAAAAATAAAATTTTTAATTAAAAGAATTGTTAATGAGTAGTTTTTTATAAAACAATATACTTTTATACATCACGTGTTTGTTCATAATATTTTATATTAATTATTTAATTAATTAGTGTTTATATATATTTTTATATGTTTAATCATCATATTAGATCAATATTTGTTTTTAAAAAATTGAATTTATTTAGATTAAATTTATATGACTCTTAAAATATTAGTTCTTTAATAACATCCATTTTTCATTTACCAGTATAAATAATCATTTTTCTGTATAAATAATTTCCAATTCACAATAATAATAATGTAATTGTAAATATTTGTTACAAAATTTATAAATTTAAACTCTAGTTTATAAAATAAAATTAATTTTTTTGGTATAATTGAAATTAAATTTAACATTAACAAATGTGAAACCCATTTTTATAAAATCTCATTTTTAGCATAATATTACATTTAGGATAAAATTATCGTTAATTTTATTATGACACAAATTGGCATACAATTGAAAAATAAAATTTAGGGTGCTTTTAGTGCAAGTCAAAACCGAATTATATCAATATATACATTAATTAAATGGAAAAAATTTCATATATAGGAAAATATTTCTTAATTTAATTAAATTTTAATCATAAGTTTTATTATTTAATAATTGTATTTGAAATAAGTTGTTTTAGTTATAATAAAAATTTATTCCCATTTAAAACTTTTTATAGGCCTCCAGGTCGTTATTTTTTAAAAGTTATAGTTTTGGTAAAAACTATATTTTCACTATTCAGTAAATAATATATAATTTTGGAAATTTTTTAAAATATAATAATTAAATAAATCAATTATAAAGATTTTTTATATGATGTTTTTTTTGAAAAAAATAAAATTCTACAAATAAAAAAATAAAAAAATAAAAAATACTCCATAATTAAAGAAATTTATATTGCGCATTGTAAGATAGTTCATGATATGATGTTTTCCTATTATATTAAGGTATCATGTATTAAAATTTCAATATGTTTTTTATGATATATTTTCTCAAGTATTTACAATACTAAATTATTAATGGTATATGTCTTGTGATAAATAATGATTCGTTTTGTGTAATAATTCTATCACAAGTGATAGAACACATATTATTTTTTTATGAAGAGATTAAAAAATTATTCATATAATTCAATACCTATTGGAATAAAAATATATATATAAATATTTTTAGAGGATGATAGATAATAAATTTTTAATTTTAATGCGGTGTCATTATTAGTGATATATATTTAATGACATTGATTTCCTAGTGTTATTCATAATTAATGAACCAAATATAAAAAAATATTCTACATTTTTTAATTAGGTAATTTTACTATAATTACTGTCGTGATGTATCTAAATGATGAAATATTAATGGTGTTATAAGAGAGGTAGGAGGGGGTTATAAAACTTAAAATCATTAGGGAACCAATTTAAACATAGTATTTATTCAATTTTTCATTATTGTATTTCATGTTATATTATAGCATCATTGGTGTATTATCCATTTATATATCCCTATCATGTTATCCAACTGAACTATTTTTTCCCTACAATTTACTTTTGATACATGAAAATGTGTTTGTGTGGTTAGGTTTTAAATATTTTTTATTAATAAAAACATGGTAAAAACCTCAATTTAATTTAAAATGTTTCATTTGATAATCGGTAGACATATTATGTGATTATGATTTTAGTGGTTGAACCAAATATAATATATCATCATCATTTTAAAAATTGAAATTACTAACAAATTTTCAAGAACTCTTGCATAACTTCTTTTTTGAAAATATATTATATAAATAAATTTTAAAATGTATGTTAAAAATAATTTATCCTCAACCCATATAATATAAAATAAAATAGATTATGGTTTTGTTTGTTTAATGATTTACAATAAATTATTAAAAAAATAGCAACACTTTATTACCTGAAACACTCTTATAATTTAGAAAGAACTCTTATTTTTAACATTTTAAATTTTCAATGTGTTTTTGTGGATTTATTGAATTTTTTTTCAAATATAAATTTCTAATGAATTAATTAATATTTTACATTTTATATTTAATTTTTACTTTTTAGTTTTTTTATGTTTTTATGTGAATTTTTTAGTATATTAAAATTTCATGGAAATTGAACTTCATAGTTACTTATGTAGTTCATTATATTAATTAATGAATATTGAAAATTTGGAAAAACTAGCTGACCGTGAAGATGTTTTGAGATAAAAATGAATTTTATATTTTAACCATATATTAACCATTTTAAATAAGAAATTATTTCTTGAAATTGAAGCACTATTTGACTGGAAATTATATTTCATAGAAATAAAAATCTATCGTGAATGTGTTTTAAATCAACAATGAAATTTTTTTAATGCAGACCAAATAATCATAGGGTGAGTCTCCAAGTAATCCTAATGTGTTGTAACATTCCATGAGGCTTATTACATGTATTTTTGTGGTAGTAGAATGTAACTATGAATGTTCTTTATTTCTTGAAATGATTTTTTTAATGATGAACACATTCTAAACCTAAAAACGAAACACACAAGGAATGATAATGTTATTGACTTGATGATCATACAATCCATGATATGTATGTGACTTAAACAAAATTTAGTTAACATGCAATATCACATATATAAAATCTATTTATCATTACAGTAAATTATCTAAATTTTGATGTATTATTAATAATGAAAAATATTAAACCATTGATCATAATATATGTGAGGATGTCAGAGATCATGTAGGTAAAAACTATGATTCTATGAAAGATATTTTTTTTCTAAAAGAGGATATATATAATAATTATAATAAATTTGAACCAATAATGTTTGCCATGATACATATTAATGTATTTAAATAGAATTTGAGTATCCTAAAAAAGATTTTTTTGTGTAATTCCATAAAACCTGATGATCCAGAATTATGGAGTAATATTCAAGAGTATCCACAACACCATGTCCAAGAAATTTTATGTCTTATAAGCACATATTCATTTTAGATATAAATAATCCTTTATATATTCATTCTATCGGAATAAATATATGAGTTCAGGATAAATTATTCTAGTCCTCCACGACTAGAGTGGTTATATTTTTATTACAATTTTGTCAACTATTTTTTAAATTTTCATTCTAAATAAATTATTCTACCATTATTTATACAATATTTTTTTAATAATTATATAACTATATATTTATATTACATGGGTCAAAACCAATATAATATTTTGTAATATATTTTAATCTATCCTTTAATAAATTTATTTATTTCCTCGTTAACATTTGTTTATATTTTATGTTGTGTGGGGAGGAGAATATAATTAAATAATTACTCCTTTCTATATATAATAACATTTAATTCTAAATTATCTATAAATGATTACTTTTTTGTATTTATCCCTAATATGGTGGAGTTACAATGATATTCATTAAGAGGTGAAATATTATTTTCACATATTGTGGATGAAATACATTTTTCATTTTATTTTGTTGATACATTACCATATTTCATGTTTTCCCTAGAATTATAATTCAGTTAAATATTAAGAAGGAATTATAATATTTATTTTATTATATAAACAAGATCCAACATGAGGATATATGTATATATGCTGTTGAGGATTTATAGTAAAATTTATTTTAAGATATTGATTCTCATAGGTTATTGAATTAATGATATTATGTGTAATCACAATGAGAAGATTACAATAGAGAAATATTTGATAACCATCATTGGAATGAATGTAGTATTTATACCATTGGTAAAAGATAGATATTTCTATCATTTGGATTAAATATTCTAATATATTACAATTTATCTCAAATCCAATATTCAATTAAGTTAATTTTAAAAAATATGAAAGGAAAAAAAAGGAAATAAATTAAATTTAAAATTATTTTTAATTTTTAGGGGTCCATTAGAGGTAACATTTGGTTTTGAATATATCTATTTTGATTATGAATTAAATATACTATTGGTGTGAGGATCATGAAAATACTCACATATAAAGAAATATTAACAAAAATATATTATTTCAACTCAAACTCATATAAAAAAACATTCCCCTATCTTCAATTAAAGTATTTCTATGTTAGAGAATAATATATATCCACAAATTCCTAATAATAATAACGTCAAGAAACTCCAATTTTTCATTAAAATGAAACATCAAATCTCATCATTAGTATTTCTATTATTCTAAAATCTTTCATTTATGTTTTTTATAAAATAAATATAAGATAAAAATTTTAAAAAAGTATATATTAAAAATCCATCACTATTCAAGAAATAAAAAAATAACGAGACATTTATATAGAAAATAAATTTATAAATGTAATGATTGTTTTAGGAATAATTGTTGAGTTTAATTTTTCCAATGTATAAATATTTATTGTAATGAACTGGAAATTTCAAAGAAATTTTTTTCTTAATTTCTTTGGGATTTTAAAAGAACATAGTTTTTGACGGCACCTGATTCCGAGGCCCAGTGTGTCCGGAATCAATTTCTGAAGTTTAGCTCGTGTACGTTCAATGAACAAATGAGCGGGTTTTTCTAACTTTTGAACTGGTGTTTGGAATTGAAATCCAAGGGCACCGATGAACTCACAGTGCCGATAATTGCTTAAGGGGACCTTAAGCGCAGATGTGTTTTGTCGCATGAGGTAGTTAATTTTGGAGATTCGATAAGTCTTAACTAAATTGTAGTGTTACAATTTATTTTTATTGGAAGTTAATTTCTCCATAGAGAAGTTGGAGGTGGTGCCACACCCCACCTAACATCCCAAGAGAGGGTATGACGAAGGGTGGTGGGGTCCGCATGAAACCCCAACCCTTCACCTTCTCTTTAACTCCCACGAGCATTTCCCCATTTAACACCCCTTGTGTTTAATTGTATAACTCCCTAACTCCCCCATTATTTGGGTAACTCCTTCTCTCCCTCGCCCCCTCATAACTCATGCCAACTCACACTTTAATTAAGTTATTGAAACTCTTAATCAATGAAGTGTTTGAAATTTGAACTTTTTATGCATGACATGGTTAAAATAAAATAAGGCAGAAACGATATTTTTTTTGTTGGGTTGTGTGGAGATTTTGGGGGAAAAAGCTGTTGAGTTGTGAAGAGTACTTCATCTTCTTCATTGAAGAACTTCATTCTCCAGCGAAGAACGGTTCTTCATCCTCTTCTTCCTCTACGAAAAGGGAGAATTTTCTGACCACGGTGATCATTGCCAACGACAACGTACATTCCTTATTCATCTCCACAACAACCGAGGAGACGTCGTTTCCTCCTCGGACGCACCCCGATGTCCACGGAATCAACGTCCGATCTCCACAACGCCGTTCTCCGCGAAGCCCGACGTGCAACGTCAAATATCCATGTAGGAGTTATTTTCTTGTTCGTGAATATTTTCCTTGCTATTCATCATATTATTCTTGCACCACCTGTTATCATTATAACGGGAGGAGGTCGGACCGCATGAACACGACCGACTCTCCTCCCCCTTCGATGTTGTGTTTGTCGCGGCATGAACGAATGTGACGTGGTTCCATCGCACCACGTAGAAACAAAGAAGAATGGCAAAGAAGCGCGGCACCGTCGCGCGCCCCCGTGGAGGCCGAACAAAGCCGTGGCGCCGTCACGCCATGCCGGAAAACCACAAAGAGGCCGTGGTTTGTTTTTTTTTGACGTGTGGATTGAAGGGAGATGACAGAACGGGCCGCATAGGCGATTTGAATCCATCACAGTGAAGACCGGGTCCCGGGAGGACCGCTGGCGAAGACGACAAGCGAAACGGACCACCGGAGCGCGTCCGGTGGTCCGCGGAAGGCAGCGGTGCGCCGCCGGAACAGAACCGATGCGGCAGAGCTATGGTAGCGGGCCAAACCGGAATAACTGATCCATTTCAGAGGCAGAGCGGCCTGGCTTAATGCTGCACCAGTTTTCATGCAACAGGGGGGGGGGGGGTTGTAACCCCCCACACCCGTTGGCCACGCGGGCGCCGCACCAGCGCCTGGCTGGCCGCACCGTGCCGGCTGGGCCGGGCCTCGCCCTATTGGGCCGGACCCGGATCCGGGTCGGGTCGACCGAGTTCGTGCCGACCTGGGGGAGGGGGGGGTATCGTGCCGGGTCGGACCGGGCTCGAACCCCTATTTTCGGGCAGATCTGTTCAAACACCCATAAATTGGGCTATGGAACTCCGATCGACGCACCGTCAGTTAAGATGTGATCCTTGGATCACGACAGCCGTTTCGGTATATTAAAGTCAAGGTTTCGGAGAACTTTGGTTATGGACGGGTTGGTTCAAACCCGAAACCAACCGGGCCCTCGGAGCGGAAACGTTTATAACATGAGTTCCGAACGTCTGATTGACATTCCTTCGACTTTTTTGGATTCCTCTTGATGAGACGGAACTTTTGGCACACATCTCCTGAGGTTTGGACACAGTTGGATAGTGTCCTGGTTGGATTGAACCCAAAATCCAACCGGGCCCTTGGAACGGAAAAGCTGATAACTTTCAGACCGGATGATCGTTTGATGAACCGTCAGTGGAGTTGGTGATCACATTGAGAAACGGTATCTATGAGTATACCCTATGAGAGTTCGGGGTACAGTTGAGATATGGTCAGGTTGGTTCGTACATGAAACCAACCAGGCCCCAGGGACGAAATTGCTAATAACTCACAGACCGGGCACCAGATTGATGCACCGTTTGTTGCGTTGAGACCCCTATGATGAGGCGGTCCTTTGAGATACTTCTTCGTAGGACTTGTGATACTTGGAGTATCGACTTGTAGCTCGTGGAGCGGACCCTCCTAGAGAAGAGCGTACAACGAAGACCGTGTAGCTGGCTGAGACCTGACGACTGCTTGACCGACTCGACTTGGAGTGAGTCGAATAGCCCAGTGGATGGAGCACTAATATGTTTGGGTGCAGAACCATGGTGGATGGAGCACTACTGTGTTTGGGTGCAGACCCGTGGTACTCAACAGAAGGAGTACCTCTACAGGCTATTGGGGGGGGGGGTGCACTACTGTGTTTGGGTGGCAGACCCCGGCGGGAAGCACTACTGTGTTTGGGTGGCTGACCTGCGGTACTCGACAGGAGGAGTACCTCAACAGTCTTAGGTTAGTGAGCAGTACATCAGAGTCATGACAGGATCACTGTACTCGTCAGAGACGGGGCTCTTCAGCAGTTACGGTTTCGATAATGAAAATCCTGGTTTGAGCTGAGTCTATGACCTTTGTGTTTACCTTATTATTGAGATGAGTCACTTTATAACTTAGGTATATGTATGGGCATATACCTAGGTAGTGGTTATCCGTTGATTTCATAACCTTTGTGTTTTTTTCATGATTGAGATGGGTTACTTGATAACTTAGGTATAAGTATGGGCTTATACCTAAGTAAGGGTTATCTGTTGAGATCCTTCTTTATGGTTATCCTTGTTATATTTAGTGAGACCTTGAGGGTATCGAGGTCCCTACTGAGTATCTTATACTCACCCTTGCATGGGCTATGCCCGCACCTCGTTGTGTTGGTTGCAGACGACGGGCAATGCTGACGGAGGTCGAGAGTTCGAGGACTGGACGGTACCCGGTGGTGGACTTCATGACGAGACGATACTCGGAGGAGGTTGATGGGCCAGAGCATTGTGGAGGATATCTGTACCCACCCTTCAGGTAGGATCTGTGGTGGAAGATCCAGGAGCTGCGCTATATGTACCTACCCTTCATGTAGGATCCGAGGTGGACGACCCAGGAGCTGCTTCTATTCTTCCAGCTGTTTGTCTTTTCTATTGTACTTCCTTTTAGTTGTAGATGTACTTTTAAGTTGGGTTTGTATTCTGGACCTTTTTACCTTTCAGCACTTTCTTTTTTACTTAGTGTATTACTTCCGCTTGTACTCTGTGGTGTTTTTTTTACTTTTATAAAGGCAATGCCTTCCCAGTTATCGGGATTTACTCTTTTGGTGCTAGTCGCCAGCCCCTGGCCTATAGAAGGGGGGCTTGGGGTAGTCATGGCACGAGTCCCGGGGATGGGTCGTGTAAAATTGGTATCAGAGGAGTCAGTTCTACCGCATAACTTATAAATATGATATTTTCTTCTATGATTCAATAGTGTTAAGGGTTCCGAGTGTGGTTTTCAGTTCAGGGAGTCCAGTGTTGGTGCGGGTGGCCAACGTATCCATACACCAGGACCCTGACATCAGATTTCCAACTTTGCGCACGAAAAAACTGATTGCATGTGTGTTTTCATAGATTTTCCCTTAAAACAGCTCAAACCAGGTCAGCTCACCAGGTATTAATCATTTGACCGTGTCATGTATATTTCATTCAGGATGCCTTTCCAAGGACGAACAGCTAGAGCCCCGAGAGATGTACGTACTGAAACCCTGCCGAGCGATGAGGCTTTGGTACAGGGCCCTCCTACAGTTGAGGCACCAGCGGTACTACCATACGTTGGGCCACCGATGCCACCAGCCCCAGAAGTAGGCGATGCACGCCGCTTGAGCACGCTACACGTGTTCCAGCGCCAGAGGCCACCCAGGTCCCGGGGAGAGACAGACCCACAGGCAGCTGAGGATTGGCTAGAGGCTGTGGTGGGAGTTTTCAGGATAGTGGGTACACCAGCGGACTTCATGGTGATCTTTGCTGCTAGCCTCATTCAGGTAGGAGCAGGCAGATGGTGGAGCCGGATGCTCCAGTTTTGCGATGAGATGACCTTCACATGTGGAGACTTTGAGACCTTTTTCAGGGTGGATTTCGTACCAGTGGATCTACACCCCGAGCATGTTCAGGAGCTTCTACCTTTTCCGCATGATTTTCCATCAGTAGCCGAGTCATATGTAGGTAGTAGACAGATGATGCAGAGGTCCAAGAGGACCAGACCAGCAAATGGGTGATCTTAGGTTATATGGTCGGTAGTGCGAGGCACCAAGGGGAGTGATAGAGCAAGGCCTTCCATGTTGTGTTACACGTGCGGTGGACAGGGTCACATGGCTCGTGACTGTCAAACTCCCCGCACAGTTGATCCGTGGGCATTGGAGGAGCCACCGAGACAGAAGCAGCGGCGGGTGCTTGAGCAACAGCCGAGCAATGGACAAGGTAGTAGAGCTCCGGAAGCAAGTGGACAGGAGTGGAACTAGTGGATACCTTTTTGTTCTTGGTACTTCTAGTTTCATGCTTTTGTTGTTATTTTTGTCTCTTTGTACTTCGAGCTGTAGTAATAAAAGACACTTGCCCTTGTGACATTTGCTTCCTTCCTTTTTGTGTACTTAGAGGTCCCGGTTAAAACTGTTGACTTGACCCTCACTTTCAAGATTCCTACTGGAGGAGACCCAGTAACCTCACACTGATGCCGACAGTGTGACTTGATCCTTAGAGGCGAGAGTGACGGTTGGATCTCTTGGAAGTAATGTCGAGGCCTTACGACGTCATCCATGGCATGAATGCATCATTCATGTCTGCATTGACTGCCTTAGGCAAGGAACATGGTTCTTCCAGGGGATGAGACTGTATTTCTCTTATCAACAAAAAAGAAATCTTAGCAGCTCTTGTGAAACTAGTGATGGTCTAGGCTACAACAGAGAAGGTCCATGTCATCCAGGAGAGAATGAGGACAGCTCAAAGCCGACAGAAGTCTTATGCTGACAAGAGGCAGAGACCACTATATTTTGAGGATGGTGACCACGTTTTCTTACGGGTCTCACCTCAATGAGTTCTATGGAGATGTGGCCGAGGTAGCAAGTAACCTCCAAGGTTCAGCGGACCTTTTCAGGTCCTCAGCAGGGTAGGCAAGGTGGCTTACCGCTTGACCCATCCACCTCAGTTACACCAGGTGCACGATGACTTCCACATATCTCAAATGGGAAGATACTTTCTTGACCCGACACATATCATCAAACATGGGGAGTTGGACATTGGAAATGGGGTGAATTTTGCGGGGTTCTAGTAGGAGTTGAGAATCGACAGAAGTGGGTCCAATGAGGACGGTCGATTACTCTTGTGCACTTTTGTTGGCAGCACGAGAACCTCCAGCTGAGAACATGGGATCGAAAGGCTCATATGCATGCTCAGTACCGCTTTTGTATCCCTAATTTGTGTTAAAGATTTACGAGGACGTAAATCCCTGAGGTGGGAGTAATGTAAAGACCTGAAAATTTCAAGGAAATTTTTTTCTTAATTTATTTGGGATTTTACAAGAATGCAGTTTCTGACGGCACCTGATTCCGAGTCCCGGTGTGCCCGGAATCAATTTCCAATGTTTAGCTCAGCTACGTTCAGTGAACAAATGAGCGGGTTTTTCTAACTTTTGAACTGGTGCTCAGAATTGAAATCTTAGGGCACCGATGAACTCGCAGTGCTAGTAATTGCTTAAGGGGACCTTAAGCATAGATGTGTTTTGTCGCATGAGGTAGTTAATTTTAGAGATTCGATAAGTCTTAACTAAATTGCAGTGTTACAATTTATTTTTAGTGGAAGTTAATTTCTCCATAGAGAAGATGGAGGTGGGGACACACCCCACCTAACTTCCAAAGAGAGGGTATGACCAAGGGTGGTGGGGTCCGCACGAAACCCCAACCCTTCACCTTCCCTTTAACTCCCATGAAAATTTCCCCATTTAACACCCCTTGTGTTTAATTTTATAACTCCCTAACTCCCCAATTATTTGCGCAACTCCTTCTCTCCCTCTCTCCCTCATAACTCATGCCAACTCACACTTTAATTAAGATATTGAAACTCTTAATAAATGAAGTGTTTTAAATTTGATCTTTTTATGCATGGCATGGTCAAAATAAAAAAAGGAGAAATATTATTTTATTTTTGGTTTGGTTGTGTGGAAATTTTGGGTGAAAAAGCTCTTGAGTTGTGAAGGGCACTTCATCTGCTTCGTTGAAGAACTTCATTCTCTAGCGAAGAATAGTTATTCATCCTCTTCTTCCTCCATGACAAGGGAGAAGTCGCCGACCGCGGTGATCATCACCAACGACAACACACATTCCTTCTTCATATCAGCAATAAGTGAGGAGATGTCGTTTCCCCCTAAGACGCACCCCGACGTCCACGGAATCGACGTCCGATCTCCGCAACGCCGTTCTCCACGACGCCCGACGTGCAACGTAAAATATCCATGTAGGGGTTATTTTCTTGTTCGTGAATATTTTCCTTGCCATTCGTCGTATTATTCTTGCGCCACCTATTATAATTATAATGGGAAGAGGTCGGACCGCACGAACACGACCGACTCTCCTCCCCCTTCGATGTTGTGTTTGTTGCAGCATGAACGAATGTGATGCAGTGCCATCACACCGCACAGAAAAAAAAGAAGAACGGAGAAGAAGCGCGGCACTGTCGCGCCTCACCGTGGAGGCCGAACAAAGCCGTAGCACCGTGAAAAAAAACCATGAAGAGGTTGAGAGTTGTTTTCTTTGACGTGTGTATTGACAAGCGATGATGGAACGGGCCGCAGAGGTGATTTGAATCCATCGCAGTGAAGATCGGGTCCCGGGAGGACCTCTGGCAAAGACGACAGGTGAAACGGACCACCGGAGCACGTCCGGTGGTCTGTGGAAGGCGAAGGCGGCGGCGGCGCACCTCCGGAACAGAACCGCCGCGGCTGAGCTGCAGCGACGGGCCACACCGGAACGACCCATTCTGGAGGTAGTGTGATGCATCTTAATGCCGCACTGGTTTTCTTGCAATAGGGGGGTGGGGGGGGGGGGGGGGGGGGTTGTTGTAACCCCCTGTACCCGCTACCCACGCGGATGTCGTGCCAGCGCCAGGCCGACTGGGCCAGGCCGTGCCCGCTGGGCTTGGCCGCGCCCTATTGGGCCAGACCTGGACCCGGGTCGGGTCGACCCGGGGGGGGGGGGGGGGGTATCGGGCCGGGTCAGACCGGGCCCGAACCCCCTATTTTCGGGCAGATCCGTTTAAATGCCCATAACTTAGCTACATACCTCCGATTTACTCACCATCTGTTGCGATGCAATACTTGGATTGAGATAGTCGTTTCAGTATATTACACTCATGGTTTCAGAGAACTTTGGGTATGACCGGGTTGGTTCGAACCTGAAACCAACCGGGCCCTCGGAGCGGAAACACTTAAAACATGATCTCCGGACGTCCGATTGACGTGCCGTAGACTTTGTTGGATTACTATTGATGAGATGGAACTTTTGGAACACTTCGCCTAAGGTTTGGACGCAGTTGGATTGTGGCCGGGTTGGATTGAACCTGAAATCCAACCGGGCCCCTGGAACGGAAAAACTGATAACTTTCAGACCGGACGATCGTTTGACGAACCGCCAGCGGCGTTGGTGATAACGTTGAGAAACGGTCCCTATGAGTATTCCCTATTAGAGTTCGGGGTATAGTTGAGATACGGTCAGGTTGGTTCGTACATGAAATCGAACGGGCCCTAGAGACGAAAAGGCTAATAACTCACAGACCAGGCGCCCGATTGACGCGTCATCTGTCTCATTGAGACCCCTATGATGAAGCGGTCTTTTTGTATACTTCTTTGTGGGACTTATGATACTTGGATTATCAACCTATAGCTCGTGGAGCGGACCCACCCAGAGACGAGTATATGGAGTACGGAGACCGTGTAGCTGGCTGAGACCTGACGACTGCTTGACCAACTCGACTTGGAGTGAGTCGACCAGCCCAGTGGATGGAGCAATACTATGTTTGGGTGCAGACCCAAGGTGGATGGAGCACTACTTTGTTTGGGTGCTGACCCACGACACTCAACAGAAGGAGTACCTCTGCAGGCTAATTGGGGGGGGGGGGTGCACTACTGTGTTTGGGTGGTAGACCCTGGCGGGAAGCACTACTGTGTTTAGGTGGCTGACCCACGGTACTCGACAGGAGGAGTACCTCAGCAGTCTTAGGTTAGTGAGCAGTACCTTGGAGTCGTGACATGATCACTGTACTCGTCAGATACGAGGCTCTTCAGAAGTTTCGGTTTCGATAATGAAAATCTTAGTTTGAGCTGATTCTATGACATTTGTGTTTACCTCATGATAGAGATGGGTCACTTGATAACTTAGGTATATGTATGGGCATATACCTAGGTAGTGGTTATCCGTTGATTTCATAACCTTTGTGTTTCCTCATGATTGAGATGGGTTACTTGATAACATAGGTATAAGTATGGGCTTATACCTAAGTAAGGGTTATCTGTTGAGATCCTTCTATGTGGTTATCCTTGTTGGATTTAGTGAGACCTTGAGGGTCTCGGTCTCCCTACTGAGTATCGTATACTCACACTTGCACGAGCTATGACCGCACCTCGTTGTGTTGGTTGCAGACAACAGGAAACACTGACGGAGGCCGAGTGTTCGAGGACTGGACGGTGCCCAGTAGTGGACTTCACGATGAGATGATACTCGGAGGAGGTTGACGGGCGAGAGCGTTGTGGAGGATATCTGTACCCACCCTTCAGGTAGGATCCGTGGTGGACGATTCAGGAGCTGCGCTATCTGTACCTACTCTTCAGGTAGGATCCGAGGTGGACGACCCAGGAGCTTCTTCTATTCTTCCAGCTGTTTGTATTTTCTGTTGTACTTTCTTTCAGTTGTAGCTTTACTTTTCAGTTGGGTTTTTATTATGTCCCTTTTTACCTTTCATCACTTTCTTTTGTACATAGTGTATTACTTCCTCTTGTACTTTGTGGTGTTTGTTTTACTTTTATAAAGGCAATTCCTTCCCAGTTATCGGGATTTACGCCGTTGGTGCTAGTCACCAGCCCCTGGCCTATGGAAGGCGGGTTTGGGGTAGTCATGGCACAGACCCCGAGGATGGTTCGTGACATTTATAACCTAAATTTTTTAAAAAACATTCAAAGAATATTAGTTTGCAGCACCCCTTATTGAAATTAACATACCCCACCATATTCCAATTAACAAAAAATTTAATGTTGTACCACATGTTACCTTGGATCATAAAATACGAAAAAATCCACCATATTGTGAAATATTCCCGATGAAATAATTTTTTCTATCTTTATCATTAATTTTCACATTATATTCCAATATGAGTAATATTTGACTCTAAATATAAAAAATTTAATTTGAATTCGATTTTAGTAGAAAAACAAAAACATATATTTAATCTACTATATTTTATATTCATTCATCATCTTTGGAAGAAATTATTAACTTAACTTTAGCATATTAATTTTCTATATTCTCATAATCATAAGGTATAATTTATGTTCATATTTTTAAATACAAAAAATAAACCAATTTTTTAGTAAAATAAATCGAGAGGTGGATTATTGCACACCATTATATGTTTAGGGAGGTGGTTGAAAATATATAGTTTACCTAGTATTAATTAGTTTAGTGAAATGGTTGGTTTTATGAAAATAGTCTTCTCCTCTAACAATCATTCTAATATGTTACAGTTTAACAAAATATTACTCCATTATTTGGAAACTATTATTTAAAAACCATAATATATATTTTTTATAATGTTTTTAAAAATAATCACAATATATATATATATATATATTAGTATGTTTCTATATGATTTTATAAAATTAAAATTTTTTCCTTTTAAACATGCGTACAGATTGAGATGAATAGAGCTAGAACACAAGATTAATTAATTTACACCACCCTTATCACATTATTGAATAATACCTATATAAAATCAACTAATATTCCATTAGAATAAATATTAACACATTATTATAAAATAGAATAATGATGTAGTGGGTATTATATTCATTTATTCACCTAGATCCTAAATTTTTTTCTCCATCTATATTCATTGGTAAATGTTTTTTTTTCACAAATAATGTTCATTTATTATATTTTGAAAACTCTATTTTTCCATCCTTAGTTATAGAATTAATTTCATACAAATCTCAATATGTACTTATGTTATAGATTTTCTAGCCAGTATATCAGTAACAAAAATATATATCACTCTAATATATTAACTCAATATTAATACTTGATTAATAAATCATTTCATTATCAATGGTTCTTTTTATGTACCTGATGACCATCTTCACTACAATGAGTTTATATTTAATATTATACTCAAATATTTTTCATATAAATTGTTCTATCTAGTCATTTTTAATTAATAAAAACAATAATTAATTCAGTAATTGAGTGTTAGATAAATATTTTTTCAAAATTTTGCAGAATATTATTAAATTGTATAATTGCAGTTGAAATTTTATTTCTGTCAATAATTCTAAATATAACCAAAAAATCATTGACGGACCTTATATTAGATTAAAATGTGCCCTCAATTTGTATATTTAAATTCATTTCAAAAAAAATTATTGAATTATATGATCATTAAAATTTAAACTTCTATATCATCACACTGACAATTTATTAACATTATTCAACCATTTTCCCCCAAATATGCTATTATTAGTATCGATGTGTAATAAATAATATTCTTATTTTGAGATATCCAACTATATATTATGGCCACGTCCCCTGTAAAAAATTTTATATTACTCAAGTATGTAACTAAATGAGTGTAAAAATATTTTAATACTTCTCTTAAACCATTTACTGACTTCTTTAGATGACACTACATGTTAGAATCCTTATCATGTGATTAATTAACCGATATTTTATTATATATATATTCATTGAACACTCTATTAATTTATTTTATGTTTACATATTTTTTTGAAAATTTTATTTTTATTTTATTAATGACTACTATGATAATGAAAATTTAATCAATCCTTACCACTAGAGAAGGTGTTTCCAGTAAATAAATACACTTTATTCTATAGCATTATTCACATCGAATCCTATATTTATTTATTATTAAAATTTATCCATCATCCACATCATAAATACCAATTTTAAAAAATAAATTGTATTTAAACGGTTTATTTACAAGATCTTAAGCCATATTTATTTGAATTTTTCCATCTATTCATTCCTATACCTATGACATTCTTATTTTTTTTATATAATTTAAAATATGTTGTCTATAATTATGATAATATTATTTTTGACTGAATATTATTCGATCAATGTTCATATGTGAGCTATTTTGTCACATAGAATATTTGATTCATTTAATCTAGCTCTTCTAAATTTCATCCATATTATACATTATAAAAGACTAATTTCAATTACATCATTACCGTTTAATTCAATATTAAAATTATCCACATGTGATGTACTATTATGTCCCTAAAAAACATATTCAATATCATCTTCCTCTCAATTTTATTTTTAATCAATGGTTTTTTTTAATTTTCAAATTTTTTAAATAACCTTTATATATTTAACATAAATGAATTTTCAAGCCTATTATTAAAACATTGATATGATGTAATATTACTATAATAACAAATAAATATCCATTTATCCATTAAATCACTATATTTTATTTATGAAACTACCATTATCATAAAAAAATATTTTATTTCAACATATATTAGTTATTTTATATTTTCGTACATAGATATACAATCACATTTTTTATTAACATTTCTCTTGGTCAAAGAAAACAATAATTTTTAAAAGAATAACACATTCATTGGGTATTAAAATAATTACTGGAATGAACTTTGAAAATGAGAAATATTTGAGAAATTATTATACTATGTGATTTTTATTCTTAACACACTATTATTTATGGAGATCATATTAATAATATATAATCATTAATTTTAGGTATCACCAATTGTTTTTCAACTAAAATGGAAGTGATAAATGTGAAAATTCCTAATTCAATATTTTGATTAATTTTTTTTAAATGATTTTCATACTCCCTCGAAAATCATTTCATATAGTCTATTTCATTTATATTTATACATATAACCATCACATAATAAATCATTATATAATCATAAATAAGTAAATATATAAACCCAATAATATTTTCCACCCTTTTTTAGGGGATAAAATATAGTACACACCAAGCTATGTTTTTTTGAAGCTCACATTTTCTGTTTAAAGTAATGATTTAAAAAAATAACTCAATATTTTTATTATAAAAAATTAGTTATTTCCAATTATTTTTTATCAGTTGATAAATTATTTATAATTTTATATAATATTAATGAGTAATAGGTGGATGTTTCAAATTTAATGTTATATATAGTTCTTCTATTATCATCATTAAGGATCATATAATATTATTTTTTATACACTAGGTAGATATTTCTGCTGGATCCTACCCCATGGTTTTATGAATGATTATTATTATAATTCATCGTTAAAAAATAATATGCTACAAAACTATTAACCCATATTCAGGAAATTTGATCACACATGAAACATTATTAAAAATTCTATATATAAAATGTACAACTATATTTTCAAATTTTTCCCATACATCCACATATTTCCATATCATATAATAAATAACAAAACATGGTTGAGAATGTTGATCAATAAATGAACATGAAACATATTTTATATTCCAAAATCACATGTGAGATAACAACTTATTATTATGATTATAAATATTAATAATTTTTTTCACCATAAATGATATGTAAACTATATTTTCCATTAATATAGTGATATTTTTCATCTATTTAATTACATGATGTGTTGATGTATTATTGGGTCAAACCACTTTACCAATAACATGTTCGGTGATATCTTTTTCTACATTAATAATAAATATTTTTTTTATAAAATTAAATTAAAAAATTCGTTATTTCAGCATATTTCTAAAACATTATAATCATACGTAAACTCATATAATCTTTTTGACATATAAAATTTAATTTTATTTAGGAAAACAAATATTCCCCATTGAATGAATTTATTCTTCATTGTATATAATAAATATTTTCTCAATTACATTTAATATCTTCACCACAATTATAAATCCATAAATAATGGAAATATATCACTGTAAAACATAATCATCCATCACTTTTGTTGGAAATAAAGATATTAAAGTGAGGTAATATCAAGCTGGTAAAAAATATAGAGGTTGAGGGAATCCCCACTAATAATAAACATTCAAAATTAAAACATTATTAATGAAAATTTATTTTTTTACTTCTTTTAAAAATTCACTTAAATGGATTTGGCATATTTTGTATAATCACAATGATTTTATTTTAGGAACTCCTGTATTAATTTTTTGTATTTCTGTATGAAATCATGTTGCATATTATTTTCTATTTGAGGCAGGGATAAATCACATTCATATAAAATTCCACCCATTTCAATTAAAAAATTTATTTTATTACTTAAACATTATTCACGTGAATATTTATCATTATATCACTTAAAAAGTGGAGTTAAAAAATTTATATAAATATGAATTATTCATTATTGAATTTATTTTGACACCAAGGGTTGGATAATTCATAGAGACCGTACTCTATATAGTATTGATATGTCTAGATAACATTAAATTAAGATCACAGTTTCTTGAGGTAATAATTAATGAGTATTTCATGTGGTATTTATTAGCAACATGATAATATATTTATGGGAGATTATTTATAGATGATGGTTTTATAAAATAATGATGAAATTAAAATAAATAAAAAACTATATTACATAGATTAAAAAAATCATCATGATTGGTATATCTAAAATTAATATTTATAGATCATGAGGAGAAATGGATGTATTACTACCACATAATCTTGATGAACATTAATAGGAATTACATGTTATAACAAAAAATAAAATAACATTTGTTGATAAAAGAAATAATTATTAAATAATAAAAAATTGTAATATTTTAATTGCATTGTTTATGGAGTTGATGTATGGATTTACTATTATAACACATGGGGAATAAAATTTCAAGGTATTATGTCCCATTGAATTTTTAATGTTAATGGTGATATTTTTTACTCATTCATCATATTGAAATTGACTAATTTATTTGAATTCAATACATAGAAGCAATGTTGTCATTGAATAGATAATATATATATCCTTTTGATAGATTCCCTAGAATTAATTTGATAATTATTATGTATAGGGGATCTATTATATGATGATATAAAAAATGTACACACTTAATCCACACTTCTATGCACTTATGGAATATTGGTTATGATTACTAAATTTCAATTACAGTCATATTTAAATTTTCATAGATATATTTATTATAATTAATATAAAAATGTTCAAGACTATATTAATAGACCAAAAATATATACACATTACTGATAATAAAATTAATACATATGACATGGGTTTATATTGTCAAAACATCAATGATTCAACCACATGATATAATGATTTGGTAATCATTGTTGTTATCTTGTTTTTTATGTTTTTTTACTCTCCCAATAACCCATACACATCATTTAAATTATCATTTTAAGTCACTATAAATTAATAAACATATTAATGTATTAGAAACTTGTGTCACTTTTTATGTACTTGATTAACCACTAGTGATTCACACAAAATTTTACTAGGTTACTCAAATAGTTTTTGGGGTTTTCCTTCCATTATGAATATTTTATAAAAAAATGTTTCTAATTAGTATTCATAGTGTTTTATTATGGATTTTAGTTGTTTATAAATTGAATAATTGTTTTTACTAAATAATTTTCATAGTGTTTATAAATTTCAATAACCTGAATTGATTTACTAAAATCAATATAAACTTATTTCACATGTATAATGAGAGGAAATTTTTTTATATTTAATCATTGGAATTAAATATTCATAAAATCATTGAAAATTATTGAAATATAAATTATTTTGATCTTCTAATTAATTATTTGATAATAATAATATTTATTCATATGGGATTATAGAAAGTGTGTTTCTATTATCAATCTATTACAATGTATTTACAAGATTTATTGGTTTGGAAATATTGAGTTACCTTTATAGAAAACCTCATTAAAATCAATAAATTTGAAGTATGTATATATAAACATGACTTGTAATATATCATATATAATTTCACAAAATTTAAATGATTGATGATAAATTTTTGGATGAGTTCTTTACTCAGAAAAATGATTTCTATCTCAATATCATTCATTGATAATGCTGATGATGAAATTAAAAAAATCTATGTGAAAAAAATATTTTGATCGTAATTCAACCAGATGTGGGGTTTTTTATAAAATATATTACATATAGAATTATGGTTTAGATGATTCTATAATTATATAACTCAAAAAACTGTGTTATCTAATGAGATGAGAAACTTTTCGTTACTATAAAATAATATTTTTTAAAAAATGAGTTTATTTTTAAAGAAATAATATAATACAAAAAGAATGAATCAAAGTGGGCACATGAATAGGAATCCTATTATGAAGAAAATTCCATTAATGTAAATGTGATTATATCATTTATCATGGATATAATAAAAAAGTGGCAGGGTATGTAAATTAGTAATGATTATATTAACATTTTTAAATTATGTTTTCAATTGTCACATTTTAAAAAAATTATGTATAAAAAATATTGAAAAATGGGAGGTTGAATATTAAAAATCATCGTCATGGAGAATTAATTTATAATGTTATTGGAGTGGATGAAAAATTTATAATGTTAATGGAAATTAAAATAAATTAATGATTATAAATTTTATATCAAAAAATATCATTTAATCTTGTAATGAGGAATTTGAAAAATTCTATGATGTATCATAGGATAAATTTGATTAAGGATTCATGGACCATAAAACCCTACCAATGAATCCTTTATTCAAATAGAATTAATTATTACATTTTATGGTAAAGTGTATTATATAATAAATAATTATAACATTGAATAAACAACAAGCCATCTTAGGGAATATTGGAAACATGAGAAAGGAATGTTGTCGTTGATGAATGAGAATGAACCAATAAATAATTCATCTAAAAATGTTAATTTAATGTTAGATTTTGGATAGAAAACATATTTTGGTATAATTAGTGATATAGATTCTATATTTAAATGAAATATATAAAATTTGATATCATAGAAGAAAGCATGGATGGAAAAAATAGAATGATTAAATATCTTGAAGATAAATAATAACATAAAATTTCAATTAAGGTGATAATTATATGAATAAATTTCTATTTTAATTTAGTAATTTTGTTAAATAAGGTACATATTCTTTGAAATTTTTATAGAAAGTTATTATTAACATAGATAAAATTAATTATTATATTAACATGTAACTAAAACTTATAACAAAATCACAAAAATAAAAAAATGGTTTTTATGGAAATATAATAATGAGTGTTTTAAAATCACCTAAAAGGGTTGAAATACTGGTTAATTACATAAAATTATAATGCAAAAAATCATAGAAAATATGTTTTTATGAAAATAGATGTTGTATTTTGGCATATGGGATATTCCATTACAAATGTAGACACTTCTAAATTTGACAGTTTTGATGAAAATTAGTACTGTTTAACAAAATAATAAAACACTAGATTTTGTGGATCAAAATATCTAATCAATATGAAAATTTTAGATTACAGAGAGAAGATATAATTATGGTGTGCATATCCATAAGAAATATATGTTTATATATAGAACTCCTTATTTTAAATCAATGAGGTTCCATTAATTGAATGGTATACAAATTAAATAAATAAAAATAAATTAGAGATAAAAAAATAAGAAGTAAAAAATATAGAATTATATCGATTCTCTTTAAGGAATTTTATAGAATAAGTGACTATGTTAGAAAATTGATAAAAAAATTTCACATTATAACCATACTAGTTAAATAATAATTGTAAATACAATTTAAAATTAATATTAATATCCAATATTAGGAAACATTGGTTGATATTTCTTAAAATTCATCAAAAGTATAAAGTAAAAGTATAAAATAAAATATTTTATCATTTAATAAGATAAGGAGTAAAATTATATTAATGATAAATCAAAAATATTTTAGTGGTGATATTAATTGAAAAAATAAATATTTAAATATGAAACACATATTAAGAAAAAAATTTGTTGGTATAGGTTCACATCACAAGATTTTGACATTATTGATGGTTTGAGTTATAATATATTGAGTATATATGTACATTGTGATAGTTGGACTGACATGATATTATAAAATCTAAATGTATCAATTAGAAGCTGAAGGAAATAATAGTCATCATAAAATTCATTTGATATGTAAGATAAGACATACAAAATTTGTAATGAAACATATATTTTCAAATAAAATATGAATATGTTAGATAAAGTTTAATGATGATCATGATAGATTAAACCCTTTAGATTTTTCTCATAAAAAAGTTGTAAACAAGAGATATTTGAAATATGAGTTTAAAATTAATAAGGAATTATAACTTCTTCCCTTGATCTACTGAATGATGAAGTTATTTAAGATAATAAATAGAAAAAATGTTTCATTTAATTTTTTTCATTTATTTATTTGATGAGTTTTATTTATTCCCTTTCAAATAAAACTCATGTTCCTGTAAAATTTAATTCATTTTTTTTATTTTTAAAAAAATTCTGTATGTATAGAATGGTTTTAAATTTATAATGTATTTAATTAAAAAATGAAGTTTTTTATGTATATCATTAATATAATTGTAATAGTAATGAATATAGTGGTTAACATAAGCCTCATCAAAATAGTGTAGTTGAAATGAAGAACCAAATGTTAGATAACATGGGATGAACCATGTCATAAAATAAATTAACATTAAAATTATTTTATAGTATAAAAAACATAATTTTTATCAAGATTAATAAATGTTTAAAATTAAAATTAAATTCAAACAACATGTCACATTACATGTGGTGTAGAACGATTGTAAACATTAATATTTTTAATGTTTTTGAAAACCCATGCTCTATCATGGTGAAACAATGTAACATTGGAATATTTGATGAAAAATGTCATAGAAGAATCATTCATATATATAACCTAGGATGACATTATTATTAGTGATACTATAATAATATTGAAAATAAATTCAATAATCGAGGTATTATTATTATAGTGGATTTTGGTAAATAAAAATCATCATTGTAATTTTATGATGTGATTGAGAAATCTAATAGAAATGAAGATGATAAATAGTAAGAAGTTATTATTATATAGTTTGTTTAAAAAATTACAATGTTGATTAATTATTCTTCATGTAATGTTGAATTCTCAAAATACTGAGGTTCTAGGTTACACAAAATTTTAAAAAACATAAATATTGAAAATATAATTTGATATTGCGACAAGGATGTTCAAATATAATTTACAATTAATAATTTTTATTATATAAGATAATTTTTATAAATTATACAAGTAATTATTAATGATTTATTGAAACATATGGATTATATTTCCATTAACATGAATGAATTAGATCATAATTAATGGAATTTTATCTAAAGACAGTGACTCATCCAATAAATAAAAATGGTGGTGAAAAAATTAGGTTTCCAAAATTAAATCTATGTGAAAGAGTATGTGGTGTATAATACATCTTCCCTTGAATATAAAAGTTTCTTTCAAATTTAGTTTATTGAATTTTATGTTACTATTACAACTGTTCTATTTTTTTAAGAATTTCTTGTTATTTTTTGTGACATGTACTCTATAAAATCTAGTGCATATAACAAATTCCTTTTAATGTTTTAAGAGGATATTCTTTTGGTTCATGTTGTATTGGAATATTTTTATATAATTCTACAAGAAAATAACTATATAAATAGTTCAAACAATGAAATGTATTCATGATTTGATATCTCGTTTTTTAACAATCCATAAATGTTTCATTAACAATGTAAAAAATTTACAACTTATGAATCCTAAAGGAAACATGAAATGTGGGACACATTTTTTAACCCAATGTAACCCGTTATTCAGTGTCATGATACTAAGTAGACTCATGCTATTAATCCATGATTTGTTCCTTGAATCATCAATTACTAGAGTTTTAAATTACACCACACACCAAAATATATTTCATTTATTGTGCGACCACACTCCCCTAAGACATATGTTTTACCCAGTTCTACCGGGTGATTTTTCATTCTTAAGATGTGTATATTAATCGTGTTTTATTTTTGGAACAATTGGTTTATGTAAATTTTGTTTTTCCCATTCCATATATTTTAATTATATTTCTTATCCTTGGGGGTTTTAGTGTAATTTTAATTTTTTTGAATATATTGAAAAAAATATTATAATTTCAAATCAATTTTTATTTTTATTTCATTATTTTTATTCTAGAGGCTAACCCACATGTTGGTTGTATTTCATTGTGTGAGTTTTCAATATTATCACTTAGTTTAGACTATCTAGTAACCCCTTTTATTTTTAAAATTTGATTCTATAAATCATGAAATTATTCTAGTTAATATGTTCATTTCTCTCAAGTTTCATTCTCTTATTATGAGGATCCCATTTTATGTGTTGTATAACTAGATTTTGAGGTATGATGTTCTTCCCATAGAATATGAAATATGAAACATTGAATGAAACTATTTTTATAGTTTTTTTATAAATAAATTTTCATGATATGTTTATTTATTTTTTGCAAATATAGTTTTTCTTAAAAGATAGTTTCCCCTAGTATAAATAAAATAAAGTTTTTTTTTCAATGCATTGAAAAATATGATTGTAAAAGATATTTGTAATGTACTTTTATAAAATTGGTTGTTTGGAATGAATCATCAAATTTGAAATCCATTTTTTAAGGATTTTATATATATCACATGTGAATCCTTGAGTAAATATTTTAATTGTGATGTGATAGTGGTTGTTTTTTATATCTATCTATTGTTCATTAATTGTATTTTCCTCTTCTCCCTAATCCATATATCCTAAAATATGGTAAAAATAGTTTGGAGATTTTTTTTGGGTTTATCCACTACTCCATATATTGAATGCTTAAGGATTTCTAAATAACATGTACAATGGAAAATATTGTTGTATGAGTGATGAAAAAAGATTAAAATGATACTATCATTTGACATTGTACTAAATTTTTGAGATTTTTACTTATTTGGATTTCATATGAATGATTTTATATGATAAAATTAAAATTGTTTTCTTGATTTATGATTTGGAATGGTATTTAACATTAATGGTTTGAAAATGTGGAAACATAGGAACCTATTTAATGTGAATGTTATATAAAAAAACATTAATTAATATCATTACTTGTTTTCTAAATTATATAATAAAGCAACCCAGAATACCATCTAAACTGATACGCAGGCTAATTCACCTCTAACCTTAAGTGAATTCATGATCTCCATGGGATGACGACAATCACCTAGGAATTAAAAAACTTTTGGCAAAGATTTCACCATCAATGTATTACAATAATAGAGCACAATGTTTAAACATAATCATATATATATATATATATAAACTCATACATATTATAGGATTAAGTAATAGTAATAAAAATGATATAAGAACATAATAAAAAAACACACCTCCTGGTAGTCCATGACCACCCACCGTGTCTTAGGTCGCCCATTCTTTGTCACCCAAGAACAAAACCAAAAAGGAATGTTAGAGCCCAAACATCTTTTTGAAGTAAATAATGTACGTAAATAGTAAAATACACATTTAGGGTTTGAACTAATGCAATCAGTAAGATTCTTCCAAATATTCTATGAAATTACATAATAAGGAAATTCAAATATGCTAAAATAGATGTACAAATGGAAGAATATGTAGATTAGTTTAATAATAGTGTATTGAAATATTAAAATCATTTATTAAAATAAACTTATGAAACAATCCATTTCACCATTTAAAAACTAAACATTTTTGTGAATAGATTTGAAAACCATTTGACAAGCTATGTTAAGTTATAATGAAAATATGAATACATGCACATGATATGTATGATTAATAGGAATCAATAAAATATAGTCAAGATTCATAATATCAATAAATGAAGAATGAAAGGAAACTCTAGTGCCTTATGGATTAACAAAAATTAAATTTATTTCCATTTTAAATATTCAGGGTTTACATTTCAAATGCATATTTAATCAAATTATACATTATATTTCAAATTTTTTAATATTTATAAACAAATTGATTAATAAAACATTTTATATGATATTGTTTATATAAATTCAAAATACATGTAAAACTGTTACGATAATGGAATTTATAAATTTTAAACACAAACAAGTGGGGAACATGGTCATGGTACTAATAAGGCATGATTGTTCACGGATATTAGTACAATTTAATGTGAGATGATAATATTTTTATACACATATCCCATTGAATCTAGTCAAAAGGGATTAATCACCATCACCTAAGGGATGTGACTTGTTGATATGATACTTTAGAACATTTTAAATCACAATGTGATGAAAAAAATTACCAACTAATTACCAAAGGATTTTATTTTCAATAGTAAATAATATCAGTGATAAATTATTTTTATACACAAATAAATCTATCCATTTCTCCATTTTTAATTTTTCTATTTTCCATTTGAAAACCAAAATGAGGTTTTAATAAAAAAACATTTATATTTCACCAATATAAAAGAATATGATTTCTATCAAAACCATTTTGAATCCATTTTCACAAATTGGTATTTTAAATCAATCAACCATTCAATTTCAAAATCCAATTTCACAATAAAATTCAACATTTTAATTTTTATAAAAATTACATCAACTTAATAAAAAGAACCCATTCAATGGAATTGTGATTTTTTCACAATTTTCCATTAAATTTCAATTCAAAACATTTGAAAGAAATTAAAAAGTCAAAAATGGTAACCATACCCAATTCCTTCCACAGTTCATCATTAAAATAAAAAATAAGACATTAAAAAATTCATCAATTCGTTCCAAATCATTTAAAATAATTCAAAAATTGAAAGAGTAATAATATCAGCTTCCATTTAATAATCATCATTAAAATCCCATACATCCATTAAAATAATAATAAATTTATTCCAAATACTTTTTAAAGAATAAATATTTAAAAGAGTAATAATACCACTACCTTTCATAAATTATCAATAAAATTAAAACGGGACATAAAAATATGCATTTATTTCATAGAATCCATAAATAATTTAAAGAAATTATTAAAATTTAAAATTCCTTAGTAGTTTTCAAAACATGGGTTCTCACCCTATTTCCAATAATATAAGTCATTTATTTCATATAAATAAAGAATAGAAATTTCCAAAAAAAGGGTGAAAATCATTCAAAGGGTGTGTAAACACTTGGAATTTCCATGTAATTTTTTTAATTAAATGGAAATTTGAGATTCTGAGGCCAAGAGTGTCCGTAATCAATTTCTAAAGTATTTTTGGGTATGTTCAGTAAACATAAGGGCGAGTTTTTTTAACTTTTGAACTGCTGCTCAGAATTGAAATCTGAGGGCACCATTGAACTCGCAGTGCCAGTTTTCACTTAAGAAGACATTCACATCGATAGCAGTTGGAAGAGGGTAAAAGTTAGTTTTTGGGTTATTCATGGAAATAATAAAATAAAATAAAGACTTGTTTTATTTTATTTTATCTATTATAACCACCCATGTAAAAGTTTGAGGTGGTTACCACCACACTATAACCTCCCATGAGAGGTTATGGTGTTGGGGACCACACGAGGCCTAAACTGCCTCTTCATGTTTAATTGTGGTGGGGACCACCCGAGTTCTCAATACCTCCCAATTTGAATTTGGGAGCTGGTACCACCCAATACCCCATTAATGGGAGGGGGGAACCTCTCAAATCCATCATTAATGTGGAGGAGCCTCTTGAGCTTCCTCCACATTAATTCTGCCAATGCACCAATTTTTTGTGCCAACTCTCCCTTAATAAACAAAACTGTTTCAAATATTATGCCTACAACTTGATCTATTATTTGGAGGCTATTATTTCATTTTGGGGGAAATACAGAGAGGATAGAGATTTTGAGAAATAAAGTTCTCCAAATAAGAACATCATCTCCTAATGAAGAAAGCTCTTTCGATGAAGAAAGGTCCACCGACGAAGAACAACCTCCTTTGACTTCTTCCTCGGAAGCATCTTGCAGAGGCAACTGACATGGGACATCTTTGACTGATGACCTTCCCTCCTCATCATTGTCACAGAACCGACACACGAGCTAGGAATTGGAGGTGTGTGGGGGATGTAATGAATAACATCAAATCCTTCTTCTTTTTCACAACTTCGTCGGCGTATCAACTCGAGGTAGGGGATTTATTCATTATTTGATTAACTCATTCCATGTTCTCCCCTCTTTTTTCTTGTGGGGTTGGGAATAGAAATTAATGAGGGATTATGGGAATGGAAAATATATTCCATGATCCTTCTTGTGTATGTTCTTGGTGAACTTCATGTTACTGTTCTAATGCGGAGAGTGCGGGTCAAACTAACATGGCACATCCTCTCTGTAACAATTGTGTTGATTTGCGGTGTTACCTGAAATGGAGGATGACAAAAACGGTGCTAAAGGTGATGAAGGCGATGAAAAAATCAGCCTATCCACTTGCGCACTCTGTGACCCACGCCGCCCCCACGCCTCTCCAGCGCCCCGACCTAATCGCCCCCCGGTCTCTGCCCTTTCGGCGTAACCGCCCTGGGCCAGGCCGTGCTGCCCTGGCCAAGCCATCCGCCGGCCGAACTGGTCCCAGCCACCCCGGCCTCGTGGCACCCTCAAAGCCGAAATGGCCCGTCGCCCGCAGGCCACGCCGGTCACCGGCCTTTGGGTCGCCCCGGCCGCGCCATCTGCCGTCCTCCCGAGCCCGCTGTCGAACTCGTGCCCTCGTGGCGCCCCTACCGAGCTGGCCACCTGCACCCCTCAGGGTGCCCCGGTCATGCCAGCCTCCCACGCACCTTGCGCAGCCCCAGCCGGGCAGGCTTCCCGCGTCCCTCGCGGCGCCCCGGCCGAGCCGGCCTCCCACGCCCCTCACGGTGCCCTACCTCAACCGACCCGTGCCCTCACAGCACCCTCCGGGACAAATAGCCTAAGAGGATCCATCTAGGCCGAACCGACCTCACACCGAACCATGACCGGTCCACGCCCTCATGGCCGATCTTCACCCTCGTGGCCGGTCCGCGCCCTCGCGGCCGGTCTGCGCCATTGCGAATCCCCATTGCCCCTCACTGTCTGCTGGGCTGGGCCAAACCCAATGGGTTGGACCACGCAAGAGGCTAGGACAAACCAAACGGGTCGGGCTGCGTAGACCCGAACCGGGTCTGGCCAGACCAGGTCCGGCTAGGTCGGTCCGATCAGGTCAGACCGTACTCGGGCCCATTATGACCATTTAAATTTTTTTGGCCATATTTTTGGCACCGGACATCCATTTGATGAACCGTCAGTGGTGATGGTATCCTTGGAGCATGGTGGTCCCTTTGACTATACCCTAGTAGAGTTTGGGGTACAGTTGTTAAATGGTCAGATCAGATCTTTCACGAATCCAACCGGGCCCTCGGGACTAAAAGGCTAATAACTCATAGACCGGGCATCCGATTGATGCACAATCTATTGCGTTGAGTCAAAAATGACGAGGAAGACCTTTGAGATACTTTTTCATGGGACATCGGGACAGTTGGAGCATCGAATAGTAGCTTGTGGAGAACATCTTCCGGAGATGAGCGAGCTTTTTTGTAGCAACCTAGTAGCTAGTTGAGACTTCACCACTGCTGATTTTTTGACTAGGAGTGACTCGACTGGCCCAGTGAGGAGAACCTGGTTGTGGTGGCAGACCCATGGTGGAGGAGTGTGGTTGGTGATTCGGCAGACCCATGGAACTTGATAGGAGGATTACCTCTGCAAGCAATGAGGGGGAGCACCTGGGTGTTGCGGCAGACCCACGGTGGGGAGAGCCTCTGTGTGACGTAGAAGACCCATCATACACGAGAGGAGGAGTACCTCAGCAGTACAAGGATAGTGGGAAGCACATCTATGTGACGTGGCCAGCCCACTATACTCGATTGAGCAGCAGTTCTCTAGCAGCTGAGGTATTGATAATGTGAAAAAAATCATGGTAGAGATGAGTTAGTACTTTTTTGTTTTCCTCATCATTGTAATGGATAATTTGATAACGTAGATATATGTATGGGAATATACCTAAGTATGGTTATCTGTTAATTTCATTATTAATGGTTTATCTTAGTTAGATTTTGTGAGACCTTTTGGGTCTCAGTGTCCCTACTGAGTATCGTTATACTCACCCATGCATGGGCTATGCCCGAACATTGTTTTCTTGGATGAATATGACGAATAGCATTGACTGGGGTTTAGAGTACCAGGACTGGACAGTACCCGTAGTTGGACCATACGACGAGGTGGTACACGGAGGAGACTGATGGACGTGTAGTGATGAGAAGCCTATATGTATCTACCCTTCAGGTAGAAATCCCAGAGGATGACCCAAAATCTATTTTTACCTTTCATCAGTTGTACTTGTACTTCCAGTTTCTTGTACTTTACAGTTGGGATTGTATTTCTTGCCCCTTTTACTTTTTATAACTCTTTTGTTATATAGTTTACTTAGGGATTTGTATCTATCTATGAGCTCTGTTTTGTGTGTTACAAGTTATAAAGGTAATGCTTTCCTAGTTTTTGGGAATTACGCTTTTGGTGCTAGTCGCCAACCCCTGGCCTATAGAAGGTGGTTTTGGTGTAGTCATGACACGAGCCCCAGGGGATGGTTCATGAAAAATTGGTATCAGAGGAGTCGGTTCAACCGTAGAGCTTAGAACTCAGATTTATTCTGTGAAGCAATAGTGTTAAGTGTATTGTTTGAGGTTTTCAGTATAGGGAGTCCAGTTTTGGTGCGGCAGCCAACATATCCATACACTAGGACCCTGACTTCTAATTTCCAAATCAGTGCATAAAAACACTGATTGCGGGCGTGTTATCAAAAGTTTCTTTATGTAAGCTCACCGGGTTTTCTCACCAGGTATTCATTTTTAACTATTGTGCACCTGTTTCTTTTCACCATGCCTCCACGTAAAAAGCCGTCTAGAGTTCCAAGAGTTGTAAAAACTGATAGCCCACCAAGTGACAAGACCTCCCTGCAGGGCCCTCTTCCAGTAGAGGCACTAGTGGAAGAACCAGTGGTACCTTTACCCATTGGGCGACCGTTGCCACCTGCCTCAGCAACAGACATTTCATGCCACTTGAGCGTGCTGCATGAGTTCTAGTGCCAGAGGCCACCTAGGTTTCGGAGAGAGATGGACCCACAGGCGATTGAGGATTTTCTGGATGCTATGGTGAGAGTCTTCCAACTGGTAGTGACAACAGCCTATCTCAGGGTGATTTTATCTACCAACCTTCTACAAGCAGCAGTGGGCAGATGGTGGAACTTGATGCTATGGGTTGACGATGAGGTGATGCTTCTTTGGGAAGACTTCGAGAGCCTTTTTCTGCCAGAGTTTGTCCTAGTGACCCTTCACACAATGAGCATTCAAGAGCTACGTCATCTATAGTAGGAAAACATGACTGTAGCTCAGTACTCAGTGAGGTTCACAAACCTATCATGCTACTCCACTAATATGGTGCGAGACCCATTTTTAGGGCTTGGACCTTCGAACAGGGACTCTGACGGGAGATTAGAGCTTCAATGGTCTCACTCACCACCCCGAAGTAGGCGTGCGTGTTAAAGAGATCCCTCTTGGTGGAGAGTTTCCTTGCTGAGAAGTCTCTAACAACAATATCCTCCAACATACGGCACGTAGAAGAGTCTTCTACAGCTGGCAGCAGACAAATGTCGCGCTGGTCCAAGAGGACCGGACCAACAGGTGGACAACCGCATGACTCATGTTTTGTTGTGTGGGGAACCCGAACCAAAGAAATACATGCCAGGAGCGGGTAGTGTTACACATGTGGCGGGTAGGGTCACATGGCTCGTGATTTCCCAACCTTCCATTCAGATGATCAGCAGACGATCAAAGGACCGCCTAGGAAGGGACACTGATTTGATCAAGGCGGTCCGCAGGGAGCAGGTAGGCATGGAGGTGGAGGTGGTCGTGCAGCTGGCGGTGGATGACGATTCAATATGTTACCGCCACCACCACCAAGAAGTCCACCCCGACTGCAGGGAGCAGGTGGACATGGGAGATCTCATCTCTAGGTAGCCGAGGCATATAATAACGATGCTCCAGAGATGATATGAGGTATGATCTATGTATACCTCATGATAGCTACAGTACTTATAGACATAGGTTCTGGTCATTCTTTTATTTCCACTTCCCTTGTTCAGAGCTCGTAGATTCCGATTGAGCCATTGGCTAGATCCTTATGGCTAGAGACTCTTACATGAGCGTATTCGATGATTAAGCACCTGTTTCAGTAGTGTGAGCATACTATATGAGATGAGAGCTTCAACTGGGATCTCCTTGTATCGGTGTCGAGTACTTACGACATCATCTTGGGTATGGACTCTTTATCTATATTCTATGCACAAATTGACTGTATTAGGCACAAAGTGCGGTGTGTCTGCATGGATGGGACCAAGTTTACCTTCACCAGAGAGAAGGGAGCCTTTGCAGCAGAGGACAGACTTACCTGGAGGAGTGTGTAGCAGATCACTCATCAGATGGCTTGCCTTACCCTCAGAGCAGTAGATGTGGAGAGTCTGATCTATCTTGTAGTGGTGGAAAAGTATGTGGATTCTTACCCTGATGATGTCCCAGAAAAACCTCCTTGTAGAGATGTGGAATTTTATATTGACTTGTACCCCGGGACGACACCGATATCTACTCCAGCGTATCGGATGGCTCTCGCAGAGCTTCACGAGCTGGGAGTATAGCTAGAGGACTCGCAAGGGAAGGGATTGATCCATCTCGGTGTTTCTCCTTGGGCATCTTCGATTCTATTATCCATTAAATCATATGGGAGCTTCATGCATTGTGTTGACTATCAGTGCCTCAACCAGGTGACCGTGAAGAACAAGTACCCACTCCAGATGATTGACGACCTCTTTGATCTACTGAAGGAAAAACATTGGTTCTCAAATATAGACATTAGATCAGGCAATCACCAGCTCAGAGTTCGAGATGAGGATGTGAAGAAGACGATCTTTAGGTGTCGGTATGGTCATTATGAGTTCTTGGTTATGCCATTTGGTGTAACCAACTCTCTAGAAGTGTTCATGGGACTCATGAACAGGATCATTCAGTCAATCCTCGATCGGTTTGTCGTAGTATTCATCGACAACATTCTCATTTATTAGAATACTGAGGAGAATCATGCCTATCTTTTGTAGGTAGTACTAGACACACTTCAAGAGTGCCATCTTTTTGGTAAGCTCTCAAAGTTTCAGTTTTGATCCGAGAGGTTCACTTTCTCTGACATGTCATCTCAGAGGCTGCTGTTGTAGTGGATCTAGCAAATATTGATGCGGTACTTTCCTAGGAGCCACACAAGAGTGTGATGCAAGTACGTTGTTTCCTAGGTTTGGATGGATACTACCAAAAATTCATGCTACATTTATCCAGAGTTTCAACACCACTACCAGCCTTGGCAATGAAGGGGCAACCCTTTCTGTGGTCGGAGAGATGCTAGCAGAGCTTTCGGAAGCTCAGGCATAGGCTGACTAGTGCCCCCATCTTGAGGCTTCCAAAAGAAGGTGTAGGGTACGTAGTCTACTATGACATATTAGGTACTAGAATCAGATGTGACCTGATGTAGGAGTGAGAAGTGATTGATTATGGTTCTCAGTAGCTGAGAAAACATGAGAAAAAACTATACTACCCATGACCTGGAGTTTGCAGTAGTGGTTATCACCTTATGTTGTGGTGACACTATCTGATGGGAAAGCATTTCACTGTGTACTGTGATCACAAGATTATCAGGAATATCTTGTACCAGAAGGACTTGAACATGAGACAATGACATTGTCTTATGTTACTCTAGGAATATTACATCGAGATAGTCTATACTCTTAGAAAAGGAAATTTTGTTGCAGATGCACTCAGCAGGTGATCTGGTATACAGCTGCGAGGCGAGGCGACAGAGCAGTTGGATTCTTTATAGATATCATTTGTGGATAGAGATAGAGCAGATTTCCATAAGTCTCTTAATTTCACTCCTTCAATTATTCATCGAGTCAGGGAGCCGCAGTATGGGGACACTGACTACGAGACACAATGTACTCAGTTATCCACAGGGCAGACACCTGAAGGATTTCTTAAAGGTGGGGAGTACGTCATCCTCTTTAGAGAACATACCATGATACCAGGGTCACTTCAAGAGGAAGTGTTGAGGGAGTTCCACAAATCCCCTGTAGCGGTATATCTAGGAGTGGAGAAGGTGTACCAGGATCTCCGATGATAGTACTGGTGGCTGGGAATGAAGAAAGCAGTTGTTGAGTTTATCTCTCAATGCCTCACTTGTAAGCAAGTGAAGGCGGAGCATTAGGTACTAGCAGGCTTTGTTCAGCCTTTAAAGGTCCCAGAGTGAAAGTGAGTTGAAATATCCATGGATTTCGTGATAGTATGTCCACATACATCCCGGGTTCACGACTCTATCTGGGTGATCATCGACAAACTCACCAAGTCATCCCACTTCCTACCGATCATAGATCCGGGTTCGGTATAGAGCTTGGGATGCCTCTACATGCAAGAGAATGTGAGACTACATGGATTATCTTCAACGATTGTCTCCGATCATGACACATGATTTACTTCCGGACTGTGGAAGGGGTTGCAGGAGGCTTTCAGAACACATCTTCATTTGAGCACCACCTTCCATCCTCAAACGGATGGCCAGATTGAGCGGAACATTCAGACCCTTGGGGACATGATCTATGCGTCTGTCCTCGACTTCGGTCGCAGCTAGGAATATCACTTACCTTCGGTGGTGTATTCATAAAACAACAACTATCAGTCCACTATTTGAATGGATCCTTTTGTGGTGTTATACTGGTGACCTTGAAGATCAACTTTGTGTGGGACTGACATTGGTAAGTCAGCACTAGAGGGACCGAAGATGGTACGGGCTACCACAGAGGAGGTGAAGATCATCCTAGAGAGGATAAAGACTACACAAAGTAGGTAGAAGTCATATACCTATAGTAGATGAATACCTTTGGAGTTCGAGGATGGCGGCCATGTCATTCGTGAATATAATAAAATAAAATAAACACATGTTTTATTTTATTTTATCTATTATAACCACCCATGTTGATGTTGGTAGAGAAGACCACTACACCTTATCCTCCCATGAGAGGTAATGGTTTTGGGGACAACCTAAGGCCTATAAATCCTCTTCATGTTTAATTATGGTGGGGACAAACTGAGTTCTCAAAACCTCCCAATTTGAATTTGGGAGCGGGGACCACCCGACACCCCATTAATGGGGAGGGGAGAGGAAATCCCCTCAAATCCCTTGTTAATGTGGAGGAGCCTCTTGACCTTCCTCCACAATAATTCTGCCAATGTAGTAATTGATTTTTCCAACACTCCCTTAATCAATTCAACCATTTCGAATATTATTCCAGTAACTTATCTTATTATTTGGAGGCTATAGTTTCATTTTGGTTGAATTTGGGAGACGATAGTGCTTGGGAGATATAATGTTCTCCAATGGAGAACTTCATATACCAACAATGATTTCCCTCCCAACAATGAATGCTCCACCAACGAAGAATGACCGCCTTTGACTTCTTCCTATGATGCATATTACAGAGGAAACCAACATGGGACGTCTTCGAAGAATGACCTTCCCTCCTCATCATTGTCTATGAACCGACACACAAGCTTGAAATTAGAGGTGTGTGGTGGACGCGAAGAACAATGCCAATTCAGTCTTCTTTTTCACGACTCTGTCGATATATAAACCTGAGGTAGGCGTTTATTCATTATTTGATTAACAAATCCCATGTTATCCACTATTTTTCATTATGGGGTTGGGAATATAAATTAACGAGGGATAATGTGAATTGAAAATATCTTCCTTGCTCATTCTTCATTATTTTCTTGGTGAACCGTATACTACCGTTCTAATGTAGAGAGTGCAGGACAAACTATCATGGCTTGTTCTCTCTATAACCATTGTGTTGATTTGCGGTGTTCTTTGAAATGGAGGACGGTGAAAACAGTGTTGAAGGCGATGAAAGCGATGAAGGAAACGACCGCGCCACCCATAGCGTCTGCGATCTGTGCCGCCCCCACGATGCTCTGGTGTTCTGAACGAATCGCCCCACAGTCTCCGCCCTTCTGGACAAGCCACCCCGGGCCAGGCGGTGCCGTCCTGGCCTCACCATCTGCCCGTCGAACCAGCCCCGACCACCCCGGCCTCGCGGCACCCTCCAAGACGAACTGGCCCCGTGCCCGCCTGTCGCGCCAGCCACCGTCCCTTGAGACACCCTGACCATGCTAGCCTCCCGCGCCCCTTTCGGTGCCCCGGCCGAGCCAGCCTCCCATGCCCCTCGCGGCGCCCCAGCCGAGCTGGCCTCCCTTGCCCATCGTAACACCCCGGCCACGCCGGCCTCCCGCACACCTCGAGGCAGAGGGGCCGAGCCAGCCTCACGCGCCCCTCACGGCGCCCCGGCCGAGCCCGCCTCCCGTGCCCCTCGGGGTGCCCCAGCCGAGCCGGCACCCCGCGCCCCTCACAGCACCTCGGCCGAACTAGCCCATGCCCTCACGATGCCATCCAGGTGAAATCTCCCATGAGGCACACTCCGGGCCGAACCACCCTCACACCAAACCGTGGCCGATCCGCGCCCTCGTGGCTAGTCCGCGCCCTCGTGGCCAGTCCACGCCCTCTGGGCACTCCGCGGCCCCTTGAGGCCTACTGGGATGTGCCCTGTGGGTCGGGCCAACCCCAATGAGGCAGGACAGACCCAACGGGTTGGCCCAGACTAGGTTGGTCCGTATCGGTCTGATCAGGTCGGACCAGACCCGTGCCCACTACAATTCTTTACTTTTTAGTGGTTATATCTTTGTCCACAGATGTCTGTTTGAAGAACCATCAACGACACTGGTAATCTTGGATCATGACGGTATCTTTGAGTATAACCCACTCAAGTTTGTGGTATAGTTGAGTAATGGTCAGGTTGGATCGTGCATGAATCCAACTGGGCCACCGAGACTAAAAGGCTAATAACTCACAGACCGGGAGTCCAATGGACGCACTGTATGTTGCGTTGAGACCCCTATGACATGGAGGACCTTGGAGATACTTCTTTGTGAGACTTTGGTATAGTTGGTGGATTGACCAGTAGTTTGGGGATCAGATCTTCTGAAGATGAGAGATCTTTTGTGCGGGATCCTAGTAGCTGGCTGAGACTTGATGATTGTTGATCGTTTGACTTGGAGTGACTCGAATGTTCCAGCAGGGAGCACTTTGTTGTGGTGGAAGACCCACAATGGAGGAGCACCCTTGGTGATGCAGAAGACCAATGGTACTTGACAGGAGGAGTACCTCTGCAGGCTATAATGGGGAGCGCCTGGGTGTTGTGGTAGACCCACGGTGGGAAGCGCCTCTCTGTGACGTAGCAGACCCGAGGTACTCAACATGAGTAGTACCTCAGCAGTCCAAGGATAGTGGGAAGCGCCTCTATGAGACACAAAATGACCAATATATTCAATTGACATTGAGTTCTACAACAACCGAGATTTCGATAATTTGAATTAACTCTTGGTTGAGCTGTGTCAGTAATTTTCTATTTTCTTCAAGATTGAGATGGATTACTTGATAACTTAGGTATATGTATGGTTATATACAAAAGTAGGGATATATGTTAATTTCCTTCTTTGTGGTTTAATATTCTTGGATTTTGTGAGACCTTGATGGTCATGGGGTCCCTAATGAGTAACATTAGACTCACCCCTGCATGAGATATGCCTGCACCTAGTTGTGTTGGATGCAGACGACGAACAACGCTGACTAAGGCTGAGAGTACCAGGACTTGACGATACCTGGAGGTGGACCCTATAACAAGACAATACCCAATGGAGACTGACAGGCGTGGAGTACTGAAGAGGCTATCTGTACCATCCATTAAGGTAGGTATCCTAGAGTATGACCCAACAACTGTTTTTAACTTTCTTGAGTCGTACTTGAACTTCTAGTTTCTTGTAATTTACAGTTGGGGTTGTATTTATGGGCCCGTTTACTTTTTGGAACTCTTTTGTAATATAGTTTACTTAGTGTTTTGTATCCAGCTGTGTGCTTTTGATCTGTACGTTAGAGGTTATAAAGTCAATGCCTTCCCAGTTTTAGGGAATTTATTCTTTGATTCTAGTCGCTAGCCCCTGGCCTATGGAAGGAGGACTTGGGGTAGTCACATCACGAGCCCCGGGGGACGGGTCATGATAGGGGGTTCTGGGTCATTTAATAAATCCATGCATTTTCAAATATTTAGAAAACACCAAATATTTCAATTCATTTGATTAAAATCATGTAAGTTCATTTTAAATATCAAATAAAAAATACAAAGCCCATAATCTCACAAAATACAATTTAAAATCACTTTTAAAATTATTCAAAACAAAAATGGAAATTATTAATTCACATAAGGTGAGAGAAATCATTGTTAAATACATTTAATTCATGGTTTATTCAATTCATAGTGGATAGGGTAAAAGAATATATTATGAGAAATTAAATGAAAAAAATCATAAAAAATATGATAGAAATTAAGAAACAAATATCCTTGATTTTATTAAAAAATTATTAATTAAATAATAGGAACAAATTATAATAAATTATGGATCCCAAAGGAAATAGATCTGAGTTGTGTCACCTCTGTTGGCGATAATTAGATCTAGGATGACTAATCTTCAAAGAAGAGAGAGGGGATACTAGATCTAATATTCAAAATCCATTAATAATGGTTCCAAAAAACTCTTGTCTTTCACATCAATTTTTATGAAATAATTAATAGGATAAAGATGATGCATGATCAAGAAGAAAATAACTCACTGATGGATGATCACTGCTTTAATTATTTTGTTGATCTTCCAAAAGACGAGGTTTGGGAAGAAGAAATGGTTTTAGAGGTATCAGAACACCATAATTATATTATTATGATAGAGTGGGAGATGTTAGGGGTTGACTATGGGTTTATTATTTAATTAATATTTTAGTAACATTAATTACCATGTGAATGGTATTGTAAATTATGTCACTCGAGTTGTGTAAAACATGCAAAAACTGTGCATGCATAACCGATCCACTAGAAGTGTTGCACAATTCAAATAATCACATTGTGAAACTATGTTCCGACCATGTAAAACCCTACTATCATGCTCTACACTTTTTCAAAAAATAATCAAACTGTGTGCGAAATATTCACTATCTTAGAAACCATTGAAAATTTATGAAAAGAGTCCATAAGTATCCCTTGAAGATACCCAATAATTGGGTAATAAAATCATTGGTTAAAAATACATAAAATTAGGTAATGATATGGTACAGATTAATAATATTGAAATTTTTGTATGGATACTTGATAAGTAACACAAATGTGGTATCCTAATGAGCATTTTAAGTCATACCCTCCACGTTCCCTTAGAATGTTGTGAATGGCTATTGTCTTTTGACACCTAAAAATGAAAGGCATAATGGTTTTTTACATAACAAATAAATTATCTAGTGGAGATTTTGTGGGTCAATTATCACATATCAGATGTAGTAAACATTTATGGTTTTAGTTTACCTTTTTAAGTGTTTGACAAGTAAATCTAATAGTTTTCTTTTATTTTTCATCACTTTTTATTTATTTCCCTTTATAAAATAATATTTTTCCTTATTTCTTGGGTCTCTTACAATTGTATTTATATTTCATTTATATTATTTCAGGTTGGAATAAATCATTCCCACTATTTGTTTTTTGTGATTTACTGGTGCTACTCACTAATCTATGTGGATTAGTAATGTCATTTGTGTCTATAGAGGATCTGTTTAGGTACTAGTTTGGGAATGTATTCAAGGATTATTTATTAAAAAAACGTTTCTAAGAATTGTTTCCTTCAAGAATAATTATTTCAGGACATTTGGTAAAATAGGTAATGTATTTTCTAGACATGAGATGTATGTTTTTGTGAGTATCAGCGTAGCTCATTCCAAGATGAACCTTAGGTTTCCATTTGATGTTGGTATCTATGTCTCCATTATAGAGTTTTAACATTGACCATTAAAAAATATTATGTTTTATTATTTAAAAACATACTACCCAATGTTATTATTGTTTTTACTGTATTTTGTGTATATTGACATGGCTCAGAGTCTTCTTCCTTGGGCTTTAGAGGAGGGTGTGATGACAGCTTCTTTTCAAGGGAATCCTCCCCAAGTTTATAATCTTATAGAGAATATATTTGGGATGATCATTTGATATATAAAAATATACCACTAGTGGAAAACTATTATATTGAGGCAAAATAAGGAGTGTTAGGAGACATAGATCGAACATGAGAGTTCTTTTATGAATATCCCTCATTGTTTAATGGTACGGAAGAGCCCAATAAGGTGGATGACTAATTTGATCAGAATTATCATGTATTTTAATTCCCAGATACATTTGAGGGTATAAAGTTGAAATATATGATGTTCATACTTGAGGGACCAAACAATAGATGGTTGGATTCAATGCTCTAGGAATATCAGATTATGTGAGTTGATTGAAAGGGTTTGTATAAACTCTTCTTTTAATCAATTCATCCTATAGAATTTAATCATGGAAATGTATCCAGATTTTATCTCCTTATATCTATGAGAGTGTAAAATGTTGTAATAATCTAATATTTTTCCAAAACATGTTCATTTTTCTATTATGGTCATGATGAATAATCATTTGATATCATAGAAATAAATATAGTGGTTGTAACTGGATATATAGTCAAATGTAAATATTCTGAATTTTACAACCTATTTAAACATGGTATACATGAGTATAATTGATGAAATTATTATAGGGGGAAATAATTTCTTTTATAGTTCCTATATTACTCCCACTAAATGTTTTATTGTCTCCCAAGGGAAGAATAGAATGTGTATTGATCATTTTTAGGGTGGTAGAAGTGATCCTCAGTAGTGGGATTCTATTTCACTATCAGCAGAACCTAGTAATGTTCCCTTATCATTCTATCAGAGTGACAAGGTGGAGCACAACTAATGTAATCTTCATGTTCCCATGAAGACATAAAATGTATGATGACATCAAGGATATATATATTGGTTCTTATAGTATATTTATATTCCTCCTTATAGTTAGGGAAACTAAAATTCAAATTCCATTATCGAACTATACTAAATCTATAATTCTAAAAGGATCCATCCATAACACACTAAAGTAATGAACCTTTATGAATTTTATGGATTTCTAAATGAGGTGGTAGTGATATTAATGAAAATGATATGTAACTTCTTCTGTTACCTTTAACATATTTATTTTATAACATTTTCTATGTTAAAAAACATCCAACAATGATCACATCCAATTTTATGGAGATATTTTTACATCTTGAAGGAGAAAAATAACAGTGTTTTCAATTTCAAAATTGATCATTATCAATATATGATGCAGAGTTAGTATATGATTTCTGGGTTCACGATATAGATCTACTTGATGTCACCTTTATTATGGATTGGTTTGTATATTTTCTTGAAGTGATTAATTTTTAGTTATGGCATGTTTTGTTCATTATTGCTGATATGTGATCTCAAATTTTAATAATGTTTTTAAAACGAGGTCTTCCCATATAATAAATTCATAGAAAGTGTAGAGGGATTTTTTTTCTATCATTTCTCATGATATAGATTATGTTCTCTGATGTTGTAATTTGAGGTCTATCATGGTGGTGACCGATTAGTTCAGAAAATCATCTCATTTGATTCTAATTTTGGACACCACCAATGTTTAAGATCTATGTACGATATATTTATAGATTTTTTGGATTTATCAAGTTCCCTCTAAAATTATTTTAAATAGAGATCAATGTTTACATCCAGATCTCGGATGATATTCTTTGAGCGGATTATGAATTTTTTTGGTAGAGTACAACCTATCATGCATAGAAATATGGTACGATGAAGTGAGTTGTTTTGACCATGGATGATGTACACGCTAAAAATATCTTTGACTTATGTAGATTGTGGTGTATCCATATTGGACTGGTTATGTTTTCATATAATTATACTTATTGATCATCGATTATAATGGAGAACATGGAGGCATTGAACGTTGACACATGTTTTCCTCCTCTTTTACCGGATTATGAGGGTGAGACATATCATGATGGTCTAAGTATCATTCAGTTTACATTATTGTGGATCTATGAAACATTTCATTGATTTATTATGTATCATATGTGGAATAAATTGTATAAAGATCATATATGTATTCCTTTGTTTTTCCAAATTTATAATTTTGTTTTATTAAATGATTTTTTTTCATCTGCGTCATTGGAATATTTTGAAAATGGGGGAGCTAAATATGAGATACATTAGATTATTTATTATCACAATGAATTTTGGGAAGATGGATTATTTTTTTGAATTACAATCATTGTTGTTGGGTATTCATCATTTTTTTCAAGCATCTCAACTCATGATGTACCATCATGATCAATACATTATTTTTGAGTATATGGATATTGAGTTAGAACCATATTATTATATTATGGAGAAACCTCTAATGATTTATTAATCTAATATGAATGTATTTTAGTGTAATTATAATATATTAGTCAATGTGTTGTTGCTACATTGAACATATTCACATTATACTCTAGATGACAAATAATCAGTATGAGAGCATTGGCCATGAATCTTTTCGAAGAACCCTTATAATTCATGACATCCCTAGAAAAAAATTACAATATGGGAGATTGAAACACCCTATTTATGTTATTCCATATCATTAATGTTTAATGATTAATTTCATTAGGTTTGGTTGGGTTGGAGGCATCCCAAAGCATCAAATTTGAAACTTCCTATCGCTATAGTTCAATATATAAAAAATATTCTAGATGTGAGATTTTGTTTTGGGATCAATCCATGAATTTTTGGCTCATTAAAAAAATGTAAAATTAATGAATACTATCTTCAATAAGAAATGGTTGTCACATTGTTTTAACCCAAGATGATTCCTTCTTTAAAAAATGTGATACTCAAGGGATTCATGATATGAATCAATGATACATGAATAGAAATGTTCATGATAAGTGCGTTATATCCTACCACACACCTGAATTAGTATCCTTTGAGGTGCATCCACTCTTTCCAAAATCATATATTTCACCAGGAGCTTTTGTTTTTTTAAACATATTCTGGATGAAATCTTTTGGCATGTTTAACCTATGGAATGGTTTTATTCTACCTTTTTTTGTATGTATTATTATAATCATATTTCTAACATTATTCATATTGGTTTGGATGTTTAATTTTCTATATAATTAGAATATGATTATTGAAAAACTATATATATCTATCATTATAAATGTTCCTCATTGTGTTGTCTTCCATTTGATTACACTTCTGTTTGTTATCGTGTGGTGTGTGAGTTCATCAAGGCATGTGTTTTCATATCCTCCTTATCCACCATGTTTGGTTATGTATTTTTATTCTATGAGGTGATAATTTATATTAGGTAATCCCTTCATTTCCATAATGTTTTGTTTTTCTCTAGGTTTGATGGTCCTATTATTTGTGGTTTTTAACATCAGTTTTCGGTTGGTGGTTCCATCCCAAGACTATGTTATATTATTCATTAATTTTACCTTATTTTAGAAATTATATTAAAAATTAACTATCCCAAATAATTGAATTTCTATTATGAGAATGGGTTTATGAGAAAAGTCTTGATTCCCCTTGTTTTGGTAAAATAAATGATTTTTTCTTATATTTTTGAAATGGGTTTTGGGAAAATCTATAGAAATATGTTTTGATGAAAAAAAGTTGTCTAGAATAGATCATGATATATAAAATTAAAATGTATCTGATTTCATTAATATTACATGTGATTCATAGTTTATTTTGGGTGAAAAATAATAATTATCCTCATCTGTTGGAATTTTGCAGTGTGTTCATCCATTGAGTATTCATATGATCTCCTATACATGAATCCTACAAACAAATATGACACTATTTGGGTGTCCAATTTCGTGGGGTTTCCTTTACTCACGAGATTTGGTTCATATTTAAAGGGACACGATGAAAAAAATACACTATATTATGGTACGAGTGATCTAGTTAGCTAGTCATTATGTGATCCGTGTTCTATTTACCATGTTTCTTTTGGGATTTTCTATTAATTTTTCTTTTATAAACATTAATTTAATTAATAAAATATAAATGGTTTACTTGATTTATGGTTTGAAACTATTTTTAGGGAAATCTTTCAGAAATTTTGAAAAGATGACATTATTTTTCTGGAATTTGATATATAAATGGTTGGTCTAATTATCATGTATTTTTTTTGTTAAAAATAGAGTATATTTTAAATCTTTTACAAATAGATTTTATGAATAAAATGGGTTCCATAATATAGATCATGTTATCCATTAAAATGTACAATCTGTCAGGAATGTCTAGGCATTGAGTTTTTTTGATGATAGAAAAGGAAATGATCCACATTAAGGTGGTTAGTTTATGTCCACTATATATGATTTACTGAAGGTAACATTTTAGGATATTTACAACTTATCACATAGATTTTAATTTTATATTTTTACTATTCCTTTGGGGATGTTTTACATGTACCGATTTGTTTTGTAATAATGAACCTATTGGTTTTTGTTGCTACCACTCTTTTTATATTTCATGGAATACTTTTTACTAGTTTTTTACACCAAATCTTCCAATATTGTATATTTTTGATTTATCATATTTTATGTTGGAATAACACATTCTATGGGATTTTTTAAGGCTTTGGTCATATTATTCAGCCTATGGGAATTTGGGATTCCCATTAAGGCTATAAAGGATTTATTTAAGTAATATTTTTGCAGGATATTTTAGGTATGTTATTTCTTGCTTAAATAGAATAAAATGTTTTTAAAATTTATTGTAATTCAACATTTTTAATAATTAATTAGAAAAGTGGAAATGATTTTTTCTTGATGGTAATTGATTCCATGAAGAAAACTAAAAAATGTTATCTATGGGACAAATTAGTTCTTCCATTATAGTAATATAGGTTACAAAAATAAGATAATTTTATTTAATTTCTAGAGAGGCAAGGTTGATATCAATTTATATGTCCAAAAAATAAACATACTCAATAATTTGATTCAGTATATCGATGACATCATTTTAAAGGGAAATGACATAAAATCCATCAAATAATTTGTTACTAAAATGATATATTAGTTTATAATTTCAATTATTGGTGTGATTTTTCTTGGGTTTTCATGTTTTAAGTTCCATATATAATTTAATTTTTATAAAAGAAAAATATACTCTTGTGTTAATGAAATGATTTTAATACATTATTATACAATTAAATTTACCAAAATATCTCTCGGAATTATGATGACCATAGATGAGAAGGGAATGTGTGTATAAAAAATGAGTTTAATTTATAAATTTAATTATACATTACTAGATAGTGTCATAGATGGACATCACCGACAACATTATACACTTTTCTTGGTTTTAAGGAACGCCAATGTATTTTCATCTTGACTAATAATTACATAACATTTTTCATATTAAAATAACTAAATTTTAAGAATTGTTATATAAAAATTATAAATCAGTACAACATTGGGTTTTTTGGATGACTATAGGGAATATGAAAATGGAAATTGTAAATATAATGTTGATGGAATATTATTTAATAGTGGAAGGTGTTTTTATTTTAAATAAAATAATATAAATTCATTAAAATTAGTTAGAAATGAATCAATGATTCTTATTATAACTATTCATAAATAAATTATACAGATTATGTGAATACCTAATGACATGAGAGATGAATTTTCATTTCCAATTATAAAAGGGTGTGATAAAAAAATGAATATCATTTTTAAAAAAAATAGAGAAAATCACTCATGTTTGAAACATATCAATAACATATGCCACCTGATCATTGAGATAGAGAATCATGGTGAGACGGACTTCTTGTATATTTCAATAAAGGATCACGACTGAAAAAATAATTAGAAATAACATTGAAAAATTATTTATTCTAATCCATAAATGTTTTTTAAGAATATTATAATCCCATAACACTAAAAGTTTAATATTTATTGTTCTTATTTTATTACATTACATTTATTGAAATGTTGGCAGAATAAATTGGGATATTTATTTGTCTGTGGTGGATAAATAGTTTTCATTAATGATGTTGATGAATAGGATAAAAAGATTAGGGGGATTTTCCTTTCTATGGGATATATAATGAATTATTAGTTTTGAAATACATATATGTGGATAAAAAAAATTTCAACAATCTTTGTATTAAATAGAAAGTGGATATTGAAGATCTCTTTTGATGTTGGTTAAAAAATTATGAGTTTTGAGTTCATTAAGATTCAATTAGAAAATATTGTATTTAACATTATAATAAGAGTTAGATAATTCTAAAAATCCATAATCTATTTTTTATTATGTTTTCTAGATAGCCCTCATATTGATGGATTCTGACATCATATTTATTGTGAGGATATTTCATTTGTTTTTATATTGTTTTGATGTATTATTTATAATCAACATGATCATAGATTTTTGGGAGTCTAATGAGAGATAAGGATGACATAAAATTATGATTAAACAAAAATGATGTATAAACCTTGAATTGTATTTTAGAAAAAAATTTGGTATGTATATCAAAAGATAGTATGGTATTGAGATTTATTTTTACTTTCCTTGGTACCATGATATATTTTATATGGATTTATATTTTCTATATGGATAAAGACCATACAAAAGTTATTATTATTACATTGTTGTAAAATATGAAAATAATTTTTTATTTTTGTTACTATTATTATAGTTTAATGGTGGATTTGATTTTCTATTTGCGCATATGATAAGATCATGATTTTAAGCGCCACTATATTGCTGATGATAAATTCAATTTTAGGGGTATCATTTTCTATGTTTAAATTTATCGAAAAAACCATATTCATTTCTCATTGGAATCATGCAATGGTTGAGGTGACCATGTTATAGTTAGAATAAAAATTTTTCTCGATCGTATTAATGTGGTGATGAAATAGAAAAACATTCCCAAGATCATAGATCAATATATGATGGGTTTAATAAAAAAATATTTATATTTTAAGGTCCTTGATCAACCTGGATCAACCCTTTTAGCATGTCCCAAGATCAAGTTTCTTAGAGGAGGATCGATTTATGTTTAAAGGGACTTGAATACTAAAATATATATGTAGGTATATTACATGCTATATAATGTTACAATAAGTTAATGTATGCTTCAAAATGTTTTTTTAATCACAATTTTAAAAAGTGACCCATTTATCAGTGGAATACAAACCCTCCAGATTAAACTGTGGGAAAAGGGATGACCCTTCTGATAAATCCCCAATGATAAATTTTTAAAAAAATATCACCTTCTTGTGTTTTTCAAACACCATGGTTTCAAAAAATCACTCTTAATGTTGTATGTGTTGGTATTTATAGTATTCCTTGCAGTTGTAGTTTTTCTTTAATGCTATTACATATGTGCAATTGGATTTTATATTACAATGGATTCTGAATTGGATTTTGTTGGTGTTTACCTTATCGCTATCTCTCACATGTATTCTCTTAGAGTGTAATACCTCCAACATTGTTATTTTATATAACCTCAGTTCTAGTTTCCATCATGCTGCATACTGGAGGTGGATCTCAGGTGTCCCTATCTCTATTCTCCAATTTCTAGACTAGGAAGAGTACACCTAGTGTATAGGGTTTCATGACATGGTGGTATCAAAGGTCCATTTTATGTATATGATGGAGTTTGGAGTTAGTAACATATAAGGTGGTCTGGTATATTAGGGAAATAGTATTTGATAAGATTATCAATAATTGAAAACATGAAAACCCAACATTGAAATGGGTATTTAGGCCCCCCTGTGATCTGATGAATATAAATCTAAGTTTATTTCTGATTTAATGTGAGTTGATACTGGTTATAAGGTAGTGAAAAAGGAATAGATAATTAATCATTATTCATTGAAACTATGTTTGAATGGGTGGACCATGTTATAGGTTAAGCTAAAAATTGTAAATGAAAATAGTTAGTTAATTTTAAATTCTTCCATATTCTAGTTTAACAACTCTAAATATTTTATCTTTTATTTTCATTGATCTAGGAAAAAATTCCTATTATGTTCCCACAGATGATGTTCAATGGTATGTGCCATCAAATCCTCATAGGGTAGAGGCTGGAAGGAATGAAACATGGAGGTGGACACCCAGAGAGTTTCATCAGCAGTGTCTTCCAAGTTACAAGAGATCTGTTTTAGAAGAAATATTGGAATATTGGTTGGAGGTGGTTTAGATATCCATTAGATAGAACATTTCATGAATGGAGAACTCATATTAATTTTTTCTGAATATGTAGTGTGTGGTAGCGAGAAAATGTTAGTTCTTTCTCATTAGAGATTGTTAGATAGAGAAAGTCTCATGAGATATGTTTTGAGATATGTTTATAACTAAGTATCTTTATTTGAACATGAATTCATATAGTAACTAGGATCTGATTACCCTTAGGTAGGAGATCTTCAGTGTGAGAGAGTTCAAGATCCATTTTAAGAACCATCTACGATATGCTTGAGACCAGTTTCAAGATGAGGAGGTTGGGGCATGGAATTTTGATGTGTCGTTGGAAACATTATTCAAGCACAAGGTCACCCAATATGTGATGGATACATATATGGATGTGATAGTGATATCAGCGCTAATTTAGAGAAGTTTATCTATACCATGATCCCTATGATAAGGAATTATTCAATATTATAGATTAAGTATAGATATGGTCGTGGGTTCCTAGTAGTTAGGACAGAAGAGATTCCAATTACCATGGAGTCGGTCTTGACCCTCGGTGACTCATTTATTCGGGAGAAGTGGATCTATAATTTATGATAATGGATTAGAATAATGTTTTTATGGGTGAAATGGTAATAAATGTTGAGAGTTATCGGCTATTCTATGCAGTTTGGGTGTGCCAATTGTTCTGTTTCAAGATCCTCTAATGAGGTAGTTCTAGTCGTGAAATCATCAGCTATTTTATTCTATTTGGGATTAGTAGATAGTATATGGGTGAGTAATAGGATATCCCTGGGACCCTTCCCATCTACCGGGATAAAATGTTAGCCATGGTGGTTGGTTCAACATGGTTAGATAGGACATGATCAGGTTGTGGTCAGCTTTATGCTTTATAGTTACAAGTGCTAGGTGAGACATACATCGTTCGAGATACCTTATTTTATTTTATACATGAGTTCTTGACTTTTTTTATCCGAGAGTGAATATTTCTTAATATTACACACCATTTGGCATTATTTTTTACTTGAGGTTGAAATATTTCTATTTCCCTTAGAGTCGACTATGCCAGTTGGAGTTCGAGTGGACTTATTTTATGTCTTCAAAAATTGCGAGCTTGTGCTCGAGAAGCACCATTGTTCAATATATTTCTACTGTTTATGGAATAAATATAAATCATACACAAAATTTACTTATTGTATTTATTGTAGGTTATTATGTATTACATTAGGATCCATGTTGTGTTCTTTAATGCAGATAAAGATCTAATAGTGTTTCTTGGAGAGCATGACCCATAAATGTGTCAGAGGTTTATTTTGTCCATATTATCCATTATAGATGAGATGATTCTAATTTATTCATATATTCACCAATTTTCATTTCCCAAGGTTTCATAAGAGTACCCTATTTTAATTAAAGATGATTTTTTTGCTTTACCCCTCGATGAGATATCCAATTCAGAATTGAACAATAGTCAGGATTGTATATTATCTCGATGTCTCCAAATAGTACTGAACCTTATGTGATTCATGAGCTATGTATATAGCTAAATAGTATATTGCATTTTGGTTATGTTCATCCTATGATGAACCTATTATTTCTTGAAAATGGATGATGGATGTTTGCAGTTGTGTGTCAATTATAATCAATTATACCGAGTGACATTGAAAAACCACTATCTAATACCTCATATTATTATTTATTAGATCAATAAAATTGGAATATATGGTTCTATAATATAGATATTTGGTCAAGATATCATTATATGTCTGTAAAGTATTATGATATACAATATAATTATTTACATTGTCTTCATGGGAATTGATTGTCTGTTGTGATGTCGTTCAGTGTAACGAATGTTCCTCCTATGTTTAGGGGGTTAATTAACACTGTGTTTAGTTACTTCATTTATATTTTCATGGTGTTATTCATTTACAACATCATTTTGTACTCTATTTAATTTGGGGAGAATATAGATCATCTACATGCCATTTTGGTAGTTTTTATTTTGACCAATTTTTTGGGATGTTCTTATAGTGTGAGTCTTGGGATCAAGAAGGCCGTTTCATTGGGGATTTTGTATCCCATTAGGTATTAACTATGGAAAAATTTAATATATATATATATATGAAGTGGTTTAGTGGTTATCCCCCATGATAGTGGTATAGGTGTGTAGTTTTCTTGGTCTCTTTGGATATTATATGAGGTACATAGTTTATTTCTATCAGGTTGAGACTCCACTGACATTATTTACTAGAAATAATGATGTGTTATTTTGTTTTGATTAGTGTCGTAATGATTTTGAGTATATAATGGAGAATATGGTCATTGAAACAATTCTTTTTCTCCTAATAGAAGAATGTTAGTTTGACTTTTTCTAGGATTCTTTGCATCTTGGGATGGTTTATGTTCTGATTCTATAGAATTATTTCATTTTTATATGGGTATCTAAATTTAATTCCTGGTTAGTGTAAATATTCCACCCATGTTCTTGAGTTGGTAGTGGAAGTGTTTTCTCTAATTTTTTGGTTATATAACCACCTAAGATAGAATTTTTTGGTCTTCACCAATCATAAGAGCCTGACATATGTTTTATCTCAATTTTACACAAAAATGATCCAATATCGGTGGATGCAGTTCTTATAAGACCATGTATTTGAGATGTCATATACAATTGGAAAGGGGATTTCATGGCCAATGCACAGATCCCAAAGTCGTGTAGTGGTGTATAGTGTGAATTTTATGATTCATAGAGAGTGTTGAAAGATAAATCAACATTTCATCTAAATAAGTGAGATGTTGGGGGATGATTTTTTTTCACGTGATGGTTCAATCATCTCTGCTGAATTAGGTGGAAGATTCACATTTTGGGGACAATGAGTTTGAGTTATAGATTTTACAATTTGTCTGATGTGAGGCCCAATAAGTTTGGTCATAGGGGGAACAACACATTGTTTAATTTCATTGAAGGGTTTTGTACCTTTGGAAATGTGTGAGATGGTTCTCAAATAGTTCCATAGTTTTCCTTGGTCAGGACATCCTAACATGAAAAATGTGTACCGATCATTGAGGGATAAATTTTGGTTTCTATGGTTTTTACATGCAATTTTAATGTTTCTATCTCAATGTTAGTTCTTTCATAAGGTGAAGGTCATTCACCTAGTTCCAATTGGGTTTCTCCAGCTTTTAGATGTTCTTTATTAGACATGGGAGCACATATTGATGGAAATTTATAGGCTTACCATAAATATAGGGAGGATATGATTCTATATGTGTGGTAGTGTATCATTCGAAAATATAGTCCTTTGTTATTGTGATCCAGGAGTTGTGATCAGTGGAGTTTTTATCAAGGAAATATCTTGAAGAGGTGGTTAGACTCCACGTGGTTCCAAGGATGATCATTTCTAATTGAGATCCTCATTTTACTTATAGGTTTTGAGTGGTCTTTAACATATTTTTTGTTCTCATCTATTCATTAGCATTGATTTTGATATACAAATGTCTGGTCATCCAGAATGGACCATCCTAATTCTTCATGGCCGGTTTCGCTCTTCTGTCATGAATTTTGGAGGTTCGTGGATGAGGAACCTTCCCATTGTATAGTTTTATTAAAACAATAATTTTCACTCCACCATAGGTAAGACATCATTTTATGATTTTTATTGAAAACCATTTCATTATCTATTATTCTAGATTAGGGTCATAGAGTCAACAATTCTCAAACTAGAACAGGTATGGAGTACAACATAGAGGGTTCATGTGATTCACGGGAGGTTGGAAGCTATGTTGGATCATCGAAAATCATATGATAATCATCAAAAGATACCTATGGAGCTCAAAAATTGGGGATCATTTGTTCTTTAAGGTGACTCTCCATAATGGGAAGTGAATGATAAATTTTGAGATTATGTTTCTCCCTGTTTTGTTGTTCCTTTCATGTTATTCTCTGATGTTATAGTCATATTGTATCTGAGATCACTTCCCCCATAGATGACCTAGATACATGATGTTTTTCTTGTGTCACAGCTCCATATATATCATCATAGTGAGTCTTAAGTCATCAATTAGGGAGATATCGATGTTAATAATGATGCGACCTTTGAGGAGATACATGTATAGTTCTAGGACCACTAGGAGAAGGTGTTTGATGTGAAACATATCACCTTTCTTTGTGTCTTATGGATGCACAGTGGAATAAAGTAGAGTACCTAAGAGTGTGAGTTGTAGATATGATCATAGAATCTAAAAATATTTAATGTTTATGTCTTATCTGGTAATAATATTTGTTTTTTGGATGTACATATTTTCTATCTTATTATATAGTGTTCTCTTGTTTCATTTTGTGGTATACTCTCATTGATTGGTATACACCAGAGGATAATGGTTATGAGGTGGTTTAGCTTATTTTATGGTTTCATTATATTCTTTTAGTGTGGTGGTTGAGATACTATAGTGGTGATATCCTTGAGAGTTCTCACATGAGTTGAGTATTTGGATTACCCATTTATAATTATTATGTAGGTTGGTTTTGGATTATCATTGATGTGAATATTTTGAGAGGTAACAAATGTAAGGGTCGGGATCTCTATGGACTGACCCTTTGATCATTTTTGAAGACTGAGGATCTTCATAGGAGGCTTGGAGTATGTATTGAAGGACTCAGATACTCAATGATGGATGTATGGATATTTCATTCTATGTAAAGTTACATGATGTGAATGCGTGTTCATGATGTGTAATGAAGTAGAGTATTAATAAAACAAAGTGACACATTATTTTTTGGGAATTGGTCCTTCAGGATTAAATGACTAGATAGTGGATAACATGATGTGCAAATCTCCAATTATATATGTATTAAACAATTTCAATCACTCATTTATTTTAAAACTTTTGGCTATGACACCTCTCCCCTAGTTACAAGATACCACAAATCCCCATCATCAATGTATTTAAAATACATTTCTGAAGGATTGATCTCTATATTCTCTCCATCAATCCGTAGAGATCCTCCATTGATCCAATGAATGTCAAACCTTTGTTATTGTAGTTTATTCAATCTATTTCCTCTATCTATTCATTTCCTTGCTATGGAGATTTATCTACATGTATCTAAAGTAGTTTTTTTGGTTTATTGTTAGTGAGTTATTGGCGTCGCATTCTCAGGTAAATTGTAGTTCTTATTGGATAAGTGACTATGATCTATAGTGTTTGTCTGTTCTCATGTAAATAACAATGACGCCCTTTTTGTGTTACGAGATTCATTTCTTCTCTTTTATTCATGTGAGATCATAAATTAGAATGATTTATCCTGTATAAAGAAAATGACATCAACCTAATACTTACATGGAATAGAATAATGATTTGGTATTGATCACATGCCGATGTAGCTATTTTGCATCGTGATAACAATTTCATCTTGTTTATTTAGATAAAGGGGTATATATGCAGATCTGTTAATTTTTGGAATAGCATGTGGAATTAGTAAATAACATAATGATTTATTTAATTGATAATTAATTTTATAAATTAATAATTTGGAATGTTTAGTGAATCTGATTTTTGGTAATATTAATTGGGTAATAATGTTTAGCTGTATTGACCTTTCTTGTTCAAATAAAATTTAATAAAGGCATAAATAATATTAATATTTTTTTAAAACAATTTTAGGGTTGTTAAAGTAATTGTTTAATTAATTTTTTACATCTTGTTTTACCTTGTTTGTGATGTTTCTTGTAGTTGGAACCTTTAAATAAAGAATCGAATAATTCAATATGGAATAATAATTAGTTAAGTGAAGAAATAATATTGTTTTTGGGGCCCATGATTCCCAAATTCATGAAAATGAAGAGTGTATTGTGCTTTGGGGCCATGAGGTATTTTTTAGTGTCAGTGTTAAATGCCTTTCTTTAGGGCCACGATCCTGGTTGATATGTTTATTTTCGATTGTTTTTGATGTGACTTAAGACTGGGATAGTTATGCCTAAAGTTTTGTTGTGGTATATGGGTCGGGAAGGCTAAAATTTGATGTGAGTCTCATATGGATGAGCATTGATGGATGTTGTGGTATATGGTGTGGGGAGGACTTTTTATTTTGGTGGTAGTTGAGGCTTCTGATCGAGGGATTTAGCTGGATAAGCATGTGGGTGTTAGGAATGAAATTATGGATGAAAGAACTGGTTAGATCAAATCTTACCAAATGATATTAATGTGTTATTCTTATTTGAATATATTGTTTGGCTGATGTCTAGGTTGTTATTTTAACATCATTAATTTCCTCACGGGTTGAGAAATATTGATGTTTTTGGGTTTACAACTTGTTTTGTTTCATATAATGTTTTCTTAGAGTTCCTGGTAATATAGGATGTAATGTTGTTAATAAATGAATAAATTTTTAACCTATGGTGTTGGATCATATTGGGATGCAATTTTGTGGTTATAATTCTTCGAATTCTTGGATTCAAGTTTCTTATGCCTGGAGGGCATGGAACACTGTTGTAATTGTAATGAAATGTATTCAAGAAAATATTAATAGTTAATTAATGGTTAAATAATTAAATACCATTAAGTGAAAGTGATGAAAATGAATAATATAATTTAATTTATATCATTAAATGGTTCTCTTCTTATAGGATATGTGGTCCAAGCTATAACAGTATGGAGTCTGAGAGACTTCAGCTGAATTTGAGTTCAAGGATATGTTCTGCCCATTTTTTGTTTTGAGCTATATTATATCATGTAAATTATCTTCTTTTATATGCTAATATAACATGTCTATTAGGGGAAACTAAACCCAAGGTATTATGAGAGTTGTTGGTTCATTACACAAAATCATTGTGATAGGATGGATGGATGACTACTCCCATAGGCCCTGTAGTCTTCTCATGGTAGTTACATGTGCGAGTTTTCATGACTATTATTTTCCACATATATTTTTATAGAGGGAAATAAATTCTTGTGGTTTTTTCACACACATTTATTCTAGATACAGTTTTCTAAGAGTTAGTATAGGTATAAATTGCATAGGCTGTTATGGATTGCGGATTTTAACTCAGAGCATGGGAAGTAATGGATTGAGGAATAATACCCAATTTATGATAAATGTTATATGGGTTATAGTGAATCTTGGAAACTAACTGGTTACTTTTGGTTATGCATATGTGGTGGTGTGTTGCATGAGGTTCACATTGTGGTGCTTCACTGAGGGTTTTTTTCTAACCTTTTTGGCAAGAGATTCTAAAGATATGAAATGTTGGGGTATAGTAGAAAACTCGTTGGGACGTAGTAGCATGGCACCATTGATATTCATTATTATATTATGTTATATTATATGTGATACTTAGTGACTGTATCCATGGTGAAGTAATAAACTTATTATTCATACTTTGGTGATGAGTTAATATTAATTTTTTATCATTATTCTTTAATATTATTTCTTTATCTTTTTCACGAGAGGCTCCACATAGGATCCTACCAAGTAAACTATCATAAGAACACTATATATATAAATTAATATTTTCATTTAGTTTTTATATATTTGTTTGGAGATTAGATTTGTTAAAACTATATTTAGGTTTGTAGAAGCTTTTTGGGCATCAGGGTCATCATCATCTTTACCTTTTATTTGGGTAATTGTCGTTTCACTTGCAGTTGCTGTAGTTCTTATATGTCATTACATATGTGAACATTGGTTTTCATTTATATTGGAGTATGAAAAATAGTTGGATGGTGTATGTCTTGTCTTTCTCTTTCGCATGTGTTATATTTTAGGGTAATTCCTCTCATCTATTTATTTATTATACCATCAAGTGTAGTCACCATCCTAGGGCTTACTGGAGGCGATATGTGGGTTTATCAATCTTCCTTATCCCATTTCAATCCTAGGTGGGGTACAAATTTTTGTGAGGGTGTCATGACCATTATAATGTGAATATCCACATAAAATCAATGGAGATAAAGTCTATAGTCATGGTAAATGGATCTATATAGACCAGAAAACACCACATCCTATTTATTTTCACCATGTCATGGTTTCGGTAAAATTATACAACTGTTAATATTTTTAATGGTTCTAATAAGAATAATATTTAGACTGATTCCCATGAATTATAAGGAAAATTACATTAACTGATATTACAAATTAATATTAGTTTATTTTTATATACTAATTCTATTACCTACTTCATTTTTTGTTTAGTTTTTGGGATGAATGTTTTAAAAAATCAGTATGTATTCATTGTTTTACAATTCCAATTATGATTTAAAAAAATATAGTTAAAAAATATGGGTTTTAACTTGTTGATTCTATTTGTGAAATCATATCTTGTGTACTTTATTGAAAAAAATATTTTAAAATAAATGATTTTTTATTAAATTCAATATTTTGTTAATTTTTAGTCATTTTTATTAGGTATTTTCATCAATAAATTTTCCATTAATTTGGATTTTATATAGAGCTAATGATCAATTTATTCCTCCCACATGGGTTTCATTATGATTTCATATTCATTTTATGAGTGACTATTTTAGGTAATGTTTTATTTTCTCAAATATAATTTATATTTTATAAAACTCATTTATTATTTTTTATTTTATTTTCTAAAAATAGAAATTACATTCAAACCCATGATTCATGTTTATCTAAGCATTGATGTCTTGTTATTTGAGTGGGTTTGAATCATTTTTTATTCACTATCTTCTATTATTTAAAGAGTTTGTGTAATATTGATTTTATTGCGGTAGGTGTTTCTACAACATCACTATTTTTAATAATTCAACGGGTTTTTGTAGTTCGGAACATGATTTTACACCTAAATAAAATAATTATATATTATTTTTTAATGGTTTGCCAATAATATAAATTTTTCTAGTTTTTTTGAGTCACAATGCGGTGGATTTGAAAAAAATAATTTTTTTTACAAATTTAGTTCAAGTTCATAGACACCACCAGATTGATATGATGTGTAAGAATTTTTCTATGAAAATAAGTTATTAAAATTTCATGTTTCGTTAATTTTAGGTTTTGAATTGTGGATTTTTTCATGGATTTTTGTTTTTTATATTGATATATGAGCGTGTTTGGAAAATAATATTTTATTAATGGCTTGTTATATTTTTTTATTGAGTATTTACTATAAAAATGTGTTTTTAGAAATCATGTTATTATCATTTGAGGTGTATTTTTTATTAGATTCATGATTTATCTTCAAAAAATATATTTATTAATATAGGTTTATATTATAAAATAAATTTCATATTTGGAAATTAAAATAGATTGTTTCTAATATAAAAGGCAATGTTGAAATTATTTCCCCCTCTAATAATCATTTTTATCTATCACTTATGTGATATGTAGGGATTAATTTTGTATTATTAATATAGAATTATAATAGTTAAATATAGGGTGTTCAGATGTGATATTTCATTTTTTCGTATTGATTATTTTAATGTTATGATTAGATAATATTATTTTATTCTCACCATATATTACAAAAATCATTGTCAAATATTAATAACTCTATTTAACATCAAAAAATGAATTCTATGATAATTATTATTATAGTCTGGATTTCATCTCCTAGTATTTTTTATTTATTGGATATTTGGAGTATTAGTTGGATAACCAATTGATATCATGTAATGAATTTTGTTCCAGAAACACAACATAACATGATAATTAGGCCAAACCAAGCATTTTTAAAGTCATATAATTTGACTTTATAGTATTCTCACATGGTTTATTTTATGGGCAATTAAATGAAACACGATGTTTTTGAAAGGAATATTAATTGACACATATATTTGATGTTATTTCTTATATAATTATTTTCATAGAGGAGAGTAGATTTACTTTTTGAATTTATTTATCATGTAGTTATTAGTTGTAGTAATTTTTTTTATCATTTAAGAATGAATTTAATTCAAAATTTATTTATTTAGTAAAATTTTCTCAAATGAAATGGTTTTCTAAAAAAATTACTCGAATGAAATTTTTTATAACATCCCTTTTTTACTAAAAAAAATACATTCTATCATATGAATTCTTAAGGAATATCCATTCATTTACATAAATTTTTCCAGTATTTATTTATAATTGGAGTATACTTGACTCTTTTATATTTCATACATGTATATAATTTTTGAATGAAATAGAAATTTTGGTAAAATTTATTTTATTTCCTATAATAAAATATAATTAAAGGATATTTATATTACATTATTTTAATATATTAGTTCAAAATACAATTTTAAATGGAATAATAATGATTCACGATTTTATATTATTGTGTATTTTCTCAAAAGATACATACTAATGCTTTTTGGTATGTGGTCCTCATGTATTTTGTTGGAATATAGGTTCTGGATGTCTTGTTGGATTTATTAAAATATTCATTTTAGAGTCATGTGGTTGTTGATACCAAGTGGTGACATCATGGGGCCTAGTGATACCTTGGGTGGTATTTTGGTATTGATGGATCATTTTGTGATATGTTATGTAATTGAATTATTTGATTTAATCTCTATTTCAATCATATGTGGTGGATAATAGATCATTTTTTTCGGATTAACATTCCATATAATTCATTTATGGAAGTTAATTTATTGTGTTATACATTACTTGATATCAAAATTATTTGGAAAATATTAATTTAATTTGGAGTCAGTTTTGAATACATGGATACATAATTCTAATTACTTATTGAGAGTATATGTAATTATTCATTATATTGGAGGGTGATATTATTACTACATGGTACCCCTGATACCATATGTACATATCACTAGCTCATAGTATTTATAATTTTCATTGGGCCTTTTAGAGGGCCGAGTCGAGAGACATGATTTGTTGATTCTAACATGTTCATTGATTTTTGTTATCATTGATCTATTTTTATTTAGGGAGGAATTGTAGATATGATATATGATCCTAAAAAAACCAATGTAAGGTGTGAATTTTTGTCTAGAAAACTAAATTTCATATATGAACTTTAGTTACTATTTTTTTGGGTTCATCTCTTGTATTTATGTTTTACTTTTTGGGTAAATGTGATACGGTGATGTTTTTTTTCAACTATCATATATTTTATAGAGGTTCAATGATTTATATGGGAAAAACCAATGTTTTTGGAGTGAATGTGATTGAATTTAGTATGTTTAAATTTATATTTCATTGTTCTAGAAACCATGAACAATCAATGCACATACTTATATGTAGATCTAGTAGGGATTTAAATGTTTATGAATGGATTGGGGAACTATGGTTCCAAACAATTAAACATTGTAAATCTACCCAATTTATAAAGTTTGTTTTTCTGATGATTTTTATATATACTTCTTATTAACAATGTATTATTTGAGTGTAATTTATGGTATTATTTTTAGATATTGATGTTATTAGGTATTATTGTGTTTGATAATATATTATTGGGAATTTATTTACCTTTACAATGTTAATGTTTTGGGTCTATATTATTTATTTCATAATTATTTTTAATTTAACTATAAAAAACATGAAAAAAATATGTTCTTTTCCTGGTTTTAATGTTCATGAAATATATTTTAAATTTTCTATAATATGAAACACTACTTTACAAATATAAATGAAATTTTACTAATGGTGATTTCATTGTTTTCAATAAATATAATTTCATTGTTTATGTAATCAATTTTTTAAATGTGTATTGATGTAATATTTTTTTGTACAGTTTACCTATATTAATATTTTTGAATGTAGTTTATTTTTATTGTGATATTTGAAATTTATCATTATAATAATGAAATAATTATTATATATTAATATTTTCTTGTGATATATATTTATATATATATGAAATTTAATATTGTATAATTTTATTGAGTTATACGATTTATGGATTTTAGAGTATTCCTTCTAGAAATATATTATAAATTTTGGGAAATAATGATATTTGAAATTTTTTACTGAGTATTAATTCTAATGTTCATGATACACACCATTCATATATTGAACTATCCCAAAATATGGACGGGGTAGAAGAGTTGAACCCATTTAAATGACTAGAATATATGTTTGAGTTTCTAAATTAGATCCCAAAATTGATTCATGGTATCCATGATCATCCTATGGAAATTAAGTGGATGAAAACGTTAAAAGGAATTTTCAATTCATTAGAATTTCCTAAATCCTAATATTCTAATGTTTATGGAGACACTTTTTTTGGAACATGTCCGAAATGGTGGAATATTATCATACTCTGAAACCCTATGACATGTAGTTTCAGTATTTCCTGATTAGGATAATTAAAAATCATTATCCTAATAATGTAATGTTATATAAGGCCATGAAATTCTTCTATCATTACTAAGAATATTGAATGAATGGAAAATATGTGGAATATTACACAAATATTGCATATTTATCTCACAAATTAGTTTTTACTGACTCATGTAATTCATGATTAGTCAAATACATTGTCTGACCAGTCCTCTACAAGGTTATTTTCATTCGTTTTTATCAAATTTACTATAATTGGTTGACAATACCATATCCATATTAGATTTTTTGGGAGTAAATCATGTGGCATGTCATGATTATGTATCATAATAGGAATTTAAGGGTAACATGTTCTAGGAGAACTGTAATAAATTGTAGTATATGAATGATTATAATGATTATATGAGAAAATATTTACATTATATCACTATCCAATGACCACTGATATATATTAAATATTGAAAAATTTACCAGTCAATAATTTTTGGATCAAAATCATAAAATATTAATCATCAATGGTACTATCTAGGTCATATTTTGAAATTACCTATGTGGAAATATCAATAGGTAAATTAAAACTATTCATTGAATACATATATGAAATAAAATTCAATAGAGTTCATGCATATTGTATTGGGACTCAAAAAATTATAATTTTACACACACTGTTGTTGTACCTTTATCTTTTCACATTTTACATCATATGTACAACTATTCCACATTTATCTACCTCATATTAATGTGTTATCTATATGATATTTTTTAATAAAATACCATGTCTATTTTATATTAAATTGAATAGAGATTACACCAATATTTGTTTGGGTGGTTCAAATTAATGAATATTATCTCCATTTCCACTTCAATGATAGGAGAAGATTATTATGGAGGTGCATTATGATAATGGTGTATCATATTAATATTTTTTTTCTTATATGGTGAATCATAATTGGTGGGTATAACAACAGATGTAATAAATTTCCTAATAAAATGTTTCAGAGATTAATCATTATTATCGTAATGATCTTACTCAGTATAAATTCAAATTTTCATATAGTATCACATGTTAATAGTATATACAATAATAGTATTTAAATTATTGTTGAGTAATGAGTTTTTTTAGGATAAAAATCATAGATTATAAATAATTTTCACCATGTAATCAATTAATTATATTATAATATTTCGTGTCCTTGAAATTTTAAGGATTACTAGTGAGTCAATATGTATTGGTATTTATTAATCATGAATGGTTTTGAAAGAAAATGTGTATTATAGTATAACCATTATAAATAGTTCCATATATTTTCTCTCCATTATATTTTTTATGATGGATATTACATCTATTTCAATTCCAATTTCAATAGGTCAAGATATGAGAATTTGAATAAGATGTTTTTTTGGGTGACATATTATTCATTTTAAGAGTTTCTAAGCAATATAATAATATGGTAAAATTAATACATATTTAGGATAATGTGATACAATAAGTTCTTGTTTTTTTAATTTTTGATAATGGTTTGGTTACATAATGTGGTGTGGTTAAATGCCTATTGACACACCAATGTAACTTTTATCTGCATACATGAATTCTCTTACCTAATCAATTTAATTTATTGTGTTATTGTTTGTAAAATTTTGAATATTTATGATGCATTCTTGGATTCAAGGTTTATTCATTATTTTATGAATTGTTTATGTAAAAATATATATTGAAACATACTAATCCCATTAGAAAATGCATGGTTTCAACAAAATTTGTTTATCATAGAAAATAATTATTCATATTACATGAAAAATAAAATTTTTATTTTTTAAATTACATTTTAATTATATGATTCACATACACATTCCTTATTCTATATGGGATATCTAGAAATACCAATGAAAAATTTAAATTTAGTCATGATAGATCTACGATGATTCCCTATTGATTTTCAAGTGATTAATATAGATAGTATTCTATTTTCTCATTATTTATTAATATTATCTTCTTCTAAAAAAATAAATATTATTTATATTTTCGATAAATATCAATAGTGTTTGAACTCACACATTTTTTTAAATCACGAGTTTTATGATATTTAGGTTGAAAAGATACAATTTCTCTTATTCATCATTCATTATTTGAATAAATCATCTCATTAACATTGGATTAAGATATATGTTTCAATCTCATTGAATGTATTTCATATTTTCTCAAGCTATTGGAATTCAATCATTATTATATACCTTAATAAAAAATTATAATATATATTAATGTTTGTTGAGTGAATTTCCATGAATAACAAGGTTTTCCATTCAGAATAAGGTAATGATTTAAATAATAAATGGGGTTTAAATGAAGTATAACTATAAAATTTTTACATGTTTCATAAAATGTATAATATTGTTTCTCTGCAAAGAAATTATTATAAGTGATATATTTTATTTTTTTCTTTCTAGGATAAGTGATTCATGGTTTTTAAATTTATTCATTAATATATAGTTTTCTCTAATTGTTGATGTTTAATCATCTATACTTTTCTGCTTTTCTTATTATGTATGTTATAATTTTTTATGTTTATTAAAGATAAATATATTTTCAATAGAGTCTTTATTAATGTTTATATAATAATTTTGATCTAAACAATTGATGTTCATGACATCGATTAATTTAATAAAACTAGAGTTTTATCTATCATGTAAAAAAATTATTTTTATTCTATAAAAGACACCATTAGAATGTTTTCACATTTTTAGCATGAACTATTTTATTTTGAATGTTTTGTTGTATAAAATCATTATTATTTTAAACTTGATATTTTTTGTTTTAATTTTTTTTTGATAATATCAGGAGATGTAGTTAGATAAAGTCCAAATATCAATCTGAATATTCTAAGGGATTCATTTTTTTTCTTATTGTGTTTGACTGATTAAGGGGTAGTACAGTGTCCCTAAAAATTATATTGAAGAAGGATTATAATATATTTAACTTATAGTAGTAAAAAAATAATATTTATGTATGTAAATTTTTTTGATGTTTTATTAAAGGGGGACGAGTATGAGAAATTAATAAAGAATTATATAAAATATGTTATTTGTTTTAACATGTTAATATACATTAAGATAAAAATTATATAATTTAATTAAATTAGAATGATATGTGTAATAATTTTATGAAATTCATTATAAAATTTTATGGTTAAACTATATGTATGTCATAAATTATTCTTATAAGCTACTGAAGAATTTTGGTGGATTTACCTATTATATCAATTAGAAATATAACTCACCATAATATCAGATGATGAAAGATAATGATGTCTAAATGTTATAGTTTATATGATTTTTAATATTTTATAATTTTTAAATTTATTTGAGTACAAAGTGATAACCGCTGAAATATAAAATGGGACCCCTATTTAAAGATTATTCATGGTAAATAATGGAGAAATTTTCCAATGTTTAATATATTATTTTTTGTCACAATTTATATTAATTCATAATCCACATAGATAATTGATTTTCAATTTATTTGGATATAATAACGATTTTTTCAAAACCATTTTGAAGAAAATTATAAGTATTCACCCACTTATGAAAGAATTTCATGAAAATGTTAATTTGGGTAAAAAATTTGGCTATGTATGATATCCCTTTGTAGTGAAGAGTTTAAATAAATATTATATTATGATTTCTAAAGTAATATATTATAAAAGGGTCAATTTTCATGATAAACTTGAACACTCATACTTGTTGAATTTATATGTTGCATGTTTTAGGATGTTTTTTTGTGAGCAAGAGTATAAAAAATTCATCAAATAAATATTATTTTTAAAATATAAAAAATGAAAAAATACATTATTATATGGATTTATATGAAATCAAAAAGATGATATATTAATATGAATGGTTATGATATTTATTTTCTTTTTAGTGAATATTAAGGTAACGTTTTTTGTAATGGTATATATTCATAAATATAATTGCGTGAAGTAATACAGTGGAAGTATTCTCTAATAAATTCCATATATATTATGTAGGGAACCTAAAAAGCATCAGTGATACTTTAACAAGTGACATTTTAGTGGGAAAACTCTTATTTTTCTAATTTTTTTTTACTTTGTAGGGAATATGTTTTAAAAACTATTGATTTTTTTGAATAACTTAGGTAAATCACTAAGTTCTAAAAAAATATCATCTTTAAATTAATTTTGTGTGTGAATGTTATCATATATGATAAAATTGTAATTATAATCAATCATGTGTATAAATATATGGTGACACATGTTTTTGATATTATCATGTTGTTTTAAAATTATAAGATTATGAAATTTGTTGAGTTTCTTTAAAATTGTGGAGTTTTCTCAATATTTAGCTAAATTGTTAAAATAAAAGAAAACAATGTTGAACTCTATTGAAAAATATTCTTGCGATGAGGAATAATCTTAGAAAATAATTCATTGTGTATTGAAATGACTTACTTAGTTCATTAAGATGACTTCATTTTCTTCATCAATGAATTATATATATTTGAATAAAAGGAAATGAAAACATAGATAAGAGTGAATTATCCCTAAATAATAATAAAGGTTGTGATCTTGGAATTATGTTTTCATAGTTGATAAATATATCCACATTAATGTGTATAATAGTGGATTTTAACAGATCCAAACATTGTCAATAAGTTCTCCATGGACATAGTCCATTTTTGTGAATCTTGTAAAATCAAATCATCTAGGGGATGATTAACTTTTATGTATATTAATGAATTTTTTTAGATTTACTACTATAATATGTGAGGGGTTAATTTTCAACAATACAATTTGGTAGAGAGTTATGAATAATAGGGAAATGAAATCATGAAAATACATTGAATTAAACTACGCCCTATTAACCCTCCTCTTTGTGTGTGTCTTATTTAAATAATTATTATTAGAATCTAAATTTTTTAAAGGGATATTTATTTGACAGGTTGATAGTGGTTCTATATAGTTTTAATTTTTTATTATGTTTAGGTTGTGTTGAGACATTATTGTTTATTTCTCTCATCAATTTATAAAATTCATTGGAAACCATGGTTATCTAATTGAAAAAGTAGTGTTTAGTACTATAATAGTTGAGATTGCAAAATATATAAAATACATTAATTAAATTTATAACTTATCTATAGGGATCAACATGCAATGAGGATAGTGAGAGAGTAATGATGATTTTTTCACCTAAAAAGGAAAATACTTCCCAAGAACATATACTATTTTATTCATTAGTTCAAATGTAGTAGTTCTTTGGAAAAATTTTACGTCAATATTTATATTATAATTATTTTGAAATACATTCTATAGTAATATTTGATTTTATGTTTTTATTATATATATTTTTTTTCGTAGTTCATATGTAATTTCAATATATTAATTTGAAGCCTCTGTAGTCATTCATCTATATTTCTATATTATTGTCTTGTACTTATATCACATTAATTACTATAGTTATATTTTACCTATATATAATTTTTTTCTACAATTAAATCAGAATGAAATGTTTCATCCAATAACATATTTACAAGAAAATATTTTATACCTTTATGATCACACATATAATATTTAAACTCTATTTCTATGTTATCTTTTTTAATGATTTTTTCCCAATGGATTAATATTAATTTTTATTTATTTATTTAAGGTGGTTATGAAATAAATGAGTCTCTAAATATATTTTTATTTGGTTATATATATGTAAATATAGTGAAACATATATTATATTGATTAATATTTAACTATATTTTTGTCTTTCTCTTAGAAATAAATGGTATGGATTATTAATTGTATCATATTTTGAAATAGTAATCACTATACAATCTCACATTTGTGGGTATAAAAAATTAATGTTTTATATTGGTAGATATGGTATGGATTCCATGTAGAGTTCATTGAAATATGGTTTTGGAAGGCATTATGGAGTTGATTGTAGGTGGTGACCATGAGTCACATTTAGATATTTGGATCACTTAATGTTATGTTGTGTATTTCCCTTAATAAACATTATCTATATTTTTATATCCCATGATAGATTTTAAAACTTCTATAATATTTTGGTATTTTTTATTTATAAATATTAATAAAGGATTCAATTATTAAATATATTTTTCCATGTCTTGGTTGAACATTTATTGAGAATATTTTTTTTAACTTTCCATGACTGTTCTATATATTAATTATTTATGACTGATTTATTTATGAGAGTTATTTAATTGTTCATTTTATTATATGTAAAAATTATTTCCACAAGGCATATTTGAAATTATAGGTTCAAGTTTTCAATGTAACGAAATCAAGAATATTCATTTGGCATTGTTATTAGATGATCTAGGTTACAATATGTGTTGACCCAATATGGTTAATTGAACAATAGCATTAGATACCTTTCTCTATATTGATATTAATAGTTTAAAAGTTATAGAAAATTTAAAAAATAAATTATAGTTATAGGGGAGTTCATGTAAATCATTATTTCATGGTAATCCTCAAGATACCATTAGTTTTAAGGATTTATATCTTATATTTGACTTGTAATGTATGTTATTATTGAAATATGTTTATGTGTTTTGATAGATTATTATATTTATAAAAATTTTGTCCTTTTATTAATGATTTTTTTTGGATATTCGGTGAATTTGAAAAAAATTAATTGGTGTACTATTATTTTGAATATTTTCCCAACTAATATAAAAAACATGCAGTTTTATTCAAATGGATCGATTTTGGAATTCGTGGTTAGAATATATCTTATGAAACCATGAATCCAAACTATGAAACCATTGGAGACACCCTAAATTATGATTTTTAGGGAATTATTTATTATATATTACCTAAATTATTTATCAATCATATATAATAAAATCATAAGAGTCTTATGAGATATTGATTGTACATAGAAATATTGATTTTGATACTTTATTATTTGTTATTAAATCCACTTTATGAAAACTATTTTTGGGAGTAATAGTGTTTTTATGAATCATTTAAAATTTTAATTTGAATTAAATGGACAAAAGTAATTCATAGTGTCTGGTGTTTATTTTCAAGGAAAAAATTATATATTTCTTGAAATTAATTGTGGTATTATATAAAAAAACCTTATAATTTCAAAGTTTATAATTTCATTAATTTATATAAAGTGAATTATAAGTTTATTCGAATGTTTTTTGATATAAAATAATATCAATAAAATATTATGTGTCCAATTATAGCCTAAACATTTTAATTTTTATGTAACATATATATTTTTCCTATTGTATATTTTGGTTTATTAATGATTGATCATTAATAAATATTAATATGACTAATTTAAGAGAAAATTATACTATTATTCAATTTAAATATTGAGGTTTATATTTTGATAATTTTTTTTCAATGTTATTTATTGTGTAATTTTTTAAATTCTTATACTAGTTTTGGAACAAATGTTATAATAAATTATGATATTGCTGTAACTAAACATAACTATATATATTCTATCTAAATATTGAAAATTTTTATATTCATGATTAATTTGTAGAATCAAACACATTTCAATATGTGGACAATTCTTTTGTGTCTTTAAATTAGAACATTCTTATGTTCCCTTCTAAGAAATATCTTATAGAGGTAATAAAAATTGGGAATTATTTTGAAAAAAGTTTTGATTTAATAATATATCCTTAAAATCATTAATATAAGTTTTTATAGAATTAATTGAGGGAAATATTTAGGAATCATTACTGTCCATCATTAAAGCTTGATCACTTAATGAATTTTATGGATTTATTTCACGAGTGTGAAAATTTTATGGAATTATCATGACATATGAAATTTAGAATTATCCATCGAATTATTTGAAAAAACCAACGTTATTTGATTGTGATAGAAGATTCTAAGTACTTCAACGAGTTAGATCTATTACCTCAACGTTGATTTCAAATGACATAATTAATGATCAATTCATAGAATGAGGTATCCACTTATACCTTATCTTAGAATTGTTACATATTTTCATATCTTCTTTTACATAAGTTTTCAACATTACTCTATGTCACGACCCGACCCAACGGGGCTCGAGCCGCGACTCCCCAAGCCCGCCTCCAATAGGCCAGGGGCTGGCGACCAACGCCGAGTAGGCTATCACACACATGGGAGGCATTAGCCTAAGGTACCTGTACACACGCACCCACAAACACCTCCAGGCAACAGTGCAGAGATAATGAAACTGAAAAGTAAATGCGTGCATACAATCTATCCCACAACCAGAGAGCAACAGCAAAAGTACAAGGGCAAAACAGGGCCCACCAAAAGAAAACTACAAAGCGCGTCCAACCTGCTCTGAAGAAGGGGAACGCTGCCACAAACACCCGCCGGAAAGCTCCCTCGGTACAGCTCTAGTAAACACCCCGGTCAACTCGCTCACTAAGCTCCGCCTGCTCCGGGTCCTCCTGGGACTCCGTCAAAAGGCCTGTGGTCTGCACAAGACACAAACATGTGCGGGCAAAGCCCGTGCAGGGGTGAGTATAAACATACTCATTAGGCACCCCAAAAACCCAAAATCCAAGGGAGAAACTGAAAGGCAACAGTCCGCCCAACCCAGCCAGAGGGAACCCAGACGAGAGATAAACTCCATCTCGTGACCATCCTCGGCTAAGCACAACTAGTCAGCTCAGCTCAGCTCAGGTGTATGCCCATACATACACCTTGAACAATCCAGATATACACAGCTCACGCCACAAAGCCACAAGAGGTACCGACCTCATCACCAGCAACTGTCCCAACCAGGAGAGTACACCACACGAACACTGTCATACCAGATGACACTCATCCAAGAGATACACTCCATCGGGATACTCGCAAACATCTCAGACGCTCACCCGAGAGACCACGCTCATCAGATAACATCACCGAGGAAACATCGTTGAACAAAATAACCACCAAACTCCTCGGATAGGGGATCGCCGCTAGGGTCCGCTAGGGGATACCAAGACCCACTCCGGTATACGTAGTTCACAGATAGGGGATCACTCCCAGGGTCCACTGGGGGATACCATGACCCGATCTCGCATACGTAGTTTTCACAGATAGGGCATCACACCCAGGATCCACTGGGGGATGCCACAACCCGATCTGGCGCTCGACAGAAGCTCCACACTCAGATAGAGGATCATCGTCCATATAAAGATGGTCACGACGATACCGGAACCCTATCTGGTATAACTCGCGATGTAGGGGATCGAACCGACGATGCCACAACCCTACCGAAACCACGTGCTGAGTAGGGGATCATATAACCAACGATACCACAACCCTACCATAAACATCATGCTGAGTAGGGGATCGTAAGCCCGACGATGCCACAACCCTACTGTGCACGAGCCACCACATAGGGGATCATATGTCCGATGATGCCACAAACCCTATGGAGTTAACCTGCTAGATAGGGGATCGCCGCCCGTAAATAAGCGGTCATAGCGATACCAACAACCCGATCTAGGTAAAGATGCTAGAGGATCCACTCTGGGCCCACCAGAGGGATACCACAACTCTAACAGTTTAAACATCCCATCGAGAGGATCACAAACCCATACGAAGGTTGTGATGCCACACGAACCCTCGTGGGAGCGAACCAAGGGAGAACCCTCAACCACTGTTGGTCCAAACATCGATAACCCGAGCGACCCGCCACAACGCCACACTGCGCACCTCCTAGGCCAAAACCGACGCCACCATCGCGTTCCACGCGGAAAAACACGCAGGATAGGCTGTTTACTCGCCCGAAACGGAGCACCGATGAAAAAGTCACTATTCACCGTAGCTAGCTCGTGCGGGGCCCACACAATGATCCCGAAACCCATCGAGCGGATCGCACCACGACGATCCCCTCGAAAAAACAAGCGGAATCGACTACTCGCTCGCCCAAAACGGACACCCGGTGAAAAAGGTACTATTCACCGAAGGCCGGCTCGGGTGGGGCCCACGCCTGGATTCCGAAACTCATCGAACGGATCGCACCATTGAGATCCTCTCGGAAAAACACACAGGATCGACTATTCATCCGCCAAAATCGGACTCCTGGTGCAAAAGCTGCGTTTCTCCGCAAACGCCAAAACCCGGCCTCGTGGGGCCCGCACCCCGTCCTCATACCCAACACCTGGAAACCATCTCAAAACGTTCGTCGTACCATCAGGGTCTCAAAGCCACTGACGACACGTCAATCGGACGCTCCGGGTAGAAGTTACAACGGCCCGAAGTCGTAAAATAATAAAATAATATTATTTTATACGACATTTCTAGCTCCCGGGCCACGATCCCGAACCTTTAAACCCTCAAACCCATACCGGAGGGTTCGCCTCGTCGTCAGGGTCATGTCGCCGCAAACGGCGCGCGAATCCGACTCCCGGAGTGCAAGATACGGGGGTTTAAAGACCCCCGTATGCAAGAGGAGGTCGGACCGGCCCCGACCGGCGGGTCCGGCCGGCCTGGACCGGCCGCCGCCGCGCCGGCGGACCTTCCGCGGACCGCCGGGAGCACCCCGGTGGTCCGTTTCGCGATCCGGAGGTGTCTACACGACCCTCGAGACCCGATCTACACAGCTACGGCTTCAATTTGCAGAAAAACGCAGGAAAACGGGATCGGGGGTTAAAACTCAAATTCGCCTACCTCGCGGGCGAAACGCCGACGTTCTGTGTCATATCCGCGCTCTCGAGCTTCCACTGCGCCCTCCTGGAATGTCCGCCGTCGAATTCTGAGCTCGTGGGCGCTCCGTTTGCTCGATTCGGCGGAGTGGCGGCGAAGAACGATAAAGGGGGGGGGGGGCGCTGATATTTATATCAGCCGCCCGCCGGCGCCAAACCCGCCTAACACCCGACGCCCGATGCGAACAAAAGTAAGGTCACCCCTAAGGTAAACGCGCCGTTCTGAACGCAACGACGGTCTCAGATTTTTCATCCGAGACTCCGTTCAGAAGTTATTCGAGCCGATGCTCGCACACTAACTTGCCACTTATTTACGGAAACACCCCTGGTGGCGTTTCCCACCGCAGGCCCGTGCCCGCAAAGATTACACCCCGCCTAGGGTAAACGGAACGTTCCGGACGCAACCGTTCTCTCAGATTCCCGTTCTGAGCAACCGTTTAGGAGATATCACACCCCGCCACGTGCATAGTATAAAAAAACTTAATATTTTTATAAAATTAATTCCGGGCACACCGGGCCTCGGAATCGCAGGCCGTCTTCGCGCCTAGCTCTGGAATTATTCGTAGAAATATTCCAAAGTCTGACAGGGCCAAAAACCCGAGTCGCTACATCCTCACCCCTTAGAACTTTTTGTCCCCGAAAAGCCCTAAGCACACGGAAAGCGACTGGACTATCAACTGGGTCTCACACACCAGCGAGCTCACTAAGAACAACCACTCAGGGTCTTACCAACGCCCTGAACAAAACTCGAGAAAGCAACAAAAGGAAAGAGTACCGCTAAACAGTGTCTGACAAACTACTACAGTAAGTAGAAAAGACACAAGGTGTACCTCTATCCATCTGTGGTGCCTCTGGGTCGACTGCCTCCAGGGCATGCAGCTGTCCTCGCCCTCGACCACCAGATCCCTGAGCTAGGCGTGGACCACCTGGGGGTGGGGGTGGTGGAAACTGGTACTTTCTACCACCGCCTCCCACTGCACCAGCTCCGACGCCACATCCGACGCCCTGCGGACCTCCTTGCTTGAGACGCTGCCTCTGCCAAGGAGGTCCATCGACCGGCTCCCTCTCAGCAGCACGTCGGGTCGGACAATCTCTAGAAAGATGTCCCCAACCATCGCAAGCGTAACACCGCCTCTCCTGCGGCTTAGCAAAACTGGCCTGTGAGCCCTATGAGCTCTGAGGCTCAGATCCCCCATCCTGGGGTCGCCTCCTGAAACGTCGGCCACATCCAGACCCCGGAGTCTGACGTCGGATACCAGATGCTGATCCGACCGATGAAGTCTCAGCTCTCGAGTGCCCAGCACTAACAGGCGAGCTCTGCTCAGCCAGAAAACTCTCCACCACCAACGCTTGCTACGGCAGTCCAGCATAGGTGGGCAGGCACAAGGAAACCACACCTGCTCGGATGTCCCTGCGTAAGCCCTGCTCGAAGGTTCGAGCCCTAAAGAACTGGTCTCAAACCATATACAGGGAGTAGCGCGACAGGTCTGTAAACCTCGCTGAGTACTCCGACACAGTCATGCTCTCCTGACGAAGCTGCAGAAGCTCCTGGATCCGCACTGACCTCAGCGTCACCGGATAGAACTCCTCCCTGAAGAGCCGCTCAAACTCTGCCCACATGAGCGTCTCCTCGTCATGGGACTGCGTCACCAAACTCCACCATCACCCGGCCGAACCAAGCAGAAGGCTCGCCGCTAGGACCACCATCTGATCAGGAGGTGTCCTCACTAGGCGGAAAACTTGAGTAACTACCTCGAGCCAGTCATCAGCTGCCTAGGGGTCTGGATCACCCCGAAACCACAGAGGTCGCTGCCTCTGGAACTCGTGCAGCACACTCAGCCTGTGTGCAACCTCGTCCTGCACCGCCGACACAACCAGCTGCTCGACAGGTGGTGGCTCAACTGGCAGACCACCTGGAGGTGCAACCTCAGAACCTGCACCCTGCTCCACAGCCACTACACGGGGTGGGTTATTAGCACAACCCTGCTGCGGAACCCTCTCTGGCTGTCGTCGTGGAGGCATCCTGAAATACATTCAAGATGCACCATAGTCAAAAAGTATATCTGGAGAGCTGACTCAAGAAGGACAAGGAAAAACCCAAAACCCAATCCTATATGATGCATGTATCATTATGTCCCCACGACCAGTGTACAAATGTCCCGAGTCGAAAGGCAGGTTATCAGAGTCCTGGTGTATGGATACGTCAGCCGCCGCACCAACACTGGAGTCCCTGGCCTGAAATCCGAACTCGAAACACCCTAACACTGCCGCTATGCAACCCAATCCAAACTCACAGCTAGAACAGCTACGCTCTGAGATCCCAAAGATGGAACCTCCTCTGATACCACTCTGTCACGACCCGACCCAACGGGGCTCGAGCCGCGACTCCCCAAGCCCGCCTCCAATAGGCCAGGGGCTGGCGACCAGTGCCGAGTAGGTTATCACACACATGGGAGGCATTAGACTAAGGTACCTGTACACACGCACCCACAAACACCTCCATGCAACAGTGAAAAAGATAAAGAAACTGAAAATTAAATGCATGCATACAATCTATCCCACAACCAGAGAGCAACAACAAAAGTACAAGGGAAAAACAGGGCCCACCAAAAGAAAAATACAAAGCGCGTCCAACCTGCTCTGAAGAAGGGGAACGCTGTCACAAACACCCGCCGAAAAGCTCCCTCGGTACAGCTCCGGTAAACACCCCGGTCAACTCGCTCACTAAGCTCCGCCTGCTACGGGTCCTCCTGGGACTCCGTCAAAAGGCTTGTGGTCTGCACAAGACACAAACATGTGCGGGCAAAGCCCATGCAAGGGTGAGTATAAACATACTCAGTAGGAACCCCAAAAACCAAAAATCCAAGGGAGAAACTGAAAGGCAACAGTTCTCTCAACCCAGCCAGAGGGAACCCAGACGAGAGAGAAACTCCATCTCGTGACCATCCTCGGCTAAACACAACTAGTCAGCTCAGCTCAGCTCAGGTGTATGCCCATACATACACCTTGAACAATCCAGATATACACAGCTCACGCCACAAAGCCACAAGAGGTACCGACCTCATCACCAGCAACTGTCCCAACCAGGAGAGTACTCCACACGAACACTGTCATACCAGATGACACTCATCCGAGAGATACACTCCATCGGGATACTCGCAAACATCTCAGATGCTCACCCGAGAGACCACGCTCGTCGGATAACATCACCGAGGAAACATCGTTGAACAACATAACCACCAAACTCCTAGGATAGGGGATCACCGCTAGAGTCCGCTAGGGGATACCAAGACCCACTCCGGTATACGTAGCTCACAGATAGGGGATCACTCCCAGGGTCCGCTGGGGGATACCACGACCCGATCTAGCATATGTAGTTTTCACAGATAGGGGATCACACCCCTGATCCGCTGGGGGATGCCACAACCCGATCTGGCACTCGACAGAAGCTCCACACTCAGATAGAGGATCATCGTCCATATAAAGATGGTCACGACGATACCGGAACCCTATCTGGTATAACTCGCGATGTAGGGGATCGAACCAATGATGCCGCAACCCTACCGAAACCACGCGCTGAGTAGGGGATCGTATAACCAACGATACCGCAACCCTACCATAAACATCATGCTGAGTAGGGGATCTTAAGCCCGACGATGCCACAACCCTACTGTGCACGACCCACCGCGTAGGGGGTCATATGTCCGATGATGCCACAAACCCTACGGGGTTAACCTGCTAGATAGGGGATCGCCGCCCGTAAATAAGCGGTCATAGCGATACCAAGAACCCGATCTAGGTAAAGATGCCAGAGGATCCACTCTGGGCCCACCAGAGGGATACCACAACTCTAACAGTTTAAACATCCCATCGAGAGGATCACAAACCCATACGAAGGATGTGATGCCACACGAACCCTCAGGGGAACGAACCAAGGGAGAACCCTCAACCACTGCTGGTCCAAACGTCGCTAACCCGAGGGACCCGCCACAACGCCACACTACGCACCTCCTAGGCCAAAACTGAGGCCACCATCGCGTTCCACGCGGAAAAAACACGCAGGATAGGCTGTTTACTCGCCCGAAATGGAGCACCGGTGAAAAAGGCACTATTCACCGTAGCTAGCTCGTGCGGATCCCACACAACGATCCCGAAACCCATCGAGTGGATCACACCACGACGATCCCCTCGAAAAAAACAAGCGGAATCGACTACTCGCTCGCCCAAAACGGACACCCGGTGAAAAAGGTACTATTCACCGAAGGCCGGCTTGGGTGGGGCCCACGCCTGGATTCCGAAACTCATCGAACGGATTGCACCATTGCGATCCTCTCAAAAAACATACAGGATCGACTATTCATCCGCCAAAATCAGACTCCTGGTGCAAAAGCTGCGTTTCTCCGCAAAAGCCAAAACCCGGCCTCGTGGGGCCCGCACCCCGTCCTCATACCCAACACCCGGAATCCATCTCAAAAAGTCTGTCGTACCATCAGGGTCTCAACGCCACTGACGAAACGTCAATCGGATGCTCCGGGTAGAAGTTACAACGGCCTGAAGTCGTAAAATAATAAAATAATATTATTTTATATGACGTTTCTAGCCCCCGGTCCACGATCCCTAACCTTTAAACCCTCGAACCCATACCGGAGGATTCGCCTCGTCGTCAGGGTGACGTCGCCGCAAACGGCGCGCGAATCCGACTCCTGGAGTGAAAGATACGGGGGTTTAAAGACCCCCGTATGCAAGAGGAGGTCGGACCAGCCCCGACCGGTCGGTCCGGCCGGCCTGGACTGGCCGCCGCTGCCGGCGGCCTCCGCCGCGCGCCGCCGCCGCGCCGATGCCGCGCCGTGGGACCTTCTGCGGACTGCCGAGAGCACCCCGGTTGTCCGTTTCGCGATCCGGAGGCGTCTACACGACCCTCGGGACCCGATCTACACTGCCACGGCTTCAATTTGCAGAAAAACGCAGCAAAAACGGGATCGGGGGTTAAAACTCAAATCCGCCTACCTCGCGGGCGAAACGCCGACGTTCTGCCTCAGATTCGTGCTCCTGAGCATCCGCTGCGCGCTCCTAGAACGTCCGCCGTCGAATTCTTAGCTCGTGGGCGCTCCGTTTGCTCGATTCGGCGGAGTGACGTCGAAGAACGGCGAAGAACGATAAAGGGGGGGGGGGGGGGGGGCGCTGATATTTATATCAGCCGCCCGCCGGCGCCAAACCCGTCACGGACCCGACACCCGATGCGAACAAAAGTAAGGTCACCCCTAGGGTAAACGCGCCGTTCTGAACGAAACGGCGGTCTCAGATTTTCCATCCGAGACTCCGTTCAGAAGTTATTCGAGCCGATGCTCGCACACTAACTTGCCACTTATTTATGGAAACGCCCCTGGTCGCGTTTCTCACCGCAGGCCCGCGCCCGAAAAGATTACACCCCGCCTAGGGTAAACGGCACGTTCCGAACGCAACCGTGCCCTCAGATTCCCATTCTGAGCTACTGTTTAGGAGATATCACACCCCCGCCATGTGCATAGTATTAAAAAAACTTAATATTTTTATAAAATTAATTCCGGGCACACCGGGCCTCGGAATCGCACGCCGTCTTCGCGCCTAGCTCTGGAATTATTCGTAGAAATATTCCAAAGTCTGACAGGGCCAGAAACCCGAGTCGCTACACTCTACTCATACAAGAATTTATTATAGGAAAGACTATGTTATGATGTTATTCAATGTCCATTTGTGGAATTAAAGGAAAATTAATAGTAAAATACATGAATGTATTGATTTTTTTAATATGGGAATGTGGATATCTAAAAAAAATCACATCATGTATACACTACATTAATAATGAAGTGACCAACATTAAATTTCTAGTCTGGGAGACATGGTTATTCTAATCCATTTTTATATTATCCCAATAACGATAATAAATTTGATATTCTCGGTCGGGTTATAAAATTTTATTTTTTTTACTATTGATAGAGAATTATGTATTAGTGTTAGCTCAAATCACCTAAATATAAGTAAATATAGTTCAATAAAGCTAAAATTGTAGTACAAATAATGGAAGTTGAGGTACCATATGTAAATATCTTTATTAATACATTTTTACCTATAATTTATAGCTATTTAATTTTTTACAATGTAAATAATGAGTTATTGATCTAATTTTGTTATTTTTTTGTGAATATTGTATGTCTTATGATATCTCAAAAATATGTAGGTTAACCTATTTAATTATATTGGTTTTTATTATTTCTAGAAATTAATATCTTTGTGAAATAAATCCCAAAAAAAATAATCATTAGGTAACTACTTAAACAATATGTGAGTTTACACTTTTTGAATATTTTTTATGAAAACTCTACCCATTCACATATCATTTATAAAATGTTCACTCAAAATAATAAATATACTAAATTTTTAACACTACTATATTATTTCTATTTCATAATGTCTAATTATATCCAAAATCAGAATTTTAATTTCTTCTGTTAATTTGAATCGAGAACAGAGTTAATGAGACATATTAATAAGGATAATGGAGTTGATCAAAATCATTTGATCTACCCAATTCCTTCATGTCCACCAATGACATGTAATATTCCATGAGGTTATTTAATATGTCATACAAAACTATCTTGTATTGGTAAGGAATCCCATATATCGGGTGGGATGCTAAGTGAGGAACCCATCTTTATAATCATATTATGAAATTATCAAATATGATAGATCAGCCAATAACCTGAACTATCTCAATCAATCATTTTGGTGGTGGGATTTATTTTCCAAGATTATTGTTATGTTAAAGGTTTTGTTCTCTAGTATACCCATCGAAACAAAAATTAATGACAAAATTTTTCGTAATATGGGGAATATTTAGTCATCCATATTGATAAAATACACTACTGAACAATTATTGGGCATGGTTTCAAGAAAATACCTATTCTCTTGTTGAATCTTTATGAATGATTATGGTAGAATATTCCACGTATGATTGTGTTTGATAGAGTTTAGCATAAATCTTTGGGAAATAATGTTATATAAATTTATCTTTGTTTCAATTTTTTATCTAATAAAAGAAAAAAAATTATACAAAACCCAATATGTGTATTAAATTCATGACATGAATAAATTCCATCGAATGTACTAAGTGTTTTTTATAAGACTTTGGGATCCATGCATGATTAATGGCACTCATATTCCCAGAGAATCAAGAGATGAAATTATTCCTATAACATACTTATAGGAGGATTCAAATACCTCCCCATGACGAGATATGGAATTTACCTAATTGTAAATGAACTACAAGGAGTAAAATGTTTTCCCCCATATATATGCCCCATTTAGAATCTACGGTAACCTTCTTATTACACCCCAATATTTTAAAAGAATAAAACAAAATTTTATTGCATATATTAATTGAAACACTATGCTTATATGAGGATTTAACACCTCAATAAATTATGATATATTACATTTTTAGAAAATTGGGACTCTTCAATTGCTTGTGGAACACACAACTCCATGTCTAACTAAAATGTAATAATTTCTAACATTATAAACTAGCCTTTAAATTTCTGGATATGAATAAAAATAACTAATTATGAAAATTATATGTTTTAAAAAATTAAAATTTTGATAATTGATAATTATAAATTATAAATTATAAAAGAATCATTAGAAATAAAATGAATTGTATTCTGAAACTGTATTTTTCTATTGAAACTATTTCATTGAACATATAAAAAATATATTAAAATTAATTTTTACTGATTTTTAAAAATCTATCTTAATAATATATTTATCTTAAAGTCATTAACTAAAAATTATCTTAGTAAAAATGTTTCAAATTTTTATGAAAAGTGTAATTTTTTTATGAATAGTGAATATGATTTTTTTGTTAAAAAATCCATTTTAATTTTATTATTTACAATGTTAAACAATATTTTAATTTATTTTTTACGTAAAACTAGTTCAAATTTTTTTTTTTAATTTTAATCTAAATTATTTAATTTTATTCAAATTTATTTTTAATATTGATAAATAAATACTTTATATTGTTGATAATTTTCACTAGGAAAATATTTTTTTAACCTGTTTATGAGTTTATATTTTAACTGTATCATGTCTCTTATGTTAATTGAATTTTGGAAAATGTATTAAATATTGGTAATCAATATTTTTTATATGATCTAATAATATAATCTATTTTTTGACTATAATGAATACTAAAAACAGTAATAATGAATTATCAAGGATATGGTAAAAATTAGTTTACAGAGGGGTTAAACAAGAAGAAAATGGTATAAAAGGACATAATCCTTTTAAAACAACCATATTAATGAGGAAATTTTACCTTATATTATTTAGTATTTATAATTTTTATTTTTTGAACCATGTGGATTGATAAAAACATTGGTATGATTGATTATTTTCAACAATTTCAATTGTGTCCCTCTCTCAAACATTAAAAATGTCACCACTTCTCTTATCATTTTAACACATAAATATACATATAGGTATGCCAATAAGTAAACCAATATATTAATTACATCCATAACAACACCCTAATGTCGTTTTTTAGATCATAAATCCAATCTATAATGGATTTAGTTTAATAAAAAATTGGTTTCCGCGATGAAAAGTTTTTTTTAAATATGCATTTTCATTTTAATTCTACTTATAATTAATTGTAATATTAGTAATATATGATAATATAAAATAACTAATATTTACCATATACTGAAATTATATTATGTTAATTAGTTTTTCTATATAATTTTTATCTTCCATGAATTGGGATTGGACAACATAGATCATTTGTATAGAAGACTACCAGAACACTGACTGATGAGACTCATTCTCCATTACCACCTTTAAAGGATGGATGTAATGAAAAATATATCCTATTTATTTAATATATATTAAATTATTATGCATATATAATATTATTATAACATATTAATTCATACATTTCAATCCATGGAGATATTATAAGATCGCTCTTGTGTACGAAAAATGACCGCCTTGTGAAGTGATGTCATTTGTTTTCACTTTCTCATTATATAAATGGAAATGAATTATAAATTCAATGAATAATATATATAGGAAAGATATTTTATTAATTAATATTAATATAACACCAAATACCTTAACATTTCACTTGTTAATTAAAAGATATTGCTGGTCATGGGTACAGACGACCTACTATATCCACGAAGCGAGGTGACTCATTTTCCCTGTCCATCCATGAACGATATTTTATAAAACTATTTATAATGAGTAAATATGGTATTATAAATAATACTATAAATATTTATATTATATACCTATATATTATTATAATGATAGAAAACAATTATGTGAAAACCATCTGGAGAAAACAATTTATTTAACAACCTAAACAATATATGTAATGTTATATTATTAGCAAATGGGAGATAATATGTTACAAAAATGTCATATATGTTATTATAAATTATTATAGTTTTATAATATATTTTAATAATATTCATAAAACCATTATAAATGATTTTAAATCATGTTCATCAAAAATATACTTGTGGTTGGTGACATCATCATAATTTCCGTTTATTGAGGCATATTGTAATATTATAGAACTAATTTCATTTTTCTGGTGTAGATACTACCCATATGATTTGTAATATAATTTTTAATTAATAATTAAAGTCATCTATAGTTAAAATTTTATTTATTTTATCAAATGGTAACTGAATTAAATGTTTCTATGTCATATAGAATTTTAATACTCAATTTATTTTCATTGCGACATATTTCTACTTTGTTATTATTATTATCCTATGTTTATGTTTGTAATAAAATAATTTTATCTTATATTGTAGTTAATATATTTTTCTATGTATATAAATTTTATACAAATTATATTTTCATTGATTAATTATAACTTAAATGTTATTATTATTTTTGTTTTATTTTAAAATATCTTTCCAATCAAGAATGTTTCGTGTGGAATTTCCATACATAGGAATTATTTGATAACGTTTGAATAAAACCAATTTATTTTTTCCTATATGTTTATTCATGATGTTTTAATTTAATATTATCATTTTAGACTCATTATTACTTAAAATTATAAAAAAACGTTTAAATAAATATATGAATTTATTAATCTCTTGAGTCAAAAATCCTTTTCTTCCAAAATAATGTTTTCGAAAAAAATAATTTTTTTTTATATTCATCTAAATTTTCAAATTCGTTTTTACTCATTATGGATTTTTTAATTTTTTTTAAACGAACCCACTTTTCTTTTTCTAAAAAAATTACTTTTAGATTTCATCAAAAATGTTAAATGAATCTTTATTTCTAAATTTATGGTATGGGAATAATTTCTATACATCGTGGCCATTAAATGTTTTAAATTTCCTATATAATTTATAATTTTTATTTTCATTAAAAATTATATTCAAAATATTATTTGAGATTTATTTTTTAATAATATTTATATGTGGATAGGATATTTTATGGAAGAGTATTTTAAATATCTTTATATGGTATTTCTATTCATCAAAAACAACAAAACTGTATTTTACTTATACTACACAATGTATATGTTTTATTACTTCCATCCTTAATATTTATATTTTTAATTTTTTATAATTTTTACTTCTGAAATAATTTATATTTACTCTCTTGATTCATTTTTTTACTCATATACTATTCCATAAAATAATAAATTTTTTGTGAACATTATATATTTCACTTCCCTTAAATACCCATATTTTTTTTATAATGGATAAGATTGTTTCCTAAACCACATTTAAAATTGACATATGTTTTTTACATTGTATTTCATTTAAATTACAACCAAATATTGCAAAATAAATATTTGTTTACAAAATTCAGTTATCATAAGTTAATGCATATAGATGAGAAATTAATTCGATTATTTGATTTAAGATGAATGATTTTGACCAACAAGTTTGGGTGGTGTTCCATTTATATATCCCCTCAACGAATTAGAAATTTTTTTGAGTAAAATTAGTATTCTAGAATTAAATGGGTTATTTACCATATTAATTAAACTATCATGTCATGGGTATTAAAAATATAGGTATCACGATCATTGTGATTATATATTCCAATAAATATGAAATTCCTTCATTATGAATTATGTTTTAATATCTATGAGGATTTCAATATGGTATTTTCTTTGGGTTCATTCTATTATTAGTTTATTTACTGAAAGGGATGTGTTTTCAGTTACAAAAATATACATAATAATTATATCTTATAAAATAATAATAGTAATGTTATTTTCTTAATGGAATGTGTGTAAAATAATATTCCATTACATGTTTATTATTCATATTGACTCATAATATATTCTCCTCTATAGAACCCTTATAGATCATTTGAGCTAAACCTTATTTTTTCATTTTTTAGCCATTAAAGATGTGTACTATGAATGATATATATGAATATTTTAGGGGGAATAAAAAATATAATTAAAAAACCTTATGAGTAAAATTGTGTTTTTATATGTTATTTATTAATCTTGTATGTATATATTTTACTAGTATTAAAAAACTTTTCATTCATTCAAGATGTGATCTGTTATTTCATATGGGAATGTAGGAATGAAATCACTGACTCTAGGATACTAGTACATGACATTTATAATTAATATCTATAAATGTTTAATAGAAATAATGGGAACTATATTTAGGAAAAAATACATCACATAAAAAATACCATGATTTACATTAAGGATTTGTATAAAATAACATCATAATGTTTTGGTAAGGTATATTTTCTATTGTTTTTCAATAAAATCATCCCTCAAATTGGAATATAAGTTAATTTAGTTCTAAAAAACTGTTCCTAGTGTTAATTCTTCTAAAAATGTCTAATGGGGTTGAATTGAGCTCCACCATGAATATGAAAATTGAACATACTACACACCTAGTTTGACACTCACGAAGGATAGAATTTAAATAATTAACCTTGTCATTAAAAAAATTATGATGTAATTTAATAGATGATGAAAATTAATAACCATGGTTAAAACTAATGTTCTATAGATAAAAAATAATGTTTCATGATTTTTAAATTCTATAATATATTCTTCATGATTATGTGTACTATAATCAATATTTCCTGCATCATGATTTTTTATTTTTGTCAATGGATAGAATATGAAGGAAACTTATTAACATTGAATATAATGGAAAATGTGATGAATATGAGTTACCTTGATTGGTGATGATATTAATGTATGATACATTTAATAATACCAGTTTTTATCCCAAAATATTATTAAAAAACAACACCTTAACATATTATTGGACTCAGCAAATAAGAAGATGATATATTTTTTTTAGAATCAAGTGTTATTGAGACCATAGAGCCAATAAGAATAGTTTTTCTTTATATTATATATGATAAAACAGAATTTTAGGAATATATAATAAAGGAATTGGAAAATGTTTAATGTGTGTAAAATAAAGGAATAAAGTAATTAAATAATGGGGAAAATGAAAATTATAATATATGGAATATAAATTTCATCATTAAGATCAATTTATGGTTTTTTTGTAAACTATTTGGGAAACCTATGATTTTTTTGAGACAATTAATTCTTATAATGGTTAACCCTAGACAAAGGATGAACCAATGTTGAAATTTTTTTGATGAAATATTTATATATTTTTTAATACATCAAATTGTAGTTGTATTTTTATAAATATTATTTTCAGGACAAGTGTCATGAAACATATATAAATTGTGTCAAATATTTTGAAATATATGTGTTCTCTATCATAAGAGTTACAGATACCATCATGGGTTTATGAGTATAATATTAATGATATGTTCAGTATCTTAAACACCCCTCATTAGGATTTATGCATTGAAAGTTCACCAAGCATAAATATATTTTATGACATATTTATGGAAATATAAACCTTAGATTTTGTATATGATTTATAGGAAAAAATATTTACTAAATAATGGCTAAATATTTTATAGACATACATTTAATAGTTTTTATAACCATTATTGATAGTATGATCATTGAGAATAAAAAAAAAATATGTGATTAATATTATATGATTTGGTAAAAATATAGCTATATAGAAGATAATTTTGGTTAAAAATAATTAGAGTTTGAAATTATACATGCAATTTAAGTATATTAACTCATGTTCTATGTCCAGATAAAAAATCGATAAAATATATGAAAAGGTTCTTTGATAAAAACAATTAAATCATATTAAATTCATATCTAATGAATAAAATGGTCCTTTAAATCATCAAAAAGTTTTTATTTCTGATCAATGACCTCAATAAATCTCTATATTTATTTATACATTTATTCCATTAATATATATTCACTTTTCTTATAATGTTATCCTATTTAGAATCCTTGTTATGTTATAATTCTAGATTTCCGTAATCATATAATAAAGAAATTTTAAGAGGATTTGTTATTAACCATTATTACAATTTTTGATTTCAAGGAAGTTATTTTACCATATTAGACACCTGATTATAGTGATCATGATTCAACTGTGAGGACTCAATTCTTATAAGGGGGAATAATGTGACACAATAATATTATAAATGAGGAACATAATGTTGAATGAAATATACATAAAAAAATTATTATAATATATGGAAACACCATGAGACTATACAATATATTTTCTATTAAATTAATTTAAACTCTTTGATAACCTTTGAAACATGAAAACCCAATTTTAAATCATATGTTACAAAGTATACCTTTATAATATAGGCATTAAATTGGTTTGTATTTATAATACTCTATTAAATTATAAATTCTATATGTTTTATACTATTACATGGTATATTAATTGGATATTTATATATTATAAAAAATATGAGATTTATTTAAAACAAAATGAATGTTATCTAAAAGATTTATTTTTCAAAGGAAACATATTCATTGCAATTTTAGATCTATTAGTATAATTAATTTTTACTATTATTAGAACATATACATTAAAAATGAGAATAATTCTTAAAATAACATACGCAAATGATATGATGGTGACTTTTTGTAGAATTTCATGAAATGCTTAATTTTTTGAGGAATAGTTAAAAAAACTGTTTTAAGTAAACTACTACCTTTTATGATAAATAATTTTAAAATATAAAATATAATTTAAATTGATTATAATGTAAAATTAGATCATTTTATAAAAATATATATAATTTATATCATTTTAATGAATTTCATATTGAATTTTGATATAAAAACATTTTAACCCTTTGAATATTTTTCTTTTGGTATATTATTTTATCGACCCATTTGTATGTTTAACGAAATATTTACCCCATACAATAATATAAATTTAAATTAAAAAAATTAATTCCATATTTGGAATCACCATAATAAATATTATTTAATATGGTGAAAAAAATTATTCAACATAATTAATTGAGATGACATTATAAATGTATTACCACAACAAAGGAAATAAAGTTTTTGCTAAAGGGTTAATGATTGAATATAAGGGATAAAAATTACATAAAATCTTTTAGAAAACCGAATTTCAAGAAATATTTATAAAATATTTGATTTATGGCCATGTAATGTTACTTTTGGTTCCTTGTGTCATGTGACAAATGTGGGTATGAATGATTATTCTTAGAAATTCAATGTTTGACCCTGTCACCCACATATAAACATCCACATCCTATCCTATCTTCTTAACAAATAAAAATAAATTTTGATCCTAAAAAATGAAACAATATCATAAATACATTCCTACTAGAATATTACAAACCCTGTTTAGATAATAGATCCAATCTGGGATTTATTTTTATTAAACATAATGAGGTTTCCCAATGAAGTTGTGATGTTTTTTACTATGTGTTATCATGTTTTTCATTATTCAAATTCCTTCTGGTATTCTTCATATGAGATCATATAATAAAATATTTATATCAAATATAATAAAATATTATTATTTTAAGGTTAATAATTATATCCATATCCATTTCTAGGAAATAGGAAATGAAATCGGTGATCATGTGTGTGATAGACTACCACCTCACGAACTGATGTGACTCAGTATCCATGATGATGTTTCATGGATGAATATATTGATAAAAACAATAGATTTATGTGATAAATTATTATTATTATATTTATTTAATCATTATATCTCATATACATCTTTGTTTACATTCCACGAGATATTTGGTAGTGTTGCTTGTGTGTATGATATACTACCACCTCGCGAAACGATGTGATTTACTTTCAATAATTCATTACCTAGAAGGAAAAAGGATAAATTTAGTGAATATATCTGATAAAAATGAAATCATATAGATTATTAAACATTTATATTTCAGACACTTTTGCATCCATTCACTTTCAAATAGAATGATACTCTTACACGTGTGTACGTGCGACATACTATTTCCAAGAAGTAATATGATTCATTCTATGGAGACAAACCTCAAGAATGATTTTAATTTTGGTAAGGAGAAATATTATATTTAAATCATTAATATCATTGTTTATATTATTGAACTATATAATATTCTAAACAAAAATTACTATCACATTAAAACAGTCATGATTAAACATCACAAATAACATCTAAAAACCACAATAATATTGCATTATAATTATTAAAAAAGTGATAAGATATTATAAAAGTATAATATGTGATAATATAAATGTTAATATGTTTATTTTATAAGTTAATGAGATTTTTAAATCCATTATACATGGGTTTAACAAATCATCAACCAAAAGGAAGCATGAGGTAAGAGACATCATCTCAATTTAAATTTATTGAGTTATATTGATATGTAATACACCTAATTAATTTTATGGGGTTTATATACTGCCATAATAAAATGTAATATCATGATTACATAAAAATTGATTGTATTTTTATTTTCACTTTTAATTATTTCATCAAATGGAATCTTACTAAAAAGTGACCAAGTGGAAATGAAAATTATAAGTCAATTACATTTCTTTGAGGTATATAATTTATTCATTACCTTTGATATTATGATTTTATGTGTGTAAGGTATTTGTATTATCTTATATTGTATTTTAAAATGCCTTATATTAAATTAAATTTGTTACATAGAATCTTTTCGTTGATTAAATCTGGACTATATGATTTAATTGTTGTAAAGGATTATTTCACAATCTCATTTAAATTGCGATTTTTTATTCATAAATTTACATTGAAGGTAATAATTTGAATATTTTCTATTAAACTGAATTAATATTTCTATCCTGTGGGTTTTCATAAAATTTTCAATTAATAATTACCTTTTATAGTCAATGGTAGTCAAAATAAATGGAATTTTGTTTAAAATAATATTTAAATTAATTACTCTCTTCAGTTAGAAATAATTTGTCGTCCAACACTCTGTCATAAAACTTTTACTATAAAATATGTTTTTTAAATGAATTATTTACCTATGTAATTTTTTTTATTAAAAATCATTGGAATCTTAATGTAGTTATCCAAAAAATTTCAGTTTTGATATTATCAAAAATGTGAATGAACTTTTTATTTTAACAAATACGAAATATTTGGAATATCTGTTAAACATGAATAAAAAACAATTAAAAAAAATTTAATGAGTTTGAATGGTTATCTTAAAACAATAGTATAATAATAATATCATTTGAACGTTTAGTTTTAAAAATATATTTAAATTTTAAAGGATATCTTCATTATGATTTCTTCTAAAGATAATTGTACTATTTTTATATTTATTAATGATAATAAAAAATTATTTTACATATACAATACATGTGTTTAGTTGGATTTATAACATCATTATTATTTCAATTGATGTTTCATGATCATTTTGAGTGTTTAAATATTTAAAATCATTTTTTATTCATTTTTGTAGTCATTAACATTTCCATGTAACATTAAATTTCTTATGATAATTTTACATTTTATTTTTTTAAAATGCCTATATTATTTGTACCATGGATATGAATATTGGATAATATATAATCCATTTTTATATATGGTTTTTAAATTTAATATTATTTTATTAAACAATAAATATTGAAAAATAAATATTCATTACTCAATAATGATATTTGATGACCAGACATATAGATCATTAATTAAATAAACTATTAGATATGTGAGGAATTGTCTGGTCTTATAGTGAGGGGTGGTTCTTAAAATAATATATCCACCGTATTCATCATTTGTATAATGAGGTGAATCATTATTCAAGAAATGAATAAGATTTTACCAATTGTATAAAACATATATGGATAATGGTCATATATGTAGTTTTATAATGATTCCTAAGATCAAAGAGTCTAATAATTAATAATTTCCAACATTATGAATCCAGTTATTTTTATCCATGATATGTTAATAATGATATTATCTCTAGATTCATTTCATTCTTAGTGTACATATTTAAATGTAATGTATTCTCTTTTGTTTTCATTAATATATTGATGATTCCTTATCTAATAATGATATTTATATTTTTTAAATGGGATGTTTGTATAGATATTAACTGACCACAGTAATTATGTATACTTATTGATGAAAATTTTCATTATACATCATCCTTATAAAGCATTTGATCTCAATTGTTATACTATCATAAAAAAAATATCTTATAATTTTGGTTTTCAATTGTAATTTGGGAATCGTTTATGAATATAGTTTTACATGACTACTAATCTAATCATTCGGTGGGGATTCGTTATCTTGTATCATATACTAGATATGTTATGTGATCACCAACACTGGAAAATTGGTTCTAATGTGTTTACAATGTTAATATTGTAATGTCATTGAGAACCAAATAAAAATATCCCTCATATAATCATATCTTCACTGTCTCTTGACTTGTAAGATGTATACATTCTGATACTATAAGACTACCACCACACTAAATGAGGTTGGGAATTCACCCAAGGTCATATCTTTGCTCAATTTGATGGATTCATATACATGTTCAATAGATCATATCATCCTATATTCTGAATAAAATACAAAGGTAAGTATTCTAACCATAATGATGTACACATGAATAGATATTTAAATGTGGATCATTCTATAAGTGTATATTTTTGTCATGCTGAATCAATTTATAGTTTATATCATCTTGGGAAGGTTAAGTTCATTCTCATTGGACCTTTATAATTGTTATGGGGTATGATAATATCCCATGTATGAGGTCATGAGTATTTTATTTTCATATAATTTTTTATTCTCATTTGAGGTTAGTATTTATGAGATTTATTGGATTTCGTCCACTCTAAAGTGTTGGATATGATGTGAGAAACATGATATACTAAAAAAATGGGTTCATTTTCATGACACAACCACACTTGGATGTTACCATTATTGAAAATGTTATTAGAAATAAAAAAATAATATGTATAAATTATATATTTTAGATCAGGGGTGATAAAGGTCGTAATCAATATGAATACTATATAAATATGTATTAAAATATGTAAATTTCGACTAAAATTCTTTTGCATACTAAATAAGTTTCCCTATCTTCCTCATAGAATATGATAAAAAAATAGTATTTTTTATATATGGTTATTGATAGTTTATACATGAAAGGATACTGTAAAATGAATAATTGTGCCTCTACCTGATATATTTATCACGTTGACAACATAATATGTCGAATCTATGATCTGGTATTACCTTGGAGAGCATCTAGTGAACCTGGAACCTCATGAAAAGTGTCTAATAGTGATTAAAAAAATAATTTCATACATAACATCTTATATAGAAATAACTTAGATGTAGGTTTCAAAAATAAATCCCCAAATATCTATGATACCCAAACAAATATGTGAGGTGTCTGGAGAAACCAACCTCAATGAGTGTAATATCACTTTTATCCCTATTTTTGATATAATTCTAATTCATGGAACCAATATTTATAGATTTTAATAGTAGATTACTTGCCTTTTTATTAGTATTAGATATAAATTTCATGTAGATTATTTCATCTTGAAACAATCTAAGGTAGGTGACTACAATCATCCATATTCCCATCAAGAGCTGTCCTGAACAGTGGAGGCTTAAATACAGGGGATAAATATGAAATTTAATCACACATGGGGGTATGAAATCTTACCTGGATTGATTTATCAAACCATACAAACATGATTTATGTTATGATGATGATGTTAACGTGGAATTTGATGATGGGAGTGTTTTGGGAGAATGTGAAATGATAGATGAAGAAGAGGCTGGATATGGATCTCCCTTAAAAGTGTCCAAACATTTCACTATATTCATATAATAATTTGGTTAATTAATTCCAAATATAACTATTTATAATTCTAAATTTTGATTCATGGTGGAATTGTTAATAGATATAATCTTAATATTATTTTTCTAGAGGGATAATAATCATCCCATGGGCATACTAAATCAACATGGATGAATTATAAGGATATCATTCCCTAATTATGTCTCTCATTGTTGGTGTATATTTCCCTTTATGTGTATTCATAGTAACCCAACTAATATATACAAATCTATATATATCCACTATTTAAATTCAATAGTGATAATAGGAGTGGATTCTGAAACACCATCTATTTATATGTCACGACCCTCCTTCTTCAAGATGAAGGACATGACGACAAAGTGACCCTCCCTTCCTTCCTAAAGATGACAGACATATAATGTCCCCTGAGAACCATATTAAATTGGCCCAAAAGTGGAAAATAGAACCAAGGGTATAGAATCTCACAAAATATTGAAGGGAATAACCTTTTATAGAATAATATTGGGAGACAAGATGATAAATCCCTAGAACACCAAACACTAAAAGTGAATGTAAATCCATAATCTATTCCCATAAGCATGTTCAATATTAATGATGATACATAGTACACCAAAAGAAATCAAAGAAAATGAGACAATTCAACAATAGAAACTAATCCCAAAACCTAATATATAAAGTCTAGCATGGTCTTCAAAGTCCTCTTCAAAACTTGAAAAATATTTTACATATGTTTTTTGAGAATACGACTATACTCTGTTTGGAAACCGAAGAATCCCATTCCCAAGTGGGGGAACATAGTAATGTCACTATGAGATAAAAATAAAATCTCAAATCTCCTACCAAAGAGTAGTAACCATCCCAACATCACCAAGGCATTCCCAAAAAATAATGAAAGTCAAGTAAGGTAATAGTAAAATCACATCAACATTTGGGTACCCCACACAACCTCCCAAATAGTTAACTACTCATTCATAATGTTTAATATGTTAAAAGTACCACATTTCCCATACGCAGTCGCATTGCCACACACCACCCACAAAATCCTGGTCCCCAAACCACCCCCCCACAGCCCCCAATGTCACAACCACCAAGCCTTTCACCCGAACACAGCTGGACCTCATCCCAAAGACACTTGGAAAAACCATCATATCCCATAGAAACCATGGTCTCTCTTACACATTAATCCTTCCTAATGTATTTTCTATTATGATAATCCTCAATCCATTACAGCCATCCCAGATATGCTCGAGCGGTAAGAATCAGACAAGGGTGTGAGGAAGAAAGCCACTGACAAGCCATCCATACTCCCATTAAGATGTTGGGAAAGCCACCCTCCCCTATAAGATGAGGGTGTTCAACACATGGTTCTAAAAAATAGTTTGGTTAATGTTGAAATCAAAAGGAACTATGATATATATATATATATATTGGTAAGATAACATTCCTCCCCAACTACAGATAAAAAAAAATAATCTTCCCACCAGAGCCACTTTTGTTGCTACCCATATATGTAGCACCATTCAAATAGCCACTACCAAATAATAATCCCAAACCCTAGCCATTTAACCGCATTCCATTCATTAATTTTTGGTGTTCACTTTAATTTATTCCATAACTAAAAATATACTACCGACCACAACAATATCAAGAAAACAAACAAATCCAAATTTGTAGTCCAACTGCACACCCCCGCTCAAATACTTCATATTATCATTATTTAAAGTTATTCCATTCAATACATCTCTCAAAACCCATACCAAAAGCTTCACCACTCATAAAATTACCAGATGCAGACCCAATATATAATAAGTCCATAACCACACTGTAGTCCCACTTTCCAATGTCATTTGACATTAACAACACAAAAAAGGAGGCTTTTCTGTCAATAAATCTATTCATTCCACAACCAACCATTCTCTAAAATTGAGATACCAACACAACTCTTGGACAACCCCACACAAAAAGCCCATAGAAACTTCCATTAACCCAAATCCACGTTGCACACACATACCACTCTATTCTCCAAGAACCAACTCCCTTACCAATCCCTATACCTATAATCGTGCTCCCACCAGCAACACCACACAACTCACAAAAAATCCAACAAAATACTACACTCTTATACCCCTATCAATAGGATATATATATATACATATTTGGTAAACACAATTCGTCAATGCATGTGATAAAACAGGTGACCATTCAAGGGTTTTCACCATGGGGAATCCATTTCATTTAATCAGTTATATGTGATTACTCAGATTAGTATTCACAAAAATTATTTATGAGGAAACAACATTAGTTATAAAGAGTCTCCCCTGCATAGACAAAGACCACCAATGACCATGCTTTTCAGAAGGCTTTACAGCCACAACATGTCAGAACATCAACAAGGATAATAGATAAATTTGGATGTATACATCAAAACATTCTCAGCCCATTATTTCATTGGTCGCCTTATCTTTTGATCATATTCCTTTATTATTTATTTCTTTTTACAATAATGACTATTCACCATTCATCAAATAGAATAAATAGTACCACCACCCTACATGATGCACAATTTTTGGAAGGAAGGACAAATCCGTACCAGATGTAAAGGTTACCGAACTATTCTTTGCGTCAAGAATAGGGGACCTCATGAGCAGCAGAAAAGAACACCAAGAAAGCTGAGTAAAAGGGGCTCTAGAATTGGCACATGACCCATTTTGGGAGAAAGAATCAAGGCACGCCAAATGAGAATGAAAAACATATTAGGAAAGGAATATAGTGGCTTTAAATAGCCAAATCATATTTAAAAGAAAAATATTTTCAAAAGCCATTAATCATGGGATTGTGGTAAAGATTACACGGTTTCAGTATCTAAAATCCTTGGGAACATTTTTATATTTCTGAAATACATAATATTCTAAGAAACACACAAAAAACTCGCAAACAAGGAATTAATTTATGTTTATGTCAAACAAGAAATATGAGGGGTGAAATTAGAAAACTGGTAAAATTGGGAAAGAATTGATATTAGTAACTGATGTGTGAGTCACCGATGTAGAGCCACTGACGTGTGAGCTACCGACGTGACCTACCGATTCAGAGCCACTAATGTTGATCTTATATCACAACGAACTACCAATGACTCAACCTACCATTTCTTCAGCCGTCCATCACCTCAACCTTTCAACACCCTGACTAACCAACACCTCACCCAACTGATTCCCTAAAATACCAGCGTCAAGACCTACTGATACTCTGACCTACTGACAGCCTGACCTATAGATTCCCCGACCTACCAACGCCCTAACCTACCGAAACTAACGGTTCAGACTAGATTTTAGGGTAACACTCAGAATTAGTGACAGACAGCCCATGAACACAACAAACAGATGGTTTTTACAGTGTAATGTCTTTGGGAAATTATTATTATTACATCAAAATAGTGGTTTGATGTTGATATCATTTTTCTTGTTATCCTTGTTGTTTACATGACTTTTTTGGTAGTAAATACTTATTAAAATCATGTTCATTTGTTGTCTTTATATTTTAATTGGTGACACTTTATAAATATTGTTGTTTCCTCAGACCAATTAGTGTGAATACTAATTTGACTAATCACATTTACCCAATTTAATGAAATGGATGCCCATGATAGAAACCCTTGTATGATATCTACTATTTATCATGTTGATGAAGAAAAAATGTTTTTAAAATCTCTCTCTCTCTATATATATATATCATGGTGATTGGTGTGGTTGAGAGTTGTGTTCTATTGGGTTTTGGTATGATTTGTACGATGCTGCTGTTCGAAGCACGGTTAAGGGTACATGGGTGGGTAGGGGAATTTGATCTCTTATACGGGAGTGGTACATGTGTGTAGAGAGGATGTGGATAAATGGTAATTAATGTGCTATTTGACTATGGGGATGTGTGAAAGGTGTCTTTGTATCCCAATTTGGGAGACTGATTGATTGCAGAATGGATGGACTTGTTGATATTGAAACTGCCTTTGATTGTGATGTGGTTATCAAACGTCATTGGAAAGTGGGACTAGAGTGTGGTTATAGAAATTTTATATAGTATAACTACATCTGGGAATTGTTTGAGCAGTTAGGGTACATGGATTGGTTTTTATAGAAGGATATTGAGGTATAACAATGAAGAATGACAATTTGCACTGGTCGAGCAAGGTTGTGCAATGGGACTGAAAATATAGTTTTGTTTGATATTTTCATATAGATTTGGTTGGTAGTTTCCTTTTATTTCTAGAATAAATTAAATAGAACCCTAAACATAATTAATGGTAAGTGGTTAAAAAAAGGGATTAAGATTAGGCATTGGCATTAGCTGTTTGAATAGTTCTGCATATAAAAGTAACAACAACAGTGGTCTCGGTGGGAAGGTTGATTGTTTTGGGATCTGATTAGTTGTTGAAAGTGGCTAATATTAATTGTTAATATCTTTATATTCATTGTTCTAAAGTCCATAAAAATTGTTTTTAGTACATCACATTAATAGAACTTCATTTCTCATCAAAAATGCAATTCATGTTTAAAATAAAAATTTGGGCCCAATCATTCATTTGTTTGTGGACAAAATTATATTCATTTTCGGAATTTGAAATTTTGGGATATGATTTATCACTTTGTTTGGAACATTTTATCTTATAGGTCTGATGGATGAATCCCAAAGGAAGATGGATAATTTTGCGCCTGAAGGCAGAAACTTGCTGGAAAAAGCATAATGGGCCTAAGGCCCATCAAACAAATGTGGGGCCCAGAAACCAAGCCCAATGAAGCTCAAATTTATAAAGTATAAATATAAAAATATGAGGATCATTTTATTAAACTGTGGCTGGAGCTAATTCTTATGTTTTCATGATGATAAAGGTATCTGAAGATGAGATTTAAATGGTGGACCCGACATTAATGCACATAAAGCCGTCCCACCATTTCGACCATAACATCCAAACGGCTGTTCCAAATTTCCTGAAATTTTGAGAGAATATATAAGACACATTTACAAAGATATTTGTCTTCAACGACCCCTCAATATGCGGCCTTCATCAATTAAATATTCGAACGTCAAAATGGTGGATGAATCTGGACAGTTTTCCGGGTTAACTTCAAAACGTCAATTTCCTTTTGATTTTCACCCTCGTTTTGACTTTATTAATTGTTGGGGGGTGAATTGATTGTGGGGGGGTGGAAATAAGGCTCCTAATATTCCTATATAAGTATATGGTGGTGAAGGTAATTATCATATAACATTTTTCTTTGAATCCAAGTTTTTCTTTCAATTGTAATTTCCTGCTTTCGTTTTGTAATGGCATCGTCAATTTCTCTAATGTAAGTTTTTTATTCACATTTAGTATTTTAATAAAATTTCTTCTTCTTCACTTTTATTTTTCCTTTTTTTTACACGTTGATACCATTGAATCAAAGTGTGAATTTATTCACACCCGCACTTGTGAATTCATCACACAACGGTGGAGTGTTCATTTTGATTAAAGTTTTTCTTCTTCAATCCTGCTTCTTTAAGTCAACTACCCGCTTCCATTGATAGAATAGTATCAATGGAGGGCTAAAATTTTATGGGTTAATCCTAGGGAGTTGCATGATTTTGATTGAATGTTATTTTATGTTATTAAATTCTTAAATTCATTATTTATTTTAAGTGTTCCTTTATTTGATTTATCTTCTTCTTTGTCTTCACCGACTTTAATGATGACACATTTTGAGTGCTAGTACGATCCAATTCCTCAGAGTTCTCATTTAATTGATCCTCTAAGTGAATTGGTGATTAGCCTTGAAATTGTGTATGGATTAAATCGGAGAATTATATTGAGGAATTATATCATTTAATGGATACCTCTTGAACCGATGAACAGAAAATCAAATGAAAAAAAATGCATCCAATCAAGCCCAAGAGACAACTTAGGATCAACTCACCTTAATTAGTTATTTTAATTAAAGTAATTTCATTGGTTTTTTTCTTTAAATTAAATAAATATTTCTTCAAATCAATCAACACCATAGTTGGCCACATCATAGCCAATCCCGCATCTAATCAAAGTGTCTTAAGGTTTCTTCTTCGGTCACTGTGGATTCGACCCCTACACGTACTACATCGACCGCTTTTACCGGTAGGGTAAATTTGGGCGCAACCAAATTTTGGCGCCATTGCCAGGGACCAAGTAATTCACCTTAGAACATCTTTCTATTCTCCCTCATTTCTATTTTCTCATCCCCATTTCTCTTCTCTTTTCCCCTTTCTCTTTTTTTTGACCCCCGAAAATCACGATTCAAAATTTTCAAATAAATCCAATGAAGTATAATCAACAATATCCCTTCACAAACTCAGGATGGAATCAGTTTGAAAATCCAAATTTGGAATCACCAACCTTTTTTAATCAACCTTTTAATGAATACCCCACACCTGATTACATGAACGAAATTTGTAATGATGAAGGTTTAAAAGATCAATTTCCATACCTATCAAGAATGATTCAAAAGATGAATAATGAGGAGGTCCATGATGTCGAAACATCTATCAATCCTAATCCTGAAACCATTCTTCAAAAATTATGTGAACAAATGGAAAAAAATGAATTCAGAGGTATCAAGTTTTAGACAAGAACTACAAAACATTAAAACTTGTGTGGACCCCATTCCCACTCAAACCCTCCCTTACTCAATATTGATAGAAGAGTCTTGTAACACACAAAACCCTCATGCATTTATTGAAGAACCAACCTTAGGATTTGGGATAATTGGAGAGGATCAAGGAGTTTTCGAAGGGTCTTTAAATCATGAGAAAATTGATTTTTTAGATTCAAAAGAGGAAAATTTGACATCATGGATTGAGTTTCCTGAATATAACTCCATTAATGATTTTTCAAAAACACTAATCACTAAAAAATTGGGAGAAATACCAAATATTGATCCCATACACACTTCTGATATTAAACTGAACAATTTTCAGGATGAATCTTATTTTCAAAATGAACCAATTCTTTCTAAATGTTTTGGAGAAGAAACTGATTTTGATTTAATTTATCAATCTCCTTTAGGAAATTTCAATGATACCAAGCTCAAAATTATTTTACTTTATTCCGAACTCAAGAATTCCACTATAGGAGATAAGAAAAACCTTGTATTTGTAGTTCATTCTTCTCAAGAAACCAATAACTTTGGAATGGTAATTGATGTCTTAGGAAAAACTAGAAATTCAACTGAATCAACCATTACCAAATTTCCTTGGACTTCCACTCTCATTATTTACCATGAGATTTAACATGAATAAAATTCTAAAAAAAATCAATCTTAATCAAGTTTAAGTGGACAAAAATGGGGTCCTAAAAATTTTGAAAGTTGGAATTGGATAAGTTCGGGGGTTCAAGTCGAGCTAACGACGTTAAACAAAAGCGCTGAATGGGAGGCAACCCATGGTTTTCATGTTTCTAATAATTTTGAATCATTTTTTTTTCATATAATAAATTACCATAAACTGTTGAACTATTCTTCTTTTATGAGTAAGGATGAGTATGAAAGGGGAGCGCCATATTCATCCGTGTCACGTGGTGTGATCTCTGAGTAATACCTTACCCAGATAATATAAAGAAGACAATGTATCATCAGTTTATTTTGTTTTGTTTTATTTTTATTTTTTTATAGGTTTAAAAAAATAAAAGGACATTTCGTAAGCTATAAGAAAAATCCATTCACCACCATCCAAGCCGCTGAGACTCAAATCCAGGATTGAAGGGAGACTATGGCATGCGCTATCATCATCAACCACCAGGTGACTTCATTCCATGATTTTAATTTTAAATTTCTTCTTTGAACTCCTCTCCAACCCCCTTATATCTTTTCTTTTCTTTAAACACTGGGGACAATGTTATTCTATGTTGGGGGGAGATGAGATAAAAACTATTTTTTTTTATTTTAAAAACATGCATGAAATGAAAAATTCCATTAACCATAAACATGATAAACACACATTTCAAACTCTAAAATTGGATATCAAATAAATTTTTCATGCCTTGATTCTGATTCTAATGAAAGTTTAAGTTCATGAGCATAGTTTTTAGAAAGTGCGGTTGTCCGATGTGATTTTTCAATGTTTACAATTTCACCCTCTTAATAAAAATGCCACAATGCACGTCTACTGGATTGTGGGTGTAAATTTCAGTTCTTGGGTCCCTTTCATTATAGCATAGGGTTCTGGGGTCACTTTTAGTTTAATTTGAGTATCCAAAAAAACAAAAAGACAAAAAAAAAAAACAAAAAAAAAAATGACCACACAGAGCAATGTTTTGTCCAAATGCGTGGTGTACGACACTTGGGGATCGTGACTCCATAGTTGTCTTGCCTAGAGTTAGGATTTATATCTCTATTGTAGAGCATGAAATTGACAATATGTGTGGCGTCCGACACTTGGGGATCGTGACTCCATAGTTGTCTTTCCCAGAGTTAGTATTTTCATATCTATTGTGGAAAAAAAATCATCAAAAAAAAAATCAAAAAAAAAATGGATACTCATCTTAAGGTTTAATGTGATTCACACCCAGCACTTCCATTTTTCCCCTTGAACAATAAAATGGGCCCCATATCTTTTATGATGCACAACACTTTATCATGCTTAATTGTAATTAGATGAAATATGGCGATGAATTTGAACAAAGGAATGGGCTTGGGCTTGGGATATGCTTATGGACCTAGCTTGTTTTTAATTATTTTGATGGGTTTTCATAATTTTTTTGGTATTAGATATTTTGGTGAGCAATGTGTATTAAAAAGTTTTTGGAAAAGGGGATTTGAATTTCATATTTGTAATTTATTTTTCTCGGGACTAGCAAAAATCAAGTTGGGGGGTGTGATTAGTCACTGAAAGTGGCTAATATAAATTGTTAATATCTTTATATTCATCGTTCCAAAGTCCATAAACATTGTTTTTAGTGCATTACATAAATAGAACTTTATTTCTCATCAAAAATGAAATTCATGTTTAAAATGCAAATTTGGGACCAATCATTCATTTGTTTGTGGACAACATTATATTCATTTTATGAATTTGAAATTTTGGGATATTATTTTTCACTTTGTTTGGAACATTTTATCTTTTAGGTCCGATGGATGAATCTCAAAGGAATATGGAGAATTTTGCGCCTGAAGGCAGAAACATGCTGGAAAAAGCATAATCAGCCTAAGGCCCATCAAACAATTGTGGGGCCCAGAAACCAAGCCCAATGAAGCTCAAATTTATACAGTAGAAAGAAACAAATATGAGGATTATTTTATTAAACTGTTTCTGGAGCTAATTCTGATTTTTTCATGATGATAAAGGGATCTTATGTTGAGATTTAAATGGTAGACCCGACATTAATGCATATAAATTCGTCCCACCATTTCGACCATAACATCCAAAAGGATAATCCAAATCTCCTCAACTATTGAGAGATTTTAGAAGACATATGAAAGAAGATATTTTTCTTCAACGACCTCTCAAGATTCGGCCTTCATCAATTAAATATTCGAGCGTCAAAATGGTGGATGAATCTGGACAGTTTTCCGGGTCAACTTCAAAACGTCAATTTCTTTTTGATTTTTCACCCTCGTTTTGACTCATTAAATTGTTGGGGGGGTGAATTGATTATGGGGGGGTGTAAATAAGGCTCCTAATATTCCTATATAAAGATATGGTGGTGAATGGAATTATCATCTAACATTTTTCTTTGAATCCAAGTTTTTCTTTCTATTGTAATTTCCCGCTTTCGTTTTGTAATGGCATCGTCAATTTCTCTAATGTAAGTTTTTTATTCACGTTTAGTATTTTAATAAAATTTCTTCTTCTTCAATTTTATTTTTCCTTTTTTTTACATTTTGATACCGTTGAATCAAAGTGTGAATTTATTCACACCCGCACTTGTGAATTCATCACACAACAGTGGAGTGTTCATTTTGATTAATGTTTTTCTTCTTCAATCCTACTTCTTTAAGTCAACTACCCGCTTCCATTGATAGAATAATACCAATGGAGGGATAAACTTTTATGGGTTGATCCTAGGGAGTTGCATGAGTTTTATTGAATTTTATTTGATGTTCTTAAATTCTTAAATTCTTTCTTTATTTTAAGAGTTCCTTTCTTTGATTTATCTTCTTTTTTGTCTTCACCAACTTTAACGATGACACATTTTGAGTGCTAGTACGATCCAATTCCTCGGAGTGATAATTTAATTGATCCTCTAAGTGAATTGGTGATTAGACTTGAAATTGTGTATCGATTAAATCGAAGAATGATATTGAGGAATTATTTCATTTAATGGATACCTCTTGAACCGATGAACAAAAAATCAAATGAAAAACAAATACATCCAATCAAGCCCAAGAGACAACCTATGATCAACTCACCTTAATTAGTTGTTTTAATTAAAGTAATTTTATTGGTTTTGTTCTTTAAATTAAATAAATATTTCGTCAAATCAATCAACACCATAGTTGGCCACTTCATAGCCAATCCCGCATCTAATCAAAGTGTCTTAAGGTTTCTTCTTTGGTCCCTGTGGATTCGACCCCTACACGTACTACATCGACCGCTTTTACCGGTAGGGTAAATTTGGGCGCAACCAGGATCCTTAGGTTGGGATGAGGGTTTTCATATATATATATATATATATATTTGTTCCTTGTGATTTCTATATACAAACCACCATTTATGAGAACCGTGTGCCGAACACCACCATCTCATGGGGGGAGGGTGTCATCCCAACATCCCGGTGGGAGGACGAATGACAGTTTAATGACATTCTCCCTCACAGACTCTTTTTCTTCTGACCACTCAAATATATATGGTTAGGCATTATTTTATTTAGGGTTACCATTTTCTATGATCCTTTATTCAGTTCTATTGTGGATGAGAGGCCTTATTGTATGCGGGCTAGGATTTTTTTCCCATGTGTCTTCAGGATGAGGCTCAGGTGTCTTTGGACGCGATGCACGGTTTTTGTGTCCTAGGTGTCTTTGTGGTGGATGGTGTGTTATTGAGGAAAATGTGTGTTTGGGTATCTTTTGAGGTAGTTGGAATATGTATGGGAAGAGTCGTAATGTCAAGATGATAACTATTTGGAATGAGCACTTAACTAGTTGGAAACTGGCGTGGGGTACCCAAATGTCAATGTTCTTATACTATTACCTCACATGACTTGAATTACATGTTTACTCTTGATTAGTGAGTCAGGGATGGTTCTTACTCTTTAGTTTGTTCTTTGATGTTCTATTTTTTCTCACAGGTACATTAGTATGTTCCCCCACTTGTGCACTGGTATGTTTAGAGTTCTTACTAAGAGTACTCGTATGCTCACACAACGTATAAAAACTATTTTTAGGTTTCGAGGAATACTTGGAGGACCATGTGGGACATCACCATCTTTGTTGTTGGTATTAGTTGATGTTGATTCTTAGTATCCTTTTCTTTTCGTACTTATATTTGTATGTTTGTTTTAATTTGTAATATCTTTATTGTTGAACATGGATGTGGGAATAATTTTTGGCATTACTATCACTTTTAGAATTTGGAGATTCACGGGGTTTACAATCCTATCACCTGATATTATTCTACAATAAGGGTAATGCCTTACATATTATGTTTGATTATATACCCTTGGTTCTAGTTTCCACTCCGGGACCTATTGAAGGCGGTACTTTGGGGTGTCATTACCTCTTCTTATTCTTGAGGAAGGAAGGGTAGAGCACTTTGTCGTCCCTTCCCTCATCATGAAGAAGGAGGGTCATGAAAAAATGGTATTAAAGGTAGGTTTAGGGGTTTAAGGAATATGATGGAGGTTAGAGTTAATAATTTTGAGGATTTCATGGGATGGATTGGAAACAATGTTATAAAATCATGGTATATGAAATAGGAGAGGGAAACCTAGTAAGGGAACAAGATTTTAGTCCCCCATCATGATCTGATTCAACGAAACTGGACCTACTAAACAACTGAGTGAGGCAACTCAAATTTCATGGTAGAGACCCTAGGAATGGAACATTCTTCATAATGACTTGTGTTCATATATTTTGTAGGTTTTTTGTGAATTTAAAATAAATGGCAAGTTAAAATGGTTTAAAAGAAAATTCCTACACAACACGGTCATAGGAGATCCTTTTTTCCATTGTCAGCTATGAATCCAAGACATCACCCAACAATGTAATGAGAAGTTGATTCCCATAAAATTGAATAGGATGATCAGTGGAGGGCTGATCGATAGGAGGATAATGTCTAGTGATAGATGATGCTTCATGCCTTCCAGTGGCAGACGTTGAGAATGTATGAGTGCAGTGTCTTGGACATGGAGATGGAGAGTCAGATCGTGGAGCTGGTGATCGGTTTCTAGTTGGTTTCGGCTTTGAAAGAGTACACAGTTCCCTTGGTAGTGAGCTATATGGGAGGAGTATCACATATGTGGTAGACACATTAACTGTGGGAGAGGAAGGAGACTGGTGTTTTGTCGGCTGACAATGACTAGGTGTTACAAGCTAAATTTCCTTTTCCCCTGATGATGGATGAGAATAGGCATGAGCTAATCTCCCTCTATTACGGTAGTGTTTCAGTAAGAGAACTAGGGGTCATGTTCAAGGATCATCGATGATTTACACCAAATCTCATTCTAGACTAGGAGTCATGAGGAAGATGTATAAGGAAGGTACTATGCCATTCTTTTCAGTACGTTGTCACTATGATTATGCTATATACATAAATAGAGGATCCAAACTATGATGAGGTATTGGAATTGATGCACTCTATGGTTGGTGATCCATGAGAGGGGATCCATCCATGTTCATCAAAGAGGATGACTGTCAGAATTAGGTCTCCAGCATCAGGTCCATCTAGGTTTAGACCAGTGGGAAGTATCCCTTAATAGTTCTACTACCGATCCTGTAGTCCTATCCCTTTTCTCATAGTCCTAGGAACTTGGTGCTTTCTCTAAGGTAAAATTGGACATTATTAGAACTAGTCCAATGTTTGAATATATTACGGTGGAGGTGGGAATGTTCAGTGCCCACCCCAGTAGCAGTAGTTGCCGGTCCGACCCTTCCATCAGTAGGGGTAGTGAGCTCCTGCTCAACCGAGGGTAGATGGTATTGGAGGAGTGTCACGACCCGCCCTCGGGGTCCGTGCCGTGACTACCCCAAGCCCGCCTTCCATAGGCCAGGGACTGGTGACTAGCACCAAGGCGTAAATCCCGGTAAAAAGGGAAGGCATTGCCTTTGTAAAGTAAACAAACACCACAGAGTAAGCAAACAGAAAGTAAACACTAAGTAAAAACAGAGTACAACTGAAAGTGCGGAAAAGTAAATGGGCCAGTATACAAAACCAAACTGAAAGTAAAGTACAACTCGAAAGGGAAAACAACAACTGTAAGTAAAGGCCGCTACACCGAGCTGTCCACTAGAGATCCCACCTGAAGGGTGGGTAAAAATATCTCCACTGCTCCACGGGTCCCACCGTCCGCTCCGAGTACGTTCCGCCCAGTGGTCCACCTCCAGGTACCGTCCTGCTCTGCAAGCCTCAGCCAAGATCAACGCTGTCTGTCGTTTGCAACCAACACAACGTAGTGCGGGCATAGCCCGTGCAGGGGTGAGTATAAGCTACTCAGTAGGGACCCCGAGACCCCCGAAGGTCTCCAAAAATCCACAAAGGATAAACCACAAAGGAAGATACAATCACGAAGTAACAACCGACACTGCTTAGGTATATGTCCATACATATACCTAAGTCATCAATTCCAATACGCTCCAACCTCCGAGCCTGATTACAACTCAGTCCACACAGGAAAGTATACGTATTCCACACAGGAAAGCAAAATGAAATCCACACAGGATAACACAACACAATCCACACAGGAAGTAACAGGATTCAGCTCACACAGGTATACTTCTTCAAAGGACGATAAAGATGATCTCTGATCCATCTAAGTCATCGGACCCACGAAGGATCGATAGGTAACTAACCCCCGCAAAAGACCCACATAGGATCAGGCCCACACAGGACCTGTAGGCGCTGGTTCACACAGGACCGCTGAGCGCAAAGACCCACACAGGATCGGACCCACACAGGATCGGGCCCACACAGGACCTGTAGCACTGATCCACGTAGGATCGCTGAGGGCTGTAGTCGTCGTTGAATCCACAGAGGATCTCAGTACTGTCGTCGTCGTAGTCACATTAGCAGTAGCAGTAGCAGTAGCAGTTACAGTCGCAGCCAGCACTAGGGTTCCTGCACACAGCAAGCTCGTTCCGGAGGGTCTGCTCCACGATCCGAGAGGCTGATACATCAACTGTCACAAAGTCCAGAGTTGATGTATCCAAAAGTTCCGTATCGTCAACAGGAACTCAACGTAACAGACGGCGCGTCGATCGGACGCCCGGTCTGAGAGTTATTGGCTTTTTCGTCCTAGGGGCCCGGTTAGTTTTTAAGGAAAAACCAACCCGACCGTACTCCACCTGCATCCAAACCTCTGGCGGAGTATGCCAAAAGATCCGTCTCACTTAGAGGAACACAACAAAGCTGACGACACGTCAATCGGACGTCCGTAGCTCAAGATATGAGCGTTTCCGCCCCGAGGGCCCGGTTGGTTTCGTGTACGAACCAACCCGGCCGAACTAAAAGTATTCCGAAACTTTGAGTGCGATATACCGAATCGACCGTCTCGATCCAAGGATCGCATCGCCACTGACGGTTCGTAAATCGGAGGTCCGTAGGTCAAGTTATGAGGAAAAGACCGAAGTCAATTCGAAAACGGGTGGTCCGGGTCCGGGCCGACCCGGCCCGACCCCCCCTGGGTCGGCCCGAACCGGGTTGACCCGACCCGGGACGACCCGACCCGGGTACGACCCGGCCCGGGTCCGACCAGGCTCGGCCGGCCTGGCCGCCGCTCGTGCGCCGCGCGTGAGGGGCAGAGCCCCCCGCCTCTTCCTAGCGGTGCGACTTCATGCCGCGCCTTTGGAGAAAACCCGCCCCCTCGTTGGGGTCCTGCCTTTGAGGAAAACGGGGGGGCCGCCTGCCCCCCCCCCCCCCCCCTTTATGAAACCGCCCCCCCTATTATGGGGGGCCAAAATGAAATGCCCGGGGGAATTTAATTCCCCCGGTTTTGCACCGTCCCGGCCGGCCCGACCTGGCCGGTCGGCTTCCTCTCAACAGGACTGGCATGGGCCGGTCCTCTTCCTTTTTCCGGCACCGGTGGCTCGGCTGGCCGCCGGTCATCACGTCCCGCCGCGGCCCGGAACCGGCCGCAGCCTTCGTCGTCCGGCACGGTGCGTCGACACCGTGCCCTTCCGCCGCGGCCCCGCTCCGGCCGCGGCGCCTTCGGTTCTGCTCGACGCGGCGCGACGGCGTCGCGTTCATGTTAATCCTTCCACGGCGCGGCCCGACGGCGCCACACAATTATAGCCTTGCGATTCCCGCGTGGTGCGACGGCACCACACCATCTCGTTTCATCCTCAAGATAAGTAAACAAGAACAAAGGAGGAGGGTTCGACCGTGTTCGTGCGGTCCAGCCCCCTCACGTTAAACGATATCAATTATTCGTTATCCTCAAAGTTCTACATTCTAATATCAAGAACGAGAATAATTAAATAATCAACATCAAACCCCTACCTCGGTTTCAAGATCGAGGATCATCAACGACCCGCGGAAGACAACGTCGCGGAGGTCGGGTGTCTCGGTAATCGTTCGTCAATTCAGTTGACAAAGAGGTACGTCCGAAGAGGTACATCATTGGTGAATCTTGGTAAGCTGATGAAGGAAGTCCGAGGAGGAAGCGGTGTTCCCTTTCGTTGACACGGAAGGCGTCGTCGGTGTCGCGGGTATGGCGTCGCGGAAGACGATTCCCGAGAACGTGGCGTTCTTCGTCGAAGCTCGAAGGTTCTTCGCGTTCTTCGTCAAAGCTTGAAGAAGAAGAAGAAGAAGAAGACTTCAAAACTCTCAAGGAGGCTAGAGAATTCTAACCAAATAAAATAAGCTAGAGTCTTATTTTATTCACACACCTAACAAATTGAATTTCAAAGGTTTGAAATTCAAATAAAACAACTCCATTAATTATCAAAGTTGTCATGTCATTTAAAGAGGGGTTAAAGGGAGTTTTTAAAAGAGAAGATGAAAATTTAAGGTTCGTATGGGCCCCACTACACTTAATCCTCTCAAGGGAGGTTAAGTGGGTGTGGGTCCCACCCCTAACTTCCTTTGAGAGGAGTTAACCAACAAGTAACAAAAATAAAAAGTTTTTCCACATTTTTATTTAACTTCTTATAATTCTCCCAAAACTAACTTTCGTCCCGCATAAAACGCAACCTCGGAAAAGGTCTCCTTAAGCTAATATCGGTGCTGCATGTTCATCGGTGTCCTCGGATTTCAATTCCGAGCACCGGGTCAAAAGTTAGAAATTCCCGCTCGTTCGTTCACTGAACGTACCCGAGACGAACTTCGGAAATTGATTCTGGGCACTCTGGGCCTCGGAATCAGGTGCCGTCAGAAACCACGCTCTTGTAAAATTCCAAAGAAAATTAAGAAAAAATTTCCCTTAAATTTTACGGGTCTTTACATTACTCCCACCTCAGGGATTTACGTCCCCGTAAAGATACATCAAAAACTAGGGAAACAAATGAGGGTACTGAGCACGCATCTGAGCCTCCCGCTCCCATGTGCTCTCCTGGAGGTTCCCGTGTTGCCATCTGATGCGCACAAGAGGAATCGATCGCCCACGTAGGACCCGCTCCTGTCGATCCTCTATCTCCACTGGGACCTCCGAAAAAGTCGCCCCATCGTCAACGTCAATCTCCCCATGGTCAATGATGTGCATCGGGTCGTGCACGTATCTCCTCAGCTGAGATACGTGGAAGACGTCATGCACCCGGTGCAACTGTGGTGGTAGAGCCAGGCGATAAGCCACCTCGTCAATACTACAGAGGACCTGGAAGGGTCCGATGAAGCGCGGAGATAACTTGCCGCCTCGGCCAAATCTCCGAATACCACGTCAAGGTGAGACCCGCAAGAAGACGTGGTCGCCATCCTCGAACTCTAGTGGCCTCCGCCTCCTGTCAGCGTATGGCTTCTGCCGGCTCTGAGATGTCCTTATCCACTCCTGGATGACCTGGACCTTCTATGTCGTGGCCTAAACCATCTCCGATCCCACAAGTGCTGACTCCCCAGGGTCTGTCCAGCACAAAGGAGATCTACAAGGTCGGCCGTACAACGCCTCGTACGGTGCCATCTCGATGGTGGAGTGGTAGCTGTTATTGTATGAAAACTCCACCAAGGGTAGGTGGTCCTCCCAGCTGCGACCAAAGTCAAGGACACATGCGCGGAGCATGTCCTCGAGAGTCTGAATGGTCCTCTCCGTCTAACCATCCGTCTGAGGGTGAAAGGCTATGCTCAGACGTAGCTGTGTCCCGAACGCCTCCTGTAACCCCTTCCAAAGCCGGGAAGTAAAGCGAGCATCTCGATCAGAGACGACAGATGATGGCACACTGTGGAGCTGCACAATCTACTGAACGTAGATACGTCCCAAGCTCTCCACTGAGCTATGCTCTCTGATGGGTAAGAAGTGTGCCGACTTGATAAGTCGGTCAACAATCACCCAGATGGAGTCGTGACCTCTGGAAGTGCATGGAAGTCCAGTCACGAAGTCCATAGATATCCCCTCCCACTTCCACTCCGGGACCTCCAAGGGCTGTACCAAGCCTGCTGGTACCTGATGCCATACCTTCACCTGCTGGCAGGTGAGGCACCGAGAAACGAACTCTGCCACAGCCTTCTTCATGCCCGGCCACCAGTGCTGTCGTCTGAGATCCTGGTACATCTTCGCCACTCTAGGATGTACCGCCAAAGGAGAAGTGTGAAACTCTCTCAGCACCTCCTCTCGCAAAGCGGCTGGTACCATGGTACGCCCTCTGAAAAGGACGTCGTCCTCTGCTCCAAGGGAGAAACCATCAGGTGCCTGTCCCGAGGATATCTGTGCACGCCGTGTCTCACAGTCAGCATCCTCACGCTGTGCCTCTCTGACCCGCTGTAGTAGTGGAGGGGTGACTGTGAGAGACTGAAGGAAGGCTGCTCCATCTCTATCCACGAAGGATATCTGTAAAGAGGCTAGCTGCTCCGTCCCCTCCTCAAGTAGTTGAATGCTCGTCCTCCTGCTGAGGTCATCGGCTACCACGTTCCCCTTCCCAGGAGTATATACTATCTCAAAGTCATAGTCCTGGAGGAACTCGAGCCATCGCCGCTGTCTCAGGTTCAGGTCCTTCTGTGAGAAGATATACCTGAGACTCTGATGATCAGAAAAGACTGTAAAGCGCTTGCCCATCAGGTAGTGATGTCTTCAGAGCGAAGACCACTGCTGCTAACTCCAGGTCATGGGTAGCGTAGTTCTGCTCATGCGGCCTCAACTGATGTGATCCATAGGCGATCACTGCCCGCTCCTGCATCAGAACACATCCGAGTCCGGTCCCTGATGCATCGCAGTAGACTACGTACCCTACTCCCTCCTCAGGCAACCTCAAGATAGGTGAGCTAGTCAACCTCTATCTCAGCTCCTGGAAGCTCTGCTGACATCTGTCTGACCACACGAAGGGTTTCCCCTTCCTCCTTAACATACGACAAAGCTGCAAAGATTTCTCCTTTGCCGAAAAGTGAAATCTGGTCTCATCCCCTGGATGAACCACGTTACTTGCCTAATACAGTCAATCCTGTCATGATTAGTTAATTAATGGCATGGTGACTTCGTAAGGCCTTGACGCTGCTACCAAGATATCCAACCGTTACTCTCGCCTCTAAGGGTTGAGTCACACTGTCGGCATCAGTGTGTGGTCACTAGGTTTCCTCCAGTAAGAATCTCGCAAGTGAGGGTCAAGTCAACAGTTTTTAACCGGCACATCTAAGTAAAAACAAACAAAAGACAAGAAAACAAAAGTCACCAAGGAAAGTGTCTTTTATTACTTCAACTTAAAGTACAAGGACACAAAGCAACACAAACTACGAAGCTAGAGGCATTATGGGCAAAGGCCTCTATGCCTGGAGCTAGTCCCGCACTAGTCCACCCGCTTACGGAGCTCCAAGATCGTAAGCTTCAACTTCCTGAAGCTGTGCTCTCCCCTGAGGTCAGGGTGGACCTCCTGGTGGTGGTGGTGGTAGAGCCTCAAAACGTCGCCCACCACTTGCTGCTCGGCCAGCTCCTCTGCCTCGTCCGCCTCCTCCCTGCGGACTGCCACGGTCGAACCTCTGCCTCTGCCTAGGTGGTTCCTCAACCGTCTGCTGCTCCTCTGCATGGCGGGTCGGGCAGTCACGAGCCATGTGGCCCTGCCCGCCGCACGAGTAGCACTGTCTGCCTCTCGAAAGACTGGCTCCGCGCTGTGTGCCCCGAACTGCTGAGCCAGTGTACTGAGGTCGTCTACCTGAGGGTCTGGTCAGTCTGGACCCCTGAGTCATCCGTCGACTGCCTGCCGCAGAAGATTCTTCCATGTGCCGCCCTGCGGTGGGTCTCGGCGCTGGTGTAGACTCAACAAGGAAACTCTCGATCAAAAGAGCCCGCTCCAGTACTCCTGTCTGAGTCGGTATGCTGAGGGAGATCAGCGATGCCCTGATCTCGTGTCTCAAACCTTGCTAGAAGGTCTGGGCTCGGATGAATGGGTCCCATACCATGTCGGTCGTGTAGCGCGAGAGATCAGTAAATCTCGCCGAGTACTGAGCGACCGTCATGCTGCCCTGCCGCAGCTGAAGAAGCTCCTGGATACGCACCTCATGAAGGGTGGCTGGGACGAACTCTGAGTGGAAGAGGCTCTCAAAGTCCGTCCAAAGCAGGTATTCCTCATCGTGCACCTGGAGCATCAAGCTCCACCATCGTCCCGCTGCTGCGTGCAGTATGCTCGCAGCGAGGATCACCATGAGGTCTTCAGGTGTCCTCACTAGCCTAAAAACTCGTACCACGGCCTCCAGCCAGTCCTCTACTGCCTGGGGGTCCGTCTCCCCACGAAACCTGGGCGGTCGCTGGTGCTGAAACTCATGCAGTGCGCTGAAGCGACGTGCATCGTCTATGGCTGGTACTGGAAGCATCGGTGTCTCGGCGGGTAGAGCTACCGCCGGTGCCACTGCTGACAAAGGGCCCTGCACCGAGGCCTCGTCGCTCGGTGGGCTGTCATCACACTCGACTCTCGGAACCCTAGCTGGCTGCCGTCGTGGGGCCATCCTGAATAGGAAATAGGTGCGCCATGGTCAAACAGTATACCTGGTGAGCTGGTATATTAAATAATCACAAAGAAATCTTTGAAACACCCACGCAATCAATGTTTTCGTGCATTAAGTCGGAAATCAGAAGTCAGGGTCCTTGGTGTACAGATACGTCGGCCGCCGCACCAACATTGGACTCCCTGGACTGATAACCACACTCAATACGCTAAACATTATTGCTTCACATAGAAAAGATCAGAGTTCGCGGTAGAACTGAACTCCTCTGATACCAATTTGTCACGACCCGCCCTCGGGGTCCGTGCCGTGACTACCCCAAGCCCGCCTTCCATAGGCCAGGGGCTGGCGACTACCACCAAGGCGTAAATCCCGGTAAAAAGGGAAGGCATTACCTTTGTAAAGTAAACAAACACCACAGAGTAAGCAAACAGAAAGTAAACACTAAGTAAAAACAGAGTACAACTGAAAGTGCGGAAAAGTAAATGGGCCAGTATACAAACCCAAACTGAAACTAAAGTACAACTCGAAAGGGAAAACAACAACTATAAGTAAAGGCCACTACACCGAGCTGTCCACTAGAGATCCCACCTGAAGGGTGGGTACAGATAGCTCCACTTCTCCACGGGTCCCACCGTCCGCTCCGAGTACGTTCCGCCCAGTGGTCCACCTCCAGGTACCGTCCTGCTCTGCAAGCCTCAGCCAAGATCAACGTTGTCCGTCATCTACAACCAACACAATGTAGTGCGGGCATAGCCCGTGCAGGGGTGAGTATAAGCTACTCAGTGTCGTGGGTATGGCGTCGCGGAAGACGATTCCCGAGAACGTGGCATTCTTTGTCGAAGCTCGAAGGTTCTTCGCGTTCTTCATCAAAGCTTGAAGAAGAAGAAGAAGAAGAAGACTTCAAAACTCTCAAGGAGGCTAGAGAATTCTAACCAAATAAAATAAGCTAGAGTCTTATTTTATTCACACACCTAACAAATTGAATTTAAAAGGTTTGAAATTCAAACAAAACAACTCCATTAATTATCAAAGTTGTCATGTCATTTAAAGAGGGGTTAAAGGGATTTTTTAAAAGAGAAGATGAAATGTTAGGGTTCGTATGGGCCCCACCACACTTAATCCTCTCAAGGGAGGTTAAGTGGGTGTGGGTCCCACCCCTAACTTCCTTTGAGAGGAGTTAACCAACAAGTAAGAAAAATAAAAAGTGTTTCTACATTTTTATTTAACTTCTTATAATTCTCCCAAAACTAACTTTCGTCCCGCATAAAACGCAACCTCGGAAAAGGTCTACTTAAGCGAATATCGGCACTGCAAGTTCATCGGTGTCCTCAGATTTAAATTCCGAGCACCGGGTCAAAAGTTAGAAATTCCCGCTCGTTCGTTCACTGAACGTACCCGAGCCGAACTTCAGAAATTGATTCTGGGCACTCTGCGCCTCGGAATCAGGTGCCGTCAGAAACCGCGCTCTTGTAAAATTCCAAAGAAAATTAAGAAAAAATTTCCCTTGAATTTTACGGGTCTTTACAAGGAGGCCGACCTCATGAAACACCGAAGGGATCTCAAACTAAGGATGGTCATGGAGGCGGTCAATGTATGAGTGAAAGAGGAGTTGGGTGTGGGTTGTTGGAAGCCGTATAGGAAACAGTTTCAGTGGGACCCAAGGTTTTTCAAGGTATTATCAATCTATTTAGTTCCCTTACATGGGATTTGTATTATTAAAAAGTAGTGCACTCTATTGTTTTACCCAGTCTAACTCATTCCCGTGGTCTATACATAGATATAATTTCCATTCCCCTACTGTTGAGTATGACAATTGGAGGACAATCTAGTCTTTGGCTGTTTTTCGAGGGTGTAGAATGATGATGGGACCACATCAGTCCATTGAGGATCTTCTTCTACTATAGATGCATCCATATGCTGTCATCAGGGGAATGAAATGGTTATTCACATTTTGTACCATTATCAACTTATTTTGAATAAGGGTCATGTTCTCAAATATGGGAGTTCTGCACATAGATTTCATTGGCAGTTGGAGTTATTAGTTGGGAAGCATCCATATAGAATCTATTCATTCTTTTTTAGATGAGATATTAGTGGAATCAATAGTAACATAAACGTTTGATGTTTTGGGAGTTTTCATAGAGTTTCTAGATGTCTTCCTAGAAGATGGTATGACTCTGTCATGTCAATGTGATATTGAGTTTGGGAAAGACTTGTAACCCGGTGACCATCTGATTTAGATGGATCATTATTAGATGTTCCCTTGTGAGTGGTGGGATTTGAAAAGTTAGGTTGACGTACTGATGAAGAAGGGTTCAATCCATCCAAGTGTGTCTCTGTGGGGTTCCCTAGTCTAATTTGAAATTAATGTAGACTATGGACTGAGACTTTGTGTAGAATACCATTGACTGAATCATGTGATGTAGAATAATTGTTAACCTCTCCCGAGTGTTGACGATCTTTTCAACTAGTTAAGTGGAAAATGATGGTTCTATAAGATCTATTTTCAGTCTGCATATAACTATTTGAGCATGATGGAGGGAGAAGTACCATATATTTTTTTAGATACAGTTATGGGAACTTCGAGTTCATGTTCATTCCCTTCGATGTGATGAATTCACAATTCATGTTCATGGGGTTCATGAACATTGTCGTCCCTGAGATCTCAGATTGGTTCATCTTCGTGATCATCGACGACATCCACATATACTCAAAGATAGAGTAGGAGCATGTCTTGCATTTAAGGACTTTCTTGGAGGTCCTCCAACCCCACCATATATATGAAATGTTGATCAAGTGCATGTTTTGGAAGAAATATGTGCATTTACTTGTACTCATTGTGTATCAACAAGGGATAGTAGTAAACTCGGAAAAGGTCATAAAATTTTTTTAGAGAAGAACCTTAGAATGTGGCAGTGGTCTTTAGTTTCCAATGTATAAAATACTATTACAAGAGTTTCATACCATACATATCTCATATTGAAAATCCATTTATAGTGTTGACTAAGAATGGATAGGCCTTCAAATAGAGTAGGAAGTGCTAGAAATCTTTTAGATATCTGATGGTTAATATAATGAGTACTTCAGTGAATAGGATTCCAGAGGATGGGGTTTTGTTTGAGGTGTTTTTGTGATGCTTTGGACTAGGCTCGGGGTGTCGGTTGATGCAGTAGTGGGGAGTAATCTCTTATGGGGAATAGGACATTACAGCTCCATGAATGTAGCTATTCCACCCAGGATGTAGAGAATGAAGAAGCCATGTTTTCACCAATGTCGTGGAGACATTACCTTATCATATAATTCCTTTTATTCTTCAAGGATCATAATATCCGGTGGTATATCTTCTCCCAACAAGACCTCAACTTATGATAGTATAGGTGGATGAAGTTTCTTTTGGACAACAACATCGAGATATCTTACACCTCAGGAATATGGAATGCAGTGGATGTTGCGTTAATAAGAAATTCACAGAATGAGTTAGTTTGGGAATCTACTAATGATTTGAAGGAAATTAAGGATTTGGTAAAATTGAATGTAAATGAGAGAGTGGATGATTATCGAAGCTACCTATTTTAGATGACTGCACATTCTTCTTTAACATTGAGAGTAGAGGCGTCTCAATGGGGAGACTTATTGTAACATTTCATGTAAGTAAAGAATAATATATTTTCATATCTATGTCTATTTATGAATTAGATAGTGTTTTAGAGGCTTAAAATGAGAATAAATTGAATCTTAAGCATAGAATACTCTAATATTTTTTAAAAGATTGTTTTACCACCTATCGATGGAGAACCATTTTTAAATCTTTATTTTGACAATTTTATAAGAACTATTTGTAAAAGTAAACTTATACTTTATATTTGGGACACTGAAATTTACTTTGTATAAATTTTTGGTATTTTTCTGACAATATTCATTTTATAATGAATAGTGAAAAATACTGCATTTAACTTCTAAACTGATTTTTTATCTAATTTAATTATATGGTTAGAGTATATTATTAATTGGTTTTAAAGTTTAATTAGAATATATTTTTACCATTTAATCCAATTTTGGTTAATGTAATTAATTTCACTTTGGAATTGGTCATAAATAGGTGTACAACCTTTGATAGATATTGTTTCTAAAAGATCGGCTATTTTTTTTGACAATAGGAATTATTTTTAAATTAATTAATGAAATTTATGTGTTTAGAATTTAGTGAAATTGATTCCATATTTGGAATCATAAGGTTCAAATTAATTAATTAAGAGTCTTTTGTTTTTGGACATTATGAATAATAATGACGGTAATTATCTTTAATTATCTTGATTAATTAGTAATCATGTAGTTAAGGGTAATAAAATAATTTAATAATAATATAAAATGACCCCAAAATGTGTCCTAATGCTACAGGTTGTGTCATGGACGACCATGGGATGCATTGTGACAACTAAGGGACCCCATGGAATCACTTTTGTGTGATAGTGACATTTTATCATTTTTTTAAGAAATGAAAAATATAACAAAAGTATGTAACACCTAAGTAAAAAAAAATTAATTTTGTGTAAATAAATGATATCTTAGAATATAGATATTAATTGGAAAGATAGAAATATTTCCTACATCATGGTTTTTTTTATAATTTTTAGAAATTAAAAAAATAAATTTATTTATGACACCATGATGATGTAGTGATTACCTCATTAATCTACGATTTAAATAAAATTAAAAGATAATGTAAAATATAAAACACACAATTGTCAAAAACCTACTGGATGGGTAGATCTTGAACCCTTATCACCATATCCTCTAAATATATCATTGTGGGACCTTTAAAATCTGTAAATCATTTTATAATAAAGTAACATTTCAAGACTTTCCAAGAGTGCCCCTCCTCCCTCTTATAAAAGGCCACCACCTATACCCCCTTAACCACACCCATCAAGCCATTGGCTCGGCCACAAAATACTCATTTTATCTCTCCACATCCCTCTCTTAATCCTAGAAGCCTTAACATATGTAGAAATATCTTCATGAAACCCATTTTCTACAAACCAAGGGGAGTTACCCGATTTAAAGGTAATGTCTTCTCTTATGTTCTTTTGTTTTATTTTTCATCCCAAACCCCTTAAACTATTTTTATTCCTCTCTTTTATAACAACAATATTATATTAAACATACTAGGATATTGTTATGATAATGATTTGATTTACACTTACACACACCTCCATCTAATGGTTAAAGAACATACTGTTTCTCTGAGTGGCGAATTACTGCCCCACGAAACGCTGAATGTTCAATATTCTTTTAATACCTTTTGTGGGGGCCATTAAGATTCAAATCTATTTATATATAAAATATATTATTTTTATGTTTTCCTTATGATTCTGTATTATTAATTTATGGAATACCTTTATGGTTTCCATTATGGGTAAACGCGATAATTTCATTTTAGAATGTGCGGACTACCACCCCGTCACTGTGATTTGAATCGTTAATGCCATATGTGGGATGTATAAAGGATGGAGTTAACGATATTATATATGATATTATAATTTAATTTTAATATACTCATATATCATTATGGTTTAATTCCATTAAATATGAAATAGAAATGAATGTAGCGTTCATGCGTACGTACAACTTACTGTCCCCATGAACGATGCATTTCATTTCAAACCTCTATATGTTATGTAATATTATAAATTCATGTATATAATGGATATATATGATATATATTATATCTAAATCCTGAATATCATTTTGGATATAATGGATATTTTACCACATGAATAACTTTTAATTATAAGAAGTTTATTTTTGACTCAAGTACCAAAGATCGACAAAAGGACCGTTATTAACATAAATAATTACATAATGTTTGTTACATGGTAATAAGTGATATAAAAGGAATAATGAACTTGAAAAAGGTTCTTAAGCATTTAGAAATTAACTCTAGTTTATTATTTAGGAGATTAAAGAACGATCGAGTCAAGTCGGACACGAGTTAAGGGACTTCGTCTCAATCTCCTTTAATTTAGTCATATTGTGTTTTATACACAACTTTCTTTTATATGGTGTATATACCCCTTTGACTTTCACATTTATTCAAAAATAATATTTTTATACGAAGCGTTTTACTAAACGAAAAAAGGGAATGTTTTTTTCTTATGTATGCGGCGACAACGACTTCTCCACCGCCGTGACCATTATTTGAGTTTAAGCTTCCTCTACAAGCCATAACTTTTTTTAAATGGAAAATAAATACCATGTTTTAATTTTCTTTTATTTTGGTATTGAAAATGTTTTTGATAATTTTTTGATTATATCAATGTGTTTTTGATATCTTGTGATTGAAATGTGGAATGTTATGTTTTCTTTATGCATTTTTAATGTGATATGATTATATTATGGTTATTGGGAATTGTTTATGAAGACAAGTGGTTTAGTGATAAACTAATGGCGGATGAGCCCCATATAGCTCTTATATGATTTGGGTAACGTTAAGGAGTTAAAACCTAAGGTTTTTCTAAAGCGATTTAGGGAATATACTGTAATGGGTGCTCCAAACGTAACCATGAGGGTTACTCCCAATGTAAGAATGTTATGAATGTCTCAAGTTACCTTTATGTCATATGATTTCTATGAGTTATTCGTAAACCTTATGATTTCATGAGGTATGTTAAAGTGTTTATATTCTATGAATAACATATGATTTCATCGATTTTTATTTATACATGGACTAATGTTTTCATTCCGTATTTTTATATCCCTTACTGAGATTTTTATGCTCATCCCAAGTTTTGAAATGTTTTTCACAGGTCAAGAAAAAGGTACATGATGTGATAATAGTGTTGAGGAAGTCTCAAGAAAGAATCCATGTTTTTTTCAAATATTTTTCCTTGATGGGAGAAAATGAATACTGTCATTTATGTGACCACCTTGTTTAAATGTGGAATGTAATGCATGATTTATGATCTAATTCTCTAAAACTCTAAACCTGAAAAGATCTTCAATGTGTATTCTTGTAATAACTCATGATTAAGTAATGTTTAAGGCTGGGGCCTTATAGTTGGTATCAAAGGTCGGTTTAGATTACTTTAGGAGTTGTAAATCTATTAAATGATTATCCAAAAATATTTTTTTATGGTAAAATTGAAAAAGATATAGCATTTAAAGACTACCATGTTGCTTTATCTAAGATATGTTTGTTTAGAATGGTTTTCCACAAAGGAAATAGGGAAGCAGTGCTAGGAAGGCATGTAGAAGGAAATGACCTTCTGAATCAGCATCCTGAGATGGTCGGAATTGGAACTAAATAGTTTGTTACAACAATGACATAGTTGACTCAAGCGATAAATGGTGGTGGTATCCATGAACGAGATCAGCAAGATCAATCGCAGAAGAAGATGTCAATGCTGGATCATTTTATGAGGCAATATCCTCCATCATTCAGAGGATCATCTGACCCTATGCTAGCTGAAGTGTGGATTAATGAAATGGAGAATATTTTCGATGTCATGGGGTGTTCAGAAAATCAAAAGGTTAGTATTTCTATTTACCATTTGGAGGGTGAAGCAGATTAGTGGTGGTCGATGGTGTAAAATATTAGGGACAGTGATGAGATTGGTGCTCTTGACTGGGATGAATTCAAAGGTATCTTTCTTGAGAAATATTTTCCTTAGGCTGTTCGACTTGGGATGGAAAAAAATCTTGGAATTGAGGCAAGAGGACAACTCAGTGGCTGCTTATGAAGAAAAGTTCACACGATTGGAAAGGTATTTTTCAAATTTTATCTGAGACCTAGATAGTAAAATCAATCTTTTTTACTCAGAATTAAAGCCAAAATATCGAAGTGCATTAGATTATCGTGATTTCAAATGTTATGAAAATCTTGTTCGATGTGCTGAGAAGGTGGAAATGGAGTTTTCTGATGATCAAATGTTCTATGACAACCAAAAAAAGAAGGGACTGAGGTTGCAGGAGAAAGGAAAGAATCCTTCAAAAAGGTCTGATGGTAAGAAGACTAAGTTTGCAGTTTGTGATAAATGTGGCAAGAAGAATGCTAGGGATTGTCTTTTGAATTCTGTAAAGCGCTACTAATGTGGTAAGATGGGACATAAGGCTCGTGATTATATTGGAAAATATCAGGGTGATGGTGAGATAAAATTTGATTTACAGTTAGTGAAATGTTTCAAGTGCAATGAGATGGGTCATTGTGCAAACGAGTGTCTGAAAAAGAGCTCGAATGATGAGAAGCAGTCAGACTACAAGCAGAAAGGTGTGGTGAAATCCTTTACATCTACTTCAGTAGATGTTGGGCCATCAAATGAAGTGGTATCAGGTACTTTGTTTATTTTTTAGATTATTCCAATGTGTTTTTTGATTTAGGGTCTAAACATTCTTTCATCTCCAAAACATTTTCTAGTAAATTTGGAATTCCATCTCATGAAATGGCTCCTGAACTTGTGGTAAAAACACCTGGGGGAAATGTTGAGGCAAAATGAATTTAATAGAATCTTCATATCCTTATTTTTGGAAAGAACATACTTTCAAACCTTATTGTTTTACCACTAGTAGAGTTTGATGTTATCCTGGGTATGGAATGGATCTCTGTTTACCATGCTAAGATTGACTGTAGATATAAAGAAGTTTCTTTTTAGAAATAAAATCAGTTTGTGTACAAGAATGAACCATTACTGTTGATAACATATCAAGAGGTTGAGAAACTTGTAAAAGATGGAAATGAATGTTACCTTGCACATATTGTGGAAAACAAAGGAACCGCTCAGATTAATGATGTGCCAGTGGTAAATGAGTATCCTGATGTTTTTTCATGATGAGTTTCCTAGAATAATACTAGATCGGGAAGTTGAATTTAATGTTGAATTAGTTCTTGATGATAAGCCAATTTCAAAACCCCCTTATTGAATGGATCAAATTGATCTTTTAGAGATGAAGGAGCAATTACAAGATTAATTAGAGAAAGGTTTCATTAGACCTAACACATCACCATGGGGTGATCCTATCTTATTTGTTAAAAATAAAGATGGTTCAATGACACTTTTCATTGATTATAGATCCTTGAATAACATCACTGTTAATAACAAATATCCTTTGCCTCATATCAATGATTTGTTTGATCAGCTCCAGGGAGCTAACTATTTTTCAAAGATTGACCTTAGATCGGGGTTCCATCAGTTGAAGGTAAAGGAAGCAGATATTTCAAAGACTACGTTTCGTACAAGATATGGCCATTATGAATTTTTAGTTATGCATTTTGGGTTAACCAAAGCACCTGCTGTATTCATGGACCTTATGAATAGAATTTTCCATGAGTTCTTGGATAAGTTTATAGTTGTTTTCATTGATGATATTTTGGTGTTTTCTAAAAGTAAATAAGAGTATGAATGTCATTTATGGGTTATTTTCCAAACCTTAAAATAAAAGAAATTTTATGGGAAATTCGGAAAGTGTGAATTTTGGTTCCAACATATTTCTTTCCTTGGTCACATTGTTTTTAATGATGGAATAACTTTTGATCCTGCAAAAACAATGGTTCCTGAAGAGTGGCCAAGACCAACAAATTTAACTGAGATTCATAGTTATCTTGGTTTGGAAGGCCATTACCAAAGGTTTGTTAAATAATTTTCACGGTTATCTAGTCTAATGACTATGTTAACTCGAAAAGCTGTTAAGTCATATGGATAAAAAATGTGATGATTTTTTTCAGGAATTGAAAAGAAGATTGGTGAATGATCCAGTTTTGGCACTACCTTACAGGAATGGCGAGTTTGTTATATATAGTGATGCTTCATTGAAAGTACTTGTTAGCTTCCTAATGCATAAATATCAGGTAATTTCTTACGCTTCATGTCAGTTGAAAACTCATGAGGTAAATTACCCTACACATGATTTGGAATTAGCTGCTGTTTTTTTCTCTTTAAAAATTTGGAGGCATCATTTGTGTGGTGTAAAGTGTGAAATATATACTGATCACAAAATTTTAAATTTTATATTCAGTCAGAAATAATTGAACATGATACAGAGGATATGGATAGAATTCATCAAGGATTATGATTGTACAATTCATTACCATCCTGGAAAAGAAAATAAAGTGGCTGATGCTTTGAGTTGAAAAAGTAATGCTTTATTAACCATGTTACATTTGGAACGTGATCCTTTGGTTAAGGATTTGATGAAATTTGGCATAGAAGTTGGTGGTGCAGGATGTTCATCTGTTTTGTTTCAGGTTACAGTGAAATCTTCTCAATCAGACAGAATTAAGCAAGCACAGAAGCAAGACACTGAGTTGCAGTAAAAGGTAAAGATGGTTCAGAAGGGTATGTTACCTGAATTAAACATTGATAATGATTGTGTTTTGATATTTGGGAAGATATTTTGTGTTCCTTGTGATTCACAGTTGCATAGAGAGTTGTTATGTGAAGCTCATAGTTCTCTATTTTCAGTTCATCCAGGCAGTACTAAGATGTATAGAGATCATCAAGAGTATTACTGGTGGGATGGAATGAAAAAAGATATTAATAATTTTACTGTGAAGTCTTTGATTTGTCAACAGGTTAAAGAAGAGTGGAAGTTACCGAAAGGGATGCTTCAGCCTCTACCAGTGCCAGAGTTGAAATGGGAGAATATATCCATAGACTTCGTGGTAGAATTGGTAGAGACACCTCGAAGTAATAATGCAATCTGGGTTATTGTTGATCGCATGACTAAATCTTCTCAATTCCTTGGTATAAGAGATACTTTCTCCCTAGATCAACTTTCTCATTTTTATATTAAAGAGATAGTCAGGTTACATAGAGTTCCCCTCTCTATTGTATCTGATCGTGATCCCAGGTTTACTTCTAACTCTTTGAAAGGCCTTCAAAAGTCGTTGGGTACTAGATTAAATTTTTGTACAGATTTTCATCCTCAATTAGATGGGAAGTAAGAAAAAACAATTCAGACTTTGGAGGATATTCTACATGCTTGTTCGATGGATTATCAGGTATGTTGAGACCTTCATCTTTCTTTGGTTGAGTTTTCATATAATAACAATTTTCATTCCAGTATATAGATGGAACCATTTGAGACATTATATGGGAAGCAGTGTCGAACTCCAGCTTTTGGGATGAAGTAGGTGAAAGGAAATTGATTGGACCAGAATTGGTAGAATAGTTTACAGAAAAAGTTCAGCTAATACAAAAACACATGAGAATATCTCAAAGCAGGAAGAAAAGTTATGAATACAACAGGAGGAAGGATCTCTCTTTTGAGGTAGGTGATCATGTCTTCCTCAAAGTTTCACCATGGAAAAGTGTGATGCGATTTGGTAGGAAAGGAAAGATGAGTCCAAGTTTCATTGGACCATATGAAATTCTGGAGAGAGTTGGATCAGTTGCATTCCAAGTGGCTTTACCATTGATTTTATCTCAGGTACATAATGTTTTTCATGTTTCAATGTTAAGGAAGTACATGCCAGATCCATATCATTTTTTTGAATTCAGAGGAAGTTCAGCTAGAAGCGAATCTATCTTATAAGGAATAAACGGTCCAGATTCTTTACCACATGGAGCAACTGTTGCGGAATAAGGTGACTCATCAAGTAAAGGTTTTGTGGAAAAACCATATAATTGAAGTGGCAACATGGGAATCTGAAAATGCATTGAGGGATAAATATCCCCATCTATTTGATAAGTAAATAAATTGGGAGGATGTAATTTTCTAAAGGGGGGAAGGTTGTAACATCCCAAGTGGGTAAAGAATAATATATTTTCTTATCTATGTCTATTTATTAATTATATAGTGTTTTAGAGGCTTAAAATGAGAATAAATCCAATCTTAAGCATAGAATACTCTAATATTTTTAAAATATTGTTTTACCGCCTTTTGATGGTGAACCATTTTTAAATATATATTTTGAAAATTTTAAAAGCATTATTTTTCAAAATAAACATATTCTTTAGAGTCGGGACATTTAAATTTACTTTGGATAATTTTTTGGTATTCTTCTGACATTGTTCAATTTTTAATGAATAGTGGAAAATACTGCATTTTATATCAAAACAGCCTTTTCATCTAATTTAATTATATGGTTAGATTGTATTTTTAATTGGTTTTAAAGTTTAATTAGAATATTTTTTTACCATTTAATCCATGTTTTTTCATTGTAATTAATTTCACATTGGAATTGGGCATAAACAAGTGCCAAACTTTTGATAGATATTGTTTCTAAAAAACCCTCTATTTGTTTGACAACATGAATTCTTTTTAAATTAATTACTGCAATTTATGTGTTTGGAATTTGGTGAAATGGATTCCATATTTGGAATTAGAAGGTCAAAATTATTTAATTAAGACTCTTTTGTTTTTGGACATTATGAATTGTAACAACGGTAATTATCTTTATTTATCATGATTAATTAGTAATCAGGTAGTTAAGGGTAATAAAATAATATCATAATAATATAAAATGATCCCAACTTGTGTCTTAATGTTACTGGTTGTGTCAAGACCGACCATGGTATGCCTTGTGCCAAATTAGTGACCCCATGGAATCATTTTGTGTGATAGTGACATTTTATCATTTTATTTTTTTTAAAGAAAGGAAAATATAACCAAAGTATGTAACACCTCAGCAAAACGATTTTAATTTTGTGTAAATAAATTATATCTTAGAATATAAATAGTTATTGGAAATCTGAAAATATTTCCTACATCATGGTATATTTTTATAATTTTTAGACATTAAATAAATAAATTTATTTATGACACCATGATGATGTAGTGATTACTTCATTAATGAATGATTTAAATAAAATGAAAACGATAATGTAAACTCTAAAACATACACTTGTCAAAAACCTATTGGATAGGTTTATTTTGAACCCTTATCACCTTATACTCAAAATATATCATTGTGGGACCTTTAAAATCCGAAAATGATTTTATAATAAAGTAACATTTGAAGACTTTCCAAGAGTTCTCCTCCTCCCTCTTATAAAAGGCCCCCACCTCTACCCCTTTACCCACACCTCTCAAGCCATTGGCTTGGCCAAAATCTGCTAATTGTATCTCTATACATCCTTCTCTTCATCCTATAAGCCTTACCCTAGGCCGAAAGCTCTTCCAAGAACCTTTTTGGTACAAACAAAGGGGAGTTACCCGATTAAAAGGCAATGACTTCTCTTATGTTCTTTTATTTTATTTTTCTTCCCAAACCCCCAAAACAATTCTTATTCCTATATTTTGTAAGAAAAATTGTATATTAAATATACTAGGCTGTTTTTATGAGATTTATTTGATTTAAACATACACACACCTCCGTTTAATGGTTAAAGAACATAGTATTTCTGTGAGTGGCGAATTACTGCCTCACGAAGCGATGATTGTTCAATATTCTTTTAACACCTTTCATGGTGGCCATTAAAATGTAAATATATTTATATATGATATATATTATGTTTATGTTTTACTTATGATTCAGTATTTATCATTTTGGCAAACCTTTATGGTTTCCATTGTGGGTAAATGCGATTTTTTCATTTTAGGAAGTGCGGACTGCCACCCCTCAAAGTGATTTGAATCCTTAATGCCATATGTGGGATGTATAAAGTATGGAGTTAATGATATTATATATTATATTATACAGGAATTTTAATACATCCTTATATCATTATGGTTTCATTCTATTAAATACGAAAGAGAAATGAAAGTAGCGTTCATGCGTACGTACGGCTTACCGTCTCCATGAACAGTGCATTTCATATCTTACCTCTAAATGTTATGTAATATTATAAATGCATGTATATACTAGATATATATGATATATATGATATATAAATCATTAATATAATTCTGGATATAATGGATATTTTACCACATGAACAAATTATAATTATAAGAAGTTTATTTTTGAATCAAGTACCAAAGATTGACAAAATGACCGTTATTAACTTAAATAATTACATAATGTTACTAACATTGTAATAAGTGTGATAAAAGGAATAATGAACATGAAAATATTTCTTAATCAAGTAGAAATTAACTGTAATTTATTATTCCGGAGATTAAATAACGATCGAGTCAAGTCGGACACGAGGTAAGGGACTTCATCTCAATCTCCTTTCATTGAGGCATATTTTTTTTATACACAAGTTTATTTTATACGGTGTATAAACCCCTTTGACTTTTACTTTTATTCAAAATAAATATTTTTATACTAAGCGTTTTACTAAATGACAAAAGATAATATTTTTGTCTTACGTATGCGGTGACAACAACTTCTCCGCCGCCGTGACCATTATTTGAGTTTCAGAATCCTCTACAGGCCATAACTTTTTTTTAAATTGAAAAATAAATACCATGTTTTAGTTTTATTTTATTTTGGTATTAAAAATGGTTTTGATAATGTTTTTATTATATCAATGTGTTTTTGATATCTTGTGATTGAAATGTGGAAATGTTATGTTTCCTTTATGCATGTTTTATGTGACATGATTTTGTTATGGTTCTTGGGCATTGTTTATGATGACGGGTGGTTCCATGATAAACTAAGGGTGGGTGAGCCAAATATGGCTCTCTAATTCATTAGGTAACACGAAAGAGTTAAACTATAAGGATTCTTCGGAGAGATTTATGGAATATACTGTAATGGGTATTCTAAACATAACCATGAGGGTTACACCCTACGTAAGAATGTTATGAATGCCTCAAGTTACCTTTATGTCGTATAATTTCTATGAGTTATTCATAAAACCTATGGTTTCATGAGGTATTTTAATGTGCTTATATTCTATGAATAAAGTATGATTTCATTGATTCTTTATTTATACATGGACTAATGTTTTCATTCCGTATTTTTATATCCCTTACTGAGATTTTTATGCTCATCCCATGTTTTTGAAATGTTTTTCTCGGGTCAAGTGAAAGGTTCATGATTTGATGATTGTGTCAAGGAAGTGTCAAGAAAGAATCCATGTTTTATTTTAAATATGATTCCTTTATGGGAGAAAATGAATACTATATTTTATGAAACCACCTTGTTTAAATGTGGAATGGAAGGGATGATTTGTGATCTAATTCTCTAAAACTCTAAAAATAAAAAAATCATATATGTGGATTCATGTAATAACTCAAGATGAAGTAATGTTTAAGGCTGGGGCCTTATACTCAGAGACTGATGTGAAGCGTGATCACACTGCCTAGGGGAGATGCTTCTGAGGGATGGTCATAGGATTTTTAGAATCAGATGTTATTTGTGTAAAATTGTTTATCCTACTAATAATGTGCAACAAAGTTTTCTATGAGTCCCATATATCTTCTTTGGTGATGAATATAGGAGTCTATATGATGTACCAAGTCTTGATGGAATGGTATTGGTGGCCTAGGGTGAATAAGGCATCGGAAACGGTTGTGGTAAGGAACCTACTGTGTTTGTAGGTGAAGGATGAGCACCCTATACATAGAAGTCTATTGTAGCACATAGATATTACTTAATGGAAGTATGTTAAAATCTTGATGGATTTCATCATAGTATAACACTAGGTTCAAGGAGTATCGGATCCTCTTCAGGTAGTAGTTGACCAGTTGAAAAAATCGATTCACTTTGTAGTGATAAAGGGGTTCAGTGTTGTGGATGCCTTATCACCAATGTGTATGGATGAGGTGGAGCGGTGACATGGAATTCCAAGATCAATTGTCTCATATTGTAATACATGTTTTACATCATGAGACTGTATGTGATTGATGCATGCCTTTGGCACACAGTTATGCCTTATCATTTCATTAAACCCTCAAACAGATGGGCAGAAAGAGGGGACCATCCAATCATGGGAGGTTATGCGATAAGAATGTTTTTTGGAACATTAGAGGTTCATGGGAATAACACATTCATCTGGTAGAGTTTCCTTACAAAAATATATATCACTCTACCATTATCATGGAACCATTCAAGGCCTTGTTTGTAAGATTGTGTTGTTCACTCATATGATGGACATTGGTTGGGGATTTAGATGTTCTTGGTCTAGAGGTAGTGCAGAACTCAAAAGAAAAGGTTAAAATATTTCATGGGAGGATGAAGGAAATATAAGACTGAAAAATTCATATTCTTATCATAGGAGGAGGTCATTGGTATTTGTGGCTAGGGAACATGTTTTCTTAATGGTTTTCCCTTGATGTAGGTAGTGGACGTTCGGTAGGGGAAGAAATATTTCTCCCAGTTTTATAGAATATTTATAAATGTTGGGATGGGTAGGCCACGTGGCATATCAGTTTTCATTTCCACCATGGATGGAGAATATCCTTGATGTATTCCATGTCTCTAAACTCTATCGGTATCTACATGATGAAACCAACATCCATGACTGATGGAGAGCTGGATATTGAAGATGACACAACATTCATGGAATGACCTTTAATAATCAAGGATCATAAATAGAAGGTGCTTCTAGAAGAGCCATTCCTTTGGATAGAGTGTTATAGGTGCATAGTGACCTTGAGGAGAGTACATGGGAGTGATAAGCACATATGTGTGCCCAGTACCAAGAGTTGTTCGATGTTTATTTTCATTTGTGTGTCATTTTTTGATATAATGCATGACTTTGTTTTTGTCAAATAAGTTGTTTCCCTATTCTTTTAATTCTTATGAAAGGTCCTATCTATGGGGAGAGGAGGACATATCCCTAATCAAGACCCATTTTTTTAGATGCGATTAAAATTTTGTGGGTGAGTTCATGCTTCCAAAAATGGATTATATCTTGACATGGAGGAAGAATCACCCAAGCACACATGTTTGGATAGTGTTACCTTTGGTGTATGTGTGGTTTTCTATGTTAATGTGGACTTAGTAGTTCTATAGTTGTTTAGGAGATAGATGTAATGGAGGTGTTTTGGACGTAGGAATTTTCACACTATATTTTAAATAACAAAAGGTCATTTGCTCTTAATATGACTCATAAGAGGTGTTTGTGTGGAAAGTAATTCATATGGGTTAGTTTAGAATTTTCGGGGATGTGAATAGTTTGAGAGGTGTCTGAGGTAATATACTCGACATCCCCATTCAATTACATTGATAAAAACTAGTGTTTGGTGTGTTATGTGGGATTTCTGTTACTCATTCTGAGAGATATCCACAAATACAGTCTGAACCATCAGTGTTGGTTGGTTAGGGTGTTCGTAGGTTAAGGTTGTCAATAGGTATGGGCATCGGTTGGTCAAATCCTCTGTTGGTCAAGGTGACGGTAGGTCAAGGCGTTGGTTGGTTATGGCATCAATAGTTCAATGCGATTGTAGGTCGAGGTGATGATAGGTAGTGTCATAGATAGATCTTTGTGTCAGTATCTTAACATCTGTGACTCATCATCGATAGGTCATGTAGGTAGCTCAGCTGTTTATGGAACCATGTTGGTGACTCTCCCATCAGTGACTGATTACCCTTTTTTCACGAATATCCCAATTTTCCAATTTCGCCCCTCTTCCATCCTGATTAATATCACATGAGTTCAAATCCTTGTTTGGACGTTTTAAGGGTGTTATAATGGATATTAAAATTTTAATTAATATCTTACTATTCCTAGAGATTTTAGATACTCAAACCATGCAATCATGACCACTATCTCATAATTAATGACTTTTGAAACCATTCTTCCTTTAAAATAGGATCTGGCTTTGTAATGTCATGATCTTCCCATTCCAGTATGTTCTTCATTCCCTTTTGGTATTATTATAGTTTTTCTCCCTATAAAATTATTTTTCTTGTGAGATAACCCCTCTTACTCAGATTTCATGGAGTTCTTCCTTGCTGCTCGTGTGATCCCCTATTTTTTATGTAAAGAGTAGTTTGGTCTCCTGTTGCTTCAGGTAGGTATTTACAATGCATATCATAAAAAGTGAATCATATAGGGAGGATGTACTAATGATTCATTGTGAATAATTGAGAATAATATTTCTCAAAACAAGAATTAAATAAGAAGGTAATGTGATCAAAAGATAATGGGACCCCTGAAATATCTAGCTGAGAGGTTTAATATTGATTGGAAGTATTATTTGTTATACTTGTTGATGGTGTGACTTGTTGTGTCTATAAATACTTATGAAAATCAAGGGCATTTGTAGAGTTTTTTATGCATGGTTGATTCTTTATAACTATTTTTGTTTCCACATAAAAAATTGGTGTGAATACAAATATGAGTAATCACCAATACTCGATTAAATGAAATGGATTCCATTGGATGAAAACCCTTGTATGATCACCCTATTTATCAATTGGATTAATTATTTTTTTACGAAATCTATATATATATATATATATCCTATTGATAGGTGTGGATGAGTGTTGTTTTATTTTGTATTTTTGTGTGATTTGTGTGGTGTTGTTGTTGGGATCACAGTTATTGGTATATGGGTGGGCAAGGGAGTCAGTTTTCTAAGAAGGGAGTGGTATGTGTGTGTAGAGGGGTTTTGGTTTAATGGTAGTACCTATGGTATATCTATATGGGGATGTGAGAGAGGTGTTTTGTTATACGAGTTTGATATATTTATTGATTGTGGAATGGATGGACTTGGAGGCAGAGTAACTACTTTTGTATCTTGTGAGGCCATCAAATGAAAATGGGCAGGAGATCTGTTGTGTGGTTATGGAATTGTTCTGCATTGGGATGACATATGAGAATTTTTTGAGTATTGGGGCTATTGGGATGGGTTATGAGAGTATGATTATGTGTTATAACTTTTAAGAATGACATTTGGCAGTGGATGAGAATGGGTGTGTAGTGGAACTGCAAATTAGGTTTTTGTTGTTGTTTTGATATGGTTGTGGTTGGTAGTTTTCCATTATTTCAAGAATATATTAAAGTGATACCCAAAAATTAATGAATGGATTGTGGTTGAATAACTATGGGTTGGGACTATTCATTGGTAGTGGTTGTTTGAATTATTATGTGTATAGGGGTTATAAAAATAGTGGTTATGGTGGGTAGGATGATTGTTTTGGGAACCCTAGGTTGGTAGTAGTGTTTTTTACCTTTAAATAAATAAATAAATAAATAAATAAATATATATATATATATAAATTGCAGTTCCTTGTGATTTCTATATGCACCCCTATCTTGTTCAGTGACATGTCCAGATAACCCCTATCTAATGGGGGAGGGTGTATTTCCCAACATCATAGTGGGAGGTTGGATAGCTGGTTACTTACATTCTTTCTCACACACTCTTCCAGTTCTTACTGCTCAAGCATAAATAGAAAGGAATTAATTGTTTGAGGATTATCGTAATACTAGATCTTTTTGGAGGCCTAATGTGGATTAGAGGCCTAGTTGTATACGATGAAGGATTGTTTTCCCATGTGTCGTTAGGATTAGACCTACGTGTATTCGGGTAAGAGGTGTATTATTTGTGGACTTGATATCTACGGTTGGGATTTCAAATCTTTTTAGGCCCAGGTGTGTGCGTGCGTGCTATGGTAGATGGATTGTGTATGGGAATAGTGGTAGTGTTAAGATGTTATCTCTTAGGTTTGAGTAGTTAACTAGTGGGAATGTGGTGTGGGGTACCCAAAAGGAAATGTTATTATACTATTACATTACAGGACATGCATTACTTAGTGAGTGCACCTTGGTGTGGCTGCGATGGTCAGTACTATTTGGTTGGTTCTATGAGGTTCTACTGTTTTATCATTGGGTCCTTAGTATGTTCCCTACATGTGCATGGGTAGATTCTGTTTCCCTACTGAGTATGATTTTCTCTCTCCCTATGGGTATATAGAGATTTTAGGTTTCCAAGAGTACATTGAGGACCATCCAAGAATTTTCTAGTTGAGGCATTGGGATTAGATGTTGTTACTGCTTAGTTTCATTTTTCTTTTGGTACTTGGTTTGGATAATTCCTTGTACATTGTATCATCTTTACCATTGAACAAGCATATGGGAATGGACTTTGTCTTTAATTACACTTTTAGTATTTTTATATTATCGGGGTTTTCCATATTGTCTCCTAATATTGTCTACAAAAAGGGTATTGCCTTCTATATTATGTGAGATTCTATAATCATAGAGCTGGTCACCACTCTAGACCATATTAAAGGTGGGACTCAGGGGTAATTATCTCAACTTCATCATAAGGAAGGAATGGCGGGGCACTTTTCTACCCCTTCCCTCATCTTGGAGAAGGATGGGTATGACAATAAAGGATAGATTGTTAAATGATGTATGTTTATTTTATCATTATTGACACTTTTATGGATTTTATTCCAATACATGGATTACTGAGTTAATTTGATATTATTGATAGACTATGTGATGATACATTTTACTAAAATTATAATATTTTCACTCTTATAATGGATCCACACTAAGATGAATATCGATGATTATTGTGTGATGATGGAGTCATATCTTATCTGGAATGCATTGGTCAATGTATAAGTTAATTTATTCGTAGTAGAAAAACACTTAGTTGTGGATAATATATTTGACATTTTGGAATCTAATCTCAATTTATTAGAAGAAACATTAAAAAATGTGAGTTATCTAGATACATCTACATTAATTATTGTTTACACTAACTTACAATAGTATCCATTTTTATACTATTGTAACGAACTGTCCCAAGATGTAACATAACCCAATACATGAAAAAGACCATCACATGGCCCAAATGGATTTTGAAAATCCTATGTGATAGAGAAACATGTGTGGGAATCATAGGAATCCATTTGGGAAACATTTCTCTATAATCACATTTAAATTACTATAAAAAAATTCAAGGATCCAAAATAAACAGACATTCATGTTGAATTTTTTATAAAAAATACCATACTGAAAAATTATAGAATATTCATAAAATATTTTATAAGATATATAATTCAACTATCCACAAATAGATATAATTATAAATAAAACAATAAAACAATTCATCTTCGGTAGAGCCCGACTATCTCCATGAAAACTCTAGTGGCTCAAAACCATTAAACACTCCCCACATCATCCATGAGGGTGAATACTAAACCCAACTAGAAACATAGAGAATAAATTTTTTTATCTTGTTCTAAAAAAAATTATATAAACAAAACCATTAAAATGAATGAAATATATTTCATAAAAAAATAACATCTCGTTTTAAAATAACAATGAAAATATAACATACCAATATACCATGTAAAAAACCATACATCTTCCCAATCACTTCTAAATAAATTAATATGTTTGATCAATTATAAAGACAATTTTTTGATACAAACCCACCATCCAATCTCTTTTAAAACTATGAATGCCTATTCACAATGCTAAAAAAACTCAATTCTTTTTTATTTAAATTTAAATTCCTCCAAAAATCAATTTTTATTCAAATAATTCCATTTAATTTTTTTTAAATCTAGTATAAATCACACAATTAAAAGTCATTAAAATAATTTTTTTATCAGTCGTTATAAACAATATTTTCAAGAAGAAATTTCTAAAACATATAGACATGGGTCAAAGGGAAAAATTGTCCACCATAATTGACCAGCCATATACTGAATATAAAATAGAAAGTGGGTGAATCAATAATATAGATTAGGGAAAAGATATAATTTAGTTTTAGATCAATCTTCATTAATCCAAGAAAAAAAAATGAAATGGATTATATTTTGGGCATAAATATAGTGTTATGGATGTGTGAAGAATTTAAGGGAATAATGTATAAAAACATGTGAAACATTTACTATAACAACCACATGTTCATGCCACTTGTTTTCTAACATGCCCACACAATCCTCATTAGGATGAAAACCCCACCTAGAAATTGTACATAACATGAATGCAGTTCTTCTTTTAGTGTGTTTAAAATCATAAATAACCCACAACCGTAATGAAAGGGTTACATATATTATGTTAATATTCCCATATTTCAAATTAAAAGCATTATGAACCTCTCTATGATGATGGGGTGAGCTCTAAATGAGAATAAAGTGAAAATTCCATGCTATTAATAAGATGAAATGATCATCAGGCTACTCCATGCAATCCATGTACACTTTTATCATTTCATTTTCAGCAATGAAGCAGAACAATCTTGGTGCATCAATGAAGCAATACACTCTATGATCAGTAGATTTCATCAAAAATTATTTCATACTAGGGTTAACTCTCTATCTTTATGGCTTCCTCGAATTTTAGCTCATTATTTTGGACAATGAGGTTGATTTTTTTTACCACAAGTGTTCCTTCAGATACTCCAACTGATCGATGCATTCTTGTTGGAGCATCATAGTAGATACTCCTTGAAATATAGTGCAGAAATTATCAGCAATGATCGAAAAACAATTCACTTCTTTCATGTGAGAAAGCATAGAAACAGAATAATCCATGGAAGTAAAAAATAGGCCCCAAGGCGTTATTTCAAACCCAGAAATGAAAAAAAACCCTACATATTAGAATCAACTAGATAAGAGCATAAATCATAATAATCGATAATTTGGACTTCGAAAACCCCAACTCATAATTTAAAACAATATTAATATAAAAAATAAGAGACAAAATACAGATGTCTAAAAATGGTATACCTATATCAATCCCTTTTATGAAAAGAAAGAAGATCATCAAGAACATGATAATACCAAGAAAAATCAACTCCATGGAAAAAATTATTTGCAAGACCACCAGGAACATAATAATATTACATTTAAAAGTGAGTTATAATATGATTCAAGGAAAAGATAATATCCAAACATTTATTCTAATGATTAGTCAGCATCCAAGACAAGTGAGAAAGACCCATCCTGATGGCATAGATGACAATAATAGAATCTCTATCGATCCGTAAATAATCATATCCTTGAATCACAAATGGATCCACCTCAATTATAATGCAAATAATTTCATCCTCATGTGAAGAATAAAGGCCACATGAACCATGAAATCATCAAAGAACACCCCTTTATGATTTCTGAAGATAGCACCACAGAAAGATTTCCCCGAATTACCACTAGAATCTCCATCAGAGTTAACTTTTAACCATTAAAAAAGTGATTCATTAAATGAAACAAAAAATGTTATAAACATAGGTATGATGTTTCCCTTGACACCTATATGGTTTAGGATGAACCATTCATGAACTGAGTTGAAGAAAAAGTACTTCCTTGGTATTTATGCACTACGCTTAGCAGCAAGAATAGCTATTAAAACCCCACTGAACATGAAGGAAAATATTTCTTGAATCTCTTTATTCTGAGAAAATAATATAAAATGTTGATGTTAGGTAGGAGAGAACTGAAAAAGATCTAGCAATTGTGGAGAAAGCGCAGTTGAATTTCAACCATAGAGAAATTATTAGAAAGAAGACACACTAGGTATATAGATTTCAAAGATAGAATAAACCTCCTTCCACATGGATGAGACATTAAAACAAATCAAGAAAAAAATGAAAAATCTATTAACTATGTTGATTGAAATTCATATATGACGAATAGAGTGAAATACTACAATTTTAAAGGAAACAATTAGTAAGAATCATCTCATCAGCCCATCTCTAGAAAAATTCTATCCATAAAGGACTAATAAAGTTCATATATAAATCCATCATCTGATTATTACCAGTATTGAATGATGAATAATGTCTACAATTTTTTAGTGGACATCAAACCATTGAAAATAGGTTCTCATGCCCAAAAAATCTCTCTGTTAGAGAACCCATAACTATTGATAACAATGAAAACATTATTTGGGAGACCTACATTTTATCATGATGGTATTCAATCAGGTCATCCAGATCAAAATTGAAGTCATCATACATCAAGGCATCAACAAGAGGACAACTGATATAGTTAAACTTCCAAAACTATAAGTACGAGTTCATGGAATCATGCTATCTGGCCTAAAAATCAATAAAAGAAAAATGGATTTAAACTAATCCCAAACAAATGAATCTAGTTTATTAAGAACCACATTCATGACCCTACCACTGAATTTATATTGTATAAAGTCAAGATACTCATAATTACTAATTAAAATACACTATATGAACGATTCTTATATAGAATCATTAAATAGATCATGATTTTTAAAACCAAGACCCCCTGCATCATAGGGATTAAAATAATTATTCCATGAGATAGTGGCTAATTTCCTCTCCATAATGTTACCACTCCCAATTAAAAATTTAATAGAAACACTAATTTTCTTGATGATAGAGTACGACCACTAATATACCATGGAAAAAATTAACAACCTTTTAAATAATCACATCCTTGACCAAACATACATGACCTGCCAAAGGGAGAGGCATGCCCTTCCATGTAGAAAGTTGCCTTTAGATTTTATTAAGAATATCAGAAATGAAATATGCTTTATGCCTCCCCAAAAACATTGGAAAACCCATATATTTAATGGGATGAACTCCCTCATGAATACCCAATTCTATAACAATGACCATCATCCTGGAAAAGGGGAAATTACTGCTAAAGTAGATGAATGAATTAGTCCAACAAATCTCCTAACCTGAAACTTTTTCAGAATGAAAAAGGACCTACTTAATATTTTTAATATTTCCCTTATCCCCTTTAGGTTATATAATGATATCATATGCATACAATAAATGAGTGGGAGCCAGAATTATTCTACTAGGATTAATATACTTTGGTTTCCCATTTTCAGCAATAATAGAATGTAATCATCTAAGATAATCCTTCATAATGGTAAAAATGATAGCCAAGAGAGGGTCACCTTGCCTAAAAGATCTAAAGAATGAAACATAGAACTCAGTGGATCCATTGACAAGGAGAGAGATATGACTTGACTCAAAAATACTTTTATCCAAAATAATGAAGAAACCATTAAAACCAACAGAATAAAAAACCATATAATTTAATTTCTAATTTATTATATTAAAAGATTTACCATCATCAAATTTGAAAGAAATATTAGCACCCCCTATGGAATTAATATGAAAGAAAACAAATTCTGAGGTAGTAATTATAGCATCCCGCCATTTTATAACATAAACTTTCATTACATTACACACAACTGAGGATCTTTAAGGTTTAGTGTCTTGGAAACCAGGAACATAACACATGAAAACAACATAAAGCATTCTTCATAAACACTTGAAAGGATTCTCCTTAAGTTCATCCTAGGTTCATTACTTCATCTCATAACCTGAGGACATACATCAAAATAAAGGGTGAGCAGAAGGCCCAGTAAGGGAAACAAGAGGAACATTTTACATGTGAACTTGATATACTTCAATAAGGACATGAAAAGAACTTTAAGGTATGAGAAAGAAAATCATGAGGCATTTCATAATAAAAACAACATTTTCCATAACTTGAAGATGTGGCTACATCATTTAACATAGACAATCATGAACATATCACCATGGTCCATCCCCAAGGTGTCATTTGAAAATTACCAAGGTTATTCACCAAGGTATCATGAAAATTGTAATCTCTAGTGGTTACATCATTACCCAATGCATTGGAGTGCTATCAGGGCGCACCCTTAAATTTGCATTTATTATCATGTGATCCACATATTTCATTATCAAAAATTTCATAAGTAACCCATATAACATAAAATAAATGGGTTTCATTTCATAATCATAACGTTTTAAAACTGCTTTAAAGACAAGATCTTTACGTCACTTTAAACCCACGGAAGGGGAGAGCGGGTTTCATGTATGTAATTCCCAGAATTTGAAATAAAACATTTTGATATATATGTGAATACCCTTGTAGAAATAAGAGCTTTGAGTATTCACTTTATAACAAAAAAATAATTTTGAGAAAAGAGAGAGGCATTTTGAGACGAAAATTCTGCAGCATAACAGCTATGTTTCGGGGTTTTAGAAAACATTGAAAAGAGAGGGAACATGGGTCACCCACTCATAAATGATCCATAAAACAGTAGGGGGACGGAATAAGAAGGATATATGGACCTGGAAATGAAATTTTGAGGACATACCATTTGAAAAGAAAAACATGGAAGGAAGACAAAAATTAGATTTCTTTATGAAAATTCGGCAGCCTAACGACGTCACTTAAACTTCAATAAAAATGAATTTTCAAGATCAAATAGGGTATCTCATCATATGATCATAAGAGATCAGTATGATAGATATAGAGATCATACCCCAACATAATAAAAAAAAGGACTTGAAAGACTTGACATGAAAATCGAACTTGAAAAATGAGAAGGGTGAAAGAATTCCTTAAAAATTCGGCAGCCTAACGGCGTCACTTAAACTTTCATAAAACGAAATGATGAGAGTAAGAGGGGATCTCTAATCATATAAACATGAAAGGGCAGTAAGAGGAATATAAAATAACATCCTCTCACATAAAAACATGGAGCAGAAAAGGAATGACATAAAAGAGATTACATGAAAAAAAAGAGAGGGGTCGGATCCCTTACCTTAAAACGTGACTCTTGAAACTCAAAGGATTGGACCTTGAGGGCTTGGGGGAACCTTGGGAGGACTCCTTGGAAGTTAAGAAGACCAGAAATTCGTTGGGGGAGAGTTGGGAGTGAAAACTAAAGGAGGAAAAGGTGGGTATTTATAGGGAAAGTGAGGGGACAAAGCATTAATGGCCAAGGGACACCTCACTAGTGGTTTTGGCAAAACCATGGGCTTGCCCATGATATTTGCCCATGGTATTGGCCACTTGGGACACCTCAAACCTTATCTTACTATTCATAATTCGACCATATCGAATATATACTTAATACATCATTTAATGATGTCATTAAACACCCGTAACTTAAAAACTATACTTTCACTATTCACCGAAAATTCAACTTTCTCAGAATAATCCCAAAATTTCACCTTAACCAAATATCAATGCTATGATTTCAAAAATGAACTCCATTTTATAAAAATAATTTTCTAAATATTTTTAATTTTATTTTTAAATAAATACACTATTCACCGAAAATTTATTTTTTCAGAAAAATCCCCAAAAATTACCATAACATAATATCGATGCTCTGAGTTCAAAAATAAAGTCATTTTTATAAAAATAATTTTATAATTATTTTTAATTGAATTTTTAATTAAAAAACACTATTCATCCGAAAAAACTAATACTTGAATAATAATTTATGAAACCGTTATTTACCCATTTTATTGAATCACATTACTTAATCAAGGTGCCTAGATTATTTTAAAACTTTCTTTAAGTGAGATTACTAATCCATTTGGTCACATTACTAATCCTAAGCGTAAAATCACTATTCACTATTTACTATTCATCAAAAATTATGTTGATCTTATTAGACTCCAAATTCCTTAATGAACACTTTTGTAGAAGACCGGTTTTTGAAAATCATTACACATCATTAGTTATTTAGGGTTTACATAAATATTTCAAAATATCCCTTTTTCAAAATTCATCAGTAAAATACATTCTAAAATTATCTGGACATTTGAAATTTCACAAACATCACTAAAGGAAGAAATCTCAATTTATTCACCTGAAGGGATTACACAAGGAAGCTAGGGTCTCGTCACATAGCCCCTTATAACACCGGCATAAGACCTGAGTGTAAGGTGTGCTATGGTGAGAGAATCTGAGGGAGGCTCAGATAACATTGCCCTAGTAGTAATCTCTACTAACTTGAACTTCTCCCGCAGGCATTTCCATTCAAGCTTGACACGCTGGAGTTCGGCATGGGCTTGGTCCAAAGCGAAGCCCACAGATGCTACCTCCTTCCCAAGCTCTGATAAGTGGGCTTCATAACGGTTGAGTCTACTGGATGAAGCCATCGACTCCTCTTTCTGCATTAACCATTAAAATCTTATTAAATCAATAATAGTAAGTTAATATACTACTCAAAAAGATTGGGTCGTTACATTCTTCCCCCCTTAAGAAATTTCATCCCCGAAATTTATACTTGAGGCCTAGTCGAAAAGGTGAGGGTACTTTTGCTTCATCGTTTCCTCAGGCTCCCAAGTCGCTTCTTCAAATTTATGATTCCTCCACAACACTTTCACAAGGTGGGTAGTCTTGTTTCGTAGGACCTTGTCTCTACGGTCCAAGATCTCCACTGGATGCTCCTCATAAGAGAGGTCATGTTCAAGTTGTACCAAATCTGGGTTCAGTACATGCGAAGGGTCGGGTATGTACTTCCTCAAGAGAGATACATGGAAGACATCATGAACTTGAGCTAGGTTCGGTGGAAGTGCTAGACGATAGGCCACTGCTCCTATGCGATCAAGGATTTCATAGGGGCCAATGTACCTAGGGCTGAGCTTCCCTTTCTTCCCAAACCGCATGACTCTCTTCCATGGAGAAATTCGAAGGAAGAATTTGTCACCAACACCAAACTCCAAGTCCCTTCGACGATTGTCAGCATAGCTCTTCTGCCGACTCTGAGCAGCTTTTATGTGTTGTTGGATGACATGAACTTGTTCTGTCATTTCTTGCACAAGATCAGGCCCAAGAAGCTTCCTCTCACCAGTTTCATCCCAACAAGTAGGAGTTCTACACCACTTTCCATACAGAGATTCATAGGGTGCCATCTGAATACTCGCATGGAAGCTGTTGTTATAGGAGAAATCCACTAATGGGAGGTGTTGATCCCATCCACCCTTAAATTCCATTGAGCATAATCTCAACATGTCTTCGAGTGTCTGAATAGTCCTTTCAGATTGGCCATCAGTTTGAGGATGATAGGCCGTACTAAAATTCAATTCAGTATTCAGAGCATGCTGAAGACTTCTCCAGAATTTTGATGTGAATCTTGGGTCACGATCAGATACGATGGATAGTGGTACCCCATGCAGCCTTACCACTTCCTTCACGTATATCTTGGAAAGCTGATCCAGAGAGAAATCTTCCCGAATAGGGATAAAATGGGCTATCTTGGTGAGACGGTCCACAATAACCCATATCGCATTGTTTCCTTTGGATGTTTTCGGGAGACCAGTTACAAAGTCCATAGTGATATTATCCCACTTCCATACTGGTATGGGTAGCGGTTGTAATACCCCCTTAGGAAGTTGTCGTTCTGCCTTTACTTGCTGACACACCAGGCACCTTGTAGTGTAATCGGCAATCTCCCTCTTCATGTTATCCCACCAATAATGATCACGAAGGTTTCTATATATCTTAGTGCTTCCCGGATGTATAGAGAAAGTAGAGCTATGAGCTTCATCCATCAGTTCTTTCTTTATCTCCGGAATAGATGGAACACATAGTCTTGTACGAAATTTCAATACACCTTCTTGATCAATATTGAAATCAGGGAACTTCCCATTCTTTACAGCCTCGAACTTCTCCTGCAGCAAAGGATCTTCTTTTTGAGCCTTCTTGATCTTCTCTAGTAATGAAGGTTGAGAAATCATTTTGGATAGGGTTGATGATGTCCCTTTCCTTATAATTCCCATGTCCAGTTTTACTAGATCTTTAATCAAGGGATCTCCCAGGATCCTCATTGTTGCCAGAACAACAGGATCTTTCCTGCTTAACGCATCCGCGACTTTGTTTGCTCTTCCAGGGTGATAATGAATTGAACAATCATAGTCTTTAATAAGCTCCAACCATCTCCTTTGTCTCATGTTCAATTCTTTCTGAGTGAAAATATACTTTAGACTTTGGTGGTCAATGTATATATCACATTTCTCCCCATAAAGATAGTGCCTCCATATCTTTAGAGAAAAAACAACTGCCGCCAGCTCTAGATCATGCGTAGGATAATTCTGCTCATGAATCTTCAACTATCGAGATGCATAAGCAATTACTTTGTCATTTTGCATGAGGATGCACCCAAGCCCTTTCAGAGATGCATCGCTAAAAATAACGAATCCTTCTCCGATAGAGGGTAGTGTTAACACAGGTGCAGTAACCAATCTCTTCTTCAGCTCTTGGAAACTTTCCTCGCATTCCTTTGTCTAGATGAACTTAACCCCTTTTCGAGTCAACTTGGTTAGTGGATTAGAAAGCCGTGAAAAGTTTTTCACAAACCTCCTATAATATCCCGCTAAACCAAGGAAACTACGAATCTCAATTACTGTTGTGGGTTGGGGGCACTCTTCCACAACCATTGTCTTTGCAGGGTCAACCCAGATTCCTTCATTGGTTACGATGTTCCCCAAGAAAGCCACTTGTTGTAACCAAAACTCACACTTTCTGAACTTCCCAAAGAGCCTCTCCTTCCATAGAGTTTTCAAAATAACCCTCAGATGATCTTCATGCTCCTCACGACTTTTTGAATATATCAAAATATCATCAATAAAAACTACCACAAAGTTATCAAGGTAGTCCTTAAAGACTCTATTCATCAAATCCATGAAAATAGCAGGAGCATTAGTCAAGCCGAAGGGCATAACAGTAAACTCATAATTCCCATATCTTGATCGGAAGGCAGTCTTTGGAACATCTTCCTTCTTCACCCTCAGTTGATGATAACCAGATCAAAGGTCAATCTTAGAGAATAATTGAGCTCCACGAAGTTGGTCAAATAAATCATCAATTCATGGAAGAGGGTATTTTTTCTTCACTGTGATCCCGTTCAGTTCTCTATAATCAATGCATAGCCGCATTGATCCGTCCTTCTTCTTCACAAAGAGAACTGGTGCTCCCCAAGGAGACACACTCGGTCGGATAAACCCCTTCTCCAACAAGTCTTGGAGTTGTTTTTTTAGCTCCTCTAGCTCCACATTTCCCATTCTATACGGAGTCTTTGATATCGATTGGGACCCAGGTACAAGTTCAATGGAGAAATCTACCTCTCTCTCTGGGGGAGGTCCAGGTAACTCCTCAAGAAATACATCCATGTATTCCTGAACAATCGGAACATCTTCTATTTGTATGCCCCCTTTACTTTCTTCATCATCACCGATTAACTCCATAAAGAAAGCTATAGGAGGTGCTTCTAGATAGGGATCAGTTCGGGATATCTCTCCTTGGAAGATAACTGTAGGTCGTTCTTTCAAGACTATTGAGATTTCCTTACTTCTGCATTTGATCTTAGCATTATACTTTGAGAGCCAGTCCATCCCTAGTATAATGTCGAATTCCATCATGGGAATGACTACTAGATTTGAGATAAGATTGTGCTCACCAAAGTAAACACTAGAGTCTCTAAATACTGTTGATGCAAGGATAATCCCACTTGGAGTCTTGACTGACAACTCTACCTCTAGATGTTCGGGGATTGATTCTATTTTCCTTGCAAACTTGGAGGAAATAAAGGAATGCGTAGAACCAGAATCAAATAAAGTACTTGCTAGCATTGAGAGGACAACAAGAGTACCTGCTACCACATCGTTCGGGACTTCAACTTCAGCTGTTGTGATAGCGAAAGCACGACCTTGCTCCCTTGGCCTCTGCTGAGGTTGATGGTGATTCCCCCCCACCGCCCTCGGATTCTGACATTGATTAGCAAAGTGCCCAAGTTGTCCACACTTGAAGCATGTGACTTCGGGTAGGGCCATAATCATCTTTCCTCTGTCGTTAGTGTTGGGAAGTTGAGGCTTCACATCACTACGACAATTCCGAGAAATATGGCCTTCTTTTCCACACCTATAGCACTTACCACTTCCGATCAAGCAGTTACCCGAATGCTTCTTCCCACATTTATTGCATGTGGGATGTTTCATATGCTTTCCACCTCTTTCCTGATCAAAACTTCTTCCCAGGCTCGGTTCTAGAGTTATCTTCTTCTCATTAGATTTGTGAGACCATTGTGTCTCCCCAAACTCTAGTTCAACTTTCATGGCACTTCGAACTATTTCTTCATAGCTATCATAGTCCATGTTGGCTAGATTCTTCCGCAGATGAGGTCGTAGTCCACCAAAGAATCTATCAACCTTCCCATTAGGGTACATGACGAAGCTTGAGGTATAACGGGAAAGCCTTGTGAAGTTCATCTCATAGCTTCCGACAGATTCATTCTCCTTCTGCTTTAGCTCGAGAAACTCCTTCTCCATTTTCGTTCTCATGGAACGAGGGAAATACTTGTTAAAGAAAATCCCCTGAAATTCTTCCCACTCCATAGCTTCCATCTCTCCTCGTGGCTTCGTGTTTTTGATCAGTGACCACCACTGATCGGCTTCTCCCTCTAGGCGGTAAATAGCAAGGGTGACTTTTTCTTGTTCCGAACAATGAAGTACAGAAAAGATCTTTTCAATGGAGCTTATCCATTGTTCCGCAACCAATGGGTCAGTAGATCCACTGAATGTTGGCGGTCGTTGACGCATGAAGGACTCAACAGAAAGTTGTTCCCTTTGTGGTGAGGTCGGCCTCTCAGCTTGATTCAAAATATTACTCTTAACTTGAGTCAGTTGGTTCATCATTCGCATGAAGGTTTCCATTCCGGCTTCCATCGAAGGGTCGTCAGCACATGGTGCATTGCGGTCACCATTGGCACGGTTCCTCCTATTGCCCGCCATCTTCTAAAAGAATAAAAACTTAGTGAGAAACTTATTTCATTTATGAATCTTTTAACTAAGACTTCATGATTAAACAATTATACTTCTCTATAATTCCTTCATAATGATTCATAAAAAGCTTGCGATTAACCAAACATATCCCCCGGGAGTGTCGTAACCAAGAGTGCAGCAAGGCCCGTTATCGTGCACCAGTTCCCGTTCGAGTCTAGCTCAAAGCGGTGTTTTCGGGTTTTACCCCTATGTATATCTGTTCCAGAGCCGCCTCTACCTGCTCGTATCCAGACAGGGATGTATTTGTTTGATAAACCACTTACTCAATACTTACCAAAATACCAGGAAGTTTTCCTATACTTAAACTTTTCTATAGGGTTCTTCCTAAAGTGTTTTTTATATCCTAATTTCCACAAATAACTAAACCATCCTTTGATACCAACTATAGCATCCCGCCATTTTATAACATAAACTTTCATTACATTACACACAACTGAGGATCTTTAAGGTTTAGTGTCTTGGAAACCAGGAACATAATACATGAAAACAACATAAAGCATTCTTCTTAAACACTTGAAAGGCTTCTCCTTAAGTTCATCCTAGGTTCATTACTGCATCTCATAACCTGGGGACATACATCAAAAGAAAGGGTGAGCAGAAGGCCCAGTAAGGGAAACAAGAGGAACATTTTACATGTGAACTTGATATACTTCAATAAGGACATGAAAAGAACTTTAAGGTATGAGAAAGAAAATCATGAGGCATTTCATAATAAAAACAACATTTTCCATAACTTGAAGATGTGGCTACATAATTTAACATAGACAATCATGAACATATCACCAAGGTCCATCCCCATGGTGTCATTTGAAAATTACCAAGGTTATTCACCAAGGTATCATGAAAATTGTAATCTCTAGTGGTTACATCATTACCCAATGCATTGGAGCGCTATCAGGGCGCACCCTTAAATTTTCCTTTATTATCATGTGAGCCACATATGTCATTATCAAACATTTCATAAGTAACCCATATAACATAAAATAAATGGGTTTCATTTCATAATCATAACGTTTTAAAACTGCTTTAAAGACAAGATCTTTACGTCACTTTAAACCCACGGAAGGGGAGAGCGGGTTTCATGTATGTAGTTCCCAGAATTTGAAATAAAACATTTTGATATATATGTGAATACCCTTGTAGAAATAAGAGCTTTGAGTATTCACTTTATAACATAAAAATAATTTTGAGAAAAGAGAGAGGCATTTTGAGACGAAAATTCTACAGCACAACGACTATGTTTCGGGGTTTTAGAAAACATTGAAAAGAGAGGGGACATGGGTCACCCACTCATAAATGATCCATAAAATAGTAGGGGGACGGAATAAGAATGATATATGGACCTGGAAATGAAATTTGGAGGACATACCATTTGAAAATAAAAACATGGAAGGAAGACAAAAATTAGATTTCTCTTATGAAAATTCGGCAGCCTAACGGCGTCACTTAAACTTCAATAAAAATGAATTTTCAAGATCAAATAGGGTCTCTCATCATATGATCATAAGAGATCAGTATGATAGATATAGAGATCATACCCCAACATAATAAAAAAAAGGACTTGAAAGACTTGACATGAAAATCGAACTTGAAAAATGAGAAGGGTGAAAGAATCCCTTAAAAATTCGGCAGCCTAACGGCGTCACTTAAACTTTCATAAAAAGAAATGATGAGAGTAAGAGGGGATATCTCATCATATAAACATGAAAGGTCAGTAATAGGAATATAAAAGAACATCCTCTCACATAAAAACATGGAGCAGAAAAGGAATGACATAAAAGAGATTACATGAAAAGAAAGAGAGGGGTCGGATCCCTTACCTTAAAACGTGACTCTTGAAACTCAAAGGATTGGACCTTGAGGGCTTGGGGGAACCTTGGGAGGACTCCTTGGAAGGTAAGAAGACCAAAACTTCTTTGGGGGAGAGTTGGGAGTGAAAACTAAAGGAGGAAAGGGTGAGTATTTATAGGGAAAATGAGGGGACAAAGCATTAATGGCCAAGGGACACCTCACTTGTGGTTTTGGCAAAACCATGGGCTTGCCCATGGTATTTTCCCATGGTATTGGCCACTTGGGACACCTCACACCTTATATTTCTATTAATAATTCGACCATATTGAATATATACTTAATACATCATTTAATGATGTCATTAAACACCCGTAACTTAAAAACTATACTTTCACTATTCACCGAAAATTCAACTTTCTCAGAATAATCCCAAAATTTCACCTTAACCAAATATCAATGCTATGATTTCAAAAATGAAATCCATTTTATAAAAATAATTTTCTAAATATTTTTAATTTTATTTTTAAATAAATACACTATTCACCGAAAATTTATTTTTTCAAAAAAATCCCCAAAAATTACCATAACATAATATCGATGCTCTGAGTTCAAAAATAAAGTCATTTTTATAAAAATAATTTTCTAATTATTTTTAATTAAATTTTTAATTAAAAAACACTATTCATCCGAAAAATCTAATACTTGAATAATAATTTATGAAACCGTTATTTACCCATTTTATTGAATCACATTACTTAATCAAGGTGCCTAGATTATTTTAAAACTTTCTTTAAGTGAGATTACTAATCCATTTGGTCACATTACTAATCCTAAGCGTAAAATCACTATTCACTATTTACTATTCATCAAAAATTAAGTTGATCTTTTTAGACTCCAAATTCCTTAATGAACACTTTTGTAGAAGACCAGTTTTTGAAAATCATTACACATCATTAGTTTTTTAGGGTTTACATAAATATTTCAAAATATCCCCTTTTCAAAATTCATCAGTAAAATACATTCTAAAATTATCTGGACATTTGAAATTTCACAAACATCACTAAAGGAAGAAATCTCAATTTATTCACCCGAAGGGATTACACAAGGAAGCTAGGGTCTCGTCACATAGCCCCTTATAACACCGGCATAAGACCTGAGTGTAAGGTGTGCTATGGTGAGAGAATCTGAGGGAGGCTCAGATAACATTGCCCTAGTAGTAATCTCTCCTAACTTGAACTTCTCCCGCAGGCGTTTCCATTCAAGCTTGACACGCTGGAGTTCAGCTTGGGCTTGGTCCAAAGCAAAGCCCACAGATGCTACCTCCTTCCCAAGCTCTGATAAGTGGGCTTCATAAGGGTTGAGTCTACTGGATGAAGCCATCGACTCCTCTTTCTGCATTAACCATTAACATCTTATTAAATCAATAAGAGTAAGTTAATATACTACTCAAAAAGATTGGGTTGTTACAGTAATGAGGTAATATTGAATAGAACCACCCTTAATAAATCCATACTGATTATGGTAAACAATCTTTCTAACAAAAGAGCATAACCTCATGGCCATGACTTTGAAAATGATTTTAAAATTTTTTATGACCATGGAAACTGACCTGAACAAATTAATCTCACTGTAATAATCCAACTTTGTAATGGGATCAAGGAACAGAGCATTCATACCCTGAATAAGTGTGAATCCTGAAAAAACGAGTAATCAATCTGCAAAAATCAGCATAAATGACATCAATGCATGATTGAATGAAAAAATTCTCAAAACCAACTGGAAAAGGAGAGCATTCTGGATTTAGAATAAAGGATTATTAAGTTTATATAAATGTCCAATTGGATATATGTAAGGGTGGAATTATATTATTGACTAATAAGTCTCAGAATAATACTCTCTACTGGATCAACAAGAGGTAAATGACCATTGAATAGATCCTTAATATAAGTAACTACATGCTCAAAAAGATAAATACTATTTTCATAGAAGTTATTCACATTTCTGAACAATGAATGTGGCCTCGATGCCTTCCAAATTCTCTTCAAGGATTTGAATATTTTAGATTTCTTATCACTATCTCTCAACTATGTATCCTTAAAAATGTATGTCTGCAAAAATCCTTGAGATTCAACAAAATATTATGCTTGGAAACAAGTTGAGTCTCACCCAGAACATCATTAGAGAAGTAATTTGAAGAATTATTCTCCTTCATGTGTCAAATAGATTTATAAAGTGTAAAAATTTCAGAATCATGTGATCCGAAATGAAATTTACTCCATAATTTCAAAGAACTTTTAAGGTGTTTGATCTTAATGACACATGCAAAGTCATTATCACAACCATTCCAAGAACTAATGGCCTCTTTTACAATTGTTCTTCCCCAAGATGATTGGACCTAGCTTTATTAAATATAAAAGACAATTGAGGTTTGGGATCGTTACTCACAAGGTCGTCCAAAATTAGATAATTTTCAAAATTATTTCAAGAAAGACTCATAGAAGAAATAGATCCCCATAAATCAAGACAAGCTACATTGACAAATGAACTATTGATTCTTCTAGAAAAAAAGCTATCAAAAAAACTCTTGTATGGAGTTTACATGTACCTACCCTAACAAGGATAACTTCAATCAATCCATTATCATCAGTGCTAGAATTGATATCTCATGAAGAGATGAAGTTAGTAATGGCATCAATATTCTCATCAGAATTTATGATGGAATTACAATCTATATAGACGAACCCTGAACCAGAGATTGATGTGTTGAGAGATCCAATATCTGTAAAGACCCATAAATTTCAAGGGAATTTTTTTTCTTAATTTTTCTTTTAGATTTTACGAGTTCGCAGTTTCTGACCGCACCTGATTCCGAGGCTCGGTGTGCCCAGAATCAATTTCCGAAGATTAGCTCGGGTATGTTCAGTGAATGAACAAGCGGGTTTTCATAACTTTTGAACCGGTGATCGTAATCAAAATCTGAGGGCACAGATGGAATCGCATCGCCGATAATAGCTTAGGATGACCTTTCCTAGAGTTGCATTTTCTCGAGAGGATATGTCAAAAAATGTGTGAGGAATAAAAATAAAATTATTTTAAAATTTATTTTTATTTCTTTACCGGTGGGTTAAGTGTGTGGAAATGGAAGATGCAAGGAAGTTGGGGTGGGGCCCACATGATCCCCCACATCCTTCAATTTCCTCAACACCCCTTTGAACCCCCCTCTATCAATTAATTTGCAACTCCTCCACGTTTAATTACATGCTATTTAATAGCCTCATTAATTGGACAACGCATGTTAATTAATTCATGAATTCAATTTGTGTTTTAATATTTAATGTTAGTATGCATGTATGTTAATAAAATTAGAGAATGTCTTTTTTTATTGGGGGTTTATTCGTTGTGCTGAAACAAGGGGAGGACTCTTTTCTTTGAAGAACATCTTCTTCCTCGTCGAAGAACACGAAGAACGCCGAGTCTACGACGAAGAACTCCATCACCGCAAGGGAATCGTTGTGCTGTCTCCTCTCCTCTATGCAGCCGGTAAGAGACGCATTCTTATTAAGGTGAACACCGATGATGTAAACGGTGCCATCTTCCACAACGTCGTCTTCCGCGATGCCGTCTTCCATGACGCCGTCTTCTGCGATTCCATCTTCCGTGATATCCTTTTTCCTCAACGATCCTCGTTTGACGACTTCATCGTGGTAGGGGTTTGAGTTCAAATTTAATGGATTAATTTTGTTCTTGCCTTGTCGAAGTTATTTTATTTTGGGCTGCCTGTTATAGTTATAATGGGAGGAGGTTGGATCGTACGAACACGGCCGATCCTCCTCCCCCGTTGTTGATGTTCACCGTTGTGGTTTGGGAAGAAGGCGGTGCGGTGCAACGGAACCGTGCGGGAATGAGGAACATCACCGCGACGAAAGAGCGCGGTGCCGTCGCGCTGCGCCGTTGAATCCGGAAGAGGCCGCAGACGGAGTGAGGCCGTGGAGGAGGGGCGCGGCGCCGTTGTGCCGCGCCGATTGGACCAAGGCCGCGACCTTTGGCTGCGACGGAGCAGGTGAAGGCGGCCGGAGCCACCAGCTGCCGGCGCTCAGGAGGTGGGACCGGCTGGTTCTGTGCGGCACAACAGACCAACCATTATGGCTGGTTAGATCCAGAAAGACCAAAGGTTTGACCCCCGGTTAGCACAGCTGGGCGGAACCCCCGCGGGTCCACCGTTTCGTCGAAGGGGGTGGCGGTTCCCACCCCCCTCCACGCCCACGAGGCGTGCGGCGCTGTGCCGGCTCGGACTGGATGCACTAGCTGGACCGGCCACACTGGGCCGAACCCAGACCCGGGTCAGTTCGACCCGGTTCGGACCGACCCAAGGGGTCTCGGGCTGGGTCGGTTCGGGCCCAAAACCCCCTAAAACCAGACATGTTCGTTTAAATGCCCGTAACATGGGCTATAGGCTTCCGATTGATGCACCGTCAGTTGAGATGAAATCCTTGGATCAAGAAAATAGTTTCATTATATTACACTCAAGGTTTTGGAGAACCTTGGGTATGGCTGGGTTGGTTCGAACATGAAACCAACCGGGCCCTCAGAGCAGAAACTCCTATAACTTGAGCTCCGGACGTCCGATTGACATGCCATTGAATTTTTTGGATCCCTCTTGATGAGACAGACCTTTTGGCTTACTCCGCTTGAGATTTGGACACTGTTGGAGTATAGTCAAGTTGGTCTTGACTTAAAAACCCACCGAGCCCCTGGAACGAAAAAGCCAATAACTCTCAGACCGGGGGTTCGATTGATGTTCCATATGACACGTTGAGTTCCTTTTATCGAGACAGAACATTGAGATACATCAACTCCGGACTACATGTTAGTTGATGTATCGAACCTGTTGGCTCGTGGAGCAGACCCTCCCAGAAATGAGCATGCTATGTGTAGGAACCCTAGAGCTGGTTGCGACTACGACGACGACGACGACTGCACTGAAATCCTCCGTGGGTTCAGCAGCGACGACGACTGCACTGAAATCCACCATGGGTTTTCCAGTGATGATGACCACACTGAAATACTCTGTGGGTTCGATGGTGATGACTATTGTTCTTGTATCCTACGTGGGTCCGATAGTACTACTATTCTTGTATCCTACGTGGATCCTATAATATTTGACTCTGTACTTGTATCCTATGTGGGTACAGAAAAATAGCTGGTCTTGTATCCTACGTGAGTCTGATAGCTTAGCTGGTCTAGTATCCTATGTGGGTCCCAGCTTAGATGAATTAGTGGCTACATCTGATTATATCTATCAACTTCCAAACAAGTATACCAGTGTGAGCTGAGTCTTGACTTTCAATCAATATCTTCGATATGATTGAATTACTTTCCTATGTGGATTGGGTTGTGTTTTCCTATGTGGATTGGATTGTGCTTTCCTTGTGGATTTGGGTTGTACTATCCTATGTGGATGAGATCGAACTTGGGTTCAAATGTTGGAGGAAAACTGGAATTGATGACTTAGGTATATGTATGGGCATATACCTAAGTAGAGTTGGTTGTTACTTCGTGACTGTATCTTTCATTTGTGGATTATCATTTGTGGATTCTGGGAGACCTTCAGGGGTCTCAGGGTCCCTACTGAGTAGCGTATACTCACCCTTTCACGGGATATGCCTGCACTATGTTGTGTTGGATGCAGACGATGGACAACGCTCATTGTGGTTTAGGCTTGCGGAGTGAGTCGGTACCTGGAGGTGGACCACTGGGCGGGACGTACACGGAGCGGATGACTGGACCCGTGGAGCTGAGGTGGAGGCTATCTGTACCCACCCTTCAGGTGGGATTTTCAGTGGGCGGCTCAGCGTTGCTGCTTACTTTTTAGTTGCTGTACATTATTTTTAGTTGTACTTTACTTTCAATTTGGGTTTGTATTCTGTCCCACTTACTTTTCTGCACTTACTGTTGTACTCAGTTTACTTAGTGTTTACTTCTGCTTTCTTACTCTGTGGTGTTTGTTTACTTTATAAAGCCAATTCCTTCCCCTTTTGTCGGGATTTACACCTTGGTGCTATTCTCCAGCCCCTGGCCTATGGAAGGCGGGTTTGGGGTAGTCACGGCACAGGTCCCGAGGACGGGTCATGACAAATTGGTATCAGAGGAGTTTGGTTCTACCGCAGAACTCAGGACTCTGATCTTTCTTCAATGTGACATAGTATTGTTAAGGGTATTGAGTGTGGTTATCAATCTAGGGAGTCCAGTGTTGGTGCGGTGGCCGACGTATCCGTTCACCAGGACCCTGACTTCTGATTTCCGACTTAGTGCACGAAAGCATTCTTTGCATGTGTGTTTCAAAGTTTTCATTGTTATTACTTTTTTAATTTTAATTTTTGAAAATGGTTTCAATATTTTGAATAATAAAAACTTATGATGTTTAATAATGTCAATTTATTTACAAAAATTAGTTTTTAACGTGAATAAATTTATTTACAACGATTAAGAGGAAAATTAGTTTAATAACGATCTAAACCTTAATCATAATGGTCAAAATGACCCAAAAGCTTGTAAAAATATGTTTTATGACTATATTTATATCCTATATTACCATTTATAGGATTATGACCATTATTGGTGCCACATTTCTGTGTAAAAATAGGAGTGTAATTTCTTTTTTCTACAATTTAAAAGAATGCAACTCATCCTCCATTATTAAAAAGAACTCCCACTTTTCACACCACTAAATCCCCATGAATGGACCAAAATCAGATTTAGTAATATCCACAAATAAATTCACTAAACTAAAATACTATATTTGGTCATAAGTCCATCCAAGGAATACATTTGTTAGAAACCAAAACGAGTTACCCAAAGAAGAGGTAACATCTTTACCCAATCACTTTTGTTTTACTTTTATTGTATAACCAATAAAATATTATTATTACTTGATTAAATAATAATATAATAATAATAAATATAGTTATATTTTTTTTATTTTAATATTACCACCCCTTAGACACACTTCCATATACTGGGTAATGAACTTACTATTCATGTACGTCAAACTACAACCTCACGAAGTGATGATTGTTTTTTCCATTTCCAACTATCATGGTTGAAAATTATGATAAAAAAGGTATCTTCATATTATTTATGTGATGTATAATTTTTATTATTACTTAATTAGTATTTATATAACACATACAATCATGTTTTAAAATGGCTTTTGCAGGAAACACTATTTTATTTAAAAAATATTTCATTATTGATGGTTATTGAAAAATGGGAACATTACCCATGTGTATGTATGACATATCATCTCTAAGATAGTAATGTTTGATTATTTTATTTAAAAATATTTCATTATTTGTTATAAAATATTAATTAATTAATAATAATTTTTATTATTTCACAATAAATATTTTTTATATATTTATATAATGACCCCTTTGACCATTGATGACCTACCGAAGTTTATTTTTGTCATTTGAACCAAATTTGGTCAAAAACATCTTACCTAAATATAATTGTTATATAGTCTTAAACCACATTTTACCAATTAAGGTAAAATTAATTATAAACATAAAGAAGTTTATGAAGTAATTAAATGATTAATATAATTTTATAATTCATGATTATAGAGACATATATGTGAATTTATACTCAAGGTAATGGATTTCATCTAAATTTACATTTCATTTAAACATATTTGTTGTTAAGAACCAATTACACTTTATTTAGTGTAAACAAATCCCATTTAATTGTTATATCATGAATATCCTTATTCTCAAAAAATTATATGTTTCATTCAATGTTATTTCATACATGGGATTATGATTCAAATGTTTCAATGTTGTATGGGAGGCTTTGGAGTGTTTAATTATTTTTTTACTCAAGGGTGTTTAAATGATATTTCAATGGTATTTCCATTAAAAATGATATTAAAACTTTTTTTTACATATACGAAAATGTGTAAATATTAATACATAGGAATTATTTTTTCAATATAAAAATTTGAGAATTTCTATTTTATATTAATTTAATTTAATACTTGATATGAAGAATTATTTAGAAATGTATTGATTGGTGGGCCCATAAATTATATAGATCCTTGATGCATAAATAGGTTCTTAGGAGTCTAATATCTTAGAGAAATTTAATAGGTTTATACACATATTTCTAAACAATCTAAAGGATAGATATTAAATGTAGAGGTTTTTATATCCTATAGATAAGGTTTCTAATAGTTAAACATCGCCATTATTTTGATACATCATTTCTGATCCGTAATGTTTTCATAATGAAAAAAATATATGGATGCATTTCATTATCATTTTATTGATTTCATAGAATTTGATTTTAGTTTCTTACAATTCCATATAAATTATACACTATATAGTTATTGAAATGCAATGGTTTTTTAGTTATTCACACTTCCATTTTGATTAGTCCTTATAGATTCATAATTTATTCTATTGTACCTATCCTTACTAAGAATTTCAGGTCACACTTATTTTTCCATTTTCCCTAGGATCTGAAGATGTAACGACCCAAATTTTCATTAATGGAAAATCCATCTTGATCCAGTTAAATGTTTCTTTATGTTTTTATAAGATTTCAACTTCTTTAAGTTTTACGTTAAGATTTGTGACCGTTACTTTTATAGCCGTTGAACAGTGATCATCTGGGTAGTTTAAATATAAGGCTTTAACGAACCAATTTTCTACTCAGACAAAGGAAGCGATGGCCTCATCCAGTAGAATTGCCCCTTACGAAGCCCATTTGTCGGAGCTCGGAAAGGAGGTGGCGTCTTTGGGCTTTGCCCTTGACCAAGCCAAAGCTGAGCTTCATCAAGTCAAGCTCGAACGTGATCGTCTACGGGAAAAATGGAAGTTGATAGAGATTACCACTCGAGCGATGTTATCCGAGCAACCCCAAGAGTCTGTCACCATCGCACACCTTACCCTTAGGTCTTATGCGGCTATTTTAAGGGGTTATGTAACAAATAAGTAGCACCATGCTCATGTACATTATTTTTTTATATAATAATGAATATAATTTCTAGTCATTTTTGATGCATTGTAATTAGTTTTTAAAGTACAAATGATGTTTTTAGTTATTATTTAATTAAGAATTATATTTTATTAAATTAAAGGATTTTTGAATTAAATAATATTTTAATAAAATGTTATTATTAATATTAAATTAATTTTTATTAAATATAAATGATCTTATAATTTTATGAATGCAATTAAAATTTTTATTAAGGTTTGAAAGCCATTTCTGTCAAAACCCGTGAATTTTTTATAAATGTCGGTTTTTATTTTAAAAGTAAAAATTCACATATTTAGAAAATTATTTAGATAAAATAAATATTATTTTTGGAATCAGGACGTCGAAATTGTCCAACGGTGAATTTTTCATAATTTTCTGAGACAGTCAAATTTTTGGGTAAAAATTAAATACCATTTAAATATATAATGTGTTTTATGACATCATAATGACCCAATGGTGATGTAATAAAATACCATAATCCTTATGTTCGGCCAATATATGTTTTATCATTAAAATAATGAGGTTTTGGGTTTGTTTGACTCACTTTTCAAAGCATTAATGGAGCCCTCAAGACTTATTCAACACTTTGCCTTTTTAAATTAATTTCCATGGGAGTGTGACTCACCTCCACATAAGAAACCCTAATTTTTTAATAAGTTCGGACCTTGGCCTTGTAAAATATTGTTTTCCTATTTCCTTTTTCAGAAACCATGGGCAAATACCATGGGATGGTTTGTGGTTTGGATTATTTTAATATAAGGGGTCCCAAACCTAAATAATAAAGAATTCTCTCACCTTTCCTATATAAACCCACCCAAGCTCCCACTTCCTCCTCACTCAAAGCCCTTGAAGTTCGTCCAACCTCTGCCCTACTCTCTCTAGAATCCTCTCAAGGTGCCCCAAGCTCCCAAGAAGCCTCTCACAAGCCTCTCTCTAGCCTTTGGAAGCACACTTCCAAGTAAGGGTTTTTCTTCCTTTCTCATTTTTGTCAATTTTCTTTAAGTTGTATTGCCCTTTTTAATTTCATTTATGAATGTTGGGGTATGGTTTCACACCTCCCCCATACTGCCCTCTTATTGTTTGAATGATGGGAGAACCCTTTCTCTCTCATTAAATGCCTCCCATGTACACCCGTTACTATGCTGAAATTCCGAAAGGAACTTCTCTCTCTTCTTTTAAATTCAAGAAATACTTTTGTATCATGAATCTAAATTCCATTTCTTTTGTTGGGACATGTATATATATGATCTCCTTACTGTCCATTACATGTAAATATGATGAGGAACCCATTTCTCTCTCATCAACTTTTTTTATGAATTCTTATGTCACGCCGTTACGCTGCCGAAATCGCACCGATTTTCTAAGCCAATGTCTTTGTGTAGTGAATACCATGCCCATTTCTCCATCAAGGGTATTCACCTTTATGCACATTTACATATTGATTATAATGTTTCATGTATGAATTCCACATTCCTTTATCGTGGAAGAAATTATTATGCTTTATGAATCCATGTTTTATGATCCATGTGGCACACTTATGCATGAAATGAAATGTTTAAGAAGGGTGCGCCATTTATAGCGCTCCAATGCATTGGGTAAAGTATAGTATCATGATACTTCATGTGCAATGAGTGTTGACTCATGCTAATTCAAGTGCAACGAGGGTTTACTCGTGCTTCAAGTGCAATGAGGGTTTACTCATGCTCCATGTGCAATAAGCCTTGGCTCATGCTAATTCAATGTTAAGTGTTGTTGCCACATTTCCATGTTATGATTATCATGCTTTATCATGCCTTTATGTTCATGTCTCTCTTATGCTCTATTGATATTCCTATTGCCTAACATGTTTTGTACTCCTCATGTTATTCATTGTGTACTCCCTTACTGGGCTTTATAGCTCACCCTTTTCTTATGCATGTCCTCAGGTTATCCCATGCAATGCTAAGTACGAAGGAATGTAGTGGTCATATAAAGGAAGTTTTCAATAAGGATGTTGTATTTCATGTTTAAAGTTTTTATGTAATGATCCTAAGCCCCAAAGACACTAAACCTCTCGATCTTCTTTGTTGTATCAAGTGAAGTTTTATGTAATAAAGCATGTTTAAGTTGTAATAAAAACCAGGGTTGTCATAGTTGGTATCAGAGGATAGGTTTAGTTATTTTTGGGATTAGGAAACCTTAGTAAAGCCTTAGATACAAGACTAAGCATAATAAAAAAATCCCTAAGTTTTGTTAAATACTAAGTAAGTGTTTTATCAAACAAATACATCCCTGTCTGGATACGAGCAGGTAGAGGCGGCTCTGGCACAGATGTATCCTAGGGGTAAAACCCGAAAACAACGCTTTGAGCTAGACTCGAACGGGAACTGGTGCACGACAACGGGCCTTGCTGCACTCTTGGTTACGACACTCCCGGGGGATATGTTTTGATAAATTCACAATCTTAGTATGAACCCTTATTAAGGGAAAAATGCCCCTAAGAATATATGTTAGAAGGAAGATCATGAAAAGCCTGGATTGAATCCTATAGACTCATGAGTTAAAGAGATTAAAGTTTATTTATAAGTCATCAACTTTTGTCTTTGGATTACCCTTTATGTGTTACCCCTAACTTTCCTTTTATTCCAGCCAATGGCCGGTAATAGGAGAACTCGGGCTAACAACCGTTGTGAAGATCAGTGTGATGATTGTACTAATGAGATGCCCAATCCGATGGGAGCGGGAATCGCGAACTTTGTCACGCTTCTCTCTCAGCTAACTCAAGTTTTGAATAGAAACACTGGTCAAGAGGAACGTTCAACCCCCCCTAAGAAAGAACAAGTCGCTATTTAAAGCTTCATGAGACAAAGGCCTCCTACGTTTAGTGGATCATCCGATCCCACGATTGCTGATCAATGGATCAACTCCATTGAAAATATATTCTCCATCCTCCAATGCTCGGAAAAAAAGAAAGTCCTCCTGGCGGCTTATCGTATGGAGGGTGAAGCTGATCAATGGTGGACATTGATCAAAAATACGAAGCCTGATGAGGAGATCAAGGCTTTGGAATGGAAGGTATTCCAGAAGATGTTTTTCGATAAATATTTTCCACGCACCCTCCGTCTTAAGATGGAAAGTGACTTCCTTTCCCTCAAGCAGAAAGATGAGGAATCTGTGGGAGCGTACGAGGCAAACATTACAAGGCTTGCACGATACGCTTCCGGCTTTGTCGTTACCCCCGAATGCAAGGTTGACCGCTTCTTTGGTGGGCTGAAGCCTAGCTTACAGAAATCTTTAGCGATCCGTGACTTCGACAGCTATGAGGAAATTGTCCGATGTGCCCTCAAGGTTGAAATGGAGATCGGAGAATCACAGGGATATCATGGGGACAAGAAGCGGAAGGTGGACTTCAATGCTGGTGGTCCGATCGATAAATCCAACGGCGCTAAGAAATTCCAGCACCCCACTTGCCAAAAGTGTGGAAAGAAGCACCCTGGAAATTGCCTTAGGGGGACAAGAAAATGCTTCCAGTGTGGAAGAGAAGGGCACCTAGCTGTTAACTGTCAGCAAGAAGGACCCGCGGCTGCGACGGAGGGGAGGAACGCTCCGTTCGAACCTCAACGCATTGTTCAATGCTTCAAATGCAAAGAACCGGGTCATTTTGCGAATCAGTGCCCTAATCCAAGGGTTATCGGAGGCAATCAACAACCTCCAAGACAGCAAGGAAGAGCTTTTGCCATCACTTCTGCCGAAGTGAACCCCGACAACGAAGTGGTGACAGGTACGCTAGTTATTCATTCAAGAATAGCGAACGTACTTTTTGATTCAGGTTCTACGCATTCTTTTATATCTCAAAAGTTTAGTAGAACAATCCCTGCACCACCACAAATACTGGAAGTAAATATGTCGGTGAGTACAGCAAATGGGGCAATCATTGCATCCCATGAGTATAAGTCCTCCCCTGTTATAATCTGTGGATTGAATTTCCCGGAGAACCTCGTCATACTCCCTTTGGTGGAATTTGATGCAATTCTTGGCATGGATTGGATTTCCTTATATAGAGCCAACATAAATTGTCGGGAGAGGGAAATCACACTCCATATGGAGAATCGACCCCCGATTCATTACAAGTGTCAGGAGGAAGATGAATATCCTTTAGCTCCATCATCTCAAGCATGGATATTACTGCCTTATGAGCACGCATATCTGGCTCAGATGATTGAGTCCAAGGAAGAAACCACCCTTGGAGAAATGCCTATTGTGAGGGAATTCACTGAAGTATTTCCTGAGGAACTTCCTGGTCTTCCTCCAAGAAGAGATGTTGAGTTCTCAATTGAACTTATACCTGGGCCGCTACCAATATCCAAGACTCCATATAGAATGGCTGTGGTTGAGCTTGAAGAACTGAAGAAACAACTACAGGAGAATCTGGATAAAGGGTTTATACGCCCAAGTGCATCACCATGGGGTGCACCAGTCCTCTTCGTCAAGAAGAAGGATGGGTCAATGCGGCTTTGCATCGATTATCGTGAACTTAACAAAATCACGATAAAGAACAAGTATCCTCTCCCAAGAATCGATGACTTGTTTGATCAGCTGCGTGGAGCACAATACTTCTCCAAGGTCGATTTGCGGTCGGGATATTATCAAGTAAGGGTGAAGAAGGAAGATATCCCCAAGACTGCTTTTCGTACAAGGTACGGGCACTATGAATTCATAGTAATGCCTTTCGGGCTCACCAATGCTCCAGCAATATTCATGGACTTGATGAATAGAGTCTTTAGAGATTACCTAGATAAATTTGTGGTAGTCTTTATAGATGATATTCTAATATACTCCAAAACCAAGGAGGACCATGAGGAGCATTTAAGAACTGTACTGGAGACTTTGCACAAGGAGAAGCTCTATGCCAAGTACAGCAAGTGTGAGTTCTGGTTGAAGGAGGTCTCATTCTTGGGCCATATCATCACAAGCAATGGGATATCTGTGGACCCCTCCAAAACAGATGCAATTGAGGGATGGACGAGGCCAACATCGGTAACTGATATCCGTAGCTTCTTGGGGTTAGCTGGATATTATCGACGATTTGTGAGAAACTTCTCACGATTGTCCAACCCTCTTACCAAGCTAACTCGAAAGGGAGTAAAGTTTGCTTGGAGTGATGAATGCGAAGAAAGTTTCAAGGAGTTGAAAAGGAGGCTTATCACTGCACCTGTGCTCACTTTACCCACAAGTGGGGAACTTTTTGTGGTATTTAGTGATGCTTCGAAGAAGGGCTTAAGATGTGTGCTGATGCAGAATGATAAAGTGATATCCTATGCCTCAAGGCAGTTGAAAATCCATGAGCGAAACTATCCAACGCATGATCTAGAGTTGGCGGCGGTGATCTTTTCCTTGAAAATCTGGCGGCATTATCTCTATGGGGAGAAATGTGAGATATATACTGACCACAAGAGTCTTAAATATATATTCACACAGAAAGAGCTTAATATGCGCCAGAGAAGATGGATAGAGCTCATCAAGGATTATGACTGTTCAATACATTACCACCCTGGGAAGGCGAACAAGGTGGCAGATTCCCTAAGTAGAAAGGATCCAGCAATTCTATCAATGATGAGAATTGAGAAGGATCCAATCTTCTTAGACTTGATGAAGATGGACATGGGAATCATAAAGAAGGGAACATCATCAATCCTTTCACAAATGATTGCTCAACCATCTCTTTTGGAAAGGTTAAAGGATTCTCAAAAGGATGATGCGAGAATCCAAGAAAAAGTGGAACCTATCAAAAAGGGAAAATCCTCAGAGTTTAATGTTAATGAAGAAGGAATTGTGCGGTTTGGGAAAAGACTATGTGTCCCATCATGTTCGGAGCTGAAGAAGGAACTTTTGGATGATGCACATAGTTCAAATTTCTCTATTCACCCAGGGAGCACAAAGATGTATCGAGATCTCCGAGAAAACTTTTGGTGGGATAATATGAAGAAGGAGATCGCCGAATATACATCAAAGTGCCTGGTGTGTCAGCAAGTGAAGGCAGAGAGGCAGAAGTCTAAGGGGATGATGCAACCATTGCCCATACCTGAATGGAAATGGGAGAACATCACCATGGACTTCGTCACTGGACTTCCAAGGACATCCAAAGGCAACAATGCAATCTGGGTTGTTGTGGATCGTCTTACAAAGACTGCACACTTCATTGCTATTCGAGAGGATTTCTCTTTGGATCAACTGGCACAGATATACATCAGGGAAGTGGTATGGTTGCATGGAGTACCACTATCTATTGTGTCTGACCGAGATCCAAGATTTACCTCTAAGTTTTGGAAGAGTCTTCAACATGCTCTGAATACTGAACAGAACATCAGTACGGCCTATCATCCTCAAACTGATGGCCAATCCGAGCGGACTATCCAAACACTTGAGGATATGTTGAGAGCATGCTCAATGGACTTTAAAGGAGGATGGGATCAACATCTTCCTCTAGTTGAGTTCTCTTATAATAATAGTTTCCACTCGAGCATCCAAATGGCACCATATGAAGCCCTGTATGGGAAAAGGTGTAGAACACCGGCATGTTGGGATGAGGTCGGTGAACGTAAGCTGCTTGGACCAGAAATGGTCGAAGAAATGGTGGAGAAGGTGAAAACCATTCAGCAGCATATCAAGGCAGCCCAAAGTCGACAGAAGAGTTATGCAGATAATCGTCGACGAGACCTCGAGTTTAAAGTTGGAGACATGGTGTTTTTACGCATATCTCCGTGGAAGAAGGTCATGAGGTTTGGAAAGAAAGGGAAGTTAAGTCCAAGGTACATCGGCCCCTTCGAGATTCTTGATCGTGTTGGGGCTGTGGCCTATCGACTAGAACTTCCACCTACTATGGCCAAGGTGCATGATGTCTTCCATGTATCCCTCTTAAGGAAGTACATACCATACCCTTCACATGTACTCTCTTCTGAGGTGGTACAATTAGAAGACGATCTTTCTTATGAGGAGAAACCAGTGAAGATCTTGGATCGTAGACAAAAAGTTCTACGAAATAAGACAATGCCCCTCGTCAAGGTGTTGTGGAGAAACCACAAGTTTGAAGAAGCAACTTGGGAGTCGAAGGATATGATGAAGCTAAGTTACCCACATTTGTTTTAGTGTGGGAAAAGGAAAATTTCGAGGGCGAAATTTCTTAAGGGGGGAATGTTGTAACGACCCAAATTTTCATTAATGGAAAATCCCTCTTGATCCAGTTAAATGTTTCTTTATGTTTTTATAAGATTTCAACTTCTTTAAGTTTTACGTTAAGATTTGTGACCGTTACTTTTATAGCCGTTGAACAGTGATCATCTGGGTAGTTTAAATATAAGGCTTTAACGAACCAATTTTCTACTCAGACAAAGGAAGCGATGGCCTCATCCAGTAGAATTGCCCCTTACGAAGCCCATTTGTCGGAGCTCGGAAAGGAGGTGGCGTCTTTGGGCTTTGCCCTTGACCAAGCCCAAGCTGAGCTTCATCAAGTCAAGCTCGAACGTGATCGTCTACGGGAAAAATGGAAGTTGATAGAGATTACCACTCGAGCGATGTTATCCGAGCAACCCCAAGAGTCTGTCACCATCGCACACCTTACCCTTAGGTCTTATGCGGCTATTTTAAGGGGTTGTGTAACAAATAAGTAGCACCATGTTCATGTACATTATTTTTTTATATAATAATGAATATAATTTCTAGTCATTTTTGATGCATTGTAATTAGTTTTTAAAGTACAAATGATGTTTTTAGTTATTATTTAATTAAGAATTATATTTTATTAAATTAAAGGATTTTTGAATTAAATAATATTTTAATAAAATGTTATTATTAATATTAAATTAATTTTTATTAAATATAAATGATCTTATAATTTTATGAATGCAATTAAAATTTTTATTAAGGTTTGAAAGCCATTTCTGTCAAAACCCGTGAATTTTTTATAAATGTCGGTTTTTATTTGAAAAGTGAAAATTCACATATTTAGAAAATTATTTAGATAAAATAAATATTATTTTTGGAATCAGGACGTCGAAATTGTCCAACGGTGAATTTTTCATAATTTTCTGAGACAGTCAAATTTTTGGGTAAAAATTAAATACCATTTAAATATATAATGTATTTTATGACATCATAATGACCCAATGGTGATGTAATAAAATACCATAATCCTTATGTTCGGCCAATATATGTTTTATCATTAAAATAATGAGGTTTTGGGTTTGTTTGACTCACTTTTCAAAGCATTAATGGAGCCCTCAAGACTTATTCAACACTTTGCCTTTTTAAATTAATTTCCATGGGAGTGTGACTCACCTCCAAATAAGCAACCCTAATTTTTTAATAAGTTCGGACCTTGGCCTTGTAAAATATTGTTTTCCTCTTTCCTTTTCCAGAAACCATGGGAAAATACCATGGGATGGTTTGTGGTTTGGATTATTTTAATATAAGGGGTCCCAAACCTAAATAATAAAGAATTCTCTCACCTTTCCTATATAAACCCACCCAAGCTCCCACTTCCTCCTCACTCAAAGCCCTTTAAGTTCGTCCAACCTCTGCCCTACTCTCTCTAGAATCCTCTCAAGGTGCCCCAAGCTTCCAAGAAGCCTCTCACAAGCCTCTCTCCAGCCTTTGGAAGCACACTTCCAAGTAAGGGTTTTTCTTCCTTTCTCATTTTTGTCAATTTTCTTTAAGTTGTATTTCCCTTTTTAATTTCATTTATGAATGTTGGGGTATGGTTTCAAACCTCCCCCATACTGCCCTCTTATTGTTTGAATGATGGGAGAACCCTTTCTCTCTCATTAAATGCCTCCCATGTACACCCGTTACTATGCTGAAATTCCGAAAGGAACTTCTCTCTCTTCTTTTACATTCAAGCAATACTTTTGTATCATGAATCTAAATTCCATTTCTTTTGTTGGGACATGTATATATATGATCTCCTTACTGTCCATTACATGTAAATATGATGAGGAACCCATTTCTCTCTCATCAACTTTTTTTATGAATTCTTATGTCACGCCGTTACGCTGCCGAAATCGCACTGATTTTCTAAGCCAATGTCTTTGTGTAGTGAATACCATGCCCATTTCTCCATCAAGGGTATTCACCTTTATGCACATTTACATATTGATTATAAAGTTTCATGTATGAATTCCACATTCCTTTATCGTGGAAGAAATTATTATGCTTTATGAATCCATGTTTTATGATCCATGTGGCACACTTATGCATGAAATGAAATGTTTAAGAAGGGTGCGCCCTTTATAGCGCTCCAATGCATTGGGTAAAGTATAGTATCATGATACTTCATGTGCAATGAGTGTTGACTCATGCTAATTCTAGTGCAACGAGGGTTTACTCGTGCTTCAAGTGCAATGAGGGTTTACTCATGCTCCATGTGCAATGAGCCTTGGCTCATGCTAATTCAATGTTAAGTGTTGTTGCCACATTTCCATGTTATGATTATCATGCTTTATCATGCCTTTATGATCATGTCTCTCTTATGCTCTATTGATATGCCTATTGCCTAACATGTTTTGTACTCCTCATGTTATTCATTGTGTACTCCCTTACTGGGCTTTATAGCTCACCCTTTTCTTATGCATGTCCTCAGGTTATCCCATGCAATGCTAAGTACGAAGGAATGTAGTGGTCATGTAAAGGAAGTTTTCAATAAGGATGTTGTATTTCATATTTAAAGTTTTTATGTAATGATCCTAAGCCCCAAAGACACTAAACCTCTCGATCTTCTTTGTTGTATCAAGTGAAGTTTTATGTAATAAAGCATGTTTAAGTTGTAATAAAAACCAGGGTTGTCATAGTTGGTATCAGAGGATAGGTTTAGTTATTTTTGGGATTAGGAAACCTTAGTAAAGCCTTAGATACAAGACTAAGCATAATAAAAACATCCCTAAGTTTTGTTAAATACTAAGTAAGTGTTTTATCAAACAAATACATCCCTGTCTGGATACGAGCAGGTAGAGGCGGCTCTGGCACAGATGTATCCTAGGGGTAAAACCCGAAAACACCGCTTTGAGCTAGACTCGAACGGGAACTGGTGCACGACAACGGGCCTTGCTGCACTCTTGGTTACGAAACTCCCGGGGGATATGTTTTGATAAATTCACAATCTTAGTATGAACCCTTATTAAGGGAAAAATGCCCCTAAGAATATATGTTAGAAGGAAGATCATGAAAAGCCTGGATTGAATCCTATAGACTCATGAGTTAAAGAGATTAATGTTTATTTATAAGTCATCAACTATTGTCTTTGGATTACCCTTTATGTGTTACCCCTAACTTTCCTTTTATTCCAGCCAATGACCGGTAATAGGAGAACTCGGGCTAACAACCATTGTGAAGATCAGTGTGATGATTGTACTAATGAGATGCCCAATCCGATGGGAGCGGGAATCGCGAACTTTGTCACGCTTCTCTCTCAGCTAACTCAAGTTTTGAATAGAAACACTGGTCAAGAGGAATGTTCAACCCCCCCTAAGAAAGAACAAGTCGCTATTGAAAGCTTCATGAGACAAAGGCCTCCTACGTTTAGTGGATCATCCGATCCCACGATTGCTGAACAATGGATCAACTCCATTGAAAAGATATTCTCCATCCTCCAATGCTCTGAAAAAGAGAAAGTCCTCCTGGCGGCTTATCGTATGGAGGGTGAAGCTGATCAATGGTGGACATTGATCACAAATACGAAGCCTGAGGAGGAGATCGAGGCTTTGGAATGGAAGGTATTCCGGAAGATGTTTTTCGATAAATATTTTCCACGCACCCTCCGTCTTAAGATGGAAAGGGACTTCCTTTCCCTCAAGCAGAAAGATGAGGAATCTGTGGGAGCGTACGAGGCAAACTTTACAAGGCTTGCACGATACGCTTCCGGCTTTGTCGTTACCCCCGAATGCAAGGTTGACCGCTTCTTTGGTGGGCTGAAGCCTAGCTTACGGAAATCTTTAGCGATCCGTGACTTCGACAGCTATGAGGAAATTGTCCGATGTGCCCTCAAGGTTGAAATGGAGATCGGAGAATCACAGGGGTATCATGGGGACAATAAGCGGAAGGTGGACTTCAATGCTGGTGGTCCGATGGATAAATCCAACGGCGCTAAGAAATTCCAGCACCCCACTTGCCAAAAGTGTGGAAAGAAGCACCCTGGAAATTGCCTTAGGGGGACAAGAAAATGCTTCAAGTGTGGAAGAGAAGGGCACCTAGCTGTTAACTGTCAGCAAGAAGGACCCGCGGCTGCGACGGAGGGGAGGAACGCTCCGTTCGAACCTCAACGCGTTGTTCAATGCTTCAAATGCAAAGAACCGGGTCATTTTGCGAATCAGTGCCCTAATCCAAGGGTTATCGGAGGCAATCAACAACCTCCAAGACAGCAAGGAAGAGCTTTTGCCATCACTTCTGCCGAAGTGAACCCTGACAACGAAGTGGTGACAGGTACGCTAGTTATTCATTCAAGAATAGCCAACGTACTTTTTGATTCAGGTTCTACGCATTCTTTTATATCTCAAAAGTTTAGTAGAACAATCCCTGCACCACCACAAATCCTGGAAGTAAATATGTCGGTGAGTACAGCAAATGGGGCAATCATTGCATCCCATGAGTATAAGTCCTCCCCTGTTATAATCTGTGGATTGAATTTCCCGGCGAACCTCGTCATACTCCCTTTGGTGGAATTTGATGCAATTCTTGGAATGGATTGGCTTTCCTTATATAGAGCCAACATAAATTGTCGGGAGAGGGAAATCACACTCCATATGGAGAATCGACCCCCGATTCATTACAAGTGTCAGGAGGAAGATGAATCTCCTTTAGCTCCATCATCTCAAGCATGGATATTACTGCCTTATGAGCACGCATATCTGGCTCAGATGATTGAGTCCAAGGAAGAAACCACCCTTGGAGAAATGCCTATTGTGAGGGAATTCGCTGAAGTATTTCCCGAGGAACTTCCTGGTCTTCCTCCAAGAAGAGATGTTGAGTTCTCAATTGAACTTATACCTGGGGTGCTACCAATATCCAAGACTCCATATAGAATGGCTGTGGTTGAGCTTGAAGAACTGAAGAAACAACTACAGGAGAATCTGGATAAAGGGTTTATACGCCCAAGTGCATCACCATGGGGTGCACCAGTCCTCTTCGTCAAGAAGAAGGATGGGTCAATGCGGCTTTGCATCGATTATCGTGAACTTAACAAAATCACGATAAAGAACAAGTATCCTCTCCCAAGAATCGATGACTTGTTTGACCAGCTGCGTGGAGCACAATACTTCTCCAAGGTCGATTTGCGGTCGGGATATTATCAAGTAAGGGTGAAGAAGGAAGATATCCCCAAGACTGCTTTTCGTACAAGGTACGAGCACTATGAATTCATAGTAATGCCTTTTGGGCTCACCAATGCTCCAGCAATATTCATGGACTTGATGAATAGAGTCTTTAGAGATTACCTAGATAAATTTGTGGTAGTCTTTATAGATGATATTCTAATATACTCCAAAACCAAGGAGGACCATGAGGAGCATTTAAGAACTGTACTGGAGACTTTGCACAAGGAGAAGCTCTATGCCAAGTACAGCAAGTGTGAGTTCTGGTTGAAGGAGGTCTCATTCTTGGGCCATATCATCACAAGCAATGGGATATCTGTGGACCCCTCCAAAACAGATGCAATTGAGGGATGGCCGAGGCCAACATCGGTAACTGATATCCGTAGCTTCTTGGGGTTAGCTGGATATTATCGACGATTTGTGAGAAACTTCTCACGATTGTCCAACCCTCTTACCAAGCTAACTCGAAAGGGAGTAAAGTTTTCTTGGAGTGATGAATGCGAAGAAAGATTCAAGGAGTTGAAAAGGAGGCTTATCACTGCACCTGTGCTCACTTTACCCACAAGTGGGGAACTTTTTGTGGTATTCAGTGATGCTTCGAAGAAGGGATTAGGATGTGTGCTGATGCATAATGATAAAGTGATATCCTATGCCTCAAGGCAGTTGAAAATCCATGAGCGAAACTATCCAACGCATGATCTAGAGTTGGCGGTGGTGATCTTTGCCTTGAAAATCTGGCGGCATTATCTCTATGGGGAGAAATGTGAGATATATACTGACCACAAGAGTCTTAAATATATATTCACATAGAAAGAGCTTAATATGCGCCAGAGAAGATGGATAGAGCTCATCAAGGATTATGAATGTTCAATACATTACCACCCTGGGAAGGCGAACAAGGTGGCAGATGCCCTAAGTAGAAAGGATCCAGCAATTCTATCAATTATGAGAATTGAGAAGGATCCAATCTTCTTAGACTTGATGAAGATGGACGTGGGAATCATAAAGAAGGGAAAATCATCAATCCTTTCACAAATGATTGCTCAACCATCTCTTTTGGAAAGGTTAAAGGATGCTCAAAAGGATGATGCGAGAATCCAAGAAAAAGTGGAAGCTATCAAAAAGGGAAAATCCTCAGAGTTTAATGTTAATGAAGAAGGAATTGTGCGGTTTGGGAAAAAACTATGTGTCCCATCAAGTTCGGAGCTGAAGAAGGAACTTTTGGATGATGCACATAGTTCAAATTTCTCTATTCACCCAGGGAGCACAAAGATGTATTGAGATCTCCGAGAAAACTTTTGGTGGGATAATATGAAGAAGGAGATCGCCGAATATACATCAAAGTGCCCAGTGTGTCAGCAAGTGAAGGCAGAGAGGCAGAAGTCTAAGGGGATGATGCAACCATTGCCCATACCTGAATGGAAATGGGAGAACATCACCATGGACTTCGTCACTGGACTTCCAAGGACATCCAAAGGCAACAATGCAATCTGGGTTGTGGTGGATCGTCTTACAAAGACTGCACACTTCATTGCTATTCGAGAGGATTTCTCTTTGGATCAACTGGCACGAATATACATCAGGGAAGTGGTACGGTTGCATGGAGTACCACTATCTATTGTGTCTGACCGAGATCCAAGATTTACCTCTAAGTTTTGGAAGAGTCTTCAACATGCTCTGAATACTGAACTGAACTTCAGTACGGCCTATCATCCTCAAACTGATGGCCAATCCGAGCGGACTATCCAAACACTTGAGGATATGTTGAGAGCATGCTCAATGGACTTTAAAGGAGGATGGGATCAACATCTTCCTCTAGTTGAGTTCTCTTATAATAATAGTTTCCACTCGAGCATCCAAATGGCACCATATGAAGCCCTGTATGGGAAAAGGTGTAGAACACCGACATGTTGGGATGAGGTCGGTGAACGTAAGCTGCTTGGACCAGAAATGGTCGAAGAAATGGCGGAGAAGGTGAAAACCATTCAGCAGCATATTAAGGCAGCCCAAAGTCGACAGAAGAGTTATGCATATAATCGTCGACGAGACCTCGAGTTTAAAGTCGGAGACATGGTGTTTTTACGCATATCTCCGTGGAAGAAGGTCATGAGGTTTGGAAAGAAAGGGAAGTTAAGTCCAAGGTACATCGGCCCCTTCGAGATTCTTGATCGTGTTGGGGCTGTGGCCTATCGACTAGAACTTCCACCTACTATGGACAAGGTGCATGATGTCTTCCATGTATCCCTCTTAAGGAAGTACATACCAGACCCTTCACATGTACTCTCTTCTGAGGTGGTACAATTATAAGTCAATCTTTCTTATGAGGAGAAACCAGTGAAGAACTTGGATCGTAGAGAAAAAGTTCTACGAAATAAGACAATGCCCCTCGTCAAGGTATTGTGGAGAAACCACAAGTTTGAAAAAGCAACTTGGGAGTCGGAGGATATGATGAAGCTAAGTTACCCACATTTGTTTTAGTGTGGGAAAAGGAAAATTTCGAGGGCGAAATTTCTTAAGGGGGGAATGTTGTAACGACCCAAATTTTCATTAATGGAAAATCCCTCTTGATCCAGTTAAATGTTTCTTTATGTTTTTATAAGATTTAAACTTCTTTAAGTTTTACGTTAAGATTTGTGACCGTTACTTTTATAGCCGTTGAACAGTGATCATCTGGGTAGTTTAAATATAAGGCTTTAACGAACCAATTTTCTACTCAGACAAAGGAAGCGATGGCCTCATCCAGTAGAATTGCCCCTTACGAAGCCCATTTGTCAGAGCTCGGAAAGGAGGTGGCGTCTTTGGGATTTGCCCTTGACCAAGCCCAAGCTGAGCTTCATCAAGTCAAGCTCGAACGTGATCGTCTACGGGAAAAATGGATGTTGATAGAGATTACCACTCGAGCGATGTTATCCGAGCAACCCCAAGAGTCTGTCACCATCGCACACCTTACCCTTAGGTCTTATGCGGCTATTTTAAGGGGTTATGTAACAAATAAGTAGCACCATATTCATGTACATTATTTTTTTATATAATAATGAATATAATTTCTAGTCATTTTTGATGCATTGTAATTAGTTTTTAAAGTACAAATGATGTTTTTAGTTATTATTTAATTAAGAATTATATTTTATTAAATTAAAGGATTTTTGAATTAAATAATATTTTAATAAAATGTTATTATTAACATTAAATTAATTTTTATTAAATATAAATGATCTTATAATTTTATGAATGCAATTAAAATTTTTATTAAGGTTTGAAATCCATTTCTGTCAAAACCCGTGAATTTTTTATAAATGTCAGTTTTTATTTTAAAAGTGAAAATTCACATATTTAGAAAATTATTTAGATAAAATATATATTATTTTTGGAATCAGGACGTCGAAATTTTCCAACGGTGAATTTTTCATAATTTTCTGAGACAGTCAAATTTTTGGGTAAAAATTAAATACCATTTAAATATATAATGTGTTTTATGACATCATAATGACCCAATGGTGATGTAATAAAATACCATAATCCTTATGTTCGGCCAATATATGTTTTATCATTAAAATAATGAGGTTTTGGGTTTGTTTGACTCACTTTTCAAAGCATTAATGGAGCCCTCAAGACTTATTCAACACTTTGCCTTTTTAAATTAATTTCCATGGGAGTGTGACTCACCTCCACATAAGCAACCCTAATTTTTTAATAAGTTCGGACCTTGGCCTTGTAAAATATTGTTTTCCTCTTTCCTTTTCCAGAAACCATGGGCAAATACCATGGGATGGTTTGTGGTTTGGATTATTTTAATATAAGGGGTCCCAAACTTAAATAATAAAGAATTCTCTCACCTTTCCTATATAAACCCACCCAAGCTCCCACTTCCTCCTCACTCAAAGCCCTTGAAGTTCGTCCAACCTCTGCCCTACTCTCTCTAGAATCCTCTCAAGGTGCCCCAAGCTCCCAAGAAGCCTCTCACAAGCCTCTCTCTAGCCTTTGGAAGCACACTTCCAAGTAAGGGTTTTTCTTCCTTTCTCATTTTTGTCAATTTTCTTTAAGTTGTATTGCCCTTTTTAATTTCATTTATGAATGCTGGGGTATGGTTTCACACCTCCCCCATACTTCCCTCTTATTGTTTGAATGATGGGAGAACCCTTTCTCTCTCATTAAATGCCTCCCATGTACACCCGTTACTATGCTGAAATTCCGAAAGGAACTTCTCTCTCTTCTTTTACATTCAAGCAATACTTTTGTATCATGAATCTAAATTCCATTTCTTTTGTTGGGACATGTATATATATGATCTACTTACTGTACATTACATGTAAATATGATGAGGAACCCATTTCTCTCTCATCAACTTTTTTTATGAATTCTTATGTCACGCCGTTACGCTGCCGAAATCGCACCGATTTTCTAAGCCAATGTCTTTGTGTAGTGAATACCATGCCAATTTCTCCATCAAGGGTATTCACCTTTATGCACATTTACATATTGATTATAAAGTTTCATGTATGAATTCCACATTCCTTTATCGTGGAAGAAATTATTATGCTTTATGAATCCATGTTTTATGATCCATGTGGCACACTTATGCATGAAATGAAATGTTTAAGAAGGGTGCGCCCTTTATAGCGCTCCAATGCATTGGGTAAAGTATAGTATCATGATACCTCATGTGCAATGAGTGTTGACTCATGCTAATTCAAGTGCAACGAGGGTTTACTCGTGCTTCAAGTGCAATGAGGGTTTACTCATGCTCCATGTGCAATGAGCCTTGGCTCATGCTAATTCAATGTTAAGTGTTGTTGCCACATTTCCATGTTATGATTATCATGCTTTATCATGCCTTTATGTTCATGTCTCTCTTATGCTCTATTGATATGCCTATTGCCTAACATGATTTTTACTCCTCATGTTATTCATTGTGTACTCCCTTACTGGGCTTTATAGCTCACCCTTTTCTTATGCATGTCCTCAGGTTATCCCATGCAATGCTAAGTACGAAGGAATGTAGTGGTCATGTAAAGGAAGTTTTCAATAAGGATGTTGTATTTCATGTTTAAAGTTTTTATGTAATGATCCTAAGCCCCAAAGACACTAAACCTCTCGATCTTCTTTGTTGTATCAAGTGAAGTTTTATGTAATAAAGCATGTTTAAGTTGTAATAAAAACCAGGGTTGTCATAGAAGAGGTGTCATTTGATTGAAATTTAAGGGTTTATTTTATTAATATTTGTTATGTACTATGATTATATTATATTTCCACATATAATATGGCTTTCATGTTTGTAATCTAGTTCCCCAAAATTGATAAACTGTTTGGTCTGTTGGTATTTGAAGCTTATATTTATGATAATTTAATAGGCCATGGCACTAGATATGGGCTTATAGTGTTTGAGAATAACTGTGGGTATCAAAGATAGGTTTGAAATAACCATGAAATATCGATTTATAAAACATATATTAGGGACCAAAAAAACAAGATTGATATTGCGATTATGTATAGAAGAAAACCCTAGAAATTATTATAAGGTATATTTTTTGTGGATATTCCTAGAAAATACATCTCTATTTGAATACTTAAAATTGATGTGTTTCAATCACAGATGTACATTAGGGAAATAAATCAAACAAGGTACTTAAGTCTTGAATAGAGTGTAACTTGTTACAAAAAAACATTATTTATTATGCACATGGTTTGGCACTCTAAGGGGAAACATGTAGGATAAATCAAGTTTTTATTATAAAAAATTATGATGGAGTTGAAAGTAATGATATCCCCAGTGAAATAGTGTATATCATTATTAGATAAGATAAGCATAATTTTAATTTTTTTGGTTATGTGTCGCACCAAATATACAAATAAAAAAACATCATAATTATATGATGTAATCATGTATGTTCTATTGATTGAAAATGTATCCTAGAAGGATTAATGGTATATATACTAGTGGAAAATGTAGAGGTTTACCTATTTAAAACGTTTATATATCAAGTATTGGAACTGATAAATTTATGGACATATCAGTGTAGCTTAATCAACATATGACACAAAAGAATTTCTGGATTGAGGAACTTATTCCATAAGAATAGTTACTGATGTTTGATTTCACTATATGATAGAGGGACACATCATTTAGTGAGAATACTGATGCAATGTGGTTGAGCAATGTTTTAATTAGTTAGAGATAATATTTATGTATTATAGATTTGGTGAAAAGAAAAGGGTTACACATAAAGTTAATTGTATCAACGGTGATACAGATCAATGGTGGTACTTGATCTAGAATACCAGGAATGATAAAAAAATAGAACATAGAGAATGGGGAAATATTAAGGAAATAATATTTGAAAAACGTTACACACAAGAGAAAAATTCTATGATGAAGATAATTTTACATTGTTTAAAATAGAATGAGAATGAAAGTTTATTCGATTATGAATCTACCATTACATGTCTAGCAAGGCATTCTATCGATTTTATATGCAAAACAGAGTGCAAGATTGACCGTTTATCCAAGGGAATTGAGCCAAATCTAGGAAATTCATTGGTTTCTGAAAATATTTCATAATATGATGAAATAAATTTATATGATATTAATATAAAGATTAAATTATACATGAATTAAGTATTAAAAGATAAGAAAGAGAATAAGTAAAAGTAGGAGAACGTAATAGATAAAAGAAAAAAAAAATAACTTTCCCACACGTGATATATTTGGAAGTAATTGACCTGGTAAAAGATTGAAAGGATTTAGAATTTTTAGTAAGTATATAGAGAATTGTATATTAGAAATTAATGTAATTTAAATATGTAAAACACATATATTTAGTGTTACAACTACCATTATATGAGGAATTATTAAATGAAACTCCATAAGAATCAAGGGAATATACCTTAAAATAAGATAAAAGGTTAAGTTCCAAAATATGTTTCTCACACAACCAAACTAGAATAATTATTGTTCTTATGTATTCAGGTCTATGAAATATGTTTTAAATGAATTCTATTAATGGTTTTATCTCTATATGAATTATTTAATATATTAGGATTGTACTACAATAATTTTTTAGTATAAATTTGATATAATATATGGAATGGTACCATGAAATTTAATTTAGTAGAAAGGTAAATTTTTTGGGAAATGACATGGTTATGTAAAATATAGGACATAATACATTCATCAAGATGAGATATTGATGTTGGAATAATGATGAGATTGATTTAGAAAAGGTAAATCAAATAGTATGATATTCTTTGGAACTTATAAATTGAATCGTTTATTGAGTTTCAAACACTTTTAGATTTATGTACTATATCCAATAACATGTTTATTACTTGAGTAATAAGGAATAATTCAATTTTCCGATAATATTTTATCGCAATTAATGTTATTTCAATATTATATGAAAATACATGATGAATGGGTTTACATATTTAGTCTGTGATGATAAAATATATACATCATGTTGATATACTGATAATGATATGCTTATTTTTGAAATTCGTTGACATTTCCACCTAATTTTTTTATCATAATCTATTGGAAATTTTAACTATTTTCGAAATGTTTTATGTTGGAATTTGGAAAATATTATAGAGGTAAATGTATTACATCCAAAAATTATGAAACATGTGCTAGGAAATTAAGTATAAATGGTGCAAGTAATAACTAAAGAATAATTTTGTTCTTATAGAATATGAACATATTAAATAATTATATTTCCTTATATCCTTATAGAGTGAAATTATTAATCAACTATATGAACATTGTTTTGAATGTAAAATATGGTCATATTGTCATTATTTAATATGAGATTAATTTCCATTGTTCATACCTTATGTTTATTTATTTGTGGTCATCATCCTTCAGTTGAACAAGTTCTCCATCACTCTTCATCCGAACATGATAGTTTTATTTTTCATCTATGTCAATATTTTCATAAGCATTCTGCTATTCAGAAGCCTTGTTTTTTGGAAACCATCAAATTCAATTTTGTGTATTATCAAACCCTCGATTACGTAGATCAATATGAAACTGTTATAACACAATTTAATTAATTTGGGAAAAAGTTAACACCCAAAAATATATAGTAACATCATTGAATTAAATATTGTGTATGACATGAAACAAAGAGTATAAAAAGGAATATTACATCCCTAGGCTTAAAATTTTCATTAATTTTTTAAATAAAACAATTTTATATCTTCTTGTGCAGGAAACACTATTTCATCTTTTATTACACTCAAGAAAGAATGTTTTTAGTAGTTTGGGTTATGCTAAAGACCAAATATTACCAAACTACGATATATTATTAACATATTATTATTAAATAAAATAATATAAAATCTAGATATAAAAATTATAGTTATGAAAATGATTACCTAACTTACAAATATACATGGTAAAATTCATTGGTTACAAATTATTAATAAATTAATATAAAAACCAAATGAATATTATGAGAATATTTTTATAAATAAACTTTTTATGCTTAAAAATAAATTTTATCCTAAAAATTAAATTAATTCTTATTAGTGAGTGATATTATTTTCATATAAATATTAAATGTTAAACAATTTTTTTTAAATTTATTTAATAGATAAGATAGTGATAAGATAATAATAACAATTTTATTCATTAAAAAATATTTTTTAAAAATGAAGTTTTACCGAAATTTAATGACAACCTATTTCTAATATATATTTTTGAAAATTTAAAAATAAAATATTAAAAAATAAACATCATTTTTTAAATTGAGAAATAACAATTAGTTTATGGTGATTTTTTTTATTTTCCTGAGAAGATTCATTTTATAAATAATAGTGAATAATATTGAAATTTAATTCAAAACAGATTTTTTCTATTTGATTTTCAAGGATAAAATATGTTCTTTGTTGTTTCTAAAGTTTAATCAGATAAATTATACATAATATAATCCAATTTAGGTAATTTCAATCAATTTCACATTTAAATTGGATATAAAAACATACCAAATACTTGAACATTTCTATATTAAATAAGTGCTTTGTTATCCAATTTGTGATATTACAGGAAAATTAATTTCTCCCACCTATGTTATTTTATTTCTAAAATATGGATTTATTTTTTTAATAATAATAATTTATACGGTATAACAAAGTCAGCATAGTATTTTGCAAATACTATTTGTGAATGTGACTAAAAATAATTACAATGATTAATGGTGATGATTGGATTAATAAGATATTAAACCATAGTCATTAGAACAGAAATGACCCATAATCCTATTTAAAAGATATTTCATGTAATTATTTATAACCTATAGCCCATTTTCTAGGATTTATATTGTTATTATATCCAACTATCTTAAGATAATCAAGGTTGGAATAGCCTTTTCCAAAATTTACATTAATATAACTCACCATCCACTATAAAATAACTCAAACATCACACTTATTAACATATATTAATCAATTAATATTTCCCAATTCTTCAAAATTAATTTCCAATAATCCCTCCTCTATTTATATAATCTTGCCTTTGGGATAAATTATAACCAAGGTGGCCCTTCGGTGAAAACCAAAAGGGTTATGGAAAGAAGAAAAACAACATTCCTCAAGTTCTTATGTTTAATTTTAATTCCCTATCACCGAAAATATTATTATATCATGATTATATGTAGTTGGGGTTGTACTTAGAGGTAAGAACCCCTTAATGCGACATGAAAAATGGGGGTTCAAAACCCATTGGGCACAGGTACTGCAGCGTTACTGGAGAGTAATGTAGCAATGGGAGAACTGTAGAAACAAAAGGCACTCCAGCAATGGCAGTGCATTATAGTGGTAGTAGGATACTCTAGCAGTGGTAGGTACTGTGCAGCACTGTAGCAGCCCGAAACCTATAGTAGTACTATTCATAGAATGGTCTTTGGGCCAAAAAATTGGGCATATGGGGTATGTAATGGACTAAATGCCCACATGGCCTTTGGGCTATGTAATGGGTCTCCCTCTACCTTGATAATGAGGTCTTTTCATTCCTTTAATAATAAATGAGGCTTCAGCCCCAACCTTTAAAGAAAATTATATCATGATTATATAATAAAATAATTATCCTAAATATATTAAGGTGTTGTTATGTTAATGTTTCTAACTACACCTATAAACACATCCATATAATTGTTATCTATAATATAATTATTGAACATCAAACTACTACCTCACAAAATGACGATTGTTTCTTTTTCTATAACCATATTTTTGGTTTGGATTTATGATTGAAACACTATTGTTATAAAATATATATTTTTTATATTTTCTCTTAATTATTCTCTAATTTTTATATAACTCGTACTTTCAGGCTTAGCATTTTGTGTAAATAAAACAACATCATTTGTGAAAATGTGGACTACCTATTCATCAAAGGTATTTGAAAAAATCACACTATAAATATAATGTATAAACGATATGGTTAATTGAAAATATTTTACATGAATGAAATATATATAATTATCATGCATATTTACCATTTTGGAAATGAAATGTTATAGATACCTAAGATTGAAATACATGGACATTACATTACTTTTTCGGAATACGTAATAAATAAAAAAACAAACACACAAGGACCATATTAGTTTAGCGTATTTGAAAACTCGGAAAAGTAATCTTCTAATCATAGTAAAAGATCTTCAACATCTCCCATAAGGATCTTCCCCTTTTGTTTTCTTACCTAAAACCTTTCTTTATATCATGTGGAAAAGAAAACATATAAAGTGTGAGCTCAAATACTCAGTAAGGGTATGCATGGAGAAAATAAAACAAACCATATACATTTGAACTTCAAAATAGGAACATAAAGTTTTAATGTCAAAATCTTGAGTTGTGAAATAAATCATGGCAGTACATAAGGTATAGATCATAAAAAACATCAATCCTGATAAAATAGAATGAGAATAAAACATGTAATTATGGAAACCATTAAGCACATGCTATAATTTCCATAGTATCCAAGGCATTGCTGCCAAGACCATCTTAGTGGACAAAGTCCCTTTCTGAATCGAGTTCACTCCTCGTTCCAGTCCTGTATCACTGAACCAGATTAACATACCATTCCATCCATGTCTATATCATGATATATAAATCTTTACCCAATTCATTGGTGGGATATGTAGGTTCGATCCATCTCATAATGAAATCATTCTTACTTGTGCCACAAAATAAACATCAATCATTCATCATAACCCAAAGAATAAAAGGGTTTTCGTAAACATCATCTCATATTAATGTAATCCATATAAAACAAATAGATATAATTTCATCATAATAAGAATATTACCATGTAAATAATTGAGACATTATATTTGAAACAAAGTCATAATGTCATCTTAGATGGAAAATAGTTTTGACAAAACACTTGAAATGAATTCTTGAGGAAAATGTCCTTTCTTTTCAAAATAATTTTTTTTTCACAAATTGACATGTAATTTAAAAAGAAAAGAATTTTTTTTGAAAATAACCATAAAATCATGTAAAGGATGCTTTATGGAAATTAGGAACTATGAAACTGTAAAATCAGTTCCTACCGTATAAGTTAAAAAAACATTTTTCTCATACTTTTGCCGGAAAAGTAAAAAAGTACCTTATATTGTAAACTTAAGAAAGATTCCTTCCATACAATGTTGTAAAAGTCATCAAATGGTAAAAATGACTTTAAAAATACATGGAAGAGTAGTAAACATTTTATGAAAACATTTTTAGAAAACATGAATATCAATGATATACATAACCCCAATAAATACTCACGTATAAGAAATCTCGGATAAAAAAAATTGAGATTGCAAAATTATCCCTTATCTTCGGTCCGATATGATTTGTATGTATCCAAACCTCCTGTATAATGATTTAAATAATGTAATCGACTTATTAAAGAATCATATTCATTGTTATAATTTCATATATGGTTCACTTATGACTTTATATTACCCGTTTTTTTGTAAATTCCATGTTAAAGCAGTGTTTTGGGTTATTTTTTTTATTTATCGTACGTGTTTGGAATTTTTGTTCTTGATATTATTATTACTTATATCATGATTTAATTACTTCCAGAATTTATATCATGATTTATATATCATATATATTTAGTATATATATATATATAATAGATAGATAAATAAATTGAAATACACCGTTCATGGAGATGGTAGGCCGTGCATACACATGAATGCTGTTTTCCTTTCCTTATTGATTTGAATGGAAGTAAGTAGATTACACACACACACACACATATATATACATAAATCCAGTAGCTTTATAATTTCATATATTTGCATTATTATTCATTATATATACTTTATAATCATTCTTGAGTGGTTATCATGAAGAATGAATCTCACCGCATCATGGAGACTGTAATCCGTACGTACACACGAGCGATGATATCGTTCCCATAATTATTGAATAGAATTGGAATGAATAATATCTCATAATCAGTATGATGTTATAATAACCATATATAGTTATTCTTTACACCATTATACCCATCCAAGTAAGGTGGTGGTGGAAAAACTAATTACACCACGACGTGGAGACAATATTCTGTAGGTACACACGCGTGGTGATTTCATTTTCCGTAGGATGGATAGAAGGTGAAATGGCTTTATATCATATTTATAATAACATATTAGTGTATTAGTGAAACTGATGTTATTACTTTATAATGAAACAACTAAAGAAGAAGAAGTTGAAGAAAAAAGAAACTTGAATGAATCGGTAGAAGAGATTACCTCTTTTTCAACGCACCTCTTTTAAGCATCCTCTTAAAAGACTAGAGTTGTTATTTTGAGAATACCAGAGCCTCTAATATGTTTATAGGGACGTTGATAAGGGAAATGGTCAGGGTTTTCCAGAGCATGAAGGCTCAATGTTTTGTAAGGTGGAGAGGGAGGAGGTTCCCTTTTATAAGGGAGGAGAGGGGAACCATTGGAAAGTGCGGAAATATTATTTTATTATAAACTTATATTCGGTTTAAAAAGGTCCAATAATCATTAAAGATGAAGATAAGATGACTCACGGTATAAATAAAATCGTCCAATCATAATTGGACATGTTTTGGATAATATTTTAATCATTATAATCTTATTTATTTAAATCATTTATTAAAAAGGTAAATACTAAATCATTATTGTGTCATAAATAATTTAATTTATTTGAGGTATAAATATTATAAAAAAATACCACCATTTAGGAAATCTATTTATATTTCCAATAAATATTTATAGTTGAAAATATAATTTATATAACCCTTTATAAAAATTAATTAATAAAAGATTTTTGTTAATGTCAATTTTGCCTTTACATTAAATTAATTAATTCAAATTTTTATTATTACTACCAAGAGGCTCAATGGGGTCCTAAAATTGACCCATGGATGTCCATGGTTGGACACTATTCATCCAATAAGGTTAGGACAAGTTGTAAGGTAATTTTGAATTATTATAATATTCTTTTGTCCTTGAATTACCATATTTACCTTTAACTACGGAAAATAAATGTCAAAAGTTACTCTTTACAAAAATTATTTTCATCTTATTGAACCAAATTTTACTTCTTGATAACAACCATGTATGTAGGATTTTTTAGATTCAATTCACAGAAGTGGTAAAATTTCATTTAAATGAAAGAGTTAGTTTTTTAACCACCAATAAGTGGTTTCACTATTAATCAAAAATTGAAGTTTTTCCGAAAAATACCAAAAATTCTGCCTAAGCTATATTTGATATTCCTAATTCAAAAATGATGTATATTTTTTCAAATTAAAAACATATAAGTGGCATTAATTAATTTTAAAATTAATTCCTGTTATCAAGACAAATAGTATGTTTTTATGAAACAATAACCATCAAAAGATCGACACTTGTTTATGTCCAATTTCAAAGTGAAATTAATTTCAATGACCAACATTGGATTAAATGGTAAAAATATATTCTAATTACACATTAAAGACAATTAAAAATATAATCTAACCATATAAATTATTGTGATGAAAAAAGTTGTTTTTAATTAAAATATAGCGTGTTTTTACTATTCATTAAAATATGAAAGTTATCAGAATAATATGAAACATTTATCCAAAGTAAATTTTTATACCCTTATTCCAAATAAGAATTTTATTTTTTCAAATTGAACTTATAAACATGTCAAAAACTAGATTTAAAGTGGGTGCACCATCAAAAGGAGGAAAAACTACATTTTTTTAAAATACTTATTTTACTTGAAAAATATATTTTGTTCTCACACGATGTTCTAGAAAATGTGTAAGATGAATAATAATGATATAAAATTTAAAATGTAGTTAATAATATATATAACGGATAGTTCATAATAATATTATAACAATATATCATTGTTTAGTGAATCCCGGTATTGCGTACTACACACGCTATAAAGGAAGGTCGCGATTGCATGTGACGTAAGCCAAGTCTAAGCTGTGTGTAGTGGAAGCTCCCATTAGTGTAGCATATAACATAATCAAAACTTATTTCATTTATACATTAAAAAAAATATATACTAAATGTTGCGTAGAATAATCCCCACAAAACAAATATGAAATTGTGTGTAACACTAGCCATGAATAGTGTTGTGTATACTGCAAGCTAATACGGTGCTGCGTATAGTACAAGATAATTTTGGTGTAGCATACAACACAAGAAATCAATAAAATTAAAAGAATATTTTTAATAAATTCCGGGGTGTTACATTCTACCCTCCTAAAACTGAATTTCACCCTCAAAATTCGTCATGGTTATAAATTGTTTACTACTTGAAAGATTCTTTAATAGAAACCCACATCGTAGAAAGTAATACTAAAACTTAATTTTAAAAAGTGAAGTATGTAACATAGCGGTTACCCTAACTAACTCATCACTGCGTTTCCACATAGAAGAACATAGGTGAAAATATTGATATGGAAGAGAAATCTAACCATCATGTTCTGATGGAGAGTGGTAGAGAACATGGATATGAAAAAGAAAACAATCACCAAGCCATAAAGTTTTTATGATCTAAGGTACCATATGATTAATATGATATTATAGCACTAGGAAAACATTTTTGGTTTTCAATATCATTTCCCTAAAGTTGAAAAATTTGAAATAGAAGAAATACTTACTTGATTTCGGTACAATATAACTGTTGTTTCTGCCATGAAAAATTTCCACATCATCTATTAAAGAAATTATTTTGAATTTGTCTTCAGTGAAGTATTAGCAGATCATGCGATAGAATGGTAGGTCATTCCATCTATCTCAAACATAAGGTTAACAAAAGTTATATACATAAGTGCATATGTGGTGAGATTAATCGTATATGGTTCCTAAAATGGACTTATACATCATCTATCATACATCTTAATAAAATAAAACTAGTTTATACTAACCAGGGACTTCATGTAGGCTAGTGGTAGGTGATAAAGGCCTATCACACTTCGGTTGTGGGTTCGATTCCCACAGCCTTGTCCGACGTGAAGGGTTGTCGCCCATCCTGAAGGTTGTACATTTTTCTAAAACTACACTATTAAAACATTCTATAAAAAAGGTATATCCTTAAACAATACTATCTTATGTCCAACATAATCCATTCCAATCTTTAGGCTTATACAAAATACTTCTGTCCAAGCTCATAGTATAAAGAAAAGAATTACAATAAATGTCATCTAACGAACATGTGAATACCATCATTTATCCCCATATATCATACAATATATCTTGCTGGTCACATTACAAACATGCGAATAGCTTAATCATGTATTCTATTAAAAAATTAATACCCATTGAACCTTATTGAAAACATGAATGCTGTCAAAAGTTAACTCTTTCCACATACAAAAATCCCAAAATTTCTATATACTCAAACCATGATATGTCTTTGTCCTTATATCAGTCATGAGCTCATATCATCTACCTTCCAAAAATATTTCATCACTTTTCATGGTTATCGGTACCATATAATTATTGAAAACCAATACATAGATATTCCAAAATTCCTCAATACCATAAATGAGATTCCATGATACTATTTTGAAATCCCAATACATAAACACTTAATAATTACACAACATCATTTTCAAACTCAACATCACAAATATCTATCGCATGTGACTTCCCTTTATCCTTTTCTTTAAGAGGTTGATCACATTGATCATCATTAACCGTTGGATTAAGGAATTGATTAACATAATTCCCCATTTCATTGCACTTGAATCATTGAAGTGTTGGTGGTGCGTTCTCTGCAGTCTCTTCTTTATTCACATCATTAGCAACCATTTTTCCATTACTTCAACACTAAGCTGCTCGATGACCTTCTTTTCCACACCTAAAACATTTTCTAGTCCCTTTAAGACAATATCCACCATGCTTCATTCCACACATTGATCATAAAGAAACATTCATCTTCTTTTCACCATTATTCTGAGATTTCTCCATGAACACCATCTTTTGTTTCTTGTCAAAACCATTAGATGGATATGTAATACCAACTTCCATTTCTACCCTGATAGAACAATGTAGAATTTCTTCATAGCTACTGAAGTCTCTTATAGATAATTCCCATCGAAGAGTTGGTTTTATGCCACTGAATAATCGATCAACATTACTTTCATGTTGGATGATAATGCTAGATGCATACCTTTCAAGCCTTGTAAAATTCACTTCATATATACCAACATATTCATCATTCTTTTTCTTAAGCTCAAGTAAATCCTTTTCCATCTTTGTTTGAATAATACGATGTAAGGATTTATTGAAAAATAATTTCTTGAACTCATCCCATTCCATAGATTCAATTCCATCTTGGGGCCTCGTATTCTTAATTAGAGTCTACCAATGATCTGCTTCACATTCTAAACAGTAAATATACAGAATGAATTTTTCATGTTCTAAACATCGAAGTATGGAAAATATCTTTTCAATGGTACTGATCCATTGTTCAGTAACAAGTGGATCAGAATACCCACTGAAAGAAGGTGGACGTTGCCTTATGAAGGACTCAACAGAATATTGTTCCCTTTTCTACTCATTTGGAAGTCCATAATTATTCATAGCTTGTGTAAGTATAGCAATCAAATTCTGAACTCCATCTCCCATAACAATGGTTTATTTAGGAGGAAAATCATTGCATTGTCCATTACATTGATCAACACGGTTCCTTCGGGTTCCAACCATCATCTAAAACCCAAAAAGAATAGTGTGAGAGGAAAAAATCATGGTAGGGAAAACAACATAATAAAGGGGAAGTACCTTAAATATATAACAAATAGGGTTAATTCTAGGATTTTTACTGTAATTCTATGATTATAAACTATACTTATACTTAAACTTACGTACATCCCTAGAAATACCTTAGAAATATCTCTAGGGATCTCACTAAAGTTTTTTCATCCAAGTTTCCAAAGGTTGACCAAACCTTTCCTCTAATACTAATTTTATAAACCCAAGCTTAATGTACATGGAAATTAAATTTCATTGGTGGAATACTAAATATATAACAAAAACAAACGCACAAGGACCATATTAGTACAGTGTCTTTGGAAACTCAGAAAAGTAATCTTGTAATCTTGGTGAAAGATCTTCAATATCTCCCATAAAGATATTCCCCTTTTGTTTTCTTTCCTAAAACCTTTATTTATATCTAGGGGAAATGTAAACATATAAAGGGTGAGCTCAAATTCTCAGTAATGGTACGCATGGAGAAAATAAAACAAACCATATACATTTGAACTTCAAAACATGAACATAATGTTTAAATGTCAAAATCTTGAGTTGTGAAATAAATCTTGGCAGTACGTAAGACATAGACCATAAAAGAAAAATCAATCATGATAAAATAGAATGGGAATAAAACATGTAATTTTGTCTGCCATTAAGAACATGATATGATTTCCATAGTATCCAAGACATTGCTGGCAAGACCATCTTAGTGGAAAAAGTCCCTTTCTGAATCGAGTTCACTCCTCCTTCCAGTCCTTTATCACTGAACTGGATTAACTTACTCTTCCAACCATGTATATCTCATGAGATATAAATATTTACCCAATGCATTAGAGGGAGATATAGGTCCCACACATCTCATAATTAAATCATTCATTCTTGTGCCAAAAAATAAACATAAATAATTCATCATAACCTAAAGAATAAAATGAGTTTCATAAACATCATCCCATATTAACGTAATCCATATAAAATATCTGAATATCATTTCATTATAAGAATAATCAAACCATGTAAATAATAGAGACATTATACTTGAAACATAATCATAATGTCATCTTAGATGGCAAATAGTTTTGACAAAACACTTGAAATAAATTTTGAGGAAAATATCCTTTCTTTTCAAAAATATTTTATTTTCACAAAATGCCATGTAATTTAAAAAGAAAAATAATTTTTTTGAAAATAACCATTAAATATTGTAAAGGAAGATTTATGAATATTAGGTGTTATGAAATCATAAAAATCAGTTCGTGCCGTATAAGATAAAAAAATATTATTCTCTTACTTTTTCCGGAAAAGTCAAAAAGTACCTTATATGGTAAACATAAGAAAGATTCCTTCCATACAATGTTGTAAAAGTCATCAAAGGGTAAAAATGACTTTAAGCATAAATGGAAGAGTAGTAAAAATTTTATGAAAACATTTTTAGAAAACATGGACATGGATGATAAACATAACCCCAGTAAATACTCACGTATGGACAATCTCGGATAAAATAAAATGAGATTGAAAAATTATCCCTTACCATAGGTCTGATATGATTTTTACATATCTGAACCTCCTGTATAATGATTTAAATAATGTATTTTACTTATTAAATAATCATATTCATTGTTATGATATCATATATGGTTCACTTATGACTTTATATTAACCGTTCTTTTGTAAATTCCATGTTAAAGCAGCGTTTTGGGTAAAATAGTTTTATTTATCGTACGTGTTTGGACTTTTTGTTCATCATATTATTATTACATATATCATGATTTACTTGATTCCATGATGTAAATAATTATTTATATATCATCTATATTCAGTATATATATATATAATAGATAGATAAATAAAATGAAATAACCGTTCATAGAGACTGTAGGTCGTACGTACACATGAACGCTGTTTTCCTTTCCTTATTGACTTGAATGGAAGTAAGTATATTACACACACACATATATATACATAAATCTAGTAACTTTATCATGTCATATATTTCATTATTATCCATTATATATACTTTATAATCATTATTGAGTGGTTAACCCGGAGAATGAATCTCATCACGTCGTTGAGACGGTAATCCTGACGTACGCACGAGCGATGATATCATTCACATAATTATTGAATATAATTGGAGTGAATAATATCTCTGAATTAGTATGATGTTATAATAGCCATATATAGTTATTATTTACACCATTATTCCCATTCAAGTAAGGTGGTGGTTGAAATGCTAATTACACCACGGCGTGGAGATGGTATTCCGTACGTACGTACGCACGCACGACATTTTAGTTTTCCGTAGAATGGATAGAAGGTGAAATGGGGTTGTTTCATATTTATAATAACATATCAGTATATTAGTGATGATGATGTTATTACATTATAATGATACAACTAAAGAAGAATAAGTTGAAGAAGAAAGAAACATGAAAGAATCGGTAGAAGAGATTATCACTTCTTCGACGCACCTCTTTTAAGATTCCTCTTAAGGGACTATAGTTAGTCTTTTGAAAAGACTAAAACCTCTAATATGTTTATAGGGATGTTTTTAAGGAAAATGGGAAAGGGTTTGACCGATCATGAAGGCTCAAAGTTGTGTAAAGAAGAGAGAGAGGAGGTGCCCTTTTATAAGGGATGAGAGGGGCACCTTTGGAAAGTGTGAAAATATTATTTTATTATAAACCGATCTTCAGTTTCAAAAGGTCCAAAAAGCATTAACGATGAATATTAGATGACTCATGGTTGAAATAATATCATCCAATCAGAATTGGACATGTATTGGATAATATACTAATAATTATAATCTTATTTATTCAAATCATTTATTAATGATGTAAATACTGCATCATTATTGTGTCATAAATAATTTCATTTATTTAATGTCTATAAATTATAAAAAAATACCACCATTTAGGAAGTCATTTTAACTTTACAATTAATATTTATAGTTTAAATGATAATTTATATAACCCCTTATAAAAAATAATTACAAAAAGATTTTTGTTAATGTCAATTTTGTCTTTACATTAAATTAATTAATCCAAATTGTCATTATCACTACCAAGTGGCTCAATGGAGTCCTAAAATCGACCCAAGGATGCCCATGGTCTGCCACTACCCATAAAATAAGGTTAGGACAAGTGTTAAGGTAATTTTTAATTATTATAATATTCTTTTAACCTTGAATTACCCTATTCACCTTTAACCACAGTAAATAAAAGTCAAAAGTTACTATTCACCAAATATTATTTTCATATTATTGAACTAAATTTTACTTCTTGATAACAAACATGTATGTTGGATTTTGGAAATTCAATTCACAGATGTGGTAAACGTTAATTTAATTTAAAGCGTGAGTTTTTTTAACCACCACTAAGTGGTTTCACTATTCATCAAAAAATGAAGTTATTCAGAAATATACAAAAAATTCAGCCTAAGCAATATTTGATATTCCAAATTCAAAAATTAGGTCTATTTTTTCAATTTTAAAAAATATAAGTGCCATTAATTAAATTTAAAATTAATTTCCGTTATCAAAACAAATACTATGTTTTTAACAAACAATAACTATCGAAAGATCGAAACATGTTTATGTCCAATTTCAAAGTGAAATTAATTCCATTGAACAACATTGGATTAAATGGTAAAAATATATTATAATTACACTTTAAAACCAATTTAAAAGATAATCTAACCATAAAAATTATTGCAATGAAAAAGTTGTTTTTAATTAAAATATAACGTGTTTTTACTATTCACTAAAATATGAAAGTTATCAGAATTATATGAAAAATTTATCGAAAGTAATTTTTTATATACTTATTCCAAATAAGAATTTTATTTTTTCAAATTTAACTTATAAAAATTTCAAAAACTAGATTTAATGTTGGTGCACCATCAAATGTAGGCAAAACTGCATTTTTTGAAAAATACTTATTTTACTCGAAAAATATATTTTGTTCTCACACGATGTTCTAGAAAATATGTAAGATGAATAATAATGTTATAACATTCAGAATTTAGTTAATAATATCCATAATGTCTAGTTCATAATAATATTATAACAATATATCGTTGTTTAGTGAATCCCGGTATTGCGTACAACACACACTATCGAGGAAGGTCGCGATTGCGTGTGATGCAAGCCAAGTCAGGGCTGCGTGTAGTGGAAGCTCCATTTGGTGTTGCGTATAACATAATAAAAAATTATTTCATTTATACATTAAAAAAATATATACTTAATAATGTGTAGAATAATTTCCACAAAACAAACTTGAAATTGTGTGTAACACTAGCCAAGAATAGTGTTGTGTATACTGCATGCTAATGCGGTGTTGCGTATAGTACAAGATAATTTTGGTGTAGCGTATAACACAAGAAATCAATGAAATTAAAAGAATATTTTTCATAAAATGTCAGGGTGTTACAAATGTATCAATTTTTTATTACCAATTTCATACAGTAAAATTTGATAATGTCGGTCATGGACGTGTAGACTATCACCTCACTAAAATAATCTGCTACCTTTTACATCATATAATTTATTTATAAAAGTATATATGATGAAATAACAGTGTATTAATAATATCAATATAATTATAGAAATATATAGTTTTACATACCTTTATTCCACAGAAGTTGTAGAAAAAACGGGAATGTTACTCATGCATACGTATGACCTATCATACCCATGATTGTATCATTTATTCATTTGACATAATAATCATTCACGATTGATTTTATAACTACAATTAAAGTATAAATAAGATAATTATCTCATTTTTGTTATGCTTAAATAATTACTAATTTAACCATTGTTGTCCTAACAATGTCAGTTTGGACACATGAACCAAATCCATTTGAAAACACCCGATATAAATTTAATTGTGATGTATAAGTATACAAACTATATCAAGTTATGTAAAATTAATAATAAACAGTAATAAATTTATGAATAATTTAAATAGGTAACATTTTATTAATATTACTGGAGATATAAACACATTTCACAAGTAACACACAAGGTATGTGATTTAGTCTCAATTTACATTCCATTGTGAATTATTTTCTTATAAAACAACTTACATTTATATGATGTATATACTGCTAATTGATAAGTTATATGATGAATATAATTATTCTCATTATATTAATAGTTTCATATAATGTTATTTTTTTCATGGGAATTATGATTCAAATTTCCCAATGTGGTGTGGGACACATTTGAGTGTTTAGAGAATATTTTCCTTAAAAATGTTTTAATTATATTCCAATGATATTTATATTCATCAAAATCAACAACCCTTGTGGTTAATTATCATTAGTTGAGTAAAAATTAATAAATCCATAATATTTAGTCAATACAAATATGTGATAATCTATATTGTCAACTAATTAAATAAATTAGTTAGTATAAATAATTATTTGTACGAATGAGGTGAAGTGGTTCTCAAACAATATATAACCCACTAATGAATAGTTATGTTCTCATAAGACAAATTTGTTGACCAAATTAACGAGCTTTCTACCTTTAGTATTATAATATATATTTGATATATCTTGATTGTATTGATTTTGTGGTGCCTAGTATTTGATTTCCTATAACCTTACACTGCCTTCATATTTATTCAATATTTCTTTTCCATGAGATCTTCAATTTAAAAACAATATTTGGATACATTTAATTATCAGTTAATAGATCAAATTGAATGTATTTTAGTTTCTTACCTTTTTATATATATTATTCATTACTAATTTATTTAAATTGAATTTTTTTCTTTTATATTTACCTTTCTTGTTGGTTAATTCTTATTGATTTAGGATTGATTTTGTTGTACATAAGCAAACTGAGAATTTAAGCTCACAATTATTTTTGTCTACTTTCCCCATGTTATGAATTGTAATACATTGAATGAGTTTTATAGAGGATTTTTATCAATCATTGTTATTTATTTAATATAATTTTCATTTCCAAATGTAATATGGTCATCATGTATGTAATTTGGTTTTCCAAAAATAAAAAACTATTTATCCCTTTTTGATTTGAATCTTGTATTTATGCTAATATAAAAATCTAAGGAACCTACTTTGGTATAATAGGTTTTGGGAATGAAAAAAATTCCAATATTAAACATTAAACCTAATAGCTAGTTCAAAAAACAAATCAAAACTCAAAAACACTTTTAAAAATCCACTCATGAATTTCACCAAATCAAGGAAAATTTAAATATTTCATTTCAAAACTGAAAACAAGGAATTCACATGGGAAATTAGATATTCTATGTTCAAAACATAATAATAATATTTCAAATCACCATAATGTTATAAAAAATATTAAAAATATCATTTAAAAGGAATTTTGAAATCACAAGAACACATTTGAATCCAAAATGAAACAAAATCATTGAAAATATAAGAAAAAATAGGTGAAACACAAGTAAAAATGAATTTAAATATGTATCCTTCAACTACAACAATACCTCCTTGGAATACAATAATGTATACTAAACCAAGGTACTGAAACCATAAATATTATATTCATTTAAAAACCTAAAATTATCCATGAGATATCAAGGGTCCATTGGGGATGAAAAATACAAGAGAAAAATGGGAGAGAAGGTAATATATTTTAAATGGACGAATAATTACCTTAAAATCACATAGAATTATAAATGTAATGAAAAAATCCAAGGTGGTGGAGGGTTTAGGTCCTCCTTGATATCTAAATGGTTGGTCTATAATAGTTTTTTATAAGAGGTTAAAAACCAACATTAATCACATTGGGGTATTTTTGGAAACCCAAAAAATCACTTTGGTTGGATTTATGTTTTTGATATATGATTTTCTATGTAGTGGGCCAAATGTATTCATGGCCACTAACTAGGCTCGAAACCCTATATCCATTTCTCAATATATCCACAATATTTGAAAACTAGTTCCCACATCATGCCATACTTACAATAAAAATGAAATTCCAATCGCATTATTACATCACAGTTTACCAAACCATATACAAGACATCGTCCAAAACTCTGAAACACCATACAACCCACCCCATTTTACCTTATAGTGAAACCCTTCGGGATTATCCATGCACAACCCATGATGATAGAACATTCATGTTTAAAATTCACTAGAATGATTCCATGTGAAGGGATGATATAATTATTACATATTAACACGAACCCTAACCATGAAAATAATGAATCACTCTTAATATTTTTATTATCTGAGTTGAAAATCACTTGAAACTAGAATCGAGCCACTAACATAGAAAATAATGGGAAAAAACCACACACTAATATTGGGGGTATCACACACGCCATGATGTTATTTACTATATTAATGTATCTATGTTTCTTTCTAATAAATCATCTATACATGATTCAAAAGTTCCTTCAAAGGTGCTCCATGAATATCAATTTACTATTAAGTATTTTCTTGAAGAATTTATTTCTATTAAAACTTTGGATGTTATGATAATATCAAATGGAATTAAATCCTAATTTAGTGATTGTGTGTTTCTACAAATATTAATACACAATAATAATTAATTACTGATGACTGAAATTTTGTGATTGATAATTTCAATATACCCTACACAACCATTTTATATCCGTGTGGTCCCTGCCTCAATGTCTCAACAATAAAATTTCATATAGATGTAATATAATTTGGTTCTAATTTACCCATGACATGTCAAAAGTAAGCCATCATTAATTTATTTGGGTTTTTCTTATATTTTTATTTCATTTATTAACAATAATATAGACATCAAATATGATTAAGTAACATAATGTAAATGAATGTAGGTGAGGATTTTTATATAGAGGCTACTTAATGAGACTAACCTAAGTAAGGTCAGAAGTAAAATATATCACCTTTATTACATGTTCTCCACAATAGATATTTCTGGGTATGAATACCTCATAATCTATTCTATTGAGAATGAATAAAGTCATACATTTTTATTGAGGTGATTAAATATAGTTGAATAATTAAATTATAAATTATATGGGCTATTCTTTGGAACCCTAAAAATCATCACATTATGATGCTTCATAATATATGGTAACACCATCAATGTGAAAACATAATGTCATGAATGGAATGTAATTAATGGATGAACTTATCCTAGTGTTTCACACCATTGAAAATGTGGAATAAAATAAGAGTAAGTAGATCATGGATTCCATATATATATATATATATATTATTATATATAAATAGGGGATGTGAATTTAAATAGATGTAGTAGAAGAGATACTAAATCAACTATTTCAGAAAATTATTTACATAGAGTGAACAATGACACAACATTTAGATTATATTTAAAAATACATTTATGAGTACTCTATTTCATAGATAAATTTATATCATATAAAATATTGATTTTCTAAGATCATATCATTTTTTATAATGATTATAAAAGTTATTTAAAATTAATAATTCCCAAATTTATAACACCTATGTTACCTTGAACATTGAAAAATCATAAAATAGAAATATAATAATAACCTTATCTATTTTATAATTATATATAAATTTATTAATTACATAAAAATTTCTATATATTGGTGTGAATAGTTATATTTTTAATTCAATCCATCATATTTCATAGATGAACCCTTATAAAAATATAATTGGTAGGAGTATGGTTTCACTTTCACCATCGATGTATTCTAAGGTGGGTAAATGAGACAAAAGAATATGTGATATTATTTCATTCTAAGATTATAAATTTAGATAGATATAAGTGATATATATATGGTGTCCCTCTTACAAGAATCATAATCCATGTTTATCCCATTTATACATGCAATAGTTGAATTAACGATAATAATGAAAATTATGATGGTATATTGGTCTAAAATGAAGATTTCACAGCTCAAATGGGTGAAATTACCCTGAAATAAAATATTCACAGAATTCTAAAAAATAACCTAAGACAATATAAATGGAATGTAGGGGTGATATAATTTTATCCTAAGTTGATGATCCTTGTGTTCATTGATTAACTATTATTACGATTGAATGGTCATCCAAATAATATTTATTTTATTTCATTTGTTTAACCAAATATTTTTCTAATTACATGAATTGAAAATTAATTGTAGGATTGATTTTTACATTAACACAACCATTATTGGGTCTTCAACATAAATTTGTTTGAGAATTTTTCAATTTTAAACCCTTAAATATTATCCAAGGCTATTTGAGGTTCATCAGTATGAAGAAATGTAAGGACCCGGCCATAAAACATTACATAATCTTGAATTAAATGAATAATTCACATTGAGGATCTTTTCAGGTTTAGATTTTTATAGAATTAGGACATGACTATTACATCTCTCAAGATTACAAAGTAGACACTTCTAATCAGTTTCCATAAAATAAAAAATCTTGAAAATAAACAATTCTAGTTCCATGTTTTAGATAGCATGTCTTTCCTTGATCCCATCCTTGACCCTATTCATCTTTAAGTCCTGTGGAAAACATTTCAAAAACATGGGATGATCATAAAAATCCTACTAAAGGATACACAAAGAAGGAAAACTATTAGTTTTTTAAAACAACAAGTAAACCATGAATAATTTATCAAAGTAATACTTTTCCCCTTTAAGAAGTAGTAAATACTCTTCACTGAATAAAATATCATTACATACCGTTTTGTAACCAAATGATTACCATAGAACCCATATAAAGAACACATAACATATAAAGGTAACTTGGGACATAAACATACTTAAATGGAATATCCATACAGTCAACTTCCACACATATCACTAAATGGAATAGCCATACGGCTGACTTCCATACCCAATCCATTAGAGGTTATAACGTAACCACCCGTCCTGGTATTCACAGCACCACCCGTCATATGTTTTTTCACATAACCACCCGTAAAATGTCCAAGTACCATCATAACACATAAAAAATTTCAAATATAACCATTTCACCAATAACATTTACTTTGTAATCACAAGGAGTAATTTCAAGATATTGAAATAATTAATCCATATTCAAAACCCATTTAATAAAGGATTTTTGTATCAAAGTGTCCAATACCACTTTGAATCCATTAATGGAATTATAATTTTAAAAAATTAATTTCCATAAAAATAAATACTAAAAACCATTTTTTAATCATGGAAATTAATGATAATAATAAATCTTTAAAACATTTAAAATTGATATTTTTGTTAAAGAGTTTTTAACAAAATGAGAGACTCTTTAATACAAATAACATGTAATCAGAACTTTATAATATCATGAGAATAAAGGGATTCATGATATAATATGTTAAAGGATATTATATAAAGAATATACGAGTGAATTGGTGCATAACAATAATGAAGTCTCAATGGAAATGTAAATTGAGATGAAATCCATTATAAAGATGGTATCCTTCAGGATAAATAAATCTCAAAATTATGTTTGAAAAATATAAATACACCCAATATAAGTGGATATTAAGTGTAAAACTGTAAGAGTTAATTCAAAAATATTCATAGGATGACATATTCAATAACTACAAGTTGAACCCAATGAAATCGAAATTGGGTAAAGAAGTTACCTTGTAAAAATTTGACAGCCTAATGGCGTCACTTTAAAATTCATAAAATGAGATGATGAGAGATATAAAGGGTATCTCATCACATGGACATAACATTTAAAACAATAAGGATATATAAGAACATATCCAAACATAAGAGGACGTAAATTAAAATAAAAAACAAAAGAATTCATTTAAAAAGAGGAGGGTGAAAGGTTCCCTTACCGACTTGGGTAACTTTCAAAACATACACCCAATGAAAGAAGGACTATTCAAAATTGATGTAAATATGCATAAATAAAATTATATTACAAAAATAGTAGAATAATGGGCAGTACATACACCACTCAATGAAAATGGTGGCAAATGTATCATAAGTCTCATGGGAATAAAAGTGAGATGAAAAATCCCTTAAGAAAACTCGGCAGCCTAACGGTGCCACTTAAAACTTCAAAAAATGGATTTATGAGATCAAATAGGGTCTCTCATAATATGAAGATAAAATTACAGAATTATAAATATAAAATAACATCCCCAAACATAAGAAATATGAGCTTAAAATAAATGACATAAAAGAGAGTACTTAAAAAGAAAGAGAGTGGTAGGATCCATTACCTCAAGTCCGACTTGTCTTGTTCATTTATTTATATTCCGGAATAATAAACTTTGGTCAACTTATAATTTCTTAAGAAACTCCTTTAAAGATTATTATTCAGTTCATATCACATATGATAATCTTATAATAGTTGGTTAATAATGTGAGTTCATATCAGACGTTTTTGTCGATGTTTGGAACATGAGTCAAAATTGAACTTGTTTGAAAAGAATTTCCCATGTAGTTGTAATCACCCCATATGAAGAATATTATTAATGATTTGAATATCAAATATATCCAGTATATATTCATTTTATATTATTCTATAACATTTGGAGATAAAGAAATTTAAATTCACCATTCATGGAGACGGTAGCCCATACGTACGCACGAACACAACATTCATTTCTTTGTCACATTAATGGAACTAAAACTAAATGATAGAGAGAGAGAAGGATATATATATATATTATAATTCCAGTATAATATATATTTTATATAGGTAACATATGTTCATTAGTTTCATTCTTTATACATTCCATGTATTGGAAGAACGAGTCACATCACTTGAGGGGGTGGTAGTCCACACTTCCTCAAATGAAATTATCGCATTTGCACAACATGCAAAGCATAAAGGTATGTTTTAAATGTAAAATACAGAAGCGTAGAGTGGATATAAATTTAATATATTTCATAGATAAATATAGTTCCATCATAATGGCCACCATGAGAGGTGGTAGGAGAAGATAGAACAATCATCGTTTCGTGAGGCAGTAATTCTCCATCCACGGAAACAGTATGTTCTTTAACCATTAGAAGGAGGTGTTTCTAAGTGTATCTCAAATCATTCTCATAAAAACATCCTAGTATATTTTAGATACTACTGTTGATTTAAAATAAAGGAAAAAATAGTTTATGGGGTTGGAGAAGCAAAATAAAACAAAAGAACATAAGAGAGGACATTACCTTTAAATCAGGTAACTCCATTTGGTTTGAACCAATAGGGTTTCTTGAAGAGATTTCTGCCTAAGTTAAGGCTTCTAAGATGAAGAGAGGGATTTGGAGAGGTAAAAGGATCAGAGTTTGGCCGATCCAATGGCTTGAGAGGTGTGGGTAAGGAGGTAGAGGTGAGGGCCATTTATAAGAGGGAGGAGGGGCAGTCTTAGAATGTCATGAAAAGTCACTTTATTTTAAATTCTTTTATAATTTAAAAAGGTCCCACAAAGATATATTTCGAGGATAAGGTGATAAGGGTTATAAATCCACCCATACAATAGGTTTTTTACAAGTTTAAGTCTTAGATTTTACCTTATCTTCTCAATTTATTTAAGTCATTCATTAATGAGGTAATCACTACATCATCATGGTGCATAAATATATTAATTTGTTTAATGTCTAAAAATTATAAAAAACTACTATGATGTAGGAAATATTTTTATCTTTACAATCAATATTTATAGTCAAAAATATTATTTGTATAACCCCATGTAAAAATTGGTTTAGTAAAACAATACACGTTTGTGACCTTTTTATTTTAACTTTAAATAAAAAGTAATTAATGTCATTTTCTTACCCAAGTGGCTCCATGGGGTACCCAAGTTGACCCATGGATTTTATTGGTCGGCCATGACTCATCCAATAATGGTAGGACATGTGTCGTGGTCATTTCATATTATTATAACATTATCTTTACCTTAAATTAAACTAATTACCTTTAATCATGATTAATAAAACCAAAAAGTTACTATTCACCAAAAAACTTTATTCCCCGTGAACCAAATTTTACATCCTAATGACAACAATATATGTAGGATTTTTGAAATTCAAATCACAAAGGTGGTAAAATTTCATTTAAACAAAAAATCCATTTTTTAACAACCACTTAGTGGTTTCACTATTCATAAAAAATTGAAGTTTTTCAGAAAAATACCAAAACTTCACCCTAAGCTATATTTGATATTCAGAATTCAAAAATGATGTCTATTTTACAAAATAAAAAACATATAATTTGAATTAATTACTTTAATAATTAATTCTCGCTGTGAAAACAAATAGCGCGTCTTTAAGAAATAATATCTATTAAAATATTGACACTAGTTTATGTCCAATTTCAATGTGAAATTAAATCCAATGACCACCATTGGATTTAATGGTAAAAATATTTTCTAATTTCACTTTAAAGACAATTAAAAATATTATCTAATCATATAAATAAATTAGATTAAAAAGAGGTTTTGAATTAAAATACAAGATTTTTCACCTATTCATTAAAAATGAACTTTATCAAAAAAATAACAAACACATACACAAAGTAAATTCTGATATCCCGATTATAAAGAAGGATTTTATTTAGTCCAATATAACATATAAAATTGTCAACAATTGGATTTAAAAAAAGGGTTCTCTATCAAAAGGTGGTTAATCGACCTTTTAAAGAATATTAGAATATTTACACTTAAAATTAGATTCATTCGCATTTTTAGCCTCTAACATTTATTGGATAAAAGTAAAAATATTTGAAAAACATATATAATCATTTTTAGTTAGTTCTATTCATTATCTTCATTACAATAGATAGGCTTTAACAATTTAAAATAATATTATTACATTATTAGTGTGCAATGTAAGATTTCAAAGAAACTCGTTGTTGCGTATTGGGTACGCCATCGAGCATAGCATTCCCTTTAAAGTAATATTAACATTTTATTCACAAATATTGATAAACATGAGAATGTAATATTATTTATTTACCTGGGATGTTACATCATTCCCCCCTTTTGGGAACTGCCTCCTCTCAATTTTAAAATTGGACTTGGAAACTTAATTGAAAGCCCCACATCAGAAAACAAATAAATTTGACTATCACTTTACAAGAAAGAAAGAGAAGTACAAGGGTCACACGAGTTAACTCATACAAGGATTCAATGAAAACATGGATATGGAGGAGAAAAAAAAGGGTCATGTTCTGATGAAGAGTGATAGAAAACATGATTAGGAGAAAGTTAACCCCATGAAAATCACAAACTTATGATGGGTGAAACGTAATGTGGTTCCCCAGTAGGAAAAGTTAACAGAAAACATTTTTGTTTTAAGTTACTTTTCAAAGAGGAATTTATTTTTGAAATTAACTAAATCATAAGGAAACATACTCAATTGCCATGTAGACTTGTATCTTTTACTAGATTTCTAACAAAAAACTCATATTTTCTCCAAACGATGAGTATTTCAGGATGACTTGTTCATATTAAGAGCACTATAATCAACATCTCGATAATCACCTAATCCAAAAAAGAGAACTATATATTTCCCATGTCATTAGACCTTAACCAAAACCAAAAATGTTAGAACAATATCAGATAATCCACCAAAGGATAATCCTTTTTTAAAAGAAAATCTATTCTTAATCTCCAAAATGTTTCCAAAAAAACCCAAAGTTCATCGAAGATCATTTGATAGGAATTTTTTCCATAAAATTATTCAAAGTAAACCAAGATAAGATTGAAACCCAAATATTTGAAGGATTTAATCACATAGTATTCCTAGGTAAAAATTAACATTTATCTCCAAAGAACATTTGTTACTCTTAAAGTCTCATATTGAAAAGTAATTAACCTAATCACATATCCTCCATGATAGGTTAATCATTTATATATATAACCCAAAATAAACATAATATTGATTCATAAAATCATCTAACTGACATGAATTAGTCAAAATAACTAGAGAGTTCATATAGTCAAGTGGTAGGAGACAAATACCAGCCGCACTTTGGTTGTGGGTTCGATACCCACAGCTTTGTCAGACGCGACGTGTTGTCACACGATCTGCGTGTTGTCCTTTTTCCAAAACTATATAATTCTTAAAACATTCCCCAAAAGGGATAAAATCTTCAAAAATAACCATAACATAATTTAACCTCAATTTTACCTCATGACTTTCATCTTCCAACATATAGTAACCCATAATTACCTCAAAAGTAAGGATCATATAAACCATAATGGTTACAATAATAATTATTACCTGAAATTCCACATCGATTTGGTTCTCTCGTACATGATGCATCAGAGGACTCACCAAGGTTCAAGTGGTTAATAATGACTCCTTGATAGTTGGTTTAGAATAACCATGAGATTACTCATTGAATCCCCCATTTCATCCAGTCTTTTAATCAGAGAACCTCCACAGTTTCCTTCAAACCCATTGTCACATTGGTGCCTGCTAGATCCATCCATTTACAAAACAAAAAAGGTTAGTGTGATTATATCATTATAATCATCATATAATACTATTATATATTTATTCATGTTATCTTAAACTCATTCACTTTATCTAAAACTATGACCCTTTTTGAAATCCTAACCATTATGGTAATGTCACTTGTTCTTAAAGGAGACCCTAACCTCTAATGTTATCTAAACTGACCTTTGATTCCAACTGTAAGGACCTGGCCTTAAAACATTAAATAATATTGAATTAAATGAATAATTAACATTGAAGATCTTTTCAGGTTTAGTGTTTTAGAGAATTATGACATAACTATTACATATCACAAGATTAAAAAGTAGACACTTCTACTCAGTTTCTATAATATAAAAAATTGTAAAAATAAACATTTCTAGTTCTATGTTTTAGATAGCATGTCTTTCCTTGATCCATTCCTCGACCCTATTCACCTTTAAGTCCTGTGGAAAACATTTCAAAAACATGGTATGAGCATAAAAAGCCTAGTAAAGGATACAAAAAAAAGGAAAACTATTAGTTTTTCAAAACAATAAGTAAACCATGAATAATTTATCAAAGTAATACTTTTCACCTTTAAGAAGTAGTAAATACTCTTCACTGAATAAAAGATCATTACTTACCCTTTTGTAACCAAAATATTACCATAAAACCAATATAAAGAACACATAACATATAAAGGTAACTTGGGACATAAAAATACTTAAATAGAATAACCATACGGTCGACTTCCACACATATCACTAAATGGAATAGTCATACGACCGACTTCCATACCCAATGTATTGTAGGTTATAACATAACCACCCGTACTAGTATTCACGACACCAGCCGTCATATGGTTTATCACATAGCCACCCATCAAATGTCTAAGTACCATCATAAAACATAAAATATTTCAAATATAACCATTTCACCAAAAACATTGCATTTTCAATCATAAAGAGAAATTTCAAGATATTGAAATAATCAATCCATCTTCAAAAAACATTTAAAAAAGGATTTTTGAATCAAATTATCCCATACCACTTTGATGTTTTTAATGAGATTGTTATTTTAGAACATTAATGTCCATATAAATAAATACTAAAAACCGTTTTTTTAAAATGGACATTAATGATAATAATAAATCATTAAAACCTTTAAAATTGATATTTTTGTAAAAGAGTTTTAAACAAAATGAGAGACTCTTGAATACAAATAACATTTAATAAGAACGTTATAATATCATGAGAATAAAGGGATTCATGATATAATATGTCAAAGGATAGTATATACACCATATAAGAGTGAATTGGTGCATAACAATAATGAAGTCTCAATGGAAATGTAAATTGAGAGGAAATCCATTATAAAGATTGTATCCTTAAGGATAAATCAATCTCATAATTATGTGTGGAAAATATAGATACACCCAATATAAGTGGATATTAATTGTAAAACAATAAGAGTTCATTCACACATTTTCATAGGATGACATATTCAGTAACTACAAGTTAAACCCAAAGAAATCTAAATTGGGTTAAGATGTTACCTTATAAAAATTCGACATCCTAATGGAGTCACTTTAAAATTCATAAAATGAGATGATGAGAGATATAAAGGGTATCTGATCACTTGGAAATAACATTTAAAACAATAAGGATATATAAGAACATATCCCAACATAATAAGATGTAAATTAAAAGACATAACAAAATAAGTCTTTGAAAAAGAGGAGGGTGAAATGTTCCCTTACTGACTTGGGAAACTTTCAAAACGTAAACCCCATGAAAGAAAGACTATTAAACATTTATGTAAATAACAATAAATGAAATTATATTACAGAAGGAGTATAATAATGGGTAGTACATACACCACTCAAAGTAAATGGTGGCAAATGTAGAATAAATATCACGGGAATAAAAGTGAGATGAAAATTCCCTTATGAAAACATAGCAACCTAACAGCGCCACTTAAAACTTCCAAAAATGGATATATGAGATCAAATAGGGTATCTCATAATATGAACAAAAAATTACAGAATGAGGAATATAAAAGAACATCCCCAAGCATAAGAATTATGAGCTTAAAATAAATGACATAAAAGAGAGTTCTTAAAAAGAGAGAGAGAGGTAGGATCCCTTACCTCAAGTCCAACTTGTCTTGTTCATTTCATTATATTCATGAATAATAAACTTTGGTCAATTTATAATTTCTTAAGTACCACTTTTAAAGATTATTATTCAGTTCATATCACATATTATAATTTTATAATAATTAATTAATAATGTGAGTTCATATTAGACGTTTTTGTCGATGTTCGGTACATGAGTCAAAATTTAACTTGTTTGAAAATAATTGACCATGTAGTTATAATAACTCCATCTCCAGAATAGAATTAATTATTTTAATATCATATATATCTAGTATATATTCATTTTATACTATTCCAAAACATTTGGAGATAAGAAAATGAAATGCACCGTTCCTGGAGACGGTAGGCCGTACGTACGCATGAACGCTACTTTCATTTCTTTGTCACATTAATGTAATTAAAACTAAATGATATATATATATATATATTATAATTACAGTATAATATATATGTTTTATAGGTCACATATTTTTGTTAATTTCATTCTTTATACATTCTATGTATTTCATGAATGAGTCACATCACTTGAGGGGGCAGTAGTCCACAGTTCCTCAAATGAAATTATCGCATTTACACAACATGCAAAGCATAAAAATATGTTTTAAATGTAAAATACAGAAGAATAGAGAGGAAATAAATATAATATGTATAATATATAAATATATTTCTATCATAATGGCCACCATGAGATGTGTTAGGAGAAGATAGAACAATCATCGTTTCATGAGGCAGTAATTTTCCATCCACGGAAACAGTATGTTCTTTAACCATTAGACGGAGGTGTGTGTAAGTGTAGCTCTAATACATCTCATAACAACATAATATTATATTTAAGACACTTTTTTTTGTTACAAAATAATGTAATTAAAAGATTTTAGGGGGATGGGGAAGAAAAATAAAACAAAAGAACATAAGAGAAGACATTACCTTTAAATCGGGTAACTCCCTTTGGTTTGAACCAATAGGGTTTCTTGAAGAGCTTTCTGCCTACGGTAAGGCTTCTAGGATGAATAGAGGGATGTGGAGAGATAAAATTATCAGATTTTAGCCGAGCCAATGGCTTGAGAGGTGTGGGTAAGGATGTATAGGTGGGGGCCTTTTATAAGAGGGAGGTGGGGCACTCTTGGAAAGTAATGAAATGTTACTTTATTTTAAATTGATTTTGGGATCTTACAGGTCCCAAAAATATATATTTCGAGGAAAAGGTGATAAGGGTTCGAAATACTCCCATCCAATAGGTTTTTGACAAGTGTAAGTCGTATATTTTAACTAATCTTCTCATTTTATTTAAATCGTTCATTAATGAGGTAATCATTGCATCATCATGGTGTCATAAATAAAATAATTTATTTAATGTCTAAAAATTATCAAAAAACTACTATGATGTAGGAAATATTTTTATATTTCTAATGACTATTTTTATTAAAAAACATGACTTGAATAATCCCATGTAATTTTTTTTAGTAAAATAATACATGTTTGTGACATTTTTATTTTAACTTTAAATAAAAAGTTATTAATGTCATTTTCTTACCCAAGTGGCTCTATGGGGTCCCCAAGTTTACCCATGGATTTTATTGGTCGTCCATGACTCATCCAATAAGGGTAGGACAAGTGTCATGGTCATTTTATATTATTATAACATTATCTTTACCTTAAATGACACTAATTACCTTTAATCGTGAATAAAACTTAAAATATACTATTCACCAAAAATTATTTTAATCCCATTGGACCACATTTTACATCCTAATGACAACCTTGGATGTCGGATTTTTTAGATTCAAATCAAATAGGTGGTAAAATTACATTTAAACGAAAAAATCAGGTTTTTAACTACCACTTAGTGGTTTCACTATTCATCAAAAATAGAAGTTTTTCAGAATAATACCAAAACATGACCCTAAGCTATATTTGATATTCCGAATTCAAAAATGATGTCTATTTTAAAAAATTAAAAACATATAAGTTTCATTAATTAATATAGTAATTAATTTCCACTTTCAAAACAAATAGAGTGTTTTTAAGAAACAATATCTATTAAAAGATTGACACTAGTTTATGTCCAATTTCAATGTGAAATTAATTACAATGACCCCCAGTGGATTAAATGGTAAAAAAATATTCTATTTTCACTTTTAAAAAAATTCAAAAGATTATCTAATCATATAAATAAATTATATTAAAAAGAGGTTTCGAATTCAAATAAAACATTTTTCACTTATTCATTAAAAATAAACATTATAAAAAAAAACAAAAACATACACAAAGTAAATATTGATATCACTATTTTAAATAATAATTTTATTTGGTATAGTATAACATATAAAATTTTCAACAAATGGATTTTAAAAAAAGGATTCTCCATCAAAATATGGTTAATCAACCTTTTAAAGAATATTAGAATATTTACGCTTAAAATTGGATTCATTCGCATTTTAAGCCTCTAACATTTATTGGATAAAAGTTAAATTTTTGACAAAAATATATAATAATTTTTAGTTAGTTATGTTCATTCCCTCCATTACAACAACAAGGCATTAACTATTTAAAATAATATTATTATATTATTAGTGTGTAACGTAAGATTTCAAAGAAACTCGTTGTTGCATATTGGGAACGACATCGAGCATAACATTCCCTTTAAAGTAATATTAACATTTTATTCACAAATATTGATAAACATGAGAATGTAATATTATTTATTTACCTGGGATGTTACAAGAAGAGACTTGATTGTTCCCCATGATGTCCTTAGTGAGTTATTATCTGATCAAATACTATGTTGATATATCAATATCATGCATTATATTTTATTTTTAATTTCATTTATTTATAATATAAATAATATATCTTTACTAAATTTTATTTTTTATATCTATTTTATGGAAAATGAGTTATTATTTATGTTTTATAATGAAAAATAAATTTCTATATTGACTAATAAGGATTTTGGAAATGAAACATCCATTATTAGAGTTATATATGGTTATAGATTATGATTGCACCAATAAAATTAGTTATCCACAATAAATATAATTATAATAATGATATAATGAAGAATGTATGGAGATTGAGAAGCATAACTCTATCACTGGTCAGGTCAAATTTTGATTCAAGGCTAAATGTGGGGTGATGCTTAGTTGAGGAAAATTAGAGAGTTCTTGGTTCTGGATAGCACCATAAAAAAATGATAACTATTAAAGTGTTATGTGTTAACATATATTAGAATTATATACTAAAATTATATTTGAGATCATTAAGAAGAAGGTATGATTCATGTAAAATAAACAATCATTCTGAGAGTTATGTGATTTCATTATAAGATTATTATTCCTAAAAAGTAGGGTTAGTATCATTCCATATTTTTTTACAACATCATATTCAATTAAAGAATTCCATGGGAAATGTTTAACTCTCAATAGAACCACAATGTATTATATATTACACAAATATCATTTTAGGAGAAGTTATTCAAACAAATGAGACATCAATTCACATTGACGTTAAAGGTTTCCCTATTATAATTTCATTAGAGTAATGGATTATTTATATGAGTCTGTAAGGTTATATTTAGAGATGATAAACATATAAGTATAATTATATAGTTATATTTTAAATGAATAAGTATGTAATGTGTCTGATGTATCATTTCATGTCATATTTTTTATATAATATAATGGTACATCCTAATTGATTTATCGCACCATGGCCCATGGGGGCATGATAATCGAGGATGTGTCAATGATATGGAGATTGGGTTTTTCTACTAGGATGATTTATTTAGAAATAGAATTTTTATTATGATTCATGTGTTATAGTGGTATTGAAGATGAAAATATTTCAACAGATATACCTAATATTTCGTTTCAATGAGTGTTTTAGTTATTTCACATGAAAAAATATAATATTTTTTGGACATTATTGGTGATTTTATTTTCATCATGTATGTTTACTATTACAATTTTTATAAATGAGTGAGTGAATAATTTTTTCATGGGACATATATAACTAAAGTATAAGTGTTATCATAGTGAAAATAATTCTCAGTGATTCTTCATGGTGATTTATTTTGTGATGACCACAATGTTAACATATATACTATAAGAACAATAATCATGGTGGAATATGTTTTGGGAATTTTTTTATATCAATTGTATGAGTGACAATACCATAAAATAGGGTTTATATCAATATTACATGTTATTTTTCTATTTTTCAACTATAAATAAAATTGGTGTTATATTTTTATGAATGTGAGGTAATGTAAACATATGTTTTTTCATCTTATCATGGTAGAGATTTATTTTTATACAAATAATGATATATATTAGAGATATCAAAGAGATCTGATAAGATGCATGTTTGTACTTTTCACCTAAAAAACATTGGAAGTGTGCACATAAACTTAAAAATTCAATTTGGGGTTCCCCATTTTTATTAAGCCAGAGTTTCTCTTCCACTAGTCTCTCATTTGACTAGGTTTTCTTTTACATTATTTATCTCATGGATAGTATGAGATGATAGTTATTTTATATCATTTAATTATAATAAAATGTGATCTATATTATATTATATTTTTTATTTTAATTATAATTCATGTTTTATTTCATAATTAAACATTTTTTTTAAAAATCGATTCTAATTTGATAGATCATGGTCACTTATTCATTAATTGAGGGAGTGATATTTTTATATATTATCTAATGTATTTATCTCTCTAAGAATATTTTTTGAGATATATGATATATTTAAAAATAAGTTTAGGTTACTTATTTGATTAATTATCTTAAATAAAAACCTAGAATAAAGTGGAATTAGTGAGATAGACTGTGATTACATATACCAAAGAAGATACATAGCCATCAATGAAAAAACTTTTTCTTAATATATTAATGAAATTATTTAACATTTACTCATAAAGTGACATTAAAAACCACAGTGTATATTGGTTATAATTAAAATATGCATGCAAGAAATCATTCATATTCATTCATCATTGATAATTCATCAGAATTATTATGTTATTGTTTCCATAACTTTGTGGGTTTTACCTTATTGCTCAAATAATGTATACTACAAAATAGTAATTATAGTGAATGTGTTTGAATTTTTTTTAATGTTAAATAAATGATTAGAATTAATAAAAATTATTTCTAAAAACACATCAATGAATTTTTTCTTTTTAAAGACTTTTTACATATTTTAAACTAAAATTTGATAGAGTAAGACAATTGTTTTATCAACATTTATTATTATCAAAGTTTAATTTATTATTTGATGTTGTTTTATTTTTACATGATTAGAATTTATTTTCTATGATTAATGGTACTACTTGAATCATGATTTATTAAATTATGTTATTATTTCATATCAAAATGATTTCAAATGTAATCGATTAACTCAATGTGATGATCCAAAAGAAAGGAGGATTTTTCCCACAACCATACATGTATAATAGCAAAACACTAATCTATGATCCTGTAAATGTTTTCAATTGGGTACGTAAAGTTGTAGAGAGTATGGATAAAGATCATAATAATAAATGAAGGAACATAAATAGTTAAAATACACTGAGGAAAAAATGTGGAGAAATCAGATGATGATGTTACAGAGTTCGAGGATGAATACATTGTGACTTATAATGAGGATTATAAATATAAAATAGAATTGAGTGAAGACATCATAATATTTTTTGATCAAACGGATAAAAATAATATGGAATATTGTAACACACCAAAAATATAATATATTTAAACCTTTTAATAACCCAATTTTTTGGATATCTTTTTATATGGGTAATACCAAACATAGAATAAACAATTATGTAATTAGATAAAATATAAATATTTTTTCATTTCAAATAAAAAATAATTTTTAATTAGAGGGAATGAAAAATAATAAACAATTTTTTAATTATGTGAATGTATAAAATGATGGCTAAAATTAATTTTAATTAAAATCAATTAGTTGACCATCAATGAATATAAAATTCCTTAATTATTTAGAAATATATTTTTGTAAATATTACAATTATTATTATATAAATTTACATATAATGAATTTAATGATTTTTTATGGTAAATTATGTTTTAAATTAATTATTGGTAAATAATGAATTAATTAAAAAAAATAAAATATGAATAAAATTAATTGATTATTGAAAGTGAGATTTTCTAATTATACATTTTCGTAATAATTTTTATTTTATGAAAAAATTGAATATCTAAAATTTTTAAAAAATTATATACATTTCATAATTCTTCATATAAAAACATACATATTATAACTTATTATATTATTTTAGAAAAATATATGTTTTATTCCAAATATATTGATTTTATGAATCTTTTATTTTGTATGATTTTTTGTTATCTATGATTGGAGTAAATTTTTTAAGACCTTTTATGTAATAAATTATTTTATTCTAGGATATATATTATTTGTTTAAAAATATTATTTTATATTATGAATCCTATTCCATTAATTTTATTATTAATAAATGATTATTTATTATAAAACTAGTATTCAATCTGTTATTTAAATCATAAATTTTTATAGGGATATTATAATTTTTTTCCATGAAATCTTCATATAATATTTTATAACAATTAAATTTGTTTTATTTTAATCATTATACAACATAAAATTACATTATATATAAATTTTATGCTTTCAAAAAGCATTTATATAAAAATTATTTTAAACATTTAAGTGTTTATATTTTAAAAACCATAATTTCATACCTGCACTTGTTTAACATGATAAAATGGTTTTCAAATTTAAAATCACAATGATGATATATTTTTTAATCAGTTTAATTTTCATTTAATTAATTATAATTAATTACAACTATTTATAATTACTAACCATGATAAAAAGTAAAAATTGAATCAATTATTTTACTATAGGGGGATGTCCATGAAATGTTTCTAAATAGATTTTTGAAATAAGGAATGACAAAAAAACTCACCATTTTCTAATTCCTTACATTTATAAACACATGAAACATTAAAATTGATCTAAAATTATTGAAATGTAGTTGAAATTTCTAAAATTGATCTTCTCTTCACTTATAAAAAGAATTACAACATTCCCAACTCATGGATAATGTATATTCTGAAAGTATCATTTAAATTAATGAAATTTTATCCTCCTATAACACCGTCCATCCTTAAATGTAAAATTTTAAACATTATTCATGTATATGGCCTTCAATTATAATTAGACTTCTATATAAAATTCATGTCCCCAATTTGAGTATTAACTATTACTTAATATTTCTTATTAATCTAAATCAATAACTTTTTATCTTACAAAAAAAGTATAATGATATTTGTATCTTTTATATTATATTCTTTTATTATAATACCTATTTATTTATTGAATATTTATATAACCCATCCATTAATAAAAACAATCATATTATTTATGCATTATGGGGACTACCACATCTCTGATATTCCTTATTTCATTTTCTTTTACCCCCATAAAAGACAATATAAGTGGCTTAAATTAATGGATAAAAATTATTATGATGGTATCCTTATGTTTCTAGTATGAAAAATTTTATACGTTATAAATGATAGTAATTAAAAATTACCATCCTTAATTTAATCATTTAATATAAAAATATTATAGAGGATAATGATTTAATTAAATTGTGTAATGTTTCCATATGAGATAATTATTTTTTTATTTAATCTATATATAATGTATCACGAAAATAAATTCTAAAGATTATCATTACTTTCCTAGTATAATGATATTACGGTATAACCACATCATAATAAATTATTACCTTAGGGTATATTTAGGTTTTAGTTAGTTTGGACACCTAATTGAACAATACAATAAATTTATATGATCAATGAATATAAATTAAATATTAATGGAATATTATGATATAATTTTTTAAATAATTATGTTTTTGTTTTATGGATTCTATATCAATATTTAATTTATTAATTAAGAAAATACACATTGATTAACAAATATAACAAAATATTCTTATTATTTATTTCAATGTTATGGATAAAGACTAAAATGATCTAAAAGGGAATTTGAATAATAAAAAATAATTATAAATTAACCATAACAATAATATTAACTATATATTAATTTTGAAAATTGGGAATATGAACAAATATGTGCAACATTGTTAATAAACTATTATAAATAATCAATAATATATTCATTCGATATGGGAATTAAGAAGAAGTCATATAGTGAATGAATATTTTCAAAATTATGAATATAAATATATATGATAAATGTTATGAATTAAACTATTTATATTACTTTATATGTGATATGAAAGGATAAAATATTTTCATTATTTTCAGAATAAGAGGTAAGGCTTTTCGCCTTAAATTCTGCTTTTGCAAATACATTTGATTATATGAACATAATTATTTTATATGGTTTATATACTCTATATATGATATAAAAAACATAAATTATATTTTAATCATGGTTTTTTATTAAATTTATAATCCAACTCTTTCATGGGGTTTTCAGTGTTGTTCTTGTAAAACCAAATGGGTTTTCTTGTTCTCAATTCATAACTATTATGACATGGTAAATGTTATTAAAAATGTTTTATTTTCATGGTGTACTCATTAAGAATTGATATATAATTTAAAAAAACAGTTAATTTTAGTTGATTTATAAGACCAATCATCTCCCCTTGTTCAAGTGTATTTCAATATTGTTTTCCCACAATATTAAAGATATTCAGTAACACAATTCCAATTCTTTGTGTAATAATGTTATTTGTGGAACATTGATGATCCATTATTGGGTTATAAAAAATTAATATAATATCTTATTTAACATTATTACACCAATAAAAAATTAGTTATTAATAAAAATAATATTTAATTAATCATTTTATAATGTTGGATTTCATAATGGGTAATTTCATGTATTAAAAATATCCATTTCAAAATAAAATATTTTAGGTATAAATATCATAAGTAAAAATATATTTAATTCTAATTTATCCATTATTAATGGTTCATTTAAGGCTAATGATATTCATTTAATTTTCATATCTCCTTTTTAAATGTATTTTTATAAGTTACCTATAATATCATCTTTGATGTCAATGTTTAAAAAATTAAAATACCTTTTTTCAATTTCATCTAATATAAATTTTTTAAAAGGATTCGAACTAATGATGTATTTTATATTGATATGTCCCATATTATTTTTATATATATATCATTCCATTTGGGGTAAAGGAACACAAGATACCAAACAATTTGATTCATGATCCCATCAAGGGTGTTATTTCCTAGAATTATATTATAAATATATTATTAATATATATAGACATCATTCTGGGATTATATTATTAAACTAGATATATGTTCATTTAAATCCATCCAAATCCATTATAAAGTTGTCTTATGATCATTTATTACTATTATCAACTCATTTTCAAACATAACTCTCTAGGTGGTGTGGACTTCAAAATTTATATAATTCAGACTTGATGATGTTCACCTTGAAATAATGATATTCTATTTAAATCTGGAAAAATATTGGTATTCAATGATTTAATGTTAAGATAATAATTTTTATTTGAAATTTAACTATTTCATGTTTAACCATACAACTTCTTATTGTGGATGTGTTATGATATTGTTATCCCTTTTATTGATATGGGTAAAGGTATTAGAATTATGTCTATATTTTTACAATATTATTAATTAGTGGAAAGTTAATATTGTAATGTATGGCCATAAAAAACCCATTCTTTAGATATGATATGTTCATGTTTTCCTTTTTCAACACATGGGTTAAATAATTTGAATTATATGAGATTATAAACTACTTATGCGAGTTGATTATGTGTTGTATTTTAATATATCACGATATATGGATTGCCTTGTTTAATTTATAAAGATGTTCATTATGGAATGAAAGTCATGTTATTAATTACTTTAATTGTTAACTAATTGGAAATGATCAGGTAATAGGGGTTGACTAGATTTATATATCCCCTCGATGAATCAATATGTATGATGAGAAAAAATAGGTTTGGGTATTTGGTCTATCAATTTCTAAATTATTTAGATATATTTACCATGGTCTTGGCAATATTTAATATATCTTGGAACATGGACTTAATACATGGGTTTTGACATCAATATTTATGTTTATTTGAGTTTAATATTAGTATTGTGGACATAAATGTATTAGTTTTATTCCATGGATATTGTATGCTTTCAGTTTTATGTTGATTATGTATTTATTCTATTACCATGTCCTTACATTCTATTTTTGAAATTGTTATTTTATAATTTTATCTGATATTTTTTTTTTATGATCATTTATGACCACCCCTACATATGTATCAATTTACAAATGAAATGAAGAAAAGTTATACATGGTACCTGTTTATAGTGATAATAATGGTGAAAGAATTTTTGGGAGATATAGAATACACATTACATATAATTTAGTTTCATATATTAATAAAAACTATATTACATACAAGGAAAAGAAAATATAATTGCTTTTTCATAATCATATAACTCTATTAACCTAAAAATGTCATTTTATACCTAAGATATTAAATAATAATTTTTAAATTAAGAATCATATATCTTGGATGATATAGATCATATTAATGTATGTATGTATGGTATTGGTATGCTGGCACAAAATCCAAGTACCTGAATCTCAGTCTTCATAGTTGGTATCAATTGTAAGGTTTAGATAAATTTAGGGATTAAATTTTTTTAGGGAATATAATTACTTATTATATAAGAATGATCAAAATATAAAATATATTGATACACCATTGTAATAGTATATGATTTAATTCGATACAAATAGTGCATGTTTTTATTGGGGGAGTAGTATAGTAAAATTTCACAAACACCCATTAAAATATTATTATATATTAGAATAACATAATAACGTTATTAATGAATATTGTTTTGGTTTCATGGGAAAAATATCTTTATTTGGATACTAGATATTTGGGTGTGATTTTTAAATATATACACCAAGTGGTAATCACCCAAATAATAGTTGGTTATACATTGAATAAGTCATCATTTTATAGAATGATGAGTGTTCCTAAGACTAGACACCCGAAGACACATTCTTGGGCGATATACATTGGTTAATCACACTCTCATTTTGAACCATTTATGAATTTTTTTAATAGTGTTAAATTATTTAGATAGGAAAAAAATTTGTATAAAAGACCAATGAAAACGTAATATTGGAAAATTTAGTCACATATTGATTTGAAAGAATAATATGTTAAAATAAATAAAACATTATGAAAAAAATGAAAATTTATATTTTTATATTCATATTTTTGATATTATCATAACAAGTTTTTAGTATTTTTTTGAACCATGATCCAAGAAATTAAGTGGAGAAAAGTATGTATGGAGAAACTAATATGTATAATAACTAAATAATTATGAATACATAAATTGTTTATAATTTCAGTATATTACTATTACAATAGAAAAATTCTCTTTTCGAGTCGTACATTAGGAATTGAGATTGTTATTTTATTGAATTTTATTGATATGTTCAATTTTTAGTGATATTCATTAATTAAATTCTAATATATTCAAAATTTTTTGAGGATTAGTTGAAAGATGTAATTATTTTTTCCTAGTAGGCATTGATTAATGGCTTGAAAACATCTATTAGATGGATTTAATAAAAATTATGATATATTTTATGAGAATTTTATGTTTATGGATAACTATTTAAAACACATTATTGACATATCGATAAATGAAATGATTTATATAAACGCGATATTGGGATTATATTGTGGGATTTTGATTTTAAGGATGTGTATTAGATATTACTTACTAAACATGGTCATTAAAATTAAATGATAAGTTTTTTTTAGAATTTCATCACACTTTTTCTGTATATGATATGCAGTGACTGTTGTATCAACATGATGCCAATTAAATTTCATAGAAAAGGATTGATTTATTTTAGAGAAATATATATTCCCATTGTGGTATAATGTTTGGAGATTAAAAAATGGCACAGGGAAAGGTATTCCATTAAGAGTATATGATTACAATATATACATACCTGGGTATAAGATTGTATTAATGACCTATGTTGTTTCAGGAAGGATGATTTGGATTTTGAGATTGGAGATCTAAATGATTTTTTCCATAATAATTTTTCAATAACGATGATAGTAATTTGAAATATATATTTTAAATATCATGTTAATATATATGAGTGAACTCAATGAAAGGTAACAAGGCTAATACAAGATAATAATGTGGATGGGATATAGGTTGAACCGAGTGTTATAAAAGTTGAGTTGTACAAATTACTGGCTAAAATGGTGGTGTTATAAAATAAGAAACCATGGGGTCGACTTTTCATATTATTATTTAAGATTATTCACTTATAATTAATTTAATAGTGATAAATATTTTACTTTTAGTTATCATAAGAACCTGACAAAACCATTACTGTGGGAATTAATAAATTTATTATGTTAATGAATAACACATCTGAATGGTTAATATATTGGGAAACCTTCTGGTTATTTCAGAAAAGTTACGTCGGAAAATTATTTTCAATGTAATAATAATTGATGTATAAAAAAACAATGAAATTGAATATTGTATCCCCTAAAATATCAAATTATGTAGATGATGAGGCAAAAGGATTAAATATCCTATATTTTAAAAAATATGGGAATAATAGTGGTGGAAATTACCTCTATTTTTTATGTATATTATATAAATGTGGTTATAAAGGTCACTAGAATAAGGATTGTAATATAGAGAGATAATCTACAAAAACACATTACATCAACATCATAAGTTTATCATGTTATATAACTCAATGTCCCAATCCATGAGACAATAAGGTAGGTATTAAAAAACCATATGTTCAAGGAAACTCCTATGAGAGTAATAACAATTAATCATAATGTTATTTTTCACTCTCGATTTCATTTTTCACTATATCATGTCTATTTTTGATGACTAATAGATAATGATTTATAAATAAAAACCAATAATAGTGTTTTTATTATATAAAAAATTTTATAGTACTGTTGAATGTTATTCCATATAGATAAGGATCTACGTACCATATTATATTTGTATGTGAAACTAGGAATGGTTACACACATTGAGACAAAAATATAGATACCCATTGAAATAATTTAATCTCTGATTAATTAACACATTTAAAATTAAAATATTCTTGGTAATATATTATACTCTAAATATAAATCCATATGATAGAAGAAAACAGACAAGGTTTTTGTCCAACATCTTCTTTAGGTACTCAATCGCTAATAGACACTAGCCAGTCTATACGACTGAAAAATCATTTATGGTCAGTGATATAGACCGATTCAACTATCAATTCACGTATATTGATAGTTTTTTTACCTCTCATATGGTTAGAGAAATGAAAATCGATATACAAATGAAAATAACCAATGTTCCTCCTCATTAAAGGAATTAGTGTACCAAAAGGTAAAACACTCAACAAAAATAATATGATCTACAAAATATCATCAAGTTGTAATTTCAACTACCACAACACAAAAGACTCTATTCAATATGTAGACATCGAGATATAAGAAATAACCAAATATAAATAAATTACAAAATCAATGTCCATTTGATCGGTAATTCTACAGTATTATCCAGAATGACATCAAAGAAAGATTATAAAACATTAGAAAACACCATCGGATGAAGCTCTAATGTGCTTAGAATCAACTCATCCAATAAAAAAGACAAGGATAGAATACATCTTTGACCCATCCGAGGGTCTCACTCCCCATAAAAATACAACCAGTCTACATTTATATCCTAAACCGCTACTTGTCTCATAATATATCAATAATAGCCTGTAAAAAACAAAACCTATCCACATTTATTATCATTTATTCTTGATATATATATAAAAATTGGAAATACCACATAGATTGTTCTATCTTATAAACTAGATAATAGACTACATATACTTCATAATGATATGGTCAACCTCCAACTAGTACAATTAAAACCAATGGAATATGAAGTCTCACATGATAATGTCTGAATGAAAGGATTATGGTTGGTGATATGAAGGAGTCTTTAACTACTAAATTCATAAAACCATACACCCATATAGAAAATAGGAAAGAGTATCCTGAAATACATTTGTCTCGATGTGCAAAGGAAACTCTAAATCATGAAGTTAATAATAACACGGTCCATGTAGTCTCTGACCATAATGAAGACCACCTACACAAGAATAATCATTTCACTAAGGAAGGGGATCATATTTGGTCTGTCATCTTACTAACCTATCATATATATATTGATACTAATATTTAATATCATGCTATAACTTCCTTTTCTGCAAATATCTCAATGCATGATTTTAAAATGGGACACTTTATGCAAGGTTATTTCTCAAAATTTCAGGTATCTCTCTTCATTTATGCCCTTAACCATTATATGTAAAACATGTATATAATCCCATGTAATACATATAAGATACACCAATCATGATGAATCATGATTATGAGGGATATGAACTACCCCACAGATATTTGAAATCACTTCTAACCCTTAAAATGGGAATCTCAAACAATATATCTACTTTTATGGAATTTATGACCCCTATTGTCTCATGATTATTTGGATTTTTCCATCATTCCCCCATTAACCTATTATCTATCCAAAACCTCAAGATATGTCGAAATCAAAAATTTGGTGACATGGCATGTTATCATGGGATGATAAATCTACTAAAAATTCATCACCCTTGTAATCTCACATGGAGAAGGGTCTACTAGAAATTATATAATGTTCTTAAAATGTATCTCAAAAATCAAACACACTCAATGTGTTAATTTTATTGTTAACATATTGTGGTTACTAGTTAACTTAATGATATACAGAATAAAATCTATTTGGAAATTTTCTTAGAACATCTCTGATGTGACCACATACTCCACATGATCTCTGAGGAACAATATCCACAAATGCATAACTTTCTCATATTGCATCATCACAACTAATGAATGATAGTTCTCCATTATATGACTTTTAAAACTAAAATATGATATCAGACACCATAATAAAAAATTGTGACTATATCTACATTGGATCCATCATCCAAATGTATAAACCGATCGTGAATCTCTTGAATTGTCCTCATCTAAGTTTTATATTCATCAACAATTACTCTATAGAGATATTCTAGAACAACCCCATAAAATTATTTTTGTGAACATGTTGAGGGGGGTGGAATTGATCTATACCAATAGAAGAAAAATTTTTAGTCTTATAAACATAAAATATTAGATAAATAACATAAATAAATTTGTTATTTATTTATATTCATTATAGATTTTTCTTTTATAAAGGCATACCCATTTCAAAAACATGGGTAATAAAGAATTAAGGATGATTCATTCCTAGGAACCTTCCCCAAAAACATTATAATAATTAATATTATGTAAGGATAATGTATTGAATTATGTATTCGTGCATAACGTGCACTATGTTCCATAGTCTCACTCAGTCTCCCTTATTTTCATTTCATGAAAAACATAGATAAAATAGATGCCTTACAAACCCATGCAGTCTCACACGTTCCTATCTCCAAAAAACAACTTAGAAATTAACCTGAATTTCTTATTCAACAATTTCAAAACCCCCTAATGAGTACACCTCATCGGCCGAAAATGATAAAAGAGAGATAGTGACTGCCTGAATCCCTTCCCTTTTACAAACTGGGTTGGAGACTATCACTATGGGAATTGTAAACCAAAAATGGGATGTATTACATATCATGACCCCCATGATTATCTAAACTAGGTTGTAAATGAGATGATCGAGATGGTCCCTATAAGATTCTCCCCTCTCGTTGGCCCCAAGATTATAACTAGCACCGAGGGTATAATTAAATCAAAAAATATGAGGAATTAAAATTTATGGTAAGTGGTGGAAGATAGATGTTATAATTATAATATATTAAATTTTTTTTTTGAAATATAAATGAGACCATGTGTTTATATACCTAATTTACTACATTACTAATCAATTGTGAATGAAAATACACGTTCCAAAAATGTAAGAATTATAGTTAAAATGAATCCCAAATAAGTGCTGCAAAACCACATGCTTCTAATATCTTTCCTGATATACAACAAAAACGTATAGACCAAAAAAATGTATTATATATATATTTATAGTGAACATTGTTGTATACTCAATATGTACCCTCACTAAAATTACTCTCCTACAAATGATAATGAAATCATGCTATGCATAATGAATCTAACACATCACCAAAATATGTATAATACAATCAAACACTCCTCATGTATATCACCCACAAAAAATCATAAAATAGATCAAATGTTATAGTAATTAATCATCATGGTTACCCTAATATTGCTTCTCCATTATTTTCCACCTCGTCCCCATCATCCAAGTCCTAGGACAACACACTACAAAGGAATGCTGGACTTAAAAAAGAGGGTTATGTATCACAACATGTATCCCATGTATCAAATCAATGATTTATCCAATCCACAAAACCATATAGTAAATGAGTAGTTTTTGGATCAATCACAAATTTAATAAAATATATCTCATATAGTGTAATTTTACTTAGTCCATCACAAGGCAGACATCGGGTAAGGCACCTTAACCACCATAGTGCAGACATTACGTACATTTAAAAACACCATCGATAATATATGTAGAGACACATGTAACAAAAATAAATAAAATCCATTACATCCCTCTACACACATATATGTGAAACTAACAATCAGGCATACTCTCAAATACAACTACCAAGCGAAAATAGTAGGCTGGAAATGGTTTCCAGCCACTAATCCTCACCCCCAGAATGTAAGGGAATACAACCTCCTAGTGTTAACCACTTTCTGTAAACCTATCAAAAATTAGCGGGGGTAGCATATGAAATCATAATATATATATATATAATACAATATATCACACAACCATATAATAGGAATAACATAGTCTTTGGATCAAATTCATCCATCATCACTCAATCATGATGCTTATACCAATAAGGACAATATATCATATTATCACAGATTCATTAAAAGAGCTTCAATAAATTATTTAGTTTCATTAATGTTATAAATTTATTTTATTTTATTAATTACCCATTATTTTTTCACAATATTCAATATGTAGTCATTTTATTAACCCTCAGAGTGATGTCCATTCTCTCTCGAAATAATTCAACCAAGTCACCTATTTCAAAAGATCATAAAATTTGTATTCTTGTAACAAAAACGACATGGGTTTATTGATTTATTAAAAATCCTTATACATTCCATATTTCTAGTTAATTAATGAATAAAAATAAAAATCCTCTATCACAAGATATGAAATCAAGAAAATTTAGCTTCCTCAGCATTGGGGAATATAATTTAGGTAAAAAAACATTCATCTGACCAATGAAAAGGGTCACTTTCATAGAAAATAAAAAATACGAACACCAATAATTATTCTCTACTTTGAAACTTTCAATAAACTCTCGTATCATAGCGAAAACCCATAAGCATATCACCATGAATCTCATAGTCATATGTATTAACTACTCCCACATTCTTAGGCCCCTATTCTCAAATATCATTGTCAATCGCAATATCAACCATCCTAATCTCATATATCATCAATAAATGATGAAAATAAACTATAATATTAAATAATGAAACATGTTTGTAAAATCAATAATTCTTTCCCTTATATAGTAATGGGATATCATAAACCCAAATTAACTACATACTACCTTTATTAAATTATAGAAAAATAACCAAAAAACTTGTTCATTAAAAAATTGGGTTTTTATATATTCAATTAACTAATTCAATATTCACTAGTTACAACTATTTGAATCCTATAAAAAACTATAAAAATATATACAAATATGATTCTTATAATAAATATTATTTCTACAATTATTTGATGACAAATTATCAATTAATGTGAATGTGATGATTATAATCATCATGCATTAAAATTATTATCATTTAATTCAAATCCATTAACCCATGTAATAAAAAACATTAACAAAAATATATTTATCATCAGTTTTATTACCCAAAATTTAGAAGATACACTAGATTTTTTAAACATTCCACTATATGTTCTTTATCCCAACAACCAATTCTAGATTTATATTCATTACAATTTTACATAGAAATAAACATGATAACCCAAGAAAAAAACATGATACCAATAATAGTATAGATACAACTACATTCGTAAAATCATTAAGAAAACCATTATCACGGTAAAAATAATCAACATGCGATGGCCTCATCCATAAATTTATTTCAGCATTTAATCTAAAATAATATTTTTTTAAAATCCCTTTTCTATTCAAAAGGTTATTATATAGTAACAATAAATTGTCATTAAAATATTTGAAATAAATTAATCTATTAGTATGTGAGCATAAAAATTATTATTTAGAGAAATGAACAATAATGTGGGTCTTTGATCACCTCACCCGCATGAAATTTATTCTATCCATGGAAGTCACACCCTTTAAAAACCTATAAAATGTCATGAAAAATCCATTCTAATAATCTATAGGATCATCTATAAGATTGATATTCGATACCCTTAGAATGTTAGCGGTTTATCCCCATCCAATGGGTATTGAATTTCCTTGAAAAACACACCATGTTTTCAAGGGGTGTAATGAATGAATTGATCAAATATATTATTTGGATAATATTTATGTATTTATAGACCCAATTAAACAGTAATAGCACAATGCCGTACAATGGGACACACTGTTTTAGTATATGACATGATGTATGTCGTGTCACAGTACGAGGGCCCTTTCCACAACAACCATAGGCCAAATTTAGGTAAAATATTCAATTATGATCCTATAATAGAGTATTTAGTGTCTAATTCATTTCCCTAATAACCACACCACTTATTCCCCATCACCATTATGTAGGTTAAACTATATCCCAACTACCTCAACATAAATACCGATAATTTAGATGTTACCTCATTATCTTCTATTCCATATCCTATTATCTCCATATCAAATATGTCGACCAAAGTCAATAGACATGCAGAGTAGAATACCTCTAATGTGTATCAATGACTTAATTGTAGTTTCCTCGTAATCATCCCTGATCTCCCACACACCACAATCATGATACACTATGATCCAAGAGCTATCCAAATATGGTAGCATTAACCTCCTTTTCAAAACCTAGTAATTTTTTTACAATTTCATCACATTTTTAATTATAAAACCAAAAAATATATAAAACCATATCTATGTCCCTCAAACACCCAAAACGAAGAAATGTAAGGGATATCATGATATTGGCCTTTACAAGATCTATACATCCGAACCAAAATACTTATCTATAGTTTAGGTATATTATAATATATCCTATGTATGATTCCAATGAATCATAAATCCTTATTAAGATGTTTTAGGGGATTTTCATTCACGATTTGATTATGTTACCATTGATAATTTTAATATTAGAGTCAATATCTTTATTTTCAATAGATTGTGAATCAATGATGCATTGGTTCCAATATGATATTAGTAAAACATATAAATTGTTTTTTGTTTTACATTCAATATAGATTCCATAAAAATATTTAAATTATAGATTTAAAAAAGAAATGATTTTGGTTAATTATTAAAAGTTTTTTAAGAAAAGGTTTGTATATCTGGGTGTTCATGAAGAAAAATTATTGCAAAGATAGATGCGATGTGTTTCATTTGATTTTATATAAATCTAAAATCTACATTTTTATTTGTGAAATTCATTAGAAAAATATACATCCGTCCTCATATTTTTTTTATAAAAGATGATGCAATTTAAAAAATTGAATGTGGAATGATATTTCACTTGTTTTGTAAAGAATGTGTAAACACAAAATTTTCACTACTTTTCAAAATAACACTTGATGACCTTTATTAGAAATGAAATTTCCTTCACATAAATTAGTGGAGGCCTATTAGGATATAAATAATTCTTATATAAATCTTATATTGGTTCTAGAAGCCTATGCCTTCATTAGTTTCATGGTTGTGATTCGTCAATGGATAAAAGAGAGTGTGTGTTATGTTACCTATTTTCACTAGTGGTGATGTTGGAGTTATTTAGGGTCTGTTTACCTTTATTATTTTCCAATGTTCTATTGGTTTTTTATCCTGGGTTGTTTTTGTATTTATGAATAATTTATTTCATTTCAATATAATGTTTATCCTTCTATGGATTTTGTATTTTAGATTGTTTTATTATACGCCTTATTTATTTTAAATTCAATTTTAGTACATATTTTTAATAAGGATGAGTTCATTCCTTAGGATAATTCTTGATACATATTTAGTTCCTACTAGCTAATGGGATTGGGACATACCATAAAAATATAGGTGGGATGAATTGGGTGATTGTTCAGAAAAAATCATGGGGTAGGTTATTTATGGAGATAATTTTAAGGGACCATGAAAATGTAAAAAAACATGTTCATGTATTATTATTACATATATTTCTCTCTATTGCACACTATTTATTTTATTGTATATGTTTATAATTCTAATAAAATGTTTTATAATGAAAAAATAAAATAAATTTTAAATTATTAAATATTTTAAAATATTATAACTAGATATCATATTGTGCGTATAATTCTTACAATAAATATCCCATATATCATAACACTAATACATTATATTTCTCGTGTATTTTAGATAAAAAAATATATTATTATTTAATATAAAAAAAAAATCCATGAAATATTTGGGTGAATATTTTTTCCCTACCATCAAACTATATATCTCATCAATGATTATTAGAATATCATTTTTGATTAGTAAGTCTCACATTAATATATTTTTAAATATATTGAATATTCTATGAAAAATAATGTTTATGACCTAATCCCAATAACATTACCTCTCTAACATCCTCAAATAATGATGGAGTTCTCTCTCTATTTTTATATAGAACAATGTTTGGTTCAATATTATTGTTTGAAATGAGCATTGTTCTATATGAGAACACAAACGGTGGGATATATTTCTCTAAAAATTATTTTAAATACCACAAGAATGATACATTAATACCTTATAGTGTCTAAATAATACTATCATATTAACCACTAGTTTAAGGCTGATATGTTTGGTTAAATATCACCTTTGTACGAAATTCTTACTGAAAAATCATATATTGCCTAATGGTTAATTTTGGATCTTAACATGATAAAATTGGGAGTTGTGTAATATGAAAAATTATCAATTATTTTATGTATATCCTTAAAAATAGATTATGTGTGAACTTTTGTCCAGTAATAATCACGTTTTTTTGTCATTATATGCCATTCATCTAGAAGAAAAATTGATTTTTTTTAATTTATAGGTATTAAAAAAGCCTAATAGGTAATACGTGTTGATGTTATACCTTTACCATATTAATAGCGGTAAAGTTTTCAACATCCCCTTCAAGTTTCAATTTAAAACCATAACATGAAGGTAGTTCATCAATTATGTTATAGAAAATACCAAAAAAAATCATATTGTCTCATATAAAGTTATCTTTAAGATCTAAATGCATCATTTTCATTATTAAGTGAATAGAGAATATGGGTTTACTAAAATCATATATTATCTCCTTCGATTCTATTATTGATAGAACACATTTTTTTTATAAATAATATATTCTTATCATTATCATGGATAAATTATGTAATATTTTTTTCTTATTTTATAACTTTATATAATATAGTTTTACCTTATTTATTGTCACCTGGATGAGGGGTTGAGTAATAATACATTATAGGTAAGACTATATCTTATTTATTATGAGATTCATGTATATACTTTTCAAATAAATTTTTATTTTCACATTTCAATCATCCTTCGAGAAAAGGTATAATAATAATCTGTAGTCACATTATTAGACACATTTTTTTCATTTCAATGGTGGTAATTAATTTGGTAATCATAAATTTATACTATGTCAAATAATCATTGTTATCCCTAATTTAGATGCTTCTATATAGATAAATAATTCCGGATCTTTTGACGAATATTTATATCATACTCCTCTATCTAGATTAATAATTACTCTAAATTTCAAAAAACATTTAATTATTCTAGTTCCAAATCATTTATAAGGTAATTTTTTATTTCTCACATTAATTAAAAAAATAATAAAAATCAAGCATGTTATTTTTAAAAACAAAACATCCATATAAATTGTATTATGATTTGATGTATATCATAAACCCTTACAAAATATAGGGATTTTTTAATGTAGTTATAATAATAAAAAATATATTAATATACAAGGAACTATCATTAAGCATTTCAATTAAATGAATCATGACTTCCATCAGGGTTAACATGGCTTATGAATGTGATAAGTTTGTGATATTTCTTATAATTTGTTTATTTAATCATGTTAGTAAAATAAATCTAGGGATATATATTATAATTGTTGAAAATTTTCATTATTAAATCACCATTATGTGTATGAATAACATATATACGTTTTCTTGTGATCATAGAGCCAATAAATGATATTTTAACATACAAAATTTAAACGAAATGAATTTTAAATGTCATTTATATTTTATATTGTAATTTAAAACATCCTATAATTCCATTCATGTTAAATTTTAGTCATAGAATATATATATGAATTTGATATATATATATATATGATAAATTTATCATCATAATATATAATTAATTGGATCATTAGATTAATTAATAATTTTGAAGAATGTATATTTCCTAATTTAATTAATAAAAATTCATATATTTTATATCTTGTATCAACATTTTTTTAGGTTTATATATTATTGAACTCTTCTATGATGATATCATAATAGAATACCAATCATTATGAAACATTAATCCATAAGAATTTGATGAATAATGTCTTCAATATGATATAAATGGAATTTTTTTCTTGATCATGATATTCGTATTCTCATTGTAATGAATGGAAGGAAACATTGATCCATGATTTTTCTTATCAAATATGATGCGTACACCCCCCAGTGAACTTCTTGAATATATAAATTACTTGTTGAATTCCATATTCAATTATCGATTAAATTTAACATATTCAATTGGGAAACTATAAAATGTATATTCATTGAATGGATAACATCGTGAAAGTGTTAAATTGATAAAAAATCCTCAATGTATAGATGATGATAAATAATCACCTAAGTAAAGTAATTGAAATTCTCTTGTATAATTTCATTATCATAATTGTTGAGTTGACACCCAACCATTGTTAATTGTTACTATAATTACTAGTTAGTTAGACACCATTAAGCAATGAGGATATTATAAGGACTTCAAAATAATCATAAAATTATAAAATGACCATAGGATGATTTTGGATATGAAATGTGAATTCCATATTCTAGTAATTGATATAAGTTTTATGTAGAGAGATCTATTACATGGATAATATCATATATAATTACACTAATGGGTGCAAAATTATATTTGGAGTATTTTTCATTTAAAAAATATCATGGTTCTATGATTTATATTCTTTCGATAAAATCATCTCATCATAATGTTTTTTCCTTAATAATAAGATATAAAAAAAATTAGAATTGTAAAGACCCGAACTCTCTAAATTATATATTTTTCCAGAATATATGATTGTTTCATGTTATATACATTTTTACCAAAAAATATAAGAAAAATAAATGAAATTATTATCTACAAAACAATTATCATTACATTAGTCATCTATGAAACTAATTAATATTCCATGCATTAATACTACAAAAAAATATAATGTAGTCCTGCTAAAATGGGAAATTAAAGATCACCTGATTCTACAAGAATAATTTTCCAAATAAAAAATCTATCAAATTAAAAATAATAGTATCCCAATAAAAATATTCAGAAATGAAAATATAAACATAAATTAAAATATAATGATTTTTTGTGGAAAAGAATGAAGTAGTATTTATATAGTATTAGGGGATAAGTGACAGCTGGTATTCGATTGTTATATAACCATTGGAAAATATCATAATTTTAAAATATTACATTGAAAGAAAATTTTACCATTATAAATATTATTTATTAAAATTAATTACAATAGATAATTCCTAACAATGAAAAATTGACGGCCTCAACCAGTAGAGTCATGTCGTTGGAATCCCATTTGTTTAAACATCAGAGGGAGGAATCATAATTAGGTATCTCCATTGTATAGGTCCAATTTGGTCTTCAATATGTAAACCCTGAACGAAATTTACTATGGAATAAGACCAGGTAAGTGGTTATTACATCTTTGGTCAATGTTAGTCGAGTAAGAACACGAAACTGCCATCATCGCACACCTAACCCTTTTGGTGTATTGGGGTGTAATAAAGGGTTATACGTCCAGAGTTTAGTTAAATAATGTGTAACATCCATTTTATATATTGAATTTTTATTCCATAAAATCCTATTAAGAAAAAGTTTTCATAAAAATATTAGTTTTATTTTGATATTAATTTTATTATTTGATTTTTGGATGAAAAAAAGAAACACAATTATATTTTTTTCAAAAATATATAATTATTTTTTATATATAAAAAAATTACCCTTAATATTATTTTATTAATTAATTTGTATCTTTAAACAATTTTATTTTAATAATAAGGTTTACATAATGTTTTAAAGGCTTAAGAATTTGTCTTATAAATGTTAGAACTCCAATTATGACTCAAAAATTTTATTTTGAGTAAATACTAATTTTTATATTTGAAAATTAAAATTATCATATTTATAATATTTTATTATTATATATATATATATTTAAAATCGTAAAAACTACATTAGTTTAAGGTGAATTATGAGAACTTTCAGAAATAATATATTTCTTCGTGCGTAATAAAAAATACAATTTTATTATTTTAATACATTTTATGACATTATAATTATGTGATTTTGATTAAATAATTAATTAAAATTTTTCATAGACCAAAAATATGTTATTTTATAAATATTAAGAATTTTAATATATTTTATTAACAATTTGAAACTATATGTTACTTTCCAACGAAAAAAATGACAACTGGATTTTTGAACTAATTTCTTTATTGAATAATTTCTTTAACCTTCCAAAAGAAGTATTAAATAAATTTGTTCCATTATAGAGTATTAATTTATCAAAAATTATGATCCAAATTTCCATAACTATGAGAAAAATCTATGGGAAATCCTATGTTATTACAATTTAAAAAAGCTAGTTTTCTAAGACCTATATTTGGATATTATTATATAAATCATCATCTTCTCTTATAAAATCTCACCCATTTCCCCATTTCCCAACTTCCATGACTCCCAATCCATCATTCATGATGTTCTACAGATTTTCCACCTACGGATTTCACTCATGGTGTCCTCAATCTCTAAAGGGTACATCATCATGTTTTAAGAACAACAATTCATCGTAAGGAAATCATCACTTACATTTTCAATTGAAGAGTCATTTTTGTTGTATGTATTTAAATTTCAAATAAAAATATTTTTCCACTATTTATCATCCCACTAATATGTCAATATCACTTTATGATGTAGATACTCTTACCCCCACTCATTTTATCATTTTAAAAAACCATGTTTTATACCCGTCATGCTGCTAAATTTTCTTCTCAAATTATCCACTTTTATAAGAGTTTTTCTATTTTATTTATTTCATTACCCATAACTAATTATTTCATATTGAATACTAAATTATTTTTAAAAATGTATATTTAATTCCAGGATATTAAAATATGAAACCCACATAATCTTTAATGCATTTAAAATTACATAATTATAATGTCTTTAAGCTCTTTTGAATGTAAATTTTTTGATAAAAACCCAATTATTTATTCCGAACTATATATTAATGAGATGATTCATTATGATATATTTGGATCATAAGATATTGATACATACGAATGGTGTTACTTCATTTCCATCTAGTCTATTTGGTAATGTATATAATCTCTATAGATGACATGTGATATAGTACCTTGGTGGATAATATTGGTAGGTTTTATTGATGAAACATTGGTGATAATACTTGGAAAAAATATTATTAATGTCTCAATTATATTTTGTAGCAACATTTAAATGTTTTTATTGAGGTTCATATTTTTTGATATTCCACAATCTCATGCATTAACATTATTCTTTTTTTCATATTGATGTCTCTCAAGATCACAAGTTATATGCCTCTCATTATTATTTCATTTTTTGGGATTCATGCTCACCCCTTTCCATAAATGTTTACCGTAAGATATGAGATTTATTAAATGAAACATATATTGAACAAATGAAGAATTATTTCATGTTTTTTATAATAATTTTTTTGGTTTTACTATGTTATGTACCTTATTTCCATGAAACTAAACATCAGAATATAATCTGTTTTTATAATGAAATGAAATTCTATCTCATAAAGGTAAGGATTTCATTGTTGGAATCAATGGATAATTTCTTTATTTATAAAATTAGGCCTTGAAAACATTAATAATAACAATATGGAAAAATCTAAATATATTAAAACATCATAGTATTTTATTGATGATTTAAGAAAGTGGTTTTAGAGAAAACAAATATCTTTTGGATATAAACAAGTAGATGTGGATTTACCATAGATATACATAGTGTTGAACCACTAAAACACCACATTGATAAAAAATTGAATGGGAATTAGTTTATAACAATAGAACTTATTTAATAACTACTTTAACACTCATATATGTTTGGTTAATCACATGTATTTTATGAACCATTTTGATGGATATTTGAATTTTTTTTTGTTATTAGATGTAATTATTAACATATCTAATCAATATGTTTTAAGACATAAAAACCCATTAGAATTATAATATTCATAAAGGTAACATGTTTCTCACATTTGTTTTCTTATTTTATAAAAATGGATGGAAATCGGTGAGACTACATAAACGTTAAGTGTAATAGATGATTCACTGATGGAGAACTGATGGATGATAAAATGGAAAAATTCTTGATGAAGATGATTAATCTAAATTGTGTTGTGAAAAATAACATGACTCAAGTCGAGAGACTGGATTGACCTCGAAGGGAAAAAAATTCCATTTAATCCATCATTCATCAAAGACCACCTCCATTTAGTCGATCTATAGACTCTTTGATTTGGAAATAAAGGAAATTAACTATAGATAATATCTTTTCCATAGTCCATTATTACGAATAATAGAATATCTCTTTGGTAGTCTTCCACTTGAATGGAGAATATAATTAGTGGTGGAAATATATTATAAACATAAATACATATAGGGATATTGATTCTATATAGGAGGAAGACTTTAGGGGAATTATTTTTTATAAATATTTTCCCGTATGATGAAAATGAAAATGGATAAGAAATTCATTGATCTAAATAATAAGTAAAATAAATCAGTGTGAGTCTATGAAATAATGATTACTATACTTGTTCGATACACCTCAACAATAATTATGGTTCCTAATAATATGGTTGATATATTTTATAGTGGATTGGGACGCCATATGTCGATGAATCTAGATAATTGAGGCTACCAAATCTATGAGGAGATGGTGAAGAGTTCTATAAATGTTCAACAGAAGTACGAAGAGATGAAACATCCAAATAGATCGAAAAAAAGAAGAGATCAATGGAGACAAAATCATATATGGACTTTGATCATGGAATAGTAGGAAAAAATATGTGACATCTCATTTGATACATATATGTGAAGATAAAATGAGGGAATTAGTTTTATTAGTATTGGAATTTGAAACCATGTGTGGATGAGATGGCCATATAGCTTGAATAATTAATGGTGAAGAGAATCAACACCTTCACAAAACTATTAATATATGAAAAAAATGTGAATACCAAAAAATAATTTCAAAGCCTTATGTTTGGATTGGATTGGATCATTTATATTCATTTTCCAAAAAAAATTAATTGGGGGAAACCACCATCAAACTATGTATAATAAAAATATCATGTTTAGGGATTTTATATCATGATGGGAAAAGTGTATACTCCAAATAATGTGGTGGTAGGGACACTCATTAATATCTTAATGAAATAAATAACTTTTCTTATTGTCGTTCAATATTTTTTTATTTCATTTTTTTGGAAATAATTCAGAATTAGTCCTTGAACATATAGAAGTATCATTATTAGTCAGGACTCATCGAGGAATTATCCTAGCATAAAAAGTGTATAGAGACTCTACTGATAACATTGGTGAGTATAATATGGTAAAAAATATAGTTGAAATTCCCATTTTTTAATTTTATAATATTACAGGGATAGACTATATGTCAATTTATAATTTTACAATATTTAACATTGAATGATATTTCAGTAGTATTGAATGCACCACCCACAATAATTTTCAAAGGGTAGATATCCCATCCTGAAATTTTCTTAGAAGTATCTCATATAACATAATTTATAGAGATTATTGGTGAAGAAAGGTAATAAAATGAATTTATAAATATAGATAATGTTCCTATGATTCAACAATACATTGGATTATTTCTTAAAGAGTTACCTAGATCTCCCCCTGAAAGAGAGGTATAATTATCCATTTAACTAATAACTAGATCCAATCTGTTATCAATGAAACCATATAGAATGGAAAATACGGAGTTAGTGTAATTAATGAAGCTACATAATGATATTATAGAGAATGGTTTTATTGGACCATGTGTGGATCCTTTGGGAGAAACTATTCATTTTTTGAATAATAATGATGAATCCCAATTACAATGCATTTATTATCAATAGCATAAAAGGATCACATTGATGAAAAATTACCCTCTCTCAAGGATTAATGATTTATTATTCCATCATTATGGGGATAAATTATTCTCCATGATTTCCCTTTGATCTGGGTATCATAAATTGTTAGTGAACAACAAAGAAATTATAAAGGATTCCTTCGGAATAAGATATCGTAATTATATGTTTTTTCATATTCACTTTGGAAAGACTAATTCTATTATTATATTTACATATTTTATTAATATAGTTGTTATGACTGTCTTGATAAAATTTTGGTAGTTATTATTGATGATATTATGATATACTCAAAATGTTAGATGGATGATGAGGATAATATAAAATATTTTCTTGGGAACTCTAAGGATGTATATTTTTTTTTGAAAATTTATTATATTATATTTATTTATATAAAATGATACATTATAATATATTAAAAAATAAAGGAACCTAAGTTCACTCTGTGATGAAAAAATCTATTGAGGTGTGGCCTCCTTTTATTATAATAACTAAGATTCTTAGTTTCCCAAGATTAACATAATATTATAGGCGGTTTGGGAAAAAAATTCATGCCTTTTTAAGCCCCTAATATAGATAACTCAAAAAGGGGATTTATTTTATCTAGAAAATAGTTTGTGGATAATGTTACCATGAATATAAGAAGATATTTATTAATGAAATGAATTTAATTATACCATTTTAAAATGAATGATTATATCTTTATATTGATTCATCTCTAAAATGACTTTGGTGCATCCTTATGAATAATGACATAGTTATTTCTAATTTGTCTTGACAGTTAATTCCTTAGGATGAGGATTATCTTACACATGACCGAGAGCTAAATATATTTACTTTTACCTTAAAAATATAGAGGTACTATATTTGTGGAGGGATATGTGATGTATTAACATAACACAAATATTTGAATTATATTTTCACACAAAATAAATAGAACATTAGACAAACGAAATGGTTGAATCTTTTTAAAACAGTAAATCTTCAATTCATTATCACCCCATAGAGGAAACTATATTCATTGATTCATTAATTAGAAAATACACTATTCTTTTGCAAATAATAATGATTCATGTATATCCTTTGATCAATGACCATGTATAATTGAAAATGAGAATCCTAAGGGAATGAATATCATCAACCATATCCCAAATGATTTCCCCACCATCAATATTATAGAATATGTAGAAAAATAATATGGAATATATTTATTTATAAAATAAGAAATGGTATATAATGAATGAAATGTTTCCTTGGATAAGTATACATCAAGAAAGTATATTTAAATTTCATACAAGGATATGCGTTCCAAATGTCTTAGATTTAAAAAAGGATTTGATCAATGAATCTCATAGATCTATATGATTTTATACATCATGGATGAAATAAAATGTCTAGTGACCTTCGTGATCATTATTTGTGGGATTATATGAAAAGGGGGAATACTAACCACACTACAAGGTTCATGGAACATTAAAATGTTTTTTCAGAGTTATAACTTCTTAGAAGTGTATTGTAACCATAAAAATACCTACATGGCAGTGGGAAAATATAATTTTTGACTTTGTAGTTGGTATCCCAAAACATTCAATAGAAATAATGTGATTTGTGTTAATGTTGATCATCTCACCATGGATTCCCGTTTTCATCGCTATTCAGGAATATTTCTATCCGGAAAAATTCACGGAGATATAAAAAAATTAATTGGTGAGGTTTCATATGGTTCAACATTCTATCATTCAGGATCATGATCCAAGGTTCACATCTAAATTTTGGAGACGCCTTCAATGTTGTCTAAATATTTTATTGATTTTCATTACGACATGCAAACCCCAAACTAATGTTAAATATAAATATACTATTGAAAGAATTGGAATCACTAGATGATGTTTTTTTAACATATGAATGTTTTCCATAGATAAATATGTGATATCATAATAATATTACAATATTATAAACAATGGCATTCATATAATAGTCGACAAGGAGAAATACCTATGTCTCATAACATAATTGTCTATGATAGTCACCCTTGTCCTATAACATAGATTTATCAAGATATATAAAAAATTTCCAATTAAATTTACGGGATATGTAAATCCATTCTATCCCATAAGGAAACAATAAACCATACATACATGTACAACATGAATATCTAGAAATTAAAAAATCTTCTATATCATGATTTATATATGATAATGAAGTGGGTTTCATAAAATATATCAAAGAAAACCAAGATAAAAAAATTAAATAATTTTATTAAACAATATACATTGTTTAATATAATAAATATTAAAATATTTTAACATAAATGGATGTTTAAATTTATCAAAAAACATTAATATAATTTCAAAAAATTCATCAGAATCATGAACGTATATTCATTTTCATTTTAACATTATTATTTTAAAATGTATTGATTACTAAAAAATAGTTACATAATGAAATGATAATTAAAATATTTTTTAGTAAATAGATTAATAACAACAATTTAAATGGAAACATCATAATAATTATAGATGAATGTAGTGGGTTAAAGAAACTACATAATAATATGAAATGATAAGATAGAGAAATATTTATCTCCAAATGATGTATATTAAAAAAATACTAAAATAGACCATAATAATTTATTAAATTAAATCATGTGATATAAACTAAACCAATGAATATCATGAAAAAAATAAATTTTGAAAATAATCTATATACAAATTAAGAGAGATAAATATTATTCCCCTAAAAAAATAATATTTTATTTATGAATCAATGATAAATAAATTAGTAAAAATTGAAAATCAATTATCCAAATAATAATTAATGAATTTTTTGATTAAAATATTGTGTAGAAAAAAATTACCTAGAGTAATTTTAAATATTAATAATCTTAAATAAAAATAATTATTGAGATATAATTTCCTCACCTTTAGTCTTTACATCTTCAAAAATTCTCTAACTCCCAATAAAATAAATATTCAAATATTAATCAACTATTTAGAACCCTTAGTTCATATAGATTAAAATTTATTAAAATAAATTAGATCCACTTATTCCATATATATTATCTTTTATAAGTCATATTCATCATCAAATGATAGGGGTTTAGATTTTTTTTACTTTTTCCATTATCATAGATTTAATTACCATTAATGTCGGTGTAATCTTATTATTAATATGATTTATTAATTCAATTGTCCATTTGATGAATATTTGTCATAAACCAGCATGGTTTAACAAACCATATTACCTGGATCCACCATTGACAAGGCACGAATAATATTCTATATCACAATTGGCTGGTGATGAGCACCAAGGGTGTCATGCATAATCACATGGAAATAATTTCACCCTATAAATTTCAATAATAAATTAGTGTGATATTAATGGGGATCCGATATAGTTTATCCATACATTGAACTATAACCCACAATTAAATTAATATGTAAAAAATTATAAATAAACTAATAAAAGAATAACCAATATAAATGACTAAATACCCATATGATAATAAACATAAAATAAGATATCTAATGGGTTATTTATTTGAAAAGTTCAAAAGTACATAAAAAATTACACTAGGTATGCTAGAGTAACCATCCAAGATAATCAACTAAACCTAATAAATCATGTGATAATCACCTTGTGATGATATTTCACCACTTGATCCTAATGATCTGACAACTGATAAATTAATTCCGTAAATAAAAATCATATAATAAACTACATATCTACTTAATAATATAGGGAAGCATGAACAATCATGTATTTATATAGGATTTATGCTTCATGTGAGTAATAGGCTGACAAAAATAAATGGTTTAATGACATTCCATTTTTAATATGTTCTATAAATCATTTTTTGAAATAAATTTAATGAAAAATTTATTTTTCATGTTTATGAATTTGTATCAATATTGGAGGGAATCATAATATATTATAAATAAAAATACAACAAATCATAAAAAAGATAATTAGATCATAGAAATAAATTTTCTAATCCTTTTAAAAATAATGAAATAAATATATTTCATTCATGGGAGAATAATAATTTAATTTAATAACCATCCTTTACTCATACTATCATCGTAAATAATTTTATTAAATATGGTTTAATCTAATATAATAAAAAATATGAACTAAATGATGATGTAATAATTTCTATAGAACAATATAAATAAAAAATATAAATTCATACAACTCAAAGATATACAATTGTCTGGATATGAATGCCAACATGAATGTTATATATGTATGATCATAGAAACAAAATAATAGCCCATAATTATTGACAAAAAATGGATAAATTGAAGTGAAAATTTAATAATTACTTATGATAAAAAGAGATAAAAAATGAAATAAAAAATAATTTATTAATAAATAAATAAAAGTCAAGTAATATATACGCTGATTTTTAACAAAGATTATATGATAGAGAATCCCTATAAATAGATCTTTAATATGGGAATCCCTAAAGAACAGTTGGGGTAGATATGGTTAGTCACACGTTGGGTTTTCTTCATTCATATATTAGGTAACACCAAATCCAATCACATGGTTTTCATTAAGTAGAAGTATATCAAATTCATTTTTCTGTAGTGATAACCTAACTAGTTGCAAAATAAAAATATAATTTTTTTTAGTAGTGTCATTGTTTGTTCAATATTTAATCCATATATAGAAAGAGAAACCCAAAGAAAAAAATATTATATTTCTTATAAATCTTAAATAATCACCCACTATACCTGTGAAACTAGATAATCAAATTTATAAATCTATTTAACAAAAATCAGTAACTTTTCATTAATAAAAAAACAATTTATCATAGTGTTAATATCCTATCTCACCACTATCGCCTTTAATTAGTATCCAATATTATTAAAATATGATATAAATCATATATAATAGAATATATTAATATAAATAATATAAATTAATGATTAATTATATAGGGATCAAACCAATGGTTTATCATGTGATATTAAAATGATTATGGAAAGGTAAAAAATCGGTCATTCTTGTTAATCTAGACATTTAAAAAATAAAAACAATATACATAAACCATTCTGATACTATTAATTTATTTTGAAATTAATTAAATGAACTATATTTGAAAAATTATTTTAATCCATCATTGAAATACATGCCTAATTAGTGGTGCTTTTGGGGTAGCACAGTCAACATACTACCGACCTGAGAGGGACTTCAGAGGGTTGGATCTTGTGAAAACTGTATCAATTCAGTTGATTCGTATTGTTAATGGTTGGGGATAACAATTATTTGAGGATTTTTTTGGTATTTTGTGAAGAGATTATAATTTTTTAGAGTTCTTTGTGCGATCTATGAGACAAGTTTATATATTATTTTTGAAATACCTTTTCTCCAAGTCTCTGATAACCTTTTATTTGATCTAATTGTCTAAGACATCATTTTTTGGGTACAAGTGTATTTGAATATTCAAAAAATAATTTGTTTCATGTATAACTTGATTAATATTTCTACTCATACATATGTTCTATAATAATTGTGGGTTCATCCTATAAGATGAGGGAGTATTCTAATAACTAGACTACTATTGTTAAAAGGTATGTCCCTGATGATCTTGTTTATTTGGTTCAGCCTCAATCCACTATTTTTTAATAAATTATTCATTAATCTAGATACTGTTTTGAAATAATCATTTCCAATGAGTTGAGGATGATTTTATTCAATTTAATATTTGAAAAATATTATATTAGATAAATGATACCATTAAGTTTTAAGTGCCCCCTCATATGTAGAGTCAACTATATGATTCCATGATTAGAGGATTCTGAGAATCTAAGGCTACCATAATCCTAATGTAATAAATGTTTTTTTATTAGGGATTCATGTAATTCATCTGGTTGGGGCACATTCCAATAAGATGATGATTTATGCATTTACTCCCTACATTATGAACTAACCCATTAGTGGATGGTGTTTTTTTTTCTAGAAATCATGAAATAAAATGTTTTAAATTTTTCAAGCTTATGATTTTTCTTATTATGATATTATAATAGATAATGAAGTTTGTTTTATTGGTTTTATTGATCAAGAACCCTCAAAAGTGTATAATGACCATACATGATCATGCTTCGTGGCCGCCATACATCATGAGATATTTTTAGGGTATGAATTTTAATTAAAATATCATGATTATGGGTTTGGATAAAGACTCTTTAGAGAGAATTCATGTTGGAGTAATTTTCATACGCAACTCCTCCTACAATCATTTCCTTGATTTAGAAATTGTTCATGACTAATGAGAATAAATATTTAACATATTGATTCAAGTAGGTTATAATTTTTCATAAGGATTGTTAGATTTATGTATTGTAAGAACAACTATAGTGATGACAGAACTATGTGTAGTGACCTTATTAGTAACAGCATGTATTTTAAAATTTATTTTCTTTTAAATTGGATTTGATGAAATATTTAGATATTGGGGAACACAAAATTAATTATGTGTGAATAATTCATTATTACTATAGAAAATCGATAGAATTACTATATAGTTAAATCATTTTGATTAGTAAATGAATTTAAAATATATAATGCATCCAATTAACATATTAAATTTGAATTTATTAAAAAAAAGTAGCTTTGAACTATTTTATCAAATTATATAAATGTGTTAAATTTAATATTTATGGGAAACAATGAAAATATACATAATTTATAAATTTAAAGTAATATTAAATAAATTCAATCCTTTATATTTATATAATGGTTATGTAATGATGTGGAATACTAGTCTAATAAATAATGATTTTGAGGAAATTTAATTATTGAAAAATTCAAATTATAATATATGTATTACTAAAATGTAAATTTATATTACTTTGAGTTTTAATATTTTGTAAATTTATTGTTTATCTGTGTAAAAAAAAATACATTTATAAATTGGTTATCAAATAGTTAAAAATGAAGATAAACTAATAAGAACTTAAAAAACGATATTTTTTGGAAAACCACTATAAATTTATATTAAAATATTAAATTCATCAAATTGTAATTATTTTTATGATCATATTTAATTTTTAAAATCTATAACTAATATAATGACACTTAATTATTATAAATTTTTCTAATGAATAGAAATTTTTTAAATGTGTTATTTTTTTATTAAATTTATTTTTATCATGTTTTTCATTTTTCTATTATTTAAAATTTTAGGAATATTTTAAATTAAATATATTTATATTTAGAATAAATTTTAATTTATAATTTTTTAATAATCATAGGGAAAATTTTTAGGATTTTTATGAAATGATCATTTTTTCAGTGCATAGTGAAAAAATACCAATTTTGAAACTACTACATTCATGACATTATACTGATATTAGAATGAAAAAACAGTTGGGCGTATTATTATATTCTTCACCTTTAATTGGTGGACTACCAATTGGTGTTTATTCTTAGAAATGTATTAGTAACAACATAGCTGATAAAAAAATATGACAATATATGGAAGGGTATACTTTTTCATTATCGTGACTTTTTTTAGCTGAAGATAACTAATGATCTATAGAATTGAACTGTCATTTCTCATTATTAATATGACCATCAAAAACCAATGTAAATCACCTAGGATCATAATATTATTTCCTATAGTCTATTATAAATTCTAATTCAATTCATCGACCCCATTATTGTCCATCCTGTAAGGATTATTTGATATTGGTAGAGGTCAATGTTTATTTTCAATTGATAACACAACCTCTCTATTAAGAGTAATTAAATGAAATTTTTCAATGAATACATCTGTATAAACCATAACCATAAGAATAAATTCAAAAATGATTCAATTATTTGTCTAAATAACTTTCGATAGATTTTCTTTCTCAAAACAATACATGTTGGACTCCAACCCATCAAGGATTACAATTATGCTTTTATCCCATATATTTCATCACATCAAGAAAAATGGATGAATAATTCATTGGTGTTCTATATGGGTTTAACCATAAAACCGTATTCGTGATTATGAATTTTAAAGGTAAAAGTAAAATTAAGGCCTAAAAATATGAATTATCATTTAAATGAAAAGGGTTTCAGAATAAAGTCTTATAGAATAAATAGGGGGAGATTGTAATGGATACCATGAAATAAGGTATGACATAATTCTAGAATATTAGTGGGTTACTAGATAATCATATGACTACAAATGAATATTATAAAAATATAATATATAAAAAACACGGGAAAACTAAATTTGTAATTAATCTCTTAAATGGGAATTTTGGAAAAATGATAGAGTCATTAAAGAAGATAGGAAAACAATAGTCTCCATAAACATAGTTTTGATAAAAAGGATCATAGATATAAAAAATATTTTTCAGAAAATTTTCACTTTTTATAATATTTATTCTAGATGTACATTATTGGAGGCATGTAAAACATATAAGTTCTATTTAATCAACTCCTCAAATGAAATTTAGAATTGAACCTTTAAAACATGTACACATGTACCCAAAAAATTTGAAATATTGTATTTCTTTGATAAATATATATACCTAATATATAATATTTTATTAATAATAATGTATAAATAATTTTGTTTAAATAGAGATAAGACATAATATAGAAGAAATGTAGTGTTTCAAAGACATCCCCTATAATAGGCTCTATAATCATTCTACAATAATTTTTAATTTCATAAATAATAAAATAAAATTAATTATTGAATTAATTATGTAAATTATATATCATAATTTAAATTTATTTAATTTTATTGTGTTCATTCGCACCTATTTTTATAAGTTAAATATCTAAATATCCATGTTTCAGCGTCATTCATTCCATGTTTCCATGATCAAATCGCTGGTGGCCATTTACCAGTATTCTCTACAATTTGGACTGAAACTCTATAAGAAAAATTAAATCTTAGTAAATTAATACCCTAAAATTATATAGACTCATATATCCTTTTGTGTTCTGACTTTGGGCTTGTTCATTTAGATAAAAAATTAATGTTATTCAGTTAGATAATTTTGGTTATTTTACCAACAATCACAAATATGTACAATTTTATTCGATATTATGATTATATAATTTTAAGATGATCTGAAAAATTTATAATATAATTATTTAGTTTACTATAAACAGTTAAAATTTAATTTACTAACTTTTTTATGTATTATTAGGAAACAAAAACATATCATCTTTAGTGGTGGTGAGCTGACATAATGAGGAAAATTTTTAAATTAAATAAGAGGAGAAGAGAAGATGATGGGATTATGATATTACATTAACCCCATAACATTATAGTATATATATTATTATATATATTTATAAATTAAATATTGATTATGGGGTATTTTTGAGGAAGAAGAAAAAAATATTTTAAAAGAGGGTTCTTAAAAAAAAATCCCCCTGAATGTCGTCTCCTTGAAAAACTCCTTAGGGAAAATTGAATGGGTATTTTGGTCAGACAATATTTTCTATGAAATTGGGAAGAGGAATGTGAATGGAATTGTAAATGATTTGTAAACCTCAATGGACTATAAGGTGTGATGAAAATTTGTTGTGAGGAGTGGTATTTATAAGCATATGAGAGGGGTTTTTGAATATTATATTTATTTGTTAATTTTTTCCCATGTCTATCTATAGTATTGATACCTTTTCATATATATAGTATGTTTTTATTTCACGTTTTAGGTAATGTGTGATTATACCAACCATGACTCATAAATTTGGTTTTTAAATTATAATATTACATACTATATTTTACAATATTTCATTATGCCCCATAAATTTAAATATTTTAAATAAATATAAAAAATGGCACTATTTTTTGTTATTTTAATTTTAAATATGAAATAAATTTAATGAGTAAAAATTAAAAAATTTATAAATTATATTTCTAAATAAAAACACTCATTTTGAAAAATAACCATTTTAATATTATTGTTGATTATTGAAACAATTTAAAATTAACCTACGGATTCATATAATTATATTCACATTTGAATACAACATAATTTTAATATATCAATCATTTATATGGAAATAATCTTTTGTTGAGATAACTATACTTACTATAAAATTTTAATTGAAACTCTTATGTTTAAAAAAAATAAAAACACTTAATTTATCATTTTTAAATTGTGTATTTACTGGGAGGATTTTTTATATATTTCAAGTATAATTTTATAAAAAAAAAATATTATAGTTCACATCCATTTGTTAGGTTACTTTTGTAATTGTCTTGTTACTATTATTAACTATTCTAATACTAATCCAATTTTTTTGATATTCTAATGGTCGGATTACTGTTTCGATGGTATGATTTATGATGACTGTATATGTTATATAATTTCTAAAAATACATTATATTTAATTAATTAGTTATTTATCCAATATTATTTTCAATCAAGGTTATATATATTTTCATTTTCAATATGAAAATTTTATTACCAATATTAATAATCATTGCAACATCATTGATCATGAGTGTAGTTATTATGGTGGATCAACTGGGTCAAAATTTACATATTTTAGTTAAATTTTTTATAACATTATATTATTATCAATAAATATGAAGATTTTAATTCATTATATATTATTTTTAATTTGATATACTCTTATTTTATTGGATCATTATATGGTTCATGTGATTTATGATATATTAGAAAGTGAGGAAGAGTTATAAGAGTGGAAAATATATTTATAATATTATTAAACATTATGTTGATCCTTGAATAATGAATATAAATTATATGATTATGTGTACGTGAAAATTTATTTTATATGGGAAACAACATGTTATCATAAGTGTTTATTTATTATTAATTATTCCACAGTAAAATGACTTATTTATTTATTCATGTCAAATACGTATTTCATGACTCATGAATTATGATCATTAATAGGTTTTGAATATATTTTGTAAGTTATGATTACATTATCATAAACCAATGCTTATAAAATGATCATTTGTTGATATTACTTATGATTACAGTTTTTAATCATTTGATATCTCCCTTTCATATATTTACATTCCCCATGTTATGATGTGTGGTATTATATTGGAAATGTCTATAAATTATTTTATGTATGATGATCATTATAAAATATTTTGATGGTATTTCATGGAAATAAATGATTTTTCCCACATCCAAATGAATTAATCCTTTATGAATTTATGTAGTGTATTTTATGATATTTATTGAATATTCAAAAAAATATGTATTATTTATTTATTTAATAAACTGGTCATCTTATATTTATCATAGGTTGGTTTGGATAATTTTATAGACTATTAACAAGAAAAAATTAGTGGAAATCATATGGATTTGACTACATATATGTTAACATTTATATGTTTTGGTTTATTATCAATTTTTAGGTATTGTATAAATTAAATCTATATCCCGATATAATCATGATTATGGAGGCTCTAACATAAAATCATATAGAGTAATACCCAAAGAAGGGGTTAGTGGGTATTAAACTGATCATCATTGGTTTTACGTAAAAGAGTCATATCATAATAATTGTTTTGATCCTATACAAGAATATTATTTTTTCATTCACTAACTCTTTTTGAACCATTATATTGATTTAGAGGAAAGGATATATAATAACCAATGAAAATATATTGTGATATGAGATGAACATAATGTGTTATGGGTTCAAATAATTTGACATAATTTTTGGAATCATTATAATTATTCTCATAATGATATTATTTCGTTCTAGTATTATCATATTTTTATACGCACACATTTTTTTTGTTTTTATTCAAAGACATGGTCACAGAAGAGTCCATTGAAACATAAAACTTATGACCAATGAAATAACCATCTTGGTTAAATAGTAAATGAATTGAGAGATGGAATTAAAAACCATGTGATTAGGAAAAATCATATATCACAAATTATTATTAAAAAAATATTAGTGAGTTTAAGAATAAAGTATCTGAATGAGCCTTCATAATTCCTAAACCAATACAATCTCTTCTCAAGAACAAAAATCAGGGTAATATTAATTCGGGACAAGCCCCTACATCCATGACACCTTGGGAAGGTGCAGTGGAAGATATTTACTCTTTCACCCATTCTAGCCTCAAAATCATTAAAACCCAATTTGGTTAACTTGCATCCCACCTGATCCAAAAAAAAACAATCAATTTATTCCCTACTCCCATCTCAGCCATTACCCAACCCTAAGGGTAAATTAAGTGCAATTTCACTTAGATTATGGAAGAAAATTTTTATTCCCAAGATAATTTTTCCAAACCCTATGAATGTTGACCTCAAAAATGAATAGAAAAAGAAACATAAAAAATAATCTGAATCGATTATCTCACCTCCATCCATTCTACTTAGGAACCCAATTCCTTTTCTTCATGCCATTTCTAATCCAAAGAAGTCTGTTGTTCCTAATCCTGAATGATTATTCTCGATTAGATGTGTTGAAGTCAACAAGCCCCTCTTAGATGCCATAAAACAAATCCCTATGTATGCCATATTTCCTAGGGAATTTTGAACTCTCAAAGGAAACTTAGGACCTTCGAAAATGATTCCACCCATCAGTCTATTTCCATCCATTGCAATGATCCAAGGACCTATATGATTACAATCCAAATTGGATGTTCTAGATTTGATGATTAACTTATAGACCTAGGAGCCCCAGTTAATGTCATATAAAAATCTATATTCTAAAACCTAGGCCTTGGTCCCTTACATCTGAAAAGTGATTAAATTCAATTGGATAATCAATACACTACTAGTCCTGGGGGTATAATTGAGGATGTCCTTGTTTGTGTGAATGATCTTATCTTCCCTGCTGTTTTATATGTTCGTGACAAGGAAGAATAAATTAACTCTTCTCAATATCACATTATTATAAGATGAGTATTCCTAATGACCGTGATTACATAGATATTTGTTTATTTGGGCATCTTATCTAGGGAATTTGGGGACCAAATTGTCATTATCAACATTTTATAAGCCATGCGATACCCATGTGAGTATCACTCTTCATTTTCAATCCATGATTCTGAGGTCACTTCTGAGAGTCAATTGAACCCATATCAATCATTTTCTTCAGGTTCTAATAAAAAAATATCTTATGATATATGCATAATTATTAACCAAGTAAAAAATGGTGAAGTTGATGTAGACCTTTCATTCATAGACAAAATCAATCTATGAGGAACATTAAAATCATCTTGAATCCCACATAAACTATGATCTCTACTGCTCCACATTGGATAGTATTGTGGAAAATGATTCTGAAGCAACTGAAGTCTATTTTTCCATTCTTGAGTCGTGTAACCCACAAATAAAGGATTATATTGATCTGAATCCTCTTTCCGAACACCTGAAATAAGAATTCATTTTCCTTGATCACTGTTATATTTTCATTATCTTTGCTTCTCATACTGAAATAGAGGAGTCCAAACATCTTCCAATGTTAGAGGAAAAGAAAAAGGACCTAGGATAGAAACTATATAACATTCCTGGAATCATCCCTATCCTTTTCATGCATCAAATCATTCTTAAGGAAAAATCCAAACCAATTAGACTCCCACAGAGAAGACTCAAACCACTCATACTTGAGGTAGTTAGGGAAGAGATCACCAAACTTCATCAAGATGGTATTATCTACCCAATTTCTGACAGTTAATGGGTTAGTCTAATTGATGTTTTACGTAAGAATAGTGGGATAACTATTGTCAGAAGTGAACATAGATAGGTAGTCACAACTATAATGATGAACAAATGGAGTGTGTGCATAGATTATAGGAAATTGAATGTTGAAACAAGATAAGATCACTACCCTCTTACATTCCTTGATCATAAGCTAGAACAATTAGGTGGAAATTCCCACTATTACATTATTGATGGATACACCAGCTACATCCAAATCCCAATCACACATTAAGACCATGAAAATACTACTTTAAATTTCTCCATCGACAAATATACGTATAGTAGAATGGATTTTGTCCTTTTTAATTCCACATCAAAATTCCAGATGTGTACGATGAGTATCGTTTTGATTTAATTTAACAATGCATAGAAGTATTCATCGATAAATTTAACATTTATGGTTAGTCAATTTAATCATTCTTGAATTCACTCTCTCAATTGATTCAAATATATGTCAAGTGTAAACTAGGGGTAAATTTTGAAATATCTCACTTCATGGTTTCAAATGTGATTGTTTTAGGGAACATCATTTCAAAAGAGGGTCTTGATTTTGATCCTACCAAAATTTAAGTGATACAATCACTTCCTAAACCCACCCCTGTTTGAGACATCTTTTTATTCCTCGGTAATGCTGGTTTATATCGGCGATTCATCCATAAAATTAGTAGGATTTACCTCACACTCACTCGGTTTCTCCAAAATGATGTCACATTCCATTTCGATGAGGTTTTCCCAAGATCCTTTTTTGAACATAAAATTACTCTTACATATGCCCCCAATAACCCAACCCCGAGAACTGATCTTACCCTTTAAGATGATGTGTGATGCATTTGATAGATATGTATAGGTTGATCACTGTCAAAGAGGAATAAAAAATTCCTCATGTAATCTATTATACCAAAATAACATTGGATAAAACTCAATATCACTACATTGTGACTAACAATGAACTTTTATTTGTGGTTTTTTTTCCCTAGATAAATTATACCCTTATTTATTATGTTCCAAAAATCATCATCTTTATAGACCATTTAGCTATAAAGTTATTATTCCAGAAAAGTGATTCCAAAGCGAGGCTAACTAGTTGGATCCTAATGATCCAAGAGTTTGAACTTTACATAGACGATAGACTAGGGAAAGAAAACTCTGTATCTGTCCACTTGAGTAGTATTTCTAATTATTCTCATTTAAAATTAATTGATCCTAAATTCCCCATTGATCACCTGTCATCTATCACTCCAAAAATTACATGGTATTCACTAATTTTAAACTACATTGTTGTTGGTATTTTTTCTTGAATGTTTTACCAAATAAAAAAAAATGGAGCTGAAAAGTGATTCAAAATTATATTTTTGGGAAGGTAATAAACATTGGAAAACTGGGGCTGACATCGTAATTAAGAGATGTGTTAATGAAGAAGAAAATTCCCCCATCATATAATATTGTCACTCACATCACGGAGGTGGCCACTTTGGACCAAAAAGGAGATCTCAGAAGGTCCTAGTCACCGGATTCTTCTGGCCTAAAATCTTCAAGGACTCAAATGAGTTCGGAATATCATGTCCCACTTTACTAAAGTTTGGCACAATTTCAATGAGAAATGGAAAACCCTGAAAGAATTTAAATTTCTATGAGATCTTCAATGTTTGGGTCATTGATTTCTCTGGACCATTACCCTCATCCAATGGATTCCCATAAATTTTTAATACAATAGATTATGTATCTAGGCGGGTCGAGGTCAAACCCACTAGAAATAATGTTTCATATACTGTTTGTGAGTTCATGAATAAACACATCTTCCACCAATTTGGCACACCATGTGCCTTGATAAGTGTATTATGAACCCATTTTGTAATAAAACCATGTAATATATTTTGAAAAATAATTTTTATATACAAAACAACTCATCTTCATATCACTATAAACAAATGGCATGGCTAAACTTTTTAAAAGAGAAGTGAAAAGAGTGCATGAGGGAATTGTAAAACCCACCAAAAAAGACTAGCCTAAAAGACTTAGTGAAGCACATTGGATTTATCGAACTAATAATCAAACACCCATTTGGATGTCTCCATTTAGGATAGTTTTTGGTAAATCATGTCATTTTTCGGTTGAAATCCAATATAATGAATTTTGGGTTGTGAAATATTTTAGTTTTTATTTTGAAAAATCTGGTAAAGAATGATTATTGTAGTAGGCTGAACTAGAGGAGCATCGACATGATTATTATTAGAGTTCCAATATGTACAAAGAAAAGGATATGGTGCTTCATGAGAAACACATCCTTCGAATGGTATTTCATGATGTTGAAAAGTCAATTCTCTGAAATTCTCGATTTTGGAATCACCCATGTAAGCGTATTTCACATTGGGAATTTAATTTTTGTTCTTAATAATGTTTACCCATATGGTGTAGTGAAACTCCAAGACCCCTCTTAAAAAAGGACATTCACCATTAACGAACATCGGTTAAATCATCACCATGATAGGACATACAATTTATAACCACATCGACATCCATCAGATCTATAACTTCTAATGTATACACACTACTGGATGGAGACGACAACCAACCAAATCTATACCAGGGGAACCACTTTCCCATTAAATATTCATCTTCCTAATCTCTCTACCCCTTTTTCTTCTTCTTCCACATTTTTTTTCATTTTTTCAACACTATCATCAAAAAACATTTTATTTATCTTTATCTATCTCTTTTCCATGGGTGTGTATTTAAAAAACACTATAAGAAACTAACAAATAAAAATGATTTAAAAAAACCAAAAGAGTCATAATTATTCACCATATAATTTGGACATTTTTTCCAACCTTTTTGGGAGTCAAAAGACATGGTTTAATCTAAAGGATTTCTGTAGTTCTTCATCAATTTAGATAAATAATAATGTGTCAATCCAAAAAAATTATGAATAATCAATTTTTAATTTGGAAAATTATTTTTTCAACTCGTGGGGAACAAAATTTGCCTTCCTGCCACGACCATATGTGGCCATATTTTCAAAATGTGTTCCCCCCCCCAATTTTTTAGTCTTGATACTATGGACCTTAAAGATGAAGTTCGTACATTAGTGTGCATTAATATGATAGAGGAATTTTCTGATCCCTGATTAGAATTATAATAGCCAAATCACATCCCATTAACCATACATTAATAATCGTTTTTAATAACCCATTTGAGCCTGTGAAAACTTTTTCTTTGATAGAAACATTACATTCTTGATACCTTATCCAAACCAATATCATCATGGATTTTCATTGCATAATTTGTTAAAATTTATGTTTAGGTGGAATGGATTTCATTTTGAGTTCCCTTTTATTGATTTTACCCATGTTATTATATTTTTGAGTTGTATCATTATTTTACATGTGGGGGAGAGGTTGAAATTCAGTGGGGTTTGGGAATTTATATATATTTATCTTATATACATTATATTGAAATGTGTTCAAAAATAAATAAAAAATAAATAAAAGAAATGAAAATATGAATGGGTTGTGTCTTAGGTGGGACAAAAATAACTCTTCCTTAACATTTTATCTTATTATTACTATTAAAATTAGTATCATGAGAAGATAAAAGTTTTATTGGGAGATGAGTGTGAGATCTCTTTGAAGTTGATCTTTTGAAAAAAAAGACAAAAATGAACAGTTATGTTATTAGGAGAAGTTTTGTGGAATGTAAATATTTCATATTCTCATACACTTCAAATTTTCTTCCTCATTTGTGTCTTATTTAGTATTTTGATTCCCTTGTAAATATGTGTTTACAATTACCTTCATGTCTCATTTTATAAAAATGTGCATTTTTTTCGTGTTTGTGTTTTATCACCTTTTCATTTGTTTTAGATATCATCTTCCTATTGTCCCATAACCACAAAAATCCCCTAAAATTCCTCTTGATTTTTTGATCACAATAGGATAAGGAGTGTAAGGTGATATCACTAAACAACTCTATAATTTTCATTTTTGGTTGGTGAATGAGTGAAGCCCCATAAATTTATTTTATCATCATTAGAAGTGTATGTTTTGTGTGGAACCATTTTCCATTTCTAAAATTGATCATGAAAAAACTGGATCAGCCATGATAATGGAATTAATAGGCTCCACAAATAAGCCCAAATTTAATTATACTCTAGAATTTGTTGTTTATTATAAAAAGGAATCATGGATAAAAATTTCAAGGCCCAATCTAAAAAAAATCGGCCCAACTATTTCAATTAAATTCAGACAACCATTCTATATGAGAATTAAAACCATTATAGTATTAATGACTTTTATTCTGATATAGACATTAAATATTTCTATGATTTGGTAGTTTGAAATTAATGATATGGGATGCCAAATTTTTTGTAAATTTTTTTCGGATTTGAATTCATTTTTTTATTCATTAACCCATTCACATTTCTTTCTTCTAAATATTTTGGATTGAGATGGATAGATTATAATTGTTTACTAAAACCTCTATAATTTTTTCTCACTATGTGAAAATTCCTCCACTTTTTGAGAATAGACGTACAACATTATTATATACAACTTTGTAGAAAGAGATACATCGAGATTCACCTGTTTGGAAGTACAAATCATCGAGATAAATGGAGGGGTTATTTTGTAATGCAAACAATCCACCACCTTGGGCTATAAATAAATCCGCTACTCTTCTTTCATAAGGGTTGGAAATTAATAATAGAGGAGGATCTATTATAACAAAGAAGGAACTCCCAATGTCATGGGAGGAGCTTCGAAACACATGTATTCATTTGAGAGACCCTTCCTCCTCTATTTGATTCCATGTTCTTTCTATTCATTTTCAATTATAATTTCATATCTGTTTGTATATGTAATTTAATATTAATGAATTTTTTTTCTTCATAATATTTTATTATAATATATCTTGTATATTATAATATTTATTTTTTTAAATATTATAAATCAATTTGATAATTATTTTCCTCTTTCAATTTCACATTCAAGAAAAAGTGTGTTTTTGATATTCCTCTTCCACACACCTGTGTCTTTTCGATGCACCACTCATTTCTTATCCTATTATTTTTCTTCACTTATAAATTAATCATCATAAAAACAATGAACCAGATTACTAATAATTTCAATGTATGACTATATCTCTCATTGGGGCGAGGTAAAAGTTAGGTATGTCATGTGATTTAGAGAATTTTACCAATGAATATTGTTTGAAATAACCTTGTGTATGTTAGACTTAACATGTTATGGATTAACAAATTGTTTTTGTTTAACAAGTGGTTTACATTGATTATTTGATTAAAAAATAAACTGCCATAATGATGTACTGATTGATATTATAACCCTATGATTTGTTAAGGCTTGGATTATACCCTTAACACTTAGGAATTCCAATCAATGACATCTTTTGATGTCAGTGTTAATTTAATTACATATAAAGCAAGATTCAAGGATATCACTATTTTAAATACCTAATGATGAACTCAACCAAATATTTATCAAATTTTTAAATCAATAATAATCAATAAATCATCTAAATTATGATTTACAAAGAACCCCTCCCCCCCTCTATCAAAATACAATGCACTAAAAACAATCGACTATTAAAAAGTATCATCGCTGAGGATTCAAACTGAGTGCTTCTATAGACATTAGTAGAGAACATTTACAATACACTAATTGATTTAAAAAATACTTGTCTAGTTAAAGGTATATTCTATGTCAATAACTAATGTGGATATTGATGGTTAATGAACACTTATCGTCTTTTATATGTATTTTTTTCTAGATATTTTTTGTTAGAATATTACATATGAAAATATAATTATTCTTCCATAAGTGTTCATTGTTTTTCTTTGGATCACTTCTTTACACTCTTAATATAGAATCCATAAAAATTTATATGTAATTGAAGACAAATTTAATTTTACATGTCAAAATGTGATCATATTTCAATACATGGATGTAAATAATCTTCTAATATAAATTAATTTTGTTAAATTGGTCCAACTATCTATTCATTGGGGTTATTTTTCATAAATGGTACTAGAAAAACACAAAATTGAAGATATATCTATTATTTTTGTAATATGATGATGAATTTTCCAAATAAATTCTTAGTTTTCCCATAAACAATGATGTTTTTCAATAATACCAATGTCTTAGTTCACCATTATTTCACCGAATCTATATAAAATATAATCAATTAACATGTCAAAAATGAAGAAGAGACACTATTATAATCTAGAAAATGTATTTATATTCCACATTTCATCCCCATTGGGTGTATTTGTTCTATTTTATATGTCAAAAAATATGTCAACTCATTTTTACATTGATTTTCAAGATCTTAACAAAATTACTATCTAGAACATATATCCTATAACACATATTGATGAATTATTTCATACACATCACAATAATCAATAGTTCTCCAGGATATACCTTACATCTAGATATCATCAATTTCCAGTCATGAAAGAGGATATGATGTTATCCTCATATATGAATTGTAGAAAATATAAATTAATAATGGTTCCTTTTAGGCTTACCAATTACACTATTACATTCATGGATTAAATCAAAATATTATAAAGAGATTAGATTTATATTTTTGTTAGTCTTTACAGATGATATTCTTATATATTCAATGACCATGTACGAGCATGATGGACATTTCAGGAAAATGATAAAGTTATTTTGTAAGGAGAATCTTTATTCCAAATTTATCACGTCATAATCTTTTATATAGAATGTTTAGTTTTTAGTTCATATAATATCATGAAAATGTATGTCAGTGGATCCTTCAATGATATATATTATTGGGTCATGGCCCAGACTAACCTGAGTGACAGAGATAAGTTTTTTGTTGGACTGGATGTATATTATCACCATGTATTGAGAAAATTCTCACTACTAAAAAATCTAAAAAATAGGTTGACATGGAAGAGAAACATGTTTCGGTGGTCATATTAATGTGAGGAAAATATCATGTATCTAAAATAAATGTTTCACAATTCCCCTATACTCAGAAAACCATAAATTATATATGGTTTTGTTATCCATTGTGATGAATTGAAGAAGACACTATAATTTTTTTGAAGAAAAATGATATGGTGATGTATTATGCCTCATCAAAATTAAATAATCAAAATAAAATAAACACACAAATCATATATATATAAAAATATTAAATTTATAATTGAAAATAGATAGATGTTATGTTTTTTCTGAAATATGTTATATATATACAGACATATATCAATAAAATGGAGAATTATAAATTCACACAGAAAAAGATGAATATTTTATTATTGAGATGATAATAGATGATTATAAATTAGTAATTCTCCAATCATTAAAACCATTTATTTTTGAACAATGTAATTGATGCGTTGATTTAGCAGGAATTTTTTTTGTTCATTAATTGAATTAAAAAATATCCAATACGTTTAGATTTATAGAACAAGCTTCATGAAATCCCGAGAAAATGATATAAAAAATATTTAATTGAATAATTTCTACCCATCCATCTATCTGAATATTAAAGGGGATGCGAAAAAAGATTTGGAACTATAGAATTTAGTGAAAATGTTCCTATGTTATTGAATGATTTTTAAAGGATAATAGGTAATAATGATAGAGCATGTGTCTTTATAACACATGATTTTATGAAGGATATGTTTGATGAGCTCTTAGTTCATTGTTCATTAATCATACTACAAGTAAGATGATTCATAGATTTATAAAATATTATTTATGATGGTAAAACATTATAATTGATATTAAAAATTATTTATCATAATGCATCATATGTCATAAAGTTAGGGAAGAGAAAAAAATTATGTTGATACTATAACCCTCACCTGTTACATATTGGAAATATGAAGAAATGACCCTATATTGTTTTTCAGAATACACAAAAAATATAAGTTCCATAATATTATTTTGTATCTAGTCCATTTCCTCATAATTTCTTTACTTTTTACAATGGAATATTAGTTATCCTATTATAACCCTTCTAATATATACATTAAGAAAGTGTAATCAATGAATATACTACCACAATCTATTCAATATGATTGAGATCTGATGTTTTCATTGATGTTATATTATATTAATTAGTTTTAATTGAATGATGAGATGAACTATTGAACTACATATCCTCTGTAGAAGTATATTCATTATAAGAGGAAAATTAAAAATCTAGAAGATATGTTGATAGAATATTATATGTATTTTGAATGTATTTTGGACCAACTACTAATAATGGTAAATATTTTAACAACAACATCATTCAATCAAGAATTAATATATATTTTATGAAGAAAAAATTTTAGGAAGTAAATAAAATTATTGTTCTTGGGTAAATATATAGAATGAAATCAATTAGGAAATAACATATCTATGTAGATTGATTGAATTCTTAGATATATTATATTCTACATTTGGGAATCTCAAAGTCTACAAAAAACATAATAATAAAATGATAAATTAAATATAGAGTTTGGATTTCATGAAAATAAATTCCATTGAAAATTTCTATGATATTAATTTATGATATTTTGAAAGATTAATAAAATGATCCATATAAACATTTTTCACAATATTATTACTGATCATTTCAGGATTCCATGTTATTTATTGCCACATTCATGGAATATATCTCATGTTCACAATATGTTCTATATGCCCCTCCCAAGGAAGAATATTCCTTAGATTTAACATGTACTAATTAAATATATCATGATATTGGATATTGTTCTTCTATTTTATATTCAAGATCATAGATAATAAGTGTTATGAAACTAGACGAGTCACACCATAAATTATATGTGGGGAACCATAAATTTTTTGATGCTATATGTTAACATATGTATGTGAGTGGTAGAAATATTATGATTTTTTTAATGAGAGTGATGGGATATTATGTGAAAAAATATAGTAAGGGGGTATCATGATATACATTTCTATTTTATAAAAAATTTATCTTTAATGACATGTGATTCCTTTTAAAATATTCATTATGTATGGCATTGATTTTAAATGAACTGAGATTTAATCATGGGATGTTATCACATTTCAATTGAATTTGAGTGTATATATATGAAAAAATATATTATAAAATTTCTCTAAAAATGAATTCAATAATGAAAATTCAGTTTTTAATTATTATGAAATTTATACATAATTTTATATTTTAAAAATAATGTCATTTTATTAAAAAAGAAAATTTTTTCAACGTAGTGAATTATTTAAAATATTATGATTATTTATCACTAATGAAATATTATTTTGATTTTATATATTTGTATATAATTTTAAATTCTATAAAATAATTAATATATTGGTTATTAATTTGTATGAAATGATAATAATAAATGTTGAATTTAATAAAGAGATATTATTTTAGAAAAAAATATTTTATTATGTAAAACAAATTTTATATTACTAAATATAACAAGTTAGTAATAAAAATGGATTTTGAAGAATTATTTATAAAATATATTAAATCAAATATGTTAACATTTTTCAAATTTTTTACTGGGAATAGATTTGGATTATTATTAATTTTTATTCCTAAAAATAATATTTTAAATGAATTTGATGCGTATTTACAGTTATATTTTTATAAAACCCTTGATATTGGTATAAATATATTTTAATGATGTTTTTTAGATATTTTTAATAATAAATTGAAATTTTTTATTTCCTTCATCGTCATTTTTGGTAATTATGGGGAGTAATCATGTTAAAAATTTCTTACTATGGAAAATGTGAAAACGTTTAATGAGGGAATGAACTAAAGTGATAGGGGTTTAAATAAAATTGGAACATGGATCAATACCATTTTTTGAATCTAGAAACACCATTAACACATCTTCTAATTTGGGTTTCTTTGGATCAACATAAAAATGAGCATCACAATATTATATTTTTATAATTTATGTATTTTCAAGAGTTCCACACTCACAGGTTATAAAAGGGGACCCCATATCAACTCTTATACACAACACATGCTCCCCTCAAATTAAATATGATCATCCAAAATAGTATTAAAACTTCCTTTTTCAGAAAAATATGGTGATGGAATTACAAAAAGACTCCATCTAAGATTCCATAATTTGTTTTTCAAAGGAGGATAATTGATGAAGATATATAAATTCTTGTTGATAATTTTTCGTGTTACTTCCATATTAAATCTTCTCCCAATGTTTGATAATCAAGATTAGTTTTTTAATCAGTACATTTTAAAAAATTATTTATAGGTTAATGATATGTCAATTTGTTATGTCCTTCTAATCCATTTTAAAATAATAATTTGCTCATACGTACATATAAACTACCATATCCCTGGAGAGATGTGATTAATTTTTCATTTCTGATTTACATGGATAATAAAAAACTCATATTTGATTAATATATATTTCACTTATCATAAAATTTTGATTCTGTAAAGGTGAAATCATTTATACCTTTATTTTTTTAATCTATATGAAAGTGAGATCAGTAAAAATGCTAATGTATGGATTACCTTCTCCACAAAGTTATGTATTTTATTCTTCATCACCATATAATAATAATTTTTATAGAAAGGTATATAATTAATTTTTGTTATAATTGTAGCATGAATATTATATTTTATATTATTAAACAATGAACAAGGAGGAATTATAAAAACAATCAAAAAAAAATAGAATTAATTGAAAATGAACCAGTTTTTCCCAGAATAATTATTGTAGTGATGAATTATTTATCAAATAAGAATTTGAAATTATAGGAAAATATTATAATGTAAAATTATTATTTATATGTTTATATAAAACATTTATAATATATATAATTATTATAATGGTGGTATAAACTCATTCGAAGAAATACAGAACATGAGATATTGGTTTATGTTTTAACAATTTTTTGGGATTTCCTATAATAAAATTAAATTGAGAGAAATTATATATTATTTATCATTTAACATAATTGTTTTAGATTATACTATATTTCTTTATTAAATTTTCATTATTTAGTACCAAAGTTTTCTATTTAGTACTTAATGTGACTGAGAATTGTTTTTCTTTATAATGAACCTTTTTACACCATTGGTCAACCAACTTTTTCTTCCATGTCCATGCTCTTTAAAATAATTTAAAAAATATATTATTTATACATAAATTTCTAATAATGGTTTTTATTATAACATATGTCATCATTTAAAAATCAATTAAAATTTTAACTTCAAATGTTATATGTCTGAATAACATTTTACTTTAAAAAATGCATGAAATGATGGATCTCTATAACATATGAAAATTGAATGGATTTTCAAACTTTCATTATTGTATTTTTAATTTATGCATCCATTAATTTTTTCAAGGTATATTTTAAATGAATATATATTTTTAGATATTCTTGAAATTTTATCTTATTAATTGTACTAGTAAAATAAGATATTTTCCCCAATTTCAATGAAATAATAAAATTGTTATTTAATATTATTATTTTTTTCAATGTAAATTTTCATTATAGATTATTATGATTCACTATGGATATGAAATTATTATTAAAACAAAATTATTGATTTCATTATGTTCATGGGAACAATTATGAATGGTTTTTATTATTTGATGGCTGGGGTCAATATTATATATCCCCCCAATTGATATACTAAAGAATGTTATCTCTTGAGATAATATGGATTTGAATTGGGAGCGAATCAAATTAAATTTGTGACTCTAACAACTATGAAATTAATAACTATAGACCATGAATTAAAAAATAATGGAAAATTGGGTTAACCAAGTCCACTAAGAAACAATATCCACTATGATGTACATGGTGGTGATCCTTGAATATAAATGTGATTTTATATGAATATTGGTCTTCCAAAAAACAATGTATAATGATTATGATATGTTCACATAGGTCATGAGTAACAATTTATTATTCCACACTCATAATATTAAGGTTGTTTATTAGGAAAAATCATAACTCTGACACTTTTTTAGTTATCTTTTGTAAAATTTTACCATATTCACATTTATCCTCATGTTATCAAAACCATATTCTTATCAGGTGATCAATTGTTGATATATAATATGTTTACCCTTAATGAGGATTACATTTAGAAAATTAATATGTTTCTATTTAGTTATAATTAATTGTTTCAAGTAGGGTATTTCTATGAAGTGTTTTTTGTGAGAAGAAATTCAAGGTAGGGACTTAAGATCATTCACAAAATAAGATGAATAGGTACAAAGCATCATGAGACACTATTAATTTATTTTTATTGGTATGTATAATATTATGGTATATATTAAATATCCATATAAATTTATTTATTTATTATATTTTTAATACTCATATCATCTCATTCACGGTCCAAAAAATGTAAAATTTTTTTTCTCTTTACTACAATATTAATTTAATGTAATTTTTAATTACCCATTAATTTAAAAAAAAGTGATTAAAATATAATTATTTATAATTTACTATTTTGGTATCCATTGAATCTTTTTTTGATGCGCAAAAATTTATTTTTGTTATGTTAAAAATGTGGATATATTTTCCCTCGACCACAAACAATATTTGTTATTATAATTACACCATAATGATTATTTGTTTTTCTGTGAAAATATTATTCCAAATCATCAGTGAATTTTAAATTATTAGGATTTCTTAAACCAAATTGTTTTTTTATTATTTTTATAAAAAATATTATGAAATTTTTATGATCAGTGAAATGAGTTTCAATGAGTTATATGATTAATTTTTTTGGTTAATATTTGTTTTTATTTTATGATAGGAAACATAAGAATTAATTAGGGGTGTAGGTATTGGGTAGTGAACACAAAGCCTTAAGGGGATTGCCTATTGTATGATGAGTGGTTCTATTAAATCCCACTAATACATAAGAAAATGTGGGTGGAGTTAAATATTATGTTATTCGAATGAATTTAAAAATGGTTAAATAGTAAGTTACTCTAATGATGTGAGTATAAAAAAAATGTGATAAGTTTCTAATTCAATGTCTATGGGGTTATCTTATTATATGGTTAAATATTTATTTGATAGAGATAACTAATGTATTTTACACTAATGAAAATATTTTATTTTTTTTATTGGGTGATTAATTGATGATGAAATGATAACAAACGATGACACCATGGTTATTATATCAATTTAATGTTATGTAATAGTTTTCATCGAGAAATTAGTTTTTTAATTTTGATTATGATTTAATTTATATATAATATTTTTATATTGGAAAATGTAATTCATTATATGTGTTTAATTGTGTAGGATTGAAATAAAAATCTAGATTCTTAATATACAAGAGGGGGAGGGTGAATTTTATACTTAAAAAAATTACTTTGGAACCTTTAAAGTTAAGTTTAAAAAGGTTAAACAAGCATTCATAAGACCTCTTAAAGAAACATTTTCTTATTTATTAAAAGAGATCTTTTACCTTAAAGTGTATAGAATCTATAATATAATCAGAGTAACATAATTACAAAGTATAAAAAAGGTATACCTTCTAACATTAACAAAGTTAATATACAACAACGGAATTAAATGAACTTGTAAAAGGAAAAATGTAAAAATAGGATTCTTTTAACCCCAAGTGAAGGGTATCCAAGAACCTTAAATAATGGTTCTTTTATTTATACATTCAAGAAAGTCTATCTTACCCAAACCCAGGTAATACCTCAATCCAAATATCAGTATCATTCTTGCTAGCCCTACAAGCCCATGATTTAGATGGAAATCAGAACCTCTGTCTTCCAAACCCGAAATCCCATGATCAGCATGATCATAGTCTTCACTAAGAAAGTCTGAACAAGTTGTTCACAACATCTGCAAAAAGCACTGAGAGTTGTAAGAGCCCCTTTCTCTAGAAATCACTCTATATCTTTTTCACATGCATCAAGTTCATTCACTCTCTAAATTGTATTTTTCTCATTAAAATGAGCTTGTATTTATAGGTAAAACACCCCAATAGTTGGATCCTCTATAATGGTTATAATTCCCTTAAATCTCGGAGGGACCTGGTCGCATGGCAGATATACAACAATTAGTTTGTAACAGATTGTACGACATCATTTAAAGTAACAAAAAGAATGTTATGTTAAAGATAAATGTTAAGTATAAGAAATCATGGAATCTGATATCATTGGAATGATAAATTATGAAATTCTAATATTATAATGAAAATGTAATCTTAAGAAATAAAAAAAAACAGATTCTTAGAAATAACATTCTCAAGAAATCGTAATCATAAAATCGGAGTCACAAATACAACGGATTCAGTATCAGAAATATCGGCATCATATATACAACAGATTCGGTATCATGAATATCGAAATCATATATACAATGGATTCGGTATTGAAAATCAGAATCACATATACACTGGGAACATTATCGAAAAACGGAATCACATATACACTGGAATCGTAATCATAAAAACTGAATCAAATATAAACCGAATTCAAGAATCATAAAAATATACACCGAATTTGGAATAAAAAAACAGAATCATATATACACCAGATTCAAAATCATAAAAACCGAATCATATATACACTGGATTCGGAATCATAAAAACTGAATCACATATACACCAAATTTGGAATCATAAAAACTGAATCATATATACACCAGATTCAGTATTGAAAACCTGAATGAGAAAAATAGAATGACAGATCTTGTAAAATTAACTGAATGGAAAATCAAAATGATATATCTATAAGTCTAATAGAATGGATAAAGCATAACGATATATCTATAAGTATAACAGAATGACACTTTCGGATCTTAAGAAAATATACAGAAGATGAAAAATATTCAGAACTCAAGAAAAGTGTTTGTGACTTTCAAAACATAAAACTATAAGGAATGGAGAAGTCATAAGGTATCCTTATTGACTCAATAATCTCCCCCTTTTTGGAAAACACAAGAAACATTGCGAAGGAGGAATATATTAATAGAGATAAACCAGTAAAAAAACTTATCTCCCCCCTTGAATGAGATGATGATACAACTAACTCCACCTAAGGTCATGTTTCCCAAGGATCATATTCATGATCTTTATTATCTGGGTTTTCTTAAGGGAATAACTCCCTATTAGATAAACATATCTTCTTTAAAATAAATATCCATCTTACAGTTTCTATTTGTTCTTCTTCTTCATCTTCAATTTATTCCTCAACTTCTACCTCTTCCTCAACTTATTCCTAAATTTCTTCTTCTATTTCTTTTTCAACCTATTCTCCAACTTGTTTTATAGATTTGGAACATGAACTCGAAGTAGTTCCAACATAATATTCCACTTCCCTTAAAATATTATCGTCATCGTCTTGTATTATCTGATCTTTTTCTTCTTGAATAAATTTTGATAAAACTAAGACTTTCTTAGATTTTTGGATTTCTGGAGTGGCCACTGGTTTCTTATAAGAAACTTCAGATTCTTGAACTTGTTGACACTTATTTTCCATGGCTATAAATAAAGACCCGCACACTATATATTTTGAATATTCCCTTTTTAAGTTCTTCTCCCTCTTTTCTTCTTAATGTTTTTCAGCTTGCATGATTTTCATGTCCTTAGCCTCTGCTGGATTCAAATAAAAAGAAGGGTCTCATTCTTTTCTGGTGGCTTCCATTTCCCTCCACTTTGAAACTATTGCATCTGAATAAGCTTTTGGTTTCTTTGCAAGAGGAGGTGCTGATAACTGGACATCAGAAACTGGTGCTGGCAAGCTTGGTTCATCATGTATTCTTTTCTTAGATACTAGCTTGGAAGATTCCAGAACAGCATCCTTGTTCTGGAAAACCATTTCATCAAAGTTTTTGGATTCTGGGATAAACTCTACCTTTATCCTCTTTAGAGTATCATCCCTAAGCAAAAATATCTTGAACGGATTCAAGACTGATTGGAAATGAACATTAATTTCTTGAATACACGAAGCAATTATCCTCAAAATTTTTGTTGGGTACATAAGGATCTGAGATCTGATAGATCTTCCTTTAATTGCATGGATGGTGAGAAAGATGTATTTCACTTGGTTGATCTTCCTTATGTTGACAAGGAAGTATATGAGAAATATATCACATATCTTCACGGAATCCTTATCTCCATTTCTTGGAATAAGTAATCCTTGCATCCAAAGGGCTACCATCTTGTTATTCGTTGACAGATTCATAATCGTTAGATTCTTAACAAACTTGAGACCCAAAAATTCCAAAGCCTTAGCTTTCTCAAGGGAGCTTTCTTTCTCAGATAGTTTTTGAGAGAACAAAAGATCTTCCCCTTCATATGGAATATTGAGAACATTTGATGCCTTCTTGTAAGGAACTGTATATATCTTATCATAGCACTAGAACTTGAACAGATCCTTACCATCCTTTTAGAAGAATGAAACTAATTCATAGAATTGAATAAGGAGTTCAGGATAAATAGGATCCTGAGATTTCTCCTTATCAACACATATGCTTTCCCATCCATTAGATTTTATTACCTTAGAAATAAGGGAATCATATTTCTCAAAGAACATAGGGCATACCAACTTTTCCCTAAATATTGACCAATCCTTTATCTCCGTACTAATCGACATCTGATCTACTGAGAATTTAGGAGTCATTCAGGGTGAAGGAGAGGTTCCGAATGAAAGTTTTGATGGAAACAATGATTTAGAAATAAGAACAGTAAGGATGGTGTGATACTTAAGAAAAAGACACCCCTTATATAGGCATGGCTTTGACTTTTAAACTTCCATAAGATAATTAAATGGATGACAAAATCCTGATTTGATATGACTGTTGAGAATGGATATAGAAAATATGAATTCCAATATTTTGATGTAAGGTAAACCATAGTTTTAGAAATTTTGAAATACCCACAAGTAAAAACGTAAGATAAAGATAATAAAGAGTATGAAATGAAACCTTTTTGGAATACTCTAAGAGATTCATATGTATTATAATATATCTTATTGGGAGTTTTGAAATCTGAAATTTTCAAATCCAAAATTTTCAAATCAAGGAAACAAAATTTATAAAATGAAAATAAACAAACATATGTACTCCCCCTGAAATAAAGAGTAGTTTAATGTTAGGAAAAGATTTAAACAAGAAGTATATATGAATGAATACCATATAAAAATCATTCCTAGAATCTGTTTATTGTATTTAAATCTATAAGAATGTAGAGGTTTTGTAAAAATGTCAGCTTGTTTCTCTTGCATTCTGATGAATTGAAGAATAATATCTCTTTTAAGTGTGTGATCCCTATGAAAGGGATTTCTATTATCTATGTTCTTTGCACGAGAGTTATGTATGTGGTTTTTTAATTATAAAAATGGCACTTGTGTTCTCACAAATAATTTGAGTATTAGTAAAACTCATACCGTAGTCTGTAAGTGTGGGTTGCATCCACAAAACATGAGCCCAACAACTTCCAGATGCTACATATTCTGCTTCAGCAGTGGAAAGTGATACAGAATGTTGTTTCTTGCAAGACAAAGAAACTAAGTAATCTCCTAAGAAATGAAAAGTTCCAAATTTACTTTTTTCTTTCTATTTTACAACCACCAATATCAGCATCTGAAAAACTTTTAAGTTCAAAAGCATTTCTAGAGGAATAAAATAGTCCTAAATCTAAAGTTCCCTTTAAATACTAGAAGATTATTTTTTATGGATTTTAAATGGGATTCTTTAGGATTTTCTTGAATTATTGCACATATGAATACTAAGAACATTCAGTCAGGTCGACTAGCTGTTAAGTAATGCAAGATTTCTATCATCCCTATATAAGATGATTGATCTACAAGTTTCCCTGGTTCACCAATATCAAGAGTATTAGAGGTTCCAATAAATGTACATATACTATTAGTGATTTCATACCGAAACTTTTTTAAAAGATATTTTATATACTTATGTTGAGATATGATAATACCCTATAGTTTTTGTGAAATTTGAAAACCAAGAAAAAATGTTAACACACCCATCATACTCATTTCAAACCAATATTTTATAATATTCACAAAGGAATAAGATAAGGATTGCTGATTTGATCCGAAGATGATTTCATCAACATAAACAATCAAAAATTCATTATTATTTTTCTTAATGAAAAGGGTTTGATCACCAGTTCCTTTAACATAGTTATATTGAAGCATAAATCCATAAAGTCTATCATACCATGATCTAGGGGCTTGTTTAAGTCCATATATATCTTTGGAAAGTTTGTAAACATGATTATGATATTTTGTATCTTCAAATCCATGGGGTTGATCTACATAGACGTCCTTTTGTACATAACCATTATGAAAATCACACTTCATGTCCATTGAAATAGGGTTTAAAATTAAAGAATGCCGCAAAGGATAGAAGAATATGAATAGATTCATGTCTTTCTACAGGAGTATTACTTTTATCATAGTCTTTGAATTCTTGTTGATTATAGCCTTTTGCAACCAATTTTTCTTTATTTATAACAATGTCTCCATTTTCATCGCATTTTTGTCTAAAACCCCATTTTACTCCAATAACAGAAGTTTTCTTAGGTTTTTCGACCAAGTTTCAAACTTGATTCATTACGAATTCATTGAGTTCATCTTGCAAATCCTTTATCCAATCTTCATCACCCAAGGCTTCTTTAGTAGTCTTTTTTTCAAAATGGAAAATAAATTCAACATGTACAACTTCATTCCTTAAAGGACTTCTAGTTCAAACCAGTTGATTAACATTTCTAATTATATTACCAGTGGGATGATTCCTATGTAACAACTGAATTGGATTTTGAAAAACTTGTTCATCAACATTAGGTAGAAAATCTTCAAGAGTAAATGTCTCAGAGACATTTTCTTCAACATTAACATTGTTTGAAAACACTTCTTATTAATTATTGGTTATAAGTTTTAGAAAATACATCTGAATATGTAGAATGTTTGAAAACAAAAGGATCATTTTCATCAAAATTAAAATGTAATGTTTCATCCATAGTACAAGTATTTTTATTTAAAACTCTGTACACCTTAGAGTTATTATAATAGCCTAATAAAATTACTTCATTGGAGTTGGGTGAAAATTTATGTAAGTTATCCTTGGTATTAAAGATAAATAATTTTCACCCAAACACATTGAATAAGAATCATTTGGTTTTCGGCCAATCCACTACTCATAAGGTATTTTATAAAGAAATAGACTTATTAAAATAAATTTTATTGTATAACAAACAGTACTAACAGCTTCGGCCAAAAAATGTTTGGCTATAGAATATTCACTCAACATGGTTCGTGTCATCTCTTGAATAATGCAATTTCGTTGTTTGACCACACCATTTTGTTGAATAGTTCTTGGGGGTGAGAAGTTGTGAGTAATACCTTTTTTACTACAAAAAGTTTCAAAATCATAATTTTCAAATTCTCCACCATGATCACTATGAATAGTTATCAATGGTTGGGTTTTCTTATTTTTAACTTGAGCTAAAAAATATTTTGAAATAAGAAAAATATTCATATTTCATTGTGAGAAAATAAACCCATGTAAATCTAGTGTTGCCATCAACTAGGACAAACACATAGTATTTGCCTCCAATACATCCAGTTTGTGATGGACCAAATTAATCCATGTTCACAAACTATAATGAATTAGAAGTTGTAACTTCACTTATGGATTTAATGATAGATTTATGTTGCTTTCCATATTGACAAGGATCACGAACCCTCAATGATTCTAAATTATGTTTCGGTAGATCCTGAACAAGTTCTTTCTTAGAAAGATTAGATAGATTCCTTATATTACAGTTTCCTAGTCTCCTATGCCAAAGCCATGATTGATCTCCAAATGCACTAAGACATGGTAGGTCTTTACTCTTATGGTCTTATTGGTTTAATGTGTACACATTCTCATGCCGAAGGGAATAGAAAATAAACTCATCCTTGGAATTGTAAACTAAACATTAGTCATTTCTAAAATTCACAAGGTAACCTTCATCAAATAACTGACTTATACATATGAGGTTGTGCCTAAGGACTTTTACAAAAAGATAATTTGAAATAATAGGTTTACTAAGAAGAATAATGTTGCGAAACACAACAATTTCTCCTTCAGAGTTATGACCAAAAGTTACCTTTCCACATTTTGTTTTTAAAATCATATTCAAATAGTATTTGTTACCAGTCATGTGCTGGTAACATCAACTATAAATGTACCAAATATTGTTGGTACTTCCTTCATTTTCCTGAAAAATAAAGAGTTATGTTTTTAGAATCTAAACATGCTTGGATCCAGAATTATTTGATAATAAAAGCTTATGACACCAATTTTTTTTTGGAAAAATATGCTTTATGAAACCCAAGGGATTTCACATTATTTAAAGAAAATTTTATCTTCTAATGCCCACTACTTTGGCATTTAGAAGAAAAATGGGCTCTAGGATGACCAAAATAATTGTTTCTAAAAATAGGGTTTTCATGAGAATAGTATAAACCCTGAGTATTACCATGAGGTCGAATCGGAAAATAAATCTTTTCAAAATTTTCCTTAACAGAAGTTAAATTTTCATGACGTTTCTTCAAGGAAAATATTTCAGATTTTAGTCTCAGGACTAAATTCTTATCCTCAAGAATAATAGACTTAGAGTTTAGTTTATCCTCTAAAGAATATTTTTCTAAAAGAAGATTATTATAATCCTAAGAAAGTTTATCCTTATCAGAATTAACTTCTTCATGTTTCTTAGAAATATGTTCTAAAACAACATTTTTCTAATCAAGATCATTGGAATGATCTAAAATATCTTTTATTCAGATAGATTCTCTAGAATTTGCTTTATCAAGTCTCTTAGAAACTTTAAAATGCCTATTTTAATGAAACTTAGAAAATCTAGAAAGTTACTCATAGGAAGTAAAATCATTATAATTCTCTGATGAATAAAATTACTCATCTGAAGAAAAACTTCTATCCAGAAAATTTTTAGTTAAATAAATATTGGTTAAGGATTCAACAGTTTGTACCTTAGCCATAAGACAATGATTTTGAAATGGATCATTGGCTATTAAGACAATATTCTTTTTCCTAGAAGAATCATGTTCTGAAGATTCATCAGAAGATTCTACACCACTGGCAATCCAAGTGTCATTAGCTTTCAAGACATTTGTATGCTTATATCTATAGATCTTCTTCTTGTTTCTTTCATAATTCTTGTCTTTCTTGTCTCTCTTCTTGAGTAATGGACAATCAAGTCTGATACGACTAGTTCTTCTACATTCATAGAATATCACTTCTCCATATTTCTTATCTTATCCATATTTCTTCTTGTATTGATATAGAAAGTTATTCTACCCAAAAATATTGTTCATCCTCTGAGGAAGATTTTCCAACTCATCTTCTAAAGCTTCACTTTCACTTGACTCAGATTGAACAACAACCTTCTTAGCTTTAGATCTTGTAATTCAATCATAATTCTTGACATTCATATGATTTGAAGTAGTTTTAAAAGAAACACCTCCATTTCCATTCTTATTCATAATATTATTAGCATCTATCTTCATTCTTGTTTCATGTTGAAGAAGATTTCCAAACAGTTCCTCAAGAGAAATCTGAGAAACATTTCTGTCCTCATCTATAGGAGTCCTCTTAGATTCTCATTAATTAGGAATGATTTCAATAATTTTTTCTACAAGAGCTTCACCATTTAAACCATTATCACCCATGGATTGTAGACTCTTGAAGATAGTCATCAATCATTGTTGTACGTTACATATGGGTTCTTCATAAGGGAAGTAGAAACCATTATACTCATATCTGAGCATGACTCTTCTTGTTTCAATAACTTTGGAAGTTCTAATGTGAGTTACTTAAATATTATTCCAAAAACTATTAGAATCTTCACAAGATAAAATCAGGCTATATATGTTTCTAGTAATGGAATATAGATAAGTATTATGTACTTTAATTTTCAACTAATATTCCACCTTTTCTGGATTAGTAAAGGTTATAAGTTCCTTATCAGTAATCTTATAATTTCCAGATAACATAATATAGTTGTATACACCTGTGTTTATTACAAAGGTTTACATTTTGTCTCTCTGGTACTCATAGTCATTCCCATCAAAGATCAGTGGTCTAGTAGGATTGAGATTATCTAGAGATCCAACATGAAAGCCTGCCATACTAAAAAGATAATTCTTTCCAAAAAGATTATTAGTATTAAAAGTTTAAGAACAAATATGATGAAATTAAGAAAAGGAAAACTTGAAAAATAAATATTATATGAGGATATATGTATTTCAGAACATCCTCTATTACCAATTCTAGGATCGAAATAAGAATGTAGATGCTCAATATACAAGATGGGGGTGAATTGTATACTTTAAAAAATTTCTTTGGAACCTTTAAAGTTAAGTTAAAAAAGGATAAAAAAACATTCACAAAACCTCTTAAAGAATTCTTTTCTAATTTATTAAAAGGGGGATAATACCATAAAGCCTATAGAATTTTTAATATAATCAGAGTAATGGAATTACAATGTATAAGAAAGTTATACCTTCTAACTTTAACAAAGTTAAGATACAAAAATAGGATTTAAACAACTTGTATAAGAAAACAAGTAACAATATGATTCTTTTAACTGAAAGAGAATGGTATCCAAAAACCATGGATAAAGGTTACTTGATTTATACTTTCAAGAATGTTTGACTTACCCAAACCCAGGTAATCCCTCAATCCGAAGATTGCTATTGGTCCTGATATCCTCGCAAGCCCTCGATTTAGAAGGAAATATGAACCTCTGTCTTCCAAACCCGGAAGCCCATGATCAGCACGATTGGAGTCCGCACTAAGAAAGTCTGAACAAGTTGTTCACACCCGAACATGTTTTTCAAAACATCTACATGAAACACTGAGAGTTGTAAGATCCTATCTCTCTAGAAATCAATTCACATGTTTTTCACATGCGTCAAGTTCATCCACTTTATACATTGTATTTTTCTCATTCAAATGAGCTTTTTTTTATAGAAAAAACTGCCCAATGGTCGGATCCTTTCTAATGGTCATAATTACCTTAAATATCATAGGAACCTAGACATGTGGAAAACATACAACGGTTAGTTTGACACAGATTGTACGAAATCGTTTCAAGTAATATAAATGATGTTATGTTAAAGAAAAATGTTAATTATAATAAATCTTGGAATCAGATATCATTGGAATGATGCATTGTGCAATTATAGTATTATCTAGAAAATAGAATCTTAAGAAATCAGGAAAACGGATTCTTAGAAATAACATTCTCATGAAATTGGAATCATAAAATCAAACTAAAAAATTCACCATATTCAATATCAGGAATATCGACATCATATATAATCAAGATTCAGTATCATGAATATCAGTATCATATATACACCGAATTCAGTATTGAAACTCAACATCACATATACACCAGAATCAGTAATGAAAAACGACATCACATATACATCGGAATCAGAATCATAAAATCAGAATCATATATACAATGGATTTAGAATCATAAAAAATGAATCACACATACACCGGATTTGGAATCATTAAAACTGAATCATATACACACCGGATTTGGAATCATAAAAACTGAATTATATATACACCAGATTCAGAATCCTAAAAACTGAATCACATATACATTGGATTCAGAATTATAAATGGTGAATCATATATACAATGGATTTGGTATTGTATACCAGGATGACAATAAAGGAATGAAAGATCTTGTAAAAATAAATGAATGTAAAATTGGAATGACTAATTTGTAAGTCTAATAGAACGGGAATAACATAATGATATATCTGTAAGTATAATGGGATGACAATTCCGGATCTTAAGAAAAAAATAAGAATATGAAAAATATTCAGAACATATGAAACATGTTTGTAATTTTCAAAACATAAAACCATAAGGAATCGAGAAGTCATAATTTATCCTTATTGACTCAAAAAATTAGTTCATACGAGATTAATGGGTTTCTATTATTGTAGCTCTATATTGTGCTTTTTTATCCCACATTTAAAAAAAGATTACCAGTTGTTTAAGGAAATTTCAAAAGTAAAAAAAATGTCTGTATCTAAACTATAGATACACATTATAAATGATTGAAATGTTACTTGAATTAAATATGGGTATAAATTCTGGCGAATGTTTTTTTGGAAAAAAATTCACTATATAGAAATGTGTAGATTGGCAGGTAAAGGTATTCCTATTTCTATAAAAAATTAAATCATTAAAATCATGGGAATATAATAATATGAAATAATTTATTTTAAACTCATTATTATGGGTTACATAAGTTTAAACAATTCATATTATTATAGTATTTATAGTTTCCTTGATGGGATAAATTTTGCTTGAGGAGCTGGTGGTCTAAGAGCATTTATTGGCGGGGAACACATTAATCAAAGAAAACTACAACCAAATTCTATTAGTTTTTGATGAATGTTGTGTTATATGTTATGGTAATAGGATTATGAATTAAATTAATGTCTATATTTAGGTTATACCTGATATGGTTTGAAGACATATTTGTGCCCTTGATTCATGGACCCTCATTTTGGTCGATGTTGGTGTAAGATTTTATCATACAATATTTTATGGGGATATATATTTTGTTCATGCTCATAAATAAATATTTACATGATAGATAACTTACATTGAGTGTGTATTCCATTCAATCATACCTTTAGATTATGTGAGTTTATCATTTATAGAAGATAATCATTTTTTTAAGATTTATTCATAATAGAGTTGAAACCTAGACATACAATCCATTAGAGAGGATTGATTACCAATTTATGGTAATACATTGGGATATAAAATTGATTGTATGAGACATTTTATAATTTATATATGAGTGAAACCCCCTCATGAACAATGTGAATATCCAACACACATGAAGTTGTATTCAACTACTAATTAGTTGGCATACATGACATTGTGCACTATTCATGTAGTTAAGGACTATATTTTTAGAAATAAGAATGAATTTTTTGATCACATCCATGTGAAAACAAATTATTAAAATTTAATATGAGATAAATTTATACATTGTATTTTATTCTATAGATGACATGGGGGTGTTTCTTTCCAGGTTTAAGAACACCCTTATCTTGGTTTTGAGTCTCATATACTTTCCATTTAAATAGTACCTGATTATAATGTATAGTATTATAGATTTTATGATTTTCCACATATTACCATAATGTTGCACTATATAAAATGAACAAAAATTAGTTTTTTATGGATAAGTGAGGTTTTTTCACTAATTAATGTTGATGGTAGACATGTAGTAGTGGAATATCTTCATGACGATTGAGGTTATATATATTAATGAGAACATACTTGCACTATCATGGAATACTAGCAAGATACTATAGAAGAAATATTCTATTAAGTTGATATATTAAGGGAATGAAAAACTATAAATTAATATATGGATTCATGATGGTATATGTTGTGGGTTCTCCCCATTGATAGTATATGTAGACTCTATGACCTTCAATTAGTTTATTAGAGGGACACAATTGTAATTTAAATTTAGTGTTCTTATATAACATAATGTTTTTTGGTGATGGAACTGATATTTCTCCAAATGGTGGGAGGAATGTTATGAATATTATAAAGTGTTACCTGGTTTTAAATTTATGGATATAATCAATATTGATATGGAAATGATATATATGAACCAACCCGATGGACTATGGTCATCATAGTCCTACATCTAGATGATCATATTCACATACCCATTGTATGTAAACAGTATATTTGGTGTGGATAATATTTTATTTGATGGTTTCAGTTATTAGTTACTGAAATCACTGTAGGTAATATTCAGTAGTATAGAGAAATCATGGTAGTAACATCTAAAATATAATTAATGCCTTCGATTAATTATTGTGGATTGGGCCACTGATTATTAATGATATGATGTCGGGTAATTTCAAGATATTTTCCTCTAGATGTTATATTCAATATATTTTTTATATAATGATAACATCACAACCATCATGAATTCATATGTGTATGGACTATTTTTTTCTATTTGAATGTTAAATTAATGAATAATCCATGTAAAATAATTATAGTGAAACAGATGATAATGTCTGGTAAGAGAATACATTTATAAAAATCATATGGTGATATTTATGAATCATTATTTTATTATCTGTAATAGAATAGTAGTCATAGGAATAATATATATATATATGGGACTAAAATGTTTGACTCTTTAAGAGTAGTGATTATTATTCTACTCAATAAATAACTGTGGTGATGAATCACTCCAGGGTGGTAGTGAGTTGTTTATTTTAACAACCCAAAATTTTCCGATATCTATATTTTTATTATAAATACAATTTTTGATTTAGCATGTGATACACCCAACTATATTTCTAAATTAACTATAATATTAAATATTGTCATAAAGTAGATGTTAAATTTGAGGTATGAATTGGAGTAATCACATTTAGAAAATAATTTCAATTATATTAGATATCAAATATATATTGATAATTATGTACTGAATTTTTAGTATTTTCTTTATATGGTCTAAATTTCACTTATCATCGATATCAATATTTATTAATTTTGGGGGAAAATAATATATTTAAATAGTTTAACTTTTATAAAAATATTTAAAAAATTGACACTATTTTTTAAGTCAATATATAAAAATTCTCATACGATGAATTATGGAAAATTATAAAAAAATATTAATTTCTTGAAGAATTGATAAAAACACTGATACTTATTGATAAAACCCATTTTATTTAAGTCTTTTAAAATGTTTAATTTTGTTATATATTTTTAAAAATTTATTATTTATTATTTTATTTTTTAAAAAATATGGATATTTCATTAGAAATTATTTTATTTATATGACATCATTAAAACATTTTATATTTGGGATAATAACTTTTCATATAATTAATTTTTACTTATGTTTTGTGAGTTATTTTTAAATTTAATTAATGAAAAATATAAAGATATGTTTTTAAAAAATTATCTTAATTTGTTTGAATCAATTTTTTTAAAAAAATTTAGTTCAGAAACATTCATTTTATTCTTAATTAATAGTACAAATTGTAAGAAAATAGTCATTCTGGTTAAGGTTAATATGGGAATAAGGAGGTGGGTGAAACCAATAAATAATGAAAATTATTGAATTAATTGTGTATAAATTATACATTATAGATATATTATAATTCTTCCTATAAAAATTAACACACTTCTATTCTATTATTTAAAATAGTTTGATCCAATTATATTAACCAATATATAAAAACTGCATCCCCAACACCCTATCAAATGTTTCATAGGTGATGGTTCCCCCGGAAAACAATCCATAATGTGCTGTAGAGGATATCAAAAGAAGTGTTTTCAATGAATAATACCTCCTCTAAATCAATTCTATTTTTATTAAAAATTAAATTAATTATAATTTATTTAATTTAATATTATTATTTTGATGTATCCACAAATATCCCCACTTTATTCCACCGTATTAGATGTTAATTATCTCTCGTGTGTAAGTGTTGACTAACCCCACTACATAACGATATAATTTCTTTTCCATCACAATCATTCATGGATTGTTTTTATTAGGATATTGAATATTATATATGATTTCTATGACATAATTATAATTGTAGAATTATAATATCACATATACCTTCATAAAATCTAATCCATTTCAAAATATTAACATCGCTCTTGTATATTTGTGGACTACCACAACCACAAACCGATGATATTTTTTTTATTTCAACATTACACAGACAATAATTAATATATATTTAATAAATATATAATAAATAATAAATTTAACAGGTATTCAAGAATGTTTCATTATTATTAACATTTAATTCATTATATACATCAAAATGTAAGAATATGCTCATTCGTACAAAAGTCAAACAATCTCCATTGATCGTGTAGTTCAATTTTTTATCAATAAATATTATGAATAACTATATATATATAATGTTTTATATATGATATTTATGTCATGATAATTATTACAAAGACTATGGAATCGTGACCAATGTACATGGACCAGAACATCCGAACAAAAATTCTCAAGAAAAATATAGTAGTTTACACATGGAAATGATAGTTTTAATAAGGTGTTATTAATAACAAGGTGTTAAAATGTTATATTATGGTCATATATGACATAACAAATGTTTTTATGATTATAATATATAATTATAATAAATTTAAATTTATTATAGTCATTTTTATTGTTCTTTCAATTCAATTCATGTTTGAGGAAAAGGTTCAACTTAACAATGTCATTTTTTGTGAGGATTGTTTAGGAACCTGCTTTTTATGGAGAAATCATAGAATATACCTCCCAATAAATATAAAAAAATATTAATTTTCTCTATTAGTTTAATGGGGATAAATTTATACATTTAATTTTCATCTCTTTATGTACTCATGATATTGAAACAAAAATTTTAATGAAACCCACTTTTATTTCTCTACATTAAGTGAAAAATACATCATTTTTATATAAATATATTCTGAAAGTGATGTCAAAAATGTTTTTAATAATTATTTATGGTTATTTTAATTCATTTATAACCATGACTGATTTGTTTTCAAATGGTTTAAAATGAATATTGTTATTATATTCTAAATGATTAACTTTTTACATTTTATCCAAAAATTTGAAGGAATGATTTATTTTATATAAACAACATGAACATAATTTCCTTCCTCCATGAATGTATGCTTATTTTAATATTACGATGTATATTGAAAAATTTATTTTCAAAATATGTTATTTTTTAAATATTCAATGGTTTTTGGTTATTAAATGATATTTCAAAAGTGATATGTTTTTATTCTATGCGAAATTTTTAATGGAATTTTAACAGTGTTTATATTAGTCAAAAAAAAAATTTATTATTGTTACATAATACATAATAATAAATTATATTATTGTACCATCATTTTTCATTCTCAATATGTTTTATGTTCTTATAATGAAATTTCCATAAAACCAAATATCATTTCTATGGGTAATCATTCAATGAAGGTATTTAATATCTTTTGACATACATATGAATGGATTTAGAATTTTTTTACTTTTTGGATAATAATTATATATCATTCCAATGTATTATGTAACAAATTTTAAATCATTGATAAAAGGGTAAATTAGTTGTTTTCTCAAGACCATAAAAATAGGGTACATAGGTGATCATACCAAGACCAAAAAGTGGTTGATGGGGTGGTTATCCTAAGAACCAAATAAGTACATAAGAGGTTATTACAAGACTAACATGTGATTTATGTATTTTTAGGAATATATGAGAAAATAGTTCTATTATTTTGGTTATGAAATATTTTATACCACAATTTTATGAAGAGATAATTTTCCACAGTAATTATTTCATTGTTCATGTTCGTTTATTAAATTAGGATTCATGTATTATAAAGTACCATGAATTATTCAGTGAGTCTTGTTTATGACCAAAACATTACAGAGTATAATTTTCAAAGGAAATTGCCTATTTATCAGCCATTTTATGTTAATTATAATTGATATATTACTTTTTTACCATTACATAGCATTATAAATCACACTTTTCATTGTTTCCTTTCATCATATTATGATGATTGGTTTTATGTAAAATATTTCCTAGAATGGTGATTGCTCTAAAGAAAATAATGGGAGATGATGTAGATCACATGTCAAAATTGTTTTTATTAATCAATTATTCTATACACACTATAACTCTTTGATTCGGTCATAGATTGTTATATAGTCTACTGAAGTTCATTTGAAAAAATGTAATATTTTTAAATTGATGAATTATTTCAAATATTCATGGATTAAATTAATTTAATATTAATGGATATCATTGGGCTTATAAAACTATTTTCAATTGGTGGTTTAGAAATTCATCTAGTGTTTCTACTAAATTTATTTTTTATATACAACAATAAAATGAGATAGATGTAATAGATTAGATGGATAAATGGTATGTTACATAAATGTATTATTACACTGTTATTTAATATGTTTCATGGAAATTCATAAGTAGAGGAAGTGAATGATAATATTGAATATCCTTCTTTATGAGTTTGTTTGTGAGATATAATATTATATATTCTAGTTTATTAACCTTTTTTAAAAAATAAAGATAATCTTTAGGAGGTTGTGACAAAATATTTTTTGTTGAGACATAGAAACATTTTTTCAAAACTCCAAGGTTATCCAACATGGGTAAAATAGTGAATTAAACCCAATATACATCCTTTAAAACTCCCTTGTTATCATACCCGTTATGCTAATTATTTTTGATTATTTATATTTCCTTGAGGCATTTTTATTATTTATTATATAATTTAATATTAATTTAATGACCATGAATATCTATATCTCTTAATCAAATCCATAGATTTAAATATTGACACCACTAATGTGTCTATAATAATTATTTTTATCTATTATTGGCATGATTCTTATTCTCACGTGTTGACCCCTAGACCATGCCATTTATAGAAATTGACTAGAAATCCTAGTTTAACCATGGATATGATTATATATTCTCACTCTTCTATACACTCCATCAACAAATGTACAAGGGAGAGAGTGATTTGGAGATTTAGGTAAAGGATTATTTAATTGGTATTATGAATAAGAATTATGTTTCAGGGAAATTAATAGTGTCGATTAGAATGTCTTGTAGTAAAATAAACATGGGAACTGTCAAAATGTAACACCTTCTAGTATGATACATTATGTTATTATTTTCATTGTTTTTGTGATTCCCATATCAATTCCCTATCAAAAATAATGTTACAGTATTTGTTTAAAATTATTGTCCAATTGTTATTATTGTTCATATATAAATTACAAAATGACCACATTCCGTATTAATTATAATTTAATTCTTTTATTTAAACATTTAAAATAGTGTACATATCATCACACTGGCCCCTATATCCTTTTTCATCCATATTTATTTTCCCCCAAAACCATGGACAATCACCATTCACCATATACATGGATCATAGTTTGAAAATCATTGTGTGGTTCAATGAAATGAATTGATTTGTAGCCTAAGGAACCAATCTCTAAATAAATTTCTTAATCTGAATGATGTGGTATTCTCAAGGGGATTAGAAGGGGTTTTTCAGGGGGTTTGGTGTTGAATATTGAATGAAATATGTTTGAAAAACATTAATGATTACTATGAACATTTTTTGTGTGGTTTAATGATTTAAGGGTTTTTATTAAGGGATAATGTAGATAGAATAATGATTAAGAAATTCAAACATGGAATTTTTGGAATGGTCATGAATTGTATCAAAAATGTAATTTTTGATATGATGGGGTTTCTAGGACATTATTACATGATCACAAAACATGTATTTTTTAAAAACACATGTCATCAAATTTAAGTCATTATTAAATAGGGATTTGTGGTATATGAATATTTTATATGGTGTGTGTAGCTTCCCAGTTCAGGAATCTGACCAGAGACGCCCTATACCTAGTTGGTCACATGGCGTCAAGTGAATTTACCTGAACGCCATAAGATGACAAGTAGTAGCAAGGGCATTGTGTGTGATAGTGGAGAATCTATTCCCTCATTAACAGAGTAACACAATGGAAGTAAAAACAAATAGCAATAGCGGAAGCAGTGATAATGGAATACAACAGTAAACAATGGAAGACTGAAAGTAATAAGTAGGTATATCACATATATAATGATGCATGATACATATTTCTAGTAATGAAACCAAATATGTCACAACACTGAAATACATTAATAAATGAAAGTACGAAAGAAAACAGTAAACAACTCTCTAGCATCGCAATTATCATCTTGGTCCCATGCTATCTAGATCTAAAGAAATTATGTCCTTGAAGTAGAAGGGCCACATCCCTTATCTATACCAAAAAAATTGTAATCAGTTTGGGCCCAAAATCCTAAACCAAATAGTGTGTTTCACTAAATCCCAGTAGTCAACAACCAAGAGATCTATGACTAACAGTCCATTAATATATATCGCTGGCAATAAGAAAATGATGTAGTAAAAAAGAAAGTACTCAATAGTAAACACTCCTACAATTTCAAAGCATTAGAACACCACATATCATGTAAGAAAATAATCAAAAATAGGTAACCCTATGGGATGTACTCACAACCCAATCCCCACTTTTCCTACCTAGGAAACACAAGAAATTCTATGGAAATCACACATAGTCTCACTCATCTAGTTTTGCTTTAGTATAGACTATCTGAGGAATAAGTCACTCTCAAAACCCCTATAGTTTTGTATCGGTAACTAAAAGGTGATCTAGGGAAGCACTTATCTCTCATTCAACCTATGGCTCACGTCGAGGAACAATAGAAACTTTGAGGAAGTACTTACTTTAATAACTCCTATGGTCTTGCATCATACAAAAAAATAGACCCTCTGGAAAGCCCATATATCCATTCTCTCTATGGTCTACTACACCAGGTTCTCACGGCCCTGTGTAAGTCAAACGATCATAGAAATGAACAGTGTACCAAGAAAACCTTAAGAACTTCTTGGATAACCAGTCTACAACATTACAACATGTCAGATAACAATCACTCCATCAGAACAATACTTGGCATGGGAAACAGACAGTAACCTAAAAGGAATGAATGACCAAACATTCTAAAACAAAAAATGCATGGGAAAACACATCCAAACCATAGAAATTCCCCTATTCACAATCAAATTAACCTCTACTAAATAATACAAGCATATATTGAAAATAACAGGGCTAATATCGTAACACGCAATTCCCCGTTCAAGGGTACTAGGAAATGTTTCGCATATAACTCAAAAAAATTCAACAGAATGGCACAAAAAACCTTCCTCAGTGTTGTAGGATCATTATATGTGAACCTAATCCCTTAAATTAACCAACAACACCGTAGATCTTAAAAAATGCTCAAAACACTGAACTAAGGATAACAAGAGAAAGAGGAAGAATCAAGAAAATAAACTCTAGGAGAAGGTAGATCTCTCCAAGGTGATCCCAAATAAATTAACAATGGTCGATTCGGAGAACGGGAGCTCGATCGGGGGCTCAAAGAAGAATCGCGACTGTACGGTCTCACTTGGAGAAAACAAACCTAGAAGAATACAGTTCTATACATCAGACGTGACCCCGATTTGTTTAATGGAAAAAGTACATGGAATGTACATTATAAGTACATAGTGTGTATATGCCTTTATTGGCCCCCACATTAGGCGGTCTCTAGGTCACCACACATGGCCGTGTGCATGGCTGTGACACGTCCAACACCCTGCTACCTATGGTAACAGAGAACACATCATGTACCTATAATTTACATGGCTTGTACTTATCAAATTTCTAAGAAAATTATCTTTTTTCTCAAAAACACCAGAAAAAGAAAACATACCTGAAATGATGATCCAGGTTCTTGAAAACTTCCCCCCTTTAAAAAATTTGTCCCTGAATTTCCCTAGCTAGAAAGAGTAAAAGAAGAATCCTCTAAAAACTCGGTCAATTGTGATCGTATACTGATCTCCCTCTCCCATGTCTTGTCTATTATTCTCTCGTGATACCATAACACTCATACCAGAGGAACATACCATCCACGAAGAACCTTCATACTATGATCAACAATACAGATATGATGCTCCTCAAATGAGGCGTACACCTCCAACTCAACCTCTTTGGGTTGAAGAACATGAGGCAGGTCTGAGAAGTAACATCAAATCTAAGAAACATGAAAGAAGTTGTGCATAGCCTGGTACCTCTAAGGTAACTGAAGTTGATATGAAACTCGCCCGACTCTCTCTAAAACCTCAGACGGACCGACGTAACTCAGTGAAAGATTACCCTATCTCCTAATCCTATTGTTCCCAAACCTCGATGTGACACGGAGAAAAACATGATCTCCGACCTCGAACTCCAGAGGTTGTCTCCACTAATCAGCATAAGATATCTGTCGAGACTGTGTAGTAGCCATCCTCTATTGAAACAAATCTATCAGCTATGTGGTCTCCTGGACAAGTCGAGGTCCCATCATAAGTGTCTCTCCTATCTCCATCCGATAGAAGGGTGATCAACATGGCCTATAGTATAACGCCTCCAAAGGTGCAATCTGAATGGTTTCCTGAAAACTATTGTTGTATGAAAACATCACAATATGTATGTGCTTCTCCCATGAACTTCCAAAATAAACGATGCATGCTCACAGCATGTCTTCAAGCACCTGAATTGTATGATCAGACATACCATATATCTTGGGATGGTAATTTTTACCCAAAAGTACATGGTTACCCAAAGCCTTCGGTAATACCTTCTATACCCAAGAAGTAAAACTTGTGTCCCTGTATAAAATAACGGAGTGTGGAACTCCATGTTAACGTACATTTTCACAGATGTACAATCATCCCATCCCATCAACAGTGATGGTCTCCCTAATCATCAAGAAGTGAGAAACCTTTATGAGTCTGTCAATGAAAACCCATACAACAACATTACCTTGAGGAAACCTCAGTAAACCTATCACAAAATTCATCTCTACATCATTAAACTTCCACTCGATAATGGGTAACAACTGTAAAAGACCTACTTGTTGCTGATGCTTGGCCTTCAACAGATGACAGGTTAAATACCTCATGACTAACCCAATAACATCATTCTTTATACCTGGACACCAATACTGATGGTGTAGATAACGATATATATTGTTAACACAAGGATGAACTTCTCAAACATCGGAATGAATGTCCCGCATCAACTCCTCGCATATGTCTACTGAAACCCATACACGCTCCTAGAAATAGAAGATCTCATCCTCGCTTATGGTCCATCTTGGAATATGGTCCTCTTCTAACACACATTCCCATAAGACTAGGCCTTTAAAAACTAATAGCTAATTCATTCGCACTCGATCAAGAATTGAAGAGGTAAAAACATTAGAAGAATGAAATGTCTGTGTAACTCCCTAGGATTTCGTAGTTTGTTATTTTCATTAAATTCAATAGATTGTGCTAAATGCAACAATGAGTTCTAGCACACCATGACTTACCAGACTAGCCTTTCAAAAGAAGTTATGAATAGTATTAACTATATTTGAATTATATATACTCCATATAATTTTTACTTTTTTATTATCTGTTCCATAGACATATTACAAGAACAAATTCAATTTTTTCAGTTAAAAAATGTATTTTAAAAAATCAATTTTACCCCATTTTAATGGCATGTCCTTTTTATGTCCAATATTTGACCCTTTTACATATTCAATGTGACAAAATAAAACTCTTTTTTTTGAATCGGTACATCCAAATATACCTTGGATTAATTTTTTTATATTGTTATAATAATAATCATTTTTTATGAATAGAGAGAAATACATTATTTTAATTCAAATTTTCTTTTTAATATAATTTAAATATAAGGATATAATATATTTTAATTTTTTTTGAAGTTTAATTTGTTTATATTGTTACCCTATAAGGCAATGATGATCATTGTAATTAATTTCACTTTGAAATTATACATAAACATGTGTTAATCTTTTGATACTTATTGTTTCTTAACAACTCGTTATTAGTATTGACAATATGAATTAATTTAAATTAATTAATCAAAATTATATGTTTTTAATTTGGTAAAAAAGACATAAATTTTGAATTCATAATATCAAATATATCTTAGGCTGAATTTTTCATATTTTTCTGAAAACATAAATTTTTGATAAATAGTGAAACCACTAAGTAGTAGTTAAAAATCTGACTTTTTCAATTCAATGAAATTTTACCACATCTGTGAATTGAATTTTAAAAACCCGAGGTACATGGTTGGTATTAATATGTGAAATGTGGTTTAATAAGATGCAAATAATTTTTAATGAATAATAACTTTTGATATTTATTTACTGTGGTAAAACGTAAATAGGTAATTTGAGGTAAAATGAATGTTATAACAATACAAAATTACCTTAACACTGGTCCTAACCTTATTGGATGAGTCATGGCCGACCATATTCATCCTTCGGTTGATTTTGGTTCCCCATGGAGCCACTTTGGAATGATAATGACACATTATTTTAATTAACTTAAAGTAAAGGAAAAAAGACATAAACAAATATATTTTAGTAAATAAGTTTTTACATTAAGATATGTAAGTCATTATTTAGACTATAAATATACATTTTAAAGATAAGAAAATTTCATACATTATTGTATTTTTGGATAATTTTTATACAACAAATAAATTAAATTATTTATGACACAATAATGATGAGGTATTTACCTTATAAATAAGTGATTTAAATAAATAAGATTATTAATATTAAAACAATATTCAAAACATGTACACATCTTATTAGATGATTTTATTTAGACCATGAGTCATATTATATTATACTTTAATTTTTTTTGGACCTTTAGAAACCTAAAATCACTATATAATAAAATAATATTTTCACACTTTTGTAAAGAGCCCATCCTCCCCCTTATAAAAGGACCCCACTTCTGTCTCATTGAAAACACCTCTCAGACCCCTTGGATCATCCAAACCCTGAAAAAATAAGATCTAAAGATCCATGTATTACACATATAAGACTTATCATATGTGTATGTACTTCAATAAGTCAATTTGGTTCAAACCAAATAAAGTTACCTAAATTAAAGGTAACAATTTCTCTTAAATTCTTTTGTTTTATTTTGTTTTATATTAATTCTACATCTCCCAAAACTATTTTTATTCCATTATTTTATAAAACAACCAGTATCCTAAATATACTAGGATGTTTTTATGATAATTATTCGAACAACACTTACAAACACCTACATATAATGGGTTAAGAACAATATGTTTTTGTGGTCGGCAAACTAACGCCTCACGAAACGATGATTGTTCGATTATCTCTTACTGCCTCTAATTTTGGACATTAATATAGAACAATATATATATATATATATATATATATATATTAATTTTATGTTTTTTTATGTATTTTCCATTTATATCATTTCTTTAAGGTTTCCATTATGGGTAAAATGCGATAATTTCATTTGAGGAAGTGTGGACTACCGCGCCCTCAAAGTGATATGACTAATTAATGACTTATGTGGGACATATAAAGTTTGGAATTAATTATATTATATATTATATTATACTATAATTATAATATACCTATGTACAATTATTTTTTAATTCCATTATCATACAAAATAGGAATGAAAGTAGCGTTCATGTGTACATACGGCTTGATGTCTCCATGGACAGTGCATTTCATTTCTTATCTCCAAATGTTATTTACTATTATAAATACATATATATACTATATGTATAATATATATGATATCTAAATAATGTATATAATTCTGGGGATAATGCACTTTAGTCATCATGGGAAAATTGTAATTATTACAAGTTCATTTTTTACTCAAGTTCTGAAAATTGATAAAATATCCAATATGAACTCAAAAAATTAACGAAATGTTATAGCATGGAAATTACTATTATAAAAAGAATAATAAAATTTAAAAACTTACTTAATCAAGTAGAAAGTAACTTATGTTTATTATTCATAAACAACAAAGGTCATACAAGACAAGTTAGACTTGAGGTAAGGGCTTTCTAATCTCACTTTTAATTCTGTGAGATTTCTATTCTTTGCCACTTATTTATTGCATGTAGTGTATTATGCACTTCCATTTGATATATAATATCATCATTAATTTTATATTCATGGTATTCTATTATTAATTTGGTGGTTATTAACTTTTTTTCATACGACTCGATTGGTTACAATGAAGTAAGGGTTTTTTATCGCATTTTTTTTTCATGTGAGATTCATGCTTCATTGGCCACTATTTACTTCTGTGTGGTGTATGTACAGTCCATGATTGTTTTAATTTAGTAATATATATTAATTTATGGGTATTTACATCATCAATTTGTGATCCTTCTATCATGGGTTGTATGTTTTGTATGTTACCAAATCAGTAAGGGAATTTCAAATTTAAATTTCCATTTATTCAGATTTACGCATACTACATTGATTATTTTACTCCATGATTACGTGGGGAATCACTATTTATGATTTATGTAGTAATTTCCACTCCCCGTTTTGAGGATATACACTTGATACACATAATCAATCCATCAATAATTTCTCAAGTCATTGATATGAACTTGATCGGAGTATTCTTACCTAAATTTCCATTTATTGATTTAAACATCCAAGTCATTGGTGTTGTTTTTACAATAATATGGGAGAATTTACCTTTATTTATTTACACTAAATATACAATAAAATTTACTGTATTTATATTTTTAACACATAATTATGTCATTGATTTATCCTTAACCTAAGGATGCGGTTTTTACAAGGGACATTATATCAATTTACATTCCATTGAGACCTCTTTGTTGTTCTGCACCAGTTCACTTTAATATTATGTATATACAGTCCATTGACGTAGTATATAATCAAATAATTTATTCTTATGATATTATATATCTTTTATTATATCAATTATTTGAATTCAAGAATCTCTCATTTGGTTAAGAACTCTAACTAAAATATCATTTTAAATGTTTAAAAGATTTATTATTTTAAATCTACTTCATTAATGAGAATTTTTTAAAAATAGATTTAAATATTTAATTAAATGGACATTAATATTTTCATATTAAAATTATTTTTCAAATAATAAATGTGGTATGTGATACTTTTATTCAAAAATATATTTTAAAAAACTTCTTGATAAATAGTGAGACTTTTAAAAAAGTTCAAGAAAAAGGGTGATATTTCTCTCAAATAGTTTTCATGATTATTTTCATCTATGTAAATATCCTTAATTATTATTTATTGAGGTTAATTTATTGTAATACGATCCTCCATATTCTTTTTAATGAGTTATGTTTTACAATGGATGTGCTATTTTAATATCATTCACGGGTTGTGGTAAAATTGTTGACATTTCACATGCTAGTTTTTGTACAAATGTCTAGATTATGTTTCAGACATTTCATATGAAGAATTCATTGGAAATTTTATGTGACAGGAGGATCCTGCTATAGCTCCTTGATGCATAAGTTGGTCTCATGATACAATTATATGTAGAATTGGTCGAGGCCTTTCTCAATTTTTGATATATGGTTTTGGCCGAGGCCTTAATAATTTTAATAAGTCTTGGCTGAGGCCTTTAAAAATGGTTTTAAAATGTCCGACATTATGCATTCCATCATTATGAGATTAGCTATTGATCTTTCATGTGATTATTTGACTAGTAAGAACACCCATGACTATGTTTTGTTGTGGAATTATTTACTCAGCTCATATTCCTTTCGTAATGTGATCATGTTTGTTATTTGTTTAGGAATTTGTTTTCAATTATTCACCATGCCTAATGTTTTGACATCTTAAGTTGCATTTCTTACTCTAAAAGATCATCCAAGGTCACCTCTTTCTTATGTTTCATTTTCCTAGGATATGAAGATGTTAGTTATGAGTGACTACCTGGAATAATCTTGGAAACATGGATGTTTCTAATGAAATAAATTAGCGTTGTTTTTTGTTTTCATGTTATAATGTTTAACTTAAGTATGCATATTGTTTCCAAGACTACTAAACTAATAGGTCCTTCGAGACATGATTCCTTATAATCATTCCAATGTATTAAAATAATGCACCGGCTCCTGGATTCTAGGGTCAAGGCATTATAGTTGGTATCAGAGAAAGTTTAGTACAAACCTTGGAAACTAGATTTAGATAAACTCTGATTAGAGCACATTACCATAAGATATAAATTGTGTATTATTATAAGAGAACATCCTAGAGTTTTGGTAATGTAGATATTTTGTATATGTTTTAAGAAATACATCCCTGTATGGATACAAGCAGGTAGAGGAGGCTCTGGCATAGATGTACCAAGGAGTGAAAACTCTGACAATGAGTTTCGGTCTTGAATCGAGTTATCCTGGTACATGACAACGGGCCTTGCTACACTATTGGTTAAGACACTCCCGAGGGATATTACTAGGATAATTCACAACTTCTATACAAACTGATTTGTAAGATTTTAATATAAGATGAGAATAACTAAATTTGGTTAATCGGAAGGAGTATTAGATTAAAAATACGTTGTTAAGTTATTCTTTAAATAATATTATGACTCCCACTATGATTTCTTGTGTTAGGCAATGGATGGATTCTAAGGAAGTCATAATAACATTGAATATCACATACAAGGTGGAAAAAGTGGTGGAAATGAGCAATGAAATTTTATGTTGATAGGTGTAAAAGATATCATATTCATAAAGAATCAGTTTTCAAAAAATATGATCAACAAAATATATATTGACCATCTCCTGGACTCAACAAAGAAGATAAAAGTGGTGAATGATAAGAGCTCCAACAGTGATGTCCATGGAGAAAAGAAAGCCCATTTTCCATCATTAATGAAATGTGGAAAGAGACACCTTAGAATGTGTCTCTATTTAACAAAGAAATTCTTTTTCTGTGTTAAAGAAGGACATAATGTAATGAATTTTAGTGGAAAAATGATGAGCATTATGGATGAAAATAAAATTGGTCCCTAGAATCCATTTATTTTCATTTTCCATATATTTTGGGGAAATTTCCATTACCCGAGTGAATGCCTTATTCTATAGGATATCCTCTTGGTCAAGGAATAAGCTATATTGAAATATATGGGTGGAGAAATGTTTAAAATGTATTAGTGCTCTTTATTGATGTGAGTAATTTGGATGACTTTTCTCTTGTATTTGTAACCCTGATGTTTCTCATGTGAAAATGATATTTGAGGAAGAATTATATATCCTATGGTGGATATAGTTATAAATATCCATTTGGTTTTATAGGATCATTGAGTGTGAGGCAGTTAAAAGCTATTAAACTTTGGGATGAAAATGATAGGTATGAGTAAAATTTGTGAATAAATTATGTTATAGTTACACTGTGGAATCTATCTAATTTTTGGGAATATAATAAAAATATATAGTTTTTGAAATAGAACAACACTCAGACCATGTAAAAATCCATCGCGTCGGTAAAAGCTACTGGAATCGAACACACAACCATAGTTCGATTGGGATTTATCAACTACCACTGGAGTATGTGAAGTACCTTGTTAGTGTGACTAATTATTTTTAGTTATATGATTTTATTGATCAATAATAAGTTGATTTGGGATATTATGTTTTACCAAATGGATGTCATTAGTATAGGAAAATGTTATGGTGATTAAATAATAAAAGTTATTTCGGAAGACGTTTGCTCTATTTGGAATACAAAATGACTAAGGAAAATAGAATACTATGGAATTTAATTTGTTGAGTAATGGTTTTTTACCTATTTTTTTATTGTGGATTTATAGCGATTTGGGTTATTTATGGAAATGATTAACCTATCATAGAGAATATGCGATTAGTTTAATTACATTTAAGTATGTAACTTTAAGAGTAGTCAATATTATTTTGGGATACAATTTTACATGGAATAATATGTATGAAACTTCTCTTGAGTTTTGCGTTTGAATAATAGTTCAGATTATATTGAAAAATTTTATGGACAATTGTTTATTAAATGGTATTTATTGAACTTTGGGTATTATTGGTTTAATTTTAGAAATTAAGATTTGTATTTCTTTCTTTGATGTATTATCCTTTTGGGATCATCTGATCCTTTACTATCCATTTTGGTTTTGGTTAATCTATAAATAAAAGAGAAATATATATTTCATCCATTTTGGATTATGTGATTCTCTATATGTTGACTCTAGCGCTTCAAGTGTGACCATGTAAACATTAATACTCTTCATTTGGAGTGAAAGATGAGTTTTTGGTAAGAATTAGAGGACGATAAAACTCTACTAGTCAAGTATATTTTTTTTCTTATTATATTGTTAAATTAATTATCAAAATTTAGGGAAGGGATATTAAAAAAAAGTGTTATCCTAATGCTTTATGTTATGTTGAACCGATGATATATTAAATCGTCATAGATTGATGGATTTGAGGCCCTCAATTTTACACTTGTATGAGATTGGTGACCTCAATAAAATCATATAAATATTTACATTTTTCCTCCAATTATGTGTCTTTAATTTCCACAATTGTTTTCTTAATCGAGATCGTAATTTGTTGGTGACTTTTTCTCACCCTTTCCATTTTATTAAGACTATATATTATTAACCCTGTTTCCAATGTGGGTCTTCCACAAAGGTATTTTTCTATTTTTAACTTTTTACTTTAGGAGAACAATTTCAAATTATGAGGACGCAATTTATTTGAGTAGGTAAGAATGTATCACCCCAGGATTTCATAGTATGTTATTTTCATTAAATTCAATAGCTTGTGCTACACGCAACACCGAGTTCGGGTGCACCATGATTTACCAAACTATCCATTCAAAAGAGGTTATGAATTGTATGAACTGGATATTTAATTTTATGTACTCTATATATATTTAACTTATGTATTATGTGTTTCATAGAAATATTATAAGAACAAATTCAATTTTTTAGATAAAATTGTATTTTTTCAAAAAAGAAATCAATTTTACCACATTTTAATGGCGAACCATTTATAAATCTATTATTTGACCCTTTTAAATATTCAATCTGAAAATAAATCTTCATTAGAATCGGGTAATAAAAATTTACTTTGAGTGAAATTTTAATATTTTTATAATAATATTCATTTTTTATGAATTATGAGAAATATTTTCTTTTAATTCAAAACTACCTTCTAATATAATTTATTTATAAGGGTAGATTATATTTTAAATTGTTATTGATGTTTAATTAGATTATATTTTTACAATTTAATCCAATATTGGTCATTGGATTTATTTTCACTTTGAAATTATACATAAACAAGTGTCAACCTTTTGATATTAGTTGTTTCATAAAAACACGCTATTTGTTTTGACAATGAAAATTAATATTAAAATAATTAATCCAACTTCTATTTTTTGAATTTGGTAAAATAGAAATCATTTTTGAATTCGGAATATCAAATATAGATTAGGCAGAATTTTTGGTATTTTTCTAAAAACATCAATTTTTGATGAACAGTGAAACCACTAAATAATAGTTACAAATCTGACGTTTTATTTTAAATGAAATTTTACCACTTCTATGAATTGAATTTCAAAAATCCGAGATACATGGTTTTTATTAGTACGTAAAATGTTGTTTAATAAGATGAAAATAATTTTTGGTCAATAGTAACTTTTGACATTTATATACCGCAGTTAAAGGAAAATAGGGTATCTCAAGGTAAAAAGAATATTATAATAATAAAAATTTACCTTAACACATGTCCAAACCTTATTTGATGAGTTATTTCCATCCATGGTCATTCATGGGTAGATTTGGAGACCCCATGGATCCACTTATGAACGATAATGAAACTTTATTTTAATTACCATAAAGTAAGTGAAAAAATGGCACAAACATATATCTTTTAGTAAATCAATTCTTTACATTGGGATATATAAGTCATAATTTCAACTATAAATATTTATTATAAATATAATGATATTTCCTACATTATTATATTTTTTAAAAATTTTAGACATTATATAAATTAAATTAGTTATGACATAATAATGATTTAGTATTTACCTTATCAATAAATGATTTAAATAAATAAGATTAATAATTTTAATTTTTTTTGAAAACTTGTCCAATTCTTATTGGATGATTTTATTTAGACCATGAGTCATCTTATCTTGTACTTTAATTAGTTTTGGACCTTTAGAAACTGAATATCACTCTATTATAAAATAATATTTTCACACAGTCCTAAAGAGCCCCTCCCCCCCTTCTAAAATGAAACCACTTCTAACCCATTACACACACCACTCAAGCCTATTGGATCATCCAAAACCTACCAAAATAATCTCTCAAGATCAATATCTTACACCCATAAGCATTAATTTAGGAATAAGTCCTTTCAATAATTCCTTTTGGTTCAAACCAAAGGAAGTTACCCAAACTAAAGGTAATAGTTTCTCATAAATTCTATTGTTTTTTGTTATATTTTACTTCTCCAACCACCAAAATCTTTTTATTCCTTTATTTTATAACAACCCCAGTATTATCAATATAAAAGGATGTTTTTATGAGAATTATTCTAACTACACTTTCACACACCTCCATCTAATTGGTGAATAACATACTGTTTCTTTGGTTAGAAAACTAACGCCTCACGAAACAATGATTGTTCGATTATCTCCTACCACCTCTCATGGTGGACATTAAGATAGAAATGTATTTATATAGGATATATATTAGGTTTATGTTTTCTTTGTGATTCTGTATTTTCCCTTTATATAATACTTTTAAGGTTTCCATTATGGTTAAAAGACGATAATTTCATTTGAGGAAGTGTGGACTACCGCCACCTCAAAGTGATATGACTCATTAATGACTTGTGTGGGATGTATAAAGTATGTATATAATGATATTATATATGATATTATACTGGAATTAAAATATAACTATTTTTCATCATATTTTAATTCCATTAAAATACAAACTATAAATGAAAGTAGTGTTCAAGCGTATGAATGACTTACCATCTCCATGAACAGTGCATTTCATTTCTTATCTTCAAATATTATGTAAAGTTACAAATACAAATATATACTATATATAAAATATATATATCATTTCAATATAATTTACATCACTATTTTAGATAATTTAATTTTGACCACATGGAAAAAATTTAATTATAACATGTTCATTTTTTACTCAAGTTCCGAACATCGATAAGATATCCAATATGTACTCAAATAAATGACTAATTATTATAGAAAGGTAATAAGTGATAGAAAAGTAATAATAAAAATTAAAAATTTTCATAATTATGTAGAAATTACCTAAAGTTTATTATTCAGGAATAACAAGGAACATACAAGGCATGTTGTACATGAGGTAAGGGTTTTCTTATCACACTTTTAATTCTATGAGATTTCTATTGTTCACAACTTATTTAATGCATGTGATTTATTGTGTAATGAAATTTGCTATATATTATCATGATTCTATTTATATTTATAGTATTATTTGATTTATTTGGTGGTTATTAACTTTTGTTCATATGAATTGATTGATTACAACGAAGTAAGGGGTTTTCATCTCCCTTTTTATTCATGTGAGATTCATGCTTTATTGGCCACTATTTACTTTTGTGTGGTGTATGTACAGTACATGATTGAATTAATTGTGTAATATATATTAATTTATGGGTATTTAAATCATCATTGTATGATCCTTATTTCATGGGGTGTATGATCAGTAAGTTACCAAATCGGTAAGGGAATTTCTAATTTCAGTTCCCTCTCAATCAGATTTACGCATACTACATGGATTATTTTAATACAATATTATGTGGGGAATAACTATTTATTACTTGTGTATTAATTTAAACTCCTATTTATTTGGATATATTATTGATAAAAATAATATATCCATTCTTAATTTATCAAGTCATTGATATGAACAAGATAAGAATAATATTAACTCAATTTCTATTTTTTGAGTCAAACATCCAAGTAATTCGTGTTGTTTTTACAAGAATCTGTGTGAATTTCCTCTAATTGATTTACACTGAATTTCCAATAATATTGAGTGTATTTATATTTATCACACTTAACTATGTCATTTATTTATCATTAACCTAAGGATAATGTTTTTATAACAATATACATTCCATTAAGACTTCTTTGTTGTTATACACCCATTCACTTTTATATGGTGTATATACTGTCCTTTGACAATGTATATCATGAAAACCTTTATTTTCATTATATAATAACGTTTTTATTATCTCAAATATTGTTATTCAAGAATATCTCATTTGGTTATAAACTCTTAATATAATATTATTTTAAATGGGTAAAGATTTATTCTTCAAATTATTTCTTATTAATGTCCATGATTTATAAATGGTTTTAAGGATTTATTTATATGAAACTTAATGTTTTAAAACTAAAATTATTTTTTAATGTTTCAGTGTGGTTTGAGACACTTGGATTAAAAAATCTTTTTGAAACAGCTTCTTGATAAATAGTGAGACTTTTAAATGTATTCAAGAATTATGGGGATACTTCTCTCAAAATGTTTTGATGATTATTTTCATATATGTCAATATAATTCATTATTCTCAATTGAGGTTAATTTATTGTAATAAAATCTTCCATATTGAATTTAATGAGTTATGTTTGACTGTGGATGTGATATTTTAATACTATTCATTTTTTGTGGTTAAATTATTGACATTTAATATGATAGTTTTAGTATGAATGTCTAGATTATGGTACAATCTTTTCATATGAGGAACTCATTGGACTTAGTAAGTGACCTGTGGAGCCCAATATAGATTCTAGATGCATCAGTGGGTCTCATGAGACAATTTTATGTGGAATTTGTTGAGGCCTTTCCCAAAATTTGATATATGGTTTTGGCTAGGGCCTTAATCATTTTTAAACATCTTGGCCAAGGCCTTGACAAAATGTTTCAAAATGTGAAACATTATGAATTCCATCATTATGTGATATGTTATTGATATTTCATGTTTTTATTTGACTAGTATGAACACCCATGAATATGTTTTGTTAGGGCATTATTTACTCAGATCATATTCCTACCATAAAGTGCACATGTTTATTATGATTTTTCAATTATTCACAGTGCCTAATGTTTATGTTATCTTCTACTATATTTCTTACTCTTACTAATAATTTGATCTCACCTATTTCTCTTGTTTAATTTTCCCAGGATATGAAAAAGTTAGTTATGAGTGACTTGCAGGAATAATTTCGGATGCTAGGATGTTTCGAATGGAATAAATTAGTGTTTTTTATATTCATGTTGTAATATTGAAATTAAGTATGAATATTGTTTCCAATACTACTATACTAATCAGTCCTTTGGGATTTGATTCCTTGAAATCATCTCAATGTATTTAAATATTTCACCAGCTTCTGGATTCTGGGGTCAAGGAATTATAGTCTACCCCTGTTTATCGTGCACCTCCAAATGAATCTTAGAAAACAATGCCATAAGATTCCACTCTCCCAGGCCTCATGAACTACCTGTTCCTAAGTCCTTCTGCTTAGTGCATCTGCTACTGTGTTGCCTTTCCCAGGCTTATAGGCAATGTCAATGTCAAAAGACTTAAAGTACTCAACCCAACTTCACTGTCATAAATTCCGTTCATGCCGAGAGATGATATACTTGAGACATTTGTGGATGGGGAAAACCAAAAAATCCACCCCCATGAGATAATATATCAAAAAATGTAAATCATGATCAATTGATTCCAACTCAAGATTGTGCATCAGGTAATTCCTCTCATGTGGTCCTAACTTCCAAGACCCGTACGTAATAACTCCTTCTCCCTAAAAAGGCAATACTCCCAGTCTAATACCTGATGAATCACAATAAACAGTGTAGCTCTTGACCAACTCATGCAATATTAATATCGGTGGTGATGTCAACATCTCTTTCAGCTCCTGAAAGGCCGACTCTCAAGAATCTATCCACATGTACTTCACACCCTTCTTAGTCAGGCCCGTCAGCAGCGCTGATAAGCATGAAAAGTCTTGTATGAAACATCCGTAGTATCCATCCATCCCTAGAAAATATCATACATCAAAAAAGTTCTTCGGCTGCACCCAGGAAACTACATCTCTCACTTTCTTTGGGTCTACAGATACTTATATTTCAGAGATAACATGACCCATGAAGTGAATTTGGTCCATCCAAAAGTGGCATTTTTAGAGAATAGAATAGAATTGATGCTCTCTCAATGTACTCAAAATGATGAAAATATGGGTGGAATCATCATGGAGAGTGTGAGAGTACACCAAGATATCATCCATGAAAACCATCATGAAGGAATCCATGTATGGATGGGACAGTTGGTTCATCAGTTCCATGGAAACAGCTAGCATGTTCGTGGGTTCAAACGACATAACCACATACTTGTATAGACCATACCTTCTCTAAAAGGCTGTAAGAGTTATATAATATGGTCAAACACACAACTGATGATAACCAGATCTCATGTAAATATTCCAGAATAACCAAGAACTTCGAAGATGATCAAAGAGACCATCCATCTTCGGAAAAGTATATCTATTTATGACCATCAAATGGTTTAGATTTTGATAATCTAACCAATGGCGGAGAGTACCATCTTCCTTCTTCAAAAATAGGATAGGCGAAACCGAAAGAAAAGTACTGGGTCAGATGAAAACCTTAGCCTACAACTCCTTCAACTACTGCTTGAGCCCCTGTAGCTCAGGTGTATCCATCCTTTAAGAGAGAATGGACACCGGTGCCACTCCTAGCACGAGATCAATAAAAAATTATACCTCTTAGTCAAGAGGAAAACCTGAAAATCTTCAGGATAGACATCCCTAAAATGATCCACCACTGTAGGAAGGTCCAACTGTGAAGTCTATTGGTTATCCAAATATAGAATAGTAATCTGGGATGTAACTCCTCCTAACCCATGATGCTCGGGTCTCGCATTTATCACATGGAACTCTCATTATCCCTTATAAAGAAACCATTTTCCCTCTAGTGATGTGAAACTCATCCTATGGCGATAAAAATCAACAAAATCTTGGAAGGGGACTAGCTAGTCCATTTGGAGAATGTCATTATAGCCTGTCATCTCAAGGAAAAAGAGATCTCATAAGAATTGTCACCCACCAACCTCAAGAGGTCACTCCATACACTGATGCACACTAGCCATTCATGTCCCAACAGAGTGTTCACCATCAAGATATCCTCAAAAGAAAAGATTTAAAGTCCAAGGATGTCCACAATAGAAATAGATAAGAATCTATGGGAAGACCCTGTATAAAAAAGGCAAGAAACTAAACCGAGGCAAATAGGATGGTATATCGAACTGTAGAGGGTACGCGATCCTACTCATCCTGGGTTGCTCCACTGCAAATGTCTGGGATGTATCGCATCCCTGTGACCTTTCTTGACAAATATGATCTGATCCAACTTGTTGTCGTTGAATGCCTTGTGATTGACTACCATGACTACGACCTCCAACTCGGCATCAATGGACGAAATAACTTTGGATCCAAAACTAGTGAGAAATTTGTGGTACTGCTCTAAAATAGGGATTCATTGAAGAACCTATGACACCAACTGACAGTGAGAAGACCTGCAAAAGCACTGGAGATGACCAATCTTGCTGCTAGATTATCACTGGGCATCTCGCGCAATGTGGCTTTATATTCCCTCTCTTACCGCACTGGTAGCACATGACCTAGCTACCATAAAAAGTGTCTCTCCTCCTTGGATCACCGCGTGAAGAACCCCTGAGGTGATTCCTGCTTTCAGTAGGAGGGATACTAACTACGGATATTGAACCGCCCTGGTTCACAACTCTAGAATCTCACAGATTACATTCTATGATCACCTTCTGGTTGATGATATAATTTATTGACGTCAGCCGGAAGATATTAAACTGAGATCAGATGTTTTACCTCTTAATATCCTCGATCTACCTTACTAGGAATAACACATCACCACCTAGAATAGGCATTAAGCGTTGTAGCTCAATGAAGCGAGATGAATACTCCATAACTGAAAGAGTACCCTGCTCCAGACTCATAAACTCTCATGCTCGATCATCCCTCAATTTATCTTGATAGATGTAGTAATATAAGGTGTGTTATAAGTCATCCCAGTCCATGACCTTCTAGCATCCCACCTGTGAGATCACATACAACCATCTCTTGGTGGATTCCTGAAGCATGTAGGTAGTGAGATTGACCCTCCTCTTCGGAGGAGTCTCCAGATGCTCGAAGATCGAAAACATGGCTTCTAACCATGAATCTGCAGCCTGAGTTCCTGGTTCCCCTATTAATGTGGGGGGATGTTATTGTTGGAAAACCCACATCAACTCAGACATAGACAGGCCATGATGCATTACTCCATAGATGGTCACCATAAACCTCATAATGCCCTCTTGGAATTGTGTGTCAGAACCAGTGTCTGGAATGATGGATAGTTCCAAGACATGCACAGTTGGAGGATCTGCTAGAATTCCCTGATCATCCATGTTTGGTGTCTGATCACAACCTTCCCACTAGCGTACAACTGGATGATGTCTCGGTTGCATGACTCTATAAGGTCAAACACACACCTCTGATCATGATTATCAAGGATTTAATGCTGGATGGGTAATAAGGTAATAGGAGAAAGAAAGAATTCATGTTTTACAAAACATGGATACACAACATGTATAAATAACTATAATACATGTTCCCTTAAGCCTTTAACATGGGTGTGTTCATATGCCAAAACTGGTTGTGTAACACCCCGAACACACGACGTGTTGTCCTAACACACGACATGTAATTCAATCCACTTCACCTTCATAAGTCCTTCTAAATGACTAAGCTACACAGTTATTATAGAACTAGACTACACAGTGGGTTTGTGCCAGAAAAAGTGTGTACTACACTAGCTTCATCGACATGTGATGTTAGTGACACGACCAGATACATGCCTCACACTACATAGCGTTTTCCAGATGGACACAGTGTGTTCTAATGGATTTTTACCAACCTCTGTTGTTATTTACAAGGCCAGATTACATGGATTATACTAAAATGCGTGTTCAAGACAAACACGATGTGTATTGCTTATATTTTCATCCATCTGTGTCGTTAGTCACACATGTAGACACATTGCCTAAAAACATGGCGTGTTCGTCTGGTACATGGAATGTCCAACCAAATTTTCCCAACCCTATGTCTCTACCCACACGACTAGTGACACTATTAGAGACTACACGGTGTGTACATAGAGTACATGGCATGTACCTAAAAAAATATTTTATTCCCTAACAGAAGAACATGTTGCATGTATTCAAAACTACACGGCGTGTATTCAAGTTTTTTGCGGATAATAAGCCTTAGAAACTACTTCGGAAGACCAAAAAACACTAAAATGAACATTAATGTTCCATATTCTGAGCCATGAGGGCCCATACTCCCCACGAATCAATGCTTGGAATCTCTTACATATTGTATACAAGAATATAAAAAGGTAATGATCCACTAAATTCTGATCCATGAGGGACCATAACACATCATGAACGAAATTATGTCATTCATTCAAAAAAAACCATACACAAATCTATACCCTATAAAATAGAAGGAACTTTTTCAAGGAATATATCATAACATCATGCATATCTAGCACAAGATCTATCACAATAATAAGAAATCGTTATTCCAACCTAAATGGCATGGACAGAATGCATAACATATGACTACTAGCAAGTGACCATATGATGCATAAGATGGCATACCCTCATTGCATTGGGTTTCAGTAGAAATAGAACCTCAATAATATCAACAATAATAGCACATATCATGTGAATCACCCAATGGTGAAATAAAATCAACCGTAAAATTGCAAAACCAAAAAAATCTCATTGAACGAGGTAAATTGTCCTTTTCTCTATAAAAGTGTTAGCTACTCCTGGACGCAACATATTACCAAGTACCTATTTCTGTCCTATCACTAACTATAAGCTCCAAAAAGTATTTCAAAATGAAAAGAACCCCTCATATACCAATTATTAACATCCCAGTTTAGGAGCACGCCAAATGACACCTCGTACCTGGTTGCTCACATGGCATCATGGGCATTTACCCGAACGCTAGAGGTATCGAATAGCAGCAATGGCATTGGGTGTCATAGTGGGAAAACTATTCCTTCATTGGCAGAGTAAAAATTTATATTTTAAAAAATAACAATAGTTGAAGAAGTGATAATGTCATACAATAGTAGACATCAGATGACTGAAAGTAATAAGAAACTGTAGCACATATATAATGATGCATGATACATATGTTTATGAATGTAGCCAAACATGTCACAATACTTAAATAAAGTACTAAACCAAACTACGGAAGAAAATAGTAAACATCTTCTCAGCATCAAAAGCCTCATCATGGTCTCATGCTCTCTAGCTCCAAAGCCGTCAAGTACCTGTAGTAGAAGGGTGATTTCTCATATCTATAACTACAATAATGTAATCTATTTGGGACCCAAAGAATGTCCCAAACAGGGTGTGAGACTTAATCACAGTAGAAAACCACCAAGAGATTTTTTCCTAACATTTCATGAATATATATAGTAGCAAATAAGCAAAAAAACACTAAACAAGGAAGTACACACCAATAAACATTCCTACAATTTTAAAGCAATCAAACCCCACATATTAAGAATGCAGATTATCACAAACAAGTAACACTCTAGGATGTACTCACAGCCTAATAACATTTGTTCCTACATCGAAAAGACAATCAACCCTCTAGGAGGCACACACAGTTCCACCCCTCTGTATTGGCTTTAGTATAGACTCTCTAAAGAAGCACTCACTGTAAATTCCTCATATACTCTCGTATCGGTAACTAAAAGGTGATCTGGGGATGAACTTACGTCTCATTCTCCCTGTGGCCCACTTCGTGTAACTACAGACACTCTGAGAAAGCACATCCATAAATTCTTCATGTGGTCTTGCATCATAAAAAAAAAACAGACCATCAAGAGATTCTCTTACGTCCATTCTCCCAATGGTCTACTACACCCAGTACTCATGGCCCTGTGTATGTCAAACGATCATATAAATGAAAAGTGGAAAAATGAAACCTCATGATCAACTTGGGTAACCATTCTAAAGCATAATAGAATGTCAAATAACAATCACTTTATCGTAACAAAACTAGGAATGGGAAACCAACAACAGCCAATAGGGAATCATGACCAAATGGTCATAATCAAAATATTCATGGGAAAACACATCCCATTCCAAGAAATTAACCTTATTCACATTCAAATTAACCTTTACTAAAGAATACTGTCTAATTAAGAAAATAACTTGGCTAAAATTGTAACATGCAATACCCAGTTCAAGGGTATTAGGAAATTTTGCACATATAACTCAAAGACACTCAGAGGAAAGGCACAAAACACCTACCTCGGTGTTGTATGATCGTTATACATGATCATCAAGCCTTGAATCGCCCACAAACATCATAGATCCAAAAAAATAGTCAATAATGTCTACTAAGGATAACTTGAGAAAGATGACAAATTAGGAAACAAAGCTCTAGTAAAAGAAATAGCTTGTCGAGGTGATCCCAACACAATTAACGATAGTCAATTCAGAGAAAGGGTGCTCAATCAGGGGCTCAAAGAAGAATTGTGGTCATATGGTCACTCTCGGATGAAATAGACCTAGAAGGTGATAGTTCAATTTGTCAGACACGACCCAGATATGTTTAATAAAAAAAGGAATATAAATGGCGTGTACATTAGAAGTACACATTTTATACTTTCCTTTATTGTCCCTTACATTAGGTGGTCACTAGGTCACCACACATGGCCATGTGTAGGGCCGTGACACAACCGTCACCCGCAACCTGCGGTAACCGAGTACATGACATGTACATATAAATTTCCAAAAAACTTCTATTTTTTCCTCAAAAACCCAATAAAAAGTAAAAATACATGGAAATAAGATACAGGTTCATACAATGTGATTATAGGTCACACACAATGTAATTTCAGAATACATGGTTCAGTGTGTACAAGATTATATGTTCAATATAACCATGTTGGTCCACATATTCTGTGTTATTATAGACATATCAGGTATTATTAGACTACATGACTCAAGTAATCATGGAGAAAAACTTATGTATTCCCCAATACTCACCCTTATATAAAAGAATTAAATGTTATGTATATTGAGATAACATGACTTCATCTATCATTGGAACATTCATTATGATCCGATTTTATGTATATTATGTGTTGTATGTTAAATATCATTTTGTAGATCGACTCATATACGACATGGATTGTAGTGGCATGAGATATGTATTCCCATTTTCTAAACATGTTTGGTCCCCACTGGGATACATAAGTAATGTACTATATCATTCATGACATGTAGGTAGACAGATAAAGGACATATGGATGTTGGTAAATGTTAAAAATAATACATGTGGCTATATTAATTGTAACCATCAAGTACAACGTTGAAATATTTTCATTACTTTTATATTTTATTATTTTATTTCTCACGACTCACATTTTTTGGGGCCAATAGTTTATCCTATGTATTGTTTCACAAAGAAAATTATGGGAGTCACATTTTGGCATCAAATGTGAGATGTTATGTTAGACATGTATCATATATTCTATATCTCTACGAGGCTGCAGATTGTGATTGAGTGTTAGTATTAGAATTAACATGGGTTTTTGAAATCTACTGGTGGCATGTGGATTAGAGGGATGGATTAAAATGAAACATATTATATTATCAAATTATGTAACCTAATGTTTCCCATCACAATGTGTCAAGGTCCAATAATATAGTGGAAACAATTCAATAAATATAGAAAAAAATTAAATTAACCAAAGTATAATGTGGAAGAATATTTTAAACATCCAAGACACATATAATCCACAAAAAACAACAAAACTAAATAATTTGACAAGACAAGACCCAATAGTCTCCATATGATCAACTTCCACCACCAAAACATCACACTGCAAATTTATTAACAAAATTATAACTCACCATTCTATATATTTATGTTCCATTTACCAGGTAATGAAAATAACATTTGTAACCACCAAAATGAAAAATTAAGGTGTGATCACAAAACCCACTAAGATTCTACCAAATGGTATTTGAAATGTCTAATATCTTGAATGTTATAGTTATATATTTAATTTTTTATTTTAACTCATTTTCATAAAATTTATCAAATTTTAAAATTGTCCCTTTGTTTTTATAAAATCTATTCACATTCTACAAGTAATAAAATTTAGAAGTATTAGTGAAAAAAAATAAAAAATAATCAATAAAATCCATGGGTACAAAATAATTTATTTATTTACTCACATATATGTGAATTAATTTATTTTGTGAAACCATTAGATACAAATTCATTTTAAATCATGTGAGCAGATAATCAAGAACAAATCCATTATATGATAAAGCAATCATAAATAGAGAATCAAGGAAATTTGGATCTAGAAAATGGAAATAAACGCTATACATAAAACTAAATCCATAATTCATGCCTTTAGTATATCAACTATTATAACCTCTATTAAAATTAATCACAATAATGTGAGAGAAAACTATATGTTCCATTGCACATTATATGACTAAATTGTATGAAGACGAAGTAAAAAATGATCTCCAATGTGATTTTTTTAATAAAATAAACTAAAAATCCATGTTATAAATTTAGAAAACATTTTCAATGAAAATCAAGTGAGATTTATTAATTTAAAACCCCTTTTAAAACTAAAAATGCAATTTATGATTCGTATCAAATACATGGTTGGTGTAAAATGATTTCAGAGAGTACCCATATTCAAAACCCAAATCATAAGAAACAATTATAACAAAAACATTAACTCAATAAAATGAATATAAAAATAAGTAGTAAAAATAATAATTTCTTATAATTGGACATTTTTATAGAGACACCTACCACATGAATAGACGTCAATGTAATTGCATTTGAAAATGGAGAGTGTGGAAGAGTATATCAAGTACCTATGACCCAAGATCCAAAATAATCATCACCCATCCAAAGTGAAAACCATGATATCCCTCGTACCAATCTATATTGAGTTCCAACATGTGTAGAGGACAAGATATCTATCAAATATTAATAATGATAATGGGAAATAAGATCCAAAACACAACATACCATGATGAGATCCATAATTAATGAAGTAAAACCACCTTGAATCCGGTTTTAGAAGATTAATATCTAATATGGAAGGATTATGACAAAAAAAATATGATATTAGTGGGTTTTCTGTAGTTGAAGTCAGGTCCTATCAATTTTTATAACAAGTTTTCATGGAATAAAATTCATAGAACATTGTTTTATGTATAGGGTCACACTGTTAAATAAACAACATTAGGTAATCGTGTTCCCCCATTTAACTTCAATATAGTGTTATTAAATTGGATTCATAGTTAGTTTAATCACAAAACATCTTTGAAGAATATCACTATTCAGGTGTACATGTTGAGGAGGGGTTGGATTTAAGGTTAAACTCACTATGCACCACATTCTAGTAGATTAATCCAAGATGCACAGTTTACTAGGAACCCCTAATGGTTTTCCATAACAATTCACAAATGTTCCAAATCTACATGGTCTTCTTAAATATTTGAAAATATCCCCAAATTACCACAATGAATGAGCACATTAATTTATGGTCAAACAAAATACAAGAATTACATGTATGTTTGTAACTAAATTTCAAAATATATCCTAAATAAATGATTTCAGTTCCAAGAATGTGCTCATAACTTTGGAGTAAAAAATGGAAAAGGCCACTATTGTCTCATGAATGATTCATTCTTATTGATTGTTAATTTATTCCACCAGCACTACAATAATACTCATTCCAAAAGAATCATTTTATATCAGATTACATAATCCCAGTTGTTTATTGTCTGTATTGATTTCTCAAAAATGGTGGTATTGGGATCAATCTCAACATAATATAATTCAATCACATGGTATGGATCTATTAGATTCCTACTTCTATAGGAAACATATTAAGCATCGTAAATTAAATTAAAACATGTTGGTATTTCCTACCATGTTTCATCCTTTATCAGTCAATCAATGATATCAATGGGGCTGACAATCCTTAGTGGAAGGATACCTTTCCTAACCAATGAATTATTTCATATGTGAGGTGAAACATTGATAATTACCTGATCACTAATGTAAAACTCATGTTTTTAATAGTGAAAAATCTTATAGTAATTCAATTGAAACATTCATTGTTCAACAAATTTTGGGTCAATTACACCTTTTCTGTCATATGTTAAAAGAGAATTTGTTTGACCAAGGACATGTCTCTCAAATATACCAAACTAATGGGATATCTAAATGGCATCCCATAAAACACTTTAAAGGGTATCATTACAATTGATAACTAAAAAATTTTTATATATGAAAATTCAACTTGGAGATAATTCATATCCAAACATCCACTAAATTCTTGAACACAAGCCTAGAACATATATTCAATTACTTAGGTAATTTTCAAATATTTTCTTCTATATATTGATTATATGTCATGTTCAATTTCCACAATAATACGATCCCCCTAGATGAAATTTATATATATTTTTTGTTAGACATTGTTGCTAGTTAGTTTCCATTATATATGGAACAAAATGATGACTCACTATCTATCAAACATAAATGTCTCTAATCAATTACACTTTCATTATTTCCTTGATATGTAATTAATTATCCTATTTTTAGTTCAATTAATTATCAAAAAAAATTCACTATTCACACTCGGTTTATATTTTTAAAACAAAGGATAATGTACATGGAAATATCCTCCCACTTCCATACTATAATACTAAAAAGTTGTAATAAACTAGAAGGTCTTTGGTGTTTTAGTCTTCCCATCAATCCATCCATCTTGATACAGTGTCTTTAATTGACCATCTTAGCCCTAAATTGAAATTATGATATGTCATGATGTTATATGTATTTGTAGTTATTATATTTATGGACCAATAAAACTAGTGCTTACTCACCATTAACTTATAAATGCGTGAATACTAAACAACCATCCTACAATGGTAACACAAATATCCACAGGATATCGAGACCACACACCTAAGGTCACACCTCCTTTTAAAATTTTACAATATAATTATCACTCAGTGTATATCACCTACTCATTACAAAATCACTCATTAAAAAATGATACATCCTTTATCGGACCCAAGGAAACCTTTCCACCAACATGTTCCACTCCCATGCTCATCTCATTTAACAAAAGTCATATAAGACCACTCCTATAAAGAATATATCAGGGTTTAGGACTGTAACATTCATCCCAATGCATTGATAACCACGTTTCCTTTCTTCTTACTATATGAAAATCAATATTTATTGTCCAAATATACTCATACCATCATCTCTATGGAATTTTCATTACCCTTTGAGTAAAAATATACTTTATCATCAAATAATCAGAACAAAAATTAATCCACTACCTAATTAGATAGTGAATCCTAAATTTTAGGGAATGAATAACTGCACCGATATAATGTTCATGTGTATGGTTGATTTTATCATGGGTTTGTAACTTGTTATTGAAATTGGAAAATAATTATTTCCCCTCCACCAAGACACCTCCAAACCATATACCTTAATCATTTATGATAACATCACAATGAGAACCTAATACCAGAAGAATCAAAACTAGTGTTGCTATTAGTACTACATTAAATTACTCATAATACCACTGTCAATTGTATTTACACCCAATAATTTCACCATTACATGTTAAATATATCATCCAAGATGTAGTCATTGAGAATTATACAAAAAATATTATATAGTAACTACTAAATCCCCATAATAGTCAAATCAAGAAATTCATTTTGACCATAACACCCTACCAAAACCGCTTGTATATTTTAATGATCTTCTAAGGTTATCTTATTTAATAACAAATAACCCAAAATTTTCAATTCCAAGATATAAAACTGATATTTGAAAATATTACCATACAAATGACTATCCTGAAATTTTTTAATAATGGTATCACAATTATTCATTTCATCCTTATATCACTTGGAGTAAATAAAAACATCATCTTTGAACACTACAACAATAAATTCCATGAAAAGATGAATGGTTATGTTCATCAATAAATTAAAAACCAAATTTATATTAGGGATACAAAATGAAATAACTATACACTCTAGATGAATATAACTGGTCCTAAATGTTTTCTTAAGTCTATTATAATCTCAGGCTCTCAATTGGTGGCATAGTGACGTAGGGTCAATCACAAAAAACTATTGATTCCATCTATGTTTCTCAAAGAGATCATCAAATCCTAGGTAATGGATATATTTTCTTAATGGTCACAAAATATAAATTTTGATAATCCATACCATGTATGAGACTACCATTTTCCATATTATCGAAGAATATACAAAAATACCTTGGTGAAATGATAGTAAGTATAAAAATCTTATCCTGAAAAATCATTATGTTGGACATTATGATCCTCAAATAAGTATATCACCTATATGATTTTATTTTTAGGTATTTCATTTTTAATTTTCGTAACTTGTTTTTACATTTGTTTTCTAATGTGTTTTTGATGAAAATGTAAAGGATTATTGGATTGAAAAAGGTAGAACATGATTGGTTCATAGTTAGAGGAACCCATTCACCAAAATCTAGGATACCATGTGAACATTGGGACTCCTAGGGTAAAGGGTGCTTGACCTAACAACATTTAAGAAAACAATGTAAAATTCCTATGCATGGTTCAAATGTTTTGGACATAACTATGTCACATGGTTGGAGAACGGTTTTCCAAACCACGTGGCCAACCCATTTGAGTTCAGAGTTTGTCCAATAAGGGAAACAAAATTGGTGCACGGGTTGGGAGATCATGTGGCCAAACCATTCATAGTGCCTATGTAATTGATAACCTGATTTTACTCTTCTACAAAATTGGTATTTCAATGAAGAACAACCATTTTCCTCCTCTCATAGATTGTGCACTCCATATACCGATCATCCTACTTATAAAAGCTTTTACTTATCTTCCATGAAGTGTATCTTGGGATTCATTAGGGTTTTTTGGGATTTTATTGATGGTAATTTCTTCATATATTTATCTTCTTCATGCTTCTTCCATTTTCACTTGAGTTCTTCTCTTCCGGTGGCCTTGTGGATATATGATTCCTGTTTAACATGATTTATGTCATGGGATTTTAATCTTAGTGTATCACTTGATTGTTCTTGGCCTTTCTAAAACCATTATGAATTTTTTTTGGGTAGGCTTTTTTGAAGAACATATTATTTTAGGTTGGTTTCCATTATCAATTACCCCATAAATATTGAAAAAAATTATTGTTTTTCCCACTTTCCTTACACCTGAAATAATGTGGTGTGATCTATAGAATTATTGTTTCATTGTAAATATGGTTTTTAATGATTTTTTAATTATATGGCATTATTTCATTATGATATGCAGACCATGTGTTTTATAAAGATCCTAATTAGTGTTTGTGAGTGATATGTAGTTTATAAAGAATTATGTGGATTCTAAATATATTTTTGAAATATGAAATGGTGATTTGGATTAACAAAATTGATTTATAAATTGTTATGGACTTGAATGTATTTTCTGTTGGTTCTTGGAAAATAGTTTGTTATATGATAAGGGTGTATGGAACATTGGGAGTTTTTAAGAACACAAATAAATTTATAAAATGTATTGTGAGGTCTTAAATAATATTTTATAAATTATTATTAAATGAAGGATTGTGTGTTTTTACCCTTTTGGAATGATGTTTTTGATCTTCGAGAATGGGTGGTTTCTTAGAAGGTGTTTCAGCAATGTTAGTTTTTTTTTCCAAAAAAGATAGCCTTGAAAAATATCCCCATATAATTATCTTTCCTTGGTTATGTTGATTATTGTAGGAGGAAAACAATGAGTGTATCCCATGTGATTAGATGGTTTAATGGAATAATATTTTTTTGGGGTGAATCAGACATGAATTGTTTAATAAAATGCTTGTGTCTGATATATGTGTGTGAGAGTATATTCATGGTTTCCATTTTTGTCTCAAACATAATTTATTTTTGACATGAGATCCTAGCATTGATAGAATATTCTTGGTTAATTGATGATTATATAGCCTTGAATTTCACTATGGCTAGTGGCCCATCATATTGGATTTTCTTTAATTTTTTTGTAGCTATGGGAGAGTGACTCTCAATCAAAGTAGGTATTGTGTACTTAAGTGTGTGGGAGAGAACTACTGTCATCAAGTGAGGAATTCCATCGGGATGAGTCATGATATATTGTATGTTCTAGTTTATTCCATAGATCATCTAGGTTCTCCCACATATTTTGGCACTAGTATCTCTACAACAGATGATTGAGATGCTTCATTGGTTTTTTATCATTCCGTGAATATTTTCCATTTCACTTATTTTGGGATCATTATAGTTTATCTTATGTGTGATGTATTCCATTTGAAAATTGATGAGTTGGGATTCAATGGGTGGTGGAAAAATGTTTTGGAAATGATTTACATGAATTTTTTTATTTAAAATTAAAAATACATCCTTTGTATTTTGAAATGTAAATGAATCATCCATTAAATAAAATTTGGTTTAATATAAAAAAGTTTGGTGGATGATTTTTTTATTTATGGAAAAAATGCAAGAAAAATAATAATAATTAATAATTTATTTAAATCTATAGATTTAAATTGATTTAATTTAATAGATGATCATTGGGAATAGATTCTCTCAGGCACACCTAATATGTTTTAATAAAAAATAATATGGTTCTATATTCTTTTTACCTATTTTTGTAGGTTCTAGATCTAGTTCGATCAATATGGGTGATGGTTGGTTTTGGTATTATAGAGTGACTGTCGGGATCACATGGATATTCTAGTTTTATTTTGTTTAGTTTTGTTATTTTAGTTTTTTGTACTTAATGTTAATTTTCAAATGATGTAATGTTTGGATATTTATTTTAATTGGGAATCTATTACAATATCTACAATTTTATTGAATTATTTTGGGATAAATCATTTCAATGGTTTCTTTTTTGATGACCCAACACTATTTTCCAGTCTGAGAGGACTGGGAAAGGCTTATTAAAATTTTATTAGGCTGACATTGTTGACTGGTTTGGGGATATCTTGGGATGGTTCTTGAAAAAGTTAAAATAGAGAATGATTGGTTCTTTTGAGGCCATTGATTTCAAAAAACCCTTTATTGTTTGGGATGTCCTTGCATATGGATTAGGATTATTGGATATTTGGGTGTAGAAGTGAGGGTCTGTATTTATAGAAATTTTTTGCTATACCCTATGTTTTTAATAGAAGTTGAAATTTTTTCATTTTCTTTGGTTCTTGTTGGGTTTTTGGATTTTGGGACATGAAATTTGACTTGGGATAAAGGTATTTTTTAGGTCAAGGGTCGTAGAAATCCTTGTGGAGCTAGGGACGTGGTCAAAGAAAACTCTCCATGATGGTGGTGTGATTGGCATGTGCTCACTAACCACATCACCAAGTCACCAATTGACAATAGTTTCCCCGTGGGAGTTGTATTTTGTCCTCTTTTATTTTGAATTTAGGATTAGAAAACCCATGTTTTTAAATTGTGAAAGCATGGATTTAAATTTATAAGGACTTTTTTAAAATATAGAAGACATTTATTCCAAATAATGTGATGAAATGATTAGGAAATTGATTTTTATAAGATGATTTTTTGGTAAAACGGGGAGTGGTATACCATTATTAATTATTTAAATTAAAAAATGTGGTTTAACAAAATAAGTATCATTAAATAATAATATTATATGATTGTTTTTAAAATTTTTAGTTAGGGAAATGAGTTTTTAATATAAATATTTATGATGGAATATAAATTGTTGACATATTGAGAATTGTTTTTTGAATCTAAAAAATTGGAATTTTTTTGTTGCAATCCACAATATTTTATTTTGGGTAGGATAAAATGAATTGAAGTGTAGACTACGAAAATGGTTTTTTATTAGTGTTTATTAGCCTTCGGAAAGGTGTTTTAGGAAATTTTAAATGGAAATTCGTTTAGAAATGGATTCGTTATGGGAAATTTTTTACGGGGGATTTTTTATATGCTTTATTAAAATGTGAAATTAGATGTAAATTGAGTAGTTGGAAACACGAGATGAATGTTTTTTTGAAATTTAATATTCCCATGGGTGCTCACATGCATGGGTATATATGTAATGTTGATAGATGATGACATGTGTCAATGAGTTCTCAAATTTCATTGTGTATTTTAGTGCCAAAGGTGGCACAAGTATGCGCATGTTTGATGCTCAATGGAATAACAATGGTGAGTGTGTGATGCACCACATATTTTTTTCAATAGCATCTCTCAAAGAAAAATCATGTTTTTTTGATAACATTTGGGTTTTTTATTCTTTCTACATTGAATCAAAAGTATCAATTCTATGTTTTTGTGTGTTTGAGAAATGTTTTTTATGAATTGGTTTTGATTGGGTTCATGGTTTTATTATTTGTTAGTTTTTTCCACTATGAAAGGCATGATCGGTTTTTCAGGTGTGGCTATGGGTAGTTCACCAAAAGTATACATTCTAGTTGATCAATATAGGATCTTCTTTCTTAGTTATTGAAATTTGAATCATTATGTCACTTATGGTAAAAAATATACACTCAAAAAAGATTAAGGGATATATAAAATCGAATGGATCATCATTTTTGTTGATCTACCTTAGTCACTAAATGTAATGTTTTCTATAAGTATGCTTGAAGGTATAAACTATAAGTGGTGGAAGCCTATTTCTTGAACCAAGAAAAAGAAATTTCTTACCAATGTGTTCTTCAAGGTTTTGTTCAACAGACAATATTTTACTGAGAGAGTAAAGGTCAGTAATGGAATATCAATGTTCTATCTTTAGTAAAGTGAGGGATTTTTGTTGTAGTTATTATTTTTTTAGACATTCTTCCTTACCATTAAAAATTGGCTACATATGATTCCAAAAAAACATATCATTTCGATAGAGGTCTCCATGCTGATCTATAGACAACGTTTTTGAAATTTGGTCTAGCCTCCTTTTTTATATGGAAAGACAAGCTATTTGTGTTGATGTTGTGCTAGAAGAAGTTCCCGAGGTTGAAATCCTTCCTCCAAGATATGGTAGTGGGGAGGGAAAATATAGTAATGTTTTTAGAAATATGTAAAATATATTTTGGTGTTGGTTGTGGAATAAAAATCCTCCATGACCTTTAACAATATTTATCTATGTGTAAGACTATTATGTTTCCTAAATACTGAAATCCCATTTATAAAGAGTAATCATGTCTATGTGCTCTGAATACCTTCAATACCTATCGATTCTTTAGTCACTTTTAATGGTTCTATCTGGATGTTTATAGGTAGAAATGTGGGGCCCTATCCAACCCTTCTGAAGACACCCCATACCGTTTATAGGTGTATGGTGATGGCTCACATTAAGTATAAATACTTTTTCTATTTTGTGTTTCATCAAAAATTATACTTGTGTCTTGTGGTGTTTTATTGTGTTTTATTTTTATTGATATATTAATTTGATTTTCTGGGACATTGAATAACTTCTATTTTAATGAACTTTTATATTTTTAATATTCCAATAGAATTTCATCTCATGTGGAGTTCAATTTTGTTATGTCTTTGGTATTTGATGCCTCTTGTTTGGGGAGAAAGAGGGTGATATTGAATCTTTTAAATCACTATCTGTGTAAAAGTGAAATATTGAAAAAAAGTAAGTATTATAGTGTTCCATGATATTTTGGTTCTAAATTGGGTGTTTTGTGACTTCTCATGAAAATAATATATTGAGTTTCAATTGGAGACTATCACCTCCTGACTATGAGGTAGTGGATGATTCAAGACATAAATGCTCTGTCTATAGGCTCCATCCACATGCCATATACAAAATTTTGGGCATATATAGGAATTAAAGGGGTGTGGATGACCATGGTCTAGATTTTTTTTACTGATATAATGGGGAAAATGTATGTTTTTCTTTTTTATTTTATTCTTTTAAGAAGGTACCATTTTGTGGAAATAGAAAAAGGTTCTTTCTTCTTCCTTGTATCCCTCATGGTTTGTATGATCATCATTATTTTCATGAATGAAAGGTGGTCTCCTCTAAAAACCGGAAAGTTCTTTTTTGTTTTTAACATTGGGGAGTGTATTCCCGACTCCCTTGTTTTTAATAATGGTGAATTTCCCATTTTTTTCTTTGAACCATGTGGGTTCTTTTAGGTTTATTTGTCATTGTTTTTCCTCTCAAGTGAATGTTCAGTTTCATTGAGCATCCCCAATGGTCCTATTTAGAGTAAAGTCATATAATTTTTATCTAGAGATTCAATGTTTTTTATGAAATTTTTTTTATTTGTTTCTTCATTTATTGTAATAGTTATGTGTTTAATTCTAGGGGTGTTTGGTGTGTCGTTGTTTTGAGTGGTATGATTATGTGGTTGTGGGAATCCATTGACATTGATCGATTGACTAGTAGTTGTTTTGACATTCTTGGGATATATAGCCTAAATAGTGGGTAGAATTGTAACATTTAAACAATATTTTGATTTATTCCTTCTTTTATCATTTCCCCCTTGTTAATTCATTATATTTCCATAGTTTTATAATAAAAAAGTGGATATTTATTGGATTTTTTTGTAGGTGAAACATGATTAGAAAACAATTAGAAGTAACCATGACACTTTCTCTATGAAACCAAGAATGACCTTGGATTCTTCTGGTTGAGGGTTAACATCCAATTAAATGATAAGAAAATCATGTGGAATTTATGATCATTGTTTGTCTATCTTTGACATAATCCTATTTCACTATTGTTGAATAGTATACAAAATAATGGGGCTAAAGTTTGCATCTTCCAAGTCATGAAAAATGTAATTTTATTCTTATTCCCTTCTTGTATATTTTCCACAAAACACCCATTATATTCTTTTCTGGGTTTTTGAAACCCAAAGAGATCTCCTCCTTACCTATCCAATCTTTTCCTCACCTCCCTTGGTCTGTATCTATGGTTTCATCATGGTTTGGGGGTGATTCTTCAAGGTAATATCCTCCTCTCTTATCACTCCTTATTCTTCTTCCATATTGTCATGATTTATTCTTATACATTGGTTTTTTGTATCTATGTTTCATGTTTCCCTTAGTTTATATTGACTACTTTTTATTATTATGGGTTCACATGGGTTTTCACGGATCATGGAACCTTCATTGTGTTGTTTTGTGTTGGATTTTCTAAACCACAAGTTTTTTAAGTTCTCGTTCCCTTTTCACATGCCTTTAAAATTTTGGAATCATTGGTTTCTTGTATTTCAATCATTTATTATATTATAAGTAATGATTTTTGATCTTTAGAATAATTGTTTGATATATAATGAGTATGTTTTATGGGGTTTTCTGAAGTATATCGAATTATTTCCTAATGATATACACACCAAGTGGTTGATAAAATGACCAATCATATTTTTTTAGTAATTTGTAATTTTTAAATCTTTTCATGGCTTATAAATGTTACTTACATAGAAAATTCTGTTTTAGTTTTCATAAATTGAATTCAAAATCGTTAGGGACATGAATGTTGAGTGTATTTGTTTGTGGAATATGGTTTGGAATATATTGATCGTGCGTGGCATGTTTGGTATTTTAATTAAAGTGTAATTGAAAAAAAATTGTAATGCATGTCCTTAAATATAATTTTCTAAATGAATGTGAAATGACAAATTGTGTGGTTTTACCTTTTTGGAAATGTGGATTTTTTCATAAACAATGAGTAGTTTCTTGAATGGTTCTTAAGGCCCATTTGGAGATTCTATGAACATTATGGCCTTGAAAACCCAAATTGGACAATTATATTTCCTTTTATATGTTGATTTTTATGGGAGGATTATGTTGAAATGCTATTTAATGATAAGTTGGTTTAAAGGAAATATATTTATTCTTAGGGTGGATAATGGGGTAAAATGTTGTATGAATTAATTGTATATGATATATATTATTTTGATTGGATGCTTGGTTGTAATTGTTTTCTCACCACCAACTTATTCATGACATGTGAACCTCTCGTAATTGGAAGATTCTTGGTGAACTGTTTTTTTCTCTAGCTTATGAATTTTCTATGGATTATGGCCCATGGAAAGTGATATGTTTTTTATGGGGGAATTACCTTCTATTAGACTAGGCATGTTGCGATAGAGAATGTTGGTAGGAATTGATTTCATTTGGTCAGTCATGCCGCTGCTATGAGTCAATTTTATATTATATTCTATTTATTTCCAAAAGACATTGGTTCTACAATTTATTTTAGAAATTAGTTATCTGCAACAGATGTATAACGTACTTTTTTGATTAGTTACTCTTACATGCTTCGTTTTACATTTCCATTATTAGTGATCATTGTTTGTTTCTCTACTCTGTGATGAACATATTATGAAATGTAATGACATTGTTTTAAAAGGTAAATGTAAAACAAATTTGTAAATGTTTTACACTCATGTCTATTATTTTATACAATAATTCTATCCATTATCATTTGTTATTAAAATGGTTCTTCCATGGAAAGGAATGTATTTTAAAATGGAAAAAGTACAATAATACAAGTCATGATTTTAGGGTAAAATGTGTGAAAAACATTACTTTTTTATATTTTATTTCAATTCTACAACTGAATTTGATTGTATTTATATAATGTGCATTGGGAATATATATGTTTGTAAATGAATAATGAGTTTTAATACTCATACCTTTAGTTCATTCTTGTTTTATTCCCTTAATGGAGGTTACATCATCGTTTCAATCTTCATGGTTGATGGTTGGTTTGTTTTTAATGACACTCCCATAGGTTCTCATGGATATTTCATGAACACTAGGTTTAGTTTGGGGGTTTTTTGTTTAGTTTTATTTAATTTTAATTTTTTTATAACAGATGATCAGTTTGGATATTTATTTATATTGGACCTCTATGTTTATTTTCTCTATTTTAATTAATTATATTTTTGTTTAAACTATACCATATATTCTATTTTAACTCCCAAACACTAGTTTCCAGCCCGAGTGGATCGAGATTTACTATTGGGCCCTGATTAATGCTAAATTGGGTGACTGGTTCAAGGTAGAATATGGTTGTTTCATGAAAAAATAAGCATAATGAACTAATGTTACATTGAAATTGGAATTATAAAAAGATTAATGTAATTGGAAAAACTAATCCTGCACTATAATGGTAATGTAGAATAATCATATAGGAATAACATGGGTTATATACACAACCATGAGAAATAGGTTTGCAAATAAAAAAGTAAATTATATTAATAAACGAATCTAAATTTTTTAATTATATTACACCAGATGAATTAATAACATTCCCCACCATTACCTTTATAGATTTTTACATTCCATTAATAACATGGTTGAACCTATCAGATGAAAAAAATATGAGAATTATAATTTCCTATTTAAAAAATAATTAAAATCACTCAATATATTATATGTATCTTATCAAAGATCTCATGATTGAAAACAATTAATTAAAATCATTCATTAATTTTTTTACTTTATAAATTATTAAGTATTTATTTTATTAAAAAGTTATATTATGATACAATAAAATAAAAAAATTATTTTTATGTAATATTGAATTTCAATTAATGAAATTATTTTGATTAATTAATAAATAATGGTGTAATAAAATATTATTTATAAATGTTCATGATAATTTAATTTTTATGACTTTATATGTAATTTATATAATGTCTTGAAAAAAGGTATTTTTAAAACCCATCATTCCATAAAAAATATTAATACTATTTTTTCAAAATGAACTTATATATATATTAAAAATTATTTGGATAGAGTAAAAAATATTTTAGAATATGTTCATTGAAATTATCATTTGGTTTGTTTATTATAATTTTATTTGAATTCCACATTTTTTTTGTAAAAATTAAATATTGTATATATATATATATTGTGAGTTTTAAAAAATCCCAATGAACCAAAATGATGTAATAAATACTATGAATGGTATACCTCACCAAATATATATTTCCATTTAAAATAATTTTATTTCATTTTTCATTTAATAAATTTATTAATCCTTCACTAATCCTCTAAAAAATATATTATATTTTATGGGTTTTAAATCAGTCTTTATGGACATGTACGACATCCACTTCTGCAAGGCTATTATTTTAATAGTTTCAAAAAGATAATTTAAAAAATAATTAAATCCACCCTTATTTGGGAGAAAACATGGGAAAACCAATTTCTGGTTTTTGGTTTTGTTTGATTGAATATATAGCTTAACGAACCTATGTTTCGAAAATAATAAAGAAATCCCCTCTATAATTATTTATAAACCCACCCAAGATCCCATTTCTATTCACTAAATAACTATAGATCATGTACTTAATTATATATATCCAATTTATAGCCTTATAATGGTGCTCCCATTAACTCAATAAGAACCTCCCAAGCATTTGGAATCAGTGTTTCAATGTAAGGAATTTCTTTCTTCTCATTTTCATTAAACCTCCTCTTCTATGTTATGACTCTTCATTTCCATTTTTCATATTGTTAAATGTTAATCAAAATAAAAATAAAAATAAATTTTATTTATAAATGATAATATATTTCTTTTAATCTCGTTAATCCCTATAATGATTAATTAGGTGAACATGTTACCATGCTAGAAGTTATTAGGGTGTCATCTTATTCTCCCTTTTCATAAAGTATCCTCATTATCTTATGCCTTATATATCCATGTCATAATATTGAAATATTTTCAATTTTATTACCATTAATTTCTATATGATGTCTGAATTATTAGTCACCTCTTTCACTATCATTAATACCTCCATGTACACTTATACACACCCATAAGGCTACTAAAATTTCAGTTTGATTATCCATGCCAGTAAAATTGGTAGTGAATAACCAATCCAATTTTCTACCATGGGATTTAAAATTTATTAAGGAATACATATTTAATATTGGAGGTAAATATATGGATTCTGCACTCATTTACATTGGATTAAATTTTTTTATAAATTATTCCAGGTTTTCGGATCTATGTGGCCCACTTATGCATGAGAATGAAATTAATGTGAGGGGTACACCATATCTATGATAGTGTACCAATGTGTAGACTAATGTTTTAGTCTCATGAAATACCGTGAAGGGGATTAGGCATTGAACATGTTCCATAGTGGGACTTTTTCCATGAACATGTCCTTCTAGTTATCTCTGGCCTACATGTATGATGTAATGTTTTTTATTTCAAAATTTCACATGTTACATTTATGTTATAAAGCTATATCATGCGTCATTGTTCATCACTATAATTACCACCCCTTTTATGACCTATTTATATACCTATTTTATAAATTTTAATATATTTATTATTTTATTAATTCTTTATTCCCTTATTGTTCTTTGTATTTTGTCTATTTCTTATATATGTACCGTGGATATTTTTTATAGTTTAAAACGTTTTTGAATTTTAAAATCATGTTAGGAATGTTTTAATAATGTTTTCATACCCATTATAAAGATGTTATTATATCTACCTAATTTCCAAATACATTAGATCTATCGATCTTTTTAGGTTTTTGTATGTGTAATATTATATAATAAATCATGAATTAATGTGTTAGAAAATGAAGGGTTGTCATAGTTGGTATAAAATGAAGTCTTAGTTATTTTGGGGATTATAATTAGAAAACAATATAGCAATACATAGAGAAATGTATAAACCTAATTATACATTCCTAAATTTTTGGTAAATTATATATTAAGTTGTTTCCTTGAAAACACGTCACTTTTTGGATAATACCAATGGATGTGTATATCGCATAGATATACCTTGGTGTAAAACCTGAAAATACCACACTGTGGTAGAATCTATCAAGAACTAGTGAACAATAATGGGGATTGATTTAACCATAGATTAAATATACTTGGGGATATTATTTGGAAATTCACAATCTCATTACAAAACCAATATTAAGAAAACAATATTACCCACAATTTTATATGTTAGGAAATAAATAACACATAACATATATTGAATCCCATTAATTCAACAGTTATAGAAAAATATGTCATATATAATTTATACCATTAACATTAAATGATTCACATGTATGTGTTTAATAAGTATAATATAATCATACCCAATTTTACCATTATTCAATTAATTTTTAGGTAATTAGGATAACCCATTCAATAACAAATGTGTAGGGGAATGTGAGGACTACCAAAATGAGATGCCTAAATTTATGGGAGCTTAAGTAAGATATATTATTTTTATACAAAATGAGATATAAAGAATAAAAATAAAAAACCATAACATAGTTGAATGTATAAATACATCAAAGTAGCATTGGATGACATCTTAATAATGATCATCTAATAAAGGGGATATATGAAAGAAGATTAAAATTTCCTGTGTGTTTTCATATTATGATCATTTCCAATTAATGGATGTTAATTTTATACATCATAGATTTGTGTTATGTAGTAATTGAATATCTCGTGATCATTTTTTCTATCACAAAAAATTATTTATTTGGAGTATGTTTTCTCTTCCATTTCTAGGTTTTCACTTTCAAATATTTTTCTCCTACTATGAACGCTTATCATGTGATGACCATTAAACACCATTTTCTGTATTTTAAAAAGAATGTTATATTTACCATTTTTATGTTGTGGGTTTTCAATATAGATATTATAATGTGTCCATATCAATCTTACCAAGATATATTATAAATTATGAATATGTAATTTATTAAGAGGGAATTTTAATTCCCCATGAATTAATAAAAGAAAACTACATTTGAGAGAGTATCTGATATGTAACACTAAACCTAAATAACCAATGATTATTCAAATATGACCATTTTAAACATTCATTGTATTTATCTATATTTGAAGGATTAATAAATTTATGATATATATATTATAAGTAAACAATCAATGAATTTTTTAAATTTATTTTATTTCAAAAAAATATATTTTCATCAAAATCAATTTTATTTCTTTTTATAAGTATAAGAATAATTTTGACGAAATTTTAAAAATATGTTTGTAAAAAATAATTTTTATATCATCATATAAAATTTATGTTATGGTTAAAAATTTGGCTTTTTGAAAAAATATAGATTTTTCAATTAATAATGAAAATATCATTTTATGTAAAAATTGTGTTTCATTGGATAAATGGATTAATTTAAAATTATAATTTTTATTGTAATATTATTTTAATGTAACATAATAATTATTTATTTATATTTAAATTGATTAATTAAATTTGAATCATTTTTATATGGGATTTTAGAATATGTTTTTTAGGAATAAAAACGCATTTTTCTAAAACTTTTTTTATATGCATAGTGATTTCCATTCTAATTAATTAAAATAATACCTAATGAGAAATTATTTAATAGATATTTTATCATTAAAAACTATATTTCAGAATTTAATTTTCTATAATAAATATATCTTGTTTTATATTTGATGTGAAATCATATATTTCTTGAAAAATGGATTTGGTTTGGAAAACATTTTTACATCATGCATTCGGGGGTCATATTAAATTAAAATTTCAAACCGCAATGAAATTATTTTCATTACAGTTATTCCATATATTTAGAAATCATAATTAATATTAGGTAATATTTTTATCTTAATATTGGAACAATATGAATATGAAATGAAGTGAATATTGATGACCATGATATTATAAAATTATTTTAATTAAGGTAAAAAACAATTTTGAAAATATTAGAAATAAATTGAACATATTATTATGAATATTTATATTTCCTTTCAATGAAATTATTATTATATAGATTCATTAATTTTTTAAATTTATAAATGATTATGTAATCATATTTAAAAACATTATATTGTGATGTGATAACACACAAATTGTATTTCAAACTTATATAGAATTTCAAATAATAAAATAATTATCATTATTTAATTAATTATATTTTAATAAAATATAATTATTAATGGTTTACTTATTAATTTAATTGTAAATATAATTTTCATGATGTTAAATGTAATTTCTATAATGGTTCCAAAAAAATTAATGTAAAAAACAAAGCCATTCACAATTAATGTCAATTATATTCATTAAAAGTGAAATTTTATATATTAAAAAGACCCAAGATAATATATATATAATTTATTTATTCATATTTTTGAAATTACAATATAGTGAATTTTTCATTAATATATTATACATCCCAATTTTTTTGTAAAATATTTTATACGATATAAATATATTACACATATAATGACATCATAATAACCAAAATATGATGTAATAAATAGTTTAAATTGTATCCAACTCAAAATATACGGTTACCCTTCTATAAAATTTAATTATATGTTTAATTTGTTAATTTTATAAGGACATTTTGAATCCTCTAAAACATATATTATATTTTAAATATTTCAAATCATTTCACAAAATAAAAGACTCACTTCCACAAAATAGAGGGTGTTATATTAATATACATGACTCTATACCATATAAAATAATGAAATATAGCTGTATTTAGATGAATCCATAGAGAGAAACAATTGCATGGTTCTTTGTTTTAGTTATGTTATAATATAGAGTCTAAAACCTATGTTTAGAAAATAAAAAACTCCTCTATCTTTTCATATAAAAACCCACCTGAGAAAAAATTTGTACTCAATCAGAAAACATGTATTACATTTTTACTGAACTCTTCATTATATATAGTCTACCCAAGGTACTTTTGATCTCTTAATAAACCCATCCTTGGAATTTTTAATCTTTATTTCAAGGAATGCGATTTCCATCTTCAGATTTACATTGAAAACACTATTTTATTTATTTTATTATTAGTTTTATATTGGAATATGTTATTTCATATCTATATTATTGTTATTGTAAGGTATAAATGATTAGAGAGCAATATTACTCTCATTAATCCCTCCCATGATCCATTATTTACACCTATTAACATGCCTAAAGTCAGTATGAGATCATATCCCTCTCCTCTATATTCATATATCTTCATTATCTTAAGACTTCTAAATATATTTACTAATATTTGGATATTTTATCCCTTATTAAACATAATGAAAATATTATTTATAAATTATCACATACCCATTTCACTCTCAATAATCTATTCCAAGAAAAGTTTTTTTTCCTTGTCATGCTATTAAAATTTCACCATGATTTTCCCTACCAAACAAATGAGTAGTGAATAACCATACCCATTTAATATTATGGTTTCTCAACATTATGAACATATAAATATTTTATCTAGTGTTTAAATGTATTTATTCTATAGAAATTGATTTTTAATAAAATTTTATGATAAAAAAAATCCATATTTAAATATATATGTGAAACACATATGCTTAAAAATAAAAAGAAATGTGATTGGTGTTCCAGGAATTATATAGTCGTCCTATACATTGGGTAATGTTTTATGATCATGATATATCAAAAAAATGATTATTATGTGAACAAAATCCTTCATTTTAATTTTTCAATCATTATTTTGTAGAATATACCCTTGACCTGTATTTGTGATGAAATATTTTAGGTTCTCAAAACATTTCCCATGTTCCCTTTATGTTATATAATAATATAATTTCTCTATATTCATTTATGGGATCTGGACCCCTTTATTTTTAGTTGATATTAATATTGTATATCTTGTAAAAGTGTAATCATGTTATTCCATGTCTATTCCCTTACTAGGATTTATATCTCCAACCATTCATTTTTATTTTCCCATGTTATCCTTTGTAGTTTTAAAAGCAATTTAATTTTAGAAATATGTTATTGATGTTTTCAATAAATTTTTAAAATCCTATTTTCATGTTATTATTATATATAACTAATTCCCAAAGTGTATAGACTTATAGATCTTCTAGGTTTTAATATTTATAATCTTATGTAATAATTAATCAACTTATGTGTAATAAAAAGAATTGTTTAAAAAGATTTCAAAGTAACTAACCTTCTTGGGATCATGTTTTATATTAATTTCATTATTTATTATAACTTATTTTTTACATCATTTCCATATTTCCAATATCATGGATGAATTAATTATCACTTTTATTATATTGATGATGCTTCGACTATATATAATTTCATTTTATATTATTAGTACATATAAACATGTAATATAAATTTATTGGGAAATATTTTTTATTTTTTCTTCAATGTTGATAATTAACAATTTATAATAAATTTTGAGATTATTATTATTATTATTATTCAATATATATGAGGATTTCATAGAATGTCCATGTGATGTGTCGGTATTGGTTATATACAACCCCTTAGTGCATCAATAGTTATCATGAGACAAAATATTTAGCATTCTACATTAGGCTGTAATCTAGTATACACATACACATTTGTTATGAATAATATCATAGTTAAGGAAATGATGGCTATATACATGATAACATAGTCAAATCCATTATAGAATGTTCATAAATTTTTTGAATTTACATTTCATTTATTTAGAATTTAGTATAAATTATCCATATGATATTTATATTTATATTATATTTCGGTGTTCATTGAGTATTTTTTTTCATTGAATTAAATGTGTTTTTATTATCCACTATATCATATTTATTATGTATTATTTTATCATGAAATAATAAATTAAAGATAACCCTTAATAAGAATCATAGATGACATTTTTTTCTTAATATTAACCATTTTACGAATAGGGATTTATTTATTAATTATAATGATGAAATAATGTTTATTATGTTATATTTTTATACTTCAAGTAAAATATTTGAATTATATAAATATATTTTTATTTAAAAGAATATTACAGTACATGATCATGTGTGGACTGATCCTTTTTATTTTATAGAAATGTAATAATGTATTAACTATATCTTGTTTACTATATCATTGGTGTTGTAATGTTTTATCTTTATATTTATAGATTGAAGAATGAATCATTATTTCATATATTTCTACCATATAAAATAGAGTAGATTTAAGTGAGGTTCATGATTGCGTTGATTGAAGAGCACTAGGATATTGATGATCCATCATGATGTGAGTATACAAAGGTTGAAATAGGACTTTATATCAATTAATAAATCATTAATTTATCATTGATATTTAGATTTTTCATATTTGGACTGTAAAAAATCATTTAATAAATAATGTGGTGGTTAAATAAAATCTATATTTTTGTTACAAATTGGAATCATTTATTAAAATAATTCATTCATTTGTTTTGATAGTTATTTTTTCTTTTATCTATTCTAATCATTCTTTTTTATGGATATGAACTTGTACATAGATGACATAGAATCAAAGTAAATAGAAAATACAAAGGAATCACTATTTATATCATGTTTTTTCTATGAACATGGTTTTTTGTTTTTATGGAAAATAGATTTTAATTAAAAATATAATACATTATTTTAAAAATTCATGTCTTAATACATACATTATGTTATAAAATATGGAAGAAAAAATATTCACTTTTTATCTTTACAATGCCACTATTGAGAAAGGAAAAACATATAATGACAATGAACCTGGTTACATAAAATTAGTTGATGGAGTAGATTAACAACATTAATAATTATAAAAAAAATGACTATTTCATATACCAAAGTAGAAAGGAATATTTAATATGAAACATATAATGGAGGGAGATTATAACGATGATGGACATTTTAACTGAGAATAAAATAGACTTATTCTCTATTTGAAATAAATTTATCATTGTGATTTTTTAAAGATATATTTATAAACCTAAATGTTTAGTTAAAATGGGAATATGAAGAGGAATATCTAACCACATATCTTGAATATAGATGATGTCATGTTAAAAATTTCATAAACAACAATAACACATCATGGTGGTGTTATGATTATAAAAAATTATTTTTTCTATTGATTTATGTATGATTAAAAATTGATAAATTTGACCTAACATTCTTTTGAGTATTCTAAATAGGATTAAACTAAATATAAAGAAGATAAATATTTATTCCATCAGATCTAAACCAAGTGGTACAAGTGTAGAGAACTACTATATTAATGGAAATGTTGATAATACATGTGTTTCACATATTTATATTCAATTATAATATATTTTATTGGCACCAAAATATATCCGTATAATGATTTAAATAAATAAATCAACGGTATCTCATAATAAGAAAAATAATTATTTTAAACAAACATTATTGAACATTTCTATTGAAGGGTAATAGATTCATTAATACAAATAAAATTTATATTTTATAACAAACAACATCTATAAATATTAAAAAGATTTAGATATTTAATGAATCATTGTATACTTGAAATACAAAAAACATGATTATTATTATTAAAATAAATGAGTTCCATAAAATTTAAACACCTTGACCCACAAGGACCTCAGTCATGATAAGAGTTAGGATTTTTGTGTTACCTCAATCCTATTTTCAATAATATAATGTATGGAGACAAACAATAGGAAATAATCACCAACCCAATGATTTCTTGGACCATGATCTAAATAAAAACAACATATTATCATATCAAATGTAACGGAAATAACCTTAAATATAATAAATTTATTATTGAATAAAATGTTTCTGGTTGAAGAGTATCCATAAAAATATAATTATTAAAAACTAACTAAGTCACAAAAAGTTTATGTTACAATTAAAATAATTTATATATAGATTAAGACAATGAATGAGGACTCCATGTAATTATAATAACTCCCACGAATGGATCTAAAAATCACCGTCACGTCCAAACACCACCTAGACTTTATTTTCCAACTGTCCATCCTCAATTATCATGCAAAAAATAAAATAAACGATATAAAGAAGAATAAAAGTTGTATGATCGATCATCATAATGTGTGTAAAATAATACCAAATAATATAACCTAAATCAAAATAATGTATTTAATGATAGGGTAAATCAATACTAAAGACGAACGAGTAATCCAAGTCTCAAATAAGATTTAAGTATTTTTTAAAATGAATAATTGATAATGTCTTAATTCAGTAAAATAAATCCATGAAGATCATATTCATTGAGAAACCCGAGGTATCTAGTAAACCATATGACCCACAAATGTTAAATGACCCATAATCCTAAAAAAATTCATCCATGTTGAAGGGGGAAATGATAACTGACATATCTATCTTCTTGATCAATGGATTTTATCCATAAATGAATTACCAAACTTCATGGGATATATTATATATTTTTAATAACACTTGATGAGGATATTATAAAAACCATCTCAATCACTCAATAAATCCATAACCCAAATTCATATCACATATCCTATGATTAATCAATATAAAAAAACCATACATGAATTCCCATCTATCATATATACTAATAAATCCTCCAAAAAATAATATAATTTCTAACATGCGGATTGATTACCATAATGTTTTATCACAAAATTTGTTCTAAAAAATTCTAATTACATGGGAACCCATTGGAAAACATTTCACTTAGAAAACATTTTAGTGAATAGATTACTATATTTTTGGACATGTACTTTAAAAAAGAGTCAGTATCCTTTTAAACTTGTACTAGATCTATATATGACATAGTTCTCCCCCATCCCACAAGTAAATATATAACCCATTATATATATTAATGAAACATGTGATCAGATGAATCCTTTTAAATTATATGAATGATAGGAATCTGTAAAATAATATATCTTATATTTCTCTATTTAGTGTTTATACATTCACTGACATCAATAATAGTTTGATGATGATAGTAATAAAAATCCGCAATTCATATTCCTATCATGAGTAAACATTAAGACCCATTTAATATAATAAATCATTTAATAACATCATACCTCCAATGTATATGTACATGAATTATATGTAAAAAGATGATATGTTCAAAATTAGAGGATGTAAATTTAAATATACACTTTTCATATAAATCTCATATACTTCCTCATAAAATCCTGCTTGAACTCATGAATGGCCTAAATTTTGGGTCTTTGAGGGATGATTTGGACTCATTAATTTATATAGGGGACTAATTTTATATCCTAATTATGTCACCAATGTTGGACCAAAATAGTATTCAACATGGAATGACTTCTTCAAACCAATTCATCCACCACATAGATAAAAATATATTAAAAATGATAAAATGTAAAATAAATGTTACTTGACAAGAACAAAACATCTTCATAATGATCAAAATGAAATAAAATTTATGAAAATTTATTTACAAGTATAATATTGAAAAATAATTATGATAGATCAGAATGAATAATTGGGTATGTGTCACAAACTAGCTCGATTGAACCCTGAATTGGAAACTCATGTCGGTCTGTGGCAAGGTCCATAGAGAATTTCAATCCCCATAGGCTAACAACTAGTGTACTAGAGAGAAAAAGGTACAACTTTTCCCAAAATAAAAATATACTGAATTGTATAAAGTTGAGAAAAAATCCCAATAAATTTAAAAATATCCAAAATTAACATCGATTAAAAAAAACTGAAAATACCAAAAACTATACAACAAAACAGAAACAACACTATATATCCAAAAATCTACATGTGACATTAAGGGTCACTCACCAATACCAAAACCGGCCATCACCCATGAAGATCAAAATCAGGAAAATACCTTCACTAGAAGATAAAAAAAGATATAACTTATAATGTGACTATTGAAATTGAATAGTGATGCCTGAACAAATATATTATAAATTCATTTAATTTGAAATAAAATAAACATAAACATATATATTTAAATATAATATATATAAATTCAATCCATTCCAAGAAGATTCCATTTTGAAAACCTAACATGATCCTTTTCACTTTTCCCATATAATACCACATTCACCTTCAAGAAAGAAACATATCAACTATAAAAGATAATTATGGAATTTCAAATATAATGTAGATAAAGAGTGAAATAAATTACCAAATCCTTATTCTTGTAAACATTATAAAATATTGTTCATCATCTTTTAATGAAGTACCCCATACAAGTGATCTATAAAAATGATTACATAAAAAGGGAAATGAAAATAGGCACACATAATAGTAACCAAACGAAATGTATATAGATAATTAATTATAGAAATTTAAGTTACAACATACATGAGAGGAACCAAGAAGATCATTAATAATCTAGATCATACTATATATATGGATCATCATGATGGAATTCCTTACCTGATGACATCATAATGCCCGAACATTGGATCTTTTCCATACCAAGCATGTCATAGGGGCCTAATCACAATGAATATATCCCAAAAATTAGAACATTTCACATTAACACATTTAAATATAATTCTAACTGACTAAAAATTAAGTTTTGTTTAAACATAAAACCCCTTTTATTTGATGATGTGGAACCTATCATGAAATATATGTCATAAACACCAATAACCGTGTTTATAAATCTTTTAAAAATCAATCTTTTTTTAAAACATTCCAAATAATTTGAATCACATTACAAACAATTTTTAATGAACCAAATACACCCCAAATTCAAGTCAATAAGAATTTAGAAATACATTTTATAAACACCAACTACAAATTTAGATGCTAGAACTAAATTTAAAAAAAAAACAAATTGTGCTTTCAAATATCATAAACCATTTTCAAAATCCATGTGGTCAATTTTTAAAAAACCTGGTGTGTACTACTCGACAATGAATCACTATTTTTTTAGTACAATTAAGACACCACATCACATCAAATCAAAAAATAATTCTAAAATCATAAATTTAAATTTAATATCCAAGGAAGGTTTGAAAATCCAGAAACCAACTAATATTAAATTTAAAGGAATAATACTAGAGAAACCAACCTCATTTCTCATGTTCTTCAATGATTCCAAACTTAAATGAATATATGAAGGTTGAAAGTTGATATAAAATCTAGAAGGAACGCAAATAAAGAATAACCCACAATTTTAAAAATCAATCGCTATCAAAATTAAACAAACTTCAAAACTGTGGTAAGTGTAGAATGAGAAAATGGATGAAAACAAAAAAATCAAAGAGAGGGGAGCCCTAACCTTTCATTCCTAGTGAATATTTACCATGAACCCACCCATATATTCACTTGGATGGGTTTATATGAGACAAAAACAACATGGGATGGATTTTGGTTTTAGTATTTGAATGGGAGATGGTAAGGGATGTATCCCCATCCAAAAAAGGAAGAAAAGACCAAAATTAACATTTGTGAGTGGGTTTCATGATTAGATTGCAATATTTATTAAAATGTGAACAAATCGTGAAATTTTCCAATTTCTAGTTATATATGACAAGAAAATTTTGGCTACATGGTTTTCTAAAATGTGAAACCAATCCATGAAACCCTTGTAGAAAATCATGATTTATAAATTTGACCATGCACCATAACTTTTCAACCGTGAAAATTTCCCAAAATATCATAATTTTCACCACATATCAAATTTTACTCAAGGGGATAAACGATCAAGAAAATATCCCGTAAAGTTTTTTTATTAGGGGTGTAACAAACTCATTTTTCAATCCACATCATCCTAATATCATTCACGAAAATTATGAATATGTATAAATACCATAAAAAACATCCGAAACAAGAATGTTAAATCTAGTACACCTAGAAATTAGTAGAAAAACCATGTGCCAAAATATAATCCAGAAGAAAGGAGGAAATCAAAATTCTAGTTGTAAAAAATATCCCCACAATAATGGTTTCACCCCTTATAAATCCACAAACGTTTCTTGTTGATTGATCAAAATATTATATTTCCACCACAGCATGGTCCCAACCTCTCAAATAAAGAACAAACTTACCCACAACAACGAAACATTCACCTCTTACATGAAATATCCAAATGAACCATAACTACTTATTGTGATACATCATAAAACTCAAAATACAACCCGCATAATCCATTGATTAGCCACTAAATGAGGCTAATATTCATTTTTAATATATATAATATTAATTTTCTTTAATATTCATAAACACCATTTTAGTGTATTTTACACATTGAACATCATTTCACATTATGATTGTAATACCTTCTTAAAATGCACTATTATGTGGTACATTTTTGAACATCATTTAAAATACCCAATGATTCATATGATTATACATATTTTAGTTTTGTATTTTTTGAAATTTATCTACACTTAAATATGAAATTTTTTTATTTAGGGATTAATAGAGAATTCATGGAAGAATATGGGGATATTTTGTGATGAAAGGAAACAATATTAGAGAAGTCTGATTGGATACCAAGCCACAGATGAGACTATGGGGCCCAACATACAGGCCCAATGAATCCCAAATTTCTTGGTATTATATAAGATATATATAGGAACAAATCCATATTCAGGAGACAATGCTAATTCGCCTTCCATGGCATCCATTTAGGTAGCCCAAGTTAGAGATAAAATTCTAAGCCAGATTCTGTGGTCCATACAAACAGACCACTAATATAATCATATATCGGAATCCAAAACTCCAAATGGGCTGATATTTTACAGAAGGTTAGAATACATCCATAGATCCATTTTATTCTTCTATTTCCCACTCTGATTCGTCAATCTATAAGGTCTTCCAAGCACGTCTGTTCGGTGAAGGAAAGGTGGCTGCCACCTCAAGTCAAGTATGGAAAAATCAACTCTCCCTTACTCTCCGCCCACCTATGGCCTACAAAAATTAATTGAGGAGACTTGTAATGTTGGAGGCATAACCCAAGGGCTAAAAATTCCTATTTAAGGCAGTGGTGTCGGAGGATTGAGAAATCTTTGCTGCTTTGTTCAATTGTAATGTTATGCTACAATTTTGTTCTCTCAAATTTGTCTTTCACAGGTAAGTTGTTCAATTCACTTTAGTTTCTTAATAAAAGTTCTTCTTCTAATCTTATACTTTTGTTCTTCATATTACTTTGATACCATTGGATCAAGGTGAGAATTTATTCACACCAAACCTTGTAAAATTATTCACACAACGGTGGAGTGATCATTTTATTTTTGTTGTTTTCTTTACTTCTCTATTTCCCCCCTCATGAGTCTACTTTCCGCTTCCATTGAAACAATGAGATCAATGGAGGGATAAACCATTTATTGGTTGATCCAAGGGAGTTTCAAGGGGCTGCATTGGATGTTATTTATCACCCCATTTATATATAATCACTCCATTAATTGAGATTTTTATTTGATGATTTTTAAACTCCATCATCCTTGTTGAATTTAAGGCCACACACTTCAAGTGCTAATACAGACATTTACCTTGATGTTCTCAAAACATTGATCCTTAAAGTGTATAGGTGATTATTATTAAAGGGTGTAGGAATTAAACCAGTAAGTGATAATGTTTTTTTATCTCCTTAAATGAACTCATCTCAAATATAAGAAATTGAAATTATTGAAAAGGAAATACGTCCAATCCACCCTGAGGAATAACCTAAGATCAAATCATTATTTTAAATTGAATTAACTTAAGTCTCTTAGAGTTCCTTTAAAACCATGTAAAATCAACCCAATTTGGCCACTTCATAGCCAAAAACAGTCCATAGAATTTACGTGTCTATAGGTTACTTCTTTGGTCTCTGAGGATTCGACAACCCAAGATAAACTATAAGGACCATCCTACCTTCTTCTCATGGGTAAATTTGACTGAGAATAAAATTTTGGAACCATTTCTGGGGAGCCAAGTAATTCATCTAAACCCCTATTCTATTCTCCCCCATTTATTCTTTTCTCATCCAAATTATCTTATCTTGTCCCTTTCTCATTTTTTTTCTTTTCGCACATGTCCGCCTACACCTGTGATCAATCAAACCGTCTAGTTAGGGTGGATAGTCTTGGGGTTTGGGAGTCAAGTACACCAAGAGAAAAATTTATATTAGATCCTAATCTCCCTAAAACCCCCGGAGTCAAAAATTGAGCCCATTTCAATGGAAGTTCTTCAAAGAAACTAACTCATAAACCCAGGTGGGAACCAAAATGGAAACCCACATTAGGTAGCCCCAAACTTGGGGAATGCAATTGATCAAAACATGAATGACTACCACACACCTTCCTGGACCAATTCCCCCTCATGAATTAGACAAAATTCCCTAGGAGATTCAAAATACATCTTTAAACCCCACGTACTAAACCATCTTCCCACATTCGATGGAATGGAGTCTGAGATGCCCTACCTTCACATTAAGGAGTTCAAGGACATTATAGAAACCATGTGTCCCCAACATCAAATAGAATCAGCTAAGATGAGGCTATTTCCTTTTTCATTAAAGGATCGAGCTAAAAATAGGATAAAAAATTTGAGACCATCATCCATAAACTCATGGTACCAACTACAAAGAGAATTCTACAAAAAATACTTTCCCACCATAAAAAATTGCACTTAAAAAGGGTATCCAAATTTTTTTTTGAAAAAGAGGGAGAGTCATTCTATGAAATATAGAAGAGGTTCAAAGACACTCTAAAAATGGTTCCACATCATGGTTTTTATATTCCGGAACAAGTGAGAATTTTCTATGAAGGGCTGGGTCTAGGGAACAAACAATTCATTGACATGATGTGTAATGGAACCTTTAAAAATAAATCCCTAAATGATTCTTATGAGTATCTTGAAAGCCTTTCTGAACAAAACCAAACATGGGGAACTTCACCTTATTCTGAAAAGCCACAAATGACTACTGGAATTCAAACACTTAGAGAAGATGAAATCCTTAGGGTTAAACTCATAGCACTCTCTATGAAGGCTGAAGAGATAGACCTTAGGAATGTCCATGAAATCCAAACTGTTGACCCTGTTAGCACAATTTGTGACAAACATGAACATAAGACAGAAAACTGCCCATCCATTCCATCCATCAAAGATGTTCTTTTAGGAGGACCCCCAGTAGAAGTAAATGAATTGAACTTTCAAAAGCCTCAATACCAAAACAACTTCAACCCAAGGTATAATGACCACTCAGGCATCTGCTGGAAGGATAACAAACAACCTATCCAACCACAGGGAAAAAATCCTTATCTCCATTAGAAATACCAAACCCCTAAACAGTTCTAAACCCAACCTATCCAATACCAACAGCCACTGATCCATTTTCAACAAACCATCCCACATCCAAAATATCCCCCTGGGATAAACCAACCTACTCAAGAACCCACCCAAACTGTTCCACAAAGCCTACTAGAACAACTATGCAAACAAATGGAAAGGATGAAATCTGAAGTCTCTTCCCTTAAACAAGAACGTCAAACCATCAAAACTGGAAAGGCACCCATGCCTACTTAGGCGGTGCCATCCTCAACATCAAGGAGAGAGTCAAGTTGTGCTCAAATAACTCTTGAACAACTAATGGCTATGAATATTTTATAAAGTGGCAAATCAATTGAGAAACCTAAAAAACTAATTTAGAACCCACTTGAAGATTCAAACTTGGATTAAAATTCAAATGAACCACAAGATCAAACTATGGAAACTGATAACAATGTGATAGAAACAACTCTTCAAAAAACAACCCCACAACCTGTACCATTTCCTCAATGCTTGAGGGGGGAAACCAAGTCTGAACTGAGTGAAACATTGAGGGACATATTTTCAAAAGTAAAGTTGAACATACCCCTTCTCAAACCAATCCAAACCATAACATCCTTCTCAAAGTACCTTAAAGACTTGTCCCATTTTAAAAGAACATTTTCACATAAAAACCAAGTCCTTTTGGCTGCTAATGTGAGTACCACCATTTAAGGGACAATTCCTACAAATATGAAAGACCCGGGCTGCCCTTACATCAATGATGAACTAGGAGAGAGAAAAGTAGTCAAGGCCTTGTGGGACCAAGGTACTAGTTTCAATCTCATCCCATATGCTATGTACTACCAGTTAGGCCTAGAAGAACTCCAACCCACATCTGTCACACTTCAGCTTGCTGATCGTAGTAGTAGGGTTCCAAAGGGGATTTTGAAGGACGTTATGGTAAAGGTTGAAAACTTCATCTACCCTGCTGATTTGATTGTCCTTGACAACCATCCAAACTTAGGAAATAAGAATCAAACCCCAATCATCCTTGGTTATCCTTTCCCTGCAACAATCAACTCTGTTATCCGAGTTCGAAATGGGAACATTACCATCACCTTTGGGAACATGAGTCTTGACTTGAACATCTATAATACAAGCTCACAAATAGGGGATGGAGAGGACATTCATGTAGTAAACATGATAGGGATCATTGATAATGAATCCATGGAACATCAAGGAATATTTGATGAATTTTTAAGTCAGGATGAGATTGATTTCCTTTGTTCATATGAAGGAAGTTTATCGCCATGGCTTGAATCATTTTCAAATTTCTCTTATGATGTTGTCTTAGGTCCAACAATTAGTGAAACCTTTCAAAAAACCACTTTCATGGAGACCACTCCAAATTCCTTCCCAAAATATGATCAAGCCAATCTAGTAGCTAAAACTTCTACATGTGGGGAATCAATCCTATCTAAAACATTAGGAAATAAAATTGATCTTGATCTAATGTCCCAATCTTCTACTGAAATTATGAACCAACCTGACCTTGAATTGAAGGAACTTCCTGCTTCACTATAGTGTTCCTTCCTATAGGACAATCAAACACATCCTATTGTCATTTCTTCTTCTCTTGAAGTCAATCATGAGAGGATGATTCTAGATTTCCTTAGGAACCATAAGAAAGCCATTGGCTGGACCCTATCTTATATTCCTGGGATTATCCCACTTATTGGGACTCATAGGATTGTTGTGGAATATGATTCAAAGCCATGCCATCATCCTCAACGGTGACTCAATCCTAATATCATAGAGGTAGTAAGAAACGAACTCCTGAAATTGTTAAAATCTGGTATCATATATCCCATAGCTGAGAGTGAATGGGTGAGCCCAATCCAAGTGGCTCCAAAAAAGGCTGGAATCACAGTGATAACCAATGAGGGTGGAGTGATTCTTCCACCAAGGGTAAGTAGTGGATGGAGGGTCTGCATTGACTATAGGAAGCTAAACTCATTCACCAAGAAGGACCATTTACCATTACCATTCACTGACCAAGTCCTTGAGAGAGTGGAATGTTATGCATTCTACTGTTTCTTAGATGGGTACTCAGGGTATAATCAAATTGAGGTCTCCCTAGAGGTTCAAGGGAAGACTACATTCACATGTCCATTCGTCACCTTTTCTTTCAAACGCATTCCCTTCGGGTTATGCAATTCCCCTCGAACCTTCCAACGATGCATGATGGGAATCTTCTCAGACACGGTAGGGGATTTTCTTGAGGTCTTCATGGATGACTTCTCTGTGTTTGGGGATACATTTGAGGGATGTCTACAAAATGTGGAGAGAGTCTTGTCAAGATGTGAAGAAAAGAATCTGGTCCTAAACTGGGAAAAATTTCATTTCATTGTTAAAGAGGGACTAGTTCTACGCCATCTGGTCTCAGGTAGGGGGATTAAGTTGATAAAACCAAGGTTAACATCTTTCTTCACCTTCCATCACCCAAAACTGTCAAGGAAATGCGGTCTTTCATAGGACATGCTGGTTTCTATAGAATATTCATCATTTACTTTAGTTTAATATCCCATACCCTTTGTGCTCTACTAGTAAAGGATGATCCATTTGTTTGGACAGAAACCTGTGAGGGTTCATTCTCGACCCTCAAATCCTCTATCACCTCTCCCCTATCATGAAATCTCTAAATTGGAACCATCCTTTCGAACTTATGTGTGATGCCAGTGAATTTGATGTAGGAGTTGTGTTAGGACAACATTGTGGAAAAACTCATTATGTCATTGCTTATGCAATCAAATCATTAAATAATGCACAAATCAAATACACCACCACTGAGAAAGAGTTTCTTGCTATTGTGTTTGCCTTATAAAAGTTTAGGTCCTACCTCATAGGATCCCCTATCACTGTGTTCACGGACCATTCTGCACTAAAATACCTCTTCCAAAAACAATATTCTAATGCTAGACTGATTAGGTGGGTCCTTATCTTACAAGAATTTGACCTCAAAATCAAGGATAAAAAGGGAGTTGAAAATGTTGTAGCTGATCACCTCTCTAGGATATAATTCAAAGACAACTCAAATCACCTTTCTGTGTCTGATTCATTTCTTGATGAACACCTATACTCTGTGAGTGACTGCCCTTGGTATGACAACTTAGCCAATTTCATAGTTACATGAGTCATTCCAAAATTTATAGGGACTCAAGCTCGAAGGAAATTACTTTCTGATGTTTGACACTGTGTGTTTGATGTTCCATACCTCTATAAGTTCTGTCCGGACCAAGTCATTATGGGGTGTCTTCCAGAATCTGAGCAAGAGTCTATCCTTAAATTCTGTCATAGTGAGGCATGTGGAGGTCACTTTTCCTCTAATAAAACATCTGCTAAGATTCTTCAATGTGATCTCTTTTGGCCCACCCTCTCATGGGACTCCTAAAAATTTTGTCAAAGATATCCTAGGTGTCAACAAGTAGGGTCCATCACAAAAAGGAATCAAATGACACTCACTCTCATCTTAGTGGTTGAAATCTTTGACTGTTGCGGAATTGATTTCATGGGTCCCTTCCAAAAATCCAGGGGATATCTTTACATTCTATTAGTTATCAATTATATCTCTAAATGGGTTGAGGCCATTCCTACAAAATCCAATGATCATCAAACTATGATTAGATTTCTCAAGGAAAACATCTTATCTAGATTTGGAATTCCTAGGGCTATCATTAGTGATCGTGGAACTCATTTTTGCAATCTTCCATTCTCATCACTCATGAAAAAATATGGAATTTCTCACAAAGTGTCCACTTCTTACCACCCACAGACCAATAGTCAAGCTGAGTTAGCTAATCATGAAATCAATCAAATTCTTGAGAAAACTGTCAATCCTTCTAGGAATGATTGCTCCGAGAAACTCTTGTATGCTCTTTGAGCATATCATACAACATTCAAAACCATCCTAGGAATGTAACCATATAGGTTGGTTTATGGAAAAGAATTCCATTTACCTGTTGAAATTGAGCATAAGGCCTTTTGGGAAATTAAAAAAATGGATTATGACCACTCATTGGCCGGAACAAAATGAAAATTATATCTCAATGAACTGGAGGAATTAAGAATGGAGGATTATGAATATTCAAGTATCAATAATTCTAGAGTTCAAGCCTACCAATCTAGGAATATCAAGGTCAAACATTTTGAACTGGAAAAACTTTTCCTCTTGTACAGTTCAAAACTTCATTTACACACGGGAATGTTAAGGTCTACATAGTTAGGAACTTTCATAGTGCATCATGTGTATCCCATTGGGGTAGTAGAGATTCAAGATCCCACAAGTGGTAACATTTTCAAGGTCAATGTTCAAAGGTTAAAACCATTCATTGAATCATTCAATAAACATGAAATAGAGGATGAGTTAACTGAGCCAACCTATGAACTATGAAAAAATTGATAGATTTAGTGTCCATGTCAGGATAACGACATTAAACAACGTGTTTCATGGGAGGTAACCCATGGTTTTCATGTTTCCTGTCATTTTGTTGTTTTAATAAAGTTTATATTTTAAATAGGATTAATTAATAATTTTTATATTAAAAAAAAGACTGTTGACCTATTCTTCTATTATGAGTATGGATGGGTATGAAAGGGGAGAACAATATTCATCCGTGTCATGTGGTGTGATCCCTTAGTAATACCTTACCACATAAATTAAAAGAAGACAATGTATCATTAGTTTGATTTAAAAAAAATAGAAAAACAAGAAAAACCATAAAAATGATGATACATGGAATTAAATAAGTCGTTGTGGTGTTTGTTTTGTCTGGTTTTTTCTTCATTTGGTTCAGGTACTATTTTGGGTGATACATGTTCAATCAAGGAGGTGCCTACATCCCCCAAGAGATCAAAAGACTAATTTGGAGCAGAAAGAGCTTCAACTTCAACCACTAGGTGATTTCATTCCATGATCCTCAGTTTCAATTTCCTTTTTGAACTTCCATTATCTGCCTCTACTCCTTCTAAATTTTCATTTCATCAAACACTGGGGACAATGTTTTTTTATGTTGGGGGGGAGATAAAATAAAAAACTGATTTTGTGTAAAAAAATGAATGATTTGAAAAAAAAAGTGTAAATGGAAGGAAAAAATCCTTTAACTTTGAACATGGAAATACACATTTCACACTTTGAAACTGAATATAAAATAATTTATTATACCCTGATTCTGATTTTAATCCTTGTATAATTTCATGAGCATAGATTTTGGAAAGTGTGGCTGTCCAATGTGATATTTCATCATTTATATTTTCATCCAAATAATAAAAAATCACAATGCATGTCCTTTGGATAGTGGGGTATTAGTTTAAGTTCATGGGTTCCCCTAAATAAATAGCATAGGCTTGGTGATCATTTTAGTTTAATATGAGTATTGAAAAAAAATTAAAAAAAAATTGCGCGTAGAGTAATAAAATGACCAAATGCGTGGCTTTCGACACTTGGGGATCGTGTCTCCAAAGTTATCTGGCCCAGAGTTAGTAATTCTATCTCTATTTTTGGTAATTTGAATTGGTTTTTGACTGAGTTAACTTGAGATGATTCTTGAGTGTGTGTGATTCACTTGGTGCCCTAAGGTCCTTGAGCCTGGGAGTCATCAGAAAAGTCTCGCTACAGGGGTTGACTCTTTTGAGTGCAACTTCAATTACTATGTCAAAATTTCAAAAAAAAAAACAAAAAAAATAATACAATAAAAAAATGAATACTCATCTTAATATTGAATTGTGATTCCACCTAGCGTATCCATCATTCCCCCTTGAATAAAGATTAACCCCCATGTCTATTGTGATGCACAACACATCCTCATACTTAATTGATATTGGATGAAATATGGCAATGTATTTAAACAAAGGGATGGGATTGGGATTATGATATTCTTATGAAAATAACTTGTATTAAATTATTTTTATGGGTTTCATGATTTTTTGGTATAAGGGTTTTTGGTGATCATTGTGTATTAAAATGTTTTTGGAAAAGGGAATTCGAATTTCATTTTTGATGAGATATATTTTGCTTGGGACAAGAAAAACTCATGTTGGGGGGGTGTGATTATCCACTAAATTAGGCTCATATTTATTGTTAATATATATAATATTCATGTTCTTTAATATTCATAAACACCATTTTAGTGCATTTTACACTTTGAACATCATTTCATATTATGATTGTAATACCTTCTTAAAATGCACTATTATGTGGTACATTTTTGACCATAATTTGAAGTACCCAATGATTCATATGATTATACATATTTTAATTTGATATTTTTGAAAATTGATCTACACTTAAATATGAACATGTATGATTCAGGGATCAATGGATAATTCATGGAAGAATATGGAGATGTTTTTTGATGAAAGGAAACAATTCTGGAGAAGTTAGATTGGATAACAATCCACTTATGAGAGTGTGGGTCCCAAAATATAGTCCTAATGAATCCTAAATTTATTTGGATGATAGAAGACATTCATAGGAACAAATCACTATTTATGATCCAATGCTAATTAGGAATCCATGTTGTCCATTTATGCGTCCCAAGTTAGAGATAATATTCTAGGACAGATTTTGTGGCCCAGAAAAACATCCCACTAATATGATCATATCTCAGAATCCAAAACTTCAAATGATCCCTACATTTACAAACGGTTATAAGACATCTGCGGCTCCATTTTAGGATTCTATGGCCCACTCTAATTCGGCCATATAGAAGGTCTTCCAAGTGCGTCTGTTCGGTGAAGGAAAGCTGACTGCCACCTCGGGTCAAGGGTGGAAAAATCAACTCTCCCTTACTTTCCACCCACCTATGGATGACCACAATTAATTGATGAGACTTGTACTATTAGAGGCTCGACCCAAGGGATCAATAATTCCTATTTAAAGAAGTGGTGTTGGAGGATTGTGAAATCTTTGGTGCTTTGTTCAATTGTAATGTTATGCTACAATTTTGTTGTCTCAAATTTGTCTTTTATATGTAAGTTGTTCAATTACCTTTAGTTTCTTAATAAAAGTTCTTCTTACACTCTTATTATATTTTTATTCATATCACTTTCATACCTTTGTATCATGGTGTGAATTTATTCACACCAAACCTTGTGAAATTATTCACACAACGGTGGAGTGATCATTTTATTTTTGTTGTTTTCTTTACTTCTCCATTTCCTCCCTCATGAGTCTACTTTCCGCTTCCATTTAAACCATTGGATCAATGGAGGGATAACCCACTTATGGGTTGATGCAAAGGATTTGAAATGGGCTGGATTGGATGTTATTTATCACCCCATTAATGTATAATCACTTCTTTAATTGAGATTTTTATTTGATGATTTTTAAACTCCATCATCCTTGTTGAATTTAAGGCCACACACTTCAAGTGCCAATATTAACCTTTACCTTGATGTGCTCAAAAAATTGATCCTTCAAGTGTATAGGTGATTAGTATTAAAGGGTTTAGGCATTAAACCAGTACGTTATGATGTTGTTTTATCTCTTTATATGAACCCATCTCAAATATAAGAAATTGAAATCATTGAAAAGGAAATACATCCAATCCACCCCGAGCAATAACCTAGGATCAACTCATTTTTTTAAATTGAATTCCCTTATGTCTCTTAGAGTTCCTTTAAACCCATCTAAAATCAACCCAAGTTGTCCAATTCATAGCAAAAAATAGTCCATATAATGTACGTGTCTATAGGTTACTTCTTAGGTCTATGAGGATTCGAACACCCAAGCTAAACTACAAGGACCATCCTACCTTCTTCTCTTGGGTAAATTTGAGCGAGAATCATCCATCTATATAAGAAACTGTTGGGTGTTCTCCAAAATACAATAATATCCATAAATAGAGAGTCAGTTGGTCATATGTTATATTTAATGAAACCACACATTGTTTTTTTCTAATCAGAAACGACATAGGATTATCATCATAGGGATGCTTGAATGGACTCACCAACATTTGAAAAATAGTACCACCAATCAAAATAGAATAAACTGCAATGGAGACCCATAGTGGGTCTCACCACACTTTAAGAACATAATGGATTGGAATTACCTGGGATACCCAACATGTTCAATCATCAAACAATCAATTGAAGCCAACAAACATAGGCTAATAAACCCCAATAGAGGAAGAAAATTCAATGAATGAAAATTGAAACCAAATAATAAACCAAACCATGATTCATCAACTTTATTAGATTCAACTACATCTTGACGAACATAAAACAAACAAAAACAAAAACACAAGGACTACCACAAATGATGAGAAACAAATAGAAAATCATTAGCTGACCACTATCTAACACTAGGGATAGAATCCATACCATGGTTTCCCACACAACATGAATTTGGAACTCTGGGAGAGCTTCACTATGAGATCTATTGCTAGGGCCCTAATATTTGATGAAGCTAATTCAGCATAGTCAGAATTGAATGTTACCAAACTGAATTCAACTTTTTTGGGACATGAGTTACCAACCATCATATAAGTAACAATCAATAAAAATTGTGGTTCCAAAAGACTAACTTCTTCTAGAAAAAATATATTCAAAGATTTTTAATGTTAAACATGCTTAGATTGAAAAAAAAACTCATAGGAGATCCACAATATTCCGTTATATTACAATCAATAAAGAACCCAAATAGGAAAAATTGACACAACCAATTGAAAGACTAAAACAAAATGGGACATCAATACAAGACCAAAAATAAAGGTTTTGATCTTAACCATTAATGTAACAGTAAACTCAATGAGATTGAAGGCCATTTCTTTTCTTCCTTCTAGTCATTCACTTAGTGGTGGTCCCCTTCAACATAAATGAGATGTGGATTTAACTTTTCATATTCATTAATGAAATCCTTTTGTTGATAAACTGAATGGTCTTCCAAAGGAATACCACATGTGGCTACACATTGAATATCCAAAGAATCATTATGAGAGTGAACACGAATCAAAAAAGATAACCAAGATTTCAAAAAAACCTATCCATTACCAAAAAATAACCTCAAGAAAACACCAACACAAATATAATATAGATAAATAACTCCAAAACATTTATATAGTCCCACTAGAAAAAAAATGAAATTTAATCACTAATAATATTTCAATCTCAAAACAAAACATGAGAAATATTTACAAAACTAGATATTACACAACATACAACAACATTTAAAAAATCCATAATTTTACTCTTGAAAACATCTTTTCAAAGAAAAAAATCATAGTGTATTTTCACACTCACCAATGGTATTCCATGGAGTCTCAATCACATGAACATTCATGTTCCAAACCAGTAACACATCATCCATGACAATATCGAAAATTATTTTCTCACATCACCATTTATCAACTTTTCAGACATAACAAATCATGTGGGGAATGTTTTGTTTCATCCTAATGAGTAGATCATGAATAACCCGAGAAGTCTTCTCCTCTCTATGACAATGGGAACCTCTATGCTAGTCCCTCCCACACCAATGGGAGAGGGATCCTCATCACCCACCAAAAATTGTCTCTCTCTTTCACTCCATTCTTAGATCGAGCTTTCCTTCCCCCGTTTACTCAAGAATAAATCAATATAAAGGTTCAGAATTTTCATGATGGGTGCCCAAATATTCCTCTATCATCTGTGGAGTACATGGAATCCTTTAATGTACTGAGTCATACCATGATTTCTAGTTTTATACAATGATGTCCCATTATTGACTTGTTCAATAGGCTCATCTTCGAAACTTGGAAGATGCAAAGATATGAAGACATTTGTTCTTATAGATTATAGAAACATGATAGTTCATTTTACTACAGATGTGGTTCTCATCAAGACCTGGTCACATGCTTCTCAAAGTTTCAACAGATTCATTTTTTACCTATTCATGTGGTCCTTCGATTTGAATATGATGCATAATACTCCTACAATGATGACATGGGTAATATTTCCCAATCGCACATGTTAGTTCTATAATCCTTCTATTTTTCATATTCTAGGGAATCTAATTTTCAGATATATGTTCTTGGATAGTCAAATTTTGGCTCTATATCGTCCATTTAATCCATGTTTTGCGTGGAAATGGATGTGCCCAAAATTGTTTTCGAGTTTGTGTGGATCAAAGTGGGTGAAGAGTACCATTGTAAACAATGATTGGTATATGATACCTTGATAGATTCATTTTCTAGAGGCATGTTCCTAGTAAAATCATTGGATGCATGTCATAGGGGGTCTCAATTGTCTACATGGAGGAGGGGTAGTTATCATGACATGGAATTTGAGGTGTTTGATGAAGAGGTGTTGGAGCAGCGGCCTACATTTTTGGATGTTAATGGAGGCAAGAGTTCCTATGAGAAGTTCTCTACCAGTGTCCCTGAGATTTTATATTCCCTATATGAGGTAGGACATGGAACATACCGACCTGTGGAGAAGGTTGTGGTTCATTAGATCAATCTTAGAGTTTCTCATGTCTTTAGCAGATTGAGGACAGACCTGGCCGGACCTTCCTACTAGAGTGTGTCAATCCATAATGGTAGTGTGAAGGAAGTCCAAGTGGTTATTCATGATGTGACCAGAGTGGAAAATCAGGTTTATGTGAGTAAAGATGTGGGGGAGCATGTGGCAGATCAAGGGATTAAAGGTCTTGTATGGGTTGTTCTGGGGTCATGGAGTACCGGTGCAATAGAGCCTTTGAGGATTCTATCTTATGCAGAAGTATCTAGGGAATTTAAGGGACATTAGGAAATGGAAAAGATGGGGAACAACATTCCTATGTAGGGAGATCCATGTGAACTAGGAGTACCAGGTGAACCAGAGAAGTATGTGAAGGGTGGGTGAAGAGCTAATCAGAGTTGGACCAAGTTCTCGATAAATATCAATAATTGTTTTCATCGAATTAGATCAGAATCCCTAGATCTAGTGTGTAATGTGTTTGATTTACAATTAGGAATGGAGTGTGGGTACAGGGAAAGTGACCCCCTACCCTCATATGAATGCTCATAAGGAGGATCCTGTAGAGGGCTCCATAGCTTAAGGAAGAAGATGGGACAAAAAGAAAATAGGGATTTAGGTAGCTGCGTTGTGTGAAAGAGGAGAAATTCCAAATGTCGCAAGGAAAGATCGTACCTCTCAAGGACAATGAAGACTATATCTTCTAAAATGGGTGGGAACAAAGTAATCTAGGGTGATCCATTTAAAGATTCCTCGACTAAGGAGGTTGACCTGGTGTGTGAAACTATAGTGGCTAATGATCCTTGTAGAAAAGATCATGGCATTTATAAGAAGGTTGATAAAAATAAATAACAACCTCAGAGCTTGGATGACTTGAAGGTCTTTATTTTCTCTCTTCATGAGCCTCAGGGTATGCTGGGTAAAGAGGATGATTATGGCGAATCAATGGTTATCACGACTGGGACAACATGGGATGATGTCACATAGGCCATGGAAAATCCATGTGTCCTTCTTAATCAATATTAGAAATAGATGGTATAGAATGTATTGTACATTAATGCTATTAAAGAGGATGTGGAATAGTTGAATGGTGAAAAAAATGAAGTGGACACTAATAGGGAGCAGGAAGACTGGATCATCAAGCATCATTTAATAATGACCAGTGTCTTCAATGCCAAAAAGGTAACTATGGAATATTTCAAGAAAACATGCGCCCAATTGCTCAATCAAGTTAATGATATAATTAGATATGATCATAATAAATAGGTAACAAAAAATTCATGAATTTATATTGGGATAATTCATCTAATATGTTGATGATATATATTAATAATTCTATAGGGTATAATTCTCCTCTTTGTACTTGATGGTTTTCACATGCTTCCACAAAAGTGTACATTTTTAATAAATTTGTTTGGGGGAAGCATGTGGGGACAAAAGTAAAATACAAAAGGTCAAAACCAAACCATATCATCTTATAAAACATATAATCCACCAGTTATTTTCAAACATTAAATCCACTTTACATTTTATAATTCATAAATTAATTCAAAATAAAAACTTAAACTAATAAATAACCATTTTCAATTATAAAAAATCAATTAAATTCAATCCATTAAATATGCCATCTCATAAAATTTAAAACATTTCCAAAAGCTCAACAAACCCATTCCATCAAAATCATTTTATTACAACCCCAATATTTCTCATTAAAAAAATATTTCAAAACTATAAATAAAAAAAATTACATTTTTAGAAAAATAATTTTACGAAACTCTGTATTTTTGTTATAAAAATTCAATCATGTTAAACCATTTACATATAACCCATAAAAGGGTCCATTTACAAAAATTAATTTCTCTAAAGACTTTCAACAATTTTAATTTTGAGAATCCATTTTTCAAATTCACAAAATACAACCACTATCACTATAAGCCCCTCTTAAAATGTTCCAAAACATGATTTTTCAAGATAACATTTCAAAATCATGGATAACCCAAAACAAATCACAAGAGAGAGCTTGTGTTGATGGGTGACATAACCGTATGGTTGGAAAAAATATTCCAAACAAACCACTGTCACATAGAGTCTTCTTGGACTTTTCCCCAGCTCAAAATTGATTCCTAAACCTACAATGCTCGAAGAGACCTCTAGTAAAACTCTCTTTTGGTGTCCTAAACTCAGAAATACCATAAGAACCAAAAAACCCCAAAAAATCCAACTTCTTATGGAAACATAAGGTTTACTCTAGATATTCCTAGTTATAAAATCATCCTTAATTTCAACCCATGTTTTAAAAGTCCTACTCTATATACCTTGAAATCCCCATGGAAGAAAGGTAACTCTTAAAAATAATTGTCCTCTAATGATTTTTCCTCCTTGGATACCATTTTTTCATGAACTAACCAATCTATACCATCAACCTGTCACCAGAGTCGAAATGTGGAAATTCCAAAAGTGTGTTACTGATCCCCATGGGATACCAACAAATTTCATGCATTAATAGAATAAATTGGTTATGATTTCATCAAAAATAGAAAAAAACTAAATAGTAGAAAATATAGAAAAATCGCCACAAATAATATAAAAATATCAAAACTAAAATCTTTTTACTACCAGACAAAAACTCAAACAAAATATACAACATAACTCGTACTACATGTAAAGAATAAAAATTTCCACATGTCCCTAAGGGTCAATCTCGAATACAAAAACCAACAATCACCCATGATGATCTAGGTTATGTTAACTCATACACCATAATCTGAAAACAAGAATTAACGATAGATATGAGTAGTAGAACTCGATAGTTGTGCCTAAACGTTTCTATTCAAAAATAGATTCTATTAAAATAAAAGAATCACCCACATCTAGTTTTAAATACGATATATTAATTTAATTATTTCTCCAAATTTTATTTTTTCAAAAGAAAACACAATTTTTTTTACCTTTTTACATATAAAACCACATTCACTTTCATGAATTAGACATATGAATTATTAAATTGAATGATGAATTTTTAATTATAAAGGAGAGAGAGAGTGAAAGAAAATTTAAAATCATTTTTCTTAAAACCATATAAAATCACGTTCATCAGCATTTTATGATGTATAAAATAAAAGTGAGGCATAATAATAATCACATAATAAGGCCAATGGAAATTATAATAGACAATATTATCCAACCGATAAGTATATCTACCATTAATTGTAGTCCACTATGTGCCCATAAAAATGAGAAGAACCTTGGAGATCCTTATAAATCCCAAACATACTATAAATTTTACTCTTATAGAATACATGCCTATGCCGATGACATCATAATTCCCAGACTCTTGATCGACTTCCAAAATTTCCTAACAAAGGGTCCCAAGAAAAAAGTAGATTGTCTAATCTCTGGGCTTCTAGCATGTGGCTAATCTGATCTATTGTAGAAATCATTCAAAAAAATTTCTTAGTATTCCTATTTCCAAGGTTATGATTTTTAAGAGGGTGACCCAAATGATTCCAACTCAGTGACAAATAATATAAACATATATAATAATAATTCAAAAAAACATGCATCACCTGAGTTGTCCCAATGAAAAATATCTTCAATTTTACCATTAGATCACAATGGATCTTCTCATCTTGGGCCTCCCAAAACAATAAATAATTACCAAGGTAAGAGAAATATCCATGAATGGATTTGAGCACCCCTATTTTCAGAAAATATCTAAGCATTCTTCAATCACCCTTTGAGAAATCACTCAATACAGAAAAGAAATTTTTTTTTTCACATGACAAACCATTTTCAATTAACCAAAAACATTGAAAATTCAATTAAAAATACATTTATTATCCCATTTTAGAAATACCAAATACCATTTAATATGTCCCAAATACATTTACTATATCAATCCATGATTTTATAAATCACAATCGGCATTAAAAAACCCACTATGAAATTTATACAAAACGTGGCGTGCACAAAAAAGCCATGACACAACATATATTCAAAAAAATTATGAAAACCACTTAACATCACATAAAATAAATATTAAAAAAACATATATTATAATTTAACATCATGGGAAGGTGTGAGAAAAAAACCAATGTATCGTAAATTTAATGTAAATGTGCAAGGAAAACCTATATATAATTTCATGTGCTTCAACGATTCCCAACTAAACTCACTCCAAGAATGTTCTAGGATACCAGAACATCCATAAGGACCACTAATATTTCAAAAACAATAATTTCAAAAAAACTATAGGTGTGCATATTGGCCAATCATGGCCACTAGGTTTATAAGAGAAAGGGAAATAGAATAATAGAAAATAAGATATATTGGGGAGCCTAAAATTTTCAAGTCGAGTGATATTTTACCAGGAAACCACCCTGAAATCACTAGGAGGGGCTTGGAGGAGCCAAAAAACCACCATTGAATGTGTTTTGGTTATATGGTTTTAATGGGGGATGTTATGGGAATAAATCCCCAATTTAAATATGGAGAAAATCCCAAAATACCATTTACTGAGTCGGATGCATGGTTAGCTCACACTGTTTAATAAAAAATGTGAAAATAATTTGAGTTCATACTATATAGTGATGGACATGTATCACACATTAGCTGCACGGTTAGTTAACCCATGAAACCCATACACAATTGGTCGAATTATTAAATTAACCCCTCACATTACCTGTGAAACCTGGAGAAATTATAGAAAAATAAATCTTTTCACCCAAAACTCATCTAACTGTATAGGATAAACCATTAAAAAACATACCACATAAAAAGGATCCAATAGGGGTATTACAAAACCATTTCCCTACCACCACCCCCTCATAACTTACAGACCTACCAAAAATAGGTCTAAACCCACCAAAATACTCAATAATTATAAATTTTTATATGGAACACCCAGAATACTAGAGAATAACAAAGATAAAAAATACAATCTTGATCAAATGATGATTTTTTGGTGTGACAGTATGTATTAAGACATCATAAATTTCCTTGTTACATCACCCATGGGATCATAGATTCCCCATGCAATGGAAAATATATGGAAACCTAGTTCCACGTGAACCATTACCCAAGCGAGTCAGATTCTCTTTGACTCAGATCTTGGTCTAATTATTTACCCAACCACACCTTTCAGGTAGACTAATTCAGATGATACTCACACCTTCTGTGATAATAAAGAATGGACTAGTTGGTGAACCTCATGATATGGAATAACCAAAAATTTGGTTAGGCTACTATACAGTATATTTGTTCAACACATAGAAAATTAATAAATTGATTTAAAATAAAAATAATATTAAAATTATTTATTCATAAATAGAATTTTGTGTCCAATTAATTTAGGATAATTTAATAAAACATTATTTCAATTTCTAGTGTATTATAAAATCAGTATAAATTTTTAATAAATATTTATTTTAAAGAAATGATTTTTTAATTAAAAACTAAATTTTGCATACTTAAAAATTAATATTTATAAAATGGAGTCCATATTTGGATTCAACACATCTATCAATGGTTCGGGTATCTTTTTCATAAATATTTGAATTTTAAGTGAACAGTAAAATATGGTAATTTACTATATAAATAATGAAGAAGCTGAATAAACTATTCATTGATTTTTCATTGATATAAGAACACATAGTTCAAAAAACCACTAATTTATTACTATTTAATTCAAAATAATAGAAACTATTTGTTGTCTTGAGAAAGTATAATACAATAATGAATAATATAATAAAAAATCACCCCTCTTATCCAATATAAATGCTACCCTCATACACCTTTCGCTTTACTCTTCTAATACTTGAAGAATCTATTTTTTTTGACAAAATACAATTCCCTAGTCTTTAACCAAGTTTAGGAGCCCTTTTTCTAACCAAAATCCCAAAAACTCTTACATTAAGGTGGTTCTACATGAGGTTGAATCAAGAGGTTAATCATTTTCCTTTTTTAATTTAATTTAATTTAATTTTCAATTATTATTTTATACTCACCATCACTATCCAAATTATATTTATAAATAATGTATAATTTAAATAATGTAATAATATCATGATAATGAAAGAACAATAATCTATCTCTTTAATCTCAATTTCGTTAATTTTATAAACGATATCATCATCCGAGAGGTTCCAATTTACATCATTTTTGGATGATTATGTTTCGTTTCTCATATTATTCTTAATATAAATTCATAAAACAATTTTAATTATTGATATAAATTATAAAATTTTTATATAAGAGAATTTATTAATTTATGTTTCATATTTAGATAATATTAAATAATAAAACATAATTACTTTGTTATGATCAATAATCATCGAAATAATCTAAATGATTCTCACTAAATGTACTTTCTAATAAATAATCCTCATTCATATTTAACCAAATATTATATATAAATAATTAAATTTATTTATTAACATTAACATCATAAAATTCCAATTCTGGATATTTAAACCAATTTAAAATGAGCTCTATTACTTATAATCAAAAAAATTGAACTGGAAATCAAGGAAACAAACACACAAGAATGACATGATTCAATAATATAACATATAAATAAGGTCATAAATAAATATAATAGGACTATAATGAATCAAATATATTTACATTAGGTTCTTAATTTATTAATTAATGGACTTTATTTTGTTATCTTGGATGATATGGTCATGTGAAGAACATGTTCAGAAGTAAGGTAGGTTTATTCTATCAGAACCTCTTTTTTCTTTTGAGTTACTCTTTTTATCTATAAATAAAAATTAAATTATTTATTATTTATTTACTAATGATATATTATGTTTGAATATTCTTTATATGTTTACCAATAGTAATACATCATTAATTCATGGTAATGTAAATGTTTTCTAAATATCATTCATAATTCATCTCGATAACGAATCCCGATTCAAACGAACATCTCCAATTCTTACCTAATTTCAAGTAAACTATATAATCTGTTCAAAGACACCACTATTTTTATAAAATATCTCCTATTATCATGGAAGTACTTACTTTTTTCAATTATATTTTAGTGCTTTGATTTTACTACAAGATCAATTTTTTTCAAAGTAAAAGTGTATTTCTCTCAAAAATTCATCGAATATTATGTTAGAGTATTTTTGTGAATTCAACACCTTTTGTGAATATTATGTATTATTGAGGTTAGTATCCTATGTTTATCATCTAAAATATTGTATTAAATTTATTATAATTATATTGACAATGAATGTTCTATTTTGATACCATTCTAATCATTACTCAAAATTGTTAGTGATTATGTTTACAGACATGGGATAGAAACTTTAATTGCATTTTGAAAATGATTTTTATTTTATCCTCATTCATATGAGGAATAAATTGGTCTTAGAAAGTGATGAGTGGGGCTCACAATATCCCTATAGATCATTGATAGGTTTCTTGTGACAATATAGACTCCGGTTCTGGCCAATGCCTTACCATAGTATTTTCAGACGTCTAGGTTGATGCCTTGACAATATGATTCAAATGTTTGACTTTAGAAATTTACAAATTATGGAATTAGTAATTGATATATAATGTTATTATTTAACTAGTATAGCATAATTGGTTATGTTTCATCCTATTATGGTTATTTTTATGGCCTTATTTAATCATCATTAATCCCTTCACTATTTTTCTATGATATCTTTTAAAGGACATGTGTTTTTAGTTGTTAACCCTTAATAATGATTATCTTTATGATAAATTATGATTTATTTCATACCCTTACTGATAATAAAAACTCACCCCTTTAGTAAGTTTTATTTTCCACAAGTTGTTATGATGAATATTATGAATAAAATGCAGGGATAATTTAGGATTCATAGATTCATTTAATGAAATTGTTGTTATTTATTTAATTGCATGTTATAATGTAGAAATTTAAATATTTTATCTTAAATTACAATAATTCTAAATATTTTAACCCATTGAGATACAATTTTTCATATAATCATTCCAATGTAATGAAATAGTCATCCAGATATCAGAAACATGGGTTCAGGTGTTATAGTTGGAATCAAAATAATTCTAGTAGAAAACAAGGAAATATGATTTTGAAAATGTATATTAGGGATAAAAACCCTACATTAGACATTTAGGATATGAATAAAAAACATCATAGAATTTTTGTTTGAAATATAATATTTTTTTCATCCTTGAAAATATATCCATGAATTGATACTACAAGTGGAAATGGTTCTAGAACAAATTAACGTATGAGTAACAACTACAACATGGTGTTTTGGGCTTGCCCTAGGGTAACCTAGTTATTGAATATTGTTTGTACTACACACATTGTTTAACACCCCTATGATATATTCATAGGATAAATCACATATTCATAAAAATCCATTATGAAGGATATAAATGTAAATTATTTCTCTAGGAAACATGTTTATGATTTTGGGATTAGTTATGAATAGGATTTCAATTTATGTTATATATTTTTTAAATTTAGACTTGAAATTGTTATTATTATCCAAATTTTCGATGTTTCATTATTTTTAAATGGTGACTAATGTATGTAAAATAATCATCTTGAATTTATGTATACTATTTGTGGATTTTCATCCAATGCAAGATAATATAACTGGTAGTAGAGCTTCAAATCTTGAAAAGAAGCTTATAAATATACTAGAATAGATGATTAAGGTTATGAAAAATAAACTTACACATATGAAGCTTCCAATTCCATAATGTGGTTGACCAATGTAAGACCATTTTATGTGATACAATCTTTAATCATTCAATCGTACTAAAATCCCATTTATTATAGAGAAGTGGATATGTTCCATAGAGATGATATTTCTCACTTTGGGATGCTACGAAATGGATAATGTTATAATTTCATTTTATCATCAATTTGAAGATGTAGATAAGTGGTGGTCATAAATTAAAAAAACGAAGGATAATGAATAAATTAATTTAATTTAATATGGGGTCATAAACGAAATAATCATAGAAAAATATTTTCATCTAGAACAACATACACATATGGGGAATAAATTCTTGAGTTTGAATAAAAAATATGTTGAAAACATTGGGATGCATTAATCCAATTTTGTAAGGATATAAATGAATTTTGTGGACTACATACGTAATCTGAGAAGCATGATTTATCAATTAATTGATATTTCAAAACCATTCTCATGAATGGAACTGATTTCAATAAAATTATGTATTATACAAAGATATAGTATCATGTCTAATCAAGAAAGAGAATTCATTCTTTATGGATTATGTATTTAATGAAATGAACGGGATGAATGGGGTGGTATAGTGGAGAATATATTAAGGGAAGAAAAAATAGTGGTGTTTTCTAACATGTTGTACCAATGGAATGAAACACCGTAGAGCCGACCTAAAAGGAAAATGAGTCTGTTACAAATTTGGAGAAATAGGCCACATATATATAGATTTAAGGTAATGAATAAATATTCCAATGTTCAATGATACAATTTTACATAGATGGGATATTTTTCAAATTATTGTTCTAACCCTCAAGGAATCATTCCCTAGGGAAGGCCAAGGGAGCAAGGAAATGCTTATTCAATCAAAACGGCTAAATATGATGATATTAATGATGTGGTTATTGGTACTATAAACATTTCTTCAAACTTTGCCAATGCATTATTCGATTCAATATCAACTGATTCCATTATATCATCCCATTCCTCTTTAAAAATATCATATTTCGAATTTTTTTAATAAGTGAGTTGTCAATCTCAACCCCTAAGGGAAGAATCATTACTACAAAGATGTTTTAGGTTGTCCCCGATTTGGAATATAAATGTTCTTTATCTGCTGATATTATCATCACACCTATGGTCTACAATGACATAATCCTTGGCTTGGATTGGGTTTCAAAATATAATGCAAAAAACTATTATAATTAGTAGAAAATTATAATTTTTCTGGAATGTGTTGAAACAATTATATTTAGTGAAAAAATATCACCATCTAATTTTTGTCATGATATATCCCCATTATCTCCACGGAATTCAATTATAGGGGAGGAAAGGAACACAATATCTATTTGTGAGGGAATTTTTTTTCAAATTGATGATGTATATATTCTAAACGAATACATTTGTTTACTTTTAGAGGATTTACCTGGACATCCTTCGAGGTGGGAAATTTATTTTTCTATTGATCTAATTCCTAGTGGAAGGGCTATATCAAAAACCCTATTTAGAATTTCCACATGTGGAAATAGAATAATAGAAGATGTAACAAAAGGAAATTAGTGATAAAGGATTTATCGGTCCTAGTGTTTTCCATGGGGTGATATTGTAATATTTTAAAGAAAAATGATGGATATATGAGGATATGTATTGATTACTGGGAGAAAAATCATGTTACAATAAAGATCAATTACCCTCTTCCTCATAATGATGAATTATTCGATCAACTTATCAGATACGAAAATTTTTCAGTGATTGACCTTCGATATAGATATCATTATATGCATGTGACAAAGTATGACATTCAAAATACATCATTTCAAACTGGGTGTGGGAATTACAAATTTACAATAATGCCTTTTTGACATACCAATGCACCCTTTATTTTCATTGATCAAATGAAAATAGTTTATCAAAAATATCTTGATTTTGTTTATGTTTTATTTATAAGTGATATCTATGTATAATTCAAACGCTATGATGATCATGATAATCAATTAATACTTATTCTAAAGATTCTTAGAAGAATCAATTTATATGGGAAGTGTAGAGATTGTGAATTCTGGATCCAAACAGTTTATTTTTTGTCATATTATCTCTAAGGATGTAATTTAGTTGATCCTACAATAAAAAAGGGAGTTCATGAATTGACTACACTAATAGACATACTCAAGGTACACAGTTTTATTAATTTAATAGGTTATTATCGGTGGTTTGTTCATAACTTTACCAGTATAGCAGAACCATAAAAAGAGATTACTTTTATAAGGTATATGTTTTTATGGACAAAATATTGCAATACATTTTCAATTAATTTAATAGGAGCTTTGTGAATGCTCTGATCCTAACTCAACCATCGGGAACTGGTAGATTTGTTGTCTATAATTAAGTATCAATGAAAGGGAATGAATGTGTCCATATACATAATTATAGATTTATTTCATATGCATCATGGTAGTTAAAAATTCGTGAATAGAACTATCCAACTCATGAACATTAGTAAGAATGTGTAATCATTTCTCTGAAAATATGAATACATAGTCACTATGGTGAAAATTGTGAGATATATACAGATCATTAGAGCATAAAATATATATTTTTTTAGAAATAACTCCACACAAAGAAATGGTGATGGCTCTGAAACTCAATTATTATGATTGGCTCATACAGTACCCCCAAGGAAAGAAAAATAAGGTATCTAATGTAGTGATAAGAAAGAATCATGGAGTTTTATACAAAATGAGGATTGAAAGGGATGTTCTATTCACGGATATAGTAAATATGGATATGGTAATTATAAAATAATGTAAAAAATCATTACATTTTAAATTGGATTACCAATCATCTATATTGGAATAAATTTAATCATATATGTCTAATGATGAGAGTATTGAAAATAAAAATAGTTGTGTGGATGACGTGATGTTGGAAAACTTCAACTATGAGGATGGAATTGAATTTTTTTTGAAGTGGCTATGTATTCCCTCTAATCCCAATCTTAAAAGGGAGATATTTTAATGATTCCCTTAGATTTAATATCTCCACACACCCTGGTAGCACATAGAGGTAGTGTGATTTGGAGGAATAAATTTGGTGAGAGAAAATGAAGCGTTAAATTTCTGATTATGAATCTTGATTTTCAGACTGTAAATAGGTGAAAAAAGAAAGACACATCCTAAAGGAGACATGAAATTGATTCCAACTACAACATGGTAATGCGATGATATCACTATGGATTTCATCATTAGATTACACAAAAATTAAAAAAAGAATGATAAAATATGGGTAATTGTTGATTGAATTACCAAATCATCACATTTCCTTGCTATAAGGGATGATTTTCCATGAGAGATCCATGTACGAACAAATATTAGTGATGTTTTAGGACTGCATTGAGAACCTCAATCAATTATGTGTGATTTTGATCAATGATATTCATAAAAATTAATTAAATGTTTTCATAATGTTTTGGATATTAATCTTTTTTTGAGTACTCCATATCACCCTAAAATATATGGTCAGTGAAAAAAGGAGATCCAATCTTTATAATACATGTTGAGATCATGCTAACATCATTTTCATTGTATTTGAGATTAATATTTACTATTGGTAGTGTTTTCTTAAAAAAATAGTTTCCATTCATGTATTAAAATGGAATAATTTGATGCAATGTTTGGAAAGAGATGTCGTACACCCACATGTTGAAATAAATATGGGAAAAGGAAGCTTGTGAGACTAGAGATTGTACAGGAAACTATAAATAAGGTAAATAATATTGAAACCCATATCATATCATCTCAAAATTAGGAAAATTAACTACGTGGATTTTTGAAGAAAGGATACATAATTTCAATTGGGAGATCATGTTTTCATGTATGTATCACAATGGAAGCGTTTTACAAAATTTGGGACAAAAGGTAAACTAAGACCCAGGTAATTTTGTCATTTTGAGATTCTTGAGAGAGTGTGAGTTGTGGATTATCATTTATAGATTACACATAGCCTTTATAAGGTACACAATTCATTACATGTTTCACTATTGAGAATGTATTTGTCAAACCCAAAGCAGGTCCTCACTTATAGAGAAATAGAATTGAAACCTAACTTATCATACCTTGAATAGCCTATTTAGACTCCGGATACAAAATAATAGGTGTTGACAATTCAGATGACTTGGTTAGTAATGATACAATGAAGAAATGATAATATTGAAGTGGAATGATGATATCCTAATGAAATTATAATGAAGAACTACCAAAATATTTTAGAAGATATCATTCTAGTAATTTCATGGAATAAATTTTTTTAAGGGGGGAAAATTTTAGCGTCACGATAATTTCTAATGAAATATAATATTGAATGTATGAAACACCGAGTCTCTATGAAACCATGACTTGTTTTAACCTATCCATTGAATATAATTTTCCACATCTATGATTTGAATTTCATAATACTCACAAACACAGTTTAGATAAATAACAGATTTGGAGTATGATAAAATCAACATACATTTCTTGTGAATAGTAACATGAACCTTATGCATAAAAATTTACCTTTATAAATAGTATCCTCACCCATGAGTGTATAAATAAATTTTATGCACCTTACAAATAAATTTATTATATAGTGGTATGTGAATATTTTAAAAATAATAAAGTCTTTGTATTTTTGTGTGTAATTAATATTTAATTACATATGTTTTATTAATAAATTGATATAAAAGAAAATTAATTTTTATATTATTTTCTGATAAATAAATATTTTGTTGTCCTATGTGTTTAGGATTAAATTAAAAGATCTTATTTAATATTATTGGTTTAAAAAGAATCAGTTTTAATTTTAAAAACTAAAATTTGTTGAGTTATTTATTATTTTAAATAAAAATAAAATTCCTCATATTTAGAAATTTATTTTGATAAAACTGATTCTACTTTTGGATTCTAAATTTCAATAAATGTTTTGGTCAAATTTTTGGTATTTCTCTGAAATACATGAATTATTTGTGAATTAAGTAAATACGATAACATATGATATAAATACAATAAAACCTAAATACAATATTCTTTGAGTTATCGCTGATGTAATAAGTCATAGTTTTAACTCATAAAATCATATTACTAGTATTTTCTCATGAATCAAAACTCCTCTTTTCTTGAAAAAAATAAAATTATGAATAAGATATTCAAAAATCACCCCTCTCCTCTACTATAGAAACTACCCCTCACTATGACATATCACCACTCATCTATGACTTCAAGAATCAAAGTATTCTAAATAAATTATCTTCCCTAGTACATCCTCATATCCCAAATCCATTGTACTTTTATAATGACCAAAACCATTTCATTTAAGGATGTTCTAAAAGAGTTCGATTCAAGAGGTAAATCATCTTTCATTTTTTTTATTTCAATATTTTTATTATTCTATCCTAAAATGAAATATCAAAATGATCATTATAAACCCCTTATCATTTATATACAAGAATTATATCATGTAAATTGAGGGAAAACAATCAACTATTTTACTCTTTATAAAATATTTTATAGACGACATCATCATCAAAGAGGTGCCAATTAAAAAACATCATAGATGACGATGTTTCATTCTTCAAATTATTCATCAAATATATTAATGAATCCATTTTAGTTTTTAATTTTTTTTAAAAATTTATCATATAATCCTTTTCAGGTTCTTTAATTTAAATATTTATGTAATACTAACTTATAAAACAAAACTAGTTCGTTAGGATCAATAGTCATCATACTAATATGAAAATTTATCACTAAATGTACCCTCTAATGATTCATAAGCATAATATTTAAAAAAATGACATATATAACAATTTAAGAATCTTTATTATAATCAATAAAATTTAATTCCAATTATACAAAATTATACTAATTTAAATTGAAATCCATTACATATAATCTTGCAAACTCATCATAAAATCAAGAAAACGAACACACTAGTACAATAGAGTTAAATATTATAACATATAAATAGGGACATTAATGAGATTTATAAATCTATAATGAATCAAATAAATTTACATAAAATTTTGAATTAATTATTTAATTGATATAATTTTATTATTCAAAATGTTAAGGTCATGTGCAGAACATGTTCGGACATAAGGTAAAGATATTCTACCCAAAGCACTTTTTTATTCTGGTTACTCTTTGTTTATATTAATCCCAATTATATTATTAATTATTCATTTTTTAATCCTCATAAATTCAGTTTTAATTTTTTATATATGTGTACTAATCTAAACCCTTATTTATTTTATGGGTAGTGAAATGTTTTTTAAAAATCCTTCAACATTCTTGACGATAAACAAACCCAATTCAGGGTAACTTCTAAAATTCATTCATATTTTAAAGTACAATATATAATATGTTATAATGAACCATTATTTTATAAAACCACTAATTTAATTATGGAAAAAATACCATTTATCATTCCCAAATTTATCCAATTATTTTCCAAATGAACTATTCTTTTCAAATCAAAAGTGTATTTCTCCAAAATTCCACGATTAGTTTTTAGAGTATTTTTTTATTATCTTAACTAAATTGTTAAATTTTACATTTTATTGAGGTTAATATATATTTTTTATCATCTAATGTATTGTAATAATTAGTTTGTGATCAGTTTGACTATGGATGTGCTATTTTGATACCGTTCTATTCATTACTCCAAATTATTAATGATTATGATTACAGAATGTTTAAGGACACTTGCATGGAATTTTTATATGATGTTTATGTCTAATAGCATTAATATGATGAACTATTTGGATATATCATGTGATTTTAGGGACCCATATTTCCCCTCAATGTATTGGTATGTCTAATGAGAGAAAACAAATTTGTATTAGGCTGAGGCCTTACCCTTGTTTTTTAGACTGTTGGCCAAGGCCATGACAATACAATTTAGATGTTTGAAAATTTGAATTCCCAAATTATGGTTTTAGTAATTAATAAAGAATGTGAATATTATACTATTATAATATCAATAATTATGTATAAATCTCTAAAAATTATAGAAACACTAATATCTCATTATCAAAAATAAATCTCAATTATTTTGTTATAAAAATGTTGTATGAAATTACACTATAAGTTTATTTCTAAATTTACATGTTTTTATTAAATAGATCAATAATTTTATAAAAATTCTTGAGGTGATACCGGTCACATACCTACAACCTAAACACCTATTATACCACTACATCAGTAAACCCATTTGCCTCAAATTAAATTATGTTGTTGTGTTTTAAAATTTTCACAATATTTAAAGGATATAAATTATATTCATCATTAATGATCGTGGAATTAGTTTATTATTATATTAATTACTAAATAATTATATATAAACACATATTTTGTGAATCTCATTAAGTATCATCAAAATTATAACCACTATGCTCTAATATCAATAGAACCCATAAAAATTCATACTATTTAATAAGAAAATTTCACTCCCCAAGAAATCTAGGACCATGAAACTCAAAAAGAGAAACTCATTTGAAAAATAAACCCCAATATCAATATTCAGTCTCCCATGAAAAAATTTTATCTTTCAAAAAAACAAAAATTATAAATGAACCATGGGTCTATTAAAGAAATACCATTGTGAAAGGATATTATTTCATTTCTCATGATTCTTATATTTATTGACATCCATGGATCTCTATAGTTTAATGTTACAGTAAAAAAACCTTCATTACCTCAACTTCATTCAGAATTTTGTTCCCCTAACATCCATCACCATAATTCCACAATCATCTCATCCTAGAATGAAGGAAATATCCTGATCAATATATATGTTTCCATTTATTTTACATTATCTGTTTATTTCACCAAAATATATTCCTAAAACCATGTTTTTTTTTCAGACTACCTGATGTGGAGTTAAGGATGAAAAATATCCTCATAAAAATGGATAATTATGAAATTCATCCTTTGTAATGATCTGTAAAATTCAAGGGAAATTTTTTCTTAATTTTCTTTGAAATTTTACAAGAACGCAGTTTCTGACGGCGCCTGATTACGAGGCCCGGTGTCCCCGGAATCATTTTCTGAAGTTTGGCTCAGGTACGTTCAATGAACTAATGAGCGGAAATTTCTATGTTTTGAACCGGTGCTCGGAATAGAATTCTGAGGGCACTGATGGAACCACATCGCTGGTAATTGCTTAGGAACTCTTGTTCCGCAGTTGCGTTTTATCGAGTTTGGAAGTTAGTTTTCGGGGGTTTTTAATTAAACTTAATAAAAATATATGTTTGCCATATTTTTATTTGAAGTGGTTGTTAGAACCTCCAAGGAGGGGTTAGTGGAGGGGCCCACCCTCACATAACCTCCCTTGGGTGGATGTTATAATGTGGGGCCCACATGAGTATCAAACCCCCTTAACCCCCCTTAACTCTTGAACTCTCCATTTATGTGGATGAAACTCTCTCTCATTAAATGAGTCTCTCCACCTCCCTCTCATTAAATTTGACAACATGAGATATTTAATTATGTGAGTTAATTTAATTTAAAACTCTTTAAATTCATAAGCTTTGTTGTGTTAATAAAACAAGTTAAGAACTTATTTTATTTGGGTTGAAGTTTAGTTGATTGGGAGCCTTTGGAGAAAAAGCTTATGAAGTCTTGAGTTTCTTCTTTCTCAACGACGAAGATCCCGAAGAACGTCTCTTCTGCCCTTGAAGCACGATGACGCCATCTTCTTAATCGTTCTCCAACCGAGGCAAGGAAAGGTAAGCGACTTCCACGACATCTCTAATGACCTTCATCCACGTCAAAGGAGAATACATCGCCCGCGAAGAATGTCGTCAATGACGACGTCACCTCCGAACGCTCGCCCACCAATGACGAGTACCCTTCTTCCTTTCTGACGCATGAGCATGAGATTTGGGAGTGTGTGACGAACATGAAAATCGAGGAATCGATATCCGCCCTTTTTCCGAGATCGTCAACGAACGACAATTATGAGTTAGGGAATTTAAATTGTGATTGATGGTGAACCCTCGTTTACTCCCTTCTAAATCTAAGAACGTGGTTCAACTAAATATTAAGTTGATCCGCGAAGATTATTTTTGCGGGTTGGGATTATTGTTATGATTCTTTTTATTTTATAGGTTGTAGGGGATTTTCTTTACTTTATTTTGTTAAAGATTACCCCATTGATTTTTATTCTTCGTGAATATGTACAACTGCTATCGTTTAACGAGAGGGGGCCGGTCCGCAAAAACACGGCCGTCCCACCTCCTTTTTCCATGTTGGATTTCTTTGTGGTTTGGTACGGGAAGGCGTGGTGTCGTCGCACCACGCTGAATCATGCGACAAGGAAATGCGCGGTGCCATCGCGCCACGTCGTGAAAAACAAACAAGGGCGTGACACCGTCGCGCCACGTCGGAGAAACCTGAAGACATCCACGGACGGAGTCGGGCCATGATGAAGGGGCGCGGCACCAACGCGCCGTGCCGTAGAACCACGAAGACGACGCATTTTTTTAATTGACATGCGGATTGACGAGCGACGACATAACGTGACCGCAAAGTATTTTTGAAGCTTGTGCAGTAAAGTACAAGACCCGAGATGAACACCGGCTCAGACGGTTTTGAAAACGGACCACCGGAGCAACTCCGGTAGGTCGCGGAAACACCTGGAGGCGCGGGTCGCCGGCGTGGCACCACCGGCGACAGGAGGTGATGGCCGAAGCCGTCCGGTCGCCAGGCGTCGGCGGCGCCCGAGCGCGCCGCTAGAAGAATTGGCAGCGGCGGTTGCACGGCCGCCCTCAATTAACGGCCAGGGGCGGGCCGCGCGCACCCACCACTCCCCGACTTCGGCTCGGCCACGCCGAGCCGCAGCTGGCCGGTCGGGCCGGACCAACCCAGCCGGGCTAGGCCAGTTCCAGTCGGGTCGGACCCGGTTCGGGCCGACTCAGGGGGGTCGGGCCGGGTCGGTCCGGGCCCAGACCCCCTGTTTTAGGACCATTTTCAGTAAAATTCTAATAACTTGGGAAACAGACCTCCGATCGATGCACTGTCAGTTGCGTAGCGATCTTTGGAATGATAAGGTCGTTTTAGTATATCGCACTCAAGGTTTCGGAATACTTTGTGTTCGGACAGGTTGGTTCGGGTACGAAACCAACTGGGCCCTCGGAGTGGAACACTTATATCTTGAGCTCTGGACGTCCGATTGATGTGCCGTCAACATTGTTGGATTCCTCTAAGTGAGAAGGAACTTTATGAATACTTCGCCTGAGTTTTGGTTGCAGTTGGATAGTGACCAGGTTGGATTGCACCCGAAATTGTACCGGGCCCTTGGAACGGAAAAGCTGTTATCTTTCAGACCAGACGTCCGTTTGACGAACCGTCAGCGGCGTTGGTGATCTCATTGAGAAACGGTCCCTATGAGTATACCCTATGAGAGTTCAGGGTACAATTGAGATACGGCCGGGTTGGTTCGCTCACGAAACCAACCGGGCCCCTGGGACTAAAAACCAATAACTCACAGACCGGGCGTCCGATTGAAAGCCATCTGTTGCGTTGAGACCCCTATGACGAGGCGGTCCTTTGAGATACTTGTTCATGGGACATTGAGATACTTGGACTATCGACCTGTAGCTCGTAGAGCGGACCCTCCCGTAGACGAGCTTGCAGAGTACGGAGACCGTGTAGCCAAATGAGACCTGATGACTGCTTGACTGACAAGACTTGGAGTGAGTCGACTAGCCCAGTGGACGGAGCACTACTTTGTGAGGTGCATACCCATGGAGGATGGAGCACTACCTGTGTGACAGTACAGACCCGCAGTACACATCCGGAGAGTACCTCAGCAAGCTACTAGGGGGTGTGCACTACTGTGTTTGGGTGGCATACCCAGGCGGGAAGCACTACAGTGTTTGGGTGGCTGGCCCGCGGTACTCGACAGGAGGAGTACCTCAGCAGTCTTAGGTTAGTGAGCAGTACCTCGGAGTCGTGAAAGGACCACTGTACACTCCAGAGACGGGGCTCTTCAGCAGTTACGGTTTCGATAATGAAAATCCGAGTTTGAGCTGAGACTTTTGACCTTTGTGTTTACCTCATGATTGAGATGGGTCACTTGATAACTTATGTATATGTATGGGAATATATCTGGGTAGTGGTTATTAGTTGATTTCATGATCTTGGTGTTTTCTTCATGATTGAGATGGGTTACTTGATAACTTAGGTATATGCATGGGCATATACCTAAGTAGAGGTTATCTGTTGAGATCATATTTGTGGTTATCCATGTTGGTTTTAGTGAGACCTTGAGGGTCTCGTGGTCCCTACTTAGTATCGTTATACTCACCCCTGCACGGGCTATGCCAGCACCTCGTTGTGTTGGTTGCAGACGACAGGCAGTGCTGACGGAGGCTGAGTGTTCGAGGACTGGACGGTACCTGGAGGTGGACTACATGACGAGTCAGTATCCGGTGGTGGACTTCACAGTGAGACGACACTCGGAGGAGGTTGAAGGGATCGAGGGTTGTGGAGGCTATCTGTCCCTACCCTTCAGGTAAGATCCGTGGTGGATGACCTAGGAGCTGCGCCATCTATAACTACCCTTCAGGTAGTATCCATTGAGGATGACCCAGGAGCCACATTCGTCCCTCCAGATGTTGTCTTTTTCTATTGTACATTGATCAGTTGTAGTTGTACTTTCTTTTGGGTTTGTATTCTGGCCCATTTACCTTTCAGCACTTCTCTTTGTACTTAGTGTTTTACTTCCTCTTGTACTCTGTGGTGTTTTGTTTGCTTTTATAAAGGCAGTGCCTTCCCAGTTATCGGTATTTACGCCTTTGGTGCTAGTCGCCAACCCCTGGCCTATGGAAGGCGGGCTTGGGGTAGTAACGGCACGGGCCCCAAGGACGGGTCGTGACAAATTGGTATTAGAGGGAGGTTCTACCGCAGAACTTATAACTCTGATATTTTCATTCTGTGAAGCAATAGTGTTAAGGGTACCGAGTGTGGTCTTCAGTTCAGGGAATCCAGTGTTGGTGCGGGCAGCCGACGTATCCATACACCCAGACCCTAACAACTGATTTCCTACTTTGTGCACGAAAACACTGATTGCGTGTGTGTTTTCAAAGGTTTTCCCTTAAAACAGCTCAAACCAGGTCATCTCACCGGGTATAATCGTTGACCGTGTCATGTTGTTTCATTTAGGATGACTTTTCTCGGACAACCAGCTACAGCCTAGAGGGATGTGCGTACTGATAGCCTTCCGAGCGACGAGGATTCGGTACATGGCCCTCTTGTAGTTGAGGCATCATCGGAGGCACCGGCGGTACTACCATACGTTGGGCCACCGATGCCACCAGCCCTAGCAGTAGGCGATGCATGCCACTTGAGCGCGCTGCACGAGTTCCAGCGCCAGAGGCCACCCAGGTTCCGGGGAGTGACGGACCCGCAGGCGGCTGAGGTTTGGCTGGAGGCTGTGGTGAGAGTCTTCAGGCTAGTGGGGACGCCGACAGACATCATGGTGATCTTTGCTGCCAGCCTTCTTCAGGTAGCAATAGGTAGGTGGTGGAACCACTTGTTCCAGTTTTGTGACGGGATGTCTTTCGCATGGGAAGACTTAGAGACCTTCTTCAGGGTGGACTGTGTCCCAGTAGCTCTACACCCCGAGCATGTACAGGAGCTTCTGCCTTTGCCGTGTGTTTTTCAATCAGTAGCCGTGTCATCTGTGGGCAGTAGACAAATGATGGAGAGGTCCAGGAGGACCAGACCAGTAGTTGGACGATCTCAGGTTTTAGGACCGGTGGTGCGGGGCACCCGGGGTGGGGTCAGAGCCAGGCATGCCAGAAACAGACAGTGTTACTCTTGCGGTGGGAAGGGTCACCTGGCACGTGACTGTCCGACTCCTCGTACAGTTGATCCGTAGGCTATGGAGGATCCACCAAGGTAGAAGCAGTGGCAGGTGCTTGAGAAACAACCGAGTAGTGGACAAGGCAGTAGAGCTCTGGGAGCAGGAGGACAGGAGAGGAACTAGTGGATATATCCTTTGTACTTCTAGTTCCAAGTTTCTGTTGTATTCATGTCTTTGTACTATGAGCTGCAATAATAAAAAAATACACTTATCTTTGTTTGCTTTCCTGTCTTTTTGTTTGGATGATACTGAGTGGTCCCGGTTAAAACTGTTGACATGACCCTCACTTTAGATATTTCTACTGGAGGAGACCCAGTGACCTCACACTGATGTCGACAGTGTGACTCGACCCTTGGTGGAGAGAGTGACAGTGGGATCTCTTGGAAGTTACGTCGAGGCCTTATGATGTCATCCATGGCATGAATGCCTCATTCATGTCAGGATTGACTGTATTAGGCAATAGGCGTGGTTCATCCAGGGGATGAGACCGAGTTTCTCTTTTCGGCAAATGAGAAATTTTAGCATCTCTTTCAGATCATAGGAAAAGCAGGTGCAGATCATCCAGGAGCGGATGAAGACTGCACAGTGCAGTAAGAAATAGCAAACTGGCACCAGTCTTGGAGACTCGAGCATGTTAAATGTTTAAAGAAGATTAAGCTTTAAGGAGAGTTGAGTCTACGGAGCAGCAGACGTGGAGGCAGAGCTAGGAGAGCAAAATGAGGTGGTGTACATCTTAACATGCTACAACCACCCGCCTTAGTTATCCCCACCAGGCTCAGGAAGCTGGAGGGTGGAGGAAGAGAGTAGCTGCATGCAGTCAAGGAGTGTGACCCAATGGCTCTAAAAATGATTCAAGGGACAGTCTGTGTCCACTACTAGCTGCTGTAGTAACAGACGTCGATATGAATCATTCCTCACTTTCACAAATCTTGTCCCAGACCTAGAGTTTCCGGTAAGCCGTGGACTTGACCCTCACATCTGGAGATACCTTGGAAGGAGACTCGATAATCACACTTACACTGACGGTGTGGTCAGACCATCGAGGCGAGAGTTTCAGTTGGAATCTCTTGGTGGTAGCGTCGAGGCCTTACGACGTTGGTTTGAGTATGGACTGGGCAATCACAGTTCATACACAAATTGACGGTATTAGGAAAAAAGGTTGTGGTTTAACTATGACATCGGGACGGGTTTTCCTTGGTCGGAGAAAAGGAAACCCCAGGAAACACAGGATAACTCATGCATAAGAGGGTGTGACCGATCACTCTTGAGTCGGTCAACCATACCCTCGTGGCAGCAGTCATTTGAGTTTCAGTTCTAACAGAAGTTGGAGACCTCTAGAGTTCAAGGATAACGATCATGTCCTTATACGGGTCTCACCTCGACTAGGTTTACGGAGATGTGGCCTAGGTGGCAAGTTATCTCCAAGGTTCAACGGACCTTTCTAGGTCCTCAGCTGGGTATGAGGGGCGGTTTACCGCTTCACCCATCCACCGCAGATGCACCAGGTGCACGACGACTTCCACGTATCTCAACTGAGGAGATACGTGATTGAACCTTCGCGTATCATCGACCATGAGGAGCAGGGCAGTGGCGATGGGGTTACTACCATGGAGGTTCCAGTAGGGATCGAGGATCGACATGAGCTGATCCTATAAGGATGGTCGATTCCTCGGGTGCGCTTTCTTTGGCAGTACGGAACCTCCAGATAAGAACATGGGAACGAAAGGCTCAGGTGCGTGCTCAATACCGCTTTTATGACCCTAGTTTTGTTGAAGCTTTATGAGGACGTAAAGCCCTGAGGTGGGATTAATGTAAAGATCCGTAAAATTCAAGGGAAATTTTTTCTTAATTTTTTTTTGGAATTTTACAAGAATGAAGTTTCTGACGGCGCCTGATTACGAGGCCTGGTGTGCCAGGAATCATTTTCCGAAGTTTGGCTCGGGTACATTCAGTGAACAAACGAGCATGAATTTCAATCTTTTGAACCGGTGCTCGGAATCGAATTCCGAGGGAACCGATGGAACCGCAGCGCTGTTAATTGCTTAGGAACTCTTGTTCCACAATTGCATTTTATCGGGTTTGGAAGATAGTTTTCTTGGGATTTTAATTAAACTGAATAAAAATATGTGTTTGCCATATTTTTATTTGAAGTGGTAGTTAGAACCTCCAAGGGGAGGTCAGTGGAGGGGCCCTCCCGCACATAACCTCCCTTGGGTGGATGTTATAAGGTGGGACCCACATGAGTATCAAACCCCCTTAACCCCCCCCCCCCCTTATCTCTTGAACTCTCCATTTATGTGGATGAAACTCTCTCTCATTAAATGAGTCTCTATACCTCCCTCTCATTAAATTTGACAACATGAGATATTTAATTTTGTGAGTTAATTTAATTTCAAACTCTTGAAATTCATAAGCTTTGTTGTGTTAATAAAACAAGTTAAGAACTTATTTTATTTGGGTTGGAGCTTAGTTGATTGTGAGACTTTGGAGAAAAAGCTTAGGAAGTCTTGAGTTTCTTATTTCTCAATGACGAAGAACACGAAGAACGTCTCTTCCGCCATTGATGTACGACGACACCATCTTCTTCATCGTTCTTCAACCGAGGCATGGAAAGGGAAGCGACGTCCACGACATCTCCAACAACCTTCATCCGTGTCAAAGGAGAAGACGTCGCCCGCGAAGGACGTCGTCAACGACGACGTCACCTCCGAACGCTCGTCCACCAACGATGAGTACCCTTATTCCTTTCCGACGCATGATCATGAGATTTGGGAGTGTGTGACGAACACAACAATCGAGGAATCGATATCCGCCCTTTTTCCGAGATCGTCAACGAACGACAATTACGAGGTAGAGAATTTAAATTGTGATTGTTGGTGAACCCTCGTTTACTCCCTTCTAAATCTAAGAACGCGGTTCAACTAAATATTAAGTTGATCCGCGAAGGTTATTTTTGCGGGTTGGGATTATTGTTATGATTCTTTTTATTTAATATGTTGTAGGGGATTGTCTTTACATTATTTTGTTCATGATTACTCCCTTGATTTTTATTCTTCGTGAATATGTCCAACTACTATCGTTTAACGAGAGGGTTCCAGTCCGCACAAACATGGCCGACCCACCTCCTTTTTCCATGTTGGATTTCTTTGTGGTTTGGTACGGGAAGGCGTGGTGCCGTCGCACCACGTGGAATCATGCGACAAGGAAATGCGCGGCGCCGTCGCACCGCGTCGTGAAAAACAAACAAGGGCGCAACACCATCGCGCCGCGTCGGAGAAACCCGAAGACATCCGCGGACGGAGTCAGGCCACGACGAAGGGGCGCAGCACCAACGCGTCGCGCCGGGGAACCACGAAGATGGCGCGTTTTGTTAATTGACGTGCGGATTGACGAGAGACGACATAACAGGGCCGAAAAGTATTTTTGAAGCTTGCGCAGTAAAGTAAAAGACCCGAGATGAACACCGACTCAGACGGGTTTGAAAATGGACCACCGGAGCAACTCCGGTGTCCCGCAGAAACACCCGGAGGCGCGGGTCGCCGGCGCGGCGCCATCGGAAGAATTGCCAGCAGCGGTTGCGCCACCGCCATCAATTAACGGCGAGGGGCGGGCCGCGCGCACCCCCCGCTCCCCGACTTCGGCTCAACCACGCCGAGTCGCGGCTGGCCGGTCGGGCCGGACTGAGCCGGCCAGGCTGGGTCGGGTCTAGTCGGGTCGGACTCGGTTCGGGCCAACCCAGGGGGGTCGGGCCGGGCCCAGACCCCCCGTTTTCGGACCATTTTCAGTAAAATGCCCATAACATGGGCTAAAGACCTCCGATCGATGCACCATCAGTTGCGTAGCGATCCTTGGAAATAAACGGTCGTTTCTGTATATCGCAATCAAGGTTTAGGAATACATTGGGTTCGGCTGGGTTGGTTCGGATACGAAACCAACCGGGCCCTCGGAGCAGAATTTCTTATATCTTGAGCTCCGGACGTCCGATTGATGTGCCGTTAACTTTTTTGGACTCCTGTAAGTGAGATGGAACTTTTGGCATACTACTCCCGAGTTTTGGTTGCAGTTGGATAGTGGACGGGTTGGATTGCACCCGAAATCCAACCGGGCCCTTGGAACGGAAAAGTTGTTATCTTTCATACCAGACGTCCGTTTGACGAACCGTCAGCGACGTTAGTGATCTCATTGAGAAACGGTCCCTTTGAGTATACACTATGAGAGTTCGGGGTACAGTTGAGATATGGCCAGGTTGGTTCGCTCACGAAACCAACCGGGCCACTGAGACGAAAAGACTAATAACTCACACACCGGGCGTCCGATTGACGCGCCGTCTATTGCGTTGAGACCCCTATGACGAGGTGGTACATTGAGATATTTATTCGTGGGACTTTAAGATACTTGGAGTATCGACCTGTTGCTCGTTGAGCTGACCCTCCCGGAGATGAGTGTGCGGAGTACGAAGACCGTGTAGCCGACTGAGACCTGACGACTGCTTGACCGACTCGACTTGGAGTGAGTCGACTCGCCCAATGGACGGACCACTACTTTGTGAGGTGCAGACCCATGGTGGACGGAGCACTACATTTTTGACAGTGCAGACCCGCGGTACTCGTCCGGAGAGTACCTCAGCAGGCTACTAGGGGGTGTGGACTACTGTGTTTGGGTGGCATATCCCGGTGAGAAGCACTACTGTGTTTGGGTGGCTGGACCGTGGTACTCGACATGAGGAGTACCTCAGCAGTCTTAGGTTAGTGAGCAGTACCTCGGAGTCATGACAGGACCACTATACACTCCAGAGACGGGGCTCTTCAGCAGTTACGGTTTTGATAATGAAAATCCTGGTTTGAGCTGAGACTTTTGACCTTTGTGTTTACCTCATGATTGAGATGGGTCACTTGATAACATAGGTATATGTATGGTAATATATATGGGTAGTGGTTATCCATTGATTTCATGATCTTGGTGTTTTACTCATGATTGAGATGGATTACTTGATAACTTAGGTATATGCATGGGCATATACCTAAGTAGAGGTTATCTGTTGAGATCTTCTTTGTGGTTATCCATGTTGGTTTTAGTGAGACCTTCAGGGTCTCGGGGTCCCTAATGAGTATCGTTATACCCACCCCTGCGCGGGCTATGCCCGCACCTCGTTGTGTTGGTTGCAGACGACGGGCAGTGCTGACGGAGGCCGAGTGTTCGAGGACTGGACAGTACCCGAAGGTGGACTACACGACGAGTCAGTATCTAGAGGTGGACATCACGGCGAGACGACACTCGGAGGAGGTTGACGGGAGAGAGAGTTGTGGAGGCTATCTGTACCTACCCTTCAGGTAGGATCCGTGGTGGACGACCCAGGAGCTGAACCATATGTACTGACCCTTCAGGTAGGATCCAAGGAGGACGAACCAGGAGGCACTTCGGTCCCTCCAGTTTTTGTCTTTTTATGTTGTACTTTGTTCATTTGTAGTTGTACTTTCTTTTGCGTTTGTATTCTGGCCCATTTACCTTTCACCACTTCTCTTTGTACATAGTGTTTTACTTCCGCTTGAACTCTGTGGTGTTTTGTTTTCTTTTATAAAGGCAACGCCTTCCCAGTTATCGGGATTTACGCCATTGGTGCTAGTCGCCTGCCCCTGGCCAATGGAAGGAGGGCTTGGGGTAGTCACAACACGGGCCCCGAGGACGGGTCGTGACATCATTGGTTGAGATAATCCTTCTCTAAATCATTATAGAGTTACTTGAGAGACTATAAGAGTATATGTTAGTCTATTCACATTATACTCATTTTTTATGCCTGAATGATGTCATTATGACATCCATACAAGTTGTTAAAGGTTATATGTTACATTAAAATTTCTATTCATAAACATGTCCTTTTATATAAAAAATATATATTTATATCCCCATATCACAATATGTATTCCATAATAACAACATTACTCCAAAATCTGATCCCTTGAAACTACTAAAAAGATATTTCCTCCGAAATTGGTCATCTTCTCAATGTATTTATAGATATCTTCTTGATTAATTTTCATTATAATGAAAAATATATCGAAAATTATATCATGAAATTGATTAACATCCTCAAACACCTATGATTCGAGATAATAGATCTTTACTAACCTATTATATAATAACTATAAGGGAATTATTCTGTACCATTGTGATGAACCATATATGTTATCCTTGGATACCACGATAAGATATTATACAACTCAATCAAACATCATAAGGGATTTTTCATGGTCAATGAACTAATTTTATATACGATATTTTGAAAATCACGATACAAATTACTTCATGATTGGATCATCCTGAAGTAGATTGTTTTATTATATTTTTTTAACATAATAATTTATTATATGTAATGTAATAAAAAAATAATAAATTAATCTTTCTAAAAAATACTGATGGTGTTTAATTTAATTCATCTGAAGAAAAATATATTTCTAATTCTATTGAAACAAAAAGAAACATAAATTTTTTCCATTGATGTTTTAACAATAAAAACTATGAAATTTATTAAGGACTAAAGGAATGTAACTAAAAATATGATATGGTAATTTATTACATTCAGTATTTCATCATAATCTCAATTATTTTGAGGGATTATCAAATGTTAGTTTTTTTGTGTATACTAGTATATTTTATTTTATAGAAATATTTTTTTTAGATTATCAATTTTTCATTTAATAATTTTACTTATTATTTTAATGATTGATAATATTTCTTAGTAAATAATCTAATCTTTAATATCCATGTGATGAAATATTTGTTATGAATTATACTTTATATCTTAAAAACTATGATGTTCAACAATGTAAGGGTTTATGAATGATATGAGATAATCCCTGATCAAACTAGATATCATGGATAGATCAATATATTTCTAATTCTATTATGGGAGATCTTATTTTTATAGAACATAATACTAAAAAATATATTATCCAATTATATTATAAAAATTTTAAGATATTGATACCATTAATATGGTTAATTGATCCACCAATCCCTACGTGTTAAAAGAGATTCTTTCCCTTGATAAGAACTATTTTGTTAATGTAATAACCATTAAAAGAGTATTCTATTAAAATACAATAGGTTTATATTATATTTAAATCATTTAATTTCTAATTTTATTTAATTTATTTTTAAATATATTTATCATATAATAATTTTATTTCCAGTGATCATATATTTATTTACATCATGACAAATATTGTTAAGGGTTTATAACTTACGAACATATCACATTATAGACTGGGAGAAAAATTGTTTCATGGATTTTCATACTACAAATAACCTATTTTTGGCTTCTATATTATTTATCCACATGAATGTATAACGTGAACCAATATGAAGGAATCATGGACCATGTTAAATTTCTTTTCACGAAGGATTTATATATCTGTTTCTTTAAAAAATAATGTAGTTGATATTAAATTTCTAGCATCAACCACATGTTATCAACCATCACATTACATGTGACATAAATATGGATATCCCTATAAAATTATCCCATAATATAGTCATAGTTTCTATATTATTGAGATAAATTAATATTTTGATAAACAGATAATTCTAGAGAATATATCTCTACTTATATTTACCCATATCGTATCATCTTTGATAACTTTGTTGAAGGAGACATAAGAAAATACCATATCACATCATTTTGGTATAATGATAAATCTATTGGGATTAACTGAACCCCAAGAATTAAAATATAAAAAACCATAACATTAATATATGAATTAAAGAAGAATAAACTCCCCAATGGAGAATAAGTACATCAACTATAATTTTTTGGAAAATAGAAGACAAATTCAAATTAACAAATACACTACATCATCTGAAACATACATAATCAAAGAAACAAACCACACAAAAATAATCATGAAAAAAATAATTATTAAATTAATTTAAATATTAATTTATATAGTATAGTTCAAAATTATTACATCTTTGGGAGAAAACCATTACACCATTCAATTAATTGGAATTTAAAAAATTATAGTCATGTTTGATATACTACCATATATGATCACTAATTCTTTTTAAACACATGCAAAGTGGTACAAACAAAACTTCATATTATAGTCTATCCATTCAACTACTTCAATTATATTAACACACATTGCAAAGGAACCACCATTGTTCCTAGTTACATAATTTTTCTAATAGTTTCCCAAAGATTTAAAACCAACTAAAAGATGATTATACATATTACTCTCCTATTACATCTGATTACTCTTACACACCATCCTTTACTCAATAACTAAAATAAATGACACTCATGGATCATCATCAATGATCAAAATTGTAACATCTACTGATTTCATAACAATATTATTAGTTCTATAGTGTAAAATATATGTACCACCAATTTTGAAAGGGAAATAGAATATAATGATAATATTTTGACCATTAGAAACTAAATATTTAGTTGGATGGAATGATAATTGTTAACAACATTATGAAATATATAATGTCCATACTCACTGTTAATAAATAAACTAATTAATTTCCATTATATAATAAATATAAATTTAGTAAATTAATTTTGTTAGATTACAAAAAATTTATTTTATTCATCAAAATCATATTTTCTTTGAAAATAAGTATTTCGACTTTTTATGGGTGAAAATATTATTAATTAATAGAATTTTTATAAAATTTTGCTTAAAATTTTAATGTCTTTTTTTATTCTTCATATAAAAATTATCTTATTATGAATATTTGAGAATTTTCATCAAAATGCTGATAATTTTTCAATGAATAATAAAAAATACTTGTTTTTTAATCTATATTTAAATTATAAGGTAAAATTAAGTTTTGGATTAGTTCCAAATTCTCGATAGTTAATTATTTTTTATTAATTTATTTTTTTGTATTAGTTTTTATACATTAAATTTGTATATAGTCGTGTTATATTTAAAAGGATGAATTTTTTCAATAAAAACTGATTTCCATGAAATTTCATATATTTTTTAAAATAAATTATTCTAATTAAATATTTTTTATTTTGAAAAAATAGATTTAATATTTGAATTGAAAATGTAAATCTTTTTTAAATATTTCTCTTTTATTTTTAGAAACGTTATAGAATAAAAATAATAATTTTTATTTCAACTGTTAATAATAAATCAGGAAATTTAGGGAGAAAATAATTTAATAAGAACTATAGATTTCTCTAACACACTAATAATTTTTATAGATAACTAATTTAAAAAAATTCATCCATGGGTCGAATTTATGTCCTCTTGGAGCTAATTGTTTGGCATTAAGTCCCTTGTAGTATTTAATTTTTATAAAAGTCAAACATATCAAACTAATATTTTTAAAGAGTAAAACAATTTAAATATATGGTTATATAGAAGATAAGATAAACCATAAACTATTGTATAAAATAAGAAATATAAATATTAATCATGGCAAATTATTTTTACGTTTTTAATTAATAAATAATTACGTTAATGATCTAGAGAACAATGATACCGTAATTTTTAAATTAATGTTAAAATCAAATACAGTATAATAAAAATACTAAAATAAAATTATTTTTAGATATACATGGTGATTAAAAAGAATTATACAAAACTATAACATTTATAGGATGTAAAAATATATTTTTTTAATTATAATATCTTATTTTATGTTTTAATGTCATTGATATGAATAGTATCATATTTGACAAAAAATGATATTTTTGGAATATAATATTTTAGGAAATTATTAAAAAATAAAAAATAATATTAAATATGTCCATAGGAGATATAATATATCCTATAATTTATTCTGATAAAAATTTAAATCATATTACTAATTATTTGGATCTAGAGTTGGATTATTATATTTTAAAATTTTGACAAATTCGAAAATTGACCCTCACCACAATTATAAAAAGAACACATTCCTTCACATCATTTTTGCACATTTAAAATTACTTTTTTAACAACATCTACCATAATATCTTATAAAACAATGTATCCACATTATAGAGGTTTTTCTATCAAAAAATATCAAATTCCATGTTCCTTAATAGTTTTTTCAAAAAGGTTATATTTAGGATGTAACTTTCTCAAACCGCCTCTCTAAATTTATTTTCTCTTACTAAAATCTCCTCACATCATTTGTAATCCATGTAATATAATCAATATTATCATGGACACACTGTTATTTTATATATCTAATTTAATTTCTTTAATCAATACTTCTTATCATATCCTCTAATTAGATGAAAAAAATCATATTCCCAATTATGCTGGATAACCATCTCTGTCGATAATGAGTTTTCCATTTCCATTATCACCATCAAGGCTGGTTAGAATAATATTATTATGGAAAAATAAAATTTTATAATTATTTTATAACCTTTTCATATTCTATTACTAATAAAAAAACATGATATTAAATAAAATAAAATAAATTTCTAATGGTCGTAAAAACATCAGAAATAAACTAAATAATTATAATTAAAGATTAATCAAATCAGTAATCCTTATGTAATAATTAATAATTATATATGGAACCATTTAAACATATTTAGTTCATTATAACCATAAAAATTTAATTTTTATAGAACTATTCTCACTGTATCAGAAATTTTTTGAATATACACAAGTTAACCAACCACCAATCCATAAAACGAACGCACCAAGAATTGTGATATTATACATTATAACTACTCAATATTACCATATATTAGGTTTATAAATTTATAAAAAATAAAAAATAAATTGAATATGATATTAATTATTAAATTATTTAATCGAATTTGATTATCCATGATTTTTAGTATAGTTGTAGAACACATTAATTTATATGTTAAAGGACACATAAAGAAAAATACCAGGTTTTAAAATGTTTAGAGATTTATTTCCTAGATATTTATTTTTCATTTACATGATTTTGAAATTATTTATTAATAATTTGATTATATCTACAAAAATTTATTAAAATTAAAATTATTCAATTTTTTTCAATTTTTGACAAAAATTAATCTCTTTAATGATTTAGGTAAGAGAATTTATTTAATATTTACAATTTTAAATGTTTCCTCTCACAAAATTGAAAATTAATTTTTATCATATAATACATGAGTGGAGTTCCTTTATTTTGGGCTAATATATAATTTTAATCATTATTTTAAAGATTAAAAGGTTTTTTACAATGAAATTTGTTTATTTGTATGTACACACTACTATTTTAAAATAAGGTATTTTTCTCTATGAGTGTTTTTATGATTCAGTCATCCATGTTTTAGGATTATGTAATAGTTCCTTGGAATTGATTATGGTGATGGGTAGTCCGAGTAAAAACAAAATAAATCTGGTTCTGTGATATCCGTACAAATCATTGGGTACATTTTAAGTAGATTGTATGGTTATTCATAATATGACTATGATGATTACACCATGTAAAACCTTAAGGTGTATGGAATGTAAAACCATAATGGTAATTTCAGGGAACCAGTGAGGGTTACATTATAAGTAATTATGTTATGAAAGTGATGACCCAGGTTAAAATTTTTACATACTTATGATTTCCATATTATACAAAAAATCTATTCTTTTCCCAATGTATGTTATTAGTGAAAGTAATTGTTACCAATTAAGTATCAGAATTATAGAATTATGAAAATGTTTTCCAGTGATTATGACTATTCAAAAACTAATGTTGTAATTACTTAATTTTATGACACTTCTTGAAATTTTTATGCTAATGACTTGTTTTTAGATGTTTCTAAGGGATTATGAGAGAATATCAAAATAGATGACCTCTTGAGGAAAATTATGATGATTTATTTTGAAAATAAATCACGGTTTATTTAAATTAATTTTATGGAAATAATATAATTTTTTTTAGAAAAGTGAACATGTAATATATGTGTTTAATGTGAAGATTTTTTCTAATTTCTATAAAACATTAAACCTAAATGATATTTTTGAATGAATTAATATAATGTATAGTCTAAAGTCATTATAATAATAACTTTTTAAGTTCAAGACCATACATTTAGTATCAGAGAAGGTTTTAAAAAACATTAGAGAATGATAATTTTGGTCAATCATGTGATAAAGTTATATATATGTATATATATATATATTTTATTTGTAAAAATAACGTTATTTAAAATTTTTAGTTAGAGTAAAGTTATTTACAAAAATAAGTAGTACGATATCATAAAACATTTATATAACATACTAAATAAATTATTGAAATAAATATTAAATTGTCATTTAATTTTTATTTCGAAACATTATATGACACACATCACTCATGGAAATAGTTTTAATAAAAATTTCACTTCTCATATATGCCTCAATAATATCATGGTTCATGGGTTGTTTTTAATAAAATCATAATTCCTTAATTATATTATATATTCCAAAAAGGAAAATATCATTAAGGATTTTTCAATTATTTTACCCAATTATAAGATGTTGAAGAATATTATGATTTTAGTACATATTCTTATAATGTACACCGTAATTCATATAATATTTATTTGGTTTAAATTTATATTCATACATATCATACTTCATGTATTCTTAAAGGGCCCTTGATTGGAATTTTCAGAAAAAATTATATTTGAATGTTTCATAATATTCATATTTTTTCATATAGTTCGGAATTATATTTAGAAAAAATTATTTTGAAATTGTTTTTACCTTCCAATATCATACAATAGATGATGTATAAATATCATTTAGAAAATGTTACAAGGAGACTATTAATAATCCCTAAATCATTTTCTCAATGTGTTGACCTTATATCCGTGTGAGTTAAACAAAAAGGAAATCAGGTTGAAACCTAAATTAAGATAGAATATAATTTTATATTTTCCATGTATTATCAATTTTATAGGGATTTGAAATTTTAATGATTGATATAAGAATAACATTTGAATTAATAAGTTGATGTCATTATGGTATGGGATGAAAAATGAAATCTATAAGATAACATTTGATGTTATAACATTCTCTTAATGACTAAAAATATACATTTCATGTATTTATTATTCTATATATTATTATTCCTGTTCATAAATATATAAAGATATTTTTTTATAAATAAATGTTATTTATTAAATTTTCATACAGATAAATTAATGGCCTTTTAACCTATCACAAATTTATGATTTCATGGTAGTTAAATTTCATAAGAACATGTGTTCAATCATTCACTATCAGTCCTTGGGAGATGATATTCTATTCAATTCCCATTATTTCACATCCCACATTTGGTATACTTCATGGAAACATATTATATGTTATTCTAGATTACCATTTTACAATGCTTGTTCCTTTTTACATTGATTGTTTTTCTCTTTTTACAATGTGAAATTTAAAACAAGGTATTCTATTTAGTAGAACCATAGTAACGAAACCCAAGATATAAATTTTAGGTCAAAATATTTAAAATAGAGAATTAATGTGACATCCAACTATTTTAACAGAAAATACATGTATTTCTTTTGTAAAATAGATATAACACCAAGCTTAAATAAACAACATAATCCTATTATTTTAATATGACCATAATAAACCAGCCATTAAATTGAAGGGAATGAAAAACATTATGAATTATATAAAATATATATTATCCACACTCATTTATATTTTCTTATTACTTATTTTTAAATATTTACTATATTTATACAAAATTCTCTATTTTTTGATTTGAAAAAGTTATTTTAATCATCAAAAATGATTTTCTCCAAATAATGACTTCTTTATTTTTATTTGTGAATAAAATAATTAATTTAAGGAATTAATATAAAAATTATTTTCATAAATGATTTTAATTTTTTAATTCATCATTTTAAATTATAATAGTTTTAATTTTTTTTTGAATTTTAAAAAAAAATTATTTTTTTATAAATTATGAAAGATAACGGTTTTTTTTCAAAAAAATATATTTTATTTTCATGGTAAAATTATGACATGAAAATTTTAAAATTTAAATTAACAACTTTTATATTATTATTTTTCTAATGATTTTTATACAGAAATTTAGTATAGAAACATATTACATTTAAAAAAGAATAATGTTTTCTTAAAAATCAATCTTCGGTGTATTTTTCTGGGTTAATGATAATTAAAATCCTACCAATTATATATTTTAAAATATTAAAATTTGAAAAAAATTAGAATCATATGTTCCAAATTTAGTAAATATTTCTTTTTTATTTTTGACAATTTGAATAATAAATTTATACATTTCATTAATATAGTTAATTATAATCCCTGTAATTAAGGGAAAAAGAATATTTTATAGGCTATGTTGTTTCTATAATTCTTGTACCAATTTTATTGGATGACTAATTTTAAATCAAAATAATCCATGATTCAAATGTAGATCATCTTGGAGTTAGTTTGTTGAAAATTAAATCTCTTATGGTATTTTCATTTATGGAAAATCAAAATTATCACACTAGAGTTTTTAATAAGTATATCATTATTAATATACGGAAATATAAAATATATGCTCTAAAATAAATATTATATTTATATATAAAATATTAATATTAATCTTGTTAATATATTTTATGTATATGAACAATTATTTTCTTACACTAATATGACATTTTTATAGATGAATATTCATTTATATTATAGAAAACAGAAGAATGATGATGGTAATAGATTAATGCCTTGGGAAACAATAAATAGATTATATAAATTTGGTATTATGTATTAAAAATATGCCATTAATATATTTCTCTTTAGTTCCCCAATGGAGAAAATTACATTATGAACCGAGGAATGTAAATATAGGAAATGGTGAGCACAAATTCTCCGTACGTGTAAACACCGATGTTATGTAAACATAATAAGAGAATAAGGTGAAAAAATATGAATAACATTTGAATATAATACCCTAAATATATAAAAATCATATTCATGAGTCATTGAATAAATATTGGATGATCAAATGAAATGAATCATATAAAAAACAAATCACATGATGTATGAGAGTATTAAAATGTCATAATACATAGAAATTTTGGAATACACATAAGCATAGTATATCTTATGTCAACGAATATTACATGAAAATCATTTTATTTTATTATTAGGTTAATCACCAATGGAACAAATTTAGTTTTGGAATGGCCTCTCGTGTACCTTTTAGTTATCGTATTATGATGACCTCCAGTGTACCCTCTTGTAATGGGCTTAGAATGACTTGTTCTTTACACATTTTTTGAAGGCTTATAATAAACGTTCATGTAGGATCTTATTTCCAGATTAGGATGATCGTTTTTTTCACTTTTAATATCATATAACATTTATCATTACCAAATGGATTGGAAGGAGATATTTGTCCCACCCATCACGTAATAAAAACCATTCATATGTGTTTTACAAGAAAACCAATCATTAATCGTATCCTATCCCATAAAATAAATTGTGTTTCTTAAAAATCATTTAATGATAACCTAACCCATTTAAATCGAAGGGTTTGATAAATAAAATTAAGTCTCAAATCAGAGGTGGCTTCTCTCCTCGTCGCTTGTAATTGGCACACTCATGGTGTGATGGTTCTCTTTCAGGAAAGGATTCCTGTTACATTGTGGGCCCAAGAACTCATCAATTATCATCATTAATACAACAAATTAATTCCCCAACTTCTGACCTGACTATGAATTCGCATGGCTATGTGGATAAGGTCGAGTTTTGGAGTACTAGCTATTGTGGTATGAGGGCTACAACCTCATTTCTACACTGATGGTGGGTGCATTTTGAGGTATGTTGTGGTGTATAAGTATGGCCTTGAAAATAATGATGGTATTGGTGATCTAGATTTTATTGGGCCATTTTTCTGGCATGTTCTAGAATTTGGGTGGCTACCAATATGGGAATGATTTTTCATTCCTTATTTTTTGTCTCATGTACTGGTTATGGATATGAACTATAATGCATGATTCTATTTCAATGGTGAATATTTTTCGATGATATGCGTGATTTTGGATTCAGTTTTGGTGGAATGAATTTGTTTAAGGATCACGTGAAGGCATTATGGAGAAAAGATACATGGTCTATTTTGAATTTTTTATGTTGGTGTTTAATATGTGAATTTTCTGTTTGTTTTCGGATCTGAAGATTGTTGTTTTTTCGACAAAAAAACTAGCTCTCTTAAAAGGTATTTTTCTAAAAGAGTTTAGAGAATGTTATTTTATTAGATCATCAATATTTGGAATTCGATTATTGAGAGGGTATATGGATCATCATAGATTTCAGGTTTTCACCCCTGTAAACGGTAGCTAGCTCAGTAGCGTTGTGATGATGGAAGCTGATTCTACTTTTATGATGTTGTCATATGGCATCTTTTTATAGATGTGAATTTGGTTTTTTTTGGCCTTGGACATTTGTTGCTTGGGTGAAGATTGATTTTTTGTATCCATGATGTAATCTAAAGTTCCCACTCATCAATTAAAAGTTGTCCAATAAAAATATTTTTCTATCAAAAATTAAATAATGTTATTGCAGGTGAAAAATAATTTCTAAAAATCATATAAAAACTATTCTTAATGAAAATATACGTTCGTTATTGAAGACATATTATTTTCATAATATCAAATATAGTTTTAAAATAAATAATTTTCCTTTAAAATAAAGATGTTATGTTTTAAGGTAATATTCATGAAAATAAGGCATCATGAAAGAGGAAAAATCTATTCAATCTTTATATATTAAAAAAAAATTTCTTCAATTACTTTTTCTAGAAAAGTCAAAATGTACCTCATTTGGAAAATAAAGAAATATTATATTTAAAACATGTTGTAAAAAGAAAATAATGGGTAAAAATAAAATTAATAATAAATTATATAATAGTAAAAACAATTTAAAATGTTTTTAAAAAACATGTAAAAAGATTATAAATTTCCACCATTAGAGACTTAAAATAAAATAATCCTAAATATTAAATAGTCTGTTAAATAAATACTCAACATTTTAAAATTAGTAGAATCATATTACCCATGAATGGAAAATTATAATTAAATGAAAATATCTTAATATAATTTATATGGCTCAAAAATGATATTTATGGATAGTATATACACCGCGTAGAAGAAACAAGTTGTCAATATGGCGTAAGTCTCACAGAAATAAAAGTGACACTAGAAATCACCATACTACTTGAGTAAAATTAGTATCATGAATCCCATGAAATAATGATATAAATTAATGTTTTTATATCATTAAATAAATTAAATTCATTATATAACATTTCACTCTTTTTTATGAAACCCACACAAAATAATGCATTGGGGAATATGACATGTATCTCACAAAAATAAAAATTGTGGAGAAATTCCCATACCTTATGTCATAAATCTCATCATACAAAGTGAAAATCATATATAGTACATATATGTTTGTTATAAATGTATTACAGAACAATATATATATATATATATAATACAATATATTTCTTAAGTATGACATTATATTTCACGTTTAACAACAATCCCATGATTAAGATATGTTTTAGGTTATAATCCCTTGTTTTATCATACATGATTTTACTATTTATTCTCATAACTCAAACATAGATCATGATTTTATTAACTAACAAATAAAATCCATTACAAAAATTTCATATATATTCATTATATATGTATTTATGGTTAACTATAAAATATATAAATAGAAAACAAGGTAACCCTAATGCCCTGTGGTTCTGCTCCCTCCTCCCGATCAGAGGGGGGAGGCTCACGCCCTCAGTTACACAAGAAGGGGGAACCCTTATTTCCGTTCTCAAAGCCAGATACACTTCCTCTCTTCCCGATGGTATCGTTGTCCCTGAAAGTCCCCGATCTATTTCAGGATGCACCACAACTCTCTCTATCTTCAGCGGAGCTCACTTGTGCCACAGACCTCTGTAAACTCACACTGGTTGCGAGATTCTGTCATCATCGTCCATCAGTTGATGATTTTGACCGCTTCATCTTCGGTTCCTAGATGTTACAGGAGCCTGCAGTGGTGTAGTTGCTAGACCGGCACCATTTTATGATTCGGTTTTCCTCGGAGGAGGATCTTGCTACCGCATTGTCTAGGTCACCCCGAAGATGCAACAGAGATCCCTTCTTCCTATTTCGTTGGAGTCTTGATTTCCACATGCGTCGCGACCCATCTATAGTCGCAATTTGGGTTAGTCTCCCCAGTCTCCCTCTATCTTTCCAAAATCCATCTATCCTGTGCGTTATTGGGAATATGATCAGAAGATAACTCTATTATGATTGAAGAATGGAAGTCCACTGTCACCCTGTCTATCCTAGAATTTGTGTCGAGGTAGATGTTGCGAGGCCACCTGTTAATTGGGTCTGGATCACGGATGGGGAAGAGTTCCGATGGAAGTAGGAGGTCATATTCGAGTCTTGGATGAATTTTTGTGCAATATGTCATAAGTTCGGTCATCATGAGTCTGTATGTCGAAGCAAGAAACCGGTCGGGTATTCACAGGCAATGAATTTGGGCAATGTTGGCCCTGGCGACGCTGATAGGGTCTTATTGCTGGTGGAGAGACATCTTGGGAATCCTATGCCTGGGTGGTATTCTTATTGTGATAACGAGGGGAATTTTTTCCCTCATACGGTTGTGAATAGGGCTAGAAAGGAGGCCTCTGCGGAGCAGGAAATGAGAGCGGATGTCCAGTTGAATTCTTCTATGGCAGATGAGGGTGTTCTGAAAGATATTGGAGGGGCTACTGTGGCCGTTGCTACTGTGAAAGAGGTGCAACCCTCATTGAATCCTTCTGTGAAGCAGATTTTTGATCATTTGAAAGATGATATTGGTGGCTGGAAGTGGACTTCATCAGATGACACTAACAATGGCCCCTACAGTTGGCTTATGTTTGCATTAACAACCAGTTTGAGGCTTTGGAGAATGAGGAAGCTGCTCCTAGCGAGGATGGCCTTCAAAGGACTGAAACTGCTAATATGCAGCATGCTGACTCTGATGTGCTTACCGTGACTGATACAATATCTAGAATAGAGCCTGATGATGGTCATGTAATTGAGGTTCCCCTGCAGTGCCTCATGCCGATTGATGTTAACTTGCACGTGCATTGAACAGTAGGTTAATGTCTGACTGTTTCAAAGGGTATTTTGTCTAGAGGGACTGATGGATATCAAGCAGTTGACATTGTGCACATCAACAGAAAGTGGGGAGATGTATTGGATAGTGACAAGGAGAATGTTAGTGATGCTGTCAGACTATCTTACAGTGATGTGGTTCAAAGTGGAAAAAATAAATTGATTACAAGTAAAGGTGGTAAGTATGCTTCTCTAAAAAGAAGGCTGAAAAAGGACTATTCTTTCCTACTAAGTCCAATGTCTACTAGATCATCCTCCAAGAGGGAGAGTGTTCCTGGGACTTTCATTGTCTTGAAAAAGGAATTGCAATCTTCTAAGGAGTTTCTCTCATTGGAGAAGTTGAATCTGAGAAGGAAATATGCAAAAATCCCGAGGTACTATGAGAGCTCGGAGTGGGAATCAGTGACTGCGGATGAATATGGTGATGGGGATGATTTTTATGATATGTAGCTATATTTTTTGTATGCTATACTTGTTTGTTGTAAATTTCTTTTAATTTAATAAATGGTCAGAGGTTTTTCCTCTGACTGCGCTTTCCTGGTATAAACAGAAAAAATGAAATACACTATTCATGATGACAGTAGGTCGTACGTATGCATGAATGCAGCTTTAATTTCTTTTTCATATTAATATAATGAAATGTATAAGATATATTATAAGTAAATAGTTATTTCTATTTAATATATATCATATAAATTCAGAAAATTTATCTTTATTACATCATATTTGATTAATTTATAAAAAACTCCCATCGGATAGTCGAGATAGGAAACCATATGTACATACAAGAGATATTATTATTTCTTAAATGATTAGGCAACGAAAAGGTATAATAGATATTATCATTAATTATTATAGTAATATGATAAATATAATATATATTCATTAAAATCACCATTATTATCACTATTAATATTTGATTATGAGTGATGAATTGTATCACTATGTGGAGATGACATGTCATTCGTGCCCACACGGGATAAATTCAATTCGTGTCCGATTGGAAATTAGATATATAATGGTGTTTTAATAAAAATAATTAATATTTAGTAAAATGATGTAATAATTTTATGATATTAATCATATCATTATAGGAGGTAATGATGAGTTGAAAATAATAGTAATCAGTTATAACGATTTCATCTTCCTCGAAACAAATTTACTATATCCCCTATAAAAGACTATAAAGTTTGTATTTTTTGGAAAACAATATCCTCAAGGATAAAACTAAGTAATTTAATAAAATAAAATTTTAGATATTGATCTGCATATAAGTATTAATGTGATGAAATGGGATGAAGGAGTATTTCTCCTTTAATAATATAGGTGATAGACACTTTTGGAATTTCCTAAAATTATTAATTTATAATAAATTAAATATGATTTCAAATACCAATGAAAAATTATTTATTAAATTATAATATGACCTAGTATTTCAATGTCATAAAAATATATATTAAAAATACGATATTATGTAATTTTAAACTTTATATTATAGATTAATTATAAGTTAACATGTGTTAATTTAGCTATATAGACAACGTTTTTAATGGATAAAAGATGCAATATTGACATAAAAAGTGTAAATTTGACAATAAAATGTATAAGTTTTGACATTTAAGACCATACCACATTCTCTTTTTATTATTTAATAATTTTAGGTTTTTAATATTATTTAATAAAATATTACTTTCATACAATATCATTACTATTAATTTCGACACTATTCGGTATTTTAATTTTTAAAAATATCATAAAAACATTATATAATCCTGAAAAAAATATTTTCTAATATAAATCATATAGAAGCCTTTAATAAAATTGTATTATGAAATTAATTTGATTAAATTGTATTTATTTTAAAAAATTTTATATCTTTTATTTTCTATTTCCATTATTTAAATAATTAATACATTATCATAATGTAATCCATTAATGAAATTACTTATATTATAAAAAACATGATAAAAAGATTTTATATTAAAGTTGTATATTTATTTTAAATTTTATATTCTATATAACTCTATATATAAAATTCTATATTTATTGAAAAATTGAGTATGACATATTTAACTTTTAATTACATAAAATACAGAAAATATCATATATTCACATAAAGAACATCAAAAGATAATATTTTCAGACCAATTAATTATTGGGTAAAAAAACTAATACAATAAAATTGGGAAAAGTGTTAAGGTAATTTTATAATATTTATAATATTATTTTCACCATTAGCCACCATATTTACCCTTAACTATTGTTATAATAATTATAAAACTATTTATATTTTCCATAAGAATTGACATATATAATAAACATGGGGCCACTAATACCAAAGATGGAATATTTTTTAAAAAGTGAAAAAATAAATTTATGTAATTAATTTAACAATAATCCCCTTGGGGGGGGGGGGGGTTAGAAACGTTGATTTAAAGTGGAAACATTTTACATATTGACATGTGATTATATCTAATTTTAATATAAAATTTATTAAAATAACCAAAATTGAATTAACTGTAATAATTATGATCCAATTATACTTTGAAAGCCTAAAAATATATAATCTATAAATATATATTATTTCATTGAAAATGTTGTTTTCAATTAATATATAATTTTTTAACTGTTCATCAAATATGAAACATATATGAAAAATACCAAAAGATAAACCGATGTAAATTTATATATCCTTATTTCAAATAGAAAAAATTATTTTGTTAAATAAATTTTTTTGAATCATAGTAAATTAGATTTAAAATCTTTTCACCAAACATATGTGGTAAAATTACCACTGTAAAAAATAATACTCGTTATTAATAATATTTTATTTATTGTTATCTTATAAATATAAAATATATTGGATAAATATAAAAAAATATTTAGTATATATTGAATATATTTTATTTTTATAATTCAAAAATTCTAATTAATTTAATTTATTATGGAAGATAACATTGGAGAACAAAAAATAAAATCTACTATATTCAAAATCTATATATATTCATTTCAAATCAGTTCGTAAAAAATAAATTCTTCATATAAACCATATATTTTTATATTTTTGTAAATAATATTTCTAATTTAATGACTATTTTTTTTATCAAATTTAACAATAACAAAATTATATTTTATAGACATGTTCCATTTCATGTAAAAAAATCTAATATGATATAACATAAAAAACATGATATAAATGAAATAAAATGTTTTTAAATGAAAAATTTCTTAATAATCTCGTGGTGTAACATTACATACCTCTTAAAATGAATTTATCCCCAAAAATTTATTCGTGTTATCAATAGTTAAATTTTTTAATGTTTTTGACATATAAAAAAAGATCATAAAATAAATAATTGAATGTTATTCTAAAGTCGAATGATTTAAAAACAACGGTTACCCAAAATAATTCATAACTATGTTTCCATTTAATATAACATAGGTAAATATTTGGGAATAAATGAAATGTGTAAATTATCTTAGAGATTGAAAAAGATAACTGATCGTAATGAGGTGGGAAATCCAGAGAAAAATAATAATCATAAACTAAATAAGTGTGAAAGCGGACATTGATATCATCAATAATTATCATCATAGTAGAAAACACTATTAAATGAAAATATTCATATTGTTAAAATTTTTTATCATGGGGTTATAATTACTTGATTTCAGTATAATTTCACGCTTGGTCATACCATAAACAATTTCCACTTTATCTCTTATTCTACAAAATTATATTAGAATTTTTCATTCCAAATATACTAAAATATTAAGAGATCAATAAATATAATGTTAGGTTATTCCATATGTCATGATAACAAACCGTATTTCACAAGATATAAAATATGCATAAATTATCATATTGTGATGTTTCCCACACATTCTAATGGGGTGAGCCCACTTGGGTTATTGGGTCGATGCTCGATGATGAGGAATTATACCCCACATTGTTTCTTTAAAAAGGATATCATCATTCATAATGTCATCCAAGATGTTTTGTCATTGATCTAAATGAGTTGATGTGATGTTGGTCTATCCTTCGGAGGATTTCTCCTAGGAATTTTCCGCCTTCTATTACACGCTGAAATTATGTGAATTACTTTTCTTGAATTAGTTTATATTTTTTATATTTCTCATTTCTAGGGACACTATAAATAGATTTTATATAATTTTTTCAAAAACACTTATTCAAACATTCATTCCATATTGATCTAACATAGCATATACTACATGTAAGACATAAAGGGCTTGCGATGACTGTAACACTGATTTAGCATACATTGTATGCAACACCAATGTTTCTTCTGAAACATCAATTTAATTTTAAAATTATTTTATTAAGATAATTTTAAATTATACATTAAACAAGGTAATATGAATTTTAATGAAATATTTTCAAATGTTGTTTAATGTAGTTTTATATAAAACTTATTGATAATCAAAGTAACAATTTTTAGTACAGTTCTTATATATTTAGAAATAGTATTTTCTCAATCCCAATTGATGACCAACACTATTATAATATAATCTCTCAATTTACATCCCATCATCCTTTCACCTAAATTTTTACATAAATACTTCCATGGAATCCACAAGGTATAAACTAAAATGTGTTACCCGATTAAGGGGTAACATCTCCTTTCAAGACATGTAGTTTCATTTACATTATTCACACTCTGAAATATTATGTTTCATTATTATATTAAACATAGTAACCTCAATATTATATTTTTTTTATATATAAATATTTTTATCGATATATACACACACCTTCATTTAATGTGTAATGAACATACTATTTTCATGTATGGCGAACAACTGCAACATGAAATGACGATGGTTAATTTTTCCTACACCAAATATATTGGTTGACATTATTATAGAAACATTGTTTATATATGTATTGTATTACATTTATTATGTATCTAATCTTTAGTATTCATTTTACTACACATATATTTTTTCTCTACATTTTATGTAAATGTTAAAAATTCATTTGAGTAAGTGTCGACTACCACCCCTTCAAAGTGATGTGATTCTTTCAAACACTACATTAAATAAATAAAGGATGAATTATGTGAAATTATATCGTATATAAATCATTATATACCCAATATTATTATATTATATATATATATACACTTATATGTAATATTATTTCATTCCATAATTTGATAATTGAAACAGAAACAACGTTCATGCATACATACCTCTTACCAAATCCATGAATGATGTATTCCATTTCTTACTTATTTATTATATAGATTATTATAATAAAAAAAGTGTATATATATTATATTTATATAATTATTAACATATTTGAAATCATTATATAAATAATAACAGGAAATATGTGACAAATTAATATGAATGCGAAGAACAAAGAAAATATTACTCGAAGTGAAACCCTAACATAGATCATAAAAAAAATGTAATATGTTTTCATAATAAAACAATATATTGTTTTTTATATAATTATATTCTTATTTAACATATTTATAGCTATCATATATTTATTATATATGAATATTGAATGTGTACGCTAAGATTCAAGTGACAAGGCAATATAATTTCGTTTAAATTTTTATTTTTGAGTGATATATGCTATCTTCACCACTCTTTATTTTTGTGTGGTGTATGTAATGACACTAATTTTATTCAATTATTATTAAAATTATATTCATGGGTATTAATATATCCCTTTTATGATCTATCATTCATGGGTTTTACATTTTAATAGTTACCCATATGGTGAAATAGTTGTTTCTCTATTTTCTTTCATTGTGACTCATGTTTCTTATACACATAAATTTTTTCTGGAGGTGTATATACTTCCATTTGACATGTTATATCATGAAAAACATTCTCTACATGATATTTTTTTATTCATATAATTATTTCATTCATGGATAATATGATCCTGAATTCCAAGTTTATAAGTGTTTATTGAATTAAACTCATTGATTTTCACGATTGTTTATGATTCTGCTTCCATTGATGAATTATTATGTTCCAACTATGAACAATTTAATTAAGTTCATTCTCCTTTAATTGTTCATGATATGTTCTTGTTGTGTTACCATTTTCTTCTCATTGGTATATATTATTAATAAGAATGTGCATTTAATAAATCCATACATTACGCACTCTTCGATCTAAAATTTTTGTTCCATCAAATCAATGTTTTCTAAAAAAAGGGTTTCCAAAAATATTATACTAATCTCATGTTATAAATAAATTAAACATTAGCTCTATTTGTATTTTAGTAATTTTTTTAAAGTATTCATCCTATCACTTTCTAAATAAGCTAATTTTCTATAAATTTATCATTGAAAATAATGTTTCATTCACCTTATACGAAATATATAGATTTATCCCAAATAAATCATTTGAATAATTCTTTTCATGTTAGTATATATTTTATATAATTTTTTTTAAATTTTATTTTTTAGAAAACGGTTTTTAAAACTTTTTAAAACATCATTTATATGTTTTTTAGGAAAATATAGTTCAAAATGTATTCAATAATTATTTATATGTTTTTAATGTATTTTTCATGAAAATGGGATTTAAGATTATTTGAAGAAATATTTATATGTTTTAAATTTAGTTTCAAATTAATTGGTTTCCAAAGTTTTTTTAATCATAATTTATATGTTATAAAATTATACTCAAATATAATATTTTTCAAACAATTTTGTGGTTTTAATATTGTGATTTCAAAAAAATAAGAAGAATAAAGGTTCTAATTTTTTTTAAACTTATTTTATTGGGTTTAAATGAAAATGTTTGTAAAATTATTACATTTCTTATTTATATCTTGTAATGGAATTTGATAAGAAAATGAATCTCAATGGGGTTTCATTATTAAAAAGGAATTCTTCAATGATGAAATGATATTATCAACATGAAATATTTCTGATATGTATTTAAAATGTATATTCCATAATATATGTCTTCCATTAATGTTACTCATGGAATTATAAGAAATGATCTATTTTTTACATTCATAAACTTTATTATGAATGGGTTATGCTTAATTTCATGGTCTTTATGAAACTCGTTTCTCATTCACCGGTTTTATGATTATGAGGTCTATTTCTCTTTCACGGGTTATATATTTATGAAATCCAATTATCATTCACAAGTTATTCATTTAATGAAATATTATAAAACCTTTAACTTTTCCATTAGTTATTATTGAATTATAAATTTCTGATACACATTTCATTTCTTGGGTTAATAAATAATTTTTTGATTTTGTGCCACATGTATGTATGGATTACTTATGAGATGGGTGTGACATATATCTCCATCCAATTCATTGGGAAATGATAAATTTTTTATGATATGAAAGTGTATGTGTGAGGACATAAAATTCCCATAATAAAAGTATCATTAGATAACAACCCAGGCCCTTAATAAGATGGTATATGAGAGAAAATCCATTGCCCAAAACAAGAGGGTAAATGGGAGGAAATATGAATCACGTAACAAGAGGGTACACGAGAGGACATATGAATCTTGAAACAAGAGTGTACATGGGAGGTAATAAAATAAAAAAGATGGTACATGGCTAATCAACCAAAGACTAACATGATGGAAAGTCCTTGGTATGTCCACTTGATATACGTTTTGTATATACTTATATGTTTCCATAATTCCATGTTTTCTTCCAATGATATTACATCATGTCTTATGTTTTTTATTTCTTTATGGTTCTTTTATTATCAAAATAAAATATTTATAATGATATATAATTTTCATGTTATGATATTAAAATTTTATTCTCAAGTTAAAAACAATTTTTTCAAGACATGCTTAGCCATTTTCATTATTTACCCTTACTGAGCATCTGGTATCCCCCCTTATGTTTTTTTATCCAGGTTATGGAGAATAATTTTAGATAGAATTACAAAAGGTGTAGATAATTTTGGGAGATGTTTAATATCATTTATCAGGATAAAATATTTTGTCTCCATGTTTCCAAAGACACTAACTATCACATTCCTGAGGTGTGTATTTTTTCAATGTAGAAAATATGAATAAAAAATGTTGTAATATCAATGCATGTTAATCCAGGTTATATGTAGTTGGTATCAATGGGATGGTCTATTAAACCTTTGTAAATTAGCATGATAAGTCATTATTGATACCCCTAGGTATATTTCTAAGGATATGTCCTGGGATATCTCTACATTCGAGTATAAATTAATTTAATATTTAAGAAAATATCATGGAATTTTTGGTAATTCATCAAGTTTGTGTATTCTTAGTAATAAATAATTATCTATATACTAAAAGTTTATGTGCCTTAGGAGAATATGTACTTTTTGGAAATAACTCTGAAAATATATTTTGTACCTGAATCAGGGTAATATGGTACACCAATTTAGGTTTTCCTTCACATTCAGTTGGACACTCCCATGGGATATGATTCAAGAATTCACAAATTATTCCTGAACCATCATGATTGATTTAATTAAAATTTGGCTATGAATAACCTTGGATAATCATAAGGTTTCATACATTATAAAAGTTTCAAACATAATACATACTATATTTTAATCTTTATAATTATTTGTATCATCATTATGATAATTGTTACCTACATTGTGCTTTTAGTTTTAGCCAATGGATGGAACCTGAAGGAACTACGGTAATGGTGATTTCTAAAAAAAACTAAATGAATATAAACATACAGATAGAAAGTCTATGTGTGGTCGAATAACAACCCTGGTTTTTATAATTTAATTCATTCTAAAGATTGAAATAATGATGGGTTTAAAATGATAAAAGGAGGGAAAAAAGTTTGGTTGAGTCCTTTATTATGCACTGCCCACATTATTTTACTGGGTCATCTGATCCACTTGTGCTAAACATTGGATCAATCCCACTAAAAATATATTCTCCATTATCAAGTCCTCATATCATGAGAAATTCGTTTTTTAAGTTTATCTGTTATAAGGTGAAAAAGATCAGTAGTGGATCTAATCCTGAGTAAAATGAAGAAAGATGAGATTGAATCCATGGAGTGGTTTGAGTTAAAGAAATTATTCTTCAATAAGTAAATTCATCATGTTTTTTATATGAAGATGGAAAATGAGTTCTTATGTTTATGTAAATGGATGATTAATCTATCAGTACCTATGAGGCTACGTTCACTAGACATGTGAGGCATTCATCTGGTATTATCATCCAACCCAGAAGTAGTTTTATTAGTTTCATTTGAGGATTAAACAAAACTATTATAAGGGAATCTGAAATAATATACCTTTGTAGATATGAAGATATTGGGGATTTTATAATAAAATTCAATATAGAGGATAGAGTTACATATCAATTTCATGTGTTTAAAAATAAAAGGGAAATGGATTTTAAAGTAAAATATAACAATACGGTATAAAATAAAATCATACATTTGTTATTACAAAATTGTTGTATGAAACATTGATGTAATTTCCTTAAGGGGATTATGAGATGGTTTAAGTGTTTAAATTATATTCATCATGTATCAGAATAATGTATTGATTGGGGATGATTGATAATGATGAAAACAATGAGAAATCACTACATATTCAACCTCTCACACTTTAGTGTTTCAATTTCATGGAGTTTGGACATTACACTCACAGGTTAAACACTCGATGCACTAATTTGAATTATAAGACATAGAAACATATGAAGACCAGTGAAAAAGAGATATCATATGCAATAATAATTGATAAAGTTAACTAGATAATTCATAAGTACTTACCCATCCCTCCATATTAAAGAATTTTATTAATTATTTTGAAATAATAATCCCTACTAAATACATATATTTCAACCTTTGGTGATATTTCATGTGATTATATTTCCCTACATGGATAATAGAATAATAAAATCACATTGGATATTCTATCAGTACAAGGATGGACCCATGATTCTAATATAAATGTTATTTCATTTAAGACAAGATCCTATTTAAGGAATAAATTTTGAATTATTTATTATTTTAGTTACATGATAACCATTTATGGGATGTTTTATTTAATAATAAGATGATGTCGGTATGATTACAGTTTTATAATTTCATATTAAAATCTATGCATATTGGACAGTGTGATCAAAGTAGTTTATGTTGATGATAACTGTTGGGATGTTATATGAAGGGTCTCATGATCTATTAGTAAATAAATAAATAAAAGTCACCTTTTATTATATAGAAATATTTAGGGAGGATAAACAAAATTCATTGTTTGACAGTCTTCTGAAATCATGAATGTATATATATTCCTAAAAATTCATCTACGTCATGAAAATTGATCTTCCATACAAAAGTCTTTTCCAAGTAAATTCTATTTCGATGAATCCAATGGACCCTTTGGTCATCACAGATTTATGGATTTTTTATTGTTAAAATTTTACTAGACTTCTTATTGATCACTCTATAAAACAACTTAATAGTATGATTTATCATCCTTGTATAGTTTTTTGATTCCCACCAATTGTTTTAGGGGGGAACTTAATTATGAGTTACGTCAAATAAAAATTGCGGATCAGACCTAACATTTCTAATAGAAGTATTAATATTAATATTTTCATCATGGGTTGCAATGAATGATGATTTTAAGTACTAAACCATTGATAAACTAGATGAATTACGTGGGGGATATTAATTTTAAATGGGGTAGAATATAACCCCCTATATTTTATGATTTTTTTGAATTAGTTTATATGTTTTATTTTTTTCATTTCACATGACACTATAAATAGTTCATACATACATACATACATACACACACATATATATATATATCTTAAAAATAAATGTAAAATATTCATTTCACACAGAACCTACTAGGATTCTTTTACAAGTAATACCAACTGGGATTATGCTACCCGCGACATCGACTTGGCATACATTACAAGAGATAATAATGTTTCATATAAAACATCATTTTATTGTTAAAATTATATAATTAATATAATTATTTCCTAGTTATTGAACATAGTTATATTAATACTAATAAAATCATACCAAATTTTTTTAATATGGTTTTATATAAAACAGACTCGTAATGAAATATATATATATTTTGGAAAATCATTATATGTTTAAAAATACAATTTTCTTAATAGAACTACACATCGTGTCCCTTTATAGAAAAAAATAAAAATATTTTTTTTGAAAAAACTAAAAATTTAACTTGAAAAAATGAACTTTATTTTTATTTACCATTTTGAAATTATCTTCAGGTGGTTTTTTGGTATTTTTCTTTGAAACTATATTTTTTGATAAATTGTAAAAAATAATAATTTTTAATTAAAAAAAATATTGTTGATTAAATAATTTTTAATGTAAAATTATATTTTAATTTTTTAAGGTCACATTATAAAAATTATACATATATTAATAATATTTATCTCATTATAATCTATTTTACATTGAAATTTGATATCAAAACTTAATAATCTTCTGAATATTTTAGTTAAAAAACCAGCTTTCTTGCTACGCCTGAGGGATTAACATTTATCATAATTTTACAACATCTATGAATTGAATTTCATAAAACAACCATTCACCATTTTAATTATTATAATATGTATATTCTAACATGATCAACCTTATATTTGACACACAATATTATTAAAAGTGATTAAAATTAATCACAATAATAAAGTTAAAATTATGCTTATTTGGGGATTAATCTTTAATATTAGGGGACCAAATGACCTAAAATCTTTTCTAAAGCACATTTTATTGACATTTTTTAGAAATAAACCTTCCATTAATAAATTTTTTGGATTGCCTATTACTTTTTGGAGGTAATAAGATTTGTACACCAAACTTGTTTTTACAATTTCCAAGTGAGTCATTTTCCTTCCCTATACAAGTTCCCCACCACTCCCTCTTCCTCACACCCCGAAATACCATTGCATTTCCCAAAATCAAAAAAAAATAAGCTCCCAAATTCCCTCCATTCTACATTTAATTATACCATTAGGGAGAATGTATTATGAGAAAGCATTTTGGAATTTACCAAAAGGAGATACCTGATTAAGAGGTAACATGTTCTCTCATGTTATCTTGTATCATTTCCATTAACCACCATTTTGTTTTTTTTATTTTATATGATTATATAAAAAATATTATCCTCATTATAAATTGATTTTTTTGGTAAATATATCTACCCACACTAACACACACCTCCGTCTAATGGGAAACTCACATACAGTTTATGTGTACACTGAAGAACTGCCTCACAAAATTATGAGTGGTCATTTTTACTTTTCTACTTATCATGGTTGAAATTATGATGGAAAGAATGTTTATAAATTCCATATATTATATATATTTTATGTCCTCATCCATCTATATTAAATTTACAACACATATCTTGTCACTATCCATTGGATGTAAATGCGATAATTTTTTTTGAGGACGTGTCAACTACCACCCACTTAGTGAAATATGATTCATTCACATAATGAATGTAATGAATTAATAATATGTTTAATGAAATAATATTATATATATATATTATTCTACTAAATGATATCATATATGTTGTTATGTGTAGGACACTCAAGATGGGGTGAATTTCTTTCCTATAAAAATATATATCAAAGAGATTAATTAAAAGATTCCCCCAAATGAAGTAAAGCTGGCCATCTAACCAAGGATGTAAATTATAATAGCTTGACTATTCAAATTGTTTCATATAAGATTTCTTATTAATCAGTTAAAATAATATAAGATATTGATAAAACTTCTGATACTGCTCTAATAATGAATAATATTTATAACTTCTATCCAATACTAACTATAATTAGAAATTTGTTTCTCTAAAATATTAGTCAAAATACGGAAAGAGTAAATTAATAGACTAGAGGATAAAACAAGTGGTTTAGTCTCATATCGATACCTAATACACTCCACATGGTGATCACCTACCACTATGAAAATGAATATATATATACATATAAATAATTGATCCACACATGGGATCAGGGTTAAGAATTGTAAAAAATAATGTTCAGGTCTCAAGACCTATACCAATATTCATTGTTCAAAAACTAACAGCCAAGTCACGAATGACCTATTCCACAGATATACATGGGTGGAACAAGAAGTAAATTGATATTTTAGTGGTGATATATTGTATCATCCAATTTAGAGTAAGATATAGTGTGTGTTTGAATATAGATACACACTCTTCTCATAGAGTAAAAAATAATACACAATAGAGTAAAATGGAATTAAATAGAGTTTAGAAGGGTATATGTCCTAAAATTTAGCTCTAGCTTCTTAGGATGAAGTACATGAAATGTTCATGACCTCTTCTAAAAATATTGTATCATGATTCAAGTGTTCTTGTATTTAGTGTAGTGAGATGTATTTCTTCTTCACCATTGAGTTGTATAATGGATTATTTCAATATGATTCACTCTGTGTTCTTATTTTTTTATAGCCAACAGGAAAATAAGAGTTTTTCATTCATGGACTTCTTTTTTTTCCATGAATTACACTACTCCAATTTTCTACTCAAGTTCAATGATTTATCTTATTTAGAGTTCTTATGTTCGAGCCAACAAGATGCATGATCTCTACACCTCATATATTGTAATATCAACTAACAGGAATGAAATAGGCCATTAATTATATCAGTGTTAGGAAATCAACCAATACTATTAGAAAAAACATTCATATTTCATTAGAAAATGTAATGAAATGGTTATGTATGGAACAATATCAATGACGAAGTGAGAAAATCATGGTGATGCAGTCATCGTAACATAATCACAGTGAGACAACCATGGTGCCACATTTGTGGTGAGATAGGGAATTGGTTGAAATGTTATGGTGTCTGGTGCTTTACAATATCAGGAATCGGTTCCACAATTACAGTGTTAGGGATACTCTGTCTCAGGTAATAGGGTCTTGTACTTTTCCAAAAATCTTATTCGTGTCTTCTTATAGTGTCTTTGAAATGATTTAATTGAAATTAAGTCCGGTCCGTTGCAATAATTTGGATCCTATAACAAGTCTATGGTGTCGAAAAATGTGGGGAATTCCAGAACCGGTAGGAAACTTATTGTTTCAAAGACATAGTTAAATATATGTAAGCTATATTAAGAAAAAATCATCACAAAATGGATTAAGATTAACCATAATTGTACTAAATCATTATAGAATATGATTAAACATAGTTCATTAGAGTAAAATATAATTTATGATATTTTTAACATAATATTGTGATATTTTAAAAAACATGAGTTCTAAGAGTGTAAAAAATGATCTTTGACCATCAACACATGAGGAGACCAACAATATCCCCCTTTATGATGATAAAAATTCATTGAAATTAAAAAAAATATTTTATAATGAAATAGATATATTTATTATCATATCTAGAAAACAAATAATATATGTAATAAATGGCATAATGTGTAGTTTTTTTCCTTTTGTCTCCCCCTAGTTATTTGACCCCATTGAAATTCCAGTTCATATTTTTTTTAAATGCCTTATGATTATTTATATCCTTTTGGGATTATCAATAATAGAGGAGAGAGAAAGGGAAAAAATATTATAACAACAACACAAATAAAGAAACAAAATCATTTAACATTACATTGAATAAATGAATAAATTCCATTACATTATAAAATTAATAGAAATCTTTAAAAATCACCAGTCAATTATTAGTAGAGTCTCTATACTAGGATTTTTTTGAAAGACATCCTAATGTGAAACAAGATGTGCATAAGTATAGGTGGGTGATGCAGTGGTTGGGGAAGGTAGTGGAACTCCTTCAATGATAGATGGTGAAAGGGTAGGTCTAGTGAAAGACATAGGAAATGATTTATCAATAATAATTAGACTTATTTGGATAATAATATTAATAAATAGACATATTCACTAGAGAAAAATATGAAGAAGAAGAACAATAGGTAGCTGAATGTTGACAAGGCCTCAAAGGGGTAGCAACAGGAGACACATTTGCATTACTCTGAACATGAATATATGGCTTCTAGAGGATGATAATGTTCATGATGATCTCTCCAACATACTACATGTCTTTCTCAAAGACATCCTTATTTTCTAGAAATTTCTCTATAGTTGGTTGAAAATCTTTGATATTATGCACTTAATATTTTAAGGCTTCAGTGACTGGAGGTATCATCCAATTCTCTACAAGATACTTGATTTGATTATTCAAACCATATTTTGAATAAATTCACTAATGTAGTAGTCCACTTTCTTATATATAACTTCTTGAAAAAAATTGAAATATTTGAGTAAACTCTAACCATGTCATGAACAAGGTCATTTTCCTTAATGAAAATAGTGAGAGTTTCCTTATAAAGACCACTCAACACTGACTGGAGAAGATCTTTGAAAACTGATCTGATCAATTCACTATTACTAGGATGAGATGGATATCTCGAGGTAGATGAAGATGAATTATATGATGAGACAGTCTTCATATGATTTAAAATATAATTTTTAAAATATCTATATTTATCGGTCATCTTATTGAGTTTAGAGATAGGAACACAAATATCATTGGATATCACAGTGTTGTTATCAACCCCCTTTTCATACATAGTAATCAAATTTGGTTGAATTAGAGATAAAAACATCTATTGACTTTTATCATCATAATCTTCACAATGAGGATGAACAAGATCTTGACTAGTTATAAAGGCTTTCTGCATATCATTAACCATATATTTTAGATATTTCACCTCGTCACTCAAATTCATGTTCTCAATGAGAAAATATTAAATTTCATGAATAATCATGTGTTAGATCTACCATATAATCTTTTATAATAGAATTGGATTATCTTTTTCAATGAGTTTTTTTCACAGGAGTATTATGTGACTTAATGAAGTTTTCAAAACCGGTCAATAATGTTTCTCCAAAACCATTCAGATCATTATGTGCTATAAAATAAAAATATTATTGATATGGTTCTAAAGAAGGAATGAAAATAGGTTTCAATTCACTTTTAGGGGCTACATCTATGGAAGATATTGTTTTCAACTAAATAACAGATGAAAGATGTATCTCATGAACCGAAGCCACTTGGGTATCATCCACATACAAATAACTAGAAAACATATACTAGGTATCCACAAAACCTTGATCAAAAGGATTTAGAAGATGAAAAATTTCAAAGATGGGGTGATTCTCCCCATAAACTGGTACATCTCGCATTGGACTAAGAGATTAAATATCTTGATCCATCCCAAAACATTCAGTTTTATCAGGTGCACCCATATCTTCATCAAGCCAGCTAAAGAGATACTTCCATCCTTTCCTTAACAGATAAAGTAAAAAATATTTCAAAATATTCTTCAGATGTTTCCAAAAAAGAAGGATGATCATAAATAAATGCAGTTTAATCCTCTTAAAAACACTTCCTTTATCAGTAGCCTCATACTTTCTAGTTTCATGAATATCTCTTTTAGTGAAAGGTGATAGATCATGAGATACTCATGAAAAACCTTCAATATCATCATCATTTTTTATTGATCCAAATAGTCCACAATCTCATCTTCTTCTAATATAGGATTAGTTACATTATTAATTCTTCAAATGGAATAAAATACACATAAAAAATATCATTATCCTCACCCCATGATCTCTTTCATGGATTCCATCTTATTTTTATTCTCCTTAAAGTAGTATTAAAGATATAGAATTCATATTCTTCAAGAACATCATCATAATTTCCAACCACAACATTGGTTATATAGAATAAAAGAAATAAAACTGGAATTGAAAAAGGAGGTTGAAAGTCTTAGAATGTACGTCTATTTTTTTAAATAATATGGAATTATTTCACGAAGTTGAAATACAATGGCACATTATTTTAAGGTCCAAGGAGATCAAAACACAATTTTGAACTTTTTTTATTACCTTTTGTAAACATTTGAGTGAGAATTTCTTTCTATTGAGATGGTTCTTATAACAAAAACATGATGACACAATTGAACATGAAACAATGGGATTATTTTACGAATGACTTAACTTCGGTCAGAAAGTGACAAGAAGAAAAGTTATTTTTCATAATTTTTCAAAAAAATAAATTAAATAATTTAAAATAATTATATTAAATCTTTCTCAATATTGAGTGGTAGATGGAAAAATTGGGGTGCAGAGATGAGGCGACGATGATCCACATTAATGGAGGGTCAATAATGGATTGTATAAAACAACAACGATGTTACTTACTTACTCATTATATGTAGCTCATTAAATGTGCATAATTTAATGAGAATTATTAATGGATTTAGCTTTAATGCAATTTTTATTTTTATTTTAATTACCCAATGTTGGAAAATAGGGAATTAAACTTTGGAGATTCAATTATGAGCCACATGCAGAATTCCTCTCGAAAGAAGAATGATGAAGAATGCCAGCAATACTTCATCATCGTTGACCCACCCTCAATGACGGGGTCAAAAATGACGATGTAAACACCTGGTACTCTTGAGGACGAGTGCTTTGGAATTGATCATCAAAGAGGTAGTGGTTTGTTTTTTATTAGAAAATTATTCTCCATTCATATTTTTCTAGAAATAAATAACACAATTCAACCCACGAACAAGTTGATATGTCATTCATGAATTTATGAAGGAGTGTGACTTTTATTAATGATATATTATATAGGATTTAAACCTTTTTATGAAATTATGGATATTAGACCCCCTAAACCTCCCCCTTGATTTAAATCTATAATGAGGTTGGCCCGAGCTGACACAAACATGGCCTGAGAACCTCTGATCAAGCATTCTTGATGGCCTCATTCTTGATGTAGAGGCAATTAAATTATATGTCCTGACCATGGAACAAGGAAATACGATAGACCCTTTGGCATAGATGGGTCAGAGAATGGAACATTGGAGAATTTTTTGTGGCCCACAGAGGTGGTTTCCACCATTCCAGTGTCAGAAGAAACATGTGGTGGAGGCGACACACCCGTCAGTGCGAAGAAAAATATTGGTGACATGGCATCAGACGCATTGTGGTGATGGTGGCCTGAGTTTGGATTACCTGGTTAGTGACGCGCCATGGTTAGTCGACCACAACAGGTGGGGTCGCACTTCTACAGGGTTAGCTAGAGCTGGATGTGGCTCACCTACCGCGTCTTTGCTGGACGGGGCACAACCAGTCTCCCCCAAGAAGACCGGGCCCAACCTTGCGGTCCGTTCCCCCATCCTAGTAAGCTAGACCCCATCCTAGTGGAAAAATCCTACACCCATGGCCAGACCCACATCAGTGGGCTAGATCCATGCCTCCAGGCCGGATCCATACCCTTCGGGCCTTGTTGGACTAGACAGAGTCACTGAGGAATGAGAAGGGGTGGACCGTCGACCAAAGTTGGTCACGTCCAGCGAGGCCTATTAGGCCTCTCCAACTGGCCAAGACATACTAGATCGACCCTAAAATGAACAAGATCATGTCTAGTCCATCTTATTAAATCTAATTATGTGGGGCCCCTGGGTCTGGTTGGTCTGGTCGGTCCGACCAGGTCGGATCGAGCCCCATCGTAACTGGCCCTATATTTACTAAAACACCTGTATCTTGCAAACCGTTCACCCAATTGACGATCCGTTTATGGAATTGGGACCCAAATGATGAGGCTGATCTTTCAGAACAGTTTTTAGTGATCCTCATGGATATGAAGATGTGAAAACTGGAATGATGTTTGGTTCTCCCAAGTACTCCATGTATGGAACTCTTTGGTTGTCTTAGACTTATTGACTACATGACGACTGCCCATTGGGAAGCAAATATGTGTGACCTAATAGACCCATGGTTGGGAGTGGATCTATATTATGGAAGACCCATGGTACATGAAAGGAGGATTACCTAAGTTCAGCGAAAGAGGGAAGTGGCTCTGTGTTGACCAGAAAGACCATGGGAGGGATCATGTCTATTTGACCCTGCATACCCATGGAACTCATTTGGGATGAGTACCACAAAAGTCCATGTTTCATGGGAAACCACTCTATGTGAACCGACATTCCCAATGTACTTGATAGAGGAGTTATCAAGTAGCCAAGGTGATCGATGATATGACTGATGATGCTACTATTACTACCCTAGATTATATCTGGTGTTAATTGTCTTTTCCCACGTGATTATGTTTCATGATATGGTTTACAGATGTCTTGGTTTTGTTTCCATTGTGTTTTAGGGTCCCCAAATGAGTATTTCATTACTCACCCCTATATTGTCTTGGTGTGTTCGTGTTATGTCTGGAGGAAATTATTGATGTTTCGACATGAGTTCTCAGTGAGATTGGACCGAAAATAAACTACGACGATGGACATGGTGGCCTAAGACTAGGCGGGGTCCAGTAGAACAATGCAGAAATCACATACTACTTCACTTTCTAGTAGCATCACAACTCTTATGATCAGGTGGGGTTTTTTATGGAAGGCCATCATCGCTCATTTTTTTAATTTTTTATTTCAGTCCTTTTGTGGGGTTTGTATTTGGGCCCACATGTTTTTAGTTGTATTTTTTATTCAGCCTTGTTTTAGTATAATATTCTCCCTTTAGTGTGATGGGATGCGGTAGATCGTGTGTGTGCATACATGTAATCTGGAAAATTCCTCCCACTTGCAGGTTGATTCCTTCGATGCTAGTAGCCAACCCCATGATTTTCAGAGTCGGTCATGGGGTAGTCACGACACGGGCCCCAGGGGATAGTTCATGATAAAGTGTTTTCAGAGGACGGTCGGTTCCCCCTCAAAGACCTATAGTCTATGTTATGTTTTTGGGAAACATTGTTATGTGTTGAATGTCCGACGTTCAGATTCGAGAAGTCTAGTACTGGGGATACAACCAGCATATCGATACACCAAGACCATGCATTATTTTTTTTTGGATAAATACCTGAAAACATTGGTTTCATAATTGTCACATTGTGTCCTTATAAATAAAAGTCTGATCACTAGGTATAACCTTCTGGATGGGGTACATATTAATCTATTTTAGGATGCCTCCATGTGGAAAACCAGTCAAGACCCTGAAAAAAGGTCATGAGGAAATCCCTCCTAGAGATGAGGTGTCCGTTTAGGAACGAATTATTTGGATGGCCCAACCAGGTGGTGCAGCGGTGCTACCACCACCTGATGGTCATCATCTACTTTTGGAGGTTCTGGTAGAGAATGTTCGTAGACTCAGTGCCCTATATTAGATGTAGAGACAAATACCTTCTACGTTATTTAGCGAGATGGATCATCATGTCGTTGAGGACTAGAAGAAGGCTATGACATGGGTATTCTGTCTGGTGGGGACACTAGCTAACAAGATGGAAATCTTGGCAGTGAGCCTCATACCAGTCTCAGTAGGGAGATGGTGGAGTTTGACCACCCAGAAATGCTATGAAGTGACCCTCTCTTATATAGTCTTTGAATGGATTTTATAATATGATTTTTTACCAGTGTAAATGCGCTCTATGTGTATTAATGAGATAATTCACCTTCAAAAGGGAATCATGATGGTGGATGAGTAATCAACTATTTTCAATGAGATATTTTTCTACTCCACTAACATGGTGCACATCAATTTAATTAGGGCTCATGCCTTTGAGTAAGGACTCAGGCGGGAGATCAAGGAATCCTTATTGTCTCTATGCATCCCTATCAAATATGGTTTTCTAGAGAGATATATCATTGTGGATATAATCTTGACGGAGCAGGTGCCAAGATCTAGAGCATCTAGTAGACCCCAGGCGGGAAAGTTTTCGGCAGGCAGCAGACAACAGACACAGAGGCCCATGCATGACGAGTCTTTTAGAGGACGACCCCATGACCGAGGGCCGGTAGTTCAAGGATCGATGTCTTGGGGGAGTCACCAGGGACCCATGTAGTACATCGCATGAGGCGTCTAGGGACACATGGCACCTAATTTCTATACCCACCATTCAGATGACCAGCAGACAGTCAAGGGTCTACGAAGTAGCAACAACAGTTCGAGCGAGGAGGTACACAGGGTGGATGACATGGAAAGGGACATGACATAGAAGTAGGTGGTGGGCAATGGTTTGAGGTCTTACCACCCCCACCCCCAGGTGGTCAACCCCGGCCTCAGGGATTATGTGTATAAGGGTGATCTTACCTCCATAGAGAAAAATCATATGGCCACAGCATTCCAAAGAAGATCTAAGGAATGATCTATGTCTTCCCCACCATATCTACTATTCTTATAGACACAGGTGCTTGTCACTACTCCCTTTTTATGGCTCTTTATTGGATCTCATAAATTATGATGGAGCTATTGTCTTGATCCTTATGGCTAGAGACTCTTACATGAAGGAATTCGACGACTACCCACTACTACTCATAGTGCGAGCTTACTCTAGGAGGAGAGATATTTGGATAGGATATCATATTAGCGACATCAAGGACGTACAACACATTCTTTCATTTGGACTGGTTATACAAAATTGATTCTTAGATGAATTTTTTAGGCATACAGTGTGTTGTGTCCGTTGATATGGTACTTGGTTTTCCTAAATCGGTGATATGGAAAAACATGCAGTGCAGGACATACTTTCTCAGAGGATGGTACTACTGATCACTCAATAGTTGGATAGCCACTCCCCCTATTTAGTGGATGATGGTTGTCTGAGATTTCCTGTAGTGGTGGATGAGTATGAGGATATTTTTCCAAATGATGTTTTGGGACTACCACATCATAGGGAGGTATACTTTTTCATCGACCTGTACCCTGGGACGACATTGATATACACACCAGCATATCAGATGGGTCCTGTGGAGCTTTGAGAGTTGATGGTAATGTTAGATGACATGCAGGATAAATGGTTTATAAGATGTAGTGTTTCTCCTAGGGTAGCTCTAGTGGTTCTTCCCAAGAAGGTAGAATGGAGTTTGAGGATGTGCATGGACATCCTGTGCCTAAAAGAGGCGACTGTTAAAAAGAAAGTATCCACTACCAAGATTTGATGACCTCTTTGACAAGATGAAGGTAGCGATGTTGTTCTCAAAAAGAGACATCAAGTCATGATATCACCTGCTTCGGGTATGGGATGAGGATGTACCGAAGATAGCATTCAGGTTTTGGTACATCCACTATGAGTCACTGTTGATGCCTTTTGGTGGGACCAACACCCCAATAGTGTTCGTGGGCCTCATGAACATGATCTTCTAGCATTATCTTAACTGGTTCATTATGGTATTAATCGATGAAATCATGGTTTACTCTACGTCGCAGGAGGAGCATGCTACACACCAACGGATAGTCCTAGACACATGTCGAGAGCACCAGATTTATTGATATCTCTCATTGTTAAATTTTTTGTTTTTTAGGACCAATTTCTAAGAAACATAATCTCATAGGATAGAGTTATGGTTGATCTAGTGAAGATAGAGGAAGATTCTTCTTGGGAGCTACCGAAGAGCGTGGCTGAGCTTTGAAGATTTTAAGGGTCTCTGGTTGCTATTAGAGGTTCATACCCAACGCTTCTAGAGTAACAACACCATTATCATCTTTGACACAAAGGTGGCCACCCATTGTGTGGACGGAGTAATCCCATCTTGGTTTCTAGGAGCTATGGGTGAGACTGACTAGTGCCCGGATCATGAGGCTACTGGAGGTGGGTGTTGAGTACATAGTTTTTTGTGATGCATCAGATAACAGAATGGGTTGTGTCCTAATGTAGGAGTGAGCAGTGATCTCCCATGGAACATGATAGTTGTGATAGATTGAGAAAAACTACACGACCCACAACCTAGTGTTTTCAATTGTAGTCTTTTCCCAAAATACATGGTAACACTAATTGATGGATTAGCTGTTTACAGATTTCTTTTCCCACAAGATTCTTAGTTAATTACTCTCTTGGAAGGACCTGAACCTAACAGTGATGTAATGGATAGTGTTCCTCCAGGAATACGACTTTGAGATAGTCAATAATTCTATGAAGGGGGACACGGTGGATGAGAAAATCAATAGTAGGACAGGTTTGCATCTGCTGAGTGAGTTGACAATGCAGTTATCCATAACGCATATATCCTTTCTGGATGATGATGGAAGATATTACCTTTAGTCGACCAATATTAATTCCCCACTAATACATCAAATCTGGTAGGAACACCTTGTTAATGTTGACTATGAGGCCTGACTTTCTTAGTTATCCTTTGGAAAGGATCCTGATATATTTTTTTATGTGGGGAGAACTATATCATTTTTAGAGGTTTCATCATAGTACTAGAGATGTTGCTTGGGGGGGGGGGGGGTATTTAGGGAGTTATATAAATCCCCATTGACAGCACATCCCGGTGTTACGAAGATGTATTAGGACCTCCAAAATCAGTACTAGGGGATATAGATAATGAGAGAAGTGGATGAGTGCATTTTATGATACCCCATTTGTCAGTAAGTGAGAGAAAATAATCAGGTTCTAGTAGGCAAGACCCATCCATTTGAGGGACCGTAGAGGATGTGGGATGATATCTAGATGGACTTTGTGACTGGGTTTCAAAGTACGTCCAGACTCCATGATTCTATTTGAGTGATTTTTGACCGTCTCAACATGTCAGCTCACTTCCTACCCATTAAAAACTAGAGACCATTATAGGGCATGGGAAAACTCTAAGACAAGGATATATTGTTGCTTTACAAGGTGCCTTCGATGATCATCTCATATCAGGATTCCCACTTTACATCCTAGTTGTGGAGTGGATTACATAAGGCATTCAGGATGCAGGCGTGTTTGTGAACATATTTTCATCACCAATGGGATGGAAATACATAGTGGACCAGACAGACCATGTAGAACATGCTTCGTGATTGTGATCGTAATGTTGGATGTAGTTCGGAGGAACACTTTCCCCTGGTAATGTTTTCATATAACAATAGCTACAACTCCACCATTAGAATGGCATTGTTTGAGTCTGTGTATGGGAAGCCATACAGAACTACCATATGCTAGATAGACATAGGGGAGTCAGCACTCATGGGTCCAGATATTGAATGGGTTACCTTCGAGAAGGTGCAGATCATCAAGAAAAGGATGAGGAATGAACAAAACAAAAAAAATTCGTATGCTGATAAGAGAGAGAGACCATTGGAGTTTGAGGAGGGATATCATGTATTCTTTTGGGTCTCACCCCCATCATTATTACAACGATATGGCTAGAGCAACAAGCTATCTTCAAGGCTCATCAGACCATTTCAGATTCTGAGTAGAGTTGGAGAGGTGGATTATCTTCAAGGATTTTCCCAATACATGCACTAGGTGAATGGTGTTTTACACATGTCGTAGATGAGGAGATACATGAATGATCCATCACACATCATCGACCGGGGTGAGCTGTACATTGATGATGAGGTGATGGTTGCGATGTTTCTAGTAGAGGTAGAAAACCCACAAGATTTGGTTCTACATGGTAGTTTGTTTCATCTGGGGAAAGTTCTATGGTACAACTTGAATCTCTATGATATTACATTGGATCGAGAGGATCATATTCGTGCTCAACAACCACATCTTTTTGATTTGTTTTTGTTTTGGATTTCAGGGACGTAATTCCCTATGGTGGAGAGAATTTAATGTCTCAGAATTTATATGTATTTTTTTAATTATATGGAATTATTCTAATATCAAAAAATTCAACGACACATGATTCTGAGGTCCGTAGAGCTTGGAATGGAATTTTGAACTTTTTTTGGGTATTTTCTCTCAATGTGCGAGTAGGATTTTCTATCATTTGAACAAGAGGTTGAATTTAAAATTTGAGGGCATAAATGAACGTGGAATGCAAGGATTATTATAAGAATGGCATTACATTGCCTGGAAAGTGTATATCAGAAACGTTATTTTTAGAAATTTCGAGAAAACTACAAAAGTAATTTAAAATAATTATTTTAATTCTTTCAAAATTTTGAGTGGCCGATGATGACGGTGAACTAAAATAATGAGGCGGTGATGAGGAATATTAATGGTGGGTAAATGATGTCTTTTTTGAAACTGTGATGTTGTTATCTTAATGAATCGTTAAATGTGTCTCATTAAATGATGATCATTTAATGAGCATCATTAATGGACGCAGTGTCATTACACGTTTTATTTTTCATTTAATAATACAATCTGGGTGAATGAGGAATTAAGATGCGGGTATTCTCTAATGAATAGACATAAGAATTCTAAATCAACAAATAACAATGAATAAAACAAACGATACTTAATTTTCTTCGACAAAGACTCGAAAAAAAGAGCCTAATGTGAAGATGTCGATGCCTTGGCCTCTCGAGGATGAGCGATTTGACATTGAACATCAAATAGGTAGGGGTTTGATTTTTTTCCAATGATCATCAACGTTCTTTTGTTCCTAGAAATGATGAACGTGGATCAACCTAAGAACATGTTGATTCGTTATTCATGCGTTTATGCGGGAGAGTGAATTTCCATGGGATTTTATTATCAGGGAATTTAAAACTTGTCCTGAAATTACTGAACTCCAATCCTTGACCCCCCGATTCAAACCTCTTCCTCAGAGGGCATAAGAAGACATGAACAAGGCCCAAGAACCTCTACATGTGCGTTATTGGTGGCCTCATTCTCAAGGTAGTGAAAATTTGATTTTAGAGATGGTGTTGATATGGAGGCGACCCAAGGGACCCTTGGGCGCAGTTGGGTCAGAGAACGGACCACCAGAGAAACTATGGTGGCCCTCATAGGGGATCATCGATGACGACTATGTGACACAACACCGGGCACCACGTGGTGAAGGTGACCTGCTTCCGGTTCACCAGGGAGGTGATGTCTCATAGTCCGTCTACTACAGGTAATGAGGACATGTGTTTGTGGGGCCAGCTCATGCTAGACACAGCTAAGCTGTCATATCCTGGCAGGGCGGCGTGACGCCTGTCCCCCCTAGCAGACCGGGCCTAGGATGGTGGGCCATACCACCAGCCCAACAAAACATTACCCCCACCCAGTGTTCTAGTCCCATAACCATGTTGGTGGAAGCACGCCCTTCAGGATGGTCCCAACATGACTGGGTTATCGAGAGACCCGTTGGGCTGGACCCTCGGCCAAACCGGGTCGGGTCTAGCTTGGCCTATTGGGCTTTAACCATGGGGCAGGACGTAGAAAAATGAACCTAACCCGAACCATATAAGGATGTGTACATCTAATTAAACTGAGGTATGTGGGACCTCTAGGCCGAGTTGATCGGGTCGGTATGACTGGGTTGGACCACACACCATCTCAATCAGACCTCTATTTACTAAAACACATGTATCTTGCAATCCTCTTGTCTGATTGATGAGATGTTTGCAGTGTTGTGACCGTAATGATGAGGAAGTTATTTTGGATCGTTTTTTGTGACTTTCATGGACATAGTGATGCGAAAAGTGGCTTTAGAAGAGTTTTTCTCAAGCATGCCACATATGGAACCCATCGGGTGCCTGAAACCTGATGGCTGCTCGATGACGACCCAGTTGGAAGAGGCTCTATGTGACTTGGAAGGCCCATGGTGGGAATCAGATCAATGTCACCTGGTAGACCAATGGTACTCAACAGTAGGAGTAACTCAGTTCATCTAGGGTGGGATGTGGCTCTATGTGACCTGGGAGTCCATCTATACTCATTAGAGGAGAAGTACTCCAACAACTGAGGTGTTTGATGATAAAGATGATGATGCAACTATCACTACCATAGAATATACATGGTGTGAGATGAATTTTTATTTGTTTTTATTCTTCATGATCTTATTTTATAATTTTTTGTGGACATTCCTTTTTTTTCGTGGACCCCTATTGAGTATTTCCTTACTCACCCACATACTGGCTTCACCTGCATATGTTGGGTCCAGTGCAGACGACAGATCTTTCAATAAGTTTGCTCATGGAGATGGGACCAAAGAATATGACAATACTGGACATGGTGGCCTAAGACTAGGTTAGGCCTAGTAGGACAAGGCAGAACATACATACCTGGTTCAACATCCAGTAGCTTCACTACTCCTACGATCAGTTGGGGCCTTCAACGGATGGCCATCGATTCCTCTTTTTGTAATATGCAATTTTAATACTTTTTTGGTTTATTATTATATTCAACTTTCATTATGTTGTATTTTGTAGTCATCCTTGTTTTATTATACATCTTTCTCACCCTTCCGTGTTTTGGGGCATGGTTGGGCATGTGTCTGCATATAGGTACTCCAAAAAATGCCTCCCACTTGTAGTTTACCTCTTTCGACACTATTTTGTGGCCCTTGGATTTTGAGAGGAGGGAATTGGGTAGTCCCAACATGGGACCTGGGGACGGGTGATGAGACTGAGTTCTTTGATTTAGTTTTCAGAATATCACAATTGTGAAGTATAGTTTTCTTAAACATATTAACTTTGTGTCCATTCCTAATAAGATGTATACAAAATTCGTTTGGATACTTAATTGTGGAAAATTATCATTTCCTTGGGAAATAGAGATATTCAATGAACATTAATAATAACCTCAACTCACCATAAAGCTTATCCCTAGTAATCCTTATTCTTCATATTTCCTTTCAAACTTCCCAAAGCCTCTTCTTGGATAAACACATCACTTGGTAGAGGATGACCTCTATAGAATTCCTCAATGATCCTTTCATGAGGTAAACCTACGTATTCATCCCATAAACTCAACTAAAAAGTGAATCATTGGCCATTTAACCATTTCCTAACAATAAAATCACCATTATAATTGAAGGTAAACCAAACAAACAGATACATTATAAAAATAATATGTGAATAAATTGGTCTATTATCATTTGTAAGACAATAACACCACACAAGATATTTGTAAACTCATAGAACAAGATAATTACTAGTCAAGAGACACTGTTCATATATTTACATTTACATTTGGACTTTCTGATACTCATGACCTGGGTTCTGAGGATTCTTAGTCATTACAATAAGAGAATTTTTCTATTTATTCTGTGACCTACGCTTCATAGTAGTTGATGAGAATGGATGCTTAATTCAGTTTTTTCAATATTGGGTCATGAAAGATGAGAAGGATAGAAAGTAGATTTAGAGAGACTGAGGGATTCGGTTTTCAGTGAAGTGACCTTAAGAGAAGTGATGTGATATGTATTTATCATTTAGGGAGTTCAGTCATTGAAAACACAAAAAACATGATGATGAGAAATAAAACAACATATAAAAAAAGAATTATATTTTAAAAAAGAAATTATAAATAATACAGTGAGACTGGTACAAGCAGTCATGGTGTTTTCATTATAGTGTGACTCTAACCAGTGTGACTATATAGAATGAGACAGTAAACATAAGACAGTAAGCTGTGATAGAGTGGGATAAGACAAAAATCATGAGATAGTAATATATGATTGTAAATAATGACTATAATCTATGAAAGTAAACCGAGACACTATACTATACACTCAAGGTTAATAATTCTTAATTCATCTATGATGCAATTCATCCTTTCCATATTTAATGGCTTATTGAAAATGTCAACTAGATGATGTTATGTGCCAATGAATTCTATAGCCATATTACCATTTTGACAATGATATCTCAAAAATTGATGTCTAAAATAAATATTCATTGTTCTAGAATGAGACACATGATTCATTGATATGTTTATAGAACTTGTGATATCACAATTTATATGAACATGACTGAATTGATATACATAGTTTATCAAAGTGTGTTTCATCCGAAAATTTGAGCACACCAACCACTAGTAGTTTTTTAGTCATCTTTGATAGTATATAATGCATCATAATTTTTGTTTCTTTACTACATCATTAAACAAGTGAATTTCAAAAAAAGTGACATATTCTAGATTTGATTTTGGTATCTAACTATCAACCACCAAAATGAGCATCAAAATAGAGAACTAAGTCAATTGTTTTTTCTTCTAGTATATAATAGTCATATTTTGTTAGAATATTTTAGGTATTTTAAAATTCTATTTAATATCATGATTATGTGGCTATTTATAATTTTCATTAAAATGAGGACACATATAAACACAAACTATAATATCATGCCTACTATTAGTTAAATAGAGTAAAATTCAACTCATTCCTCAGTAAGTGGCTTGATCAAAAGATTTACCATTCTCATTGAGATCTAACTTACAGATGGTACACATTGGAGTATCAGTATTTTTATTATTATTTATTTCAAAAGGTTTTTTAATATCTTTAGTATATATACATAGATTCAAAAATAATACCATAATTATTTTGAATGATTGGAATTCCAAGAATGAATTTTAGTTCCCTCCATCAAACTCATTTCAAATTCATTTCACATAATCATTGAAAAATCAATCCATAAATATTTTTTTGATGATCTAAAAATAAAATAACCATCATTGATTTGAACAAAAAAAACATCTTTATTAATTTATTTCATAAAGGGAGTAGGATAAATAATTCCTTTTTTAAAATCATTGGAAATAAGAAAACTACATAGTCTATCATAATCATATTTAGAGCATTCATTAAACAATATATTGATTTTGATAATTTGAAAATATTATATGGAAAATGAGGGTTTGTAAAAACAAGATTTTGTTCAACATAAATTTTTTCAAATATATACCATGTTTTTATTTCACTACTGACATCAATTTGAAATAGTTTGAAATTTAGATATACTAATAATGAAATAATAATTATAATGGATTCGAGTCTATAAACCCGTGAAATGGTTTGTTCATAATCAATACCTTCTTCTTGACTACAACTATGAACATCGAGAATTGATTTCATTCTTACAATTGTAAAATATTTATCTACATTATTTATAAACACCAATTTAGTTTCTATATTAAATATATCATTAGGCCTATCTAAAATATTCCAAACATTATTTCATTCAAACGAATTTAATTCTTCATTCGTAGACATCACAAACAAATTCACTATTAATAGCCTCATTGATGTTCATAGGATCATGTTGTGGCATGAAAGATTGATGTTCAACATAATTTCTTAGATAATAGTTATTATGTGTTCATTTATATATACATTTTAAACTATTGAATATAAAGGATGGTTAATAAGTTTTGTAACAGGTCAAGAGAAAGTGGTTCTTGTCACTTCAAGTTCTTTAGTAGGTTTAGGTACATTATGGTTGGAATCTAGAGAATTTATAGAACTGGATGTTTTTACATAATTCATGAAAACAAGTTCAAAGTATATCAAATTCATGTCCGGATATGACCTATCATCCTCAAGGATTTCGAGGGAGGTCTTAGGTTTAGGTGGATATGTTTTCCTCAGGTTTGACATGTACAAATTCTTCCACATATTTGGTTCACTTACTAAAGAAATTATATTCTATACAAGATATTGAAAATCCTAGTAAAATTATTCCACCAATTTTGGATGATATTGTTTCAATATTATCATTAGTATTGAGAATATAAACATTACAACCAAAAACATTTAAGTAATTAACATTGGGTTTTCTATTATTCTATAACTCTGAGAGATTTTTCTTATGAATTGGTCTAATTATGACTATATTAATAATATAACAAGCTATATTCATATCCAAAACCCAAAAGTAGATAGGTAGGTAATACACACTACACATGGTTCTTGCAGTTTGATGAAAGGTTCTATTTCTTATTTCGACAATTCCATGTTTTCTGATGTCCTAGGGGTATAAAAGTTATTAATATATCATTTTTATGAGAAAAAAATATTTAAACTCTTGGTTTTAAAACTCAAAAACATGATCACTTATTTAAGGATTTAATTCTAATACCACTATGATTTTCTACAGTCCTATCATTCTTGAAAACATGTGAAATAGATTCAATTTTGTGAGTCATCAAAAAGAGCCATGTATATCTTGAGAAATAAATTATATGAAAATAGTCATAGTGCATCCCATTAAGAAATTAAAATGTAGATGTTCCAAAAAAATCCATGTGAACCAAATAAAGAGTTTGAGAAGATGAAACATATTTCTTTGGATTGTAAGATATTTATTGATGTTTACCCTTTTGACAAGGAATGCTTAATTTATCATTTGGAAACTAAAATTTAGGAAGATCATTGATTATGCCTTTTCTATTAAGCATTCTAAGATAGTGTATATTGCATTTTCCAAGACTTCTATAAAAAATTGAAGAATATCTAAGAAAAACACTCAAATAAGATACATATTGGGAAACTAAGGAATCTAATTCATCAACATAAACATTTAGATTTCTAAATGAAGAAAATAACAATTAATTAATAGAATTATAAACATTGAAAGAATCATTATCAAAATTAAATAGAAAACCATTATTTTTTAATTTTGGAATAATTTTAAGATTATATTTTAATCCACCAACAAAAAGTACTTTTGAAATTAAAACAGAGTTAGATTTACCAATCTGACCTAGAACAATTTTTTTTCTATTATCATTATCACAAAAGGTGACATGCATAACATAAATCATTAACATGTTTTGAGGAATGAGTAGTATCATGTCATGTATCCTAAAGATTCACTGTTGAATCACCATGGAATTTTATAGGAGATAACCTGGAATCATTCCTACAAAAGGATCACACAAAATATGATTTATGAACCTAGATTTTATTTGATCCAGAAACATTTGAAATAATTACTTTGGGAACTCATAAGTTATTCATTGGTTTTTAATAATAAAACTTTAAATTTTTTTTATAATTAACTATATTTGGTCATGAGAATCTGAAAGCATCAAAATAGTTCCTAGTACTAGAACATGCATAATATTTATCCGCTTTATGTCCAAAAACTTTTTTTCAAGATTTTACAGAAATGTTCCTTTTTCCCAATTGTTATCTTGTAACAGTAGTGTATCTAGGATATATATTTTTAGCAATAATTTGTGTTATGTCAATATTTTTATTGGTAAATTTCTCTATACTCTATCAATTTACCATTAGATTTTCAATGTTCATTGTTTTCTTTATATAATTGTGCATTCTTTTACTTTTTGATTGTAATATCTGTTAAGTCAAAAGTCTTCTTTTGGCTTTTACATCATGTTTTGGAAATCACAAATATATTCTATGTCATGTTTTGGAAATCACAAATATATTCTATGTCATGTTTTGGAAATCTCAAAAGTATTCTATCATATGTTTGTAAATAACAAATTGTCTTTTATCATGTTTATCGTATCGTACGATGATTGATCGTACCGACCAAAACGTATCGTACTGACTCTGTCAAACGTATCGTACTGACTCTGTCAAACGTATCGTACTGACTCTGTCAATCGTATCGTACTGACTTTGCTATTCAGATAATCATTATTTGTTTTGGTACTTTGTCAAAAACTCTCTCTGCATATGAATCGTACTCATGTTTTACATTTCTATATATCTCTTATCCTAACGAAACGATGTCGTTGAGTTAGTTATATACTAATCAAAACGATGTCGTGCTTTCTGTTTCAATATGACCGTTGGAGGCAATATGACCGTTGGAACCCGAGGCCTATAAATAGGAGGTCATTTGAAGTTGAGAAAATACTGATGAACGAAGAGACTCTGTGAACTACGAAGATTCTAGAGAGAGACACTGACTTCTCTCATCAGCCTTGTGCGTCCGATCATCGTATCGAGGGCTTTCAAGTAATTGAAAGACAGAGGTGCCGATTACCTGCAAAATCGAGGGCTGCCGGGGATAGGCAGACAGACGAGCCGATCATCGTATCGAGGGCTGCCGGGGATAGGCAGACAGACGAGCCGATCATCGTATCGAGGGCTGCCGGGGATAGGCAGACAGACGTGCCGATAATCGTATCGAGGGCTCACCAAGGTGTTGGTGAGACAGACCTTTTATCCTAGGTGAAAGGATAACCCTTCTCTTTGGGTTAAAAGAATTGTATTACTTTTACATTTCCGCTGTTGTATTAGAAAGGGATTTGTATTGTTTCCTTTCTTTACTTATTCAATTGTAATTGTTTCAATTACAATCATTCCATTACATATTGTATTGATTGGTTCTATACGCTTTAAGGTAGAAACATTCATATTTGTTTTACTCTGATTATTGTGTTCACCTTGAATACAATTGTTTTGCTTTACAATAGTATTACAATATATCATACCTTTTACATTCAATACAATTGTGGGTGTTTGTATTTGTATTAGTTTAAAATCTTTTAAACTAATCTCTTTGTTACTAAAACTCAAGGTTTTTAAAACCTACAATTCACCCCCCCTCTTGTATTGTTCCATCTAATAGACTTTTATATCAACTATTCGATCCAACAATTGGTATCAGAGGAGGTTTTTCACTGATTTGTATTACTAGATTTATTTCTTATTACTTTCTTAAATACTTACTACACTAACGTGTGGAGTGGAAAAGTTGTTTTTGTTATATTAGATGGCAGGAATGAATATCGGATCAATAGATAATCTGAATCCTTCTAGACCACCAATCTTTGATGGGAATGATTATGAGTATTGGAGAGATCGTATGAAGACTTTCGTCATCAATACTGGTGTAGACAATTTTATTATGCTTACTGGGGGTTACAAAATTCCTGACAAAGAAGTTAGTACTTTCACAAATCAAGAGAAGCAAGAATATCAACTGAATTACAAGGTACGCAATACTTTATTATTTTCTATGACCAGGAATATATATAGCCAGATATCTTCATGTGAAGCAGCCAACTGTATTTGGAAGAAATTAGAAGTCACTCATTTTGGTACATCCAAAGTTATAGAAACAAGGAGAGCAATGCTTCGAGCAGAGTATCATGGATTTGTTTTTCCTTATGGAGAGCAAGTATGTAAAGTGCAACAAAGGTTTATGACAATTGTCAACAGATTACAATCTATGGGAGAAAAAGGTCTTGATGATGAAGCTCTTGTTGATAAGATTATAGATATTATGCCAAATGAATGGGAGTCAAAAAGAACAGCTATTGATGAAAATAGAAAAGTTTCCCAGATTACTCTTGATGAACTCTTTGGAACTCTTCTACAGCACGAGACAAGAATGAAAAGAGATGCTGATTTCAATAAGAAGAAGAATGGGAATGGAAGTGTAGCTTTTGCATCTAAAGCTAAAACACCTGAAAGAGTTACAAGGTCTAAATCCAAGAAAGTTGTTGTTTCTGATTCAAGTGATTGTAATCTTTCAGACAATGAGTTAGATAATCTTGCTCGGAGGATGAACAAGATTGTGGGAAAGAAAAATTTTCAATATAGATTCAAAAAGAAATATAGGAAAGATAGGAAAGATTCAGAGGTAACTTGTTATGAATGCAAGAAAGCAGGACATATAAGGCCTGATTGTCCTTTACTGAAGAGGAAAGATAGAAAAGAGAAACACTCTGAAAGAAACAAGAAAAGGTTTTATAAGACAAAGAAAGGCTTGAAAGCAAATGATACATGGAGTGCAAGTGGTAGTGCTTCCTCAGATGATTCTTCAGAATATGAGACGTCAGGACAAAGGAATATTGGACTTCTAGCCAGACTACCAATTGAAGATCATTGTCTCATGGCTAAGGTACACAATGCTGAAGCTGTTACAAATGTCTCTTTAAATGCAAATTATGTTGATAATAAATATTATGAATCTTCAAATGATGAACCCTCATCATCAGAAGATGATACTTTACCTTCTTTTGAAGAAGTCTCTAGATTTGCTAAGTTACTTGAAAATGAAAATTCTAAACTCAAAAAGAGATTTGAAAAGGAAAATTCTAGAATTTCTATTTTGACTAAAGAAGTATCAGATCTTTCTAAAGATCATGATGGGAAAACTTCTGATTTTGAAAGTATTTTGAAAACCCTTGAGAAAGTCAAATCTGAAAAAGATAAACTTTCTAAGGATCTTGAAACTGCTATTTCAATGAAAAACATTTTAGAGTCTAACTCTAGTTCTAATTCAAATGTTTTAGAAAACAAGAATTTGGTTTTAAAACTAAAGTCAGAGATTTTATCCTTGAAAAAGTGTTTGTCAAACTTTACTCATGGAAAATAAAACTTTGATAGGATGTATTCTCAAATTAGACCTTTGAGAAATCGTTCTGGTCTTGGTTTTACTTATTCCAAACCTGTTTTTAGTAATAACTATTTTGTTCCTCAAAAAACCATTTTCTGTTCCAAGTGTCAATGTGGTGGACATTGGAGAAGAGATTGTTCTCTTAACAAAACTCAATCCTTAGGATTTCATAAAACTCATTTTGCAAAACAAATGTGGATTCCTAAAATTCTTTTATCTAATCCTTCTGGATCCAAACAAGTTTGGATTCCGAAAATCTAATTGTTTCTTTTTCAGGAAAACGAGAAGTGTATCAATAAGAACATTTGGTACATGGATAGCGGTTGCTCTCGACATATGACTGGAAACAAAGATTTCTTTGAAAAGGTTATCAAAACAAAAGGTGGAAAAGTTACCTTCGGAGATAATGCTTAAGGAAAGATTGTTGGTATAGGTAATATCGTTTTTCTTGGAAAAGTTCTTATTTCAAATGTTTTGTTTGTTAAAGGTCTTAAGCACAATCTCATCAGCATAAGTCAATTATGTGATGAAGGTTACCTTGTGAATTTTAGAAATGATAAGTGTCTAGTTCACAATTCCAAGGATGAATTCATTCTATCTGCCCATAGGCAAGAGAATGTTTACACTATTAACTTAGAAGACCTTAGGAACCAAAACTTACCTTGTCTAAGTGTAATAGAAGACCAATCGTGGCTATGGCATAGGAGATTAGGACACTGTAATTTGAGAAACCTAAGAAAACTCTCAAATAAAGGACTTGTAAAAGGGCTACCGGATCTTAGATATGATTCTTCAAAAGTCTGTGATCCTTGTCAGTTTGGCAAGCAACATAAAACTAGCTTTAAACCAATTAATGAAGTTTCAACTTCTAATGCATTACAGCTTGTGCATATGGATCTGTTTGGTCCTTCACAATCTGGAAGCATTGGAGGCAAATACTATGTATTTGTTTTAGTTGATGACTTTACTAGATTTACATGGGTCTACTTTCTCACAAAGAAATCTGAAGCCTTTTCGTATTTCAAAACTTTTAGAGCCCAAGTTAAAAATGAGAAAAACCTACCATTGATAACTATTCATAGTGATCATGGTGGTGAATTTCAAAACTCAGATTTTGAAACTTTTTGTAGTAAGAAAGGTATTACTCACAATTTCTCAGCACCAAGAACTCCTCAGCAAAATGGTGTTGTTGAAAGAAGAAATCGTATTCTTCAGGAAATGACTCGAACCATGTTGAGTGAATACTCAATTGCTAAGCATTTTTGGGCTGAAGCTGTAAGTACTGCCTGTTATACTATAAATCGTGTTTTAACTAGACCATTTCTTAATAAAACTCCTTACGAGTTATGGACTGGCCGAAAACCTAAAGTTTCTTACTTCAAAGTTTTTGGATGCAAAGTATTCATTCTGAATACAAAAGAAAATTTACACAAATTTGCACCAAAATCTGATGAAGGAATCTTTCTAGGCTATTCCACAACCTCTAAGGCTTATAGAGTTTTCAATAAAAACACTTGTATTGTTGAAGAAACAGTACATGTAAAATTTGATGAAACTAACCCTTTTGTTTTCAACCAACCCAATCCTACATCCTCGGATGTGTTTTCTAAAGATGTTTATCAACCTTTGTTAGAAGAACATTCTGATAAGGAAAATGTTCAATAATGTGTTCCTGAAACATTTACCACAGAAGATTTTCTACCATATGTTGATGAACAGGTTTTACAAAACCAAAATCAATTGTTTCTTAGGAATCATCCCAGTGATAATATCATTGGTGATATAAATCAACCTGTAAGGACCAGAAATTCCTTAAGAAATGAAATAGAACATCTTGCTTTTCTTTCCCAATTTGAACCTAAAAGTCCAAGTGAGGCTTTAGGTGATGATGATTGGATCAAAGCAATGCAGGATGAACTAAATGAATTTGAAAGAAATCAAGTCTGGACTTTAGTTGAAAGACCTAAAGAAACAACTGTAATTGGTGTAAAATGGGTTTTCAGAAACAAGTGTGATGAAAATGGAATCATTGTAAGAAATAAAGCAAGACTTGTTGCTAACGGCTATAATCAACAAGAGGGAATAGACTATGAAGAAACATATGCTCCTGTAGCTAGACTTGAATCTATTCGCATTCTATTAGCCTTCGCAGCATATTTCAATTTCAAACTATTTCAAATGGATGTCAAATGTGCTTTTTTAAATGGTTTTGTTCAAGAAGAAGTTTTTGTCGAACAACCTCCTGGTTTTCAAGACCCAAAACATCCTGATCATGTCTTTAAACTTACCAAGGCTCTATATGGTCTTAAACAAGCCCCTAGAGCATGGTATGATAGACTTACAGGATTTCTTTTACAAAACAATTATAGAAAAGGTACAGCTGATCCAACTCTTTTTATCAAAATGGAAAACAAAAATGTTTTGGTTGTCCAAATCTATGTTGATGACATCATATTTGGATCAACTCAGAAATCTTTAACCGATTCTTTTGCAAATTTAATGAAATCTGAGTTTGAAATGAGTATGATGGGTGAGTTAACATTATTTCTAGGTTTTCAAATATCTCAAAAACCAGAAGGAACTTATATATCTCAACATAAGTATATTAAAGACTTACTCAAAAAGTATGGATTTGACAAAACTAAAAGTATTAGCACCCCAATTGGTACCTCAAATACTCTTGATCTTGAGGAAACTGGGAAACCAGTAGATCAAACAATTTTTAGAGGTATGATAGGGAGTTTGCTATACTTGACAGCTAGTCGACCCGACTTGATGTTTTCTGTATGCTTATGTGCAAGATATCAATCTAATCCAAAAGAGTCTCACTTAAAGGCCGTAAAGAGAATCTTTCGGTATTTAAAAGACACTATGGATTTAGGACTTTTCTACTCTTCTGGAAATGATTTTGTTTTAAAAAGTTTTTCAGATGCTGACTTTGGTGGTTGTAGAATGGATAGAAAAAGTACATCTGGAACTTGTCATTTCTTAGGAGATTCTTTGGTTTCTTGGTCTTGAAAGAAACAACACTCAGTAGCACTCTCCACTGCTGAAGCTGAATATGTAGCAGCTGGAAGTTGCTGTGCTCAAGTATTGTGGATGCAGCACACACTCACTGACTATGGTTTGAGTTTCTCTAAAACTCAAATTCTGTGTGATAATACAAGTTCCATAGCTCTTAGTAAAAACCCAGCACATCACTCTCGTGCAAAACACATAGATGTTAGGCATCACTTTCTTAGGGATCACACACAAAAAGGAGATATTGTTTTACAATTCATCGGAACGCAAGAACAACTTGCTGATATTTTTACAAAACCTTTACCTTCCGATAGATTTGAATTTATAAAACAGAAGCTAGGAATGATTACAATAAAATAATCATTCATATCTACTTCCTGTTTTACATCTCTCCTAATAGTAAGAAACTCCTCGTAGAAAGGGGGAGGACATTTCTTTATGTCTTTATGTTTCTGATCTTTAAATATTTACTCTCTTTATATATGTTTCTTTCTGTTTATAGTACTGACAGTTTTATTGTTTCATTTTAAGTTTTCCTGTTTATCGTATTGACCATTTCAGTTTTTCTGTTTATCGTATTGAAATTCTTTTCCATCGTATCGTTCAAAAATTTTGTATCGTCCGATGATAGTATTGAAATTCTTTTCCATCGTACCATTCAATATTTTTTGAATCGACCGATGATGGTATTGAAATTCTTTTCCAACGTACCATTCAATAATTTTTGAATCGACCGATGATGGTATTGAAATTCTTTTCCATCGTACCATTCAATAATTTTTGAATCGACCGATGATGGTATTGAAATTCTTTTCCATCGTACCATTCAATAATTTTTGAATCGACCGATGATGGTATTGAAATTCTTTTCCATCGTACCATTCAATAATTTTTGAATCGACCGATGATGGTATTGAAATTATTTTCCATCGTACCATTCAATATTTTTTGAATCGACCGATGATGGTATTGAAATTCTTTTCCATTTTACCATTAAATATTTTTTGAATCGACCGATGATAGTATTCAAATTCTTTTCCATCGTATCATTCAATATTTTTTTTGTATTGACCGATGATAGTATTGAGATTGTTTTCCATCGTACTGTCGGTTAATGATAACAACTATTTTCCATCGTACGGTCCGACCATAGTAATGACTTTGTTTTCCATCAGCATCATGTTTTTTTTCCTTACGATTGTTTCTTTGATACTTACCAAATCCAGCAATCACCTTTTGTTCTCCGACAGGTATCTTTTTCAATTTTTATTTTATTTTCTTTCTTTGTTTTAATCCTAACCATTGATCTGGTATTATCTAATCTCGACCGTAGAAGTTCAACGGTCATCTCTTTTTTTGCCTATAAATACCCCCCTCCCCTCCCCAAACCCACATTGATTGTTTAGGAATTGAGGCGAAGCTCTGCTCCCCCAGCTATAAACAATCGTACGATCTTCTCAATCGGCATCATCTTTATGTCTCAATCCTCTGCCAGCACTCCCGCTGAAATGTCTTCAAAGACTTTTACAGAGAAAGACTTTCACAGAGAAAGGTTAGTATCCCGAGAATTCTTCGATATGTACGATTCTACAATCAAGAGGATTATTTTGTTTCAAGGATGGGAACATCTCTGTGTGGAAAAGCCTGATACTCAAGATCCAGTTCTTTTTGATGAAGTTTGTCAATTTTACAAAACCGTGTCTTTCGACAAAGATATGACTATAAACTTCGCTGTGTACGATAGAAAATTATCCATGTCTGTGAAACAAGCGGCACACTTTCTGAACGTTTCTATAGAAGGGGATTCATTCTGTCCATCTCACAAACTACCAGAGGAAGTTGGTACGTTTAATAGAGAGAGTGCTGAAAAATCATTGTTTGTTGTTAATGAGGGAAAGAGGAAAGTTTATCATCTTTCACCGGACAATCGGTTTGTCACTTTATGGATGAAAGGTTTTCTTGTCCCAAGGAAAGGGGATAGAGAAACTCTTAAAGTTTCTGATGTCTTTATGCTCGATTATCTTGTGAATATGAGGAAAGTGAATCTCATGGGATATATTTTTGAAACCGTCAAGAATGTCAAGAAAGGAGGGATTAAATCCCAGATAATAATGTATCCAGCCATCCTTACAAAATTCATTCTTGAGAGTATGAAGTTTTGTAACATTCCTTTGAAAGGAAAACCTATGGATTTGTGGCCGTCTTTCATTAATAAGAGTACGATGAAAAAGCTGAATGTTTGTTTTGATTCAAATTCAAAACTTTTTGTCAGAGATGTAGAAGCTGAATTGCCTGAAAATCAATCGGCACTTATGCCAGCCAAAGACAATCAATCCGCCGGTGTTACTCAAAAGTCTGATCCACAGACTAGTTCAAAGCCGAAGAAGAAGAAGACGAGGTACAGTAAGGAAGATGTAGCCAAATGGAGAAAGGACAAGGAACAGAGAAAAGAGGGTGATCCGAAGTTTGGTCTTGATCCTGCTGAGGCTTTTGCAGAAAGAATAAGGGTAGAAGAAACCCTTCAAGCTGAAAAGAAAAAGAAGACTCTTTTGAAAAGAAAGGCTCAGGACTTTGATATTTCTAAAGTCTTGAAAGCAGTTGAAGATGCTAGTGCTCAACTAACTGTGGAAGTACATCAAGAACCCATCGTACAGAGTTTGCCTGAGAAAGAAAAAGGAAAACAAGTGATAGAAGAAGTGGAAGTAGAAGAAGGAGATTTTCTGTTAGAATTTTTTCAAAGTTCAAAGAAAAGTAGAGAGGAATCGCTTCAAAAGCTGAGCGAAGGTGTTCAACAAACTCCTCATGCCGATCAGGAAAAATCTTCGGACAGGATGTCATCTCGAGAAAAGCAAGATGCTCAATCTTCTCAATCTGATAAAGTAGTTGTCATTAGTGACAGAGTGGAATATGAAAGAAAACAGAAAAAAAAAGTGAAAGGGAAACAGCCAGTTGTTGATTCAAGCAGATCGTATGAACTAGCATCGTACGATGATGATACTGATTCAGAGCGTACAATCTCTCTCAAGAAGAGTGATTACATTGTTCAAGTTTTGAGAAGGATGGAGAAAACCATTCCTTATTTTCCGAGGCTGGAAGGAAAGATTGATTTTATCACTGAAAATCAGGGAAAGAAGTTTGGATCTGTAAAAGAATTGAGAAAGAAAGTCTTGTCTGTTGAAGCCGATCTGAAAGTTCTTTCGGAAAGCTCAGTTGCTCATAAGAAAGCTTGTAATAAGATGACCAAGTGGTCATAAAAAACAGAGAGCTCAATCAATGACCATGAGATTGCTATTGAAGATATAAGAAGGTTATCAAATGAGCTTGCAATTGCTTTCAACAAGCTTGATAAAGAAACAATTGAAAGGATGAACCTTTTGTCGTCTCAAAGAGCCGATGTTCCTTAAGTGAAAGATTTGCAAGAGAGGAGGAATTCTTTCCAATCTGAATTCTCGAAGGTTTCATCTTTCAAAGATGAAATGGTTTTACTGAAGAATCAAAATTCCGAGTTGTCCATGGATAACAAGACTCTGCAAAACAGAATTGATACCCTTGAAGAAGTAATCATAGTGCAGGAGGAGACCATCAGAAATCAAGATCAGATTTTTGCGGATCAACAGGAGCTTCTCAAAACTCAGGGTGAATCAATTTCTGAAGATAAGAAGGAGATCAAGAAGATGAAAGCTGTGCTTCATGAGCTTATAAAAAAGGAGAAGGAAAGAGAAAACAAATGATTGTTGTATTTGTTTCTTTTGGGACTTGTTTGTTTTGTAATAACTCTTATAATCCTTTCTCTTTTGTCCATTGTCTTGTATTACTTCACTAACTCTTCCAGACAATTTGAGATTCCTCCTTTCTTTTTGTAAATCACAAAGGGGGAGAATATTTACAAAGCAAAGGTTGTTTTACAAAGGGGGAGAATGCATTACAATGCTCTTAAGGAAAATCTGAATACAATCCTTAGGAAAGTCAATACCTAAGGGGGAGTTAGTTGTATTCAATTTCTTATTCAGAAGAGTTTTCAATAACTCAGGGGGAGATAAGTTTTTCTTGTTTCATTTACTTTGTGTGTTTGTGCTTTCCAAAAAGGGGGAGATTGTTAAGTCAAAAGTCTTCTTTTGGCTTTTACATCATGTTTTCGAAATCACAAATATATTCTATGTCATGTTTTGGAAATCTCAAAAGTATTCTATCATATGTTTGTAAATAAGAAATTTTCTATTATCATGTTTATCGTATCGTACGATGATTGATCGTACCGACCAAAACGTATCGTACTGACTCTGTCAAACGTATCGTACTGACTCTGTCAAACGTATCGTACTGACTCTGTCAATCGTATCGTACTGACTTTGCTATTCAGATAATCATTATTTGTTTTGGTACTTTGTCAAAAACTCTCTCTGCATATGAATCGTACTCATGTTTTACATTTCTATATATCTCTTATCCTAACGAAACGATGTCGTTGAGTTAGTTATATACTAATCAAATAGATGTCGTGCTTTCTGTTTCAATATGACCGTTGGAGGCAATATGACCGTTGGAACCCGAGGCCTATAAATAGGAGGTCATTTGAAGCTGAGAAAATACTGATGAACGAAGAGACTCTGTGAACTACGAAGATTCTAGAGAGAGACACTGACTTCTCTCATCAGCCTTGTGCGTTCGATCATCGTATCGAGGGCTTTCAAGTAATTGAAAGACAGAGGTGCCGATTACCTGCAAAATCGAGGGCTGCCGGGGATAGGCAGACAGACGAGCCGATCATCGTATCGAGGGCTGCCGGGGATAGGCAGACAGACGAGCCGATCATCGTATCAAGGGCTGCCGGGGATAGGCAGACAGACGTGCCGATAATCGTATCGAGGTCTCACCAAGGTGTTGGTGAGACAGACCTTTTATCCTAGGTGAAAGGATAACCCTTCTCTTTGGGTTAAAAGAATTGTATTACTTTTACATTTCGCTGTTGTATTAGAAAGGGATTTGTATTGTTTCCTTTCTTTACTTATTCAATTGTAATTGTTTCAATTACAATCATTCCATTACATATTGTATTGATTGGTTCTATACGCTTTAAGGTAGAAACATTCATATTTGTATTACTCTGATTATTGTGTTCACCTTGAATACAATTGTTTTGCTTTACAATAGTATTACAATATATCATACCTTTTACATTCAATACAATTGTGGGTGTTTGTATTTGTATTAGTTTAAAATCTTTTAAACTAATCTCTTTGTTACTAAAACTCAAGGTTTTTAAAACCTACAATTCACCCCCCCTCTTGTATTGTTCCATCTAATAGACTTTTATATCAACTATTCGATCCAACAATATCATATTTAATAGTATAAGTGAGAGTATTTTTTTTCTTAAAAGATTTAAATTTATCTTTTAATTCATTGATGGTGTTCTCAAGAATTGTAAAATACTAATATGTTTCATCATTGGCCATTTTTTTCAAAATTACTTGCATCTACAAAATATTAAGAATTTCATATAGGAGACTCAAGAGTTTCCCTTGATGTGTTTATCATCAATAATATATTGGATTTGTCATATTTTTCATTATATGAATATTTTGAGTCACTTTATCTATAATCAAAAGAACTCTATGTTTTTTTTAGTGTCCATTTTATTATTTCAAACATTGTCCAAATATCACTTATTATAGTTTTTTATGGGAATTCTGCATTTACATGTCCTCTTTTCTTACATTCGTAACAGACTATTATTCTAATATTATAACCTTTCTTCTAATACCTTTTCACGTTACCCTTGTTAGCTAATTTACCTTTGTATTTAGGCCTACTAAAGAATTTATTCCTTCTAAAAATATTCTTAAATATTCTATCTAATTGGGACATTTCTTTATCAATGTAAAATGGTGAATATTATTTAATTTTACTATTATAATGAGTCTATATCCTTTCATTTGACTTCGTTTTGGAAGTTATGGTTTTAAATGCCAATGACTTTATCATTAGATCATTTTCCTTTTCGTTATTGACTTTAATTTATTCCTCCCACATCATTAAGATACCAATCACCTCTTTTAATAGTAACATTATCATCTAACAAGAAAATATAATTTTTACATAAGTCCATCAATATCTATCTAGTAAGCATATGAGTATTCTCACGATTTTTTCCATGGTTGTATAATAATTTCATATGGAGATAATAGAATTAACAATTTCATTAAACCTGATTTACATTTTAGAAATAGGATAATCATGATTCATTTTCATGTTATCATATTTAATAGTATATTTGTCAAGAATTAATTTCATAAAACAAGAGGTTCCGTCATGGGAAAATGATATAATGTACCAAATTTTTGTGGATATTTTACATGCTGAAATCATATTAAACTCATAATCTCATAAAAAAATTATAGGGAATTCGTGGATTTTCAATTATTATCATTCTTATGCATGGTTGTATCATCCTTTATTGGTGCATTTTAATTTTAATGTTCTGTGGGGCATAATTTTTTCAATTTATGGATGGAAGTATTTTGGTAAAATCCCCTTCTAAATTATTAATCATGAAAAAAATATTAAGGCTTTTAATAAAACACAAATTTATAACTATAACAAATTTAATGATCATTAAAACCCTACTAAAATAAAGGTTGAATAATATTTCAAAATAGATATAAATTTTTTAAAACATCAACTTAAAACCGACCATGAATGCCAAATGTTTGTAAGAGTAGGATAGTCAAGAGGGGGGTTAATATAGTTATATATAAATATATATTAAAAATTTTATTTAATAGTTTCCCAAAATTAAAATATAACTGACCAGTAAACCAAAGTATTAAAATTAAATTAGATTTTCATTTCAAATATTTTATCAGATGATTGATAAATTTTTAGTTATAATAATATCAGATATTGAGATAACTTTTGAAATTACTATAATAAGGAAAAACATTTATAACTATTATTCATTACAAACTATTAATGTAAAATTTAGTTTCCTGAAATATGTGTTAAAACATGGAATGACTAAATTGAAATACAAATCAGATGAAACAAGTCGTTCAGTCTCAAGCTAATTCCAAAACCACTCCACATGGTGGTCACATTTCACAAAGTAGTATATATATATAGCTTTGATCCACACCCTCGACCGGGGTTAGAAATAGTACAGAAGACTATACATGTCTCAATACCTCTACCACTATTATTCATGGGAAAACTAACAACCAGGTTACACATGCCCTCTTCCACAATTATACATGGGTGAATGAAATGGTAAAATGATATTTGAGGGAGATTATATTGTACCCACCAGTTTAGTGCATGAGAAATTTTTTTAATACCAATACAGACACTGCATAATGAAAAATAAAAAAATATACAATGGAGAAAATTGTAATGATATAGAATATAGAGGGCCCCTTTGAGTTAGGGAAATGGTGTCTCTAGTAAGAGTGTCTATACCGTCATCATAATGTATGAATGGTGTCTTGTAATAATGTCTTGGAAATGGTATCATTGAATTATTGTCATGTCCTTTTCAATAATATAGAGTCAGTAGCAAGCTTACTATGTCACGAATTTTTTGAGAATCTGGAACGAGTAGAAAAAATTAGATTTCATAGGCATAGTTAAACATCTGTAAGATTCCATAGGAAGTAATCATTATAAAATGTATTCTGATTAATCACAATCACACTAAAACATAATATAACAAGATTAATCATAGCTCATAAGTGTAAAATTTAATTTATGATAGTTTTAACATGATCTTGTGAGAGTTTATAAAATAAAAGTCATAAGATTCTAAAACTTGATTTATTATTACGAAAACATGAGGAGTCAAAAAATATACATAGACACTTATATTTCATTTTTTATATGTAAGTTGAAACTGAAACATTGTTTATGCGTACACATGACTTACTGTCTCCATGAATGGAGTATTCCATTTTTTACATCATTATTCTATAGATTATTTTAATATAAAAATAATGGTAATAAGTGATATTTATATAAATATTTACATTTTATAAATCATCATATAAATATTAGGGCTAAAGGTAATACAAATTAATATTAATCCGAATAAAAAATAAAATATTACCCAAAGTGAAACCATTACATAAGATCATTTATAAATGTGTAATAAAAAGTAATAATAAAAAATGGAATTATATATAAAAATATTACTATGTAAATTATTTATTATAAAATATTATTTATTATACTGGAATCTATAATGATTACGACGAGAGTCGAGACACAATGTAATGATATTTCATCACACTTTTTATTTCTAAGAGGTACATTGTATGGTCACCACACTATCATATTTTCTGGTGTATGTACTAACCACAATTTTTATATTTCTGTATTATACATATATTTAAAGGAATTAACATTTTCATTTTATTTTCTCTCTTTCATGGTTATTTTGTTTAAATAGTTACCAAATCAGTGATATTATTTTGTCTCAATTTTCCCTCTTTGAGATCCATCTTTTGTTATACACCTCAATTATATCTACAAGTGTATATAATTCCATTAAAAACGATACATAATTAACCTACATATTTTAATGATATTTTTTACTGATGTTATTTTCTCTTCTTACATAGAGAATATGATCCCATCTTACAAAGTGACAAGAGTTTATGGAAAAAATATCATCTCTTTTCGAGTTTGATTATGTTTATGTTTCCATTGATGAATTTTTATGCTCCAATTATGAAGAAATTAATTAATTATATTATCCTCGTGTTATTAATTATATATTAATGTAGCTGTGCAATTTTACACACTTTTGTATATAAGAAAGTTATTATTGTGTTTTTATGAAATCCTGACTTCACCATTTGTTTAGTCAAAAATATATGTTCCTTCAAAACAATGTCTCCTAAAAAGGGTTTCAGTGAATAATATTCTAATATCATATGATCATTGGAAGTCTTTTATTCCCTTTTCTAATTTTTCAAATTTTTCTTAAAGAAATATTCTTGTAACATTCCGAATGAAGAAATTTTCTACTCTTTTTACCGGGAAAAAGGAATATTAATTTACCCCATTTAACAAGCATATATTTATCCACTATAAATCCTTTGAAGCTTCTATTTAATTATTCATGGTTATTTTTAATGAATTTTTATATGTGATTTGACATAAAATTATTTTCAAAATTATTTTTAAAATCATTTTATAATATTTCAAGAAAAATGGGTTTTTAAATTTCCAATCTTCTTTTATAATTTTTCATGGAATGTGGAGTAATATTTTTTATGTGTTGTTTATAAATGTTTAAATTATATTCATGGTAAATGGTTTTCAAAACGTTTTCAAGCATTAATTATAATTTTAAAAGGAATTTTCACTGAATTTTATTTTCAGAACATGTTCAAGAACTATCTGTATGATTTCAATGTTTTTTCAATGAAATTATTTTCAAAATGTTTTCAGGATTTATTTATATATTTTAACAATTTTTTAAAATTTTTTTTTAAAAAATTCATTCTTATTTTATATGTTTCATGGAATAGTTTTTCAAAATGATTTTAATTTTTCATTATATGTTTTAATGTTATTTTCAAAGGAAATTATTATCAAATGATTTTATATATTAAAAAGACTTTTTTCAAGGACATTAAGACATTTTCCTCATGAAATGATTTTGTAATATATTTCAAAATTATTTTACATCTTCGATAAAATCTACTGATGTTACACATAGTATTCTGAGATACGATCTAAATGACCCCTTTATATTCTCTCTATGAACGTTTTATACATAATGAAACGATCATTATGAAACATTTTTCTCTTTCATATGTTTTTTGATTATGATGTCTATTTAAATTTCATGGGTTATATGTTTATGAAATATGTGTATCATTCATGAATTGTGGTATTGATTAAATGATTGTCAATCCTTTATATTTTCCATAGTATATTATATTTTTTTATGTTTATGATACCCAATTCATTTCATAGGATAAAATATTATTGTTTATGAGTTTGTGGAACATTTATCTATGATTTCATTATGAGATGGGTGGGACCTATATCATCCCTTATTATATTGAGTACTGATAAATGTTTGATGATAAAAAAGTGTACATGGGAGGACATACCAATCCCGAAACAAGAGGGAACAAAGTAAAACATCCCATTCTTGAAATAAGAGGGTGTATGTGAAAAACTATAAAGCCCGAAACAATAGGATAAATGAGAAGAAATCCTAAACCCAAAATAAGAGGGAAAATGAGAGGAAATCCCAAGAACAAAATATAACGGTACATGGTAGGACACACCAAGACCTAAACTAGTTGCTACAAAAGAGGACATCATAAAACTAAAGTAGATATATAGGTGATTATCCCAATACTAACATGTTACAATTTCCTTGGTTGGCCTATTTGAAATATGATTTTTATATGGTTATATTTTTTCAACAATTGCATATTTTATTCATAAGTTATTCTTCCATGGATTATGTTATTTTTTTCCTTAAAGTCTAGGTTGTATCGTCATCCAATATTTATTATGATCTATAATATATTAGGTATGATAATCAAATGTTAATATTATATTCCATATTATTTTCTTTATATAATTCTTATGAATTTTTATTATTTATCGTTACTGAGCATATGAGCTCACCCCTTTCTTATTATTCCTTTATCTTGGTTATAAAGAATGGTTTTATGTAGAATTACTAAATGTGTAGATCTAAATAAGAGATGTTTAAGATATTTCACCAAGATAGAATATTTTATTTCTAGGTTTCACAATACACAAACTATTATAGTCCTCGATCTGTTATATTTTAAATGCACTAAATACTCCTATAAAATTTAATAATAGCCATGTATGTTATGTTTGGGTCCCTCTTCCTAGTCCAATAATCCCACATAGATTAAGATGTTTATCATAAATCATGTTACTCATTCAATCTCTTTTTAGACATCAGTTAATTATGCTGCTTCTATCAGGAAATTATTTTATGTTCATATTAGGGAAGCAACATTCCGTTATTAGAGTAGTCATGATGGGAATTGATGTCATGTATGGATGATGATCATTTGGAACACCTATATTCTCCTCATTAGGTGGCTACTTAGGGGATTTGAAATCCTAGATGTACCATGTCATTCATGAGGTATCTTATTATAGAGGATTTCCTCCAATGTTTTTCTTGTCTTCTAATGTTTAACATGGGGAATTGATTCATTTAAACATCAAGAAGAGATGAATCAAATTGATCAAAAAACATATGAAGGAGGATCAAATGGGCACATCGCTTTTTTGGAGAACCTGGATGGTTTACTGATCATGAGTATCAAAACACTCAATTATAGCATATATGTGGTGGTGCATCATATAAAGAGAATGTTTCACACCTTGAAAGTTGATCAAGACACCACCATGGGATTATAAGAGAGGTTGACCCCAAAGAGTGGTAAATTAGATGAATAAATCATAATTCACATGGGGAGTTGATATGAGGTGGTCAATAACATAAAAATAATGTTCCATAAAAACATGGTTGATCTGAGCACTACATATGAACGATAAAGGAGGTGAACCCAAAATAGTGGGACACAACATAGGTTGATCATAACATCCAATAAGAGTAGATCTGAGGAGGTTTAACTCATGAAGATATGGTTTCAAACTATAAAGGAAGATCTAGACACCACTGAGGGTGGATCAGGGAGGTGGACGCCAATTATGGGAAAATTAGAAGGATATATCAGGAAGCCTAATGAGAGTGGATCTTTGTTTGTGTGTCTCATGAAGATAAAGTTTCACACCTTGAAGGATTATACGGAAACCACTAACGGATGATCTGGGAGGCGGACCCCAAAGATGGGGACACCAAATTGATGGATTGGAGTGCCCAATGAGAGCAGATCTTGGGTTTTCATTTCAGGAAGATAAGTTTTCTCACTATGAATGTCGGTCGGGAAACCACATAGGGAGGTTTAAAGAGTAGGACCCCAACAAGGGGACACTAATGGGATGTATCAGAATGAACAATTAGAGTTTATCAAAGTTAGTCTGTCTCATGAATAGATGGTTTCACACAATGAAAGATGATCTAGAATCCACTAAGGGTGGATCATGGAGGTGGACCCCAACTAGAAAGAAACATGGTAGATGAATTAGAATACCCAATGAGTGTGGATCTAAGGTGTTGTGTCTCATGAAGAGAAGGTTTCACATCATAAAGGATGATTTGGAAACCACTAAGGGAGGTTATGGGTGGCAGACACAAAATAGGGGGACACCATATGGATGAATCAGAACTCCCCATGAATGTGAATTCAAGGTGGTGAATCTAAAGAGAAGGCTTCACATCATGAAGGATGATTTGGAAACCACGGACTATTGATCTCGGAGGAGTCCTCAATGAATGGGACACTATATGGATGTATTAGAAAGCCCAATGGGAAAAGATACAAGGTGTTCCATCACACTGAAGAGATGTTTTCACACAATTAAGGATGATCTGGAAACCACTAAGGCGGGTCAGGAGGTGGACCCCAAATATGGGGACACTAGATGGAATGAATTAGAATTCCCAATGATAGAATATCTGAGGTGGTGCATCTCATGAAGAGATGGATTCACATCGTGAATGTTGGTCATTACACCACATTGGGAAAATCTGCTTGGTGGAACCAATATAAGGGACACTATATGGATGGATCAGAATTCCCAATGAGAGCGGATCAAAAGTAGTGAATCTAAGGAATATAATATCTCATACCATGAAATATGATTTGAACACCACTGAGTGTGGATCATGGTAATGGAATTCAAAGAGGGGGAAACCATGTTTTTACATTGGATTGTATTGATACTTAGGAAGGATTCCTAAATATCATGTATATGATATAGGTATCAAAACACACATAGTTCGAGAGGACATGGTGTGGGGTATACACATGGATAGTGACCCATCATAATATGATTACTTTTACTTGAATGAGCGTGGATTGTGTGGAAATTATGTCTAGTTATCTTTCAAGGTGTTACAATGGAGAAAATGGGATGAATGGGGCTTACACACAGATATTTCTCAGACATTACTAAGTGCGGTGAAATGAAGAATGGGAATTATATAATAAGACAACCCATGGTAGATGGTATTCCCTCACCATGAAAGGATCATGGTATTGGAGCAGATGGTTTGGGTGTATGTAGGGTTTTCTACAAGAAAGAGTTGCATGACCCCCCTGAGATGTTGCATCCTGAGACAGAATTTTGATGGATGATGGGGGATGGATAAATTAGATGGAATGAATGGGATGTATCCATCGTGAAGATGATGGTGTTGGTATTAAAGGTTAAGAAGTTTTATATCATAAACCGTCATGTTGAAATAAATGTTGACATAGTTATGTTGGGGGAATTGAGTAACCTAAGGATACAACACGTGAAAATGAATGCATGGGTAGGTACATGAAAGAAAAATTAACTCCAGAATAGGGAATGAACCTCAGAAGACATAATGACCTAAAAAAAGGTCGGGATGGGAATTGATTATGATATTGAACCTCCAATAGCCTTTTTAAGTAGCATGTATTATAGGAAGGGATGTAATACCATGTATCATAGGATGGAGGTAGAGAGTCTAGGAATACATAAGGATAGCAAACCAGAGATATTCCAGCGTCTTATCCATGTTTAGCGGCTCTTCACTAGATTATCAACCTTTGTTGTATGGGTGTGATATGTGTAGGTATTATTCATGGTTAGAGGCCCAAGAATATGGATCAAAAAACCAAAGGGTTTGATCTATGAGGTGTGTAACAATAAAAGAGATGTAACATTTGCAGGGGGTATCCCTAGGATGGAGCACCAAAGAAAACCATTGGTTGGGATTTAACATCAAAGAAGCTTCATATGTACCCAAATGGGATCAAAACCCATGTATTTTGGAGCATGAAATTTACTATCTGGTGGGACAAGTGAAGTGACATTAAATAGATGAATCAAATTTATTATGGGGAGTGGTGGGATTGATCCCCAAGGAGGCTTCATACGTACCCAGTTTAGAAAGAAGGGATAAAATTCTATTTAGTGCAAGAAGTGGTGGGGATAGATTTGGGTAGAACACAAGGCCCTTGACCTGTAAACATGATTAGGATTATTCATAGATAGAGGCCCAATGACGTGTTGGGGATTACACATGGTCATAACCTCACAGATGTTTTATTTTCACCATTAATATAATATCATGTGAGTCATGCTTTGTATGAGAAACAATCGGTAATACTAGGCCTGGCCATCATGTCAAGAAAGATGCATCCATGAGAGATGGTGTGGGGCTTAGGCATGGCTATCGGCCTAGAGAGATGGATATTGGGACTTATTCGATGAGAAAAACCTGGGGGATCTAGTACCATGAGAGAAGGTTGACGTTCCAATATTTTTGCGGGAGGAATATCTTATTACTGTCGAATCTAGTGGGTGTGGATAATGGCCATGATGGAACACCCCATGTGCATTACACATGGCCATACTACATTTTAATTTCATGTTATAATGATCACTGTGATTGGATTTTAACATATTATTTCTCAGTAGGGGAGGATTATATCTTCACCCCTTGTAAATAAAGGACATTATACCTTTATCCCTTTGTGATGGGATGACACCCGCAATTCCAGATGAAAATGGGTTGGAGGAGTGTTCAATTGAGTGGTCAACATTAGTGTAGATATGTGAAAAGGAAATAGATATTATCATGCCTATGTTGATAAGAATGAAATATAGAAATGAAACTTTAGAATCCACATGAGGAAACCCAAAATCTCTATGAGAAATCCTAGAGGGCTTCATGGAGGAGGTGTGTGCAAGATGTGAGTGTTTCGTGCAAGAGGGGCTCAAACACGTAACTCTGGAATGAATATAACCAATGGAGCCTCTATGAAGGATTGTGAACATGATCTAATGTTTACATGTAGTATGAATCGGTGAAAGAGAAATTAGTACTTCATAAGGGGTATGTCTTGTGGACAAGAATATTATTTTGTGCACACATGGTATATGAACAAAATAAATGAGTGAGGTTCAAGCCCATGGGGGCCCATCCAAAGTTGGACCTATGGGGGGCCTATCACACAGAATATTGTACAATGAATTCATGAATTTCAAATAGGTACATAATGGGTTTTATTGCATGTATGTGTGAAACATTTAAAATTTTGTAGCATTACCCATCAAAGGTAGGGGAACCTTTATTTATAGACGATAATGTCAGTGGGATAACGTAATAAAGTCAACATGGAAGTGGACCGTTGATATTGCATTGGTCGCAAATGGAACTTTCTTGTCGATTCCCTTCCAATATCCATACGTAGCCACTTATGGATGGACATTGTTGAAGATAGACTTTGAAGTCACATTGGGCATGCAAGGGACTTGAGTGTATATTTTGGCCTTGAGTGAAACCTTCCAAAAATACACACAAATCGCATGGGGTTCCATGAATTTTTTGTGCAGTAGAAATATGGTTTCAATATTATTAAATCTATCAATATATTGTCTCACATGGCATTCAACACCAAACCCCACCCCTCTAAATCTGAGTTGAAAGGGGACCAGAATGTGGGGTTTTGATGTAAACAATGTAGATAACAATGCATTTAATGTGACACATGAAAAATTTCAAATATGGTTCAAAAGGTTCCTTACAAGCACATATAATAACATCTCAAAACCTATAAGTATGTGGTGGGGGATTGTCATAGTAACTTGACATTCATTAAGAAACTACATTCCCTCTCATGCATATATGTTGTCATTTCCTATGAAAAAAACCCATGATTGATTGTTTTTTTCTATGTGGATTTTGATTCTTATGTGTTTTATGTTTTCTGAATTTCTCATGGAGAACGTCTAAGATTTTGTGAAACCTTCTATATTACTTGGTAAATCTAAATATTTCACGCGATGCACTTATTACCTACATAGCTAGACCTGCATGGATGGTGAGTAGACCACTGTTGACAGGTGGGAAATAGTTATGATTGTGAACCCTCATATACTCCATGAAACAAGTGTGCCACCATATTATTAGATGATCCTCGACATGATGATCCAGATCAGAAGGATATTTGTCTAAAAAATAGCCTTCAACAATAGATCGTAGGCATTATGGATGAAGTGGTCATTCTGTGCATCAAGGCTGAATCACCACAATCATGTGTCACACGTGAAAATATCCATTCATGCTAAACAAATAATAAAATGGAAACACTACTCAAGATAGATGGGTTATTTCCATCTACATACCAAACCAAAAAACCAGGATATTCATGCGGAGTGAACATATGGCTGAAGAATTTACCACTCACTACACAATCACATTCCAGAATATCATCACTGATGAAACCTTGTGATATTAGTTGGACTATGACATGAGGTATGAGAGAATTTCAAAAGCTATTGGGCATGGGAATATTGGGTACAACTAACATGTGAAGATTTTCAGGAAGATCTTTGAAACCTCATGTTGTTCGAAGCCATGTGGACGTCACAATTCCACATTTTTCATCAACATGAAATGGTGCTGTAGTTTCTCAGCTATAGGTCCCCTATAACAAAAACATTCCACATGCACCATAGATAGGTTGGTATCATTATGTGAGATATCTATTTAATTAGATTTTTTCCAGTAAAGGGACTTTAAAATGATGAGTTGCTACCAATAGAGAATAATTAGGGAGAATAGAAAAGAACTCTAATTTTCACCTATCATTTGATGGACATGGCCATGTAGATGCTAAATAATAATTACATCCTGATAGAAATCTCCTACCAAGCATGGTTCAGTCTATTTTCAATGAGAGATAGGAATGTATGGATTATAGGCTGAGGGAATTAGTTCCTAAACACATTGTACAGGAGCAAGGTATGATCATATTAGGTGGTCCAAGAAGCATGAAAATATCAGACAAATGGATTCATCATAGATGAGATCATAGAACCATATATAATATACAATACTTATCAAAGTGTGTTGTTACATCCATTATAGAACACACGGATGGGGGTCCATTCGAGGATGTTGGTAATAGTCGTATTCATGGATGCCCATAATATAGATAATCATTGAGTGCCTGTAATAAAAAAATGCACACTGTCCTAGGGTGAATTTCAAGAGGAGGTAAACCCAAGATATTTTTTAAAACAATCTAGATCCTCTATGGCTGGGTTGGAGTGCAAAATGGTGGATATCAAATCTATAATTCCATCCATCCCCCAGAAAATGATCTATGACTATCATTATTGAATATTGCTAGGGTATTGCCACTGACACTCAATGAAGAAGGGATCAAACTCCAAATTGGATGTCATGAAATATTCAACCTCAACTAATTATTCACCCTAGTAATCCAAATGGTGGATAACATATGAGGTCCAATTGAGCAGAGGAATTATTTCTAGAGTATTAAGGAATGTGTGCTATTATTCTGGATTGATGGAAACAATTTTGTTTGAACACTAAATTCCAATACACTTTTCTGGACAGACTGGGTGCCTGAAGATAATTCTAAAGAAAGACTAAAAAAGGGTCTGAGAGGAAATTTTTTTTTAAATCGCTATCTATGGATCATATTCACAACATACAGCTTTGGTGAAATAATCATACTACTTCTCGCTGATGTTGATTCCAGTGTAGCAATATATAATACTGATAAATGTGTGGCAGCATATTTGGAAGAACTTATGTGAAATCATATTCCTCAAATCAATGTGGTAATTACGGATTCATGGTGATAATAGATAGGGTGAGATGGAACTGTAGAAGTGAGAGTGGAGTAAATATAGGGGCTGGGGCAGCATGGGCTTGAACCCTTGTTGTAGGAACGTCACAATGTGTGTCCACACAACCACTATCAGAGGTGGGGTTTTTCAAAAGAGGGTGTCATATACTATCTATTGAAACACATTGGATACAATAAAGATACATACACCAAACCACTATATAATTAATCACCCCCGCACTATTGGCCACCTAAAAACACTACTCTAATTGGTTTGCCTAGAAATTCATTAACAAAAATTAACACGAGATGGGATCCATCTACAAAATATTGAGATTTTATGGGTTGAAGATAGGTGGATTTTAATTGGTGACATGAATATCTAAATTAAATGAATGTTTATTCATTTCAATGATGTATATATTAAGATCCTCACCATTGGGTGAATTTCATGCTCTACCAAGAGAGTGGCCCGAATGAAGTGCCACCCGAGGATGATGGTGATAAAAAATAAGAAGAATAAGTTGAGGAGGAGATGGAGGGGATGATGTAGAAAATGAATAAGAATAATCAGTTGTTGAAGAACCTATATATGAGGAACCCTAGGAGAAAAAACTCATCACGGTAGCCTATGTGAGAGTAAAAAATTGATAGTATCTAATGAGGAGCCTGCTGAATTACTAAAAATATATCTCGAAACATATCTCACATGGACCCTTATATTTATAAAATTTGAATACAATAATGTAACACTGCCTAGTTCAATAAAATTTTGGTGATGACCAAGGGTTGCTCGTTGAAGGAGATGAGAGTCTGCCAATGGTCACGAAAGGAACTCTCCCTAAGCCCTCATTTGGGGCTGAGTAAGGTGGTGGAACAGTTTTGGCTGAAGAAGTTAGAGGTGAGATAGAGGAAGGGTATGGTGTGACTATCTATGTATCCTAGGATGTTGAAATATTTCATAAGTATCCATTTATAATCATTTATAAAAAAAGAGTTTGGTATCTTTGGTGGTTGATGGTCCCACATTGACATAAAAACCTAACATGTCTACTGTTATCTCTTGTATGTGTCTATTTTCATTATCTCTCACTTCTTATTTGTGAACCAGGAAAACAAAGGTGTACATTCCATGAAGTTCTAATTAAACATAAATCCTAATAAAATGATGTGATTAGGACATTTGTGGGGCCCTTTCAAAGGTTTTTCCTGTCTGTGAGGAATCAATCATTCAATTCAATCCAACAATATCACATAGTTAGAAGGATTTCATGGCCACATGTGATGCTACTATGATGGAGGAACCTGAAGTTGGTGGAGGCGAATTTGACAAAGAAAAGATGATATAAGAGGGTCCCTTTCATGCCATATATCCCAACCCCTTAGAAATGATGGTGGAGGAAGATATTTCCTCTAATGGTTTAGTTATAATTATAGAATATAGACCTTCAAAAGCTGAAAAACTAGATAATACTAATCCATAAAAAGTAGAGAATATCTAAATGACACAACCCCCAATTATTTTGTGTATAATTAATTTCCTTTATAAATCATAGGTTGATTGGCTATGCCATTTGGGGCCAAACTGCCCTGGGATGCAATGTCTCTATGCTGGAGTGGTGGATTCTAATAATCATCATGGGATGTTTCAGGATTAACTATTTCCGAAGATGTGGGGGAGAAGTTAGTACCATGATTTTGCATGATTCCAAAAAAATATGAGAACGTCCATAATCTCCATGAGTCAAAGAAGGAAACCCACCATCTTGATGAGCATATGGACAAGAATTCTCTGTTCATCATTAATGAATCAAAACATGTCAAATTATTGAAGGCCCAACTGATATAGGGAAAGGGGTAGCTATAACAGGCAATCCATCTAGTGGATATGAGTAAAGATTAATGGGAACATATGATGAATTATGCTAATGAACATATATATATTGATTTAGATGAGGCGAATGAGATCATGAAGTTGCATGAGATTTCGGAATCCACAAGAGAGAAATTTTCATTACTGATGCATTATATGTAAGGGATAGATCCCTAAGGGTCGTGTTTTGTCCACTAATATGAGCTATGAATTTTCTTCCTTTCTTTTTAATTTTTAACTACATGCATGTGTACATTTCCTACATTAATTACTATAACTGAACCATATCTATGATGTAATTAATAATCAATAACTAATTTCATGTGAGTCATGACTGGTGTGAGAAACAATGGATTTATATATAGTTGTTACCTTTGTATGATAGCTTCATCAAACCATTCAATACACTTGGTTTTCTATTTTTGACTGACCACTAATAGTCTCTGTACTGAGAGAGGCTGTGACTAGAGAATATGGCTCTCATAATAGTCAATTTTCTATCCCCAATGCACATTCACACAAAAGTGGGATAATTCCAAGGGGGTTAGAATCAATCCTAACAAAGGAAATATTGAAACTTTGAATCAAAAGCCGAAAATAACATAACACAGTGAGAGAGGGATGCTTATACAAGAGAAATACTCAACATATATGAAACACATTTTCAGTATTGCTATCCTGATATGGGGACAAATAGTCAAGGGTTGACCATTTACTGCATACAAAAGATAAGACATATCTAGAATTGTCATATGATATCTTCTAGATCATTGGCCTTGGATGTTAGGTGATCTAAAGAGGCAAAAGACCAGGCCATTAGGGTGTTCATCCATGCATGATAGGAGATGTGGATCGGAATAATGGGAACACAAAGTGTTGAAAGGGAGTGATGGAATGTTTCTAAGGATTAAAACACTATTAAAATAACACCATCATGTCTTGGAGCACATTGGTGCTGGATATTTGGTCTGAACAAGAATAAATCATATCTTACAAGGATAGGATTAATCTCTGATGTCACATGAAAATTGAAGACGTGAACAACATGGTAGATTACTAGCATTGTGGGAGTGGACTTCTTAGACGACGACCTATGACTATATGCATTTTTACATCATTCATGTGAGGAATTATAATTGTATAATTTACTGTTATGTGATCTATACATCTCAAAGTTTATCATCTTGTTATTAAGATGTTTCCACATAGATTAATGTAAAGCATCATAGATCCCAACATCCAGTTTAGGGTTATAGGTTTGGACGATGATTTTTATTTATATAGTGTTTTCATAGAATGAAGTATAATATCCTTATATGAATGAGCCCAAGTATGCTTGAACACCATCCAAACTCTTAGGAAAAGTTAAAACGGAGGAATATTCAATAGTTATATTGGATTCATTGTATATGTAGCTATGAATGTTTTATTTATCCATGTACGTATAACCCATTCATAGATGGAATAGTTAATAGGAATTTCATGTATGTTCTTTTGTTCTTGTCACTATTTTCTTGAGTGTCTGGATCAGGATGAAATGTCCAGGAGACTTCTCATAGATAAATCTCTATCTCGGTCCTGAGAGGTGGCATGGTGGATGACTCATTCCAAGGGTGATGCCATCTTCTTTGAGAACACCACAATGATGTGTTGTTTTTTGAGCATCTTGGACTATTATGGAGTATTTTATTTTTATATGACATGACATGACTATGCATTTAAACATAGTTCAATATTTAATAAACAATTTACCATCTTGTGAGACCAACATGATATTTGTTTATGGTCATATAACTGTGAAAATGGTGTCATGAAACTCTTCTATGAGGATATAACCTATCTAAGACATGTAATATTATATGTTCCATCCTTGGTGTGGGATCCAAGATGTGATTTATGACTTTACCCATCATATTGGATCATATAGAATGGGAATGTAATTTCATGTTGGAAAATCTCGAACATGCCATCATTCCTACATGACATGCGCAAGTGCATGGAGGGACTCTACCAGGGGTATTGAAGATACACAACAACTAAGGGTATTATGAAAATTTGAATCAATGTCTCTAATACCTAGGAAAAAATGACTGTGGTGTAATTATGTGGATAACTTCTAACCTTGATTGAAATACAACATATATATTATTTAACCTGTAATGGGAAAATAAAAATGAGATTACGTCACTAACCTTTTCACAACATGGGAACAATACCAAAATTCCATTCACAATCTTTTGTATCATTTACCCAAGATGGTATGTGAGTCACGAGGCTAAGCACCATAACGATAGGCGGTCCCTTCGAAATGAAATATGATGGAGATCTAAATAAACTAAAACTTTAATAGTGGAAGTGGATTGGGTGAAATATCCCTTTTAAATATAACATTCCATGCCTCACAAGACTACATATCGAATCATGCAGTTGTGGAACTTCTATAGTTGGGATCTAATCTATCATCAAGACTGAGAGGTTTTTCTATTTGATTAAAGGTCACATTTCTCAAACTGAAAGCTCTCCGTTTAAGGTCATTGAATGCAGTCTATATGTTCCCAGTTTAACATAGCGTGCCTCGTACATACCCATGCAGTTTAACATCATGTGGTGAGAAATAACATGTCATGTATTTAGTTTTCCTGGGACATGAAAGGATAAATGAATGGTGTTTTAAATAACCCTATGTGAATGATGATCAAGGATATCCACACAATAGAATCATTAGGATCGATCCCAGAATAAGAAATGAAGAAATGATTCATGTTTCTAGGGATAAGACATGGGCCAATATGTATGAGCATAACTATATAACCCATAAGGATTGGAATCCATCCATGCATTGTTCCCTAAATTGCATGGTGAGTGACCAGTTCCAATCGGTGCAATATCCTCTCGAACAAGAAAATTGTGGTTGTGACATAATTTATTATCTTTGGAAATATGACACACAAAATCTTAGTTTTTTTTCATGGAATTTAGGAAAAATAGAGGGGAGACCTTCAGTGTGGTTCAATGAGGAAACCCAGTGTGAATGAGGACCTTGGAGATCCACACCACACCACACATTCCTAAATGATATCCATGACAAAGGGGAATTTATGTGACTATATGACTTGTCTCATGGAAAAAATTTCCAAGCATCACTATATATCCCATAAGGATGGGAATGAATCTATATGTAGTTGTTGAGAAGTGGATTATTAAGGTACCAATTCCAAAAGGGAAATGACTTTCCAGATAAAGGAATAGTCATGAAATGTAGTTTATAGTCATAAATATTATATATAGATTGCACATATCAACATCATATATTGATGAAAGTATCTATTGTTCCATTTATCATCATTATATGAGGATGTTGAGGATCTTAGTTTATGGGCATATAGCTCAAACCATAAAAATGAGTTTTTCAAGGGGATGTGTTTATTACTATGCCATGATGTGAATGATGACAAAAACGATCCACACTAAAACACACATTCACTAATTATATCCCTCGTGTAGATTTAATTCACAAGGAATATACATGTATGATCATTTTAGCATCATAATTTCAGGACCTAAATCGTAGTTGAAGGTTATTGAGTTTGAACAATAATACAATGTATTTCTTCCATGTGGGTACATACCCTACCATGACCCCAAATACCATGTGTTCAATGTTCAGTGTATGAAACAAGGGGAAGAGAGTATTATTATGACATATGGTGATACATAATAGGGGAATGAGGATGTCAAGTTAAGGATGCCCAAATGATGATGTTCATCCTGGTGAAGGTGCAAACCCACACTTTGGGATATCACTGAGGGTGTCAATTTTATATTAGGAAATAAGGATGTTGATAAATTTGTGAATAACAACGTACGATATTTGGGACACAATGGGGGTTTTGTAATTATAGAGGATAGGTGCTGAACTTTTTCAAAACACACCATATGTATCGTGTCACATTGAATGGGAATAGATGAATGAGGGCTAACTGCAGACCATGTTCAAAATATGGGATCATTCTAAAAATTCAATTAGAAATATTCTGGGGAATTGTTATAAGATGGTGTGTGAGAAATGAGTCTAGAAAACATCCCTCTAATGGGAACCCTTTGGCTTGAATGATGATGGAGACAAAATAAATAAATCTTTGAAGTGTGTATATGATTGAGGAAATTTCCAAGTAGAATCTGGCACTCTATGTCCTACACCATAGCATATCTTATAAAGTTAATGAGGCATATCATATATAAGGATCAAATCCTCTTCATAAGGGATGAATCTGTGAGATAGGTCATGGATATGACATAGCAATGAACTGATGCCAAATGTAGTAGATGAGGTATAAAAAAGGATGATAAGCCTGGGGATGGACCCGATGAAAAAAACATGGGGCATTCCAATATATTCCATGAGGATGGGAATATGGCCACATGTAGTTCTCAAATCATGGTAAGTTTAACATTATGTGGTAATGGTGAAGGTTCCACATGACCAGTACAATAGGATATTAGTTTATGTTCAAAGAACAAAGACCATCCAATGGTTCCTTTTTAATAAATATAAATGGAATGAAGAGGTGTTGAGATCGACATCAATGAGAACCATGGAGGCATGTCACCATACAATAAATGTCCAAGGTATGGTTTGTTAAATTGTGGTTCTACCCAAATAAATATTTTCCAGGTGTTTCTAAGGATCCCATAATGATGGGAATCAACCATATGTAGTTCCAGAACTCTATGTAGTTTAACATTGTGTGGAAGGGATGATGTAAGGAGGGGAATTACTGAGGGAGGTAAATGGTGCTATAATTATATCCTAATGTGAATGTTGATTATGGAGGTCTCAGCACCACACCAGACACTCACATAGGAAAACAAGATAGGTAATTTGAAGGAAACATATGTCTAGACTATATAAAAAAGTATACTCCTTCCTATATATTTTATAGGTATTGAAATCAATCCATACATAGTTCATGAACTCCGTGTAGATTAACATCATGCATTAAATATGAGGGTTGGTATACAGTTTATCATAACTCATATAAGACCCTTGGAGAAATTTATACCAAATGGGATGTACATGGTGTGAAAAAATACACCTGACAAGAATGAAGATCACAGAAATTTACATCATACAATGCATTATAGAGATATATCATAGAAAAAAAGGATGAAAGGATGAAAATTCGGCTGGTCCCAATGACTAAATGTATGGTAATTATTTTTTATCATATAAGAATGATAATAAAGTGTTACATAGTTCTGGAAATGGCATGGTGAGTGATCAATACCAATGGTGGAACCCTCTTATATGAGGAAACAAAGGTATTGTGCAGTTTATCATCATTTGACCTGGATGGAGTAATAGTTTAAGCAAAATATAGGATGAGACAATTTATTATCATTCAGGATAATTTGGAAGAGAATTTTTATGGTCTTATAGATGTGACTGTAAATTCTATACAGTTTAACGTCTTACAAGTAAGACACATATGCTTAATGTCATGATATAAGGTTTCAACCCTACACCACAGGCAACCGAGGAAGAATCCATGCTATAAGGCTAGTACACTGAATTGGTGGTAGGGGCATAAATGAATTGTCTAGGTGTTTCTACATATATCATGGCATGGTAATCAATCCATACATAGTTATTGGATTTTTTAGATTATAATAATGTGGTAAGGATGAGGGAGATCTATGTTTGTGGTTATATAACTTGGACCATGAACGTTTTATCATAATATGTGATGTAACAATAGTTTAACATCTTGCTTGATGTGAGTTGTTATGAAATTTAATGTAAATACACTACGATGAAGAATATATTTTGAAAATTACTTCTTGTGGAACTTGGAATTGGTGGAAGGAATAACTCTCTCTCCATCCATAGTGAGCAAAGAGTATACACAGTTAGGGTGATCATTGTGAATGATATATTGTCATATAAATTAACACTCCAAATTTGGTGTTTTCCATATTGGTATCATTAAAATTCATAGATCCAATATCATATCAATTTGAAATAAAGAGAGGATATGAATTTTCTTATTTATAGCTCTTGCTATCTCGTTCTTGTCCCACTCCAGGTTACACATGGCCTGATGATAGGTCTCATCATGGGAATTAAACATAACTAGAAATAATTTTGTTACTCTATATTATGTATGATGTTTTTAGAATGCGATATAGAGTGATGGATATTTAATATCAAAGGGCATGGATTCCACTTTTCTGTATATCATGGGATATGGGGTCACCTAAGTTGATTTTTGAGTCGTTATCTAATAATCCCAGAGAGCATTTGGGAGCGAGTTTTGAAAACCTCTTCTTATATTTTCCCATAAGATTCTACATAATTTTACAAAATATATTATTTAATGCCCCAATATATTCATCTTCATGTGAATGGTAGCGAGAAGTGTGGTTGGGATAGATGGTGTACTTGGCATAAAATTTTTTCATCTTAGTTGGTCAGAAGTTGGATTTCTTATCATTGTTAACAGTGTGAGGGACTCTGAATTGATGGATGATATTGGTGCTCATGAAATTGAAAATTGAAGAGGGCATGACCTCCATGAAAATAATTTCCTCTGTCAACATGAAAATGAAATATATTATTGTTATAATAAATCTATAGGGGTGCGCTCTTGATAGTGCATATGTTCCCATGACATTGAGTCCCAAGACTATGGAAGTCCATGAATACATTGTGGTATGAATAGGATAAGGTTTTAAATACATGAAGGTGTCATTATTATAACATGTGGGGAACATCATGGTGAACTCAATGGTGTCATGGACCTTTGTCGGAAAAAAGTAGCCCAACCATTGAATCTAGCGAATGAGTTTCGACACTAATTTATGGGATCCACTTGAAATGGAATGATGTTACTATATAATGGAGGTCATATCATTTCCCAAAATGAAATAGAGGATAATTCAATCATAACCATGTTTTTTGATGTTATGTTCAAGGATGAGACCGATATGGATGGCGAACTTCACTATAAGATGATGGATTCACTCGTGCTCGACTCTATATTTAAGTATGATTTTTGGCTGGAGGAACACAACAAAAATAATTTTCCAATCATAGATTTATTCTGATTCATGACTGGTGTTTGGAGGTCACGTAGTGGAAGAATTTATAGTAATGTGGCTTACCATTAGGTTTTCATCATCATCCAATAAAAAAATAGCAATGACCACACAATTCAGCATGTAGATAAATAGATAATCTTGGTAAATATCTACAAGAGAAGAGGAAAAACAAGAAAGGGCATCAGCATGACCCTTTTGTGCATGGGGAACATGAGTCCCCTCATGTGGAAAATGGAGCTGAGCCATCAACTATTGAACATTCTTGAGAAATGGATTTATTTATGCCTTTATGATGGTATAATCACCATGGATCTTCCTGATGACTATCTCAGAGACCCCATTCACATTGTGGTGTGGAACATCACATTTGTAAGATAACTCCAGACCAATGATGATAGTTTGATACTTCCACTCATTGTTAGTGCATCCCTCTGACATGAATAACATATACGGAAATATAGCTTGTGTATCTATGATGAGGAAGACCTTTATGCCTACTCTATTTAGTTGGGGATCATTGATCCTCACTCAAATTAGTCATAGGGAGGCATCATCAAAATTAATCTTCCCAAAAGGAATAATATTATCCAACAATAGAATGACCTCATCTAAAAAATAAGAAACATGTGAATTCTCATCTAAGGAGGAAGGATATCTAGAATGTTTTCAACCACTTGAACCTTGATTTCATTCTGCGGGATGAACCAAATGTAGAATTTATAATGGATCATTTCCCATGGAGCTAGAAAACCTATAAAAAATGGTGATTCAGATGAATTTATAGCTCATCCACATGGGATACCAACTATATATCATGATGGTATAGATAATGTCACAAACTCTTGATAGAATAATATTTTTTATATATATTAATGATCATGTGGATGAGATTAATAAAACTATTATCCATCACTTTAATATTCTTATAGTTAAGAAACGAACAATGGGATTGTTCTAGGGTGGTCACAAAATGGACCATTATATTTTTGAAGATGTATGTAATCAATACTTTTCAAAAATACAGTTTGATATCCTCAAAAGTATTCTTTCCCACCTCATTACATTGCTAGATGACACCATTCTCTATGATTATTTAAAAGTGAATACAAATTCAAGTCATATTCTCAATAAGGTGTCATATATATGATTTGTGTCTTTTAAAGACATTGATCTTTTGATGGTTGCTCAAAGAATGAGTCTTTCTATAGTCCTTGACCTTCTCAAGTTCAATCTCAATACTTTTATATCTGAAATGAAGCTATGAAACATTTTTGAAGTAACCCAAAATGGACACATCAAGGGGGTCAACTTCATATGGAGGGAGTGCATGGAGTAGAAAACTTTCTCATGATCTATTAAATTGTCCAAAAAAATTTAGGATTTTACCACCAAATAATTGATATAGAATCTTACTAGCATCCAGATGACTAGTTTGATTATATGGTTCATGGAACACAGCTATGTGGATCCTTCATTCTTCAATCTGAAAGGGAATTAAATCATATAAGAAAGTACCGTACGATTCCCTGAAGGTATTGTAATCATCATATTATGGGTTTATCTAAATTTGATTGTACCTGTAATATCCTTCCATGATGGATAAGGCTTGAAATCTGTTAGTTGAAAAACTCATCTAATCCACCATATGAAGAGGAAATTCATTCTTCAGAAAATGACTGCTGAGATCTTAGAAATGAATACAAACACTGATTTATATATTATTCATCCTAATAGGAATAATTTTTTTTCGCCCACCCAGGGTACTAAAGTTCCATGAAAATATTAGTTAGACGATCTTATCAACTTCAGCCTTGGATATGGGACCATGTGATCAATGCATCTTCATGGGAGGTTGTTTGAACCTGTTATGAATTACCAAGAGAATAATGTAGTGGATGGTGGTCTGAGGTTCTTGTATTATAATCCTTTCATAACTCTAGATTAATACATCATGATTATACTTTAATAAATCCAAATAATATTGTTATTCTTTGGTAGATATGGTTGCGATAATCTATAATGGTCTCAGGTCTTCTTGAGTATAATGATTCACCCATACAAATTCATTGATGTTGGTGGAGACACACTGTTTGAATGTGTTAGGAGCATCTTCCATGTCTTCCTCATCATCTATGATATGTAGATCAATGATAGTGGATGGTTCATCCATGTTAACATTTCCATGAGGAAAATTGCTGTCCTGATGGGTGGATGCATAACCTTCACTAGGAGAATCTAGTGTTGAGACCATAGAAAAAAATTTTGTCGAACTGACCCCAGCAAGCCTTTGACCAAGGGGCCCATGATTGATGACTCCAATGTAATTTTGGTGGGTCAGACTACGAAAACTCATCCAAGACTAGTGAAACTAGTAGGTGTGATGTATATCTGTATCCATGGGGAAGACATCACGATACATAATGTGGGTAAATGGATCTTTTTTCCCTATGTCCTGTTATATATTTGAGTATGAGATAATATTATAGTGTCCGTTGTATCAGAGAATGTTACTTACCCTAGTCTCATAATATATAAATTAATGTCCCTTGTCTATGTTTGTGTCCTCAAACTAGTTAATATATATAATGAAGGCATCATCCAAATTGATCCATGGGTCAGACATAGTAGTAGTGAGATCAATTTTATTTTTTTGAAACCGCTTATCATTTCTATTGTAATAGTCAATTTTTGTGTAGTGGGCCTCACAAGAGGTAAACAGAGACACATAAATGTTGATCGCATCCACATGACCATTGAGGAATTACATACGGTATTGGTGATATGAATAGTTAATAAAGGCATACATATTGAGCCCAGACCTTCTCATCAATGAATTATAGGTGTTGTCTTGTGAGACGTCCATGAATTCATTTTAAAAAACTGTTCCCACAAACTGGGTCAGTAGGTGAATCCTTCAACACAACCAATGCACAGTCCTTTCATAACCCTTAACTGTAATGATTGAGAGACATATATATTATTCTGACAGTCCTATCTTACAGATAATCAGTTTCGTGATGATATTGATCATATAGACAGTGTCAAGAATCAAATAGAATATTTCATCCCATTATGGTGGCTAGTGAGGCATATAGGGAGTATATTCCCATGTATATGAAAAAGATCATATTTTCTTAATAATTAGACAATGGATGTCATTATGATCGTTTGAATTCTTAAACGTGGTAATCCTCTTCAATTGATTGTTTTATTTCAAAAAGAATGTGTCTTTTAAAAGACGATGTGAGTCCCTTACACGTCTATTCTAATATGTGAAAAAGCATATGGATCTATAGATTTTAAAGAAAACTAGAACGATGTTTAAGAACATTTTAAATTATTCTTGACACATATTTTATCCACAAGAAGGTCACCCATCAGTAGGATGTATCATAGACAATGTGGATGGTCAAACTGATAGATTCTAGATGGTACTAAGGATATCCATTACTCAATTTAGGAATAGTGAAAACATACTACCTGCTAACATTCATATAACTAAAATTTGGACACATTTGGGCATGGATGAAAATGATGAGGATGCAGTGGTCTTTCCTAATTGATTATAATGAATAGTTGTGGTAGAAAACCTGCTGATATTGGATGATATGGCTGCACATTTTGAGAACTATGATGATAATGCTATCTAGTGTTGGTATAATTCATGATTAAGATGGATGTGTTTTACTCACTATTCTAAGGGTTCACATGTCCTCACTCTCATTGATAATGGAAAATACAAAGAGTATCATGAAGATGGGAATGACATTACTCATCATTGTGAAACATTTAAGGATTCATTAGTATAAATGTATGAACTAAGGAATAATCTTGACCATATCCCACGGAAACATCCAATACAATGTTATTTTTTGGGGCGAATCCCATATTAGGGGGAGTGAACCTGGAAATAGTGTACGATGAATTCGACACCGATAGAGGGGGTATTCTATCCCTTATATTGTCAATACCTACTCTTTTGCAAAGTGAAAGCACAAGATGTGGTTACAACGACTGTAGAAGGAGGAGGAGAAGAAACATCATGTGTCTTGGGCCAATTCAAATGGTTGGGAATGAAATCATGGGCATAGGTGACTGATCTTTATGTAAACCAATTGTAATACTTATGATACCTATGACTAGATTCCTATGTCCAATCACCTTCACTGTCGCTATCTAGCTTCATTGAAATACACACCACATTTTCTAGAGAATGACCGAATCTGACTACATTGTTTTTAATATGGTCTTTATTTCAATGCATAAATACACAAGATCACCTGATGGTGTGTCTAAAGTTCTTTTGGTAATGAATTAGTCTGATCAATCAATGCGATAAACCACATAGGGATTTCTACCTTTTTGGAAATCCTTGCCAGAATTTCACATATACTTCTTTGCTAAAAACGGGTTTCATATCTTAGTTTCCCCATTATTCAAATTTAGATGATTGAGGTTTCAAATATTACACTAAATTATATATTTCCTATGGAGTACATGTTGGTAGATAGAATGCTTTATGAATTGATAAGACACAATAGACTTGGTCATCTTTCCGGGATGGTACAAACTGTATCATCATTTCCCTATAGAATGGGGTGTTGACCACCACATCATTTTTGAATGTGGTGGATATTAATAGAATAAATTGTTGGTTCTTATCATCTAAAAATCCCAAAAACAATTCTCTGTAATCTCTTGTTGTTGTAGAGAATGAATATGGAGACAGAATGTTGAATGCACGGAAAGGCCTTGGAAGGGAGCTAAATCGGCTCCTCCAATATGTACCTATGGATGGTTTTGGAAATATGGACCATCTCACTTTTTTTTGAAGGATCATTCTCTCACACTAGATTCTTTCTACTGAATCTGACATCAATGATCTAGGTGAAGGCTCCATCATCGAATCAAAAACTGCATCTTAATCTGAGAAGCAGACCATATTGAAAATGACCAGACACTTCTTGGTGTTCTTCCCTTAAAAGGGATTGTCCCTCATTATTCTCAAGGATGGCTCTATAGGGTTGGGTAACTCATCAAAAAAAGGGAGGAACATAGTGAGGTATTTTCAATGGAGTCGGGTGGGACTTCGATAAGGTGAGGTGATGTGGTGGGTGAACCTATATAAATGGTGAACCAAACATTTTGAAGACCTCTGTGTTGATTGACTAGTATGCGGGGTGTTCTTTCATGATAAATGTTTCTATATTGGCGAGGACCTCCACTGGAGAAATTTGGAACATGGAGAGGGCCTCTACATCTTCTAACTGCTGGATGGGAGGTCCTCTACACTGATTGAATGTGTTCTCATGAAGTGGGACTTCATATAGATCGAACTAGACACATGGAGGCGTTCATTTGACCATCAATGAAGTAGGGTGGATCATTTCATGGATGGTTATTGGAGAGGGGATAACATCCATTATAGAAGGTGAGAACATAGATAGGACCTACATGTTGATGGTTGATAATGAAATGATGAACATCGATATGGTCGGTGCTGCTACAGGGAGGAACTCTGCTTGAGCTAAGAAGTACTGAAGGATGTCCATGTCATTGATGATATGATACATGGGGCCAATATGGAATCATAGGAATGGAGAGGAACATCATGATGAATGTTAACAATATGGGAAGGACCTCTGTATAGACTGACCACAGTATAATGAGGAGACCTCCATACATTGATTGATAGATAAGAGGACCTCCCATTTGGTTGATGATGGAATGCTTCAGACCGTTGTATTATATATCATCTTATCAGGTCAGCCTATAATGATTTTGGATCAGGTAGATGACCAGAAGAGTCAACCTAGCCTACTAGTGGGGCAGTATTGATCTTAATCACGACCATAAATTGAAGTGACCCTAATCTACAACAAAGGGGAGATATTAGTATGTGTTGGCACATGAATTGGCCCGTGATGATGTATAAGAACATTCCCATTATGGGAATCTTCATGAGAATGTACTCGACATTTGAATCAGGTCACCAGGTTAAGAGCTAGCTAATTTGGGGTGTATACCACATGTTTTTCTGTATAAGGGGTCAGCAATTGGTGTTACTGAAATGTCCTAGAGGGATCTCTCCATGGTTGATCCTTGGATATAGTCATCATTAGGATGACTCTTATGTCCCCTTCCATGTTGGGATAGGAAAATGAGTCTTACGAAAAAATGGGTAGAGACTCTCTAAATGATTGAATTTTGGTGTGGGGAGTAGTGTCTCACTGTATGTCCCTTGGGTGTTATGGTGATGGTGAGGTGTTAATGACTATAGGTCATGGTGGTCAATGGATCAAGTAGGGATGACCCCCTCCTAATTGAATAAATCAACTGGACAGTCTATCAACATCCTCTAATTATATTTAGATTGTGATATAGGGAGTGGGTACCATGTAGTCATGGTTATGGATGATGGCATGGAAGAGGTGGAGTCATGTATGATGGTGTAATAATTATGCCTACTTCCCATGCATTTATGGGTATTGGGGAACTGGTTTCCAATAGATTTGTTCCTAAAAAGTTGGAAGAATCATCTATCAGTATAGATTTTAGGAATTTATTTTCCAATTCCCCAGTGTCATTTAGTCCACCATAGTTGGAGGGAGAGATCAACACTGAGAGTTTTTCCATACTGGTATGTCTAATGAATAACTATTGTAAATTCAAGGGAGTGTCACAACAAGCCCACTATTTTCATGGAATGAACTGGAACATGATATATGGATCTATAGTCATTATAATATGTTGATGTATCATGCACTACCTATCCCTTTTGATGGAGGAGAACTTGTTCACAACGGGTTCACCATTTCTATTTCTGAAATTTTTTATTGGGTTGTGCACACATCGAGCTTCTTGTAGATGCTCATTGGTATAACACTGTTTCAAACATTCATGGTTTCCAAAGGGGGGATAATTTCACCACTTCATTATATATGCTTCCATATTGATCAAAATTTGATGGTGGAATTTGGTCCCTTCTTCACTGGAATTATACTCAGAATTTTTTGCCTAGTTCGGGTCACCCTCATAGACTAAGATGTTGTTTGTAAAACCCATTCTTGATGGCATATCATTATAGATGTTGGTTAATGACACCACTTATATCGGAAAAATAAAAAAGGGTCCTGTCAGGGAATCAACACACATTCGAGACAGTAGTAATGGTGGGCATCGATGTCATGTATGGATGTTGAAACATTTTAACATTAGTATTCATCCATGTTAAAGTGATTCTCATGGAAATTGAAACATGATGCTTCCCATATAAAACGCGGGGTATCCAATTCCATATCCATGTCTATTTGGTTTTTCTATTCTTCCCATGTTAACAATAGGGTATTTTTTGAGTTTATTTTCTTGTGGAGATAGGTCTGGATGATCCTAAAATTTATGAAGGTGAATCAGATGGATACATCTCATGGTGGGAGAACCCTGATGGTTTATTGTGCAGGGATATCAACACAAACAAATTGATAGGGACCGATGTGATATGTCTCATGAATGTATTGTTTCACACTGTGAAGACTAATCAAGACACCATTGAGGGAGGATCTAGGAGGATAACCACAAAGATGGGGAAAAAGGACATACAGATTAAAAAAAATTAGAGCATATATAAGGTGGCATGTCTCATGAAGATAAGGTTTCACTATGTGAAGGATGATCTAGAAACAACTAAGTGTTGACTAGGGAGGTGGTACCAAAATAGGGGGACACTGGATGGTTGGATTAGATCTCCCAATGAGAGAGAATATGAGGTTGAGTGTCTCACAAAAAAAGGATTCAATACATGAAGGATGATCTTTAAATCATTGAGGGTTAATCAGTGAGGTGGACCCCAAAGAGTGGGACACCCGACTGATGGATTAGAATTTCGAATGAGATAAGATCTATGTTTTTACATCTCATGATGATAAGGTTTAACACAATGAAGGCCGATCTGGACACAACTGAAAGACGATCTGGGAGGTGGACCCCAATGATGGGGACACTATATGGATAGATTAGAATTCCAAATGAAATTTTATCTAAGGTGTTGCATCTCATGATGATATGTTTTCACTCTGTGGAGGTTGATCTAGACTCCAAAGAGGGAAGATCATGGAGGTGGACAGTAATGGGGGGGAAATGGATGGAAAGATCAGAACACACAATGAGAGAAGATATGATCTGGCGTGTCACATGAAGATAATGTTTCACAATATAAAGGATGATATTGATACCACTGAGGGATGATTATGGAGGTGGATCCCAATGAGGGGTACACCAGATGGATGGATCATAATTCCCAGTGAGAGGAAATATGAGGTGGTGTGTCTCGTGAAGAGAATTATTCAAATGGTGAAGGGTGGTATGTACTCCATTGAGGGTGTATCTCGGAGGTGGACCCCATAGAGTGGGAAACTAGATGGATGAATCAGAACACAGAATGAGAGAAGATCTTTGGTGGTGCGTCTCATGAAGAGAATGTTTTACACCATGATAGCTGATATGGACTCAACTTAGGGATGATCTGGGAGGTGGAACCCAAATATTGTGTCACGAAATGGATATATTTGAACACCCAATATGATTAAATATGAGGTTCCTCATCTCGGGATAATGAGGTTTAACATCGTGAAGGTTTATATGGACCCCACATAGAGAGGATTAGGTAGGTTGACCCCAAAGAGTTGGACAATGGTAGGATGGATCATAATTCCCATTGAGAGTGGAAAAAATGTGGTTTATCTCTAGAAAAGAAGCTTTCACCCAATGAAATATGATCTAGACACCATTGAGGGAGGATTAATGAGGTGGACCCAAAAGATTCGGAGAGTAGATGGATGGATATAAATTCCAAATGAGAATAGATATGAGGTGGTTTATTCCATGAAGAAAACGTTTTAGAGCACAATGGATGATCTAGAAACCACTGAAGGAAGATCATACAGGAGGAAACCAATGAGGGAGACACCAATGATCACCATTTTCTAGGATTGAACCTTGTGTAGGCTTCATACATATCCTATTTAGGAGACAGTGGTTAAAATCCCCATTTAATAGGAGTGTTTTTTCGATATAACGCATGGCTAGAACCATATTACAAGATGATTAATTATGGTTGAATAGGTATGGATTGTGTGGTGATTATTCTTTGTTTACTTACTGGGTGCTACCGGGATCATCAATGGGATTAATGTGGATTATGATATTTTATAAACAATACTCTATTGAAAATTTTAAAGGGATGAATGCAGTTATACACTGAGATATCCCATGGTTGAAGGTATGACCTCACCATGATAAGTATAGTTAATGGAGTATATCGATGGAGCTTATGTGAAGGTGATGGTGTTATGTGTGAACCATGGGGGATTCTTATATACCCCTACTGGTTGGGCATCAAATTACACATAGTTATGATGTGGATGTGGAGTCACCTAAAGAGGTGGCCCTTTGCAATGAACAAGGTTGTATAAACCTGAATGAAAAGGATCCTCCATGATAGGGAATAACCCTATATTGAAATAGCGACCTAGGGAAAGGTTGGGATGGAAATGGATTATGGGATTTAACAATCAAATGGATGCCTACTTTCCCTGTTTAGAAGGCACAGTTCTATATCCTCAAATTTCATGATGGAGGTAGAGAATCTAGGAATTACCATGGATAGTGACTCAAAGATTTTCTTGGAGTTTACACATGGTTAGAGTCCCTTTTTAATATGATCATTCTTGGATTGATTGATTTGATATGTCGGGTGATTAAAAATGGTTAATGGCATGGGAGGATGGATTGAAACCCCAAAAGTGGTTGATCCATGACACGTGTCCCAGAAAGGGAAGATGTCACATCAAGGGGGTACATCTCTATGAGGGAGAAATAGAATGTACCATTGGTTGGTATTATACCTCAAATGGTATTCATATATAACTAAATATTATTAAATCCTATGTAGTTTTGAGAATGAAATTCAGCACCTCGTGTAATGAGTGAACCAACGTGAAATAGAGGGATGTAATTAATTTTAGGGAGTGTTGGTTCTATCCCTTTGATATGATTCATACATACCCTTTTAGAAGGTGGGGATCAATGTATACATAGTTCATGAAGTGGAGTCATATAATCACGGTATACAAATGGAAGGCAACCCAGAAACATACTATAGCTTATGAATTGTTAGATAAACAAATGGCTATTTGTGTTTACCGATGGTTAGCAGAAAAAATATGATTTCATGTTCACTATTTCCCTAACTCAAAGTGATTCATTCTCACTGTGAGAAACAAGAGGTACCGGTAGAAAATATGGTCATTTAAAAAATGGTGCATCCACAAGAGTTGATGTGGAGATTATGCATGGATTGAGGTCCTGGGAGATAGATATTTGGAAGTACTCTATGAGAGATACTTAGGGAGGATCTAGTCCCACGAGAGGAGGAGGTAATTCCATTTTAGTAGGGATAATAATTTCTCACTCCCATGGAGACTAGTGTGTGTAGAGATTTCCCATGATGAAATAACCCATGTGCATTGCATGGGGAGAGACTAATGTTTAACATCATGTTATATGGAAAATGGTTCTTTATAGTCTAACACTGACAACTCAGACAGGGAGGACTCATACCTCACCCCTAGGACATACATGACAGGAATCATTTAACCCTTACTAAATGGTTGACACCGACAATGATAGATGAATATGAGGGGGAGAAGCTGTCAATTGAGAGATCCATATTAGTGTAGAAATGTGAAGAATCCATATCTATAAGAGTAACATTGTAGAGAGGAAATTTGTAAGCTAATGCAACATGAGACATCGAATGAGGAACTAATAAATTACTATGCACAACACTATATGGCTGCAAGAATGATGTGCATTAATGATGTGACTGTTATGAGAAAAAAAGGCTCAAACCCTGGGCTTTGGACTGATGACATCCCATGGAGCCAATAATAAGGGGTTTAGATAATATGAAATTAATTCATGCAAAATGAAGGTGTCAGAGAAAAAGAGGCACCACCAATGGTGTTAATATTGCACGAAGATAGAATATTTTTGCGTACACATAGAAAATTAAAAAAGGAAATGGAAGAGGGTCAATCCCATGGAGGCTTAAATAAACTAGGACACGTGGTGAACCTATTAGACAAGACCATGTACCATGAATTAATGAATTGAATAGGGTAAAATAAGGTGTTTTCGTGCATGTATGAGAGTGATGGTTTAATTTTTGGCGTGTTTCACAGAAAAGGGAGGGGATATCTTATATCTACTGGTGAATATATCAGTAGGAACATGTAAGGAGGATAGTGTGGATATGGCCAGTTTATGTCACATTGGTCATGGAAGCGATTCTCACTTGAATTCCCATATTGTTTGTGGATTCCGAGACATTCACGCTCCATACATAGTCGTTTTGGGTGGATAGAGTTGAAGATGGTCTTTGATGTTGTGATGGATGTACAAGGGAATTGCACATGGAATTAATTATTCTGCAAAACATTCCAAACAAATGAAGATAACAATTAGGGTTCACATAATTTTCCACTATGTCTAATTATGGTTTCTTGTAGCTCAGTTATGTCTATCTATGGCTTCATGTGGGATTTAGTGCTGACATGTGAGACAATACATTAATCTAAAAAACATTATCTAATGTTTAAAATAATAATTCCATAAATATATATCATTAATAATATTCCTAAATATAAAAATACAATATCATTAGAAAAAACTACACAAAATTATCTTATATTTTTTCCCACACATAGGATAAGGTAGTAATTTGTTGTCAAATTATAAACATGTGAATTCATTTTTCATGTGTTCTCTTGAACCGTGTAAATAACCTGAATTACTATATATACTTATGGAAACCATTCATGTTTTCATATTATGATAACTATTGGATATATATTTTAAATCCATTAATTTTTAAACATATCTCATGATAAAATCTTTAATTTATTCAATAAAATAAATATAATTTTTCTTTAGTAGTCATCACTGTCCAATTTAATTTACATATATCAATTATATCATTATCAATGAAAAAAAACTATTTCTTATACATTATAAATATATTAAGGGTTCCCTTCACGAAATAAAAATTTTCAAATTCCCTTATATAACAATTTGTTGTCTTAATATCTATTCAAGATATCCTTTTCCATCTTTAATGAAAAACATAAACTAAAAATAGTTATTTATTTCATGATTCATATTAGAAAATCCTTTAATTCGAAAACACATACATTTCAATCATCTAACATTATTCAAAAACCAGGAATTATGAATCCTTATCAAATTATTTAGTAGAATATGGAATATTAATCATGCATTAATTTTCGTCAACGTCATTTGAATAATTATTATTACTTTTTATGTAAAAATATTGATCTATCACACAGTAACTTTCACATGACTTTACAGACCTCATTATACTGAATTTTATAAACCATAATCATACATCCTTCCTTATTATCTTCATGAAATTTATTCACAGTACATCAATTTTCATAATGAAAATTCTTTCTACATTAAAAAAAATTCAATATTAACACTGTCCAACCTAGTGTTGATATTGGAAAAACTATTAATGAAAATATTAAGAAACACATACCATATCTTGAAAATACACAATCAACCAAAATTAATTATAAAATTTTAATATTTTACACCATATCATTAAACTAAGATTAGTTATGACCATTATGAAAACTCAAGTATTGTAAACTATACTTAGATTTACCCTCAGTGAAATCCTTTGTAAAATTCTTAGAAATATACCTAGATATATCTCTAATGTTTTCTTATCCTACGTTCCTATGTTTGAATAATCCTTTTATCTGATACCAAATACAATGACCTAGGATTTTCGAAACAATATATTAAATATTTTTTTGACGAATATTCATTATATTTCAAAAACACATTCATGAGGAGCATACTAGTTTAGTGCCTTTGGAAACTAGGGACATACAATTATTAATTAGTAAAATATCTTCATTATATCCCATAATGATATTCAACATTATTACCCCTAATTAGAACATTTATTTATAACATGAAAAAGGGTAACATAAGAAAGCGTGAGATCAGATGCTTGGTTAGGGTAAACATGGAATTTACGTAATCATAAAATAAACATAAGGGTATGAAGAAATGATCATTATAGTTGAACATTATACCCATATTATTAATGATAATATAAATGTGTGAAGGAATAAATATTAGATGATAAAAAATGAATCGTAATAAAATAAAATCACATGATCAATAAGAGTATGATAATGGAATATGACATTGAATTTTTGGAATACACATAAACATTGAATATAATTTTAAATTATCTTCACCAGGATATTAATAATATGTTTCGATTGTGTTAATAATTTATATAAAAACTTCTAGATTTGGATGGGCTCTCATGACCCATTTCATTTAGGGTTTATGATGGTGTATTGTGTGCCCTATTATAGAGGGCATAGGTTTACCTCAATTGTTACCTTTTCATGTGGTCTTAGGGTGACCTCTCGTATACCCTATTTTTGTGAGAATAGGATGACCACCATTACACCCTCTTATTGTGGGATTTGGATGACCTCATGTACACCCTCTTTAGCTCATAAAACAATTATCATTTCACAATGAATTGGAGGGAGATATAGGTCCCACTAATCACATAATGAAAATCGTACATATGTGTTCCATAATAACATAAATCATTCATCTAATCAGACCCACATAATGATATTGGTTTCAAGACCCTCATTCAATCATATCATAAGCCATGGAAGATAAATGAGTTTCATTAATATAATTCCATCATAAACATAACCACTACATATGAAAAAATAAGAATCATATAATTAAATCACATGCGTAGTAATATATAAGTAATATAAAATAATTTTTTCATATATGGAATATAATTTTGAGAGATCACTTGAACAAAATTCTTTACTGAAATATCATATGTCCATTGAAATTTTTTTATTTTCATATAATGCCACAAATGATGGAAATAAAAAATTTCTCTGAAAATAAACATGTCATATTTTGTAGGAAGCTTCTAGGATGTGAGGAATTATAAAACATAATAAAATCCATTAACTCATCATCACATAGAATAAAAAATTCTTTTAGTACTTTCTCCAGAAAATCCACAAATTACCTTATTTGAAAAATATCCAACAATTCATTTCAACCCATGTACTAAAAATTTAAAGATTCAAAAAATGACTTTAAAAATCTATAGAGGAATAGTAATGATTTATTTACCAGTTTTAGTAAACATGGACATGTATGATATATATTCCCTAATAGAGACATAAAATAAAATAATACCAAGTATTGATGATATTGTAAAATAAATACTCATCACCTTATAATCAGTAGAATCATATGAATTGGGAAAAGTGGAAAATTATATGTATATATAAATATCATAATATTTTAGATATTACACCAAAAAATTATTCATGGATATTATATACGTGATGTTAATAAATGAGTAGTAAATATAGCATATGTCTCATAAAAATGAAAGTGATACTATAAATTACCTTAATAAATATGTAAAATTTAACTCATGAATACCAAAAAATAATCACATAAATTAAAAATTGGATACACATAAATAAAATAATTTAATGATATAACTTGAGATAGGTTAGTATGTAAACCACATAAAATAACAGAGTGGTTAATATGTCATTTTTCTCACTGAAAAAAAAGATAAATGAAATTATCCAGCATTATATGTTGACTCTCATTATACCCATGAAGTACCACTTAATAATAATTATACATTTATTATAAATTTATAATTGTTTAATATTTGTATATATAATACCATATATTAATTACGTATGACCTTTTATTACACGCTAAATGTCAATTATTAGTTTGTGTTACGTTTTGGGAAATAACGACTTTGTTTCTCACACATGTTTTAACTTGTTATTATTGGTCCTCCTACATATATGATGATTTAATTTTATCCATAATGATAACCATGAGTCAAATATCATATATATTAATTATATATGTATTTATATTATTCTATAAAATATTGAAATTGAAAAATAAATACACTATTCATGGAGATGGTTGGTCATAAATACACATGAACACTGCTTCAATTTTATTTTCATATTAAAATAGAAAATAAAATGTGACTAAAATTATCATTAAAAAAAATGAAACTACTATTCCATATTTATATTTAAAAAACTATAATCACCACATGATATTTTCCAAAAAAAATACCATTAAATAATCTATAACATTTCATATTCATCAATACAATTGATGGATAATATTAATTATATCATGGTATATGAATTTTAGTTTTTTATATAATTTATTTTATATTTCTTTTAATTTACCAATTACAAAATCATTATTGTGCAGGAATTTAAGATAATTATTATTTTCCAAAAAAATTAAAAATAATTTACAATGATAGAGAAGAAGATTTTATTATTAAAATTAATATTTATAGTATAATTTATCTTCTGTGTAACCCTATATTAGAAATGATGTAATTATTAAAATTATGTGAATGATATCATTAACTTCTGATTAAATAATATATAATTAATCTAAATCTCTCACCATTGTGGAATTAAATGTCACTAATTTTTTAAAAAGAGTTATTCTGTTTAATATACACTCAAAAAATGAAATTATGAAATGTTTTAAGGAGGATTATCTAATATTTATAATATCATTTTCACCCTTAATTAATATATTTATTGTTAACCATGGTAATAAAAAGTTTTAATGTCACTATTCATATTTTCAATAAATTAAAGAGTATTATTTACTAAATTTGAACCCGGGGTTCCTAAATATGTACTATATTTTTGAAAATTCATGTCACAAATGTAGGTGTAATAAATATATAATTAATCTCATTAACAGGGTGAAAAACATGTTTGAAAAGTGAAAATGTTCCATAGAATGACATGTTTTTATATTCAAATTCAATATGAAATTGATTTCATTGGGATTAATTGGATTAAATGAAAAAACATTGATGTAATTATACTTTTAAACCAATCACATGGATGATTTAATACTATAAATTATTTTGATGAAAAATTTGTTTTAATTAAAAAGTAATATTTTAAACTATTCATCAAGACCTGAAACATAACAAAAAATACCAAAAAATAAAAAATGAATATTTTTATACAACTATTACAAATAATATAGAAATTTTAAAAATATAATAAAAAAATGTGAGAATTATTATATTTAGATGGGTTATCCATTAAAAGGATCTAAATGTTTTGTTTTTTAAAATACATCTTGTTATTAATAAAATAGGATTTAATATTATATTATTAGTATAAAATATATTTGGTGAATATAAATAAATTATTGAACAAATAATATATATATATATATATCATTATTATAATTCACTAATTGTAATCAATATATCTTATTAAGGAAAAATGACTTTAGGAGCATAAAAATATTTTTTTATATTAAATTAATATATATTTTCATTTTATTTAATTTGTAAAAAAGTAATTAATATTATAAATAAAATATTTTTGATATGTTAACTAATTTTATTCATAATATATAGTTTAATTAATAGGTTATTATATTATATAAAAAATAATAAAATGATGATTCATTGAAACACGATGTTGTGTGAAATTAAAGGTATGTCAGTGTTGCATACGACGTATGACATCAATGAAATTAAATGGTTCTAAAAATTTATATTTCTTAAAAATTTAGTGGAGTTAAATTTACATTATTAGAAATAAATAATTAGATTAATGTCTCTCGCAATGAAGATATTGTAAATGTTAAATTATGGGAAAAATAAAAAAAAATTATAAAATAAATATAATTTTTGATATTAAAGATGATACTCAATTTTTGTTGTTAACTATGAAATTCATAGGATATGATTAAATAATTTTATTGAATTTGATTTTTTTATAATTTCATTGTATTGAATATTTTAAAATATAACAATAAAGATATTTTGTGATAATAATATTTTATTAAATTATTTAAATATATAAAAATTTTATAGAAATATGGAATAAGATATAGATGAAATTTCACCCTTGAACATTTTAGGTATACTTAAAATTATTTGGGTCAAGAATATTCTTATTATAATTTAATATTTTTTTGATATTATTAAACTTCCCATCACATAGATTATATAAGGGAATTATTTCATTCTCATTGTTTCCCACATTGATTCTTCTTGATTTACCATACCCAACTACATTATATAATCCACATCCCTAGATTAGTTCAAGTGAATTTTTTCACACAAAATAACCATTTTCATGTTTCTAAAGAGATCTTTCATAGTTTGGAAATTCAAGAAGAATCTTTCTTTAACCACCTATCTAGATTTCTTTTCTCCTTCTACAAAATCATCACAAAATTCATCTATTAAATAATATTAGCTATTGTATCAAGTATAGAATAGTATTTTGTATTTAGAATAGAATATCATTTATCTATCTTTTTTATAATATCCTCTTATTCAATGACATAAAATCATTGACCAAATTATGCGAAATAACTGTCACCATGGATAATGATTTTTGTTTTCTATTCCCGCATTCATGGATGAAGATAAAACATTTTATTCGGGTATGTAATATTCTAATGAAGATATTATAACATATTTTAGGGTTCTTATCTAATATATATTCATCATATTAAATAAAATGAATCAAATTCTTGATGTTCAGAAAAACTACCAACAATACTAAAGAATTATAAATATTGTTTTATCTAATGATTCATCACCATGTCACAAAAAACCTATATATGAGACCATTTAAAATTATGTATGGTAATTAATAGAATATAATATCCCTTTTTTAGTACTATTTATATTTGATATGAACAACTATAAATATAAAAAAATTCAACCTACAATTAAACCATGAAATCAATTCCCCAAAATAGTGAAAATTGTCATTATAAATCATAGAAATGGCCTTAAATGAACATAATAAAATTATAATAAATAAAATATATGTCTAATAGGTTATTATTTAATTAATTAATGAATCTAATTTTATTATCAATGATTTTAAGTGAATGTTCAAATGAATTCAGACATAAGGTAAGTGACTCTAAAACTACAAAACCATAGTTTAAATTTTTTAAAGATTTATTTTATTAATATTTCAATTTCATGCCAATAATTTTAAATATATTTTAATGAATTTATTTTTATAGACATGAATATTTTAAAAATAATATTCTTGAATTTTTTTAAATATTTAATAAATAAGTCTCTTTAAGATATTATTTATGGTGATATCATTTTAAAATACTCTATTAAAATATTATTTTTAATAATTAAAATCAAAATTTTTTCTCATATAAAGCATATGCACATCTTCCAAATTTCATGATTAGTTAATGTTTTATGTCCTCTTTTATATGATTACATGATCGTTTTCAAATAGAATATTTCTATTTTATGTGCACAATATTGTTTCAAAATAACTAATATTTTTATGGAAATGTTTTTGTAATGAAATTATTAATGTTTTATAATTATGTTATTGTTCTCAAGAATTATCTATGAAGATGTGTGGTACATTATAAACCAAATATGAGTGGTTCCATAATAAATCCCAAATTAATTGTGATTGTTTGATGTTGATCATATTTGTATCCACAATTTAAAATTAATTGTAACTCACGATATACCCATGCAGGTTATTTCAACTTTAACCATGATGGAAATTTCATGGTATAATTGAGAGCTAAAACATAAGTATGTCTAATATAAAAATGATTCCCATTGTTACCTATATTATTTGTATATGTCTTCTATGATTTACAAAAATTCCAGGATTTTGTAATGTATGTTATTGTGGATGGTATTTATTACATTTAAAATGTATATATTTTCTAAAATGATTTCGTGTAGTTATAAAAATTCATATAATAATGGATTATTTAATTTTATGACCATTACATTTATTTTTTTCTTGTCCCATATTTTAAAATATTTTCATTTTTTAGGATAAAAAATGAACAAATATGTGGTCATAATGAAAATGGTTATAACAAATTTTATAAAAATAAATCATTTTTCATTTTAACAACTTTTATTCTTTGAAAAAATGGATAATATTTAGAATTTTCCACAGGTAATGTATTGTATTACATTTTATGAGTTTTTCTTACTTATATAGAAGACAAAACCTAAAAGTTATTTCAGAATTAATTAATGTGATTTCTAGTCTATATTAAAAAATATATATATTATTATGGGGGTCAAGTGCTTTCAAAAATATATGTTTTATCATATTCTAATAATATATTAAAAAAATGACCAACTAAAAAACCTCTATATAATGGATGATGGACACAATCGCCCAATAGAACTCCCCTTCCACAACCTTAAATCTATTTCATATCATATTGTTTAGAGTTCAAACATCCATTTAAAAAATTAGAACTTGAGACATTGTTAAACGTTCCTCGAAACTCCCAATTGAATACTTCTTACACATAATTAATATACACTGCCACTATTTATAAAAAAATCTAGACTGTGTAGCTAACTCGTGAATAAAAAGCGGTGTCCCCAATATTCTTTGATTATCATAGTCCCATTAGAGAAAAACACTGACTAATAATTCCCTAGAATGAAATCTATGTGAAAATGATAGATAGATTTATTCTGTTTTCTTTATATAAAATATATATTACTAAATAATCCAATATCTTGTATATGAAATGTTGTTTTAGGTCATTGTATTTTTTCAGTGAAACACATCATGCCAAAATAAGGAAATTTCACTCGGACTATCAAAAAATAAAAACAAATATTCATAACCCCTTCAATACTCCTTGAAAATAGTTTAATTGTATCAATAAATTCCTTCCATAAGAGCCACATGTTATTATTCCATTATGGAAAGTTCTACCCTGAGCAACATCCTTCATATTTTTATTAGTTCAATTAATTTTAGAATGATCACATAAACTATCAAATTTTCTATATTTTTATATCTAGTTTAATGTTTTCATTCACATAACCATGAAATGGATAATCTATTCAAAGGAATGGATTTATATAATATTTTTCATTTAGATACCAATTGATAAAATTTATTTATTCTCTATGTTCATTCAATATATTTTCTAGGAACTAGCCAATTATGTCAACTATAAAAGAAATGTGTAATGATTTACATAACATTGAAAACATCCTTCCACATAAATCTAATTAATATAGGATATTATCAATATACACGACATTTTAATAAATTTTTATTGAATTGCCTATATATTTTTTGAAGTGGATTTCCAATGGGCTTGATACTTGTATACATCCATTTGATCTAAACATCTCGATGTCTTATAAATATTATATCATTACTAAAAAACCACATATTATAATTTTAATTACCTCTCAATCATTATATTCAACTTTTTGGCCTCACCAATATCATTATTATAAAATATTTTAACAATATAAATGTTCATACCATCAATATTATTAATATTCAAAACATCTAGTGGAATATCATCTATATATAAGTGAAGAATGGTTAATCACTAATCCTTAAATTCCAATTAGTAGTAATAGTGAGAATATATTATCATGATTAATCCTTTATTATATATAAATATGACTAAATTCTTATTCCATTACATTTTTTCATACTTCATTACATATGGACATTTCATCTACTTATCACCTTGTTTTTTTCATTTATCTTTTAAACAATACAATTTATGAATGTAAAATCTCACTCCAAATCACCCTAATGAAATGTCAACATCACATCTATATAAATTGTTCAAAATTTTATAAGATATAAGACCCAACATAATATATATGGTAGTATGTTTAAATAGTGTTGAAAATATAATATATATGTACAATTCTTATTTCTTTTGACTCTTTTTAGTATAATTAATTCCTTGTAAATTTTCATATAGTTATTGTGTTTATTCAAAAAGAAGAACCATCTGAATCTATTATATCAAATAGACATATTAAATTAATGTAATTTATGATCCTCTAAATTTTTATCCAAACTCTAGTATATATATTTAATTCATCATTTAGGTAATCATCGTTTATATAATCTTCATATAATCCTCCATTAATTTTCTACATCCTTTTTATGCCCAAACTTCTATTCTTTTTATCCCAATGGATTTTTGTTAATTTGTTTAAATATAAAATATCTCATTAGATAATTTTTATTTCACTAGTTGATTACTTGTTTTTTACTTCCATTTAAAACATTTTTTATCCTTCCTATAAGACCTCATCATTCAATATGAGTTTTTAACGTACTTAAATATTTCAATTATCCTTATCTACTAGTTGTCAGAATAATGAGTTTTAGTCACCATATCATATAAAGAATGATTATTGGGATACAATTTCAGGTATTTTATAGTCATATAAAACTATATTGACATAGTATAAACATAAGAAAATTGAGGTGACAAGAATACATTCGTTTTCATATCCCTAGATTATACAAATTATTCATTACCATTAATGTATAATGACTCATATTAACAAGCTACATGAGGCAATTAATTAATTTTGATCAATTTTTTTTATAAAATCTAGAGTGAAATATCACACATCATAACATTTTAGTTAAATTCGAAATGATTTTTTATGTAATACCATTCTTCTCATTTTTTGAGTATATTTTTTATCATTATTTCTAGTATATAAAAAATTTCCTTGAATTTTTTTTCAATATATTAACCATAATTATCAAACTATATGTACATAATAATATAAAAGGTATTATCCCTTTCAGGGAAATTCATCTAATAATAACTATAAAACATTAAAATATTATATTATTCAAGTATAGCCATAATATTATTGTTTAATCATCCATAAATTTTATAAAGTACTCTGATCCTTTATGAGAATAGTCTGGTGTTAACCCCAAAATGTCCTTGCTCCCAATTTCTTACCATTTGAATTTGGGTTTCATTATATTCAAATATAATAAAGACATCATCAAGATTCTAAATATATGGCTCTAGAACATCAAAATCACATATGATCTAGATTTAGTGGAACAGTTTCTTCTAGAAATCATATTTTAATATCCAAATGTTATACAAGAAGACAGGGTTATGACTATAATGTTTCAATAGATCACATTTTTTATTTTTCTCTGTATAACTAATCAATTTGATATAATATTTCTTCCATAAAATAGATTGATTAATTTTTCCCCCTGGGTAACATTCAATACTGAACTCATGAATATTTTTTTCAACCCCACTTTTTCCTATAGAAAAATTGAAATTAGATTCCTCTTATATCCTTTTTAGTTACTCACAAACATTTAGACTAAGAAATTTTTTTTATTTACTCATGATATAACATCAAAATTTTCTATCATCATGAGAGACTCATCATCTTTGTCAAAAACAAAAAAAAATTGGACACATAATTCACCATGTATTCATTATCATCTGGTGAATGGAATGATTCACTAGAATTTATCATATTGGAATCAATTAGAACATTGGTAAATTGTATAATGATACCGAAACATTCACCTACAACATTAATATGTCATAATAACATGGAGCCTTTCCTTCTATAATTTATGCAACAATCGATGCAGTTTTTCATGAGGATCCCTCTCTTATAATCCTGGAAACATAAAAGTCCAATATTGATTATTTTTCCTCAAATTCCCGCTATATATCTATATTTTGTCTTTTTCCAACAATTCCATTATATAGAACAACATATGTCTTCTACGTTATATGTGTATCCATTGGGTTCCTATAATTATTTCCATATGAGTTATTTGTTAAAAATTAATCCTTTGAAAACATAATCATAATTCTAGAATGCTATCTAGAATAACATCAAAAAATTAGCACTTCTTCACATTACAATAATAGAGATGAAAATAATAATAACTTCCAATCATATTACTATATAATTATATTAAATGATTTTAACTAACCCTAAATCATTTTAAATTCATTCACTTGACTGATCATTGTTCTCCCTTTACCGATCCTCATGTTGAATAAACTTAATGTCATGAACAATGTCTTTATCTATGCTGGATTCTCATACATGTCCCTTATAAATTACATTATATTATTTGTGGAATTCAATTCCATTGTGAAAATGGAAATATTACTTTCTAATGAAATTCGAATAAATCAAAGATCCTATCTATCTATACATTCTCACTATTCATTCTTCATTTTCACCACTTTAACTCCAATGAATGGATAATAAAGGTCACTCTAAATCATATAGAAATCCTAGTTCATCCCATATAATCCATATTCCCCTGAATTAGACTTTTCTATCTTAAAATTTCATTTTTTCAAAAGTATTACTTTTGATATAATTAACTTATAATGAATTGAATTAACATCATGGAATTTTTTTACATATGGTTATTAATGAGGGTTAAATTTGGACCTTGAATCATGAAATTATGCAACGTGTTAGGATTTTATTGAATGTAATCCACTAATTATATTATACCGAATATTTAAAATTCATAATAATGAATGAAAAATACATGAGCATGGAGAATTCCATTTACTTGATTATTCAATAACCAAGTGGAATTTCTTTTCCATTCTACTTCATTGAGTCATCGAATGCATTCAAACTCCAAAAAACCATGGGACACAAAAAAATATAATGTTATGTAATAATGAATATATGGTACATGATAATTTATATCATCTAAATAATCATTCCCATGTCTATATGAGAAAATAGATTCACCATATTGTTACTCATAATTCACATGATTATAATCGTCATTGAGAAGTAGGCTATCTATATCCCTAATAATTTCTTAACAGATGTTCAATAGTCTAATTAAGATATTATAGTGGGATCATTTTGATCAATTTGTTCCATCAGTCTACTACATTTTCTTGGGGCCATTTACTGGTCATAATTTCCCAAAAATAACATTTAGACCCCCTTATATTAATCAAAATCATTATAATCACCATGAAAGTTACTCATAAATATTTTATTATGAATCTTATATATATATGTATTTTTTTAAAAATAATGTGGAATAACTCCACAGAGTGTTTCTACTCACCTAAAACTATTTCATTACATCATTTAATCATTTTACAAAAAAATGTTAGTTTGAAAAACCACTAAATCATAGCTTTTTGATGTATTCCTCCATTTGAATTTAGACACCACATTTTAGAAATAACATAAAATTATATATTTTAATGTTCCACACTCTAGTAAACAATTTATAACATGAATAAAAATAATGAATTACTATCAAAAAAATCTAAATCATATTCCAATAGGTTCTCATGTCCACTCATATAATGAAATCTATATGATATCTATGAACTAAAAAGTTAGTCGGATGAAAAAATAATGAAAATATCATATATAGATAATTAAAAGAAATTTATAGAGACTAGTATAGAATTATTATATGTTACTCTAAAGAAATTATATTGAATAAATACATCATCGTTAATAATCTAAACATCAAAACCCTATCCTCATACAACAACATAAACTATGATTATGAATAGAATATTAATATGGGTTCATCAAAAAATCAAATTACATAAGACGATTGATAAAAATTTATTTTGATAAACACCATAATATCTTTAACAGAATAAGATCCTAGGGAAATGATATATCATATATAAATAAGGAGAACAAAGTAATTCTAATCTAGACTATGATTTATTATCTGGAATCATGTTTTCGATATAAATAATTTCAAAACAAAACATGAGTGCCTAATTGGTTTGTCAAATATAAAAAATAGAAATTCATAAACCATACAATTATATATAAAATATTTGAATTATAGATATAAACCTAGTTATTTCTAATATATGGTTGTGGACTTATACAGAGATGAGGGGTTGAGTAGTATTCAATTAAGTAAGAAATCAATCTATTTTAGGACCATAAAACTTGTAGTTGGAGGAGTAACAACTCTATTAATAAATGGAATGTGCCAAAATCATAATGATACTACATATAACTTCTAATGAATTAATCAATCCATCAACATTTTGGGTGTACCCATTTAAAATGTAATAGGGTATACTACCCTGTCATTGATTGAATACCCACACTTTTTAGTAGAGGTCCCATACCCAGATAATTGAGGGAGTACATACTATTTCTGATAGTGGATGTATAACTCCATAATCAGTGGAATTCCAATCTTTTAAATCAATTAATCACACCCAATTCATATGGTGTGTAACGTCTTCTATTGATAGTGGAACCCAACCCATATCATTGAGGGAGTACATACTATTACTATGTGAGGGCCAATGCCAATATCTATGGAATAATAAAAAAAATCATCTAATACAAATGGTATTGAACTTTTATGATGATATATTGATCATGGGGCTACTTCCCTTATCAAAAATATAAGGGACCTACACCCTTTAGAAGATGAATTGATGTGTTATTTCACAAACCATTACCTATAATGAACATAAAATAAAAACAATATCCTTATCCCAGTGATAGGATTATAGTAACAAAATTATCCACGAGAAGGACATATAAAATAGCAGGAAAAATTTAACTAGGAAAAAAGACAAAATCAAAAGAACATGTAATATTAATTAAATATTTATAAGACCATACATTTATCTAAATTATTATATATCATTTTGGAGGTATTCATGCTCTTTATATAGTATCATTAATACTATTAGAATTTCGATTTCATAAAAATTCCATTCTCCGTATACTATATGATGCATGAACCACTATAGATGATCCCTTTGAAAGATGAACAAAATTACACATACACTTTAGTAGGTTATGTAATCCTATTAAAAATAATGTCATTTCCATCACACACTATATCTAGACTCTTTATTTGGACAGATGGGTCATGTACCTTAATAAAATTTCTGAAAATTTCCCATCACAATTCTCATAAGAATCCTAACTCCATGAACCATACTAAGGACCCAAAAAACGGGTATATCTCAATTTCATGACATGAATCACTAAGACTCTAATCATGTTTGTATATAGAGAGACTATGATATCCCAATATTATGACTAATTGGTCATGTTTTGGATAATAAAAAAAAAGAAGGAATAAAAAAAATTAAGAGACCATATCCAATGAATAATAAAAAAACTAATAATATCAACACATATGGTAAATCCAACAACTATAAATACAATAATTAAACTATTATATATAATTAAATTAGAAAATAAAAATCCATAACTTTTACACATGTACAAACTCTACATGTAATGGGAAACAAAAGTGAGAAATACACTACATTATAAATTGTTTGAAACTAGTTTTAGTGACTCCTCCTCATTATAGTCACCCAAAACAAAAGATCATTAAGTGTATATCCCCATCGAGAACCACAAATAGATATCGATACCAACTCTATATCCCCTGTGAACATACAAACATGAATACATATTAATTAAACATATCAAATACAAACATGAGTTCCATAAAATGGTTGGGATGAATGTATACAATAGAAACCCCCCAAACATGAGGAATAATTTAGTTCTAAATTATAAATCCAATTCAATTGGATAATTTATAACAAATATAATCATTATGGATTGAAAAAATAATATAAGTGACAAAGGCCAAACAACATATGAACTCTCCACAATGATTTTTTATTTAGTAATCATGAAGTATGAACTAAAATTTAAAACACATACTACCCAAACTACTCAGCAAACAGAAAACCATGCTACATTCTTAGGGAGGGTAAAAGTGGTTATCATTAAATGAATACCTCTTTATATTGAGACCAATATTAGGAAACCCAAGCCATAAAGAAATTATTATACCACTCTTCTCAATCTTAATGATTAAAGGGTACAAAAGTATTCAACAAATAAAAACAATCACATAGACCTCAGAATCACCAATATGGGTAATTGATATAGATGTACCCCAAAATGGATTCTTACAAAATCGATGGACTATAAAAATACATATAGAAAAACATATTCCCGAAAAAATCGATAATTATTTCTAAGAATTCGACACAACAACTCTTGTAGAAATACATCATATGACATGGGAACCAAAAAACCAACTTGATCTAAAAAAGTACTATACAAAATGGATAAATATAACGGTTGACTCATATCTTATCATAGATTCATAGACTGGTATAGGGAGAAACAAATCCAAATATTACGGAACCATGCCCTTTACAAGGAGGGAGTTCCATACCTTGATATATATGATAGATAACCATTATTTACTAAAAATAGTTAATATTATGTGAGTTGTTAAACTGAATTATTAATGTTGTTGACCCATAACCCAATCCATGATGGAATTCCAAACCCCATAAATATATGGAAACTAATCGTTATCCATGATGTAATGATTAATGGATTATATAACCCCATTATCTTGATTTAGTCACTAGGACAGTGTGAATAAAAGAAAAAAAATTTATATCATGGATCCCATTAGAAATGCACCTAAATTACATAAAAATAAGAACATTTGTTAGATTGTTTATTGAAATGTTTTTTTATTTTAAATTTGTAATTTTTGAAAACATAATTTTAATGATATCACTATTATCTAATTTTTTTTCTAAAATTTATGAATATTATTTTTGAAATAGAAACTTATTAAAAAATTATTAAAATTAAATTTTAATGAAGATATTTAAAAATTACAAATTTGAAAAAAAATCAGGTTTTCAAATTAAATCTATTTGGGTTTTTTGTTAATTAAATAGGGTTTTTGGAGAATGATATTATAATAGGAAATTATTTTAACATCCCCCACCCTCATAAAATCGTTAATATTCAATAAATTTAGGTTTAATACATTGTAACCAAATGATTCGGGCATGTATAATAAAATATACAATATTAAATCATATAAAACATCATCCTTTAGTGTACTAATATCACCCATAATTACATTAATCTCAACTAAAAATACCATTGTCATGAAATAATTATGAAATTATTACTCCAATGATCCTATGTGGTGTATCTAGGGTATAAAGTTCTCATCTCCTTGAATTTTAATGTTACTCTTTAATTTAATGGAACAAACATATTATTTTCCATTAAAGTACATATTTTCCATGTCATAAAAATTTTATAATAAATTAATTTCGTGATATATTGATATCCAATTATTTCAAAAATAATGTATTATAAATTCAATACCTCTATTATCACTCATTATTTTTTTCACTAATATATGTTGTATATCATCATCATTTTTCATTATTCTCAATTTCATTAAAAATTATTAAGTTTTGAATACAAATACATATTAATTATCTATGGTTACTAAAATATATGTAATCAAAGTTTATTTGTTGGTTATTTTTTTATATTAAAATAACATTCTCTTATTGTGGGTTTAATATGATTTATAGTTTATATCTTGATTCCTATATATACTCAATAATTTTATATGAAAATCTTTAATTATTTTCCAATGGTTATTAATAAATAGTTTGATTATATATAACACATCACACATGATTTTAGTCATATATTGGGTTTGACCTGATAGTGATCCAATTCATTGGTTAAATTATTAATATCTCAATATGAAATATTTTATGATACATTTATAAATTACCATGGTAATAATATTTTATGGGAACATAGTGAAAAAATCATTTGGTATGGTTATGAATGTATTATTTCTATGTTGAAGCCACATATATATGAACGTATCATATAATTGTGATTATTCACTCATAATAAGCCTCATATTTTGTCTTTATTATAATTCATTTTCTATTTCCTTTGTTTTTCTATTATATGGATTTATGATCACACTTATTTATTAATTTATATTCCCATGAAATTTCATACTATTAGGTGACCTATGATGGAATAAGAAATTAGTCATTCGATTGTTTAAAAAATTCTTATTTTTATGTTTTACTTATAGTATTGATTTACAAATTACATTGATTTCAAATTACTAAACCTCAGAATATCTATTGAAGTAATTAATTTAATATTTGGAAAAGGAATTATGATAAATTTATTTTATTAAAATGGATGGAATTCATACTTTGAATCATTGAGTTTCTGTCGTTATTTTTTGGAATTCTAACTAGAAAACTTTAGTAAAAACTCATAAGTAAAATTTAAAATTTAGGAAAATAAGTATTTTTGGTTTTGTATAAAGATATTGGTTTCCATTAAATTAAATCCCTATAAGGATGATATAAATTGATGTGTATCTAGAGAAGTTGAACCTTGGGGTAATATCCTAAAAATAGTGAACTATTTTTACATGATATTCCCCTTGTGCATCATGAAAAGACGTACTACACACATCATTCGACACAATCATGGGTTATTCTTTAGATGCTGAAAATAATTTAGGGGATATTATAAATTATATATAGGTAATTAAAAATTTCAATTAATGTTTCTATATATCATCATAGTGGCATGATATTACAAAAATTATGGATAATTTATTTTTTTATAATTTTTATAATTATAATATTCCAACTAGTAAAAAGATTATTAATATTGAATTATAATTCATGAAAATGTCTAGAAATATAATGACTCATATAAAAAAATAATGAATCAAATAATTACATGACGACCCTTCCAATATATAGGGATATATAGTTGATAACATAATATCTATGTTGTTGAATTTTTTATCCCAGTTAATGATCAATATTTGTAACCGTGTAATGAGTTTTATTTATGAATTTATTAAATAATAAGTAGTTGAATTTTTTATGGCTTAATTACCACTAATTTGTTATGGAACCTCTAACCTAGTGATTGAAAAATAATGGAACAATACTATAAAATAGATTTTGTAAATCGATTTTTTTGGTGAAATATAATGATAAATTTATATAATATCCCTTAGAGGAAATCACATATTGTTCTGGACACTTATCAAGAACATAATGCTAATGGATTTGGTTGATGTCATGGAATATTATTTATTAAAAACAAATTTCAAATTTTATTACTTTCACACCCTTCAATCAAAAGTAGAGTTAGAATTACTTGAATTAAAATAAATGAAATATGAATAAGTGTGTAATTAATAGTTTAATGTTATAAGGAGTTCATGTTACACATCATGATTTTCCATTGTTTCTAATAGGAAGGTATATTGATTATTTTGAGTTATGACACCTCATGTAATGAAATCACTAGATATCAATTATTTTTCTTTAAAAGATACAATTTTTATTTGATTTTGGAAATACAATTTTTGGAGGAGTGTGAAATTAGACATACATGAGATAAATGATTCAAAATTAAGAATAAAAAATTTAAAAAACCAAAACCCATCATTAGAATTTCCTCTATCACATTCTATCATCCTGCTACCATGGTCACAAATTGTGATCCCTCAACTTTCCAATATGATGTTTGGAAGAAAGATTCAATGATTCTTCCACTATAATGACTACTGGTGAGAACCCACAAGACTATGTCACCCCAAAAATACTAAACACCCCAACATCATCAATCATATTAAACTAATTTATCTCATTAAATCAATCTAAAAAAATTATATGATAATAAATTGTAAAACATCATCAAAATGATTAGGAAAAACAACATCTGTTCACCGCAGACCACTTCTTCTTAACACCATCGTGACACCTTCGTCATAATCACAAAATCTCGATCATCACCAACATCAAGTCATCAATGACACATGCAACATAAAAGGAAACATCATCTGTGTCAAACACATCACAGACTCAAAACCACCAACCTAAGTATCTTCACTATATGAGAAACCTACTAGAAAAATTAATTCCCTCAAGTGAAACCACAAGCATGAAATCTCACCCCAAACTAATCGATCATGAAGTTGAGATCGGTTATGATAATATATAAATTTCATCCATAAAGAAGATAGATGTGAAACTAGATAAATACCCTAATTTTTTTTGAGAATGGAACCTTGAAGAAGAACATGGATGAATCCCAAGAAAGGAACCTAAAATAATGAAAAAAACATAACACCAAAAACCGTTTGTACCCATAACTCTAATATTGACCTATAGAGAACATGTAGAACCTTAGGTCAAAGAGATTTTGGGTAGACGAGTAATACGGACAAAATTGGGTAGCATCTAGAAACCCAATGACCACCATAAAACAATTCCAATGTCCCAAAATAACACAAAACCATCCCCATACCAAGGGGGTTTGAATTAATTTATGACCAGATTAATTTTTTTGTGGAAGAAGGTGAACAAAAAAAATCTTTTTCAGTATAGAGGGGAATCTGAGAGTAAAGGGAATTTTCTAGGGGTGAAATATGATTATATATAGTAAAGGAGAAGATGGTAGTGGATACATCCCTCCCCAGGGATAATGAAGAGTGATCCCATCATTTTGAGCTTTGAATATATAGAATGATATCCTCTCATTGTTGAAATAGTGTTTTACGATTTCCAATCTAGTCATGGAGAAAACGACATGATTGTAGGTATTGAATTATTTTTTGATAATTATATAAAAGAGAATAATATAAAATATAACATGTGAAATAAATATGGGATGAATTATTTTAGGATTTTATTATAATTATGTTTAATGTCATACAAGCACGAACAATATTGTAATATTTCTAAAAATAGTTAGGTAGATTTAATGCATCAAAATTTATATGTCATTGAAAAAGTGAAGAATGAGGATCCCCAACCCATTGTTATATTATTAATGTGTTTGGAACTTGGTTATTTTAGTAATCAATGTTAATATAATATTATAGAGGAGGGAAACTACAGTCAACCCCACTAGAATATAATGGATCATTTTTTCCATATTACGAAGGCTGAAGCCAGGGGATTAAATTATGTTGCAGTAGGTATAATCCAACTACAGCCAGTGATATAAATCCAAAAGTTTGATACTAGTTCTATGCATTCTATTACTACTTTAATAAAACATGTTCACTCCATCCATGTCTCTGTGTGGTGAACATGTTTTATTAATGAATAATAATGAAGACCTGAAATACAATGAATTGATAATATAAAAGTTAATTGGATCTTAGTGACTAAAACATTTCATCTTCTAAGGATTTATTTTTTTACTAGATTCATAGACATCATGAAACGTGATGAAATATCAATAAGAATAGAAAATATGATGTTCATGGAATAGTGGAAACTCTTTCATGTTTAACTAATATTTTTATCCTCCACGGTCTAGTATCATACTGTATATTTGTTATTGAAAAGGTTTTCATTGAAAAGTAATTCATTAACATTTTTAAATAAAATGATATTTAAAAATATCATGAAAATGTGTATGATGATATTTTATAAGAAATAAAGATGAGTATTGGTAGTGTTTCTCTGAGAACTATACACTCTAATGGTGAGTTTTTTTTCATTTATATGAATGAATACATTAAGAGGAAGATATGGGTACACTTGAAAATTTAAAATGTGATTTATTATACATCATTACTGTTAAAAATTCATGAAAAACATTTATATAAACCATGATCTAGATTATGTTGTAGTTTTATTTATATTAATTATATGGAGACACTATTTTTATTGTGTGAGGAGTGTTATAAACATAGACGACTAGTGTCTGATGTATATATTCGAAGAAAAGGCAATGAACATGCGACAAAGGAGATGATTGAGAACTCATAAAGACTACAACTATTTATCCATTATCACACTGTATATGATAATATTATCTCTAATGTGCTATGTATTTGTGATCAATGAGTCATTTCAATAATGAGTATTAAAAGAGACCAATTTGTCATGGACCTAGTAATTATGGATATGTCAATCATAATAAATGGAAAATTATCATTACATTGTTAATTTATCTCTTGAACATAAATTATAGAGATGATAAAGGGTACTCAATGAGAGGTTTTGGAACTAGAGAAGTTGGAGAATGTTATAAGGAAAAGGAAATCCTCAGAACTCAAAATTTATAGAGAATGATTTGAATGATTTATATCACAACAATGTGTACTATCAAGATAATGATAAAGAGGAAGATGATGAATTATTCAGATTGCTTCCCCTTATCCATCGAGAGAGAAGTTGAATGGAGATCTCTAAGAGCATTATTTTTTCAACAATATAATGAATGAAATTGTAGAATATAAATTAATGTGTTTTTTATGTCATCAATTGTAAAATTAATTTTAATTCCTAGGGGGGTGACGACAACACTACCTATTCCTACATGGATATAGGAAGGAATCACCATAGACTATGAAATTGTTCTAATAAATTAATCTATTGGAAATAACACACTTTTTGTTTTTTCGGACCATCATACAACATATTACAAAGTCATTTTAATTTGAGGGGACATATAACTTGGAAAACAAGGAAGGATGAGCATTATATAATTGGTGAGGCTTCATGGAACAAGAATATAAGTTTTATCAAATTGAGATCTTTGATTTAATTACATATAATGGAGGATTCCCTAACATTCTAAAAATATAATGTTAATCATCTATTTGGATTACCACCACAAAATCAATAGCCCATTTCCATAGATTATCCATAACCTATATGACATCATGAGAGCACACTAAATAATATTCAATAGGGGATGGGGTCAACATCATCCCAAGGAAGAGTTCTTATAACGTAATAATTATCACTCAAGAATCCAAATACATCAATATGAGGGAATTTATGGGATGATATGAAAAATACAATTGTGTTGAAACAAGGACGTTGAAAAAATGTTTCAGGAAAATGAAATTATCGAGGAAATGTTTGGAAATGTCAAATCCAACTTATATAAAATCATGTATTCTCAATGATGATAGAAGATATATGGTGAATATCGATGTAGTAAATTGGATTTTGAAGTTAGAGATAAAGTCTTCCTCCTCATATATCTATGTAATGAGGTCATCAAATTTTTCAATAGGGGTATTATCATTCCAACTTACGTTGACCAATTTCAGATTCATTATTACATAGGAGATACATCCTATTGACTAGAACACCCCTACCCAATCTCATGTACATGAATTATTCCATATATCACTCTTGATGATGTAAATTATTGACCCTTCACATGTACTAAATTCATATAGGGCATGGAATGATAATTTACTATATCATGAGGTGAATAAACAAAATATAATGAATTAAAGATATAACTTATAATGTGCATGACCAAAAAAACATCATAAAATAATAATTGAGAAGCCAAATGTAATGGTAGGAAAAATAGGAACTCAGGGAATCCATTATAAAAAATTTACCAAAAAATATTCATGAATTTATTTAAAATGAAATTTCAAGGTTAGAATTTATTTTATTGGGGATTAATGTAATGAATTAAAATAATTATTATTTAAATAATGTTACTCGTCCTGGTTAATATATAGTTATGATAACATACAATAGAAGAAGAAAAATACTTCTAAATTCCATTTTTACTTAAAATAAATGGATGTTTTGTAGAAATGATTGGCATTGTCATAATATTTCAAATAACCATTGTAGGGTAATTGGTTAGTGTTGATGAAAAATAAAAGGAACCAATTCCACTTTATATCATAATTCAATAATGTTACATTTATTCTATAGAAAACTTAATATAATATTGAATATTATAATGGGAATGAATATAGTGGATAAACAATTATAAAAATATGGGTATCCTAGATGTCCTATAATCATTACGGAAATAAATTACTCTACAATATAGAAAAAATGATTTAATAATTCAATATTCACATACAAAATGGTATTTATACATGATAGAATCTATGTATGTAGGATAGTGTTTATGTATTTATATGGTGATAAGGTTATTTTTCATTAATTAAATTATTCAAAAATAAAATTTGTTGTTATTAATGTTTCTCATATTGAAACATGTATGTAACTATTAGGATTATTTGATGATATATTAAAATTTTTATTATTTTTGAAATTTTAAAAGAATTATTTTAAATATATTTTTCAGGGTATAAGAATAAGTTTTAAAAAAATTTATATTTTAAAGATCGAATCTTATAAAACTCTTTGTAAATTATAATATATTTTAATTAAGTCCCATATAATTTTTATGAAAAACAAAATATTTATTATAATATAAAAATGTTAATTTTAAGAAATAACTATATTTTGTTTAGAAGTTAAATGAATTATATCAAGGTAATTTTTATAATAAAATAAATATATGCTTTCTACTAAGCAGTTAAAAGTTAAATTCTGATAATTTTTTAAGGTTTTATGAAAGATTTTAATTTTTAGTGAAAATGAGAAAAATACAAAATTTTGAGTGTTGTTATTTTCTTTCATCACTATTATTTGAACAACATAATAAAATTTATAAAATATTTCATTCAATAAAAATAACATATATAATTATAAATATTAATTTTTAAATTTAAAATTAAATTAAAAAATTATATATTATATTTCATAACTAGAAAATGAATTTTGGTGGAGAATTATTTTTTTCATTCAATTACATGGACATATGGTGATTATATAATTTTGATTATTTTTTTTTCACCAAAACTCATTATTTCAATATTATTTTAGATAATTTGTCCAAATTCATTGAACCCAGAAGCGGCCACCTAATATAATAAATTCTATTCATATTTAATCATTAAAAACCACCTCTTATCATTTATAAATACCAAAAACCCTATGAATAATATCCATTAAAATTAAATTAACAAATATGTTATTATTATTTTAAATCATTAATGGTCATCCACGATTTATCAATGATCTAGACATTTTACTTCCAATGATTTGCGATGTTACACATCATGGTTCAAATTCTATCATCTTATTCTCTTCTATCCACATACCAATTTTTTGTGTCATCTAAAAATTATGATACAATATTTCATGACCTTTTTATCTTAATTTTTTTTCAAAACTTGGATTTTATCACTATAAGACCTAATTTCTCTACCATTATTAATTTTCATTAATATATTTTTTTATAACGTCATGCTACAAAAAATAATTTTATGAATTTTTATATATTTCAGGAAATATTATTATATTGTTAATACCCAAAACATTTCATTATATTTGATTACTCACCTAGATATAAAATAATTTTTCATTTGGGATTTACATGTATTAATTCAATTAAATATTTTCATGGGTTGAAAATTAAAACATCATGTATGAAAGAGTTTCGATACATAATTATTTTTTATGAGATATGTCTAAAATTTACAAGGTATATTGATGCAATTGTGTTTTTTTATATATATCAAATATTGGTATTTTTTTAAGTAATTGTTCACCCAGATTTCAATCTAGTTCATTGGTTAAAATTTTAATCATACATATCACATTTTTTACAATACCATTCTGAATAACCTTGGAAATTATGTTTTATGAATTTTTTTTATAAAACATGGTGATATAATTATTAATATATTATCCATATGTTTTATCCTATTTTTTTATTTTTAATGAACATATTATTATTTCATCATTATATTCTTCATGATTTAGCAATAATGACCATTTTTGTTCAATTATATTTTTCCCTTATATGGTATTATTCTCACCCATTTCTATTCTTGTATATAAATGTGAAATTATTTTCTATGAGGTTAACTTTGTGGTAATATCAATGTATTATTTACCAAGGTTAAAAAAAGATCATGTTTTTGTTTTACTTATGTAATTAATTTATTGGGTTACTAGTTACCAATTCAATAGACCTAAAATGATCCTATGATGTTATTGATATATTATTTTATCAATGAATTATATAAAAAGGTATACATTAAAAAGGAAGGAAAACATAAGTAAATAAAGATTCATTAACAAATATAGAATATTACGGGTTGTGTAACATGGTGTGGATGAAATGTGTCACCACAAATGGTGTTTCCGACACCATGTGAGGGATTGTACCTGGGTACATAACACCATGAGCTCCCACAAACCATTATATCCAGGTAAACAAAACCCATCTTATTGTATGTTTACTTTGATAGTTTTGAATATCCTATTTAGAGGTTAAATTAATATTATTTTTTGAAACCATGTTTGTGAAATTATATTATAAATTGTGCATTTAATGATAGATGTCTTTTATGGGATTTTTTATCCTTTTTGATGCTTTATTAGTGAGTCTTTAAAGAATTGATTAAAATGTTTTCTAAATATATAAGGATAATTTAATGGTTTTAAATTATGATTATTGATATTATTATTACATTGAATAATATCTTCATCACCATGATGAAATTTTTTTACAAAATAATTTCCTTTATCATTTCCCTTAAATAAATTGAAATTTTATTGATCACCCTAATAGTGCTTTTATGGATTAAATGAGGTAATAATATTTTCATTTTTTCCCTAATCAAGAATATCATTATTGTGACATATCTATCATTATCCTGGTATTATCACAAAAATTACTATCCCAATTACTTAATAATTCACATATGGAATGTGTTTGATAAATAATAAAAAGAATAGAATAAATTGAATGGTAAGATAATGAAAGCCTCTTATTATCTAAACAATCCAAATAAGAATAACCAAATTTTAGTTGAGGATAATTATTAAGTAATTATTATAATTTAACAATATGGAATATATATAATCCTTCATAAATGACCACTAATGGTATATTATTCAATTATTGGAGAAATTATTAAATTTGAAACAACGTAAATTATGTTATACCAATGATATCCCATAAAGTAATCAATTTTTCTGCTTCCAATAAGATAAATAGTTTTCCTTATTATTTTAATTTATAATCAATTTAGATTTCCCTCATGTCATTTTAAATTTACATTAATAGTTTCACAAGTGTGCATACTTTTTTAATACATTCCATTACTATTGACATCCTATGTGTTTCCATTACCAACTCCCACATAATCAATAGTTTCAACAAGAAATTTTCTAGAATATAGGAAATAGGTAATGGGTATCTCAGATATCTTCTATTTATTTCAATAATTTTCAATGTTCACATCCTCCCTTGGACCAGATGATTAAAATACATCAATTTTGGTTGACCAATTGTTAAATTTTTTGACACTAAAAACTGATGTAATATTTAAGTTATTATTTACTTTTTTAAAATATTTAGACTAAATATTTCATGTGGGTATAATTAAAATGAATTAGAAAATGGTCTGGGAGTACCTTAATAAGAATATAATAATCTTGTTTATACCCTTACATAACTATGGAAAGAGAGCTTTATCATTCATGGGAAAACCCAAAAGATACCATTTTGTACCTCTCACCCATCAAAAGAACAGATAAATAGTCGGTGGAAACATAGACATAATAGAGTACGTTCAATTTCAATATGGTATCATAACTCTGAGTTACCATTTCACAAGATATGGATATATTAGAGTAACCTCATTTCATAAAAGTTTATACTTTATACTTTAATGAAACAAAATTTTACATTTATGTATAACCTTTTTCAAGGTATTACCCTTACATAGGTTGCTAGATAACTTATATTCATCTCTTTAAAAAATGGAGTTACCCTTACATTATTTGAATCATACCATACCGACATCATTACATCATGGATATGTAATCTCGGGGTGAAGTATTATGTTGTTACTTCTCTAAACTCATACAATGTCATTGTAAAAAAATTATAAGATCAATCATATTATGTTATAAATGGGGAATTTCATATGGTCTGACGGATTTAAATTCATAACATCAAGAATTCATAAACAGGGAAAATGGTATAATCAGTTAGTTATATAATCTGATTCATAAAATGTCTTATGATGCATAAATCATATTCTATAATAGAATTCATATTCTCATCTTCTAAAAGTTATATGATGAATCCCTTATTTACATAGTTTCAGACCAATGCACCGTGGCATTGTAATCATTAAGTGTATGATTAATTAAGAAATAATTTAAAATGAATAAATTAGAAGAAAAATAAATTTTATAACACCTAAAAATTAGAAACATCATATCCAAAAAACAGGTTTTTCCAGGTATATTAATTTGAAATATATATATACTATTTTAAAAACATGATTAAAAGCATTAAATAATTAATTTTTTATTTTTTTGAAACAATCAAAATTGATAGAGATTACAATATTTTAGATTAATTTTTGGGTTAGTTTATAATAAAAATAGTTCAAATAAAAAAAGAATTAAGTCCCATAATTTCTCTTCAATAATAAAATTTAACACTCCAGATATATGAAAATTGCAGTTTATTTTAAATAAAATACTTTTTGGACATAATTACATAATCTAGGTAAGAGAAAACTCCCATACAAATTCATCATAGAAATTATTATTCCAACTAAGTGAACTTATTCAATTATCCTCTATTCAATTTATTTAAAACATTCGGTTTCAGGGTTTTACATAGAACATATCTTAGTAGAAATATTATTTTATCGAGTGGAATATTCGAAACACATATCCCCAAAATTTAGTTGTCCAATATTTCCATATAAATCCTTGATATTTAAAAATACAATCTATACACATATCATCTTATACATTTTCATCCACGTTTAATAGTACATAAATCACATCATGCCATTTTTCATTTTAAATTATTTAATATTTTGCAGTCATACCTGAGCATTGTACTTACATGGTAAGTGCATCAATGTCAAAAATTGAACCATCCTAAGAAAGGTGATATCTTTATTTTCAAATTGTAATATTCTTGGAAGGGAATGAAATGTTTAGATGATTCCTATTATGTTTCCCCAAATCTTTCTTCACTGGATAAGACATACAATCATATGAGCATAATTTTCTTTAGGAATAATTATATATCAATAATAATAATTTTTTTAATCTAGTTCATTTAAGATAACTAAATTTCTTTTTGAAAGTCACGATAAAGTTTTAAGAAATAAAAATGGATATCCAACCTATGATTATGTTTATCATTTAATTATTGATGAAATATTATTGTGATTTTACTATGATATATACATACTAAAACCCATTTAACAATTACAATGAAAAAAATTCATGAAAATAGTTTTTGAATTCACTCAATAATCAACCACTACCAATAACTTGTTAGACAATGAAATCTATCCATAATAGAATGAAACTTATTTTTAGGCATCAAAACGTGAGAGCTAATATTCAACTTTATAAAAACAATCAATTTTTTTTGAAATAGAATAATAATAATATAAAATTTCAAAAAAGGATTATAAATTTATAGTTTTGATGACAATGGTGTGTTTAATTTATTTAAAAAATAAATTAGAAAAATAAAATTAATATCATAAATGATATACATCCTTAGTTTTTATCCTCCCCAAATAACCTATATTATGACCTATATACAAATTATTGTATAATGAAATTTTTTACAGAATAATATATTTAAAGGGTGTATATCTAGATTAGTATTTATTTTGAAGATAAGGACATTATTTATTCACATGAAGTGGGGAGAAGTTTGGATTCTTTAATTGAGTCCTTCAAAAAATTATTCTTATATATTCTAAATTTTTCTTCCATTAACCATAATGAGATTTTATGGTTCATATCCATCAATATCAATTAAACTAAGTGATAATATATTAGTTAATATTAATATTTTAGTTAATGTAGAATGAATTTCACCTTGAATGAGCATCATTTTAGATGAAAATAAGATATTTTTTCTTTATCATGAAAGTCACATTATAAAATAATTCTTTCACATATTGTTCTAGATTTATCATTGTATAAATGTTATTTTTAATAATCATTATTTCTTATATCATATAGAACAATAATTTAATGATTCCATTGTTTAATTAACACTTTAAACTCTAGGTTAACATTATTAATTATAGAAAAATAAATTTTTAATAGAGAAATACTCTAGTCAAAATTATTCCAATAAAAAATTATATACGGGGATATAAAAAAGTGGGTTTTATATAATCTCTATGGTCCCATAGTGTATCCACAAAAATTTTAAACTCGTATTTATAATTAGACCTCATTTTAATTACCAATATTTTTTCCATCTCCCTATTGGAGACTTCAACTTGATTGTTTTTTGTACATGGAAGTTAATATAGGTATTATGGTTAACTTCATATGTATATTCATGAGGTATTCAATGTTTATATAAGAAATGTGTAACCCTTTTCTCTTATTAGGATCACGTAACACCAATACTGACCAAAAATAATCATTGAAAATAAAACATAAAAAATTTACATCTCTTCAGGGTCTATTTTATTGTATAAAATTATAATAATAGTATAATACTAATAAAAAATTGGATATAAGAAAATATGTAATAAATTTCCATGAATCGTCCCCTGGGGTCCTTGCCTTGAATAACACAAGACCGCCTTCTATAGGCAAAGGGATGGCGATTAGCACCAAAGGACTAATTCCCTAAAACTGGGAAGGCATTGACTTTATAACCTGTAAATGCACAGAACAGAGAACACAAATATAAACAAAACACTAGGTAAAATGTAAAACAAAAGATGGCTGAAAAGTAAATGGGGCCAAAAATACACACCCTACTATAAAGTCCAAGAACTAGAAGTACATGTACAAATGAAGGAAATAAAAATAGTTGTTGGGTCATCCTCCGAGGTTTCTACTTGAAGGGTTGATAAAGATTTCCTCCTCAGCACTCCACATCCTTCTGTATACTCTGTTTACAGTCTCACCGTATGGTCCACCTACAGGTATCATCTAGTCCCGGTACTCTTATCCTCTATCAATGTTGTTCATCATTTGCATCCAACACAATATGGTGCGGGCATAGCCCATGCATGGGTGAGTATAACGATACTCAGTAGGGACCCCGAGACCTTCAAGGTCTCACAAAATCCAATACGGATTAACCACAAAGAATGAAATAGAAAAATAATCCCATTTAGTCATATGCCCATACCAATACCTGAGTTATCAAGTAATCCATCTCAATCATGAGGAGAACACAAAAGATACTGACTAAGCTCAAAAAAAGATTTATTCTAGGGGTAAAACATTTCAAACCCTCGACTTATGAAGAACTCCTCCTCTATCATGTACAGTGGGATGCTGCCACAACTAGTTGATTCCCACTAACTTTGGACTGTTGAGGTACTCTCATGTAGAGTATTGTGGGTCTGCTACTTCACACAGAGGCACTCCCCACCATAGGTCTGCCACCCCAACCTGATGCTCCCCCTCATAGCCTACAGAGGTACTCCTCTTATCGAGTACCGCTGGTCTACCACCACAAAAATGTGCTCCTCTGCTGTGGGTTTTCCTCCACAACTAGGTGATCCCCACTTGGCTATACAAGTCACTCAGATTTGATTGGTCAGCAGTCATCATATATTATTCAGCTACTAAGTTCCTGCACAATTTCTCGCTCGTCTCTGGAAGATATGCTCCACAAGCTACTGGTTGATGCTCAAACTGCAATGAAGCCCTAGGAAGAAGAATCCTGATGGTCTGCCACATCATCAAGGTGTCAACGCAACAGACAACACGTCAATCAGACGTCCGGTCTGTGAGTTATTAGCCATTTAGTCCCATGAACCCGATTGGATTCGTGCATGATCCATTCTAACTGTGTCTCAACTATACCCCAAACTCTAGGGGGTACAATCAAAGGGACCGCCACACTCCAAGATTACCAATGCCGCTAAAAGGTTTTCAAACGGACATCTGGTGCCAAAGATATGGCCAAAAGAGAGTGAACGGTTCGTAATGGGCCCAATTCCAGTCCAACCCGGTCGGACCGACCCGGCCTGACCCTGTCTAGGTCGACCCAGTTCGAGTTAACACAACCAAACCCATTAGGCAATCCAGCCCATTTGTTTCAGCCCAACCTATTGGGCCTAGCCCATCTGGTCGTGAGGATCTGTGGAGGGGCGAGTGGACGCGGACCGACAGCAGTTCAACGCGAGGGAGGTTTAGCTTGGAGGGCACCACGAGGGCATGGGATGGTTCGGCCGGGGCGCTAGGATTGGCACGGGAGGCCGACTTGGTCGGGGAGCCACATGGGATAGGTTAGTCTGGGGGCTTGGGAGGCCACCTCGGCTGGGAGTCGGTTCGGCCGGGAGGCGCTGGCGGCCGGGAGGGCACGTGCGTCTAGGAAGGCGCCATAGTTCGGGTGCTCGGGAAACTAGCTCTACTAGGTGTTGGTCTAGCTGGGAGGCGTAGGTGGCCGGGAGGGCATGGGAATCTTGGAGAGTGAGGGTGGCTGGGAGGGCGTGGGTGGCCTAGAGGTGTAGGCGGGCGGAAGGCGCGGGTGGCCAGGAGGGCACTATGGTTCTGCCCGGGGTGGTGGAGCTAGTTCGTCTGGTGGATGGGGCGGCCAGTGATGGTTCAGCCGGTTCGGTCAGGCAGAGGGCATGGACAAGGTGGCACAACTGTGGTGGTGTGGCTGAGGGCGGTTCAGCCAAGTCGTCACGCGGCACGGTCCGGTTCGGCCAGCCTGTGGTGCGGCCGGTGGGCATCAGGGGTCGCAGAGGACGTGGGTAGCACAAACATTTCTTCCATCGCATTTGTCATCTCATTGCCTCTTCACCATTCTGATAAACATCACAATCGAGAATGGTGGAGGGTTTGGGCCATGTTGGTTTGGCCCGAACCCCCCAAGTTTAGGGTGGTAGCAAGCTGATCAAATTATTCTTGAATTTCAATGAATTAACATGAAAAGAAGATATAAGAAAAATCAATCCCACTCCACATATCTTCTAGAAAAAAAAATTCCCAACCCGCAAGAAAAAATATCAACAGCGAATCATTGCATTAGAAGGGATGAATGAAATGAATAATATCATATTCAAATAAATTTCCTACCTTGATCGTTCTTCATCGACAGAGTCGTTGAAAAAAGATAAGGTTATAATCAATCATCGCATCCACCACACACTTATAATCCATGCTCATGCATCGGTTCGTTGAATATTATGAGGAGAAAATATCATTCATCGAAGACGTCCCACATCAGTTGCCTCCGTAAGGTACTTTCGAGGAAGAAGTCAAAGACGATCCTCGTCGGCGTTCTTCATAGAGGATGTTATTCATTGTAGAGCTTTCTCCCTATGTACTCCTCTTCCATGATCCACCAATATGAATTTTCCATTCCAAAATAAAAGATTAAGATTATATATTATTTAATTGTTGGAACAAAATTAAGAAAAAATTAAAAAATAATTAATTATGTGCTCAATTAATTTATGGGGAGGATTTGTCAGATTAATGCAAAGTGAATTAGAAGAATTAATTGGGTTGAGGTGGTCAAGAGTCTCTCCCTCATTAATGAGGGGAGTTGAGAGGTTTTCCACAATTAAAAATGGGGGTTTAGACCAGGTGGGCCATACCAATGTAACCTCTCGCAGGAGGTTAGGTTCGGGTGGGCCCCACCACCAAAACCACTCATTGGTGGTTATGGCTGGGTGGTCACCACACCTCAACTCTCACATGGTGGATAAGTTATGGTTGACCCCACCTGCAACTTCAACATGGTGGCTCAAAAAAAAAGAATTTATAGTTCACTTAATTTTATTATTTTCCATGAAAAACCCAGAAACTATTTTTTATTCTCAACCCAAGGCTGTCGTGGTGATAGTCACCTTAAGAGAATATTGGTGATGTGAGTTCAACAGTGCCATTATATTTCAATTCCGAGCGTCAGTTCAAATATTATAAGAATCTTGCTTGTACGTTTACTTAACGTACCTGAACAAAACATCAGAAATTGATTACGATCACACCGGGCCTCAGAATCACATGCCATCAATTTTCGCGGACTCGAAAAAATTCCCATTTAATTAAAAAAAATTACATTGATATTCCTTGTCATTAAATTCTCTCCACCTCAAGGCTCTACGTCTCCGTAAGACACATCTCATAATAAGTTAACAAGTGGGGGTACTGAGCACGCATCTGATCCTACCACACCATTGTGTTCTCCTAGAGGTTCTCGTTCTACCAAAGAATTCACACTAGAGGTATCGATCGTCCACAAAGGACCCACTTCCTTCAATCCTCAATCACTACTAGAACCACCATAAAAGTCACCCCATCATCGATGTCCAGGACGCTATGGTTGATGATGTGTGTAGGGTCGTGCACGTATCTCTTCAGCTGGGATACGTGGTAGAAGTCATGCACCTGGTGCAACTGAGGTGGAAGAGATAAGTAGTATGCCACCTCACCAACTCTACTGAGGACCTGAAAATGTCTGATGAATCTCCATGATAACTTTCCCCCTCTGTTAAATCTCAGTTAACCCCATCGAGTTGAGACCCATAGAAAGATGTGGTCACTATCTTTGAACTCTATAGGTCTCCATCTCATGTCGGCATATGACGTTTGTCTACTCTGTGCAATATTCATCTGCTCTTAGATGATACGAACCTTCTTTATGCTGGCCCATACCATCTCTGCTCCACTAGTGCTAACTCCCCTTGGTCAGTCCAGCATAGAGGTGATCTGCAAGGTTTCCCATACAATTCCTCAAAATGTGTCATTCCAATGGTATGGTGACAGCTATTGTTTTGTGAAAACTCCACCAAAGAGAATTATTTCTCCCATATTCATCTGAAGTCAAGGAATCAAGCGCGTAGAATGTCACATAGGGTTTGAATGGTCCGCTCAGTCTGACCATCCATCTGAGGATGGAAGGTGGTGGTCAGAAGAAGCTACGTCCTGAATGCTTCCTAAAACCCATTCCATATCCAGGAAGTAAATCATGTTTCACGATCATAGACAATCGTCAAAGATACTCCATGTAGCCGCACAATCTTCTGCACATAGAGGCATCCCATGCTTTGTACCGAACCCTACTCTCTAATCAGTAAGAAGTGGGCCAACAAGGTGAGTCGGTCAATGATCTCCCAAATCGAGTTGTGACCCCTTGATGTACATGGATGTCATTTCACAAATTCCATGGATATACCATCCCAATTCAGCTCTGGGACCTCTAAAGGCCGCACCAAGCCTGCTGCTACCTGGTGCTCCTCCGTCACATGCTGACATGTGATGCATCAAGAGAGAAACTCTTCAACTGATTTCTTCAATCCCATCCACCAGTTCATTCATCAATGAACCTGGCACATCTTTTCCATTAATGTATGTATCACGAGAGGGGATGTGTGGAAACCCCTCAGCTCATCCTCATGAAGTGACATTGGTACCGTGGTACATCCTCTGAAGAGGATGACGTGCTCCCCACATTCAGAAAATATATCAGGTCCTTACCTTGTGGATATCTGAGCATGTCATGTCTTGTAGTCATTGTCCCACACTGTGCCACATTAACTCACTAATTAAGTGGGGGAGTGACTGTAAGAGTCTATATGAAGGACGATCCATCTCAATCCACAAAAGATATCTGTAAATTACCAAGCTGATCTATCACCTCGCCTAGTAGCTGTATACCAAATCACCTACTTAGTGATTCTGAAACAACATTCCCCATTCTAGGAGTATAGAATATTTTGAAATCATAGTCCTAGAAGAACTCAATCCAATGTCCCTATCTCATGTTTAGGTCTTTCTGTGAGAAGATATTCCATATACTCTTGTGATAAGAGTACACGATAAAACGCTTTCCCATCAGATAGTGTGACTACATCTTACGGAGAAGACCACTACTACTAACTCTAGGCCACAGGTAGCATAGTTCTTCTCATGTTGTCTCAGATGTAGTGAACCATAAGCGATCATTGCTCTCTCCTGCATCAGGACACATCTGAGTTTGTTCCCTGATTCATTGCAATAGACTACGTACCCAACACCTTCCTCTAGAAGCATCAAGAATGGTGCACTAGTCATCCTTTTCCTTAGATCCTGAATGCTATGATGGCATCTCTACGACCACAAAAAGGGTTTCCCCTTCTTCATCAAGGCTGATAGTGGTGATGCAACTTTGGGGAAATCTGGCACAGATCTCTGGTAGTATCCATCCAAACCCAGGAAACTTTGTACATATCTCACACTCTTTGGTGGACTCCCAATCAAGTACAACCACAATATTCACCGTATCCACTACAAATCCTACCTCTGAGATGAGATGTCACATAAGGTAAACCTCTCAGATCTAGAACTAGCACTTCAAGAGCTTACCATATAGATTGTGGTCTTGGAGTGTGTCTAGTACTACATGCAAATTCTAGGCAAGCTCCTCCTCTGTAGTCGAGTAGATCATAATGTTGATGATGAAGACTACGACAAAGTGATCAAGTTATAGCTTGAAGATCATGTTCTTTTGTTCCATGAACAATACTGGAGTGTTGGTTACACCGAATGGAGTAGCCAAGAACTCACAGTGGTCGTTCTATCATTTGATCGCCACTGTCTGCACATCCTAGTCTCGTGCTCTGGGCTGGTGATAGCCAGATCTGAGGTCTATCTTTGAGAACCACCATTATCTTTTAATCTGATCAAAGAGGTCGTCAATCCTCAGGAGTGGGTACTTGTTCTTCACGATCACCTAGATCAGGATCTAGTAGTCAACACAAAGCCTTCGGCTCCCATTCTCCTTCTTGGCAAAGAGAATCAGGACTGCCCAGGGAGAAACAATAGGCCAGATGAATCCCTTACCCTACTAGTCCTCACGATATATCCACATCTCTCGAATCGCCATGGGAGCCATTCGATATGATGGTGTAGATATCAGTGTCGTAACGTGATACAAGTCAATGTAAAAATCCACATCACTGCGAGGAGGTAGACCTAGAACATCATCAGGAAACATATTCGTGTACTGGTCCACTACTATAGGATATGTCGGACCTTCCACATCAACTACTCCAAGTGTAATGCTAGAAAACTGATGAGTGGTCATATTCACTCTCCTCTGAGTAGGTTCATTGTGTGTAGTATAGGCTCCCTTCTTGCCGGTGAAGTTAAGACTCATCCCATCTGTGCGGACACACCGCACTTTGTGCCTAATACAGTCAATCTGAGCATGGCCTAAAAATAACATTTCCATTCCCAGGATGATGTTGTATTGCCTCAACGCCACTACTAAGAGATCCCAGCTGATTCTTTTTCCTCCTAGAGTAATCTCACACTTCCTGAACCAACGCGTAATCATAGAATCTTCTTCTATAAGAGTCTTTAGCTGAAAGGATCGAGCCAACGGCTCTATCGGAATCTCCGATATCCGAACGAGGGCAGTGTTAATAAAATATTTACTGAAACCTATGAATATATGTACTATAGATATGGTGGATTAGACACATATCTTACATATAATCTTCTCTGAAGGGCCATGATTATATGCCTCAGCTGCCTGGAGCTGAACTGTCCCCTTCTCACCTGCTCTCTACGGTCGGGGTGGACCTCCTGGTGGTGGTGGTGGTAAACCTTGAAACGTCACCCAACACTAGCTATACGACCAATTGATCTGCCACATCCACCATATCCCTACAGACCGCCTTGATCGAATCTTTGTCTATTCCTGGGCAGTCCTTCCACCGTCTACTGATCATCCAAATGTCGGGTCAGATAGTCACGAGCCCTGTGACATTTCCAGCCGCATGAGTAACACCTCTCAATCCTGGAATGTATGGTTATGTCTCTGGTTCCCCGCAAAACTAGTCCTGAGTCATGCGGACGTCGACCTGTCAGTCTGGTCCTCTTGGATGTCTGCGACATCTGTCTGCTGTTAGCTACAAATAACACTGATTCTCCTCGAGTGGTGGTGGATCTCACTACCGATGTTTGCACAGCAAGGAAACTCTCCAATAGGAGGGCTATCTCTAACATCCCCTCCTGCGTCGGCATGCTGAGTGAGATCACAGAAGCCTAGATCTCCCACCTGAGTCCATGATTGAAGGTCCAGACCCTGAAGAATGGATCCCACAACATATCGGTAGAGTAGCATGAGACATCTGCGAACCTCGCTGAGTACCGAGCTATAGTCATGATGCACTGATATAGGTGAATTGGATCTTGTATGCGCATTGCGTGAAGAATCCCATAGATAAACTCTACCCAAAACAGGCTCTCGAAGTATGTGCAGTGAAGCGTTATCTCTTCATGAACCTGGATCATCAAGCTCCACCATCTGGCCACTGCTTCCTATAGATGGCTGGAAATGAGAATCCCCATGAGGTCGACTGGTGTCCCTACCAGCCGGAAAACTCTCACCACAGCCTCCATCCAATCCTCAGCTACCTGTGGGTCCGTCTATCCCCTGAACCTAGGGTGGCCACTAGTGCTGGAACTCATGAAATGCACTCATGTTGTGTGCACTCTCTGCTGCTGGGGTTGGTGTCATTAGTGGCCCAACTAGTAAATTTACCGTTGGGGCCTCTGCTGGAAAATGGCCCTACACCGAGGACTCGTCGCTCTATGAGCTATCCATGCGTAGAACCATAAAGACTCTTGATGGCCGTCCGCAGGGAGGCATCCTAAAAGAAACAGACGCGACATGGTCAGAAGATATTACATGGTCAGCTGACCTGGTTATGCTTACATAAAGAAAACATTAGAAATTACACACACTATCAGTGTTTTCGTACACTGATTCGGAAATCAGAAGTTAGGGTCCTAGTGAATGCATATGTCAGCTACTGCACCATCACTATACTCCCTGAACTGATAACCACACCTACTAACCTCAACACTCTTATTTCATAGAAAAAGATCAGATTACTACGTTTCACAGTAGAACCGACTCCTCTGATACCAATTTGTCATGACACGTCCCCCGGGGTCCGTGCCGTGACTACCCCAAGCCCGCCTTCCATAGTTCAGGGGCTGGCGACTACTACCAAAAATCTAATTCCCTATAATTGGGAAGGCATTGACTTTATAACCTATAAACTCCCAAAACAGAGCACACAATTGGATACAAAACACATGGAAAACTGTATAAAAAAATAGTGATGAATAGTAAAATGGGAATGAAATAGAAGGCCAACTGTAATGTATAAGGAACTAGAATTACATGCACAACTAAAGGAATGAAAAATAACTATTGGGTCATCGTCAAAGGTTCCTACCACAAAGGAAGATACAGATCACCTCCTCAGAACTCCACGTCCATTTTTCGCCACAACCAGGTGCTCCTCTCCCATGGGTCTGCCGCCACAACCAGGCACTCCCCACAAGGCCATACGAGTCACTCCGAGTCGATCGGTCAGCAATCATCAAGTATGACCCAGCTACTAGGTTCCGACACAAATGCACACCCGTCCCCTGAAGATCTTCTCCACAAGATACTAGTCGATGCTCCAACTACCAAGATGTCCCACTAAAAAGTATCCCGATGGTCCGCCACAACATTGGGGTCCCAACACAACTGATGACTCGTCAATGTGATGCCCGTTCTGTGAGTTATTATCCATTTAGTCATGGGGGCTTGGTTGGATTCATACACAATCCAATATGACAGTATATCAACTATACCCCAAACTCTAGTGGGGTATATTCAAAGGGATCACCATGCTCCATGATTACCAGCGCCACTGACGTTTTTTCAAACAAAGGTTTGGTGCCAAAATATGGCCAAAAGAATTTGAACGGGTCGTAATGGGCCCGAGTCCAGTCCGACCCGTTGGGTCTGGCCCGGCCCGTTGGGCAGGCCAAACCATTGTTTTCGGCCAAGCCCATTGGGCCCAACCCTGTAAGCCACAAGGGGTATCAGAGGGCTGAGTGGATGAGGATCGACCATAGTTCGTCGCAAGGGAGGTTCTGCCCTGAGGGCACCTAAATGTCATAGGCTGTTTAGGCCAGATAGCCATGAGGGGAAACAGGGGTCGGCTTAGTAAGGGCACCGTAATGGGCGTGGGAGGCTGGCTCGTCTAGGGCACATTGAAGGAGAGGTTCAGCATGGGGCTTGGTAGGTCAGCCCAGCAGGGTGACGGTTCAACCGGGAGGTGCATGAAGCTAGGAGCGCACCACATTTTGAGAGTTCGGTAGAACAGATCAGCAGGGAGCTAGTTTTTCCAGGAGGTGTGGGTGGCCGAGAGGGCGCCGCGGTTCAGCCAAGGGTGGTGGAGCTAGTTTGGCCGGATGACGGGGTGGTCGGGACTACTTCGGCCAATTTGGTTGGGTGAAGGGCATGGCCAGTGTGACACAGAATAGGTGCGGTGCGGCCGAGGCTAGTTTGATCGGGGCGTGGCACGGCTCAAACCGGTTAGGCCGTTGTGTGGCATGGCCAGTGGGCGGCATGAGGCGTGGAGGGTCCGGGTAGCATAGTTGTTGACTTCGTCACATTCTTCGTCTCGTAACCTCGTCGCCATTCCGAAGACCATCACAAACAAGAACGATGGATGGGTCAAGCCATGTTGGTTTGGCCTGCACCCTACACGTTTATGGTTATAGCATGTGGATCAAAACTTTCTTTAATTTCAAAGAACTTACATGAATAGAATATATAAAAAAATCAATACAACACCCCACATCATCCAACAATAACAATTCCCAACCCGTGAGGGAAAATATCCACAACGATTCTTTGCTTTAGAAGGGAAGAATTAAAAGAATAATTTCACATTAAAATAATTTCTCTACCTTGATTGTTGTTTGTCGTAATGTCTTGGGGAAGGCCGGTTGTCGAATACGTCCTACATTAGTTGCCTCCACAATGTGCTTTTTAGGAAAAAGTCGAAGTCGCTCCTCGACGACATTCTTTGTGGAGGATGTTCTTCATTGGAGAGTTATCTCCCTATTTCCTCCTCTCCAATGTTCCACCAAGATGAATATTACATGACAAAATAACAGTTTATGTTTATCTATTATTTAATTATTGGCACAAAATTTAAAAAGCATTAAAATATAATTAATTGATGTGCTCAATTAATTTATGTGGAGGATTTGGCACATTAATGGAAAGTGTGTTGGTATAATTAATTGGGTAAAGGAGGTCTAGAAGATCACCTTCATTAATGAGAGGATTTGATAGGTTTTCAATAATAAAAATTTGGGGTTTAGTCCTGGTGGTCCCCACCACCGTACCCTCTCGTGGGAGTTTAGGTCCGGGTGGGCCCCTCCAGAATAACCTCTATTGGGAGGTTATGGTCTAGTGGTCACCACACATCAACTCTCACAAGGTTGTTTAGTTCTGGTAAACCCCACCTCTAACTTCCACAAGGTGGCTAAAAAATAAAATACTATGTAGTTCATTTTTTTTATTATTTTCCACGAAATACCCAAAAACAACCTTTTATTTTTGACCCGCTGCCATCGAGATGAAAGTCTTCATAAGATTATACTGGCACTGTGAGATCAACGGTGCCCTTAGATTTCAAATCTGAGCACCTGTTCAAAATTTATAAAAACCCGCTCATATGATTACTGAATATACCTAAACAAAACTTCAGAAATTGATTATGGGCACACCGGGCCTTAGAATCACTTGTCGTCAATTTTCACGGACTTGAAAAAAATACCATTTAATTAAACGAAAAATAAATGAAAATTCCGGGTCTTTACTAAAATGGATCTATGAAATATAAACCCTACTCAATAAATATTTCATAGAATTTTTTTAGAGAAATATCTAAAAATTTAGTGATTATATTAAAATATTTACTATGTTTTTAATTGAAAATTTTCATTTAAGTCTTTGAAAATTAATGATCGAACTAATAATTCTTCATTAATCATTAATTTTTTTTTTCTTGTCTAAAATAGCCATCATATACATTTGTGTGGTAAAATTATAGCATGTATTTCACATATTCCTTATAAATAAATCTCTTAATTACATTGTCACTAAATATATTATACAAATAAGGTTTCCTCTATAAATAAGACATTGAATTATATTTCTTTATGTGTTTCATTCTTAGTAATCATTGATGGAACCTCTGATATAAAAAAATTTCCCTATGTCAAAATAGCTTATCTGAAAAGTAAATTTTTATTTTTGTTTCCATGAAAGGAATATTTTTAGATGGTCATTGCGGGTTATTCTACCACAATAAAGAATGGTACTCTTCACATGTTTTATATGAAATAATTATCATTACCCTTATTTTCATTGATCTCGAAATAATTTTATTGTGTAACTACTATCCATCACATAATTATTCAATGTGCATCATCTTTGTTGACTGAATATCAATAAAATACATGATCATTTTAAATAGTAACATTACGTCGAAAAAACATTGAATAGAGATTAGTTATAGAAATAAATATATCCATAAGAACATATTTTTATTTTTTGTCATTGAATTTTTATGGTTCATGGGTACTTAAAGCGTAGAATACCACATGTGACAATCTAATAGACATTTGAGACAACAGATCTATTTTATCATGATTTTAGTAATAACACAATACATAAAATAATTCAATCCAGTCGGGATGGTAAATTATTGGGGATGTTGTAATTCTCTCCTTGGGCTTGTCAAATGATCATATGAATGAATAAAAAAGCACAAAAACCACTCTCATTTTTAATTAGGTTATCTAGATAAAATCATCATTTCTAAACAACATAATTTGTTTCTAATAAACTATATCATCACAAAAAAATTATCTAATATCTCCCACCATAGAGGGTTATGGTAGAATATAAATGAAGTAAAACTTTTCATCATTTAAATCAATTCCATACATTGAAATTATGAGTCCCAAAACGTTTCCTTGTTCCACATTAGGATTGAATTTTTAACCAGTGTAAAATCAAATTTTTTTATGGTCTTATTTTAAACATTTTACATATTTTAATCATAGATATTATATTTTGTATCATATAGAGTAACATAACGAAAAAATATCTCAACAAATATATAAATCAAATCCAAAAATATAGTTACCATAAAACAATGAATGAATATAAGACATTTCTCGACCATAAGGGTTGCATATATATTTAAATATACCAATGGGTTAGGATAATGTTATCTTGTACTTGTCCTCATGGTATATAAAAACCAAAATACGCCAATGGAATCCATCGAGAATAAAGTAATGAACCTTCAAAGAATGTATATTATAGATTTAGTATATAAACATATTAGTAATTTTGCAATTCAGGTCACAATATTTGATATATTATAGTCATTTTAGACCCTCCAAATATTAAAAATATTAATTCTATGTAACACAGTATTGTTATTTATTACAATGGTTAATTCTGTTTTCATTGGTCTAATAGGTATGGTAGTCACAAACTAGTAGTATGATATGTGGTATATAATTAAAATCATAAAATAATGTTAAATACAAATTATAAAATTAAAAAATGGTTGGGTCTCGGCATATTTTGGGATGTCTCACAACTCAAAGAGTCACATTCAAAAAAATTCATCTGCACAAAAAATGTTAGTATAATACCGAGGATATCTCATAATGAGTTGCCTAAAACTCTATTATATTTTTAATAATTTCAACTATCTATTCCCTTGATTACATTATAATATAATTTAAAACATGACCAATATTTTTTTATTTAACAAATGAAAATAAATTTTATTTTTAAGGGAAACATGTTTAGTAACATTTCATGTGGTTTTATATGGATGTTTTTAACTTTTTATTCCTCTTTTTTCAAACATCTTTTGTAAGGAGAATGTAGAAGATTTATATTTTCATAAATTATGAAAATAATTTTTATCCAATTTCTTATATTTTTTCTCAAAAAATGCATTCATATTTGAACCATTTAAAAAAATATATTTATAAAAAAAATATGTTATTCAATAGATTATGTTTGATGGATGATTTTATCGAATATTTAAATCTCACCATTGGAGGTTCATGGAATTTGATAAAGGGTCAGTGTAAAAATGAATTTCTCTTCAAGGGGTTATTTCATTAAACCAATAATGATAATGTTCACTGTATAATTTAAAAAATCCATTGAAATTGTACATTCATTTTAATTAATTATGGTCAATTATTTTCAGAAATTATCTACCAAATATAATGTGGTTGTGGTACATGGTTCTTTATGATTCTATATTTTTGGTGAAATGAATGTAGCAAGGATAGGTATTTTTATAAATCATACCACTACATCTTATAATACTCCTTCTATTTTGGTTATGTTTTTGTTATAATTCATTCATATGTGTACTCTAAATTTTATGCAATAAAAAAATGAATTTCAAGGAATTAATTTATTCCCCTAAATCCTATAACGGATTTTTATATTGAAATATTCCATAGTATAAGGGATAGTGATAGTTAATGGTTCACGAGATTTCCATGGTATATGTGGGGTTACTATAGAAAATATATTACTACTAAAATTAACAAATCATGTCTTAAAAGACTCCAATTATTGGACAAAATCTATATAAAATATCTTTAATAACTCATAATTTAATTGATGGATTCTAGAAAATGGACGTATTACTCTACTATTTTGATTATCACAATAACCACTTCCAATAATGCTTATTTTTCAATTTTACTAGATCGATTAATTATTTCCAGGATGTTTTATGATGATGTAAGCCATCCACTTTGACAATTACCTTAACAATATTCACTCGTGTATTTTGGTTTTCTTTAAGGAATAACGTATTTGATATCCTTAGGCTATCTACATCCAAATTTGATTTTCAATAGTGAATATTTACTTATTTATAAATCATATTAATTTTTTTTATAATTAAAATGAACATTTACATTTATGTTAGGATTTTTTTCAATTAAGAGATTACCTTAGAGTTGATTTACAACGTTTTCATGAATAGAAATAATCACGCCATTATTTTCATTTAATATAATCCAATATGATATATAATTTATAATAATATTATAAAAATTGGATTGAAACTCCATAATAAATATTAATGGGTCCTACACTAAAGGTTCATTCGATATAACTAGATTTTATCTTGTAAACTGTTGAGAAGTGTGACATATAAAGAATAGGAGGTGAATAGAATCTTGAATATCATGTTAAAAATGATCATAAAAACTTATATAATGTCATTAATATTGGATATTTGAATATATCAAAAATCCTTATCAACTGGAGTGTTATTTAAACTAAAATTTTATACTATAATTACAAATAAATTTAACATAGGGGTTTTCAATAGTGTGTTGATAAAAGTAATGGAAATCATGCAACACTCATTGTGGTATGGAAGTATATATTTCTAGAACAATGTTAAATAATGAAAGTCTCATAGGAGATGTTAGGTATCATATTTTAGATTCATAAATGGACAGTTTGAACACTTTAACAAATATATACTTCTTTTGTGGGGCTTATGTTGAATTTATTTGTAATGGAAATCCTCTTCATAAAATATCTCTATGAATTTCATGGCACATGGATTACTACTCATCTAGGGGAACTATCTGGTATGTTTTAGTTAAATTAAAAAATACATGATAAAATAATACATGGAATTGATTTTCATGACAATATGATATGAAAATTATGATTTCAACCACTTTAATATCTCCCAATACTAACAGATTTAATTTCATTTATATTTCATATATCACTATTCTTGTCCTGGTTGTACTCATGTGAGGGAAATATTCTTCATAAATTCCATCTAGAGATCATATGAGGTGGTAATTTCTTCAATATAAATTAAATTAAACCATTATTTGGTCAAATGTTGATGAAAAATGTAAATTTCATCCATTAGATATGATAATATGTTATTACTTTGAGTTTGAAATTAATATAATAACATCCAAAATCTATAATGATTTAGTTATTATCATATCATTCTAGTACATTAAAAAAGAGAATGAGTTGTATCATTATAGTTATTTATTAAAAATAAAATAGATTATTTGGATTTACAAGATAATTGTTAATTTTGAATTTATGAGTATATAATTATTTTCATTTTTAATTATAATTAGTAATTTTATCATCCATATATTCACTAAATATAGTAAATCTAAATGAATAATATGATGATGCGGATGTGGAATTTCTCTATATGACCATTAAATAATCCTCTTCATAATATTAATTGATTTTTATATTTATGAATTTTTCCAACACAACTTTCTCAAACACTCATCAAAACCAAATAAATGTTCTAAACTAGATATGGTCTTGTATAAAATTCATTTAAAATATAATAGAAAAACAAAAAAAGAATTAATGTCCAATTATCCATGAAATTTCCCCAGGTAGACCAGGATACTTCCATAAGGATTCTATCAAACAATTATTGAATCCATTATTTTAACAGTGAAAATGGGACCCAGTTAATCTCTATGTAGTTTAGTGTTATGATTTTATTTTTAAATTATTATGATGAGTTTCTTTATTCAAGAATAATTGATGAAAATTATATAAGAGAAGGGATTTGGGTTGGATTTTTAATTATTTCATGTAAATTGTTCTACCACTCGATAAATCACTCACTCTCATATTGAATAACTATTAAAATTAATTCACAATATCATTTACAAAAAATAAAATATAATCTCACTTATCATAATGAGTTATGATTTTTCTCAATCCATGATGTAATATACTAATAAATGATTCCCCTAATTTTTCATATCCAAATGATCTAATAGAATTAATCCTCACTAGATCATCCCACTACACTGTATTATAGAAAATGAACATGTTATATGAGGTATTAGTGTGAAAAAAAATAAAAAATGTTAATTATAAATAAAATAAATACAACTTATATCCTATTACAATCAAATAAAAATCCTTAAAAATGTAAATAATTATTTTTTTAATAAAAAATAGATTTATTTATAAGGAATGGAAATATTTTGTTTTTATTGAATATAATTTATTTAATGTTCCATAAGTAGAGAAAATCTATAATTTAAAAATATAATGAAAGTCCAAAAATACCACTCCAAGAATAATCGATTGATTCTATGACAACACCCCTTCCCATGTACTTGAATGAACATTTTTAATTATTATAGTAATCAATGGATGATCCATATTTCCTTCATATATTTTAAAATACCCCATAGGAAAATCAGGGTTTTCCATTCTTATATAATTGCATACAATACCTTTATATTCTTATATGTTTCCATGCACAGATCCAATATATTCTATGGATATCTTGTGTCAATTTCGAGGGGATAAAATTATTCTACATGGAATATGATCAAAACTATCCACCCATATAATAATTTTTTGATCACATCCTACATTGAATCAATGAATAAAAGGCACATTGATTATTTTTTTGGTAACATATCTATTTGGGTGAACCCAATGATTAATGACTGATTCTAGTTGATCCTTATTTGTAATTGAATATTATGATTAAATATTCATAGTTTGTACCATTACATATCTCCATAATTTGAGGTATGATTTTCTTTTTGAATCATTAATAATCATAGTGGTAGTATTTTGAATGTATTGACACGACACCCTTACATTACCTATGATATAAAAAGAGACACCCTTACATTGTGATCACTTATAAATGATTCTATTATATCAAATGTCAAATGAACACAATACCATTATGAAACACAAACGTACTTTGAAGTACCTATACATTGATTTAACAACATTTTATTAACCTTTACATAGATATAAAAATAGTGAGGTATATTTATACAACCTGAAGATCAGTGGGAGTACCCTCATGTTGCAGGAGTGGGGATGTTCTACCTTGAAACTATTCCATTGAAACCAAGACATAACCCAATGGTCATTTTAGTATCCTAAAATAGGTCTCCAGATAACTATTTGAAATCTATTTTGAAACCAAGGATATAATTTCATGATTTGAACCTATCCATATTAATTCCATTACTAAATAGAAATGATGAATCTCAGGATAATGTCATATGTTTAGTCTCATCTGAAGTCATAAACTTTGGTATAGACAATGTCATTATATAATTCCACTAAATACATGCACAAGGAAAGTCATATAATTGGGATGTTATATAATACATGTGATATAAATTCATATAATTGGGATGTTTTACAATGGAAAGGTGACATAATCGAGATGTAATATAGTCTCAGAAAGGTAAAATCATACAATCATGAAATAATACACTCTATGTAAAGTCATATTCTTGGATACATTATGAAATATGATGAATCCCTTTAAAATTATCATTTTGTGGCATATAAAATATGAAAATGAAAATAATTAGTATAATATAAATTAAAATTCAAGAAAAATAATGAAAACAATTAAAAAAATATGTCACAACCCTTACGAAATACAAAATCAAGAGTAAAAATTCATATTATGTATTTTTTATTAATTCTAAATGTATTAAATTTTTTTAAACCGATGATTAAATCCATTTAACAATTAGGTTTCACATTTAAAAAATAATAAAAATGGAGAATCTAAATGGTTTAATATTAGTTTTTTCGATTAATATTAATTAAATATTAATTAATTCTTTTTAAAAAAAAATTATATTAGGACATAGGCACATGTTCTGATTGACCCAGCGAGGGAGTTAGCTTGAAGTGTCATCCAGAACCATATAGAACACCTATAAAGAATTATTTGGGAAAAAATTATTCAATGAGTGAAGATTTTGTCCCTAATATGTGTATGTGTTATTACCCACAATAATGGACGACCCTTATTCGTTGTAAAACATTAATGCTAAGGACAACAGTGGGTCAGACATGGTTTTATATTGGTGATACATGAAACCATAGCAAGTCCTAATCCACCAACCATGTAATTAGTGTCCACCCTCTAATACTAGATAATTAAATGAATATTATCCAACCCCAAAACATCGACCCCTATAAAAACAATGACCAATGTAGTCACTAGATTTGATATAGTCTTTCCATTTCCACCCATGTTTTCAATGTTGTTTTCCTGAGAGCTATCCATGTTGTCTACTCTTAGATTACATTTCCTTGTAACAATACATCAAATTTATCCAAAAACTATTCAATTAGTACCCAAACTACACCATTGTGATTGTAACAACTATTGTTATCACATTTATACATTAACTTCTAGGGCTAATGATCCTCTAGGGTTCAATCACAACGAGAAAAAGGGATAGGTGAGAGGATAATGAGTGTATGGAATGGATCCTGATGACTTTTCCACTCCAAAAAACCATCATTTTTTATATTTATTAGAATAGTATAGAACCATGAGTTATGTAGTGTGAAATTGGGGAGAGAGATTGGTGGTTGGATATTGATTAGACATTTTTCATCATCCTTTATCTTATGAACAACAAATCATGTAATAATATTTTAAAAACAATTTCAAATTTATGAACATGTTAATAGATTTGAACAATTGTGAAATGTTATATATATGATTAATAAGTCATTTAAAAATAATAAATCCCTAAATATAGGTTAGACCATCATTCCTAGTATTTCATGCATGCTTTAGGTTCTATTTTTTGTTCCATTATGAATGTGTGATCTAATATAAATATTGTTAAATAGTATATAGATTAGAATTTATTCATTAAACTTGTATAATCTTAATATACTAGGGTAAGGATAAATTTATAAGGTATTATTATATTTAACATATTTTTAATTAATATATCATCATGGGCTTCATCGATGGCCGTAAAAAAACATAAATGTGGGGTAATTAAATTATAATGAGTCCATTAATGGTCATATATTATATATTATGATATCTATTTATATGATATTATTTATTTATTCCATTCACGGATTGTGATTAATTAATTAATTTATCAAATTTTAAGTAAACCCCAAAATATAAATTGTCTCAATATCACATCAACATTCATCTAATGTGTATTCATCATTATATGGAAAAAACAAAACCCTATCTATCTTTTCCAGATGTATATTTATAGGTTAGAAAATTAACATGGTTATTAGTGGCCTCGATAGTCAAAATTAGAAAATTTCACTTGAATTAAATAACCATATGTATCTATAAATTTTTTCTAAATTTTAAAAATTATGTGTAAAGATTGTTATTGAAAATTGAGATTATATTGAAAAATGAGGTATTTATTATATATCTTTTTGTTAACTGTTAGAATACAATATAGTGTTAGAATAATATTAGGACATTAGTAAAAGAAATTGTTAGGAAAAAAAATTTCACATAAAAAATAATTACATTAATAAATAATTATATTATAATACGGTGATTTTTTTTATAATTTTATACACTAGATTTATGATTATGTTTAAATGTTAAATAATGATTATTTTAACAAATATATTAAAAAATTATTTTATAAAATTAAAAATATTTCTATACTAACATAATATAAAAATCTATTTATATAAAACATACCACATATTTTATTATCATCTTTTAGAAAATATCCTATAATTTATTTTATTTTTCAATAAATAAGGATTTTTTGGTGAATTTTATATTTTTTGCTGGATGTTTTTTTTATGATATCATTGTGATGTAAAAATATATCAAAAATTTTTTAAACAGTTTCATTTAAAAAATATTTACAGATCAATTTAAAAAAACAATAAACAAACAATAGTATAAATAAATTTCTAAATTATAATTTAAACTTTATTATAATAAATGAACAATTTTTAAATTAACTACATTAAATTATATATTCCAATGTTACGATTTAATATTCCAATCATAAGGAAGAATCTTAAATAGAGTATAACAATATCTTATCCCGAAAAATTATTTTTTGGAACTTATCTTAGAACTTATAAAATATTGTTATTATTATTCTTAAACAACATTTTTATACCAAATTGTTCCTTCTAATTAGAGAATTGATATATTTACTACTTTTCCTCCATTAGATCATTCATTTAAATAACATTATTCAAACTATAATATGTGAATGTCACTTATATGAATGATGGATATTTATTTAAAATATTTGGAAAATTATCTAAAATACAATTATTTTATATTTCTCTTATTAACACCCAGTTCAATAAATATACAATTATTTGAAATGATAATTTTTAATGATAATAAAATAATAAAAACTAAACAAACCTATGTATAAAATAACTCAAAAAATCATCCTGATACACTAGTAATTTTTTAGATATATTTTTTACTCTATATTTTACTGTTTAGTATCTATGGTACTAGAATGATATGAAATATCTAACATTAAAACATTATATCTTATCAATGCATGGAACAAATAACATTTATCATTTATGTTTTAGTAATGTTGGTTAAATTTCGTGGAGTAAATACATCTCACAAATGAAATGTAAATCAATAAATTAATAGAAAAATTGAAAATAAATGGATATAAAATATGAAATAATCATCATTATGGATTGTATAGTAGGAAATTAAAATAGATAATTATACTATTCATAAGGTTAGTAATGAAACTATGTGTTCCAGAACACATTATAAGTGGACAAATTACATATTTTATCCATATTTTATTACACACCCTCTTTCTCTATCTAATTCAAAATATGCATCTATTATATTATTTTTACATTCATTATTAAATCTTTTTGATTTATTTTCACTTTTATTCTACTTATAATACATATGAATTTTTATTTTTTTCTATTATTGTATTCTATGTGAACCCCTTCGAGGAATGTGAGGGTATATTTTACATCTACTCTTTTTATTTATTATCTCAAATATAAATATTATGTATCTGTTATATTATTTTGAAAATATTAATATTGTATTATAAAATATTATTAGTTTTTTATAGTTATGAAGAATACTATATTTTGTAATTTAAATTGAACTATTTTTTCTACATATCAATGATTTTATGGGGTATTCTCTAAATTTTTATTTTTTGATTCTTTAACATAGTCATATAATCAATCAACACATTTTCAACAATTTTATAATTTAATAAAACAATAATTTTTTATTATAATTTTTTTATATTTACATAACTAATAAAAATTATTCATGTTTAAGTTATACCACACATAATTATTAGTGGATTTATTATCAAAATATTTTATATATGAATCATATTCCATAACCATTGTATTCCATGTTCTATATTGTTAATTTTATATTATATGAAACCATAATAATGTAATTATAGATTATTTCATTTTTACATACATTACCTCGTTAATATTATATGTTTTATTATTTGATATATCAAATGTTACATATTTCAAATGTGGTTTCCTTAAAAATTCTCAATATTTTAATTTATGGTTTTTTGATACTCACTTATCTATAACTTATTAAATTCATTTATCATATAAAATATTATATATTATCAATATCTGGTATATTAACTATCATCTAACAAATTTTTTGATTCATAGTTGATAGTTTAGGATGTTAAAAAATAAAATTCTCTCGCTTCCTTATTATTTTATGTTAATGCACAATATATTTTTCACATACTATCTCATTTTCTGCCCTTATCATCCTTTCATAATATTTATAAAATATCTGTATATTACTACACAAATTATTATATATTTCATATTCCCTTTATTTTATTTATATATAATTATATTTCAGCTTCCATCTATAATATCTAATTTAAATTATATTGGACAATGATGAATTTTCTTATTTATTTCCCCTTTCCATGTATACATATTATAAATATTATTATATAATTATATCTAAAAAAATATACATACATAAATATCAAATATTTTGGACCATTTTCTCAATACCAATTTAATTATCTCCTATAATTTATTTATATTTCATAAAACACTAAAAATATTTCATTTTAATAGAATCATTTTCATATATTAAATATATTCCTCATTTAATTTTAGTTTTATTCTTAAAACTAGTGTCGCTTTATTCCAAAATAAATTTTCAACATTCTATAATCACTTATGTTATTATCTCTCATGAAAAATGGATATTATATTCTTCATGAAATTATTGTGCAACCCAATTACTTCCCTGGGGTTTATTTCATTTATTATGTTTTGAAATAATTTATGTCAATGTGGAAAATAAATACATAAACATGTATTTATGTGATGATTACTACTATAATTATATACCGTTAAAATTAATTAGTATAAATTTATAACTCCTGACATTTGTTTTATTTTTCCTGGGAAGCAATCCAAGGAATCTACATTATAAAGCATGTGATGTAAGCCAATCACTATCAATTATGGTACACAGTTTAGGTGCCTATCCATCATTTTAACAATGTAATCTAAGGTATTTATTATAATTGTAAACATATATGATATTTTCAAAATCATACATATTAATATGTTATGATTTAGATTTGTGATTATTATACATTTTTTTTCTCATGGGATGATAATTCACATATTGATATTTTCCATTCTTTTTAAATGATCTTTGAAAATCCTTTAATGTCCTTTCATGTTAGGATTTTTTTTCATTCCCATTGATCTTTTTACATTCTAACTAATAATGATCATTATGTTTCATTTATGTTGCCTATGTACATGTTTTTTTTATCTTACTCAGAATTTATTAATGTCCTTAGGCGATCATAAAAATTTATGGGATTAAGATTAAATTATATGATATCTATGATGACATAATTTACTACATTTTACTATATAGTATAGGATAATAAATTTTTTACCTTGTTTATAAAGGAAAAAAACTTATGAGGCCCATTCATTATAAATTATATAATCATGAGTTAAGTAAAGAATTCAAAATGATGAATTTTTTAGGTTTAGATTATTAGGGAATTTGGCCATAACTATTACATTACTTGTCAAATATTAAAAAGTAGAAACATCTACATTATCCAATATTTTCAAAATATTAAAACACCTTAAATAAAAAAAATATTTTTTTCTTGATAAAATATTCATTAATTATTCCTTTCTCCTAGACTTCCTTATATCCTCTGAAAAACATTTAAAAAAACTGGGATTAGCATAAAAATATCAAAAAGGGTTTTAAAATAAGGAAAAGAAAAATAATCAAATCACTATATAAAAATAAATGATATCATAATTTTAAATTCTAAATCATAATCACATTAATATACCTCATAAAATAATAATATTTACGAATGTAAAATAGAAATCATAAATCATAATGGTAAATTAGGGCATCAGCAACATAAATACATTACAGCTTTCACAACTACATATGGAGTTACGTTTGGAGTACCCATCATAGTATATTCCATAAATATCTTTGGGAAAACAATAATAGTTACCTCTATCAAATTACCCAATTTATTGGAATGTTATCTCAGGCTCACCCACCCTTGGATTATCATGTAAATACCCTTATACATAAGTAATGATAATGACCAGGAAATTCAATGGAATTTATTTTCATAAAATCATGGGAATTATATAAGTCTGGGAAAATTGACAGAGCATGATTCCAAGGCCCAGTATGCCTAGAATCAGTTTATGATGTTTTTTTCAGGTGCTATCAGTAAATGTACGAGCATGTTTTTATTACTTTTTTAACTAGTGCTAGGAATTAAAATCGGAGGATACCGTTGAACTCACAGCGCATTTATTTTCTTAAGGAGACTTTTATTTTGATGACAATGGGTCGAGAATAAAATATAGTTTTTGGGTTTTCGTGAGAAATAATAAAATAAAGTGAGCTTCACATTATTTTTTATTTGAGCCGTCATGGGGGTGTTTGGTGGTGGGTCCCACTGGATCTATAACCTCCTTATGGAGGTTGGATGTGGGGACCACCAGGCCATTACCTTCCATGAGAGGTTCTGGTGGTTGGGACCACCACACCTCAACATCCCATGTGTGGTTAATATGTTGGGTACCACCTGAGACCACATAACCTCCCAAATTGAATAATAGGGGTAAGAAACACCCGACCCCTTTTAATTGGAGGAATGGAAAATCTCTCAACTCCCCTCATTAATGAGGGGAGCCCCTTGACCTCATATTCCATTTATGGTGCCACCACCTCCCCTTTAATTCATTGTGCCAAACCTTATTAATTAATTAAGGGGAGCTTTGTTATTTAATTCCTCCATTTTGAGTTTTGTGCCATAAAATTAAAAATAGATAAGAATTATATATTATTTGGCATTTGGGGTGGAATATTGGGGAGAGGAGAGCTTTGGAGAAAAGGAGTTCTCCAACGAAGAACCTCATCTCCCAACGAAGAACAAAGAACAAATTATTCCAAAGAAGAACACCAGCTACGATCTCCTTCGATCCTCTTCCACGAACTCCTACCAAAATAGAGCGTCTTCCACGACTGACTTTAGAACTTGGGATTAGAAGTGTCTGGCAGACGTAATGAACAATGATCTCCTTCATCTTCTTTCTAGGACTTCATCATCGCACAACAATCAAAGTTATGGGTTAATTTGTGTAACATTGTTTCATTATTTTTTCTTCTTTTGTTGGAAATGAATTTTTTTCATAGTTGTAAAAATATATGTTCGTCTTTCTTCGTACATGATGAGACAATATTTACCGCCCTAAATGTGGAAGGTGCAGGCCAAACCCACATAGCCCGAACCCTCCGTCATTATTGTTTATGACGATCATCGGCATGGGGATGAAGCAACGATGCGACAAAGGTGGCGAATACAAAACCCACGCTACCTGCGGCCTCCGTGATCTGTGCTGCCCCCGCGGAATCTTGCTCGGCCGTCGGCAGAACCGGCCCCGACAGACCCCTCGTCGCCCATGATGCTTGTAGCGCCGAGCCACTACCCTGAGCTTCCCCGCACACCAACGGCTAGCTCGGCCACCTCCCAGCCGCCATCTAGCTGGCCTGACCACCTTGCGGCCCGCTTGGTGCCCCGCCCGGCCACCTGCGGGCCTGGCCGCGCCCTACCCAGCTGCTCGTCGGCCCGCCTTCCGGCCTGCCTGTCCACCCATCGGCCGGTATTTCTCCCTTCCCAGTGGCCCGTAGGCCACACCGTGCCCTGCTTGGAAACCCACAGACCCGCCTTCTAGCCTGGCCGCGCCCCTCTGGCCTGCATGGCCGCCTCCCGGCCGCCTCCCGTGTTCCTAGTCAAATAGTGCCGGCCTGTGTGCCCCGCTCACCCCGTGTTTCCTAAGCCACACCCCTAGTAGTTCTAGACAAACCGGTCTCAGCCATCTAGACTAAGACACCGAGTCGCACCCCACGCGTGCCCGATCGAGCTGTCCTTTCACAACCCTCATGGATCCTCCGGGCCGAACCGCCCTTGTACCGACGCATAGCTGGTCCGCGCCCTCGCGTCCGGTCCGTGCCCTCGTGACAGGTCCACGCCCCCACGGTACTCAAGTCCTTCGAGGCCTGTTGGGATATGCCCTATGAGTTGGGCCAAACCCAAAATGTTGGCCCATAGTAAGTCGGGTCGGGTTGATCTGGTTGGGTCGGACTGGACCTAGGCCCACTATGGCCCCCCTTTACTTTATTTTCCCATTTCTTTGGCACAAGATGTCCGTTTGACGAATCGTCAATGGTGTTGGTTTTCTTCAAGAATGGCGGTCTAATTGAGTATACTCTAAGGGAGTTTGGGGTAATGTGGAGATACAGTCAGGTTGGATAGTTCACGAATCCAACCGGGCACTTGAGACTAAATGGCTAACAACTCATAGATCGAGCATCCAATTGATGTGTCATTTGTTGCATTGAGACCCATATAACATGGAATAACAATGAAATAATTCTATGTGGGACTTCGTGACCAATGAATTATCGACCTGTAGGTTGTGGTGCAGATCCTCCCAGAGACGAGCGAGCATAGTGAAGAGACCTAGTAGCTGGTTGAGACCTGACGACTGCTGACCGATTCAACTCTGAGTGATTCGACTAGCCCTATGGGGAGCGCCATGGAATCGTGGTATACCCATAGTGGGGAGAGCCTTGGTGTCGTGGAATACCCACAGTGGGGAGTTCCGTACTCAAAAATCGTACTACAACAGTCCATGGTTCGTGGGAAGTGACTTGGTGACGTGGCAAGACCACTATCCGGAGGTTCATTTCTGACTTCTCCAGGGTTGCAACACCATTATCAGCCTTGAAAAAGAATGGAAAACCATTCGTGTGGTCGGAGATATATCAGCAGGGCTTTCAAGAGTTGAGGAAGAGGCTGACTAGTGCCCCCATCATGAGGCTTCAAGAGGAAGGCATAGAGTACATAGTCTACTGCGACGTATCATGGACTAGAATTGGGTGTGTCCTGAGGCTAGAGAGAGTAGTGACCACATATGGTTATTGATAGCTGATACAACACAATAAGAACTACAATACCCTTAATCTAGAGTTAGTAGTAGTGGTCTTCGCCTTGAAGATGTGGAGACACCATCTGATCGGTGAACTTTTTACCATGTACTCTGATCACAAGAGTCTCAGGTATATCTTATCTCAGAAGAACCTAAACCTGAGATAGTGGTGATGGCTTGAGTTCCTCAATGACTATGACTTCGAGATAGTATATACTCTTAGAATGAGGAATGTTCTAGCAGATGCATTCAGCATGAGATCTTGTATACAACTGTTAGGCGAAGCGACAGAGCAGCTAACTGCTTTGTGGATATCCTATGTGGATAGAGATGGAGCAGATTTCCATATGTCTTTTAGAGTCACTCCTCCACTTCTTCAGTGATTCAGGGAATCACAACGAGATGTTGGTGACTGTGAGTCACGATGTACTCAGATATCCATAGGGCATGCACCAGATGTATTTTTTGAAGGTGGGGATCATTCCATCCTCTTCAGATGATGTACTATGGTACTGGTGTCAAATCAAGAGGATGTTTTTAAAAGAGTCCCACACATACCCTCTTGTGGTACATCCATGAGTGCAAAAGATGTACTAGGATATTCGGTGATAGCACTGGTGGCTCGGGATGAAGAATTCAATTGTAGAATTTGTCTCTCGGGGCCTCACATGTCTGTAAGTGAAGGCAGAGCACCAGGTACCAACAGGCTTGGATCAGCCTTTAGAGATTCCAGAGTGTAAGTACGATGGGATATCCATGGACTTCATGATGGGTATTCCATAAACATCCAAGGGTCATGACTCGATTGGGTGATCGTCAACCGACTCACCTAGTCGGCTCATTTCCTAATGATCCGAAAGTATGGTTTAGTAGAGAGAATTGGATGCCACTATGTGCATGATATTTTTTTGCTACATGGAGTACCTTCTTCGATTGTGTTTGATTGTGATGCATGGTTTACTTCCCAGGTATAGAAGGGGTTGCAGGAGGCATTCGTGACACAGTTTCGTCTGAGCACCACCTTCCATCCTTAGACGGATAGTGAGACTGAGTGGGACATTCATACCCTCAAGGACATGCTCCATTATTGTGACCTAAACTTCGGTCACAGTTTGTAGGATAAATATCCTTTGTTTTAGTTTGCATTTAACCACATCTATCACTCCACCACAGGGACAGAACATTTAATGGCGTGGTACGTGCGACCATGCAGATCATCCTTATACTGGACTGACCCTGGGGAGTCAGCACTAGTGGGACCAGAGATGGTACAAGCTACCAAGAAGAAATTTCAAAGCATCAAGGAACAGAAGATGATTGCACAGAGCATACAGATGTCATATGCTGAAAGGAGACTGAGACCTCTGGAGTTAGAGGATGTGGGCCATGTCTTTCTACGGGTCTCACCTCGATGTGGTTTACTAAGATTTGGCCTAGGCAGCAAGTTATGTATGAGATACATTAGACCATTCCAGGTCCTTAGAAGAGTAGGTGACATGGCTTACCACCTGGCTCTTCCACCTCAGTTGCACTGGGTGCACGACGTCTTTCACATATCTCAGATGAGGTGATACGTGAATGACCCTTATCACATCATCAACCATGGAGTGCTGGATATCGACAGTGGGGATTCATTCATGGAGGTTCCAATAGATATTGAGGATCTACAGGATTGTGTCCTATGTGGATGGTTGATACCTTTTGTGCACGTTCACTCGTAGCACAAAAACCTCCAGGAGACCACATGTATGCGGGAGGCTCTGATACATGCTCAATACCCCCACTTGTTCTCTTAGGTCGAGTTGTAGCTTAGAGGGACATAAATCCATGTGGAGGGGTGAATGTAAAGATATAGAAATTCCATAGAATTTTTTTCTTAAATACATGGTAATTCTACGGGTCCAAATAAATTTACGGTGCATGATTCCGAAGCCCAGAGTGCCCAAAATCAATTTTTGATGTTTTTTTCGAGTAAGTTCAATAAACGTATGAGCTTGTTTTTATAACTATTGAACTAGTTCCTGTAATTGAAATCTATGGACACCGTTGAAATCACAGTGCCAGTATTTTTGTAAGGATACTTTCACTTCGATGTCAGTGGGTCGAGAATAAAAGTTAGTATTTGGGTTTTTATTGAAAATAATAAAATAAAGTGAGCTTCACATTATATTGATTTGAGACGCCATGTGGGTGTTTAAAGGTAAGTCCCACTGGATCTATCACTACCATGTGAAGTTTGGAGGTGGCGACCACGAGGCCATAACCTCCCATGAGATGTTTTGGTGGTGGGGACCACCACGCCTCAATATTCTATGTGGGGTTAATGTGGTGAGGACCACCCAAGATCACATAACCACCCAATTTGAATAATATAGGTGGGGACCACCCGACCCCTATTAATGGGATGAGAGGAAAATCTCTCAACTCCCCTCATTAATGAGGGGGATACACTTGAAATCCTCTACTATTTATGGTGCCACCACCTCCCCTTTAATTCTTTGTGCCAACCTTATGAATTAATTATGTGGAGCCATGTTAACTAATTTTTCCATTTTTAATTTTTTTTCTAACAAATTAAAAATAGATAAGCATAATCTATTATTTGGCATTTGGGGTGGAATATTGGGGAGAGAAGTTATTTGGAGAAAGGAAGTTCTATAATGAAGAACCTTTTCACCTAATGAAGAACAAAGAATACATTCTTCCAACGAAGAACACATGAAACGATATCCTTCGATCCTTTTCCCAAGACTCCTGCCGACGTAGAGCACCTTCCATGACTGATTTGTGAACTTTGGATTGGATGTTTGCAGCGGATGTGACGAATGACGATCTCCTTCATCTTCATTCCATGGATTCATCATCGAACAATGATAAAAGGTAGTGGGTTAATTTGTTTAATATTATGTCCTTATTTTTTCTTCTTCGTTTGGAAAGGAATCATTACGGTGGTTGAAAAAATTGAAGTTCATATTTCTTCTTACTTGATAAGCCAAACGTTACAACCCTAAATGTGGAGGGTGTGGGATAAACCAACATGGCCTGACCCTTCCACTATTATTGATTATGAAGATCTTCGTCATGGTGACAAATCAATGATGCGACGTAGGCAGAAAAGAAAAAGACCGCGCTACCTGCGACCTCCAAGATCGACGATGCCCCCATGGCTTCCCGCACCGCCACTGGCCGAACCAGGCCTGACAAAACCCCTGTCAACATTGCCGGTCACAGAGTCGAGCCACTGTACCGAGCTAGCCCGCGCTGCGCCGGCCGGCCCGACCACCTCCCGGCCACAAGCCGGCCTGCCCTGCCACCGAGACCGGCCCGACAAAGCCCCCATCGGTTGTGCCACTCACAGAGCCGAGCCACGGTACTGAGACAGCCCGTGCTCCGCTAGCCGGTCTGGCCGCCTCCCAACCACCTGCCTGCCTGCTTGCCTGCCTCTCGGCATGTCGGCCCTACACAACTACCTCCCATACGCTCGACCGAAGAGTGCCGGCCCGAGTACCCCGCGTGCCCTGGGCGATCCGTTTCACCTGTGTCGCACCCATGGCGGCGTTGGTCGAACTGGTCTCAGCCATCTGTGCCGAGACACTGAGTCGCGACCCTTGCGTGCCTGGCTGAACAGGCCTATCGCGCCCCTCGAAGTGCCTCTGGGCCGATCTTCCCTTACACCGACGTGTGGCCAGTCCGCATCCTCATGACCGATCTACACCCCCACGCTACTTGCAGCCTTCGCCGCCTACTTGGTCTAGCACAATGAGCTGGGATGAAACCAATGGTTCAGACTAGACTATGTACGGCCTGGGTCCGGTCCGACTAGATCGGATCGGATGCAGGACCACTACAACCCCCCTTTACATTCGTTGTTCATATCATTGGCACTGGACGACCATTTGATGAACTGTCAGCAGCACTGGTTTTCTTCTAGCATGACGGTCCTTTTTAGTATACATCACTAGAGTTTGGGGTAATGTTGATATATGGTCAGGTTGGATTGTGCGTGAATCTAACGGGGCCACCTGGACTAAAAAGCTAATAACTCACTGACCGATAATCGAATTGACGTGTTATGTGTTGCATTGACACCAATATGATGCGAAGGACCATTGAGATACTTCTACATGGGTCTTCATGAGTGTTGGAGTGTCAACCTGTAGCTCGTGGAGCATATCCTCTCAGAGATGAGAGATCGTAGTTCACAGACCTAGTTGCAGGCTGAGACCCGACAACACCTGACCGATTTGAGACGAGTGATTCGAATAGCCTTGTGGGGTGCACCTTGAAGTTGCCTCAGACCCACAATGGGGAGTTCCTTGTTGTCTCTACAGACCCATGCTACTCAAAAAGAGGATTAACTTAGTAGGATACGAGGGGGAGCGCCTTGGTGATGTGGCAGACCCACGGTGGGGAGCGCCTTGGTGACTCATTAGACCCATGGTACTTGACAAGAGAAGTACCACAACAGTACAAGGTTAGTGGGAAGCACTATGGTGACATGGAAGTCCCACTATACTCGATACAGGAGGAGTTCTCTATAAGTCGAGGTATCGACGGTGTGATTGGGGATTTTACTTGATACTACCCCAGAATAAAATCCTAGTTTTAGCTAATCAGTAACTTTTGTGTTTTTTTCATGATTTCGATAGATTAATTGATAATATAAATATATGTATGGGCATATACCTATGTGGGGTTAACTGTATAATTCATACCTTGTGGTTTATCCTTGATGGATTTTTTGAGAACATGAGGGTCTCAGGGTACCTAATGAGTATCGTTATACTCACCCCTACATGGTTTATGACTGCAACTCATTGTGTTGGATGAAGATGATGGACAATGATGACCGAGGCTACGTGTACCAAAACTGGATAGTACCCGAAGGTGGAACCCATGGCGTGACGATACACAAATTTGATGAACAGAAGTGGTGTGCTATAGAGGATAACTTTATCTGCCCTTTAGGTAGGATTTCCTAGTGGATGATAAATATGTTGTTTTCCCTTTTTCCAGTACATGTACCTTCAGTTTCTTGTACTTTACAGTTGGTCTTGTATTTCTTGACCATTTTACTTTTCAGCACCATTTTTTATACAGTTTTTACTTAGTATTTATCTTCCATCATGTACTCTGTTGTGTGATTTTTTAGTATATAAAGGGATTGACTTCCCGGTTTTATGGAATTACACCTTCGGTTCAAGTCACATGACCCTTGCCTATAGAAGGTAGGCTTGGTGTAGTCACGGCATGGGCCCTGGGGGACAGGTCATGACAGTAATTCCCATGAACCATAACACATTCATAACACATAAAACAAGCATAAAGGAATGATAATATTCCACATTGCAATCATAGTATATCATTTCATGATATTGTCATAATCGATGATTTCTCCCAACTATTTTCTATTACAAAATACATAAAAGGTTATATGTTATTTATTTTACGTTTAAAAACATTATGGATTGTCATGAAATCCAATAATATAATAATTATTGCGGTTGCAGAAAGGACACTCTGACGACATTGGATAAAAAATCATTCCCTATGTCATTTAGTAAAATGCTTCGTAAAACAAAGGATTAATTATGGATAACATGGATTGAAATTAATATAAAAAGGATTTGATTATACATCATATAAAATAAGGTCGCGTATAAACCAATATATGCCTCAATGATTGGAGATTGAAACGAAGTACCTTACCTGTATCATTTTGTTAATGAAATAAATCAATTATGAGTATTCACTATAATGATTAATAAACATTACATAATTATTTTTAAATGCTTCATAACATTTCTCATGTCTGTTATTCATTTTTTTCACTTATTTACACATTATAATCTTTTCGTAATTATTTAAATTAATATATGCCTTTTTTTGATATTCGGTACTTGAATAAAAAATGAACTTATTATAATTACAAATTATCCTTGTGGTAAAAATTAAATTATATATAGAATATTATTAATTATTTTAATATCATAAATATATAGTATATATGTATTTATAGTAGTCCAAAACATTTGGATATATGAAATGAAATGCACCATTCATGTAGACAGTAAGTCATACATACTCATGAATAATACTTTCATTTATTTTTCATATTTAAACGATTTTAAACTAAATGATACATAGTTATATTTTAATTCCAATATAATATTTAACATATATTATAGAATTTCATTAAATTCATCCTTTATGTGTTCCATGTATGAAATGAACGAGTCTTATCACTTTGAAGAGGTGGTAGTTCACACTCTCTAAAATGTAATTATTATATTTACACATTACGAATAATATAAAAGAATGATTTTTATAAAAACATAAAATAATAGAGGAAATATAAATATATTATATATCATTTATAAATTTATTTCAATCATTATGGACACCATGATAGGTGGTAGGGGAAATTTAAACAACCAACATTTCGCAATGCAAAACTTCCCCATCCACCGAAACAGTATGTTTGTATCCATTAGATAGAGGTGCTTTTAAGTGTTTTTTGAATCCGTAATAGAAAAATCCAAGAGTATTTATTATTGTTTTTTTATTCAAATAATATAAATATAATAGAGTGTGTATAAATAAAATGATGGAAAGGAACTTTTGATATTACACTACCTCTAAAAATGTGCACCTCCCTTTGATTTGATCCAAAAGGCTTTCTTGAATTTTATTATGACTAAATTAAGGATTATATGAGGGATTTTGGGATCTTATTTGGGACGTTTTTGGATGATCCAATGGGATGGATATGTGTTATTAAATGGTTAGGGGTGATTCCATTTTACAAGAGGCAGGAGGGGCACTTTAGGAATATTTTGAAGTATTTTTATATTATAAAATGGTTTTAGGTTTCAAGATGTCCCAAAGTCATTTAGATCAATGATAAAATAGCTTTTGGGTCTAAAATCACTCAACTAATATGCTTTAAGTAAGCATCAGTAACAAATTTAACCTTATTTTTTGCATTAGACCTTAGTTAAATAATTTAACTCTTACCATGTCTTCTTGTATATTTATACTCTATGGTTAATATAGTCACTATATAATTCCAATTTAACCTCAAGTTGTTCATTAATGTAAATTTAAACATTTTATATGTAATTTGTTGGAATCATATATTTTTAGGACAATTATATCATTTAAAAAAAGTATTTTTTTAAGAACTCATTTTTGATAATTTTTATACTATTCATATCATTGTTTTTTTAAAATCCATAACAAATTGATTAATTCCAAGAAGCTTAAATAATTCATTGATGAAAATACATATTAATACATACAATTCATAGATGTCAAAAAATGTTTTAAAATAAATATAAATAAATATTTATAATCTACTTTAATTAAATCCGTCATTAATAGTGTAATCACTACATCCACAATGTGTCATTTATATATTTATTTATTTGATGCCTATTAATTATAAAAAAAATACCCTGATGTATGAAATATTTTTAGATTTATAATTAATATTTATTGAAGTATATATCTCTAATATAACCCAATATGATTTTTTAGAAAAAAATACATGATCATGTTATATAATTGTTTAAATTAATTCTTAATAATGTCATTTTTAAATAAAAGTGGCTACATGGGGTCCCGAAGTCCACCCAAAGATAAAATTACCTATATATATCTCATAAAAGAGTATTAGGGAACAATTTAAGATTGTTTAATATTATTGTAATATTATTTCATTACCCATATTTACCAGATTTTGCATTTTTACTATAGTAAATAAAATAATTACTGAAGTTAGTTTTCATAATACCTAAAAATAAAATGTTTCTATTTACCCAATTTGGACCTCCTGAATCCTAATATTGAATGCATTTTTCCATATTCGTAACATTTAATTTTCTTGTAATTAATTGAAAATTAAATCCCATTTTAGAAACCAAAAAATATGTTTTTAAGCAATAAAAACTACCAAATGATTGACATGTGTTTATATCCAATTTCAAAGTAAAATCACTTTCAATGGCCAAAATTGGATTAAATGATGAAAATGTAATCAAAATACACTATCAAACCAAATAAAAGTAACATATAACTATATAAACAAATAATAATAAAATCTAGTTTTAAAATAAAAGTGCAATATATTTCACTATTCATTAAAAATGTACATTATCCAAAAAATAAATGTTTTCCCATATTCAACTATGATTAACATATTATAAATATATTGTTTATTTTGTTAAATTTAAATAATAATATTTTCAGGAACTAAATTTAACAAGGGTTCTCAATCAGAAGGTGGTAAAACAATATTTTTAGAAAAATATTTCGTTTATTCAGAAATTTATATTCTTTCTTATCTCATAACTAGAAAACAAAAATGGTGAGATTAAAAAAATACATTGAATACATAAAATATATGTTTCATTAAAAAAATTCATAAAGAGTTATGTAATTTTATAAAAATAATAATTATTTTTTAAATATGTTTATATAAAATCACATCCTTTATATTCAATTGGTGTTTACTTACATTTATAAAAATATGGTATGAAATTAATCATTATATAAACATATGTAAACAATATTTCAGAGTTTAGTTGAGAAAATTAATTCCCTCTATTCCAATGGTTTGGCATTAACTACCATTTAAAATAATTATAATTTATATTTGTTTCGAGTATAACTCAAAGTTGTGTGCAATGTACGATTTTAGATAAACACATTGTTGCATGTTGACTTCACTATCCAAAAAAGAATCCCCATTAACATGATATTAATATACTATTAAAAAATAATAATAGTTTTAAAAAAATTATTATTCTGGAAATAAAAGGGTTGTTACATCCGACCCCCTTCTAAAAATTGCGTCCTCCCAATTTTAAAATTTGGCTTAGTAACATCATTAAAATTACAACATCCTAAAATGTGTCAATAAATCCATCACATTAAATGAATTAAATTGAATTAAAAATGTCAATCAAGATAACACATTATCGAATTCCAGGTCAGAAGATATGGATATGCATGAGAAAATAACCATCATGCTCTCATGGAGAGTGGTAGCATGATTATGGAAGATATAACCACTAGAAAATCCCAAAAATGAGATATGTTAAACATTAATCGATTCCCCATTAGGAAAAGTAAACAACCATCTTTTTATGGTTTTATGTTCCTTTACATAATGTTACAACATTTATTCCATAGATTGATAATGAGCATAATGAAGCATACTATCTTGGCATGTAGTGGTTCATCCTTTAATAAATATCTACCAAAAAAATTATCTTTTCTCTAAAGGATGAGTTTTCAAGATAAATTGGTCACACCTAAAGAGCTAAATTCAACTTCTAGAGAATAAAATAATACAAAACAAATGAACTATATATTTCCCCTAACATTGGACATTAACCAATACCAAAATGGATAGTATGAGATCAGATACTTCCCAAAGGGATAATAATTTATAAAAATAAATAATACTCTTAATCTAAAAAACTGACCAAACTATACCCAATGTTCAAATAATACCATTCAATACACATACCTCCTTAAAATTATTAAAAAATTAATCCAATCTATGATTAAAACAAAAAACTCAAAACAATTTGAATAAATAGTCTTCCAGGTTAAATCATAACATTTATCTCTAAATAACAATGAATACACTTAAAGTATCATACATAAATATTATTAACCTAAACAAATATTTTTAATGATAGATATATCATTTCTATATATAACCCAAACCATCAAATGTCCACAATAAAACATTGAATCTTACAACATAAAATTTAAACCATTACTACACAAATTAAATCACATATTATATAATTTCCATAGTCATATAGAGTAAAAAAAAGTGAGAAGTTCTTCCCTTATAATATTTATCACTGAATCAAAAAATCATTTTATTATACTAAGGATATCTATTTGTTAAAACCTATGTTCAAAAATCAACTAATTCTTGATTCAAAAAATCATTAAACTAGAGTTAATAAGTCATACTGACTACGATCATCATGAAGGATTGTGGTAGTTTATGAGCCCTTGTATTCCTTCAGTTGTGGGTTAGATTCCTACAGCCTTGATGGATGTGATAATTTGTCACCAATCCTACATATTGACATTTTTATAAAACAACATCATTCTTACAACATTATCAACAATAAGATAATTTCATCAAATGTTACCTCAGCATTAATTGTTCTCAAAAGATATCTAATACTTTTAATTTTTCTTCATGAAATCTAATAACCATTAATAACCACAAAAAAGATCACTTAAACTATTAAGGATGGACATTATGTCCACATAAGGAAAGGCAAATCTTACTTTAATAAAATTTTCACATATCAAACAGCAGAGCTACACATATTAGAAAAAGGATTATAATGCAATCTCATAGTGAAATATAATTAATATTTTTAATCATTTAATCATCATATGACCTACATAAACTCATTAATCCCATATATGTAGACTTCTTACTCATTTAGAGATCTTCGTAATCAATTTGCAATGCATGTCCACCTTATTTCTTAATACATCATTCTGGAAGATCGAATATCCTCATTATTCGTAAATATCAATCCAAAGATTTATTATTGTTTATGGATACCAAAATAAATCATTACTTGAATTTAGATATGATGATCTTTTGGATGTTCCTTTTCTCATTTGTAACTTTTTTAAAAATTTAAAATGTAAACATTCCCCCCACTTCTATAATATTAGTTTTGGAAAGAGTTGGAATAGTTGATATCTAGAAATAATATGAAATAGATATCATGAACTATAAAATGTTGTTAGAAATGAGTTGGTACTGGATAACTCAAAAAAAATTTTACAGGTGATTTGAATTCTCACAATGCTATACAAAAAATTCGAGCAATATTTTCCCATAATATAGATGATCACGTCATTGGTGAGGGATAATGTAGCTATGAAAGATCGCTTTCCTTCCATCTTGACAAAAGATACATGATATATAGATATGAATCAACAAAAAAAACAAAATATAATTGTCAAAAAATGAAACCATTATAGGGTAAAGGTACCAAAAAACATTTATATTACTCTAATCCACTATCTTACTTATATTTCCATTGTTCTTGTTTTTGTCTAAACAACTGATTTTACGATAACCGACCAAAAGTTTCCATATGATTATAATAGTCTTGGTTATATGGGATCCTTTAAATATACCTAGATAACACTCTATCCTCTAATGTACCTCTAATACCAACTGTAAGGCTACAACCACTGACATTTCATAATCCAGAGTTTTGTTAAGAATTCACAATGGGGATATTTTCAGGTTTAGAGTTTTAAAGATTTTGGCCATAAATATTACATTACATCTCAAATATTACAAAGTAGATACCTCTACATTATCATACTTTTCCACAATAATCATACACCATAAATGAAAACTAAAATTATATTCTAGATAAAAATTTTATTTTATTCTTCCTTTCTATTATGCTTACTTATACACTATGAAAAACATTTTAAAAACACTAGATCTGCATAAAAATCACAATAATGGTTATAAAATATGTAATGAAAACATTATCACATTCATACATACAAATCAATGAAATCACACTTTTCAATCACAAAACATAAGAAATTTAATATATACATCATGAAATCATAGGATTTAAGAAAAACACATAGAAAACATAAATCATAATGGTAACATGTGGAATCCATAACATACATTCATTGTAGCTTTCATAGCTAAAATGGGAGTTGTGTTTGGAATAGACATCATTGTATATTCCCAAAACCTCTTAGTATAAAAATTAATGTTTACCTATGTCACATTATCAAAGGAATCGGAGAGATATCGGGAGTTCACCCGCCCTTGGTTTATCACAGAACCACACATATACGCAAAAATTGGCCAAGACCATAACATATTCATAACACATAAAACAAGAAAAAATGAAAGATAACATTTACACATTGTAATAAAAATATACCATTTCAAGATATTGACATAATCAATGCTTTATCAAAACGAATTTCAATACAAAAATAAAGAAATAGATATATGGAATTTAGTTTCGTTTTTAATATATTACTACTAATTAAGGAATCTGAATATCAAATAATGGTCAAGGCTTTAGAATGGTCGTTGTCACTGCATGCATTGAAAAACATTTCATTTGTCATTTATCTAATGAAGTAATAAAACAAAATATTTCTTTATGAAAATAGGTGAATAATATTAAAATAAAAATAGTATAATTTTATAATGTATAAATTTAGGTTGTGAATAAACCTAAACATGCCCCCAATGAAATGAGATTCAGCTGATGTCCATTGGAAAGATCATTTTCTTAATCAAATAGATCCATTATGCATAATCACTGTAAATAAATTTTAAAAAATAATTATAATGTTAGATATCAAATTTCATTTCTCACATAATCATATGATGACATAATCAAGATGTTTATGTTTATCCCAATGAATGTAAATTTGGTTAAGATGTCCACTTACCTTGAGTCCAACAAATCACATATGTTCCTTGTTCTTCTGAGATAATAAACATAAGTTAATTTTTATTTTCATAAGAACATTTCTCATGATTATTTTTACATTTATATCACATATTTCCATGTCATAAACATTACTGAATAATTTATGTTAATATCAGTATTTTTTTCAATATTTCATACTTGGTTAATAAATGAACATTTTATAATTATAAATTTTCAAAGTGGTAAAAATTAAATTATACACATAATAGTATTTATGATTTAAATATCATATATATTTAGTGTATATGTATTTAAAATTTTTAATTAAATTTGTAGATAAGAAATTAAAATCAACGTTTAGGTATATGGTATGTCGTACGTACGCTTGAACTCTACATTCATTTCATTATCAAATTTAAAGGAATGAAATCTATAAGATACATAGGAATTTAATAATTCCAATATCATATCTTATATTTTTTATATATGTTCATTAACACCATATTTTATACATTCAATGTATGGCATGAATGAAACATATCACTTTTATGGGTAGGTAGTCCGCACAACCTCAAATAAAATGATCATATTTACCCATTATGGCATGAATAATGGTATGTTTAAATAAAAAAAACAATCATAGTGAATTTATAAATATAATAAATATAATATATAAATAGAGTTCTTTTATAATGGCTACCATGAGTGGTGGTAGGGTAGAATTGAATATTCATTTTTTGTGAGACTGTAGTTCACCGTCCACAGAAACAATTTCTTCATATCCATTATATGGAGGTTGGTAAAAGTTTAGTTCAAATAATTATAATATCAAAATACTATTATATTTATTATTGAGGTTTTTCTATGTAGTCAAAAAATTAGAATAGAATAGATAGTGAAGAAGTAAAATAATGGAAAGGATCATTAGATTGGACACTCCCACTTAAAACGTGTAACTCCCTTTGATTTGAGACAAAATTATTTCATGAATGGTCTTATGCCTAAGGTGCGGATTCTAGGAGAATAAAGGGATGTTGAGAGATTATTTGAGTAGTATTTTGGTGGAGACAAGGGTCTTGATAGATGTGATTAAATGTATATGTTTGATTCTATTTTAAAAGATGAAGGAGGGGCACTTTAGGAATGTTATGAAGTACAATATTTTTATTATTTTTTTTCAGTTTCAAAAGGTTCCAAAGTCATTTATTTAAAATATAAGATGCTTATAGATTGAAAAAATCACAACCATTAATGTTATTGGAATGTATAGTTCACGAACTAAATATTATCATTTAGCTTTAAACCATTCTTAACTAATTTTACTGTTACCAAGTCTTATTGTATATTCATACAATATAGATAATATATTTTCTATAAAATGCCAATAGAACATCATGTTGTTCTTTATTGACATTTTAAACATTATATATGTTATTTGGACGAATTTTATATTTTAGGACTATTATATCATTAAATAAAGTAGAATTTGTTTTAAAAACTCATTTATGTAAAATTTTATACTTTTTATATCATGAATTATAAAAAAATTCATGAAAACATTATTATTAAAAAAAACATTATTAATTAAAATATAACAAGTCATAATCTTCCATAAAATTCATGGATGTCATAATAATATTTAAAATAAATTTATTTTATTATTTATATTATCATTTAATTTAATCATTCATTAATAAGGTAATCACTACATCATCATTGTTCCATAAATATATTTATTTATATTATGTCTAAAAATAATATATAACACATCATGATGTAGTAAATATATTTATATTTTTAATGACTATTTATTGTTGTATATATTTGTTATATAACCATATATATATATTTTTTGTAAAAATGTCTTTATAACGTTATATTTTTCAATACTTTAAATTAATTTTTATAAAATGTCATTTTCACATAAAATTCGCTCCATGGGGTCCCAAAATCAACAAAAGGATAACCGTTGTTGGATATATCCCACACAATAGTATTACAACACATGTTGGGTTAGTTTAATATTATTATAATATTATATTCTTTCCCCTATATTCCAGATTTACCCATTAACCATGGTAAATAAAAAACATACTTATGTTACTATTCACAGTTACTAATATTTAAAGGTTTTAATTTACATAATTTATAGTTCATGATTAAAAATATGGAATCCATATTTACAAATTCAAACCACATAATTTTCATAAATTAATTTAATTTTAATTTCTGTTGTCAAAACAAAAAAATCTTGTTTTAATGAAGTAAAAACTTCCAAATGATTGACATATGTTTATGTCCAATTTCAATATTAAATTTCATAAAAGGATAAAAATAGTCTTATGTGATATAAATATTATCCAATTACACTTTAAAACTAATTAAAAATAATATATAACTATATAAATAAAATAAATTAAATGTCACTATTGAATTAAAATGCAGTATTTTTAACTATTCATTAAAAATGACATTTATCAGAAAAATCCCAAAATTTCATCCAAATTAAATTTCCAATCCCCTAATATAAATAAATAGTTTATGTTTTATAATAAAATTTATCAAAGTGTAGAATAATAAATTTTAAAAGGGTTCTCCATCCGAATACTGTAAAACTGCATTTTTTGATAAATTCTTATTTTATTCAAAATTTTGAATTTGGTCATATATCATATCTAGAAAATAAAAAAAGATGAATTTAAAATATTACATTGAATATATTACATATATTTTCTCATTAAATAATAATCTATTATAATTTATATTATATTTTAAACATAATTATTCACTTTAAAATATGTTTTCTTAAAAATTCTTCCTCTAAATTCAATTGGTTATTATTTCCACTTCAGAAAAATTTGGTAAAAAACGAATCATTATTTAAACATGTGTAAAAATATTTCGATGTTCAGTTGATACTATTCATTACATAAATTCCAATGGCTAGGTGTTAACTACCATTTGAAATAATAATAATTTGTATTATTTTTCAATATTACTCAATGTTATGTGCAACACAAGTTTTTGGATAAACCCATTATTGTGTTTCAAGTATGCTATCAAAACAAGAATATCCGTTAATGTAAAATTAATATATTATTCATAAATATTAATATATTTATAAAATTATTATTCCCTAAATTACTGGGTTGTTACAAAACTTCAAATTTATAGAGTTCATTCTAATATTTTAAGTATAATAGTCTATAAATTTAGTACAAAATATGAATAAATGAGTCTATTGTTATCTCATTGTTTATCAATATATTTTATAAATATATGATGCAAACAATGATATTGAATCATTTTCATTTAAAATATTAGATAAATACATGGTATATCAATAGGACTAGGATATCTATAACATCGTGAACACATTTGTTTGCCATTTATAAATAATTAATATTATTAAATATTATTATATTATCATAGTTAATGATTAAGAAAAAAATATGGTTTTGTAATGTATTTTTTAAATATAGATACAAAAAATTAAAACTACTTTATTAACATGTATAAATTATTGGTAAGTAATTTCTTTATGTTGGAAGTATATAATATCAATATTTTCAACAAATATTTTTATATAATTTCTCTCTTTCATTTTATTCATAAATTTTTAATTAATCATTTATTATTGTTTTATAATAATATAAATCTTTATTTTATATACATATTTATCACATAATTAGTACCATTTATGATATAATGTATTATAGAAAACAAAATAATTCAAGTGTAAATGAATTTCATAAAAAATGATGCTAACACAAAAATAAAAAACCATTAATTTATGTAATATTTATAAATAATTTTCATTGAAGGATGGAAACAATATATTTGACAAAATACAATTCCAAGGGGTCTATTAAAGAATTTAATTAATTGTCGATTTTGTTTCCTGATCCAATGGATAATGGTATACTAAAAATACGATAGTAAAAAAATAATATAATGTGAAAATAAATCATTATAAAAAATATAATACTTTTTTAAATAAATATATATATATGGAATAAAAAATGATCAAATAATATATGTAATAAATAATTTATGAATATTTTTTATATGATCCTTTGAATATTAATTTACCATTGGAATAGAAAATTGACTCGATCATAGTAACATGGCCATTTTGATTAGATAAATATCTAATGAGAATATTTACCTGGAAAACATTAGGGAACCTAAATATTATAATACCATAATATAATTTAATAAATTATATAACGTAAAATATATATAAGTGTACATATTAAATATGGTTTTTTTAACTCATCCTAAAAAAATTAATTTTTTATATTAATATATAAATTTAATAATTACAAAATTGTGAAATTAATTAATATAAATTTAATAACATTTAATTATTATCACAATAGAATTAGAATAAGGTTATTTTATTGATAATTTTGTTTGAATGAAAATATAAATTTTAGATGAATAAATAAGAAAATTTATTATATATATATATATATGAATTCTTTTTTATGGTATCATTATGATGTAATTATTACCAAATTTGTTATAAAACTCCTTTAATGGCCTAAAATGTATTAAAATAGAATAATAACCTTTATCGAAATAAATAAATATAATTTATATACATTTAGATTATTTAAATAATTATAAATTATATTTATGTATAATTAATAATGTTCTTTAAATTTTTATTGAAATATAGTATTGATAATTTTTTTTTTGTTTTTTGGAAGATAGTAAATATTGAAAATATAAATATATAAAAATAAAAAATTATTATTTTTCCCAATGATAATATATATTCATTGTCTTATGAAAAAACATTAATGTAATGGTAATTTTAAATAAAAACACCCCTTGAACTAAAAATAATCCCCTCCCCATCCACATTCCATTAATTTAAAAACAACTTACCGTTGAAAAACTCATTAATAATAACACCCTAATTACTGATTACATTGTATTGGAAGGTCTTGTATAACAAATAAATTTTCTCGCCAACTAAAAGGGCTGCTCTAAAGGGGGAGTCTCAATGAGAAATTAACGACTTCTAATAACATTGATTTATTTTTTCCAAATTAAAATTAAGAATTTAAATCAAATTTATAATTAAAATAATAGTAGATAATAATAAAAATATTTCTATATTATTATGATATTTAAAATTCATTATGTTTCATATCATTCTATTATTTCAAAAATAAATATTGATCACACTATAGTTGGTTCAGACCACTAATGTGAATGATGTAATTTTTAATACCATAATTTCTAAATGGTATTATAAAATTTAATCAATGTATAGTTGCTATCTTAAAAAATTAAAAATAATATTAAAAAATTTTAATTGATAATAAAGAATTTTGAAAATCCAAAAAAATATACAATTACGTGCAATGAAATTAACCAATACAAGAAAAAAGTGATATTTTTCATCAGTTGTAACAATTTATAAATATATAAGTGGATAAGAATATTATATGTTTAAATAATTAAACTGAATACCAACATTTTAACCACTAGATATTATGGAACAATTGAACAAGTATCTGTTATCATTATTATTATACCAACACTATTTTGAATCTATTTCCCAAACTACATAGTATGATTGAAGAAAAATAATAAAAAATAATAAAATAATATAATATACTGATAAATTCATTATAAATGATTATATAAACATAATAATGGTTCTATTGTATAAAATTAAAATTTTTATTATACTATTCTCAATCTATTTAAAGTATCCATGAATGTAATGGATCATGGTTTGGGATCTATTTAAAAATTGTATTTTTTAAAATAACTTATTTATCTCTCTATTGACATATAAATAGTCTTTATTATATTTATTTTTATTAGTAATATAATTTTATCAATTTTTCATTTTGTTCAAATGAGGATATTCATGTTGTTCTATTAATCTTTCATTTGATTTATTTTAATTCCAACCATTCAGGTCATAATACTAAATATTTTCCATGTATTCTTACACTTCATTTTCCCCAAAATAATAGTTATTATCTAAATATATGAATATAAAAACATAATTATACACCTAGTTTAATAACCCATTTATGATATTTGGTATAAATTGAAAAGTTTGGAAATGGGTTCTCTCTTAATATTTATAGTTGAATTCATTATTATTTTTGAATAATTATTCAAAATAATAATTTTCATTATAAAATAAATTTAATAATAATTTTATTTTTTCAACATTTAACGATATTTAGACACCTAATATAAACCCAATTATCATGTTATTCCTTCCAAAATTCTAAAGCGGTTTATTGTTTTATTCATATCTAATTTAATCATGTTCTCTCTTTTTAATATATTATGATTTTTTATTATTTATATATTTTCCTATGAAAATATATTTCTAAACGGATACTATATTTAAATATATCTATACTCACTTACTAATATTATTAAATTTATTGAACCATGTCTCAAATGATTCCAATTTCATACGGTGTTTTTATCAAAATTAATCTTATGTTAATGTTTGTTATCATTATTATCTATGTTATCATGTTTATATTTTTACAAATAATTTAACATATTCATTAATAAAATACATAATTTATTAAGATATTAATTATATTATAACATTATTTATAGATTCACAGTTCATACGCTATTATTTTCTAAAATGTTACATAGTCAAGTACTTCTTAATTTTAGTGAATACCCTTTGTTTCTCCCAATTTATCTCTATATTTTCTAATATATTCTTAATATTTTTTCATTAATTATAAATCATTTATAAACAATATTTTAGTTTCCAATTTTTTTTAATAGATATTAATGTATTTAATTTACATTTTACTTTAATGTATTTATGTTAAACTTAATAATTGTTTATAATTGTATTTATCTAATACAATATTATTATAAATAATATTAATTTATTTGGATTAAAAAAATCTTCATTTAGAAATAAAATATTATTATCAATTTCTGTTTTATATAAAACCATTTAATCATTTCTCTTATAATCGTTGATATACCATTTTCTTAATTTTTTTAAAATGAATTCATTTCTATAAATTCTTTATTATATTTTACGTAATTTTATTCATTCGAAAATTGATTTATTCTCCAAACTATGGATTATTTATTCTAATATTATACTATAATATCGATTAATCATTTTTTTTCTTGAAAACATTTAATATACCTCAGTAACTTATGATTTAATATATTATTATGTTACCCACCATTCTCTTATAGTTATATTCCATTATATTTAAATATGTGAAATCATTTCTATTTGGAATAAAAATCATATACATTTTAGGATATTATGGGTGAAACTGTAATTTTATTTCCTATTCAATCTTATCTATACTGAAAAGTCAAAGAGAAAATAATGTTGTGTTATTATTCATGTGTAGTGATCCTAGAAGAAAATATTTATATTCATGGCCGTTGAGCCAAGCATAATATATTTCAATTTATTTTTAATTATCCATGATATAATCTTTTGAGTATGTGTTTTATGTTTGTATCATATTTCTATACATTTATATATTATTTTAGTATTTATCATTGTCATATATTATGATATTCAGTATTTTTTAATGATTATATGGAATTCTCCAATTATATAACATGTTTATATGGTTGGCCCAATGTTTTATTAATTTGACATAATAATTTTATACCCAATGATATATTTAGGTTCTTACTATTTTTAAATTCTTAATTTCCCATTTAATAGGATTTTTTGATACTTTTATATCAATGAATAAATATGTATGATCACATTAATTAATGTGATAATGATCTATCGATATAGTATTAAATGACGTATATCACCAAATATTATTGTAAAGAGTATAAATATCAGAAATTATGTATGTACTTCAAAAAAACTTAATTTTTTTCTTGGAGTCTGTTATAATTTCATTTTATGTTTAACACATTGTATGATTATGAATAGATTTAACAATATAAATTAGAGTGTATCATGGAAATTGAATCAACTTGTGTCAAAAAAAATAAGATAAACCCATTATATATGTATATCCATTAAAATATTTAGAAATTATTTTTAATTCATTCACACATACTAATTCATCTCATAATATTATTAAAATTTTATTGACAATTTATATATTCTTATTAACATGTGTATTCATCCATACCACATGATGTGAGATTGATGTAGTGAGAAATATAATTATTCAATATAAATCTCCACAAGAATAAAAAAATAATTTATTATATTTACTATTTTATTATATATTATACGAATATAAAATTTTAGTTTTATTTTAAAAAAAGCCTTACATTGATTAATTTAATTAGCATTTAATCACTGATTCACACCAATATTTTTTATCCGTAAATAAATATTTTTATAATGTAATATATATATATTGTTTTATTAGACATATCATGTGATATAAACTATAAATACATGTCATTTTCCATTAAAATATCATCCTCATTTGGCTAGTACAATAAATTATCATTTTATTTGAGTGAAAATTACAATATAATCTAGATTGGGGAGGATGGGTGCTCGCGATTGAATTTCTCATGTATATATCAAACAATATTGTTTCTAAAGCTATATAGTGATTAATAATTCATTCACAAATAAATCACATCTATAATCATTTATAATAAAGGTACTCTTTGAAAAAAAACCATCTTGTGAAGACATTATATAAAGGGATTAAAATAATAAGTATACAAAAATGTTAATAAAATTCTATCCCATGAAATGGCCTTTATAACCAGTATATCACTCTGCATTCTATCAATATTGATTATAACATTTGATTTAATATTGAATATAATATAACTAATTAATATTAATTTATTGGCATTAATGGGTTAGTCATGATCATTCCATGCATACTTTAATATTTAAAATTTATATATTATTTTAACTACTATTTTTTAGATCATTTTTTTGAGGATTCCCATGTTTTTTTATTTCTTACTGAGCATAATTTATTCCTTACATTTTCAATAAATACAGTATTACACATCATGGAGAGTATTATAATGATATGGAGCAGATATTATCAATATAACATTTTAGAAAAATAAATATAAATACCAATTATTATTATTGATAATAATTTTTTTTCCTGAACATTGGTACTATCATAGAAGAAATATTTTACATTAGGTCTAGCACAATGTTCTGTAGATGTCCCATGGAAAATTGTCCCACCAAATATTTGATACTAAATATCCGTATTAAAAAAATACATAATGAATAAATTTATTTTTTGTACTAATTACCATCAATGAATAATATTCATGGTCATACCTTTCATTGGAATAATTATCAACCTGATGAAAATAAAATTTATTATAATGAAACACATATACTAAGAATCTCACATAAGCTTAAGTGATATTGAGAGTCACCCATTATAAATTCCTTATATAGGCTATGGTATGGAAACTAAAAACAAGGGTACTATATAATTAAATTGTTCAAATTACACTCATATACCATATGACCATAATGAAAACGAAAATATACCCCATAAAAAGACTAAATCCCAAAAAATGGAAAAAATCATAAATAAAAATTTCATCTAAAATAAAATTCAAAAAATATATACTATAGTTACACTAACTATATAATGATGCCTCATGCCCAAAATTTATATTTTATTCACTATGTATCCCTTGGAACACTAAATATATTTATATATATATATTGGTAAACATATAAGTATACATAGTAGGATACTCCTAAATTACTATATTGAAAATTTGGAGGATTAATATTAATTTCTCATTGTGAGAAAAAAGGGACAAACATATACCCATTCTTAATGAACTATCATCTATCCTTATATAGTTATAGTCACCCAATATAAAATCCAATTATTCCAATATTATATTTAATGAATATTAAAATGAGGTAACCCACAACTGCTTTCACACAAGTATTTCACTCATAATACCCAATTAAATATAACATATGGTTTAATCCCTTGCCTTTATATATAAATGCATAACCATATACTATATCATATCTATTACGATGTATGCATATCCAAAACATAAATCACATTATCATCATATTACTTTATCATGGATATGAAAGAAATCATCCTCTTTATCCCTACATACATGACCCTCATCTCATAATCATGTTATAATAAGATTCTATTAATATTATCTTATTGTGAAAAATAATGAAAACTACCATGTTACCTCCTCCCTCCATGCAAGACCCCCACCATTAATCTATTCAAAAATCAATATTATTTAGTATATACATAATCTGTTTTTCATACATCACATCCCATATATATATGTATAACTTGAGAGATCCTATATCATAATATGTCTCAATGGATAGAGGATAAAAGGGTGTGCATAGAAATTAAGCCCCTCACCGATGATGATATTGGGTAAAACAACAGAACCCAAAATATTTAGGTGTCAATAAGGATAACTAAATCTAGAATGTTTAATAAGAAAAGTAAAAAAATATAGTATATATATATATTTTAAAATATTAATTATCCATACTAAATAAAAACTCAATGGTTAATACAAAAATATAAATACCAATTCTTAATATAATTATCACAAAAATTCCACATGAATTAAAATACACATAAAAAAATACCATAAAATATCCCCTAGAGAAAACCATTCCCAAAAAACATGACATCATATTCATATTTTATAATTTATTTTAACCATTTTAGGTTTTCTATTTTACTTGTCACATTTAATTCATTTTACCATTCATTTAATAATCTATAATGTAATACTATTCATTATCCCTCAACCAAAATAATCCAATTCAATAACTATTCATTTTAATAGTTAGTAGTTCAGGAATTTCCCTCCAATTTTAAATATTGAAAAAATATTAGGTATTGAATTCAATAATTAAAACCATACACAATTCCACAAGTAATGAATTTTACAACTCACATAATATGAGCTCATAAAAAAAAGACCCTCAACATAATATATACCAATAGATAACATAAATTTTTTGATATAACAACATTATACATGAATATATTCCATGAAATCATAATTGGTTCGATATTTCGAAACCATTACCCAAAACCATTCATAAATGTATTAACCCCCTGATTATAGCATCCATTAACACCATTTTCTAATACAATAATCATATAATTTCCCCATTTTGATACTGATTTTATAATAATTCATTAATTCCCACATAATAATATATTAATTTGAATTATACATCCCTATAAATATTTTTAAATTTATTTCATTATGTAGTTTGACATATTATTTATTTGATACATTTTAATAATAATATAACAATTTATTATAGTAATATAAGTCAACCTACCATATTTCTATACTAATAAATAATAAACATAGTAGGAATCCAGGTCACACCATTAGAAAATCACAATAAATAACAACTCATTAACAATTATTATTATATGATTTTTTACAATATGATACATCATTACGAATATTATATATACTGATGAAACTATTACCCTAGAAGTATTAAATTGTTATACATTAATAAGAAATCATTAAAAACTATCCTCATTAGTAAATAAGGTATCTACATATGAGTCACATAAACCAATTTATTCAATATATATGAATAAAAATACCTACATAAATCTCATGTGACACACATCCCCCCTTAAATTTAAATTATACTAGGTAATTATATTTATTATGATTATCATAACCATACACCTAGTGAAATAAAACAATATGATACTTATAATATTTTTAAATACAATGAGACTAATTATTGAATCCCAAACCTTAATAAAAGATTCACCAATCACTATACACAACATGTTGGGAGAAAAAAATATCTATTAAGCCATTAGAAATACCTATATAACCAAAAAAATAATAGATTCCATCAAAACAAAATCACAATTACAAAAAATCTAATACCAAACTATTACCCCATCCTCACCAACATGAATGATATAATGATAATGAGGAATAATTGTACAGATACTCAACTAAAATAATAATGTCATTGATCATTTAAATTTATATATAAAGTAAATTAAAGGTCAATATAGGATCGATAACAATATATACTTACACATCTACAGTTTAGATAAAAAAGAATAAATCTTAATGAACTCCAATGGGATAAAAAATGTATACTACAACTAATTTTTTAAGGAGTCACGACATGAAAGGTAGTTGTCATTAATGAATGGAGAAAGGAGGTCACTCTTCATTACACGATCCATTAAAAAAATGATGCAACTCTATACCAAGACATTGTGCATCACGAGATCTTTGGCACAAGTATACACAAAAATATATAACCACGAATTTTGAGAATAATTTATGGAAACCAATACATTTTTAACCATACACAATCACAAATAATGGATGATTAATCAAAATCCCAATTACTTATCATAACACAGACAATGATCCTCACATTATGGGTAAGTAATACATAATAGAAAACTTTAATCCACATGTACCCACATATATCAAAATTTAAACATAAAACTTATATAATATCTGAGTATACCATATACAATAAAAAACACTCATAATGATACAAAAATTACACCAGAAAAATAAATCACAACTAAAAGCTCCAGATTAAGCACATATGATCATACAAAAATGAACATCATGCAACTAAAATAGAAATTTAAACCCAAAAAATACCATCCACTATAATTTTTTTGACACATCCAACATTCAAATGATGGAATGTAGTGGTCTAAGATATTTTTGGTTGTCATATTAGATACCTCTTAGAAAATATCAATCTCATGAATAATAATAATTCCTAAAAAAGGAAATAAGTGATAAAAACCCAAAAATCATCAAAATATAACTCTAAAACATGTATCAAAACACTTTAAAAACAATATCACTGAAAAAGGAATGAAAAAATCAATCAGAATAATAAAGAATAAATTATTTATATCTCTATGTAGTCCAATGAATTTATCATACTTAAACATATCATTAAAGAATGTTACCTCTAAAAATGACGAAAATTATCTAAATACACATATCCTTAAACTAAATAGTTAATATATTTCTCAAGTAATTATTTTTAAGTTTCATGTATTACTATACTTTGGGAAAACATCCATAGAGAATATAGTACACCCCAAAAAATAATTATATTGAAACATTATCTATACATTAATTAGGGAATCTATAAATTGTAACAACTATATGAGATACATATCAAATAGAAATTATTTTGTTATAAGATTATCTACAAAATAGAGTATAAAAGAGGACAATATAATCTTTTTAGATATAACCTCAACAAAAAACATAAAATACATTATTTTATCTTGAATAGAACATTAAATTCATGAATTTATCTTTTTTATACCATCATTCCAATAATAATTAATTTTAGATACAAAATCATTAAAAATTTAACAAAACCATAAAACAAATTTAATCTTATCTTATGAAATAAATAAATTTATAAATTATACATAACAAATAAGGGTATTTATATTAATAAAATTCCAATGAAAATACATTGAAATTTTTTTTAATGTACATTTAATTTTATTCTGTTATGATAATAATATGGTAACTAAATCACACATATTTAATCTAAAATAGAAAAATATAATCACTATTCCAAAAACTAAATAATAAATAAAATCAAATAACACTGCTTAAATACAAAATACATCACCGAAAAAAGAAACACCAAGAACAATGAAAAATGAAAACTGTTGGCTCCGGACATTACAATAAATGGATACATGTCTCAATTCAAAATATTTGATTCATAAATATACTCAAGACCAAAGTTGAGATGTGATTCTGAACGATGATAGAGAATATCAATTACAAAATTTTCTTTAAAAAATCTCATAAAATAGAGGAATCATATTCATCATTTTAGGTAACCCAAGTTAAAATACTCTCTATAACATCATTATGGTATCCCACCATCATCTATGACTTCTATCATAATCTCACCACCCTATATCGAGTCACCAACCTCAATGAACACTAAAATGGCCATGTTTTCATTTCATAATCTAATATGATGTCTGGAAACTTGACCATAAATGAACTGATGAAAATAAGGACATCACAATCAATTAATTACATTTTCTATATATCAATGATATAAATAATACATTTATCATTATTCACTTTGATATTGAACTCCTCCATATCTAAAAAAGAAATTTTTCACAAGAAACCACATCTGGAATATAATGATTTTTTCCACAACAATTAAGCCACTACTTGTAAAAAACACTACTTGGGTAAATCAAAACAAGTTTGGGGACATTTTGAATTACAGAAAAACCTCATATCATTCTAAAAATTACACAAATTCAGGGCCTAAATATCCACTAATTAATTTATAGAATTTTTTATAGTATAAGAAATAAAGTAGTATATCCATTTTTTATTTACTACTCTTTTTGACCTAATAATTTTGATGGTCCTTTGATAGAATTTATTCAACACAAACATAAAAATTATTTATATAAATTCAAAATAAGTCAAATAAAATTCTAATTGTATAGTAAAAAGATTATAACCCCTCTTACTCAAATGAATTGAAATACAGACACATCCTTAATGAAAAAATTTCTTCTCTCATTCCTGTAAAAAAATTATTTCTTTTAAAAACAGAGAATCCCTATCAGTTCAACACACATATCACTAAAATACATAATCAATTAAAAAACTTCCTTTAATCACCAAAAAAATCACGTTAACCCCAACATGAGCATAATATTCCTAATTAATGAAAATACATCAAAAAACTCATGAAAGAAAAAATATTTATTATAATAAATTAATTTAAATAAATTATTCTTGAGAATAAAATAAAAAATAAAATCTATGTGTGAAAACATTTCAAGTAGAACATCGCATTTTAATCTTCTAAAATCCGCAATAGTTTTTCAAAAAAAATCATTTTTCTAAAAATATAATTATATGATAAATAATTAACCATCTATTAATAAAATAGACGAAAAAATATATTTATAAAATAATATTAAAATCTAATTGTGTCAAAAATTTATAATAATAAAATGATACATTTAAAATTAATTTTATCATTTTTTAAATAATTAATATTAAATAAAAATGAAGACATTACTAAATCAATTCCTTAATACATCACTAATAATACACATATATTCATTCAATGAATAAAGGCAACAATTAGAAAATAATTATTCTCAAAAATAATTGTTCCCTATATGTCTTTATTAAAAATTAAATAAACACAAAATTCTATGTTATGATATCATTTATAGTGGGGTATTAATATTTTTTCCATTACAACATACAAATTACAACACATTTTTTGTTAATAAAAATTTAAAAAACTATGAAATTAATGATATACTTATCATGATGACTAACATACAATATTAAATAATATTTCTATTCTAATTTAATAATATCATTTATAAATGATATTGTACATTTATTTTATATTTATATCCCCTCATTCAATCTAATAATTATATTTTTATGATCATAATCAGTATTATTTTCTTTATAAATAGTAAAATATAGAGTTATGTGTATCATATTATAAAAAGATGAATTATAAATATTAATCATATAATGATAAAATGTACTGTAGGTAACTAATACATCAAAATTTTCATATAATTCAGGTGGGTAAATATTAAAATTATAAAATTCATGACAACCCTTATAAGGTATAATGTTTTTTTAAAAAATATTTAGGTTTACATTTTTTCATTTATGAATTTAATGGGAAAAAATTCATTTCTTCATAGGGGTTTGAATTAATACCCCCATTATAACTGTATAAATAATATAATATAATAAAATCATAAATAAATCATTACATATATTCAAATATAAAAATAAATTGAAGAATATTAACTCATTATTTAAGGAAAAACTTCAACAACAACACCCCAAAGTTGAAGGTGAAATAAAAATGATAATTGCATTGAGAAATCCAATATCCACTTTTGTATCCATAACTACATAAAATAATAGAAAATCCTGAATAAGTTTTCTAATCATACATCATTTTACATAAAATTCATATTATTATATTCATTTTCATTTCTAAAACCCTCTCTAATTCCAAAAAAGTTCAATAAAAAAATTATGAATTGTGTTTTTTACCCAAAAAAATAGAATCTTATATTTTATATTCAGTGAGAAAATTGTTCATTTTATAGATCACTATAGACCATAATTTTTGTAACCCTTACACCAATTTTCAATATATATGATTAACTATTAATTTTTTACAAATATAATAATTTTTATAATGAAGGATCGATATGATTAGAAATATTTGGTTACTTAATACATACATGACATCTATATTACATTGAAAAAAGAAAACACATAATATAACATTTTAAAATATCTTAATGTCCTTTCAATGATTCTGTCCTTGTATCCTCAGAGAAGTTTTGTGTAAAAAAGTTTTATCTTAGATCCTCAGTTAGATAAATAAAATAATGAAATCAATCATGAATATATAGTCTATAATTAATATGTAAATGTAACTAATAAATATATATGATACTTAATAAATTAGATAATATTTATAATTTATCAATAAAAAATGATACAATCACATTTATAATAATAATATAGTTTTTAATGAATTAAATAGAATATTGTAGAAATTTGATATCATTTTTTCATGTCATCAACTAGTACATCATGAATCGTATAGTCAAGGCCTTTCCCAAAACATATATCATAATATTGGCGGGTAATATGCAATTACCCAACATTTATGGGTTTATATTACAATATCTAATTATTTATCATAAAAAAATTTCTCTATAAGTATATCAATGTATTAAGGGGCTATCTATAATCAGGGCCCACTGACGACTTGGATTTATATTTCATTCCTCATATATTATATAGTCAATAAAATTTTTTCTTAAGGAAAAGTCATTTTGTCTTAAACATAGTACTAGACATGACTCTTTTTTCAAGAGTTTTTATTTTCGAAAAAAATGGAAGTTGAGTAAGAGTGCTTACCTTGTATTTTTTGAGATGTAATATAGTATTTATTGTCTAATTATCTAAAACTCTTAACCTCAAAAGTTACTCAATGTGAATTATTAATTTAATTCAGGATTATTTATTGTTTAAGGGCTGTTCATTACAATTGGCATTAGATTCCAGTTTAGACAACCTTAAGGATTTGGAGTTTTTTGTTAAACCAATAGTTAGTCCCTATATATATTATTTCAGTTAAATCGTTATTTTATAAATTTCTTAGATCAAGGAAAGTTGTTTACCAATGGATGGAGGAGGATCTCAAATGAAAATTTTATCTCATACTAATGACATGCTTTCAATAATTATTGCAAAGTCATGTTCAGATGATTTTGAAAAATTTCTAGCTTGCAACTCACTTGCTAGAAGTTGTTTGAGATATCAGACACCTCTAATATACCTAGATATATTCATGGATCCTGGGTTGTATTTAATGAAATCTTATTTTCTCAATATTATAATATTTTCAGGGAAGGTAAATATTATTATGGTATTTTAAAATATTTTACATTATCACAAGATTTTAAAAAATATTATGATTTTGAAAAGGTGCTGAAGAAGGAAACCCTTGCGCAACCTATTTATATTTTCATTTACAATATTGTCTCTCAACACATACATATGGTATTTTATAAGGACCATTTATTCAACCTTTCGACTAAAATTTGGTCTGACAGTTTTATAAAAATTATGCTTTATCAGAGGTTTTGATATTATTTGGCGTAGATGATTATTTACCAAAACATGTTTTTTTCCAACACCCATATGACCCATGTTGTACAGTGGAAATTTTGGTGAAGGAAGCAAATTATTTTTAATAATCTCTAAATAATTGCTGCAATGCACTAAACTTCTACTTACGTGAACTACATGATGATGAAACCCTATGGACATCATGATGAAGTTATGATTTTCCATCTATTGGGAATAGTTTTTTATCATAGGGAGGTAAAAAATGACAATATATAAAATGTTGAGGTCTTAATGTATTGGGGGGAAAATAAAAGGTATAATAAAACCTACGAGGTTAAAATATGGTAGTGTTATTTTTGAAATTTATAAAATGGACAATATATATGATTGGTGACGACCTGTCACGTCCAAAAAAGCCACAAGAATCAATCCCAGAACCAAAGGGCAACAAGGGTGCATCACCTACCACTATCCTACGTGAAGTCCCTTGTTAGTATGGCTTATTAATTTACGTGAAATTATTTTATGGATCTAGAATATGTTTATTTTGGGAACTTATGTTTTATCAAATGGATGTCTTTAATATATGAAAATGATTTAGTCATTGATAGATAAAGGTTATTTTGGATGATTTTTTCCCTTTTGAAAACATTATATGTTTAAGGGAAATATTATACCATTATATCTCATTTGTGGTGTAATGGTTGCAATTTTATTTTGGAAGAATCTATGTTTTTTTGTAGACAAGTGAAGATTTGGTTTATTTATGGAAATTATTAACCTATCATGGAGAATATGATATTAGGATAATTACTTTTTAGTATGAATTTTTAAGGGTAAAGGATGTGTTTTGGAGGTAAATGTTATGATTTATCTTGAAAGAGTATGGGATAAAATCCTTCTGATATTTGGGTATCAATCTATGTTTGGATTACTTTGAAACAGTATTTGGAAAGTTGTTTTTTAAATGGTCATTTTTTATCTTAGGGAAATTTTTTTCAAATTTTTTATTTTAAGAATAGTTTTTTTTGTAATATATTTTCCTTTTTGGGGATTATCTGATGTTATACTAACCATTTTGGTTTTGTTTAATTTCTAAATACCTGGAAAAATTATATGTCATATTTTGTGGATTATGTGATTCTTTAGATATTGATTATAACACATTAAATTTGAACAAATCATCTTGAATACACATCATTTGGAAAAAATATGATTTTATATATAAATCTGTTAATGGAAGAAATTCTGCACGAAAAGTAAGTATGTTTCCTTATCTCCTTATTCATACTCCTAAATAAATTGTTCATGTTTATGAAAAGTAACATAAAACAAAAACATTCTTCATTATGTTTTCATAATTTGGAATCAAAGACCATTAAACCCATCACCTTTTTGTGATTTTCTAGTGGTTAACATTCTCCTAATCTTGTTTTCTACCACATTCCATCTAAACTTAATGGTTTGTCTCTATTCCATATCAATGTTCTCCTACATGGAATCCTAGTATGGGATATCTCAAGTGACCATTTTATTTCTCTTTATTTCTTTTAAAGTGATATTTTTATTAACATTTTTTTTGAAGTGGGACATTCAATGATATTTCCAATACCAATTTTAAAATTGTGTGGACGCAATTCCCAAAAGGGGGGAAGGATGTAACATCCCAGGTAAATAAAAAAATTAATATTTTCAAATTTAATATAATTTGTGATTTAAATAAATATTTTAATTTAAAGGGGTTACTATGTTTGATGGAGTACCTGATAGGCAACAACAAGTATCTTTGAAGTCTTACATTGCCTAAAATGTTGAGTCATACAAAAAAATAATATAATATTATTATTTTAAATAGTAGTTAAATACTATCCATTGTAATGGTGGGAATGAATATAACTAATTACAATATAATTATAAATGTTTGTTAAATACTTTTAAATTTATCCAATAAATTTTAGGGGCTTAAAATAAGAAAGATTCAAATTTTATGCACAAATATTCGAATATTCATTAAAGGGTTGATTTACCTCTTTTTAATGGAGAAACCTCTTTAAATAATGTTTTTCTCAATTTTATATATTCCATTTGAAAAAATAAAATTCTTCTTTAGAATAGGGATATAAAAATATACTTTGGGTATATTTTTTTAATTTATCTGATAAAATACTTTTTTTTAATGAATAATTCTGTATTTAAATTCAAAACTACCTTTTAATCTATTTTATTTATATTGTTATATTATCTTTTTGATTAGTTTTAAGGTGTAGTTAGATTATATTTCTATAATTTAATCCAATTTTGGTCATTGGAAATAATTTCACTTTGAAATTGGACATAAACAATTGTCAATCTTTTGATAGTTATTATTTCGTAAAAACACAAATTTTATTTTGACCATGAGAATTAATTTTAAATTAATTAATGAATGTTCAATGTATTTAATATGGTAAAATAGAAATCAATATTAATTCAGAATATCAAATATATATTACACTGATTTTTTGGTATTTTTATGAAAAACATCAATTTTAATGAATAGTGAAAACACTGAGTGGTAGTTAAAAAAACCAAATTTTTTTATTTAAATAAAATTTTACCTCTTTTGTGAATTAAATTCAGAAAATCAGACATACATTGTTGTTATTAGTCAGTAAAATGTGGTCAAATAAGATGAAAATAATTTTTAATGAATAGTAACTTTTGACTTTTTTTACTGTGTTTAAAGATAAATAGTGAAATTAAAGTTAAAAACAATATTATAATAATATACAATTGCCATAAAAATTGTCTCAACATTATTGGATGAATAATGGATGGCCGAGAAAATTCGTGGGACAGGCTTTTTCCCTTTGAATTCCACTTGGGTAAGATAATGATTTTAATAAAAATGTATTTAAAGAAAAAATAGAAATATCACAAAAAGTATTATTTTTCTAAAACAATTTAATGTAGGGTTATTTAATTGATATATTTGATTATAAATTTTAATTTTAATGATAAAAATATTTCCTACATCATGATATTATTTTTATAATTTTTACACATCAAATAAATTAGATTATTTATGACATAATAATGAAGCAATGTTTAACTAATTAATAAATGATTTAAATAAATATGACTATAAAGATAAAAATATTACACAAAACCAGCCCAATTTTTATGGGATTATTTTATTTCTACCATGAGTCATTATATATTATTCTTTAATAAGTTTAGAACCTTTTTATATATAAAATCATTCTATAATAAAATAATATTTTTACACTTTCCTAAAGAGCCCCTCCCCCATCTTTCGAAAAGTGATCATCTCTAACCCATTACTGACACCTATCAAGCCCATTTACTAGTAAAACCTCTACCGAAATAATCTTTAAATATCTCTTTCTTCCTCCAAGAAGCTTTACCATAGTAAGACGGCACATCAAGAAACCGTTTTGGTTGAAACCAAAGTGAGTTAACTGATTTAACAGTAATTTCTTCTCAAAAGTTGTTTTGTTTAATATTACTTTTCAACCCCCTAAACACTTTTTATTCAATTATATTATAACAAAAACAATATCCTAAATATACATGTTTTTTTTACAAGAAGGATTCGAACTACAATTACACACACCTCCATTTAATAGGTAAAGAATATACTGTTTCTGTGGATGACAAACTAACACCTCACGAAATGATGATTGTTCAATATTCTCATACCACCTATTATTGTGGAAATTATGATGGAACTGTATTTATATATGAAATATATTTTGTTTATTTTTTTATTAATTCTACTTTAATTTTTATTTTCAAACAATCCTTTTATCATTTCCAATATGTGTATATACGATAATTTCATTTGTGGAAGGGCACACTACCACCCCCTCAAAGAGATATGATTTGATCATGGAATACATGGAACATATAAAGGATGGTATTAATGAAATTATTTAACATATATATAATATTATGTTATACTGGAAATACATTATACCTATGTATCATTATGTTTACATTCCAATAAATATGAAATAGAAATGAATGTAGTGTTAATGGGTACGTACGACTTATCGTCTCCATGAACGGTGCATTTCATTTCGTATATCTAAATGTAATGTACTATTATAAATACATATATATAATTGATATATATTATGTCTAAATCCTGAATATAAATATAGAGATAATAGATTCTTGACCACATGAACAACTTTTAATTATAAAATGTTTATTTTTGACTCAAGTACCAAATATCGACAAACTTAACTTTATTAAAATAAATTATTCCAAAATGTTCAAAAACATGGTAATAAGTGATATAAAAAGAATAATAAATTTGAAAAGGTTTCTTAAGAATATATAAATTATCTTTAATTAACTATTTCACAAATTAATGAACAAACGAGTCAATTCAGACATGATGTAATGGATTTTTTATCTCACTTTTAATTTTGTGGGATTTTAATTATTCGCCACTTATTTCTCTCTTGTGGTGTATTGTGTACTTAATTTTGATATATATTTTCATTTTTCTATTTATATTCATGGAATAATTTAATTTATTTGGTCATTATTAACTTTTGGTCATATGACTCGGTTTATTACAATATGGTATAATGTTTTCATCTCTCTTTTTATTCTCATGAGATTCATTCTATGTTTGCCACTATTTCCTACTGTGTGTTGTATGTACTACCCATGATTGTATTCTGTGTATAATAATCTTTAAATTTTTAGAATTTATATATTCATTGTATGATCCTTCTTTCATTTGGTTCATGTTTCGTAAGATACCAAATCGATAATGATATATTTTAATCCAATTTGCATTCTTTCTGTTAATCTTCTAATTCTTAATTACATAATAATATGATTATGCGTGGAATCACTAATTATTTATTTATATTGTAATTTCCACTCCCCATTGTGTGTATATACTTTTTATACACATAATCTCTCCATTGATAAGTTATTATGGCATCGATATGAACTTGATTAGTTTAATTTTAACTCAATTTCCATTCATTGAGATTAACATCCAATTGATTGGTGTAGTTTTTACAAAAATATGTTTGAATGTTATATGATTGATTTACTATAAATATATAATGATATTGAGTGTATTTATATTAGTCACACATTATTATGTATTTAATTTATAACTAATTTAATGATATATCTTTTATAAGGGATTTCGTCTCAATTTACATTAAATTGAGTCTTCATTGTTAATATGCACCAATTCACTCGTATATGGTGTATATACAGTCCTTTGGAATATTATATCAAGAATGACTTTATTCTCATTATATTATAAATTTCTGATTAAATTTTATTCCTCAATTATTCTTATTTAAGTGTCTCTCACTTTGTTAAAAACTCTTTCACTAATATATCAGTTAAAATGTTTTAAATATTTGTTATTATAATTTTTTTATTAATTGATATCTTTCAAATATTATTTTTAGGAATAATTTATATGGACATTGATGTTTTTAAATTATGATTAATTTATAATTTTCAATTTGGCATGGTACACTTTGATTCAAAAATATCTTTATTAAATGTTTTAAATGGTTTTGGAAAATGGTTTGATAAAAAAAATTATTATGTCAATATCTTGAAATAATATATTTTGACAACAATGTGGAAATTTTATCTTTCTTTTATTATTTTTTATATGCTTTGACTATTTATGGTACTTTGACATTGTTTATGAATACGGTTGGTTCCATGATAATCCTTGGGCAGGTGAGCCGGAGATATCTCTCAAATGCTTTGGGTAACATGACTTGGGTAAACGTGAATGTTTCTCCTAACGGATTTAAGGAATTTACTGTGATGGGCATTCATAATGATACTTCCTATGTATCTGTGAAAGCAACAACATATGAATGTTATGTCTTCCACAAGTTACCATTATGATTTGTGTATACTATTTAAATCATATGATTTCATGAGTCATGTTAAAGAGCTTATGTTATGCATATATTGATGAACTAATGTATTCTTTCTTTGTTTTATAACCTTAATGAGATTTTTATTCTCATCCCTTGTTTTGAAATGTTTTTCACATGATGTAATGATGAAAACGGTCAAATATGGGATTAATTAAATGTCTTATTTTCTAAAACATGGCACTAGACATGACACTTTTTTTCAATTGATTTTTATTTTATGAAAAAAATTGGAATCTAAGTTGAATTTTCTACCTTGTAATTTTTGTGATGTAATATAATAATTATGACCATATTCACTAAAACTATACACCTAAAAATATCCTCAATGAAAATTATTCATTTATTGCAAGATTATGTAATGTTTAAGTCTGGTTCCTTACAGGTGAAACCATATTCAACCATTTATCCATTCAATGAAAAACAAAAACATCATGGGAGATTACATACGATACACTATCTCGATACAAGGGCGTGATTTGTATTCATCACCATATTACAAGGAGGATATAATAATGGAAACAAGTGATATATATATGATAATTATTGATTTATATAAAATCATTATATTTATTATATCATCCACCTCTTTAATATTTCACCCAATAAAATAATGATACGGTTGTTCATGCATATATACAACATACTGCCCCACGATGTGTTGAAATACATATTACATGTTCAAAATTCTTGAATGGTTATAAAATTTATTAAAAAATTATTAATTATATTTATATAATTAAAATAATTATATAATTAATTCATCAATATCCATGGAAAATACTGTAGGATATTTCGGAAAAGTCAAACATGAAAAAATAAGGAAGTTAACACCCAAAACAAGTGTAAAAATGAATTATATAAAACAATTGAGTGATAATATGGTATAAGATGATCATATATGATGTAATGATTTTGAATATTTATTTGGAAGAAATTAATAACATTATTTTTACCATTATACTATATATTTGAACATGTTTTAAGCAATCCAAACCTGAGTTCACAGACTATTTTTATAAAACATCATTATAAATGTTTTAAATATTTATTGTTTAAAATATTTGACTATAATGTTAGTAATATATGAATAGTTTTATGAATTCACAAGAATGTTTTATAAAATTATTTCTATATTTTCTCACGATGTTTTTTTAAAATAACATTATTTTTTTATGTAATGTTTTTTATTTCAAATGAATCAGATTCTCATGTTACAACACTTTTTGTTATATAAATGGTTTTTTAAATCATATGAAATTATCTAAATTTTCTATTTTAGTACTCCTGAATAATTTCATGGTTTCCTTACATATTTTCATGTTCACATGTTTATTTTTTAATAAAAAATTTTACATTTATATTTTCACAGCTTCTAAAAAAAATCTGAATTCAGAAGGGAAATATTAGTTTCACTAAGAATAGTTTATTTTTATGAATCATTTATGATTTATGATCATGTTATGGTGAATTGGAATCATTATGATGATGGGAAGTTCCATTATCAAATTACTGTTGGTGATCCTAACATATCTCTAATATGTATTTTTTAAAAAGGTGGAGTTAACTAATGAGGATAATCAAAATAGATTATTGGAATATACTATAATGGTTATTCCATGTGTAACCATGATGGATACTCCCTCAGTATCCAAGAGATATAATTTATTTGTATGAGGGAAATGAAAATTATTCGAAATTTTTACTATATGAATCATTTTTCTATTTTAAAATGTATCTTACTATTTCATATGGTATTTGAAGAGATTAATTTTTATAGGATAAATTTATAACATTATGAAAATATTTAATGAAAATATGAAAATATTAAAATTTTTCTTTTGGTTCTTAAATGAAAAATTTTATGATATTATCTGGTTAGAAAATATGACATATTAGTGAAGAAAAGTATAATTTTGATATGGAAAATTTTATTAAATCATATTTTGGATGAAATGTTTCTTTCTTACTTTTTATGTCCCTTACTAAGATTTTTTTTAACCCATTTTTTTGAATTTTTTTCAAATGTATTAAATTTTATCAAGGAGAAGTAATATTTCATTATAAAAATGATGAATATATGTCTGGATAATAAATCATTTTTTTTAATTTAAAAGCCTTTTTGGGTGAAAATTGGATATTTTATTGTTGTGTCCACAAGTAATGTATGTGTTTAATTTATAAAATATATATTAATTTTGAAAACCTATAAACCTAAATGATATTTGGAATGAAAAAAATGAATTATAGATACCGTTTAATTAAAAATATAATATTTTAGGAGGGGTCCTTAGAGATGTTATGAGATGAGTTTTTAGATTACTTCGGAAATTATGATGTTTTCATGAGACTATTTCATAAGATTTATGGATATCCTCATAGGGTTATAACCTTATGATTGATCATTAGTATAATTTATAAGAAACGAAATTTGATTATTTACATTATGAAATATTATGGATTATAATGGAATGATTAGAGATATTCAATTTTGAATATATAACAGGTTGTTACAAATTTGAAACAAATGTTATATAAAAAATTGATCTATGTAATTTTAGAAGATGTTATGTAGTTTGGGAATCCTATATTATTATGGTAAATATAATACTATAATAATTTATTTTAATACTAAAGGTTGAATTATATTTTTTAGTTATTTAATTTTTCACTGTGGATTTAAGGTGGTTCTTGAATTTTATGGAAATTAATATCATATCCAGTAGAATATGTTATTTAAGAAATAACATTTTCGTACGAGACATTAAGAGTGATTGATTTGATTTTAAGAGAAATTTAAAAATTTTTATCGGAAGGCTATGTGACCAAATTATTTTTAATAATCTAATTCAATTATTGTATGAATATTTTTTTATTTTAATATGTTGAATTTTGGAGATTTAAGTACATTTTCTTCATTTAGTGGTTTATTATCATTAGATAATTGTTTTATATTATAAATAAAAACATGTTTAATGCTTCAGGATCCGAAAAATAGTTACATAATTATTAATGGATTATGTGATTCTCATGAAGTTGATTATAGTTCATTATGTGTGACAAATTTATATAAAATACTCAAATTTTTCATAAACAGATGACTTTGTGGTAAAATTGATTAAAGGATGAAACCCTAATTTTTATAAAAATATATATATTTATGGTTTATAATATTTAGTAATATAATTCATGAACTTAATGAATTATATATTGAAACAAATCAATGAAACATTATCTATTTTTTTCATACTATGAAATCAACAACGTCTTTAACTCATCAGATAATTATAGTTCTATGATGGTCAACATTGTAATTCACATGTTCATTTTAAGACTTCATCAGAACATTATAATAATTATTCTCTTCAATTTAAATTTTTATATAAATATAATCATTGTATTTGTTATCTCAGGTAACCTACATTATTCCCATATATTAATTAAATAGAAAATTTAATTAATACATTTTCTTAATTGAGATTTAAAAATGGTATTATCAGAAGTCAAACCACTATTTTTTTTATCCGAATATTAAATTTCAAGGATAAAATTTAATAAATTTGGGGATAAGGTAACATAAAATGTTTTTCAAATGGAATGATGATGTTCGATAGCATAAAAGGTGTACCACAGAATGCTAAAATGGACAAATAACAATAATTATTTAAATGCTACAGTTATAACCAATCCATTTGAATAGAAATTATGAACAACATTAAAAAAATTAACAAATGTTTTAAACATGTATATATAATTAATTATTTGGGTACCAAATTATGATAACTAAAAATAAAACCCTTTTGAAAATAAAAGGGAATCTTTTTCTGAATACCAACTTAAATGTCCAGATTTGTGTTTCATAAATATTAAATAAATACATCTCCTTTATTGGATTATATAAAATATATATATATATACATTATGAACTATATTATTTTTTGATCATATTATTTTTTATATGTGACTGAAGAATATATCCAATTCATTTGATCAAAAAATTTACCTTCTAAAGGTTGTTTTGTCACTGATTGAGGGCGTACTTGTTAAAAAGTGAAAAATTTTACATAGTAATAATTTATATTTACAGAAATATAAAATAATTATATAATTGAAATTTCAAAATTACCTTAGCATGACATTTTGTATCATTCTAGAAAAATTATTTTGTAGTGATTAATGAAAAATCATTATTTTTATAAAATTTTTTATTATATTATATTATATTTCTATTATGGATTTGAAGTTTTTATCAGTATATCATAAATATTTATTAGTTAAAAATAAATAAAATTATTTCTTTGTAATCATCAATATAGAATATTTTGTAGTAAGTACATTTTGGGTAAATGATTCATTTTCAAAAAAAATTAGTTCTGATTTTGGGGTTTATTTTTATATTTAATTCCAAAATTTCTATGTTTTAGTATTTTTTAAAATGGATTAAATATCTCGAATTAAATGAAAAAATTATCAAATATATTCTTTTTTTGTGTCAACAAGAATAGTATCGTTGGTAAATATGTTTTTACAATGGAAAGGGAATGACATGCAATTTAGGATAAAAATTAAATTATAATGATAATAAAATTCCCATAGAACATTTCTAAATTTTTATGATTTTTTTTATTAAACCCTTTAAACCAAAAGTTAGAATTTTAGTTATTTATGTGACATATATCCCTAAAATTACTATAGTATTATTTTATTTAATGAAAAAATAAAAAATATAACTCTTTTTGTCGTAAACATGTATTTTGTGACCATGTGGAGAAAAAGGAACATTATAAACTAATATAAGTATCAGTTTTTAACTAAATAAACATATGTACATGAAATAAATATATTTATGAAATTAGGGAACTTTTTTATGAGTTTATGATGTTTAAAATATTGTAGTTAGTGTAATGTCAATGATATATCATTCATATTTTTAATAATTATAATTTTTTAATATGGTTTTATTATGGGGATATATTTGATTATTTAGATTATTATGAATTATAAATGATATATATATATATATTATATTATTTCTTATTTTTAGTGACTTAATAATTTCTCAAAATATTTATACTATGGCGATACACTAATTATTTTCATAATAAATGATGTAAATAAATGTTATTAATGGAATTAAAATAAAAAACATTTTAATAATTAAGTTTCTCTTTGAATTTTATGAATCATTATGGTATATTTAATGGGAACTAAATGTTTTCTACATTTTTATTTTTTTTGTAATTTTCTATTTAGAACAATGTAATGAGTAGTATCAAAACTGAAACCTAATGATATATTGTCAAAATAATATATTATCATTTTATAAAAAAATATTTATAAATATTAAAATAGTTGATTAATATTTGGTCTAAATTTTCATATAATATTAATTTATTTCTTAAAGAAAATATTATTGTAAAAAATTACCATATTTTAATATGAATTTTTTTCAATAATTAAACTTTTTGTAGGTTAAATACGGTCATTCCAAATTATGAGGTTTAAAATATAACCAAAATTATTATAAAATTAATTTAATGATGATATTACATCATTATCACATATTATATTCCAATTAATATCCATTAGGTTGTATTTTTATTGAATCATCATTTAATTTAATTTACCATTTTGATGGCATCCATAGTGCCCTTCACCTCAATTCTAAAAGGGAACTAATTTTACCTCATAATTTAACCACAAAGATCCTTATTTCATCAACATACCATACCCTATTATCATATGCTAATGTTTAGTTATGTTATTGAGGTTTTTTCCTTCCAAATAACCATCCCAACATCCCTTGATATTTGATCTAAAGGAAGTTCATAGAAAAAGAGTTAGTCATCTTTATCGATGATTACTGGTTTATTTCATCATCAAAAACATTAAAAATGTTATTTCCATGATAATTTATTAAATACAGTATAGTCTACATGATGATATTTTATTATTAGTATGTTAAAATAACTTTCCAACTCTTATCGGTCAAATGAAAAAAAAAATCATCATTCTTGTGTACGTATGACGAACTGTCATCGCGTAGCGGTGTGGTTTCTTTTTTCATCACCACATTACAAGGATTCTTATAATTGTTGAAATAGTGAATACATATGATAGTTATGAATTTATATAAATTCTTGATATTTATAATATATTATTATTCATTTCTATTTAACCATTAATAAAATTATCTCGTCCCTTGTGTGTACATACGTCATACTTCCTCCACGATGTGATGCGATGCGTATTCCATGTTAAAAATATCAATAATCGTCATAATAATAAATTAAATGATTAATAATCTTATTTATTAAATTAATAACAATATGGTAGTCTTCAATTTATATCCAATTCAAATGAACCAGAATGATCATGGAAAAAATACAAGCAGAAAATGATGTTTGCACATGATATAGGTGAAATAATGATTTGTTATTTATATAAATGGTGATAAGATAATAAATGTTTATAATATATTAAATCATACTTATGAATATAGATTTCTAATAGATTAAAAACATTCTTTTAATGATAATACATATGATTTCTAGATATTTGGAGGAATCTGAACCAAACACTCACACGATTACAAATTTGAGGGAGAGATTAGTCGAGAGGAGTATTTATATATATTAGGTCTCCCTATTTTAGGTTTTACAATTATAATACCCATATAAAAAACATTTTATACATTATATATCCACTATTTGGATTTGACTTAGAGGGGGATGTTAATTTCATAGATAGTGATCAATGTTGTTCCAGAACCACTAACATATAATGAAAAAAAAACTAAAACATAAAACATAGTAATGTTATTTGGATTGTCTAAAACCAATTATAAACATAAAATAGTTTATCTATAATAAATTATTAATGTACCAAATATAAAATAAAAATCACACCAAATAATAAAACATAAATGAAAACACGAAAAACAAAATATTCTATGGAACTTCCTCCCTTGATCTATGATAACTCAGTGGTGGCTACAGGGAGAAGTTACATCAACCTTTCCCATTCATTCTTGTATACCAATGGATACTATATGTTAGTTTTGGTCTTGAGTTTTACCAGGTTGAGACTATACCCTTTTATCAATGTGTCCAATTTTAGTGGATAAAATTAAACAAAATCAAAAAATATTCAGAGAATACATAGTAAATATAAAATTTCAGTTTTATATAAATAGAAATGTGTAATTTAGTAGTAAATCAATTTAATGATCATTCTATCATAGAATTGTTAATTATTGATAGGGAAAATATATTATTCAATAAATAGAAGATTCAGAAGTGAATGTCTTAATTTTTATCTATATTTCAAACATCATTTATATTAAGACAACATCCAAGCCATCCAACTGAATGATTAAATAAAATTCATATTCCCACATTATTCCTTTAATTATTAAATTTTACTTGGTTTCATATATTACATTGTCACTAGAGAAGGGTTGAAGTATTACTAGGTAGGGTTCCATCATTTTGTTCTTGAACATAATAATAAAATTTATTGTGAGTTCATGTGACATGATTCAAAAATTAAATACTTATAAGGAGAAAAAAATTAATAACCTCATTAAATAATAATTTTCTTACATGATAGTAGGGGTAAATCAACACATATATAAACATGTTATGAAGTTTCTCTATTTAGGTCACATAATCATGCACATAAATATTAGTCCCACGACAGATTTCAAATAGTAAAACCTATGAAATTCAAAATCATTTATATCAACCACCATATCCTATGAGAATTTACAATTAATCACATAGTACAATATCACTCATGGCATTGTTCATCTCTCTCAAATTATCTCATATATACCAGCCGTCAGGGGAAGTCTGACCCTTACAAAACATAGAATATTATTTTAATAATTGTAGGGGATATTTTTATATTAGATCATCTCATTTATATGTCTCATCAGGAGGTTTTGTATCACTTATTTTCATCTAATCATAGAAAATAAGTTTCAAACTAAGGTAACAATCCAGTACATCCAATGCATATAAATATATATTTTTGGTTAGGGTGTCCCACTAGAATCATCCCATTAGTAGTCGGCATAGAGCTTAAGTTTGTGGACAAAATCCAAGGAATTTCATGTATATATACACATCTCCATAGGAAGTGAATCCCACCTAAATAATATTATAAAATGAATATCATAAGGAAGAGACCATCATACAATCCTATGTTGAGTAATCAAGGTATGTTTCTCGAGTAAAAATTGTGCCAACATCATATTCATACAACATTGGAATCTCATATCATTGATCAAAAGTGAAAACCATTTTCATCTATACCCACCTATTTATAATCCATCTCATGTGACTATATTTCCATGAGGGAAATATTCATGGTCACATTGGTCTTAATTTTTCATGGATACCCTATTTATCTTCCATTATCTCAAAACCAATACATTATTCTATTATTATTGGTTAGAGGGTATCACTTCCCTCAGTATAGTAACAAAATTATTATAGCCTCACTTGCCTCATAATATAATCTATTCTAACATCATGCTATGAATATGTAAAAACACACATACCACAACACAAATAGTGACCAAACTATTTTAAAATTTAAATTGTATAGCCTGATGCCATATCAAACAAAATTCTGAACACATGACATTTTTTCGATCTCTAAACATAATTAATTAAACCAAAAACTAAAATAATCTCATATGAAGATGTACATTCTTTATGAGAAAATGAGGAATTGAGAATTCAATGAGATTTCCCATAAAAGTTTAAGTAAATAGGAATTAAAATTCACCAAACACGAAGTTGAATTAATGATGAAGAGGTAGGAACACTGATAGTAAAATAAATATGTGAGGGGAATATCAAAAAGTTACCAACACCTATATATAATAAAATTAGAAAATGGCGATGTAAAAATATTAAACCACTTTATATGGTAAAAAATATTTTCACTATGACCTGCACTATGCCAATGTAGAATCCAAGGAAGGCCATGTGATCCGTCGATATATTAGGGAATAATTATAACGAGTCAACTTATCACTATTTTAGATTTTATAAACCGTAATACTATAGTATAAAAGTCATAATAACAGTGTATCAGGATTCCCTGATATATTGGGCCTATTATGGTTCTAGAATGGTCACCAAAGTTTTTGGGTTAAATCCTTGTGTTTCATTGGAAGTGGTTACAAAACACCAAAAAATCACCATAATGTATTTTCAATAGATGGAATTTTACATCACCCGACGGATTTTTCAGAACTCACCCAAATTAATGTTACAATACTCACCTGATGGATTTTGAATCATTTAGGATCTTGACAAAATAACATGAAGACACCATGTTGTTTTACCACTTTTCATGTTAATTTGGAGTTACCACTTGTTTTATAAAATCACGAGGGATTCCGATACAGTGATATCTATCATGAATCTCTTCCAAATCCTTCACTAGAAATTATAACACCATCATCAAATGTTATAATATTCAATTCTATTTGTTTTTCATTATCATTATTCAGGAAATTATAAAGGTGTAAATTCCCTTCCTACGTATTTCTTTGAGTCCAAATCTTTCTCTAATGTCCTCGCCTATGAAATAGTATGGTGTATACATTTTCGTAGAGTTATATATTGGATTATTAGAAAAAAAGTTATAGAAATATACATGTTTTCATGGAGAAACATTTCATTATATGTCTATATGACAAAAGATTCAAGTCCACTCTATCCCCTATAAATATTATATCACACTAACCACATATTGGAACACTAAATAAATATGATAAAACTCTCCAAAAAATAATTATAATATAGATTTTTAATGAATATCTCTCTATAATTATTTAAAAAAGTCCCCTCTAAATTCCCAAACCATACTAATGAAGGCCATTATAACATCACCACTATAACACTTTTTATAACACAAAAAGCCTTAGTGAAATTTAATCCATAAATCTTAACACATCATAGTCATTGATTCACATTCAATTCAATATGTTAAATCCAACAAAGTCTACTGATATTCCCCTATGAAACTTCAAAATTAGGATAAATCGTACAAAAAATTTGATCCACCCATTCATTACCTTCATAAACACATTGAGAAGTTGATCAAATACACCATTTTATCCCAAAGCACCATAGAGAAATACATTAACTAATTACTAGGATTATGGAGATCCCCACTGTATGGCTCAACATACATGGGTTGATTTCATGCTATAATTATTTCCACCATTAGATTCAAATTTTTTTACACATTCTACCATGGCACCATGAAAAAAGTTGTATAATTTACACCTCACCAGACAAAATATCATAATAATAATTTGTTATTATTTCACTAACACACTATTCTCTAAAATAATCAATATCACTCATTGAAAATACATATCATATTTTGATCATGATTTTTATACACTCGAACTCATCAAGAGTCTATCCAAATAGACAAACTAATTTTCAAAACCAACATTTTGTTTAATTTAATGGAAGAGTATTGGAAAAACTATATGTTTTTTCATACCTGAATCTTCCGATCTACTATATAATTTGTTGTAATCATGCTTAGATCATAACTAAATCACATTAATCATAATTCCAATTCACGAAATCCATATTATTTTAGAACTAAATATAATATTTGAATTATCTCTAGAATCATATGTAATTTTATTTTCTTTCTCACTAGAATCAAAATGCTACCATGATATTAAAAAATAATGGCTTTGACATAGATATTTCAAACCTCAATTCTTTAATTACCAATGGTAGTGACTTGGTAGGGCCATCCATTTCATAAATTAGTACCAACATGAATTATTAATGTCAAATTATTTCAAACACAATTGGATCAACATCGATTATATCCATCATGACTCATAGGAATCTTGGTTCACTCCATCAATTAATTAGAGGGACACCCCTCCACCACAACCATTTTGATACCCATATACTATTCTTCTAGATACAGTACAATAGGTTCCATTATCCCTATGCGTCTCTTTCCCTGAGCCACATCCACCCATCTTATCAATACCTGATAGGGATCAAATTCATATTAACCATTCCACTACACCTTAGGTTATTTCTGATGGCATTTATTACCAAAAATGAACTGCTCTGATTTAATCATGATTTATAAAACCATTCATATTATAATTTCATCATAAAATATAGATCCTCATCTCACACATAGCCACCCAGTAATCCACAATGTACATTACACAACATATAACCAGTGGGTACCATCATGGTCTCATAAAAACCCAAGGATCCTCAGCTCTATTACCAACCATCTATATAACTTGACTATCAAATTTGATAATAAAACACCATTGAATATAGGCTCAGTAACATGAACTACATACCATACACATCATGAATTTTAATCTCATTTATTCTAAATATACCACAATGTTGATCCAAAAAAGTAATTTATTTCACCTATTCCAAGATCTACTATATGAACACCCTCAAAATTATTTCATCTTCATGTAAGAAGCATCGAATATAAAAAATTCATCCCTAGGTCTTAACCATCAAGGATCATGAATGGATAACTATCATAAACTATACTCAAATTACCCAAATCTATGAGACTCTCTGATACCACACTAAGAAACCCAATTTGATTCAAAACTAAAAAAGAGTTATTTAAAAAAAACAAAAGCAATCACAAAAAACTATACCCAACTATAAATAACATCAATCCAAGGGAACCATATCATATCACATGGAACTATTTGATTTCTTATTCATGATTATATAAGGCAACCCCAATCATATATTACATGCTTGGTAGCACCTTAATCCATCATTCTCCAAAACCCAAATCACTTACCGATGCCTCTCATTCAATATGGAACTCACTGGACTAAGTTAAAACCCTCTATTAGGTTACCAATGATTATAAAAAAAATAATCTCATGAATAACAGTATACTCTACAACATCATGATTAATATCTCAAGGAACATGGCGCTTCCACACAGTCAGTATAGCTTGTCTCAAAAAGTCTCCACCATGAGATACATACCTACTCTTTTCACAATCACTAATAGGGAACTAACATGCCAAACAACAATGTCTATATTCTCACATATACATACAAAATAGCATTCCAAGTCATTATCCTACTCAATAAATGATTTTACCATGAATCTATATAAAATAATCACCCCTCAAAATCAATACTCTTATCCAATAAAAAATACATGCAATGAAATTGTGCCAAATATGACAATTTTAAAATATAACGTTTACTAAAAATTATGTCAAATTTCAACAATAACATATTAGTAAATATTGAATTTAGGATATTTTTTATAATATAAATAAATAAATCCATTTCAATTTTAAAAAGTACAAAAACTACACATAAGGGGTTAATTACTAAGTAAACTAATGTCCATAGTATCCAAATTGGGTTACCTAACATCCGTTAAAATCAAGGTTTGTGTATACATCATCTCCCAAGATCTATTATTTATAGAATATACATGGCGTAATATTAGAAGATTATATATCTTGTTCTAGGTATATTGTTTTTTTAAATAACACATACATGAAAACATTGAATCATTTATGGTTGGGAATTTAAAGAGATAACCAACAATTCCTTCTGATATCTGTCACATAAATAACGAACATGTAACATGAATCCTATATATCTAATATGATACATGTAAATAACCACATTAGAATTTAGCGAGATCCAAAAATCATAAATAATAATTACAAAACATTAATGTGTCATTCTAGGTGTAATCATGTTATTGTACTATTAAAAAATGATTAAAACTCCCATGTACTTGGTAACCATGATTTTCACTAGAAAAATTTGGTTGTGGATCACCATTCAATGGTTTATCACAGTCTCCAATGGATTTATAGATCACATATCAACCATCAACCCAAATATCATGCAAATGTAAAAATACAACAATACAAATTTTACCATCCTATACTTGTCAACAGACACTATGTAGTGCCTATAGCAAACAATTATCTAAGTAAACCCAGATGAAACTCCAAATTCAGTAGAGTTAACCAAATTGTATCATTTGTATAGATTTTTACTATTGTGAGAGTGTATAAATTATATGAATGTTTCAAATAGTCAGGGAATATAAATCAATAATGCATAAAAATTAACAATATATATATATATATATATATATATATTCTGTAACTCATATAAATGAAATATAAAATTAAATGAAAAATAAATGAAAAATATTGACTAACGGTTATTATAAAAGAAAAAAAATTTATTGTTGACATTACCAATCACATATACAATGAAAATTATGGGACACAATCATAAGGTTGAACTATTATCCTAGAGCTATTACCCAACCATATACAGACTATGTACATGAAATATAGTAGAATGATCAAATCCTACTGCTCATATGAACATAAACATATGATAAATTATGTCTTATAAGGTATCCATGTTCTAAGGCTTCCATGGAAGAGTAAGATTTTAACTCATTATGAATCGAACCCTGATGTACAACAAATATACTATAATTATATATTATATACTAGTGACATGCACAATAAAATCATTCTATAAGAATAATAAAATAACCACTATGAGTCATTGGATCCTAGAATGTCTTTGAATATCAACTTATAGCCAATTCATCCATTATAGAAGTTTATCTGAGCATGTCACAACACCATACAATACAAAATTAATTCCATGGTTGAATGCCTAGAGAAATTTCATAGAGAATCATTATCATTAGGATAAACTAATGGTTCCTAGGATAAAGTCCATGGTATTCCATAGTATGATAATCACTCAGGGGTAGTGTGTATCACATGTTTCATCTCACGTATACCATAGATAATGGGACAATGGAAGTCTCTCAAGAAATCACACAATATAATACATACTTAGAGGGATGTTTTTTCCACCCTTAGAATCTCATGTATACATAACATCTTTGGAAGTGTGTCTTTATCATCCACACCATCTATTATGGAATAAATTATAGATTTAAGGAAAACATATAATGAATACAATATAAATATATATATCATGGGTTCATTTTTAATCACCCAAGAATCTTCCAATATGTAAGTGGAATGAAGTTTCAATTTAGGGATACTATCCAAGGAATCCCATGTATTAATATAAATATCTGTGAGAAGTGTGTCCCACATGAATCATCTCATAATATTCAACCCATTGAGTTCATACCATAATTAAATCTCATAAAAAATAATTAATGATGGAATTTAATATTAAAAATCCATATTCATCACAACAATAAATAACAAACATCACTACTTCAGGCTCCATGGTGAATCATGTATTCATCTATACCTATATCTGCAAACACCCTATTAGGGGTATGCATATATATGTGTAATCCAACATAGTATATTGGGAATAATCAAAATACATACACACAACATGGTATCCTTTAACTCATTACCGTAACTCTAGTCAAATACCATCACTCAACGATAAACCATCCATTAGCATAAATATAACATCTCCTAGGCTCACTGTCCTCATTGCAAAATCCCTTTTTGAATAACATTATGAAATTTTTGTAAAGATTAATACAAATAAAAAATTAACTATATGTAAACATACACAAACATCTAATCTATATATATAACTTATTTAAATCCCAAACAGTTCAAAATTTCCATAGGATGTAAAACAGTCTCCCATAGAATGACCTCAACTACCCCATTGGATCAATGGAATGAAAAGGGTAAAAAAGGCTTACTTGGCCCAAACATTCACACATAGTCACACATCTATACCTAGGGGGACAATGGTTACATATCATGGTTTTACCCAATCAATGAGTTAATTTTAATATTACCCATTAGATTTTGTGAATGATAAAAAATTCATCATAATCCATGCCTCATTCATTAGTGGTCAAGACATATGAATAGTTAAAAAGGGTATTTAATGACCCTTCTAAAATAGTTCATTCCAATCATATGTTTTTGAATTTATTCATGATATTTATTTATATAAAAAATTATCACCATTGTGGTGATAAAAAATATCACATTTCATATAAATATATTGCCTTTCCAAAATTAGATATGTTTAATGGACAACATACCTAAATAGTGGAGTAACCTCCCCATAAAAAAGCTTATCCACCCGAATAAAAGCCTATCCAAGATAAAATGCACTTATTGGGGAACTACCATAACAAAAACATCAAATAATTAGTTATAAAGAATTAAAATTAATTAATCAACTTGGATATAAAAATATGAAATTAATTTAAAAATTAATAAAATTGTTAATCATTTCTAAAAACACATTAGTCAACATCATCACCACGAAACTGTGAGAAACCACTCATGTAAGATTCATGGAATGATACCAATTCTTTCTTGGGATGAATCCTTAACACAAGAAATTTTTTAAATAATAAATGTTTTTTAAATTTAGAAAACATTCATGATAATTTCACTTGTTGATGTAACACCATTAGAATTGTTAGAGATAATTTTTACTATAAATAGAATACCAAACTTTTGAAAACATCACATTATATCAAAATATTTCATCAAATAATTAGTGGAGACACCCACAAACCATAGATTATTTTCATTAAGTTGTAGGGAAATTATAAGAAAATAATAATATATATAAAAATGAAATCAAACCACACATCATCAAGAAAATTTCAAGTAAAATCCATTCCACACATGTTGTGATGAATGTGTAATGGGGAGGAAGTATTCATCAAATTTTTCAACAAAAATTGAACAGAAAAATTTTATAAATCCCCAAAATAAATAATTTGAGAAACAGGAGGCTTAACAAATTTAAATCACAAAACTTGGAAAACTCGAATGCACTATGTCTTAGTGAACCCTTGGAAGCCGTTATGAACCACAAATATTTCTAGGACCATGACAAAACCATCCCCTTATCACTATTTTAATAGGATAAACCTTGATCACCTAGGCTAAAATACCCTTCAAAACACACTTGGTCAGCATGCTACATCATAGAGGCCTTACTCAGGGTCCAACACTATCACCTAAAGAACCTATATATGGAATTGCACCAATTTGTTTCCTCTAAGACATTAATGTCATGTTATATGATTTAAGGGGCCATAATACCTATATAATTGGTGATTTAACATCCACCAAATTTTCTACAACATATTGTCCCTCACTATGGTTGTTCACCAATAGTGAATTTAATAATAGGACCACTTGAATTCACACCAATAGCCACCTGAGACCCAGAAACAAAATATGGGTCTCTAACTATGAACATGAATGAATATCAAGGTGACTAAAATATTATTTAATTACTAAAAACACAACTAAAACTCAATATAGTTATCAAGGATTCAAATACCCTCAAACCATTAATTCTAAAATTTCTATAGGTGTGAGTCCTTACATGAATAATATAATGAAGAAGTATTTTTTCTGTTCATTAGAATTGTTCCCATTATATTTTAAATAATAAAAATTAAAAGAAATGCTTTAATATTTTACATTTATATTTTAAAAATTCATAACTCATGAGAAAAAGTAATGATATCATAAATGTGGAAATTTTATGTATAGTGAATATATCCCCATGCAATATATTTATTGATTTGAACAATAGATATCTCTTAGTTTTTTTATTTCCACTAATAGATATGAATTTTATGAAACCATCATTTTATCATTTCCTCTACAATGAAAACATTTAATTTAATAGACTCAAGAAAACTTTTTCGAATACTTTATACATATTTATTTATTCCTTATACATTTTTACTTTTAAAAGGTATATATGAAACTAGTTTTGAGGCAACAGTTTCGATCCATCTTGTTCTATATCGATTCTGAATCATATTCCATGTGAATAACATTACATAATAAAAAAATACCTTGAGGGAAAATAACCCCCACTATATTCAAAAATCTCATACTTGAGATATTTTTAATGATTTTATACTAATTACACTTGTTCACAGGTCAATATGTAACCAAACCTCCATCCATTCAAGGGATATAAATTTACTCCACATATTTATTGGGCTCTAATCCCCACCCACATTTTACATTTCAATCATTCCCTCTTTCTTATGATTATAGATATTATTTTTCTTTTGATATATGTTATTTTTTACTTGGAATTAATATTACATTTATAGAAAATATAATAACACAATGTATTTCAAAGAATAATATACCAATTTTTTAACATCACTGTGTCTCATCTATCTATCCATTCAGCCACATCAACTTATTCTCTAAAACAATATTTTTTACATACATAAAATATATGGTTAAAAATTATAATAAATTTTAATGAATGTACAAATATGTCATTGTAGTGAATTTAAAATTAAATAAAAACAACTAGGGTTCTTCCTTGAGTATATATCATCCTAAATGATATAATCAAAAAATACTTATAATGTATATTATATTCCAAAATAGTTTTTTAGAACTTCCAATCCAATGAGATAATTGAATATCCACAAACCATTATCCCAATGATTGAATCATTTACTATACTTGGATGTAGTAACAACACCAACGGAATGAGATATATATGTCTTTATAAAAACCATGGAATAAATCATAATTAAAATGGTTGATTATAGAAGAAATGGTTATATCCATTGATATTTATAATCCCTTTTAAGTACCTTTTTCATTGGATGGTTTGATGTTTCAATCTAGGGGTTTTTCATAGTATTGGATTAATACATTTAGAATAACATAAACACCCTATATATATATCCTTAATAATATATGAATATTTTTTGGGGATTCATATCCCTTATGACACTCACCCCAAAAATTAACATTATATAAAAAATATTTTATGTGAAAAATCATAGAAACATTTGACATCAACACGTCTTTCGTCTCATTCTCCATTACATATAAAAAATTTTCATCAATAAATATATGTATATTGATATTGTTTATATAATTATAAAACATATTAAAAAAGTGTTGATACTCATTTCATTATAGGATATTATTTTTTTCATAATAGAATCAAACCCCTTGTACCACTGTCTTGGTTACTTCTTAATGCCATATAAACTCTTTACTAAATTTCATACAATACATTTAATTCAATTTGATAAAAAAACCTTTTAGAATCTAAATATATTTATCCTTTTTAAAATAACTAGGATTAAACTCAGTATAATAATAATGTTATTTAGGAAACATACCATCTATGGAAACTTGGTTGAGAATAGTCTATGTCATGATGTGTTTCACTATTTGAGAGAATATATCTGCAAAAGTAACATATTTTTCCTCCTTCACATGATAATTTTTTTTCTTTATCATCATATTTTCTTATTGAATTTTTGTTATATCCCATAAAATAGAACAATATAAGGAATCCAAATAATCCTTCATTACCAAATCTCACTCAAAAAATCTCCCAGACTTCTTACTATACCATGATTTTTAGTAACCCTAATTCCATAAGTAATAGGTAGTATATTCTGAATCAAAAATTTATCTTCTTTGAGATTAAACATAGTACACACCATTCAATTTGGAATCTCTTACCAAATCATCCATAGAAAATTAAAATTCTAGTGTATAGAAATCTACTATGTATGAAATATTAGTAGTGTCTTTCATTTGGGAACATGTTCATACCACATTATATTTTATGCTCATTGTGGAGTAAAAAAAACATACAAACCTCTATTTAGTTCAAATTCATTACCCATTATCTCATTTAAACAAAATATATTGGTCATCATGTTTTGATCATTCCATAGAAATATTTAATTCAAGAGAACATTTAGTAAAAAAAATAACAATATAACAATTGTTTTATTAATGCCAATGTTTTATGTTTTTTCAACATATCTAATAATTAATTTGGTCCAAGACATATCTTCCAACATCATGCATTATATGGTAACAACATGAGAATAACCAACTGATATAGAAATTTATTGATTAGTGAAATAGATTAATCATATGATCAATATTTTTTGTGGATGTTAATGTCCCACTAGTTCAAAAGGAATTTCATCCATGAGATATTCAGCATAATTAATTTCTTCATTCAGAAAATATCTTTTCAACCCAAATAATAATATAATTTATGCACCTTTTCCCTCCTTCAAATTACTAAAATTGGTCATCACATGACCTTGGGTGGGCCTCCCCATAATGTATAGGGTTTTGACTCGATTTTAGAATCTAATATGCTTTTCAGTTAAACTATACATATAATAAAAATATATTATGTAAAAAAATTCCACTTTTGAATAAAATAAATTCCTTATTATGATTTTTGAAATAAAAATAAATTAAATGGGTTTATTATATCATATTGAATTTAAAATATTATTAATAATAATATCCAATGATTTTATAGTTTTGTAATATTGACTATATTTTTTGTATATATAACTGTATTTGATAAATGAAATAGATTAGGACAAAATATGTGATTACCTTCACAAGTGGGGTTGTTCCCATTGAATCCCATTTACTGGAGCACTTTAGGGATGTAAAATCATTGGGATCATCCATCGACTATTACCAAACTAATATCCAACAACTAAATCATGAATGATGATGCTTATGGTAGGATTTCATGATAATCATGATCATTTCCCAAGCCATGTATGTCAAACCACCATCTAAAATCTCACCATCACACAAGATAAACATATAGAATATACTGGTTTAATAATTTGATGTGTATAAATTACATAATTTAATGAATATATTTATTGTTTTTTCAAGGTAATAATGGTTATATTTAATTTTTATTTTTGATTATTTATAAATATTATTGAATTTTATACGTTAAAACAAAGAATGGGTTTTTAGGTAATATATGATTTTAATTAAAACACAACTTTTGAGAAATTATTTCATTCGTTGAATAAATGAAATTTTAATATAATATATTTATAAAATAATAATTAATAAATGTAATTGATAATATAATATTTCCGAATCAAAATGTAATTAATATTGGGATTAAATAACTATAGCAATGAATACATAATTTCTCAATAAATGATGTTTTTTATTTTAAAATTAATAATTGAAATAATTATAAAATTTCATAGATAATATAAATATTATTTTTTTATCTTCACATTGAAGTCATACAATTTTTATGTTTTCATATTTTTCTAATATAGTCTAATTATCAAGTAATGTTTAAATACAATATAAATATACTCTTTGTTTTATGACAACCTAATGACCCATAAATAATGTCATAAATTCATGGAAGGACATACATTACCAAATTTATGTTTAAACATTAATGAAATTTTTTCTTCTAATTAATTAGTTATATATATTTTCTATGAATCTTCTAAATAATATTTTACATTTCATGTTTTTAAAATCATTTATTTAACAACATTACTCGCTTCCACAATAAGAAGGGGGTATTATTAGAATAATGTAAACAAATTTTCATAGAAAAAAAATATAAACTCTCATATTTTTATGAATAATGGATAAAGTAAGGAAGGGTTTTTTGTTTTTATTAATTTAATTTACTGATTCTAAAACCTTTGTTTGTAAAATAATAAATAACTCCCATGTTTTCCTATATAACCCACCCAATCTCCCCTTACTCGTCACTCAAAATCAATAGAGAACATTATTTCATTTTATTACCCTAAAAATAGTAGTCTAATGGTAACACTACCATCTTAAGAATATCCTCCTAAACAATGGAAAATAACCCACTAAATGTAAATGATACTCTCATTTTCATCTTTTCAATTCTTGAATATTAATATTTGTACACCCCTTATTTCCAATTCCTAATTTTTGGGATTTTATCCCAAATCCCTCTTAAATTCCATTTTATTACAATATTACACTATACCCCACTACTAATAATTAATACATATTTTTAAAATTTATGTACTAATGTAATATTGCCAAATATTGATTTTGATGTATCCATGCCAACACTTTTTATCAAGAATTTCATTACTATTTCAACACTAGTTTAATAACCAATACATAAATATATGTATATAATTTGATAATTTGATATAATTATTTCGAAATCATTTTCCATTTAATTAAATGTGATGAAATATGATCCTATGAAGAATGTTCTATGTGTCACACTTATTAACACCCATTAAATGAATGTTATGGGTGATTATGAAATTTTATATTTCTCTAATAAATTAGGTATTGTTTTAGTCTCATGATACATCATCAAATGTATAAGGATGAAAACCTTATCCATAATGGGATCTTTTTGAATCATGTTATTATCTTTTCACTATTATCCTAGTCCTATTTTTATGATGTCATTTTCAATGTTGTTACCACATTCCAATGTTTGTATATTTTATCTTGTTATTTCATGTATCCTTATTCATGCTCACAGTTATCACCCTTTTATGTCCCATTTATATTATTATTATATACAACGTTATTATTTTTTCATTTTTAATCTCTTCCAATGCATTATTTCTCACTCCTTTATAATGTATATCATATAGTAATCCAATGTTGTTTTATGTACAGAGGAATATTATCAGCATGATAGATAATTATTCATTAATGCGGATGAAAGTACTTTATGTCGTTATGTAATTAACATAATTAAAAAAAGACATTATAACTCTAAATCTTATATTTTGTATTACATTTATTATTATGTAATAAATCCTGAAATAATGATTAACAAAAATATGTTTTGTCATCATTAGTACCAAAGTTACTTTTAGCTATTTAAAGTATTTGCATTAGGAAACTCTTTTTAATTCCATAGTGATCCAATGGAACATTATAATTCCCACATAAGATTTGATAAGGTAAATTGTAAGTGAGCTGAATGAAAATAAAAATATTAGTGGATAATATAAATGTATGTCTCTATTGGAAATATTTATAGGGATGTAGCATCCAAAACCATAGTATTGTGAAATACTAAATCAAAAAATGGTGCATGAAAACGAAATTCTCATCACTCATGGTTTGAGTCTCTTGAGGGTTATATATTATGGCTTTCACAAGATTTTTAAAAACTATTATTGAAGGATAAATAATACGAAAAAAATAATTTATGAAATAGAGAATGGATATAATAGATTGAAGGATAAAAATTATTATGTTTAGTAAATAAAAGTCAATTATATATTATCCCATAAATATTATTGGATTACAGATTATGTGTTTAACAGTTTAAGGTTATCCATCTCTTTTTTTTTCCTTTATTCAATCCAATTTTTTTAAATAGAAGGTATTGAGTAAAAAAACATAGCGAATGGATGGGTAATGACTACCAAAATGAGATTCCCCACCCAATGGGAAAATGAATCATGATCTTTTTGTTGATTCTCTCATATTTGACTATAATTCTAAATTAATGCCTTGATTAGGAGGGACACGCATCCCATGTAATGAATGAACAAGATACCATTAAGACCTTTAGGTGAAAATGGACTCTAACTTTCATTGGATTATCTAATACCTTAATTGTAGAATAATGGATCAAAAACATGGAAAGATCTTATATATAATTAAATATTCCATGTAAGAGAATATTATACGTGTTTTTTATAATATAAAAGGTCATGTTGACTAGTGGTGGAAATTGATCATCAATAAAAATATATAGGTACATAATGAAGTTATGGGTTGGAAATTTTTCATTAATTTTTTTAAAAAATATTTCCCCCAATCATTATGTCTTAAAATGGAATGTAATATTCATTCCATTAAGAAAATATATAATGAATCCATAAGGTAATACGAGGAAGGAATTATAAGACATTCACGATACACCTATTCTTCATCATTACACAGGAATAAAATGATGAATTAATCTTTGGTGCGATATAATAGAGAAAATAAAAATACATGGAGATATGATACATTTATATTTATCAATAAATTTATTTATATTCCGTCAAAGTCAAAATGGTGATTAATGAAACTCAATGATCTCATAAGGATAAAAATTAAAAAAAAGTGTTTAATTATTGTAGTATGATGGAGAAATCTAATTATGGTGAAAAATATCAATATCCCTCTTATCAAATGTATGGAAAGAAGTACCTAAATAATATCATTGAATGAAAGAGAAAATAATTTTGGTGTGTGAGGGAATGTACCAAGCTAGAGATTACCCATGGGAGTATCCCATCAATGTTATTGAATATAGAAACTCTCCAGTGAACTCTCCACGTTGTTTAAAATTTTCGAACTTCATGGAACAAGGGATATTTTTAATATAATGAACCGCGTCATCGTAGTTAAGATACATTCATCCCCAATGACCTAAAAGACATCAAGAGTGAGAATATTCCATTATAACAACTATGGTTCATCCCTAAAACAATGAGACCAGCATTATTCATATTATTCATTAAATAGTAGAGAACATACTTTTTGATTATGTTATAATGAATTATTTTATATGATGCATGTGTAGAAGATATATTCCAACACCCTCACAAAACATGGAAGTATAGATTTGGTGAAAATGAAAAAAAGGTAAATTATTGAAACTGGGGTATAAAAAGCATACCCGATCGAATGTTTTTGGATGAAAATACTAGTGAACCTTTTGATTGAGTTTATGTCAATTATCATCCTTGAATACAAAACCATTTTTAGGGAATTCAATATAGTGTTCTATGAATAATTCCCTAGTCTCCCAAAATATAAGAGGTTGAATTTTTAGAGATATTTTACCTAGTTTTTTTTTCAATTTATATGGATAAATATAAAATAAATCTTCTAGAAAATATAGATCTAAATATAAAATGATAGGAAAAAATTAACAAAGACCACATATACCCAATTGCGTCACTGTGGGGTTCACCATCCAATTTTTTCACTTAAAATTAATTGTCAATGCACAATTTCAATGATTATAATGATATCAACAAGATCATGTTAAAGAATATGTTACATATTCTATTGATTGATTAATTTTTAGATGATAACCTAGGTCCCAATAGTTCTCTACAAAGAATATTGATTAATTGAATTAACATGTTTTCATGACAAAGGATGACATCAATATTTCATAATTCATTATAAGGTATGAGAACTATTTACTCATTGTAATACCATTGAGGCTCAATAAATATCTAAAAAGATTCATGAACATGAAGAATAGAGTATTTATAGATTACCTTTCTAAATTTTTGTTTCACATTATTGAAGATATTATAATATATTCGTAAATAATGGTTAAACGTGAATAATATTTGATAATTATAAAAAGATCCTTATGAAAGGTGAATATTTATGAAAATTTAAAAAAAAATATGATTTATGGATGATGTATGCGTCGTTAATGGGGAATATTACTCTAAGAAATGGTATATATTTAAACACATTAGATATAGTAGAAATTGAAAGATGGTTGGGTCCAACACCTGTTAATGAAATTAATATTTTTAATGGGTTAGAGGGTTATTACCGTCGTTTTTTATGAAATTTCACATTATCATCCAACCCTCTAAAAAATAACTCATAAGGGAGTCAATATTTTTTTGAATGATGGGTATGAAAAGAGATTCAAGGAATTTAAAAAGTTTCTTATCACTACACATGATCCTTATCTACCAACAAGTTGGGACCTTATTGTGGTATACATTTATTCATCAAATAAATGAGGAGGTTTTTTAGTAATGCATAATGGAACAGTTTTATTCTATGCATCATAGTAATGTAAAGATCATGAATTTAAAAACCCAACATATTATCCAGAGATGGCTATAGTGATCATTTCATGGATAATTTGATTTCATTATCTATTGGGGGAGTGGTAAATATATAATGAATATAAGAGAATTACATATATATTCCTATAAAAGATTAATATGATCCAATGATGATGGATATAGAAAATTAAAGGATACAAATTCTCAATCAACTACTATCCTGGGAAATCGAATAAAATGTCTCATACTCTATGAAGAAATGATTGTTTTATTTTATCATAGATGATAATGGAGAAGTATCCAATAATATTATATATTAAATGGATTGAAATTGGAATCATATATGATAGAACATAATCAATCCTTTCTCGAAGGATTTTTCAACCATCACTTCTGAAAAATATATTGGGTTTTCAAAGATATGATGTGTAAAGGAAAAAAGAAATTGTAATATAGATGAATAGATAAGTCCATAGAGTATAATGTTAATTATTAAGGAAAGGTATAGTATGGTTAAAAAATATGGATACCACAATATCATTATATAAAAAGGAGTTGTTTGATTATTCACAAAGATCAACCTTCTATTTCAATCAATGAAATAACAAAGATTCATGTGACATCCAAGAGAACTATTAGTGGGATAATATAATGAAAATGATTTCAAAATATATATCAACATGCATTGTGGTAGTACTTTAATTTTTTTATTTAATATATTAATATTATCATATTTTTGAGGAATTTTTGTATCATCGAAATTATAGATATTAAATTATAAATAATATCAACTAATTTCTAATTATTTGTTTTAAAAATGTTATATTTTATAAATAATTTTTTATAATTTATATTAAGGTAAATTGTTTTCTTTTATAAGAAAAATTGGTTGTTCTATGTAAGTCACCTTGGATTTCCAACACCAACAAAGTGTACCCATTGGTTTAACCCCCTAGGATATCCCACTAGAGGTAGCCCATATAGAGTTTTTCGATCTCGGTGTTCAAAAAATACCATATCATTTGTTCCCTTATATATGGCCCAAAAAACAAAAAATGGTTGAGATTTGTATCCCGTTTTTTCAAATCACTATGTGTGTGTATAGTGTAACTGTTGTTGAATATATGTAGCCATCATGAATAGTGTGTAAAAAATTATTGAATAATAAAACACTAATTATATATTTCTATAAAACTTTATGAGATGTGTTTTAAGTTACATTATTCATCTGACATGATATATTTATACAAGGTAATTTATATCTGATCAAATACACATGATTTGTTTGATATTTCAGATTTTCTCACCCATTTGTTTTTAACACCAACACTAATTGTGTTTATATTACTCATCTTAGTTATGCTATTTTATCATCTTTATCAGAGATGTATAATTCAATAGTTCTTTAGTGATCACAATAGATTAACCAATGATTAAAACATATTTTTTCATTCCTTCTAGATTATATCTTATTTTATATTCAGAATCTTATTCATGAATCATAATTGAAGAAAATAGTATTTATACATTGTTTGAAACCTTTTTCACATGTTTATATTCATATATTATATTCCGTTGAATAAAATTTAAGAATTATATCAAATCCTCATTTAGTTGATTGAGTGAATGTTGCACTATTAGACCCCATTTGTATCACCATTATTAATTATCCTATAATATTTTCTCAATTTTCCTACTGATATACCACCACAGTAGAACATATGTAATTCAACCATTGGAACCCAATGGTAGTACCATTAATTTTCTACCTTTTCACCAAATTTTAGTACATTAATATTTATATAATTGAAATCAAATTGCAGTATCTCTTTTTAATTATCTTTCAATATCAATTGGTAGAACCTTCACGATTATTTAGTAAGTAAATACAACAACCCTTCTTCAATTCGATTACTCTTCATTCAAGTAGGTTATGCATTATTTCATTAAAATTCGATATTTTTTTTGTAAAGTTATTCTTTATATTATTTATATGGTTGTGTTTTCATTTTTCTACTATTGGACATCGTCAATTGTATCACTTATTCTTGGTCGCTCACAATATTTGGTGTTGACTATTTCAACTTTTCCAATGTCTTATTTTTATACAGTTTCTTTTATCAGTAGATTCATGGATATCTATCTATACAATTGAACATCTACAATGGCAGATTTTCAACCACTATTAAAACCTAATGTTATATTCTATATTTTTTCTAATTTTGGTTAGTTTTAGAGGTCTCCTAATATAGTGAATGTCTTGCATTGTCTGGTTATTCCACCACTTAGTTGGAATTTTATATTTGGAAGCATGGTCAAAATTTTGGTATCCAAAATTTGATGGTCTCTTGTAATCATAACAATTTTTACAACTAGTTATATAAAAATGGAAGTTAATGTAACAAGGTTTTCACAGCTTCCCATGTAAGGTTATTGGCGGGTACCAATTTTCTCATTCATTAGAGATTGTTAAGAAGTGGACTGGGTTTTTTGTGATTGAAACCACTTTAAATCTAGGGGTTATTACTTTTTATTTCTAAAAGAACACATTTCAATGACAATACACTCACTATATAAATAAATTATATAATAATTTATTATTTTTATGTAATTTTTTTTAATTTATATTCCTCTACCCCTCTAGTTATAGTTTTAATCACTAAAGATCCAAAAAATGGTCTCAGATTATAGGACCTTATTTAATTTATAGTTATCATCTATGATTAATTTTCCTTTTATTATTTTTATATTTGGGGTAACATGGAAACATAGAAATAATAGTATATGGAAATAACAAAAGTATTATTTTAAGATAGATTTTGTAAACACTGATAATTGATGTACTCCATATAAAACCACATACTTTAATGAACGTGACTATGTCTTTTAGAAACATAAATAGAAGACTGCTTAAAATACATGAGTGTGGATCAATAATATATCACTGATACTCAATAAAAGATTCCAAATATTGATCCGGAATATTTTTTTCAATGAAATGGTAATATATGTATTTAATTATAAACTAAAAAATATTTTATGTTGTGATATAAGTAAAAATGATCATATTCATGTTTTGAGATTCTTAGAATGATCATGAATTTTTTGGGATACATCAGCCGACTCATTATGGGGCTAAAAATAAAAAAAAATCTATGCTATGAGTTATCTAAGCATAATTCCAGGACATAAATATTAGATTTGTATAATATATAATCCAAACATTCCATTGGATCACTACCAGAATGAATGGTATGACTTATCCTGGAGATGTTCGAGACAGAACTTATATATTGGAAAGAGAACTAAGATATCATCAAAAAATATAGCATTAAAATATGGCGGTAATCATTTACAGTAATAATATTATGGATTATAATATAGTTTAATAAATATGATCTTAATAGTAGTAAGAATTATAGGAAAAAATATTGGAGATGATTATTATATTAAAATAAATGTTTTTGAATTTAAACCTAACATTATTGATACATATAATTCATTTAAATATTATATATTATATTGCGACTATGATATTAATCAATTCAGTAATATGTTTTTAAGATTCATGAAAAACAATGGTGGAAAGAGGTAGTTTAAGAGGAAGCCGGGAAAAGAATATAATAAGGTTAATCTATTTTCCTTAATGATTACATAGAATTTAAATGTAATTATTGTATAATTAAAAGTTATATAATGACGAAATTTACTAAAATAAATCATCCAATGAAAGGAAAATATATTATAATGAAGGGAAATTAATAATTTATTGGATGGTGGGACTATTTATAAATTTCTAACAGAAGTGGTGATTCTAGAATTGAATAGGATATAAGGAATCTTTCCCTGATGGGTATTCATTATGAGGACAATGATTTACTAATAATAAAGTAATAACTCATGAAAATATTTATCCAAATGATTTATCATGATTGAAATTGAAATTTATATTGATTTATGTTTTGATTTTGATTCTATAAATTCATGATTTATGACATTTCTTATATAAAATGTATAATTAAAGAATGATGATGTCTGAATAATTTAAATGATTAATGACCTAAAAGTTAATAATAATAATATTATTTTATAAAATGTGGAAATTAAAAGATATTATGAAAATATTATAGTATTTATTTCTTTGAATAGTAAATCTAATGTGGATAATAATTATGATCAATGATAACTAAAAGAAGATTGTGAAAGGATTAAAAAATTTCAGGAAGGAAATGATAACAATTAAGATAATTGATTTAATTCAGTTGTGGAAGATATAATAGATATAGAAAATTAATGTAATAAAATAAAGGATGAAAATATTAAATTAAAGAACACATATTATACAACTAACCAACATGTATTTACATATTTAGAAACAATTCCAATGGAAAATATGGATTTCAATAATGACATTGTTAATCATAAATAATATTTATCTACATTAATTATAAGGTAGAAACAATATTATAATATGTATCATTTAATGAAACTAAAAAAATACTGTTTAGGATATATATGTTTGAAATAAGATCATATAATTTAATATTTTTTAAAATATCAAATGGATGTGTTTATAGTGTATCAAGCATTAAATATTAAATGAAAGAGAATTATTCCAATGGTTGTTCCCAAAGACTTACATAGTCATTTTAATATATAGGAAAATGAAGTTAAATTTATTTAATTTCATATTTGCATATTAATAAAATATATAAATATATTTGGTGCCATTGATTTCTGATACAAATCTAGTATTCCCCATGTTTGAATTTGTTATAAAATGGAAAATTGTATTGATTAATAGTATGATATATTCCATACAATTCACAACAAGTAATAGTTCTTAGAATTTCACAACTCTAGGAACTTGAATACCACATTCCAATGTTTTTATCATTAAATTTTATTTATTGTGGCATGTTCACAGTTAGAGAGAAATCTAATTATCAGATTAAAGCTATTAGTGATGTTGGTTTATTATAAAAGAATAATTTTTTTCCAAATAAATTATATGTACATAATTTGAAACAAAATATTATAACTATATAATAGTTATTTACTGATTGACGAAATTTTTTATTTCAAAAGGATAAATGTACTATTCTAAAATAAAGAAAAATCTATTATTTTTGACTAATAGTAATGAAAACTTATATGATATTGATTTTTCTTATCTGAACAGAAAAAGTGGAAATGTTTGAATTTTTTTGGAAGAAGTCGATATTATGGGGAATAAAAGACCGAAGCATTAAGATTATAGGCTATTTTAGAAGCACTCAAATAAATTACATGTTCTGAAACATCCCTTGATAAATACATGTAAGTTCCTCATAAATAATTCCTATTTAAAATATAAATTACTAATACATAGAAATATGAAAAACTATAAATGATGTTAATACTACAAGATATATATAATTATTAAATCTTATAAATTTTTGACATATAAAACCATATAATTTTGGTTGCAAGAAATATATAATTTTAGTTTTATATTACTATGATAGATACTTATAAAAATATATCATACTCAAATAAAAAAACATTATCAAAAAAATTTCATTTTCTAACCTTATTAAAAAATTACTAAATTCAACATTCATATCTGTAAAAATTGATAGAGTTGGTGAATTTATGTATTTATAATATAAAAGATTTTGTAATTTAAATTTTTGTAATCATCTTTTCTCATCCCCTAAAACACCATAACATGATGGTGTGGTAAACAGAAAGAAATTGTCTATTCATGAAATGGATATGTCTATAAGAATGGGATTTAATGTACTTACATACATTGGGGATGATTCTATATGCATATATGTATATGATTTAAATAGTTTCTCAATTAGACAATTCCAAAATGAGAAACATTGTGATCTTTTCTAGGGTTCTAAACATAATTTTGGATATTTCAGGTAACTTGTCTATAAAATGTTTTATCAAAAATAATAAATATACTTTGGAATAATTAATATATAAATTAGATTATGTATTATATTTACGATATTCAAATTATAGAAAATATTATATATTTTTCTATAAAAAATTATTTGTTAAACAATCTATGCCTGTTTATTTTAATGAAACTAGTTCTAAATAAATGAATTCGGAATATTTTAAATAAAAAGATATGTTTATAGATTTTAATCATGGTGAAGATAATGACAATGATAATGATAAATCATTACTTTAAGAGGACAATATCAATTCTCAAATAGATCAAATGGAATGAAAAACTCGTAAATATTATATTATAAAAAATTTAATTGGCAATGAAGAATCTAAAAATAAAAAAAAAATATTTTTTACGTTAATGGGTAAAATTATTTTTTTGTTCCTGATATATTTGTATAATTTTATTAAATTTTTTTTGTTTAATTGAATTGGATTAATGATATGTATGATTACTTATTTAAATTTTAAATGAATAAAGTGTTGTATTTTTTTCTTATATAGTATATAATCTTATTAGTGGTGCTAAATAGATTTTTTTAAAAAAAATGATTAATAGGGAAACATAGTTAAATATAAATCTATAATATTAGATCAAGGATATTAATAAGAGGAGGTAATTAAATATTATAATTCATTTTCTCCATTTTTTATGATGGAAGCTACTAGTTGTCTATTTTTCATTTTAATTTTTAAAAACATAAAATTATTTCAATTCAATATATAATATTTATTTTAAAATGGAATTTTTTTTGATGATATATATGTTAGAAAAACCCCTTGTATTTGAATATTATAATTATTTAGATCATGTATTTAAATATATTAAATCTAAATATAGTCATTAGAAAAATCCAAGATATTGATTTGAAAAAATAACATAGTTTTATTAAAAATTGATGTTTTAAATAATAGAATGATCTATACTTGTCTATAAATAAAGTTTCATGTTACATATTGACTATAAAGATATATTATGATTATATAATATTTATCCAGTAAAATGATTCTTTGTTTAATTATATTTATAATATAATGAGAATTTATTTTCTCATGAGATTAAATATAGAACAAAACTTTTTCTTCTTTTGAAAAATATTCTATGTTTGATTTAAATATAAAATGTTTTATTAAAATTATTTATGTTCAAATGATTTTGTATTATAAAAATATTCTATATATGATTAATATCTTGAAATTAGGTTTTAAATTTGATATAGTAAATTTATTAAAAGACTAATAAGATATATTAAAATGACTATTTTTACTGGATAGTTATATTATAACGAAAATTTATTTGATATTTTATCATACACAGATTCTAAATTTTGATGCTATTGACTTGACTAGAAACACACTACCAGTATGTGGATCTTTTTCAGGAAATTATAATTTAATGGATCTCTAAGAAAAAATATTTAGTAGAAGTGTCAATTTGTAATGATGAATATGTTTTTCTCATAGACATTGTTCATAGTGTATTTGTATTGAACTAAAGATGATTTATTAGAGATGATTTATGATAAAATCTCACGGTACATTGGTAACTGATGTTATATTTAAAATTATAAAAAAACTTTTCAACATGCTGTAACTAAATAAGAAGATATATGATTTCATTTTATTAGGGATTATATAAATAATTTTGATATATTCATAGAATTTTTTACTATTGAGAGATCATTGGATGAGAACATCAAAAGTCACTGAGATTTTATATAATTCAAAATAATGATATTTTAATTGGGTATGTTGGATATTAAATTAATTTTATGTATAATCAAGGTACATAAATAAGTTTTTACTTGTTTTTAATGAATGCATTTTTTCTACTCTAATTAAATATTATATAGATCACACTAATTTATATAAATTTTTAAACAATAAAACTAACTTAATTATAATTTATTTTAATGTTATATTTTTTATTTACTCTCACGATAATATTTAACTTTTATACTTATACATTTATTGATATATTTTTTAAAGGGAGATTGTTTTATATATTAATGTAATTTTTTTGATAAATTTTTAAAATGGGGAGATTTGGTGTTGAAATATTAATAAATGTTATGTTAAGTATCCTCATATTTACTATAATTCATGTGTTATAAAAGATATACATTTTTAGTTACATGTATTATATATGTTAATTGTGATACATAATATGTTTTTAAGTTTGTTGTGGTAATTGTTTCTATATAAAATTTTGTGGCCTTCTTATTTGAGGCACTTAGAAAACATATCCACTACAAAAGAGACCTTATAGGTAAACCCATAAGAAGGACATCTATTTAAAAACCTGCATGGATTCTTTGGATAATAGTCGACATAGTGCACTCTCAATGTGTGTTGGATTGTGTATAACGAAAGTAGGTTGTGAAAGGGTCATTCTAGGTATCCCACTAGGTTGAAGTCCCGTGTGTGCATAGGATAACTGGTGTTGATTTATGGTATGAAGCTCAAATGATGAATTATCACCATTCATATAATATACCACTAGTTTTCCACTTTTCCAAACTGATGTGTGATACCAATTCAAATTAATTATTCATCAAACATTAAATACTCAACCAAGATATTGGCAGTCCGATCAAAACCATACAAGCAGTCAAAATTTTCTACTTATACAACGTGTTATTTTTTGAGTACCCATTCTTATTTTATTTATCTCGAGATTCATATTTTCAGTTTTATTCATCTTATTTATATGTGTGATTTTCACTAGTTCATAATCATTCATCCTCGATTCATCATCGCTTATAATATAGTTTAATCAACATTTCTGATTATGTATAAATTGGTCTTGTAATCTGCAAAGAGAATATTCCATAGAAAAAATAATATAGGTTATTAATCCTATACATTCTTTCTCAAACATATTATCAACACAAATATTTTATAATTTTGTCTTGTATCATTATTTAGATTCCACTTACGGTGGATTTTGTAATGGTAGCACCATTTGACCCCAATTGTAGTACCATTTGATATCCTCCAATGATAGGCTATCTATATTGATTAAGTTGATCCAAAAGGGTAGATCCTCTATTTTTCTATCATTATACAAGAATTTTAGTACATATTTTTTTTTCTATTATCGAAATCCAACATTAGTATCTCTTCTTCTATAATGTTGTATTTCAAATGATTTCACCTTAAACTTGTTGCAGTTAGCACTAGTAGTAGCCCATATTATTGTCAATGAATATTTTTATCTATGGGTTAAATATAGTTTGAATTATATTTGATTTGTTTAAATTTATCAATAAATTATATATCTATAAGTAATATAAGATTCCCTCCATTCTATATCAACAACCATAACACTTCTTCTCAGTTTCCCTAAAGATGTGGGGTTTCCTTATTCATCATTACATTATTTTTTTGTCTAAAACCATCAATCAATAGGTTTGTGTGATTAATTTCTCACTAATAGACATTTGTAATGGTATATAATCTTCCACTATTAAAACCCAACTATAGCTTATCTATTTTTTATACTGTCTGAATTCAATAGTTACAAAACATCCCAGAATTATTTCTTCATCCTAATTGATCAGTATCTTGAAAATAATTTTATTTTTGGTGGAAATTTACTTTTTAATATAACAAGTGCAATTGAATCATCAGCTCAATTTTTTCTCTATTTGAAATCCACATCACTTTTTTTATTGAGATAGAAAATAATCCACCATTATCATCTTTTCCACCATTGGATACAAATGAAAGGATAATCTGTTACAAGTATTTATAAACCTCTATTAGTTAATGTTTTCCTAAAATTATTCTTTCTTATTCTATTTTCTGTTATGAAAAATAAAATTTTTATTATATGATTTATTATTTTCATTCAAATATAATTTAAATAATTTTCAACAAAATTTTGTAACATATTTTTTATCTTCACATATTCAAGCATATTGAAACTCATGTGATGCTCTGTCTTTATAGAGATTGAACAACATTTATATTCTTATATGTTATTTTTTTATTTAATTTTATAAATATATTTTTTTCTACATTTTTTATTATTTTAATTATAAATCTCATACTTAAAATAATAAATTATTTATATTAATATTTCTTTGAGAAATATGAATCCCTATTCCACTCTTCTTTTTAAATCATATTTAACAAATAATGGGAACACTAATATTATTTTTTTATTATTCTATAATAAGATTTATGATGATATTGGACATGAAAACACTCATAATGGATCAATTTTTAATGATATTAGATATATTTTCATGGATTAAAATAATACAAGTGAATATCACATAAAAAAAATATTTATGATACAACGTCAAAAGAATTTTACTGCAATTAATGGTTCATGAACTACTGTAAAATCTATACTGTACATTGATCATATAAGGGCATCAAAATTTCCATTGTTTAATAAATTGATGAACAATAATCAGAATATAACTTTGATATTATTCCATTCATGTGATGAAATTTGAGATAACATCAACATTGACATTTTTTCATTCATGTGATCAATAATCATTATAATTAAATTCGATAATTTTTCTATTCTTGTGATCAATGATCCTTGATCATCAACATATCCGATTTACCTAATTTTTTTTACATAAAATTATATTTATTTGATTATTCCTTATTATTCAATTTGTATTTCTTTTATACTATATTATTATTTTTTATTCCAAATACATTCATTCACCAAATAGTTATTCCACCACATAAAATGAAGAATGAGTTGTGACTCCTGATCAAAAAATAGGTAATCCTAATAGGTCATACTCTTTGAAATAGATGTGGATGTGCCTCTAGGTTTTTATGGAAGTTATTGTCTACAACATGGAGATTAAACCATCTAAATTAAGGTACCTAGTTGTACCAATTTCATTTTCGAGTCGATTAGATTGTGTGTTGGACTATGAGAATTTTGTTCTTAAATTATTAAAATCATGATTTATTACTTTTAACTTATTCTAGAACTCAGTCTAAGAACACTACACTCACCAGAAATATTAATTTTATAAACTCTTACTGATTTTTATTTAAATTTTTAAAATGAGTAGTCACATCCACAATAGCCATAATTTCTATAATTAATGATCAAAATCCTTATAAGTTATCATTTGATTTAATAATTGAAAAGCTCTATGTGGATTATGAATCCGTTAGTCATACCTATAGAGAAATCAAAAAATATGATATTATATTTTTTTCACCATTATTCGAAAGACATTAAGGGAAAATACTATTATATAGTTTGTGTTGGATAATCATAAAAATATCATTTACATCATTGAAATTTTAAAACAATAATCACTAAATCAAAATTCAGGGATATATATTAGAGATGTTGCGAGGCAGCATTGAACAACGATATTGAATGTATCTGAATGATGTCCAATATTTACTAAAAATCATTAAAAGATTCTCCAATATGAACAGAATATTATGCTTATCTTCATCCCATTGTATCACAAATAAACCAATGTCCAATATGAGTAGACTTTCCACAAACTCAATGAAATGTTAGGAGAATTCTTAATGAACATTACATGACGATGGTATAAAAATATATATATGACATAGTTTTAAAAATATAATAGTAACCACTTAAGAATCAAAATAGATATTTATAATGAACATTATGGAAAGAGATGAATAACCCCTTTATAATGGAATGTTGTTGGTGAAAGCACAATTCTAGGTCCTAAAAAGGGCGTTGAAATGGTGGAATATGTCAAAACCATTATGTAGTACATCAAGTCTTCTCAGACTTCATAATAGTGATATCCTTGAAATATTCAATAAGTCGTGTTGTTTGAGTTTAGGGAAAAGGTATTCCTCCACTTATCTTCCTGGATTAATTTTATGAGATTTGGGAAAAAGAGGATATTTAATCTAATATACATCAACCCCTTTGAGATCCTTGATTGCATCAGAGTGGTGTCCTATTGACTAACACTCCCACCTACCTTATCACAATTAAATGATGTGTTCTATGTGTTGAGAATATTGTTTCATTAATTGTAAATATGTTTTCAATAATATATATATATATATATATATGTTTTCAATATGTGTTTGGAAAGGTAATTATTGAATATTTGATCATGATTGAAGGGGTGATTCCTAATGTAATGTTGTTGACTTAGTACAAATTTTACTGTGACAATGATGAAGTTGTTCCATGAAGAATTTCACTTGTACAATTTCTATTTGACATGAATGCCAGGATTGATCATTCTCCATATCATTTCTGATGATTAATTGAAGAGACCCTTAGTACCAAGTTATGTGGTAATGAATTACACTGTTTTACAACATTTGAAGAAGTTTGTGCAATATTTGATTGCATGATGAATTTGAAAGATTCACCCACTAGTTTTTAATTGAATGAAGTCTAAGTAAAGGAGATGATTAATTGTGCTGATATTACATGTTCAAGAAGTTTTATAAAAGTGTTTGAATCATGGGAACAATGATGTGTGTTGGGTTTCTATGTTAAAATTGCAAGGTATTTAATTTAGAATTCCCATATAGTTTTAAATTGGGTTAGTATGGGTTTTATTAAAAAAATATGGGACATTTTCCAGCATGCCAACCATCCAACTAGGGAAGTGGCACACACCACAGGATTGGGTGGCTCAGCTCGACCCCAACTAGCCAGAAATTGTGACATGCCACAACCGATTTTATGGGACACACATGAGCTCCCATAGGGGTTCATTGGTAATACATATGAGGACCATCATGAAGGGTGGCACAATAGGAGGGACCATAGGATGGGAGAAGAGCGCACTTGTAGAACCAGTACGAGGCAGTATCAATGAGTGGGAGAGAGTGATCTAGAATATTTTTAAAGCATATCTTTATATAAATAATCCACATAACATAGCACGTTTTGAGGTGGGGAATTATTTTAAAAACACAGAATCTATCCTTGACATGAATCCAATCATTTTCTAGATAAAGGCTGAATGTCTCCTCCCACATACAATGATATAATCTCCACCATCTGTGAACAATATGAGTTGGTCCAGCTTCCACAAAGTGTCCACACCATATTCTTCAACCTATTAGCCCATGTCTCAAATCCTCAGGCCATAGATAAACCTACACATCCTTGATCAAACTATTTCCACCATCGTTGGTCCAACCACTTGCATAAGGATCATCTGGTTGTCACAAAATCATTCATGAAATAATATTTTCATGAAAGAAATTAAACATGAAGAAAAATCATAGGCTGAGAGGAATTGAATTTTCGAAATACATAGTTGATATTTAGGGAGAAAATTTTCATGTGTTCATAAACACATGCATGTGAGAATCACACCGTAAAATTCAATATCCATTGTTGAAGAGAAATTAACTAAGATATGTTGGATATCTTTATATGTGATTGAATATTTCAAAGCATAGGTTCATGGATAATCTAATGAGTGATATTAATGAATATAAATATGGTATTTGAATATGGAGATTCATTGATCCTTTCTAATGAATAATGAGCCCTTGACCCAGGGTTCTGTTGTTGATAATATTATGAAAGCTCTAATTTCTCCTCAAAACCATTGCACCGATTGGATGTTATGCACAACCTTGCTTCGTGATGGAGTAGATATCTGGTCGGAATTCCACAAGTGTAATGAAAACTTAGAGCACCCTTTCAACGAATTAAGAATACCACAGTAAATATGTGATGGAAACCACATTCATGATATTGGATTAACATAACAACATCATGATTCAGGATGAATCTGGTTTATTGAACCCTACAGGGATAGAATGATGCACCTCCCTTGTTAGCACAAATCATCCAGAATGACTAACCATCTTTGGTTTGTGTTTTTTGTTTCTGATAACCCATGAAATAAGTGTAATTACAAAAGGGAATGTTCTACTTTTTCTGGTTTGTGCACAAAATAAAAAATGTCACATAACCTGCATGAATCCTTATTTATTTATGATTAAGGGTATTCCTTCTCATAAAATGAGAATCTGTGAATGTATATAAGAATGGGAGTAAATTCATTATGTTTCCACATGTGAAGAAGGAGGGATAATCTATCCATGTGACTCAAGATCAAATCCAGGTGGAGGCCTAAATCTGGGTACTGTAGCAAAACCATAGGAGAACTGTAACAGTCATGACTATTCCCCCGTTTGGAATTTGATCCACCAATTCGGTCCTTGATTCTTGTATCGCCTTCGGGCCACCCAGACCATCTGGTTAGTAAGGCCTTCGGACCACCTCAAGGCTTCGGGCCAACATATGTGTAGATGCAAACAAGACAACCTACAAGGATTATGCATCAAAAGGAAGATGAGAAAGGAACATTGATAATAGCAGAAGATAAACAGATTTCATGAATGAGAGGTTATGTCACCTTCCATCGAGACAATCCTATGGATGAATGGGAAAGCCTATATGAATAACCATGTGATGGTGGATAGCTGATTTACCGATGAATATGCTGTGGAGGGGGAGTCACATTTAGTTAATCTGGGTTTTATGGCATATTTGAAGCCTATGGGAAATTAATTCTTCTAAGGCCTGCAAGCCATGTAACACGTATGCATAATGGCCTTGTATGTATTCCACGGAACCCCTTGAAAGGTTTATTATAAAAATAAATAACTAAACGCTTTCGTGCCCTTGGAGGAATGCATGGAAAATGAAGAGTCAGGCTGTGTGTTCATTGTGAAACACAATCCAATCATTGAGTTTTTGAAAAAATAAAGTACATAAACATGTTGAACACACTTATATAGAACCCAAACAAAAAAAGAACAGGCGTGTGTGTGAGAAAATATCCATATAAGAAGGAATCATATGTGTTCATATTAAGAAAGAATAAATTGAGTGGATAGTGAATGTATAATCAAAAGACCAACACACATTGAACCTAAAATATTGATACAACAGAATAATGAGTACTCGGGTTGAGAAGCTAGATATAATGCATTCTAAAAAGCATGCATAATCTCATGCACATGTGATATGTTATTATGATATCCAAAACCATGATGTTTGGAATCCATGAAACCCATGCATGAAGTAAATGCGTATTTAGATAAAATCCAAGGAAGAGAAAAAAGGATCTTATATCTGAGTTGAGAGTGATTCAGTGTTCATGAAATAAGGATTCATTTTAGTGAAAGATTATTCTTACCTATCAATATTCTTGAAAGAAGTTGTGTGCATCACATGAACACGAGTATGTGATGTTAGTTATTTATCAATAGAAGAAATAATTTCTCTTGTATTATTACACTGTGTTCTGATCGGAACACGTGATTAGAAAAATTGAGCAAATCCAACAGACCATACCAATGGATGTTCATGATTCATGAAGAGATATATTAGAAAGATTGATTATGTAATATCTTAGGGTAAAAGAATAAGACCATTCTTTAGTGAATAAATTGAATAATAAAAGAACCTTCTCAAGTGACTCGAGAGATGGAAGAACCCTTTGGGATTTATGGAGGAGAAATAGTCCTTAGTGGGAATCTAAAGGAGTCCAGTGGACATTAGTAAAACTATAGGATACAGTATAAAGACTCTGTTGTGGGAATCATGAGATATACAGTTCGACTCTGTATCAACCATTGTAATTTATAATATTACTATAGATTATGATCTATGTTTGGGAGAATAACCAATACAGATAGGAGTACGTCATTGACCTGAACACCGTAAATCCGGGTGTCTAGTTCCTTTATATTAATATCATCATTAGTGGTATAAATTAGAGGAACAAGAATAGTTGATTAATAGTTTAACCACACATGGTGGATTAATTTAAAATAATCAATAAGTAAAAATATATTTAAATGGATTACTGAATAAACACCTTCCCCAATAATTGATTCACACTAATGAAGTTGTTTCAATTGTTATCATAGAAATGGTCACCTCTCAATGTTACAATAGAATATTTATGATGTGAAAATTTTATTCAATGAGAGAGAAACATCAAATAGATATTTCAATGAATAATTATAAGAATAATAATAAGAAATAGTAATGGAAGATAGAGAATAAGCTTACTGGTAATGTGGAGAACACTTCTAAGGAAGGTAACCTGAAATGTAAAATGTGTGATAATTCTATTTATTATTATGACACATCATATGATTTATCATCATGATGTTATAATGATATATAAATTATTTATCCTTTTTTTGTATTCAATGAACATATGATGATAATCCCAAGAGAAGTTGGAAGACATATTGTTGCCAGCACTAATGCTTTTCAAGTTGGAAAATTATTGCTGGATGAAGTAGTTAATTCCATGGAAAAGGAATCGGATAAAAGGGTCATCATATCCAACCAATTCATAAAACATATGATTGAAATAGAATAAAAATTTATCATTTCAATGAATTACATGATAAATTTACTGAAAAATTTCATGTAATTATTTATGAGATGGAATAATTGGCAATTGTATTTTTAGAGTCCTTCCTTGCTTTTGAAAAGGTGACAAAAAATTTATTGTTTTCAAATCTACTCAACTAGAAGAAAAGGCTCACAAGGTAGTGGATATTGAAATTAAATTTCAACAATTAATAAATATTCATGAATTAAAAATGATAATGATAAAGGGGAATTGCAAAAATTAGCTGAGATCAGTTGAGAATGAGAAGAACTCTCTTAATATGAAGTGTTTATAGATGAAGGTGCAATTGAAGAATTAACAACCACCATAAGGTGGAAAATCCATAAAAGCATAATTTAGAGATGATGCCACACAATTTATCATTGTAGAGTTTGATTCTAAAAGGAGTACTAAATATTTTTCTAATACAACAAAAACATTCTTCCTAATGATTGTATCCAATAATGCAATTATTTTAGTTTAATGTAATGAAATATAATCTACAAGTACATGTCCAAAACTAAAATATGAGGAGAATTGGATTGATTAAAATATAGATACATCCATAAAATATTTAAGGATGGATACTAGAATAATTATGAAAAGAAACACCCAAATATATTCTTGAATGAAACAAATACAATTCTAGAAAAACACAATGCATTATATCTAACCATTCTAATACTACAAGAAAATGAATTATATTTACTGGATAATGATGGTGTTGTTAGAGGCTTAAAAATTAGGAAAATAATTTCTAGAATAATGTATCAGCATATGAAAATTTTGGAAGGCCTACATTACTGGAAAATAGATCTGAACAAATGAATCAATATACATAGAGAAAGTTGAATAAACAAATGAAGAAGAATATTTCTATCAGAAAATTATTTGAATTTGTTGTAGACATATGTGAAAATTTAAACATATGTGGTAAAAATCATGATGAATTATAGATTAGTCCAACCATTCATAATTCATATTTTGATAAGGAGAAAAGGCTGCAAAAAAATTGGAATAAAGGAACAATAGTTGGAAATTCTTCCATTGGGAATGTGCCGAAAAATGATATCAAGAAAACTATGATTGAATCAATTCCGAAGAAGAATATTTTGCTATAAATGAATAATTTCTTCTAAAAAAATATTCTTCTATAGTGGAAAGAATGGCCATACCATGGATCTGTGAAAAAAAAGACATGGAAATGAATGAAAGAAAGATTAAATTTTAAGGAGAACCAATCTAGAAGAAGATTGGATTGATTGATGATGTTTTTTAAGATGATAATATTTTAAATAAGCGCAATTTGAATTCCTTGAAGAATACATCTGGAAGAACCAACATTACATTATTACAAAGAGTGTCTAGTTATCCAGACTAATCAACGTAATTTTTTGGGATATTTTTAGATTGTTGAGGATGAAGTACATTCTAGAGCTATGGAAAAAGGGAAACATGTCACTCCACACGAATAAGAATTTTAATTTTATGAGTGTTTGTAAACAACTGATAATCTTGGTGTCTTAAAATTACTGGGTGGAAGTTGAATGAATCGTGGACATTATGCAATCTAAATGTATTACTATTTTACCAAGTCAAATAGAGATGTTGAAAATTGAATAACATTCACCAGTGGAATCAAATAAAATACTGGCAGATTTAAGGACAAACAATCCACACAAGTTAATGGTTAATTGTAGTAATGGTTCCATGCTGACAATGAATGATCAACATTTCAAATAGGGTGGAGACACCATCATGTAGTTTACCAGACACATTAGATCTAAACTGAAAGGAGTTCTTTGGTTGAGAGAAAATTTGTAGCCATGTTTCTCCTATTATGAATCTCACATATGATGCATCTTATTCACATGTATTTATTTCTTATATGTGAGATTACATTGTATGTAATTGAAGGTGAGGGTCATTATAAATAGGATAATTGGATGAAAAATGTAGAGAAAAATAATTTAGACTCACTATTCAGTATTTAATAATTAAATAATTGTTTCAACTATAGAATATTATCAACATGAATATCTTGAAGATTATCTGATGATATTTTCCACCATTATTAATCAAAAGAATTAAACACCATGAGTGGGAGAAAAAATTAAGGATATGATATTATGGATTATATCATGAAAAATTATGATATTCATACAATCTCAAGAATTTGAATCCTAAGTTATTCCAATCTCACTTTTATCCCTTGTTATAAATTGTATTTATCATATCAATTAAAAAAGAATGATTTATTGATGACACGATGGGATTAATGAGAGTGTTCTATTTTTCCAAATGAAAATTTTAAAATGTTTTTTGAATTATGTGAATGATTTATCTTTTCATTGATAAATCTGACTATCTCCATTCTGTAGGTTAAGGATTGATTCACTATGAACATGATTTAACATGTATGGTTGTTTATGGATAGAATTGAAAAACATGGTCATATCTGTCTTGTTTTCTACACCTTTTTATCCCATGGGGACATATAGTTTATTAACTAAAGTCTCTTTTCTATGTGAACCATGTCACATCATCCCTCTCTCAGAAATATTCATGATCATATTCATTAAAGGGAGGAGAGAATGTTTTTGAATAGAACCAACTAAACTATTTCATTTTGTTTCCAATAAGTTGGAGAATATTTTTTCACACATATTAACACATTGAATATTTTCTAAGGTGATATTGACAAAAAAATAAGATGGGGATAATTGTTGAGAATTATCTTGATTTTTTTTCAATAAGTTGCCAATATGTGTATAGAAAGGTATTGATTGAAGTATTGATAATGATTGAAGTGGTGATGTTTAATGTAATGTTGTTGACTCTGTTATTAATTGACATTGTTTATGATTAAGCTGTTATGCATCTAAATAATATTAAATAATTACTATATGACTTTGGATGTCATGCTTGATCATTATCTATAATATTTCTGACAATTGGTTGAACTGATTCTATGATCCATGGCTTGTGTTAAATAAAGAAACATTGTTACACCATATGAAGAAGTCCATGAAATATTTTATTTCATGATTGATTTGAATGATTCATCCAATGGTTTCAATTTGGAGGAAGTCTTACTAAATGAGATGATTAACGTGGATGATCTTAAATACTTTAGATATGTGCTAAAATAGTTTTCAAAATGTGTATATTAACATGGCATGAAATCCTATGTTTAATTGTATATTAATTTCATGTTTAATTAAATAATATGTATACATTGTTTTTATATGTGGTTGTAAACCAAAAATATGGGACTTTGGCCAGTAAACTAGCCAATAAACTAGTGAAGCAGCTTGCTCTAGAGAAGTGGGTGGTTTAGCATAACCCCAGCCAGCCATCCAGCATGAGAAGCCGTATCCATGTGTATTTTGAACACATGATCAACCACATAGGAGAATGGGAAATCCAGAGGAGCGCCATTGTGTGGGGAGTCATAGCGGTGGGGAGCACATGGTAGGTGCAGAGAGCGTATACAGAACTAGTATGGGAAACATGACATGTGGAAGATGCATATTGTAGTATAAATAATCAACATTACATGACATGTTTCGAAGTGGGACATGATTTTAAAAATGCATAATCCAACATTTCCATCAATTGAATCTCATGAAATATCATGGTGGCATGTATCATCTTGTATTCTATGATCTATTCACTGCCATCTGTGACCATTCTGAGGTGATTCAAAGGACTTAGATAGTAGACACCATCATCATCACCCTCGATCCCCTGATGAAAACCATTACGTTGGGGATTATGTCACACCTCCATGATTGAAATCTAACAATAATTATTTATCCAATGTTATTCATAAGGAATTTCTACATGTCATGAACACATGAAATCAATTTCATTTTCATGCATGAAGGGAAACACGATGAACCTACATATGCTGGGAGAAAATGAAGTTTTTAAGGACACACTAATCTTTTTAGAGATTATTTGGATGTATTCATAAATTCATGAATGCAATGATTAATCCTAAAAAATGAATATCATGAGTTGAAGAGAAAAAACCGGGAAATGGGGATATCTCTATCTACATTTGAATATTTCAATGTTGAGGTTCTAGGCTATTCAAACGATTGATTTAAACATTATTCTTACAGGATTTGAATGTGGAGAAATTTTTATCCTCATCTATAAATAAATATCCCTCAATAAAGGGTTCTATTTTTTATGATATTTAGAAATCTCTAGCTTCATCGTAGAAATATAGCACTAATTAGAGGATCATATCATCTATGTTATGATAAAGAGTAGAGATCCCATAGGGGTAAATCATGTATTGATCACTATTTATGTTACCTTTTGAATATGGATGAATAAAACACTCTATATGTGATGTAATTACGTTGACATGTGATTGGATTAACAATCCCTCACTGTGCTTCATGAATAATATAGTTTGTAAAACCTTATAGGGATAGCTTGTTGAACCACTAATGATTGTGTGACTCATCATGAATAATGAAGTCTTTCTGGTTCATGTGTTTTGATTGAGATACCACAAGATGGAATAAGAATAACCCAATGGAGGGTTCTACTCTTTCATGTTTCTGTGAAAAATAAAGAAGGTAACACACCTTACATGAAGAGTTCTTGATTGTTGCTTAAGAGGCATATTTTCATATGATGTGAATGGGTTAATGTATTTAGGGTATAATGAAAAGGAATCATGTGTGCATATGTGATTAAAAGGGGAGAATTTATCCAATGAATCTCTCTCATTCAGGTCATTATTTCTTTGTGGTTCTGGTGCATAATAGAAGAGAAGAAAAAGTTTGTTTGTCTGAGAAGAAGAGGATTATTTTGTGTTCATTGAGAAAAAAAACCAAAAATTGTGTTTCACCAAGAAAAAAGTAAATGAACATGCATAACAAAGTTATATTAAACCCAAATAGAAACTATGTGAGTGTAAAAAGTACCAAAGAACAAGCAAACGAATGTGTGCATATTGAGGAATAAGAAACTGAGTGTACAATGCATGTGTAATTGCAATAACCACACACATTGTACCTAAATTATTTATACAAGAGAATAGTGTGTGATTGTTTTGAGAAGATACATATTATACTTGCATGAACTCATATATGAGAAGTCATTTAGATATAAAAAAACATAATTTTTGGATTGGATTATAACAATTCATTAAATGAAGCAGTATTGAGGTAGACACCATGTCAGAGTTAAAGAAGATATTATAACCAAGTATAGAGTGATTAAGTATTCACGATAGACCAAGATGAAATGATGAAAGATCGTTTTTTCCTATAAATATTTTATAAGAATTTGTGTTCATCATTTGTACAAACATTAGTGATCTTGTGTATTATTTATAAGAAGAATGAATCTCTGGAGAATTATTATACTAACAACTAATCAGAACCGGTGTTCTGAATTGTCGTCCAAAGCCAATAGACCATACCAATGACTGTTTAATATTCATGAAGAGATACACGGTCACATTTCATTCTCCAAGCTCATGGGGTAAGACCAAACAATAAATTTTCAGTGAATTTATTAAACAATGAAAGAATATTCTCATGGGAATGGAGAGATAGAAGAACCATGTTTGATTCATGTAGAAGTAGAATTCATCAGATGGGATTTGAAGTAGGATAGTGGAATCTCATAACACTATGGGATGAAATATAATTACCCTCATATCGGAATGAGGATTTATACAGTGGGGCTCTATATTAACTATTTTATTTGATAATAAGATTATAGAGTAGAAATATCGTTCGAGGTAATAACCAATAGATCAAGGGGTGTGTCTTTGACCCTAATCATATAAATCCTTTTTCGGTGCCATTATATTTATAGAACTATTCAATTTGAGGCTAAGAGTCACAAATAGAGTGGATCAATGATTTAACCACCCATAGATGATTACTTTAAAAGAATCAATTAGTAAAAATATTTAATAGGATCACTAACTCAATCCTCCCCCTGTCATTGATTGACATCGATCTCGGAATTTCACCTAGAATTCCTCTTTATAAAGTACATAAATAACCCCTTAAATTATCAAAATATATAAGTGATCTTAATTAAAATTTTGTTTAATATGAAGTGAAGATGATAATGGTTATAGATTTTACTAAATATGTTACATGAAATATGATTATTCACATGGTCAAAGTGATATAGAAATTTTTTAAATAAACTTTGTAGGAATAAGTGTATTGATTAAAACATAATTATCCTAACTAGTATATTGGGTTAAAAAAATAAGAGAATTTTTTTTGATGGGGGGAATATTTTAATGATGTGATCATTTATAAATAATATTCTATTTATGGTTGAATGAAATTACCAATTATGATTACAGAAATGATGTGAAATTATATAGTTTGATTATATCATATCATATTTAAAAGGACATTAAGAAACATAACCTTTTATTGTATAAACATTGAATATTGATATTATGAAAACTATAAATACATTGTTTTGATATATTCAATTGATACTTACAAAGGATGTGATAGTCTCAACTAGTATAGTAGTTCCCTATGAAGACTAAGAATAATAACATATAAGGGAGATAAAATTATTGAGATTTTATCTGAAAAAAATCAGATGATGTGATCCAATAACTAATGAATGAATTAACCTGTATATGGGAGAAGTTCAATATCATCTATATCATCGGATAAACCATGTATGTTGAAAAACCACATTCAAATGTCACCATCACATACCATACACATAAATGTTTTTTTATTATAATTGGATATTTATGAATTCTCAAATTATATGAATATGAATTTTTTATTATCAATAGAACAATAGTTATATTTACATTTTATCATTGTAACATTATAAACCATTATGACATTGATATTTTCAAAGTAAAATGGTAGTTTTGGGTAATATTTGATTTCAATTATGAAAATCATATTAATGAATCAATGTATTATATAAATATTTGATAGTTTAATAAAGTATTATCACTAAATCATTTATTGTTAAATATAAATGAAAATATAATTTTTATGAAATCAAATATAATATTTGTAGTGGTGTTAAAATTTATACTATCAGAAAACCAATCATATTTTAATAAATTATAATTATTATTTATAAAATAATAATTTAAATATTTATAATATTATTTTTAAAAAATAAATTCTATTTCTTGAATTTGATTTTGAAAACTATTAAATGGTGAAGTATTCATACTTATCAAATACATTATAATTATTGGATAAAAATTAAATATGATATAAATCTTTAGTGTGTATATTGACATTATAGTTACCCTAAAAAATGTAACAAATTTAATAAATGGAAAACATGGATAAATAAATTTTTACCCTTTAAAATAATTTGGTTTTATTTTTATTTTTTAGCTTAATATTTTCTTTTAGAATCGTCCAATACATATATTATTTATTAATTTTGTATAATCATATCATTATTAACAATACACACATCCACATTATGATGGGGAATATTTTCATATGTTCGTCACTTTTTATAATAGAATAATATAATTCTCTTTTTTTTGATGAAATGGTTGGGAAACCCCATGCAATGTTTTTTGGATTTTCTTATTTTATTATATAGTTTCAAAAAGTGATGTTTATAAAATAATAAAGAACCCCCTCTAATTTAATTGATAAACTATCCCATTTTCCCCTTACACTTCACTCAAAAACCATGTAGAACGTCCTTAATCTTTCTTCCACTCCTAATAGTCCTCCCATGATTCACCCAATCATTCATAATTATCTTCTTAATAATTAGGAATCACCCTCTCAAGGTAAGGTATCCTCTCTTTCCCTTATTTTAAATTCTAGAATATAATTCATTTTACCCTACATATATCTGATTCCGAATTTTGTGGTACATTTTAACCCTTTATTTATAAATATTCATTAGATTAGTAAATAATGATATATAATTTTTTATATTATTAAACAAATATATGCATATTTATGTTGTGTCATTTTAGTTCCAAAATATTAGTGTGATTTCTCCATGAAAAACTATGTTTCTTTAAAAAAAATCTATTTCTAATCATCATTATTCACCTTGAAATACCAATAATAAATATATTAGGTAATTCTATATATGTATTCCACACTCCATGATCATAGAATAATATTTTCTGAAATGTGATCCTATGTTGAATGGTCTATGTGCACATTTGTGCATTTACATGGTATGAATGTGAATGGTTTTCCTAGAATTATATAGCACTCCAATTAAATGGGTAATGGGTTAGTACCCTGGTACATAATTAATGTTATTAGAGAGTAAATGTAACTGATCATAAGTATTCTTCCAACATGTTAATATGTATTGGCAGTTTTCCATGACCTAGGTTTATGATGACAAAATTAATGTTGTTTCCACATTACCATGTTCCCATTATGTTATCATGTTGTATCATGTCTATTAGTCCATATTCATGATTCTTAACCATTATATGTACCACATAAATTCCTATTCTGTAAAATTTAATAATTTCTTTATGTTATTCAATGTTTATTCCCATACTAGTATTTATATCTCACCCCATCCTTAGGTATTCCCAATGGTTACTAGGTTAGGTTTAATGTATAATGGAATATTCTGAGCAATTTAAATATGTTTTCAATAATAGTGATGTACCTTATCTTTTACCTTTATAAGTAATTAAACTAATTACCCAAAGATATCATTCTTATTAATATTTTGTTTAAATTTCTTGTGTATTTTTATGTAGTGAATCATGAATTAATTAATTATAAAACCAATGATTCTCATAATATTCTTTAGTATATAATAATAATAATATTCGAAAACATACTAAACATTTAATATTTATAAAGTCATATAAATAAATAATTCAATGTAAAACAATGAAAACATAATAATAATCAATGTCATTCCATGATTCTTTCCATCTTAATGTCATGTTTTATGTCACATGTGAGAGAAAATAAATGATAGACTCAAATAATGACTCCCACCATATATCCAAAAGAACATATCTGGTCCCATATCCAAGATCCATCCGCTATAATATGTCATTCAAAAAAAAAATGATAACATCCATTTAGCATATCTTGACCTAAATCGATAATGTATTCTTGGGTCCCAATTGGGTGAAAAAATTCGATGCATAAATATAGGTAATTCCCTCACTAAAGATGACTATTAAAATATTTTCTCATAAATAGTGTATGAAATAGAGATATAAAAGAATAATTAATGCAGAATTTAAGAAATATAATAAATATAAACCCATCAAACCTAAATAACTAGGGTGAAATCATTGGTTAAACCAACCCTTCCTCGACAAAACATTTTATGTTTTTTCCTTACAACCTAGTGAAATTAAATGTAAAGGGACGTTATTTAATTCATCCATTATACCTCAAATCCCACACATAAAATTTTAAATCATGCCTTTTGTTACAAGGTAGTCCTGAATTTTAACCCTATGTCATCACATTCCCAATATAACTTTATCTCAAGATTAAAAAACACATCACATTACAAAATATAATAACAACCCTTGTGACTTTCCCCTAGGATCCTTATATTATTGCCTGTCAACCTCATGTTCTAAATTTATCTACCTAACTACTATAGGAATCAATCCAAATTATGTCACTGGCATAGGCACAATGAATGATAAAATGCATATAAAATAATGAAATATTTAAAAAATTATACCTATTACATTTTGTTTAATTCATTTCATTTACCAATTATATATAATTTTTATTTTTTTGGTAATGTTATAAATTCAGAAAAGTATTAAAATTATGATTCTTATTCAAAATAATCCCAATTACTATTTGGAGAATCATGATTTCATCGTATCAATAAATTATTATTCTTTTTAACAATTCCATAAAAATTATCCATTCACCATCCATTTTATCAATGTATATTATTAGTATATGAGTTAAGACAATTTTATAAACAATACCAAAAATTTGGTTAAATCATTAATAGTCTATAATTTCAATGTTAGAATATATGTTGAATTTTAGGAACACATATCAGGTGTCCTAGTGCCCAAGTATAAGTTTCTATCAAACCCAATGGGATCCACAAGATGTATAAGAATAATATTTCAAGTCATAAAAGATAATTATGAATAAAGATGTAGATTTTCTGTTGTGTAAGAATTAACGTACCTATTACACATGTAGTAGAAGAAAATAATTACATGGGTAGTTGTTCTAGACCATATACCTCATGAAATGTTGAAAACCCCATGAGGTTGATCACCTAAATCAACATAAAATATCATGATCCTGTCAATGAGGTGTTATATCTACCACATAAACTCTATAAGATAATTATGAAATTTAATAAATGATTAATTCACCCAAATAGAACCTAACATACCATTTCAAGTCATCCAGATCACTGAATAAATAATACATCTCAATAAATGAATTGGAAAATCATTATTCTTATAAAATTATCCTAAAAACAACAAATATAAAATATTGGTAGAATATGGTGATTAATATTCATATAAATACATTTTATAATTACAAAATGATTTAGAGCCTCACTTATATGGACCAACACAAATAATCCAACAATCCTATTGTCACAACTGATTAGCCGGTGACATCATCGAAATCCACCATTTCAAAAAAACCCCACCAATAAGCTTATGGGAATCCACTAGATAGTTGGTGGTTCCCCTATAGGAGACCTACTCTACATGTAATCCATTGGATATATGGTTGGGTTTCTATAAAAGCAGTAGGAAACTTCTATTACAAATGACTAGCCTATAGATTACACCAACTACCTGATGGATGTGCAGCTTTTAATAGGATTCATTCCCCAGAAAATCATAATGATTATAAATCTATGGCAACCAAACCCCCCATAGAAAATCATTTTAAACATGAAAAAAATCAGATATATTTAAAACAAAAGGAATGGAAAAAATTTATATCGAAAGGATCCATTAAAGGCCATAATCTGTAATCCTCCACACCAACTAACAGATCCTCCATGAGCTATGATCCCATCCATAACTGAGGGGAATCCATAAAAAACTCGTGAAACTATCATCACATGTCATAATCGATCACCCATTTATATACATTCACCATCTATTATTTCCAATAATACTACACTATAGAAATGGTATTTCAATAGCGATTCTTCTCAAAACCATATATGATAATGATTAAACGTGCAACAATTGACACACTTTCAACATTGTCAACATCATGAATATCTATAATGTGACAATAATCATGGAATTATATGTATATTTTTTTAATGGTGAACACATAATTCATGGAAATTTAGAACTGTAGAAGACACAATCTGTAGGCCACTAGACTAATTATCTCTAATATCTAAAATGGACAGACATATCATGGTTCTAACATTCCATGCATACATATGGAACACTTCTCGTATCAGGGAAACAACCATTTAATAGAAGATGGGTAACGTAAAATTACATAGGTTTTATCCAATGGTCAGGGTAGGATTTATGCCATCTCTACAAGATTTCCAACTACTTTCTAATCATCTAAACATTCTCATGAATCTCTAACATGAGACTTGGTACAATAAATTCTAACTCACCAACCTCTAACAATACCATTATTAGATGGCCCATCATCTAATATATTACGTCAAAATGATCCATTTGGAATTTTTCATATGAAATATAATTATAAATTAAATCCATGTGTTCATTATGATTATCCCAATAACCACTGATTTCCAGTGTACATGGTCAATATATGTCTTCAAGAATTTGAATCATCCACCTAAATATTTCATCATTCTGAGAGAGGTAATTTTTACAAATTAAGGAATATGAACATTCTCCCATCAAAAGGTTCTTCTAAAACTATGATGTAATATATGGATCTCTATCTGATATGAAACAGAAAATAACATCATGAAACAAAACTATCATCATACATGTTACCTTTGTAGTCAGAGGTGTTGGTAACCATGATTTTTATGAAACGGGATACCATCGAGAGAATATCCATAATCATCCTCAATGATTCAATTTTTCTTGGTGTCATGGTTAATCCTATAATATAGTCCATGGATATATCATCGGAGTTTCCTTACAAAATGGGAAAATGTAAAAAAACCAAATAGATGGTTAATGCTCATCCTTGACCTTCTTATAGGTGGATCATCAGACCATAACTCCAATATTATACATATTCATGAAAAGGAACCACTACTTTATATGGATATTATGTTAAAAAATTATTATCCAAGGATATTCCTCACATTTAGAATCAGATAATTCCCCCATCTATATCTCACATATGCTTGTAGCGATCCACATCAAAAAATGGAAAAGAATAACATAATTATTTTTAATGAAAAAAAACAATGGTGTCTCCCAACAATATATATTGTCCCTTGGGGTGAAAACCTCAAGATTAGATAATTTCATATTCTTAATAAAATATAGATTATCGGAAACAACATAAATTAATATTATAATCACTTTCCTCTAAGACTACAAAATATCCATACACAATTATATCAAGAGTGCTATTAATTGAAACTCGTGAAAAGAATTTTTCATTGCCTCCATTTATGTTTTTATACTAAAAGAATATTAAATTAAATTAAAAGTACTAGATATATTTTTACACTCAATGTTGAAGTACAATAAATACCCTACGCACATTCTATGTTCTTGTTTTAGGTCCTGTTTTGAAAAATTGTTCATTAAACACATGTGGTTTCTATACACAAAAAAGATCTCTCCCATGAAATAATAATATTAGTGTATTGGATGTTAAATCCCAACAATTGAATCTACATTGTGAGTGGGAAAATATTTTTCATGTGTTGTCATATTATTGGAGCCATAATGCACCACCTGATCATGTAATATTATGACTACCCTAATTCCCACCATTAATTGATCTCAATATATAGTATACATTTTACCTAAATTCTCTAATGTTGGGATTGGTGTTGAGATAAACCATCTGTTCAAATTACGGAAATCATTTTCAAAGGGATATAATAAGATATATACCACACAATTATTAGTTATCCTATTAATTATTTGTTTTCATATTTAAGAATAAAAAGATGAAACATTAGTATTAGCCTTTTAAACCAAATAATCATTGAATGTAAACGATTTTATTGCATTTTCCACAATATTCCATGGTTGTAACATTCCCTATGTCCCCTGATACTAAAACCTCTATGTAACACCATATAATTTTATTATTTATAAAAAAATTAAATTTCATTGATTGCTTCTATAAAGATCAATGCCATAATAATATTTAAATACATAAAACATTAGGTTAGATGCTGTTAAAAACAATATTGTGTTTTAATGACACCGTGATATATTATTAATATAATTATTTAAATTAATATTGTTTAAACTAAGGATTGATAATTAGTGATATGCGTAGTACATACTAAGTTAATTATTAAATATAATATATTGTTCTAATGGAATAAAATTTATAAAAAATTACTTAATTTTCACTAATATATTTATAATTTATAAAAAATATATATTTTTTAAAATGATTTTTATGTCTTTTTTTTGAAAAAAAATAAAATAAAATTTTAATATTTTTAGAAAATTAATTTGATAAAATAAACATAATTTTCTAAATTATAATTTCATAATTATGTAAGGAAAAATTGTAAGGATTGTCTAAAAAGATTCATTTTCTGATTTATAGTGAAAAATATTGATTTTTAATTAAAAATTATCTTTTATAATATATTTATAACATGAAATAATTTTTTTAATTGATTTTAAACTGAAAAATTAAATTTTACCTCCACTAGTAACCTTTAAAATCTTTAAAAGTATTATATTTTGAATTATTATTTAAAAAATATGCAAATTTATGAACATTGACTTTTTAAAAACATTGATTGTCTTAACCACAATGGGATTACATTTAAATTAAAATATTATACATCAGTGAATGAAAAATTTAAATGTGGTTCCATATTTTGAATAATAATATTTTATATTCTAAAATATGGTCCAAATAATTATTAATAAAAATGAATATTAACAACATTATGATTTTTTACCTTAGTTATGGAAATAATATGGTTACCAGGTGTTAAACTAAAATGATAACGGTTGAATATAACCCAAAAATATACAAAAATGATTTTCAGTACATTTGTCTTCCATCTACCTTATATTATCTCGAATGTCACATTTTTTATCTTTTTTAATGATATTACCATGGGTAAGCCATTTTATATTAAAAAATTTATGATGGTTACACTCACTTCATTTATAAAAGGCTATCATCTCATCACTCATCCTCACACATTCAAAACCATTTTGTTAAGAAAATAAATAACCAAATATCTTCCCAAAATTCATAATCCCACCCTAACATCATTATTTTAGACATAAAGCAAATCTAGGATATCTTTTGAAACAACTCTAAAGAGGATACCTGAATAAATTGTAACATTCATCAACGAGTGTTCTTTTTTTATTTCATCGTCTAAATATTTTAGTTATTATTAAATCATAAGGATATAATAACATTATTATATTATTCATTCATGTATTTTTAAATGTTATGTAAATGAACTACAACCATCACCACTTCTATTTAATAGCTTATGAAATCATTATTTGACTGTAGAGAGGACTATCACATCACAAATGGATTCCATATTCTTCCATTACAACCAATTGGGTATGGAATTAATGATGGATTTGTTATTTATTTTCTATGTCGATGATATTATTGTACCTTTTGAATTATTATATAAAAAATTCAATCATAATATTAATTTTTAGGGTATATGATAATGTCTATCATGTGTATGGTAGACTACTCTCATGTGAAGCGATTTGATTTTTTCAATCATTTAAATGAATTAACTAATGCTATATATAACAAATCAATACTAATATTTTAAATAAAAATGATTTTAGAATGATAATATATCAGCCAAAATTATTTATTCATATCTGAAATGATATTGGTAATTGTGTTCATGCATATGTGGGGAATACCATATCATTGAATGGTGCATTTCATTTTCTACATCTATATATTTTGGAATAACGTAAGTACATATAAACTGAATATATGTTATATTTATATCCTTTTCATCAATTTTCTGAATATTTAACAATTTTTAAAAGAACATGACCAACAATTAAAAAACAAACCATAAAAGGAAAAATATATTATTAACTGAAACGCACCATTAACATGGAATTTGCAATAAATGGATAATTAATTATAATAATAAAATCATATATAGTATGATATATATAAATATGACTCTATAATATATTTATAATAAAATAATATTTACCATGTAGTTGTTTTTCCATTAAAGATGGAATTCAAGACTTAGTGTAGTTTATTTTTATCTCAATTTTCATCCATTGAGATATAAATAATGATATGTACATACATTCTTTCATGATTTTTATATACAACCCATTGGAAATTTTATTTCATGAAATTATTTATCCTTATTTTATTTCATGTTCCATTTTTTGTTATTCATTCATGGGGAATATGATTCGACGTTACAAAATTTGTAATGATTTTATGTTACAATTTCATCATTTATCTGGATTATTTATAATTCTAATTCAAAAGATAAAATAGTATGCTATATATCTAAATAAAAATATTAATTTTCAATCAATATCATTATTAATGGTATCATAATGTAATATTACTGTGATTTAAAACTTTGGAAATTAAAATATTTTGAACATGTTTTTATGAAATTAATGCATTATTTATCTCTTTTGGAGGAAATCATTTTTTTCAAATACAAAGTTTTTTTATGTGATTCAAAAGGTGTATTATTAGTAACATTTTATTTTTAAAGGAAATTTTGACCCTTGTATATATTTTAACTAATTTTATTAAAGGAATCATCATGTCATTTCCCAAATTATGTTGGTTTGTGTTTTACAGAAAAAGTGACTTGACTCTTTTTATAAATATGTACAAGATTATCAAAACATATTATCACCATAAAAAGTATTTTTCATCAATATTCATCAATATCCATTGAATTATGATTCTAAAGAAAAATATTTTTTAAATTTTTTATCTTTTATAAAGTGTTTTTCTAATATGGAAGGTTTTTTTGATAAAATAATGTTTTAAATGACCGTACAATATAATTTTCCATATGAAATGATATATAATGATGTTAACTATTTCATTATAGGGATACGATAGAACTATATGATTATTAACATTTCTCTAACTCATTTATTTTAATGGTGGAATTATATTTATGAAACATGATTCCATTGAATTGGATAAATCATTATTATAGTCTTAAGAAACCTGTGTATTTTTTCATGAGTTATTCATTGATGAGGTGATGAAATAATATAAAAAATTGTATATTTTAAATAGATTATGATATGATGAAATGTTTTGGTTACCAATATCATTTAATTGAGTAATATAAGATGAAAATATAATAATCATAGTGTAAAGATAAATATAGTTTTAATTTTGATATTTGTGGGGAATATAGTTCCCAATAATGAATTGGATAACAATTTTGATCACATGAGATAGAATGGATAAAAATGGGAAGTGAACGTGATTCGGTAACATAAATGTCCCTATATGATGTTCTTGTGAGTGAACCTTGAATATTGTTATGTTTTATGGAGTGATCCCAATATAGAATTATATATATTGCAGTGATCCTTAACTATTATTGAAATTATTTTCTATTAAAATGTGTATTACACAAATATATGTACAAGGATAATGTTATTCTATCATGGATATTTGTATTTAATTCCATTATTATACATATATTATAAATTTTAAAACCTTATTCCATGTATTGTGATTATTAACATTGATATGCAAGTGTATGGTTTTCAAAAGTTATACCCATGTACTCATACCATAAGGTTCAAGTTAGGCTTATGTATCGACATTTTTTACCCTTACTAAGCATCTGATATCATCCGTTATTATATATCATTTCCCCAGTATATTTGGAAATGTATTACATATGATGTGTTTTAGAAGGTTCATAGTTAAGAATATAATAGTGGGAGAAGATATAGATTACCCATGGACTAGTTGTGTGTGTCTCCATGATTCAAAAGTCAATAAATTATGACGATCTTTAGGCATGTTTTTGTATAATTTCAATAATATTAATAAAAAATGATTTAATATTTATATATAACAATTCAAGGATTATATATCTTGTATCATATGATAAAATTATTTATCCATTAAAAAACATTATGATAAAACATTCGTGAGATCCCTAATGACATGTTTAAGGACAATTCTAAAGATGTATCAAACTATAAAAAAGTATCTATGAATTTTATTTAAAAATTTCTTCTGTGCTTTTCAATTAATTATATTCTTGTATATATATTGCACATGTTTGATGATCTAGAATATAGGTACCTAGAGAAAATATCTACAAAATTGTTGAGTTATTTTAATCTCAATCATTATCGAGTGTATAAAAATAATACTTACTGTACATTGACAATGATACATCCATGGGATATGCTTCAAATATTCAAAAACTCTTCAAAAACAATCATAAAAGTTTTTAATAGATTATGACTATTAATTAACATGTATAAACCTAAAATTACAATTATTATATATGATTTCATTATTTAGAGATACAATAAGTGAATTTAAATTATATGTTCCCACAATCCTTATTATTATTTCATACTCTATGAATTTTGGTTTTATTCAATGCATTGAACCTGAATAAATTGTGTTATTCATGAGTATGATGGATAATGAAATTATTTTCCTTATAAAAAATCCAAAATTTATGGGAGATGGTATGAAAAAATACATTATTATTCTCACAAAACATTCCTTTCAAATGAATCATGTGGGATATCAAAATGATCAAAAGAGGAAACAACATTTATTTGATTCCTTGAAGAAGGAATGACCACTGTCCTTAATTTGGTCTTATTATCAACTAGTTTCATAACAATGGATCAGAACCACTAAAAATATGTTCTCTATTCTCTAGTTATATTAATATGAGAAAATATTTTTTATATCATATGTTTGGAAGGTAGATCAAATCAATTGGGGAATCTTTCCTTGAATACAATTAAACATGATGAAATTGACTCTGTGGTTTGGGAAGATTCAAGATCCTATTTTTCAATAAATACACACCTAATATTATTTTTTTAATAATGGATAAATATACCACTGATATAATGAAAAAGGATGATAAATATGTTGGTACCTATTAGTATAATTTTTACCGACATGTGAAATATAGTTTCTGTATTATCATCTAACATAAAAGTAATGTTTATTGTTTCCTAAGGAACATAGAATCAAACACATAATGAGAGTTAGAGAGAAGATATATTAGTTGTAGTAAAGATTTTTTATAATGATATATTAGGGTGGAAATTGAGGTTGTAGTTAAATATCAATCACATGTTTTTGATAATAAGATTAAAATTTAATTCAAAAAAATTATATAATATATTGATTTAATAAGATGATATCACCATTATTTTCAATTTATAGGAAAAATATTGGAAAAATTTCTTAAACAGACTAGTAAAATTTTTATGTATGGAAGTGACTTTTATTAGAAAATTTATTTCAAATGTGAGGTGATGAATATATCTAACAATACGAATATAGAGAATGATGCAAATAATGATCCACCCCCACTCTGACATTTCAAATGAAAGGAATATAGTAAATGTGATAACTAGTGTCCAAATATAATGGTACATGATTATATTAGATGCCAGATACCTTTAAATCCTAGTGATAATGGTAAATAACATGTGAATATTACTTCTAATGAGGGTTCACTATCAACATAGTGAAATGTACTCTAAACATCCCCACTAGTACAACTAATGTCTTACATATATTTGTCACTACACATTCATTCATATATGGTGTATTTTTAAGTCTATAAATAATCCCTGAAATGATTAGATGTAGAATATAAAGTAAAAGACCCATATTTTATTATTTTCCCATCCTTAGGCTATTATTAGTCTGTAGATTACGTGGATGGGAATGTTATTCCTTCGGATGTTATCATTTATTCACTTATTTAATTTTATTTTATATTGGGAATGGATTGATTTAATCTACATAAACAACACATCAATTTTTTTTGAAGAGAATCAAAAAATAGGATTCTCAACCTTAATATGATAGTATATCAATGTGGAAATAAGTAGATAAATTATATGGAGTGCACACCCACTATATTGGTCATCATTCCCATTAAGAATGAGTTTTTATCTCAAATGGTTGTGGAGAAACTCGGCATCAATGATATGAATATTGTGCATGAATTTATTGATTTCTTCTTCAACGATTTTCCAAGCATTCCACCAAAATGTGAAGCTGATTTCATAATTGAACTCAGAACTGGTGTGACATGAATTTTAATAACATGCTATAAAATTGCCCTAATTGAGTTGTTAGATTTGAAGAAAAAAATCTAAGAAAACCTTGAAAATTGTTACTTTTTTTGGATTTATGTCACCTCGGTATCCACATATTATTAAAAAAAGAAATATGGAATACTGAATTTCTTAATTGAATATATGGAGCTAAAAAGATCAAAATAAAGATGTAGTATTCACATCTATGTATTGATGAATTATTAGATCAATAGTATAGATCTCAATACTTCTCTAATACTCACTTTTATTTTCAACATAAATAATAGGGGATCAAGAAGGATTGTACACACAATATGGGATTTTTTACATGGTATAGATAATATAAATATAAAGTTATTCCATCTAGTCTTACTAATTCACCATGTATCGTCAAGGATTTAATGGATAATATCTTTTGATATTTCTTTAATCAGGTTGTATTATTCCTTATAGAGGATTTTTTAGCTATTAAAAGAGAATGAAAATGAATCTTGATCGCAAAATAATTATTCAATATAGCAGTATGAAGGGAAAAATATAAGAGATATTTGAATTATTTGACATTTTTATCTTATATATCTCAAGATATTTTATATCAGTAGAACCATTTAAAGTTGAGGTTATTTAATTTTAGACCATAACAACCATGGTGGAGGAGATTCATAGTATTCATGGTTTCTCTTGATAATATCTGTCATGATCCATATTTAGTTTCCATCAAAACCAGTGCCTGATCCAATCCTTGACAAGGGTTGAAGGGTGTTTCTTCTCCCCAGGGGATTTAATAAGCTCCCTGGAATAATTAATAAGATTTTGGGAATGATTCCCACAATTTTAGAAATATAAAATAACCCACAATAATAAAATAACTGAATCACAAAAATTAACATAAACTTGTCAGCAAAAACTTCAAAATTGATTTACACAGCTAAAAACCAAAAAATTTTTGATTAAAACAAAATTTCGAAGCATGCCTATGAAAAGAACAAACACATGGAAAGGGATAGTCAACCTCAGTCTATCTCCAAAACACCACACCAAGGAAAGAAGTGAATACCATGTAACTCTTTCTCTAAGGTCATTTCCCGTACATGGGTCAAACATTCCCAAGTCTACATACATCCAAATGTGTAAATAGGGTGTGATATGTAACCCAATGGTATTCCACCCACGAAAATATTACATTCTATAAAAAATTTAAGGCCAAAGTTTTTCTGGTTTTCATAAATGATAAAATCTATTAACAATTTTAAAGGGATGAAAATTTGAATAAAAAACCCCATATTGAAAATTTTCCCCACCATAATGCTTTCTTCCCATGGAAAACAACAACAAGTATTGAATAAAAACTATATCCAATACTATATAAAAGTTAAAAGGGTGTTCCCTGAAAAATTAAACAAGGTGAATACATGTTGTAAAATAGGGATATGTGTGAAATTGAGTTGAAATGAAGGACTCCCCTACAAAAGGTCACCCTCCGATAAAGGCCAAAACCACTAAATATTATCCAAAAAATGAACGGATACCCTCACCAATAGAAATATACACCACTTTATTGAAATGAGAAAACATAAGTGAACCACCTCACTTGAAAAAACAACATTTACACTACTAGATGAAACTCAAGATATTTAGCTAAAACGAAAAATGAAATATAATGAGGTTACCAAATCCCTATTGCCAAAAAACCATTGGTCATGATCCATCTCCAATGTTTACCTATGAATTATGTCAATGTTTAGATAGCTCTAAACTTGAGTAAATCCCTCTTTGAAAACTATAGGAGAAAAACCAAAATATAAATACTAGGAGACCTGAATGAACTTCCCATCATTGGAAATAAAAAACTCCCGACACTGATCTTTAAAACCTTCATAGTGAGGTACAGACAGACTCCCACCATAAGAAACAACTGAATTTTACATGATATAGTTAGGAAACCAATATGGGGAGGCCCAAATGTACACCACACTATAATTGATGTGATAACCTTATTATTATTTTAAAATAACTTAAATGAGACCCATATTGGGTCTCCCCACCATATGAACCCACCATACTAAGAGTTTCACCCACAATGGTTCATGCACTGGGGTTTGAGAAAGAAATATCACCCCACCTCTTTGCATCAATGGATGAAATTTCCCACTAAGATGGATTAAAACACTGAGTAATTGGGTATGAATGTCTCTTTCCACCACACCAAACAACTTGAAAATATACTTCCACATCAAAACCTAAAACTATAATCATATCTCATACCAGAGACACACGTTAAACCAATATCTTTTATATCAATGGGGGTTTCCCATGTATACTCTAAAATCACTCTGAGACCTACAAAAAGAGATTACATGATTGAAAAAACTTTTTACAAGGTGTAAGGAATTGAATAAAACTAGGATAAATACATCTCCTTACGGTTCCTTAGGAAAACTCATCACCTCTCTGACAAAAACACTATAACATAACACATTATGAAACCCACTTTACTATAACATGTTAACTTCCCTAATAAATGGGCCTATAATATGAATACATATTTACCTTCACACTCTATTCATGAAAAAATAAAAGAAGAAACAAAAGGAATAAACCTTCAATTAAGATAGATAATTTTTCGAATTCCCATCAAAGTTTTCAAATAGAGAATATACACCCAAATGTCAAAATTCACCTTTAATGACTCAGGCAAAATAAGTGACTAAGGATTATTTCAGCATTCCACAACCATTAGACCACTACAATAGTAAAATATTTATTTAAAAATATGATGGGGGGTACACTCAATCTCTCAATACCAGTAATAAAGTCTATAGGTTGATCAAATGGGGGATCTGGAAATAGAAAATCACATATTACCACACATCAATCATTCATTAACTATATTTTGGGAATTACACTAACCTATAATAAAACCCAAGGACCCAAACTAGATGGAACATTAGTCAAAAGTTAGCACAAAGTAGAATCAAACACATGAGGAGAACCACTATAAGGGATTCCCATAATAATTATCAATATATAACAATATCCTACACCTTAACCCAACTTTCTGATGAAACAAAAACTCAAAACATTGTTCAAATTAGAGGGGCTCTTGAACAAAAAAATATCCCAAAAAAAAATTTACAAAAACTTTTAAGACAACACTCTCAAACATAGAGTATCAAAACAGTTAATCCAATTTTATAATTTTTCTGATATCCTAACAAACTCAACTTCTTCAACCCCTAAATATTTAAAAACTCAAATCTTCTCATTTAGAAACATAGTTACAATGATTAATTATTATTTTTAAATTCCTACTAGTCTGTAAAAAAAAATTTAAACCCCAAAAAAACATACAAAAACACCATCAAATCAAGATCATCATTCCACAGTTTAGAAAAATCTATATGAAGAGTACTTTCAAAACCCACATTAACATAGTTCATTATTTCCCACAAAAAAATGATCCAACAGTTCACATAAAATATGTTCCACTCTATCAGAAATCAAAACATTTAGGTTTTACTACAATATGATATGACAAATATTCACATTTCATAAATCAATGTCATTTTTAATTTATGAACATCTCTCCAAGATTCCAAAACGATTGATTTTAAAAACAATTTCGAAAACACAATGATAGACTGTATGCTTCTCAATATATGCAAACTAGTGCCAGTGGGTGGCACAAATATTTGTTTGGAGTTCATACTCTAGTCATACCACTATCATAGATAGTTTTCTGGCATAATATCCTCATCCCCACATGGCTTTCCATTCCATGCGAGCTCGGTGGGACTGTTGAACCAACTCCATTTTCATTTCCCAAACTCTGAGAAAATTCATTGACTAATAGACATCTATGTAACCCCACATCCCCTGTAAATTCATGTACCAACAAATATTGTGCAATCTGGTAACCATACTCATAATTCGAAAATCAATTTCCCAAATTCATATCTCTATCCTACCAAGAATCATTCCCAAAACAACAAGACCCAAAAAGAGTGAACATTATCTGATACCATTTAATCACGAACCAGATCTGGATGCCATCTGAACCAGTGCCCAACCTAGACTTTGGTAATGCCCATAGAGCTTACCCTATCTCTATTTTCTGGGAAATTTTCCCATGTAACATGAATAAGGCTTTGAAAATTATTTACTAGAGTTCAGAGACATAAAACTACAAATAATAATCAAAGAACTGAGTCAGAAAATTTAAGACAATCAAATCATAAAAAATTTATAACTGAGTTACATAGTTTAAAACAAAAAATAAAGAGGAAAAATGGGAATATAATTCTATCCCATTAACCACCACATGGAAATATGGAATCACCATCAATCTATCTCCACAACACTACACCGAGAGAGGAAGCTAACAACCCAAAATTCTATCTCTAAGGACCATTCCCATACCTATATAAATCATTGACATGTCTACATACACTGAATAGTGTAACAAGGGTTATATGAAAATACAAATAGGATTCCTCCCATGAAAAAATTCAATGCAATAAATATTATATGAAAAAAATCATGTGCTTTTTTATAAAAATGAAATGCTTAAAACAATTTTAATATGATGCAACATTAAATATAAAAATGGGTTTTAAGAGGGTGAATTTTAAGAATGGACAATTTTAGAGAGATCCCACATGATGATAAAATTACCAAAAAAAATAATGTATTCTAAAAGTGAGTACAATATAACAAACGATAACTAGTCATGGGAAATACACCTAGGCACTAGATTGTTGTGGGGACTGAGTTACTTCGTATATCTGTGTCAGTGTATCCATAACCAATAATTTTATCTTTTACAACAAACATAGAGTGGAAACCCCAATTTCCTAGTCATCCCCAATCAACATCATATCATACATAGTGATTGCATCGTCAATATTTCAAAATAAAATTGGGATGAAGCCACTACCAGATCACTAGTATATTAGTTCTAGTTCGCTCAAATAGATACTAGGGAACCCATTTAAGGTCAATTAAGTTCCAAATGTTTTAAAATACATTTTTCAAATCAATAATAAATTTGTAAATCATAAACACACAAAATGGTACCCAAAAAGTTTTTCTCACCCTCAATGTATGTTAATAAACCCTTTGAAAATTGTATTAATCAATTTCAAGAGGTTCCACAAGGATTTGAACACAATGTCCCTTAAAAAATCCATTTTCATGACCAAATGTACAAATAAACTATAAAAAATAGAATTGATATCTCTAAATCAATTTAGTGAATCAATTTCATGAATTCGTAAATAAAATAAAATGACACACCTTGTAATAATTGAAGAAACCAAATTCCTTTTCAAAATGAATCAATAAAATGAAACACATTGTCAATGATTCCAAAAATGGTTTTAAAAGAATTATATGAAATTTCTAAAGTGGTGAACATAAAAAACCACCCTTTCAATTCTAAAATAACCATTTTAAATTAATTCACCTAACCAAACCATTTACCAACAAGATTTTCACCTCATATATCATTATATAATTTTTAAAAAAACATATATTGTAATCCCAAGAAACCCAACATTTCATTACACCAATTTAATTTCTAAAATCACCACCATTGAACCAAAAACAAAGTAATATGGATAAAAAATTAATTTTCATCCATCTCATCATTTAATAAAGAATTTTCACAAATTATAAAACACATCCAAGTGATTCCAATTGTTTTTACATAAAAAACATATCACACATTACATAAACATTCCGTATAACAATAAAAATGATAATATCATTCAAAATACATTTTATCCCAATATATAAGTCAAAAAAAGATGTAATGATATTAATACAGAATGTTAACTCATGAAACCATTTATAAATATAGAACCACCTTCCATGAATATCAAAAACATGTAATCTTTTTGTGAAACATAAACCACATGATAACAGCACCAAAAGTGAGTGAAAATCAACCCAAAACCACATGATTGATCCAAAAAAAATTTAGACCCTTGAGATAAATCCCTATAAACTTTAGATTTATAACTACAAGAAAGGTGGGTGAAACACTAAACTGAAGGTAGGAAAAGAAATAGACAATCACTTACAAGAAAAACCATTAACATTCCCCACTAAAACCCCCTTCAAAAATGGGTTCCATGGGATCATGAGGGAGCTTGTTGTCCACCCCTGGATGATAGGGATGAATTTGAAAATTATTAGGAGTAGTATGTTTAATCATATAATGGAAATATTTTAATAAAAAATTTATTTTTTATGACATGGACACTATGAATAGTTAAGAGACAAAATTTAGTAAATTGTGTGGTCAAACCGTTTGACTTATTTTCTCAATCCAAAAAATTAAACTTTTCGTGAAAATTAAAGGGTGAATAAGTTAAACCTATGTGTAATGATATGTATATAATATATGTGAGATAATTCTAAAAAATATCAAATGAAGAACTCCCATCTCATGATAAAACAACCTTGTAACCGACCGAACCAGATTGTAGTAAATCATTAAAACCCAAATTGTGACTTTATCAATGGTTTTTAGATAATTTATCATGACTACCTAATTAACACACTATATTAACTTATAACAGATTTAATTTCCAATTGATAGAAAAATATGATGTTGATATTAATTAATTGCACAGAACATTTTCTTGTGATCCAATGCTTATAGTTCCATATGTAAAGATTGGGTTTTAATATATAGTGGTGAATCCAAGAAGGGATTATGATGTGCCATTTAAATTAAATAAATTGTAATATGTTATTCCTCATGAGAATTTATGAATCAAGATAAAAAATACACATTTTTTGATTTACAATAGGTTGTGGTAATTGTTTTCTTTAATGATCTAGAATAATTTTACTTATATAGAAAAGAGTGATATATATATTCATAAATAAAATTTAAGATTTATATTCGCATATACGGAGTTAAATATAAATCAATGATTATTGTCATACCTATCTAAATAATTTAACTACTCAATACAATATTACACAGGGAAAGAAAACAAGGTGGTTGTGGCATTGGGTCCAATGGATCATGCTAGTTTATCCATGATGTGGACAAAAAGACTCCCAATATTTATGTATATTTTATGGATGGATCTTGAAAATTTGAAGGAACTAGAAAAATAAGGACATTTTAAATTGAATTATCAACCATCTATCTAGGTCATTAATGAAGTGGGGCATAAAAAGGATATTATGTTACAAAATAAGGTTACACCATTTCATGTTATTTCTCGTGATCATGATAAAATGATATAGTTCAAGAACTATGAATGTGTTCCGTCTATACCATATTTGATGAATGTTTATTTAGAGGATTTCACTATTCATAATTATCAATTAATGTATTAGTTAGGAATAAGTATAGTTATTTAAAAGAGTTTATCATGTCGGATGGGATGAAGAAAATTATTGTAGAGTTTGAATCTCAGTTCTTGTTATTTTAGAAAGTTAATGATGAAAAAAATCCTAATGTAATTTTACATCTATTACCCCTAATAGAATAAAAATTAAAAGGAATCAACATTTATTTCATTGTTTTACTTCACAAAACATCTAAATGGACTGATTTTATGTTTGTTTTGGTTGATTTCTATTCTATGTTAGCACATTTCCTTACTATTAATGAAGAAATATCTATATATCATATCTCTTGTAGAAAAAATAAGAATGTTTTAAGGATACATAGAGGACCACATCCTATTTTTTCTTATTATTATGTGATGTTTTCGTCAATGTTCTGGTGATTTCATCAAAAAGATATTAATATAGAGTATAGTTTCAGAACTTCATATCATTCTCTAATAGATGGTCTATCTGGAAGAACAATTCAAGATTTAGGGATATATCAATAGCATTTTCATTTTATTTTAATGGTGTTTGGGATCAATAAATTCTTATATCATAGTTTTCAAACAGTAATATTTTCTGAATTTTTCAAATGGTTCTTTATTAATCCCATTATGGAATGAAATGAAGTGCCCCAATGTGATTAAATGATGTTGGAGAAAGAATGATATTGGGACCTCATATAACTATATAATTGGCAGTGAAGGATAAATTTATTCATAAACTCAAATACATATTTTAGTGTTGGAAGAACTATTATTCAAATAATCAATGGCATGGTCTATATTTTTTAATGTGATTCTAATAATTTTTTCCTTGAAAAAGGTTATATGATTTGTGTAAAAAAATATATTGAACCCTAGATATATCATTACCATTTAAATTTATGATCATATTAGGATGCTATATTTTCACATGGTACGTCCAATTATCATATATCAGTTCCACTATTTTTTCCATGTATATATCATGAGAAAGTATAAACATCACCCATTATATATACAAATCTCATATATCATACGACTAGAAAAATATATTACAAATGAGAAAAAAGTGGATATTATGGTTCATATAAATAATGTTATAATAATCAAGATCAATGACTTTGTCATTGTATTATAGTAAAGCCACTAGTTTTATGAAGCTATGTGGGAACTTGAAGATATGATGAGGTAGAAGAATCCTTAGATTTCTATATTATATTGAAAATATTTTTTTGAGAAATTGATATAATGGTGCGTATAATGTAAGAAAAAAGGGTTTTTAATAATTAGTTTATATTATTAAATAAACATTCATTTATTGATTATGATGTACAGAACAGAATTTATTATTGAACTACATACAATAGTGGGTTAGATTGGATAACATGGGACACAATGTTTTAAAAAAAAAATTTATTATTAATATTATTATTTAAATATGACTATTATAACAAAATATATTTAATAAATAAATTTTAATAATAATAAATATTTTAAATATTATTAAAATTGATTTTATATTAGTGAATCAATTTGATAAAAAACTACATATCTATTGTTAATGGAAGTATATATTTTGAAAATCCTATTTTATTAAAAAAATATTTGCAATTTATTTATGTGGACCCTAATATAATAAATTTATCAGAATTATAAAAAATTAATTTTTTATGAAAATTGGGTTTTGAAATAAATATTTCATCATTTTTAGAGGTTTATTTTTTTCTAAAATGATATATTTATTGATAAATACATAAAAATAATGAATTTTAAATGAAAATATAGATTTATTTTAATATATTTATAAATATATAATATATTTTTCAAATTTATATTAAAGTAAAATTACTTAAATTATACATCTATTATTATAATTTAGTTCATTGAATCAATTTTATATTTATTATGGATATAAAAATATTGAAAATGTTGGAATACTTTCTCATCAAAAACCATCTTTTTCACGACATATATGGGAGTTACTATTAATTGAATTGTGTGATTTATCAAATATAACATGTAAAAATTAATTAAAATTTATTATTCTGTGATATTTATATTATCTAATTAGATAATAATTATATTTCTCTAAATTAATAATACAAAATTGTAAAACAATTTTATTGTGGGTATAGTAAAAATGTGTTTACCGGGGTTTGAACTCAAAATATGAGGATTATTAATAAAATTAAACTATTGTAACAATAATTTAATATAAATAATTGAACAGTTTCTCTATTAGTTTTAATATTTTTCCAAATTGGAACCATTTGGCATGAAACATTCATCGGCGCACCGTATTATATAAAAACATTTCACGGGTACCACTCAACTCACTTATAAAAGGACACCCACTCTTCTCAATTATTCAAAAAAAAACCATATTTTATCTGAATCTAGAAACCCAAATTTCATCTAAAAATCCCTCATATCATCCTAGAATACACATTTTATATTTAGTTTTAATTTATTTAGTATTTTCAGGCATACCAGTGCAGGATGCTTAATGAAAAGGTCATGATCATTAATGAGTGTATTGGTTTTCAGTCATCAAAAAATAATTTCAATAAATATTATAATATTAATATATAATTACATAATAATATTACATAAAATTCTACATTTTTATGTTTTTTCATGGCATTCAACCATGCCCACTTCCATCAAATAGGTTATGAAATCAATATTCCTCTGTAAGAGGTACTATCACCTCATGAATCGATTTCATTCATTATTTCATTAATAATAAAAAATGATGGTAATAATGATGGATTTATTATTTATATAAAAAATTTATGATATTATAAAATTTAATTAATTATTATATCACATATACCTTCATATTCTTCATTATGTGGGACTATAATAACATAGCTCATGTATATTTCAAACTATCACCTCACAAAGCGATTTTACTTATTAATTCGTCACATATAATTTAATAAGTATGTGTTTAACTAAATTCATTTATATATATGACATAAATATGATTTTTAATGAAAATAAGTAATTAACATTCGAAATTTCATTCAAAAAAGAATATATAAATTGTGTTCGTGTATTCGTACAACCTCTTATCTCCAGGAATGGTGTATTAAATATTATATCACAATGTATTATGGATAAAAAAATGCATATATAATAGAAATATTTCATATTTATATAATGGTTATGATTTTTATTTTATGGTTCTATTATAAATTTAAGTCCAAAAATTATATAAAAATATAAAAAATAATGTGGTTATTATTTGAAATGTAACTTCGTCATAGAATTGGTAAAAACCTGCAAAAATGATCAGAAGTAAATAATGAATTGCGTAAAATATATTAATTTTTACATTAACATGTGTATAATAAAATCCTATTTAATTGTTAGTTGGTTTCAATGTGCATAATGAAATTCATGAAATGTTATAAAATATTTCAATCACAAAAGTTCAACTAGGATATGTACATTGTGTTATTCTCTTATATTCATTAACAAAGAGTATATAAAGAGCCCTTCACATGTAATTTCAATAATTTATTTTTCCTCATGATATTTTATGTTTCATTTAATGTAATCACTTCATGGTTATTATGATTCAATGATACCAATCTGGTAATTAATTTTTGTTATAATTCTCATCATTTAGAAGGATTGTTATGATTATGAATCCAATTATATAATATTATGATCTATATCTCCAAAAACTAATTAATTTTATTTTCTTATGGTTATTAATGATATTATTGTATAATAGTACCATTTTACCACTCAATAACAATTAAAATAATTGACAAAATGTTTTAAAAAAATCAATGATTAAGTCTCACTTTAGTCTGATTATTTATTATTTATTAATTTTATAATTATTTAGGTAATTATATATTATTCTATTATGATATATAAAAATTTCAACCCATGTATTAGTATTAATAAAAAAATTGAATGGATTATTCATGTAATTTTTTATGAATTACAATTAGGGTATTACTGAAAATTTTAATGTAATATTTGTCTTAAATTGTATGGAATGAATGATACATTCCATTATCATGAATTTTAACTTATTTAATCATTAATTTATAGATTATAATGTTTTTTTCAATTAAAAATATTTTCAAAATGATTAATTTTTTTGGATAGGTATCTTCAATGTGGTAAGGGTATTTTTTTAAACAATGATTCAAATTATCATTAAAAATGATTCTTCATCAAAGATGGAAGTCGTTGTTAATACCTATGCCTCTCTAGGGATATTATCCAATAATAAAATTAACATTCATTATTTTAATGGTTTATGTTTGTGATGGAATGATGTTTATGAAATATGTATCTCTTATATGAGTAATACCATGATAGAATTCTAATGAAAATCATTTCTTTTTTTACAGGTTATTATTTGAAGAGATGATCAAATGATTTTGAATCAGTTATTTTTTTCATAGGTATAAATATGATTAAATGTTTATGAAACCCATTTAATATTTTTGTGGATTAGATTTATAATATTTTATGATCTTTTGGAATATATTATCATTGTTCAAATTAAATGTTAAGTGGGTAATTTATATAGAAACAATCCATTGGGTAAAACATTGTATGTAATGAGATAAAAAGGACTAGAAGTGGTAGGTAACAATGATCAGTATGGTAATTAATCCACAATAATGGTCTTGGGAGTGAACCATGATATATATAGTGGTTTAGATAATGAACCCATTCCCCAACCATATCCTTGGATGTGGTCCTTGATAATTATGGAAGAAATTATCTATTCTTATGTGTGTGCCACAAATCTATTTCTTATTCCAATTTCTTCATCTCATCGATCATGTTATTTTACCACCTTATAATTTGTTATTATGAATATCCAATATTTATTCTATGATTTATTATTATGATAAATTAAAAGAATAATATTGTTTTCAAATTTTATTCTCATTTTCTCATACCACTATGTTCATGATATTTATATAGATCTCTATTGATTGCCCTTACATTAGAATATAAGCTAACCATTTATATTTTTTCCATTCCACAGAATATGAAGTAGTTTATTATCTATTATATGTATTAGAATATTTCTAGATATGAATATCCTAGTTATATTTGAGGTATATTGTGTATAGACTTGTTATTTTTGATTCCATGATTACAATGTCCCAAAACAATTATAGTCAAAAGGCATATTTTTTTTATTTAATGATATTTAATATCAAATTGTATATTTATTTTTAATAATCCCAGTTCACTATAATATATGATAACATTTCTAATGATGTGTGTTTTAAGAATCATATTGTGACATTTTTAGGGCTTTCAGAAAATCTAATTCATTCTCAGCATACTCAGGAATAGTTCATATTGATATTCCTGATTGAATGTAGACATAGTGTAAAAGAAGACATTTCATCAAAAATGCCATTAATCTAATTGGATATGGATATAAATTCTCATTCACTATGTCCTTGTATATTTCTATGGTGTTCACTGAACCCAATGACATTACTATGAACTCGTACACTCTATATCATATCATAAATGTAGTTATGGTATGTAAAATAGTCACATTATCAATTAGTGGTACCTTATCCCCAATTTAATAATAAATAAAATCATGTAACCTATCATCTAATTTAACAGATTGTTAATGTGTGTGTGGGTAATCAACTTCTCTACTACAATATGGTTCATCGGATAAGAAACTACAAATAAACATATGGTTTTATTATACTGGATAGAAAATAAAATAGGACAAACTACTAGATAAGTACATGGATAATTGAATAATTTATATTTCATGTATTTTAGCTATTCAATAAAATCACAATGAATTTGTAGCACCAATTGATAGTGTGGGATAAAAAAAATTTAGACCCATCACAACAAGTTGATATTGCACTCAATCCCCCTTTATAGTGGTAATTCATATAATAATATAGGGAATAAATATTAAAATTATTCATCCAATTGATTAAAATTAACCTAATATTATATATCAACATCCATCATATGGATTGGTACCTTGGATATGGGATAATATAATCGACCATATTGTGGTCCTACAACATAATGTTGAATATCCCATTTATGATTATGGGTATAATATTACTATTTTTGAGGAAAATAAGTAACATTACATTGGTAATAGTCTTTATTATCATGGTACATGAAAATATAATGCATGAATAGAATCAAATCAATTCCCATTTTTCGTAACATGACCATCTCCTAGAGAAATCAAAATAACCCATTCTGAAATAACAATTCATACAAAAATGGATTCCCACCCATGAAACTCATAATTAAATATTTATATACATAACTAGGAATATATATAACAGATTCCTACAAAACAATATGAACAATTTAATATATATGAAATTATTTCCCGACTATTTATCATGAACAAAATAAGGGAGGGAAGATAACACTAAAAATAATTCCTCAAATTGTGATAGGTCGTTCATCCATATATGTGATAGTATACTGCCTGCAAATCATTTTATTCACCACTCTTCCCTATGATCCATTATGAATCCATTTTTTTCTCGTTCCTACTGATTTTTTTTCACTACATTATTAGGGTACCACATCCCCTAATCAATCCGAATTGATTAGTGGAACACTATTTACATGCATGTTGTTGGTTAAGGTCAGTCATTTTCTGACTCTGATATATTCCATGGTCCTCTACCACCACTCAACCATTTATTTACACTTGGTAACATCTATATTTGTCCCATCTTACTAAAGGTAAGAATCTATATCATTGGTCTATGATATTTATTATTCTTTTTTCTGAGATACCATAGAAAAAGTAGTGTACCTGGTCAGCACATGTGGGAGATGACCCACAAACTATGCATATTTTTCCATTTGTTTCCTATCTTAAATCCTCTATATTTTTCTTCTTGTATCCATGTAATGTGTTAATAAACTGTCCATATGAATCTCCCATCCCACCTATTAGGGACTCCACGAATTCCCCTAGGAAATGATATCCTCAATAATAGTGTTTGAGAATTTGGTTAGCCAAAAGACATTCACAATATAAACTATCCTATATTCAATTCCCTCCTTGAAGAGATAATCCACATATAGAACATCTCCAAAAAAATTATAGAAACATAATGTATTTCAATTAAATGTCTTGTATAGTCCATCACTAACATGATACAATGTGTTTAGTCCATGAACACTCAAGAACCCTCCTACCTCACTATATCCAGGTAGAAGCAGCAAATAAGCATCCTATGGGGAAACTCCCAATTATGTCCCATGCATTTTTTATCCTTAACCATGATAGGCCCTCTTCTCTAGGTGATTCACAATAACATGTAATCTAGAATATTCAGCATCTTATCATTGGAATCTCAAAATGATTGAATATTTTATGGAGAAAAACTATCAAAAATCCTAATTCATAGAGGCTTCCCTATCCAGTAATCATGGATGGGTGTTGTAGCTAATACTATATCATCGGTTCAGAAATTGATGGAACACCATGATCATACTCCCTGTGTATGGATCAAATGACTCATAAAAACAATCATGGTTCCGATAAACCATTTTATTACCTAGTTCTATAATGGGATATGAATTTTCTTGTTAGGAATGGTATGGATACCGCTCTCCCATTAATAAATAACATGAATATTAGGAGGCATTTTCTATACATAGGTCTATACATTACACAGTTCGAATAATTCATAAAATAATCTACATGATTAGGAAAAAATATGAAATATAAATTGTGTCAAATTGTGATATTATTTCGTGGATTATCAGGTGATTTAACAAGTTATAATAAATTTATTCATTACATTTCATTATATTTATAAGGGGTTTTATTACACCATTTCCATTGGTATATATATCATATATAGTATATATATCCCTAGAATGAACAATTAATCCCATCATTATTCCCTAAGTTCCGACTATGATGAATAAATACACACATGATGGCATAATGACTGATAAGTTTAATAACATAAAACTATATCATCACACGATAAGAGAAAAACCCAAGGTGAAATAGAATCACACGTATAAAAAGGTAATATATAGAAAACAAATCTCATTCATCTCAATAAATATTTTCAACTATACATGTGATTGCCATATCAACGCAAGACCTAATATCCATCACATGAACTATCCTATTCTCTTGAACACATTTCCAAAATAATAATTAAAAAAATGTTTCTTAGAACACTTTATAACCCTTTCAATCCAATTCTCTGTCATGTGATCAAAATGGATTTTTCCATAACCTTTGGTACATAACCTTAGAATCCAAATGATACTGAAAATTTTTGAGGTTCTAATATAAACATATATAATGGTGGGACAATTCCCTCTTATATTGAATAAAAATAGGAGAACAAAATTCAATAAATAATAAATATAAATAAACTTTAACAATCAAATAAGTCATAAAAAATAATTCCCAGCATAGTAATCTATTTCATTCCATATATTGATACATATAAATGTATTTATTAATGCCATAATAGTATGCAACTAAAATATTCTGATATAAAGACCGTAAACACCAGTCTTAATGATCATGGTCAGTACCATCTCCAATATTGAACCCAAGTGAGGAAGCCATTAAAACCCATGTGAAACGAGTCTTTCTCTTCTCCATATCTATATCCATGATGTCTGACAGAGTCCTAATAAGAATTCTTGATAGATTATAAGAAAAAAATAATAGTACACCACCAACAGTGGGTAATTAAATCCAATACAAATATTTGTTCATAAAAAAATTTGATAAAAAGGGGAATTGATTCAAAAATTATCGCAGAATATCAAAAGTAGATCAACTGATCTTCATTATCTATGATTAAACATTAGTTCATAAAAAATCAGCCTATAAAAAATATATGATTTGAATCTCCATGCACCATTGTCTAAATAACAAAGATAGGAACCAATTTATATCAACCATTCTCTACCTCCTATATCAGATAAATCTATAAACCACAACATCAGGCACCATGGAATCATTTATCTCACCCAAAGGTAAAATATAAATCATGAACCTCTCCCAAGGACATTAATAACCCTACATCTTTATCCACTAGTTTCAACAACCATATGACTCACCATCATCCACAATATAATTTGGAATCTCACACTCAGGTGTCACACAAACAAGAATCTCACTATTATACATCAGGCTACTATGTTTATCTCCCATTGGTTCTAAAAATAGACAAACCATACCAAATTACCATACATTTCAATCATTATATATATATCAAATATTTTATTTAATTCAAATTAAAAATTATATCCAATTTATTATTTCATTACATGATATCAGTTCATATGACATGTTTGAAAATTATAAATCTAAATAATAAATCCCAAATACCATTTTGAAAATAATTATATAATTTTATAATCTATTAATAATTCTTAATTGTAATTTGAACCCACATATCCATTTATTATCGATGTAATGTAAGTTGATTTTGAATATACGTGTCAATAAAATTCAATAAACTATTAAATGAACAGGATAAAACATTCTAGTGTCATAATTTCTATATTCCAGTCTAAGACCAAGGGTTGGAACACCTATTAGATGACCAAATTTTCATATTCCAATGACCATCAGAACATGCTGGATCCATGGGAGTTCTATGTATTACATTCCAGGCCTTATATGAGATCATAGATTCAATGTGGTAATGATTTGGGAATTCATACAAGAATGTATAGGTTTCTCGTACTAGAAAATAATATTATACCTAAGGGAGTTGTTTTAAACCACATACCTCAACAAATAAAGATGAAACCACAAGAAAAAAATGTAGATCAACAAGAATCACCATGATCCCCAATTCATTGATGTTTATCCAAAAAATTCATAATTCGAATATGATAATCAAAGGGGAAAGCATATTAGAACACTATAGTCATGTAAAGCGCTATGATTCACGTAATCCATCCAAATATTGATTAAGGATTTTAGTAAATGTAATTTACAGGATAATGCAACCTTAGATAAGGAGTAAAAAATTCAAATCAGAATATATGGTTTTAATGAGTGATTAACATGCTTAAAAATTGAGGCCATGGGAAAAAATATAACTCATGTTTTTACTAACACATCCTAGCCTAACGAAGCTGATTATCCAATGGCTACCGAAAAATAATCAGTGGTGTCTTCCAATACCACTATAATTCATTAATCCCAAATAGTAGGGAAGTGGTTCACCTATGGGAGACCCAATATTACAAGAAAACACCATTTTGATAGTGGGTATCACTGGTTGGATGTTGGAATTCATATTGCATCACTAGGATAGTCATTAAATAATAGAGATTTTGTGGCAGTACTACTTCTCCAGTGGTTTATAAAACTGAAAATATTTCTATTTCTATTTTTCAAATCCCCATTATTTAATTTAAACATATTTTTAAACAATAAATTGTGTTCACCAAATGAAAAATAAAGTGATCAAAAAATATTACAGAAATTGTTACACAGAAAAGGGTGGTGCCATACACATATCCTCATCTTTATAACACTATCACTCAATGTACAATTTATACATTCCAAAGAACTACTTATTTTTATTCTTTTAGTCATTTTCATCTCTATCTAAATTCATTTTACCCATTTAATCATTTATATCTAACTTAAACTCTATTTGTCAATATTATCAATAAAAATGAATTTTATCATTTTTTCGAGCATAGCCACCACAAGGATATCCATACAATGAAAGCATCAGGAACCATAGAGTTTAAATTATGGAAAAACCACATATTATAATATGTGAAATTTATAATACATGTGACATCGTACATAAATTTTTTATGAGATAAAAATATATCAGTTCCCATATATATATATATATGTATGAACATGATCTATCTGATGATTCATTGGTTTCTTATCTAGATATGCAATTGAAATATTCCATGACTTCAACTGAAAGAATCATTAATAAATTTTTCAATAAACATGATCAGTATTTGGTAATACCATTGTGACCATGGATTGTAATCCTTTTTATCCAATATTCTAAATACTATAACCAAACAACTTCAAATTTATGGATGTTTTTTTTTCATATACTGAACCTTCTGAAATTCATGGCAGAAAAAAGTATTATGATTCCATATTCATTCCAATGGAACCATGTTAAATATTCCATACAAAATCCAAAAAAATATTATTTTGTCTAAAATAATTATGATGGGAAATAGGAATTAAAATCATTACAAAACTAATATGTATCAAATTACTTACAAGGATTTCAACCACATATTATTCATTTTTTTCACATCACCATTTATATAAATCATGAGTTCCACATCATTAATAATATGATCCTGGATAATGAGTCCTAATACATAATTACTCAAGCGTGATTCATGAAAATTATTGAAATTGAACATCTATAGTCAAGAATCCATAAATCGTGGATCTATGTAATCATAAAATCAATATATTGTCTTCTCCAATAGTTGTGTCATTTATTTTATGAAATAAACACATGCTATCAAGATATAACTCAGGTTTTCCAATTTTCAATTGATAATATTCATTATTACAACAATTACAAAATTCAATGCCATCTAGAATAACTGATTTACCATATACCATATCTGTAAATTTCTCTCACATTTCATTCTAAATTATAAAAGTTTAAAAGTACAAAATATCTATACTAACTACAATTCAATTATATATTGAGTAATATTTATTTTAGATATCATAATTTAAAATAACATAATGGATCTCTCATAAAATAAATTTATTATTATCAATAGAATTTGTTATAGTGGTAACAATTGTTTCCCACAATTTCCTAAGTGATAACTAAAGTATCATTAACCATATATATTGAAAAAACATAACTCTAATAGTAACTATATTTCTCTAAATCATGTTTAATTATTTTACATGATTCATCACTAAACATTCTTATAAAAATATCATGTTAAAATATATATTCATCATAATGATCTTCTTTATTTGGGGGTGATTCTCATATATAATATAACGTTTTGAAATCTATTCATAAGTTTTATTAACTTTCTGAATAATAAACGAGACATTTTTTGGAATCAACATCTAGATCACACCGAACATCATTTGATAAATATTTCCCAATTATTATTTTAAAATAATTTTTACTTGACACAAGAGAGTGGATTTTTAATACAATATTGAAAAAGTAATAATGATAATTTTTTATTTACACAATAAAATATATTCAATTATTCTTTTCTAGTATCCCAATACTCTCTTATAATATAGTCATTTTGAAATAAAAATCTCTTTTGAAATGGATTGATATTACGTACATGGAACTAAAATCTTTTTGGAAGTAGCAATATGAGACACCCCCTCAGAAATAGAATGATCAGATACCACTTATTATACTAGAACCATTGACTCAGAATTACACGATTGTCACTATATCAAATATAAAACATGGTTTTCTAGATAATATAAAACAATATATATAGGTAGATGTCTTATTAATAAAATTGATATATAAGGCACCACATCCACACACCCCCTCTACACACCATATGCAAAAAAACAACATAAGGAATGTGATGAAAAAAATCTACGTAAAATAGATTCTAAATAAATTATCCATGATAAGTATTTACATGGTTTGAAATAAGTATTTTACCATGTAAATAAAACTCCAATAGATTATATACAATGGATATCATTAAAAATCACTAACATGTCTCACTCAAGAAAAATATAATTCTAAATAAAATAGGACAATTTATTATAATATTCAAGTGACCCCACTCCATATATCTGTAGAAGATCATTGATGTTATATACATGTTTAGTTTGTTCTACCACAATCTATCCATTTTGAGAACCCATCACTAGATAATTGAATGTTGAACAAACATTTAAATGATGATTTATTTTTATTTAATATATGTGAATGAGGTTTAAAGTTTATTTATTCCTAGACAGAGTGTATCATTAAATAATAAGATTTTTTTAATTTGGTTTCTATTGAGTTGAGGTTAAATAAGATGATTCCAGTAATCTTACCTGTTGATATTTAGAAGATAAAAAAAGTTATACTGACATGGATTTATTTCTATAATATATACTTTTGATAAATTTTATTTTAATTCATATGTAAGCGTCACCCATAATTTACATTGAGGAATTACAAAATTCCATTAGAGTTTTAACTATTTAATTTAATTATAAGGTTAATTATACTTAATGTTACCCATTGTTGGATTATGAAAAATAGTAATGTCTTATCGAGTTTACTATGTTATGTATTGTTTAGTTTCTATTTAATAATATTATATATATTTTTCCAATTTTTTTTTGTAAATTTTAGAAATTTTATTGAAATACATAATGTTCCTTTAAGAGAATAAAAATGGTTTCAAAAAACAGAGTATAATTCATTTATTTCTCAGAAATTTATGACATATAGAAGATAGAATAGTTCATTCAATGTCAATGTTTTCTATGTAGGAATTAATTTATGTGGCTTTTTATCCATTATTCAATTGTTTAAAATTCGGATTATAAATTTAATAATTATTTAATGTTAGACTAAACTATGAAACTTTTATGTTTTAACTTAATTCTTAAACATGATACACTTAATATATCAATACATGATACAATAAATTGACATCCGTATTGAAAAATGATAATGTAAAAAATGGTTACACACAATGAAGAAAATTATCTTGTTCCAATGTATTATGGGGATGAATGAAAATATTATTCTAGTAATATTATTTAAAATATTGTTAGGTCATGAGGAAGATGCTATGACATGGTGCATAATGAAGAGGATGTTGTGGTAAATGTTTATGTTGCGACGTCATATCATGAATGAAATTAGCTACCAAGTAATAGGATAATGGTTTTTTGTCACCGGGATTAGAAATGACACAATACAACCATGAAAATACATAATGAATCCCACATTATGTGGATTTTTTTCTTAATCAATAATGATGGAATTTTCTGATGTCATGTGGATATGGTGAGAAAAATACATCTATCATAGAAAGATAATGCCATTATAATTATGAATATTATATAGATATTAGTTATAAATATTACGTTTGATATTTTTTTCTTACTTATTATGATCACAAAATAATGATAAATGATATAATAAAATTAATGGGTTTTTAAATTCATTGAATGAAAATGATATTCATCTCATATTTTTATGATATAAGTTGAAAAGAAAGGATAAGAATGTGTTTTTAATATTACAAAAATTATAATGAAATAATGAATATTCGAAATTGCCTATGTGGATTATTGTACAATGATGGTTAGAAAAAGATCATGATCATATCATTCTAATTATAAATTATTCATACAGTGATTGTATTTCTTCCAAGAAGTTTTTTTATAATGTTCTACCTATAACATAATTGAGAAGTAATTTTCAATTTCCATCCCACCTATACAACTAGTTGTTCCTAAAGTTATCATACTATAATAGTGATAACATGAATATGTAATCTATTTTCATGGTTATTTCATTAGATTATTTATCTTATAAAAAGGATATTGTAGTTGTCACGACCCGCCTTCACCAAAAAGAGGGAAGGGATAGAATATATCCAGACCCTTCCTTCATTATGTTAAAGTAGAGATAATGACCCCTAATACCCACCTTCAATAGGTCCCAGTGTGGCGACAAGCACCAAGGGTATAGAATCACACACTAGATGGTAAGGCCAAAGTAACCCATTCCCATATGCATGTTCAATAATAAATTACAAAAGCCACAAAAACTCCAAAGGTAAGTACCACAAAAAGGAAAAGACAACATCAACTGCCCCGAGGTCCAAGCTAGTACGATCCCGCACTATCCCTGAAGTCCTCCTAGAAACCTGAAAGGAGTTTTATATACGTAGGGTGAGCATACAAGTATTCTCAAAAGGGAAAAACAAAATCCCTCGTTCACAAGTGGGGAAAAAAATCTAATGCCTTGTGAGAAAAGAGAAACCAAAGCACCTAGTAAGGAAAACTATCCACCCAGGCCTCAGCAATGCACACTCCCCAAATAATGCAAGGAAAGTAAAGTATAGAAATATCATATCGATATTTGGGTACTTCCGGCGCAAAAAAAAGGCCCGAAAGAATGGAACGAAAAAGAAGGCCGACGCGCTGCCTCACAAAGCCCCGCCGCGAAGCCCCTACGTGAAGCACCGCCGCGAAGCGCACCGAGCATCGCGGCCTCGCGATGCTCTAGAGGCGGTAACTCTCTGCGAACGCATTTGACATTCGCGAGCCCACCACGAAGCTCCAGAGGCGGTAACTCTCGGCGAACTCATTTGACGTTCGCGAGAACGCCGTGAAGCATCAGAGGCGGTAACGCTCCGCGAACGCATTTGACGTTCGCGAGCGCGCCGTGAAGCACCTGAGGCGGCACACGAGTTTTGCTTCGCGGCACCCCTTCCCTATAAATACCGGACTCCCCCTGAGTCCTGGGGACGGAAAAACCGACCTTTCAGATTCTCCTCTCCCGAATCACGAATCACTCTTTGCCCCGAGAATCATGAGCTCCGCGAGGTACTTCTACGTCCCGAGACGCCTTTGATTTGTCTCGTTTTGAGACCCTCTTCCGAGAGGGATGCCCTTCGCGAAGATCAAGGGCATTCGCAAAGGAAGGGGATTCCCAAGAGAACCCAGGCAGCCGCAGAGCACTTATGCTTCGTGAAACACCCAACCCATACTAGTGATCCCTATGGTAAGGCAGGATCACTACACATCGCGAAGCACACTCCTTCGCAGGACCCTTCTTCGCGAGGCACCCCCTCTTCGCGAGGCAGTGCTCCGTGAACAATGTTCCACTTCACGAAGCACCTTCCACTAACACCTACGCCCCATGCTAAGGTGAAGGCACTCCACTTCGTGAAGCACACTCCTTTGCATAGCAATTCCTCTTCCCGTGCGACCCTCTAGGTTTGCACAATGTGATTTCAAAGTCCCATGGACAATACCACTCGTATCGTTTCTTCGCCTAATGCCTCTTCGCATAGGCACACTAACGGCTATTGATTCTTCTCATAGCCACGCTAACGTGGACCCCTTGATGGTTCGCTCCACAACCCCCCTTGACCATGGCCTTACTGGTACCTTCCCTTCCCCAAGGACCAGAGGGTACTGGTTATGTAAGTCCTAGGGGTGCGGAGTGAACCCACCTCGTCCGAGCTGCAGGACGTTAAACTGCCAAGAACCACATCCTCAACACATGACGTTAAACTGTGACCCTACCTCATGCCTCTCAAGAAGGGTCCCCCCATCTCGAACATTTTTTACGCCACACGTCTGAATGAGAGTGGAATCACCCATCCACAAGGGGTGATATCCTCCTTATTGGAGTGGTGTATGTTCTTAGGAGAAGGGTGACCCTATTTCCCCAACGGATGGCTGCAGCTTTGCATCTCCGTACTTCACCACTACCAAGGTCAGTGGAGGGCGTGATAGGGAATGAGGCACCTCCCATCATCGGTCCCAAACCCCTCTTTTGCTGCGCTTTGTCGCACTATGGGCCTCCATTCTTGAGTAAGTCCCAACACCATGGGCCGCCTAATGCATAGGCCCCACTTCGCTTCTCACGGATGCACCCTTCGCGACGTGATCGTCCGGTACTTGCAACCTCTTGTTTCTCACACCGAGCATGACACACGTGGGCATAGAGTGAGCACCGACCCTTACCCCCACCCCTAGTGAACTACGAGGACTTTGATCCATGTCATGGCAGGGTACATAGGAAGCCTCCATGAGGTTCAAGCCACATTTCTCGGTTGTTCATTCACGTCGAGTTTTTCCCCCCGTCCAGCATGACGTTAAACTGTATGCCCCCGTCCAGCATGACGTTAAACTGTATGCCCCCCGTCCAGCATGTCGTTAAACTGTATGCCCCCTTTTCCCGCATGACATTAAACTACACACCCATTCCCACCTGAACTATGAGGTCTTTGATCCATGTCAAGGCATGGTACGTAGGAAACCTCCCCGAGGTTCAAGCCCACCACTCATTGGAACAAGGTCCATCTTCACATCGGTTCGCCGACAAAGCCCCATATGAACTACGCGGTCTTTGGTCCAAGTCAAGGCATGGTATGTAGGAAGACTCTATGAGGTTCAAGCCCACCTATCATTCATTCACGCCGGGTCCCATCCCTGTCCAGCATGACATTAAACTGCATCCCGGTCCGATGACAAGTTTTTGTGACTCATCCATTCCGAACTACGAGGACTTTGATCCATGTCAAGGAATGGTACGTAGGAAGCCTTCACAAGGTTCAAGCCCACCACAAGTGGACCCCCGGGTACACCTTCATGTCGGTTCGCCGACGAATCCCCTTCCGAACTACGAGGTCTTTGATCCATGTCAAGGCATGGTACATAGGAAGCCTCTATGAGGTTCAAACCCAACATCCGGTCATTCTGACCTCATTCACATCGGTTCACCCCCATCACGCATGACGTTAAACTATATTCCACAACTCGAACTAAGAAGAAATTTATCTATGTCAAGGAATGGTACGTAGGAAGCCTCCCCGAGGTTCAAGCCTAACAATAATTGGCCCAAACCGTCTCCTTGTCGGTGTGCCAAGCCCCCATTTTCACCCGAACTACGAGGACTTTTATCCATGTCAAGGCATGGTACGTAGGAAGCCTCCCCGAGGTTCAAGACCATCTCCCATCGGACCAAGGTCCCTCATTTACATTGGCCCGCCGACACCCACTGCCCGTCGTTTATTCACGTCAGGATTCACTATCATTTCGCATGACGTTAAACTGTATTCCATCAATCCTTTGAACTACAAGGACTTTGATCCATGTCAAGGCATGGTACGTAAGAAACCTTCCCGAGGTTCAAGCCCACCACCAGTGGACCCACAGGTCTACTTTCATGTCGGTTCACCAATGAAACCCTTTGAACTACGAGGTCTTTGACCAATGCCAAGGCATGGTACTTAGGAAGCCTTCCAGAGGCTCAAGTCCACCACTCATCGGACCAAGGTCCACTTTCACGTCGGTGCGCAGACAATGCCCATCGGACCAAGGTCCACCTTCATGATGGTTCACTGACGACATTCATCGGGCCAAGTTCCACCTTCACGTCGGTTCACCGGCACCATTCTGAACTACGCGGACTTTGATTCCCTGCCACTGCGATACGCCGGAAGCCTCTCCAAGGCTCAAGCCCAACCTCACAGTCGCCCCTGCGATGGTCCCATTTCACTCCCCCTCCACCCCATTCATCCACCTATCACCCATCCCGATTCTGGACCGGACCGTCATATCTCGGTGAGACTATGTCGGTATGCTCCTCTTCACAGCCGCCCATGGGCTGGCCCCTGTATCAGCATCCCTTCAAGGGGAATCCATCAATCCGATCTATCCTAGCTAATGCTTTGATCGGGATGATCCATCTCCGATGGACGTTAAACTCGCGGCATACCCTATGCTAAACACAGGAAGCTGAAGAAAACCTCAGATATGTGTCTATGGAATATAAATCCCCGTGTTCGATGTGGGATGCCTCGGGCTTCCACACCCTCGAGAAGCCCTGTGACCGGTGATAATAGAAAGACATGCCAGGTTCCCCAGCATCCAGACACGCTACTGATGCCTCAACGTGACTACTCCCCTGACTGAAGGTTGCTTCCCTAACTGGACCCTTTGGAATGTCCCGACAGAAGCAGTGTAATTAACCAGTGTCCATGGAAACATGGCACTGGGAAGAGTTTCACGAACTACGTATTAAATCAATGAGGGAGACCCGGACTAGGTGATGAGTTCTGAGGAGGAATCCCCAGAAGGAAGAACCGACATCCCATCATCCCGTTTCTATCAAAGAGCAGATGTCCCTGAACAAGGAGTGAATGCCGCCCGCATTTGGAAAGCGGGAATGCGGGGTAACAAGCGACGCACATCCTCCTCTGCAGACAGACGGATGCGCGCGCCCCGACAAAAGCGTCAGAAACAGAAATGGTGAACCCGAAGTGAAATTATTCTCCTCAATATGGAGATTAGTAGCGTTCGAGACACCAGTAGATTGACGTTTCACCGGATCCATATATTCGGTTCCTGGTCCCGCCAAGAAAATAGCGGGCCTGTCGTAAAACTCACCGTAATTCGGGGAAGTAGCACGTGGGACACTCCGTTCTGCAACGTGTTGGTGTGGATCCTTATTACAGAGGTGGAGAATGGAAGGACGCTGGGGAACTGGCTATCAATCCTTTTCCTCTCAGTGCTAATGATTTGATCCCTTCGTTTCTCAGGAACCAGGCCGCTGTTACAGAGACGCGATCACCGCCCGCTAGCCTACGCATGGGCAGAGGCAACATCGCCACAACCACCCCACATGGTGCCGCTACCGCCACGACGGCCGCCCCATCGCTGAATACGGGGTGCCCACGTTGCCTTTCCCCATCAGAGGTCATCCAGCGAAGGGTGATCAATAACCTCGTGCGCTGGTTCGAGGAGGAAGGGGTCATCCCAACTCGGGATATGGCCCGCCTGGACCTCGAGGCGTCCAGGCCCCGTCGTCAACGCCGCCCTAACAGGCCGCGCAGGGAGCCCCTGCTCCCTAACCCAATGTTCAACCATTTCGGGAGCCTATCCCCGGAACGCCTTGACGACTCCTCGCCTTACGCTGATGTGGCGGGCGCCGTCTAGCTCAGCCCGCTCAGGGTCCCAACCCAAGGGCTCCAGGTGAGATCTCCCGCCCGGCTGCGTCAGCACCGTCTTCCGGCTCCATAGGATGAGCAGGCAGGCCATGCCCCTACACCACTTGCACCAGCTTGCCCAGGCATGTCGACGTCGATAGCTACAGTGGTCCGAGTCACCGCCGACGTGCATCATGAAGCCCCTGCATACACTGAGTAGGGGCAGTCATTTACCCAACCTGGATCGAGACCCCAACCTCCCCGCGAGCAGGCTGGGTTGGCTCTCCGGGTTGCAGGCCCAAGTGGTGATCACTGCGAACTTACCCGCGGTGATGTCACCCCGTACGGAGGTCCTCACCTTACCACTACTCCACAGAGCGTGAGCCTTCCCCACTCTGAAGTTCGTCATGGAGGAATGCCTCATGCTACCCCCATCCCGAAGGACGACCTGCCCCACGGCAGTGATGCTCAGCGCGGAAATCGTTCCCGTGCCAACTATACACGGTATGGAGTCCATCCTCCTGCCCCCGACCGCCGATATGAAGGCACCGTCCATCCGGTCCTTCTCCAACGTGGGGCCCTCCCTACGTCCTCTCTACAACCGGAGAAGGTCCTCCTCGCCCCAGCAACTCGAGGAGTGAAGGTCAGCCTCGCTCCGCCCGTAGAGACCATGGAGGTCCTCCCCTTGCTCCTGCCAATTCCAACAGAGGCTCCGCCTACATGGGTTTTGTTCATGGAGGTCCTCCCCATGTACCCTTCGACAATTTCCCCGGTTCCCCTCGCACCTTGGACATCTCGAGTGGGGGCCCTCTCCACCACGGCGCCAGCACCACCCCGAGACTGCCTGATAGGGATCAACCTTGTCCCGAAGAGCCACCCCGGGGCAGGAGAGCAGGTCGTCGCCGCCACAAGAAGAATCCTGGGAAGGCCCGGGTAGAGATCAAACCTGCCCGCTTCTCCGACTCTGAAGCGGAATGCGATTCAGTGATGGAACCTTCTCCACGCTCCTCCGTATCAAGGACTGGGGCAGGAACCAGATGCGTTAGCCTCATTCTCCCGGAATTTGAGGTCCACCAGATTCCCATCTCTCTCCGCAGGTATATCCAGGAGGAAGAAATCATGAGAATTCCGCAGTTCCCGACCGCGCAATCACTGCCATTGTCACCAGAGGCACCCTCTACCTCTACCAGGGATCACATAGAGCTATTTTGGGGGCCAACGGCGGTAGAGTGACGACATGACCTGTCACCGGTAGTCGCAATTCCTGTGCCGGAAGCTGTGGCTTCAGCCCGTCGTACCGTGACATCGTGGCCAGGTCACCTCACTCTTCGGAGGATGGCCCAGAGTTCAGAGGCTAGTCAGATCGTTCACCGTATTCCCCACCACCAAGCATGCTATCCCAGAGGTCCGCCTCGGTACCGCTACCGGTCCCTCAGCCGCCCCCGGTTGACGAGTGGGGCAACACAGGGACAGACCCTGAGTCAGAGCCCAGGAGCTTCTGCAGTATTCTTGCAGCGGATTACTTCCCGGAGAAGTTCTGGCCAACGGCGGCGCTGAATTTTCGCATACTAGAGTCTCTTTCCCCTGAAGAAGTGGGGTGATTTTTTCAAACCCTATGGGAGACACACTTCCGCCTCCGTTACGAATGGGTTGTGTACCCCAAAAGTCGAGATCACTTCAAAGAAATCGGTGAGCAGTGCCGCCTGATCGATGCGACCGCACTTCTTGTGGCCCAGCACCCTGAGTCGCCAGGCCGCCAGAGCGCCCTTCAACGGAAATGCGTTCAGAGTTTTAAAGGACTCTGCAGAATTTTCAGGGAAGCCACCCCCCATGTGCGTGTCCGTGGTTGGGGACACTATGCCACTCTCCTCTTCGACCCTATCCGAGGGCAACCTGATTCTCTATGTGACATCGAGGAAATGCCCTCGAGAGGGGTCGCGGTCCACATGGCTAAAATCATGGAAAATAAAGACGATCTCAAATTCCTTGATGGAGACTTACCCCCCGAGGGTGTACCGCCACTGCTGGACCCCTCGGGGAGGGTTACCCGTCAGCAGGGGAACCTGCTAGGGCTCCCCATACCCACCGAGTCGCTGGTACTCAGTCGAAACACCGGAAAGTGTAAGAAGCAGGTCGGAACTGTCAATCACTCTGACCCGTCTGCCTCTGCACAGAAAACGGAAGAGGATCCTGAGAAGGCCACGTTACGCCAGCAGCTTATTGAGCAGAAGAGGCTGGTTAACGAACTCTTGGCTGAGCGCACCGCAGAGCGGCGACCCGACTATGGTGATCCCAGGCCGGGGCAGTAGGGGCATGAACAATTTCCCCCCGGTGAGATGCCTCCGGGAAACCCTGATCATGTTACTGCCGCAAACAGGGAGGAAGCCAAAACGTATGGCAAAAGGGTGTGATACGTCTCGCCAAACCCCCCCGAGCGGTGGGGCAATCTGAAGAACCTAGTCTGGGTTCCCCCAGTCGCCCTGCAGGTCATTCCGCCAGTTGATCCATGAGTAGCCAAAGCCATCTACCGTGTTGAAGAACCTGGAAACGCACTTGTCGTTAGGGATCCCCGTCAAGACAGGGACCCCCACACGGATGATCTTATTGCGGCACTCACAGCCCACCTTGAAGCGTTGGAAACGTGGCAGGTGGAGGTCCCACCGGATGGAAAGCCTTATCCCGCGTGGGTGGATGATATGCCCACACCCTCGGGTTTTGGGAACCCCACTTTCTTTCCCTTCAACGGGACAGGTGACCCACCCCAGCACTTGGCTCATTTCTCTTCCAAGTGTGGCCCCAGGCTGGGGACCCCGGCTCAGCAAGAAGCCGCCAAACTCCGATGTTTTGTACAGACATTGGAAGGTCCGGAATTCGTCTGGTACAACCAGCTCCCTATCGGATCGGTGACCGGTTGGGAGGATCTTAGCCAACAGTTCTTATACAAGTTCAGCTCTACCGCGCGGAAGACCAGCATTGCAGAACTCTTCAAGTGCAAGCAGTGGCCTGATGAGCGAGTCGCAGATTTCGTCGCCCGGTGGAAGGGACATGCGTATTCCCTCGATATGCCGCTGACTTAGGAGAAATTACTGACGATGTGTGTAGAGAACGTCAAGATAGAGCTGGTACCCTCCCTGATCACCCAGAACTAACCTGGAGGGTTCAGATATTTCTGAGATAAGGCTCAGCGCCTCGAGGAAGCACTGCAACAGGCTAGTCAGGCACGTTTGTTGCCCCCTATGATCCCAGCCAAGAAGACTGCTAGGGCTGAACCTGCCGTGGTGGCCCAAATAGAAGCCCCGAGACAACTGGAGTTACTACAAGCGGCACCACCCCAGCAACCCCACAGAGGTCCTCCACCTCAAGCACATGCTCCTGCCCAGCAACGACCTTCTCAGAACCGACAGGTTCCCCCGCGCAATGCGCCACCGCCACCTAGGAGAGACAATCAGGCACTGCCTCCTCGGCAGGCCCCTCCATCCCCTCGTCAGGGCCAGGCCCCTAAGGCCCCCTATCCGGAAAGAAGGCACCAGACTTATTCGTTCAACGAAAGTCAAGTCCCTGGCTATTTCCGAAGTGCTCTTGAGCAAGGTATTGTCCGTCTGCCTGAGTGTAGAAGGTCGGTAGAGGCGAACCTCACCGATCACCCCAACTATTGCCCTTATCACCGGATTCTGGGGCACACCCTTAAGAAATGCTATGTGTTTAAAGACTGGCTTCAAGACCAGGTCAACAAAAACATAGTCAAGATGGGCCCAACACCAGCGCAAGTGGCAGGTGTCTTTGCATGATCAGAGATTGGCAGCGACAGCGAAGGCGAGTGGCAGCAGGTCCCCAGCCTAGGATCCCGAAAATAAGACGACTGGATGGATCAAAAAACCGTCGTCTGTGCCCATGGTATCATCCGGGAACGCCTGAAGCAGCTAGAACCTTCAGAATAAGTAGCTGGTGCCTCTGCATCGTCTTCACAGTCGACCTCTTCCCAAAAGGGCAAGCAGCGAAGATGCAAGAAGAAGCAACGCGCACCGCCAGTGCCGTCGTCATCCCGCACTCTCGGCGACTTTTTGCCCCCTGAAATGGGGATTCTTCCCAGAATCCGCCCAGTGGTGGATGAATCCTCGAGTGACAGCCCGGGGTACGCTTCGGTTAACACCGTGGAGCTGGTAAAGCCCTATATGACTCCCGACGAGGGGGAGCACCAGGCAAACCTCCCCAACGTTCCCAGCCGACGTCAACGTCAGCGGAATCGAAACCGCGCCAGTCATCGAGGTACGTCGGCAGGCACTTTTGGCCAAACCGTGCATGCTACTGAGACCAGGCAGTAGGCTCAGCGCAGATCTCAGCACGCGCAACCCCATCTAACGCCCTCAGATCTACCTCCGCCGCCGTTCGTGCTACTGGATCAGGAAGAGCTGCCTCGTTCGTATCACAGTCAGTCTTGCCCGGCTACTGGCCAGCCTACACATTCCAATCCTAGTCCGGTGACTACTATCCAGTCTTCAACTAGTAGGCATCAGGATGTACCCATTACTAGCCGATCGCTGGTTCAACTAGCAGGACCCGCTATGCCTCCAAGTGCCGAACGACCTCCTGTAAGCAGAGGTTCGCATTTGGCACGAAATTATGATGTTCTGAAGCACCAAGCCGGCATTCCGGCGAAGCTTTCTATCCTTGAGGCCCTTCGCCTGTCATCCGAAATGGTTGAGGCACTTGCTGAGGCCCTAAGGATCCCCCTCCAGTTCGAGACAGAGGTAGCAGCTGCAGATGCCTTCCATACCGAGACGATTGAAAACGCCGAATGCCAGGCGGTTATCTCGTTCTCCGGTGAAGATTAGAACCCTCCTATACAGGCTCACATTCGCCCGCTGTACATCACTGGACACTTCAATGGTGTGGAAGTCCACCGCTGCCTCGTTGACACGGGTTCCAGAATCAATCTAATTCCGACCCGGATGTTGCGAAAGCTGGGTCTGTCTGAAGGTGATTTAACTCCCTCTGACCTCATAATCCAGGGGTATGACAAGACCGACCAAACCCCAGTCGGTAAGATCCGATTGAAGACTCATTTCAGTGGCTTAATTTCTAACACCGAGTTTATGGTCGTCTCTCAATACACCACCTACAACGCATTGATGGGTAGGTCATGGCTCCATCTGCATGCAGCGGTCCCTTCATCGTATCACCAGTGTCTCAGGTACTCGATCAACGGTCGAGTAGGAATGCTCCAAGGAGATGCATCCCCTTTCGCTTCTTGTGAGGCCCGCTATCTGGTTGCGGGTTATTACAAAAGTAAGGATAAACACATCCTAGTAAGTGAGGATGAACCCGCCCCGACCACAAGTGATCTCTGAGAAAGCATGTTTGTCGCCTACGTCCTCCCAATCCACCAGTTGGAGGCCACGACCCTGGACATGGGGCAATGTTTTGTTGTTTCGGGTACGCAAGGAAGGCATGTTCCCGTGTCCATGCGATGGCGTAAAATAACATCGTACTCCTATATAAACCAGGCTCAGGTGATCCCGGAACCTCCTACCCCTGTACGGTACCAAGACGTCAATCTTATGACAACGGCGGTGTGCTATACGTGTCTCTTCCGCCGGGATGGAATCAACCGACTCAGGACGACACATCACTAGTGCTTTGATATCATCAAACGGGGCCCCTTAGGCCGAAGGCCAGATGGGATAGGGTCGACTGCCCTCATTTCTATGGTCTCAATGGAATGTGAGTCTCCCGATGTGATGACCGCTGCTGCCCGAGCCGGTACCAGCTGCCCCTCGGATCTTGCTAGCGCAGAAGTATCTTCCGTCACGGGAAGTCCCCCCGTGGGTGGGGAGGAAGACCTAGAGGATGCTCCCCCGCCTTTGAAGAAGGAATCTCTACCACGGTTGATGAACTGGTACCGGTGAACCTTGGTAGTGAGGAAGATCTGAAACGTACATTGATCAGTGCATCCATGTCCCCCGAGGAGCAGCAGCAGTACGTAGACTTCCTCAAACAGCACCGTGATGTGTTTTCTTGGAGTTACAATGAGATGCCAGGGATAGATCCCCAGGTAGCCGTTCAACGTCTGGGCCTCCCGGCAAAACATCGTGGGTTTAAGCAGCCCCCAGGAAAATGCACCCTTCTCATGGTGCTATGGTTGAGGCCGAAGATGACAAGATTATTAGAGCCAACTTTGTTAAAGAAGTCCAGTACCCCAAATGTCTTGCCAACATTGTGCCATTCAGGAAGAAGAATGGGCAGATCAGAGTCTGCATCGACTTCCGTGATCTTAATCGTCACTGCCCAAAGGATGACTTCCCACTCCCGGTGATGGAGTTGTTGATTGATGCCACGGCCGAGTTCCAAGCCCTCTCTTTCATGGATGGATATTCCAGGTACAACCAGATCCGTATGGCCCCCGAAGACGAGGAGTCCACTACCTTCAGGGCTCCCCAAGGTACATTTTTCTACCAGGTTATGCCATTCGGCTTGAAAATGCAGGTGCCACTTATCAGAGGTCCATGCATCGCATATTCATACCGATCCTCGGGACATTGGTGGAATGCTATGTGGAAGACCTCGTAGTCAAATCGTGTCAGTGCCAGGACCATCTCAAAGCCCTCGAGAAAAAGTGTTCGGTTTCCTCCGTTCCCGTCACCTGAAAATGAACCCGTTGAAGTGTGCCTTTGGGGTCACCTCTGGGAAGTTTCTAGGCTTTTTTGTTAGATACCGAGGTATCGAGATCGACCCGGAGAAGATCAAGGCCATCAGAAAAATGCCTCCCCCGAGCAACATTCGTGAGCTTCGAGGCCTTCAAGGCCACTTAGCCTATATACGTCGATTCATCGCGAATCTGGCCAGAAAGTGTAAGCCCTTTTCCCGGCTCATGAGGAAGGGCGCCGCTTATGAATGGGATGAGGAGTGTCGGACCGCCTTCTAGGAAATCAAGCAGTATCTGCTCCAACCTCCAGTCTTGATGTTGCCCGTCTCCGGAAAGCCGCTGGTCCTTTACGTGACCGCCCTGGAGAGATCCCTCAGTGTGCTGCTTACCTTGAAGAATAACGAGGGTACTGAGAACAATCTCTACTATCTCAGCTGCATGCTTCTCGATATGGAGGTCAGATACTCCCCTATCAAAAAGAGCTTCCTTGCACTCGTATTTTCCATGCAGAAGTTGCGACATTACCTGCAGCACCATGAGGTGCAATTGGTCTCCCGGGTAGACCCACTTAAGTACATCTTGAACCGCCCCATGCTGACTGGCCGACTAGCACGGTGGGTAGTGATTCTCCAGTAGTTTGATATCTGGTTTGTACCTCATAAGGCCATTAAGGGACAGTCGTTGGCAGAATTTTTAGCTGCCCATCCAACCTCCGCGGATCAATCCCTGGACCTGGATTTCCCTAATGAGAATATCCTCTCAGTCGATCATGTTGTCCCGTGTTGGAAAATGCATTTCGACAGCGTCTCCTGGAGCCCCACCGGTAGGAGACTCAATCATCCCAAGCTCAATAGAGTGGGCCTGGGTATTGTCTTCATTACCCCGGCACAGGCCGTCCTGCCATACTCGTTCCTGTTGTCAGAAGGCTATACAAACAATGAGGCAGAATACCAGGCTCTCATCACTGGCCTCGAGTTGGCCCTTGAGATCCATGTGCCCCATCTACATGTGAAGGTAGATTCCGAGCTGGTAATCAAAATGGTTAATAGCGACTACGTCATCAGGAAGCTGGAGTTTGCACCATTACTGGAGTACACCCTCCACCTAATGGCCCAGTTCTCTTCTCGACCAGAGGTTACCCATGTCCCATGGTCACAGAACGGCCAGGAAGACGCCCTGGCCGGCTTGGCCGCATCGCTCGAAGAACCCGAGCAAGATGATTTGATCATACATGTGGCACACTGGAGTGTCATTGCCCCCGTCACCCAAGAGGACAATGATGGACTGCGGGTAAGTCATCTCACTACCGGACCCTCTACGTCCGGGGTCCCGGGTCCATCAGATGCAGTGATTGAAGCCACTCATGACTGGAGGGAACCTTTTGTCGAGTATCTCCAAAATGGTCGCCTCCCGGACGATCAGGCCGAGCGCGAGCGAATCCGAAGCCGTGCGCTACAATTTACCCTCCAGAGCAGCCATAGTTTTGAACAGATCCCTTATAAGTGGAGTTTTGATGGTGTCCTCCTCTGTTTCATCCAAGGAGTAGATATAACTCAAGTTATGCAAGAGGTTCATGCCGGTTCCTATGGCGCCAATCAAGCTGGGCCGAAGCTATCCCATCAAATCCAGAGGTTAGGGTACTTTTAGCCCTCTATGATCCATGATTGTATTGGGTATGCCAAGAGATGCCACGCGTTCCAAGTTCACGCCAACTTCCTGCATCCGCCGCCGGAGCCTCTCCACCCCACCAAGTACTCTTGGCCATTTTCGGTATGGGGGCTTGATGTAGTGGGACCGTATCCACCGACAACAGCCCGCCAGTGTAGGTTCATCCTGACTGCTACAGATTTCTTCTCCAAGTGGATATAAGCACTTCTGCTCAAAGTGGTCAAGGCCCGTTCCATCGTTGACTTTGTGAGCTCCAATATTATCCACCGGTTTGGAGTCCCTCACGACGTCCTCACCGATAACGGCACCAACTTTCGAGCGACTGAACAAAAGAAATTTTATGGAAAGTACGACATCCGGTCGAACCATACCTCCTGCTATTACGCACAGGCAAATGGACAGATCGAGGCGTTCAACAAGACCCTCTATAACATTTTGCAAAAGATGGTTGATCAGAACATGAAATGTGGGCCTGACAAGCTCCCCAATACCCTCTGGGCTTACCGGACGAAGACTCGCAACTCTACCCAGGTGACCCCATATTCCCTGGTGTATGGAGCTGAGGCCGTCCTACCCATTGAGATCCAACTGCCGTCGTTACGCATTGCATTTTATGATCACCAGACATCAGATGAGGTAGCCGAGATCCGTCTGGCGGAATTGGAAGCAATGGACAAGAACCGACATTGTGCCCTACACAATCTGGAAAGGCTTCAAGATAAGATAGCGAGGGCCTTCAACAAGAAGGTTCATCTCCGTTCTTTTCTATAGGGCGACCTGGTACTGGCCCTTCGAGCGCCAATGATTCCCTGTAGGAAACTGCCCAAATTAGAACCCAAATGGGAAGGGCCTTATATCATTCATAAGGTTTACCCCAATGCAGCATATTCCTTGGTGACCACGGATGGAGAGCGTATAACCCCTCCCACTAATGCCAAGTTCCTCAAGCGATACTTTGCCTAGGGCAAAAAAGGTCCTTCACGACCCTAAACTGCGAGATGGTCCCGCACGACCCTAAACTGCATCCCCTTCCTTACTGCAAGACGTTAAACTAAAATCCAGTCAAGCCTTCCTGAGCGAGGCTCAGCCTCAGGCCCCTTGGCCTCCTCGGGCCTCAAGGCCCCCCGCCCTTCCTGCAAGACATTAAACTGCAAGACAGTTAGGCCTTCCTGACCGAGGCTCAGTCTCAGGCCCCATGGCCTCCATGGGCCCCTGGACCCCCGTCTTCACCGCGAGACGTTAAACCACAAGCTGGCCAGGTCTCCCTGACCACGGTTCGGCCCTAGGCCCCTTGTTTTTTCCCCGACTTAGCCTCTTACAGGATCGTACGGTGTGGTGTAGGACTACGTCCTCATTCACGTCAGATTACTTGCCGCACCGTACACATCCCCAAATGATATGCTCCCCGTCCCGCATGACGTTAAACTGCATTTCAAGAACTACGTGTGGCTTGATTCCCATCTACATGGGATACATAGGAACGCTCGGGCGCCTCGTCTTGAGCCCAGCCCCAAGCTTTTCTCTTCCACCATACCCCATGGGAATAGTTTCCTTGGAGGATCTTTGTGTAGCAGGGAGTAGGCTTTCGTAGCCCCACTCATAGAACCCTGCTCACACAAGGATTGTAAGGGTCGCACCATGTGCCCACTCCCGTTCTTCTATCCTCCCACGTCCTCACCGCACAACGCTAAACTGCATGGAGTTCATGAACTACGTATGGCTTGATTCTCATTCTCATGAGATACGTAGGAACGCCTGGGCATTTTGTCCGATGGACCACCCCAAAAGACAAAATCTGCCCCTCGGGTCAAGACATGGCAGGGTACACACTTTTTCCCAAACTCATATCGAGCAGGGCTCGACCCGGCTACACATCCCCCCCGAGAGATGTCTGCCTCTTTCGTGGATGGATACAGCTATGCTTCACCCACTCCTTGACTGGGATTCCATCGTTTTTACACACATAGAGGGACCCCCAAGAACGGCCTGGATACTACACCCAAGGGCTCTCCTACCGTTACGGGCCAACGCACCCAAGGGTTTTCGAGCAACACGCCGATACTTGTCCCGCGTTGCGAATTTGGTCTGCGGTCGACACTCATTTTCTGCTCCCATATCGGGTCACCATAGGAACGATGTGTTTCGATCATGGTCAACAGTGTCCCGGATCTTCGGGTCCACCCCAAGATGTCCCAGACATCGAGTGCAGTGATTTGTTTTTCCCCATCCCGAAGTGACAAACATCCCCCCCGGGTGGTGCTAGCAATCGGGCCCACAATCCTGATTCCCCATCGGGGTGTACGGTGTGATGTGTGACTACATCCTCATTCACGTCGGGATCATGTACTGTGTCGTACACCTTCCCTTACGAGGCCCAGCCTTAGGCCCCTTGGCCTCCTCGGGTCCCCGACCCCCGTCCTCATGTAAGACGTTAAACTGTAAACCAGTCAGGCATTCCTGACTGATGCCTGACCTTAGCCCCTTGGCCTTTCCGGGCCACGGCCCAGGTCCCCTCTTACCCAGGGTGTACGGTGTGATGTAGGACTATGTCCTTATTCACGTTGGGATCATGTACCATGCCGTACGCCCTCCCTTTACAAGGCCCGGCCTTAGGCCCCTTGGCCTTCTTGGGTCCCCGACCATCGTCCTCATTGCAAGACGTTAAACTACAAGCAGGTCAAGCCTTCCTAACCAATGCCTAACCATTAGGCCCCTTGGCCTTTCCGGGCCACGGCCCAGGTCCTCCCTTATAGGATTGTATGGTGTGGTGTGGGACTACGTCCTCATTCATGTCGGCTTCTTCGCCATACCATACACCTCCCTTGTTTAGGGGTATATTACTCCCCTCCTCGTCTTGTATGACCTTAAACTACATTTGGAGAACTACGTGTGGATTGATTCCCATTCTCATGGGATACGTAGGACCACCTGAATGTCTAGTATTCGGGTCCAAACCCATCCCTCGGGAATCATCATCCCATATTGGCCCCTTGGCCTACCCTCCCTCCATTAGGGGATTATATGGTGTGGTGTGGGATTACGTCCTCATTCGCGTCGGTCTAGTAATGACAACGCCATATACCTATCTCTACTGAGCTATTTCGTCGATCCCTTTTCGGCAGTCCACCGATTTGCCGAGGAGTACTCTGGTTTATTACCCGGAATGCCAAGCTTTACTCGAACACGTCCACACCCGCTTTCCAGGCTTTGTGTATCCCTGCATCAGGGCTTTCATCATCCTTCACACCCGGAGGGAACCCCATGAACGACATGGATACTACGCCCAATGGCTCTCCTACCGTTATGGGCCAACGCCCCCGAGGGTTTCGGACAACGAATCGATATAATCCCGCGTTGCGAATATGGTCAGCGGTCAATGCTCGTTTGTTGTTCCCACCTTAGTCTAACGCGATATGGATGCTGTTTTGCGAACACGGTCAACCGTTTTCCTCTCTCGCCACACCAACCCATTAGGCCCAAAATGTCGGGTGCACAATTCATGCCCTTCATCACTTCACCGTGTCCAAGTGGAGTCTCAGAACTTTTGGTACTTTTCCTCCATGCACGTCTGCGCATTAAGGGAAGAAGTCGTGTCGAAGGTGTCCATCAGGGCTCTCTACCAACTCCCATTTGAGTCACCCAATGTATTTCAATGAGGATACCCCCCTTGTTTCCCACACCGAGTTTAACTCACGTGGGCTTACGAATCGGGTTGACATCTGTGCTTACTCGGGAATTTGTCACCATTCACGGTCCGAGCTCTATGACCATAAACTAAGATCCTCTCAGAACTACGTTCAGCTTGATTCCCATCCTAATGGGATATGTAGGAATTCCCAGACTTCTTGTCTTTGGGTCCAGCTTGAGTTCAGCTAATTCACCTCTCTGGTCCTGCCTTCAGGACCCCGACTACGGGACCGCGTAGCTTAGTGCAGGATTATGTCCTCATTCACGTCAGGTTTGGAATGGCTGCACCACGCGCACCCCCGTTCTGAGGGTTATCCCTCTTATTCCTTGTCCAGCACGACATTAAAAGGCACCGTTTAGAACTACGTGTGGCTTGATACCCATCTTCATGGGATATGTAGGACTGCCCGGACGCCCTATCATCGGGTACAACCCATTTGGGGAACCAGCCTGCCCCTGTTTCACCTCTTACCTCTATATAGGCCCCTCGGCCTAAGGTCTCCCTCTTCGATTGGCATATGATTTGATGTGGGATCATGTCTCCGTCAATTGTGTTTTATAAACACTGCACACATTTCCCACCTAGCATCGTCTCTGCTACGTCTGCGGTACATGACGATAAAATGCATGCATGGTGCTATCATACGACCATAAACTGTGATATTATCGTCCTGGCCGCACGACGAAAAACGGCACTGCATTGTGGTGACCTCATTGTAGAGGACATCAACTTGGGTATTGGTCACATGCCATGCCATTTTTCAACGCCCATTACAGCTTGATCTTCGTGGAGACACCACGATCTACTACTCTAGGCCTGTCGCTTCACAAAAAAAAACCATTCACCTTAAAGAACAAACAAGACTTATCAAATTCCGATTCTTTTAGTGCAAGGGCCACGACCACACTCCCCCTTTTACCCTGTCACTGGTACCTTACTGTGCCACCCTCAAGAACTACGTATGGCATGATTCTCATTCTTATGAGATACGTAGGGGCGCCCGGGCACTTACCCGCGGGCCCAGCCTATCCTTTGTGATTGGTCCCTCGACTCGAGCATTTCCTCAGAGAACATGTGGTAAGTAGGGCTTGGTTCCTCCTTCACATCAGGTCTTGATGCCATGCGTCCCCTGCGCCTTTTACCCATTTATGGTCTAAGGACTCTTAAGAACTACGTGAGGCTTGATTCTCATCCTTATGAGATACGTAGGAGCACCCGGACACTTCCCCCCGGGCCCAGCCTAACTTTCTCTTTCAGTCCCTGGACCTAAAACCTCTCCCAAGGAGGTTGTGCAGAGTGATATGGGATTGTGCCCTCATTCACGTCGGGTTGTTCACCGCGCCGTACACACCCCCTATTCCCATTCACGCCTGGTGTTTGAGTTACTCCACCATGTGCCTCTTATGTTTCCTCCCTTCCATGGACCGAATTTTATGACCCTAAACTAAGATCTACCCATGGGAAGGGAATCTACTCCCTCTCTCTAATACGTCTCGTTGTCGTATTCAGATGTGTTTTGACAAAGAGCCCGATGTGTGGGATTTTCATGAGGACATTCCCCTAGTCTAATGACCAAGCTTTGTGAACTTTCTATTTGGATCCTCATACTCCTCCACATCCAAAAGGACCCTCAGACGACATGGATACTATACTTAAGGGCTCTCCATGAATGCTGTACCTAAGGGCCCTCCAATCGTTTCGGCCCAACGTCTCTACAGATATTTGACAACATTTGGGACATGGTCCCGTGTTTCGAACATGGTCACCTATCAACCCTCATTTGTTTGTCCCCATTCTAGGATAACGCGACGGGATGTTGTGTTGCGAACACGGTCAGCAGTCATCCTCCATCGTAACGCCGCCATCATTGTGATCTGAATCTCGAGTGCCATGATTCACACATTTCCACTTCCTCATGTTCAAGTTGAATTCCATCATACTCGGCTCTTTCTCTTCGCGCATCTAGGTGCGCTAAATGATCATGTTAGTGTCATTGGGCCGGTATTCACCAAACTTCCCTCTGCCCTAACCTTCCCCTTTCTATGTCGGGAAATTCCCACCACTACTACTTGTTTCCCACATCGAGCACGACTCACGTGGGCTTAGTAGTTTTGGCAGGTTGTGTACCAACACGGCTAGGCTTCTCATCGTCCCGCATGACGTTAAACTGCACCTGAAGAACTACATATGGCTTGATTCCCATCCTCATGGGGTACGTAGGAACACCCGACCACTCTGCTCCAGGCCCAGCCAAATCCTCACTCTTGGTCCCTCGACCTCAAAAGTTTCCTCCGGGGGTATGTGGTATGATTCAGACTCCAAGTCCTCATTCACGTCGGTTTCATATCTTCCGCGCCACACGCTCCCTGGGATCTTCCCTTTTATTCCGTGTCCTATCATATGACGTTAAACTACAGGAGTCCATGTGTCCTCAACGCATGACACTAATCTACGGTTCTACCCTGAACATGTTCAGGATGCCCCAAGATCCCATTGGGATGTGACAGATCCCCTCGTCAGAGGGGCCTTGTCTGAAAGAAGGAATGATCCATGATCAAACCAATGCACACATATGGTGTACTCCCACCACGGTGGTGTGACTACCTAAGTGTTGGATTCTGTTTGGACAAACCATCACTCCATATTCCATGCGTTTCATACCCCTTATTCGGACCCTCGTCCCCTTTCATGTCTCACGGGACCCCCTAACGGCCTGGTCTCATGCCGCATCGGCTCACCTACCGTCCTGGGCCAACGTTCCGGAGTACCGGTCATTTTTGGAAGGACCCCCTAACAGTATGGATGTATGACCTATGGTCCGCCAACTGTCCTGGGCCAACGTCCCGAAGGATTGATCGACGACATTTGTGACATGGTCCCGTGTTTCGAACATGGTCAGCGGTCGACGCTCATTTGTTGTCCCCATTACAGGATAAAGCAGTAAGGATACCGTTTCTCCTCCAAGGTCAACGATTGTCCCATATTGTCACGCCATCCCCACAGTGTTCCGAATCTTGGGTATCATGATTCACACTTCCCATTATTATCTGTTTGGACCGATTTCAGCACCCCTGGCATTGCCCCGTCCGTGCATAAGAGCACGCTAAAGAAACGGTGATTCAGTTATCCTGAAAGTTCCTTCTCCGATCAAGCCTCCCGTCTTTCAGAAATCCGGATTGGTAATCCAAATCCTGGATGCCCGGAGCATGATCCCCACTCCTATGTTAGGTAGGAGGAGTGGGAAACTATTTCCTGTTTCTCACATCGGGCTCGACCCACGTGGGCTTGGAGAATTTTCTCCAAACGTCCCGCAAACATTGTAGGGATGTAATAAGGCGATTCAAACAGTGGAAATCATGCACGCTACGACATTCAAAATAAATAAAGGAAAGAAATTGAAGAACAAAAGTACCAAAAAAGGGTCTTGGGTTTGTTACAACACCCGGGGGTCGATTCCCCCCATGTATGGGTTGACCCTGTCAAAAGAGCATTGCAGCTTCGCCACCCGTTGGCTTGTGGTATCCAAGGCTTGCTTCCACTTTCTTAGCTCCCTCTCCTCTTCAGCAGCAGCGAGGCGCAGTTCGTCAGTCCTAGCTTTGGCCCTCTCTACGTCAGCTTGAACGACAGCCATCTTTCCAGAGTTCTGCCTCATATGCTCTTCTGCCTCTGCCAGCTGGGCCTTCAACCGTTAGACCAGCTTAGATTGTGCATCAAGAGAGGCTGAAAGCTCGTCTGCCCGGGTCTGCATTTGTTGGACCTCGCCTTCAGCTTCCTGGAGCTTCTTGATGCTGGTCGCCTTCCTCCACTTCCATCCCACGCTGAGCCCACGATCATGCTCCCAGATATTCTCATCCATAAGATCTCGAATGAGTGCGTGAGGACGTTGGGCATCCAATCCCCCAGCACACAGTTCACACAATCGCGAGCGGAGTCAATCCATTTCGGCTAGCCATTGCGCTTGGGGAGTGTCCTTCATAAAGTGCATGATCATTTTCCACGACCGGTGGTGGACTATGTTGCTGTCTTCCTCGTCGGAGGTCGTTTCGTCCCAGTCCGCGCGATTGGCAGGATTGAACGCGGGATATTCCCGCAATAAATCCTCGACATGATCTACATCTGGTGTTTAATCCAGTATGACACCTGGCACCGAAGTAGGCACGACAGGGCTGGGACCGACCGGTTGATCCTCTTCCTCGAATTCCACCTCAATGACTTCGGGTACGGCCCTGCTGGTGGTCTTGCCAGTGATGGGGTGCGCCGCATCTTGAGGAGATGGTGCGAATAGCGCCACCATCACCAACATGCCCCTAGGAGGGATGCCACTATACATCCCGACCAGTCATTCCGTAGAAGCCCATGCCAGTCGAAGAACTGTACGACAGAGAGGGACATAAACGTTAGTTGGCATGGTCTACATGTGAAAACGAGGAGACCGGTAGAGGAGACTTATGGAGATCGACCTTCTGGCGCTTCTCTTGAGCCGGTACTGACGGGACCCCAAGGCGAGGCCCTCCGTATACTGTTGGAAGGTCTGGAGATTCCGAAGGAGCCACCTTGGGTGCTTTGGTCCCACCAGACGCGGAACTAGACACAGCCATAGGCGCGGGTTCTGAAAGTCCCGCATCATCACCCGCCAATGGGCGAGAACGAGGCCTACGAAAAAGTTCCTCGTGCATGGCTCAAACATCGGTGAGAAGTTCATAGTGACCCAAGGACGGATCATAGGGAAAGAAGTTCGGAATGCTCCCCCGAGATCCTCTGTGAATTCGTCATAATTTGAGCCTCGGTCTCCGACCTCGCCCTCCTCGAGCGGGCTCCCTCCTCCAGCCTCTTCCTCTCGAGAGGAGTCCTCTGATTCTTCCGGCAGGGGGAAGCACTCCCTCAGATCGGCAGCCGATAACTGTGGGGGGACCATCTGATTCAACAGTACCCTCTCCCGATCTGTAATTGGGCGAGGGACACCACTAGAGTGGACGTAATCCTCCAGCTCGTCCAGGTATTGTTCTGCCTCTGCCGTAGATGCCATGAATCCATCCCGGACTGGGTTTATGCCTGGAAATTCCAACCCAAGGTGATTCAAGTGCGCCCATATCTCAGGTGGGATGAGGATTTGCCGGTTGACATCCCAAATGTCCCATGATTCCGGGAAGACAACATCCTCTGCCATGTCGATATGACGCAACCGCTTACCCGGAGCCTAAGTGGATATCCTATGAAATCCCCTCAGTAGACGCCCCTTCAGATGGCCTTGATCTTCCCGAATCACCGGATCCACCACTGCTTCCATACCCTTGGCCGGAGCGGGTCTCGCCGCCATGGCAGCCCCGCTACAGTGAGCAGCCCTAGCTGCCCTCCGACCCCGACCTCGGGAAAGGGGAGGCCCACCGTCACCGACCCGGATAGTTGGTTGCTTCAACATCTCCCCTGGATAAGCACCCTCCCAACTGATGGCATACTCCCCCACCAATCTGAAAGCAGTGGTGGATGGAGGCAATGTAATCCACATCTTCCCATCTTCCCATGTGAACATGAGCCACATCATCCTCATCACACATGGATGATCCTCGTAACGCACCTCCTAGTAGACCGGCGGGGTCAGCCGTTGGAGGCACCAGAACTGCCTCACAAACTGATGCGGGCTGTACGGTTCGTAGAGTGGCTCACGATCTATCTATGACACCTAAACTCCACCTCGAAAGGCCAGGAGGTAAGCCCGATGTTCTTCCGTTCCCCGCCCGTCATTTGTAAGTATCCTCATTGGCAACGGGAAGGGGTGGAAGTTAAACTCATCCACCCTCCACACCCGATTCAGCACCATCGGAACAGCTAGCTTGAACGGGAAGCTTCCGACCGCGTTCAGGATAGAGGGGCGGATGTTTGATCCTGGCCGCGAAATGGGGTTTAGATACTCGTAAATCCCCCTGATATGTGCGGCGATCCACCCATACTGGAGGTGGAAGGGCCCGCGTATCCTTGGCGACTTCTTGCCCTTCCTAATATGCCACAGCATTCTGTATAGTTTGGTGGGCATCGGAATCCCCAGATTGATCCGCTGCCCCATGGCCAACATCGACACCATGATAAACGAGATGGGCCATACCCCCATGCATGTATCTCTCACCGGTAGGATCCAGCCACAGATGAGAGCCGTGATGAACGCCGCCAGCCTGACTATCGGCTGTTGTTCAGTGCTGACACTGAAACCCCAAGTCTTCCATTGCCTGTCCTCCATGACCCGCCAATACGAGTTCCCCTTACCCCGTTGGGCCGCCCTCGGACAAGTTTGAGGCCTTGGAGGGAACTCTCTATTCTCTGGGAAATTCAGCAAGTATTTGAACCATCATCTAAAGTGGACATCCCTCACTACCCCGACGAGGGCCCCTTACCCCGTTGGGCTGCCCTCGGACGAGGCTGGTTCACTCCGCACCCCTAGGACTTACATAACCGGTACCCTCTGGTCCTTGGAGAAGGGAAGGTACCACTAAGGCCATGGTCAAGGTGGGTCTTGGAGAGAACCATCAAGGGGTCCACGTTAGCATGGCTATGCGAAGAAGTAATTGCCGTTAGCATGCCTATGTGAAGAGGCATTAGGCGAAGTAATGCTACGAGTGGGTTTGTCCACGGGACTTTGAAATAACATCGTGAAAACCTGGAGGGTCTCACGGGAAGAGTAATTGCTAAGAAAAGGAGTGTGCTTCGCGAATTTGAGTGCCTTGGCCATAGCATAGGGCATAGGTGTGAGTGGACGGTGCTTCGCGAAGTGGAACAGTGTTCACGGAGAACTGCCTCGTGAAGAAGGGGTGCCTCACGAAGCAGGGTCTTTCAAAGAAGTGTGCTTCGCGATGTGTAGAGATCATGCCTTAGCATAGGGATCACTAGTATGAGTTGGGTGTTTCGCGATGCATAAGTGCTCCGTGGATGCCCGGGTTCCCTTGGGAATACCCTTCCTTTGCGAATGACCTTGAGCTTCGTGAAGGGAATCCCTCTCGGAAGAGGGGCTCAAAACGAGACAAAGCAAAGGTGTCTCGCGAAGTAGAAGTACCTCACGGAGCTCATGATTCTCGGGGAAAAGAGTGCATCGCGATTTGAGGGAGGAGAAGACGAAAGGTCGGATTGTCTGTCCCTGGGACTCAGGGGAGTCTGGTATTTATAGGGAAGGGGTGCCATGAAGCAAAACTCGCGCGCCGCCTCAGGTGCTTAACGGCGCGCTCGCGAACGTCAAATGCGTTCGCGGAGCGTTACCGCCTCTGAAGCTTGACGGCGGTCTCACGAACGTCAAATGCGTTCGCCGAGAGTTACCACCTATGGAGCTTCGACGCGGGCTCGCGAACGTCAAATGCGTTCGTGGAGATTTACCGCCTCTGGAGCTTCCCGAGGCTACGATGCTCAGTGCGCTTCGCGGCGGTGCTTCACGTCGGGGCTTTGCGACGGGGCTTCACGAGGCAGCGTGCCGACCTTCTTTTTCATTCCTTTCTTTCGGGCCTTATTTTGGCGCCAACAGGTACCCCACACCACTTTCCCACTGGTTATTGAATACATTTTAGGCATCGAACCAATCTCGCCATTCTCACCGCAGTCCCACTACCAAACCCCGCCCACACACACCTGTGCCATAACCACACCACATTCCCACTTCCAAACCTGCCCCGCACAAACCTAGTCTATAACCGTTTTCCTATCTACAGACACCTGGGCCAAAACCACCACGCGTAACCACACACACAACACTTGGGTCAAAACAACTACTGCCACGCCTGAAGTCACATGAGCCTCATCCCGAAGACCCATGGGAAACAACCTGCCTGCAAACACCTGGGCCAACCACCACAACTACCCTGCTTGAATATTCTTGGTCTAATAATGGAACTCAGGCCATCAAAGTCTGCCTGAAGTGTCTTGGGATATGCTGGAAAGGAAGCATTAAAGAACTAATAACCATCCACACATATGACTGTTGAGAAAACCACCCTCCCCATGAAATGGGCTGTTCGACACTAAATGCTCAATTGGGGTGGGGAACAAACAAGAGGCATAAGAAATACAATATATGTATATGTAACAGGCACTCATCCCAACCTAGGGGATCCAAAACCTATGATCAAACACCCTTGATTCTATTCATTCATAAAGAAAAGCACAACACTCGCAGCCAAGTCACAAATCATCCCCAAAAACCAATTTCCCATTTAAACCATTCTTATATTCATGTTCATGTGATCCCATGTGGATGAAAACTACACTACTGGGCAACAAAAAGGAACAACCACAATACATATAAGAGAAACAACCCAACAACAATTTAAGATTTCACACACGGATCTCTTGTAAAGTTACAACAACAAAAGGGGATTAGTGAGTTCCCTTAAAGTACTGGAACCAAAGAAAACCTCACAAAAGGGATAAGTGAGATCCCTCGATGTGCTGGAACCAAATAAATCCTTGAGACATAGCCCCATGTCCCCAAAAACACGAAACATCCATTTCACAATGATAGAGGATTCCACCCCAATTTGTGATATAAGCAGTACAGCCACAACCCCAAATTCACAACCAGTAACGATGCCAAAACAGAGGATCGCATCCCTGTTCACATCTTCCCATAAGCACCAAGTAGAACTACACACCCACAACCAAACAGAGTGGAAAACGTCCAGTTTCAAGCACATAATTCATTAGGTTGTTCTTTTTGTTCTTAACCGTGGTGGTCACACATATATTCATGTTTTACTGAACATCAATTTAAACCAACTGAGTTTATGAGATTAACAAATTCCTATGCTTCAACAATTTAATCATCACATGATACAAGAGTTAATCAGTGCACAATGAAAGACCACCAACGACCATGATTCTCAGTAGGCATAAATTTTTACAGTTCACAACATATAACAATTAAAAGAGTACAAGAATACATTGATCACACCCCCCTTCATTCCTTAATGGTTCATTCAATATCTTCATTATGTTTGGTTTCATCAATTCCCATATGGAAAAAGCGTACCCACCCAGCATGATACACAGAAAGTACAGTCAAAGGAAAACCCTACTTGATTGATCAAGGATCGAAGTTTTTCTCCACATGCCAGGAACTTGGAAAAGCACAACTTGCAGGGATAAATTCTGTGGACTCCATGAGGTGCAGAAAGCTCTAGCAGAGATGCACACAAGACATAGAAAAATGGGACTCCAGGCGCACTAGTGGGAAGAGGGAAGTAGACCAAAGGAAGAAGAATGAAGAATAAATTCCCGTGCGATATAGAGATAAGATCACATTGTTACGAGATATGGGGATTTGAATGCCTTTAAATTCAGATCCTGGTTCCTCACGCGGTTGGGTGGTTACAAATGATGAAATTAATTATTATTTAATTCTCAATTGAGGAGGTCCCTCATGATTGATTGGTTATTAATTATGGGATTTTAAATGGATTTGAACCACTTGAATAAAGTTTAAAAGCAAAAAAGAGTCATTATAGGAAAAAACCGTAGAAGCAAAATCTGACAAGGCTGGGTGGAACTGATCGGTCACGGGGATCGGTCGCACCGATCGGTCGCCCCGTTCGGTCACTCCGATCGGTCAACCCGCCGATCGGTCACCCTGCCGATCGGTCACCCCGATCAGTCGCACTGATCGGTCGCCCCGATCAGTCGCCCCGCCGATCGGTTCCCCTAATCGGTCACACGCCGAAATGGCGTCCTACCACCGAGACGCCACCCCTAGGATCTGGAATTTGTCAAAGGGATGGACCGTGAGGTTCCAGGTCATCACAATAGTTCCATGATATAATAAGAATATTGAGATGCAATAATAATAATATTAAACACATTTCATATGATAAAGATACATCATATAGATGGGTCACAAATGATATATATATATTACGTGTTGGGATCATAAAAATTATGACCACTACTCAAGTGGTTTTAACATAGTGATCATTGGTAAATGAGATAATGAATATTGACCTAGTATATGAACACCAAATGTTTCTCACATCATTTTTTTCTTGTCATCAAGCATATGTATTATTATCATCAATTGATATAATTTATTTTGTATCACATTTTACCATGTAAATTTATATAATATGTAAACAATTAAAATTATTTTGTGGTGAGGTATCCTGTGATTGGTACTTCATAGGTGGTATGGCATTGATTCAATGATCATGAATGGTTTATTCACATTTCAATGGAAATTTTTATTATGATCTGTTTAACAAGAGAATAGTTCAATTATTTAATCCATATATATGGTAAAATAAGTTATTTTTACCATGTAAATCCATTATGTAAATAATAAATGAAGCATAATGTGAATAAAATCATCAATCATACATTATGAGTTAATGAGAGACAAAGATAGTATACTAATTTACATGTGTTCATATGTGTTTATCATTTATATGAATTAAACTTATCTCCATGGGGTCCATGATGTTATTCAAGATATTGTATTTGGTCAATGGGATTCATTCACACCTATACTTATTAGGTCCTATAAGACACCACAAGAAAGTGTATTAACAAAGATACATATTCAAATGAATTATCATTTAGTTAATTGTCATCCATTCGGTGGAGGTGAGGTTATTTCCTTATTATGAAATAATATTTTTCAGTATTATTTGAATTTAGAGTAATAAGATAGAATTTATTGACATATAGTGTTTACATGATATTAAGTTAATTCACGAAGAATATTTTCTAAACTAATAATAAATTGATAAAAGGTCATTAAAAAATCATTGGAGATAGGAGTAAGGTTAAAGGCAAATATTTTATTACATGGAATCATTTTTTTAGAATCATGTGATATTGTATTTCTTACCAATGTGACGAATTTAATACATCCAATGCTCATAATACTGTTTCATTTAAAAGGATGATATTATTAAGGGTAAAATGTTTATTTTTAAAAGATTTACATAATTATGTAAGAAATATTTAGCTTAACTATTTTGGCAATACTAAACCCACCAATTTTAGTTGTTCTAATTATTCTATCCAATGTTCGAATGTTTTAATAGGGAGTGATTATAGAATCAAGAACTAAACTCTCCCTCATGGGATATTTAAATTATGATCTTTTTATCATGTGGGTATCAAATAATCCATCTGAAATCCTTTGTGAAACATAGAAATCAAGGATAAATGGTCCCATAATCATTTATAGTGTATATGGATGATATATAGTGCTTAATAATTAGTTCATTCAAGAAATTATCATTTGGAATTAGTGGAATTTTTTTTGATAAAAAAAATAAGATATGGATTTAGTTATTTTCTGGTTAATTTTATTCATATGAGATCCTAATGTTGTTTATGGTATTGAATGTATTCTATCAATTAAATCATGATGTTTTTCAGACTGTAAAAAGTTTATTTTCAAATCTTTTTCAACTTCTACTATACTCATGGTACCATCAATCATAATCATATTAATATTGTCTCAAATAATGGATTAATCCAATCGTTAAATTAAAAATGATTATATTCTATATGGGGAAATCATAATGGTTCTAACACCATTGGAAATGATTCATTTTATGCTCAGATAACTGTTTTATTTCCATTAAATAATAAAATAATATTTTTTGGGATAATAATATTAATAATAAAATTGTTATATTGTATATGAATAGTAACCCATTCATACAATTATTGCATGGGTTAATTCTACTATGGTATAAGAGGTTGGTTCAACATTTTTTTATATGTATTTTTAAAAAAATGCTTATAGAATATTGTCTAGAAAGAAAAAAATAAAAAACAATAAATTGATTAAATTATCGCCAATTAATATTTGGGAAGTTTCTTACAGTTTCCTTTAATACAGATAAAGTAGTTGAAAACAATTAATAGATTTTTTGAGGTATATTCAACAACTAACACCATATGTTCTCTATGGGTAATGTGGTACACATGAACTATCTATATTTTTGGGCCACCCCATCCGATACCAGACTTTGTCAGCCATGCCCAGTTTATTAGTCCATTCTTTGCCACATAAAGGTCAAAAATCCCTCCATGGGTTATCATTTATCAATGATTCAGGGAAATAATATTTAAAATTCATAAAATTATTTAAAAAATATATTTAATTTCATAAAATTCGATTCAGGACTCTAGTACAAAATTTTTATGAATTAACTTAAATTTAATTAATTTTAATTCTTAATTTATTTACTTTATTAGAATAGGTTAAAAATATTTTTTGTTATAAAAATTTAATATTTTTTAATGATCCAGAGCAAAGACCAAAAAAATATAAATTTGGTATTTCAATTATTTATATCTTAATTTAATTCACATGTTATGTGTGTATTTATTATTTGACAATGTATGATATTTCTGCCATATTTCTATTCATTATATATATATATATGTGGTTATATGTTTCCATGAATGATCTTATTATTGTTTATCTTGTTTTCTCAATACCCCTTCAACTTTTTATTAATATTACTATATAATGTTAGGGATGATGATTGACACAATATGTGTCAAGACATGGAATGGAAACAGATAAGACATTGATAAATAGGATGATGTGAATTATTGAACTCATGTTGGAAATGACAGAAGGAGTTAACCCTATGGAAGATATTGTTCAATTAAATTGAAGTGGATCAACATGTAGGACAATTTTCAGATAAAGTCACTCTTATTTATTTCCACGTAGTTTTTCATTTTTGTTTTTTAATATTTATGTAGACACATTGAATTTAAATCAAGCTTAATTAGATAAAAATAAAATTGCACCATAGATATTTTTTATTTTAATAATGGTTAAATTATTATTTTGATATAATTAAACTAGTATGTACTATTGAAAATAATTTCAATAACATAAAATAACATAGAAATCATCAATTTTAATATTAATTCATTACAGTATTCTATCAATTGAGATTGAAAAAACATACTACAAGGTGGTTTTTGGCTATAGATGAGGGAGCCTCATCCTATTGGGAAGATCTAACAATAGTGGCGGGTCATCTTAATTAAAATTTAAATAAAAATTCAATATATATATTAGGGAAGTAATATATTATTTAATTATGTAATTCAAGGTTACTATATGAAATTGTTGATACTACAATCAATAAACCATGTATGTTTCCTTTATAGTGGATTCCATGAAATAAATACTACCAAAAACTATTTATATAGTGGTGTTTCCATATTATAGACCATGAGAAGTGTGTTAATGAATACAAGAATCTAATACACTAGATACTAATTAATAAAATATATTAGTTTAGGGTCACAAGGAATTGGAAAACTAGTAGGAAACATTTTATATTTATATGTCTATAAATTTAATAAAAAAATTCATTATAAAAGTACTATTATACTAAAATTAATTTTTTTTTAAAAATTGAGATTAATACTAGAGAGACCCCATGATAATTAAAAGATAAAAAAATATCATTCTCATATTAAATTCTCAATTGTGGTATAGGATTATAGTTATATCACAATGAAATAAATGAAAATTGCATATGTCCATGTCTAGAATACCTTGTATTCCACCTCTCGATTCTTGTTAGGGGTGAAACAATTCAAACCAGATACATAATGATAACTATATTAATGTTTTATTCATATTTATATAACGAATATTCATTTTTTTGAGTACCAATTTGAATCATGAGTGGTTTTACCATTTTGTCCTTCAATGATATGTTTTTAGAAGAATATGAATAAATTAATTAATGAGGTTATGATTACCAGAAATTCATTTAAATTTTAAAATACATTACAATATTTTAATACATACCATTGTACTATAATTATCACAAAATTACTATAGAATTAATATTTAATAAAAAACTAATAGTATATATATGTTGTTTCAATCCATTTAATTATTTTCTTAATGTTGATAATATTAAAAATTGGGATAAAAGTTATGTTATTATGGTGACAAATATGAAGACAAAATGTTTAAAAATTCATAACTATTTATAATTAATTGAATATTTTAAAATATTTATCTGAATAATCATTGTTAAAAGAGGACCACACTGATTAAAAATCTACATTCATTGAATTATGAAAAATAAATCAATGGAAAAGATACTGAAATTAATTGAAGAAAAATAAATCGGAGGCTTCAATTTCATATTTATAGTTACATGTTATATTTTTTTAATCATGGTTATTATATAATATATGTTTTCTACACATTTTTATCACAAAACAGTAAACATTCATGTTCAATACAAATTAAATAAAATAAGTTTTATTTTTTAATTGGAGGATAAAGTGTGATTCTTTGGTCAGTAGCGCGAAAAAAATCTATTTTTCAATTTGATTGATTATAGTTAAAATATGATACTGTATTAATATTTAAAAAAATTACCTTATGATTATATTATACACAATTAGTCATTACTTCAAAAATATTTTAATGTTGTTTATGGTGTTTCATACAAACAAATAGTTTCGTTATATTGTTACTATTTGTGATATACAATTCAGATAATATGTAATACTTAGTATGTACTAGTTATGGATCTTTAAAATCATTGTTATGTTAAAAAACACATTAGACCCTATACCACATACAATTGTTAGAATCAGTGAATCAAAAACCAATATGTGTTATAGATATAATTTTATATTAATTTTATAATGAAGAATTATTTGTGAAACAAAGGATTATCATAAAGCTTCCATATATAGATCAAATTGACCCTAAGAACTCTTTTAAGGGGAACATATAAGATATATTATATATTTCAATATATTTTATCAAGAAATTATGGAATATAATTTTTTTAATTAACATTCATTTGTAGAATAATTGAGTAGATTTGATCGTATATGATAATGAATATCTTATCCATGAATTCATCAGTCATGACCAATTTAGAGTTCATTTATTCTTAATCACATATTTATTTATACCCATCATGAAAATGAGTTATGTTAAAGAATGATTGATGATAAGTATTGAATGGATTAATTGATAATTCAAATATATTTAAAATTTAATTATAAAATTATTTGTTGTAATTAACATTGAATCAACTGTTTAATTACAATGTGAAATAATGACAAGACTTGTAATTTAGAAAATGTATTAAATTATCATTTTTTGGAAATCTTTGAAAATTGAAGTGTTGAACCTTAATTGTATAATAACCATAATGAAATATGCACATCATTTTAGTTGTTATATAAAATAAATGAAATTTATCATAATTAATGTGTACATGTTTAATGAGTTTAATAAGTATAAATAAGAATAAAAGATTATAGCAAACAAAATGTGATATATATTTCCTTAATGACTAGAATCATGCGAGATAAATTAATATGATTTAAATTTTATATAGAATTATATATTATATTTCAATATAAGGGGTGAACATATCAATTAGTGTAATGGGGGGATGTTTTGTTAAATAAATAGAAGGCTCAATATGGATAAATTTTTCTCATAGTAATATGTTATAGAATAGATCATAAATATATAAATGTTCAAGTGATTCATGTTGTGTATGAAGGAAAAAAACAATACTATATGGTTTTTGACAACTATGTCAATGTGATAGATTATTCAATACGAATAATTAATATTTATCATACAATGAAATAATTAATGTCTATTATATCTGATTGATATGTTCATTTTAATTGATAATAATGGATTCCATGTACAATGATCAATTATATATTATGGTAGTATCAAATTTATAATTTGTTATTGGAGATTATGTACAATAAATTTTTCCTTGGTTGTATAATTGAGTAAAAAATATAGATTCATTGGGTATTACAAATCATCATTATTAAATTATTCATAATTAAACTTAATATAGGATCACATTATGAAGATTTTATATAGAATTAGATGTCAATACCGAAATTCATGGAAGTTGTCTGTATGATGTAACTAGAATGGGGTTTTGGTACTATATAATATAAGTAATGAATTCGTCATGTATCAATAAATTTATACATTTATTTATGAATCATTATAATATATTAGAATATTATATCAGCAACAAAACTATAGCAACGTCGGTCACTATAGCGGCATCAGGTAATTGTAGCGGCAGCAGGGGTACTGTTGCAGCGACGGGTAGTGTGTTGTACTATAGCAGTTGGTACTATAGTGATATTATTCACAGAATGGTCATTTGGATAAATATTTAAGCCTACGGGTCATGTAACAAGATAAATTCCCACAGGGTCTTTAGGCTTGTAATGGGTCTCTCTCTACCTGGTTAAAAGAAGAGTTTGCTTTTATTTAATAATAAAAACTAGAATTCATCCATAATCTTTTAAAAAATATAATAGAATATATAATTGGAAGAAATTTATTCCTTTTGTCTTTCTGAGGGTTGCGAGATCACCATTATTTTTTATATAAATTTTTTTTGAGAACATATGGATAATAGTTACATATCATTTGATGAGGTAATAATGGATTTCAGCTAACTCTAGAAAGCTTAACATAAAGAGGCAAAATAATTAATATAGAATAATATCTACTGATGTAAATCTAGTATTTTCATAGAACAATACAAACTACACATATTGAATATGTATTAAAAATTACTATATGGAACAAGTTAGAGGGAACTGTTTCTGAATGTAATGTGTCATAAATATCTCTAAGAAGGTAGGTATAAAATATAAGATATGGTTAAAATTGGGAGTATAATTCTATTTTGTTCGATTATATCTCTATCAGATATTACATGTAATATTCTAGATATAATAATATCAAAAAATTCATTATGATAGGAATTTCGTTATCACATCTTGGAAATAACGGCCCCAACCTAGTTACCGAGAGTTAGTGCATTATTATATAACATTTTCATGATCTTAAGATATCTTGTCTCGAAAGACCGATTAGTTTAATAGTCTTGGATGTACTAGATAAAGAAATGTTTTTTACATTACATCATGAAAAGGAAAAAAAAACAATATTGTGTCCCCTTTGAAGACACTCACATCCTTGGACAATCCTTGAATGTTAAATATTATATACATCATCACATCCTAGTAAAAAGACACAAGAAAGGGTGTGAGATCAGATGCTCAGTAAGGATAACAATATAGTAGAAACTATCATAAATAAGAATAATCCTTTAAGGAAATGTTATGAATAATAAAAAATACATTTAAAATTAATCATCAAAATAATATGAAAAAGATAAATCCAATAATTAAATTTACTTATTCACATGGAAATTCAACTAGTAGAATTATCACATTTAATATCAGTAGTTAATTTCATAATTATGGAATTTATAGTGCCGGATATCAGAACCACATCATCGATTCCTCATTCCATGGTTAAAAATAAGACTTTTTAAGGGCTTATGCCGAGACACTAGTTTGTCTCGTGACACAAACTGATGCATCGAGGAGCTATAGAGAGATCCACTAGTCACTAAATAAGTCCAATGAATTCCCCTTATAAAAGTGTTGAAACATAAATTAATCATTTGAATTAAAACTAGCATTCAAAATGTTATTACATTAGACATAAACCCTTGATTTTATAAAAATAACACATCTATAGTTATACATATCACAAAACCTTCAATAAAATATAGAATCTTGTATAATAATAAATCAACTTCAAACATGTGTAAAATCCATAAAAGGATGTTGGCATAGATAAAATCCAAACTACTTGACAGAAATATATCATTCTATTTTGAAATAATTATGTCACATAACTATAAAAGAAAACATTTATTTTAAAAATATTCATATAATATTTTAATATAAGCTTTGAAGGATTTATAATGGTGGAAAATAGGTGCACCCTCCAAATATGTTAAAAAATTAATGCATTTATTCATAGAAAATGTCATAAAGTACATTGTTATGAAAATGACGAATATATTCCATTGAAAACATTTTATAAAAATTAATTAAAGGGTATAAAATAATCAAACCCATATTATAAGAAATTGTAAAACTGTTTTGAAATATAATTTTAAGAAACCTGATGTGGATGATAAAGATGTCGTAGTAGATACTTATGTATAAACAACCTTAGATAGATAAAGAGATTGTAAATTTAACCCTTACCATTTACATTTACTTGATTGAGGGTACATGGACCTCCTGTATAATAGAAAAATCATTTTTATTAAATTATATAAGAACCACATACATAAATATTATAATATATAAGATCTTATAATATTTATTTGTTAATAACATTTTTGTAGCATTTTTGTTTCGGGTGTTAACTAATTTGTTTTACTTTATATGATTTATTACATAAGTCATGTTTTTATGGATAAAATTTATTTGAATCATATCAATAATGATAACATGTTCTTAAAAATTTAATTTAATCATAATATAAAATTATTCTTTAATGGTTATGATGGTGAATGAATCTCATCACGTTCGCGGAGACGATAATCCTTACGTATGAAAGAGTGAAAATATAATTCTATTGACGGTGAAATCATTTGTAATTGGATGTAATATCATATACCTAGAATCATTAACATGTTATATTTATTATTTTAATCAATTATGATTATTATTATACACATAAAAATAATGATGTGTTGAATAACAATATAAACCACGACGTGGAGAAGGTAAGATGTACTTACGCACGCATGGTGAAATTGTCTTCATAGGATGAAAATAATAATGAATGTTTTTGCAGCATATATATTATAAAATATCAGTATTTAGAAGGTACTGTATTTATATTTATGTTAAGGAAATAACAAATAATGAGGATGTGGAAGAAGAAAATAACATTGAATGTGGTGACGAAAATATTACCTCTTCTTTAAGTGTTTCTTTTCTGATTTGAGGAAAAGGGATCCATAGGATTTCTTCTGATCAATAGAAGGCCGATAAGATTAAGTGAGTGTAGTTGGGAGGATATTTAAGCAGTGTTTTTCCAATCCAAATGGCATTGGAGGTGTGATTTTAAGAGAAGGGGAAGTACCTTTTATAAGGGAGGTGAGGGTCACTTTAAAAAAAGCATGATATATAAATTTATCATACAATTGTATTCAGTTTATAATGTCTCAAAAAGGCTTTATATCAATGATAAGGTTGGGGTGGGTCGAAAAACAATGAACCAATAGTTTATACTAAGCTTTATGTAACCATATTAAAATTATATTTTTGATTTAGCTTTTAGTTAAAAAATTAACATTTACCATGTATTCTGGTAATAGAATATTAAATTTTCAAAAATCATACTAGATAATACCATGAGAACCCAAGTTGGTTCACTATTGACATATATATCAATATATAATTCATTTGTTCAAACCATTTATTTTTTTAAAAAATTTATCAATTAATAATATAATATTTTCTTAAAAACTGATTTTGTCAATTTTGACAATATTTAGTATTTGGTTTTTGTGAACGTAAACAAAAGATAATTACATAGAAAAGAATAAATTCAAAAAATCCTAACATGTCATGTGAACCTAGAAAATTAGTTCAATTCATCAAAAGCCTAAATTTATATTTATTTTTATTTGTATAATATCAATTATTTTAATCATCCATTAAGAAGGTAAATATTGCATCATCATTGTCTCACAGATAAATTTAATTTTTTAATGTCTAAAAATTCTAAATAATACAAATTTTTGTAGGAAATATTTTTATCATTATAATAATTACTTATAGTCAATTTTATCTTTTGTATTACACAATATAATATTGTTTTAGTTATAAAAATTTGAATTAATCACTTTTAACACTTCTTTAAATAAACTAATAATAAATGCCCTAATCTAATCCATGTTTATCAAAGAGGAGCATATTTAGTTCCAAAGGTTTATTTTGTTCTAAATACACTTATCCAATAGAATTAAGACATATTTTAGTGTAATTATAATTTCATTTTTACATTTAATTATCCTATTTTCTTTTAACTATGGTAAATAAAATCCAAAGGTTACTATTCACCAAAAAATATTTCCATTATGTTAAACAACATTTTACTTATTAATTTCAACCATGTCTTTGGGATTTTTAAAATTTAATTCACAGAAGCGGTAAAATTACGTTTTATGCAAATTCTCGAATGATCCTAGAAGGTATGTAAAAGACATTAAAAAGTTAAGTAAAATTTTATAAATCTAATATTATTATAAAATGACTCCAATAAATTATGTTGAACAAATATAGGTATTATTTATCTATTTTGAATTAAAATAAATATTACTAAAATAAATAATTTTATATATATAAATTTGGTTTTAAACTATAACACAGTGTTTGTCATTATTCATCAAATGTTGAATGATTTCAGAAACATACCAAAAATTCACCCAAAGATAATTTTAATAATGTGAATCCAAATATTAAGTCAATTATGAAAAATAAAATTTATAAATTTTAAAATAGTGGGTATTTCTATTCATAACAGCTTTTTTGATTAGTAATGGTGTGCTAGAACTCGAAGATACGTTCTACGAAAGGTATTTTAATATTAAAAGAAAAGTGTACATTAGATGATTGGGTTGTTACATTCTTCCCACCTTCAAATAATTTCTTCACCTAATTTTCTACAATATTATGGATAAAAATATTTAGGTTGTTCTTCATCATATATTCCTCAGGTTCCCACATTGCTTCATATATGATATGGTTTATCCATAGAACATTTACATTATGAGTCGTCATGTTTCTCAACACTTGTTCTATGTTATCAAGAATTATTATTGGCTCCTCAAAATAAGATAGATCAGGTTTCAGTTCTATTTATTTATAGTTGAGTACATGAGTTAGGTCAGGCATGTATCTTCTCAACTATGGTACGTGGAACAAGTCATGAACTTTGGAGGGACTTGGAGGCATTGTCAAAATGTAAGCTAAAACTCCAATTAAATCTAGAATTTTTAAAGGTCCAATGTACCTAAGACTTAATTTACCCTTCATATTGAATCTTATAACACCCATCCATGGAGATACATTCACGAAAACGTGATCTCCTACGTGAAATTTTGAATCCATCATTCAGCTATCATCATAGAACATTTGTATACTTTGAGGAGCTTTTATCTAGGTTTGAAGAAAGATCACATTTTCCATTGATTCCTCAACATGTTTTGTGCCTATGAGTTTTCATTCACCAACATCATCCCAAAAAGTTTTTGTGTGACATCTATTTCCACACAATGCTTCATATGGTGCCATATAAATACTAGAATGGAAGTTATTGTTATTGGAAAGTTTTACCAGTGGTAAATATTGATCCCACATACCTTGAAATTATAATGAGAGAGATCTCAACATGCCATATAAGTATTGAATAGTTCATTTTGATTGTCCTTAAGTTTGAGGGTGGTAGACGATGCTCAAACGAACATCAGTATCCCAGGCCATCTAATGACTATTCTTGAATCTTGAGGTAAAACATGGATCATGATCAGAAACCATTGATAGGGGTATTCCACGATGTCTTGAAAATTCATTAACATATATTATTTTTAAATGTTTAATTTGTAAATCATCTATTATATCATGAAAATGTGCTGACATGGTAAGAAAATCCATAAGGATCCATATTGCATCATTCCTTCATGGATTCATTAATATCCCCAGGAAAATGCCCATAATATCATCCAATTTCAACTCAGGTATGGGAAGAAGTTCCATGACTCCTCTAGGATGTTTTCTTCTCACCATCACCTATTTAATAACCATAAATCATGGAACGTAATCATCATTCTCACTCTTCATGTTGTCAAACCAAAAATAAAATTCAAATATATATAAATCATAGTGCTACCATTGTGTATAGAGAAATTGGAGATATGTGTATCATCAAATGATTCACTTTTTATATCAGGTACGTCCATAACACAAAGTCTTTTGACAAATTTCAAAATTCCATCTTCATATATGAAGTCAATCAATCTCCCATAATTCACATCTTTAATTTCCTTTTGAAACACCTCATCATCAGTCTGATAAATTTTTTTCCTTTCTAGTAAATATGGTTTGGAATACATTTGAAAAAGTATTGATTGTTCACCTTCAATAGTTATTCCCATATAAAAAAATAGTAGATCCATGTATATATGATCTCATTCAACTCTCATTTTTTCCTGAACTATTTGATATGTTCTTCTCAAAGCATCAAAAACATTATTTTCCATACCTAGGTGGTATTTTATATCACAATAATAATATTTCAGTAATTTAAGCCTTCTCTTATACCTCATGTTGATTTCTTTATGTGAGAAAATATACATAAAACTCATACGATCAGTATAGATCTCACATTTTACACCATAGAGATAGTTTATCTATATCGTAAAATCCATGATCACATCTACTAACTCATGATCATGAGTGGGATAATATTGTTCATGAATGTTAAGTTATCGTGATTCATATGCAATAAATCTATCATCTTAATAAAGACACAACATTATTATTTCATTGAAGAATTACTATAAATAACAAAACCAACATTTTATGATGTTAGAGTCAAGATAAGATAATTTACTCATCTTATTTTCAGTTAATCAAAACATTCATCACACTATTTTTTTCAAAAAAATATATCCACTTAATGTGCGAGATTAGTTAATGGTTTAGCCAATTGGGTGAAATTCAGGATGAGACACTGCTAAAAACCTTGTAAAACTATAAAATGGTGTACCATAGTTATACTTGTCAGTGCTATCCATTAATTTATTTCTCTTATCTTATAATGATCAATATAGATTCCATACATAGAGAAAATATGGCCAGGGAATGAAATCTCTTGAAAAAAGAATTCACATTTGCTAAACATCCCATATAATTCATTTCTTATAAGTGTTTTTAAAATAGGGAACAATTTATTTTCATGATCTTCGTAGAATTTGGAGTATACCATGATTTCATAAATAAATATAACTACAATTTCATCAATATATTCTTTGAAAACACTATTCATTATATCCATGAAGAAAAGGGTGCATTATTCTGTCCAAAAGGCATTACTATAAACTCATAATGCCCATACCTAGTACAAAATGTTGTCTTCGGAATGACTTCCTTCTTCACACACAAATAATGTTATCCTGATCAAATATCAATCTTTGGAAAATATTGAGCTAGATGAAGTTGATCGAATAAATCATCAATGAAAGGTAGGGGATGAATTTTTTTTTATTTTTATAGAGTTGATCTCCTTATAGTCAATGAAAAACCTCATAGATCCATCATTGTTCTTAACAAAAAGAACAAGGTCTCCCCATGGAGAAACACAAGAGAGAATAAATCATTTTTTACACAATTCCTCTAGTTGTTTATTTAATGAAACTAATTCCATAGTGTCCATTCTATAAGGGGTATATAATTTGGGGCTTAAAACAAGAATTAAATCAATGAAAAAAAATCAATTTATCATTATGAAGTATGTCCAAGTAAATCCTCAAGAAATATCTCATCATATTCTTATACTATATGTAATTCCTCAATTTAACATTCCAGACCTCACATAGAGTAATTTCACACTCTCCCTCTCGAATAGTTGAATTCAGTAGATCTAATATGGGTGTTCATAGATAAGAATCAGATGGTGTTGTTTCTTCCTTAATGTTAATGTATTCCATATCATTATCAAAAATTGTGTAATCCATTTTCTTATAATAAATTTTCACATCATGGTCATAAATCCAATCCATATCGTGGATAATATTAAATTCAATAATTAGTATGATGATGAGATCAACATATAAACAATGTTTATATTCCTTAATTTGAACTGATTCGTGAAAATATGTTGCAATGTCACGACCCTTAAGACTTTTGATTGAAAACTCCATTGCTAAATAAAATTGAAGGTATCGTATTTTCTTAGAAAACTTGGAATATATGAAACAATGTTATGAGATAAAATAAAATAAAGCACTTGTTAAATATGGGGAATCCATTATATTACCGAACAAAATGTCATTTGGAGATTCAACCTTTATAGTAGTGAACACATAAGCTTATCCATGCTCCATTTTCCTTTTCTGATGTAATTTTCCTTTGCACATAGGAAATCCATTTTCATTGTGACCCATTTCTCTACAATTTTATCATTAAACACTGACCACCTCGTTCACTCACTTTAAATCACGAGCATAGTGACCTTTTTCACTACACTTGTAATAGACTCTCACTCCCTTCATGCATGTACTAGGGAGTTTCTTCTAACATTTAATACAGGATGGAAATTCAAATTTTATTTTCTTCCCCTTTTTTCCATTTCCAGAGTGTTAAAAATATCTCCTCTTATTTTTTTTTCATTTAGGTTTTCTGACTTAAATTATTTTATTTCTATATGGATAGTAAATGAGACAATATCTTTTTATGATGTGAATGATTTTTAGACTAGTGATCAATGCTGAAATAGTTTTAACCCATCAATGAATCGACCTATATTACTCCATGGGTTATGTATATAATCTTTTTCAAACCTTTCTAACCTTGAAATGTTATCCCTGTACTTTGGAACATTCTCATACTTATTTTGCCTTAGACTCTGAAATTATCTTACCATATCTGCTCGATGGTCAAAAAGAAAATATTTTCTATGAAAATATTTTTAAACTCCATAAATTCCATATTTTCTACTTATTCATCCTCCTTTGTGTTTTTAATTAATGACCACAATTGATGTACATCTCCCTTAAGGCGATAATCTTCCATGACAACGTTTTCCCTTTTTCTACACCACAAACCAAAAAAATTAACAATAAAGAATTTATCCTCTTCCCAGCTACAAATGGATTAGTAATCCCACTAAATGTTGGTGGGTTTTTCCTCATAAAGTCTACTAACACTGATGTTTCGCAATGTAGATCAGGGTTCTCTATACAGGTATGGTTATTATTCATAACCTAAGTGAGTTTTTCCAGTATTGTTATAAGTTATTCATCCCTGGTTGCATCACCATCCTCACAATAATTATATTGAGTATGGGGGAAATCCATACATGGATTGGGCGTGTTGATATGTAATCCATTCCTTTTACTAGGCACCACCTCTAAATAATGGCATACATTAGGTTATTTTGTGACTCACAATACATAATTACATACATGTAGAATACCTAACATAAATTGAACAGTTTATGTATATAATACATAATCATAAAAAAATATTTTCTATGAGGAATTATTTACACATTAATCCTTCATAATGGTTTCCAAAGATAATGTGATTTATCTTAAGCATATCCCCCAAGAGTGTCGTAACCAATATTGCTGCAAGTCTCATATTCATGTACCAATATATCTCATTTTAAGACCAAAACACATTGTTGGAGTTATCACTTCTAGGTACATATGTGTCAGAGCCGCCTCAACCTTCTCATATATAGAGATGTGTATACCTTGGAAAGAACCCAAAATCCCTTTATTACCAAAATTATAGGAATTTCGTCTATACAAATCCTATAAGTATCTCTTAGGGTAATGTTCTGTAATCAGAGATTTTTTAAATATAGCTTCCATCTTTTTACTGAACATCCTTTTATAAAAACTCTAACACACGGACCCTAGTTTCCCAGAGTCAGTGAATTATTACATCATATTTGCATGGTCATAAGAGAACATATCCCGAAAGACCGATTTCATCAGTAGCCTTGGAAATACTAGATACAAACTTAAGTTTTACATTACATCATAACAAACAACAAAAATTGTGACCCCTTTGAACACACTAATATCCATGTCATTTTCTTATACTATAATCACAATATAATTCTTAACATCCTGGGAAAATTAAATCATATAAAATTGGGTGAGACCATATGCTCAGTAAGGATAACAATATAATTAAAACTATCATAAATAAGTATAACTATTTAAGGCTATATATAAGACTAAAAAAGAATTTTAAAATTACAAATTATCATTATATAGAATATATAAATAAAATAATTTCATTTACTTATTCTCATGGATATTCTAATAGTATAATAATCACATGTAATATCAATATCTAATTTCAAAATGATGGAATGTATAATGTCCAGCATTATAAACACATAGTCAAGGACTCGTGTGATGAATACAAATAATATTTCATCAAATCATTTTTCCAAGACACTAATTTATTATATGATACCTACCGATGCATCGAGAAGCTATAGTAGGATCCACCTATCACTTACTACGTCTAATGCATTTCTCATATGAAAAGGATGAAACATAACATAAACATTAATATTAAAACTAGAATTTGAAATTTTAATACATTAACCAAAAAACATGAATGGTTTAAAAATAACACATCCATAGACAATCATATCAAAAAAACTTCAATAACATATGTGAGATTAAATGATAATAAATCAACTTAAAAAAAGTGTAAAATCTATCAATGTATGTTGACATTGATAAAATAAAAACACTTTGGGAGAAATATCTCTTTCTATTTTAAAATCATTTAAAAGTATCATAATTATACATTAAAATATTTAATTTGATAATATTTTTAAAATATTGTAAGGAATGTTTTGAAGGTGTTATAATGAGGGAAAATAACAGCATCCTCCATATAAGTTAAAAAACATTCTAACATTGATTTGTCAAAAGGTCATAATGTACCTTGTTTGGAAAACTATAGAAATATTCCATTCAAAACATTTTATAGAATTTAAAACAAGGGTATAAATAAATTTAACCCATATTATAGTAAATAAAAATACTTTATAAAACACATTTATACAAATCATATATGGGTATTGTAAAGAAGTCCAAGAAGATAATTACTTATAAACATCCTTAGACAAATAAAGTGTATGTAAATTAACCATTACCTTGTAAATTTTCTTTATTGAGTGTAAATTATCCTCTTGTATAATGGTTAAATAATAGTTATTAATTTAAACAAGAACCATGTACAAAAAATATGAGATAATATATGGTCTTAAACTGTTTTATTGTTAATAATATTTTAGTAGTATCATTGTTTCAGGCATTAAATGATTAGTTTAACATAATATATTTTGAAACATTTGTCATTTTTTTATGGATAGGATTTATTTGATTCATATCTATAATTAAATTATGTTCTCAAACATTATTTTTATCATAAAATTTTAATTATTCTTGAATGGTTTTGATGGGTAATGAATCTCATCGCATTCGTGGAGACTGTAATTTGTACGTATGAACGAGTGAAAAAACCATTATATTGATTATTAAATTGTATTTAATTGGATTTTATATCATATATACATAATAATTAACATGTTATATTTATTATTTAAATCAATTATACTCATTACTACACACATCAAATAATGATGTTTTGAATAAAAAACTACACCACGATGTGGAGAAGGTATGCCATACGTACGCACGTATGATGACTTTGTCATTAAATGGTTGGATAGAATAATGAATATGGGTGTACAAGATTTTTAACAAAAACACTATACATAGAAGGTAATTGATATATTATTTTGGTATTGAAACACCAACGAATTATGATATGGAAGAAGATACGAACTTTGAAGGAGGGGAATAAATTATTACCTTTTCATTGGGTGATTCCTTTTGATTTGATCAATACGGCTCTTTATGTTGGATTATGAACAACATAAGGAATATAGGATTAAGTTATTGTAGTTGGGAGGATATTTGAGTAGGGGTTGGATGAGCCAAATTGTGTTGGTGTTGTGATTTTGAGAGAAGGGTAAGTACCCATTTATAAGAGAGGTGAGGGTCACTTAAGGAAAATCCTAAAATATTAATTTACTATAAAATAATATTAAGTTTATAATGGCTCCAAAAGTATTTATATCAAGGATAATGTGGGTAAACGTCAATGAACATGCAAACAATAGATTTTAGATTGGTCTAGGTCACAATATTATCCTTGTATTTTATTTTTAACTCTACTTTAAATAGTTTAAATGTTTTCCTTGCCTTATTATATTATTATAAAAAATGGGTATTATACATACAATAAAATGGAAATAGAACCAAAAGTTGTACAATATTTAAATATATATAATTTTATAAGTCCTCCAAGTGTTCTTTATATTTTTAGGAATATTATATAAATTAACAATACAGTATTAGTTTTAAAAACTCATTTATGTCAATTTTGACACTACTTAACATTTGGTTTTTGTGAAAGTAAAAAAGGCATTATTACCTCGAAATAAATAAATTAAATCAATCCTAACATCTTATATTAATCTTTAAAATTAGTTGAATGCATAAAAATTCTAAATTTACATTTATTTATTTATTTATAATATCAATAATTCTAATATTTGACTAATAAGATAATTTCTTCAACATCATCATGTCATAAATTAATTTAATTTTTTAATTACTAAATATTATAAATAAAATATATTTATATAGGAAATATTTTTATCATTATAAAGAAAATTTATAGTCTAATTTATCTTATGTATAACCTTAAATTAAAAATGTTTTAGTTATGAAAATTTTAATTCAACACTTTTAAATCTTCTTAAAATAAAATAAAAAAATATCCTAATCTAATCCAAGTGGATCAAAAAGGATTAGGTTTTATACCTTTGTTTGATTTTGGATGAAATAAATTATTCCAATAGAATTATGACATGTTTTAGAGTAATTATAATAACATTTTTATTGTTAATTAACCTATTTACTTTTAACAGCGGTAAATAAAATCCAGAAGTTACTATTCACTAAATATAATTTTCATTCTATTGAACCAAATATTACGTACTAATATCATCCATTTCTATCAATATTTTTATATTCTATTCACATATGTGGTAAAATTATGTTTTATGAAAATTTTCTAACGTGCCTAAAAGGTGGCTAAAATATGTTAAAAATCTCAATAAAATTTTATATATCTAATATTATTATAAAATGACTCTAATGTATTAAATTGAACTAATATAGGTATCATGTATCTATTTTTAATTAATATAAATTATAAAAAATATAAATAATTATTCAAATAAAAATTTGGTTTTAAACAATATTGTAATGTTTTTTACTATTCTACTAAAAGTGAATGTTTTTAAAAAAATACCAAAAATTCACCCTAAGATAATTTTTTTTATTTAAAATACAAAAATTAAGTCCAATTTAAAATTTAAAATTTCAAAAATTTGAAAATGTGGGTATTATTATTCATAACAGCTAGTTTTATTGGTCATGGTGTGCTTGAACTCGATATTTATTACCACAAAAGCTATTGCCTTATTCAGAGAGAAGAAATCCATGGATTCTTGGTGTGTTAAATTGAATGACTACAAAAAATTATGTTAGTGATATACAATAATACTTAATATTTTACAAGGGATATATACCTTACACCTGTAATGGAAGGAATATTTGTAATAATGGGACACAAACTTGTCTACATATATATAAATATAATCAAATATCATTGTTATGATATTTTATTGATGAAAAGTATCTCATTAAATAAAATGTTATCTATGTATATAAATAATATATATGATATATCTAATTTTATAGATAGAGTTGTAGAATAAATAAAAAATTATATTTTTGGTTATTAGACTAATACCTGAAGAATAAATTATTATCATAATATGAATTATGACCAAAATATAAAATTAGTACTAATCATGATGTCATTATTACAATATAATAACATAAAGACATACTCGGGGATATCATCCCAAAAAGTGTTTTACACTAAGATGTGAAATCAAAGATAATAGTGATTCAATATAATAAATTTTGGTAGGCCCAATAAGTAAATCAATTAATAAACATAACAATAATAATATCATGTGATGTATAACATATTGATAGTTATAATGATTGATCTTGTGTAACATGAGGGTTTTGGAATATGCGTGTGTAGAGAAAACATGAGTTATTATTATTTTTTAAATGTATATAATATATAGAAATATATCCATGATTTTATAATAGAATAATATTTAAAAAATTTCTTTCTAACTATTAATATTGAAATTTATTTAATTTAATTTATTTATTAAATTGTTATAGAAGTTCGTGGATATTTTGATAACCTCAATATACTATTTCATAAACCTAAAAACATGTCATTTAGAATGGATACACATTCTAATAAAACATAAATTATGTTGGAATTTCTAATGCAGAGAGAACATTTGAATTATGATTTATTTGTGGGAATTTATAGGTGGTGATACAGAGTAGAGGAGATCATAGTCATGGGACTACAAATAGGAACCAAAATTTTTTATTTTGTTATTGGTTGTAAATTTTTTTAACACATGTATTAGTCATGAAATTATATCATTATAAATTTATATCCTCTGGTCATGTATATTTTTGTATTATGGATACCATGACATTTATGTAATGGTTAGATATATTACATTAAGTGGGTGATTGTTGCAACGTAACTGCATGAATAATCTATATATGAATTTTTTTGCATATGAAAGAGATATCTTGTTCCCTATTAACCATGGTAATAATACCTGTGTTAAATCCAAATAAAATTTTTAATAAGTTCATTTTATCGTGTAATTTCATGAAATAAAAAACCACATAATTTTTTCAACAAAAAGTGTGAATCCTGTTTTATGTGATATACTATAATAAAGAAATTATATTACATGTCATGTGTTCATAGAGTTCTATGACTATTATGAAAAATACTATTCTCTTAAGGGTATGTAATGATTTATAGATCCAAAAAACTATTTGTTGGTATGACTTGCTACTATCCTGATATTATTTTAAATGGACCCACACTAATTGTATTCAGATGATTTATTAATTTTAATGAATTGTAATTTACGAAATGGTGGGCCCCATTATTGTGGTCATGTAATTTTTGAGTTTAAATTATAAAAATAAATAAATAAATTTAATATCATTCATGTTTAGAGTTATAATATTGAAATTAATATCTCATTGTATTTAGAATTAGCATTGAGATTAAAAATATATTTAATTCTCAAATAATTATTTATTCACATTTTCTTAATATATTTTGGAGGAGGCGTGTTATGTCAATGACACATTTTGTATCACATTACAATTTTTAATGATAAAAATACATTCTAATGTTTTTATGACTAAAGTGATATAATTACTATGTCATATGAATTTAATATGTTATAATTTTTATGTTATAACTAATTTATGTTGCAATGTGAAAACATAACAATTTGACCAAAATTATATATTCATCATTTTTCATAAATTTTATGGAAAATGAATCACCAAATTATATGATAGGTTATTCAAACTTTTATATTTATTTATATAGATATAAGAGCGTGTTTGAAGCTTCATTATCCAAATTCTCCATATAAACATGATGAAACAATGCTCTTGTTATTGTGTGGGAATCGAAGGATTCATTTGTCTTTCATTCTATAAACCTAAAACGAACAACAATTGATCATTCATGTTTTTGAATCTTTTGTGGATGATACTGTGGTTCAATTTTTTTTCCTTTAACCAATGTTCAATTATAATGATCAGATCACCATTTAATTTTAAATTTAATTAGGTGTAATTTTAATATAATTTCTCATGATTAATTTCATTCACATGAGATCATTGGGTTTTTTACTGGGTTATGATAAAAATATAGATAATTTCACAATATTTATAGTAGAATAAATAATTTATAATCCCTTATTCTTCTCATTTATACATTCTATATACCAATATTTTTTGTGAAGTTAAAACAAGTTAGTTTTTTTCATTATTACAGTTGGTTCCATATTTTATTTTTCTTTTGGGTCTATCCCTATCTGAAATATAAATATTTATTACAAAATTAGATACATCTATGAGTTAGGTAAAAACACCATACACAAAATACATGGTAAAACTTCATGTAGGTGAAAACCATAACAAACATGTGAGGACCCTTTTTATTTTTTAACCATTTTGGATTTTATAAGGTATGTTCTAATTAAACAAGATAATGGTTGGAATTTGGAATAAAACATATAAAAATTTATTTACTACCCCATGTTATTAAAAAGAAGCGATATTATCATGGAAACTATAAATATAACATCAATCATTAAAAAATTTACTAGTACTCTCAATGAAATGAGAATGCATTTGCGTCTCTTCCTTCCAATCCATTCTTTTTGATGTTCTCACTTCAATAGATCATGGGATAGAGGATCCAATTTTATTACTCCCATCTAGGTCATGAATAATATTTTATTAGTGTTATATTTTAAGAAGTAATTAATGATTAACTGATAGTGATTTTTCATATAGAATAACATTCATCAATATATTGAATGATTTGGAAAAAAAATAAATGATAGTATGTGATTCAGTTGAGATAATATTCATGTGCTTTGCATAGACATACCCATTATGACTCATTAGATTTACATTTTGTATTAATTATGAACCCATGTTTTTTAGAAACATGTATATATTCTTACATGAGTATATTAATCTAGATGAGAGATATAGATGGGTCACTGCTTTCATAGTCTAAATGTATAGATAATTAGATATTGTATACTAGCCAATCCATAAATATTTTGGGGTATGTTTTATTGTCATTGAAATATGCGATTGATTTTTCCAATGTTTCTTTTCCCCCATGTTTTATGGAGATTCTTATATATATGTTTCAAGACTTATCCTGTGCGTTTAGGTATGCAATTAAGTAAAAATGTGGTCAAATATTTGGTAACAAATCAACTATTTCTATATATTCAAATACTTAACGATTGTTTTATATATTCCTTTTTTTATAAAATATAAATAATAAAATTGAAATTATTTTATAAACATCAAATAAATTATTCTGAACAATTATCTACTTTATTTAAACATATTATAACTTATTTTTAGTAACTTATTGACAAGTTTCCTACATATTAATCTATTAGAAAAGAAGAATACATGGTTGTTGTACAACATAAACAATTTCAAATTATTATGTTACATATCCCATGTAATGTTATGTGATATTATATAAATGTGAATTGTATTTCCTCTATAATGATAATACTGTTATTACCTTAATTTTCGATGATGATCGAGATGGACGTATATTGGCTACAATATCATATAGTATAGATAACCAACCAGACAGTCTAACAACATTTATTTCATATAGGACTCAAATGATATGAATATATTTATTTCAGGGGTTTGGGTATAACACATGGATGAACATGAATTTATTATTATGTTTGATAAATGGCGGGGGAGGGACATAAGTGAAGGTATTTAAATAAATTTCAAGTTATAATATTTATTTTACATTTTTTGCAACATTACACAGTATAATTTTACAAACTAATCAATTTAAACAAATCTAATACAAGTCTGATCTAGACAATCAAGAAGTATTTTCTCAATTATCATGAAATTAAATTATTATTAATATCTTATAGAGTCTCCATAATATAAAAAACATCATATTTCAGGATCACTCACATGACATGAAATGTGAAAAATAATTGGCACCACCTCTAATAGTTGATAATACTATGTGGTCACTAAGGGAATGTAGATGACATATGACTTTTTTGACCACCACAACTATTCCATCATTAGATATTGTAGACCTTACCTATGAGAAACCTCTAAAAGGTGATTTTTCTCAGCATACATGAGATACTTGTGTTATTAGTTAATATCTACATTATCTAGATTTTATAATAGATCCTATCTATCAATATCATTCATTTCTATCTTATCAACATTTGTAATAGAGATCACATGGATTGAGTGGATTCTTTATAGGATGTTACACCCTTCTACCTCTATGGTGGATAATGGATTTTGCCATCAATCAACATATTCCCATACCCCAAACTGATCTCATTATAAATCGTCAAATGTAGAGAAAATAGACATAGACACTCTTCATAGACAATAAGAGGATGCAGATCTATATGACTACACTCCACCATGATTCAATCAATGAAGATTAAACATGGGTGTGATATTTTAATGATATCTTATGGGATTTCCAACCAATGATTTATATAAACATGCTTGTAAACATTAATATTCATTTCATTGTAATTTATAAAGAAATATTATTAATTAATGTTTTTTACAATTCAATATTATATGTACAATTCAAATTAATTTAGGAATGTAATATATTTAAACAATTTGGGGTTATAATAATAATATTGTACATACTGAATAATGATAATGAAAATATTAATAATTGAATAGTATTTTAATAAAAATTTATGTTGGAAAGGGAAGAAAATATATTGACAATAGATATCCATTCAAACACTAGTGGAGGGTGGAACACATGGAACCTTAGATACTGCCAATGATTTAAACAACTAACTAGTGCCTCTTTACAGTGAAACGTAATATATTAATTTTTTTTTAATAAATAATGTTATCATATGATGATGATTTTCGTTTTACATAATATAAATGTAACTAGTAGTATCTAAAATAATAAAAAAATACACAATTAATAATAAAATTGTAAAAAATAATTTATTTATTAATAATTAATGATGTTATTAAAGAAAGGATAATTTTAATTATAAGAATTAGTTAAATATAAATCATATTAACAATGTTAATAATTTTATAAATATAGAATATGTTGTGTACTTTTAAATAATCATATATTTAATATATTAGAAAATAAAAATAAATTTTTGATTATTTAAATTATTTAGAAAAAAATTACATTATTATTTTGATTTATATTTATAATAATATACACCAATGTATGTTTTTTTATTATTTTAGGGTTTATTTTGTATTTATTTACCATATTGGAGCCCCAAACATTAGTTCCATTTTTAATTTTTGTTGATATATAATATTAATAACAATATTATCACTATATTATTTAAAATTATAATTTTATCAGTATTATTGTTTCAACTTATTCTTATGTATAATTACATTGTTAAAAAATCATATTATTAATATAAAACCTTTAAATTCAGATGTATTTACTTATAGGGTTGGTCTACACACCACACAATAATCCACAAAACCACAATTTGTTTCAAATCCTATAAAAGGGAAGGGTCATGCTCCTCTAATGGGTATGTGATTGAATTAAAGGAGACACCAAATAGAATATTAATATAATTTTCCCTAACAATCAATCTCTACTTTTTAAAATTTTCCTACTTCAATTTTTATTTCACAACAAGTAATTAACATGAAGCCTCAATAGGAGAGAGAGAGAAATGTAATTATTTCAAACATTATAATCACCACATTTTAAAATGGTTCGCATTATTTTATTTTATCTTAATCATTTTTCCTCTTCCTGGTTGGATTGATCAAATTAATCAATGAATTTTTTTATTTACCGATATTTTTAGTGGTTTGTGTTATTTATTTAATAAATATCATATTGATCATATTAATTTATTTCAAAATTAATTGAAGGTATTATTTCATACATACTAAGGATATAATCTATTTTATAATCCCATAATCAAAAAGAATTCATTAAATGTTTAATTTATTGCATTTATTTATTTATTAAAAATATCAACATGATTGATTTATTTACATATTATGTAGGGATATATAGAAAATTATTAAATGATAATATTATCAGACATTAATGGTTTTTTTTACATTTCGGTTTATATTATTATCATTAGGTCAAATGTAAACAATCAATATAAATTTATTTTAATTAATAATAATGTATTTTATCCATCTCTCTCTTTCCTAGTAATAATTATTTAAAATATTTTAAAATCTAAATTCACTAATATATATTTCACATAATGTAATCTAATTTCATGAAATATTGATGTTGAAATGATTTTGAATTTATGGATCTCACAAAAAATTAATTAATATAATTCCAAACCCTCCAAAAAATGTATACATGTTTATCTTACCCAATGGGAATCTTAAAGTTGGATTTAAATGCGAATTCCTCATAGAATCGAATCCATGTAATCATCGATAGTGTTCAAAAGAGATGTATGATAATTAAAATTAGGTTGTTCTTCCCATGAAACTTGATTAATTGAATGATTTACTCTTACATTATAATTAAATGGAAATTTATTATGATTCTGTTATGTATATAATTTTATCATAGTTAAACCACTATGGAATTGGGATTACAGGGAAAAGATATTACATATAATATAATTAAGACATTTAATGTTTCTCAATTCACACTTCAATAACAAAATCTATTGTGAGAGTATAAAAAATATTTTGATGACATATAATACTTATGAGTTGTAGATAAGAACATTGATCTTTTGATTAAATTTTCATTGTTTTGTTCTACTATTTTAGAAGTATTATTTTCTATTGAAAATAACGTACTAAATGATGACAATCAAGGAAGATGTTTTTGAAATATTTTAATGGTTGATTTGGTTTTTGAGTCAAGAATGTGTAAATATGTTGTAAATACCATTTTCCCACTCGAAATCAATATCTTAATCAATGAAATATCATCTTAGGCACTCAAAAAATTCATGATCGTTCTTGATTTATGTATGGTTTTGAGGAACATAGATCAGATGTAATCTAAATTACATAGAATCATTATAATCTATATAATACATCTATTAAAGAATAGGTTATTGAAATAAATATTATCAATACATACTTAAAAGGTAATGAAAAGGAAAAGAATATTAGTGAGAATAAATATCCATAACAATAGTATTTCCATTACATCAATGAATATGATATTAATTGTAAATTTTTTGAGATAATATTGGAAAATGCTTCAGAAACATTAAAATAGTAATGCTATGAGATATATTATTTTTTATGTATAATATATATTTTAAAAATGTTTTAAAAATTGAATTTCAAAAATAATTTAACATAATAGTTTTAACATTACATGGTATCATTTTAATATAATATGTAAAAGGAAAAAATATTTCATATTAGATAGTGTAACATGGAAATAAATTATTAAAAAAAGTTATTCTACTCTTAGACTAGAAAGAAAATTTTTGAATGCTACATTAGTTCATGTTGATTTGATAGATGGGTCTGGTAAAGAAAATGTTATCTTTACCTAAACATAAAATTATTTATAAGTGGTTTCTTGTTTACCCCAATGTACAAAAGAAAAATATCATTTTTCAATGAGTTCTACCATTATAGGTATGATACCCGAATTCTATATATAATTAATGAAATGTACATGTTAATAACTATTAATAAATACAATAAGATTCTTCTATTATAAACACTACCAAAATTATCATCAGGAATTAATTATACACATATAAGTTCAATAAGGAAACATATGGTACAAAAAAATGGAATAAAAATCATTAATTTATACCATGATCGGTTATTTCATATATGTTTAGGAATGATGTGAAAATAAATGATTTTTTTCTTATATATTCAACAATGTTAAATAATATCACTCGGGAAAAAATTTCTTTTCTATTCTTGTTTTCTTTGATGGATGGTTGTGAAACCATTTCCAGTTAAAATTAATGCTGATATACTAACCATTCATGAATGAATCCAAGAATATATATGTGAAAAATTTAATGGTCATGTTGTAAATTAAATATTTTATGGTATTATTTTATTTCAATTATATATGTTCACATGTATTTATTCTCCTAATAGTAATTGTAGCGTTTTCAAGATTTCATTCTTAGATAATTTAATTGAGAATAGAATTCCCAGATCAAGACATCAATAATGAAAGGCAGAATAATTCTGGACTAATTACTTATCAATCATTCAAAAATTTATATATGGAAATGGGGATTATTCTAGATAATATGTTATTCTACGTGTATTCATCAATGGGTTTAAGGGAATCACTAATAAAACACCCTCAAATAACTGTCGGTACATTAATAATGAAAAGATGTTATTGAGGTATATATTTGGTGATTAAAAATTGGTTTCAACTACATTATATCACATATAAACATGTCCATATTATAATAAGTATATAATTTAGTTTTTTTGGCCAAGATCCTAACATCTCCCACATAATTATCTACAATTTTATAGTATATGTACCAATTCATCCACCACAATGTAAAACCACAGGACCTCAGAAGAGGTTTAGAATTTATGTATGATATGAATTCCTATTCATCCTTACATATCTTGAACCAATGATCATGCTATACTTATATATATTTTATATGAATTTTGCAACAATGAATATGTGTTATGGGAATTATGGTGTTAAAAGAAACAGTGTGATAGGATTACCAATAACGTACAAAAGTTATATCTTCTTCATCATAGAACCCCAAAATGTGATACGTAAGTGGAAAATATTATAAATCTTCATGAACATGAATATAAATTTCCTAAAAATTTATTTACTCTATGGTTATGACAAAATTACATGTACCACGAGTAATTTCATTGGATATAATTTATTTCATACTGGTGGAATTAACAATTGATATTTCACAAATATAAAAAATGAAGACTAATGATTGAATGGCTGATTATGTCCAATTATTGAAATCATGGGAAATAAAATGAGATGATTTTAATTTAAAACACCATATAATATATGTGTGTATTCAAGAAAAAACATGTGTCTTCTGTTTTCATAATGAGACACATGAGATGAATTATAAATTGAATTCATAGGATATAGTAGTCCTAGAAGGTTTCAAAACTCATAAAAAATCTGTATATTGTTTTATTATATCTGTTATTCAAATTCAATTTAAAAAAGAAATTATTTTTGAAATATTTTAATATTCAATGCAAAAAGTTGTGTAAATTGATGATCCAAAACAAATGAACATTATATAATTTTAAAAATTCATTTGATTGGAATTAATAAAATGTTATATTGTATTTTGAGTTAAATTCACATGATAGGAAAAGGATCCATGGACATATCATTTTTTCTGATTACGTTTTCATAGATACCTGTAATTTAAAATCTTTTTATATATTCTCCTATTACATAATATTTTATTTTTTGATATATAATAATCCATAAATTTTAAAAAAAGTATAATATGTTTCTTATGAATTTTATTACATCTTATCTACACTGGTCACATGATAACAATATATATATGAGAATCCCTGAAGATTTAACAATTCTATTAGTAAATGAATAAATACACGACAACATATATTTAATTAAAATGAAAAAATAAATATTATTTGGATTAGTGAAACATGGATATATGTGTTACACTAATTTGAGAGAATATTATTTAAATAAATCATATGAAAAATATCCCATATTTCTTGGTTTTTATAATTAAAATAACATCTTCATTTGTAATAAAAGTTGTCTATATCATTGTATTAAATTACATTAGAACTCTGGATGTGATCAAAGAATAAATTAGAAACTCAACTGATGAATTGAGAATTAATGATTAGACATGAAAAATATTTTTTAATCGATTACAAATTCATATTCCAATTTTTTTTCCACTTTTAAAATAAAATTAAAATGGCCTAAAATATTTTCAAATGGATAAAGAGAATCCATTATGTATAATAATGGTAGTTTTGTCAATATTTTTTGAGAAACATCAATTCGACATTGTGAATAAAATGAATAGTTGGTTCGTCCATAAGTTTTATACCATAAAGCCGAAAGGCCACTTATGAATCCTTATATGTATACTCATAATGATTAATATTTTACTTATAATTTATTGGAATGATTAGTTTTTTATCCTACCTGATTATAATTTTATTGAATTGAAAATGGTTTTCATTGTATTTGTATAACAATTGGATTTGGTTTATTATATTTGAAAAAATTATAAAACATATGGTTGGTTTTGTTGACCCATGTTATTTACCAAACCATCATAATGTCTGGTGACATAATGGTTGTATTTTCTATGTTTGAGGTACATCTAGTTCTTTATGATGAAAATAATAATTTCGTTACATAAACATAAAATCATATATAAGTGATATCATTAAAAAAATCATGTCATGAATGTGTTCAATTTTTTTTACAACTGAACAAATTAAATTTAAATGTGGAATTCCAATGGATTTTATACACACAATATTAGTTGAATATAATGTTGTGTTCTGGACATAATTACAGAATGAATTTATAAAAAATAATTGAACAAAACACATAAAATATAAAATTTTCTGATTTTCATAAGAGTTAATTATGAATGGATATATCAAAATAAAACATGTTACATAGAGTGAAAAATATGATGATTTATTTAAAAATTCAGTACCATACATAATCATTATAAATCATGTAAATATATAGCGGTTCCTAGATTGAAATATTAGTAATTTTTTATGTAATGTAACTTTTTTAGCGAATATTCATAGTTTTAATCTATTATATAATAATTATATTATCCCACATTGTTTTTTATAAATGTTTTTTGTGAAACAACATCTAAACACATATGACACAGGTAATATTGAGCATATAAAGGGGGTGTTTGGAGGCCAAATACCGTGTCTACAATTTTCTATGGGGGTGGTTGTGCACCACCCTACAATCCCCCACATAATTTTTTTTCCAATTCCTATAAAATTTTAGTTCATAACTTCCTCAATGAGTGTGTGGTTGATTCAATTGATTCACCTAATGTCTTAAGAAATTACATATCTTTATATTTACAAATTTGTTATCAAATATTCATATTTTATACATTTATTTATTATGAATTATTTCATTATTATTGTTCTTATTATAAATAATATTATATTATAATTATTAATTTTAGTGTATATATACACACACACCTGTATAATTACAAATTTTAATTTATTAATTTTTAGAAGGAATAAGAATGGGAGTGTCACTTACAAAGATATCATGCCATAAAAATACAATACATCTTTCCATGTAGATTATATACAACAATTCCAAGAATTTGGAATAAATTTTAATGAAACTTTTAAAGAATTAAATTATATTGAAGAAGTAAAAGAGGGTCATAATAATGACCTCATCAATAACAATTGACACATGCACCACTATGTTGTACCCCTGAGTAGATTATACAAAAAAATCAACATCAATATAGATTATTTAGTCTATAATGATATTTATAATATATCATGATACAAGAAAAGGTATAAGTTGGAACATTTTCCTTCCAAACCTGAGAATCCTTAAGAATGATTTTCTTGAGGTATAGGGACTTGTAACAACCATCACTGTCCAATAACTAGATCCACTATCTCATGCCTCCTAATTCTGGGTTCTGTATGTATCATGTGAATGTAAACATGTTCTTTATCATCTTTATATCCCTTAACTCATCCTGAAATACATCCATGGTTGTGAGAGAGTGTGAACCTCCATGCTAAAGGATGACTATAGTTTGGTACTAATAAATATGTATGTACTCATGCACCACCAATTAGGGATTGCATCCAAGGTAACGACAATGGATCATCTAATACTCCACCTTTACCATCCCCATGAATGACTGATTTTGGGACTGATGATAGTGCCTCCTTACTGAGTGTAAGGAAGAGAATTGACGATGAAATATTCCTTGAATTCTCTATTGGTGTTTTTTTCCACCTTGATAAAAAATTATGAAATTAATTATTTGGGTTTCCACATGTTAGCTGATTAATTGTTTCATAGTTTGTTCTATTCTCAATGAACCCCAATGAAATACTAAATATGGTAAAACTATGTATTTTCCTTCCACAATCTCCATATCCACATTCACTAGATATTATATATAAATGATTTGAAAATATTAGCATTTACATGAATGAGAGATGGGTTGAAGGGGGAGGAAAATGAACTACTAGTTCCAATGGAATCATTTAAACTATAGTAAGATACATTTGAATTATTAGAATCATAGTTTAATATTTCATAGAGGTCCTGATGAAGTGGGTAGTGGAGGAATCCTCTGGTGGTGGTGGGGGTGGTAGCGGATGAGGATATGATTAATGAAATAAATAACCATTTAAAATGTGAATGGAATGTGAGTTTGGGATATAAGATATGGTATATAATATTTATATCTGTGAAATGTAGTAGGGTGATGGTTGGGTGTCTCATTCACAATCGACCAAACTACTATATTCCTGGTGGAAGTGGATGGATTTAATTGTATATAGTTTAAATTAAATTTAAATATGGGTCCTTTATTGGTACTAGTGTAGATCTCATAAAGGTGAACCATTATAATTTTATTATATGATTGATAAAGGGGAATGTTTATGTGATTATTTTAGGAACAGATGAAGTGATATTTTATAAGTTTTAATTATAGAACTGATAAAATTCCAGCTATAACTGTGTGCTTCCAAATGACTAAACACAAGAGAAACACATTTAAATTTTAATATCAATTTAATTTTTAAAAAATAAAAGTAAAAACATTATATTATAAATATTTAAAATATTTCATCATAAAATTAAATTGATATTTATAACATATCAAAAGGTTTATATATTCGAAAACATTAATTTCTTTTGTTGTTAGCCCCTCAAATCCCTCCTAAAAGAACCTGATTATGATAGTAGTTGCTAAAAAAACCACACCACAAAAAATAATGGGAGAACCTATATAGAAATATTTTTTATTGTATTAATTCTAATAAAAATAAATTAATCATAAATATGTATCTAAAATAAATTGGATTCAATATTTTTACTAAAAACATACACTTTTAGTCAAACTATGCATGTCTTTTTTTCGTAATATTCCATTAATTTTTTTATTTTAAAATTTATTTTTATATAATTTAAATAATGTATCACGATAGTATGAGTCAAATTTATTGTTTTTATGCATGTAATTTTTTTGATCTAATGTGTCAATATTAAACTAAATAAAACCCATAATTCCATATCGGGGAAAACATGTTTCTTATTGTTGTGTGGTTAGTTCCATCATATCAAAAATGTACTGTGTATAATTATCCATAAGTATCAATATTATTTTGGTTTCTATTATATGTTTTTAGAGTAATATTATGGTTTAGAATGTAAAAAATAATTTTAAACATGAAACACATATTTTGATTCATACTGATCGAACGGTGTGTTGGATTAGTGGTCAATGGATTTATGTACATTAGAAATAGAACATGGATGGTTGTATTAAATTTTAATGAAAATATAATATTATGTTATAATATTATTGTGATTATACGCATTCATAAATTAAATGACATTTGAAAACTAAAAAAAAAATTTAGATTCACATTGATCACATAGTATATTAGATTGATTTCCAACTCATTGTTATCCATTAAAAATTGAATATGTATCACATTAATAATGTTATCAAACAATTTGAATATTTTGATTAATTTTTTTGTATTCCAATCATATTTTATACAAAAAGGTAACTTTTAAATTTAAAATATAAAATTTGATTCATACTGAGCACACATTGTATTGGATAGAGGTATGGATGGTTCCAATATATCAACAATGATGTTGGAATAATATTCACAAAGTATCAACTCAATATGAATGAATTTCATCAATTTCTGATATACGATGTGTGATTTGAAATAAAATATTCATTTTAAATAAAATCATATTCTTAGAGACATACTTTTCATAGTATTTATTTAATTGAAATTTAGTTAATTCATACACATCAAAATAGATATGTAGATAATTTTAATAATTATTTAATGAATTATAAGAATGTTTTATTTGTTTTCCATGAGTGAAAAAAATGTTAACAAAAATTGAAATTTTTATAAAAAATCCTTATCTTCGAGTTCTAACTATCACTCCATCTTCCATGTTGATGTGATTCTGACTCCTACAAATCACAAAATATTACAAGATAAATTTCTAAAAGATTCATGAAAACATGGGTTTTCATACTTTTTTTCAGATAGAGAGTAATGATATTACTAATTTTTTTTTAAAAAAAATCACTTCTTTTGTGTCATACTGATTAAAAATCTTATTGCCTAATAATGGGATTAATTTTAAATTTCAAAAATTAATTGTGGATCATTTTCCTAATATAACAAAAAATTGGAATTTTTTCATTTGTTTTTGGTGTGTCAGGTGTCTTTTTAACAAAAAATCATATTTAGATAAAAAGAATCACACATAGAGTAATACTAATCACACCATATTTAATATTGATGGTAGGTTGATTACAAAATTTTAGATATGACATATTTATTCATGTACTATATTATGAAATTAATATAATTTTTAATCAGTATTTTGATTTCCATGTGTGTTTTTCACTTAAATGTAACTTTAAACTAAAACAAGAATTTTTGTGAATGATTTTGGATTCCTCTATAAGTTATCTTCACATTTATGTTCTATTTTTATCCCCCTTTTTGGTTAATTATGTCCTTTTCCAATTCCTTGTCAAATCATGGGGTCTTCAGGTGTTTTGGTATATGTAAAATGGAAAAAATGGGCTTTCTGGGCAGTTTGTATGGTTTTCACAGCGTTTAGAAATCCATGAGGGGCGAGACCGTGCGGTCAGTGGGAACATGCACAATTTGTGCATGGTCTAACAAACCGTGTGACAATATGGGTATGCGAGCTATAGCACCCCAAGGTTTGAAAATGGTTTTCCCAACTATGTGGGTAAACCATGTGTCCTAAAAATCAATAAATAAAATAAAAATACATTACGATAATTCTTATACCAATTGGGATATTCTTTCTTCCTTCCTCATCTAGCACTAGTGACGCCCCTAAATCTCCAAGAGCATACATGTATCAATATCAGTCATCATAGATCTGTTTGGATTGTAGTTAGTTGCAGATTGAAGATCCGTGTAAGTCTAATCTCCAACATTCTTTCTTTTTGGTTTTTGTGTTTCTATTTCATCACCATCTCAATATAAAGATCTAAAATATTTCTTTTTTTCGGTGAGGTTAAGGGTAATGAATCATTGTTTTGTTGACATGAGATATAAGGATTTGTTTGAGAGGGAATTTTCAAAATGATTTAAGGTAGTTGGTCTATTATTTATACCCCTTGGTTTTTGAGTATATTTGTCTATATAGGGGTTTTATTAATTCTCTCTTCTGAGGAGTTCTTGTTCTATAAAATGATGTGTTGTTGTGGGTTTCTAAATGGTTTGGTGAACCCATCAATTTCCCTATGCAATACATGGAGGATGACTTGACCAAATTAGGTCCACTCATGGGGTGTGATGATATTCCATGAACATAGAGTTTAGTTATGTAAATGTAATGTAATTGCACGAGAAAATAGATAACATGATAAATATATTAATATTCTTAAAGGGTGTGTATTTGGGGTTTTATAATACACATAGGTTGGGTAATGGCCTAAGAGTTTGTTTGGATGGCATGAAAAAAGAGTGAATGGTTTAAACGTAAAACGCTATGGGATTAGATTTATACTTGAATATGATTAGTGAGATTGGCATGGAATCTTGGAATGGGGATAAAGGGGTTATGCGATATGAATATTGAATGTGTTAATGGATGAAGGCATAATACTGATTTCCCAAATACTGATATTTTTTGATCTAGTATGTGATGTTGGTTATCTGGACGTGATTTCGTTAAATATGGTGAATGATAAAGAGGAATGTGAAAAATAATTGGTTTTTTTGGTAATTACTTGAAGTTCTACGCCCACGAGTTCAGTTAGACTGATGTCTAGCACAGACCCTAAATTTACGGGTTAGGGATGGGGATGATGTTCTATTCTATTAGCGGTTGAATTCCCCCTGAACTAAGTCTTCGATGTGAAGATTATGAGTTTTTTATGATGTGATGCCTAGTGATATATGGATTGATTTGTTTTCAATATGATTGAGAATGATGAACATGTATAATCTGTTGAATACATGAAAAAAATACATTAAATCATGAATAGTTTATGTAGTGAATCAGTCTCAATGGTATTGAAATTAAAGGGGAACAAAGTCTATATTGGTTTAATAAAAAATTAATTTTATTTTTAAATTACAATCATAATCATACATATCAGACAATGGTGTATATTTTGTAGACACTATTGTTGGTGACTTTCTAGGTTATATTGACACCCTGATCATGCCGCATTTGGGAACCAAAATAGATTTCATGATTGCAGTATAGGACAATAGAAAGGGCCCTCTTCCAGGGAGTTGAGTTGGACATGGGACATGTTTTGGAGAGGTTCCAGTCATGGAGTCAGAACCCTTTTGGGGATCATGGGGGTTCCTTTCATGGGGTTTTGTTTACTAGACATTGTAGCATGGCATGAAATACATATTGTTATTTATTATTGTGCCTAGTTTTGGGAATTGGTTAATTTTGCATGTTATTTATTATTTCATGTTTTTTTCTATATTTAAATTATTATTTATTGTATATTAATTTTCTATGGACTCCGTATAAGAATGAGGATATAAGGGTGGTGGATGATCGATTGACCTATGTGGCCCATTTCATGAAAATTCAGGAGACATATACATTCTACCAGTTGGGGGAATTGAATGTTCTAGAAATTAAATGTTTTCATGATCTGCAAATAACAATAGTTTTATTCATTATTTATGTCTCACTCCATGATTCTAGAAGGGACCAGAAGAGACAGTTGGTACCTGGGTGTTTTCCAGAATGTCTTACCACCTATAGACTAATGGGAAGTCTGTGTGTACAATTCTGGTGTTATAAGACTTGTTAAAATCATTTGATATATATTATGGTGGTTCTTGGGAGAATCACTTATCACATGTGGAGTTTACTTAAAATTACAATTTTCATGATATATTTCATATTACACATTTTAAGGCACTTTATGTCAGTTTTTTTAGATCACTGTTGTGTTAGTTAGAGGCCGGGGAATCTGAGCTGTTAGGATAGAGTATTTTTCTACTCATTTTGGTGAAGGTTTTTTTATTCAGAAGCATGTTGAAATTGAATAGAGTATGTACATGCCTTATAGTGATCATAACCATATACCTACTGAGTTCATGTTGGGCGATGGTTTGTTTCTTTGGGTGTCACCATAGTTGGGTCACCTTCGAATACGAAAGTAGATAAAGTTGGTGCCTAGATATGTGGGGCCATTTGAGATCATGGATAGGATTAGGCCAGTGGCATTCTGATAGGATCTCCAACATAATTATAGTGTGATGCATGAAAATTTCCATGTTTCACAACTCTGAATGTCTCACTCGGACCCATCTCATGTGATAAATGCCAAGGATGTCAATATTGATGCTGACATGTCCTTTGAGATGAACTCAGTTCGTGTTGTAGATCATAATGATAATGGTATGTGGGTTAATGTTGTGACCTTAGTTCATGTTCTATGGTAGCATTGTAACATTAAGGAATAAACATGGGAGATAAAATTAGATATTCAATCCCATTGGCTTTTTAATTTATCAATGAGAACTCAATAATGATCGGGATGAGCGGCTCGATGATGATTAGTTTTAAGGTGTGGAGTTTGTAACATCTCATATTCATCTGTTAGTTATGTTCTAATTTATGATCCTATTGTATCCAATTTAATGGTAAATTATTTTTTCCCAAGAACATTTGAAATACCATGTGTGTTCTATAGGTTTGGGACACAAAAATGGGGGAAAAGGGGCTTTCGGGGCAGTCTGCATGGTTTCTGCACAGTTTGGAAAACCAAGCGAGGGAAGATCGTGCATCTAGTTGAAATACACACAGCATTAAAAAAGTATAGGAACCCATGTGATAGTAAGGAAATGTGGATAGTATCCATTTCACGGTTTGTTCATGGATCGGAAAACCATGTGGGAAAACTGTGTGGACATGAAATTTCAAGAAAAATAAAAAAATTCCACTACTGGGTTTATTATATCACATAGTATTTTCTTCCCTTCTTCCTCCACCAGCACTAATGAATCCCTAAAATTTCCAAGGGCTTCTAAGGACCAATATTTGTTATATTAATGATATATTGAATAATTAAATTTGTGGATTGAATATCAGAGTAAGGCAGTACTGTGAGAACATAGAGCACATGATTAATATGTTAATATGCTTGAAGGATGTGTATTTGAGGATAAGTAATACACAATATTTTCCTCCCTTCTTCCACAAACATAGAGTTTTGATTTGTAAATGTAAGGCAGTACTGTGAGAACATATAGCACATGATTAATATGTTAATATGATTGAAGGATGTGTATTTTGGGATAAGTAAAACAAAGAAGTTGGGTATTGGACGAAGTGGATGTTTGGATGCCATGAAATAAATGGGTAAATGGATTAATTGGGAAATTATAGGTGATTCTCTTTATGCTTGAATATTCTTAGTGAGATAGGCATTATGAATGGGATTTGGGATAAAGGGGTTTTGTAATATGATTATTTAATATGTTAACACAAGGAGGAATAAAATAATTTTCCCATTTAATGATATTTTTGTGATGTGTTAAATGATATTAATTATGTTGTTGTGGTACGGTTTAATTTGGTGATTGATAAATTAGCTTGTGAAAATGTCTTTATTGTGTGGGGTATTGAATTGAGATTCTATGACCACGGGTTGAGTTGGACCGAGGATGAAACTCCTCCCTTAAATGCACAGGTTATGGAAGGGGTTGAATTTCAATTACCCTAGAACCTGCATTCCACCTGAATAGAGGCTTAGAAGGGAGGACAATGAGAATTTAATGATGAAATGACTAATGAGATATGTCTTGACTGATTTCCCTTACTATCGAGAATGTTTGTCATGCCAAATCCAATGAACACTTGAATGTGATAGATTGTTTCATGAATTATTTATGTAGTAAACCGGTCTAAGTTGTAGTGCAATTAAAGAGTAACATAGTCTACATTGGCTTATTGAAAAAATACTATTATTTTTCAATTTTTTACATTTTAATTCACTATCTACATTTATGGATATTTTTTAGACACCATTGGTTGTGGCCAACTGAGTTATACTCATATCCTGTATGGGTCGCCTTTGGGTACCCGAGCAGATTTCATACTGGCTGTTCAGACAAGGGCAAGGGCCCTTTGGTAGGGAGTTGAGTTATACATGGGACTTTTCTCATAGAGGATCCATATATGGAGTCCCGACCATTTTGGTGATCCTACTATTTTCATTATTGGGTTTTTTCACATGACACTGTAACAGGGAATGAAATATTTATTGTTGATGTTCCATGCCAGGATCCAAGTATCACTATAAGGGGGTGAATTAGTGAAATAATTTTTTTATGTTTCCATTCTTTTTTAAGGGCCCTTTGCCTCATTATAAAGTGTTTATTCCATGATTAACACACATAAACATAAGAACACAATATTTACAAGGTTCACTACTCAACAAGAGTATCTACGTCCTTGGTATGGTATAGAAATAACCCAGTACAACACAATGAACTAGAAAATAATCCACTAATTTGGAATACAATGAGTAGAATATATCATTTCATTCGTGTATTATGTGGGTGATAATATTAATGTATGTGTGCACCCTATGAGTAAATATAAACTAAAGTAATTTATATGTTCTTTTTGATAAAAAATCAAAAATCTGATCATTGGAAACTACTCTTCACTTTTTTAACAAGAAGCTGATAGGAACTACCTAGACTTCATAAAAATACATTTCAATATACCCTAGTCATATTGTGATCAACATGAAAGTACTTATCTCATGATTTGGTTATTCAAATCGCATATCGCAAAGCTCTTTCATGAAGCTCCATCGAGAAGCTCCCATCTTCATAGAGCAATCTATTTTGCAATGCTCTCTAGTTCACAAAGCTCACTAGATCACATATCTAATTGGTTCTCATATTGTTCATTCTGATGTACACATCATTCAAAAATATCATGGGCTCTCCATGAAGCACATTTCCATCACAATGCTGACTATCTTCACATAGCTCATTTTTCTTCATGATCCTTCTTTGAAATATGAGATCTCTAAAATTATCATTATGTCTTTAATCATTTGTAGAGGGGGTGTAGGGCCTATTAATAGGATTTTACCACCGACTCTATTACCTTATATCCACCGAAATTCTTTGTAATCATCAAACTGTGGATCTATGATATGTTTTTCGAAATTTACATTGTTTCACGAAGCACCATATAAATTTTCTAGATTAAAAAAGTTCATTATAATCGTGAAGCGTTCGTTCTAATACATTGCACCATCATGATGTTGCTTCTTCCTTTTTCCCACTATAATGTTCCTTTTTCATTATTTCTATAGTGACGATCCTTCTTCCTTTGTGCCATAATGCTCACATTCAATGCTCTTCTCCTCATCCATTCGTAAAGCTCATCGTAATAATGATGAACACCATCAACATTTATCATGTCTTCGTGAAATCTTATTATTATAGGCAGTCATCATGAAATTCATGACTTTTCCATATTTTTAGGTGATATTCAAGGAAATAATCTTCATGCAATGCTAGAAAAACTCCAAATTTTAGACCCCAAAAATTTGGTAAACACTAGGAAACTATGCCACCATAGACCTCAACATCTGCAAGACTAACCATGCTGATAGGCTACATATATTCTCTCACATTACATCATAATTATTGATCTAAATGTTCTCTTACCAACTTATGGTCTTTGTGAAACACAAAATATCAAAACATCATCATATTTACCATGGAAATTATTTTATCCTTCATGACGCTCCTCACCCTCTTATGAAATGTGAACTGATATATTTTCTTCTCAAACAAAATTCAAAATAAAAGAAAATACTTCATTCACACAAAAACATCATAAAATAACATGGTCTGAACAATACCTTCCATTGAATTTTATTATCAAACTAGATTCATGAATCAGTGAACATTGAAACATTGAGAAATTGATCACTTATCAACAATTATATGCCCACGTGAGCTATCTCAATGAAGGAAACATTAATTATTGTCACCAAGTCCATGCATTCCAAAATTAATGACTATGAAACCACATCATGTTGTCATTCTTCTACATCCTTATTCACGTAATTAAAATTCCTGTAATAATAAAACATTTGTTTCCTACAACCACTATACAACCATTCTACAAACATTCTAAAAACAGTTATAATAGTTCACACACTTACATGGTGAATTCACAGCATACCCACAACTCCCTTTTTATGTGTTCCTCCATAACGATAGATTTATGAAAATTATCCACCATTACACCACTAACCAAATTCAATATGAGTGAGGTTACAAAAAAACATATCTCAACCTTGAAGAGAAGGATGTTGGACACCCTTGTTCAACCTCAATTTGAAAAATGGTTCCTTCTATAAAGGTTTTGTAAATATATCACCAACTTGTTACAATGTTGGAATGTACTCTAACCTCAATTCATTTTCTCCACCTGTTATTAGATGACTTAGTAATTTTTGTCAATGTGTTTTGAATGAGAATGTTATAACCGATTCCATATAAGATATACTACACTCTGATTATAAAAACCTACGAGAAAGGGTATCATTATATTAACAAGTAATTCATACATCTGTGTCTTCATCCTCATTAGTTTTGTTGCATCATGAGTTGTATAAACAAACATTACTTCAATTGTGAAAAGTGTTACTGAATTCTTTTTATTTGTATGAAAACTGACACAACATTTCCCCAGAATGAAAACTCAACTAGATGTGGATCGTTTATAATCAACATTTCATTTCCAATCTGAATCTGAATACCCAAATAGATCAATAATTTCTTAGACATCATACCGGATTCCAAAATTTGTTGTGGCTTTGATATATCTGATGAGTCTATTTCCTGCAATCAAATGAGATCCTATAGGAGTTCTATAAAATATCACACATAATTTAACAACATAGATGATGTCGGTCCTTGAGGCTGTCAATTAATAAAAACTTCCAATAAGAATTTGAAATTTATTATGATCAACTACTAGGCCTTCTCCATCATTAGACAACGTGGTTCCCACTGAAATTAGTGTTGACACTGGTCTCAAATTTTCCATTCTATACATCATCAAGAGATTTATAGAATACTTTTCTTGAGACAAAAACATGTGATTCTTCTTCTGTGAAATTTTCAGCCCGTGAACTTATTTCATTTCTCCCATAATGGAAATCTAAAATTACTTCTTCATCTCTTTAGAAAACCTTTCATGTGATCATTAATAATTCCTAAAAAATATATTGTCAACATAATAAACATTATTGATAATATTCAAACTCAAGACACTCTTTTATGTAAAAATTTTCAATCAAATTAACCTTTATTAAAATTGATATTCCTTAAGAAAGTATTTAATTTTGAATACAATGCACTCATATCCTATTTAAGTCAATAAAAATACTTCTTCAACCTACACATACAACATTCAACCTTCCCAATAACAAATTTATATGGTTAATCAATGTAATCTTCCTTTTCTTGGTCACTAATCAACAATTTAGATTTTTCATCCATTTGAATGATTTGGTAACCTAAAAGTTCAATAATTAGAAGAAAGATTCTATTTGTTTATAATATTTCAACTGGATCAATGGTTTTATCAAAATAAATGCTTCCAAATTGTAAATTCCCCTTTTAAACCAAAGTTTCTTTGTTTCTTATTAATTATAATTCTTCATTCAACTATTTTCAGAAGACCGACATTGAATGAATAATGTTCTTGTTGTGTGGATTGGATAAATGTTCCCATGTAACATTACTCTCTATTTGATCAATCTATTTATTCATATCCTAAACCCATTATGGATGCTGAAATACTTCATTTACATCATTATATTATTATTTAGAATAGAGACGTGTGTGTTAAATATAATTTGTTTTTCTTCTTGTATTATCCCTCTAATGATGAATTCTAATAATGTTCTGAGAATACACTTGTATCCTCAGTCTAGGATAAGCTATCTGAATTTCATCATCATCACTTGAAATTTGAGAGTTTGATTCTACTTCCTAAGTAGGATTAACATAGTATACAACATTATCTAAATTGTTAAAAAAATCTTGTATATCCTTCTCAACTTCCACAACATAATATGTCTACATTTCTTTCTCATCATTTTAAGAAACATTTACATATAAAGGATCAATAATTATTCTTTTTCATTTGTTGATACATCTATATCCTCCTCCTTCTAGATCATATCCATCAAAAAATACATCATGTCCTCTTTACTCAGACATTCCATGGTTTCCACCTTTCTTCATTATAATGCATTGACTCTAAAAAACACATAAGTGTTTCAGATTTGGAGTTTTCCAAAGAACATTTTTTATGGAGTGATATCTGACTTTTTCCTATAGAAATATTATTTAGGAATATAAACATAAGTTCTCATTGATTTTCTCCAAAAATATTGGAAAATACCATGTTCATGTAACATAGTTCTCCCCATTTCCACCAGACATCTATTCTTTCATTCAGAATACCCATTTTCATGAGTTGTGTATGGTGAAATGAACTCAGGTTTAATTTAATGTTTCTCAAGATAAAATTAAAATTTGTTATTCTTTTACACACCATGATTATCAATTATCATCTTCTTCACTGAATATTCACATTACATCTTTGCTTTCCTCCTGAAACTCTGAAATATTTTCAGATCATCTGACTTATGTCTCATGTACATAACCCAAAAAATTATAGCAAATTCATCAATTTATTTATGGAAGTACTTCGCTCCATTTGTAGATTAATTTCTCATTGGTCCATAAATTTCATAATGAATGTTATCCAATGGTTTTTTTGAGAAAATTTGAAAATCTCATATGCCTAGAGTTTGTAATCAACCCATTCTCACAAATACTACAACACCATTCTCTTATACTTGATAAAGAAGGTGTGTCTCAGACATGGTATCTCTTTGAAAACATGCACATAATTTTTTGACACATATTTCCATCCTTTTATTCCATTACTGATTTTCAACTTGCACATACATGTAACAAGTGTTTTGTAATTCAGCAACATGGAAATAAATCTCTCTTGTAAATTGGCCTATTGTAACTATATTTCCATCATTTTAAATATTCACAACAACCCCATATTATTTGTAGATTACATTATTTCCCTCATCACATAGTTGCGACACACATCGAAATATTTGTTTCCGACCATCAACCTATAGTGTTCTCTTGTATTTTATCTTTTCTTTTTGGATGATGGTTGATATAACACCTTTGATACATATATATTTATCATTTTCAAATGTCACTATTCCTTATTTTAGAACATTAAAATTATTTAAAAGCTTTATGTCTCATGTCATATGAGATGAACACCCAATATCATGGATCCATGAACATTATCCTTTCACATATTTTAAAGTGGTTTCAACAACAACAGATTTGTGTACATACTTTTCTACCACTTTCTCCTATGCTTCTTCCAATTTCTTAGAAAATTCAATTTGTTCTGGATAGTAAACCAATAACTCTTTATTTTCAGAACCAGAAAATATGTATTTTATAGGAATTATAATCTATGACTTCTGAGAATTTTCAAAACAATATTATTATTCTGATAACACAATCCTAAAACCCTTAGTACGATGTCCAGGTCGATCACATCCTTCACAGATGGTTTGCAGTGGTAGTAAAATATTCTATGCATTCAAACCAACCTTCTAAGATATCTTCTAAAAATTATTTTGAGGTTTTTTCTTTTGAAAATATTGACTTCCCCAAATTCTAGGACATTCAATGATTTTGGATTAATAGTAATGTTGTTGGTAGAACCAATACGTGATAACCTTATGTACAAATCCACAACAATACCAGCAATATCCATAGAATGAATATTTCCCTCTGAAACATCTATACTGAATAGATTTGAGAACATGTTCTCAACATCCTTCTTACTAGAACACTATAGACCATAGAACATCATATTTTTAATTCTATATTTCTTCTTAGGATTAGATTTATATTAAGGCATACCAGAACAAGAAGTAGAAAAAATCAGTCTGGACTCAAAATATTTAGATGTTATTGATTTTTCAGTATTGTTCAATTTGACCACATACATAGTTGTTCGATAATTTTTATTATAAGAACAAGTTATATCATTCTTCTCACCCATTGAAGGTAACTTTTGTCTATCCATCGTATGATCATTCTTATCAAAACATTCACCAACTTCTGAAACAGTTTTTTTGAACCTCATGATCCTTTCCTCATCTTTAGAATGATTATGTTGTACATGTTCCAAATAATTTTCCTTGTCATTTAGATTTACATTTAGATCATAAATACGATTTCGTTCACTCTCAAGAAAATTTTTATGATCACCAATATCATTTTCAATGTTTTCATTCTTATCAGAAAAACCCTCTTGGTCATTGGATGAAAAGTTTTCATTTTTCAATTTCATGTATTCCTTCTCAATCCTTATGATCATTCTCAAACATTCCATAATCTATTCTATCAGATATTATTCAAGTTGAGTTTTCTCTTCATCAGTACTAAATTTCTCTTAATCGTCATTATTAACTATTGGAAAAAGAGTATTATCTATAGATTTCTCAGTAAATGATTTTTAAGATTCAGAATCTCTATCATCATATTCTTCAATTTTTGACAAAAAACATATTCTTTTCAATTTGAAGTGATTTTTATACTTACCTCAACAAAAATATTTATCTTTTGACCCTGATTCTTTTATGTACTTATTGGTATTCTAACTTCTTCATCACTGTCTTCATCATTCCCTTTTTACTGAAAATTATATACAAAGTTTCTAATAGCTCCAGAATCAAACCATTTCAGATGGATTTTCCCTTTGTATTTCCATGTGCCTCATTTCAAATTTTTAGAAAACAATGATATGACTTCAAAAAAGTATTGACATACAACATTTTCATAGTTGTATTAAACATTTTATTCTACAATAAAAATTTTGTTAATCTTCTCTTAGTTTTCATCCTTGAATGAAATTTCCCCATATGACTTTTATTTTCCCTTCACATTCTTCTCCTTTCTCACAACATTATTTATGTGAGTACAGTTTAAATCATCCAGAGATAATGTTTTAGGATCACTATCTTCAATTGAAGTAACATCAGGATCAAACGTTTCTCGACAAATTCATATGTTCTTTTAAACAATAGCATAATCCTCCAAATTTTCTCCAAGTCATCTGATTATACTAACATTGTCATTTAACTTTTTAAATAAACCACAACTAATTCATTCTCACCCATCTTTATTTTTTCATACTTCATCATCATGATTTTTAATTTTTCCTACTTAAATTTTTGTTTCTATCATATATGTTTTTAATTTTGTCCCAAATTATATTGCCTATAACAAAACAATTCACTTATAAAAAAATACTCTCAAAAAGTTATTAAATGAATGCATTTTTAGCTCTTCAGTTATTTGAAAGATTTTTCTTATCTGTAATAGTAAAAAGAACATTTCCATCAATAGCAGGATATCCATCTATTGTAGTTTCAATAACTTGATATCAATAAGACATAAGAAATAGAATCATTCTATCATTCCTAATATGATAGTTCATCACATTAAATATCAGAATCCCTTTACTATCATGAAATTGAGATACTTCATCAACACTTCTCTTCAAAATTTAATCAAAGAACAAATGAAGGGACCATGTAGCTATGAAAAAAATTGAAGTTCCGAGTTAGGATCCATGTATCACTGAGAGGGGGAAAGGATGAAATAGTGATATATTTTGATTTTTATGTTCCCTTCATTTTTATACAACCATCTCCTCTAATTAATGATTTGTTTTCCTGCCGAACACACACAACAAGTAAAATATAATATTTTCAAAGTTAACTACTCCACAAGAGCAGTTATGTCCCTTGTGTTGTATAGAAATAATCCAGTAACACACAATCAACTAGAAAAAAATACCTTAATATGAATACAACTTGTAGGATATTCTCTTTCAGACATGTAGTACTTGGTACAAAATTATCATTTATGTGTGCACCCTCATAGCACAAATAGGGTTAATCAGTATCTCTATTCTTCTTAAAAAACCTTCACAAATCAGATCGTTGGAAACAACTATTCTCTTTCCCATCCAAAATATTATAATGAACTACCTTGACTTCGTATTAAATCATTTTCCTATACCTCTATCATATCTTGATCTACATTAAAGTACTTATCACTTTCATTGGGTATTCAAATGATAAATCCGCATAGCTCCTTCATGAAGCTCCTTTGTGTAGCTCCCAGCTTCGCAGTTTAATCTATTTAGAAATGATCTCTACTTTATAACTTTCCCTAGACCATAGATCTTACTAATTGTAAAAGAAAATATTATTCTTTGTAAATTCCACTTCTTTTGAAATGCTCAATGGCTCACCACAAAGCGTCATTACATCGTGGAGCTTACTACCTTCTCATAGTTAATTTTCTTCAACGAACCACCTATGCAATTCGAGAGCTCTAAAATTCTCATTTTGTTTTTCTACATTTATCAAGGGGAAAGGGGAATATTTATTGTCTTTTCACACTTACTCTAGATTCTTCTAGCCACCATAGCTCCTTGTTAGCTTCAAATAATAAATCAATGATATTTCCTCTGAAATTCACCCCGTTGCATAAATCACCATGGAAATTTCTCAGATTTAAGAAATCTCACCATAATCATAAGGTGTTATGTGAAAACTTTTGCACCTCTGTGATGATCCTTATTCCATTGTTTTGTTGTGATGCTCTTTCTTACATTGTGATGAAGAGATCAATTACAAAGCTCTTAAACACTACCATTTATGAAGCACGTCGTAATCATGAAAAACACCATCAACATTGTTCATGTCTTCATGAAATCTATTTCATGAAGCTGATCTTCAGGAAATTAAAGATTTTTTCATATTTTGATTATCTCTTAAATGAAATAATTGTTTCTCAATTCTATCCCAAATCCAAATTTTAGACACCATAAATTTTACTAACACTGGGAATCTACCCCACCATAGATATCTACGTATACAAGACCATCAATGATAAATAGATGCATATTTTCTCTCCCTTTATACCATAATTCTTGCATCAAAATTTCTCTAATCATCTTATGATCTTTGAGAAATATAGAACAGAAAAGCATCATCATATTTACAATGGATGTTATTGTAACATTCATGTATTTCATCAACCATTTATACAATGTAATGTGATTTCATTTATTCTCAAAATTCCTTGAAAATATAGTAAATACATCATACATCCATAATCTTCATCATCAAACATTGTCCCAATAACTATTTTTTATGATTATTCCAATTTTTAGGAATTGGAAAATTATGAATGTTATTGATTTTTCACTATTGTTTCCACTATTTAAATTATTTTCTAATGTAGCTGACTCTCGTATAGATGGAATGTCCTCACCACATGATCTATTAGACCCACATAGATAGTTGGCAATCTATGTAGTATAGAATGACACACTTGATGTCATGTAGCAACCTGGATTGGGGCACAAAGTTAGAGGATCCTAGGTTGGGGATGCTACACATAGAGTCATATTGTTTTCAATATTGACCAGCTGTTGATTCCTCTATGATAAAATGATTTTAGAACCTATTTCTAAAATTATCAAGGAAATTTGAGAATTTTTTATACATTTTTAATGATTGGAACATGTTCATTAAATAAAATATCATTTATAAAATTAAAACCAAATTTTTATTCATATTGGTAACATCAATTATTGGGCTAATGTGTTGTTGACTATTTAGATGTCACAATTGAAATATCGATCATTATCCATATTTATTTGCACAATAAGAGTGAATTCTCTCAGTTTTTAGTGATGATAATTATTTTACTATAAAACATTGTTTTTAAACTTCAACCACACCTTTCATGTAATTGTATTATCATGGATTATTAGAGTGATGGTATTTTTATTTCACTGAATCAAATAATTCATTATAGACATTTTTCATATTGATAAAAATATAATATATATATATATTTTCTTTATTATGATTTTTTACATAAAATATCATTTAAATATAATAACTTTTCTATTGAGTCATATTGGACACACCATGCAACGTATTAAAATTTAATTGATTACTACACACTAAAAACTAATTATATACTATTATCGTAATGATTCAAAATAATATGAATTTTTTTCCTAGATTTGAGTATCTAATATATCTTTTAAACTAAAATATCTCCTTAGATATAATAGAGAAACATTGAGTCAAACTAGTAATCTCATGTGATAGACTGACATCATACTGATTCAAACATATCAAAAATGCATTAGAGATAATTTTCAAAACATATCAAAACAATCCAAGTGTTTTTTATTTTATTTTTTTTAGTGAGAAATTATTCTTACTGAAATTATTTATTAAAACTGAAAACAATCAATTTGAGTCATAATAGGATAAAAAACTCTTTATCAATTTTTTATTAAAAAATATATATGAACATTGATAGAAAAAATTTATTGGTTTTGATATATCATTTGATAGTTAAATATAATTGCATATACCCTATTATTTATACACATATATAGTTATGTTGTGTTATTATTCTCATGGATGGTCCTTAATATATGAAATTTATGAAATTTAATTACCTTCATATAAATAATGGTTTTTAAAAATATATATAAAATATAAATGTTGAATTTCATTTTTAATAATATTGATGTTGTGAATTTTTTTTATTAATTTCATCATGTGTGGTTGATTTATTGTGTATCAATATTCTGAATTCAAAAGAAAATATTTATACAATCTCAATTTATTATATTCATCCACCAAATATCCATAAAAAATTCTGTATGTAAAAAAATGATTGAAAAAAAATTTATTTGAGGAAATTTTGCTGTTATACCCCTATATTGAAAATATTTATAGGATTATGAGTCTTTTATGTTTATTTTTAATCATTAAAGTTTATTTTTCAACTATTAATGAATTTTTCCTTTCCTCCAAAGAATTTTTTTATTGAATTCCTATGAATAATAATTTAAAAAAAATTTATTCAATGGTATTCCCATAAAATAAAAATGATTAATATTAAATTTTAATTCTCATAGTATATTAGATATTGGATTTTATTTATTAAAAGCAAATTCATTTATGCATCTACAACTGAGAATCATAGACTTATATTATTGATGATTTCATTGTAATTTTTCAGACATAGATTGTCCTTAATGATCACCTAACAGATTTATTCGGCAATATTTTTGATTGATTCATCGCCAAAATTGATCAATTTATCAACATGAACATGTATTATTCTAATATTTAAAAGATGAAATATTTTATAATGGAATTTTATGAATAAATTATAACTTTATTGTGTGACACTTTAGATTTTTTTCATTTGTCCGTCATTTTTTCTTTAATTTTCTCAGTCTAAATACAATTCTATGGTTTCAAAAAAATTTATTTCTATTCAATGGTCAAAAAAATTATATAAAATTGAAATAAATACCTTTATGTGAAAATATATTTTTACAAAAAAATAAATATTATAAAATATAAAATGGCATATTAATCCATATCAACATCAAAATAATCAAAGGGATACAATATTTTGTTGATAAGATTTAGATCTACTTGAATATCCACTCCCACATGACCATTTAAATGTATTTTATTATAGTGTATGTCCTTATTTTTTTGAAAACACATCCAGATTTGTTAATACCTCCAAGGTTAATGAAATTAAATATTTGTGACATGAATCATAAAAACCACTAAACTAAATGTAAATATATGCAATGAATGTTTGAGGTCAAACCCATATATATGGGGATGGATAAAATAATAAATTAATAATAATTTCTTAACAATTATTAGAATAATATATAGAATAATTTGATTGAAAAGAGAATGATGGATGTTTAGATTTTATAAAAATAGAATATTTTTTCCAATTTTTAATAACAGAACAAGATTTATTATGGAATTATTTATCATAGTAGAAAATTTATTAGGTTGAATATTAATTTTGTATAATTCAACTGTCTTGGTAGAAAAACCCAAAACCATTGATGCCCTCTTTTCAAAATAGGCTTGATACTTTAGGTTTACAATGACATCGTATCTATAAACTATATATTTAAAATTATTGAATGTCTACCATGGTTCATGTTGAGGACCATTCACTAGTCAATGAATTGAATGTATCAAGACCTCATTGATCACATATTGTTCAATCATCATTAATGAAGAAAATAAGATAATTGAGATATTTGGGTTTTCAAAAAGGAACATAATAAAACATATTAAATAATTAAAACACATCAAAAGCATAAATCACCCATTATTAGAGTTTATTTTCAAAAGGTATACACTTTCATATTTAACATGTTGTGGTTGGATATTAAAAATCAAATTCTAATAAGCAGATTGGTGGGAGTAATTTACACCAATAATGGAACCTCATTGAATTAATGATTTAAGCGGAACCCCAACCATCTTATTTATAGATATCCCAGGATATTTTGTTGGATTTATTGTGCCATTAATATGAACTATAATAATTTGTGGGTTCATAATAGGTATTAAATGGATGTATAAGTTGGTTATTTTATTTCATCCATTTAAAATATCCATCATAACTCTCAAAACCAGGTGTGTCTGAGATGGTTCCAAAAATTAATTGGTTTCACATCATGAAAGCTCATGATCTTTTCAAAATTACCTTCCTTCAACAAATGATGTTTAATTTTTTAACACCCTGAATTTTTTTCATGACAAGAAATAGTTTCTTTACATTAATAATTAATTTCCAACCACAAAATGATCTTTTAAATCTAAATATTTAGTTTCGACCACATAAATGAAACACAAGGAATTATATGAATTTGTGATGTTCAAATGACATTACTTAGGTTATTTAGTCTACTATAGCCCCATATAATGTTTTATTCACTCATTAATAATCTAGTATCATGACATTCCACAATGTGCCACCGTATCAAGTGTCTTATAGCTTCCTAAAATTTAATATTTTTGTCTATTTTTAAAATATTAATTTTATGATACCAAAAATCACAAAAATGATAATTTCATCAATATAATGGAATTCTAAAGCAATTATTAAGTGATATAATAGTATTGACACACATTAAAATACATTATTGAAATAAAATTATATGTATTTTACAAAATATCTATCACAACAAGACAATGTGTTGTGCTGATAGAAACAAATTAGAATCATTTTTACCCTATATAATTTTTTGAACATGAAAGGTTCTATTGTATACCTAATTCAAAATTTTGAAAAACATTTCATTCAATATTTATTACTTCGTGTTAGGTAGACCTTTGATGGGAATGTGTCACCTCATATTTGGTGTGTCCGTGGTGTGTTATTTATTGTGTTTTTTTGTTATAATGGATTAATTCTCATTACATTAATTAATATAACATACTTAAAATTAATTTTTTATTCTTGAGAAGTTATGTATGTAATAATATTATTCATTTTATAATATTTATCCCTTGTTTACTTATTTTCTAAAAATATGTTCATGGTGGCACTCCAAAACCACTACCACGAACATTACCAAATTGTTATAGATAATTCAAGGCCACTAAATGTAGTCATTAATTTGGAACCATATATGATGAATATTTTGTATAAACTATATATAATATATCATTAAATCATTAATCATTATTTTAGAATTATGATATAAATAAGATAAAATTTTATCATCTCATACCCTCCAAATATTCCCACAATTTTTGTACATTATGTATGTCCTGTTTATTTTAATGAGCCTCCTTACATATACAATTATGTATCATTGAAGTAGATTTATATATGGATTTATCGATCTGTATATTAACAATAGAACATAAATATTATGTTTTTCCCTTAATCATGAATGTATAAATACAGATTTAAAATGCATACTGTTTTTTTCAAGTGAATCATTACTAATCCTTGTTTTCTGATAGTTGTATGTTCATTTTGATGCATGATACCAATTTTCAAAACTCTATCGGGCTATAAAAAACTGTAAATTTTTAATCAGAATGATTAATAGACACATTTCAATATAATGTTTTACAGAAAATATACATGAAAATATTTATCCTCTCAATGACCAATAAACACATAAAATGTTTCCTTTTTTATCACTTGTCAACATATCTATGTTTTCTGTGAATTTGAATTCACTTCAACATGATGAATATATTACTTCTTATGAATTTTCTGGAATTATAAATGAAATTTTACAATAACCATAAATATTAATTTAATTTTCCAAAAATATATTATAAATTCACTTTTTAAGGGATAATGAATATTTATTCAATGATGAATTGTTTCATTTATAAGTAGGATAGTGAAATTATTTGTGAATGTTACCAAAAGGCATATTAAAACTATTGGCATAATCATATATAAAATTTTTTGGCACATATATAAACCAATCGGTTCATGCATTTGATTGGTTACAATAATATAACTAATGAAAATATACTTTTGGTGGTCAACATGATGGTAATTTGAATTCTATCAAACATTGAATTTGAGGATTATTCCGTCCACCATAATAAATGTTGATACCACCATCAATTGTGGTGATATGTCTTTTTTGGGATATAACTTTTCTATCATATACACATTCCTCATCTTCAACATCACCAATTTGTTTTTTCTCGGATTAGAAGAATTGTGATATAGTAAAACATGTTGTTCATCAATATTTCGACCATCATCTTGTTGAGAACTGTATTTTTCTTTATGATTTGGGTAGCTACATGTTAAAAATATGTTATGTAAAAATGTTTTTAAAAATTTAATTTAGATTATGTAAATATATTAGTGAACATGTAATAATATGAGGTAACACAATGAATATAACACCAAAACATAACATAATTATTGACCACATTGTTTAAGGGAGAATGTATTTTACCTGACTATCATGAATCAAAATATCATCATGGTGATATTTTATGACATAGAGGATCCATTCATCATTGGGAATATTGTTAAATTATTGGGATGTACTAATGAATGATCATCTATATTTGGATTCTCATTTGTACCATTAGATATTTCAGTCGGTAGAAGACCAATTGAATCCTTCCAATTTGAAGGATAAATTAAAAAAAAAAAAATTTTGTAACTTCTATGATTCCATTATGACTAGTTAATCACTATATTCTATCTTACTGAGATCAGAAATCAGAAATCCCAATTCATCAATTTTAATAGCACATCTTTTTAAATCCAACATGCATTGAGAAATTAGCAGATGAAATATTGTATATCCAACTTTAATATTTGTTTGATTCTTTTAATGTATGATTTTTTATAATAAATTTTTATTGTCCTTAGTACCGGATAAATGAAAAACATATTTCATATATCTATATCTACAATGTTTATCGGTAGTAACATCATCTTTTTTCATTCATGAGAATGTATAACCATTAATTACATAACAATTATAATACAATACATTCACACTTCTTCTTATGTCACACTATAATATTCATTCTGAAATAGTATTACTATTTTTGTTTTAACAATTAAATATATACTATTAAAACCATCCTAGATGATTTTTCTTATCTGTATTTCATATAAATATTTTTTCTTGATAAACTCAAATTTCTTAAAATTACTTGGTGGGTTTCAACAAATAGAACCTCCCAAAAATTATTATATACAATATAATGGAAATCATTTCCTCACACTATAATAGTAATTAAGAAACTATATTCCAAAAAATCCTTCCCCCAATTGTTTCTTTGTGTGATGAATCATTTTTTAGACCAATTCATTCTACAAAAAATATTTAGTGACTATTATATTCAATGACTACCTCAAACATATATCACTCTGCACTAAATATTTATAGGGGACATTTATTTTCGATTAACCTTTCCAATTTATCATTTACTGTTAAGTGGGAAACACAAATCAATAATTCTATGACCAAAAGGTCATATATCTCTTACCAATTAAACCATCAATTGAAACATTATATCTATCAATGTTGGTGGATGGAATATATATAATTAACATAATATGATAGAAATATCATTTTCCCTAGTTTTAAATTTCATTTATTCTATATCGTTATTTAATATATCCTTGAAATAATACAAAATTATTGTTAGATTATAATATAAATTCATAGAAAAAATTCAATGTAAAGCTCTCTGAATTATTTCATGCATTCAAACGTGATAGTCATGTGATTTAAGACCTATTAACACAAAATCAATCATTGACATGATATTATTTATATTTTACAAATATGACTATAAAACATGTTGATCATTATAGAAGATTCAAAAATGAATTCTCTTTTACCTTGAAAGAGTGTAAGTCTATGGAGAATGAACATTTCATCTTCCACCCTTCACAAGGGCCATGTCATCCTATATACTCATGCTAATCACTACCAACCTATCTATAATTCATTAATTATTATTCTTTGTGCATTTAGTTATATTATAATGACACTATCAAAGTTTATTTAATTTTTTTTATTAAAATCATTCATCTCGATGAATCTTATTTTTTACATAGATTTATATTAGTGTTACATGTACATGAAAAACTATGTATGACTGAAGTAAAATATTTATAATGTTCTATGTGTTAAATATGTTATTATATATAAGTATTGAGTTATTAAAGAGTAAATGGTAAATATTTTTCAAGATAACGTTAATTATATAATAAATATTTATAAAAAATAAAGGGAAATATTTTCCCATGAAATTAAGAGGATCTCCATATTCTCTCAAATGTTAAAGATAGAGAGTAGAGATATAGAAGCATATCTATACTAATTGTCCCTTAATTATTTATTAAATGGTTCCCTTATTATCTAATAGACATTAAAGGATTGAATTGTATTCTATTATATAACATAGAAGTCGACATACAATGATCTTGTTTTATATTGAAGAATGTGGGTACAATCCAGACGGATTCTACATTAGTTACTTCACATTATGATTTTTAATTATTTGATGGTCATATTTTCTTATCAAAAAAGAAGGAGGTAAAATTAAAATATTATATTTAAGGAATAATTTTATTCAAACGATATCTTAGTGTTATTTTCTGGAATATGGAAATATTGGTGAAAAAAGTTGGATATCGATCCCTATATAATGAATTTAATATCCCATGATTTTCTCTATTACTGTGACCTCGGTACTAACAAGGTTTTTAAAAAATATTTTCATAATTTTGTTCTACTTATATCTCTATTTTGTGATATAATTTGTAGCATGGTCAATGAAATTAATTTTTAATCTTCTTTTTGATAAAATAAATTAGATCTTTCTTTGTGATATGTAAAAATAACAATACCCCATGAACATAATCAAATATCATGGAGGTGAACTTCATTGAAAATCTTTTGTATCCATTTTTATTAATAATTAAGGTTTAATGTGAGATATTTCAAATATATATGATAGAATATTGGATTTGGGAAAAAAATTTATTATCACTAATTAATTATCCCCCCAGTACTTATTGTATTCAAATTGATTTTATGATGGTCACTTTTAATTGAAAACTTAATAAAAATAAATAATATAATATTCTTATTGAACAATTAATTTATATGTATATAATAATTTTAAATCCCTAAATCTTGAATATGTCACTACAACTGGATCTGGGATTTCTTTTCAAATCCTACAGATTCCATCAATGTTTTGAGACTTCAATTTGATGTCTCTCTTTCAATTAACATTTAAAGCTTAACTAACCTTTTGTTTTCACGAAGACTAACATTTCACTATGTATGTTATGGAATGATGAAAAACTCCTAAATTTAGTAGAAGATTCCATAAAAAATACTATCATATGTTCATCAAAACACTATAAATATTACTCATATGATAGAAATTGTGAATAAATTACTCATGATATATTGTTCAAATGATGTATCTAGGAAAACATGATAACATCAATCATGGTTATAAATATATATTTTTAATTTCTAGAATTGTGTTTGAGTATCAAAAAGTAATAATTTTATTCCAATCAGACCATAGATATCACGGGGGATGTCTCATCATTATTTATATTTATCAATTAGAGTAGCTCACTTTCCTAATCCCATTGTTGTTTTTACACAGAATTCTATTGTGATTTTTTATGAAAACTCATAGGTATTTGGGCACACCATTTGAGAAAATTTCATAAATAATTTGAGTATGTCAATTGATACTAGATATTATACTACATGGTGATGTTTTTATATAAATAATTTTAAATAAATTTTAAATTTTTTAAATTGAATATTTTTAAAGACATAATATCATATATTTATTTTTATTTTTATTTTTCTAACTAGATTTTATTAGACCATTATTAGTATATTCTAACCTATTACATATGTACTACACTGATAAGAATGTGTAATAAATAGTTGTTTTAACTTTCATACATCTAACTATTATTGAGTTTTACTACAGCAGTGATGTTGTGTGTTACTTTATATACATGGAATATATCACCTCAACATTGAGAAAACTGTCATTACATAATTCCATGAGGAAGGATGAGATAATAAAGAAAACTAGATAAAAATAATACAATATTTTTTGTATACCAAAATCAATTAATATTGTTATATTTTTTTATTGTGTTGAATTTGAGTCATGGTACAAATTTAATTCAAAATTCTATTTCACTCATCATAGGGGGAGGGAGACTAGAGTTTGTATTTAAAAATAGTTATGTTATATTATTTATTTTAAAATTTTATTCAAATTTAGCTATAATATTTTTGCAATGATGATTTTTATATAATATTGTATTACATGTCAGATCTAGATGATCATGCAGTATTCATTCAACTAGAAAAAAATTTCTTCATACATGAGATATTATATAATATATATATAATATAAATGACCATATCAATGAGGATCACTTAAATGACTGACACTATTAACATGATTTGGCACCAACACCAATAGATGATAATAACTATTAGTTGATACGGGGATGTAGATGATGCATGATAGCATTCACTCCCACTCAAATTCAATTATTAGATTTTGTACACCTTATATATGACACTCAACTAAATAGTGATGTTTATAAGGAGGAGAGAAATATAGATTTACTCATTGGATAGCCATAGTATATGCTTAATCTACTAGATCCTAGTTATCAACAGTTTTCTTTTCTAGTTTTCCCTCATTTTCAACAGATCATGTATATATTATGTGGTTTCATTATAGGTTATTTCACCCTTCTACATCTGTAGTGGAAGATATATTTTTTTATCCATAAACGCATATTTATATCCATTTTTGACCTCCTTAAGAAGAATCATAGATATTGACAACACATAGAGTAAATATTCACAAATAATAGGAAGATCCCGAAATAGTTCATTTATCTCCACCATGATTATAAGATAAATTTGATATATGATATAAAACATCACAATGGGTGGTCATATTTCTTAGTAATGATGTAGAGAAATAGGAATGTAATCATGAATATTGACTTTTCTTCTAATTTTCTAAATAATATTTTTTGAAATGTTTTTAAATCATTTAATATTATTGGATATTTTCAAGGAATATAATAAATTTCATCAATTATGTGTCAAAATAATAATCAAAATTTTGTACATACATGTTATTAATAACTCAAAAAATAATATTATTCATGCAAATAATTTAATAAATAAATTATATGATGATCCAAAAAAAATAATCATACCTATATATATATTAATAATAGATTAATATTATTTTATAAATAATTCAATTATTTAAAATATAAATAATATTATTTTTTTTATGAAAATAACAGTATAAAAAATATCATTGTATGGTTTTTTGGTGGGGTAAAGTTTGGATGTTTATCTCATGGATGAGTTGTAATGTCCATGTTCCGGAGGACGCCCAATGGTGCCCTATACACAGTTTGTCACAATGCCTCAGACACATTTACCCAAAAGCCAAAGGATGCTAACAAGCAGCGAGGGCCCAGGGTGTTATAGTGGGGAAACACTAACCTCATTGGTAGTGTAACACGGTGGAAGTTAACAGATATAAAAAAGAAGAAGCAGTTATAATATCATACAAAATTAAAGAGCAGGAGACTATAAATAATAAACTGGAGCACACCCATATATAAATGATGCATGATACATATGTCTAGGAAAGCGTCCAAACAAATAACAATTCTGGAATACAAATAGTACTAAACCAAAGTACAAAATAAAATAGATAAACAACTCCTCCTCATCACAAGCCCCATCTTGGCCCCATGCTCTCCAGCTCCACAGATATCATGTACCTTATTAGAAGGGCGCTTCCCTCATCTATACCAGCAACAATATAAATTTTTGGGTCCAAACGAATGACCCAAATAGGGTGTGAGAAAAAATACTAGTAGGAAAACACCTCAAAATATATTCCCAATAGTCCTTGAATATATGGTATATAATAAGTGAATGAAATTAGTAAACTAGGAAGTACTCAACAGTAAACAATCCACAGTTTCAATGAATCAAGATTCATGCATCATGAAACAGCTAATTCAAGCAGGTAAACAAAAACATGTAACCCTTTAAGAAGTACTCGTAGCTTTTCCCTTCTGGTCCTACCTAGAAACACAAGAAACCCTTTAGGCAGTAAATGCAGTCTAACCCCTCTGGTTTAGCTTTATAATAGACTCTCTGAGGAAGAACTCATCGTCAATTACTCCTATATTCTTGTATCTATAACAAATAGAGCTCTAGGAAATCACTTACGTCACATTCCCTTTGTGTCCCGCGTCGAGGAACTACAGACTCTATGAGGAAGCACATAAATCAATTCCCCCTATGGTCTCACATCGTAATAGTAAAAAAACAATATGGAGAATCCCTTACATCCATTCTTCATATGTTCTAAAACACCAGGTTCTCATAGCCCTGTTTATGTCAAAAAAGTATAGCATTGCGTATCAGAGAAATTAAACCTCATGAACTACATGGCTAGCAGTGTATAGCAACAGCATGTTAGAACAACGGTCACACCATTCAACAGTACTAGGCATGTGTAAAAAAGGAAGAATAACTTGCTAAGAAGTACAAAACATCCATAAACAAAACATTCATGAAAAAAAATCAAAATCATAGCTATTAACCATATTTATATGACAGAAATATCTACTCAAGCATACAAGCATAACAGACAAACAATTGGGCTAAAATAGTAAACATGTAATACCCAGTTCATGGGTATTGGCAATTTTTCACAATTAACTCAAATAAATTCATCAGAAAGGAACAAACCAAGTACCACAGTGTTGGGAGATCACTATATGTGAACCTAAATCATTGAATCTCCCAAGAACATCGTAGATATAAAAAAACACATAAAATTTTCAAAAGAGGATAACTTGAGAAAAAATAGGAATTAGGAAACAATGATCATGAAGAATGAAGATATTACAGAGGCTATCACAACACGATCGATGACTATCGAATCAGAGAACAGACAGAGGCTTGGGGGCTCGAGGAAAGATCATGACCATATAGAATCTATTAGATGAACCAGCCCTAAAAGATGGGGGTTCTGTCTGAAAGACACGACCCCAGTGAGTTTAATGAAAAATAAAATAAAATACTCATCATGTCCTTTATAAGTACATGATGTATACTTTATTTTTCAGTACTCCGCTTTAGGAGGTCTTCATGTCACCCCACACATCCGTTTGCATAGCCGTTACACAGCCAGTACATGTATACCCGCTGTAATCGAGTACATGTAGTGTACTTATAATGTACACGGCGTGTACTTAAGAAATTTCTAGAAACTCATATTTTTCCTAAAAAATTCAAGAAAAAAAACAAACCAGATAAGTAGATCTAGGTTCTTACAAACTAACCATTAATGAAATTATTCAACTAATTTTCCTAACATGGTGGTGTAGAAGATGAAACCCCAAACAACTCCTACCACTACGATCGTACACCAGCCTCCCTCTCCCATGTATCATCATTTACTCGTCTGTGCTGCCATAACATAAATAGGAGAGAAACAAAACGGCCATAGAGAACCATCGTACATCGATCAATGATCCGAATAAGATCCTCCTCGACCGATGCATCCACTTCCAACTCAACCACCTCATGTTGGAAATCATGAGATGGGTCTGAGAAGTTACATCGAAGCTGAGAAATGTGGAAAATGTCATGCATAGCCCAGTACCTATGAGGTAATTGTAACTGATAGGGAACCAGACCAACACTCACCAAATCCTCAAACAAACCGACGTACCTTGGTGAAATCTTACCATGTCTCCTAATCCACTTTTGTCCCAACCTCAGTGTGACATGCATGAAAACCAGATCCCTGACCTCGAACTCCAGAGGTGGACTCCGATAATCAGCATAAGACTTTTTTCAACATTGTGCAGTAGACAACCCTTTCCGAATCAACTCTATCTGCTCTGTGGTCTCTTGAACAGGATGAGGTCCCATCATAGCTGCCTCTCCTTCCTCCACCCAACATAAGAGTGATCGGCATAGACTACCATACAAATATCATAAGGTGCAATCTAAATAGTTTCTTGAAAACAATTCTTGTATGCAAACACCAAAAAATGAATGTGATTCTCCTAAGAACTTCCAAATTCTTTGATCCATGTTCAGAGCATGTCCTCAAGCATCTAAATCATATGCTCGAACCGGCTATCTATCTGGGAGTGGTAGGTTTTACTCAAATGTACCTGTGATCCCAATTAATTATAAATCCATTTCCAGACCCAAGAAGTAAAATGAGCATCCATACATAAATAAATAGAGTGTGGAACCCCATGTAGATGTACAATATCACATATTTAAAATATTACCACCTCATCAACATTGACAGTCTCCTTTATCGGAATGAAGTGAGCAACCTTCATGAGTCTGTCAATGACAGCCCAAACAACATCATTATCTTGAGGAAATATTGGAAAACCAGTCATGAATTCCATCACAAATCATTCCACATACACTCGGTAATAGTTAACTACTGTATAAGCCCAACAGGTCTTTGATTATTCTCTTTTACCTACTGATCTGTCGAACACTTCATGACAAAATAGACCACATATCTCTTCATACCTGTCCACCAATACTGGCAGTGTTGATTACGATATATATTGGTGACACCAGGATTAACTGCCCAAACAAAGGAAACAAATGCCAACATCATCTCCGTGAATTTTTCTGCTAGCACCCATACACACCTCTTAAAACACAGAATCTCATCCTCACCTACCATTCATCAAAGAATAGGGTTCTCTCCCGACACACATTCATGTGGGACTAGGCCTTTTGAATATTATAGTTTCCTCATTGGCACTCGATCTCGAAGAGTAGAGGTAATAGTTGCAAAAGAAAGAAACTTATTCCCTTGTATGTCTTGATCCTCCTAAAACATTTTAGAGAACAGAGCCATAAGCTTCCACACACTACTAGCCTCTTGAACTGCATGTATCTGAGTCCTTCTACTCTGCACATTGGCCATTGTGTTTACAATCCCAGGTGTGTAGGCAAGATCAATGTCAAAAATACTGAAGGTATTCAACACTCCTTCACTATCTCAAATTCAGGTCACACTGAGTAATGATTCACTTGAGACTTTTGTGGTCAGTGAAAACCACAAAATGATCTTCCAGAAGATAATTTCTCTAACAGTGTAAGGCTTAAAAACTACCACCAACTCGAGATTGTGTGTTGGGTAATTATTCTCATATGGCCTTAACTGCTGAGACTCTTATACAACGACTCCTTCACCTTGCATAAGCACAAATCCTAGAACGATACGTGAAGCATCATATTAAATTGTATAGCTCAGGCCCAACTCTAGAAATACAAGTACCAGTACTAAATTCAACCTCCCTTTCATCTCTTGAAAGGCTGACTCACAAGAATCTGATAATAAGAACATTGCACCCTTCTTTGTCAGACCCATCAGTGGTGTGTATATGTGTGAAAATCCTTGTATTAGTAGTTTTTAGTATCCATAAATCCCAATATAACATCATACCTCAAAGCCATTCTTCAGCTTTTCCCAGGATACTACTGCTGTCACATTCTCTGGCTCCATTGATACTCTTGTCTCTGAAAAGACATGACTAAAGAAGTGAATCCAATCCACCATAAAGTAGAATTTTGAGAGTTTAGGATATAATTTATTCTCTCTCAGTGTACTCAAAATGATATTAAGATGTGTAGCATGGTAGTGTCGAGTGTGAGTGTACAACAATATAACTTCCACAAAAACGAGCACAAAATAATCCATGTATGGATGGAACACATGGTTCATTAGTTCCATGAAAACTGTAGGCGCGTTCGTGAGACTGAATGGAATAAACATATACTCATATAGATCATACCTTATCCGGAAGGCTATGAGAGGTATATTAGATTTTCTGATGCATAACTAATGATAACAGGATATCATGTCAATCTTCTAGAACACCCGAGCTCCTATAATTTGATCAAAGTGATCATCAATCATTGGTAAGGGACGCCAATTCTTGACTTTCAACTAGTTCGACTTCCAATAATCCACACAAATCCAGAGGGTACCTTCTACCTTCTTCGCCAATATGATAGGTGAACCCCAAGGAAAAGTACCGGGTTTGATGAAACTCTTTGACTGTAAGTCCTCCAACAACATCTTGAGCTCCTAAGACTCTGGTGTATCCATCCTATAATGGGGAATGAATACATAGGCCACTACTGGATCACAATCAATAGAAATGTCCACCTTTCGCTCAGGAGGAAAGAGTGAAATGTCCTCTGGAACGAAATCCTTGAAAAGATTTACCACTAGGGGAATGTATAACTATGATGCCCATTGGTCATCTTGGTATAGACTACCAATTTGGGATGTAACTCCTCTCAAGCCATGCTTCTCCTATCCTTCTTTACTCTCTTGTACATCCCATTCACCTTTATGAAGAAAAGATCCAAATTCTGGTGATGTGAAACTCACCCTATGACAATAACAGTCGACGAATTCCTGGATGGGAACCAGCCAGTTCATTCTGAGAATGACATCATAGCATGTCGTCTCTAGGACATAGAGGTCCCATAAAACTGACACACACCAGCCTCTAGAGGTCAATCCTTGAACTAACATACAAAATCTATTCTAGAACCCAATAGAGTGTCTAGCATAAAGTCATCAGTTGAATAAATGATACAGAGCCCAAGGCTCTCTAATAAATATATATATAAAGCTATATGAAGCACATTTATCGAAAAGAGTAGAATCTAAAAATGAGGCAACTAAGTTCATACCTCAAACTGTAGAGGGTCCAAGATCCTACTCCAATTGGTTCATCTCCACTACAATAGTCGGGCCTATACCGCGACCATGTTACCCTACCTGAACACATTGAGCTGATCCACCCTACTATCGCTAAAAGCCTGGTGATTGACTACCACTACCACGACATCCACCTTAGCTAGAATTTCCAGAAGAACTATTGTTCCTTGGATGATTATAAAATGGTGATTCTTCTCTTGAAAGAGTAGTCATAAAATAACCCCATTCACTAGTAGTTGGTGATAAGATCTAATAGAAGCCCTGATGATTACCTATCTTGCCCCAAGATCGGCACCCCATTGGGTCACTCGGGATATGTTGCCTCGTATGCCTTCTCATCCCGCATTGGTAGCACACCAACCAGATACTGGATGATACCTATCGCCTCCAGAGATATATATGTTTAGACTCCCATATGGCACTTGCTACTATTAGTATGGGGGATAAAATGTCTGGATGTCGACTCACCCTGGCTCACAACTCCATAATCCATCAAATTATGCACTTTAATCAGTGCCCGGTTGACTTTAGAATTTATGTAAGTCAACCTGAAGATGTTCACCAATGAACATATGTCATGTCTGATTCCATCCTCAAACATCTTTTCTAGTAACAACCCTTCTCCTTGTAGAAAGGGATTAATGTGTTTCATCCCAGTGAAATGAGAGGAATACTCCATAACAGAATGAGTTCCCTACACCAGACTCATAAACTATTGGGCTCAATCGGTGCTCAAGGTCTTCGAGTAGAATTAGTCATAGAAGATACATTGTAACTCCTCCCACGACATAACCTACTGATTCCCCGCCTGTGAGATTACATACCACCATCTCTAGTTGGAATATAGCAGCACGTAAGTGGCGAGCATGACCCACCTCTCCCAAGGTGTCTCTAGATTCTCAATGTTTGAAATAATTGCTTCTAACGTTCACTATACAGCCTGAGGTCCTCCTTCCACTGTGAAGGTATGAAAATTTTCATATTGAAAAATTGATTTCTGTTATACCATAGACAAGGCAGGATGTTGTACTCTGTGGAAGGTTTTCATGAACCTCATAAAGAACTCTCAGAACTATGCATCAACACCATTATCTGGAATGATGGTCGGTGCCAAGACTGTCACAATAGGAGGATTTGTTGAAATTCCCTGATCTTCCTTGTTCGATGTCTAATAATTATCTTGAAACTAGTGTACAACCAGAGGACTTCTTGCGGGCATGACTCAATAAGGTCAAATGAACACCTTAGATCATGTTAATCAAGGAAATAAAACTAGAATTTTAAGAATGAAACATGATAAAGGAAGTATTCATGTTTTCCAAAACATGACTGCACTCCGTGTATAATATCTACAAGGCGTGTTACCTTAAACCATTCACATGGGCTTGTACATCTTCCATCCCAGGTCGTATAACACCCCAAACACACATCGGGTTTTCCTAACACATGGTGAGTACATGAATCCTCTTACCATTCCCGAGTACTTCTACAAGAGTAAGATACATGGTTCCCTTAGTAAAAAACTACATCGTTTTCTAGTTCCAGACACGGCGTGTACTGGATGATCTTCATCGACCCGTGTGGTTAATGACACGACCGGGCACACAACTCACACTAAACGGTGTGTTCCAGATTGACATTGTGTGTACTAAAATCATTTATCTGAATTGTGTTTTTCGTTACATGGTCGTGTACTCAAGATACACTACACAACGTGTTCCAGATAGAAACGACCTGTATTGGAAAAGACTCAACTGACCCATGTTTTTAGTGACACGACTGTTTACAAGGATCTACATCATGGCGTGTACATCCTCTACACGTCATGTCATATAAAAGATCATAAACATCGTGTCCCGGCTTACATAGTATGAGACAAGGTTAGAGACTACACAGTGTGTACATACATTACGCGACATGTACATAATATAAAGAGTGACTTCTCGAACATAAGGACACCCGACTTGTGTTCAACATCACAAGCCGTGTATTCTGGTTTTTTTATAGTAATCCTCAAAAACTACTAAAAAACCATAAAAACACTGAAATGAACATTATGGTTCTAAAATCCAATCTATGAGAGCCCATACTACGTGCGAATCAAATCATGGCATCCTATACCTGTTATAAATAAGGTAAACAGCATATTGACCCACAAAATTCTAGTCCATGATTACTCATAACATCTCAGGAACCAAAGTTTGGCATGCATTCAAACAAAAACATACCCAAACAATACCCTATCAAACATCAGGTATTATATCAAGGAATCTATCAAAACAACATGCATATTCTACACAACATCTATAACAATAACATGTAATAGCTGAGGCACCCTAAATGGCATGATAGGAATACATGACATGTGATTTATATACAGTGTCTATATGATTCATGAGATGGAATATCCTCATCTAATCGAGTTATGACAGAAATAGAACCTCAATAACATCAACAATAATAACATAATACATGTGAGTCACCCAATGGTGAAAATCAAATCAACTGTAAAATTGCAAAACCAGAAAAATTGCATTAACGAGGTAAATTGGCTTTTCCCTGTTCATGGGTTAGCTACACATGGGAACATCTTATTACCATATACATAATCCATCATATCCCTGACTATAGGCTCCAAACAGTAAGTCAAGAAGAAAAGAATGCCTCTGATACCACTTTGTAAGGTCTCGGTTCTGGATGTCGCCTAGAGGCTCTGCTTACTAGATTGGTCAAATGGCCTCAAGCACGTTTTGCTGAACTCCAATGGAAACTGACTAGTAGCAAGGGCCTTGGGTGTGATAGTGGGGAAACTATGCCCTTAATGGTAGAGTAACATAATGGAAGGATACAGATATTGAAAAGCAGAAGCCATAATAATATCATTCAAAATTAAACAGCGGAAGACTAGAAATAATAAACTGGAGCACACACATATATAAATGATGCATGATACATATGTGTAGGAAAGTATCAAAACAAATCACATTGCTGGTATACAAAAAGTAATAAACTGAAGTACACATGAAAATAGATAATCTATTCCACATCATTGCCAACCTCATCTTCTTCAAATGCTCTCTAGGGACGCACTTACGTCACATTCCCTTTGTGGACCACGTCGAAGAACTACAGAATCTCTGAGGAAGCACTTATATAAATTCCCCCTATGGTCACATATCAACATATTAAAACAAACACTCTAGAGTAGCCTATACATCCATTGTTCATATGTTCTACTACCCCAGGTTCTCACGAACCAGTATAAGTAACACAAGTATTGAAACATGTATCGACCAAATAAATATCATGAAATACTTGGCTAGGAGTCTATAGAAACATCATTTCAAAACAATAGGCACACCATCCTACAATACTAGGCATGTGTAAACAAGGAATCCTAATAGGCCAAGAATTTATAAACATCCATAAACAAAACAAGCATGGGAAAACACCTCCAAAGCATTGTAATTAACCCTATTCATATGAAATAATCCTCTACTCAACCATACCAGCATAGCTGGAAAACATTAAAGCTAAAAATTTAAACATGAAATACCCCGTTCAAGGGTATTGGAGATTTTGTACATTTAACTCAACGACTTTTAGGTGAAAAGAAAAAACCACCTTCCTCAGTGTTGGTAGATATCTATACGTGAACCTCAAGCCTTGAATCCCCCAAAACACTCTAGATCTACAAAAATTCCTAAAAAATTAAACTGAGGATAACATGATAAAGAATATGAATCATAAAACAAATCTCAAGAAGAAGGACGAGCTTACTGAGGCAATCCCAATGCAATCGACGGTGGTCGAATTAGACAATGAATAGAGGCTCAGGGGATCATGGAAAGATCACAATCTATAGAAGATATTGGATGAACCAAACCTAGATGAAGGATTTTATGTCCATAAGACATGACCTTGGCGTGTTTAATGAAAAAAATAAAATACACGGCATGTACATTAGAAGTACACGACGTCTATATGCCTTTTTGTACTCCGTATTAGGTGGTTTCCAAGTCACCCCACACGGTCATGTGCACGACCGCTATATGGCCAGCACATGGCTACCCGTGGTAACTGAGTACATGTAATTTACTTATAATGTACACAATGTGTACTTATGAAATTTCTAGAACCCCCCCCCCTTTTCCTGAAAAACACCAAAAGAGGAATAATATACCTTAAAAGAAGATCAGTGTTCTTACATGAGACATATAAGTTTCTTCCTTTGGGTGAATTTTAATAATATAATTATAGAAATAATATAAGAAAATATTTAAAAATCAATATTACATTCATTAATATTATTAAAAATTATTATTTATTATAAGTATATTAATTAATATTTATAAAAAATTTATTATTATTTTGAAAAAATAATTATTTTGTTCAATCATATATTCCTAATATAAATATACACAATCATATATATATTGATATATATAAATATTTATATAATTATCAATGAAAAAGGGTTTGTTAATTATAGAGACATTCTACCAAAAAGCTGCACTACATTTTTTCCTTTATATTATTCCCATCGATATGTTGGACATGAGGTAATTTATAATAAAATTCATACATCAAAAATATATAAGTAAAACTGAACATGAATTGAATTAAAGACCTCAACAAGGCCCATATAGGTTCCTCCCACTAAGCTTCACCCAGGGATCACATTCGTGTAAGTTGTAAGATAAAATCAAAATCAACATAAATAACTAACTCAACAATAAGGATTATTATATATCATGATATTAATGTAGTAAGATATTATAATCTTAGGTATCTCTATCATTCTAAGCCACCAAAATGAGTTTAATGAGTTTTTGGGGCTTGTGGAAAGTATTTTTATCCCATATTTGTAGCCCCATACTCAAGGATATCATTGATGGTTTCTACATGAACCCACACATATAAATGTGTTTCGCATAAACCTACCCCCCCTCTCCTTCTGTGATATTTTTATCTCCATGTGGTGGAACATGACTCCATGGTGAAGGATCACTACAAACAAAACCATGATAAACATTTGAACCCTTTATTAGCACCTTCCAAAATAACATTGATAACAAACTACCATTAGTAATGTCAGAAAAATGATGAAAAATGAAATATTTATAAATAAAATTATTCCATTATAAACAATATAATAATATATTAATTAATTTAAATTGAAAAAAATATAATAGATATGACTAATTATGAATTTATATGACTAAATATACACATGCACATGGTAGAAAAAATATTTAACTGAAAATGAAATTTGAAATGAAAAAAATATATTTCAAAATTTAAATGTATAATAAAATATATAAATATAAATATTTTTTGTATATTATATAAATAATATGAATGTTAAATAAATTATATTAATATTTCAAATATTTCGTAAAAAATGGTTTGTTATTTAATTAAGGAATTAAATAAATTATATGAATTTACTAATTAATATTAATGGACATTTAATAACAATTTTTTTCAATGTCATTTGTTTTTTCAATTTAAAAAAGATATCAATTAACAAATATTAAATTGTTAATTAAAATTTTGTCAAAATATGTCACACATAATATGTTGAAAAATACATTCACTTGTAATTATATGAAATTCATTCAAAATTTTAGATATATACATATAAATATTAATAACATGTTAATATTTTAATTTTAATATTTAATTTTTTAATATTTCATATTTAATATACAATATTTTATTAGAAAATTTCATTCATTTTTATACTTATATTTAACATATTGTATTTTGTACATTTTATATAATATTTATATATATTAAAATCTTCAATTTTAAATTTAATTTCTTCAGCATTTTCATAATTTTATTGATTTCTATGTTTTATTTATATTTATTGTTTAATATTTAATATTTTTTCGATAGAATATTAATATAAATAATTAATATATGATTTTTTTTTCATTTCATACATATTAAAATTTATTTTTTGAATATTTATATAAACAATAAATCAAATCATTTTCTAAAAATATTTTCATAATTTATATAACATTAAATTAAATTTAGATCATTTTAAATATTTTTTAATTAAATATTATTTATTTACCAATAATTTTAACAATTTTTTCCTTTTTATGATTTTTAAATAATTTATATACGTTTATTTTTTTGTAATTTAAGAATTTTTAATGTCTGTATGTGTAATTATTCATTAATATGTTTAATATTTGTTATATATAAAGTTACTCATATATATATATATATATATATCAATATTTGAACAAATTACTTATGTATGATTAATGTAATAAAAAATATGTAGTTATATTAATTATGTCTTATATTTAATAAAAAAATATATTTAAATATTAACATTAATTAATTATATTGAATAATTATTATTGAGTACTAGACATTCTATAAAATGATAATTTTTCAATTTAAAAAATTTCAAAATTATGATACATTAATTTCACACAATCGTATATTTTATTAAAGATATTTTATATTAAAAAAACACACACATTATATTTCATTAATTTGGTCATTTATTAATATTCATTTTTTATTTTTGTAATTAACATATAAAATTAAATATACAGTATGATTGTAACTAGAAAATTTTATTCATTTCATTCTGTTAAATATATATAACTTATTATGTTTCAAAAAAATTTCAAATTTATTTATTTTTAATATAATTAATTCATTTATAAAAATAATTACGGTAAATAGAATTTTTGATTTATTCTATTTGATTTTATCCTTTTTAAATATTTTTTTTAAATTTATTAACCTTTAATGTCTATTTACATATATATATTCACTATAATCAAATGATAATAATATGGTTTTAGTTTATATAATTAATATAAATTCATTTTAATAAAAATAATTACAGGCTGAAGGCCCCATTATTAAAAATGATAATATTGAACAATGATTTAAAAAGAGATGTCAGAAAATTAAAGAGAAATTGTGACACCATACATAGGTAAAACAAGACATACCTGGAATGACAAATAAATAATCAAACAAAGAGGTACATAATATAAATTGTATGTCAATGTCAACTCCAAAAAACAATCACCAAAACAAGTTAATGAAACAAATAATGTCTTCAATAAAGATTCAACCTAGAAAGATTCGAATCAGAATATATTATTTTTCAAGTGAGTGATTTCACAAATTGTGAAGAATGCTTCAAACACTATGACCATGAGGATCTCAATATCACATCAATATTTTGGAAGGATGTGAATGGATTTATTGATCAAACATGTCTCCTTTCAAAAAGATATCATCATTATTAAAGGAAACAACCGTAATGATAGAATACTCATCATACTTTTCACTATCACTAAGTTAATTTCAAGGGTTAAACAAATGAACATGATATTTAGATTCCTCAATTGGATCATGTATATCAATAAAATCATGGTTGTACACATGGATCATCACTTTACACGATTGATCAAGGCATGGGTATTCATCTAAATAATGATGAGTTGTAGAATATTATGTGCCTAATGTGGAAAATAGTTTACAATTAGAGGTTTCTAACAACAAAGTAGCTGATTTGGAAGAACCATGAACCAATATGTGTGATGATGATATATACAAATCCTATCCAGCAAGCATATCATGTGAATTTATAGTAGGTCTATATTTATCAATACATCCATGCTTAATCATGGAAGGATCATTATTCATTTAACTGAATATTACACTTTTTATAGGAAATTAGGTTTCGATTATTCAAATTTAAAAATAGACACTATATTAAACTTTAAATGTTGATTAAAATTTATATATATTTATGTGAAACACTATGAAAATATAACTAGTATTTATCAGAGTACGATTATGTTCTAGCATACTCACCTACAACAAAATACACTTTCTCCTGGGCATCAGAGAATATGAAATTCATAAAATGACATGTAATACCCCCAATTGTTCTAAAATATACAATTTTATATTATGAATATTTAACATTGGTCTACTACTAACAGGTTCAATAGTTTATTTTGAATGATCATGTCCATGCGGTAACACTACAATGACTTTTCATTCTTTAATGACGTAGAAACATATATTATTTTCTCTTTCTAACCATTTGATGTCAATTTATGTTTCTAGTAAACTTTTTTTATCCTATTATATTTATTTTAATTTGTAACCTGTAAAAACAACCTATTTACATCTTCAACGGGCTCTTCCTCAAATCCCTTAAAATGAACACTATTAAAAGTAATACCATTGAGATATGATTGAACCCCAATTACATGAATGGAACATGACCCTATGCTTCTTTCCCAAGAAAATAATATGATTTAAATGCTCCCTCCTAAAAAGTTACTTTGAAGGGAAATAAATTTGAATAGAATAAATGTAACACCCCAGGATTTCAGAGTGTGTTATTTCTTAAAAATAATTCAATAACTTGCACTACACGCAACACCGAGTTCAATCACACCATTAAAATAGGTCATTAATAGTATTAACTACATTTTGAACTTTATATAATCCTTATAATTTTAGAATCCCTATTATGAGTTTCTTAGTCATAATGCAAGAACAAATTCATTTTCAGTATTTCACTTTTATCAACTTCTAATAGTGAAACCTTTTTAAATACAATATTTTAAACTTTTTGACTGAATGGAGACATCAAAAAAATTTAAAATGAAACATCCCAAGCGTCCACGGTACGCTTTCCTTTGGATAAAACAGTAGCGTGTGTTGTACGCAACTTCGAGTTCTAACACACCGTAACCAATCAAACTAGTTGTTATGAATAGTAATACCTACTTTTTGAAGTTATATATATTTTATGTTTTAAAATGGACTTAATTTTTGGATTCGGAATATCAAATTTAGCCTAAGGTGAAATTTTGGTACTTTTCGGATAACTTTCATATTTTGATGAATAGTGAAAATTACTAAATTTTAATTAAAAACAACTTTTTTAATCAAAATAATTAATAGTGATAAATTATGAATTTGAGTGGTTTTAAAGTATATTTAGAATATATTTTTACTATTTAATATAATGTTGGTCATTGGACATAATTTTACAATTAAACCAAACATAAACAAGTGTCAATCTTTTGATAGTTATTATCTCTTAAAAACACGCTTTTTGTTTTGACAGCGGGAATTAATTTTAAATTAATTTCTGCCACTTATGTGTTTTGAATTTAGGAAAATGGATTCCATATTTGGAATCAGGATTTTCAAATTGTGTAAATAGGTAACTTTTATTTTTAGACATTTTGAATAATTACTGCGGTAAATATTTTATTTACCATGGTTAAGGGTAAATCCGGTAAATAAGGGTTAAAAAAATAATATTATAATAATACTAAATTACCCTAAAACGTGTCTTAACCCTATTGGTGGATACATGGTCGACCATGGGCATCTTTGGGTCTATTTTGGGACCCCATGGATCCACTTGTAAGTGATAATGACACTTTATTTTAATTTAGTTAAAATGAATACAAAAATGACACAAGCATATATCTTTTAGAACAACAATTTTTACATAGGGTTATATATGTTGGATTTTAGATTATAAATATTTATTAGAAAGCTAAAAAGATTTCCTACATAATGATATTTTATTTATAATTTTTAGACATTGAATAATTTATTTTATTTATGACACAATGATGATGCAGTAATTACTATAATAGTGAAAAATTAAAATAATTGATATTATAAATACCCAAATAATTATAATATGAAACTTTTAATGAATTAAACTAATTTTATATGATAATATGATATATTAGGATTGATTTAATTGACTTTGTTTGAAGTAATCAATCTGTTAGGAGTTTCAAAAAAATCAACTATTGAATAGTGTCAAAATTGACATAAAAGAGTTCTTAAAACAAATATTATATTATTAATTGATATTAAATTCCTAAAAATCTAAGGATCGGCCAAGAGAGTTATATTATGATAGGTTCCTCATTAATGGACCACTTGGGGGTCGCTTGGATGTATATAGTAAGTTTATTAACCATATTATATAAAAATACAAAGAGACATTGTAAAAGTGAAACTAATTAACTTAGAGTTAATACTTAAAGATAAGGTTAATATAAGTACCCAAACCTGTCTAAATTCTATTGGTTGAGTGGTTTTCGACCTATCCCCACCTTAACCTTTGAATAGTCAACTTTGGAGCCATTAGAAACCGAATATGAATTTATTATAAATTAATATTTCTAGCTTTTCCAAAGGTGCCCCTCACCCCTCTTATAAAAGGGCACTCCTCCTTCTCATTTCTTCACACCTCTAAAGCCTTTTGGTTCGGCCAAACTCTGCCCAAATACTCTCCCAACATCCCTCACTACAACCTAGGGGCCTTAGTTTGATCATAAAGCCATCCTAAGGATCCCTTTTGATCAAATCAAAAGGAAGAACCCGAAAAAGAGGTAGTGTTTTCACCACCCCTTTTCCAAGTTCATTTCTTCTTCCACTTCTTCTTCCTTTGTTGTTACCATTCTAAAATAATGACTCCAGTATCATTTATATACTGTGATGTTATTATAAATATGGTACAACCATATTCAGTATTCTATCCACCCTTTGAATAACATGTCACCATACGTGCGTACGTACGGCTTACCGTCTCCACGTCGTGGTGTAATTGTTATTCAATATATTATTATTTGGATGGGTATAATAATGATGTGTAACTCATGTAAATAATAAATATAACATATTAATGATTCTGTATATATGATATACCATCCATTTATATATTATTTTAATATCAAAAGAATGATATTGTCGCTCGTGCGTACGTACGGACTACCGTCACCACGAACGCGATGAGATTCATTCTCCATCGTATCCATTCAAGTATAATTATCATTTGATGATTTAAAAATGATGTTTAAGGACTTGATATCATTCTGGATATGAATAATATACAACCTATCCTTTACAAACATGTCTTATGTAACAAAACATATAAAAGAAAACAAGTAAGTTAACACCCAATATAATGATAATACTAAGATATTATTAACAAATCAATGTTAAATGATCATATATGATATCATATTATTATATATGATTCTTCTATAATTTAATAACAACTATTTCACCATTATACAGGCGGTTAACCTACTCCAACCAAGGAAAAGTACAAGGTAAGGGTTATTTCACAATCTCTTCATTATCCGAGGTTGTATATACGTATTAATCTACTGGGATCTCTTTATCATCCACATCCATGTTTTCTTAAAAATGTATTTCAAAACATTTTTACTATTTACAAGAATATGGGTTAAAGTCATTTATACCCTTGTTTGACTTTTTATAAGAGGTTTATAAAGGAATCTTTCCGTCGTTTTCAAAACAATGTCCTTTTTAACCTTTTCGACAGAATTGAGGTAAGAATGTTTTTTTAACTTATACGGCGGGTGCGGTTATTTTCCGCCGTTATAAAATCGTCGAAGCTTTCCTTACAAGCTTATAAGAATATTTTCAAAGAAAATGTTTTATTTTATATGGATCTTAAATGATTTCAAAATAAAAGGAGATATTTCTTTAAAAAGAATTTCGATTTCATCTATGTCAACATCCTTTGATGGATTTTAAGATTATTTATGGTTGATTTATTATGATACAAAACTTCTATATTGTATTGAAGGTTTTGTAATATGTTTGACTATGGATGTGCTATTTTTATACCATTCATAGTTTATGGTGAAAGTATTGACCTTTCGTATGCTAGTTTTAATCCGAATGTTTATGTTATATTTCAAACTTTTCTTCAGATGAATGTGCTAAACAAGTATGTTCCGGGTTGGGGACCGGTAAAAGTAAGCCCTCCAGGTTGGGGACTGGTTAAAGTAAGCCCTCCAGGTTAGGGACTGGTAAAAGTAAGCCCTCCGGTTTGGTCTCCGGTTATTAGAGGTACTCCGGGTTGGTGTCCGGTTATTAGAGGCACTCCGGGTTGGTGTCCGGTTATTAGAGGCACTCCGGGTTGGTGTCCGGTTATTAGAGGCACTCCGGGTTGGGTTCCGGTTAGAAGTAACCCCTAGGTCTTGGGATGAGGCCTAGATAATGAAATTAACGTTTGACATTATGCATTCCAACATTATGAAAGTGGTTATTGATTTTTGCATGTGATTATTCGATTAGTAGAATATCCATGTGAATAAGTAAATGGCATTATTTCATTTTACTTTTGCCATACCATGTTGAAGTTCAATTTTAAAAGGATTTTGTTTTAGTAATGCATTGCCTTAAATGTTTATTCTTATTTATGAAAGTTTCCGCTATATTGTTATCCTTACTGGGCATTTGAGCTCACCCCTTTTCTATGTTTTATTTTTCCCCAGAATGTGAAGAAGTAAATTATGAATGACCTGCAGGGATATTATGAGGGGATAGTAGTGTGGATTATGGAGACATTATGTTGTTGTTGTAGTTTTTCATTTTATGATGTAATGTAAAACTTATGAATATATCTAGTGTTTCCAAGGCTACTAAACCAATCGGTCTTTCGAGATTTGATCTTTCTTGTGATCATGCCAATGTTATGTAATTAATGCACCGACTCTGGGCAACTGGGGTCGGGGCGTTACAGTTGGTATCAGAGGAAGTTTAGTACAAACCTTGGAAGCTAGATTTAGATAAACTCTGATTAGAGCACGTAGACCTAAGATGAACTTTGAGGATTAGTATAGAAGAACTTCCTAGAATTTTGGTATTGTAGAGATTTTGTGAGTTTTCCAAGCAATACATCCCTGTCTGGATACGAGCAGGTAGAGGCGGCTCTGGCACAGATGTACCTAGGGGTAAAACCCGAAAACACCGCTTTGAGCTAGACTCGAACGGGAACTGGTGCACGACAACGGGCCTTGCTGCACTCTTGGTTACGACACTCCCGGGGGATATGCTTAGGATAACTCTCATTTTCTTTACAAATCATTTTGAAGGGATTATGAGTATATACTTCCTCAAAGAAAACATTCTTATGATTATGGATTATATCCATAAATAGTTCAATTTATGTTAGGTGTTTTATAAGTATGGGATTATGTATTTTGATTCATAAACTGATCTAGTTTATGCCATGGTATAGAAATGGCGCCCAGTAGAAGGAATGAGAACTCCAGAAATACACATGATTCAAAGAGAAGGAAGGATCATATCTTTCATGGTCTTAAGCTAGAATTTATAAGAGAAATAGTCTCCCATGTATTATCATCATATGAAGAAATAATATCATGTGTTGATAAGATATGTAAAGAGTTTACTGAGTCCTATGGCTTTGAAGGGAAGCAAGAAAAGAAAAGGATGGAAGAGAGAAAGATGGATAAAGGGAAGAGGGAAAAGAAGAATTTTCCCATATGTGGTAACTGTGGAAAGAAACACCCTGGAACTTGCCTGAAAGGAATGGGAGTTTGTTATAAGTGTGGAGGAAAAGGGCACAAAGTACGAGACTGCAAGGGTAAGAAAATGGTTTTAAATGTACAATGCTTCATTTGCAAGGAGTTTGGACACTACGCGAACCTATGTCCCAGTCATCAGACTATGCCACAAATGATGTTATTGGATAATAATCAAGTTATGATACTACCACAGATGAAGAGGAATGATTAGAGTTCTTATGTTGATTATGTCAATTGAGCTTTGTATCAACAATGTACTTGTTATAATAATTATGGAGTATATAAGGATTGTACTGCAGTACTATTTCATTAAGGACTTGAGATTGTGTGGAACAAAGAAAAGTGACTCATTAGCAGGATAGATTTTTGGAAAATATATGGTTTAGAGAATGATAAACCATAATATAGTTCTGATACTGAGGTAGTGATTTTGGAATAATATGTGATTGTTTTGGATAAATTATATTGGATATTCTTGACTACCTTGGAACTGATTAATGATTTGTATATTCCATCATTGTTGGGGTTTAAAACATTTTTGGATTAATGAAGTATATCCAGCATTCTATATGGAATAAGGGAGCATGAATGTAATCAATAAGGAATATGGTAATACATGATGAAGGTATTCATATGCTATTACTGGGTAAAAAGGATCTATATTATGTTTACCTTCCTTATGAATGTTGGACTGTGAGTTTGGACAGAAGTATTTTGGATAGTTCTAGTTTGGATTATTTTGGATTGCCATAAAAGGACAACCCGGAGGTCGGGCGGCAACCCGTCGCGTCCGGCAAGGCTGCGAGACTTGAACCCGCAACCATAGGGCGACAAGGGTGTATCACCTACCACTATCCCACGAGATGTCCTGGATTAAATAAAGTAGTTTTTTAAAAGATCTGGTAGATGAATTATAAATTCGTTTATTTTGGAACCCTCTATGAATAGTATAAATAGAATTTTTTTACGAGTGAATGATGAGTTTTGGTAGAAATTTATTAATGGATAAAACTCTAATTATAAACTAAGTATATCTCCTTATTATCTTATCCAATCTCATAAATAAATTCCTCAACATTAATAATAGAAACTTAGAACAAAAATGTTGTCCTAGATGGTACCTTAAATCATCACAAATTTATGGCTTTGGGATTGTTGGCCTTTTCATAGCCATGTTCTCTACCACTCTCCATCAGATAATTGATGGCTAGATTTTTCTTCCATATCCATATTTTCTTACATGGAACCCTAGTATGTGTTATTTTCGGTAATCTTCATACTTTCGACTCTTTATTTTAAATAGAGGCCTCGTTAATTCATTTTTCGATGTGGGATTTCAACTAAGATATTTTGAAACGTCAAAAATGTGTTATCCCAATACCCTATATTTTGTTGAACCGATGGTACTTCAAATCATCATAGATTGATGAGTTTACGGACCTCAATTATACACTTGTTTGTGATTGATGACCTCAATCACTACCTATAAATATTTACGTTTTTCCTCCGATTATATGTCTCTAATTGCCACCAATGTTCTCCTAATCGAGATCATAATTTGGTGGTGACCCTTTAATTTCTCTTTTCCTCATATTAAGACTAAATTTTAGTAACCCAATTTCCAATGTGGGTTTTCACACAAATATATTTTCTACTTTCAACCTTTTATCTTCGAAGAACAATTTCAAATTGCGAGGACGCAATTTATTGAAGGAGGGGAGAATGTAACACCCCAGGATTTCAGAGTGTGTTATTTCTTAAAAATAATTCAATAACATGCACTACACGCAACACCGAGTTCAATCACACCATTAAAATAGGTCATGAATAGTATTAACTACATTTTGAACTTTATATAATCCTTATAATTTTAGAATCCCTATTATGAGTTTCTTAGTCATAATGCAAGAACAAATTCATTTTCAGTATTTCACTTTTATCAACTTCTAATAGTGAAACCTTTTTAAATACAATATTTTAAACTTTTTGACTGAGTGGAGACATCAAAAAAATTTAAAATGAAACATCCCAAGCGTCCACGGTACGCTTTCCTTTGGATAAAACAGTAGCGTGTGTTGTACGCAACTTCGAGTTCTAACACACCGTAACCAATCAAACTAGTTGTTATGAATAGTAATACCTACTTTTTGATGTTATATATATTTTATATTTTAAAATGGACTTCATTTTTGGATTCGGAATATCAAATTTAGCCTAAGGTGAAATTTTGGTACTTTTCGGATAACTTTCATATTTTGATGAATAGTGAAAATTACTAAATTTTAATTAAAAACAACTTTTTTAATCAAAATAATTAATAGTGATAAATTATGAATTTGAGTGGTTTTAAAGTATATTTAGAATATATTTTTACTATTTAATATAATGTTGGTCATTGGACATAATTTTACAATTAAACCAAACATAAACAAGTGTCAATCTTTTGATAGTTATTATCTCTTAAAAACACGCTTTTTGTTTTGACAGCGGGAATTAATTTTAAATTAATTTCTGCCACTTATGTGTTTTGAATTTAGGAAAATGGATTCCATATTTTGAATCAGGATTTTCAAATTGTGTAAATAGGTAACTTTTATTTTTAGACATTTTGAATAATTACTGCGGTAAATATTTTATTTACCATGGTTAAGGGTAAATCCGGTAAATAAGGGTTAAAAAAATAATATTATAATAATACTAAATTACCCTAAAACGTGTCTTAACCCTATTGGTGGATACATGGTCGACCATGGGCATCTTTGGGTCTATTTTGGGACCCCATGGATCCACTTGTAAGTGATAATGACACTTTATTTTAATTTAGTTAAAATGAATACAAAAATGACACAAGCATATATCTTTTAGAACAACAATTTTTACATAGGGTTATATATGTTTGATTTTAGATTATAAATATTTATTAGAAAGCTAAATAAATTTCCTACATAATGATATTTTATTTATAATTTTTATACATTGAATAATTTATTTTATTTATGACACAATGATGATGCAGTAATTACTATAATAGTGAAAAATTAAAATAATTGATATTATAAATACCCAAATAATTATAATATGAAACTTTTAATGAATTAAACTAATTTTATATGATAATATGATATATTAGGATTGATTTAATTGACTTTGTTCGAAGTAATCAATCTGTTAGGAGTTTCAAAAAAATCAACTATTGAATACTGTCAAAATTGACATAAAAGAGTTCTTAAAACAAATATTATATTATTAATTGATATTAAATTCCTAAAAATCTAAGGTTCGGCCAAGAGAGTTATATTATGATAGGTTCCTCATTAATGGACCACTTGGGGGTCGCTTGGATGTATATAGTAAGTTTATTAACCATATTATACAAAAATACAAAGAGACATTGTAAAAGTGAAACTAATTAACTTAGAGTTAATACTTAAAGATAAGGTTAATATAAGTACCCAAACCTGTCTAAATTATATTGGTTGAGTGGTTTTCGACCTATCCCCACCTTAACCTTTGAATAGTCAACTTTGGAGCCATTAGAAACGGAATATGAATTTATTATAAATTAATATTTCTAGCTTTTCCAAAGGTGCCCCTCACCCCTCTTATAAAAGGGCACTCCTCCTTCTCATTTCTTCACACCTCTAAAGCCTTTTGGTTCGGCCAAACTCTGCCCAAATACTCTCCCAACATCCCTCACTACAACCTAGGGGACTTAGTTTGATCAGAAAGCCATCCTAAGGAGCCCTTTTGATCAAATCAAAAGGAAGAACCCGAAGAAGAGGTAGTGTTTTCACCACCCCTTTTCCAAGTTCATTTCTTCTTCCACTTCTTCTTCCTTTGTTGTTACCATTCTAAAATAATGACTCCAGTATCATTTATATACTGTGATGTTATTATAAATATGGTACAACCATATTCAGTATTCTATCCACCCTTTGAATAACATGTCACCATACGTGCGTACGTACGGCTTACCATATCCACGTCGTGGTGTAATTGTTATTCAATATATTATTATTTGGATGGGTATAATAATGATGTGTAACTCATGTAAATAATAAATATAACATATTAATGATTCTGTATATATGATATACCATCCATTTATATATTATTTTAATATCAAAAGAATGATATTGTCGCTCGTGCGTACGTACGGACTACCGTCACCACGAACGCGATGAGATTCATTCTCCATCGTATCCATTCAAGTATAATTATCATTTGATGATTTAAAAATGATGTTTAAGGACTTGATATCATTCTGGATATGAATAATATACAACCTATCCTTTACAAACATGTCTTACGTAACAAAACATATAAAAGAAAACAAGTAAGTTAACACCCGATATAATGATAATACTAAGATATTATTAACAAATCAATGTTAAATGATCATATATGATATCATATTATTATATATGATTCTTGTATAATTTAATAACAACTATTTCACCATTATACAGGAGGTTAACCTACTCCAACCAAGGAAAAGTACAAGGTAAGGGTTATTTCACAATCTCTTCATTATCCGAGGTTGTATATACGTATTAATCTACTGGGATCTCTTTATCATCCACATCCATGTTTTCTTAAAAATGTATTTCAAAACATTTTTACTATTTACAAGAATATGGGTTAAAGTCATTTATACCCTTGTTTGACTTTTTATAAGAGGTTTATAAAGGAATCTTTCCGTCGTTTTCAAAACAATGTCCTTTTTAACCTTTTCGACAGAATTGAGGTAAGAATGTTTTTTTAACTTATACGGCGGGTGCGGTTATTTTCCGCCGTTATAAAATCGTCGAAGCTTTCCTTACAAGCTTATAAGAATATTTTCAAAGAAAATGTTTTATTTTATATGGATCTTAAATGATTTCAAAATAAAAGGAGATATTTCTTTAAAAAGAATTTTGATTTCATCTATGTCAACATCCTTTGATGGATTTTAAGATTATTTATGGTTGATTTATTATGATACAAAACTTCTATATTGTATTGAAGGTTTTGTAATATGTTTGACTATGGATGTGCTATTTTTATACCATTCATAGTTTATGGTGAAAGTATTGACCTTTCGTATGCTAGTTTTAATCCGAATGTTTATGTTATATTTCAAACTTTTCTTCAGATGAATGTGCTAAACAAGTATGTTCCGGGTTGGGGACCGGTAAAAGTAAGCCCTCCAGGTTGGGGACTGGTTAAAGTAAGCCCTCCAGGTTAGGGACTGGTAAAAGTAAGCCCTCCGGTTTGGTCTCTGGTTATTAGAGGTACTCCGGGTTGGTGTCCGGTTATTAGAGGCACTCCGGGTTGGTGTCCGGTTATTAGAGGCACTCCGGGTTGGTGTCCGGTTATTAGAGGCACTCCGGGTTGGGTTCCGGTTAGAAGTAACCCCTAGGTCTTGGGATGAGGCCTAGATAATGAAATTAACGTTTGACATTATGCATTCCAACATTATGAAAGTGGTTATTGATTTTTGCATGTGATTATTCGATTAGTAGAATATCCATGTGAATAAGTAAATGGAATTATTTCATTTTACTTTTGCCATACCATGTTGAAGTTCAATTTTAAAAGGCTTTTGTTTTAGTAATGCATTGCCTTAAATGTTTATTCTTATTTATGAAAGTTTCCGCTATATTGTTATCCTTACTGGGCATTTGAGCTCACCCCTTTTCTATGTTTTATTTTTCCCCAGGATGTGAAGAAGTAAATTATGAATGACCTGCAGGGATATTATGAGGGGATAGTAGTGTGGATTATAGAGACATTATGTTGTTGTAGTAGTTTTTCATTTTATGATGTAATGTAAAACTTATGAATATATCTAGTGTTTCCAAGGCTACTAAACCAATCGGTCTTTCGAGATTTGATCTTTCTTGTGATCATGCCAATGTTATGTAATTAATGCACCGACTCTGGGCAACTGGGGTCGGGGCGTTACAATAAACGTGTCTTTTCGGTTTCAAATTTGGTTTATGAGTTGTTTTACAATTAAAATTGAAACTATTTCCACTATTCTGTTAGTATATTTCTATGTCCCCCCATTTGATACCAGGATTTCTACGTTATTTTAACACCCACCATTGATGTCTATCCCATATAAACTGAATTTAAAATTTGGCTTCCGGATTTATCCTAAATATGAGTATATCACCCAGAAGACTTATTTCTATTTTGTCCCCTACTATTATACTCATGAAGTCATTTTAAGGTACAAAATGTAAAGATTAGATCAATTCATAAATCATGCTACAAATTCAATATTGTTTGACCAATGTTTATAATGAAGGATGATTATAATTTTTAATATACGATCAATGTCATCCTTAATATTATACTATAAAATCTACTGAACCATAACAATTCTAGAAAAAAATATTAATTTTTTTTATCTTAATGTATCAAAAATGTTATACCTTAGTGGACATGTCCATTTTTATGGGGATTAAATTGAGAGATTCTATATCAAATAAGGTACAAATGATCCATATAATCCAAATAAATCCAATTATTAAAAGAAAAAAATTGACATGAGTGTTCATAAGTTATAAGTAATGAAATTAAAATACCAATATTGAACAGATATTATTCACATTTTTTAGGGAATGGGACTAAAACCCCATATCCATTATTTATATTCCATATAATGAATTAAAATGTCAAAATAACCCTTATTTATTGGGATGCACCACCAATATGAGAACCCCTATGAATTTGATTAATTCATATAAATTTTTTCATTCTCTATGATATCTCATCAACTTGTAAATCCATAAGCATTACGATGGAAAATTGACTTTTTTATTTTATATCCTTGGTAAAATAATCATTTAACATGATATTAATGGTAGTTACTCTATTAAAAACTACATCTATAAATGAGTCAATCAATGAAGAAAAATTTCTTCTATTTACATCCTCTTCATTCCCAATTTTTCTATGTGAAAAAACATAAATTAATGAAATTTTTCATGTGATGATAAAATAAAGACTAATTCAATGATCCTCGCCCTGATATAAAATCATATTGAATATAATGTGAGAACACGATGGATCATAATAATCCATTGGTACTATTGATATCATTATTCTATGAGCTCCATGTTCCACTTTTCATCCCTTATAAAATTATATTCAATTAATATGTATTCATTCTCATTTTAACATATACTCATTTATATGTTTTTCTAAATATAATTATAATTTTGACACTTATTCATTTACTTGGTATTTATGAAATCAATTAAATATTTAATTATTACATTCCACCATTTTTTAATATTAATTCATTTAATATTAATTAGTATTATTTCACCTATATTGTTAATAAGGTTTTATTATTATATTTATTCTTAATATAAATGTATTAACATATTTTATAATTATTTAATTTAAAATAATTTTTTTCAGTCTTATACGATATCAATTAATTTTTACATAAGGTCTTCATGTTTTTATTTCATATGAATTCATCATCAATGTTTTTAATATTTTTAAAAAATTTAAAAACATATTCATTATTCTAAATATTTTAATGCCTTTTTTATTTTAGTTATTAAATTGAATGCTTAAATAACTATCTAAATTTAATATTTTTATTTAATAAAAATGAAATAATTTTAAACTTCTAATTATTTATTCCTTTTAAATATATATTTTAGAAATAAATAATTTTCATCTGTGGTTTTTTCATTGTTTTGAAAAAACTAACAACAATAATAGTGTTTACATTAATAAATATATGTAGTGATGATAAATGAAATATTTATTAGTGTTAATATGTAGTGTTGATAAATATAGGATTTATGTTGAATTTTTATTTTACCTCTAAAAAAACATATCTTTAACCTTGTTTTTTGTAAAATTTTATTGAGACCCTAACTTTCAATTAAATATAAGTCTATCAGATAACCTTAGGGATTGTTTCATTGTTCTCCTTAATTGCTAAAAACTCTAAATCACTCCACCATGAAAATCTTATACTAATTGATACATCCAAATACGATCATATTTGATAATATCTACTCTTTTTAGAACATAATTCATTGGCTCAAAATTTCCAAAAATTCATGTTTGTTTTTTGTGGTGTATCATGTAATCTATGAAACTCACAATGGATCGATACACATTAATCCAAAACACAAAATTCTCCCCAACCACACACCAACATTATTTAACTCTATGTAATCATAGTGGTTTTTTTATTCGTTTTTTCCCGATGTCTACCTCAGTAGAGCCACCTAAAGAAGGCAGTTCTCGGGTTCCATTATAAATATATTACTAGATTCCATCTATTACTTATAATTAGACACATAGTTCAAAATCCAAAGGAAGCTTATTAGAGAAAAACTATCAAAAATATTTAATTCAATTTTGTTTCTTTAATATGTAATAGTGTACTTTTTTTTATTGATATATTTTGAATAAAATGAAAATTCTGGTTGAAACATATATTATATTAATCTTGATTGTAAAAATTTCAAACAATTAAATTTATCATATTAATTTAATTTAAATTAGTTTATATATTTATTCTTTACCATATTAAACATTATATGAATATTAAATTATAAATTTTTCAATTTTTATAAATTGGACCTTTAAATTTGGTGAATATTTTTTTTATATTAATGTTGATTTATTTATTGTGATTTTTATATAATATGAATTTTAAATTTTAATCATTATATAAATTCACTATTTTGAAAGAAAATGTTTTTATATCTTATTCCTTACAATGTTCCGAGAATGTCATTTTTGAATATTTTGTTGTATGATTATGTTATTCTTTAGACAAATTGAAATCGTTGGGGCTATGGGTTTTCAATAGTTGTGTAATATAGGTTGGGGATTTTTCAATCAGATTTTGGATTTATGTTGAGTCCATAAGTCTTAATGTTGATTAGTTGTTTTGAAACAATTAACATTATAAATGAATGAATTGTTCATCACTCTATCTTGATTTCTCTCATATGTATATTTCAAATTTCATTATTTTTATTTCTTATCTTTTCTATCAAGTATGTTTCTAATCGAATTAATTTCCACATAAGTTATTAAATTATTCAATATGATTAAAATTATATTATTTAATAAATGATTTATTATGTAAATCAAAATTATTTTTGATAGGAAATTTTTTTTTGGGGTAGTTTGTTTTGAATATTGAAAAAATTGAATGAGTTACATTTGGTTGAAAAGGTATGAATATATATATTTTGTAAAAATGGTAGTATAGTTAGATTAGTGACCTTAATAATTTTCATTATGTGTAAATATTTCCATAATAGATCATGTATATACTGAAATTATGATACATTGTTTACATAAAATTATAGATGTACATTATATTCATAAATTATGTGTATTAATTAATTTTTTTACAAAATGAATTTTATTAAACCTGATAGGATGAAAATCAATCGAAAATTTACATATGATTATCATATGACAAATAATTAAGAGGATGGACGTAAAGAGTTCACCATGTTTTCAATTTACCTTGTGTAAAAAACATAACAAATCATTTCCCCATGTATACATCTCTATTATTCAAGATGAATTCAACTAGATTATTTGGAATAAAAATTGGTTTAGCTATGAAATATTTCATAGCTATAAATGTTGTACTAAAAAATGGGGAATCTGAATTTACATTTTTAATGGAATGATACTTCCATTTATGGGTAATTTGATATGAATGACATTTTAATTGATGATGGGGGACTTATGTAAGAAATGATAATGAAAATTGAATATGGAAATCATGATTGTACAATGTTTTCTAACAATATATAAAAATATTAAATGAGACAATCATATAATAGTTGTACTAAATATACAACATTGTAACATGTATTGATGTTTTATAATTTGAAATATGGTGGTGGATGAAATGATCATAGTTTTAAAGAACCACTTGGTCTCATGAATTATATGACATTCTAATAAAATGAAAATATTTTTAAAAAATATAACTCTAATAGAATGATTTGTTCAGGAGGTATGATCTATAAAAAATAAATCCTTTTAAATATGAAAATATATTGACTTAACTTAACCATGAATCACTAATATAATTTAAAATGTATAATTTGGAATGATACATGAATGATGAATCATTTCCTTCAAATATTTTATGTTACATTCCTATCGGTCAGTGATTTATATGACTCTATAGATATCCAAAAAATACTCGAAAATTGATATGGAAAACATATACAATAAATTTAAATTGGAAAATATGTCACCCCACCAACTCTTATCAATGGAATACAATTGAGTATGAGTATCATAAATTTGGATTAAAACAAATAAAAATTCTTATAATATAATATTTAAGTGGATTTAATCCAATTTTGGTAATACTAGATCGCATAGTACACATCCATCTATGATGGTAAATTATAACTTATTACTATTATTACACGTGAAACACAAATATAACCTTTTAAATATTCTTATATATGGACAAAAACAACCATGTAATTTTATTGATGTATATTTTTAACCATATTTTGATGATCTATATTGTATGTGTTATATGGAATTAAAGTTTTGTTATTCCTATAGAAGTGGTGAGTTCACAATAAGATCCATGATATGTAATATTATAAATGAATTTCTACCGCTAGAAATTTTTCATGCTATAAAATAAATGTAACTTTTATTGTCTCATTTTTGATGATTCTAAACACTTAGTCATATGGAAACATTCATCAACATCTTTTTAAGGATATCAAATAATTTTACACCAATTAAATAAATTGATATTTCATATTAAATAATTCATTAGAAATATTGAATAACGTATAATAGTATCACTTATAAAAGGTGATAATCAAATTGGTAAAATAAATGGAAATTCTATTTTTTCATGAAATATTATTTTTAAAAGACTATGACATAATGATGGAAACTCTAATCAGTTTTCATTTAATTTAAATACAATAATAGAAGTTATGTCCGACATTTTCATGATGTCATGCATGTAGAATTAAATGTGTCTGATAGTGTTATTTTCCATTTACTAAATCTGTATGAAATTGATATATTGCATTAAATATAGTTGGACGTAACTAAAATATAAATAATGGATGATTTGGAACAAATTAAGGGTGATAGATAGACTTTTCATATCTAAGATCATGTAAGCTATCCATAAAACTCCCAATTTTATACAATTATTAAAATTATAAAAGCTATATTGGGGTGATAAAAAATATATATATCATGTCATTAAAATGATTAAATTTATGTTATTTTAGATAATGTCACACCAGGGTCCAATTTTGATGTAATATTTTATGCATGTCACATTATATTTAATTCATCTTAAAAATGTATGAAAGACATAAACCATAATTTTATTCTTTTTAAATGACATAGAAAATAATTTATACTATCTAATAAGTATCAAATCATAAATAAAGAAATTAAAATATTATTATATGAATAGGATATGTTCTTCCCATCAACATTCATTGATATAATTATCCACTTGATGGTTTACATGGTTAGAAATATTCAACTGTTTAGTTCATATCAATTAAAAAAGGATGTACCCCACTAAATTTTATAAGATTATTTTACAAGAGTATATCAATAGTAAATGATGTCAATAATGAAATATTATAGATAGATATAGTTTAGAAAAAGGATATTGAATTATGTGATGAAGATCATTTTTCATGTTTTTTATCATTTTTTTATTTGTTGATAGGAAATCAATTTCAATATTTTTTCTGAAAGATCATATATGATTTCGAATGATAAAATATAAAAGGGGGGATAAAAAATTTTCTTCTTTGGAAGTTGTTTTCTAAATACATAGGATCTAATTTAGTTGAATTTGACGCTAGGTATCATACTCGGCATCACTAGTCATAGAAGTGGTCATAGGGTTAGAATATTTCCAAATATTCTGAATGAAGACATATAAGTATAGAGTGATAAATCTATTTACATTATAAAAATTTGTGATACGATGTAATGAATATCTCAAAAGATGTACAAATGAAGAGAGAATCAGGATAAAATGATTTTGTGGTTGAAGGGTTATGTGTTCATCAATGTGAAAAAACATCAGACATTGAAGATTCTAGTATTCAGTCAAAATGATAAATAAAATATATAGGCCATTATATACAGAATAATTTGAGGGAAAATTGTTTGTAGTGGGATATTTTTCTTTTCATTAATATGATAATGAAATATGTTTCTGTTGTTCCATTACATCATAGGTGTGCCACTAATAAATAGGAATGACTCAAAGGAGTAAAGTGAATTAGGCTGAATCTAAATAGTAATGTATGATATATTAACATTTAGAATGAATGTCAAACATAATGTATCATAGAAATATTGTCAATTGAAGATACTAAAATAAGTAAAGTCACATAGTCTATGATTTTAGAGGAAAGTAATATCTTAAAAAATTTTATAAGGAAAGTCAACAAGACTTACTCTTTTTATGAAAGTCAATTAGACATGGTCTTATAATGAAATTTATTTAGCCTAACTCATACGAGGAATGAATTTTAAGAATGATATGTGGATGATCAATCATAATTAGATGAGGAAATCACATTATAATAATCTAGAAAAGTTCTATCATTATGATATTTGGAGGATCCATCGTACTGACAAAAATTTAAGATTTTCGGTAAGGTAGATTTCTAAGAAGACTGAATATTTTTCGAGAAGGTTCTTGAAGACCTGTTATGATCAAACATGAATTTTAAATATTGGTGAAATTTAATGTTTTTTTAAATTTGAATATACTGGAAGAATTTTTTTATTTCAAATATTTTACATTCATGGATGCCAATATATAAACCAATAATAAATTATTAAAATACAACCATTTTCATCTGAGAAAAAAGAAGATCACTATCGAATTTGTGTTATATTTTGTTTTTAGAAATATATAATTTAATAAGGTCAGGAAAAATGATTTCTTACCAGATTGAGGATGATAAGAATGAGGCATATTATACTGAGTGGTTGATCATAGTATATAATTTGCATTTTAATAAAATTGTTTATTTAAATGACCACATTTTATTCAGATATTAAATATATTGAACTTCTATATACCCATGGGCATTTCTATGGAAATAATATATGTTATCAAACTAAATATGAACCCTGAAAATCATTATTTTATTAATTTCATTCCAAAAAATTTCATTCACGAGTATTTAGTAAATAATTATAATGACTTTAAAAAAATCGATATATGGGATATATTTTTTAAAATTATTGAAACATTTAAAGGGGAAATAATGATTCACCCCCCCAATCATAGATTTTATATATCATCAATAGCATGAAAACCTTGTTTAATTCATATCATGGATAAAATCAATTCTAAATATACTAATGAAATACCAAAATTTTATGGAAAAAATGATTATCGTAAGGAAAATAGAAGGATTTCTAATATAATATGTATTGGTCTGGATGTTGTTGATTCTAATACAATTTTTTTCAACCAATTTAGAATGAAACTCCATGGAAATGTTCAAACAAGTGAAAAAGTGTATTTTATGGAATGGATATAAATTCTTTGCTTATATTCTAGTTATAAAATGTTTATATTAATTTTTTGTGTTAAAAATGAATTAACATGTTTGAAATTATGGAATTTATTTATGAATGGAATAATATTGTGAATTATGACATGAAATAAATATGGCATAATATGTATGATGAAATAATAAGAAAAGATATAGAAACTATTATTAAATACATCAATTGGCTAAATAAAATTTATTACAACATCAGAAGATTTTTGTTATTATTGGAAGATTATAAAATAGTGGATAAATATATTTCAAAAATTATAGATACGTTTGATTCAAAAGTATCATTTTTAGATGATATAGTTAATTTATGTCTTGATTCCTTTCAGAACATTATTATTTCTTATAAAATGAGAAAATATCTGATGTTCTAAAATAATATTAAAGGATAAATTGATTCTGACGGTATGAGAAAGATGAAAATTAAAGATGTTGATGTTTTTGATCATAATAATTTGAAGTATTAATGGGATAATTTGTTTAATGTTAAAATCATGTATCATATCTATATGAAATATTTCATAGAAAAAGGATATATTAGAGGTAATCATACTCTCAATTTTTTTTATTGTGGTTAAATTGGGAGATTTCAAAATTAATTTCCTATGAATAATAATGGAGAATACTTGGATGATTATTATGAAATAACTCTAAGGAGGAATTAGATAAAACATTCAGAAGAAATAGGTACAACTAACATATCTAATAATAAGTTTACTAGGATCAAGAGAACTATGTTGAGTATGAATGCTGAATAAGGCTCATCTAAAAAAATAATTTAGAATATCAGTGTCACATTTAGACTTCATCTTGAGGTATGTCCTTAAAATTAAATTTTATTTCATAAGTTTTATTGCCTGCTTATATAATTTTTTGGTTGAAGTATGGGATGAACTGGATGTGGGTCATCCTCTATGGTGCTGATAAGTGAGTGCTGGCATTACATCACTTGGCTCATGTATAGGGAATGGGCGAAGCCGTGCGGCTTCACCAGTTTAACATGTGGTCTGCCCAATGTGCGGAAGATGAAGTAACCAGATAAAATTTATTTCAGTTACTCTCGGTCGTTATTATTATTATAAGTATTATTATTATTATTATTATTATTATTATTTATGAACCCTTTTATTAATTTATATTATTAGGTTATTTTATTTCATTACATTATTTTATTTCATTTTATTTTATTTCTGTTATGTTTAAATGTTCTTCAATTTTAGGTTAGTTACCCCTTTGTATTTTATTTTATTATTATCTTAACTATTTTTCTTTTCTTTTTTTATTATTATAATTTTAATTCATTTTTTTAATACTTTTATCCTCATTTTCTTTTTTGTCTCCTGTCCACAACCCTAGCTACCATCTCCGCCTTCTATATTCCCTACTCGGCCCCCTCCCCCATTCACTCTTCTCTCCCAAGCGGCTGCCCTCTCCCGCTTCTCTCCTCCCTGCTTGGCCCCGTCCACTGTTATCTCTTTTCTCCTTGATGACTGCCCTCTCCACCTCCTCTCCTCCCTGCTCGCGTGCTCACCGTCTTTTGTCCCCCCTCATTCTCCACGCTCGCCCAGCCCAGCCTCCCTTACCGGACCGACCAGCTACCTCTATCCTTCCCCTTGCCGAACAGCCACCCCATACTCCCCTTCTCCACCTCCTGCTGGAAAACCATCACTCACTCCCCTTCTCCACCTCCCACCAGAATGCCACCCCACACTCCCCTTCTCCACCTCCCACTAAACAGACAACCCACACTCCCCTTCTCCACCTCCCATGAGAAAGATACCCCACACACCCCACTCGTGCCCGCCGGACAGCCACCACGCATGGCCTTACTGTCGTAATTCCGACGACCTCCTTGCATTGGTTGTGCCTCTTTCCAAATATTTATGTGGTTAGGGTTTGTTTTAAAATTTATTTATTTATTTTTGAATTCGTTTAATTGTTAATGAATTTATTTAGTTATTATTAAATTATCCTGGATGTTGATGTTTTTCCGGGGTTGGTGTTGAAAATGTTTGGTCTGCTGTTTTAGGACATTTTTTCGGCTCCTTGTAGTGTGATGGTTTTGCAGTGGGAATGTTTAATCATATCACAAATTTCTTACTACTTTAAGGTAGGTGCTTTCACATGCATATGTTTCTTGATTAAATAGTTTTATGGTTTAATTATTTTAATATGTCAACTATCCAATTGATACTGAGAGTTTCGGTTTTGGCTGATAGAATTAGCTGATTTTTTTATACTAGTATCATGTTTATGTGTTCTGGGTTTTTAATGAGCAGTGCCGATACTTTTGAACAGATTCAACAACTGAAATATGAATTCTCCTATAGTGTTAGTGTGTGTTTGGTTATAAAAGTTTTTTGAGTGGTTTTGGCACTGCTAATCGTGTCATTTTATTTTTTTTAAACCGCTAAACCATCTTTTCTAGTAATGATAAAAAAAAATCGGTTCTTGAAATTTACTAATTGTTATTACATTGTGTAATTGTTGCATGTTGTGTTTTGTTTCTGAGGATCTATGTTGTTGGTAATACATCTAAATGTTTTACTTACTTATTAATTTATGTTAGATATTTAAGTGTGATGTTTGAATAAGTTGACATCCTGGGTTTATGGAGTTTGACTTAGTTGACATCCAGGTGTGTAGGGTCTTTACCATGATGATTTTGGTGAACATAGAACATTGAGCACAAAATGGGGAAGCCTGGGTACTAGGTGGCCAGACTAGATCTTGTGTCTTAGTGATACGAGAGCAGCCTCAGACCAGTTTCACTTAGCTGATTTGACTCATACAACATTGACTAACCATTGGATGATGACTGGAGACCACTAGGTTATAGTGGTGTTTCCCAACTAGTTTCTCATGAACTAGATTTTAAAAATGCTAGGGATTCCTTTCCTTTGCTCATCAAGACACGACGTTCTAGGGCCCCACTCATCTTTAGACCATACATGGCCTCTCCCACATTTTTTCCCATGTCTGAATTTATACTCAACCCTGGTTGGTTGTGTGACTTATTTTGTGTCAGAAAGATAATATTGTTTTCAATTTATTTTAGTAAAGAAAACCATTTTTCATTAGATTGTTAGTGAATATATTTTCTATAAATAATCCTCCAAACTTTTTGGATCATGAAAAATTTACATGTAAAATCTTTTATCTATTGGCGTCCTATTGAGTGAGTTCTCACACATTACATACACCATTTGGTGTAAGTATATTTGATTACGTCTGATGCAGGAAATGGAAAAGGTTGTGGGAGTGGTGGTTTGAGTTATTAGCTGCTTCTTTTTAATTGGATTTTGTGGTGAAGTCTTGGTAGTGGATTCCATCCATCTGGTGAAAATTGTTGACTTGGTTTTTGGGATTGTTTTTGGTCACCATACTTTTCTTTGTGTTGTTTGGTTTTAGTTATACATGTTAATTAAATAATGTTTTGATTAAAGGCATATTTGGTTAAGACTTGTACTTTTTTTTGGTTATTTTGTTGGCTGTTTCATCGCATCTATACGGGTAAATCATTCTCAATTGTTTATGGTGATATCTAGGAACTTGTGCTAGCCTGTGAGGATAGGGAATGCCGTTCGGGCCTTGCCACATGACGGGTCGGGCGTCAGATCAGATGACGAACTGATTTGTTATGTGAAAAAATGGCATCAGAGGCAGGTTTTTTTGTCTAAGGTATTTTATTTTGAACAAGTCTGGTTAGACAAGAGCTTGGATTGTTGGGGCTCATAATTCTGGTTGCGAGTGGGGTTCATGGACAGCACACCCTGTGATAGACTATGAGTCACCATGGGATGTCATGATTCCTGTTTGAATTCTCTTTCTGGTGGGTGTTCAGGATGTAGAAGGTGTGCAGACACCAGGCTAGAATGAAGAGTTTAGACAGAATGTTATTTTTACATGATCGGTTCACTGATGATTTTTTATCTTTCTTAAAATTTGTTTATCCTCCTTGATTTATGAGGTATTGATGATGTTATTATATGACTGTTTATCTTTGTAAAAAGATGCCTCTTTAGAGATCTTCCACGCACCCACAAGAAGAAGCAGAAGAGATTTCTCTCATGCCACATCATTAGAGATAGGAAGAAGCCATGGTCTGAGATGTTCAGGCTTTAGGACAAGGGGAGCCTCCTCCTCCCTCCCCCATTACAGCTATAGGAGATGGTTCTGGCTCGAACAAGGATAATGATTAGGAGTTTTTAAGAATAAACCTCCTTCATTACGAGGTAGTTCAGATCCTCAAGATGTAGAGGAATGGCTTGAAAATATAGAATGTATGTTCGAGTTCCTTGACATTCTAGAAGAAGTCAATGTAAAGTGTACCTAATTCCAGTTAGAGGGATCTAGTCATAAGTGGTGGGAATCAGTGATTCAGGAAGGGAAGAATGAAAAGATGAGTTGAATGGATTTCAAAGCCATCATTAACAAGCAGTATTATCCCGAGTTCCAGGATTACGCCAGATCTCTGGAGTTCATGGTTCTATCAGAAGGGGATCAAACTGTGATGGAATATGAAAATTTCTTTGCTAAGTTAGTGTGGTACATGCCTGATATTGTTTCAAGTGAATACTTGAAAGCTCAGAAATTCAAGAAGGGCCTTCGATAAGAAATCCCCTCTCATGTTTTCTTATTCATGCAGGGAGCGTATGTCAAGGTGGTAGATCATGCTTGCATGGTCAAGATTTTACAGAGAGGAATGTCAGGGTTTTCTAGATTTGTTTCAGGATTTGGCAGTAGTTGTTTTTTAGTGAAGAAGAGGAAGCAAGATGAGTATCAAAAGAAGAGTGGTTGAAGCATTGGCTATCCCTTCGAATAGACATCATTTGGGGCTTCTAATATGAGGTCTATTGTGTGCCATCAGTGTGCAAGGGTAGAGAACATCTGATCTACATGTCCCACCCCTCACAGGCCTTGCAACCAGTGTGGGATCATGGGGCATGTTCATTAGTTTTGTAGAGTGGCACAACCTTACCTGAGTGGGACTTGATCTATGGAATCCAGAGGAGTATCAGTGCAGTCATAGACAACATGAATGCTAGGATCTTGGTTCGGTGGTCATGGTGGCAGTACCATATCATCTTATGGGCAGAGCCAAATTAGGGAAGAGCCATATGCGATCAATCATTCTCAGGTAGGGACTGGTCATTTTCATGTTGTGGATCTGGAATCTACGGGATTTGATGCACGAACATTGACTGTTCACGGTACCATTCTGATTGCATATTCTATAGCTTTTGTTTTATTTAATACCAGTGCTTTAGTTTCTTTTATATCTGCGTGTCTTATGAACTTGTTGAGCCTTCCAACTGATCTTTTATCTGTTTCAATAGAGATTGTATCACCGCTGGGTAAGAAAAATGAGTTGGATTTATTTTCCCATCATGCACACTCTAGGTGTTAGGAGTTAAGATGGAGTAGAATTTCATGGTCCTTGATAGGGACCTGTTTGATGTGATCCATGGAATGGACTGGATGGTAATGTTTCAAGCACCTATTTACTACTATCTGCATCATGTTAGCTATATGGAACCAGATGGGAGTCTGCAGTTATTTCATGGATAATGGGATCCTCAGATGGGTCTCACGGGACCTCAACTCCCTGAGTTGGAGAATCTAACTTATCAGTTGTCGTCACTCGCACTGGCCGATGATGGTGGTGTCTCTCAGGGAGAGTTACCTCGTGTAGTGGATGAGTTTCTACAGGTCTTCCCAGATGATTTTTGAGGCTTACCCCCAGAGCGGGATATGGAATTATTGATTTAGTTGGCGTCAGGAACACATATTATATATCTTCCCTCATATCACAAGGCCCCCACTGAATTTAGTTAATTAAATATATATCTCGATGATTTTGAATACAAAGGATTCATTTTCCCAAGCATCTCTCCACGGGATACCCCTGTCTTATTCGCGAAGAAGGCCGATGGAAACCTACGGTAGTGCATCAACTACCAGAAATTGAATAAGGTGACCATCAAGATTAAATAAAAATTTCCTCAAAATGACAATTTGTTTGAAAAAATGAAGGGGACAAAGTGGTTCTCCAAAATCGACTTGTGTTCGGGTGACCACCATCTCAGGGTAAGAGAAGAAGACCTTCTAAAAACGGCATTCTAAAGCATGTATGGTCACTTCGAGTTTCTAGTCATGCCTCTCGGATTGAAAAATGCCCCATCAGTTTTCATGGATCTCATGAATAGGGAATTCCATTAATATATTGACTCATTTGTAGTGGTATTTTTGGATGACATACTATTTTATTCTGGATATGAGGAGGAGCTTGAGCATCACCTGCGGGTTATTTTAAGCACATTACGGGACCATCACTTCTATTCCAATCTCTCAAAGTCCACTTTCTGGATTAGGGAAGTGAAGTTTCTAAGGCATGTTATTTTAGAACAAGGGATTTTAGTGGATCCTAAGAAGATAAGGAAAATTATGTTATGGGAACAGCTGAGGAATGTGTTTGAGATAAAGAGTTTTCTTAGCCTAGCATGTTATTACAGGTGATTTTTCTAGGACTTCTCGTGGCTCGCCTTCCCCATGACCGCATTCACCCAGAAAGGGGTAAAGATTGAATGGATCCCATAGTGTCAGGCATCCTTTGAGGAGTTGAAGCGGCAGTTGACCACCACACATGTGCTGATTTTACCAGAGCCTGGGAATGGTTATGTGGTTTATTGTGATGTATCAGGTATGGGCCTTGAGTGTGTAATCTTGTAGGATGACCATGTGGTGGCTTATGGTTCTCATCAGCTCTAGACACATTAGAATAATTATATGACTAATGAATTGGAGCTGGAAATAGTGATGCATTATTTGAAGAAATGGTGTCACTACCTCTTTGGAGAGAAATTTGTGGTCTATTCCAACCATAAGAGCCTAGCGTACATTTTCTCTTAGAAGGATCTCAATCTGACGTTGTGCCTTGGATTAAGTACCTACAGTGTTTTGACTTTGACGTTGTCTATACCCCATGAAATGGTAATATGGTGGCCGATGCTTTGAGTAGGAAGGTACAAGTGCATGTGTTGAGAAATTCTAGCGATTAGTGAACCATGATGGGATTTTTCACCCAAATGCACCTGGAAATCAAGGATAACATAAGAGGTACTTTCTTGGATAGAATTCTTATGGTTCCCAATCTTTTGGAGTTGATTCAGCAGGAACATACCGTAGATGAGCTGTGTCAGTGATCTATGTAGTTTCATCATGGTGTAGAGACTCCTTCTGATTGGTATTTATCTCCTGAGAGGATCTTGTGCATTAATGGCTATGTTGTGGTGCTGTTGTCTCAGCGGAAGGTGGTGAAGCAGGATAGCCACCTGTCTCAGAGGGTCGTCCATCCTATTACCACCAAGATGTATTATGAAGTTCATCGCAAGTTCTGGTGGCTAGGAAAGAGGAGGGACAAATCCGACTTTGTACTGACATACTACACTTTGTTAACAGGTGAAAGCAGAGCATCAAAGAACATCTGGCCTACTTCATCCATTACCCATTCATACCCAAAAGTGGGAAGAGGCCACCATGTAATTCATCATTGGACTACCTCATACACCTCAAGAGAGGAATTCTATTTGGGTATTGATTGATCATTTGACCATGTCATCTCACTTTATCCTGACCAGAGATTCAACAAAGGTGGATGAGCTGGGCTGTTTGTATGTTCATGAGGTGGTCAAACATCATGGTGTGGCTTCAACAGTTGTTTCTGATAGGTACCCCCACATTATGTATCATTATTGGGGAGGACTTAAGAAGGTTTTGGGGTTTCATATTAAGAAGAGAAAGACATACCACCCTCAGAAAGATGGCCAAACGGAGCAAGAAAATCAGATTCTGGAGGACATGATTCGCGCATGTGTGTTGGATCTCGGAGGTTCTTGCGATAGCCATTTGGGATTGGTTGCGTTTTCTTATAATAAAAGATAACAATATTCAATTATAATGGAACCCTTTGAGGTGATCTATGGATGGCTGTTTCAGTCTCCATTGTGTTGGGACGAGGTAGGTGAGACCTCACTCTTGGGACCGAGCTATGTTCACGAGACATCTGAAAAGGTCAATTTGATTACGCAGCGGTTGTTTACAGCTTAGTGTCGCCACAAATTTCATGCAGATCAGAGGCATTGGGATCTTGAGATTTCAGTGGGAGACGATGTGTTATTGAATGTGGCCCCTCACTTGTGTCACCACCGCTTGTGAAAGCAGGGGATTCTAACACCGTGGTATGTTGGGCCTTTTGAGATTACTAAGCGGATTGAGAAAGTGGCATACAGATTAGCTTTTCCTTCTCAGTTGGCATCGATTCATAAATTATTTTAGGTCTCCCAATAGAAAAACTATAATCTCAATCCGTCACATGTGTTGAATTGGTAGGAGTTTGAGATAGAGTCCAACTTATCAGTGTTTGAGCGGCCGGTGCGGATAGTGGATTCTCCGGAAAAGGTGCTTCATGAAAATTTCATTCCTTTAGTTTGTATTCTTTGGAAGCATGGGATTGACGAGCATGAGTCTTGTGAGTGGACGTCTTGGGATGAGTCGGTGTACCCATTTCTATTCACTGATCAGGCTTTGAACCGACTTTTCAAGGGTGGAATGTTTTCATGGTGGAGAGAATTGTCACATCCATACTTTGACTTGAGTTATGTCCTTAATTTTAATTTTTATTTCATGAGTTAGTTGCCCGTTTATTTAATTTTTCAGATCAAGTGTGGGATGAACTCGATGTGGGTCATCTGCTGTGGTGTAGATAAGTGAACATTAGCTTTACATCACTCGGCTCGCAGACAGGGCATGGGCGATGCCTTGCAGCTTTCCGGTTTAGTACGCGATCTTCCTGATACACGAATGATTAAGTAACTGGATATTATTTATTTTCGTTACTATTGGTTGTTATTAATTTTATTATTATTATTATTATTATTATTATTATTATTATTATTATTATTACTGAACACATTTATTAATTTATATTAATAGGTTATTTTATATTATTACATTATTTTAGTTCACTCTATTTTATTTCAGTTTAATTTAAATGTTCATTAAATTTAGGTTAGTTTCCCATTTGTATTCTATTTTATTATTATCTTAATTTTGTAACAACTATATATTTTTTATAATAATTTTAATTTATTTATTTTATAATATTTTCTTCATTTTAATTTTTCTCTCACCTTCCCTACCTTAGTCGCCCTCTCCCCCTTCACTCCTCCCCACTCAGCCCCCTCCCCCATTTCCTATTCTCTCCCCTGTGGCTACCCTCTCCCCCTCCTCTCCTCCATGCTTGAGCATTGACTCTCTATTCTCCCCCTATTCCGCTGCACTTTCCCAGCCCAGCCTTTTTTCTCAGACCGACCAGCCAGCCCCCCTCCTTTATATTGTCGGACAACCACCTCGCACTCCCCTTCTCCACCTCCCACCGGACATCCGCCCTGCACGCCCCAATCGCACTCTCCAGACAACCTTCATGCATGGTCTTACGGTCATAATTCTGGCGACTACCTTCCCTTGGCCGCGACTCTTTCCGATTATTTCCACAGTTAGGGGTTAGATTTAAATTTATTTAATTATTGTTGAATTTTTTTAATTGTTAATCAATTAATTTAGTTATTTTTTAATTTTTCTTATTGTTGATTTCTTTTTGGGTTGGAGTTGAAATTATTTGGTTTACTAATTTAGAAATTTTTGGTTAGCTTCTTGTGGTTCGATGGTAGTGCAGCGGGAGTGTTGCATCGTATCACGATGTTATTCCTACATTAAGGTTGGTGGTTTCACATGATTAGGTTTATTAATTAATTAGTTTCCGTTTTAATTAATTTAATATGTCAACATGCCAATTGATACATAGAGTTTCGGTTCGGGCTGATAGAATTTGGTGATTTTTCTACTAGTATCATGTTTATGTTGTCTTGGTTTTTACTAAATTTTGATAATAGTTTTGAATAGATGCAACAGCTGAAATTTGATTTCTTTATAGTCTTAGTGTGCATTTGGTTATAATGGTTTTTTGAGTGGGTTTTTGGCATCGTTAATCATGTCATTTTATTTTATTTAAAACCTGTTAACCAAATTTTCTAATGTTGATAAATTTTTTTTGGTTCTTGAAATTGTGTAGTGGTCATTACATTGTGTAATTGTTGCATGTTGTGTTCTATTTATGAGGATCTCAATTTTCCGTAATACCTCTAAATGGTTTATTTATTTATTCATTTTCTGTTGGATATGTTAGTGTGATTTTTGACTTAGTTGACATCTAGGGTGTATGTTGTTTGACTTAGTTGACATCCAGGTGTATAATGTCTTGACCTTGATGAGAAGGGTGAACTTAGAACATTGAGCACAAATGGGGGAATCTCATGTACTAGGTGGGAGGAATAGATCTAGTGTGCTAGTGATACGGGAGTGGACTCGACCTTGTTTAACATAGATTTTTTTGATGCATACAACACTAACTAAACATTGGATGACGACTGGAGACCACTAGGTTGTGGAGGTGTTTCACTACTAGTTTCTCGTGCATGAGAACGTAAAAATGTTATGGATTCTATTCCATTGTTTACTGAGACACAATGTTCCAGGGTACCACATAGTATTAGTCTCCAAAGGGACTCTCCCACATTTCATGCCCCTGTTTGATTTTATACTCATCAGTGGATTTTTGTGTGACATCTGTGGTGTCGAAAAGGTAAGATTGTTCTCACATTCATTTAGTAAAAAAAAATGTTTTCATAAAATTGTTAGTGCATTTAATATTTTTTCTATAAATAAACCTACAAACTGTTTGGATCATCATTCCATTACATGAAGAATATTTTCTCTAGTTCCATTTTATTGATCGATTTTTCACACCCAACATATAGCCTTGGGTGTAAGTTGTTTTTATTATGTCTGATATAGGAATATGAAAATGTTGTGGGAGTGGTGGTCTGAGTTATTAGCTGCTTCTTTTGGCTTGGCATTTGTGGTGATGGCCTAAAAGTGGTTTCCCTCCATGAAGTGATAGTTTTCTACTCAGTTTCTGGGTTGGTATTTGGTCACCATACTTTTCTCTTTGTTGTATGGTTATAGTTGTACATGTGACTCAAAAAATGGTTTTTATTAAAGGCTTATTTGGTTGAGACTTGTACTTTTGGTTTGGTAATTTTTTAGGTTTTTTTATCTTTTTTAATCAGGTAAATCGTTCCCATGTTTTTATGGTGATACCTAAGAACTTTTTCTAGTCTGTGGGGATTGAGAACGCCCTACGGGACATTCCGCGGTCCGGGTCGCGCGTTAGATCGGATGGCTACTCGATTTGGTTCATGACAATCATAATTAATAAAGGATAGAACATTAATTGATAGTGTTGATAATGTATAAGACTCGTAAAATAATAACGACTAAGGGGGTGGAGAATATTATAGAGAGTATCAACATATAATATAACATCATTCCTTCCCTGATTAAAATATTTTCATGAAAGAAATAACAATCATATATAAGTATAGGTGAAATGTTATTGAAGGTGAAAAAATGTTCCTATCAATGAATATGAATACATCTATGTTATTTTAACATACAAACATATAATATATAGAAGGGGAATGATGGTTAATGAACTGAGTTATATATCAGAAGATATGGAAGACAATGTTAAAAGGTATCAATCATCATTTTCGAGGAAAATAGTATGAATTTAATGATGACTGAATAAGTCAAAAATTAATCATAAGTAAAAAATACATATTTTAAAGATTATTACAAATCTAAAATAACAAATATGGTAAAATCCTCACCCAAAAAAAATAATGATACATATGATCCTTCTAAAATGTAGGTTATGGTAAATTTTCTTCGTATGTTTGGATTGAGTAAGGATGTTAGAGACCTATCATATCTAAAAATGTGGAAATGTTCCTTAGTAGTAATGTTCGTGATTTCCTAGTGTATGTTGAAGCAAGTTATACTCATCATCCTTCACAATGTTTATATACAGAAATATAATACATCCCTATAAATTTCATTATGTTATGGTTTTTTTGTTATTGTTGAATTTATAAGAACATGCCTTATAACAATTTTTATAGCATATCACCACCCAAAATATGGATCGAAAAATGTAAATGCGATGGTGGAAGAAAATTTAGTAACATTTCAAACCCATATGATGATAGCAAATCATAATATAAAGATTTTTGAAACATTCTTTTGAAATATCATTTTTATTTATTTAAATATGATTGTGGATTATGTGACCAACTTGGCCTCCTTACTAAATATTGTATAGATACTCTTCTGAGAATTGTTTTGTATGCGGGAAAAAAAGGAATAATGAAATTGGAAGGTTGGTGAATGATATTTTTTTGTTGAGAATTCATTAAAATAAATTAAATGTAACATTCTATGGATAGTTGATAGTGGATGCTTTTTAAACATGAAAGGTCACATGAAAATATTGATTCAAGATTAAAATGATTACAAAGTTGTTTTTACCATTAAGAATGATAGTTTTTGAAAATTATAGGAATGATTGGTCGTTTATATAGTTTATATGGAATTCTTTCCTTTCTCGAAGCTAAAATGATTGGTATTATGTCAGCAGTGGAGAAATCTTATCACTATGTATAGAAAAATATCTTGATTGAATGTAATTCTATCATTAATTTTATATCAATTAGGAAGGGTTATTTTCATCTATCTTGGAAGCATACGAATTGATGGACCAAAATCTTGGATCCTCTTTCATATATGAACTATTTCATCACTCATGTCTATAGGGAGGCGAATTCTATGGTAGAAGGTCTTGCAAATAAGGGCGTTAATCAAATTGAATTCTTATGGTGTGATTTGATCCATGTTGACATTCTATCTTTTATTCATTGGGATCAATTTAAATGTACTATCTTTAGAATCTTGTATGTTTTCCATTATTTTTTCTAATAAAATTGGATATTCTATTTTTGGCAAGTTCTCGTCTTAAAATTAAAAAATAGAGTAGATTGATGTTGATAATTTTATATCTAAGGTATTATTATTTTTTGATTGAATATAAAATAAATAATGATTTTTTTATTCCAATTTCATATAGAATAATGTTGAGATAAGAATATTTCTGAAAAATTGTGAGTTAAATATAATTTTGAATAATGAAAGTTATTTTTCTATATCTGAGTGTCTTCCTTCCGGATAATGTTATTTTTCTGAATTTTTGATCTAGATATGAGTGAAAAAAAGAGAATCACATGATTAAAATTAAATAGATTCTTATGATACATTAATAGAAAAATTGACAAGGTATTTTATGAAAAGAATGTTATAGTATAAAAATTCATGCTTATACTAATATAGTTTAGGATGGAAATTATAATGATATAAAATCTACTTTCGTTGGATACTTATTGTTGGGTGAAAGATGTGTAATTTGTAATATTAAAAAATAATGTTCAAAAATGATGTGAATAATGTAATTAAAATATATTTCACATACTCAATAATGTACTTAAATATATTCGGTGAACCATCATTTTGATGAATTGAAAGAATTTGTTTTTAATATTTCAAGATACTTAATGAAAATCAAGAGGAAATTCATACCTCTAAAAATAATGTTCAACATTCATTATCAAAATATATTGATATAATGATTCAATTAATAAAATAAAATTTTACTTCTAGATATGTTTTGTATAAATATCTCTCAGAAATGTATAAACTTTTTTATATCATTACCAAAAAATTCCAAAAAAGTGATATTTCTTGAATTGAGGCTACAACTTCATTTTAAACCACCTATAATGGAATCCTAAAATTCATAAAAACTCCCCCACCATTCTATGGATTATATTTAATATTTGGGAGAGAATGTCACAGTTTTTTATGTTATAAAATAATTTTTCCAATTATTCATTTGTGAATATGAAGCTATAGTTATCAGATAATGGGTGAGATAACAGTCAAAGGTGGAGAAAAAGAAAAGTGGTAAAACATAAAATTGTTGTACAACTATCTTAACCTAACCATATAATATTATTGTCACTGGGGAATGGAATTATTCAAAAACCATATATTATCTAGTAGGGTGGTGTTGGGACACTTTCTTTTGAACATGATATGTTTTGGAAAAAATAAAAAAAAATTAATTTTTTTCAAAATTACATTTGTTAAATTTTGATAAATATGAAAAAGGTGTTATAAAATATTTTAAAACAATAAAAAATTATACAATGAATAATCTTTTTTATGTTTAATTTTTATAGATTTTTTATATTCCGTAATAACAAAACATTTCTAAAAGTATGTTTTTGGATTTAAAGATGATCATTTTTTGAATGTTTCAACAAAATCAAAAAGGGGGATAATTTTTATTGAGATTTTAGTTTTCCAGAATCTAATGATTTCAATGTCAAGAATAAAACACAGAGTATCAGACTATGTATCCCCTCTCACAAAAGTGGTCACGATGTTAGAATTTTTCTGGAGAGAATGAATAAATGTAGTGAAGTCCGGCATTTTAATATTCATTAATTTCTAAAATTTATTTATAAAATATTATGTTTATTTCAAAAAATAATCAATTATATTATAGAGTTATTATACTATAAAGAGTTTGAGTTTAATATTAATGATTACATTATAGTGAAGACACCTGAGAAGTTAAAGATGATTATTTTCAATTAAAATGATAAAGAAAATATACATATCAACAGATAAAAAATAATCGTAGGTAAAAATAGTTTATTTATTTGAGATTTTATTTTATTTAATCATATACATAAATATGTTTCTACATGTATCAGACAATTAAAATTGGTGTTCCACCATTAAATTAAACTCAATGAGAGAAAAAAAGTGAATTGGACTTCCATTGAAAAAGTATGTCAATTAGACCAACACTGAGAAGTAATGTCAATAAAACTAATTATAAGAAGAAATTTCAATTGGAATCACATTGATCAAGAGTGTTAATAATTATTACTCTATAAAAAATGTCAATCTGAATGAATCTAGGAAGTAAATTAAATTATAATAACTATGAGAAAAGAAATTCAATATGATACACTTTGAGAATAAATGTCAATTAGATTTAATTTGATGAGGAAATTCAAGTTTAAAATTGATGAGGAAGTTCAATCATAATAAAATTGGGAAGATCATCATAATAAGATAAAAAATATCTGTCATAATGTGTTTACAAAGTTACAATGAACTGAATAAAATATTGGGTTCTTGATAAGGCTAATTGTTAATAAGACTCCAGATAATTCGAGACAGTTCCATAAGAGTTGAAGCACTAGAACATAATTCTAAAATATAAGTTAATTTAGATGTTTTATAAATTTTATTATCTAGAAAAAAATTATTAAACAACATTTCCATAATGGTAAATATATTCCCCTTATATTAATATCTTAATTTTTTTTCAAATGATAAAATATTACAACACTATACTTTTTGAGTAAGGGATACATTATGAAAATAGATCTATTTATATGATCAAATAGTTTAAATTATTCTTTCTAGACTACGAAATATCACAATGATGAAGATTATAATGTACATTTGATTATATTTTTAGAAGTGAAGTTTTGGAAAATGTTTTGTAATAATGATTTCATTGTAATGATTTAATGAGACCTCGAATAATAAAACCGAGGTCCAAGAGATGGGTTTGTGGAGAAATTTTTATTTAATTATTTTTTCATTTGTGGTTAAATTGTTTATTATAATACATTGTATATTATGGAATACATTGTAATCATTCCTATCCAAGCATAGAATTCATTTTATGGGATTTGGAAAAATATATTTCAATTTCTCATTATTATTAATTTTTATAGACCCACATGAGTTGCTATGGTAAGGATATTGGTTCTCAGAATAAGGCCAAACCTTTTAAATATAATGTTTATTAATTTAGTTACTACAGTTATTTCGTGTTTACATTACAATATCTGATAATGACATGAAATTTGATAGGTTGAAGAGGATATGGTTTTCAAATTATTGAAACTTATAAAAGTCAATAACTGTTTAACCCCCCCCACCTTGTTAGTTGTTATTAGATCTTCTAAAACATCATTTATAAATTATCATTAATATGTTGTTAGAATTGATATCCAAAAATCACATGAGAGGTTACTGATTTAGAAAAATGTGATTTCTTATCTAGATGATAATAAAATTACCATTTTAGAGAAAGATAAATATCACATTTACGTCTTACATGATATTATAGAGGTTTCCATATATGTTGAATCATATAATGAAATTATTAGACTTGAGAATCCATCAATTGGAAGAATGATGGATATAGAAAACAAAAAAACAATATTTTATTTGAATGATTTGGGACAATATATATATATATACATATAGTCATTTATTGATATGAATTCAAATTATGAACCACTTTGATGGCTATCAATGAAACCAAGTTTAAATTGTATATCATAGAATAGTCATGATATTAATGGTTATGAATTATAAATAATGGGATATGATGAGAGAATTATAATGAAAATTAGTGGAGTTTCACATATGGTTGTTGTGATGCATGTATCTAAGTCCAATTACAGAATTCAATTATATAAAAAAATTTCATATTTTTGAATCATCGAATAGACACATGGGTTTGATTTTACAACATTGGAAGTGCTTATTTTCCATTTAAAATGTGTCGATAATAAACGTGTTGTGAAATATAATGAATTGGGAATTATAAATTTAATTTTTTTTGAATGGTATAAGGAAGAACTATTTAAAATGTCCTCAGAAATTTGTGAAAGTATATTATCTCCAAGATCTCAGAAAAATGATTTTTTCAATTGATTTATAGGAAACTATAATACAATGGGATTAAAAGAAATTTAATCTGAAAAATAGTATTTCATTTAGAATTCATAATAATTTCATGTTGTTCAAATGTGGAAAATATCTTGTATACTCTAGGGGACCACAAGGAGGGGATTTGGATACAAAATAAAGTATTCAAATCGCTTAAAAATATTAAAAATATTATTGAATAAGGTGGTTAATTTTTTTAATATACTTTTATTTTCATTATAATGTTTTTGTTTCTATTCTACTAATTCATAATCAAAATTAAATGTTTAACAAATACTTCAGATAATTAATTCTTAAAAAGATGATGTCATCAATACAATGGACCGAGAAATTATTGATGTTGAATCAACAAAATAAATAGTGGACCAACAACATTTTTATAAAAAAACTAGAATTATGTAGAATCACCATACTAACTAAAATTATATTGTTAATAATCAATGGTGTAAGATTTGAGGTTGGATATAGTCAACATGGACAACTTGTTAACCCAAAAAGTTAATTTTAATTTGTTAAAATGTGGAAAAAAAGAAATAACATGTTCTAATTGATATAGATGTGTTGAAAATTTTCATTTCAACATTGAAGGTATCCATTTTGGAAGATATAAGGTAAATTCTACTATATAATTTTATTTTTTCAAGAAATAATTATATTATGAAATATTGATTGTATAGTCTATATTCCATATAGAGGTTGTATATTTCAGATCATTATCATAAAAAATATTTCATAATGACTTCTGGAAAAGTTAAAAGTTTAATATGAATACTTATTACAAAGAATCATATTAGGGATGTTTATGGAAAGTATATCCCCACAAACTACTTATGTATGAACAAATTTTAAATTATGATGTGTAGAATATATTCATTTTTCATTATGAAGAATAATTATTTAAGGTAAAAATGAATTCTAAAATAATTTATTTAAAATAATTTATTCTATCATCATTGATAAATTTTTTTAAATTTATGAATTATAAATGGGGTGATGAAAATTATATATAGGAATCAAAAACAATATACCCATACTGTAAATCAGATACAGGGTACATTTCACATAAAAATAAAATGTTATGTATTTAAAATATATATTAGAATTTCTATTTGATATAAATCAATTACATCAAATATTTTTATATGTGTAATGATGAAATAGAATCCAAATGTAGTTCCAATAGACATAATTCATTATATATGGAGGAAACCATAAATTTAGAGGGAATCATGGTGGATCAAAGCATAAAATTAGAATAGAAATCATGTGTATGTATGAAATCACAATAATCTGTATGCTCTATAACAATATTATATAATGATATAAATTTATTATATATGTTTTTATGTGTTTTAGAATAATAACTTACATTAAAATTACTATAATAACATCATCATTTAGTACCATTGAAGTGACCAAAATAATATGGCCTTATTAGAAGTGTAATTTTTGGAGTTCTACCTTAAGAATATATTTAATATATAAAGAAGAAGGTAGTTACATATGAGTTATTTAATGGAATGAAGAAACAAATGGATTCATTAATATATATAAATATATTTTATAGGTTGGTAGAACAATATATGATTAATGATCAATGAGAATGAGTTGTGGAACAATGATCTGTACATGAATAGCCACATGACCCCACTATCATTGAGTATAGATATTCCATTCAACTATCAACCTATCTAAAGGAAATAAATTTTTTCATAACTCATTATCATAAATATGAATCAAAATTTTTTTAATATAATTTAATAAACATAACTATTCCAGGTGAAAATTATATGATTTAGGTCTATCAAAATTGAAGTTCAACCTTGTTGTGACGGGTATAGTGTTAAAAACATAGGATACATGATACATAATAAAAAACCATAAAATATAATTTGAGTTATGGGGTTATTGTTTCACATCATATGATTAATGAGGTAACTTTTTTTGTTCAAAATTAGGATGTCACCACAATTTATAATTATATTGGATCAACCATAACATTGTCCATTAGTGTATTAAATATACCATAAGTGTGTCTTTAAATCTTTTTTATTAATGAAAAATGAATAATAGTAGATTGGAAATTTTCTACAAAAAGGTATGATATTATAGACTAATAAAACAAATGGGTAAAATAGATAAATCCATAAAATCCAGTGGATCAACATTGATATAAAGTACTTTCTACGAGTACCTTGACCCCACATGTTCCACTGTCACAAATATTAACACAACAAGTTCATGTGTATAAAACATTAAAATATGAAAATATTTCCTTAGTTTAATTTTCATCTTATATATTCTGATATACATTTTTCAACATTGATAGCCTTATTAGTAAAACTAGATTTCCAAATTGGAATAGTTGGGAATATTATTTTTTGAATACATACATGTGGTACATTTTTAAAATCTTTTTTTTCCTAAAAAATTATCAACTATATAATTAATAGATAATAAACATTGAACATATTTAAAGGATTATATATTACTACTATATAATTTTAAAAACCAAATAATATTGACTTATAATCATTAATACATCAATCAATTATATAGAAAAAAGATTCATTGGAATTGAAAGAAACGTTAAAGAAAAAAGATAGCCTATGTGTGTAATTTGAAAAAAATTGTAGATTCCAGACACATATTGATTCCTATAATACTTGGGGGTAAAATGCACTAGAATATAATCATAATAAATTTAGAAACAATAAGTAATTTGGGATATAAAGCATGGATTCCAAAAGCAATAAACCACATATGTTGCCCTTTTCAATTTTTTCATACAATATAATCAATATTTGTAAAATGAACAGAAAATAATATGTTTTAGTTTATTTTAAAACATATTTCTTATGATAGAGAGATATGTATATATTAAAAATGTCATAGGATAACATCTATGAATAAGAAAAATATGCCTATGTATTTTTAAATGTGGGGAAAAAATTATGTTTATATACTATTATTTAAATGTAAATAAATAATTCAAAAAATAATAACGTATTATGGTTAATGATTCATCAATATGATAAATAATAATGAAAATTATTATGTATATTAGATTTTAAAATTTATGAATGATATAATATGCTATTAACAAATGATCATCCATGAATCAGTTATTTATAATTGTAATTAATATATCAGTTGAAATATTTTTTATTAATATTCTATATATATTTTTTCATTACTACCAGAACTTCCAAAAATTGTTGTACATAAAATAAGTAGTAATATTTGAATAGTATATAAGGAATAAAATGCTTTGTTGGAATGATTTATTATACTAATATTAAGTGATTACCTATTATCTATTTCATATTGTATAGTCATTAATCTTATTTAAATATTATGGATGTAAATAATTATTATCAAAATTATTTATATAATTTTTCCATATAAGATAATTTAATGTTTCACTATCTTCATTTTATTAGAGTTAATGAAGAGTTGTTTGATACTAAAAAATGGCTTGGTTTTTAACTGGTAATGTATGAATGCTTTGATTTATTTTTTATGGAGAATTATTATTTATAAATACGCTCTGTAGATTTTATAAGAACTCATAAAATGTTTTAATGTCTTAATGATAAAGAGAGAATTGACTCAAATTCTAAATGTATTATAATATAAATAGATAAATGTGTTAAGGGTCATTATAAAAAATATAGAAAAATATACTTCAAAAATTTAGGGATGATTATTTCATGATACATGCCTGATCATTTTTTATTTTTTTTCATTTATTTATTTTGATGAGTTTGTAAAAATATTTGGGGTCGTATTATATTAACGTCCACCTCCCTGATGATTAAGAAAGATTAATTCAATAATTTTCTCTTCTGATTCTATAAATGACATTAAAATGAAACGTAGTTTAAATAATAAAAATGATTTATCAACCATATCCATATCCAATGCTCAATGTATAGATAAGAAATTAACATTGAATTAATTTTTACCATGGATTGATGTTGAAAATATTTAGGTGTTGTTTGGTCTATAAAATTGTATTTACTGTAAAACATGTGACTCAATGTAAAAAATAAAAAATAGGATCAAATTATTTTAAAAAATTATTACAAAGATACAAATTTTATTTAAGAACAGATGGAATTAACCACATATAAATCTAACAACCTATGTGGCTTCTATGACTCCATGTCCATGTTTTCAATAAAAATTGTCATGTTAGATTAAATTACCCATTACACAGCCGAAATGGGATATAAGAACATATTGATCTAAAAAATATAGAAATTGGTAAATAATTTATTTTTTACATGTATGAATTGACCACACATTAAACTGAGAGAAAATGTTGTTAGTAGGACTAAATGTGTTAGTTTTAAATATAAAATTATCATTTTTTTTAAAAATTACTATCTTGTTAGAAAAAATATTAATAAAATAGTATTTTGTACTAAAAATTTAATAAAATGACAAATAATTTACATTTTATGTGTACGATTAAACCTCACATTAATCTAACCTAATGTGTATATGGAATGACATAATGTGTGTGTGTGTTTTAAATATAAATTTGTCATATTAGATTAAATTTCATATAAAAAATCAACCAAAAATATATATAACAAGATCTAAATGGTTTAATAATTGATAATAATTATCCATAATTTCATTCCAAGGTGTATGGATTGAATGAAAATCATTATGATCCATTATGTTGCTGATATAACTCATAGAGTATGTTTTCAATATAAAATATACATTTTATTTTAAATCACTATTTACATATGAAAACCAAAGGCATAGATATGGGATTATTTCCAAACATTATAAAAATGATAAATAATTCATTAGTGACATGTATGAATCATCCAATCATTAATCAAAAAAATTATGAGGATGCATTGACTCCAAGTTCCTATTTTCAATATTAATGTGCAATTTTAGTATAAAACATGTGTCACATTTTCAAAACATATAAAATCAGACCCTATTGTTTCAAAAAAATAGAAAAATGATCAATAATCAATATATGAGTCATTCTAATTGACTGAAATTTTATTGGAATTAGTATGTTTATAGAATGACTAAATGTAATCATTTTCAATATATGAGATTCACATTTAATGAAAACATATGTAAGAAATACAATGTTTTTATATTAACTCAAATTATTTTCAAACATTATTAAAAATTGCATAATTACTTTTTTATGTCTTATACCTGACCACACATTAATCTAAGACATAATGTGACTTGTATGACTCAATCTAAAGGTTTTAAATATAAATGGTTTATTTTAGAATAAACCAAGTGTCAAATTTTCCAAAATAAGAAGATTAACCATGATTAATTTCAAAATTTCAGATAATGATTCATAATATATTATTGATTTATATATATTTAATGCACATAAAATAGACCCACAATATGTTTGTTAGTACTCAATGTGGTCTTTTTAATTGAAAACCATCATTTTTATTTAAAAAAAATGTTACATTTCAAAAACTGAGTTATGATCTTGGATTATTTTAAAACATTAGTAATATGATTCATAATTATTATGTGAAGTGAAATTTTATCTTCATGTATATAAGACACATTACATTAATATTGTGAATCATTGATCATGTTATCAATATAAAAGATTCATTTAATATTAAAAAGAGAATTATATTTTCTGAACCGAACTACATCACATTGGGATAGGATGACAATGAAGAAATTAAATATATAACTGGGGGTGAATTATGAATTTAATTAACATGAAAATTCAAAATAGATCTTTTGATTAGTGATGAACCTTCTCTTATTGCTTAATAATGGGTGGGAATCAAAAATAAATAAAGGAAATTAACATAGTAATGTATAGTTGTTTATGGAACAATGATGCCTTAGACTACTCCACCAACTCTCATGTCCACAAGAATAGTGATTTTAATTATGTAACCTTATCATAAATCCATAAAAATATACAAATGAGGTTATGAATTTCACACCATTACAATAATGGTATGTTGATCCTATTGGTTTTAATTAAATGGAACCATAAAACCACCCCAAAATGCATGAAGATGAAGCATAACCACGACTGAGTCCGAGTGGCCAAAAACGCCACCAAATCAATAGTAATGTTCTTGAGAATAAATATTAATCTTCCCAGTTGTCGTAACAACTAATATATGTATTAAAATAGTAAATATTTCACACTATAAAATAGATCATGAACATCATGTAAGATTTAATTTAAACCAAAATATGGAAAAATCATACAAATTTTTACATATTTATATCTCTAAAGTGTTTATGTCATAATCAATTCTAGAGATCCATCCAATCTAACATCTGACCCAGTGCATGGTATGGCCTAAAGGGCATCCAAGGCCCCCATGGGTTAGAAACACTTTCTTATATATCAACTATGATACATTGGAATGATCATGTAAATAATCCTAACCAAAAAAACATAATAAATAAAAAAAATAATACAATCATAAGAATACAAGGAAAAATACTATCTAGAGTAATGTTTACAACATTTAGAACAAACCCAATGAGGCTACAACAATGAGGGTGAAAAACACAATAATAAAAACAACCCTCATACAAGTGGGTCATCATCCTCAATCCGCCACCACAAAACCTAAAAGTGGAAGACACTAGAACCCTAGCCCACCATCTCAAATTATATTTCCCTTATTAGTATCAATAATATCCAATTACAGATACACCGAAAAGAGTATTTAATGTGTAATTCAAATAGAAGTTGGATTCCACCCATCAAAACGGTTCCATGTTTCAAACCTTCTATGATACATCAATATGATTTTTTTTAATAAATATACGAACCCTTTATAGGAATTATTTTAAAGGGAGACTTTATAATAGAAAACATAATTTTCAATTGAAATAACAACCCATTCTTAGTGAGTGAAGATGTTTAGAAAAATTTCACCCAAGGGAACTATGTCATAAGAAAACCCTGTAAGAACTAGATAGAAATGGGAAAGTATTTTCATCATATCTTAGTGAAAATTATAATATATATGATGTCGCATAATGTCTTCATGCACGAGACAGTAGGAGGGAACATCACATAGGCATAATGGTCTCCAATCATCATTATCAATTATTTATTATTGTGTCATCAATCATTCATGATGAATTTGTGATGAGAAAATTTTGAGTCAACTAGTGTTATATTAGTACACCTCCCACCTAGATACCCCTATTTCAATCTATGCATAGTTTCCATTTCACATGTCATGTCTAACATCAATTTCTCTTAAACATATGCCAAAACTATATAAACATGTTTGATAAATCATTTCATTTTAATCCAAATCAACATTTAAATCCAATGAACTCAAAAAACCACTCTAAAAATGATTTCATACATGTCAATATTTATTAAACATGTTTAATAATTTATAGTGCACTTTCAAAATTCACAGTAAGGGTTCATAGTTGAAATAAACCCAATTTCTATTTGAAGAAACACTTTCAAGACATAAGCATATCAAAACATGATAAAACGTTTCCCCACATATAAATATTTAAAATGCATTTAAAGAATCAATAAAGTAGATCTAATTCATAAAATAATGTTTAATCATGGGACCACATACCTCAAATAAAGATACATCTTAAAAAACATTGGATACCCACAACTACACCACAAGAAAACCCTATAATTGAAATATCTAACCATAAAAATCAATATTAGTACAAAAAATTCATGATCTAAACCAATTTTGAAACCCACCCCTTTGGGAAAAGGAAACCCATTTAATGAAGTGAAGGATCACTAGAAAAGAGGGAAAACCCATGAGAGATTGGGAATTACTAGAAGAAAAGTGGTGACACAGAACATATCTTCCAAGAAATCGAAATTGAAAGGGTAAAATAGGGTTACATGGAGGTGGATTGGGATTAGGAACTCGAGTAGGGAACGAAAATGTATATTGGGATAAAAAACCATTGATAGAGAAAACATAATATTCCTATTATTAATTACATGGATAGGACGCATGGTTTTCCTTTACAGTTTTCCATATATTTCACCCCTTACTGTACTTGTAGGAAAAGACACAAGGTTAGCCTCCACAGTTTACAAAAATTTGTACAAAGTATGTGATAATACTCTTTTCAAAATCAACATTTGGACACAACATTACCTAAGAATGAGTGAACGGTTTGAAAAATCATGATCCAACTCTTATTTACCAAAATTTTCCCATTTTCTCCAAATAAAATCATTGGAAACCCAAAGTAAAAAAAGATAAATTGAAAATAAATAGAAAAATACATCATGATGAAATCATGGCTGTGTAAATTTTTAACTCCATGAACACAATCCATACTCAAAATGACAGCTAAATACATGATCTGAGAATATAAATGGATACACTTTCTCAATTAATTTCATCCACTCACAAGTCTCATGCATACCATTACAATATTTTCAATGAATTTAGAATAATGAAATTGACTTCCAATGATTCACATTCTCTTGGGAATCTACAATCCACACTAGGCACATAGAAATAAAAAAATAATGTACGATGTCCAACTCTACCCTCCAAATACAAAAAATATGTCTTATTTGGGATATAATTATTCCACAATTAGACATGAAACATTCCATGAATTAACATCAACTATGAACAAATGGAAAAGCTTCATTCCAACTGAATAACACGCTCTATGATCCACAAATGGTTGAAATCCCTCGACGTTATATTTCTATATTAATTCCATTGGTGGTGACCCAAGTGGGGTTCCAATTTTTGGAACACCCATTCACCCACAGAAAAATCTATAACTCGGTGTATCAATACTTTATAGGATTAGTGGAAACTATATGATATCAAAATCAATTCTTAATATTCATGTATTCCTCCAATATATTATTCATTGAGGTTTTCTCCAATAAAGACAATTCACCTACCCCATCCCAACACAAAGGAAACTTACATGACCAATCAATGAGTGACTTAGAAGGTTTCATTCAGATCAAGGATTGGTAGCTACTGTTTTATTAAAACTATACCAATATCAAAACTCTATCCCATGATCCTTAGATATTCACGATGCATGATCTATTCATGTATTCAAAAATCTGATTTTAAAAATATATCTGATCATATGTTTGAGAATGGTATACTGTATTCAACTTGACTTGTGGCCCAATTTTCTTCTAGATTCATCCAACAACCATGAATTAATATGGCAGTCCCTACTATAAATTATTTCAGATGGCGCAACAATGTTTCCAGAACATACATATGCCTCAACTCATCCACCTTGGTTGATTATATATTTATAATTAACTTAGCTAACAAACTCAATCAAGAAATCACCACCAAAATAACATTCCTTCCTCAAGGAATATGAGGAAATACAAAAATGAAGTTTGTGTCTATCTCATCCCACTTATTATTAGGAATGTGTAGAAATTTAAGGAAAAAATGGATTTTCAACTACATTTTTACCTAGTGACATTTATAACACATGAATATGATGCCAGCAACATCTCGCATCATACCTAGCAACTAGAACAACCAATACACATCAAAACAGATCTTAGGGCTCCTGTATTTACAACACACTAAGACTAGTGTCTATCTTAGATCATAGTATATCTTAGAGATAACAGTACCAAAAATAATGTATTGAAACATAAAACCTTCTTGGTAAATAATGATCAATCTCTAGGTGTCTCCCCCTCATAAATAGATTATATCTACTGCTCTAAAAATTCATCACTTGGATTAAAAAACTAAATATGCTCAATAAAAAAAAGGATCTAATGGAAAACAATCCATGAACACATATCCACAGTGCTCATTTGTCTCTAGGCGCATCTAATCAGAAAGCAGCATCTGGTCTCACTCTTCATTTGATTCATTCAATGCATACAGTAACATATTTCTTCTCAAAACATCTTCAAAAACATAACAATTTCCCAGAGTATATATTATATTTAAATAATATCCCTTATGGTATCCAACCCAATAGAACTACCACAAATTCATAACTTTTTGGGAGAAAATATTGACCAAAATCTAACAATCATAATAAGCCACAAATTTTCTTTTCCCAAAAAAAAGACCCAATTTCATTTGGTAATGCATCCCCACTATCAAATTCATTTAATGGGTAGAGAATTTAATTTAATTTGGTTTGAGTTTTATAGATCCATATGAAACAACACATTAATTACTCACATGAACACATTCACAAACCATATATAAGGCATTTAAATAAACCACATTCCCCATTCATGATTTTTTTGGAACAAAAACGTGGCAGTTTTTAAGCACAACATTATATCCATGATGGATTCCTAACACTATGGACTGCATTTGAACCTTAAAAAATTCTTGGAATGTTTTATCATATCTAAATCCAACCGAGAAAAATCTCTCGCAAACCACATATAATAAACAACAAGGCCTAAGAATATATTGATGTCAAATAAATTATATGGGTACTCTAATTACCTCAATGCACTGATTTATCACACCATGGTCACAACAAATAAATGAAATTCATGTAACATTTTATAACTTGATATTTATAACTATTATTTAAACATAATTGTGCATCTTCAATGTTATTATTTTCAAAAAATAGTCATCTACAATTATGTTCAGTATTTTTTTTGAAGCCTGATGGAACCAACGTGTTTTTTAGTGACTAATAATATAACCTTATGAATACTAATATGACCATAATGAATAGTAAATTTTATTATTATTTAATATTCATAACTATTTATGATAGTTCCATCTTGGTAAATTTTTTATTGTGATATAAATGCAGGTAAAGTTTTAAAATTGTTAATTTATGAATTATGTAGTATTTTATTTTTAAATAAATTTATTAATATTTTTAAAATTATTTTCAAAAAATGGAGTTAATTTTTATATTCTAAATTTCAATCAATGGATAAGTTGTGTTTTTTTTATTTTTCTAAAATAATAGATTATTTGTGATTTGTAGAAACATAGGTTTGTGTTACGGTTTGTTAATGAAATAATTAATGATTCGATAGTTATGTAATAACTATGGTCGACATGTGTAAAATAACATTTTATGTTAGGTTTCCTTAGTGGTTAATACCTTTGGAAAATACCAATGGCAAGCACATGGTTCTTCAAATATCCCTAATGAGATGTCCCTTGAAAATTATTAAAATATTAAATCAATTTTGATAAATTTCCAACCCATTTCTTCATTAAATTAATTCCAAATTCATCATCAAGGAATAACTATCCTCATTACCTCCCTAGTAGACCTACCAGGGTTTCCTCAATCCCTTAAGCTCCCAATATTCATTTTCTAGGAGTAACTATACATGGTAAGAAAATTCTCAACTACTTTCTTTTTCCATTCATGTTATCATTTATGTGGTATAGAATTCATGAATCCATACCATGTTCATATTTTCATCTTATTAATTAACTATTATGATTCATTATTCATTTATAGTTGGGGGACCCTTGTCCCCTTTTGTTTTAATGTCTTCTAAAACCATGTTCTGTAGTCGTTAGGCTGTCGAATTTTTCTAAGGGATTTTTGAAATATTTTTTATGGTAAGTTTGTTTCTTTTGTTATTATTTCCTCAACTCCTCTTACCCAAGGGGAATTAATGCTACAAAAATCATGTATTTTATATATTTTCTCATGTTCATGGAAAATTCATCAGCATTCTTGTTTTCATCTCTCAATTTTCAAGGAATAAAATCATAGTTCGTGATGTGTCGAACAACAGACATTGTGGATGTCGTGATTTCAATTTACATTTATTCATTAATATGTGGTAATGAAACTATTTTTATGGATGAAACATGTTATAATATATGTATTATGTCACATCAATGGTTCTAATATTCTTTTTTATATTTGGTTTTATTCTATAAAACAAAATGAAGTCCTTATTATCAATAAACCACTAAAGTGATCTAAACGAACACCATTAATGTTTGAACATATGAATTATCTTAATGTCAAATATCAAAATAATAAATGGTATAATTTTTGTACTGTAAAATATGTAAATAACTTTCATTTAAAATTATTTATTTCACTTCCAATCAACAAGAATATCCATTATGAACCAATCCTGGAAAACATGTAAAGAAAAAATCACAAAAGAATGTAAGGAAAAAATGCTAACAAATAAAAGGTGAAATGATGTAATAAAATGATCATATTAGAAATTATAAAGTTGGATATTTTTATTTAGGATAATAATAATAATATTTTAACAATTATATACGAGTTTTAAATAATTTCTATGTATGAAAAACCCTAGGTATGTGAATTCATAACCAATTTCCATTCTTTCTGTTAACCTTCTCAATTATTCATTATATAGTAATAAGATTATAGGTGTGGTGAGTTTTTGTACATATTATGCAACAATATGTGTATTTAAATTGTATAGACATATCCATTAAATTCTATTAACTCACACTCCAAATATATTTTACGTGACATTCCTTTTAAAATCCTTCTAAAACACTCTTTAATAAATTTCAAAAGGATTGTTTTTATATGAATATGGACTGAGTGATTTAAATTAATTTCAAGATATTTTATTACCATGATATGTTATTTGGATATTATTTAAGTTGGTTTGATCACATTTTAGCTCATTTTATGTATTTTTGAACCCATTATATCTAAAGATATGTTGGGTTTCCCATTATTGCTAAATATATGACAGGTGATCCCCATTATAGCCCTCAAATGCATTAGGTAATCCAGAAATATAAGTTGACCAAAATGATATTACGTGATTATTTTGAATGTATCATTGATGTGGTAAATATGATCCAAGGAAACAACTTGTGTATTCTAGGAATTGGAATTTTTATGATATGAGATTTATCGGTCTTTTTTTTATCACGTGACAAACAAATTTATCTTAATATCCCATACCTAGTACTATAATCGGCCCATGTTTTTAAAATATATTTCAAAAGGATTGAATTATGGGTTAGAGAATGAAGGTATTCTTGATTTTTGATATGGATTGATCTCAATGAAACCATTCTTTATGATTTAATGTTTTTAATTTTGAAAAAAATGGGAACTGTTTTTAGTAGTATCCTCTTGCATGATTGTGGTATGTTATGTATGTAAGGTATACTAATTCTCTAAAACCCTACACTCAAAAATGTCCACAGTGAGTAATAATGTATGATATTGTCTAAAATTCATGATTTATTAACATTTAATGGTCGTCTCTTGATATTAGGTATCAAAGGCTTGTTTAGGTAACTTTAGGGGTTTGGATTATATTTAAAGAAGACAATTACTAATTTGTAAACTATGGTAATTTTAAATGTTATATAAATTTTGTGTTACCATGTTTCTTCATCCATGTTATGATTTTACATAATGGTTTTCTGTAGAAGAAATAATGAAGGAGTTGAAGGAAGTAAATAAGATGATGATGTTTTTTAGAATCTACAGCCCCAAATGGTGGGGATCAGAACTGAGCAGTTTGTGACAGAAATGGCTCAGTTGAATCAAGAAATTAATGGGGTAGGTATAAAATCTAGATTTTAAAATGATCTACTGGGAAAAATACTGTCTATTTTGGAAAATATTATGAGGCAACATCCTCCATCATTTAGTGGAACTGCAGATTCTGTGATAACCAAAGGATGGATCAATGCTCTAGAAAAGATATTTAATATCATGGGATGTTCAAAATGTCAGAAGTAAATACTATCCAATTATCTATTTGAAGGTGAATCTTATGAATGGTGGTCTATGGTTTATAATACAATGGAAAAAGATGATAATAATAGTTTAGAATGTGATGATTTTAATAGTCTTTTTCTGGAAAATATTTTCCCCAAAACTGTTCGACTCAGAATGGATAACAAATTCATAGCACTGAAGTAGAAAGATAATTACTCTATCGAAGCATATGATTCCTATTTTACAATAAAATATAGGAATGTATAAAATTTTACTCAGGATTTTGAAATTAATATTAATTGATATTACTATAGTTTTATACAATTTTTACAATGATCCTTGGCCTCATGAGAGTTTAAAAGCTTTGAGGTGTTACTTTATTGTGCTGAAAAAAATGATATAGTGTTTTCTAACACATATGTAACTTAGGATGGAATTAATAATAACTTATAACGTTTGAATGAAATGTGTAAGATCACAACAAAAAAGTATGGATGTAAGAATATAAATTTGGCTTCTACTGAAAAGTGTGGTAAAAGGAATCCTGGTGAATGACTTGTAAATTTTTGGAAATGATACCAATGTAGAATGTTTGGAAACATGTATTGTGAGTGCATGGAAAATGATCCTAAAAATTTGATAATTAGATGGTTTTATACTTTAACTGTAAATAATTGGGTCATTTTTCAAATGTTTGTCTGAATCTAGTTACTCGTGTAGGTAATCAACAATATTTGAAGTAGCAGGGTTTGGTAAAATCCCATGTATCAAATTCAATAGATTTTTAGCCATCAAATTATGTGGTATCAGGTAAATTTTTTATTATTACAGATTACTCAAATGTGTTGTTTTATTCAGGGTATACAAATTCCCTCATTTCAGAGAAATTTTTTAAAAAATTGGGAATTCATCCTCATGAAATGAAACCAGATCTTATGGTAAAAACAACAGGAGGAAATATTGTGAAATTGTTTAATAAAAATATTACAATACATTTTGTGGAATGATTCTACCTGAAAATGTTGTTGTTTTACCTCTAGTAGAGTTTCATTTTATTTAGGTACTGAACTAGATTTCTTTTTATCATACTAAGATAGATTGCAGAAGGATGGATACATAGATATTTTTCTCGATGATTTTCCTCTTGATATTTTTAATCTAGGGGATGAGATTACTATCAAAAATGTTCTTAATGATAATCCAATTTATCATCCTCCTTTTTGAATGTCCCAAATAGAACTTTTGGAATTAAAAAATTTATTGAAAGGAATTATTAGATAAAGGTTTCATCCAACCCATCACATCACCATGGGGCGCTCATTTTGAGTTTGTTAAGAGAAAATATGGTTCAATAGACATTGCATCAATTATAGAGCCTAGAGTAACATTAGTATTAAAAAAGAGTATCATTTTCCTCAGTTCGATGATGTATTCGACCACCTCCAGGGAGCACAATATTTTTAGAAGGATTACCTGAGGTCAGTGTACCATCAGTTAGATGTAAAAGGATGATGACATCCCAAAGATTTCATTCTATACTAGATATGGTCACTATAAATTTTTAGATAGGCCTTTTGGGTTAACTATGTCACCTACTGTAATAATGGATCTTATTAATAGAATAATTGATGATTTTATGGATTAGTTAGTTTATGTATTTATTGATAATAGTATAGTATATTATATATGTGATTATGATCATGAAAAACATATACGGGTTGTTTTCATTACAATAAAAGAAAATAAATAGGATGGAAAATTTATTAAGTGTAATTTTTGGTTTCCAAATATATATTTTCATGTGAAAATTGTAAATATGGATTGAATAATAGTTGATCCTACCAAAAAAAGTGGTTCATGAATGGAAAAGACGTAAAAATGTTACCGAGATTTATAGTTTTCTCGGATTAATAGGTTATTATAGAAAATTTGTTTAAAACATTGCCCTATTATCTAGTCCACTATCTATGTTAACATGAAAAGGTGTTATATTTGTTATGGGAGAGGAATGTGGTGTTTGTTTTCAGTAACTAAAAAATAGATTGGTGAATGATCTTATTTTGGCATTGCCTTATCAAAATGGGGAGTTTGTAATATACAATGATGATTCATTGAAGGGACGTGGTTGTGTTCTGATACAGAATGATAAAGTAGTCACTTATGCTTCAAGAAAAATAAATCCTTATGATTTATATTAACACACTTTATATTTGGAATTGGAAGCTATGGTTTTTTATTTGATAATTTGGAGGCACTATTTATAGATAGTAAAATTTAAAATATATACTGACTATAAAAGTCTGAAGTATATATTAATTCTGAAGGAATCAAACTTGATGTAGAAAAGATTTTTTTAACTGATAATGAATTATGATTTCACGACCAATTAACATTTAAAAAAATAATTACAATGTGTAAGATTCCTTGATTCGAAAACATAATTCTTCAGCATCCATGTTATTTTTGGAACATGATCCCTTGATTAATTAATTAATGAATTTTGGGTTGGATTTTATCATTTTAGGGAATAAATCTTTTTTGTTTTAGATTTCTGTTCAGTCATTATTATTTAACTGAATTATGCATGCGCATGAGGAATATTATGAGCTACAAAAAATGTAGAATTTTTTAAAACTTATAAACCTCTAAAATATAACATTTATAAAGATTGTGTATTATTCTTTGGAAAAAGGATGTATGTACATCCCGATTCTCAGTTAAAATAAGTCTTGTTGTGTGAAGATCATAGTTCTCTATTTTTATTTCAACCTGGAAGTGCTTAGATGTTTGGAGACCTTCAAGAGTATTACTAATGGGTGGGAATGAAAAGGGATATTTCTTATTTTTCTGTGAAATGTTTGACATGTCAAACAGTTAATGAAGTGTGGATGTTACCTAAGGGGATCTTTCAGCCTTTTCCACTTCCAGAGTGGAAATAAGATACTGTATCCATAGACTCTATGGTGGGACAACCTACGAATTCTCGAGGTAAAAATGAGATTTGGGTTACTATTGATTGACACATGAAAGCATGACATTTTCATTCTATTCAAGATAAAATTTCTTTGAATCAGGTTTCTTGACTATAACTTAAACAAATTATCAGGTTACATGGAGTTCCTATTTGCAATGTATCTTATCGAGATCATTGGTTCACTTCTATCTTTTGGAAGGGTATTCAGTCATCATTGGGAACATAATTAAATTTCAGTACAATTTTTCATCATCAATCAGACGGGTAGTTAGAACGAACAATTCACACATTAGAGGATATGTTTTGGGATTGTTCAATGGAAAAAACAAGGATGTTGGGATCAATAGCATGCTTTTGTTTATTTTTTTTATAATAACAGTATTTATTCCCCTATACACATGGCACCTTTTCAGGAATTTTTATGGAAGTAATGTATAACTACATATTTTTACGATGATTTCAATGAATTAATGTTGATTAGGCCAGAATTAGTAGAGGAAATGGCTGAGAATGTGATGATGATCCAACATCACATGATGAAATCTCAGAGCAGGTAGAAAATTTATGCAGATTACAAAAGTAAAGACTTATCTTTTGAGGTAGGTGAATAGGTTTTCCTTAAAATATCTCCTTGGAAATGTGTGATTCATTTTTTAACAAAGGAATGGTAAGACAACAATTCATTGATCCTTTTGATATCTTTGTTAATGTTAGACTAGTTGCATACCGTGTAGCTTTTCCTCTCAGTATGTCTCATGTACCAACTGTTTTTCATGTTTTGATATTAATAAAGAATGTGCATGATTCATCACATTTATTGAGCCCAGAAGCAGTTCAGCTAGAAATGACCCTTTCATATGAAGGGAAACTAGTTCAAATTCATGATCGAATAATACACATATAGAGGAATAAGGTAATCCACTAAGTGAATGATTTGTGAAAAAAAACATGTTCTATGAGTATCACTTCCATGCATCAATAATATCCATCATGAACCAATATTGGAAATAAGGTAAAGAAACACACCCAAAACAATGCAAGGAACAAAATACTAACAATTAAATGGTGAAATGATGTAATGAAATGATCATATGAGATATTATAAAGATTCCTATATATATGCAGCATATTAATTATGATCATTTAATCATTGTATCGGTGATTTAAACATGGGTTAAGTATGACAAACTCGAGGTAAGGGAATTCATAACCCAATTTCTATTCATTCTGTTAACCTTATTCATTATTCATTGAATGGTATTAAGATTATTTGTGTGATATATTTTTGTATATATTATGCTTCACAATGAGTATTTACTTTGTATGCACATATCAATTCCATTTTTCTAAATACTTCTATAATTATAGTTTAAGGGAATTTCTTTTAAAATATTTTTAGAACTCACATTAATAAATTTAAGAAGGATTGTTTTTATATATATAAATAAAGAGTGATTTTTCATAATTTCAATATACATTATTATCATGATATGTTCTTCGGAAATTATTTTTGTTGGGTTGTGCCCATAATGTCTCAAGATAAGTGCGGATGAGCCCATTATATCTCAAGATAGGTTTGGTTAAGCCCATTATAGCTCTTGATATGAAAGGTGAGCCCCATTATAGCTCTCCAATGCATTGGGTACAATGGATAAGGATGTTTATAAAAGGATATACTATGTGTAATGATGAATGTAATATTGATATGATAAATATGTTCCAAGGGATCAAAATGAGAATTCAATGCATTCAAGTGTTTATGATATGTGTTTTATTGTTTTTAATGTTATCGTGTGACTAAAACATTCTATCTTTGTATACCTTACTCCTATTTATACTCATACAATTTTTGAGAATTTTTTGATAGGATATAATGAGGATTAAGAAAAACAAGGGAATTGAGATGTTTGATATATAGTGTTGTCAAATAAACCATGCTTTATGTTTTATTATATTAAATCATGAACAAAATGGAATTTGTTATTAGTAGTATATTATTGTATGATTATTGTATGTTATGTATTTAAAGGTATCCATATTCTCTAAAACTCTAAACTCAATAATATCATCAGTTTGAAATAATGTATGATCTCATCTAAAATTCAAGATTTAATAACATTTTATAGATGGTTCCTTATAAGTTATCTTCTCAGGGTCAACTAAAATCCAATCCTATGATATCACATGTCCAAAAAACATTACCTCTCTAATCCATAATGATAATTTAGAGAAAATGGAATAAAAAATGCTCCCAAAGATTCCCCAATAAAAATCCACTAATGTCGCTCATCCTCTTTTTCAGATTTATGATAACCCATGTTTTCTTCTATGATTACCAGAACAAATGTATCATGATTCTAGTGGAACACTCTGTTCATAAGTGTCATAAAAACTGATGTATCATTTTCCAACCTAAAAAGGCATTACCATGTACAAAAATTGGTTTTACCTACATCAGAAAGGAATATTTGGGTTTTTTGTGGTTTTCACCCTGATTTGGTGATAACTAAAATTCATGTCTATCTTAGAAATATATCTTTCCCCATTAAACAAATCAAAAATGTCTTCAATTCATAAAAAATATATTTTTTTCATGATAATTAATTTATTCATATTCTAGTGATAAATACCCAACTTCAGAGACCAATTGGCCTTATTCGCTAACAAAAATGGTGTTGTCCAAGGATAAATGATCATGTTAATGAGTCCATTATATTCCAAATAAACCAGTAGTAACATTAATTCCCTACCTATATGGGGGAAATATGGAATGAAGGAAGGGATACAAGAAATGTCCCCAATTCCAAATCAATATTTACTGCCACATCCCACTCTAAAGGAAATCCTAAAATGTTATCTCGAAGTACATATTTAGACTCATCCAACATAGGGGGTAATCGACCCACTAGAGTATAAATAATATCATATATTGTGAGAATTGATAAATGAAACAATAATATTCCTAATTTTACAAGTTAAGCCCAATAATTACCACACTAAGGAAATCATTCATCGTGAAATACCACGGTACTCCCTTCAGGGGCCATGAACAAACCTATTGATAATTGAAAATGGATATGAACATAAAACCACACCATCCAGTTTATAATTAGGAATAAATCAAAGAGGTCCATATATAAAACAATTAAATACAACTTCATCTTGACCCAGGCCAAGTTGAATGAACATTATGGACACTTGAGACCATTATCCCAATTCTAACCAACATGTTTTACCAACTACATCACATACAAAAAGTTCATAGTTTTCAAATTAAAAATATTATAAGGAAGTGTGGTGATAAATTAAAAGGAATCCCATGTATCAAATAAATCAACAAAAATAGATAAATAAATAAAAATTTCACCACAAACAGTCAATGGCCACACACATTGTTATACTGGTGTTTCATCCACATTATGGAAATACCTTCCCTCTAAATGAGTCTATGTCTGACCACTGACCTACAACAATACCCTGAACAGACTATGACCAAAATAGGTTCCATTTCTACCATCAAGACCACCAAATAGTGATACCAACATCATTGGTGGATCTGACCAAGCTAACATCCCCCTAGATGCAACCAATCTTTCACACTCAGATATGGGTGCATCACATTTCAAATATGTTGCAGGTGTCCCATATCCCTGAAATGATGGTATGTTTTGGGAGAATATGTACAATTTGGTCATATGTGTCCCACCTTCCCACACTGATGGTGCACAGCTAATCTGACATCTAATTCTAGAGAAGGAGATTGTCGTGAAGAACGACATAAACTACCACCTATCTTCTTCCACTGATAATCCTACTTCCGCATTTTATCTGATGAACTTATTCTTCCCTTTGCTAACATTTACCATATGGTATTAGAAATTCCCTTACTGATAATATCCATCATAAAACAATGATAAAAAAATTCTTTATAGGTATCTAGCTTGATCATAATGACATGATAATATATATCTAGGTGTAACACCATCTAGAACCTCTATTCCTTCATCTACTTATTAAAAAAAATTGGGTGTGTACCAAACATTCTCAATAATGTGTTTAGTGTACTCCATCAAGGATTGTTCTCCCGAAATAGGATCCATAAACTCATGATATTTGGCATAGGTGATGTACTCTGGATAGTATTGATCATTGAAAACATCTTTGAATTTCTCCTAGTTCACCATTCCATTCTTTCCATTTTTTCCACTATGTCACAGCCCCTCTGTTTATGACCATATATGAAGAACAATGCACATATAACCATGAAATCCACTTGAATATCATGAAACTAAAAAAACATTATATCTTTTCGAGACACTACATTACTTCTTTAGGTTCCATTTTATCAAGGATGGAATGAGGCTTATTTTTAAAGAACATATGAGTTTTTCTTTCCGATGTCTAGGTTTAGCTTCTCGTACAGAAAATGTATCATGACCCACTTCATGTATCAATGCATGAATAGCCCAAACCACAACATCCAATAATATCTGATCACTTTGCAATGGATAAATCTCTCTTGTATATTCTCATGAATTTTTAGTAATTCGTCATGGAGGCATTATACTAAAATTATAATGACATGGAATGGAATCCATTAATAATACCATCATCACATATTCAGAAAAAATAATATACATCAAAAAGAAATAAAAAATTCGATAAAAAAACTCATAACAATGACATAGTATCCAATCCACACCACCTCCACATATTATCCATATACAATCATCTACCCTTACATCTCTCCTAGATTTTTATTAAAAAACACTCCCAAAATCCAAAGGTTACTCGAGTCCTATAACAAGTTGTGCTATCCACGTACCATACTCAAAATTAGAACCTCAATCCTAGAATGTCCTAGATCATGTAGATATTGAATCAACCCCAAAACTAACACTATCCCAATAGAGTATGACCTTCTTGCATACAATTTTTTCATGAACCATGTAAGAGGATCAACCAATCTAACACTCGACCTAGTCATTCGAATGGCTTGAACGATGTTCCTGATCCACATGAGATGCCAAAAGGTGCCTAGGTATTAACTATAAAACATCCTATTGATTTCACCCATGTGAATAATCATAAAAAACAATCCATAACAAATAAAAAAAACATAAAAATCACAAACAAACAAGGAATAATCTTTTTTAGATTCATGGTGACAACATTTAAACCTAACCTGACATGGAAACAACAAATAGGGAACCAGATGCTATCCTAGAAACCAATACACAGTAATTATAAAATCACCAACAATTATCCCCCACATCTCATTCAATGGGAAACCACTGTCATCTTAAATGACAATATCCAATAATTATGATTTAACCTATAACAAACATAAAAAAGTCTAGTTACACCGAAAGGTGTATGTGGGGTGTGATCCAATTCCCGATAAGATGACACCAACAAAAATGCTATGTTATATATTCATTAAAATATTATTCAACATTAATGTTTTGTATAAATAATAGAAACATTTGACTGGAACCATTTTAGAGGGAATCACTTTTAATGGATATCATTTTTTTCTTTTCAAATATCCAACCAAGTGTATCATGTGTTGATGGTATGAATGATTTCACAAAAGAGAACTATGTCATGGGAAAACATATAGTCACTATCTATAAATGGAATAAATAAGTACACCATATCCTGGTGAAATATAATATTGAAACCATGACCAACATCATTCCTATGAATGAGCCACCGGGAGTTAAGATTCAACATGGCTAGTTGTGTTCAATCCACAATATCATTTAGTCAGTGTTATATCATAAATCCTACAACATGAATCTATGAAAAATCAACATCCATGACTAATATCATAATTGTACTAGTCTACCCGCCTATATACATAGGACTCCCATTGTGTTCGGTTTCTATTTCACAAGTCACATGCAGCATCACTTTAATATAAATACAATCAATAGAATATAATCATTCATGAGAAATCATTTCATTTAAAACCAAATCAACATTTAAATCAAACTCACCCCAAAACCATTATAAAACATGTTATGCACCACATATACAATTTATTAATTATGTTGTATAATTTATAGAGAGCATTCAACGTACCCATCAAGGTTTTATACTTGAAATAATCCCAGTTTCTATTATAATCCCACATTCATGTCAGACAAATATCAGAAGAAATCACAAAAAAAAACCTTTTTCACCACACACATAAATCATAGAACACTTCTAAAATCGTAGGAAAGCTTATCAAATTCATCAATTAATGTTTAAGCATGGAACCACCTACCTTAATAGACGAAAATTCTTGAAAATAATGCAAAACAAACACCACACACCAAGAGAACCCTATTAATGAATGATCGAACCATAAAACCATAATTACACACTATAAATCAATATATAAACGTATATTCAACTCCAATCCAACTGGGAAAAGGAACCCCAATAAATGAAGGTACATAACACTAGAATTGAGGAAGAAACCATGATAGAATAAGACATATATAAAGAATCATGGACATGCCACACCAAATACACCCTAAAATTGATGATACAAGGGATCAAGAGTGATAAGGGGATGTTACTAGGGTTGAGGGACTTAATGGGGGAATATACATGTGTCTATTGTCAAAATTTTATGAGATAAAAAACATTCAAACACAAATTTTAATGACGACATTGGTCACATGATTTTCCAGCATGATTTTTCAAATTGTTTAGAAATTGGGCACCCAAAAATATACAAGAATGAATATCAACACTATTATCATGCACATTTTACAAAATGTGCACTAATCTTATGATAATCCTTTATAAAAAAAACACAATTCGGATACGAAATTAATGGGGTAATGGTACATGCATTGAAACACTTTACAAAAACTACTTTAAACCCAAATTTTCAAATTTTTATAACAATATTCAATGCATAACCAATGAAAAAAACAATACCAAAAATAAATAGGAAAATACATCAAGATGAAATCATAGGTGTGACAGTATCTATGGTAAATGATTCCTCAATTTTTAAGTAGAAGATTCTATGATAATGTGTATTAAAGGCGACTACTGTAGACTCAAAAATAGTTTGATGATAGGTGAAAACATCTGGGTCTCCAAAGAGTAGCTCCAAATGAAAATAATGACAAATTTTTTTATATATCACCATTTATGTATTTTCACATATTTTCATGATGACTAGTGTCTTGATATTTATGATGTAGGTCGAACACCTAGTCAATCCAACTCTTTAAATATTCAAAACTAAATGAGGTATAATTGAATTTAATAAAATTCAATAGAGTTTGTAGCTTCCCGTAAGATCAGTAACAAATTAATCTGCTAAATATGGGCCTTTGAAAAAAATATAAATGATATTTGAATAGATCATAATGAAAAAAATATTATTCCATAAATAATGGATATTATAATAGATTTAAATCCTCGTCATTGAATAGTCATATGTAGGGTTCCAAATTTGATTCAAAATATTCAAATAGAGGGTTGAATATAAAAGTATCATTGATGCACCATACGTTTGTTTCATCACACTTAGGGTTTCATCCAAACAAAAGGTTTTTGAATCATACCATCCGAAAAATGTGTTTTATATGATCTATATGTGTCATTTAAAAAATGTGATGATTCATTATGTTACACATACTATCCTAGTGCTTATTCCATACAATACCCTTACCACCGTAGGGTTGATTCATTATTCTATGTTTCCCAATAAATGGTATGAACAATGTTTCCAAAATATCTTTAAATGGTTTTTAATACATTATAAAACATTTCTCCTTGGTCAGTACCTTGAATATTATTCTAGAATAAGTCTTTCATTCAATATATATTTCATTAATAATTAATGAATTTTTCGAGTCAATACATACTCAATAATATACCCCTTTTTTATGGTCACAAACCCCATGTTAAAAAAATTTAAATAAGGTTTAAATATAATAATTCATCGATTAATAGTGATAATACAATATTTATAATAGAATATATTACCATTTAATCCCATAACATAATTTTTTTCTTTTGTATAGAATTTTTTTAGAACGAATAAAAACCCCCTATATAATACATTAAACAGTGCAAAAATTACTTCTGAAACACTTTTTCCCCAAAACCGTTTTTTATAAACACTTCTTTCGTAATATATTAGAATCTATAGATTAATAATAATGATATTAGATTATCATTGTAATCATTAAAAATAAGACTTCATAAATCTTATACACATTCTACTGATATAAAATTTGTTAATATTATGTGTATTATAAAATTTATTCCCCTAAAATAATGATAAAAAATAGATAATAAAATAAGAATATTAGTAAATTTATTATTTTCATAACACTCTCCCTGATTCACAATATTTGTAATATTCAATGAATTTGAAAACATTGACTCAATTATCCCAATAATTAAGACATTGTTTTATAAAATTAAACAATTTATGAATTTTTTTACAAAATTTAAATATCAAATACATTATCTTGTAATTTGATAAACATAATTATATTACAAAATCATTGAAAGAACATAATTTTAGTAAACAATTATTTTTAAAGTAGTACATAAATATTTATAAAAACAAAAAATAATGGTTAAGAAGAAGTGGATTGTTCGTCCAGACATTCCAGACATTGAACATTGTTTCCCAATGCATCTAAAATTGATGATAGTTCTTCAAATGATTTTGGACATCAATGTTACTCTGATATAAAGATGAAAAAAAATAATCAAAAATAGAAAACATTAAATTATTTTTATTTGGATCTTTATTGGAATCATTTCTATGAAACTCTATTTGAATTAACATTATTTATTTGGAATTTTCATCATATGGTTTCATCATCAAATAACTTATCAAATTCTATTAATCCATTTTTATCAAATCGAAAACCACTATCGATATTAATGATTTATGTAAATCATCATACAACATTTTGATCATATCCAACATGTCTTCTCACTTTTATTTTTTTTCATTCAATGTTTAAACATTCTTTATAATATTATTATTAAATGATTGAGAAGAATACACTTCCTATTCATCATAAATTTATCATCCTTATTTCATTCAATATACATTTCAATTAAATATTTACTAAATGAAGTAGTCATAACTGATGGATTACAATTAATTATTTTGTAATAATGATTTTTTTGAACATGAAGATATTGACTGCTTCATCTTGTCAAAACTAGATCTCCAATAACATTTGAATACTATAATTTAAATAAGAAGACTTCAATATTTAAAATTATTACAAATAAAATTAAACAGTAGCTTATGAAATTATGTAGATGGCCTTCCACATTATTTAGTAAAAAAATATAGAACAATAACTAGATATTACATTAGTAGATTGTTCTTATTTTCATAATCATATGAATAGTTTTTAATGTGAAATGTTGTGATTATTAAAATGAATATATTTTATTACAAGTCTATATAAAAAAAATAATAACAGGTTTTTTACACTACCACGTGTCACTCTAATATTCCTCTAATTCCTATTTTCTATACGTGTCAAACCACTATGCCTCCATGTCCCTCCTCCACTCCCTTTCCCTGTTATTCCCTCCCTCCCACTCCCTCTCCCTCTCAACCTCCCCATCATGATTTTCCTCTCCCCAATTTCTGATTTCCACTGCTCCTCCCACTATGAAGATCATGCATCATGACCAAGCCTCCCCTTAAACCCCTACTGTTATCATTCTCCAAATGGTGGTCATCCCACACTCCGTCAGATTTGTATTTTTTCTTCCCCTACACATTTTATGAACCATGGGTTACAACTCATCTTCTACCACCATCATATACGTCCATATTCTAGCCGAATAACCTTGGCATCCCACACTTCTTCAACCTTATACCTTCTTTATATCCAAGATTCTATAATGTATCGTCGTTTCTGAACCATCAGTCCACATCCAAAGCCATACAGTGAACCCATTCCTCCAATGCTTATAGATCTTGGTTTTCTACAACTACTGCATTGTCTACCAAAACTGTTTTCATTCCACTGCTTCTCCATTTACTGTAATTCATCAATTGTCTCATTCTCACAATGCTCATTGCTCGAAAATTTCTCCAGGTAACCCTATATACTACAACTCTTTATTCTGCATCTCGATAACCTAAACTACTCTAGTAATTGTCGACACTGAAACAGTGCTACACACTCCGACACTTTCCTCCCATAGCTTTGAAAGTCTGTTCAGCTATACATTAAAGCTATGTCCTATTTCTATACCGGTAGGGTTCCTATTACATTCCACCAAATGATTCAACCCACATTACATAACTGTCTCCACATAATCTAGCTTCCGGGAGTTGCGCGGCCCATTGCACTTGACAAGGTTTCATCTTCATCTCCATCACATCCACTGCTCTCAGAATTCACACATATTTTATCATTCAAGAATATAGTAACAATAAAATCTTCATGCATTGAGGTAGTTTACATTCAAATCTCTTATTATATATCTATTTTCAAAATACTGCAGTCTTAAACTGTAGGTATCTCATTGTTGTTTCCAGATAACTGCTAATAAATTTTCAATACTATGACTCATACACCTGTTACAAACTACCATCAGACTCATTACATAACTTCTTTCAGTTATTGAACTAAAATATTTCCCTCCACGTGTAAGTTCAATGGTTTATACTACTATTAATAAGAGGTAACTGGAATCTCCAAAAAAAATTTGGAAGCTATGTATTGAAAAAATTAGATGGGGATATGACTGCTGAATTAGAATATGATTATTGTTACTTTTACTCTATATGTATAGCTAATCAATTTATTGGTGTCTTCCTTTTTTGTAGGTGAATAAGTTTTTAGGGTGCGAAATATAGGAATGTTCTGGAAATGTTTCACTATTTTTTTATGATTTAATAATTGAATTATTTCATTTAAAATCTTAAATCATTGTGCACTTGTATATTTTCAGGTGCGGGTTGGGGAGTTATGCTTTACTGATTTAATTTGGGTTCAAAATATATAGGTTATCGCTTATTTAATTCATGTATTTGGATTATATAATTTATAGTGTGTTTGTGTAGGTTATAAAGGATCACATAGATTGTTTCCAGGTCATCAAGGTGATTTAATTCATTGCATATTCTTACGGTCTAATTTTAATTGGAGGACCTTTGACAGGTTGCATTGCAGCAATTACCAACTAGATAATATTTTTTTAATTATTAATTATTTTTTATTTGTTTGTGAACTTGGTTTCCCATGATGTATTTTCAGTTGTCTAAACCATGACTCATCACATTCATTATATTTTTGAATTTATATTTATTGACACCAAACCTCTTTATCATTGTTCTAAATTCACCACAAATATTTCTTGGGATGCTATAATATTCGTATATGTTCTGGAGGATTTTCATCGGCTCACCCATAATAGAATAATTGAATTACTTATTTTAAATTCTTGAGTTTTTCCCATGAATGGATTTATATGTATGTTATATTGGTTCAGTTGGATTATTTAATACGTATAATAAAAATATACGTTATAAATGATTTAATTCCAGTAGTTTTCTTCTTTCATTTAAGGAGTGGAGATGCAGGTTATGGAGGTTAACATATATGGTTTATAGGGAACTATGATGATTTAATTCATTGAATATTCATATTTTATATTTTACATTGGAGATAATCTGATAGGTTTCATTGTAGGCACAAGTTTATGATCATGGATATCATGGTGGATCATGTTATTAGGGTAATGTAGCTTGACTAAATTTAAACCCCAGGTAATTCATTAACTCTTGGTGATCAATTTACATTTTTTCATTATTTTTCATTCAAGAATCATTAAACCTTATAGATTTTAATATTACATTAATTATTTTGAACATATTTGTCAATAATGATATCAGGACATGAACTTAGAAATTAATTATTTTTAATCATGCTTCGGTATCTCTAAATAAATGAAGCATAATTAAATATAATTTTTAGCAATGATACTGTTAGGTTCTCTATTTATTGAAACATGTGTGAAAATTTTTACTAAATAGTTGATTTAAATTACTGATAAATATGACTTTCTACATGTAACTGGGTAAAAAAATATTTTCTCAAATACATGGATGCATGGAAAGAACCATGAATATGAAGGTGAACCAGTAAGCCCCTGTCCAGTTGGTTGAAGCCAGTGTCTAGGTTGTCACTTGATCAATCTCAGGTAGGATTGCCTTTCCTCTTCTTTCCCTGACATCAGTTACTCAGCCATTTCGTTGGTGTCTCCATTGGTGGGCATGGAATTTGGAACACTATGACAGTGAAATTTTCTCAATTGATGGAATGATTCATCACTATAAAAGTTTGGATTTCTTTATTTGACATGATTCTTTGATTCTCATAAACCCTAATTGAATGTGTTGGAAATATTACATTTTCCCAGAAGATTCTATTTCCCCCTTTTCATTTATGTTCTATGAATTCAACTATAACCAATTGATGTACTATTTTATTACATAAAACCTATGCTTGATGATTCTATAAAAAACATGCTTATAAATTCATTTTTCATTGTGTCATAATGCCCTATTGAAATTATTCCATTACTTATGAGGTTGCCTTTTCTTATTTGTATCCAAATATTTTACAACTTACGTATTCCAATATATTATTGTTTGATTTTATTAGAACATAATATATAAATCTTCTCAGTTAATGTCTTTATATCAATTAATCAAGAAGGAATGGTATGCATCATTTAATCTTAAGGTGACACCGCACATCCCATATTCAACATTATTTTCTATTGGTAGGTAATGATATGTTCCATCTTGCATGTATGATTCATTTCTTATTCTGTGTGGAATTGTTGAGTAAATTGTTTATTTGATTTACTAATTAATATATATTTCTACATATAATGGTGTCATCAATTGTTTTTTTTTGAAATACATGGATATATGGATGTAAGAAACCAACATGGGAAAGGTGAATGGGTAAGCCCATACCCACTTGGATGGGTCCAGTACCCAGGTTTTCACTGGATAAATCCCATGAAGTATCACCTTTCCTCTTTCCCTTTCTTCAGTTTATTAGCTAGTTCATTGGTGTGTTCTTGGGAGGGCAAAAAACTGTTCCCACAATGACTAGGAGTTTGTCTCGAATTACGGAATGTTTCTTCACCATCGATGGTTGTATTTTTTGTCTAACTTGTTTCCTTGATTTTTATAAACCCTAAATGCATGTATTGTGACTCATAATTTTTCATAGATGATTCTATCCCCCTATATCTTCATTGAATCAGTATACATCAAGTAATAAGTGGAATCATTGTTTCCTAAAAAATGATGTTCTTTTGGTCATGTACATGAATGATGAAACCCTTGATACCATTGTTAGTATCTTAGGAATTTTCATTTTAATGAGAAATTTGATGCCAATTGTGATATTTCCCTATGTTTTTTATATTTGTGACTACATATTAACTTCTATAATGGATTGTACCATGATAACTTTTACTCAGACAATTGTTATAACTCTATGTTTTTTATCCAAACAAGGAAAGTAAAACAAATTATTTTTCTTGAATTGATTGTTCATTATTATTCAGTTTTTTAGACCATCATATTGTAGATAAATGTAATCATCAAGATTGTCATGTAGTAATATGGCAGCAAAATCCAATATGGAAGATTCCAATTAAATTGATCATAACATGTAATGTTTCACATGTATTTTAGTTGGAACAAAGAAACAAATTATTTTTTATTTTCAAACTATCTATAATGATAATTTTCCCCAATCAAAGTTTACAACCTTTTTCAATGGACTATAACCTTTAATGGCTAGTAAATTAATAATTTTTCATGTTCGTGAGATGAGTAAATTTTCAGAACTGTTTATTCCTTAGTTTTTTTCTTTCATATGTCACCACATTATCCAATCCATCACCATAATTTTTTTATGGTACAATAGTTTTGTAGGGGTTATGCATTATAGACTCGTTGAAGGTTTTGAATCCCATAATAGATCAAATGAGAAGAATAGAGAGCTGAGAGAATATCAGATTTAACCTCATGCAGAGACTCATGGGCTGCATAGTGAAGATATAAAGGTGCATCATTCACTATTTTATTTATTTCTAATGATTCAAAATCCTCATGTTTTGTGTTTCAGTTGTTTTATGTTATGCTCTAAAAATGTACATTTCTTTTTTTAAGGATTATTATTTTTATAATAACTAATAACAATGATATTTGGTTAAACACAAAAACATATATTTTAGTATACCAATTATTTATTCCAACTTATTTGTTTCAATGTTTTTTTAGTTTTGTATATGTATTTCATATCCATAATTTTATAAGATTTACTAAACAAAAAATCATTGTCTGCATATTTGGATTACTCTTTTAGAGTTATATTCATTACCAGTATTTTATGATTTCATTATATTCAATGTAATAAATATTAATTCAAAGATTAATTCCGTGAAGTGCTTAGTTATGTTGATCATTTACATATTTTCTTATGTCCAGATTCCTTAAAAACTTCTTTATCAGTAGCACTAGCATTACCAACATCATGGCTTACATGATTCATATACAAGGTCTCATTGGAGTTCCCTTAATACTGTAAGAAATAAACATGGAAGGCCTACATATATTTTGAGATAATATCATCACAAGATTTCATAGATAGTTTCTTTAAAAACATGTAATTTACTTGGAGGAAGATCCAATCAAGAAAGATGGAGGTATTCTAAAGAACCCAATTACAAGAAAGGTTTTTTTAAGTTCGTTCCCACCATTTTTAAGATAATGGGTAACATTGGTACTTCTTGGTAAAGTCTCTACCTCGCCATGCTGGACAAGGGTTCCCCCTCCGACCTATTCCTTGTCTTCTCAGTCTAAATAATTTTCATCATTGCTTCCCTCATATTTCCACCTGCTGGATAGGATGTCGATGCTGGACCATATGTATCATCCACTAGGATATTGATTTGGTGCTAGGAGACCCCAATATTTTCATCATCCATCCTGTTTTTTCCATCCGGTTACATGATTTTTTCTAGCTCATACTCAAATGGTGATTATTTAGATGTATTCCCTTGAGTATCAGCATTTTGTTTGGTGACTTAAATTTTGCAAGCCTTGAGATTCTGTGTGGCTTCACTCCCAATGGTAGTTATCCTACCTGGGAAGGACCCCCATTAATCATCAGTAGGCACACTAATACATCCTTTGATGCACCCCTAGAATTCATTAACTTACATTGAATAGATGAGAATTCACATATCAAGGTGGATATTTTCTTTCATTTGTTGTTGCAAAAATGTATGAAATCTTCTTTTTGTTGATTTGCATTTTCCTAATCCCCCTCGCTCCCTAAGAATCAATTCTAACCTTCCCTGATAGACCCTCTGAAGTAAAATAAAAATGGGCATTTAAAAGTTCATTCCCATTTTTCATTATATGCCTCATCATATGAACAACTACTATATCCACATAGGAAACATTAGTATGTTGTTACCCATAAATAAGTTCTCTCAATGTTAACACAGTAGGTGAACCTCCATCCCACCCATTTAAAGCGTCTGGATTTAGTTCCCTCTCAGGGGAAACCATATTAATAGCTGGTTCCATTGTACTTGAAGCATCAATAGCATTCTTCCCAACATTAAAATTAACCATGGATACAACATCTTTCATTCCAACATCTCATCTTTCCTTCCCATGTTACTTGACCTCCTTAAACATCATAGATACTGATCCATATGTAATGCATTTGGAGTCTTCATTAAATGGAAATTTGAAATTAAAGTTTCACCTTTTTTTACTACCTTTAAATGTGTTCAACAACATTATTATCTTTGTGCCACTTTTAATTCAGGTATAACTAGCCAATTTCAAACTCATGGTTCCATCTTCTAGGATCATTTGATGATGTATACCCAAAAATAAAATAATCAGGAATGTTGCAGATAATTTGACATTTGGAATGTTTATTCTTTATATTATCAATTGTACATATGAATATTTTTCTAACCCACAATTTTATTATTGTATAATTACCTATAGTTGAATATGTACCATTATATTCTCATGCTTGTCTCTATTGGTTAAAGAATAATATTCGTGATGATCATCTTCTCAAATGGGTTTTCTATAGAATTTGATTTTAATATAGGGAAATACTGGATCAATATGAGTTCGACAAGCATTACTGTTTTCCTACCTCTTACTGTTTTCAACAATTATAAATTGATTTACACATGCTGGAAGAGAAATATACATGATGTTTTTGTTGCTGGACTATATTAGACAGATTTATTGGTATGGTTTATTATATTGGACGTTATGTTGAACTCATTGTTTTTCTATTTTCCAGAGAGTTTTAATGATGGAAGTTACTCATTTAGTGACATTTTTGTACCCTATATTCATGATTAAATGTTTACAATTTAATTTGAAATTTTTTTAATTTTTTTCTAAGTACATGTGAATAAACTATTTGGAATGGAAAACAAATGTAGGTTTAATTTAATAAAATATAAAAGTTAATCTCCCTTTCTTCCAACATATGAATGTAGGTAATTTGTCTTCACTTTTGACTACACTGTGTACTGTTTTTTATTCATTAATAACATATGAAAATAATGGGATTTAAATTTCCTATATTATTTTCAGTTTTGAATGCGATGGTGATGTTCTTTCATGTTTTGCTTTAGGAAAACATTTTGATTACAAGGGAAATGTTATAGAAGTTTCCATGCAGCTCTCCATAGTATTTCCATTTTACATAGATCCAAAATCAACTCAAGCTATTTTTTGCAGATACTATATTTCATTATGTGATCCAAGAAGTATAAGACGCAAAAGATCCCTTTCATTAATGAAATTACAAGTAATGTTTCATAATTTTCCATCATGTTTGTTGCAATTTATGAATTTTTTTCCCAAATAGGATGTTAAGATGGTCACTGTGGACATCTCTACATTTCATTCCTCAAGGTATTCAATTTCAGTTAACCTAAATTTTGTAGAGATGCTGATAATGAAATTATATTCATGGTATATAATCATTGTGGATAAGGTAACTTCTACATTAAAATGATCCAAGCAAAACACGATTATTAATTTTCTAAATCCCACTCAATTTGTTAATTGTCTATTTTTCATTATGTTCAGCATGAGATATTCCAAGGCTGGTAGAGGAATGAGTATTCAATAAAAATCCCAACTCTTGAAAATTAATGATGTGACAACAAGAGTCCTTTTTTCTTCTTATATTTTTTATTTAACATCACATTTATATGTATTATGATGTGGTTGTTGAAAATCTATTTTCATGTATTTATTTTATTCAATAGCATCTTCTGATTTATCTTTGTCCATGATCTCTTTGTCAATTATTTGTATGATGTATTAGTATTCTATGAAATCTTATTCTATTATCACACAACATTACTTTATAATTATAATTTATAAAACATATTTTTTCTTCTTTACTTTAATAAATATTAATCTCTTATTAGAAGATAGCCTAGTAATAGAATACGTCATGAAATAGCACGGGTGATTACTAGTACTATAAAATACTGAAATTATTTTATATCAAAATAGTAAGATATATATATAAATATATAATTTACCATATGTATAAAAATATATAAAATAAATATTTTTGTTCTAATAATTACATTTTAATTTAGTATTCTATGATAATAAACTACATTATAATTTTTCACTCCTTTTTCAGATATTATAAGATATACCCATCAATCAACCAATTCATGAATGAAAAATTTATCATAGTGGTATTATCCTACAAAATATCAATTATAAGGTATTTTTTACACATATTATTTTAGATAAATTAGTGATAGAAATTACATTTGTTGATACAAATCTGGTTTAATTTGAATAAGGATTATACAATTAAATTTTATTAATTATTTTGATCAATAAAAACTTTTATGAATAAAAATAGGAGGATTTATAAAAGAAAAATATTTTTTGTAATGATATTTACAACCAAAATTTGTTATTAAATAGTATATATGATCGTACTATTTCAACTATGAACAAAATATTTCTTATATAGTTTTTTTCCAATTTTTTCTATTCCAAATTATTATATTTTTATTTTATTTTTACCATAGATTTTATTTATATATTTTTATAATATTATCTGCATAATATAATCTTATTTTAAATCATTAGTTTATTTCAATAGTTCTTTATTTTAACTAGAAGGTAAATAAAAGGACTTGGAAGAAAAATTTTAAATCATAAATTTTTTTCAAATGCCTTTATCTAAATAATAGAATAATAAAAAACTCATAAACATTATTTGATGATTCTCTATTGAATAAAACATTTCCTATATCATAAAACAATATCTTTTTAAAAATTTATAAGATAATTTATCAAAACAAGTGTTATCATAGTAAAAATGTTATACATTAAGATATATATTTTCCATTAGACATAAACATTTTATTTTTTTACTCAGAATAAATATAAACAGAAGATGTATTATATTATCTAAATGTATTTCTCCATGTATAATTCATAATTATCATTATTTTTTACTTTGTATCTATCAATACATTGTGATTTTAGATTGGTAAAGTTTTCTAGATGGAATTTTTACGTACATTCCCAAGTTCGATTTTTATCAATCCGTATATTCGTATATATTTTGTTGCTTTTCAAAAACGGTGTCTGGATCATACAGATATATATCCATGTAAGTATTATTTTAATCATTTGATTCATTAATTGTAATCTTTAGAGTGTCTACATCCTAATTATGATTATTTCTAGCTTCTGCCTACATATCAGATTCATTTACCAATAGTTTTCTAGTAAACTACTTCAAAGATAAATTTTTTATAGGAGTAGATTGAAATATTATTCTAGATATTACATTGCACTTTTTGGGTTGTACTCTTAGTAAATTAAACACTTTTAGTTTTTGTGAAATTGGATTTCCCAATGCAGCAACATCGTTGACTATTTTTATCATCATTCCATTCATCTTTGTAAAGGTTTCAACCTGAATCATTCTAAAATTATCAAACATTAATTTCAAATTAGAATACCTTAAATGTATTATGTCATCAGTTCCTTCATATGAAACCAAAATATTCTCCAACTTCTCATTTTCAGTAGGTAATTGATATAATCAATTATATTCTTATGCTCTAAACCACACACAATATCATTCATATATTTTTAATCTAAATCATATTCCCTTCCATGATAATTATTAGAACTTTAAAATTTTTCTATATGGGTTTCAAACAGTTTAACATCTTTCGAAGAAACCATTGTTCCATGATTTTTAAATATGTGGTCATATAGACTTTACATCATCAATAATTATCACCATTAAAATATGGAACACAGATCATAAACCCACCTATTCTAGAATTAATCATTTACAGATATCTTCTAATAAATTATTAACTCAGTTTTTTTAGAACCAGTAAATAGAATAAATACAATATAATAATTAATGGATGAATATTAGAAAAAAATGAAGAATCCAAAAATAGAATGATATCAAAGGAGAATATCCTTTTAGGATAATATTTTAAATCAAAAGTAAATATAGTGAAGAAGATATACAAATAGATACCTTTGTGTAATTCCAATTATTGGGCAAGGATAGTAATGAAAAAGATATAGAAACAAGATAGGGTGAATAGTTTATACGGAAAACATAATCAATCCATAACGCCACTTTTTATTTATATAAAAAAATACAATTTAAAAAAAATGAGTGAGAAGTGAAAAAAATAATGTAAATGAACATAGTGATTTACAGTGGTTTGGGGTACGAAAATCCCATAGTCCAATCCACCGATACCCAAGCCCATGAGATAAGTGATTTTAATTATGACCTATTATATAATGACCATATGCATCCAAAATAGATTGAAAACATTTCAAACTGCTATAGTAAGACTAAATAATCCATTTTTGGTTATTCTACAAAGAATTGTAAAACTACAGCTTTGTGCTATAAGCTGTCAATTAACCACAACCGATTCAAAGTAGCCAATAACAACACCAAATAAATAGTGATAGATTTTTTTGGAATATATATTTAACATCACAGTTATAGTAACATTTGATAGATTTATTATGGTCTTCAACAATGCACAACAGAAAAAAAATCATGTATTTAGAATAAAATTTCATTCAAAAAACAATTATAAAATGACCAAATAGATTTTTATACATGTATGACTCCATAGTGGATCTCTGGAAAATACTTCTTCATTTCTAAATTAGAATATATAATATCAAAATGATGTAGTAGTGACTAAATCACAATAGTGAAATTACGAATATAGATCCAGTCATGTATTTCTCTATATTGTATCTCTAAAAGAAGTAACAAAAATTTTTGTATGTATATAAAAGTTTTGGTTTTCTTCACGTATTTTTCTATAAAAAGAGTCTAGATATTTATACTACAGGTTGAACACAAGGTCAAACCAACTCTAGAAATGTTGTACAATAATTAATGAAAATTAAAATTTAGAAACATCCAAAACAATTTGTATATTCCCACAATAATATTAATCAATTACTGGTTTAAATACAATCCATTAAATCAGTCAAAAAATGAGATCAGAATATATATTAATGTCTTTAATGAATGTTTTATAATTCATAGATAAAACATCTATTTGAAAATAAATCATTTAATAGTCAAACATAGGGTTCCTTTATATGGCCACAACACTCCAATCATATGGTTGAATAAATATGTTGGGTTGATGTATCAGAGGCTTGTTTCCTCAAATGATGGGTTTCTTCATAACACAATGTTGTCGAACCATACATTATTTATCGTATTTGGTATATGATCCATATGTGTTATTCAAAATGTTTTGTTGATTACATACTCTTTGATTAAAAATGTTTAGTTGATTCCTTATTCAATGCACACCAAAATAGGATTAATCATTATATTGTTCATTCCAGTGTAGGGTATGAATAGAGATTCTAGAAAATATTATATCATATTATGACTAATTTATCAAATATTCTTAATGGGTCAATGAAATGAATATAAATATGAAATAAATAATCCCATGAAAATCAATTTACTGAAATACACATATAAAATTTTATTTTTAACTGATATGTGGTTAAATATAAGAATCAAAATAAAAAATAAATTAATGAAATAGATGAATAAAAACATTTTCAACACCTCTAATTATTTTATATTATTAGAAAAATGATCCATATTTCATTTTTATGTGCAGGATTTGACCACAAAATTATAATCATATGATGTGTCTAATATGACTCGATGATCTTGATTTCAAAATAAATGATATCTATTAGTTTGAAGCATGTCTAAAATTAATAAAACTAAGTATAAAAGATCCATTTTTTAAAAATAATATATTTTATTGATATTAAATATTTTTGTTTGAATTGAATACATGTCATTCCAACCTAGGATATGGCCGATCTTATTCAAATCACGATTCATCAATATAAATGTTTGCATTTCATATTGAAACACACATTACATTTCCAAAATAGGGAAAATAAGATTATATTGTCATCAATGCTTAGAAAAATAATCAATAATTCATGTTTTAAGGTATGAATTGGCATCCCAATAATATAATATATAATGTTTCTCGTATTAAACTATGTTCATGTTTTCAATATTATATTTTAATTCTAATGTAAACTGCACATCAAAAACCCAAAACTAATAAAAACATATCATATTATTTTTTAAATTTATTACAATGATCCATAATATATTTTTAATGTTTATGAATGGATGAAATTTCTGTCTAAATCATGACATGCCAGGTGTGACATCAATCATGATTATTCAATATAAAAGTTTAATTTTAGATTGAATGGTGTGGCATATGGAAACAATTAGTTAATTTATATTTTTTTCAAATATTAGGAAAAATTTTCATAATTCATTCAGCTTGTTTTGGAATCCAAGTAATGTGAATTGAACACATCATGTAGATAATACGTCTCAATATGTTTGTTTTACTTAGGACTGTGATTTGTTTTTTCAAATCTGAATCAATTATCCAAATAAAACTATGATATTGGATTATTTTTGAAATTTAATTTTTTTTATTATAATTCATTTGATATTTTTATGAATAGAATTCATAGTATTATGAAACATGATGTGTCTTTAATGACTTGTAGTGCATGTTTCCAATTTTAAAAAGTAATTTCAGTATAATACATGCATTAAACTAGAATATTTAAGAAAAACATCATATGATGACATGTTATTTTAGGATAATAATCCATAATTAATTTCTATAAAATAGTAATTATGTATTTTATGAGATGAAACATGATGTAGTTGTAAGATTCATTTTGTGCATTTTCAAGATAATTGTTTGTTGAAATCATATCATAGAAAAAATTTCCAAATTGGGTGGTATTTATTTAAAAAATTTATTAAAATGAAGAAACTTTCTTTATGGTAGGTCAAAAATGAACACACATTAATAAGACAGATGATGTATTCGAAATTAATAAAAGTGCACATGTCTTCAACATAAAGGATTAATTTTACAATAAAGCATATATCACATCGACAAAACTAAGAAAAAATGATCGATTATTTTAAAATTTAATTTTACTGTTCTATGATTGTCTTTCTATGTATGAATATTGGATACACATTAATCCAACACATGATATAGAAAATATGGACTTATATGCATGTTTTCAATATAAAAGTGTCTTTTAAGAATAAAATGCGGGTCACATATCCAAAAATATACATGGTTTTATTAATTACTAACATTATAAAAATTATCCATATTAATTTGACACATATAGAAATTGAATAAACATTAATCCAATAGACGATGTTGCCGATATGACTTAAAGTGTAAATTTTCAATATAATACTTTTATTTTCGAATAAAATGGACATCGCATATCCAAAATATAGAAAAAGAACTCAAATTTATTCCAAATAATATTAAAAATATTCATAATTCATTAAACTTGTGTAAGAACTGAATTCACATTAATTTTACAAATGGCGTGGTTGGAATGACACCATGTTTGTGTGTTCAATATAAAATAATCAATTTAATTTAAATCACATGTTTCATTATTATAAATAAACAAACTAGATCATATTATTTTAAAATTTAGTAAAATGATTAAAAATCCACTGTAAATTAATAAAAATTTACCGCACATTTATTTTACACATAATTAGACTAGTTTGCCTCAAACTGCTTGTTTTCAACATAAATGTGTCTTTTTAGTATAAAATGTTCATAAAATATCTTGACCATAGAAAATGAGATTGAGTTATATTTAACAATAGAAATAAGATATAATGCTAATTTTTTATGTTTATAAATTAACATCACATTAATATAAAACAAGATGTGGTCAGTATGAATCCAATGTGCGTTTTTTCATCAATAAATTGTTATTTTAGTTTAAAATTTGCATCACATAGACATAATCATTAAAGCAACATCATTTTATTCATAATGTATTACAATCTTTCAAACTCCATATTTGATGTTTTAGAATGGACTTCACAATAATCCAAAAAATAATCTACCAAAGATGACCAAAATTTTAATTTTCAATATAAAGATAAATGTTAATTTAAAATGGACATTAAATATCAAAAAATCCAATATGTATTGTTTCCAATATTTTTAAAAATTATCCATACATAATATTACATGTGCACGAATATACCACATATCAATATGACACGTGATATAAGTAATATAACTCAAATAGAATGTTTTTAATATAAAATCATTATTTTAGTTTAAATCACACATCACATAGCCACATTTTAGAAAATGATCTCAGATTAAGTTTAGATTTTAAAAGATTGGTGTATTATACATTTTAGATGTGAATAAATAATTTTTCATTAATCTGATAAAATATATGGCTGATGTGTCTCAACATGCATGTTATCAATATAAAAGTATCATTATATTTCATAATACACATTACATAGCCATAACTAAGTAATTAAGAAAAAATTTATTTGATATTTTAGAAAAAAGTAAAAAACTGATTTGTGTGATTTATGAATATAATATATATAAATATGACACACTATGTGGTTTCATGGATCTGAGTATGTTCATCCAACAAAATGTTTCATATTAGTGTTAAAATCATGTCACTTAAACAAAACTGACTATGTTAAATCTTATCATTAATAAACATTATGAAAATAATCCATAATTAATTTTTGGAATGACTAAATTAACCACAGATAAATTCAAAACATGATGTGTCTAGTATGGCTCAATATTTTTCAATACAATGTAAAAGTATTATTCTTATTTAAAATGACTATCCAATTATCAAAAATTATAAAATAAGAGCATGTATTGTTTTCAAAAATTATGTCATTGATCGAGAACACATTTTTTATGTATGAATTAACCTAATATCAATCTGACACATGATGTGGAGAGTATGAACCATCATTCTTTTTTGTAATATAAAAGACTCATTTTATTTAATGACATGGGTCACATAGCTAAAACCAAGAAAAAATCATATTATATTAAAAATATAGGATAATGGTCCCTAAATAATTGTATTCATTAATAAAATGAAATCCCATTAATATGACACATGATATGAAAATCATGTGTACAAGGGTTTATTTTTAATATAAAATTGTAATTTTGGTTTAGAATGTACGTTATATAGTCAAAATTGAAAAAAGATAGCTCATTATTATTTTTGGAATAATGAAAACTATCCACTAATAATTTGTGATTAGTTGAAATTGATAGTTCTATAATCTAACATGAAATGTTGCCAATATGACACAATGTGTGTGTTTTTCATATAAAATATTAATTTACTCTAAAATGCAAATCCAATTTCCAAAACTATGAAAACAATCTTGTATTATTTTTATATATTAGAAAAATTATCCATAATTAATTTGCGTCATGCACAAATATACCACAGAACTATTCAATATATGATGTGGATGGAATAAATATGGCTATGTTTTTAACATAAAATGGTCATTTGAGTATAAAACGCCAATCACGTACTAACGAAATGTAATTGAGGTCAACTTGTCCTATAAAATTATGTCAATGAGTCCTAATTTATTTATGTAATATAGAAATTTACATCACATCAATCAAACATGTAATTAGTATAGTTCGACTCAAATGGATTATTTTAAATAAAGAAGTATCATTTTAGATTACAATCAATTTCATATAGAAAAAAATAATTAGACAATATTATATTATCCTTATAGTCTTGGTAAATGATTGATAATACATTTTTTTGTTAGTGGGAATTAACTACACAACAATCCAAAAAATGATGTTGCAATTTTGACTCTAACTGATTGTTTTTAATATAAAAAAGTAATTTATCTTTATTGATATAATTTTTAGCATAAATTTAAGTAATTATGATAAAAAATAACATATAAAATGAATACTATAGGAAAAAATTGACAAAATAATTTTTATAGATTTTTAATTAACAATTAAATTAATAATTAATAATATAATTATAAATTAATTGTACGAATAATAATTCACAATTCATAATATAATTATAAATTAACTGTATAATTAATAATTAATAATTAATAAAAAATTACATTATATTAATTAATAATATAATTAATATTCATAATGAATATATCATCAATATATAGTAATTAACAATATAATTTATCATTTGTGGAGTATATTAAATTAAAATTAATATTTTTGTTCGTTTTTATTTATTTATAATAAAATAATCATTACTTATTTATGTTTGGGTATGTTTTTTAATGGTGGTTGATTAATAGATAACTCTCAGTATATATGTTATAATTTTTATATAAATGGAAGTTTTAAAATTAATCTATTATATCACATAAATGTAAATATTTTGTATAGAGATTTTGAATTCAAATGATAGAGAAATGTTAATTTTTATTTAAATTTGGGTTTTTATACTATTGTATTACAATCGTTTTGGTTTTTATGATGTATGTTTAAAATTTAGGGCTATTTTAGTGATGTATTGCTACACTAGATTCATCATATTTAGAAGAATAATATTTATACATGATAAAGGACCCATATTATCAATGCTAAAATAGAAATTCTAAAGGACCCCTTAATGATTCCAAAATAAAATCTGTGATAAAAGGTACCATTATTATTGTAAAACTAATGTTCTGATAAAAATTTCATTATGATAATATTCTTAGCACAGATAAAGGCCTATATAATTTAAGGGTTATAATATTATTATCTTTTTCCTCAAACACAGTCTATTTCAATCATTTAGTTATTCAAATTATATAGTAGTTGATGAAGATGAACATGTAAATATTCATTTATCTCTACTCATGAACCTTGCACTGGAGATTTAGATTTGGGTATTAGTAGAGTATCTAATTTTACTCCCACTCTACAAACCCCCTAAAAAACATATCAGAAGTGAGGTAGATGCCTACCAGATGATCAAAGGTATGCATGTTGAAGAAAAAATCTTCATAATTAGCACCACTATAGTCTGTCCCTATCACTCAAATTATTCATGCTAATATTTATTATACATGGTGGTTACATATTTTATATGAATATTCCTTACATTACACAAAAAAACACACTTTGGGACCTTAATAGTTCTGTTCTTTTTTGAATCATTGGTCATAATCTTCCAATCTAGTGAAAGATCACCAATGTTTCAAAAAAATATCTTCTTGTGTAGTAAACACCATACACATACCCTATGAAAAACATTTTCTTCATAACCTGGAGAAATTAATCAGATGATATATTGATCATAGATTCTCAATTAGGGTGAAAAGGGATATACATAAGCATAACAAGAATATAATCGAATGAGAACATGATCATACCATTTGAAAACGATAACCTACATATGAAGATCATACTGATGAGTAACTGAATATATATTTTTAGGTTATAAGACATGAATCATAGGGAAATCAAATAACATGATCCATTATTGAATAAAATTATCATAGTACATATATTTTTGGCATACACATATGCATAGAAAACCATTTCATCATATTTCAAGTATCATAGCCAAGGATATCTTGTTGTAATGGGTAATCCCCCAAAACCATCATAGTAGTGAAGGTGCACTCCCAATACCAACATAGTTGAAAAATTCTCAAACAGAACTGAGGTCACTTCTCATTCCATCCCTCTCATACTAAACCTGGTTCACTCATTATTACATCCCTATCTTATTGAATAATGTTCACTTCCATTTACAGCCCTATCTTACTAAATAAGGTTTACTCCCAATTACAATCATATCCATGTAATGAGATATAGATATTAACCCATGTAATTAGAGGGAGGTAAAGGATCCACCAATCACATATTTCATATCATATATATGTGTTCTATATGATCATAAACAATTCAACATGTCATAACTTAGGAAATTAAATGGGTTTCATAAACACTTCATCATAATTAACGATTGGAAAATACATTAGTTTTATACTAATTTCACCATATAATCAATGAATAACTTGTAGAAAAAGAATAATGGTTCAAAACCATTTTATATGGTATAACCCCTGGAAGAGAAATAGGCTTCATAATAATACTTTTATTATAAGTATAATCCAATCAAATTATAAATATGAATGGTATCTCGGATTATATCCTTATAAAATCACAAGTGACACCATATAATTTCATCTTAGATAAAAAATACTTTTCTATGTATTCATGGAATGTTTCTTTATAAAAAATATATTTTACTATGAATAAAAAAAAATTATAATATTAATCTTTATGGGAATACTTTTCCTTGAATGTATTTGTGAAAAATTATAATTTATGATTTTAGAAATAATTAAAAAAAAATTATGTATGAAAATATCAATTTGACATTGAAACTAAATTCAAAAAATAAATTACATTGTTAAATTATTTTTAAATTTAAATATTTTATTTCATTTATATAAAATTAAAATATATTATTTAGTTTTTAAAATTTGAATATAACTTTAAAATCATATAAGGGAATCTGGAAATCATTGATCATTCATGATGTAGGGAAATATTTTCCATGTCATTCTTATTAAAAACAATGATTCTATTCATATTTTTTTTAAAAGAAATAATATAATTTTTTGGAAGAAAACATTATAACTCCTTTAAAAACATTTGTTAATGTCAAACATGGAAAATAATTTCTTCTAAAATCCATTGTGGATGAATCAAACATTTATAGAAAACATGGTTTGAGATGAATATGGATTTTTGACAGAAGAGGGAATTAAAGTCATGTATTCATAAAAATATTTTACAAATTATAATAATAGGTAAATAATGGAAGAAATGGTATTGTTATTTTAAAATATCAAGAATAAACATTATATATTAAAATTTATAGGTCTATTGAGATATGGGTCATATGATTTTATCATCATTAAACATAAAAAAATAATTATCCTAAATGGTGAGATTGTGGCATATAATCATACCACATTGGTAACCCTGATTAATAATCCCCATGATAGAATTACATAAAATGATACATAAAATAATATGTGGATGAGTAAATTGATGATATTATTGATCAAAGGTGATGTATATACACATTGTGAGATAATATGGGTACCTAACATAACATATATCTCAATGAGAAATTTAGACCAAAATCCTATACTACTTGAGTAACATTTGAATATTAATCCTTACAAAGAATTAAATTTAATAGAAACAATATTTATAATCAAATTAGGTATATTTATGATATATAAGGATGTAGGGATTTATAAAGACCACATAGAGAAACAACATCTCAATATGGAATAACTCTCTCATAAATAACAATGAGATTAGAAATACCATTAACACAAGTATTGGATTACTTAATAATAATTAATCCTTCCTATATAATAAATATATGATTACTAAATCACAAATAAAAAATAATATATATATATATCGTACCCTATATTGTATTAATATTTTCTAACCCATTTATATAAATTCATTGTTAATGTTATATTTTGGATAACAACCGCTTTGTTTTTCATTTACATTGTAAATCGATATATTTGGACATCTTAATTTGATCATAGATTAATCATATAAAAAATGTAGACCATAAAATATTTCTAATAAATATTATTAAATATTTAATTAGATTAATCCATGATCATTAGTTATAAGAAATGAAATACATCATTCTCTAAGACTATAGGTTATACATACGTATTAATTTTGTTCCAATTTTATTATCGTATTTAATGAATTAAAAGAAAATGATATATATATATATTATCATTCCATTTTAATTTAAATTTTCAATATATCACATATTTTTATCAAAACCTTTCATTATATGTTCTTTCTAAATCATCAATGAATCGGTTTGCTTTATGATGTGTAAATCTTCATTACACATGAACAATGTTATCGTATTGTCAAAAATGAAAAGAATAAATGTATGTTTAATTTAATAATTATATAATCATTTTAAAATAATATATTATGTAAAAAAATATACACAATATAATTTTATCGTTATATTCATCTTTGAAATTTGGTGATGGATAAATGAACATCATTAGTTCGTGAGGCAGTAGTCCACCCTATACACGAAGGATGATTATATTACCCATTGATGGGTGTATATGTTGTCATAGGTAAAATAAATACATAAAAACATATCACCATATTTAAGAGACTATGTTTATTATATAGTCAGGTTAAAATAATATTTTAACAAAATGTATGATTAAATAAAATGAAAAAACTAATTAATGATCGTTTTTAATTTTTGTGTATTCTTATTTGGGTTTCACTAAATCCTTGCATAGTTGGAATTTTTTCCAAAAAAATGATGAATCTAGGATGATGGATGGAAATTTTTAAATTTATTTTCCCTGATAATTGTCAATGCAAATGGTATGAGTTGTTTGATGAATTGAGTATAGTTTGTTCCCTTTTATAGTTGCGGAGTGACATTTTATTAATTACATAAACATGTTCACTATTTCGAGGACAATGATAAATAAAGTGGATATAAATATAATAACTAATCATTTTTATATGTTATGGTCAATCTAAAACTACATCATACAATTAATATCAGAGTTATAAAACATAATTCATTATCATTTATGTATTACTATTTTTTAATTTTGGGATTCTCTATGGTATCAGAGATTCTAAACATGGTAATATATACTTTAAGAATTAATTAATGTGAAAATTATTAGATAATTTGGACAAAAATATTTTAAATTTGATACGCAATATAACAAAAATAAATCACAATTGAACTGAATATTAATTTTGTTATATGTTCTTGTAACATGAAAATATTTTATTTTAACATTAACTGTCCTAACTGATTTATTTTTGTTAAATAATCAATACAGCCATTATAATATAAAAAATGATACAATAATTGATTTTAGTTGATATTTATTAATATATAAATATTAATTTGATGAATATATAATTTTTATTAATTTATAATCCTCTAGTAAAATATAAATTATTATAAAATATCATTAATGTATTTCATTAAATTATTCATTTAATTTCAATACAAAAAAATTAAGGACATCATGAAATTATAATATACTAATTTCAAACCTTTTCATAAAGATTTATTCAGCTAAAGGAAAAATTTAACATATTAATTAATTCAAATTACATTACTTTTAATATCTATAGTATCATTTTATATATTTAATTGATATCTAAATGAATAATTTTTTTTGAGTTTTTAGGCATTTAACATAATCATTTAATATTAAAAAATAAAATAAATAATCGTATTAAAAAATAAATGTCAATATAGATAGATAGATAAATAGATATATATATAAAATGAAATATGGTTTTTCGAACCCTATATAAAATCTTTTTAGATATTAAGAGTACGAAATCTATCACTTTTGACCTTTTCATTACATTTCTTATTATATGGGTCAGATTCAAAGAAAAGTGGAATGAAATTGATATATTTCAAATACCATGATGCCAATACCAAAATAAATTCCTTCCTTAAAATTAATATGATATTTTATTTCATTTTTAATCTAATCATTATTTCTTATCCCTTGAAATATATATTATTACATTAACCACAATTATTAATTTTTCATACTTTCAATATAAATTCTGGTAAAAAATGTAGTTGACATTATTATAAATAGTAATTTTTCTGATCCAAAATATGAAATAATTATTCTCCAAACTGAACTCACAAAATAAAATAAAAATCAATTTAAATTAAATCATAAAGATGTGATGAAAGAGAGAGTTTTAAAAGATAAAATGTTCAAAAGTATTAAATTATTTTATATAAAATTTCAATATGAAATTGATTCAAATGAACTACATAGTTATCATTCATGTTGAAGTAATCAATTTTTATTTTAAAACTAGTATATAATTTAAATTTAAATTTATAAATAAATTAAATTAAAATTATTTTTCAATAACAATTTATTATATTTAATTGTTATAAAAAAATAACTGTTTCGGGGAAAATTATAAAAAATAAATATAAAATAATTCTATAATTTTTAATTCATAAATAATTTTTATTTAATAAATAAATTTTATAAAAATTCCAATGAATAAATTTTTTATTGTTCTAAAATGTTAAAAAAATTGTGAAAATATTATATTCAAAACATATAATGACATTAGAAAAATGAAGTTCTTTTTTATCAATATTATTCAATTAAAGAAATATAAAAATTATTTAAAAATTATTTTTTATTATTCATTCCACTTGGTTTAGTGGATATCATATATGTTTAACATTTAAATAACTATATTAATAATATATTGTGTTTTTGATAAAACTCAATGTAATTTAGTGTAAGATTACTCATGTATACTTGAAATAGAATCATGACATTGTTTTTCATATAGTACAAAATACCAAAATAATTACATTTAATAAATAATATATTACAAAAAATCATTAGGTTTTACATTCTATACACCTCAAAATGAATTCCACTATGAAAAATAATCCATTCCTTTCATGTTTTTTTTTTGAAAATTTCTTTGTAAATTTAACATCACAAAAACTAATAACAAGACTCCCCTCAAAAAAGAAAATTTATAAACTTAACTATTATTCAATGTAACTCATAACTAGGTTTCAAATTTGGATAATCTAGGTGGGAAGTGGATACTGAGACATGGAAAGAACTTGTAAATTTTTTATATATTGATAGAGATAACTGGTCACCAGAAATTGGGTGATTTATCAGATGTCTAAAACAAAAAAAACATAAATTAAATATTCTTTAAATTGTTCATTGATATCGTCATAAAAGTATATAGTGGGATATAATTTTATACTAATATCAAATTCCAAATGTGGGGGAATTCATTTAAAATTAATCTACAAACATATAAAAATTTACTTACTTGATAAGTTTCTATTTCTTAATAAAAATGACACAATTTTTATGCATTGATCAATATCGTCATCATATTTTACTCATAAAAATGAATTTTTATACCTAATTCACCATAAAATCATAGTATCCATAAATTGGGTGAAAATCCATTTAATCTATCGTTATTTATCATCACAATAAAAAATAGGTTATCATAGGTTATATAATATGTATATATTATTATTTTATGAACTAATAATTTAATATCTAATGAAAAATATAATGTACTACAAAAACCATTCGAAAAGAGGTTAACATTGAAAATGATCCTAAAATCAAAATTTATTATGAAGGTCACTAAATTTCTCAAAATTGTCTTATCATTGATCCATTAAACATCATAAGGTATCTTTTGAGTGTCTATTTCCAATTATGTTAATTGCTTCATCATCTATTCTCTAGAATCCTGGTAATACCCAAAATTAACATAAAACCATATTTATATGATATATGCTTCATTATTTGTTACATAAAAACTAGATTACTAGATAATTGATTAGAACCAAAATTTTGAAATCATCATCAATGATAGAATAAACCACTTTTCCAAAAAAAAACATTTTATCAATTTTGTGGTCATCTATTCTATCAAATTTATTTTATTAAAATGAAAATAAACATTCTCTAAACTAAACATGAAGTTATCATCCTAGAGAAAATTTTATGGGTTATTTGACATTAATCATAAAATATAACCCTTCCATTAAATCAAATTTCATTTTTATAAAGGATAGTCAAAATATTATTGCAAATAATTAAATAAATATGTTTACTGAACATTAAAAATATATTTCAAAATATATATAACACAATCATTGAATTGAAATTAATAATTATTTCCTTCATCAAACATCATTATCAAATAATTATCTAGGATTCATCATCACATTACTTAATTCCATTTTTTATTCGTATTTCTTATCTTCTATATTAGTCATCCGCAATATAACCATTACTAATACAACTTCTAAAATTTTCATCACAATATTCCCCCAATAGAAATCTATTTTCAAAATTCCCATATATTCAAATATTAATGCATTCATACACTAATAATGGCATATGTAGTCCAATATTCCCATCCATTACATTGACTGAACTCTTTATTTTAATATTTTAGTTACATTATTTATATCCTTTTCCATAGTAAATATATATTACTGATCCTCTAATACAATAACGTTTGTGCATATTTCAACATTATAGACATATTAGAAACTGAATTATCATTCCCCCATTGTTAAAATCATTTGACCTCATAGAGATCCATTTCCTTGTCTTCTACAGAGATCTTGAGAGTTAGTTCAGATACATGGTGTATGTCATGTTTCATGAAAATTGAATAGGAATAATCACAACACAACTTACTCAATTCATCATTCCATTTTTCCTATAATTAAAAAATCATCCAAAACATTTTATGTTAATTTGGTTCCCTTTGGTTACCACCATTGACTAAAACTAGAAGACATAGTGTGTGAAACCTTAATCAGAATGGAATCACAGATAGTCCTAAATTCATTTTTTATGAATAAATCATGAACCATTATTTTAATCTATGGCACCATATGACTTCCCTTGGTCATTCATTATCATCAAAAATTTTAACCTTTTATTATGGTTCATCAAGACATTTTGAATTTACATAGCGTGCCTCAAGAGAGATTCAAATAAGCTATGATGAAATTCCCATTTTTGTGCACAAGTTCTACAATGAGTCAAGATCAAAAAAGTGACTTATGGATTGTCAACACTATGTACATATGTGTGTGATCTGCAACCACCTGTAGTATCCAAACATGGATGTAATTTCTTGTATACCACACAATCTATTATTTAACATAAATTAAGGAAAATTTCATATACTCTAACTCATTTATAAAATTATCATCAGTTACAATACTAAACATATAATTTGAAATACCCTTATGGAATCCAATAATGTTTTCTCACCATATATTATAATGGTAAAGAAAAAAATTCCCTTTTACCAAATTTAGAAACCCATGATTTTCATACATGTATATTATAATATTTTTAGTTATATTCCTTACAATATGAAAAAAAATTCTTGAGGGCCATAATAGATTAATTTCATTGGAATCCTAAAAAAATATTCTAATGTAGTGAATAATCTTTAATCTTTCCTATAATTATATTCCCATCTATCACTCTCCATAATCATACTATACATGAAAAACTTCATCATAATTGTGGGACATGACTACAATATATGAATTTAACAAAACATGGATTTATCAGTGCATAATAAAATAACTAATAAAGTTACCATTTATTAGTACAAAAAAATTTCTGATAAATCCCCCCTTGACCATTGATTAAATGAGAACTCATAAAGGGGAATCTTTAAAGGCATGAAAAAATTGATATAGGGGGCCCTTTCTCAGTGATGGTAAAAAACCTATGATATAGAAGGGTATTTATCAGTTATTTTTCACTTAGTACTAATAAATGATAAATTTCATAAATAATATTAAAACTTTAAAAATATTATATTAAATGGAAATTGTATTTAAATTAATATATATAATATAATATATTATATATGATTTATATATGAAAAAATACTCATCCACACTAAATATACAATATATATAGTGAAAAATGGATTATAATATAATTTTAAAAATATTAATTAATATATTAAAAATTATTATCGAGTAATAGTAATTGATTAAAAATATAAAAATAAAAAAATCAAAAAAAAATAAAAAATGATCATAAATTTGTTGAAATTGTTACTAGAATGTCAGAGTCATAAGTTTTGATTTGGGGGTCTTCTTGAGGAATACAAGATATCAATTTGGATCCTTCCATGACATTTACATATTGGTTTTATAGGGAAATAATGGGTCAAAATTTCAATCGAAAAAAACTCACAAAATCCTTTAAAAATGTATTTTTAATTATGGTATCACAATTTTTTTATATTTTATGGAATTATAGATTCGTTTATTGTGGGATTTTGGACTTTTTTGGTGGATACGAATTTCATTCATATGAAGTACATTCATCTTCATATTATGGATTTTAATTTTATTTATTTTACATATTATACTATTATGAATAATTAAATTGATAAAAATATAATCATATATTGTACATATTCAACATATAATTTCAATTCTACAAATTAAAATTTAAGAATATTTACATATTAAATATATTTGAAAATATATAAACATTATAAAAATTAAAAATAATGTTGATGTTAGTTTATATAAAAATGAATGTATATTTATATACTTATAAAATTTATTAATATGTAATGTTTATATATATATGTTTTTGTGTGTTGGAAATTTTATATATATTTATATATATTAAAATCAATGTATATAAAAATTAATATACAATATTTTTAAATAAATATAACTATTTATGATTATATTTAAAGATTAAAACACAAATATAAATAAATAAATATATGTATGTATGTATTTAAAAACCCAAAAATATAGACATAAAAAAATAATATATGTATTTAATATAAATATATATTGATAAATGAATTTAATGCAATATATATAATTATTTAGATATATCATAAAATAATGAAGAAAAATATATAAGTGAAACATTCATGGTTGTAATGAGTTAGAGGTCTTAGGTTTGAAACTCAAGGGAGTTAGGGGCATGTTCCAGGGGATAGAATATTATCTTAATTTCTAATAAAGGGATTTTGCTCTCATTAAGTGGGTTACAAGAACTAATTATGTGTGGAGGAAAGCATTGAAAAAATGTGGGGGAGGAAGAGGAACAAAAAATTGTAACCCATTTATCAATGAGTTTTTTAGCACTAATAATGTGGGAGTTTAATAGATCTAAATAAGAGTATATAAAAGTTAACTTTAACAGTTCTAAAAAGTATAGATAAAGGCCCCCATTATCTACACTTCTTTTACAATTTAAAAGGGGGCCATTATCAATGAAATTTTATTGGTGGAAAATAAATCCCTTTCACATTGATCATATTATCATCACTTCTATATTGCAGATATAGAAATTTTACTATAAATTTTGTGGTTAAAATATTATACTTGTGGGAAAGAAACATAAGAACAGGTGAGATCATATGATTAGTAGGGTAATCATGAACAATTTTTACAATTAAAATACACACAATGGTATTCAAATATGATAATAACTTTTGAAAATACATAAACTACATTTCCAAGAACATAATATTGATTAATCATATAAATATTGACAGCTCATAAGTCATGAATCAAAACATATTCAAAGAACAAGATATAAGATATCATAACATTAAAATAATATATTCATTTATGGAATAAAAAAGAGAATAAAAATCTTCTCCAAATTATTAAAGGATTCTTTTTAATGATATCATATTTAAATGGTTTCACTCCACAAACCATCATAAGAGTCACAGTCCACTTCAAATACCATAATAGTAGATATAGTGCCATACTACACTATGTTTACTCACTGTTCCATCCTTGACATACATAACCAAATTCAATATATGTTCATACCCATTTTGACTAAAATGCATTTACTCCAGGAAATATTCATTCCTTACAAAATTGGGTTCTCTCCCAATTATAATTCATTTTTATCATAGGGTATATAAATACATAACCAATTCACTTGGGGATATATATTTCCATCCATTGAAATAATGAAATAATAAAATATTTATTTCAAAATATCATATAAAATTCCTAATATCATAACTCATGAAATGATATAGGTTTCTTCAAAAAATGAATCATAAAAAATATTATGGGGAATTAATTTTTTTATATTCATTTCATCATTTGATCCAATAAAAATACATGAAAAAAGAACTATGTTTCCTATTTATTTTATCATGGTATAAAATGTGAAAGAGAAATAGGTTTTGTAAAACATTTATCAGGATAAATATATTCAATTAAGATAATGTGTATGCCTTAAAACATTGGATTCTATTCCCAATAAATAATAGTTAATCTCATTGTTTTTTTAAAAGGATAATCCTCATTTATAATTAATTCAACAAAAAGATCTATTATTAAATGGGTATGGGGAGGCTTATTACGTTGCCCGAGGGCCCAGTCGTCATTTTTCCTATAACATGGCCCATAGACAAAATTTTTTGGCCCAATGCCCATTCTGTGTATAATACTTCTACAATACCTGCCTGCTAAAATATTGTATAGTATTCGTTGGTGCTACAATACCTTGAAATCTCTACAGTGAAATTTCTTTGCTACAGCGACATGTCGCCGCTATATTAGCCGTCGTTGAAAGAAGTATGAATTTAATTAAAAATAAATTTATAAAAACAAATATGTTATGAAAACACATTTCATTCAAAATAAGAATAAATATTTATAATGAAATATTTTATATATTTTTTAAAACATTTCATGATATAAATATCATTTCATCTTTTAAAATAATTTTTAGAAACAGAAACAAATTTCAATATGATTTCTCTCTAATATCATTAATTTAAAATATTAAATTTCTCAAAAATTATGGAAAACATTTTCATTGAAAATAAAACAAAATTTGAAATATTTTAAGTCATTTAGTGATCTTGACATTGGGAAATACTATTCTGTCCATTCATGTTAAAAATAATGAATTTATTCATATATTTTTCAAAATAAAAAGTAAATTGATTTTCAAAATGACTTTAAGGAATAATTTTTGAACATTTATTGATAAAAATCAGTAAAAATTCCATCTAAATAAACTAGTGGATAAATAATACATTTTAACATATTTTTTAGTCAACTTGGTTTTGGATAAAAACTTTTTTTTGACCAAGAAGATAAACAAAATAATGTTTTATTAAAAATAATTTATCAACAATAATATCTACCAAAGAGTCATGAAAAATGTATTATTACATGAAAATATAATTGCAAACCATTTGAGACTGTAATTTATTATTTTTATTTATATATATTCTAATATTTTACCATCATAAACATATTTACAAACAATAATGATAAATGAATAGAGTGTGACATAACATTATATAACTTTCGTATCCCTGATGCTGAAGCACCATGAAGGAATACAAAAAATTGAAACCTAAAATATCCTGCATATGAAAGTATTAATTAAATTACATTTAAAAGGGTTTTTTTATAGAACTCCTAAAACAATATGTGTATTTAACAAAAATATATGTCCTAGATATACAGAATAGTGACAAAGTGCCTTACATCCGGTGTAAATTTTGAATCGAAATTATGATGAGATAATAAAATACCTTCAAATAGTAAATATCTTTATTTAATGTATATTAATGATATATACATTCATATGGTTCTATATAAACCACACAATGAAACTCATGTTGAATATGGCATCAATCTCTCAGAAATAAATGTATGTCTTGAAATCCTTATACCTTAAGTATTAACACTTCTCACACTCAATCAACCCACCAATACATCTAATATAGGTTTATTATACATCTATTACATAATATCACTCACACATATAACATAAAATATATTATTTTCTAATATTATTTTATTAACAATTTATTAACATTTCTATGTTAATTATTTGTTTCTAGTATTAAACACATGGATTTTCTTATATGTTTTGACTTGTTTTTGATAGTCCTATTACCTAAATAATGGTTTCATCATTTTAATAATGAGAAACATGCAATAAATATCATTTCTTTAATTTATTAATTTATTTATAGAAATTTGTAATAATTATATATTGGAAATACAATTCATCATTCATGGATATGGTAGGCCATACATACACACGAATGTAGATACCATTTTCTAATAATATTAACAAACAATATTAAATGACATATATATATATATAATAAATATTATATATTTTTTTCCATAAATATCAATTATTTTCAATTAAACCATCCTTAATAAATTCTATGTAAAGGGTGAATAAATCACACCACAATGTAAGGCGGTAGTATATTGTACACACCAATGACGTAAACATATTTTGAAAAAATTGAAATCATGATGGTATGTGTGATATAATATAATTAGAATAATATTAAAAAAATATAATATATATCATATATAAACTCTAAATCCATCAATATTTCAAATTAATAGATTTGGTTATTTAAAAATGAATGACATTGATTCATTAGGTGGTAGTCGACCATACACCCAAATAATGAATTCATAACCAATTTAATTGAAGTGTGAGAGGTTTTATGTTGTAAAATTAACAAAATAAAATATATTAATGTGTATAATAATGTTTTAATTATATATATATATTATATAATTATAAATTAATGGGGTGTAAAAAGAAATAAAATGAAAATCTGTGTTGATGGAGCTACCTCCACATGAGAAATCCTTCTTTGGTTTTCACAAAAGCCATTATTGGTCTATTTTTGATAAAAAATAAGTCATCTAGTATTTGGATATGGAATATGGGAAGTGATATTTTATGATCATTGTTGATCCAAATGTCTTGATATGTGTGTATAATGAAGGAGAGTGGGTGCCCATTTATAGTTGAAGAGGAGTGAAAATTTTGTAAACACCAAAATGTATTCACACATAGGAGGTCAATGTTTCCAAAAATGGATACAAATATGATTATAAAAGGTTTTTAGTAATTATATAGTCTATAAACACCTCCAAATTCTAATTTAATTCATTTCAGAAAAATTAAATTTCTTAACCTATATGCATCCCAAATTTAATTATTTTGTTTTTCATTATGGTAACTAGTATTCTAACTGTAAAAATTTATCCATTAATACTGAATTATTGAAAATATTGATAGAAAATTTTGAATAAATAATTAAAAATTTTATATCTAATTTATCAAATATAAATCCTATATTTGTGGGAAATAAATTTCAACATAAGAACTTGTTTGGTGCAAAAAACATTGATTTAACCTTAATTGTGCTAACAGAGTTATTACTATTTAAATGTAAATATAGTCATTTTAATAGGAAAAATGGTTCATTAATATAACATTGATTATATTTATTAATATATAAAAACCACATGGATGAATATATTATTTTTATTATTTTTATTGCATTTTTTAAAATATAATTTTCATTACAAAAACATTAATGTCAATGTAAATTTTATTCATATAATTTTCATTTTAAAACATATTTTTATAGTGAAGGGATTATATTATAATGTTTTAACTACTATTTATAATTCTGTATTAATTTAAAAATATTATAACAAAATAATTTATTCGATTAACTTCACAGTTAATATTTTTATTATCATTTATTTTATTTGATTTTTATATAAATAATTATTGTGATGTCGTTTCTTAAAAATTCAATGTAATTCTGACATATCAATGAAATTGAAATAAAATATCATGAAAGGGTAAAAATAAATATTATTATAATAATAATATATTTAACAAAAGATATGTTGAGTTTTTTCTATCCCTATGTATTATAGATATTAAAATAGTGAAATGTTTTTTAATATATTTGTCCTTAGATAAAAATTTATATCTGTAATATTCAATTGAATGTGAAAATAAATAACAATAATTTAAAGACTCTGATGATAAATATATAAATAAATTCATTAAATAAAAATAATATAACATTCCAGGTCACATTAACACATGTCATTCTTTATTATCCCTCAGTAAACCAATTTTTTACATTAACCACGCTAATTAAGTTTAAATGCATTCAATATTTATTTTGGTCTAAAAGAAGTTAAAATTAATAGAAATTATAAAATATATTGATTTGGAATATTTATTACATTTTTATATGTACAATTAATTAATGTGGAGAATTTATTTTAAAATTAATCCCACGGATGTGATGAGAAATATGGGTTTTAAAAAGAAACTTTTCAAAAAAATGATATTTTTTATATAAAAATTCATTTAAAACATTATTCCTATAACACATGTTGGATTAGTTGGTACAAATTCAAAATAACATTATCATAAATCCATTGAAAATTATTAGTTAACATTACTAATAAATTAAATGAAAAAATTATTTTTCAATTGAAATGTTGAATTGTTTAGTATTCAAAAAAAAAGAAAAATTCTAAAAACAAAAAAAAGAAAAAAACTAACAATAAAAATATTGGACATTCTCATTTCAAAAATATATAATATTTCATAAAATTATTTTTCAACAGTTTCAATGAATATTTTTATATTTTTTCTCATAAAATATGTATTTATTGAGAGAATGTAATTTTTGAATCCTATATTGACATTAAAAAATTGTACATTTTTTTCATTTCATTTTCCTTAAATGAAAAAAATATATATATTACTTAAACATTATTTATCACTGTTATCACATCATATTTTAATGGATAGGTTATAACATTCATGATTATCTTACTATATTATAATTGTATTGTGCTTTTGTTAATGCTTAGTGTCGTGTAGTGCAAGCTAACTCAGGGTTCTGTGCAATGAACGGTTGTATTTTTGTATCATGAAGTTATATATATCAATAATATAATTTTTTTTGAAAAACCAATTCAAAAAAATTCATGGTGTTACCATCACTATGTTTTTGTTTCATATGTTTTTGTTGATGCAACTAAACAAACAGTTGATTCTAGGTATCCAGTCATTCATGAAGAACCACAATGAAACTCTAGAGATAATACCATCAAGGAATGTACTTCTATTTTAATTGTATCCATTGGATGTAGTTCATATATATATATATATATTCCTAACATCTTATAGGCATTGTGGTTGACATAATATAACGGGAGAAGGGATACATACTTGGAGTGTTGAGGAAATCAATGTTGTCATAGTATATTTACTTTGGTTTGTAATAATCATTGTATAAGAAGGAAGAGAGGTCTCGCAGAATATGGGAAGCGAGGAAGTGACTAATAGTGATATTGGAGGTGACAGTTATGATATATGATATCTCTAACTGAACTATAGTAGAAATGGAAAGTCTTCTCTCTATAAATTCATCATTTTGAAAATCATACAACCCAATAGAGAACTAGAAATTTAATGGTGTTTAATTTTACAATCGATATTGGACATTTGAATTTTGTAGATCTAAAACCCTACAACAACCTTCTAACATAAATCACAATTTAGAGAAAAATTAAAAAATAGGAATACAAATATACATAAAACTGTATAGAAATAAAAATATAATGTTGTGCAATATTTTAAATTCAAAATTTAAAAACATATCTTTAATATTGTTAACATATTTAATACAAATAAATCCATTACAAACTATATATAAAACCACAACACATATAGTTGGATTTATATAATGATCTACCATTATGTCAAGCATTATCCCTATAATTAAACAAAATAATATTTTAGTAACAGATAAAAATGAAATTATAAAAATTATGTTAAATAATCAGAAAATAAATAAATATCTTGATCATTAGTATATATATTACAAATAATATTAGTTATAATATTAATTATATTATTAATTATTATATTTTTGAGTTTTTGGTTGGTTATAAATTTTTAAATAGAATATAAATAAATATTTATATTATTAATTTTTAATTAAATTTTTTATTAAATATCTTCATAAATTATAATCTAATTACATAGTATATTAATTATATTATTACTTATTAAATATTTTAATTAGTTAAATAGTTTGTAATTATATTATCATTAATCCAAAATATTATTTTTAAATTAAAACCCACAGTAGGAGTCAAACCGGCCACAATATGAGTTGGATTGCTACCCGGTGAATTCTGACACTGGAAAAATAGAATTACAGTTAATTGTCCTTAAATATTAAGATTATACATGATTTTTTACTAAATTATGTCTATTTAATATGTTATCAAACTAAGATAAGACTTTTATATTTAAAACACGTACATTGAGTCATAATGACTAGATCATGTGTAGGATTAAAATTTGTTCCATTGCAAAAAACCAAAAACTAATTGTGGATCATTGTACTAAATTCTAAAAAATATCATAAATCATTTCTATAGTACTAGATCTGTGATGTTCATTTTTTAAAAAAATGTCAGTTTTTTTAAAACAAACACTATGAGTCATATCGACCACATAATCTGTCTGATTCAATTAAGGGAATTTACTACATGTTCCAAATGAATTATACATAAATATTTTAAAAATATTAAATTAATTATAGCCATTCTTATTTTTTTCTATTTGAAATGTTTTTTCTAAAAAACCACATTTTTATATTTAAAACATGAACTTCTGGTCATATTGGACACATGATGTTTTCTATAAATGTGTGGTCAAATCCAACATGTCACAAATGAATTTGGAATAATTATCCTAATGCATGAAATCAATATGAACTAATTTCATTAGTGTGGGATATGTGAAAAGATTTTTAATCTGAATTTACAGTTATAGAGAAAATAAGAACACTGTGTGTCACGACCCGTCCCCCGGGGCCTTTGTCGTGACTACCCCATGCCTCCCTTTCGTCGGTCAGGGGATGACAACTAGTAGCAAAGACGTAATTCCCTAAAACTAGGATTGTATTACCATGATAACATGTAAACACACATAGAAGATATGAACACAAGTAAATTGTATAACCATCAAGTGAGTACATTAAGTGAAAAGGGGCCAGAATGCATGCTCAGTAGAAATGTACAAGAAACTGAAAGTACAAGTACAAGTGAGGAAAAAGGAAAAATAGCTACTAGGTCATTATATTAGGTTCCTACCTGAAGGGTAGGTACAAATATCCTCCTCAACACTCCATGTCCATTCGTCTCCTCTGTGTACTAACATGACGTGTGGTCTACCTCCGGGTACCGTCCAGTCCTGGTACTCTCAGCCACTGTCAACGTTGTGTGTCATCTATATCAAACACAAAGAGGTGCGTCACAGCCCATGTAGTTTTGAGTATAAAGATTCTCATTAGGGTCCACGAGACCCTCAAGGTCACACAAAACTCAACAACTATAAACCACAATGTATGAAATCAACAAGCAACATTACTTAGGTATTTTCCCATGAAAATAACTAAGTTATCAAGTGATCCATCTCAATCATGAGGAAAACATAGAAAAATAGACATAGATCAAGTAGGATTTTATTCTAGGTGGGTAGTAACATTTCAAACCCTTACAGGCTGCAAAAATCCTCCTCTATCAAGTGAAGTGGGCCTGCCACCACAACTAGGCGCTTACCACTAAACGTGGACAACTAAGGTACTCCTCCTATCGAGTATCGCGGGTCTACTGCATCACACAGAGGTTCTACCCACCGTGGGTATGCTGCCATAACGAGGCGCACCCCATCATAGCCTACATAGGTAATCCTCCTGTCGAGTACCGCAAGTCTTCCACCACAACCAAGCACTCCTCCACCATGGGTCTACCGCCACCAATAGGCGCTCCCCACTTGGCTAGTCGAGTAACTCCGGGTCGATCAGTCTGCAGTTGTAAAGTCTCAGCCAGATACTACGTTCCAGCAGAAATTCCTTCTTATCTTTGAAAGATCTGCTCCTCAAGCTACTGTTCTATTCTTCACTACCACAAAGTCCCATGAATAAGTACCCCAAAGTTCCTCCATGTCATTGGGGTCTCAATGCAACTGAAGTCGAGTCAATCTGAAGCAGGGTCTGTGAGTTATTATCCCTTTAGTCCCAGGGGCCCGGTTGGATTCGGGGATTTTCTAACATGATTGTATCTCAACTATGTCTTAAACTCCATTGGAATAATCTCAAAGTGACAAACACACTCCCTGTTTACCAGTTCCACTGACGGTTCGTCAAAAGAAGTTCTGGTGTCAATGATATGGACAAAAAAAAAAAGGGTAGTAGTGCACTCTAGTCTAGTCCGACACCGTTGGACTGACCCTGCCCAAACCATTTTTGGATAACCTGGTTTAGGTTGACCTATCCTCACCTGATGGATCTGGCCCAGCCTGTTGGGTGGTCCATCCTGATAGGTTCTCCTCGTCCCATGGCGTCTTGTCCCGGAGGAGCACTGCGAGGGGCCCGTTCGGCTGGGTCGCCACGAGGGTGCGACTGGTTCCGTCGGGGGTAGTGTGGACGAGGCATAAGGGCATGACCAGTGCGGGGGCCTAGCTGGCAAGGGCGGAGTGGCCGACAAGTGAGGAGAGGTCGGTGAGGCGACACGACCGTTGAGGGTGGGGCGGTCGACGAGGCGGTGTGACCGGTGTGGGTGGTGCGACTGGGTAAGGCAGTGCGGCCGAGGTGCAGCGCGGCCGGCAAGGGCAGTGAGGGAAGGGCACGGCAGACTTTCTGTCAGCTTTAGGAATGCCATGGGGGCGGCACAGGTCACTGAGGCCGCGGGCGGTGCTGTCGTTGCCTTTCATCCAGTCAGGCCGAGCTGCCCCGTGAGGGGCCATATTGACCAGGGCGACGCGAGTGCATGGCAGGTTCAGTCGAGGGCAGTAGGGCAGGAATCGGAATTTTGGCCAGCGTGGCGGCGCTACTGTGGAGGTGGCACAACCAAAGAGGGAGGCACTTCTAGAAGGGTGGTGTGGCTGGGGTGCGGTGACGCTTGTGAGGGCGGCGCGGCTGGGGTGCGACGCATCCGGTGAGGGCGGCACACCGGGGGCGCCAGGTTCAGTTCGGTTGGCAGTCGGAACACTGTGGGGGCGACGCAGGTCTCTGAGCCCACTGGTGGCATGGCCATTTCCTTCGTCGCCTTCATCGCTGTTTCGATGAACACAGTAAAGAAGATCGTCGGGGGGGGGCATGTTATTTTGGCTTGCACCCTCAGTGTTTAGTGTGGTAGAAATTAATTCTTCAAAAACTAGGAACAATAAACCTATAGAAAAAAGAAAAATATCCATGTTCTTTGTTGTCAATTAATGGAAGAAGAAGGGAGTAAATAATACATAAATAAAATTAAACCCCTTCCTTGTTCGTTGTTTGCCGATAGAGTCACGGGGAAGAAGACAAATCATTGTGAAAAGATGATTGTTGGTGTCGTCTGTGTTTTCCCCAATCGCTGGTCTATGTGTCAGCTCATCATAGTCCAAGAGGTCATACATCGGATGAAGTCCCAATGAAAAAGGCCGAAGTCGGGGTCGACGTTCTTCGTTGGTGGAGCATTCTTCGTGGAGGAAGTGTTATTTTTTGGAGTGTTTTCTCTCAAGAGCTCTATTCTTATTTTCCATCCTTTTGCAAAAAAATTAATAGATAACCCCTCTAAATAATAGATTATCTATTATTTAGTTTGATGGGTATAAAATTCCAATTTTAGAATTTAATTAATTGATATGGAAAAATTAATTAAAGGGGTAAAGTGGACACCATTAAAAGAGGGTGGTGGTGTCACCATTAGGTTATTGGATGTTAAGAGACACTCCCTCAATTATGAGGGAGTTGAGTGGTTTTCCTAAATTTATTTGGTGGTTTAGTCCTAGGTTGTCCCCACACTATATCCTCTAGTGGGAGGTTAGGTTCGGGTGGTACCCACCACCATAACCTCTCATGGGAGGTTAAGGTGTGGTGGTCCCCACCTCCAACATCCACTTGGGTGGTTATAAAAGATAAAATAAAATAAAACATGTGTTTATTTTATTTTATTATTTCATTGAAAATATCCAAAAACTATCATTCACCCTCTACCAACTATCGTCGAGGTGAAAGTCTTCGTAAGTGAATATCGGTGCGGTGAGTTCGAAGATGTCCTCAGATTTCAATTCTAAGCGCCGGTTCAAAAGTTTGAAAAACCCTTTCGTTCGTTTACAGAACATACCTAAACAAACATCAGAAATTGATTCCGGACACACCGGCCATCAGGATCACACGCCGTTAACGTTCGTGGACTCGTAAAATACCCTGCATTAAAAACATTACATAAAAATGCTGGGTCTTTATATTCGTCCGGCCTCTGGTCTTTTCATCCCTTTAATACACAACTCATCATTAGGGGAACAAGTGGGGGTACTGAGCATGCAACTGAGCCTCTTTCTCCCATGTTATCTCCTGGAGGGTCCCGTCCTGCCACCGAACACACACTAGAGGTATCAACCATCCACAATGAACCCTCTCCTATCAATCATCAATCTCTACTGGAACCTCTGTTAAAGTCACCCCATCATCAACAACCAACTCACCATGGTTGATTATGTAATAAGGGTCATGGGAATATCTCCTAAGCTGGGATACGTGGAAGACGTCATGCACCCGATGTAATAGAGTTGGAAGAGAAAATTTGTATGCCACCGCATCAACTCTAATGAGGACCTAAAAATGTTCGATGAACCTTGGAAATAACTAGCCTCCTCAGTCAATTCTCAGTAATCCTCGTCGATGTGAGACCCGTAGAAAGACATGGTCGCCATCCTTGAACACCAGAGGTCTCCGTCTCATGTTGACATACGACTTTTGCCTACTATGTGTAGTCTTCATCTGCCCCTGGATGATCTGCACCTTCTCCATGGTAGCTTTTGCCATCTCTATCCCACGAGTGCTAATTCCCATGGGTCACTCCAGTACAAATGTGATCTTCAATGTCTCCCATACTATTCCTCAAAATGTGTCATCCCTATGGAAGAGTGATAACTGTTGTTGTATGAAGACTCCAAAAAAGGTAAGTGATCCTCCCAGATATGACCAATGTCGAGGACACTAGCACACAACATGTCCTCGACGATCAAAATGGTCTGATCGGCCCGTCCACTAGGGAACATGAAGTGACTGCCCCAATCCCACTTTCCATTTTCCATGGGCAGACAACTAGCACCAAAGTCGTAATTTACTGAAACTAGGAATCCATTGCCTTTATAAACTATAAACAAACACAACAGAGCACACATAAGGTTACGAAACACTTTGTAAAACTGTATAAAAATATAGTGCTGAAAGTAAATGGGGCCAAAAATACAATCCCAACTGTAGAGTACAAGGAATAATGAAAAACGAGTACCACTAAGGAGAAAGGGAAAACAGTTACTAGATCAACCATTGGGTTCCTACATGAAAGGTAGGTAAATATCGCCTTCTAGGAACTCCTCGTCTGTCCGTCTCCTCTGTGTACCATCACACTGTAGTGGCCATTTCTGGGCACTGTTCAGTTCTTGTACTCTCAGCCTCCATCAACGTTGTTCATTGTCTGCATCCACCACAACGAGGTGCATGCATATCCCATGTAGGGCTAAGTATAATGATACTCTGTAAGGACCACGAGACCCTCTAGGTCTCACAAAATCAATCAAGGATAAACCAAAAAAGTATGAAATCAATAGATAACCCCACATAGGTATATGTCTATACATATACATATGTTAACAATAAATCCATCTCAATCATGACAAAAACACAAAAGATACTGAATCAGCTCAAATGGTATTTTATTCTTGGGTGGAAGTAACATTTCAAACCCTTGGATGCTGGAGAAATCCTCCTATATCGAGTTTAGTGGGCATGCCTCCACAACCAAAAACTTCCCACTGACCTTGGACTAGTTAGGTACTCCTCATGTCGAGTATGGTGGGTCTTGTACCTCACACAGAGGTGCTCTACATCATTAGTTTTCCGAAACAACCTGGCACTCCGCCTCATAGCCTGCAGAGATACTCCTCCTGTCAAGTACCGCGAGTCTGACACCACAACCTGGCGCTCCTCTATTGTAGGTCTGTAACCACAACCTGGTGCTCCCCACTAGGATAGTCGTGTCACTCCGAGTCAATCGGTCAACAATCGTCATGTCTTAGCAAGCTAATAGGTTCCTGCACAAATATTTGATCGTCTCTGGATGGTCCTTTTCACAAGTTACAGGTCGATGCTCCACAGCCACCAAGTCCCACACATATGTATTCCAAAGTCTCCCATGTCACTGGCCTATCAACCCAACTGACGGTGTGTGAATAGAACACTCGGTCTGGGAGTTATTTTAATTTCAGTCCTGGGGCCCAGTTGGATTTGTGCACAATCCAACCTGATCATATCTCAACTATAACTCAAACTTCAGTGGAATATACTCAAAGGGAATGTCATGCTCCATGATTACCAGTACCAATGACGGTTCATAAAACAAATGACTAGTGCCAAAGATATGGCCAAAATAATGTAATGGGTCGTAGTGGGACCGATTCCGGTCTGACCCTATCGGACCAAACCAGCCCGACCCAGTCTGGGATGACCTATTTCATGTTGATCCAGCCTAACCCATTAGGTATTGAAACCCCATTAGGTTTGGTAAGGACCGCTGGGGCCATCCTAGTAGGCCGTGAGGAACATCGGAGTGCCGCTAGGGCGCGTGGCAGTTCGGCCCGGCCTAGGGGAGAATAGCCCAGAAGGGAACTGCAAGGTCCTAGTTCGGCCAGGGCACTACGAGGGAGTGGTTGGGTCGGCTATGGGCAGCGCTTGTGGATTTTAGAAGTGCGTCCGGTGTGGCTTGCGTGGTCCATGAGGTGGTACGGCCGGCGGGGGCTGTGCGGTTGGTGAGGGCAGGGAGGCCGGCGATGCAGAGCGGCCGGCGTGGGTGGCACGTCTGGTGAGGGTGGAAGGGCCTGGGAGGCAGCTTGATTCGCAAGGGCAGCACTGACAGAGTGAGGCATGGCCGTAGTGTAGTGCGGATGGGGAGGCCGGCAGAGTCGTGGTGCGGCACGGTCGGGGCGTGAAGGCCGGTTCGGTCGGGGGTCGAAATGCCGTGGGGGTGGCGCAGTTCACTGAGGCTGCAGGAGATGCGGTCATTCCCTTCATCGCCTGGTGGGGCCGACGCACCCCGTGAGGGGCTGGGGTGCCACGAGGGCGCGGTCGGTGAGGCAAGGGGAAATGTGGCCAGCAAGGCGGCATTGACAGGGAGGCCACCCAGCCGGCGAGGGCGGCGCAGCCAGGGTGGGCGGTGCGGCCAGGTGACGGCGTGACTATAAAGGGCGGCATGGTAGGGGTGCGGTGTGGCCGACGAGGGAAACACAGCTGGGGTGCGGCGTGGTCAGGGTGCAGGGGCTGGTTGGGTCAGTGGTCGGAACGTCGTTGGGGGGGGGGGTGTAGAACTCTTATGATGTGGTAGGTGTGGTCGTTTCCTTCTTCAACTTCATCATCATTTAGAAGAACACCAGAAAGAATATTGGTGGGTGGTCGGGCCATGTTAGTTTGTCCAGCACCCTCCGCGTTTATGGTGGTAGAAACAGTTTCATCAAGAACAAAGCACAACAACCCTCCCCGCAAAATGAAAACATCCTCATATTTGATTTTGAAATAAAGGAAAAACATGGGAATAAATCATTCATAAATAAATTAATCCCCTACCTTGTTCATTCTTCGCCGACGAAGTCACAGGGAAGAAGACAGATCGATGGGAAAAGAGGGATGATTGTGTCGTCGAAATTTTCCTCGATCGTCGTATTATGTTCCGGATCGTTGTAGTTGAAGACGTCCTACGTCAGAGGAAGTCCTGAGGAAGATGGTCGAAGTCATGGTTGCCGTTTTTCATCGATGGAGCTTTCAATGGGGAGGAAGTGTTCTTCATTAATGAGTTTTCTCTCAAGAAATATAATCATCCTTTGCCAACATTTTTCCAACAACTGAATATATATCCCCTCCATATAATATATTATCTATTATTTAGTTTGATGGGTTCAGAATTAAAATTGTATCATTTAATTAAATTAGATGGATCAATTCATTAAAGCGGGAGGGTTGGCTCCCTTAAAATAGGAGGGTGGTGACACCATTAGGACAAGGGAGGTCAAGAGACTCTCCCTAATTTATGAGGGAGTTGAGAGGTTTTCCTCAATTAATTTGGGGGTTTAGTCCCAGGTGGTCCCCACACTATAACCTCTAGTGAGAGGTTTGGTTTGGGTGGGCCCCACCACCAAACCCTCTCATGGGAGGTTAAGGTGTTGTAGTCCCAAACTCCATTAACCACTTGGGTGGTTATGGAAGAAAAATAAAATAAAACATGTGATTATATTATTTTATTATTTCCATGAAAATCCCCAAAAACTATCTTTGACCCTCAACCAACTATCGTGAAGGTGAAAGTCTTATTAAGGGAATACTGGTGCAAGGATTTCAACGTTGTCCTCACGTTTCAATTCCGAGCACTGGTTCAAAAGATAGAAAAACCTACTCATATGTTTATTGAACATACTTGTAAAAAACTGTAGTAATTAAATTTTGGCACACCTGGCCGTGGAATCACGTGCCTTAAACATTCACCGTCTTAAAATTTCCATATATTAAACAAAAATTACATAGAAATTTCGGGTCTTTACATTTTCTCCACATTAGGGCTTTACATCCACATAATTCAAAACTCATAACTAAGGGATCAAGTAGGGGTACTAAGCATGCATCTGAGCCTCCAGCTCTAATGTGCTTTTCTGGAGGTTCATGTGCTGCCAGCGAACGCGCAATAGAGGAATCAATTATCCTAGAAGGAACCACCCCTGTCGATCGTAAATATCTACTAGAAGCTCTGTAACAGTCGCCCCATCACCGAAGTCCAGCTCTCCATGGTCGATGAAGTGAGGACGGTCGTGTACGTATCTCCTCAGCTGGGATACATGGAAGACTTCAGGAACCCAATGCAACTGAGGTGGAAGAGCTAAGAAATATGACACCTCGTCTACTCGGTTGAGGACGTAAAAAGGTCCGATGATCCACAGAGATATCTTGCAGCCTCAGAAAATCTTCGCAAACTGCGTCAAGGTGAGACTCGTAGAAATACATGGTCTCCATCCTCAAACTCCATAGGTCCCCATTCCCTATCGGCATACGACTTATGCATGCTCTATGTAGTCTTCATCCGCTCCTGGATGAACTGCACCTTCTCTGTGGTAGCCCATACCATATCTGGTCCCACGAGTGATGATTCCCCTTGGTCAGTCTAGCACAATGGTGATCTTCAAGGTCACCCATACAACACCTCAAATAGTGCCATCCCTATGGTCGAGTGATAGATTTTGGTGTATGCAAACTCTGCCAAAGGTAAGTGATCCTCCCAGATGTGAACGAAGTCGAGGAAACAAGCATGTCTCATGTCCTTGAGGGTCTAAATGGTCTGCTCGGCCCACCCCCAGTGCCCATGACATGACTGCCCCATGCCCTCCTTCCATAGGCCAGGGGATGGCGACTAGCACCAAAGGCGTAATTCCCTAAAACTAGGATGGCATTGCCTTTATAAACTGTAAAAAACACTATAGAGCACACATCTAGATACTAAAAACTATGTGAAATTGTATAATAATAGAGTGACGAAAGTAAACGGGGCTGGAAATAGAAACTCAACTGTAGAGTACAAGTAAAACTGAAAAACAAGTACAATTGAGGAAAAAGGAAGAACAACTACAAGGTCATCTCCGGGTTCCTACATAAAGGGTAGGTACCGATCACCTACTTAGCACTCTTAGTTTGTCAGTATCCTCCGTTTTCCATCATGCCATATGGTTCACCTTCAGGTACCATCTAGTCCTAGTACATTCTGCCTCAGTTAGTGTTGTCTGTCGTCTTCATCCAACACAACGAGGTGCGGCATAGCCCTTTCAGTGGTGAGTATAACGTTACTCAGTAGAGACCCTGATACCCTCAAGGTCTCCCAAAATCCATCTAGGATAAAACAAAAAGTATGAAATCAACAGATAACCCAACATAGGTATATTACCATTCATATACCTATGTTATCAAGTAAGCCATCTCAATCATGAAGAAATAAAAAAGGTTACTACTCAGGTCAACCAGGAATTTATTATAGGGGGGCAGTAACTTTTCAAACCCCTATCTTCTTAAGAACTCCTCCTCTATCGAATGTAGTGGGTCTTCCACCATGACTAAGCGCTTCCCACTAACCATTGACTACTGAGGTACTCCTCCTATCTAGTACCATGGGTATGCTGCGTCACACAGAGGCGCTCCCCACGGTTGTCTGCCTCCACAACCAGGCACTCCCCCTCATATCCTAAAGAGGTACTACTCTTGGTGATTACTAAGGGTCTACGGATAGAACCCAATACTCCTCTGTCATGTGTCTCCCACCACGACTTGGTTCTCCCCACTATGCTAGTTGAGTAACTCTGAGTCAATTGGTCAGCCATCATAAAGTATCAGTTAACTACTAAGTTCCCACACAAATGCTCGCTAGTCTCTAGAAGATCTGCTCAACAAGATACTGGTCTCTTCTCCACTACAAAAAAGTCCCATGAAGAAGTATCCCAATGGTCTTCCACCTCATATGGGTCTCAATGCAACTTATGGTGCGTCAATCAGTTAGTCGGTCTGTGAGTTATTTGCCTTTTAGTCCCGGGGGTCTGTTGGATTCATGCACAATCCAACCTCATAGTATCTCAACTATATCCCAAATAGCAGTGGAATGTACTCAAATGGACCTCCACGCTCCAAGATTACCAACGCTGCAGACGGTTCATCAAACAGACGTCTAGTTCCAACAATACGGCCAAAAGAAAGTAAAGGGTCGTAGTGGGCCCGAGTCCAGTCCGACCCAGCCCGACCCAGTCTAGGCAGACCGTGTTCGGGTCAACCCAGCATTACTCATTGGGTCTTGCTAGACCATTAGGTTCGGCATGGCCCGGTGGGCCCAATCTAGCAGGCTCTAAGGAACCGCAGAGAGCTGCAAGGGCATAGGGAAGCTCATCCAGGCCATAGGCGGGTCAGCCCGAAAAGGCACCGTGAGGTTCAAGTTCGGTCGGGCCACCGTGAGGGCACAGCCGGATCGGTTATGGGGAGAGTGGATGACAAGGCGACGCAACCGATGAGTGCAGAGCGATGGGAGAGGGGGGGGGGGGGCGATACGGTGCGGTCGGGGAGATGATGCGGCCAAGGAGGGTGGCAGGACCATGGCGCGGGGTCGATTCGATCAGAAATCGTAATGTCGCGGGGGTGGAACAGGTCATTCAAGTTGTGGGTGTTGCGGACATTTCTTTCATCACCTTTGTCGTATTCATCGTTGTTTCAAATAACCCCACAATGAAGATCAACGGGGGGTCGGGCCATGTTAGTTTGGCCCACACCCTCTTTATTTAGGGTGATAGCAATCAGTTCATCAAGAATAAATCACAACAACCCTCCCACAAAATTAAAAACATCCTCATTCATAATTTTGAATGAAATGATGATCATGGGAATAAATCATTCCTAAATAAATTTAAACCCCAAACTTGTTCGTTGTTCACCTATGGAATCACAGTGAGGAAGACTGATCATTGGGAAAAGATGGATGTCGGTGACGTTGGAATTCTCCGCAATCGTTGGATGGTGCGCTGACTCATTGTAGTCGAAGACAACCTACGTCGGTGGAAGTCCTGAGGAAGAATGTCGAAGTCAGGGTCGATGTTCATTGTCATTGCAGCGTTCTTCATGGAAGTAGTGTTCTCCGTTTAAGAGTTTTCTCTCAAGATCTCTAATACTCTTTTGACAACCTTTTTCATACAAATGAATATGTAACCTCTCCAAATAATATATTATCTATTATTTAGTTTGATGGGTTTAAAATTAAAATTGTAGCATTTAATTAAATGATATGGACTAATTAATTAAAGGGGGAGGGTTGACAACATTAAAAGAGGGGGGTCATTGAACCATTATGTTAAGGGAGGTCAAGATACTGTCCCTAATTTATGAGAGAGTTGAGAGGTTTTCCGCAATTAATTGGTGGGTTTAGTCCCAGGTAGACCCCACAACGTAACCTCTCATGAGTGGTTAGGTTTGGTTGGTCCCCACCACCAATACCACTCATGGGAGGTTATGGTGTGGTGGTCCCCACCACAAACATACTCTTGGGTGGTTATAAAAGAAAAAATAAAATAAAATATGAATTTACTTTATTTTATTATTTCCATGAAAATACCCAAAAACTAACATTCACCCTCTACCAACTGTCATCGAGGTAAAAGTCTTCTTATGCGAATACATACTCTGTGATTTCAACGGTTTCCTCAGATTTCAATTCCAATAACCTGTTCAAAAGTTAGAAAAACCCTCTCGTACATTTTCTGAACGTACACGAACAGAACATCAGAAATTGATTCTAGGCACATCTGGCATCTGAATCATGCACCGTCAACATTCACTGAATCGTAAAATACCAAACTATTTAAAAAATTACATGGAAATTATGGTTCTTTACATTGTGTCATATCAGCCACATAATGTGTCAGATTTATTTAGGACTAACTCATACTTTTTTTAAATGACTTTTTGAACGTTTTCATAAAATTTGAATTCAATCTCGTCCTATTTGACACGAACTGTAGATGTGACATGTTTTTTAAATTGAAATGACAATTTTGTATTAAAATAAGGCACTTTGTGTCATATAATAGTCATTATGTGTCAGATTGACATACACATTATTCACAAATTTCAAAAATGAATTACGGATCACTATCTTAATGTTTGAAAAAAATGCGAGTTCATTTTCAATGTTTTGACAATGTGAAATTTGATTAAAACAAAAAAATACTATTTTATATTGAAAAAATGTCCATCAAGTCATAACAACCACAAAATGATTTTTATTTCTGTATGGTAAATTTACACACTTGAAAAATATACTATTTATCATTTTCATAATGTTTAAAGAAAATATATTATCAGTTGTCGATTTTAGTCATGGAAATGGAGTCATATTTATCACATTATGGTTCATATTGATATGTAGTTGATTATTATATGAAAAATTAATTATCGATTAATTTACTAATATTTCAGGATAATCCTAGCTCCATTACTCGGTTTGGGAATAGTGACATGTGTTTTACACTAAAATGAAACTTTTATATTAAATACCTACACATAGATCCTTACAACCAACATTTTGTGTTAGAATACTTTGTGCTCAATTACTACACATGTCAAATTAATTATATACCATTTTGAAAATGTTTTAAAAAATAAAATTCAAATTATCAAATATGGGTATAAGAAATGCCTTATAAGCTAAAATGAAACTTTTATATTAAAAAATTAGTTTTATCCATTAAAACCAAATATTTTTTTATTTAAATTTTTACAATAAATGAACATGTAAAATTAATTATGGTTTATTTTCCTCATGTTTGAAAAAAGAATTTTATTTTTTCATTGGTTATGCAAAACATGTTCTTAACTAAAATGAAACTACTATATTAAAAACTATAACATTCAAATATATCGACTTCATCATATGTCATATTGATTTGTAGTCAATTATAACAAATCAAAAACAATTTTCTTATTTTTTTATAGAATTCTAGAAACAATATGAGATAAATTAAATCTTTTTAGGCCATGTGAGGCAAGTTTTACATTAAAATGACACTTATATTGAAAAATGTAATTCAAATGATAAAAACAAAATTTTTTATTAGCTTAGTGTGAATTAAATCCCTACAAATCAAAAATAAAATATGGACCATTTTCTTAAACATTGGAAAATATGATGCTATTCACTCTGTTTTAGTAATGTGAGTTTCTTATTAAACAATATGACCATTTGTATTGATAATATGCAGTTTCAATTTTAATATAAACATCGTGTATTCGATTGATATGTGGTAAATTCATACAAATCAATAATAGATTATGGTTTATTGACCAATATTTTTAAAATTAATTTACATCATTATCCAATTTTTTACAATGTGTCAAAATTTTTAAACTAAAATGGAACATTATATTGAAGACACACACATATATTCATTCCAACAACATCATGTGTCAGATTAATGTGAGGTCAATTCCTAAACCATTCAACATAATTTCAGTAAATTTTCCTAAATTTTTTTGGTAAACTGATCACATTTTTTTCATAGGAAATGTCATGCATGTTCTAACATAAAATAACACCTTTATAATGAAAACATACTCTTTGTGTCATGTAATTCACTTCAAATGACGTATTGTCATTAAATATATTTATAAAAATATAATCAAAATAATATATCTATTTTAAAATCAATTAAATAAAAACAATATTTATTTGTTTCGACTATGATTCATGAATTCTAAATTATTATAACACTTTTATTACAAAAGCAAACACTTTGATTATTATTATCCATATCTTGTGTTATATTAAGGTAAAATTGATTTTAAATCATCATAAGTGGACAATAGATCATTTTCAGAAATTTTGAAAAGAATATGGGATAAAAGTTTATAGTTTTTAAAATGTGATGTGCATTGAACATTAAAATGAAAAATTTATATTTTTAACACATACATGATGTAATAAATGGAACATCACGTGTCATATTAATGATTATTGAGATTATTTATGTCAAAAATGAATTATGAATAAATTTCCAAATTATTGAAAAAAATTTATGACCACTAACCATATTTGGCTCTATGACATACATTCTCTACAAATTTAATTTTATATAAGAAAATTTCAATTTGACTCATCAATGAAGAATAATGTTTTGGAATGATGTAAATTATATTACTACAGTCTAAAATGGATTATGAATCAATTTTTTAAATTTTGAAATCCATCTGATATAATTTACTTGTTTTTGACAATTTTACGAATATATTAACTTAAAATCCCCCATTAGTAAAAAGAACGTGAAAATGGAGATAAAACAACAACATACAATGTAGGATTAATGTTTGGTAGATTCATACATGTATAAATTTAATTATATAAAATTTTATTAATGGTTATCTAAAAAATTTATCAAAATTTCACTCGTTTGTTCGCTGTAAAATGTGTTTCAAACCCAAAAAAACATTTAAATTTAAAACACACACATTTTGTTTTAAAAACCAAATAATTTGGCAAATTGATGTGTTTTTTATCCTTCACATGTCACAGGAATTATGGATTATATTCATATGGTTTAAATTTAACAATAGTTATTTTCGTTTATTTTTCTGATATTCATTGTAAACTAAATTGAAACTGTTTAATTAAAAACACATTATGAGTCGAACTAGCCACATCATGTGTCAAATTGTTATTTAGACCATTCATGCACATAAAAAATTATTATGGATCATTTTAAAAAAAATTGAAAACAATTTTACCTGATTTACATGGTTAGTACAATTTAACTTCTCTTTTAGGAAAAAAAATTTATATTGAAAACATGCACTTTAAGTCATTCCAGAAACATCATGTGTCTGATTAATATGTTCTAGATTCATACACATAAAAATAATTTTGGATCACATTAATAATTATTGTAACCAAAATGATACAATTTTCTATATTTTCGCAATGTGACGTGTTTTTTAATCTAATATAACAATTTTATATTAAAAGAATAAACTTTTAGTCATACATATCACATTGTGTGTCATATTGACTTGGATTCAATTAATTCACATTTAAAAAGAAATTTAGATAATTGTATTGTATTTTTAAAACTAAAAAATAATAGTTTATCTATTATTAAAATGACATAAATGTTTTAATATAAAATGATAATTTTATATATAGAACATTCGCATGGAGTCATGCCAAAAATATATTGAATTATATTAATGTTTCCTCAATTGAATAATATAAAAAATGAATTATAAATCATTTTACTAAATATTGAAGATTGTATAATCTTATTTTTCAATCTATGTTAAAAAAGTTTTAAACTAAATTGTGACTTTTAAATTGAACAACCATACATTGAGTCATTCCATCCACATTTTGGGTCTTATTTACATTTTATTGATTCCTACATGTCACAAAATTATTAGGGATTCTTTTTCAAATATTTGTAGGACTTATATGTTTTTTATTTAGGTTTTGGATATATATTAATAGTTTTTAACTAAAAGAACAAATTTATATTCAAAATATTCACATTGAGTCATATAAGACAAAATATATGTTGCATTCAAATGTGGATGATATCACACATCAAAAAAACAATATAATACTATTTCCCTAATTATCATAAAAATCATAGTTTTATCTTATTGTTTTCACAATTTGATAGATATTTTAAACTATGATAACACTTTTTTGTTGAAAAAACAATCACGAAGTAATAACAGCCAAATCATTTCATAGATTAATGTGTGTACAATGACTACACATCAACAATGAAATATAGATAGTTTCTCTAATTTTTAAAAACAATGTGTGCTCATTTTATTAGTCTTAGATATGGTAAAATCATTATAAACTAAAAAGGAACTTTTATATTGAATCCCCATAATTTGATTCATATAGTCCATTATATGCTTCAAAATAATGGGTTTTTGGTTCCTTAACATCAATATTAGAAGATATAATTTTTATTATATTTTGAATAAAATCAATGATCTTTTTCTCAATTATTTTAATATGACATTTATTTTAAACATAAATGAAACCTTTATATTGAAAAAATATACATGGAGTTATACTGTCAACATCATGTGTCATAGTAAAAGTGTGAAAAAATTCTATAATTATGGAATAAATTATGGATTTATTTTATAAAATTTGAAAACATGATGATCTAATTCCCTAATTTTTTGTTAGCTGATCCATGTTTAAATATAAAATGACATATTAATATTTGAACCACATAATTTGAGGCATACCGACCACATCATGTGTAATATTAACTGGTTTTAATTTCATATACATCAGAAAAAATAATGATATATTTCCAAACATTAGAAATCTTTCCGAGCTTTTATTTAAATTACATGCTTGGTGAAATGTATATTAAGATAAAATTACACTTCAATTTTGAAAATTCATGCATTGATTCATTCTAACGACATCATATGTTTTTTTTATGTTTGTTAAATTTTTATACAATAGAAATAAATTATTTATTATGTCTTAATGATTGAAAAAAATATATAGATTTAAATTTTTTTAGCTATCTAATGTTTATTATAAACTAAAATTTCTTTTTTATACTCTATACATGCACTTTTTCTCATTCTAATCACATAATGTCATATATATACATGTTGGAGATTCCTAAACATCATAAATAAATTACAGATCATTGCCTTAAATTTTGGAGACTATTTAAGACTGTTTATTATTTCTAGATATGTTAATCATGTTTCAAACTAAAACGACAATTTTATATTGAAAATATGCACTTTGAGTTATATGTGCCACATTATATACAAAATTTAGGTGCGGTAGATTATAACATATATCAAATAAAATATTGAAAAATTCACTATATTTATAAATATATCTGATCTGGAGTTCTTGGTTTTGGCAATGTGAAAATATTTTTACACAAAATACATTTTAGATATCAATTTATGAATAAAAATATTCAACTTAGAACAATAGTAAAAATTATTACTTAGACAATTTGTTGTTTTGAATCAAGAAATTGGTGACGTTTCTATATTATAATTTATAGTATCTTTTATTTTAATTTTTGTGGTTGAATCAAACATTATTGTAAAAGAATTAATCATGCTTCGTCATCATAGAGGTGTAACTGATTGTAATTGGGACTAGAATATTTTAAAAAACCAAAAAATAGTAATAAAAAATTTAATTTTTGAGGCAAGAAGCATGGATGTAGCTCCATATGAGATAATAATATGTATTTATATTTCTTAATATAATGATCCCTCACACTTTTACCTATATAAATTATATCATTAGTAGTTTTGAAGTATAATATGTCATGATCAGATGTAGCTTCATAACAGTTACTAGATCCTATATAATCCATATACTATAACCATCCTTGATACTTATCCTTAATAAATAGTTAATTCATTATTTATTTTCATGTTAGTCACAAATTCATTCTTTTCTTTTCAAGTAGTTTTGATTCAGTCACTCACACACACCATGTTTGATCTAAAATTTACAGAGCACCGTAACATGAAAAAAATATTGTTGAAACACAATCTAAAATGTATAATTTTATTATCTATAAAATTTGGAAAGCATAGAATAATAATTTTACAATTGAAGTAATTTATCATCAATTTTTTATTAAAAAAACTTTATATCTTGAAAGTAATAATTTGGTCTATCAATGATGATTGTGATTATCATCTTGTACTTTCTAAAAAAATAGTGGTGATGAATATTAAAAAAATTATTTGATTATGTTTTATTGTTTGACTCTTACATTTTAGGCATCAAGTGTATTTTTTCCTATGTCATTATATTTTCAAATTTCATTCCTAGATAGTCATTAAACATTTTAGATTCACACAAATCCAAATAATTTTTTTTATAAAGAATAGATGTATTATTGTGTCATAATATTTCATCTCAAATAATCCTTTTTATATTTTAGTAATATATATACCTATAGAAAAAATGAATTTTTATAAATTGTATTAGTTATAGAAATTAATGTATTTAAAAAACAACTTATGAAGATTAAGAACATATATGTATTCACAACTATCACTCTAGTGCATTCAATATTGATAATCACAATTATAATCTCGATACCAAAAACATCTATAATGCTATTTATGAATATTGATTAGTCATATTCTATATAATTTATATTTTTACCTTTGAATATTGAACTTATGTGAACTTTTAATAATAATATTTATAATAATGGAATTTTTTGGGTGAAGATAATCTCATAGTTCCTATTATCATCATTGATGATCTAATAGATTATTTAGATTCAACTATATATTTCTCATTTTATAATCTAGAATACTATAATTATATCAATCCATTTATGGTTGATTTTTATTTGTGTTTTAATTGATGATTTTTTCTAAATATATAACTATTCTATATTTAGATGATTACAATTTCATCGTTTAGATGTTCATTTAGATTAATAGTCTCGGGTAACATCTTGATCATCATGAATAACATTTTAGTAAGTTATCATGTTGTGATATACATAAATCCTCCCACTCACATGTCTTTTTTGTATTTTCTTTATTATATATATGGTCTCTCGGATAGTGATTGTTTCAAACCTAATGGAATGGATATTTGATTGTGTTAATAGAAATATATCACATATAATTTCCCCCTATGTAATATTTGTTATATAAAAATATATAATTTTTTTCAATTAAAAATTTGTTGAATGATCTATGAATAAATTTATTACATCAATCATGGAATACAATTAAGGGGAATAACTATCCTAAAATAAGGTGGGGGTAATGTGGCTACTCATGAATTTATTGTTTTTCCATTACTAGGTGAGTAGAAGAGATATCTTGAAATAAAATATTATTGACTAATATGAACCAAAAATTATTCCGCATAATGATAAATATGGATATAATTGCTTAATTCATGGTTTATAATGTGTGCATATATAAGTAGTTGGTGGAGGTTCTATTTAACAACAATATCGGTTCAGTGATTCGTTTTAAGCATTTTATGGATTCCTCTCTGAGAATATATAAATTCTATTAATAAATATTTTTTATAGAATTAATCAAAAATAAATGTACATAGAAATTTATAATAATCATTAAATCAATGGTTCTGTATATAATTTAATAGTAAAGTAGATTTTTTATATAATAATATTACTCTAATTATTTCTAATTGTTTATCTTCAATACAGGCATGGAATTGTGCCACCAATCTATATCATTTTGACTAAAAATAATCATTCTCCCCCCAATGTACCAAAAGATCATTGAGTTCTCTGTGATAATTGGTTAGAATTTTTTATTACTTACAACATTAAAATTTATATCCTTTCTTCTGACCTTAATTATTTTAGATAATACATGGATTCTATGTCATTAATCTTTTTCCATAATCGTTTTTTAGTCCCAAATTAATTTATATGATTAAATATCTATCATGTGTTCATCATCTAGATTGCTAATATTTTAATATGGAGAAGTTATAATCATAATGAGTAGTCAATAATTTAATCTATATTTTCAAAATACAATTGAGAAGTCATGAAATAATAACAAAAATCATATTATATTAAAAACCAATTTAAAATACTCATTTATTTTTATTTTTTATAAATGGATGAATGTATTTGGATACATTATCAAGTATAAAAATCCCATTATTTTGGACCTTAGTTATTGTAGAAAACATTATTTATAACGTGGCCATAGTGAAATGGTTATGATATCCAATGAGATGGTTTTCTGAAATTCAATATTCATTTGACCCTAAAAATTTTTTAGTTCTATTAAAAGTAATTAAAAATTTCTTCTTTTTTGGATCTGCTACATAATATTCATTCTGTAATTTTGATCCAATTATAAATGGGTTATCCTTACACTATTCCATAGTAAAATTAACTTTTATAAATCCCAATTCATATACATTCATTTCATTCATGTTTTCATACAAGTTTTAATTAGAATTTTTCAATAAAAATCTTGAATAATCACACTTGTATTTTTATTGGATGATGATGAAATTTTAAATATTTATATAAATTATATTTCTATCCTTATAACCATATACACGTATAAATTCAACCACATGTGTAAATACAATTTTTTAAACATATTTAATTCATCTAGTTACTTTGTATAGAACATAAGACTATTATTCAAAAATAACTTGTATGGTAAAAAATTTAAATTAGATCAAATTTAAAGCTATCAATGTTCATTGGTAAGTGAGTTTATATTTTTAGATAAATCTATTGAAGTATGATACCATAAAAATTCTATAAATTATTTATTATCGGTATTTTTATCCATCATTCATCGTGTTGTGGAATAAAATTTATATGAATTTTATTATGGGTTTCACCATATATTGAATCAACTAAACCATTTTGTATAAGGTTAAGGTCAGCATACTCACTCTCTATGATAGTAATTTTAACATCATCACTTATTTGAAATACATTTACCCGTAATACATATATTTTGATGTTATTCTGGTAGACCAATTATATTTAAATTTCATAGTAAATATATATTGAATCTAATAGCTTCTATAACATTATATTTTTCTTCAATATAACCATATAGAAGACTTTGATTCATGATATTCCATTCCATTATAATCATATTACATTATTTGGTGTACTTATATCTATATTGGAAAAGAAAACATTGTATAATATCTCTTACTAAGTGAATTAGTAGTTGGAACATAATAACAATAAATATTTGTGGGACAGAATATCCAAATCATAAAATTTTCCTATACTCATAGTATTTAAAACTGGAATCATAATTGGTTTTATAAAAAAATCATATTTATTTTAAAAATAATAAATGTATTTTCAATTTATTTTGTAAACTTTTAGTTTGGATTTAATGTGATGTGATGGTAATAAATTTTTTCATTAAAACATAAGCCATGTGATTTTGGAACTAATGAAATCGAACAATTCATAAAATGGAATGATTGAGGTTTGAAGAATTCTTCTATTGAACTTATATGTAATTTTGTATATTGAAAAATTGAATATTTTCTTAAACTGATAGAGAGTACGTGGATATTGGAAGAAAATTTTATCATTCACCATTTACTGGTTCCAACTCATCTATTATTCCCATGTGAATCATTTCCAACTGAGCCTTTATGTAATATTTTTTAGTATATTTAGTAATGTTCTAGTGTCACTATAAATTATTTTTTCTTCATGCATGAGTTTATGAAAATATTTAATGTTAAAAAAATTTCATAACTATAATTCAATGAATATTGATCTATTTTTTTATCATTATTTTATTTTTTTGAATAATGTTTAATAAATATTATGTTAATTTGTTTATTTTCAAAAAAAATAAAAACATATTAATGGATATTGTGTTGTAACTTATTAATTATTTCTATCAAATAATGTATTCAAGGATCATTATTTATGTCATCATAGTAAAAAAGATTATTCGCACAAAATACATTATTTGATGATTTCTTTTATAACAATGTCGTTAAGTTTCTTCACAAATGGTACACCCTATGATTAAATTAACAATTTATCTATAAAATTATACTTAAGTATTATTTTCATTTACCACCCAATAAATCCATTCTCTCAATGCGAACTCTTAACTTCCATGAGCATCATATAATGAAACACATGGATCTCATAAAAATAACCTCCCAAAAATAAATGGATCCAAACAGAAATCAATATCAATATAATATTAATTTGTTAATATATTAATGATTCTTGAATAACTGCGGTGGAAAGGTACAATTTACCAACACTGTCAATAATGTAATAGGAGTATATGTTTTTGTGATAAAATGAATTATTCTATCTCTAAATTTTGAAATATGGTTGTTATTCAGATCATTCCCAAATTTATGTTACATATAATAAGATTTCAACCACTAAGGAGAGTCTCTATTGCAACATCGTTTCAAATCATTGATTCTTTTATCTTCATGTCATGCTAATTTTATAGTGGTTTCTTGAAATCCATATAGTTGTATAAACTATAAAATGATATGATTATAACATTAAATATTTGAATGACTTGATTTACCTTTATTTTTTTGATCCAAGCCACTCATATGGGATCTTTTGAAAGATTATTTTTTGGTTTGGAAAAAATATAAAATTATTTGTATAGCTATTTGTTTTTGTAGAGATCATACATATTGAACATTTAATTATCTTAGATTCAGATTTTTGAAAAAGAAGAACATTTTTTACCTAAAGTATATAATTGAAGAGACCAAGTATTTCCTTAAAACTTATGAACCTTTATCTGATGTTATTATTAAAGTTATACTACAACAATATAGATGAAAATTTAGTTTATTTAGTAAAAATATATATAATTACTTAATGGAAAATTTATTTAACATCTCAAATATCTTTGTACAATCATGAAGTTCATATTCAATTTTCATTTCTTTTCATCATATTAATATCCATCATCATTACCAATGGAATTTATATATAATGACCTATAAATGATAGTATAATCACAGTAAGAATGTAAATTTAGTTTTACACTTGTTTACACAAATATATTATTTCTGATATATTCTTGGAAAAATCAAATGTTCTTCTATCTCATGTAGATGAATTCATATTGAATAAAAAAAATAAAGGCATGGAAAAATGAATTGATATGAGTTATATTATCGATTCCTTGAATACATGATGACCTCTTTAACTCCATCTATATACCTATTTGTTATAAAATTAGAATCCATCTATTTTCAATTCGTATTCCTCATGTATGGTTAATTCGTATTGATTTTTTAGAAAAAAAAACACTTAACATTTTCAAATAATATATATTTACACTAACATGTAAAAAATGTATTGGAATTTGAGTATATTCATGCTCTATTTTGGACATGATTACATATCTTGAGAATGTGTATGGTCACTAATCTAAATACATTTTTCACTTTTCTGAAAAGATAATTTATTAACTTTGTAATCCTTTGTTACTCTTTCAGTTGATTTTTTCATCAAATCCCACTATTCAGAAACACATTATATAATAATGAACCACTGTGATATACTTTATAATATTGTGTTCAATAAATATAATTCAATGTATTATGAATTAATTAACTTTGGTTCAGTAATGAACATAATTATCTACCTCCCCAAGAGAGAAAATATGAAAAAAATTAATTCAAATTCTAATACACCTATGAGACCAAATCAGATAGATATCTAGCAAATTTATTTAAATGAACCCTTAATAATTAAAATAAAATTCCCAATATCAGTCCCTATGTGCTCTATATAAACCTCTAATATAAACCAACTTTCTGAGGACAAAAAATACTAGATAATTCTAAACCCCATGTCTATATGTGCTTCAACTTACATAAATTTATAAAAAGTCCAATACTAAACTATTCCACATTCATATTCATATAAATTATAAAAAATTAGTATATCAATTTTTTTTTGGAATAGTGAATTTGAAATACTATATAAAATTAAAATATAACACCATTTTCACATCATTTGATATTAATTAATATTTGTTAAAAAAATTCCATCTTATTTAAAGGTTGACATTATATAAATTTCAAAACATCCTATTTTAAACTATTTTAATGAAATGATTGATACGGTAATTAATTAATATTTTAAGTTAAATAAATTAAATTAATAAGATACTTTTATTTGTTTTAAATATTTTCAAACTAGATTAATCTTAAATTTGTTCTTATAATATTTTATAAACAATTCCTGTTTATATCAATTGTTAATGTACATAGTAATAAATGAAATAAACTAAAATGAATCAATTCATTCTCTTAATATCTATGTAATTATCATTTTTTGTATTTTAAAATAAGTTTTCAGTATTAAAGATAAATTTTATACCAATTATTTTATTGATTCATCAACTGAAAATAGATCCACTGGATTTTTTTATAGAGATAAACAAATGATTCCAAAAAAATTTAACCCTAAAAAATAACATTGATGTTCCTAGATTGAGGAATGTATTGGTCATATTGGGGAGTATGAGGCAATGCAAATCATCAGTTCTCAATCATCATCTATGTAACATCCCAGGTAAATAAAGAAATAGATATATTTCATCTTTATTAATATTTGGGAATTAAAAATTAATTTTACTTTAAATGGGTTGCAATGTTTTATTGCGTACCCAATACGCAACAATAAGTTTCTTTGATAACTAATTTTGCACAATAATAATATAATATTATTATTTTAAATGGTAGTTATCTAATAGACATTGTATTGTTGGGAATGAATGAAACTAACTACAATATGATTATACATGTTTTTTAAAGGTATTTATAGTTATCCAATAAAATATATAGGCTTACAAATGTGAATGAATATAATTTTAAGAATAATTTACATTAAAAGGCTGATTTTTCAACTTTTAATGGAGAACCCTCATAAAATATAGTTTTGGTTACATTAATACATTCTATATGACCAAATAAAATTCTTCTTTAGAATGGGGACATCAAAATTAACTTTGTGTACATTTTTTGAATTTTTCTGATGAACTTCATTTTTAATGAATATTGAATAATATTGTATTTAATTCAAATGTGCCTTTTAATATAATTTATTTATATGGATATATTATCCTTTTAATTATTTGTAAAGTGAAATTAAAATAAATTTTTACCATTTAATCTAATTTTGGTCATTGGAAATAATTTCAATTTGAAATTGGACATAAACAAGTATCAATATTTTGATAGTTATTGTTTCATAACAACACGCTATTTGTTTTGATAATGGGAATTAATTTTAAAATTAATTAATTCCACTTATATATTTTAAATTTGAAAAAATTGACAACATTTTTGAATTTGGAATATCAAATATATCTTAGGCTGAATTTTTGTTATTTTTCTGAAAAACATCAATTTATGATTAATAGTGAAACCAATTAGTGGTAGTTAAAAAAACTGACTTTTTCCTTTAAATGAAATTTTACAACTTCTGTGAATAGAATTTCTAAATTCCGACATACATGGTTGTTATCAAGAAGTAAATTTTTGTTCACTAAGATAAAAATAATTTTTGGTGAATAGAATCTTTTGACTTTTATTTACCGCGGTTAAAGTTAAATAGGGTAATTTAAGGTTAAAAGAATATTATAATAAATCAAAATTAACTTAAAATTTTTCCTAACATTTTTTGATGAGTATTGGCCGACGATGAGCATTCTTGGGTTGATTTTGGGACCCCATGGACCTACTTATGATAGATAATGACACTTTAGATTAATTAATTTACTGTAAAGACAAAATTGACATTAAAAAAAATCTTTTAGTCATTAATTTTTATACAGTGTTATATAGGTCATATTTTTGACTATAAATATTAATTGGAAATATGAAGGATTTACTAAATAATGGTAATTTGTTTATAATTTTTAGACATACAATAAATTAAATTATTTATGAATAAATAATGATGTAGTATTTACCTCATTAATATATGATTTAAATAAATAAGAATATATTGATCATAATATTATCCAAAACATGTCCAATTATGATTATATGATTTTATTTCGACCATGGGTCATCTTATCTTCAGCTTTAAGGATTTTTGGACCATTATAAACTGAATATAATTATATAATAAAATAATAGTTTCACACTATCCTAAAGATCCCCTCCTCCCCCTTATAAAAGGAGACCACTTATAATCAATTCCTCACACCTCTCAAGCCATTTGGATCACCCAAACTATACCAAATTAATCTCATGACCTCCCCCTCATCCCCATAGAATCATTACATTAGGTACAATGCAGTTCAAGAAGTCCTTTGATTCAACCCAAAGCGAGTTACCCAAATTAATGGTAACAATTTCTCTTAAATTGTTTTCTTTTTATTTACTTCTCCAACCCCAATACTCTTTTTATACCATTCTTATGTAACAAAACCAATACCCTCATATACTAGGATGTTGTTATGTAATGTATTCTAACTATACATACACACACCTCCTTCAAATGGATGAGGAACATAATGTTTCTTTGGATGGAAAACTAACGACTCATGAAATAATGGTTTTTTAATTATCTCCTACCACCTCTCATGGTGTCCATTATGATGGAATTGTATTTATATATGATATATGTTATGTTTATGGTTTCTTAATGTTTCTGTATTTTCCATTTATATCACACCATTATGGTTTCCATAGTGTGTAAATACGATAATCTTATTTGAGGAAGTGAATACTAATTCCCCCTCAAAGTGATGTGACTCGTTAATGCATTATGTGGGATGTATAAAGGATAGAGTTAATGATATTATATTTGATATTATACTATAATTATAATATAACTATGTATCAATATTTTCTAATTCCATAAAATTATGATATATAAATTAAAGTAGCATTCATGCGTACGTACGGCTTACTGTCTCCATGAGCTGTGCATTTCATTTCTTACCTTCAAATATATGTACTATTATAAATACAGGTATATACTAGATATATATGAAATATAAATAATGAATAAAATTTTGGATATAATGGAATATTGACCAAATGGAAAACTTGTAAATATAAGGTGTCCATTATTGACTCAGGTACTAAATATCGACAAAACGAACGTTATTAACTTAAATAGTTACATAATGTTTATAACATGGTAATAAGTGATATAAAAGAAATAATAAACGTGAAAAAGGTTTTTAAGGAAGTATAAATTAACTTTATTTTATTATTTAGGGGATTAAATAATGATTGAGTCAAGTCAGACATGAGGTAAGGGACATCATCTCAATCTCCTTTCATTAAGTTATATTTTGGTTTAATACAAAATTTTATTTTATACTCTGTATAAACACCATTGAATATTCATTTCATTCAAACGAAATATTTTTATATGAATATTTTTACTAAACGACAAAATGGAATGATTTTTTAACGTAAATGGTGACAGCGACCTTTCCGCCATCGCGAGTATTATTTGATCTTTGGCTTCCTTATCAAGCCGTAATGTTTAAAAAAAATAACATATACTCTTTTTATGTATTTTGGTATTGAAAATAATTTTTAGAATGTGTTTATTATTTCAATATCTTGAAATGATTGTTTTTATTGCAATGTGGAAATGTTATCTTTCTTTTAGGCTTATGTTATGTGTTATGATCATGTTATGGTTCTTGGGAATTATTTACGTATACACATGGTTTCATGATAAACCAAGGGCGGGTGAGCCCATGATAGCTCTCCAATGAATTGGGTAACGAGACGGAGGTAAACATGAATGTTTCTCCTAAGAGATTTAGGGAATATACTATGTTGGGTATTCGAAATTAACTCCCTATGTAGCTGTGATGGATACCGTGTAAGTATGATTTTGATACCACAAGTTACCTTTATGTTTTATGATTTTTATGTGACATTCATAAATCTTCTAATTTCCTAAGGTAAGTAAAAGTTATAATGATTTGTATGTGTTTATGAATAAATTTGTTCATTCATTATTTTATAACACCTACTGAGCTTTTTATGGTCATCCCATGTTTTGAAATGTTTTCACAGGACATTAAGATGAATAGGGTCAAGAATGGAATCATGGAAAAGTCATGCTGTCTGAAACATGGAACTAGACATGACCCATTTTTTCAAGAATTTTTATTTTATGAAAAAATCATATTGTGTAGAAGTGTCTACCTTGTTATCTTTTGATATGTAACAGTTATGTCCTAATTCTATAAAACTCTAAACCTGTAACGATCCTCAATGTGAATTATTCATTTAATTCAATATTATGTAATGTTTAATGTCGATTCCTTATAATTTAGTTCCATATTTTACCCCACACCCAAAAATTACACACAACTATTGCTAAAAATGATGTAACAATGCAAGATCAATTATAAATGAGTAAGAAGAATCACCTACCGTGGGTTTTACAAGTATTGATTTATCCAAGATATTTGGGGAGAACATTGATGGACATCCATTTACTAATGAACATGAACGGCATCAACTTTATGTTCACTATTATTGTTACATTTAAAAGAATTGAAGGGTTTTATGAGAGACATCAATTAAGCACTGAAAAAGATAGGATTTATCAATGGTAAGATAGAAAGCTGAGATAAAACCAATATTTATTTGTTTCTTTTTTGAATTCACTAATACAAAATATATAATATTAATTTAAAATTTTTAAATGGATATATAAATAAAATTATTAAAAAATAAGAAAATAAAAAGGTAATGGTATTACTAAGGATTACATAATATTAAATGTATAAATTTTATAAATGAATGTAATTTAGTATCTAAAATTTAATATACTTGAAAAATATTATAAACATTAATTATTTTTATTTGATATATATATTCATATAATTTTAAAAAAAATGATGAATTCATAGTAAATAGGTACTTGTTAACCCAACTGACAACATTAGATATTTAGTAATAAATATGAATAAATTTATTTACAATCCAAAAAATACCAAAAATAAAAAATAAATATTAGAAAAGAATATATTAATAAAAAAAATAATCATTAATACTAATAGGGAATATATAAAACTAAATAATATAAAATTAATGAATGAGAGAATGTTTGAAATGTGGAAATGAAAAAATGAACAGATTTCCATAATTTTGATGAAATGAATATGTGTAATATATTATAATTTTTAATATAAAATAAAAAAATCAATAATTGATAAAATGAAAATGAATATATATTTATTATACAAACTAAAACTATATTAAAGAATAAAAATTTTAATGAATGAAAATTTCCATTAAAATATTAAAAATTGGAATATTTAATAATATATTAAAAAAATTAAAATGATGAAATCAGATAAATACTAAAATTAAATAAGATTAAAAAATAATAAATGATATTAGAAATTTAATATATTTTAAAAAAATATATAGAATTAATAAATAGTATATAATAAATAATAAAAAAACCAATGATTAGAATTTTTTTAAAAAGTAATATATATATATATATAATATTATACTTAAAATAAAATTATATATTGAATATTAATAATTGAATATATTGTAGACAAATTTTCTCTATGTTTTGACACATATTCACACTAATTACATTTGTGTGAGCATTTTATATTAACATATCACATGTTTTCTGATTTTTTAATTGAAAAATAGATGAATTTTTATTAAATGTATATTACAAGATATTTATTAATAAATATATCTAAATAATATTATATATTAAAATAAATTTATTATTTACTAAATATATGATTTAATTAATGTGAATAAATATTTTTTATTGTATAAATAAAATTTTAATATATATAATATATATTAGTATATATAAATGAATGTATTTCTATATTTAAAATTATAATCACCTTAAATAATAATTATTTATTAAAACCTTAAATAATGAATAAATTACGAAAATATTAAACTAAAAATTTTATATAATAAATGCACTATAAAAAGATAAAAATAATTCCCAATATCAATAAATTAATAATATATGATTAATTAATGATAAAAATGTGTGATTTTTATGTAAAATATTCATATATATAGAAAGTATTAAAAACTCAATTAGTGTTATTTATTATATATTTTTTAAAATAATAATGAGTATATACATAAATAATAATGAATACATATAATAATTTTGTATATTATTAATTAATTAATGGAATAATAAACATTATTCAATTAATATAAATAAATTTTTAAATATATTATAATTACAAATTATATATTTTTAAAAAATAAATATATTTTTATATATATTTGTATAATTATTCTTTAAAAAGGAAAAAATGTTATATATTTAACATAAATATAAAGATTATCAAATTCAAAAAGAAAATATAAATAATTAAATATTAAATATTAATTACAAATATAACATGATAATATTATCATGTCGTTATTTTTATCTTTTTTGTCTCCATATAATTAAATTATTTTTTTATATGTACTTCTAAATGTATTTTATGAAATACTATTCATAATGTATATAATTATATATTTAATTATTAATTAAATGATTATAATTTGATATATTTTTCAATTTGAAGGAAACAAATTACATTGTTAAAACAACATGTTATTAAATGTATACAAATTTATTTATTCAATATTTTTAATAATACTATAAACCATTTGTAAAAATATATTTGATAAATAAAAATGATTTATAATAAATTATTATTATATAGATATTATTTAGGTATATATATAAGTATCAATATATATTTAATGATGAAATAACCTATTTTATAAATTATTATTTTTTCCATTTTTATATAAATATCAAATATATCATGTATAAATGTATATTTAATCAAAATAAATCCTATATAATATAAGATTTTATTACATAATAAAAATAAATATAATTATATATTGGTATATTTTATTTAATGACAATATTTCAATAATAAATATATATGTTGTCCATACTAATAAAAAGTGCTTCTTATGTTATTCCTTTATCAGCCATAAAAATAAATAATAAATTGTACCTTTATCAGCATTTTTTTACAAGAAATGTTAATTGTGTAGAAAAATTTATCATTAAATGGTTATGGTGTGGTGTCTCATTCACCATCCACCACATGCGTTCATTCATGGTGGAAGAGATTCATGATACAAAACTGCAGTTTAAAATCATTATAATGCAAACAACTAAAATTAATGATTTTATAACTTGTGTTTTTTGTATAGTTAAATCATAAATAATAAATTATATGTTTATTTCACTAGAGATTCCCTTTATCAGTATTAAAATAAAACTAAAAAGATGGAGATTATTTTCGACACAATCCAAAAGAACCAATAAATGTATCCCATTTATCATTGCTAGAAAATGGTGATAAATAGATCTGTGATTAATTTAATTAATTTATAAAAAACAAATATATTAATAAAGATGAATCAAATAAAAATAATTATAACTAATTATATGTCATATATAAATAATATTTACATAACTATATTTTAATAAAAAAATTACAAACATCCTTATATAAAAAAATTATAAAATTATCAAATTTTTATTAGTGAAAAAATTTAATAAGATAATCATATACCACAAAATATTATAGATATTGGATTTAACAATGCTGGAAATATCCTTCATTGGAACTAAAAAAGGGTTTTTATTTTATGCATTGTTAAATTCCAGAAACTATTATCAATGATTCGAATAGAATGGATAAAATGGACCATCATCAGTGATAAAAAATTAAATGATCAAGGGGGCGTTTTATGAAAGATTTATATATATCTGTTAAAGGGGATGCTTTATTATTACATTTCAAGTGATGATGAATCGTCCTCATTTCATCATTACTCATAGCACTTATAATAGTCATTTGGAAGTATGGTGCTGTTAAATTGGACTACACTAAGGTAGAAAATAAAGAAATCATTTTTTTAATTCACTCATACATGAAAAAACACTATACTTAAAACATTTCAAAAATTATTTAGTATTATTAATGTGGTACATAGTATTTTATAAAATAAATTATCAAATTCAAAACCATAGTATTCAATTTTTTATATGCCAAACCACTCTGAAAATTGTTTGATCAAGTGACTAGTTTTCAAACAAAAAACCATAATTCGAGAAAAATAGTTAATATATATATAAAATGATTTTTATGTTATTAATACAATTAAAAAATAATTTAAAAATAAATATTAAATAAAAAATAATATAATGTAACCATTACTCTAGAATCATACAATACTACTCCTATAAGGAACTCTATGAAATTGCCTGATGGATTGTAAATTTAAAAACATCATAATTAATATATGTATTTTTTTCATAATTAATAAGAATATCTGAGTAAATTTTATAATTTTGGTTTATATAACATATGTTTTCATCTATATAGTAACTTTTATTCAAAAAATATACACATTGAGTCATATTGGGATATCCATGTTTTATATTAATGTGTTGTTACTTTCTATACATAAAAATTTTGTTGTGGACTAATTTCAAAAAATATCAACATAAAATGAAATAATTTTATTTATTTTATTTATATTTTATTTTTTTCAACTAAAATAATAAAATTTTATTAAAAAGTCACATTCTTAAGTTTTAATCACAATGTGTATCAGATTGATATATGATTGACTTATACCTGTACAAAATTTCATAATTATAATTTTACAAAAATATCTACATAATGTAAGTATGTTTACCAAGAATTTAATGTTTGAAAAAAAATTAAGCAATTATTTTTAAAGAAAACCAACTTATTAAGTATTACCTACCATATGGTGTGTCAGATTGATAATTATTTTATTCCAACACAAAAAATGAGTTATTGCTCATATTCATAAATTATAGAGCCAATATGTGTTCATTTTCCCAATTTTTAGTAAGGGTCAAATGTTTTAAACTAAAATTAAATCTTTAAACTGAAGAAAATAATTAATAGTACTCAAATAATTTATAATATTTATTTATGATTGATTAAAAAAATAAAAAATGTTATACAGATAAATATTATTAATGTAACATGTATAAGGATTTTTTTTCTGTTTTGAGAATGTCACAAGGCTTTTAAACTTAAATTCTATTTTTACATAAAAAAATACATTTCAAGATATAATGTGTAATCAATGTATTATATTGTTCTAAATATTATTCCATCAAGTAATAAATTACATAGGGATCATTTTACTAATGAATCAACACAATATCAATTCATTTTTTGGGTTCTGTATGTGATGTTTGTTTTGAAAAAAAAATATCAATTTGAAATATAAACATAGAATTTGAGACATATTTATCATTCTAGGAATATGATTGATGTGTGGTTGATTCAAACATGTCAATTATTCAATAATTATAATTTATATAAGGTATAATGAAAATTCAAATATATTTCCTATGTTTTTAGGGAATGATAGGTGTTTTTCACTGAAATGTCATTTTTATGTCAAATTGGTCACTCCATGTAACAGATTGACATTTTTATGACTAACAGACATTTTGAATGACTTATGGATCATATTGTTTATGTGTATATTTAATCAAAGTATTATTTATTTATATTCATTATAGGTCTCATTATTTTACCTAAAACATTAGTTTTAAATGTAACCCACACATTTTTTGTCATACCAATCACAATGTGTTTATATTTGTTGTCCGGATGATTTCTACATGTCTAAAATGATATATGTATCATTTCCCTAAAGTATAAAAACCATCAGAATGTGTTTTCATTGAAATTATTATGTCACAAATATTTTCTAATTTTTTTTAATTTATATACAAAAACTCACCCATTGAGTCACATTAGTCACCCCAAGATTAAAATTTCCCTTTTGTTTAATCATAAATATTAAATATGAAATATAGATTATATTAATAATGTATGAAAAAAATTACTGTTTTATCTCATTATTAAGATTTCTATTCATATTTTTGACTAAAATGTCATTTTAATATGAAACAATGTTTTTTTTAAGAGGCGACATGGATTGGTTACCCAATCCATGCCAAAATAAATTTATTAAATAAAAAGGTTACAAGTAAATCCCGAGGTGTAAAATGCATACACCATCTTAAACATAGAATATACCAATAAAGATTCAACATTATAAACCGGGTAAGAATCATCAAAAAATTCCAGAAGAAGATCTGCATGATCAGCCCCGCCATATCTTCATCATTCTGGAACATCAACATCCAGTGCAGGATCAATGCATGTCCAAGCATATATGATTAAATCAGCACATCATCTCAGCAATTCCACAACCATACAGGTGCAAGGAAATACCAGCAGGAAAAATACAAAACAGAACTTGAGCATTCCGGCCAAATCAAGCATAAGACATCACAGATAAAGCATCATTTAAATTGGGAAAAATCTGCTAACATGAATAAGAGTCAGGCCAAACATCAGACAAATAATAGAATGTGGAATCCATATAGATTAAATAGCAAGACTCCAGCAAGCAAGAATCTGCATGTGCAAAATGAAATCCAGAGCCAGACTGCAAGCAATCAGTTTCTTCAAAGATGGACCTCCAGAAATTAAGTCAATCCAAAAAAGTAGCGAGCTGGCCTATTAGACAGACCAAACCATCCTCCCCTATAAAACATGAACTGCAATCATACGGAGCAGAGGGAAAGAGAAAGAGGATTCCATCTTGCTGCCAAAGAATCCTTTCCAAAACCGTCAAATAGACAGAATGCATACAGATCAAACCATGTAATCAGAGTAAAAAATTACAGCACTTGAATTAGATAAAAAAACATCAAAAACAACCAGTGTCTATGCAAGAACAAGCTGATGGTTCAGAGAATCTAGACCTTGTGGATTCTTATTAGCAGGATATGAAGAGTAATACATGACCTCACTTATCAACAAATAAACCTCAGTCAAAAGGAACACCAACATCAGTACAGCACCAAGGAAATCCTGTCCTCTAATCTAAGACTTCAACATCATCCTCCATAAGAGTGCAGAAAACATCCCGAAAAAGCCATCCCTCAATTGTGGGAGCAGCACCATAAAAAGAAAGAGCAGTAGAAAGCACTTCCATATAAACCAGATTCATCCAGATGCAAGCTACCCCTTAGATCCAATGAAAAGAAGAATATGATCCATCCCAGTTGCCAGAATTGGAAACCCCATCATAATCAATCCAGAATACAAGAGGCAGCATTTTACTAGATCTAAACAAGAATTAGAACCCAGAAAAGTAGAAATTAAAGAACACCAGGCGATTATACTTCATCAACTCTGTGCTGGACTGATGAAGAGCACAACCTATTCTGCAGATCCATCCAGGAGCATACTTCCATGAAAAAGCAAGAACAAGACTTGATGCCAATAAAGAAATACCATGTGATAACAGGGAGAACCACAACAAAAAAAGCGCTCAGATTGAAGCAGGAAAAAACAGAAAAAAACCAGCAGGAGATCAAGAGAGACCAATGAAGGACATCAGAGCAAGACTAGAACAAGAATTCTTTCCTGATTCTGTCATTGAATATGTCCTGCTTTGCCGCCAAGTAAATTATCATAGTAATTTCGCCTTTTCTAAAAGAATTGTATAAAATATCATCTTTGAGTCTCACTGAAGAAGAAGAATCTTCACAAACTGACATAATTGGTTCATCAACCCTTTCAGCTTGTTGTTCCTTTTCTACAAGTTGATTTGTAATAAAGGCAGATACATTCTTTCTAGCAATATCCAAGGATCTAGTGACAATAGTCCTCTCTAGATGAGAAAAATCCCTACGCTTTTTAGTTTTTTTAGGGTTGGGGGTAATAAACCCATCTACATCCACTATTGGTTTCTTACCCTTCCTGGCCATTTCCTTAAGGTATTCTTACTCAATGAAAGTAGTTTTATCTTCCTCATCATTATGAGAGAGACTATTTTCAAATTCATCACACCTCTCCTTTTCCTCATTTTCCTGAATGTCATCCTGTATTGGCACTTTCGTCATTAACTCAAGTGAGGGTGAGGGGCTCTGATGTGTATTAGCATTCTCCACAATGGGTGGAGACTCCATCTCACCCTTATCTAGAGAAATATTTCCATGATCCCCCCGGTTCAGCAAATAATCACAAGGTTTAGGATGCACATTGGTGGTCCCGGAGACATCATTGGTAGTGGGAATCACAAAGTCCTTAGTAGTGGATGATTTAGGAAGATCCAAGTTGATTTTAGCATTATATTTTTCTACCCAAACTGTTTTACATCGAGGTTGAGGTGGTTCAAATTTTATTGACTCACATTCCTCCAAAGAATGTCCCACTTTGCAGCAGCAGTTACAGTAGGGTGGAACATTTTCAAAAACCACCTCTTGAGTATAACCTTTATCACCATTCTGTAGCCAATATCTGGAAGGAAATTCTTGTGATATATCAATCTCAGTGCAGATCCTAGCAACTGAGGGATGAGACAAATTCATGGTGGCAGAATCTAATCTAATCGGAGTTCCAAATAGACTTGCAATGGAAGATAGAGCGCTTTTCTTAAACAGATGCAAAGTCAATCCTGGGAAACCGATCCAAATTGGAACAATAGGGGGCTCAGAACCTAATTCAAAATCTGGATACCACTTAAAGACCTTTAAAGAAGCCCCCCCAAAAACCACGATCCACAAATCCAAAATCGATAATAATCGTTATTCGAGGAGAACCGAAACACAACATACAGAGAGTTCAGTAATCCAAAATGAAAGATTGTAAAACCTATAATCTCAAGTGTTTTGCATAAGAATAATAGAGAAGGGCGGTTCTTGGAAAATCGACCGACGAGAACAAAACGGAGATCCGAAGCAAGATTTAGTACCACCTCTTTGGAGAAAGAAATCGACGATAGGCCTCTGTGTCTGTAGGATTTTGCAGCAAGAGTACCGGAGGTCTTCAATTATGTGCGAGGGATTATACCCGAGACAACGTCTACGAAGGATCTCTCATCTTGGAACCCTTGATCTACGATGTTAGGGTTAGCCCTTCTTTCACCCGAGAGCGCCACCATCTTCTCCCTAATATGAAACAATGTAAATTGAGTCATACAAATAAAATTGTGAGTCTAATTAACACGTGAATGATTCCATCACATGAAAATGGACATATGGACAATATTTCTAATGTAACAAGCTAATCCAAGAATGTTTTATAGGTGTTCAGTGAGTAAAAAAATTCTTAGCTAAATTTTCCTTCATAATTTAAAAAAACCAACATTGAGAGATATCAGTCATAGAAGGTTTCATTTTACTATGTTGCTAAATCCTATGCATCAAATATTCTATAAGAATAATTTTTATAATGTATAAAAAATATGTTTTTTTATCAAATTATAGTTAGTGAAACATGTTTTTAACAAAATATCCATTTTTAACTGAAACTGTATTATTCAAGTCATATAAGACACACTAGGTATCAGATTTACATGAGTGTGATTCATATACATATAAATTAATTATAAACCATTTTCAAAATTATACAAAATAATATGTAAAGTTATGTCTCCTTTAAAAAAATGATACACATATTTTTAATCAAATAATAATTTTTTAAATAAACACCTAATTCAACATATAATAATCACACCACATGTCAAATTAATCTTTGTTATATTCCTAATCAACAGAATTTTCAAATAAATATTTATCTAAAATTATAAATTTACAATGAATGTATTTTACCATATTTGATTACATCACAAGTCCTTTCAAATAAAATGTGTATTTAAACTAAACACGCATGTTTTTTTTTAAGAAAACATTATTTGGATCAGTTTTACATGTTAATAATTTCTAAATGTAAAAAAATGAGATATTGATCACTTTAATATTATATCAAGCAATGAAAAGCATATTTATTTAGTTTCCATTGACTGGCACAAATTTTTAAATAATAGTTTTTAAAAAAACATATAACACTCATTTTGAGTCATACTTATCACACTATGTCTGTATTTGAGGTTGAAATAATTCTTACAAATAAAATATTATGCGTAGATTATTGTACTATTGTATCAAAAATATATAAATTTGTTATCTAGATTTTGAGTATGTCTTAAATATTTTTATCAAAATTTTCAATTTATATAGTTCACATGCACATTGAGTAATTTGTAAAATGAAGATATATATTTATTTTAAAAAAAGTCAAACATTAAAAAAAATATCTATGTAGATAAAAATTTTATCTCACTGCATCACCTTTCCTAAATATTTTTTCAACAATAGTTTTTTCTTAGAATTTTTTTGTCTCAATACGGAACAAAATCATTGAATAGATAAATAGCGATGATTTCATTTAATCACGGTCATGATAAAAATCTGCTAACTATGAATTATACAAAAAAAACATGGAAAATAGATATTTTTTACAAAAAATGTGGAAAAATAACAAAATATGTAGAATGAAATGACTTATTTATTATGCTGGAAAACAATATAACACCATGTTTTCTTAAAAATAAATTACAAAAAATTATAATAATAATTTTGAATATATAGACTATCAAATGTATTATTATTTCAAAAAATATATAAATAAAAAAATAAATAATAATAATTTTAAAAGAAATTGTAATTATCCAATGAAATAAAACATTAGGGTTCTTATTTTTTGATATTATATGATATCTAACATAAATTTTCATATATAATAACCATTATATTTTCCATTGGATTATGTCTAATAATATAAAAATATTGACTGAAAAATTAATTTCTTTTGACATATGTTTTATTATTGAAATCTTAATATTTCTAACCTAATACATATCACCATATCTAATTTGATTGGCATAATGTGCTCAATGAAACTACACGTTCAATGATTTATTAAAATATTAAAACATATCCCTATATTAAAAAATATACGTTGATACATTTTAAAAAATTTATATTTTGAGGTTTATTTGTAAAATGGCTCACAGAGTCTATCAGAAATTGATTAATGTAGTCATTTGTATTTTATTTTCCATGTTCAAGCATTGTATCCAATAAATAAATCCTTTGAGTATCCAAATTTATTGAAATGAACAACCAATGATCCCTTAAATAATAATATATAGTCAAATGAATGAAAATATATTAACTATGATTAAATTTAATTATTTCAACCCTATATTGTGTTTATTAAAACTTGTATGTCATCATTAAGATTTTTTTCAAAAATTTCATCCAGTTTGAACTCTATTATAAAATATTAAATTACATCAATGATATTTATTATTTATAATAATTATGGGGACTAATTAATCCTATTTTTTCACATTGGAATCCTTTAAAAGATTGTTGATAATTATTTCTTAAAAAAATTGGGAAACTATTTGACTATTATTATCATAACATATCTACTATTTAGAAAACAAATTATGAAAAAACAACTCATAAAAAAAATTTCAACAGACTATCCCAGCCATCCATGCATGAGTATTTAAGATACATTCTCAATACTTGGAAATATTGAAATGGGATCTCTATATATTTGTTCGCAAAACAAATTGATTCTATATAACTACATTTGAATGTTGTATCTACATGAAAATCTAATATTACTAAAATTATAAGATAAACTAGTAGGATAATGGTACATTATCAAGGGTTTTTGATTATTTTGTTTCTCCATTATATATATTTTTATTATATCTTCCCTTTTTCTTCCATTTTTCCATCTATTATAATTGAACTCGTTTTTTTATTAAATTCATGAATTTATAATGGTTCTTTATATTTAAAAAATTAAAATTGAATTGCATATTATCAACATGTAATTTGAAAATATAAAATACTAATTATGAGATATCTCCAATAACAAAATTAGCCATGTCATCATCCAAATCAACAAGGGGAGAAGGTTTATTGGACCTCAACTCATGAGTTGTTTGAATCCCTACTCTTACATGAAATGTTAAATGATTTTTGTTCTGTACAATACATCATTTGATATTTCCAATGGTGCCTCATAAAACATGGATAATATTAGCTGATGAAATATATAAATCAAAATATTTTTCATCCTTCTGAGTAATTTTATAAGAATGGTATCAATGCATACCCAATTCACATTTCATATAACCAGTAGTGAAAAAATCATTCACCTCTATAAATGAATCCCTTTGAGGGGAATCTATGACCTCAATGATAGGAGGATATTTATGTAGTTATATTATTGTGTCTTTCCATCTAATTGATTCATTTTAATAACATTATCTAACAACTCAGAATAACAAATTTGTTTTTCTTATAGAGTAGTTATTCATTTCTATATCACATATATTTTCTTATCATTATCCCAAGTTCATTTATTTTCAATTAATATGTTTACATTGAATCTCAGAAAACTACACCCTTGAGGTTACTATATTATCCTAAAAGGTTCAAGGATACTGAAAGTTTCCATTCATTGGGTATACATGATGATGATTTCTATGTAAAAAATGGATAAAAATGGATAATACATAAATCATGATCTGCATTACTAATTTAAATAAAAATTAATTTTCATTATGTCATATATAAAAATTCATCAAATATTATGTGTAGTTATTTGTGTTATAATTCTGTATTTATTTATATTATTCACAATACATAGAATATGATATTGCATTTATGTGTCATGGGATTTTGATTCATAAATCAGAATATAAAAAATTTATATAATCATTTTATTGTTTCATTCCTCACAAATTTATTATTAAATTTAAAATGAATATAGTTTTTTACATGTGCATATTACCCCATAAATGCTTTATAATATGGGTACACTGGTTTTGAGGCATGATTCTTATTTTAAACACATAGTTGTTGTTTCTTAAGTCATAAATATGTAATCAATGTGGTCAATGAACATATTTTTTCATGTAATGTAATACAAATCAACAAATACATTAAAATGATACTACTCATGATTAAAAATAAATAAACCTAATGATTCATTGTTTATCATGTTTGAATTGATCTTTTATGGGAGAGAATTTACTTTCCCATCCGTATCCTTTAGATGATGCTTGAGTTTTTTTTAAATCATTTATATGAATTTATTGAAACTATAAATTCAAATTCAATTGTATATTCATGTAATAAAATTAAATATTAAGTGGAAAATTACGTGTATTCCAGTATTTAATTATTTATTTTTTTAATATGAATAACGAAAATCATAATGTTACCCTAACCTCATCCCTAAATTGATCCTTAACTAGAATAAGAACATTTTTTCACATATTAATATCAATAATATCATTCCTTGGAGTGGGTTTCCTAATGTATCTAATACCAATGGTGTTTTTGGGGTTGTAATTATTTTAAAATTCATTCCATCCAACATAGAATATGATGCCACTTTTTACTGCATTAATTGTTTTTATCAACACTATCCCTCTATGAAGATTCTATTTTTTTGGGTGTAGGTTTCATATATTCAACAATTTCATAAGATAATTTATCAATAATATGTTTTCATATAATATATTTAGAATGTGAATATAGATAAACCTATTCTTCCTCTATAATGATCGTGTCCACATGTTGATAAACTTTTTATTCCACTGAATTGTACGAACAAGGATATGTATATGCTATTATAAAAATTATCGATAAAAATTTAATTTATATTATTTAAATGATGTATTGAATAGATAATAATAGGAGGTAACTAAATTTATATTATAAAATAATATAAAATTATTTTTGAAATTTTATTTCGGAGTGTAGATGGATTTCCCCCCTCTATCACATATATATATCCACTCATTGTGGACTCCCATAACATACAAGGAAAAATATACAATGGGACATCCATGAAATGAATTTTTCATCCCCTTGAAATGGGCATACTCTATTGTATTGACATATGAACATTATGTTATTTTGTTCGATAATGGACAAATAGACAACATTATGTTTTTTGTATAATGGATATAATAGTGTTCTTCAATGATTTTGATTTAGTAAAGTATGGATCATCTATATACACTTACACACTAATATAAACATTCATGAATCTAAAATACTATTATCAACCCACAAAAATTGAAATACCCATATAGAATGTTTTATAATAAAACACCAGTATTTGTTCGATGATAAAATACTATGACAATTCACATAAACTAGATATTGTTCACATGGTAGAAAATACATGAATCATCTTATCCAAATGTGGAACTAAACTATTTGTTATAAGTATTATTTTAATGATTCATTATATAGAACATATAAAAATTAATTATATGGCCATTATAATAAAACACATACACACTTGGTCCCATGAAAGTAAATTAATGTATTTTTACTATTGTATTCAAATATTTAGTTTTTTCCTTAAATATAATTCCTAAAAACAATAATATTAATGTAGAATATATTTCTACCATATTTTTATTTTATACCCTTATATAACCAAATGGATATGAATCACATTGTGGGTTTCAACAATGGAGCATCCTCTAAGAAGTTATATAAAATATAAAAGTTATATTACTAACACTCTAAAATATAATTTATTACAACATATATTATAGAAATTCCTTCACCCATATGTTACCCTGTGTTTTTATATTTTTTTAGAATAATTCTTTTCAAAATCGGTAGGTGGTCAGTATAGTGTTTAATGGTTTGCTCAAAAATACATCCCCCTGCAATAAAACCTTCAAACCAACTTCAATTTTTTAAACAACATTCCAAAATTTTCATTTCAAAATCAATTTGATACATACATATATAATGTACAATGTAATATAGATGTCTCTGTATCACCATTTGAAATATAATATCAAATAATGGTGGTTGACAAAATATCTCCAATTCATATAATATGATAACAATTTACATTTAAATATTTGGAAAATTTACATCGTCTAAAAAATTACATTATATAGAATTAAGAAAAAAAATTATTAGTTAATTTATGATTTATTTTCATAGTTAAAAAGAAATCTAAATATATAGGCATTAGATTAATCACCAATATATGACCATCTTCGGATTTCAGGCCCATTAATACTAAAAATTTCTTAACCATGATATTATTAATATTTGATGACTACACCTATGGAAAAATACCACATTATATATGTTTAAAAACTAAAATCCATCATTCTTGAAAAGAGTGTATGTAGATGGAGGAGGAAAATTCCATATTTAACCCTTCATAAGTGAAGACTCTTAATCAATCCCCAGTTAAATCATGTCCATCCAAGCCTTATTTCCATCATTTTGTGACGCATTTACTAACATGCCTATGAAACTATCAAGGTTCATTTAAAATTATTTGTATAAATGAATAATGTTATTACATGTATTTTATCAAATGGAATTATTTTATTAATATATGTATGTGATAATGTATTTAAGACTAAATTGAAATGTTTAGCAAGTCACATATATAGAATATATTATACTTTTGATGGTTAATCTTATTAAATAAAGAATTGTGTTGTTTTAAAAAGTTGAACATAATTATATTATCTTTATTTATTCATCATTTATAGTAACTATTGTAGACACTAAATTGGGATGTTCTAAAATTTATATTTCAATTTATATAGAGATAAGAGTGATGATAAAGTGTCCAGATCCATATTCTCCCTCTATGATAGAAGATAAAGTATTATTTTGATTTTTTTGTTGATAAATGGTTCATTTTAATCCTATTATAGTGCATAGAATTCTGCATTAAATCATCATAAAAACATTTTAACCATGTTTTGACAATCTAGTGTTTTATTCTTCACATTGATTTATCAATGATTTTTGATGAAAAAACAAACAAGTTTTTGATAAAAATAAAATGATATATTATTTTGAATTTAATTTTTTTTTTGATTAATTGTATTCACATAATATGCTTCATTTGTCTATGGATTGTGGTTACATTGGTAAAGACAACATGATGATGATCCCTAATTAAAAAGTTTAGTTTCAAATTTTATCTCTTTTACTTATCTCCTTTTTCTAAAAATGATTTGGTATTAAATTGACATGTTAATTCTTTTAAATGATATTTTTGGTTTTATAATTTATCGGAAATCCTTGGTTATTTCCATTTCTAAAGCTAATTCAAGAAAATAAAGGTATATTTTTCTATATGTGATGACAAAATGACCATACATTAGCTACTTAGTGATCCATCATAGAGGTGAACCTCAATAACCATAATGTGGTGTTAAAGTTTATTTTTACTTTTTGTGATTTAATAATATAATTTCCGAATTACAATGAGAGTAGTTTGTATTTTCAAGGAATCCTATTAATACTCATTCAACACAACCCTTATAATGTATATTTTATCCAAAGTGATCATATCATGGACAATGTCAACAAACCATGGAACAATATAGGCTCAAATATTAATCTCCATTAATAGTTTGTGTTTCCATATCATATCCTTCCACATCCATTCACAAATAAGGTTTTGCATTATATTTTTTTGGGATAGTAGATACAATCCTACCACTTATATCGATTTTATAAATAATTATTTTAAAGTCTCTCTTTTCAAGAAACCATAAATGATTACCATATATTTTCATCACGAAATCTCAAAAATACTCTATATATGGAATGATTAAATGATAAATTTAAATTTCTAGTAAATTATGTTAATGAGAATGTAGTAATTTATTTGCATTCACATAACATTGAAATCATCAGTGTAAAATTATGCATTAATCGTTTATTTGTTTCACATGATGTATCTAGAATTACATTAAAAATTCATTTTGGGTGAAATATATAGTTGGGTCACTACTTTTTAGATATTATTTATAGAGTGATAAACACATTATTAAGATCAGACCATAGAGATTTGGTGGATCCTTCATCCTAATTCATATGTATTAATGATAATTAAAAAATTACCTACAACTATTTTTATTGTTACTATGATTTCTAAAATGGTTTTTCAAGGAAACATTTGAACAATTTATCACACCATTATATGAATATTTTGATAAATATTTGATAACATACCAAATAATTCTATATATAATAGTAAAAAGATATGTATTCATATAGTTATTTTTTTAATATTAAAAAAAATAAATTCAATTTTTTTTGAATTTATATTATCCATGTTTTACAATTTTCTTATATCATTATAGGTTTTATTAATAATTTATTAATCTCTAATTGACCATATTATAATATTATACAATATTAAGAAAGAGAATTATATAGGTGTGTTTCATTTTATACAATTTCATATTATTGATTTTCACCACCCCAATTATGTTATGTGATAATTTTGATATGTGCAATGTATTCCCTATCCAATAACTTTATTCCATGAAGATGATATAGTTGAAAGACATATATATAAAAAATATCATGAAATATAAATTGACTTGAGGTAGAGGCATACAATATTTGTGGTATATTGATAGGTGGTTATATGATTATATATTTTTAAGTTGATTGAGTATGAACCATAATGAAAATTGAATTTAAAATAATATATGAAACATCATTTATTTGGATCCAATAGTTGAAATTAAATAATTTATTATTATATTATTTAATTTAATATATTATTTAACATAATATTTCATATTTTCTTAAAATGTCCCTTTAAATGATAATTTGTAGAGGCATAATCATGAGGATAGTGTTGTATCAAATCAATTAGAATACCATTTTATGATGCATGATCTATTCGAAAATATCCATGATTATGAAGAAAATATCATTGAAGATCACTCATATGTCTAAGACTATGATCATTATTTGGAACCTTGTTTAGTAGATGATAATTGTTAGTAATCATCAAGGGGTTATAGATTACATTTGAAATCTTTTAGTTCCACACTTATTCCATTAGTATATGTAGTTCATCTTATATATTAGGATCATCTAAATGGTGATGTGTTATAGAATCCATTAGAAATATGTTTCTTCAAAGGATATTACTTGTATATTATTAGTATAATATATCCTAATAATCAATAGTTTTAATTTACATTTTATTATCATTGGAAATTGATATTGTACAGATCGAGTGGATTCCTTGTAAGATTACAAACACTTTTTGTTCTTTGGTAGAATAAAGATCATTTCTCCCATCTAAATAAATTCATAAACTATATTAGATTCCTATTAATGAATCATAATATGGGACACCACACACAACAAATGGTCACAAATAATAGGAAGACACCCCTCTTGTCTATGGGACTCAACTACCAATATACAAAGAGTCAACATGGGTGTGACATTTACATGGTGTGATATAAGATAGGATCCCAGATATATAGGTAAACATGAATTTAATAATAATTATTTTTTTTTATAATTTTCAAAATTATTTGTATAGTTAATAAATTATTAGTCATTCAATGTTATTGGTATTTTTCAAAATAATTTATGAAAAAATTATATGCAATTAATTATGTGATATACTTATAATAACGTACTAACTAGTTAAAAATAATGAAATTACTAAATAATTATCATATACTGTTACAATTTTCAACTAATAGGTACGTAGGAAAATTATATATATATATATATATTCACATACTGGAGGAGTCTAAAACCTCTAACATCTCATATACTAGCCTAGGATGCGACTGACTGACTAACACATCATTAATTTAAATTATCTATTTTGAATATTTATAATATTTTTCATCATCATGATTATTATTTTCATATTATTTGATATAAATTTAGTTAATTTTATTTTGTAAAAATACTATAGTCTAATTTGTGAAATAATTGTTATTACATAAAAATTTAGTTATTCATAATTAAATATATCATTAGAATTAAAAATAATTGTAAATATCATGATTATAGATAAATAACAACTAATATTCAAGTTTATAATTTATTAGAAAACAAAATTATTATATCTTATAAATAATCATGTATATTATAAATAATAATAACAATTTGAAATTATATCATCCAAAATTATATTATCTAAAATAATAATTTCATTTTTCCTTTTTATACATATTAATACTAATATACACAAGTGTTATAGTAGGTGGTTTAATTGGGGTAGAGTGTGGATGTATATACCAGGTTCTCCCTAATGGTTAAATATTTTTTGAGAATTGTAACAATATAACCTTAATTATAATATTATCATTATTTCTTTAAAAATTAATAATATTTTTATTTTTATTCATAAAACTTGTTATTATTAATTTTATTTCTAAATAATCATATAAATATTTTTATTAATATTATGAAATTAAAAATAATTTAGTTTAAATATGTATCTATAATATATATATATATATATATATATATATAGAAAAAACATAACATATATTTTTCACATATTTATATTTATATTATTTTCGACGAATATGAAAATGTGGGTTGATTAAGGAGATACCATAAAATATAAAATTGCATTACATCATTCCATGAGAACTGTCTTCATTGATTTTTGGGAAAGGGGAAACATTTAATAGAATATAATGTAACATATAGATACATGGTAAAACTAGATGAGTGTCTGACTTGAGACATCACCTTGACCCAATGGGGCATCCCAAACTTTTCTAATGATAATAGCACAAAATATTTATCAAAATAGATGACAAAACCTTCACCAATGATTATAATATATAATTAAATATATAAAATATAGATGTCTGAATTAATTCCCACCCCAAACATCCAAGTCACCAAAATGATGTTGATGAGTTCCTTGGACTTATGGTAACCATCATCGACCAACAGCTATAAACCCAATCTCAGATTGTGTTTTTCACATCCAACATTAATTTGAATGTGTTATATGTTGAATATATCTCCCCATTATCATAGTATTAAAATTTTAAAATTATGAGTTATAAGTGAACACATTGGTAAAGGTGGAAAATGTCTATATACTCAAGAATTTTTTAACGCTGATTAAGTGACGAATTATCTGCATTATTCTATGCACTATTAAAATTCATGTAGTGATAGATTTATGTTATGTTATCGAACAATGATGTGATAATTGAAATTTTATTTTTAATTTAATTTAACTCATGCATATAAGAAAAAATAAATAACAAAAAATAAAACATTGTTCTGTAAAATTACATCGGTACATATAAGTTATACATAAATCAATATCTTCAATAATAATTAATGATTTATTGTCTTTGGTCCAAAAACATCATCCAAAAGTGCATGAACATTCTAGCAGTCACTGAAAAAGAACATTGACATTTATAAAAAGAGCGTTCTTGTATAAAAAAATATCGTTATGTCTATAATATTTAAATAAATAAATTAGAAATAATTACATTACAATAAATTAGACAAATATCACTTTTAAACTAAAAAACATGTTGAGTCATACTAGGACCACCATGTTTTGTATTAATTCCTTCATATTTTATACAAAAATACATTGTTTTATAGTTTATTTTAGTAATGTAATATGTCTATCATGACCCAACCCATTGGGGCCCATGTCGTGACACCCCAAGACCACCTCTATTAGGTCTGAGACCAGTTACTATAATGGAGTAGGCATATCAATTGTAGGGGAGGTATTTTTTAGGTACATGTATACATACACACGCCTCCAAGCCAAAAAATATGAAATGTAAAATTTACTAAGGTAAAAAAATAATGAATAACACTAAACGCGACCAATAGAGTATGAAAGGAATTTAATGTGATGTATTCTAAACTAGAAAAGAATACATTCCCATAAAAACAAAGAGTATGAAAACTAAAAAGTCCAACCTATAAACAAAAAGGTACATGATCTATTGGCTGAATTACTAGTATAACATTATCTTATCTAACCTCAAAATTCTCTTTCTAGTCCTAGTAGACTCTAGAATCCATAAAATGCCTCTCTTATTCACATGGCATGAAACGTGTGGAAAATCATGTGTAAGAGATAGTATAAGAATAATCTACAGGAAATCTAGAATCAAAAAAAAAATCACAAAGTAATCATAAATTCAACATTACCCATTGTATTCCAACTATAAATATAAAAATTAACATATCTTGATATACTCAAACACTAACCATTAGTATCGAGATATGTCACATGTACTGCGTACCAAAACTATAAATTTAGTATGATAATTCGACCTAGAAACTCATCTAGGAGCACAGACGCTTGATTATCATAGTGAAAATGATGTCTACCCAAGATTTACTGTTCATCGTGAACTATCATGACATAAATATATTTATCGATCTTAATGGAGATACAATATACTCATTCTAGGATAACTAACTCCATTAGTGGGGTAGATAACAATACATTTATGAGAATCTCTTCCAAGGCCTTGGAATGATACCACCACTCATTTGGATTTACCTTTTATGTAGAGGATTGACACCTATATGGATTGGTCTGGCTGATACGAAGACTCTACATAATTCAAAATAAAGGATAGAGGGTCATGATATGAGACTCCCAGAGGGGATTCAAACTTGTATATCTTTAAATTCCTACTGAAAGGGTCATACTCTTGACAATAAAAAAAGATACCAACTGAATTTAAGGAGAAATAGTATGCGACTTAATCCTAATGAAAATCATCCATGATATGCATGACAAATTATTAATTTCTTATTGGAAGTAGTAATGGTCATGTAGTACGGTCACCCGTTGAGTCCCTTGACAGTGGGTACTACCCATTATCAACAACATGTGTCATTAGAACATGTATTTTATTAGAGGCATACATGACATATATAAAGGCTTACATGTCATGTCCTACTATAGGAGGTCCACTAGTGTACTCTATCCATGTTCTAGTATACTGGGTCAAGTCATGTTCCCCTACCTATGTACCAAAATATGGGATAACATGTGTATCAGATCTGGGTTTGGCCATGTGGTGGGGTGCATGTCGTATAGGAAATCGATGTAATCCAATTTGTGTTTGTGTACCTCCCAGGATACACACTAAGTCATAAGGGGGTCCAAAATTTAAATGTGGCATGGGTCACAAGTCGTTTCACTTCATACTACCTCCTGAATCCCTAGATGGTCTTTAGTATGTCTCAAACACCCTGTAATATTAATTACACGACATTTTCTATAGAATTTTATTAAAACCCAGGTTCAAAATGTGTCATATGATCTACTACTCCCACCATCATTTCCAGACATGCTTAGATGGGAAACACAAAAATTTGATGACTTTTGTTCCATCCATCACTGAATTAGTATGATTTGAGCCTTGAATTATATTGAAAAAAACTTTATAATTCTTCATTTCTAATGAATAAGAAGAAATCAACTTGCTGTATTAATCGATTCAATGTCACAACCATCAACACACCACCATCAATTCATACCGATGTCCGCTATTTAATTTTGGATCATTGTGCTACGAAACGAAGGTGAAATGATTGTTTTTTCATAAACCATGAAAAAATGAAGAAGGTTAAAAACATGATGAATATTAAGGGGAGGAAAAGAACATGGATCAACCCATGAAATGAACCTTATACATTGTTAATTCTGGTATTTATCTATTCGGTAATTATGACCAATATAAAAAACAGTATAATAAAAATTCTAAACAAACTTTCATAACAAATCCTACATCATAATTCCATCCAGAAATATGCATAATCCATAAATCATTACATTCATAAATTGATTCAGGATCATTATAAGAATGATGAACTATGAAGAAAAAAATTTGAAATAGATTCAACCCTTTGAGTTTGGTCCAATCGTTGACAAAACAATTACATTTCTATTGTCGATGATATCCTACTACCCTACTGGCACAATGATATTGTATCCCCTCGATCTATCGTTAATGTTGAGAGAACATCCTTAGCCTTGTCCTAGGAGAAATCTAGTGTATTAGAGATGAAACTAGAATCCAAAAGAAATTCCTTAAAATAAAATGAGTAACCACATCAATATAATTTTTGTTATTAATTTTTTATTACAAATATATCAAAAAAAATAACATTCATGGATGACCCAGGCCTGTCAATGTTAGGCCATGCCTAGTGTAATTTCACTACTCTAAATGGAATGGTGCCCTCAGATTTTTGATCTGGTCACAAATTTATATGTCATTAAAATCTATATGAAGACCACTCATGCGTGATATTTAATATATTTTATATATTTCAGAAATTTCTTCTTGGATCCTCAGACCTCAAAATTGCACACATTTTTAGTTCGTAGTCTTGAATTAATATCATATAATATTAAAAATTAATACACATAAAATATGGGAAATTACATTCTCTCCAAATTGGGAATTTACATCCCTAAAAATGCAAAAAAAAATTCTATAAAAAACATGATTGTATTGTGCATGAATCTTAGCCTCCTACACCCTTTTTCTATCGTAGATATTCCTATGCTTCCACCGGGAACACAACAGGGGAAGTGATTTCTATATAAGGATCCTCTATTATTGATCCCAGATCTCCACTAGGTACAATGTAATGGTCACTCAATCTCCATTTTCCATCTCTCCCTAGCCATGATGTGTGTTGGGTCATGTATGTACCTCCTTAGTTGTGACATGTGGAATACATCATTTATCCTGTAAAACTATGAGAGTAGAGCATTGTGATAGACTGCCTCAGCAACTCTAAATAGTATTGGAAATGGTTCGGTAATCCATAGAGATATGTTGCCTCCCCAACCAAATGTATGAATCCCTCATCGAGGTGAGACTCAAAACCATACATTCTCTCCTTCCCTGAACTCCAATGGTATCTACCTTTTGTAATCAAATGTTATATTATGGCTCTGTTAAACCTCCATTCACTCCTAGATGATATGAACCTTCTCAGTAGTATCTCACACCAATTCTAGGCCCATGAGTGTTGACTCTCATTAGTCCATCATGAAGAGTTATGAAATAAAGGGTCTTTGACATAGAGTCTTGAATAGTGCCACACTAACGGTGGATTGGTAACTGATATTGTATAAAAGAACCACCTCGGGTAGGTGGTCCTCCCAACTATGACTGATGTCCATGATTCATTCCTGCAAAATGTCCTCCATAAATTGAATGGTCCTCATCATATTACCATCTATCTGGGGATAGAAAATTGTTCTCAATCATAATTGAGTTTCAAATGATTCCTCTAATCCCTTATAAAACATGGATGTGAAACAAGCACCATGATTATAAATTATAGTAAATCGGTGGTCCTCCCAGCTATGAATGATGTCCATGATGCATGCCCGCAATATGTCCTCTATAAATTGAATGGTCCTCGTCATATTACCATCCATCTGGGGATAGAACATTGTGCTCAATCATAATTGAGTTCCAAATGATTCTTTTAATCCCTTATAAAACTTGGATGTGAAACATGCACCATGATAAGAAATTATAGTAAATGGGCATCCATGGAGACTAACTATCATTTGAACATAAAACTGTCCCATAATCAATACTGAACTCTACTACTAGACAGGTAGGAAGTGGTATGACATGGTGAGTCGGTCGAAAATAACCATAATGGTATTGTGACCATTGGAAATTCTTGGTAAAACTAACCAGATGTCCATTGATATCACATAGAACTTTTAATCTGACACCTCAGGGGTTGATTCAATCCCAATAGAACCCGATTCTCACCCTTCACCTTCTGACACATAAGGCAATGTGAAGCTAACTTAACCACCACCTTCTTCACCCCCGAACACTAAAACTAATGTCGAAGGTCCTAGTTCTTCTTTTCACACCAGGGTGTACCTCCAAAAGGTATGTATTAAATACGATCAGAACCACATTGTTCAACACCAATGGTAAAACTATATATCATATGAAATGGTAGTTAAGCTCCCCGCCTTGTGAGTATCCATCAGCTATATGCCCTGTGGACATCATAGCATGTAGTGTCTCGTAGTCGGTATCCCAATATTGTGCTTACATGAATCACTATAATAGTAGATGGGTGTAATCCATCTACTGGAGGTATGATAATCCATCTCCATCCATGATGGATAATTGTAACGAGTCCACTTAATCTAATTACCCATTATGAAACTGTGAAGTAGATATTTTTCTAGAAGTATATACTACCACATTTCAATTCCTTGGAATATATAAAATATAAAAACCATATTCATTAAGGAACAATATCCATCTCTTATGTCTCATATTCATATCCTTTTGATAGAAGATATACTTGATCATCATGTGTTAGTATTGGATGATTAACTACTTCCCCAATAGATATTATCACCACTACTTTAACGTGATGACTACTGCTACCAAATCAATTATATGGGTCTCATGGTTCTCCTCATGTGGTCTCAACTAGAATAAACCATAGAAAATGGTAACTTTACTCTACATAAAGACACAACCATGTATGGTCCCATATGGATTGTAGAAGACTACGAAATCAACACCCTCCTTTAGCAATCTCAAGATCAGAGAGCTCATCAAAAAACATCCTCAAATGCTAAAAAGGAAAATGGTACATCTCTATCCATATGAAAAGAAATCCCCTTTCAGGTCAAACCTATAATAGGAGCCAATTCCTAGATAAATTACTTGTGAAAATCCAGTAATAGACAACCAGAAAAAGGATGCTCTATACCTATATCAGTTTTCTATGTGTATCCTGTGATAACACTACCTCGACCATGGTCGGGTCCTCTACCAGTCCATCCACTGAGATTACATGTCCTATACAGTGGACCACTTGAATTATGTACATGAACATTAAGAGAATCCCATAATGATGGTTCTCTCATAGTATGTCTAGAACCATTTATCAGTGTCTAATATTCTCCTCCTCAGATGTCGAGTAAACAAAGATATCATTGATGAAGACAACCATGAACTAGTCTAAGTAAGGCTGAATGATATGGTTCATGAGTCCCATGAAAAATGATGGGCCATTAATCTCAACAAATTTCATCACCATTTACATATAATGACCATAAAGGTATCTGAATGTTTTCATTGGTATATTTATATCTTCTACTCCTAGATGGTGATAACCTCCTCGAATTTCATCCTTCATGAACCATTGTTCCCCACTCAACTGATCAAATTGGTCAATGATCCTCGATGGTGGATACTTATTTTTAATGATCCATTGGTTTAATAGCTGTTAATCCACACAATATATCATGCTCTCATCTTCCTTCATAGAAAACAGAACTAGGACCCCATAGGGTGAAACACTGGTCTTGATGAAGCCCTTCAACTGCAAGTCCTCTAATTGTTCCCTTAGTTTGAGATTCTCTGTGGGAACCGTCTAATATCATGGTGAGGATATTGGTGCTATCATGGACAGTATGTCAATTCATATGTTGATATTCTAATGGGGAGATAAAACTGGAACATCTTCTGGAATGACTTCATCATACTCCGCCAATACTTATATGAACATAAAAGCTCATAAAATCTTCCCATTTGTGGGTATGGCTAGTATTCTCGTGATTGATCGACTAGACCTTCATGGGGATGATACCATCCACTACTTCCTAGGATTCAAAATCACCCTAAAATGAAAACCTCATCCCACCAATGTGGACCCAACAAACATTTTTCATAAAATAGTTTATCTAGACATGGACTAAAAAAAGCCAATCCTTACAGAAAATGTTTTTGTAATTACTCGATGCTTCCACCAAGTGGTTTCAACCAAATATCCCACCACTATGGGTTAGGTCACTCATCTGTACTGAGTGTGGGTTCATTGAGTCTCCTCTTATTGGTGTCATTAAGCATAAGGTTTTAGTCAACGGTTCTACCAAAATCTCATGGACTCATAAAAGGTAAGAGGTAGAAAAGAATGATCGGAACATTTGTCTATTATTTAAGACATATATGGATAAAAATACACACATGAAACATCATATCATTCATATTTTCCATTTGTCATACACATCATCCACATACATCTTCCCATGCCCTTGTCTTATAACTCCGTGAGCTTGGCGTGAACCTCCTAAGGGTGGTGGAGGTAATATGTACAAATTTATTCCACATCTTGTAGCTGTCCAATCTCCTCTGCAACATCCTCCTACTGGCCAATCTGCCTACTCCACTCATTTCCTCTTCCATGTTGATATATCCATTGTGCTCTTATTAGCATCTCGATGGGTTGGGAAATCTCAAATAGATCCCCCCTACCGTTGTATATGTATCATCACATCTCTCTATGAAAAAATGATCCAATATGATATCCCAATACCAAATATCCCATGTCTTGGTACCTCTTTTAATGTCACCCACGTCCATATTCTTATGTATTACATCATCTCCCCGCAACGGAGGTCTCTGCAAAAGTGTCCCTACTACAGACTGTCACTAACTGCATCCACTCAGCCAAAAATCTCTCGAACACAAAAGATATCTTCAACACTTTAATATATGTCGAAATCAATAAGGTTATAATAGTTTTCTCAATTGTCCCGATGTAGACCTCTATCAAAGGTCCGATCACTGATGAAATGATCCATGAGAATTTCCATAGAGTACATCGAGAGGTTGTTGAACCTATTTCAGTTTTCATCCTCCAAAATTCAACCATTCTTTAGATAGAGAAGCTCTGGTATATACACTACACTCGGTGTAACATGAGTGAAATAATCTTCAAAATGAATATTGAACTCTGTTTACGAATGTGTCGTCACATAGTGACTCTATACTGATAAACTTCACCATCAAATTGATAAACAAAGAAGAAGTCTCACTTATAGAATCACAATCAGGCCCTCTAGTGTTCTAATTCGATGAAAAAATTTTCTCACAACCTCACGAAATTTCCCAACCCCCTAAAAGTCATTCTTGTGTCAAGACCTGATGGGTTTATATCTCTAAAACTAATAGATTGTGCACAACCTGTACTCCTTGTCTGTCAGATATGTAGGTACTATGTGCTGCTCCACTGGTGGTGCTATAAATGGTGCACCACCTAGAGGAAACATATGGGAAATCAGTCCCTATATAGAAGCCTTGTCACTATATGATTCATCCTACTGATCAACATATTGTATACTAGATTGTATGTGTCTCAGATCCATCATGTAAAATAAAAATTTTTAACACGATCAATGTGTATATCTAGAGAGATTAATCAATAACTAAAATGAAATATAACCCATTTCTATATGATGAATGTATCATTATTTTCCCAGAAACCTATGTTCTCATGTACCAAGTAGAAAGTCAGGTTATCAGAGTCCTGGTGTATGGATACGTTAGTTGCCTACACCAACACTAGAGTCCCTGGCCTAAATGTTGATATCAAAACACTTAACAATGTTTCCCAAAACCAATTCCATATACTCCTAGTATAAATATAGAATCAACCACATCTGATACTACTACATCTTGACCCATCCCGATGGGTCCGTTGATGTAACTCCCCATGCTCACCTCCAATAGGTTATGGACTGGTGACTTGAACGAAGTAGGTATATCACAAACATGTGAGAAGTTTCTTAGGTACCTATATGCATGAACATGTATCCAATCCAGAAATTATGAGAATTAAAATTCCACTATGGAACAAAATTCATGCTTACCACTAAACACAAACAATAGGGTAAAATATGAAATTAAAGTACATGAAAGTATAATGGTTCATAATACAACCCAACAAAAAGAATAATTATAAAAAATAAATTGTCAAACGTATAAATAAATATGTATAGGGACTACTAATTAAATCTATATAAACACATCAACACATCTGAACACAAAATGCTATGTATGGTCTTGTTCATCCCAGAACTCCATCAAAAGGTCACCCATCTACATAATACACAAAATGTGTGGGATAATTCTATATAGTTGTGAGTTAAAAATACTAAGTTGGACACCATGAAACAATAAATAATTTCCCAAAGTAAAGGTTCTATCCACTCTAGACATTATATTCTTACAATAAATAGTGCACGAACATATCTCGATATACTAAAACCTTATCACATAGTCTAGAGTTAAGTCAAAAGTTCTGCATATGAACACTAGTAATTTTGATTAATGATTCCACAATGAAACTCATCTTAGAGCACATGATCTTAATTTTGATAGTACTGATGAAGTCCTACCTGGAATGACTATTCATCAACATCTTTCATGAGAGAGGTACACTAATCAATATAGAGAGATATATGAAAAAATCTATTTTGGAGTACTAAATCCTTGAGTGTGGTATATAATAATAAATAGATGAGTATCACTACTAGGGATAGAGTGTGATTCCACAAATCTTTTGGATTCACTTTCAATGAATATGATTCATGCCCATTTGGATTGGTTGAATGGATACCATGATTGTACATATGGAAAAAGAATGGATAGAGGATCCTGATACTGGCCTCTTAGAGGGGATTCCAATAACACTGTCTAGAATGACATGTTTAAGGGATCATACTTCTATGAAATTGAAATGATACAAACAGTCCTATAAGGGAATTAGTAAGGGAACCACCCTTAACAAAACATGTTTGAGATATAGTGGAAATGTTATTCAAGCCATTTTAAGGGGTAAACAGTGTGTACTAGTGTCACATGTTGTGTTCCATGACCCTGGAAACAACCTATGTTCAATGGACCATTTCATCCGAACATGTCATGTAGAAGAGGTATACACAACATCTTGAAAGAATCACACACCGTGTCCTACTTTCTGGGGTCCACCCATGTTCTACATCCATGTGGCGGTACATGGTTTTAACCAGTTACCCCCATCATGTGTACCGGTACAAGTGGTAACCTGTGTATCTAGTCTGGGTCTGGCTATTTAGTGGGGTACATGTTGTTTAGGAAAGCTACGTACTCCACCCCATGTCCTTTTAACTCCTGAGATACATTTAGAGTCTACCAGAGGGGCCCACATTCTGTTTGATTGGGGAAGGAAAACATGTGACACATTACTGCATGTTGAAACCCTATACTATGATATGTGGTGACACACGCCATGTAGTCTAGACTACATGTTGTGTTCGGTGGAATTTTATAGGAACCCTGAATCCCACACTATCATCTCCTCCAATACACCCACCAACATTTCAGGCCACCCCCTATTTGTAAATATTGAGAATCTACGGTCATGTTATCTTACCATCATCGAATCAATACAATTCATTCATTGAATCAACTCATAAAATATGATCATTTTTGTTTTTTGTTTAAGATGAATAAAAACAATTCAAAACCCATTGTCATTCTATCCACTACTAAAACCTTATTTCCACCTCTATCAATTCATTCTCAAGTTTGATTATTATTTTTGTGTCATTTAACCGTGAAGTGAAGGAACAATGATCATTTGATCGTAATCCATGAAGAACACATTGAACATGATGAATTTCGTAGAAGAAAAAGTACTTAGGGAAGTCAAACGATTGGAGCTCGACCATTTTTTATTACATAATTAATATAATCCATAATAATGATCAATATGTCAATGTATTATAATAAAATATCTAAACAAACCAGTATAATAATTGATTCTACATATCTTCTTCCAGCAATACACATGATCCATGAATCAATCAGTTTATCAATTGCATCACATTTATCTTCAGAATAATTAAGTGGAATGAAATAAAAATATAACCCATGCACAACCTCTAGTTTGGATAAATAATTTTGGAGAATTATTATGTTTCCTTCATCAATGATATCCTCCAACTCCGCTACTGCAATGATCCACGACATACCCGATCTTTTGTCGTTGTCGAAAGAACATCCTTCGACTTGCCTTAGGGGAATTTTAGGGTTATAGGGATGTCTCTCGATTCTAGAAATTCAATAATAAATTTAAAACGTGTCATTCTATTGAATTAAAATACTTTTATTAAAAATTTCATTACCGATATGTCCAAAAACATTCATTCACGATGATGTCATTCTAGTTGATGTTTGGTATAACCTGGGGTAATGTCGGTTTTCTAAATGCAATAGTGCCCTCAAATTTAGGATCTGGGAATCCATTCAGATTTTATACCATGTTTTTAGTAAAAATAATCATAAAAAATATTGGATATATTTAATATATTTAATATATTTGAAACATTTATTCCAAAAAACCCAGGCCTCGAAATACCAAGATGTCTTATGAACTGGTCTCAAATTAACACCATATAATATTTAAATATAATACACTAAAAATTATGATACATTTCAAACAGAATAAGAGAAAACAGTTTCATTTTTATTTATGTGAAATGTATTTTAAAATAAGATATCAATTTTAAATTAAAAATAAACACATCGAGAAATTTTAGGCACGTCAGGTTTCTTATTAATAAGTGTTTCATTTATACACATTCCAATTGTGTTATGGATCATTTTCCAAATGTATCCAAAAGTGATTGTATTTAATTTGTTTTATGCATTTGACATGTGTTATCACCTAAAATGAAAATTTCAACGAAAAAAACATATTGTGTCATTATGGTCACAACATGTGAAAAAATCATTTTTTTATCAATTTCTTCACGTCACAACTGACTTGATGATCATTTTCCTAAATTATCTCGAAATAATGAAGGTTATATTTCTATTTTAATTGTATAAAACATTTATTTAACTAAAATTTCATTGTTTAATAGAAAACAAACATTCAAAATTTACATGTGTATCATATTTCAAATTTATCAAGATAATACAATCATGTTTTCATGATTTTTAGTGACTGGAATGCACTTTATACTAAAATTTATTTTTAAAAATGAATGCAACCATCTTTGAGTTGTTCTAGTCAAATTTTATATTAGATTGAGGTATATTTTGTACTATATTTCATGACAGTATTATTGATCATTTTCCTAAATTATAAAAATATTCTCAATGTATTTTCTCATTTTTGTGTATATAAATTATCCTTTTATCAAAAAATTCAATTTTATCTGGAAACAAATATTTCAGGCCATACTAGGAATACTATGTATCACATTGTGGTAATGATGATCCGTACTCATCAAAAATGACTTACAGATTTTTGATATAAATTATAGATTCATTTCTAATTTTACTTCTTGTTTTTATGATGGAGACGGTTTTTCTGAACTAAATATCATCATTTATTTAAAAACACATAATTTGATTAATATTTTCCACACCATGATGTTTATTAACATTCAGTATATACCTATAATCCATTGTTAACTAAGGGTAATTTATTTATGGTATCATGATAATCCATGTGTGTTTTATTAGTTTTTAGTTAATGAAAATTTTTAATTAAAATGGTAATTTTAAACTCAATAGTTAATGTTTATAACATACAAGTCACATCTTGTGTCCAATTAATGTTCGCATAAATCCAATATTATAAAATTCTATTATCTATAAATTTTTTAATGTACCATGATAATCGAATCACATAGTCACAATTATCTAAGAGTGAATAACATTTCAAACTAATCTGAAAATTTTATATTAAAACTATACAATTTTCATTATATATGGCATAATCTATGTCTAAATTAGGTGTTGTTCACACGTATAGATTAAAAATGAATTGTGGATTATTTTTTCAATGTATCAAAATAAAATGAATTTTTTTTATCTATTTTGTTTATTTTAAAAATATTTTCCCCTAAAATTTCATTTTTAAATATAAAAACATACAACGAGTAATACCTAACACACCATTTGGTATATTTAAATGTGTTTGATTCCAAAATAATAAATATGAAATATAGATTGTTGACTAATGTATGAAAAAAAATTGAATGTTTTTTCTCAGTTCTTAGTATTACATATAACTTGTTAACAATAGTGTGATATTAAAATTAAGAAAATGAACCTAATGTCATACTGGTCACCCCATGTGTTTGACTGATATGGGACAAATTCCTAAAAATAATAAGGTGATATTGATCAATTTGTTATGTATGAAGTTAATCTGATCATTTTTTTATTTTATTTTTGTGAATAAAAAACATTTTTAACTAAAATGTAATAGTTATGCAAAAAACATACACCTATGATGTAGTGATCACAGAATGTGTCAGAGTCACATGAAGATGAATCCGTTAAATCTGATATGAATTATAGATTTTTGTTTCAATATAAGAAAATATGAGTGAATTTTATCAATTTTTAGATATTGACATATGTATTTCTCTAAAATAAGAATTTCAAACACAAATCACACATTTTGAGTCATACAGGTCATACTGTTTATCAGATTAAGGCGTGGGAGAATAAAATAAATAATAATTAACATATGAATGGTTTTATGAAATTAAAAATACAATCATAATTGGTTTTTCAATATTGGGAAATTCACATATATTTTTAACTAAAATTTTATTTTTAAATAGAAATAGAAGCTTTGAGTCTTTTCATTCATAATTTGGGTCATATTGTTGGTAGGTTGATTCATTCACATCAAAAATGATGTATGGAATTTTTTCCTGATGTATTAAAACAATATAAATTTCTTTTCTTGGTTTTTAGTATTTCTCTCATATGTTTAAATATAATAAAAATTTAAATTTCAAACATCTTCTTTGAGTCTTAAAAGTCATATAGTTTTTTATATTGACGTGAGATTGATTCAAATATGTAAAAAATGAATTATGGATTTTTTTAAATTATCATGATCATCAAATAGTGTTTTATATAGAAAAAGATATAATTTTGTTTAATTAGTTTTCATTTTATAACTATAACCATATTATTAAGGTCATATCAATCACACCATGTATAATATTGTTGAATTAATGATTCATATAAACCAAAAATTACTTATGGATTATTTTTCTAAAGTATCATTACAATAGGAATGTTTTATATCAATTTTGGAATATGTCACAAATCATTTTAACTAAAATTTAAATTTATGATTAAAACAAACACATAAAGAAATTTAAAATCTAAAAAACTCTTATGATCAAAAAAATATCAAATAAATAATATATAACACAATGAATAGAATATATATTACATGAGTGCATCATTCATATTGAATAATTTTTTGATATTTCTGTTATAATCATTGTGGGATTATAATAAAGATTATATTGGTAGAAGGGATACAATTTATTTAATATGTAATTTCACGATAATATTTGTAAAAATTAATCAAATTAGTGTAATATATAATGATAAGGAAATTAAATTAATAAATTTGATAATATAATGGTTAAAAGAACCACATAATTATAATAAAGTCACCACATCATGATTCCATCCTATATCCTAACACCTTCTATTCATCCAATAGATATCTAAAAAATTTATTCCCCTTTGTAATTTGTAGAGATTCTAAAAGGATTGTAGTATTGGGAAAAAATTTATTAATGTTTTATATTTAAATATTTAAATTGAAGTTGTAATTAACATCCAAAATACCCCATTTGGGATGTTGTTTTATTATAGAAGTAATGTGAATAATAATCAGTGAAAATTATTATTTAATTTGTTTTCTATAAAAAATGAATACTATTTATCATTAATTAAAAAAGTATATAAGTAATTAAAAATAATATGAATATACAACTCATGTATACTATTACAAATGGGACTCCTAAATATATATCTTTGACTATTTCATCAATATTATCAACACAATGATGTTCTGTAACGGAACCTCGATGCATATTTTCTGAAAAATTAATGATGGTCGTATCACCATCTATGAATATTGTATACCTAGTAAATTTTAATGTTACTAAACTATGATTTTTAAAGGATTTGTTAATTTATTTTCTAAAGGTATTTGTTATTTATTGGTTGATGCTTTAAATTATATTGACATTACCATTCTGTTCTCTATCATTTTCTCTATCTGCAATAATATTCCATAATTGAGACTTTTTAATTAAATTATAATTTTTATTTCGAATTAAATAAATTTTAACAGATTTAATCCTTGTAGAAAATATTTCAAACAATATTAAATAAACCTAAATTTTATGTTCCATAATCATGTTCAATCATGTAAACATATACATCATCGAATGGAATGGTTCGATTGGAACATGGCTCATTATCTTAATGATTCCCCACTATCACATGAATTTTTGGTTGTTATTTATTTTCTATAATATTTCCTTCAACATTTCGCATTAAAACCAAAACAAAATGGTGTTTTTCAGATGATGATACATATAAATCATAAAAATTTTCACTATAATGAATATTAGAACAAAAATAGTATAAATGTCTAACTAATTCACATCTCAGTAAAATAGTTTAAAAACAAATATTCTATGCTTTGGAAAACCATTGTGGTGTATGTTTCACCTATAATTTGTGGGTGTTATGAAATTAATTTTATTTTTTCATATATATATTTAGAATTTTTTATGGATTATATGTGAAGATAGGCACTATTATGGAGTGAAATATCAATGCCTAGTGTTCCTACAATTTATTTTTGAAGAATAATAAATATTTTCAAAAATTACATGTGATTACTTTGACTAAAATAGACGAATAAATCATAAATGGACTCTAGATCAGAAATATAATTCCTTTGTTGATTTCAATGTGTGGTTTTCCCCGAAGGCACCACTAAACCATGGAGGGTGTTAGTCATTTGGGTTTAATGGATCTGAAAGAGGATTATTATATGAATAAACGTATTTAATTATTTTATTTCATTTATTCAACATGACCTAGAATTGAATAAAAATATGTTGTTATGACCAATTTTTAGTTTTTTTTATATTACCCAACAAATTTATTGAGAAAATTGTAGGTGAACATTATTAGAAGATGATATCATATTGGATAGGGATCGAGGATCATTGGACCATTGTAATTAAATTATAAATATTATAATAAAAATGAGGATTTATTCATTGTTAGTGATAGATCCGTCTCTAGGTTTGATTTTTTATTTTATTTTATTTCATCAAATTCTTTTATGTTGATAAAAAATTGATCATTTAAATTATCAATATTATAGTCATTCATCAAAGGCATATTTATTTGCGATGGATTTATTATTATCATTGATTATTTTCTTCTTTATTTGTATTGTTTATTTGACGACTGATTGAGGTAAAATTAACCAGGGATGAGGTTCATTCTGCATATATTTTGGATTATGATTACCCACCCACATTATTTTTCCTATTCATTATTGATACTTTCAATGTTCAATGTTAAAATGAATTCATTGTATTTCATTAAGGAATTATGATTTTTTGATGAAATAGATAATTTTCATGGGTTTGTTTCCCCATAAATGATGGAATCTGGGTTTGAAAATGGGTATACATGAATTTTTGTGTACTATTACATGGTCAAGAGTACATGGGATTGGACATGACATCTACATGAACAAAGAAATTGTAACTGGGCCATGATACAAGGGTATAATTGGTGCCAAAGGAACAAGCTATGTACTAATTCAAGGAAGGATTATAACCATTATCCTCTTTAACATAGACATTTTTTACAGGTTATGATCCCTTGATCCATCCACTAAGGGTCTTGTATATATTTGCATACATGTAATAGGATAGTGATCTCTTTTTTGGAACATCTATTTATGGTAATGATGTTGTAATCCATCTATGAGCTTTGAAGATAATGATCCTCTATCATAATTATTTCCCTAGGTGGGGATCCTAATATCCTGGTTTCTAACACTAAAACAGAATATATACCCTACTTAAGAGGTAAAATCATATTGGGTTGTTGGTATATTCCTTGATTTTGGGTGTGATCCCTATATGTATATTTTTTCATCATACTTTTTGCATTTAATTCTTATGGTGAGTCCTGATGAGCCTGAATTATCATATAAACCCCATATGTTCGATCTAACTTATGGAGTTTATTGTCAGATATGTGTGTCATATGTAACATTCAATAAATAATCACATTCTAGAAGTACATTTATAATTTTACATGATATAGTGTGTCTAATTTGAGTATATTAGGATATTCATGAAGTATATGTTGTTTATATATCCATTTTTGTAGCTAACAAATATTCATGATACAATATTATTTGTGATTTTGGGTTTCTTACTAGATGCGTGTATACTCACATCTTCAAGGGTTCTTCCCTCAAATTTTTGTGTCTTGTGAAGAAGATCAACCTTTTAATGTATTATTATATGTATGATGACTATGTGAAACTTAGTAATTTATATAAAATGGTGTGAGCTCCAAATGACGAGTTTCTAGAATTCAATTTTCTATGTGGTTTTACTTTTTTCACATTCTTTAGGTGGGATCATATTTTATAATTTCATTCACATTCATGGTTATTGTACTCTGATGGGTTTTTAGATGTATTATTTCATGGTTGAAGGTTATTTGCATTTCATAATTGAATGATCATAGAGATGTGTGCCTTTGTACACGTACAGTTGGCTAATTCATCCGTTATGTGTGATATTCCACCACGGTGATGGTCACTAACCCCTATATTATTGGAGGATCTCTAAGAATAGATGATGTTTTTCCCCAATTTGGTTGGGCCATGATATAGTATTATTAATGCATTATGTAATAACATATAAATATAGTCTATGAGGTTGTTATGGGACACATACGGTTTGTATTTGAAATATAAATTCTTGGATAGGACTCTAGTGTTGGTGTGGCGGCAAATGTATCCATACACCATGACATGGATAACCATTCATTTAATATACTGAATATAGAAATTGTTTTTATGAAATAATTACTAAATTAATCATATAGTAACAAAATGTGGCTTTCATGAACATATTTAGTTTTCTCTCCAGATATACTCATTGAAAGTGGTACATATTTACTAATGAATAATTCCTCTATGACATTTTCCGTAGTAGATTTAGTTATATGATCAAATGTACGACCCCCTTAGTGATGATTCATTGATATCATTGCCTATTTTAGAGGTGATACCTCTAGGGGGTGTACTAATATTACCAAAACTTTTCAAGTAGTATAATGAACCAGATGTACCATTAGATGAGGTGTGTAGGATGATAATTATTTCAAATTTTCAGAATCGATGACCCATTATGTATTAATTAAATCTTGGCCTATATTATTTTTATGACTTTCATCAGGCCATGACATGAGTCATATGATGTTGTGACCCTTTCCGGGATAGAGTTATAGATCCTTGTCAAAGATGATTTTTCTCTATCTACATTGAGGGATGTGGGTATCCATAATATATTACATCATCATCTGGGTAATATAGTTGTTGATGAGTATTAATCAATGTTAACCAACCTCACATAGTACATTACAGATATGGTGTATCATTGGTTCATTAAGGATAAGAACTTTTATAAATTTCCTCACAAATACATATGATCTAGCATGATGAATATTTTCATCCTACCTATAATGGGGTCAAAGAGAGTACATTATTGGTCATGTTATTCCAAGGTGAGCTAACACAGATATCTGGTTCAGGTAGTGTGCACACATGAGGTGATACTTGGGCAGTAAGAATCCATTAATAGACACATGTAGCTGGACATTTGAGAAATTTTAGGTGAAGATCCCATGATAGTGGGAAAATGTATCAAGGATCAAATATTATATTTAGTCATTCTAGATAGATTGGATTCTACTCTTGTGATATTTGATTAAATATTGCATGAAACTATCTGACATGATGTGTGAATGATAATGGGATAATGGAATGATTCCTAGGATATGTTAGTAGTAAGATAAGGAATGTGAAATTGTTGAAATACATGGTATTGTATTTGGTAGATCAAAAAGTGGTGGTCGATAATATGAAATGATACTACCACCACACCTAGGTGGTCCTCAGTAGGCTTAGAGAGATAGTTGTTAGGGGAGAGGGAAGCTAAAAGAATTCGAGGGTTATGAACAAGGGGCTCCAAGTATGACCAGAATTACAATCTATATCTTTTCAAACTAGGCTATATTACTGATTGACATTGGTGTGATTCATTATTTTTCTACTAATATATTTTGAGACATTGATATTCTGGTTGATCCCTTGGCTTGAACCATACAATTATAGAATCCATCTTGTGGTGACTCAATGAATACAAACTTTTATCAACATTATGAACTAACTCATGGATTTGAGATTTTTTTTGAGGTCTCATTGTAGAAGTGAGAAGGCCATATGAAATCATCAGTGTAATAGACAAGTTATCTTCAGTTCATGCCCAGATATACTGATTTGTAAAGGAAATATTGTGTGCCTATTATTATGCGATGCAGTTTTCCATTATGGGTGAAAATGAATCCCATATAGGTTATGAAAGACTCAATCCATGTGAGATTATATTAAATAAAAAACCTATTAGTTACATGACTCTTACTATAGTTTATGGTATGAGTTCTCAATTCCAAGCTATGTTGGTGGAGTAAAAAGACATCATTCTTGATGATGTTTGAAAATTGCCTCCCTAGTTAGAGGTAGATTTCTTCATTTATCTACAACCTCAGACCCAACTGTTATTTATTCCATCATATAGGATGGCTCCTAAGGAGCTACTTGTTTTTTATGTGTAGTTATGGGACATGTAGAATAATGGATTTGTGAGTTCCATTGTTTCACCCAGGGAAAACCTAGTATTGTTCACCGTGATGAATGATATGAGATTAATGTTGTTTGTGGATTAAAGTCACCTAAATATAGGGAACATAAAAAATATATATTCACTACTAATTATTGATGACCTATTCGATTAGTTATGTGGGGCTAAATGGTAATCAGAGTCTATCTAAATATCAGGTTTTATCAGTTATGAGTACGAGATGAGGTTATGTAGAATAAGATGTTATAATGTTATTATGGTAATTCTGATTACATAGTAATGGCCTTTTGAGTAATTAAGTCCCCAACAGTGTTAATGAGACTAATGAAATAAAATTTTCATCCTTCCTTAGACAATTTTTTGTTTTTTCATCTATCATATCCTACTGAACATGGCATCTTGGGAGGAGCCCATGTGACACTTGAGGAATATTCTAGATGTAATCTTAGAGAACCATCTTTATTGGAATATCTCAAAATTCATATTATAGATTCATGAGGTCCATATTCATGGTCATTTTGTCTCAATAAAAAGTGTAGAAGTGTACCTAGTATTGGTTGAGGTAGTATTTTTCCTGGGATCCACCAAATATAGTGACATGGTGTGTATATTCGTTGGGTTGGCTTGCTACAATCAAATATTTCTACACAATTTATCTAGTATATAATCTTACATTATATCATTAAACAAAATGGGGATTTATTTCATGTTGATAGAGAGGTTCTAGACTGGTTTCTTTGTTTTAGGGAATACATTGATGTGCTCTCCCATTTTTGAAATTTCTTAATGTGCAATAAGATTATGTAGTATTCTATGATGAATCGGGGACCATCTGTGGATGTGTTCAAATTTTGAGGGAGATGATGTTTACATATGGATCAATTATTTTTAGACCACATGGAAAAAACCACAATATACATTATATTGTGCTATATAACATAGTCTTGACACTAAAAATGTGGTGGCACTACCTGATAAGTGAGGACTTTATAATCTATTCTAACCATAAGAGTTTCAAATATATATAATCTTATAAAGATCATAATATGAGAAATAGGAAATCATTAATCTTCATCTAAGACTATGACTTCATGATTTTATATACTCTTGGAAAAGGTAACTTAGTATCATATTCACAAAGCGGGACATATTTTTCATAGTAGTTGTGTGCGAGATCAAACTAGTTGGGATCATTATATTAATCCACTATGCATGGGGATGGATTATAATACATAAATAATTGGTTTTTACCCGTCCTATATTTCTTAAATTCATGGATTTACTTATTATGGATATCAATTGTGAGACTCTATATTCCATGATGTACACTGTAAATTCTCTAGATGGATTTTCTCTAGGTGGGGAGAATTTAATTCTTTATACAGCATAGATGACGGTATTACTGAAGTTTCAGAAAGAGGTTTTAATGATGTTTACTAAATTACACATGTCATAACATCCAAGAGTAGAAAACATGTTCAAGTGCATCAAATATATGTTTAGATTTCCAGTGATAAAGAATCAATTTTTAATGTATGTCTCTTGATGCCTTCCATGTCTACATGTTATGGCCGAGCACCAGGTTCCAGGGGCTTTAAATCAAATCCTTGAGGTGATAGAGTGGAAGTGGGATGGGATCTGCCTAAAATTTATTTTGGGGATACCATGTATGTCCATGGGACATGGTTCTATCTTGATGATCATAAATCAACTCACCAATTTGTCCCATATCGAATTTATTCAAGAGAAATCATAATTATAGTGATTTGGATGACTCTACAAGAAACATATAGTATGAGTACATGGATTTCCAATGATGATCATTTATTATCATGAATCTTGCCTCATATATTAATTAATTAAATGATTGTAGCAGTATTGTGGGACTCATTTTTGACATAGAACAACGTTTGACCCCAAGAATGACAGCTAGACCGAGAAAAACAATCTGGTATTGGAGGGAATATTGTGTGATTCATGATAGATATTTCCAATAGTTGTATTGTTTAAATAAAATTGGTGTTGTTTCTATAAAAAACCACCATTCTACCATATGTATGTCACCATTTGATTCCATTTATGGGTGACCTTCTAGGTCACCACTATGATATATCGGATGTGGGGGGCTTGTAATTGTGATCCCAATGATTTTGTGAGCCATTATAGAGATGGTGTGGATCATATAGTGGATGTTGAGAAATACAAAATGATATCAAATTTTTTATGTACTGTGCTTATTGAGGATTTTGGTGTTCCATTAAGGCGACCATGTGTTATTTTGTGTCTCACCTCAATATGGGTTGTGCTGATTTGGAAAGGAAGCAACCTATCTCCATGATTCATTGTCCTTTTCCCAATACAACAATGTGTTGGTGAGGTGTTGTACAATATAACTCTACCACCATAGAAACACCCATTAACCATAAACATTCATGTGTTTCAGAAAAGGAGGAATGTTCATGACCCATCACAAATTATCGATTAGGGATAACTATGCTTCAATGATTGAGATAACTTTTCTAAGTACTCAGTAGACATTGAGGATCAGTTTGTGATGTTCTTTTGTAGTGAAGATATTACATTAGTGTATGTCTGGTTTCCACTCACGAATGTTTAGGATAGTTATATAGTGATAGGGATCTAGATGAATCCTCAAGATCATTACACTATCATAATTCAAGGATCCCACCAAGCAAAATGGAATGGATCAATTCATCATCAACAATAGATCCATATAATGGTAGGATTTTTCATTTATGTACATTCATACCATTATATTATTTTTTTGGCACATGTAAATTATATGAATAATAATTTATTCATTCATTTATGGTAGATTTATTATCAATTGATTTATTTTGTTCATTAGTTATATCTTTATTCGTTTAATTGATTCGATAATAATGGATTGAGGGTAATTGACCAATGTCTGAGTTATGTTAATCACATCTAATAGTTTATGGATACCCATGTCTAATCAAACATTCATCATTTTTATTTTCGTTATATAATTACTTAATGAATACTAGTTAATTCCCCATTGAATGACTAATTTTCCGTGAAAATTTACATTACTTCATGTGTGGTTTTATATCGAGGGTGTAATCAAGGATTGATGATTATGGATGATGATAAGAGGTTGATAGATATTTTTTATAAGTTACCCTTCATAGATATTCTATATCACAAAAATGGATGACATTCGTGGACTTTTAAAATTTTATTATAATCCCAAAATCATGATCTATGATTAAAGGAAGGTCAATTGAACATAAAATCATGATTTTTACCAATGATAGTGGTAGCAGATATGTGAATGAAAATGGGGAAGTGGTTCCATCATGAAATATAAATACATGTTTTCAGGACATTTAATATAGAATTTAATTTTCTATGGGACACCCTATATTGATTTAGGGTTTCCATAAAAACAATAATATCAAAAAGTGTTCCATAGATTTCACATGGTGTATGATCCATACCGGGTGGCTCAACATGTAGAGACCCAAAGCTTGACATACATGGACATTAAATTAATTTTTCATATTACATAATACATTGCAAAAATAAACACCAAAGGACTATAATAGTTTAGTGTCTTTGGAAACTCGGAATATAATCTTCTAATCTTGGTGAAAGATCTTCAACATCTATAATAAAGATCTTCCCCCTTTTTTTCATACCTAAAACCTGTATTAATATCTTGGGGAAAAGAAAACATAAAAAGGGTGAGGTAAAATTCTCAGTAAGGGTAAGCATGGAGAAAATAAAACAAACCATATACATTTGAACATAGAAACATGAACATAATGTTTAAACATCGAAATATTGAGCAATAACCTAAAACATGGCAGTACATATGGCATAGATCATAAAGAAACATTAATAATGATAAAATAGCATGGTAATAAAACATGTTATTATTTCCATAGTAGCCAAGGAATTACTGCCAAGACCATCTTAGTGGACAAAGTCCGTTTCTGAATCGAGTTCACTCCTCATTCCAGTCCTGTATTACTAAACTGGTTTAACATGCCATTCCATCCATGTCTATCTCATGAGATATAAATCATTACCCAATGCATTGGAGGGAGATATAGGTCTCACCCATCCCATAATGAAACCATTCTTATGTGTGACACAAAATCATAAATTATACATCAAAGCATAACCATGTCATAAAAATGGGATTCTTAAACATCATTCCATCATAAGATAATCCATATAAGATAAAAGGACATCATAAAATTAATTCCATCATAAAACAATAAAATCAATGTAAAAAAATAGTGATAGAAACAGAACCCTATTTTATCTTAGATGGAAAATAAATTTGATTAAACACATGAACTCCATTGTTGAGGAAAATATCCTTTCTACATCAAAAGCATTTTATCCTTTCTTAACATGTCCTAATATTTATAAAATAAAATAAGTTGACTAAAAATAAACTTGAAAACTCGTAATGGAATATTCTTGAAAATTATGTTCTAAAAATCCATTCATGCCATATAAGTTTAAAAAACATTCTGCTTGTACTTTGGCCGGAAAAGTCAAAAAGTACCTCATACTAAAAATGACAAAAGATTCCTTTCATATCATTTTAGTAAAAACTCACCGAAGGGTAAAATTGGATTAAAAAATTGTAGTAGGAATGAAATAATATTACATATTTAGGAAACATGGATGTGGATGCTAAATATTTCCCAATAATTCGTGAAGTATAAAAAATATCGGATAAAAATGAGATTGCGAGATTTTCCCTTACCTTAGGTTTGATATGCTTCGTACGTATTCGAATCTCATTTATAATGATTTAAATAATTTAATTTACTTATTAAAGAATCATATTCATTGTTATGATATCATATATTGTTCCCTTATGACTTTATATTACCCGTTCTTTTGTAAATTCCATGTTAATGAGCATTTTGGGTAAAATCGTTTCATTTGTCATCCGTGTTTTGACTTGTAATTATTAATATGATTACATAGATCATTATTACTTAATTAATTATATATAACATGATTTATATATAATATATATTCAGAATATACATATATATAATATATCGATAAATGGAAATAAATACACCGTTCATGGAGACGGTAGGACATACGTACGCATGAATGATGTTTTCGTTTCCTAATTGAATTGAATTGAATTAAGTCTATGTCATACATATATATATCCATAAATACATTAGAATTATTATGTAATATATTTCCTGATTACTTATTATATATACTTTATAATCATTCTTGATTTGTTAACATGGAAAATGAATCTCATCGCATCGTGGAGACGGTAATCCGTACGTACGCACGAGCGATGATATCATTCCCATATTTATTGAATGGAATTGGAGTGAATGATATAATATCATAGAATAATTATGATGTTATAATAATAATATTTAGTTATTCTTTACACCATTATACCCATCCAAGTAAGGTGGTGGTGGAAAAATAGATTACACCACGACATGGAGACGGTATTCTGTACGTAGGCACGCGCGGTGATTTTATCTTCCGTATGATAGATAAAAGGTGAAATTAGGTTGTTTGATATTTATAATAACATATCATTATATTAGGGACACTTATTTTATTACTTCATAATGAAAACACTAAATAAGATAAAGTATAAGAAGAAAGAAACTAGAATGAATCGGTAGAAGGTATTACCTCTTTCTCGAAGTGCCTCCTTTAAACTACCTCTTAGGGCACTAGAGTTGGTCTTTTGAGATGACCAGTACCTATATAAAGTTTATATGGAAGTGGGGAATTGAAATGGGCAGAGTTTGGCCAATCATCAAGGCTCAAAATTGTGTGAGGAGGAGAGGGAGGAGGTGCCCTTTTATAAGGGAGGAGATGGGCACCTTTGGAATTATAAGAAATATTAATTTATAATAAATTCCCACCCCACATAAAAACATCCAAAATGACTCAAATCATAAGAATAGATGAGATAGGATGGTAATCCCATCAAAAAATAAAATTTAGATATTTTTTTTAATTTATTTTTAACATTATCAATTTTATTTATCCTTATTTAATCTATTTAACTTTATTTGTGGTAATAAGTTTATAAATTTTTAATTGTTATAAATAATTACTTATGATTTATTAATTTTCTATAATTGGATAATATATGAAATTTTACACAATATAAATTTTAATTTATAATTTTTAAATATTTTTGTAAATTTTAAACAAGTTTATATTATGTTATTTTTATAAAATAACAATAGTGTCAGTTTTGACACTATTTATTTATTTGAATTTAAATAAAATCCTAATAGAAGAAATGTATTAAATAAAAGAATTAATAGATTTATAACATGTCATATTTGTCTATAAAATTAGTGGAGAACATTAAATAGTTCATATAATATTTATTTCAATATGTTTAAAACATTTTATTTGGTATATCTCTTAATAATATAATTACCACAACATTATTGTATAATTATTTAATATACATAATTGTTTCATAAAAATTTAAAATAAAATCTTATTATGACGATAAATATAATTACTTGAATAATAATATTATTACATTAATTTATCATCTTAAAATCACAACATTTCAATTGGTATATTTATTAAATTATGAAGGTGACATCTTTGACATCATTTAAAATTAAATAATATAAATTCCATAATCGGTTTAATAAGGCTCCAAATGGTCCAAAAATATACCCATGGATGCTTCGTTTATAGATATACTCGACCAATAATTTTTGGTCAAGTTTCTAGTCCTTTTGATTGGTATTATTATTTCAATAAAAACTATATTATTGATTTTTCACAAAATAAACAATTTATGCATCACTATTGTGTCACCATTAATGACATTTATTTAATCCCTAAAAATTATAAACAAATTTATATGATATATATAATATTATTATCCATCTATGGATTTTTATATCCGACATTTTATGATGTTTATCACTAAATTAAAATTATTACATTTACAAGATTTAAGAAAGTGACATGTTGTCACTTTCTTTGGTTTTATTAATAATTATATTATTACATGGTCAAAAGTCCATGAAATGAATCTAGTCCGACCCTTAGGTGATATGGGTAGACTTCTATTAATACAATAATATTTTATAATGTGTTATGGTATTTTTATAATCTTATTTTTACCCTTAATTACCAGATTTACCTTTAACTGTAGTAAAAAAATTACCATAGTTACTATTCATAATATCAAAAAAATAAAAGTAACCTATTAAAATAATTGGGACTCACTGAATTAAAATATGGAATCCATTTTTCAAAATTGAAAACCCATAAGTTGCAGTAATTAATATAAAATTAATCCCTTTGTTAAGAAAACGAGTTTTAAAAGTTAAAACACTGCAAAAGATTGAAATGATTTTACATATGAATTCAATGTAAAATCAATGGTAATGACAAAAATTATATTAAATGGTAAAAATGAATTCTATTTATACTTTAAAACAATTAATTATTATAATTTAACCATATAAATTATTGCAATGAAAATAGATGTTTTTAATTAAAATATAGTGTGTTTTTACTATTCATTAAAATATGAAAGTTATCAGAATAATATAAAAAATTAATCCAAAGTAAAATTTTAAATCCTGATACCAAAGAATAATTTTATTTTGTCATATTTAACTTATAAACATGTCAAAAACTAGATTTAATGTGGGTGTTCCATCAAAAGGCGGCAAAACTGCATTTTTTTTAAAAATAATTATTTTACCCGAAACATTTATTTTTTTCTCATAACATGATCTAGAAAATATGTATGATGTATAATAATGTTATAAAATTTAAAATTCAGTTATTATTATTCATAACGGATAGTTCCAAATAATATTATAATAATATATCATTGTTTAGTGAAACCCTGTATTGCGTACAACACATGCTATCGAGGAAAGTGGTGATTGCATGTAACGCAAACAAAGTCAGGGTTCCGTGTAGTGCAAGACTCATTTTTTCTTGAGTATAATAAAATCCAACCTTATTTCATTTGTACATTGAATAAATATGTATATATACACTCAATTTTGCATTGAATAACTACTATCAAACAAACTTGAAATTGTGTGTAACACAATCCAAGAATAGTGTTGCATATACTGGAAGCTAATATGGTGTTGCGTATAGCAAACGATAATCATTGTGTTGCATACAATAGAAGATATGAAAGAAATTAAAACAATATAGCTCATAAAATCTAAAGGTGTTACATTCTACCCCCCTTAAAATGATTTTTTCCCTTGAAATTGGTCGCGGTTACAAATGGTTTATTACATGAGAGTTTCGTTCAAAGAAACCCACATCGTAAAAAGGAATAATAAATATTCATTTTAAAAAGGGAAGTTAGAATCATAATGGTCACCCAAATTAACTCAGCACTGGGTTTCCATATAGGAAAATATAGGTGAAAATATGGATATGGAAGACAAATCTAACCATCATGTTTTGATGGAGAGTGGTAGAGAACATTGCTATGAAAAATACACCAATCACAAAGCCATAAATTTTTGATGATTTAAGGTACCATCTGATTCATCAGATATAAGGACACTAGGACAACATTTTTGGATTTCAAGATCATTTCACTAAAGTTGAATAATTTTAAATAGAATAAATACTTACTTTATTTCTATATAATCTCACCGTTGTTCTTACCTTGAACAATTTCCACTTCATCTCATAATGAAATGAAGTTGAATTTGCCTTCTGTGAAGTGTAAGCAGATCATGTGATAGAATGATAGGTCAATCCATCTGTCTCAAACATAAGGTTAGGAAAAGTTATATACATAAGTTCATCTATGGTGAGATTAATCATATATGGCTCTTAAAATGGACTTATAAATCATCTATCATATAGATAAATAAAATAAAACTTGTTTCTACTAACCAGGGAATTCCTTTAGGATAGTGGTAGGCGATGAAGGCATGTCACACTTCAGTTGTGGGTTCTATTCCCACAACCATGTCTGAAACGACGGGTTGTTGCCCGTCCTATGGGTTGTCCTTTTTCTAAAACTATACTATTATAACATTTCCAAAATAATATCGAAAAAATTTATATCCTTAAACAATACCTTAATCATGTATTATTTTGAAACATTAATTACCATAGAACCTTAGTGAAAACATGAGGGCTATCAAAAGATAAATCTTTCCACATACCAAATTACAAAAAATTCTATATACTCAACCCATGATATTACTTAGTCCATATATCAATCATGAGCTCATGAAGACTATTATACAATTTATTTTCTCTTTATCCCTTTATTATGTGCATATCATCTGCTTTCCAAATTATTTGAATCAATTTTCATGGTTACCGGTACCATTCAACATATACTTTCAATACGTTGGAAAAACAATAATGTAACAATCCGTAGATGGGTCTTTATTCCATAGTACCATTACGTATAAAACATAACTCCTGTTAAACATAAAACATTCCAATACATTTTTAAACCATTGACCAAGCTTCAAGTCTTCTTTCATCTCATATATCATTTTTAGTCTCCTCATCATCATCCACATAAATACTACCCATATGACCATGATGATTCTCTTCATGAGATTTTCCCTTAGGGCATTGGTTTGCATAATGCCCATACATTCCACATTTAAAACATCTAATTATTGTTGATGTCGTAGAAATAAAATTATCCTTCTCTATGGTGTAAACTGAACCTTTTCCTTTGAACTTACTATATTTGTGTCCTTCTTTTTTTCACCTAAATCATCTTCCAATTTCTTTTGAAACACTCTCCTTGATGCCTCTTCCCACATGGTTTATATGAGATAAATTGATCTTTCTTTCCTCTATGATCATCATGAAACTCCATATTTCTCTTATTAGCTGAGTCTGGAAGCTTACCAAAGTTGAGATTATTAATCATATTATGAGATTTGTGATTAGGCATAATAACGATATGTGGACCTCCAGATCCAATTTCATTTGGTTTATCAGGAATAATATCAATCCATTGCCCATAATATCCTCAATTATCATGAATATTCATGTTTCCATCCATTTTATAAAACCCAAAAAGAATAGTCTGAGAGGACAAAATCATAATAAAGGGGGATTTCATTCAATATCTAACATCTTAGGTTAAATTCGAAGATCGTTACCATAATTCTAGGACACTAAACTATACTTATACAAAACCTTAGGGACATCCCTAGACATACCTTTGAAATATATCTATGGATTTCACTAAAGTTTTCGCATCCTAGTTTCAAAAAGTTTACTAATCCTTTCCTCTGATACCAACTGTAGAGACCCAAAGCTTGACGTACATGGACATTACATTACTTTTTTGGAAAACTTATAAATAACAAAAATAGACACCAAAGGATGGTAATAATTTACTATATTTGGAAACTCTGAATATAATCTTCTAATCATGGTGAATGATTTTCAACAAATCCCATAATGATCTTCCCCCTTTTTTCTTACCTAAAAACTTTATTTATATCCTGGGGAAAAGAAAACATAAAAAGGGTGAGCTCAAATTATCAGTAAGTGTAAGAAATGAGAAAATAAAACAAACCATATACATTTTAACATCAAAACTTGAACATAATGTTTATACATCAAACTCTTTAGAAATGACATAAAACATGGAAGTATGTAAGGCATAGATCATAATGAAAAATTATGCATGATAAAATTGCATTGGAATAAAACATGTAATTGTGGTAACCATTAAACTCATGTTTTGATTTCTACAATATCCAAGTCATTGCTTCCATGACTATCATAGTGGACAAAGTCCCTTTCTGAATCGAGTTAACTCCTCATTCCAGTCCTATATTACTGAACTAGTTTAACTTGTCGTTATAGCCATGTTGATCTCATGAGATATAAATCGTTACCCGATGCATTGGAGGGATATATAGGTCCCACCCATCTCATAATGAAACCATTATTATGTGTGCCACAAAATCATAAATTATACATCATAGCATAACCCATGCAATAAAAATGGGATTCTTAAACATCATTACATCATAACATAATCTATATAAGATAAAAAGACATCATAAAATTAATTCCATCATAAAACAATAAAATAAATTTAAAAAATAGGGATAGAAACATAAGCCTCTTTTATCTTAAATGGAAAATAATTTTGATAAAACACTTGAACTCCATTCTTGAGGAAAATATCTTTTCTACTTCAAAAACAATGTTTCCTTCCATAACATGTCCTAAAATTTGTAAACTAAAATAATTAAATTATAAATAAACTTGAAAACATGTAAAGGAATCTTCTTGTAAATAATGTTCTAAAAATTCATTCGTGCCATATAATTTAAAAAAATATTATTCTCGTACTTTGGCAGGAAAAGACAAAAAGTACCTCGTACTAAAAATGACAAAAGATTCCTTTCATATCATTTACTAAAAACTCACCAAAGGATAAAATTGGATTTAAAAAATTGTTGGAGGCCATAAATAAAATTAACTATTGAGGAAACATGGATGTGGATGATAAATATTCCCCAGTAATTAGTGAAGTATAAACAATCTCGGATAAAAATGAGATTGGGAGATTTTCCCTTACATTAGGTCTGATATGCTTCATACGTATCCAAAACTCTTGTATAATAATTTAAATTATGTCATTGACTTATTAAAGAATCATATTCATTGTTATGATATCATATATTGTTCACTTATGACTTTATGTTACCCGTTCTTTGGTAAATTTCATGTTAAAGAGCATTTTAGTTAAATTCGTTTCATTTGTTGTCTGTGTTTTGACTTTTAATTACTCATATGATTACATAGATCATGATTACTTAATTAAGAATATATGACATTATTTATATATAATATATATTCAGAATATACATATATATAATATATCGATAAATGGAAATAAATACACTGTTCATGTAGACAATAGGCCGTACGTACGCATGAACGTTGTTTTCGTTTCCTTATTGAATTGAATGGAATTAAGTAGATGACATACATATATATATACATAAATAATGTATCATTATTATGTCACATATTTCATTATTACTTATTATATATACTTTATAATCATTCTTGAATTGTTAGCCTGGAAGATGAATCTCTTCGCATCGTGGAGATGGTAATCCGTATGTACGCACGAGCGATGATATCATTCCCATATTTATTGAATAGAATTGGAGTGAATGATATAATATCATAGAAATAGTATCATATTATAATAATCATATTTAGTTATTATTTACACCATTATTCCAATCCAAGTAAGGTGGTGGTGGAAAAACAGATTACACCACGGCGTGGAGATGGTATTCCGTACGTACGCATGCAGTGATTTCATCTTCTGTAGGATTGATAGAAGGTAAAAGGAGGTTGTCTCATATTTATAATAACATATCAGTATATGAGGGATTATTATGTTATTACTTCATAATGAAACCACTAAAAAAGAGGAAGTATAATAAGAAAGAAACTTGAATTAATCAGTAGAAGGTATTACCTCTTTTTCAAAGTACCTCCTTTGAACATCATCTTAATGCAATAGAGTTGGTCTTTTGATAATACCAGTACCTCTATAAGGTTTCCTAGAAAGTGGGGAAGGGAAATGGGATGAGTTTGGCCGAGCTTCATGGCTCAAAATTTTGTGAGGAGGAGAGGGTGGAGGTGCCCTTTTATAATGGAGGAGAGGGGCACCTTTGGAATTATAAGAAATATTAATTTATAATAATTTCCAACCAACATAAAATCATCCAAAACGACTCAGATCTGAATACAAGATGAGATAGGGTTGTAATATCATCAACCAATAAAATTTAGACATTTTTTGAATTTATTCTTAACATTAACAATTTGATTTATCCTTATTTAATCTATTTAATTTTATTTGTGGTAATAAGTTTCTAAATTTTAAATTGTTATAAATAATTAATCTTCTGTTGTTAATTGTCCATAATTGGATAATATATGACATTTTTGACCATATAAATTTTAATTTATATTTTTTAAATATGTTTGTAATTTTTAAACAATTTTATATTTTGTTATTTTTATAAAATAACAGTAGTGTCAATTTTAACATTATTCAATTATTTGAATTTAAATAAAATCCTCACAGAAGATATTTTCTAAAAAAAATCTTTAATAGATTCAAAACATTTAATATTTAAAATAAAATATTTTGACTAATATAAATATAATAAATTTTTTAATAATATTATTACATGAATTTATTATCTTAAAATCACAACATTTAAATTGTTATATTTATTAAATTACGAAGGTGACATATTTGACATCATTTAAAATTAAATAATATAAATGTCATAATCGTTTTTATAAGGCTTCAAATGGTCCAAAAATATTCCCTTGGATGATTAGGGTATAGATATACTCGACCAATAATGTTTGGTCACGTTTCTGGTCATTTGGATAGGTATTTGTATTTCAATAAAAACTATATTATTGATTTTTCACTAAATAAACAATTTCTGCATCACTATTGTGTCACCATTAATGAAAATTATTTAATCCTTAAAAACTCTACATAAACACATTTGATGTAGATAATTTTATTTTAATTATAGGGATTATTTATATCCGAAGTTTTAGGATTTTTATCACTAAATAAAAATTATTACACTTATAAGATATAAGAAAGTGACATGTTGTCACTTTCTTTGGTTTTAATAATAATTATATTATTTTATGGTCAAAAGTCGATGAAATGAATCTAGTCCGACCCTTAGGTGATATGGGTAGACTTTTATTCATCCATAAGATTTTATAAAGTGTTATGGTAGTTTTATAAAATTATTTTTACCCTAAATTACAGATTTACCTTTAACTGTAGTAAAAAAAATTACCGTTGTTACTATTCATAAAATCATAAAAATAAAAGTTTCTATGAAAATAATCTGTACCCACTGAATTCAAATATGGAATCCATTTTTCATAATTCAGAACACAGAAGTTGTAGTAATTAATTAAAAATTAATTCTATTGTTAAGAAAATGGGTTTTAAAAGTTAAAACATTGCAAAAGATTGAAATGATTTTACCTATGAATTCAACGTAAAATCAATGATAATGGAATAAATTATATTAAATGGTAATAAAATATTCTATTTATAATTTAAAACCATTAAATATTATAATTTAACCATATAAATTATTGTGATGAAATAAGTTGTTTTTAATTAAAATATAGTGTGTTTTTACTATTCATTAAAATATGAAAGTTATCAGAATTATATGAGAAATTTATCCAAGGTAAATTTTTATATCCTGATTCCAAATAATAATTTTATTTTTTCAAATTGATCTTATAAACATGTCAAAAAATATATTTAAAGTGGTTGCGCCATCAAAAGGCGGCAAAATTGCATTTTGCGAAGAATACTTATTTTACCCGAAAAATTCATTTTGTTCTCATAATGTGTTCTAGAAAATATGTAAGATGAATAATATTTTTATAAATGTAAATATTCTGTTAATAATTTTCATAATGGCTAGTTCATAATAATATTATAATAATATATCATTGTTTAGTGAAACTCGGTATTGTGTACAACACACGCTACTGAGGAAAGTTGTGATTGTATGTGATGCAAGCCAAGTCAGGGTTGTGTGTAGTGCTAGACTCTTATGTTGTTGCGTATAACAAAATATAACCATATTTCATTTATACATTAAATATATATGTATATATACACTCAATGTTGCGTTGAATAAATACTATCAAACGAACATGAAATTGTGTGTAACACAATCCAAAAATAGTGTTGCATATACTGCAAGCTAATATGGTGTTGGGTAGAGCGCATGATAATCTCAGTGTTGTGTAGAACAGAAGATATGAATGAAATTAAAAAGAATGTAGCTCATAAAATCTCGGGGTGTTATACAACATTTTCCTCAAAGGGTATATAGACACAACCAGGTGTACATGGGTGCAAACACTCCTTGTACTCAGACATATACATGGTAAGGAATGTAGTACATATTACAATAAATGTACACGAAAAAAGATATAAGTAAATGGGGTTATACATTTTGGGTACTCGGACAATGATATGGGCATGGTCCATGATACATTGGATGAATTGTTTTTTGAAGGGACATGCCTTGTACATATTGGATGATATATTGAAGACATTATACACAAAAAAATTGACATGTTTTGTTAGTGTATGTTCACATGATCCAATACCTAGGGTGGGTTTGGGAGTAATTCCCTATGAATAAGATCGTGATCACCGTAGATTAACAATAGTAGTATATAGAGTGTTTGGAATCCTTCTATGAGGGTCACGGTGAGATCCTCAATCAAAACATTTTACTAGGTCGGTTTCAAAGTATTTTCGTGACCAAAACTACATGGGGTGTGGTGATGTGTTGCTTGATGTCATACATTAGTGAAAGTAGTGATTGGTCTTTTGGTAGGTCTCACCAGCATGGTGATGTTTACGGAGGCATAAGGACATGACGTTTGAGTTGTTAGGTGTGTGACTCGAGGCAGGCGTGGGACTTGAGACTGACGTGGGGTGATGATGGTTTTTTCGTGAAAGTTTTTTGAAATTTAAATTTTTGGTCTGTTGTAGCATTTGAAATTTTGAAATGTGAACTTTTGAAATGTATGTTTTCCTGCTAACCATTAAACCAGCCTTTTGAAAATGGAAAATAAATTGATTGGGTTTCACGGTTCTACCTATCTAAAAATAGAAAATAAATTTATTGGGTTTCACGGTTCTACCCTTTTAAAAACGGAAAATAAATTGATTTGGTTTCATGGTTCTACCCATGGCATTGTGAGTGATCCCCATATATTTATTAATGTCTTCCAATATTCAACATGTATAGTAATGTAGATCCACGATCAGCTCAACATCTTAGATGGATTCTATATGTGTTATCTAACTCATGGAGTGTGTTCCTCTAGATGATATAAATATGGAACTGTAGATCTAGAATCGTTAGATGGAAGAAAATGGGTTATCCTACATGATACATTTTGACTATTATGATTATATCTAGATACTATTTTTATGTATGTTTTTTTACATATCCATAGGATTATATGACTACAATTCATGATGTTATACTTTAACATGATATTTTTATACAAAATAATTTATGGGCTTCAACCTCATTAAATTTTTCTTATAATTCTAACCCCCCATTTTAAAGATTCATTGAGTGACAAATAATATGTATAACTTGGTGATTCAGACAGACATAGGATTGTTTGTTCCTTTTAATTAAAATTCATCCCTTTAAAATAGTTTGTAATTTTTTTTCATTTGTTTCGTTGGGATTATATTTGGCCCTTACCTTCCATTACATAGTTTTCATATTTTGATGGTTTTAATTTAAATGTATGCATGTATGGTTATAAATTTTTTAAAATTTAAGAATGTTATCAAATATTAGAGGTATCAAAGTGTACATTTACATTAGGATCAGGACACCATTATTATTGATAAGAATACTCATTGTAAGTCACCATCCCAAATCCATTTCGATGTGTTCATTATATAGTCTCAGATTAGGCCAAATTTGTCTTGGTCATGATTGTTGTGATCTTCATGTAGTGGATGTTGTCACATTGTTTAATATCATTGATACCAATGCAAACCCATATTTTAATACACATTAATTTCTATGAAATTACATAATTGTACACATTAATACAAACCAAAAGATCTTGTGTTATATTTTCATTAGGAAATAAGTTACATAACGAAGAAAATGTCAATAAAATTATATTAAAAAATTATAAACTCCATAACATGTTCTAATATTCCATTGACCCATGAAAACTTTTGGATATTACCTATGGAAAATTGTGAGATATAAATAATATAATGGAAATTAAAAATTTAAAATCATGAAACTATTGTCTATTATTCAAAATGAAATTCAAGATTCCATAAAATTGGTGAGAATCACAAAATTGGCCAATGAGAAATGGGAAAAGAATAAAGAATAAAGGAACCATTGGAATGTGTGGAAAATGTAACTCTTGTTATAAAACTAATTCACATATAATATCCAATAAATCATCAAAAATTATGGGGTGTCCCATAGTGGATTAGGTGTAGTCCCTAATCCAACACATGATGTATCATGATGCTAAAACATTACCTAATAAATTATAGCTCTATATTGGTGCACCAATCAAAACATGTACATGACTATGTCTTCAACATAGATACTTCAAAATAAAAACATATTTTTTTACATTTATTCCTTAAAATTAAGAATCGATATATACTTTAAATATTTATCCAATCAAATATGTATGGTAACATAAATGTGTATACCCTTGAGTAAAAATATGGAGGGGTATTAACCATTTCTATTGATACGAAGCATCATAGGATAATTTCGAAGACATAATATTCTTACCTAAAGGGACATTGGTGGGATTAATGTTGATGAAAGGGATATATCATCCAATGACAATCATATGAATGATAATAAGTATATGAAAAAAAAATACTCCAACATAATTATTTGGTACCTAGATATATATGAAATAAAAGGTGCATTATAAAGGGAATTAGTAGGGGTTCACATTCGTTGAGTGGGTTCTTATAAATGAATAATACAATCATATTAGGAGTTTAAGGAACCTTAAAAGAGATATATAATATATATGGTATAGAAATTTCATTCTTTATGAGTGTTGAGTGAAGAGGAATGAGAGATTTTATTGGTTTATATTAGAAAGAGGATAGTTCGTTATTATTTACTAAACATTTTTTTATATATATATGATAATGTAATATTAATCCTTTACCAACCCATTTTTTCCAAAAAATAGGATTGTTTTTAAATGTTTTACATTTCCACAAACAATAGTCATTAATATAATAGACATGGTGATGTTAAAGTGATTATTGTTTATAAATAATTCATTATAAAACAATAAAATATAATGAAGGTTTTGTTTGATTTATTAGGGATTTAGGAAATTAATTAAATAACATAAAAACAAATTTTTTTAGATGGGAATGTGTGTTTGGTATTAGATATATTTTATGGAAAATATTACATCTCATTATGGTCATTATGATTCCATAATACACATTTTATATTTATACCATATTCAATTTTGATCAAATAATTAGACTTTCTCAAAAAAATGAAAAATATAAACATTTTATTGTTTCAATGTGATAATAAAAAATAGTTATTTAATACCAGAAATTCTCTAATTTTTTAACATAAAACTTCAAAAATATAAATATGTAATTTTATCTACTATGAATCACATGGGTGTATGAATGCATTAATTATAATTTCTTATGTTTTATTCATTAACACATCATGTTAAACAATAGACATTATATATGGATTCATGGTTATTAGTAAATCTCTTTGACTATGATTGATTGAAAATATGAGCTCTTGGATTGGGGGACTGACAAATACATATTTGGGAAACCCATTAGTGATTTCCCTTACAATGGTAATTTCATCAAAGATGAAATTTTGTTTCGTGTCAATAATTTTATAAATATACTATTTATTTAATGGTAATAATATTATTTCTTTAAAAAATGTTAAAAAATAGGAATCATTCTTTTACTCTAACATGTATAGAGTCAATGCATGATTTTTTATACTGAAGGTGATTTCATTCTCACATCTATTTATTTTGTCTCTATATAAGGAAATCCAATCCATGTATAAAATTGAATCAAATTCTACAGATTGGAGTATAAATATATTTTATTGTATGCAAAATCAAAGATTATTGATTATAGAGTACTTATATAATTGTAAAACAATAATTTGTCAATTTTTCTATTCAAGGATATATCTACATCCATGATTTGTTGTTGTGTTTGAATATTCTAAATAAACATTCGTGATCTAAAATAATGAATTTTAGAAAAATAAAAAATTATATTCACTATTATTTAATGAATAACAGGAATTCTTATGAAAAATTCATTTTCAGAATCCTTCACAGTATATATGATCATATAAGATGTCCATTGTTTCTTTAGATGTTGTTATAATTTTCTTTCTCAAACAACACATGGATTAGAGAATTGTATTCCATAATTTCTATGATTAATAAAATTGGATCATTGTACTTATAAATGAGGTTTGACTGAATAATTCATTTCATCAATGATTTTAGTGGGCTTCTCCAATCAATATTCCCAAATTTTGTTCCCTTATATCTTAAACATAAATAAAATCCTTGTATACATAATATGATTTCTGAGATTCTTCTTTACCCACATATAAAACGTTGTGGGTTGGCCTCTCTTTCCACCATTATAATTATCCATCATACCACTAGAATTAATTTACATTTCCACTTCATATTCACATTATAAACATTAAATTCATATATCATAATTTTTTAACATTGATGTAATATCTTACAATTTCTTAGTATTTCAAATATTTTTTAATGTCCAAGGTTTTAATTATACTCGAAATCATCCAATTAAAGATATTTTCATATTTTAATTCGAGGGAATTTAAAATGTAAAATGTGTATTGTTTATGTATTGTAAATTAATCCATCTACGTTGTGTTAGAATCTTTATCCTTTTCGTGAGTACATGTATGTTCATTTTCAATTAATGTTGAATAATGTGAGGAAAGTATTATTCAAACAACATTTTCTAGAAATCATTCCTCTCCATCATTTTGATATTTCCATGGGATTCATATTATTGAATCACATCCCCATCTGATTTGCATCTCCTTCTTCATGATAAAAAAACAATATGACCTTATCTTGTTCAGTTAAATAAATGATGAAGAAGATTTATTCAATAGAGTTGATCCTTTGTTTCGTGCATAAGGTATCATTATATCTACTATAATTCAAAGTCTATTTTCACATAAAGAGATAAATGGATTTTTTTTAATTTTTTTTGGGGATTTTGGCATTCCTCATGATCTATATATTCTTTAAAAACATGAAATTGTTGAGAAATTATGGCAAGGATGATCATGATACCTTTTCTCATCAGTTTTGGAATCTTTGGTTGGAACTCATCTTAATTCCCCTCATATCGGTTCTTGAAAGAGTTCCATATATTTGACTATAATATGGAGAAAATTACATAAGTATATTTTTAAACAATTAAAAATTTAAATGTGATACACTGAAAATTAATGCGATAAATCCAAAAGAGAAAATTTTCTTCTATTTATGAATATATATGATTCAATATATGTTTTCCATGATACCATTCATCATATAAAGTAATATGGTAATTTTTTCTGTTATTAAAAATTCTTAATGAAATTTAGAATTCACCACAACATATCCAATGGGAGTGTAAAATCTATTGTCAAACAAGGCCCTTTTTATTAACCTTTTTATTACTGAGTCTAGATTAGTACATAATTTTACTCAATATCACACCTAGATATATGAATTACATACCCACATTCATTTCTAGTATCTAGATATGTAATGATAGTTTTAGAAACAAAATACTATAAAATTTATAAATATTTAGTTATGTTTTACTACAATTATTATTATCCCTAAGACATATACAATATTTTTCTATTCTGAATGCCAAAAATAACTTGTCTTTCCTATGATAAAAACTATGATAACTCATATTTTAATAAACATTAATATATTAGTTATGAAATAAATTTATATATAAAAAAACAGATAAGATAATTAGGATATGTTTATTTTTTAAATAGGGTATATAAAATTACAAAATATAATCAAAATAAAATTATATTATTTAGAAGTCTGCAGCATCTACCTATTTTATATTAATCCTTTAATATTGGGTGGGATAATTTAGGAATGTACATAATCAAATATTAGAATAAATGATAAAAAAATTAATTACTAATGAATAAATGATGAATTTATTTCATGTTAGTAAATTGGTATATATTGATGACATAAAATGGGTATGAATCATAATTTTCAATAAGGATTCATGATATAACATGAAATTATAATGGAAACAAGAGAGTGGGAAATAAATATAAATAATATCATAAACATAAGTCCAGACTAATAGATAAGATATTATCCCATTGTTTATTGTGTCCCATTATGGATCAATCTTTCTCCCAGAACTCATACATGGATTCTAATCAGAAAAAAACTATTCCCAATTCATTGGATTTATATTTAGATGCACCTATCATAACATCTACATGATTAGTTTTTTCATATAGATCATTAATCATAAGAACATAATTCATGTAATTTAATATCAAAATTTAGAATATTTGTTAATTTACATTGATTCACCCAAAAAAATGTTCTCTGATTACATTTATAAGAATACAACTGAGTGGAAATGGGTATATGTAATCACTTTATAACACCTAGATAGTTATTGAATTTTTTTAATTAATTTATTATTTTTGATATTTATCATTTCACAAATCATTAAATATATATTTTTAATATGAAATTATTTTGTTTGGCTTGAATAATATTAGACACCATGATAATATTTAACTACTAGATACACAGTTATAAGTATTCAGTAATTACAAAAATATATTTGGCTTGTATTTTAAATAATACAATGTCCATTAAATAATTGATTTCACATGCACGGATATGCATTACCATAATAAAATATACTAGAAAAATATTATTCAATTAATATTATACCTAGTACTTATCAATTGTAATGGGAGTTATGAAAAAAATAAACAAATTTTGAATAGTTTGATCTAAAAATTTATGTAAAAAGATTCTATATGTTATTAATTAAATATAATTATATGTAAGAAATATTTTGAGATAGATAAGTTACATTTCTATAAAAAACATTATTTTATGTAGTAATATAATTTTATCAATATGAATGAAAAAATTTTGATGAAATCATTAAACAAATTTTTTGAATTATATATTCAATAAATATTTTTGATACACATCAAATATATTTGATAGGTATTTGATAAGAATAATTCAAATTATATGAATAAAAAAGATGAATTTTTCTAAAATGGAATATTGCTGCATTTTAATAGAGATCCCAATTAAAATATATATATTTATATTTTTATAATTATTATTAGTTTAAATAAACTTATTTTTTGAAATAATAATATAAAACATTGTGTTGGATCTTTTTTGGGTATTTTTATTATATGTTTCAATTTTTTAAATAGTGAAAAATACTGAATTTTAATTCAATACTATATTTTCAAATGATTTATTTTTATAGTTAAATTGAAAAATAATTCTAGTTTTAATGTATAACTAGACCAATAATAAATTTTTTAATACAAAGTAGTTATTTTTAACAATTGTTTCTCTGAAATTGGAAGTAAAATCACATTAATCATTTTTACTTTTTCACTTTAAAAAACACTTTAATGACACTTATACGAGATTAATTATTAATTAATTTCTACAACTTTTATGATTATAATTTACAAAATTGATTTGAATATTTTTTTTCTAAGTAGAATTAAATTTATAAGATGATATAAATAGTCTTTACCAAGATATTGTTTAATATAAATTAAAAGAAATCATAGTGATTAAGGTAAAACTATTTTATTTAGTGGTTAAAAATTAACGGTAGTAGAAAATACCCTAAAAATTAAAAAAATCAATTTTATGATAATATTTAAAAACTATTCTTCCCTGTATCTAAAAGTTTCTTTTGTTGGTGGAAAAGTTTGAAATGGAGACCTCTCAAGAGTATTTACCTTCTTACATTCACAAGAAAGATAGTTATCCTTCACTACAAAAGGCAGTCACCACCCAAAATTTGTCATGCCAATAAAGACACATTAGATAATACAAAACATAAAAAAAATTCATAAAAAACTCATCCTAGAATAATTTAATCCTCAAATTATTATATAATAAAACAAAGCTACTCCCCTACTAGAAACTAAATGGAATTACCAAAAGAAGTTGTAACATCATTCGAAAAACTCCATTTTTTTCATTGTCCACCACTTAAATTATCATTATTAACTAAATATATGAAGACAATAGTATCATAAATATATTGATATTTTTTATTAAAATGATTTATTATACAACTACACACCCATCAATCAAATGTGTAATCTTACCCACCCTTCATGTGTACAATAGACTGCCTCTTCACAAAATAATGTTTTTCATTTTTATTATACAACGTCCCATTATAGGAATTACTTTTTAAATAATATTATTATATTATATAATTACATTTATGATGTTTTAATGCCTATAATATTATTAACTGTATCATTCCATTAAGCTTTTTATTTTTTGGGAAATATGATAACTTTATTTGTGGACTTGTGCACTACCACCTCTTAAAAGTGATGTGATTTGTTAACACTTTAAATTGAATGTATTAAGTACGAGGTAAATATAACTACATGATATATGTGAATTAAAAGTTATACTAAGATGATAATATATATATATCTTATGGTATTTCTATCAATACAAAAAATAAAAAGGAAACCATGTGCATGAGTACGTACAACCTATAGTCTCCATGAATGGTGCACTTTGTTTCATATTAAAATATTTTATATATTATTCAAAAATTTATATACTAAGTATATATGATATTTAATTCATTTTTACATTTTTTAAATATGTAAATAATGATATATGTAAGAGTATCAACGATAACATGATCAAAAATATAAAATAAACAATATATATATTACAACAAACATATCATTAACATTCAATTATTAATAAAAAGGGTAATATAAATTCATTATCAAATAATATATGGTATTATATAAGATAATATAGTTTTTTTTAGATTTATATAAATTTATTCATATTATACATGTGTATTGAATTTGAAAAAAGAAATTCAAGACATAATGTAAGGATTTCCTCATCTCAATTTTCTGACTATGTGATATATACTATATTCAACACTTACTATTTTCTATAGTTTATATACTAAAGTATGAAAAATTATATCCTTAAATTACTTTATTTTATTATATATATATTTTTATTTATATTATTCATTCTTGGGTATTACAATTCAAATGTAACTCATATAATAAAAATACTTTCATCTCAATTTTATTTCTATGAGAAATATTTTACATTCTCCACATAATAAATATTATAATTTATAATATTAATTTGGATATGTTATATCTTGAATTTTAATTATTTAGTGATATTAGAAAACATAATTGATGTTATTCGTTCATGGGTATCTCAATTCATAAGTTATTCATATAGTAAGTGTTTTCTCAACACACATTTATTTCTATAAAACATATTTCATTCTCACCACTCATTTATTTTTTTTGCTATATATACTGAACATGATTTTATTCAATATTACTTATTGGTAAATTAATAGGTATATATAGACGAATTTTATGATCATTATTTTATGGTGTTAATGGTAAAAAATGTAAAAAATCTATAAATTAATTTTGTCCCAAATTTCCTACTTTAAGATACATGCCATGATGTGAACCAATGTTTTTATTTTAACTATGTATAATAACCATTGATATATTTTATCTTGAATATAATTATTTTTTATGATATTATATGGTTCATGATCTTATTATTACATTACTATTTTGATTCAATGTTATGAATATTGGATTTATTAATCTCTACAATCTCATAGTTTATCAATATTATTTATGATTATTCTCCGGTTAATGAAATAATAAGATCCATATATAATGAACAATGATAAATTTCATATTCCTTTAGTTATTTATGATATATTAATAATTTGGTAAATTTTTTTAATCTTGAGTAATTATAATAATTAATAAAATTTTATAATAAAATTTTACATTCATTCACTTTTGATAAAAATAGGTTTTATTAAAAAAATTATAGAAAATATATTTAAAAATTTATTTAAAATGTTCTATTAAGAATATTTTCAAGGAAATTTATCTAAATGAAATTATTTATGTTTTAAAGGGATTAAAATGGTTCTAAAATCAACCTTTACATGTTTGGAAATAAATTTTCATCAAAAAATGTTTTCAAAATGTTTTCAATGATTCATTATAATTTTTCAATGAATAATTAATGTTAATGGAATTATAAATGTTTTTAAAGAACCGTTAAATGTTTTGAAAACTCTTTACAAGGAATTATTTTTTAAAATACATTATTTTTTAAAGGTAGTTTTTAAAAGATGAAAATATATTTTACTAAATAATTTTTATAAGTTATTTTAATTTTTACATTATAGGTTTCAAAAATGATTTTTTGAGAAGGATTTTTAACATGTTCTATGTTTTAAAATGTGAATTTAAAAGGAAGCTTAAATTTCATAAAAAATATAAAACTTATATTTTAAAATAATTCTCTATATAACATTGAATACTATAATTTATATTAATATGTAATGGAGAGGTTAAGAAAATATGTCACTCTAATCCAGAAAAAAGTGGTTATGTTGGAGGGAATCCCATGACAAGGAAAATAGATTACACAAGAGGGAATCTCACGACTAAAAAAATATTGTATGTTAGATGGTATTCAATTCCTGAAAATAGTGGTTTCCTAGGGGGAATCACTAGATGTAATAAGAGGGAACATAAGATGGAATTTGAAGAACAAAAAAGAGGTTATTCGGGCGGGGAATCACAATTCTGAGGTAGGTACACATGTTTTTATCCCAAGTGAAAAAATTTGGGATGGTCTTGGAATGATGTATTTACATCAGATTTTGTACTCATATGTGCATGAAAAAAATTCAATGTCCTATTCCTCTATTATTCTCTACAAGATTATGTTATTGATTCCTATTCAATTAATGTCTCGTGAAATGAAAATATTTATTCCATGAGTATTGATTTTGTTCTCTGATAATGTGGTTCTGATATTCTAATGTCATGATATTGTTATCAAACCCTTATGCTCAGGTTAGGCTTACATATATATATATATATATATTTCCATTAATGAAAACCTCATCTCACCCCTTTATTGTGTTTCCATTCTCGTGGTCAAAATTAATTGTATTAAGTATCATTCTACAATGTGAATGATATTTATGGAATATATTGAAGATATTTCACCATATTGGATGATTATGATTCCATTTATCTAATGATACTAAACTATTAATGTCCATAAGAATATAATTTTTTTATGTTTTGAATATTAATGTCATATTTTTTAATATCCATGTTTCTAAATCCTAAATAGATATATTTTATATCAATTGGTTTATTAAAACATTGTAATCCTGGAGGATGAATATTTAGTGACATCATTTGGGATATTTATATTTATTTTTATAGGGATGACTCAAAAGATAAGCCTACATGTACATATATTTAAAATAAGGTGTCATAATATAGACATACTATAATATATTTTTCATTAATATGTTGTTTTTTCCCAGCGATATGTATTCTTATAAAATTCATTTATGTTTTATGTCAATATCAGGAACCAAAAGGATTTGAGTTAAAGTTGAATGTTAATGAAAATTTTTTGTTCTGTAGTTATATGGGATAATCAATATAGTAATGGACATTTTAATCATTACATAACAGTTATAGTGAATAATTATAGGAAAAATGTATCATAATCAACTATTAGACTCTCTAAAGAATATAATGAATGATATTTATAACATTGAAGGTAATAGAGAATATAGAGAAATTAATATTTAGAATCATTTTTGTCGAGAATGTGGGAAGACACACCCAATTGAATGGATTAGAAGAAAATAAAGATGGTTTGATAGTTAAAATGAATGACATAGTGAATGCAACTTCAAAATATAAAATAACCAGTTTAGTTAAAGTAATTGATAGAAATATTGGAATCTCAATGGTTTTATCAACAGTTCGGCTCTATTGTAGTGGAGGCACTGTAGGGGGTAGTGTAGCGGTGGCATTACAGTAACAGCGACTGTAGTAGCATGTGTACTATAACAATATTGTTAACTGAGGGGTCATTTGGGCTAAAAATGGGCTTTCAAGCCATGTTTTTAGGTCACTTGGACTTGGGCCTTTAGGATATGTAAAGGTCTCCTAATACACACACTAATTTGGTCATTTATTTAATTAATAAATTGAGTCATCGTCCCCATGCTTAAAAAAACAGCTGATTTTTTATGTGATTATTTTTGGAAAATAATTTTGATAAATTCTAAAAAGGTAAATATCATGATGTTATTAAAAACAATTTTCTTGGGTAATGGGTTTTATATTGATGACGAAAATTCCAAAAATGGAATATGAAAGGAATGTTTTTTTATAATCATATTTTTTAAAATCATAATTAATTTGAGTTTGATTAATGTTATGAAAATATTCATATTCCATATTTTCCTAATGTGATATTAAGGAATTATATTATTAATCCTTATTAATGGATTAAGGATGAAGTGGAATAATTATTTTCCTTGTGTATTTTGACTTATGAATTATGTTTTATGAATTTTTTAATATATATGGATTGTTTTGTTTATGTTTTCTTATATGTATTTAAAATAATTTGATGAATTATTCGGACATAAAATAAAATTTATTTAATGGAAATGTGATATTCATGAAAAACTAAAGCTTAAGAGATAAATAAACCTTAACACAGTCTTATTGTAGAGATTGTAATGTTGGGGTAATGATATGTTATATATGAATAATTGAATTTGATGATATTAATTAGCATGGAATTGAATATGGATTTTTTGACAACGTGTTCTATGATATCATCAATGATGTTTAAAGCATTGTTTGATTAATGTATTATTTCCCTATGAAATAATACATGTTTTCAGATAGGATTTTTTGTAATCAAGCTTATTAACATGTTTTAAAAGACTACGCAATAAATTCATTAACATGTTTAGTATTTGATAATTAATTATAATTTAGGATATATATGTGGGATCAATGTTAATTTAGTTTTGATAAATTGTTAACATTGTTTTTCAATTTTTGTACATTTATATATCAGATGGGTTACAATGTTATCCATTAATGGAATGTTTTATGTTAAACATAATTTTAGGTTATATGAAAGAATGTACTATCACACCACATGAGGATCTATTCACATTGGATAACATATGATAACCATATTTTGGGGTAATGATATATTTAATGTCCATTCATTCTATTTTTTGATCTAATAATCCACTAATACTTTGGTAATGACATGTTCACATTATATTCAGGGACTGAGATATGAAGTTGTAATCGATTTAGAAATAATAAATTTGTGAAATTATTCATTTGAAAAGAGAATTAAATAAATTACTCATATTCCTTTGTATACTTATATAGTACAATAATTGCAATATGAAAAGTTTATTTGAAATCACTAATCCAAATACATTTGTTCCTGTTGAACTGAGTTTTTAATTAATCATCATTGATATACTATTTTTAGGTCCTTAACATTCCATTTAACATACAATTTTTTATTTTCAATTAATATTGTTACTCTCTATAATAATTTAAGAAGTTCCTCCATGTTAAAAATTCAATCCTAAAATATGTTTCCCTATGTGGAAACCTAATTATGAGTTACTTTTGGGTACCAATATATTTTTAGCATTCCATTTTTATATAATGTTTCTTTATTCATTTTTATTATGTGGGATACTTTGAAAATAAATTTCAAGTATTAAATCATTGATACACTTGATGGATTTGAAGGGGTAAATTCATTTCAAGAAAAGTGGTTTGTACCACCGCATGTTTTTTTGAAATAATATAGTTGTTTCAATTTTTATCACTTCAAATAATAGATATTATATATTTTTTATACGAATAGACTAATATTGTATTTCATTATTCAGAACACTACGATAATAATGAACTACACAAAATAATTATATTATGTTTTAGTACACACATCACTATGTTTGTCTTCTGTAATGCACAATAATGAGTCCTTTAAACATCATGCACTACACATACAGATGAGTATTAATAAAATTAAATATAAAATAAATATTATTAATAAAATATGATTATATAATCAACATATCTATTAATATGGAAGTTTAGAATAATATTAACGACATTGTAAAAAATATTATCTAAAAATGTATATAAAATAATTTGTTTTGTTTTTGATGAATTGTAATTGAATGTAAGAAAAATTTCAAAACAAAGAAATTATGTTTCTATGAAACAGAATTTTATATGTAAAAAGACAATTTAATGCAAATAAATTAAGAAACCCACTTTAAAAATAATATTTATATAATATTTATATATTATATATTTAATAAATATTTTTAAGATCATGAAATATATATTATAGATATGGGAAAAGATAAAATCCAATTATATGAATAAAAATTGATATTTTTTAAAATGTAATTTTACAAAATTGTAATGGGTAACCAGTTTTGGATAAAACAAATTAAAATATTATAATTTATATTTGAAAATGTATAATTCATTTTTGAAATATTAAAATCAAAATTTTTATGGGGTTAATTTTTTTTTTATTTTAAGGAGTAGTTTAATTTTTTTATGAATATAGATAAATACTAAATATTAAATCAAAACTACTTTTCCCTAAATAATTTTTAAAAAATAAATATAAATTATCTTATTTCTCAGGTATTATTTGATAATTAATATATAAATTAATACAAATGTGTTCTTTTTCACAAATTTTATAATGAAATTAGATATAAAAAACATTTCAAACATTTAGAAATATTCCATTTAAGAACATGCTTTCATGTCAATTCTATGGGATTAATTTTAAATTAATTTCCACCACTTCAATGATTATAACATTTAAAATGGATACTATATATGAAATTATTATAATTTATAATTTTTAATTACGTAAATGTTTTCTTTTTTTTGAAAATATTAGGTTAATTAAAATTAATTATATCAATAATGATAAATTGAGATTACATAGTGGTTAAAGATTAACATAAGGGTAAACTACAATATAAACATGTCAAAAAACATTTACTAGATGTATCTAAAATATAACATCCCTTAGATCAAAAAATTGAAATTATTTGAGTCACATGATTTAAGGTAGGTCAGTCAATTTTGTTTAACTTTTTATATACTCACGAATGACACTACTCTGCCTCTATTAATGGGAACTCACCCTGCTCAATTCCACATTTCCCTTAAGAAACATTTTGTTTTCTAACCCCCACCATTATAAGATCCCAACTTCCCTCCTATAAAACTATATTCCTATATTTGTGCATAAAGAAAACCATGTTAGTCTTTTTTTTGAAAACCAAAATAAATTATCCTAAAACATTTAACATACTTCCAGAAGCATTTATATTATATTTTTATTCTCCTAACCATAATTTATACATATTAAAATATTATAAAATAATCTATGTACCCTAAACATACATTTTTATTTGTTATTATAAGGGTTACATCAAAACGTAATAACACATCAAACTAATTAGTGACTAACTTCACATTCATGTGTGCGGATGACTATCACCACATGAAAATATGTTGTTCATTTTTTTACCAATTCCCAAGGTGTGAATTATGTACATTTTATTTTATATTATATATATTTTATTGATGATTTATTTATTGTTATATAATTATTACATAAAAAGTAGCAACCCAGATGTAAAAAGCCCAAATGTGGTGTATGATACCAATTTCATTGGCATGATTATAAAGAATCAAATCACAAATGACTGTGAGTTCAGTATTCATGATAAATTTGATACACACATGAAAAAATAATAAACTAATTAAAAAATATTTTTTAATTATTTTTAAATAAATCCTATACTAATAACATCAATCTACCCATCATATCCTTACATAACATTCTTAGTATTATTCATGTATTCTGGGGGAATAAAACATTAAAAGGGGGAGCTCAAATGCTTAGTAAGTGTAATGTATACCAGAATTAATACTAAATCAATGAGAATTAGAAATATGTTAACCTAAAAACTAAAAACACATTATATGATATTAATAAACTGAATTGATGTGGATACAAAAAATGGAAGGTTAATAACTGGAATATCATGAAATTCAAATAATTATATAAGGAAAAATAAATATGGAAATGTAAGAAACTAAGACCCATGGAATATTTAATAAATGAACTAAAAATTTAATGTATTAATACTTATTTCAATGAAAAATATCATGGATTAATACTAATTGAAACTTATATGAAGGTTTTTTGTCAGAGTTTATTACTCAAGAGGGGAGGGGTGAATTCAGTATCTATAAAAAATTACTGTTTAAAATGTATTCTTAAACAGTGTCCTTAAAAAGGATAAATAATGCATAGTTAATCAAAGTAATATGGTTTTGAAGGTTGTACATTTTAAATAAATTTTTAGAATATTGATTAATTCTCAGTAAACATAATGGTACTTATTAATTTTACTTTTGAAGCTATTCTACTTAGACAAGACAATAATAAATTCTTTCGATGATTGACTATCAAAGTGAATTTAGTGATTTATGAATTACACAATAAAGCAGTAAAATAGAAAAGACTAAATTAAGCCGCACAAGAGATATGAAACAATTGGTTCAATCTCAAGCTGATACATAATCCACTCTACTTGGTGATCACCTTTCCCAAAGAAGTATGTACATATATAAACATGATATACCCCATAGATCAGGGTTAAACAGTAGTACACAAGACAGTCCAGGTCACACTATGATCTCTTCCATAGTTCTAAATTAGTACAAACAACCAGGACACACATGGAACTCTTCCACACTTATTTGAGGGTATACACAAGTGTAAAAAGATGTTTTAGTAAGGATATATTGTATCCTTCAGTTTTATGCAAGCGATAGAGTATATTGTTATACAGATACACACACTACTCAAAAGATTGTAAAATGATACTCAACATCGTTGAGATATTGAGATAGGTCTACAAATGCTATGAATGTTATTCTTTATAGATCTGGACTTCAAAGATGAATCAAATGTAGAAATAAAGTCCCATTATGGAAAACAAAGTGTCATAAGTCAGACAGATCCATCTTCTATTCTTCGGGATGTTTGATAGTGAAAATATGTTCTGGATTCTAGAATTAAATTTAACTTAGTGTGTTCTCTAGAATCATTGAGATGCATGTACCAATTTTTTCTTCAACTGAATTATATGAGTGAGTTCATTGTTGTCATGCTTATGCCTGTTTTTCTTCTCATTCATCTATCATGTCAAGATCATTTTGTTTCTGTGCCACACTACTCTTTGGTCTTGGAGTGCATGCATTTGAGGTGACAGGTTGCATGTATTTTTCACCTCGTACCTCATACTATCAGATTATATAAATATAAAGAAACATTAATTATGATAGTGCCTTTAAAATATTCAAATATGACTGTTAGAAATTAAATTGAAAGACAACAAAATAGAATAATAAATGGTGTCACATTATGTCATGGAAACGATTTCTCGTTCATGGTGTCCGGTTCATGGTGTCTCATGGTCACATTGTATTATTTTTCATATCATCACATCTTCACGATGTCTTCTTGTTCACGGTGTCTCATGGTCACGATGTCTTCTTGTTCACATTGTCTCATGGTGATGATGTTTGCTTGTTCACGGTGTCTCATGGTCACAATGTATGCTTGTTCCCAGTCTCCCATGATATAGTAAAATATATGTATTTAGACATAAGTAGTGATAATTATTGAATGTATTGAACTTTATCATTTTTGAGATAAATCATTATAAAGTAAAACAAGAGATAGTGTAAAATAAACAAGCTGAGTGTATAGAACATAAGATATTTGGATAACTGTTACTAAATAACTGTACATTTTATGTGAGATATATTTCATAGTGTTAGAAAGGTATATACACTGAATAGAATTTGTGATCATTTAAACATGATTAATACATGAGGGGTCCAACAATCTCCACTTTTTTTAATATTCACAAATTATGTATATTTAGAGTTCAAATTTGCTATAGCAACATAATTATTCTTCATATAACATATATAGAGTGAGTTTTCTCCGATATAGAGTTTTCACCTATAGATTTTTCTCCCAATTTTGGGATTATCAAAAATTAGAAATAAACATAATGGCAAATGTGACAAGAAAAGTTCATAATATATAAGATAAAAAGAGGGTGTTTACAAAAAATAAAAAAAAATGTAACATGATTTTTGGAAAAAGAGAGTAAACATTGTCCTTCATAACTGGTTGCTCTTCTGTTTGACCTTAGAAGCATTAGTAGAAGTGGAAGCCATAGAAGCAGAGGTTGAGGTAAAATATGGGAGTGATATTGTTGACAGTGAAGGTAAAGGAATACCTTCAAAGATAGAGGGAGCCAATGTAGGTGTAGTAGAAGACTGTGGCACTTGTTGATCAAGGATCACATGCATGATCTTACTCAGTTCCTGACTTATAGACATTGAAGTAGAGGCGAGGGTATAGGTGAATGTAGGAAAACCAGATCTCAGATGTCCAGCTGTAGGAGCTACAATGGTTTAACTTTGGGCATGGATATAGGGCCTTAACTGCCTGATAAAATCTACAGTAATCTCTCCACCATACTGCATATCATTCTCAAATTCATCCTCGTTTTCCAATATCAAATCCAACATGCGAGTAAAAACTACGAGAATTAGTATGTGAGTCTTCAACTCTTGAGTAACAGTAGGAATCCTATGATTTTATACATGATATTTAAATTGATTGGTCATTTCAATCTTTGAGAAGATTCTCTTGAAGTAGAAATCCACTATCTTGGAAATTTCTTTTGGAGAATCAATAGATATTTTTGAATTGATTTGGACCATATCAAGAACTTTTTCCCTCTTCATGATAAATTCAGATGAAGAATACTTATTGAAACCACTATGCATAGTCTGATGTTCTTCATGACCAATGTTTTGAGCAGGTCACTACATAAGGATGGTTGAGATGATTTTCCAGATGCCTTAGATGCAATGACAGCTGAGGTAAGAGATTTCATTTGATTTTGAAATTTTTTAAGACACCATGTATACTCATTAGTGATCTTGTTATGATTAAAAAGAAGAAATCACATCTCTTTAACTATCTGTTAGTTTATTTTAGTGACCTTTTCAGCTAAGGATGCTAAAATTTGTTAAATCATATGGTCAATATTATGTGGGGTTTGAAAAACAACATGTTCCATAGGATGGGAAGCACAATCTGTTCTTCGACTCCAGACAAAATGGTAGACCCAAATTATTTCACATCATCATTACTCACCAAGGATGGTTGTTCCGGTGAAGGTTCATAGATAGGGACTGAGATGGGATCAGGTTCTTTTTCAGGGGCATGATTAGAGATATATTTCAGCTAGAACATAGAGGAAAAGTCAGGGCCATTTACTAAGACTTCCTAAAAGTCATTCGCATCATAAAACCTAGGAAATTTATATATAGTGTCTATAGGGATTGTATCAATTCAGTTTGGTACTTCAATAGCTTCCAGATTTTGGAGTTCTCCCCCTCAACTATTGAATCCAACTCGGGACTGAGAGGATTAGTGTCTTGATCTATTTCCACGAATTCATCTCTTAGTTCCCCACCCATTTCCTATATAGAAAAATGAAAATCTTTCTCCAGCCTTTCCTCAGCTCATGGAATGACTTTAGGAACAGATTGTTCCTCGAAGACTTCCTCAAGGTTATATTCTTGCATAAAATGAAATACTTCCGCTATAAGATCTACAATATAATTATTTTATTTTTCATTGGAAACAAATTATATTTCATCATTGGGTTTATATTCTAGATTAGAAACCTCCCTAAGAGAATGAAACTCTTTTTAATTACTACATGAGGAACATGAGTACTGAATTCCTTATCACAAATAGTTACCCTCGGAGGAACAACACTTTCTTCTTATTCTTCTTCAGAATACTCATCAAATTCATCTAGTTACATACAAGGATAAAAAATATCTTTTGGTCTTGAGGGATTTTCCACAAGATTGAAATTTACATAGACCCTATCATTGTCTTCCACCCATGCATTTTCCAAAGGATTCCAATTGAATTTTATCCTCCTAATAATGAGTTTTGAAAGGAATAACTCACAATCCTTGATACCTTCTTCATTAGGTCCATCCATCTATTTGGTATGAAGCATGGCTGAGATAAGATGAGAATAAAATAAGGAGGTTAACTTGGATGTGGGTTTGATCAGCTCACACATATGATGTATGATATACTTAAAACGGTTGATCTTATGCCCATTTATCAAAAGATGGACCTGAAACACATCATGATATTTTAGTACAGTGAAATCACCTTTTCTAGGGCTAATCATGTTATGAATAAACATATAAAGAATTCTATATTTTCCATCCAGTTCAGCAGTAATGGACCTCTTATTGGTGTTATTTTTATTAAGCTTTTCAAATCATCTTCCAAAACAAAGACATCAATAGAAGGAGGAGGTCCTCTCTGATAGTCCTCACTGATTCCATCATTAGGTATCCCATGGCATGAAGCCCATAACCTCAAAGATAATGTGAATCTATGGACATTTATCCATCTTCATAAAACAGAACTATCACCAGAGTCAAAAAATATCTGAACATACTGATAAAATAGAGCCACTAGCGTAGGGTATATGGGTCTATCTTCCTTCGAAAACCAATCTAACAAGTCACTCTCTTTTAAAACAATAATAACTATGGAATTAATTGAATGAATAAACATAGGGAATATCAAATTCTCAGTTACTACAACTTGGTTTACATGATTTAGATTTAAGGGACCTTAGGGTCCTATCTTAGGTGCGATCATTGTCTAATTTGAGATACGTTTCTCAGGAGTCGACGATGAAGGGAATTTCATCATGGGAATTTACCAAAGGTTCGAGGGAGAGAAGGGTTGTAGGGTAGAATATGGGTTACTAATTGAGTGAATAGAAGAAATCTCAATTGAAGAACAAGTGACACATCCAATTTTTTATCATTTAGAAGGACTAAACGTCGCAAAGAAAAATTAAAAGTGTGGGAAAGTATAATTGTGAAAATAATAATTACCACAATATAGTTTTTAATTTTTAAATGAATCCCAATAAAAATATTTATTGTGAGACCAGATCAGGTCTTTATAGTGAGACAGTGATTAAACATTACGGTGATACATTGACTAAAATCTACGGTGAGACAGTGACTTCACCTTATGGTCAGGCAGTGACTGTCAAACAGTAATCACGAAATACTAACTGTGAGACCATGAAAATAAAACATTAAGATATATAACAGTAAGATATAAAAATGTAAGACATTTACTTAAGATTTATCTGGACTAGTTCATGTATGATGTATATTATTTCAGAATTTAATGGTTTTGTAAATAGATCAGTAAGCTAATATTTAGTATTAATGAATGCCAAAGTGATATCACCTTTTTGATAATGATCTCTCAAAATATGATGTCTTACATCAATATACATTGTCCTAGAATGATTAATTGGATTTTTCCTGATTTTAATAGAACTTGTGTTGTTATAATTCATAGTTACATTCCTAAATTGATATCCATAATCTAGTAATGTGTGTTTCATCCACATGAATTTTGCACAAAAACTGTCAGCATCTATTTATTCAGCATAAGCAGTAGATAATGAAACATCATTTTTTTCTTACTACACCATGATACTTGTGACTGGCATAAAAAGTTACATGTTCAAGAGGTTCTTTTTCTATCAAACTTACAACCACCGAAGCCAACATCAGAATAACTAAATAATGCAAATGATTGTCTTGTAGGATAGAACTGTCCTAGATTGGTTGTGTGATTGAGGCATTTGAAAACCCATTGGAAATAAGAAATGCACTCAACCTATCATACCAAGCTCTTGGAGGTTGTTTTAATCCATATAATGCTTCTGATAATTTAAAAATATTATTTGGAAAATGGGGGCTTGTAAATCCACTTGGTTGTTAAAAAATTACATCCTCAGCTATATAACCATTTTAGAATGCACTATAAATATCAATTTGATATAGTTTTTAATTCAGATGTAAAGTATAAGAAATCATGATTCAGATGGATTCATGACATGATACTGGTGTAGAGGTCTTCTCATAGTTAATTCCATCTTCTTGACTATAAGCTTTTCCAACCAATCTATCCTTATTTTTAACTATTTTACCATCTTCGTCTATCTTATTTCTAAACACACATTTAGTCCCTATGGTGAATGATTTCTTGTGTTATTCAACAAGTTTCCAAAAATTGTTCCCTTCAAACTGATTATCTTTTTCATGAATAGCCATCACCCAATATTCATCATTTATAGCCTCATTATTGTTTTTAGGATCATGTTCTGATTAGAAGTCTTGATGTTCAACCTGGTTTCTATGAGAATCTCTAGTTTGAGTTCCTTTGTCTAGTCCTCCTACAACAACATCTAAGGGTTAGTTTTTAAGAGTTCTAATAGCTCTAGAAAAGGAGGGACAAGTGATTTCCCATTCGTCAACAGGTTCAGGTTCATTTTGACATGAGTCTAAGGAATTTATAAAACTGGAATTTTCCACTGATTCCTTCACAGAATGGCTTGAGAATTTTAATAAATTTTCAGATCTGATACAAAATCCTCCAGGTTCTCTTGAATAGTTTAAGGCTCATGTGGATCTATTTTATCAAATATGAAATTGACATATTATTCTACACATTTAGATCTTTTTTTGAACACTCTATTAGATTTAATAGACATTAAATATTCTAAAAAGATACCTCCATCGCTCTTTGATGCAAATTTTTCTTGATTTTCCTCAGTATTTAGGATATATAATTTTCAACCAAAAACATTAAAGTAGTTATCCTTGGAGTTTCTATTATTCTAAAACTTATAAGGTGTACGTTTAAAAAAAGATCTGATCAACAGTCAATTCATTATGTATCATGATTTATTGACTTCATCAGCCCAAAAAAATATAGTTTGGTCATATTCAGTAAGCATTGCTCTAAAAATCACTTGCGGATTTCTATTTCATCATTCTACAACTTTATATTTTTTTTGGGTTCTAGTTGCAGAGAAATTGTGAGTATAACCATTTTGTGAGAAAAACGATTCACAGTCTTTATATTAAAACTCATGGCCATGATCACTTCTTTAGGATTTTATTTTATTTTCACTAATATTTTCCACTGAATTTGCATATTTAGTAAAATAAGAGTACGCTTCACTTTTTTGAGATATAAAGAAGTTCCAAGTATATCTAGAAAATTAATCTACCATAATATAAACACATTTCTTCACATTTAAACTAGAATCCCTAGATTATCCAAACAAATCCATGTGATCTAGTTCAAGAGGATGATATGTTTACACTTGTTTCTTTCGTTTGAAAGAAATTTGGTGTTGTTTTCCATTTTGACAGGGAATAAACAATTTTTCAGTTGGAAAATCATGCATTGCTAATTCATTAACATATAATTTTATAGTTATCCTTATGAGGGAGTGAATATTACAGTGTATTAGTCTTCTATGCCAGAGCCCAGACACTTTGTAAAATATACATATGCATTAAGCATTTTGAGAAGCTATGGAATCTATGTTAATAGAGTAAACAATTTTATTTATTAATAGAGAAAAAAATAATTATTTATTATAATTAATGACATTACAAGAATCATTATCAAATATAACTTGAAATCCATCACCACATAATTGTGAGATACTGTAGAAATTATATTTTAATTCATCACCAAGTAGTGCTATAGAAAAGAAAACTGAGTTAGAGATACTGATTTAGTCGAGAACAATAATTTTCCCTTTTCCATTGTCACCCAATGTGACATGTCCTCCATATATTTTTATTAGGCTCTTGAATCATGAGTAGTATCCCATCATTTTTATTGAACATCCATTTTCCATGTACCATAAACGTTTACATGAACTATTTAAGTAGCTTCCTAATAAATTATTATATAGAAATGGATTTTGGTTCAAATACATATTTGGGTCCAGTAATATTAGTAATAAGTAATTTAGGAACCCATATTTTCCTCATAGGATTCCTAGAATCATTATGTAATGTATTTGATAATAAATTTCATTTGGTTGAGAAAAACATGAAATCGTAGAAAGTGTATCATAAATTGAACTATTTGATCTGTTTCCAGAACTAGGAGTAAAACTATATATCCGAGATTTTGAAACCAAATTTATTATACCATGGTTTTTTCTTGGTTGATAACGAATTCCAGTGTTGTATTTAGGTGTAATTTTATTACCTAGAATTTGAGTAAGGGTATTTTTCCCGTTGGTAATGTTTTCTAGGTCATTACTCAATTGCTCCTTCGACATTTTTAATTCATTTTTCTCTTTGAGAAGTTGATCATTTTTATCCTTTTCAGTTGTGATTTCAGATTTAATAGTCACAGTAAGATCATATTTTTTCTTCAATTATTTATATTTGTCTTTTAGTTCATTTCATTTTTCATCACGCATTTTACAGTATTAAAACATTTATTTATTAATCATATTTTTCGAATAACTCTCAAATCTAGAATAGTATGAATTATGTAAAGTAGATTCTAGTGGGACCTCAGAAGTTTTTTTCATAAAATATATATTGGACTTGTTATCTTGTTCATCATGTGATGTTTCTATGTCACACGAAATATCGTAAGAGTTACTCTAGGTTGGATTCATTGCCTTTTTATACTTCATGTCCTTGTCCTCATATCTCTTATTATAATCGAGCTTTGGAAAGTTAGCCTCGATATGTAATTTTCACTTACATTCATAGCTGAAAATCTATTCAGTCTTGTTCCTTATTTTCTAATCCTTCTTTAAAATTCCTTTTTGGTCATATTTTCTCTAGAAGATAGTCATTTGGGGAAAACATTCTTCTTGTAAAATCTCTTGAATCATTTGGGTAATTGAGCCAAATCCTCATCTTTTTTATGTGATGATTGTTCACTAGTGAAACATTCTATAGAAGCTTACAATTTTCATTTTTTTTTGTGTTTAGAGATTGTGGTCTTGAATGCAACAATTTTTTTTTTTTTGGTTCAGCCTTCTCTTCCTGGTTTCCTTTCAGCTATTCTTAATACATCATTGGTTTCCCAATGAGTATTTTATGACTTATATTGATAATGTTTCATGATTCTCTAATAGATGCAATTTTTCCTCTCCATTATTCAGGAAGGCATCATATAATTCTCATGGTCTGTTCCTTTTAAGTTACTTATCTTTCAAGAGAATTCATTATTTTGACAATCTCGTTGAATATTAGATACATGTCATAGATAGCCTCATCAAGTTTTATTTTAATTTTATTATATTTAATATCATAAGTATTAAGTCTCATATCTTTTACACTATATTTTCCCTCATGTGAGACAAATAATGAATCCCAAATTTCATTGGAAGATTTACAGGAAGAATTTTTATTGAGTTCTTCATCTCCTAAAGAGTAGAGTAAAGAATTCATTGTTTTGAAATTGTTATTGTAGGTTGTTTGGATATGTTCATCCCATGTTATTTTATCAGTAGCATAAATTTTATATTAGTCTATTTTGGAAGACCAAAATTCAAAACAAATACTCTCAAAATGCATTTTCATTTTAATTTTTCATTGAGCACGGTTGGTTTCATTAAGCAATGGTGTTCTGTTGATTTCAAACTCTTCTAATCTATAATCCATAATATAGGAATACATTAAAAGAGATAGAAATTTAGAATTAAAAAAAATTTACAGATCATTGTAGTATAATTACAATAACAGTTTAATAAGGTTAAATAGTGTTTTTAACAAATAACTTATGATACAAAATGTTGGACGGAGTAAATTACTCAAGAGGGGGGGGGGTGAATTGAGTACCTATAAAAAATCTCAGGTTAAAAATTATTCTTAAAAAGAGTCCCTTATAAGTTTAAATACATCCCAGTTAATCAATGTAATATGGTAATAAAGGTTTTACTATTTATATAACATCATAGAAAATTGATTAATTCTCAGTAATCTAAATGTTAGTTATTAATATTACTTTTGGAGCTACACTTGTAATACAAGAAAATTATAACATCTTTCCAAAATTAACTATCAAATTGAATTATTTATTTTTGAATTATATAGTGAAGATGTAAAATAGAGAAGACTAAATTAATCTGCACAACAGTTATGAAACTTGTGGTTCGGTCTCAAGCTGAGACCTAATTCACTCCACTTGGTGATCACCTACCACCAAGAATTATATGTAAATAAAAATGATCCATGACCTATATATGGGTTAAACAATGGTACATAAGATGTTACAGGTCACACATGGACAAGTTCCATAGTTCTTCATGGGTACAAACAACGAGGCCACACAGGGACTTCTTCCACACTTATTGGAGTGTATACACAAGTGTATAAAGATTATTGAGTAATATTATCTTGTATCCATTAGTTTAATGCAAGATACAGAGTATGTTGTTATACAGATACATAATTCATGAAATCTAGTAAAATGATACATAATAGTGCCAAAATATTGATATCGGTTTTTAAATGCTCTAAATGCCGGTCTTTGCAACTATGGACTTATGAGATGTAGTAAATTCTGAAATCATGTCCTTGTATTGAAAACAGACTGTCACAAGTCAGATAGATCTGGCTTGCTTTTGTCCTGATGTTTTACAGTGCGAAGGTGTTCTCGATTCTGGGAATCAATTAAGGATCGTGTCTTCTCCAGCAGGGTCTTATTGAATCTGAAAATTATTTCTTCAAAGGAAATATCTGATTTATTTCTTTGTTATATTGCGTATTCTTGTTTTCCCCTCTTTCATCTATCATTCCACACTCATTTTTTTCTATCCCACACTACTCTATCATCTTGGAGTGCATGTGTTTGAGCTGATAGGTTGCAGGTATTTTGCACCTCATACATCGTAATGTCAGATGAAATGTCTACAAAGAAACATTAATTATGTTAGTTCTTTTAAAATAGTTATAAATGATTGTAAAGTATTTAATTGATTGAAGAAAAAAATGATTAAGAAATGGTGTCACAATATTTCATGAAAATAGTGTCTCATTCATGGTGTATGGTTCACAGTGTCAGGTTCACAGTGTCTTATGTTCACAATGTCTTCTTGTTCACAGTATCTCAGGGTCACAGTGTCTACTTATTCACAGTGTCTCATGGTCATAATTTCTGCTTGTTTATATTGCCTCATGGTCACAGTATCTGAATTTTCACGATGTATCATGACTTAAGAAAATATATGTATTCAGACTTAAGTAGTGATATTTATGGAGTGGATTAAAATTAATCATTTTTTAGTGAAATAATTATAATTTAAATTAATAGATAGTGCATAGTTACCAATCTTATTGTGTAGAACATAAGTGCTTAGGATAATTTTACTAAGCAATTGTACATTTGATATGAGATAAATTATGTATAGATTACAATGTTTATAGACTGAATAGTATTTGTGATCATAAAACATGATTAATAGATGATGAGTCCAACAATGGAAATTCTTAATTATTGGACGTCATGTCCCAAGAACATGAATATGACACTATAATGATTGTTTGTCTGAATATTTTAAAACTACAGATAAAAACCCACTTAATATTTAAAACATATTTTTCTCATGAAAACCTATTGATGCATTGAAGATCTATATAATGTCATTATTCAACCATAATTTCATGTCCAAACAATTATTCATAATGAGTAATCAATTTAACTAATAAAAAATATGACTTATCTAATATCAGTATTCATTAAAGAATTCATCTTTAAAAATTTTCCCCCAAATTATGAAATAATATAAAATGAGTCACCCTTTAAAAGTAGATATACAAATTGTGCAATAAGAATATTTATGAAAACTAAAATAGATAATATGGTGGATGTTCAATGTTTAATTGTCATATGAGATTAAATATTCCAAAGAGACAAATAAATGTATCTAATATATGAATGTGAATACTACCCCCGAAGAAATAATTAAAACATCATCCATATGATGATATTAGATGGTATTAAAACAATATATCCCCAGCATATTATATGTAAGTGTTGGTTTCAATGATGAATATAAATAATATATAATGATCATTTAAAACCATTCATAAGGAAAATAATTTTTTATTTTGAAAAAACCACTTCAAAATCCATTTATCTGAAAATAAGTTTACTATTATATTCTTACAATTTTAACATTTTATACTTTAAAATTAAGCTTCAATGAAATGATGGAGTGTATATCTGTACAATCGATACATGGTAAAAAAATTCATTTTAAAAAGTTAAATGATAGGAAAATGACTTTTTCAAAAAGGAAAAACATGATTCTTTTGTCAACATTAAAATATAAAAAAATGTCAATTTTTTTAAAAATTATTTTGAAAAAAAACAATATAATTATGCATGGTTTTTTAATTAAAATAGGTTCTCCAACTAAATAGTGATAAAAATTAATTCTTTCTGGTAAACATTTTCTATAACATTTTGAGTACCAAAGAGTGAAAAAATGGTCCAAATATATGAAAATGGTTATAACTTATCAAATTAGAGAGAATGAATGGTTTTATTAAATAATTTACATAGAATTTCATTTAATGGAAATATTGTTGAATTATCATTAAAGGTACTACTGAGGAATGTAATCTATAAACATTATAAAGTGTTCAATACCAAATTGAACTATATTTAATCATAATCCATATTGTGGAATAACAATAAAAGAATTTATGCAAAACCATTAAGTTAAATTTATTAATGTTATATAATAATAAAATATTATTAGATACACAACATAAAATATGTATGTTGTGAACATGAAATCTTTCTCACGCATGTAGAAACTAAGATGAAAATCCCCTATGATGTGTTTTATTTAGAGATAACATGATTTACCTTCATGTATAATAAATTTTTTTTAATTATCTGCATTATATAGAACCATATTTATTTTTATAGTTTCTTTTTTACACATACTACTAATTTTTATACATATACCCAAACTATTATCTTAACATCGGTATTTTTTAACCAAATTTGTTTTATGTGTCAACACTACATTGGTAGGTCAATAATGATAAAAGGGTTCATTACATAATACCTCTAGAAAAATAATAATTACATAATACTTATATTGATACCATCATTATAATTTTTAAAACAATCTTTTATATAGTAATGAAACATTAATCAATGTTATAATCATGGAGATGGTGGGCCATATGTACGCATGAGTAACATTCTTATTTTTCCTATGATCACCATGGAACGAATGTAAGAAACACCATATCATTTCCAAAGAATAATTATATAAAAAAATTATTTATTCATATATACATATATATATATATATATATATAATTCTTTTGATTTATATGTTGTCACATCATGTCGAGGAGGTGGTGGATCACACATCCAAGAATAATGTCATCACTTTTTATCTGTGTGATAGTTTGGTAAATAAAATGATATATATCATATTTAATGAATTGTAGGAATTTCATGACTATAATATCTTTTTTATGTATCATATGATTAATTATATTCATAATTTATAGATTTAATTATCGTGTTAATGAACTGCAACATTTTATGGGGGGAGTAGTCGACATTTCGAGAAAAAATGTTATCATTTTTACAAAAAAAATTGAATTTATAAGGATATGTCTCATAAAATAAATAAAAATAATTAAATAAATAAAAAATATGATACATAAAATATATAAATATTGTTCCCATATTAATTACTACCTTTAGAGGCACCAATGTGAGAATGATAAATCATTATTTTGTGATGTTGTAGTTCTCCGTTTATGTAAATAGTAACTTCATCACCCATTAGAAGGACATGTGTGTATGTGTAAATCAGAAAAATATCATAAAAAAATTCTATGATATTTTGGATACGAGTGTTACAATATAAATAGTGAATAATAAAATTTTAGGTGGTGGATAAGTACTTGGATGAAAAGTGATCACTTGAAAGCATTCCCTTAAGAATCGTGTATCTCCTTTGGAATTATATATAATAGATTCTATTATATAAATTTTGATTAAAAGGGTGATTTAAGGCCTAGGTGGGGTGTTGTGATGATATTTTTATAGAACATTGTAGAAATTATGTGGTTTTATTTGTTTATGTAATTTGAGTAGGGGTGAACTTTTTATTATGGTGGAGGAGTGGCAGTCTTCAAATATTTTTGACAAAAGAATTCCATAGGCTTTTTTCAGGTTGAAAGAAGATACAATTATTATAAAATATAGATCAATGGTATTATAGGACCTAAATATTTCCATCTAATATCTCATGGATATATGTATAGGCCGTTATTGGGCTTATGGTTAAGGTTCAATCACTTATTAAACTATATCTAACATCAATTGTTGTAATAAAATTAAATTAAATTCACTAATATTTTTTTCATCAATAGTTTTTTTTATAAAAAATTATAAATTTTTCTTATTTTATATATGGAATTCATATCATTAAAAAAATTCAATCGTAAATGTGGAAGAAAATAATTTCTAATTCATCATGTTGGTGGGACGACAATCTAGGTTTTTAAACTAAAAACAACTGGATGGTTGCTATGTTTTCATAATAATTTTCATTTTAAAATTGATTTCAATAAAGAAAATGTTATTAATTGAAAAAAATATCAATTTTATCTTTTAAAACAATTAAAATAATAATAAATTCTTATAGTAATGTAATATGAAAAAGCTTTTTTGAACTAAAATTTAACATTTTGAACTACTCATTAAAAATTTAAATGTAGTAGAAAAATATTTAAAGAATATCTCAAATATAATTCATATTATTCTATATAAAATATGAATATTATATTTAATAATAAAATCATTTAGAATTTCATAATTCATATTTAAAATCGGTTCTCCATTAAAAGGTGATGAAATTGCCTTAATAAAAATATAGCGTTTTCTGTATAAAATATAGTTTGTACTAATCTATTTCCTCTAAAACCTATAATTAGATTATGAGAAATATATGATTGAATATATAACATATATATTTCATTAAAACTATAACTAATTTTAATCAAAAATGTTTATTGAAACAAAACTCCTTTGGAAGAATAAAAATAAAAATATTTCATAAAATATAAAACATTATTAAATAATATTTCTATCCAGTAATATAAAACAAAGGTATTATATCACTATATTAAATTACAATATTTTAATAATACATTTTTATTTGGTGTTACATGGTCTTTCGTACAATGTATGTTATCATGATTGGTCACTAATGCATGTATCATAAGCTATCAAGGGAGGTATCTATTTTATGTAACAAAAGATAATTTGGTGTAGTGTGAATTATAAAGAATATCATGTATTGAAATTGTTTAAATTAGTAAATTTATAGTAGAGTATTGGGAAATTATATTCCATCACACTATTGGTGATGTGTTGCATAAATTCCATCAAATAAAAAGTTGTACATTAGCATTTTATGGTGTTAAATTATCCCTGCCTTAATTAAATTGTCTCCTCAAAATTTAAACTCGAATAAAAAGATGTATAATAGAATTTCATATTGAATTAATTTCATAGTATTGGTTAATTCCGTTACTAACCATGAATATAAAGAAATATTATAACTTGAAAGGATTCAATTTCATTTGACCAATCATTAATTTTTTTTGTTCTTCAATCAAATTATATTTCGTCCCTTTACTCCAAATAAATAAATGTTGATAAAAAAATTGACCCAGAAGAACTAATACAAACATTTTTTTCCAATAATGTAGTAATAAGTATTACTATTTCTATCTAACTATTTTTTAAACGAATACGGTTAATATATTCATCTATATTTCATAAAATTTTATATGAATGGTTAATTAATGAAATTTATTCACCATGTTAGTAAATAAAAAACTACAAAAAACTAACAAGCGGATTATGAAAGTATGTTGTTTGTGTGAAACCATTGATATCCTTTGGTCATGGTTTCAAGACCCACAGACAATCCAAACATGATAGGTTTCCATCGGATTTATAGTTTTTCCTTTTCTAAAACCAAATTGATATTTTTTAGAAAATAAATATGGTGGAAATCCTACAAAATAAGGTTAATAACAAAATATCCCTTTAACTATAGTATTCAATACAACCTCAATACATAAATACTTAATCCATTTATATCAATATATATCCTTTAATGTTATAGTGTTTTTTCATAATATCATATGTAGGATTTATGAACAATGACATCCTAACATCAATATAAACACCTTATGTTTAAAATAGATAATTTATTTTCATTATCAACTCTAATAAGTAATAATGTTTTATAAAGATGAAATGGATTATACATTGAATATCCCCCAGGAGTGTCAAACTAGGTTTTTAGTAAGTCCCATTTTCATGTACCTGGTTACCCTGAGCTGGGCTCAGAACACCTTGTCAGAGTTATTACTCATAGGTACATCTATTATAGAACAACTTCTACTTATAGTATCGAGAAATTGATGTATTTCTAATATGAACCACATAATCTCTAACATACCATAATTTTATAATGTTCTTATATACATATGATCAAATTAAATATTATTCTTATGAAAGTTAAACAATGGTTTACAAAATCTAATTCCAAATAATTCTACTAAAATTTCACTCAGACCAATTGTAGTGACCTGACCCCAGAAATCCTAGGGCTAGTGTCTTCTATCAATTAAATTTACATGATTATAAAGAATCAAATCCCAATGAACTGAGAGTTTTATAGTGTTGGCATAATAGAGACATACATTAAAAAAATACAATCATTAAAACATACTTTTTTTCTTTTTTCAAATTAACATTTTGAATAAAATCTTTATTCCAACTAGTGTATCCTTTCATATAATTCTTAGTAACATTTTAGTATTCATGGGAAGGAAAAAAATAAGGTTGATATAAAATTCTCAACAAAGGTAATGTATAGTAGAATAAATAATGAATCAATAAGGATTATCATATTGGAATGATAAATAGTTTATCCCACATGTCATGTAATCAATAAACAGAATAAAGGTGTTTCAAAAAATGGAATGATAATAACTATAAACACATGCCATTGAATTAATTAAACTAGAAATATATATATGGAAATGTATCAAATAGAAATAAATACAATTTAAACAATTAAATGTAAATTAAATGTCTCCATTGATTTTTTAATAGAAAATCTCATGGAAGACTAATAATTGAATCCAATATAAAGTAAATTCTTAATTTTTGGACATCATGTCTAAGGCACATGAAAATATCTACTATCACGATCAATCCTCTAGGTAATTTAAAACAATTGTTAGAAATCTATTTTATTTTCTCATCATATATGTCACATGATAACCCACTGATGCATCAAGGAGCTATATAATGTCTAGTTTCAACCAATCATCACATTTCCAAAACATTATTCAATTTGACTGATCAATTTATTTAATAAACAATATGAATTATCAAATATAAATATTTAATAATGATTAAATAAATATCAATTTTTTCCAAATTAATAAAATACAATCACAATAGTCATCATATGAATGTAGGTATATCCTTTAATAAATAGTAATATCTATGATAACTGAAATGGATGATTTAGGGGGAATAGAATGTTTAATGATCCTTAATGATTCATTATTTCAAGGAGACTAAAAAATGAATCAAGGATTTGAATGTGAAAAATATATTTTCCCAAATAAATCAAAAACTATCGAGACGAAGAAATATTATGTTATCAATACAACATATCCTATGTGAAAAAAATTAAGGTTTGTTTTTGTTAAATAATTGAAATACTATAAAAAAATATTGTAAATATAATATTATGAAAAATATCTGATTATTATGAAAAAACCATTCAAAAAACATTACATTTAAAATAATCATGGATAATATTTTCTTTTTAAATTATCCTTCAAAAAATGAAACGGTTTCATGAATGAAATAATGGTGGGTAAATTTGAAAAGGTCGTATGAGGTAAAAAAACCAGTTTTCATGGTTGAGGGTTACAAAAATGAATAGTATGGAAAAAGATATGAATATTATATTGAAAAAAAATTATAAGAGTCAAAAGGGTAAACATTTCTTTAAAAAATAACTATAAATTTGTTATTTTTTTCATAAAATGTTGTTTTCGAATAAAATTAGTTCTTTAATGAATGATAGATGAAAATTTGAGTTTTTTGAAGTACATTTTGACTAAAAAATCATTGAAATTGGTACTAATAATGGAAAATTGTCATAAATTTCCGTATAAGTGAAAATTAAATTGTTTATTAATCAATAGTCATATAATTTCAATGACTGTTACTAAAATTGAAATATCATTATCTTATTATTTTGGAAAGTAATATAAAATATTCAAAGATTTCCCAATACCTCTATGAAACATGTTAAATTATAATTCTGATGGACGAATTGTAGAAAATAAAATTTTAAAATACCATGAATATAAATGGATTAATGATATAATATAACAAAAGTATCAACAAATACACCTCAAAAAAAGATGTTAGTGGTGAACATGAAATTTATCTTATATATGTAAAATTTGAGATGACAATCCCTTAACATTCAATTCCTTTAAGTTGAATATCCTTTATAATCCATTATAATAAAATTATGATTATGAATATCATTATAGAGAAACATTTTCATGTTTATCATTAATATTTTTTATTTATTACTATGTTGTGTATAAATACTTTAATAATTATTTTTAATTCACTTGTTCTGTCCAATATCCAATTATGTGCCAAAAATACTTTGGTATATCCAATATGGTATAACGAGTCACAATATAAAATATCTAGGATAATAATCATGAAATAATTATCATATTTATATATCAATTATACTTTTTAACAAAAATCATTACATATGGTTGTGAAGAAAGATTTAGTGTTACAATCATGTTTATTGTAGGCCATATGTACACATGAATTACATTTTTATTTTACAACGATTGTCATAGAAAGAAATCAATAAAGACATCATATTTCCAGTATGATTATAAAATGAAAAATACCATTTTATATAATAATATTTAATTTTATATATAATTCACTTGACGTAAAAGAAATCAATTCTTTTCAATGAGGCAGTAGTTCACACACATACGAATACCATTATAACAATTTATGTGTGTGAAGGGTAATAATAATAATTATATATATCATATTTAAATCTTTTTAATTATTTCAGGTATATAATATTAATTTTTTTTGGTATCATATTTTTTATTATAATCATCTATGGTATGATATATTATAGTGTTAACAAATCCCAACACCATGAGGTTGAGATAGTCTACAATACCACAAATGATGTAATAATTGTTACCGAAAATGGAATAGATAATTACATGTGTTGTAAAAGAATGTAAAAATAATAATGAAATAATAAATATACTATATTACATATATAAAAAGAGGCCCTTAAATAATTACTACCATGATATGTGGTAAATGAAGTAAGAACAACCAATGTTTCGTGAGGCGGTAGTTCACCATTCACATAATCAGTAAGTTTTTCAACCATTAAATAAAAGTGTGATCATATGTAGATAGAAATATTAGGATAATTAAATCATATTTTATAGATAATATTATTTATAATATATTGACTTGTAATAAGAATATTCAATTTGGTAGAGATTCAATTTAATTAAATGTTATTATTTTAATGCATTACCTTTGAAATCGGGTAACACCTTTCAGTTTATACCAATGTGCTTCCTTTAATTAACATATTACTAATTGGTGGATTAAATGTTGAGAGGAGTTATTTTGGGATGATATATTGGAATATATTTTTTGATGTTTTTTGGTTTTAGAGGTGTGACAAATGAGGATAAGGCCTTCTATATTAGAGGTGGAGTAGCACTCTAGTAATATTTAGAAATAATATTCCATACACGTTTTTATATTTCATGTGGATCCAATAATTTTAAATTTTAGATAAAATATATTACAGTTTAGAAATATGTCTATAAAAATGCTATTGGACAAGTGTGTATGTCATTTTTGGCCTTATGGTTTTGGTTTAGTCCCTTATGAAAAATAACTTATCCTTAATCGTTATAATTAAATTTAATTACATTCACTAATATATTTTTCCTGGAGAATTTTATTATTATTAGAAAATAGATATTATTCTTATTCTAAATATGTAATCCAAATTTTGAAATTTAAATTATATAAGTGGAATAAATTAATTTAATATTCATCCAGCAGGTAGGATTCCCATGGAGTGTTTTAATGTAAAAATAGATGAATGTTTTCTATATTTATAATGAATTTAAATGTTAAATAAAATCAAATTTTATAAATTATATTCATTGATATAAATATCATAAAATAAAAATTTACCACCAAATAATCATATAATTTATCATTATAAACTAAATATATGATAAAGATGTTTTGAAAAAAAATCAATATTTTTAATTATTTATTAACAGTGAAAAGTTTTGAAAAAATCCCAAATTGACCCTATCCAAATTCATATATTTATTTTTATAATTTAATGTTTATTTTAACATATTAAAACAATTAATGTATCGTAATTCATAATATAAATGTTATCTCTGTTAAAATTTCTTAAAATTTCCCTTACTTTTTTATGTGTAGAATAATATATGTTCCTTTCATATTTATTTTAAAAAATGGATGAATATAAAACAATTATTTAATTTATATCATATATATTTCATTAAAATAAATAACAAAATTAATTTATTAATTTTTATTATGAGTATAATAATTTGGAAGCAAAAAATAGTTATATTGAATTTTATATATAGTTGTATTTTTTTAGTTTTTCAGAAATTTATAACCAATTAATAAATTTTATATACACTATAAAATTACATAAGTTATATATTACTATTCATAGACACTAATATAACATCTAGGTGATATATCACAACATTAAATTATAATGTATTAAAAATATATTGTTATTTGGTGAAACACAGTATTTCTTGTAATGCAAGCAATTGAAGAATCCTAATCATATGTGTAACACAAGATTTTGAGGAATGTATCACTTTTGTGTAATGGATGATAACTCATGTTTGTGTTTATTAAAATTAATATCATGTGTTGAATTTATTTGAAATAGTAAATATATAGTCGAGTCACTAGATAATATATTCTATTACATGATAAGTGATGCATGTCATACAACCTATTTAATAAAAAATTTATATTAGAATTTAATGGTGTTATATAAAATATACATTAATTCAATACATTTATTTTTTTATGATAACTTTGTTTCTGGATGTGTGGACTACCACCATATCAATGAAATTTGATTCATTCACACATTACATTGAATTTATTAAGGATGGGTTGAGTAAATATATATGATATATATTAAATAATAATACTAATAGAATATATATATATATATATATATATGTCTTAGTAACATTATCTAAATTAATGAGACAACAAAATTGAATCAACGCTCATCTGTACTTAGGATTACCACCACAATGAACAGTGTATTGAATTTCATATTTCATTATTTTCTATATTATTATACATATAAATAAAAGAATATATTTGATAGTTCCATTATTTTCAACATTCTATTAAAATTTGAATAATGATATAAGTAATAGGATCATTAATAACAATTCAAAACATATACAGAAAAAGTGGATTTTTTCCAAAATGTAACAATAAAAAGAAATTATTTATGAATGTGTAATATAATGTTATAATAAAATAATATATGATTATATATATTATAATATAGTTTATAGGTATAACTTTAATAAACATATAGATATTAGAAAATATTATTTATCTAGTACTTTGAATTTCAAAACAGAAGGTAAGTGTTTTCTCATTTCACTATTTTTTATGTGAGTTATATCCTATATTCGTTACTTATTTTGTGTGTCTGTATATAATGAGGTAATAAATATTATACAGTTAAATTATTATATTTAATGACAATAAATGATTCAATTCATTTTATCGTCTCATGGGGATCAAAAATATAAAGTTACTCATCTTGTAAGGATTTTCTCAACTCACTTTTATTTCTATGAAATATATGATATATTCACCCCTAATTATTTTTTGTGGTGTATATAATGAAGAAATAAATTTATTATCATAAATTTACTATATTTTATTATATGAAATGTTTTGTTTGATGTTATTCATTCATTCTTATCATAATTAAAAATTTACTCATTTTGTAAGGGGTTTCTCATCTCAATTTTATTTCTATATAGATAATTTCCAATTAACCACTCATTTATTTTGTTTGGTGTGTAAACTAATAATGATTATTTTATAATGTTTTTGTATTATTTCTAGATATATACATATAATTTAAATTATATTTAATTCATTTTTAATATGGTCAAAAAATCTATAAAACCTGTAATGTAGTTTTCTTTCAATTTGACTTCATTGAGATACATGGTATGTTATGCACGAATTGTTTTCTATGGGGAGTATATACTACACATTAACATGTTATATCAACAATATAATTATATTCAATATCATTTTAGCTATATTTAATGATATTCATACATTATTATACTGATTCAATGTTACCAAAGTGGTAATAATTTGTTTCAATAATCACATTGATTATCAGGTTTATTTACGATTAAGCTGCTTCTTTTAACAGGTTATGATTTGATGAAATTATTGGGAAACCTTTAAATTTTTAACAAGTTATGATGTGATTATTTTTTAATAATACCCATATCATTTCATGGGGTTTGATAAGATGTTTATAAATCTTATCCCTTTTGATGGTTTGACATATGATGATGACCAAATTGTTTTTTTATTTCAAAGGAAAATTTATGGAAAAAGTGGGAGCTCAATAAGATTCAGAATAATGAAAATAAAACCTCACAAGGAAAGTGTGAATCATTCTTTATAAATCAAAAGTTATATGATTTTTCTACCTTAAATATTTTACATTCAATAGAGGTAAACTCAATTTACAAATTTTCATTTATGTGATCCTATAAGAAGACTTCCATCGTATCCCATGTCTCTGAATGCCCTTGCTATATTGGTTTCCCATCATTGATGTTTCATATAATAATTCTATTCTTTTTATCAATATAATAAGATTTTTTTTCATTAATGAAAACAAACAACAATGTCACGACCCATCCTCGGGGCCCATGTCGTGACTATCCCAAGCCCGCCTTCCATAGGCCAGGGGCTGGCGACTAGCACCAAAGAGTAAATCCCGGAAAACGGAAGGAATTGCCTTTGTAAATTAAATAACAAACACCACAGAGTAAGCAGGAAGAAGTAAACACTAAGTAAAAACTGAAACAATAGTAAGTGTGGAAAGTAAATGGGCCAGTATACAAACCCAAACTGAAATTAAAGTACAACTGGAAAGGGAAAACAACAACTGAAAAATAAAGCCGCAACGTCGAACTTTCCACTGGGAATCCCACCTGAAGGGTGGGTACAGATAGCTTGCACTGCTCCTCGGGTCCAGCCGACCGCTCCGAGTACGTCCCACCCAGTGGTCCACCTCCAGGTACCATCCTGCTCTACAAGCCTCAACCCCGATCAGCGATGTCCGTCGTCGGCAACCAACACAACGTAGTGTGGGCATAACCTGTACAGGGGTGAGTATAAGATACTCAGTAGGGACCCTGAGACCCCCGAAGGTCTCCCAAAATCCACAAAGGATAAACCATAAGGAAATATACAATCACGAAGTAACATCTGACACAGCTTAGGTATATGCCCATACATATACCTAAGTCATCAATTCATGCTCGGATCCAACATCCTAGCTCAAGTAAAACCCAGTCCACACAGGGAAGCAAAACGTAAATCCACACAGGATATCACAACACAATCCACAAAGGAAAGTAAAACAGGATTCATCTCACACAGGTATACTTTTTCATATGATGATAAAGATGACAAGGTATTTCCACTGATTCATCTAAGCTGTCGGACCCACAAAGGATCGATAGGTACTAACCCCCACAATGACCCACAAAGGATCTGACCCACAAAGGATCGATAGGTAACTAACCCCCGCAATGACCCACAAAGGATTTAACCCACAAAGGATCGATAGGTAACTAACCCCCATAATGATCCACAAAGGATCTGACCCACAAAGGATCGATAGGTAACTAACCCCCGCAATGACCCACACAGGATCGGACCCACATAGGATCGATAGGTAACTAACCCCTGCAAAGACCCACACAGGATCAGACCCACAGAGGATCTGTAGGCGCTGGCTCACACAGGACCGCTGATCACTGACCCACACAGGATCAGACCCACAGAAGATCGGTAGCACTGACCCACAAAGGATCGCTGAGTGATGTAGCCGTCGACGTCGAATCCACTAAGGATCGCTGCACAGTCGTCGTCGTCACAGTAGCAGTCGCAGCCAGCTCTAGGGTTCCCACACACAGCAAGTTCGTTCGGAAGGGTCCGCTCCACGAGCCGAGAGACTGATAGATCAACTGACACATAGTCCAGATTTGATGTATCCAAAATATCCGTATCGTCAACAGGAACTCGACGTCGCAGATGGCGCGTCAATCGGGCGCCCGGTCTGAGAGTCATTGGCATTTTTGTTCTAGGAGCCCGGTTGGTTTTTAAGGCAAAACCAACTCAACCGTACTCCACCTACGTCCAATCCTCGGGTGGAGTAAGCCAAAAGATCCATCTCACCTAGAGGAATTCAACAAAGTTGACGACACGTCAATCGGACGTCCGAACCTCAAGATATGAGTGTTTCTGCTCCAAGGGCCCGGTTGGTTTAGTGTACGTACCAACCCGGACGAACCCAAAGTATTCAGAAACATTGAGTGTGATAAAATGAAATGACCATATCGTTCCAAGGATCGCATCGCTACTGACGGCGCGTCGTTCGGAGGCCCATAGCTCATGTTATGAGAAAAAGACCGAAATGGTCTGGAAATGGGGGGTTCAGGCATGGACCGACTCAGGTCCCGGTCCGACCCAGTTGGGCGTGACCCGGCCCGGTCGGAGCGGCCCGGCCCGGCCTGGGTGTGACCTGGCCAGCGGGTCACCTTGGCTCGGCTCGGCCGAGCGGCCGACGAAGGGAAGCCATGGGGCGTGCTGTCCCTGGGAGAAGAGGAGCCGCGACCCCGCGTGGGACCGCGGTTGGTCAGAGGACGCGGCAGAGCCACGTCCCGTGTCTCGCCAAACCCGCGCTGTCGCGGGTCTAGTCGGCCACCGCCACCGCGTCTTCAGCCGCAGCGGCTCCATTCAGCGGTGCGCCGGGGCGCTGCCGCCTCCGGTGCCGCCGCGCCGCCGGTGGCGTCCGCGGGCCACCGGAGTTGCTCTGATGGTCCGATTCCATTTCAGTATGCGTCGTAGCTCCTCCCGGGTCCCGTTCGTCACTGTGGAAACAACAAATCATCTCTGCGACCCGTTTTGTCATCGTCTGCCGTTCCGCACACTATGAAAAAAGGGTGGTGGGTTCAGACTTGTTTGTTGGTCCGCACCCACCGCGTTAGCGGTTTGAAACAACACCATAAAATTCCAGCAATTTATTAACCACGACCCGCAATAATAATCCGCGGACCAACTTTTTAATTGTTTGGTCCACGTTCTTGCCTTGGAGGAAAACAAACATAGGTAAAATCATTTTCAAAACGACCCCTACCTTTGTCGTCATCGGACGCGAGTTCGTCGCGGAAATGACTGTCATGGTAGAGGATGATCGTCACGTCACGGAAGAGCGTCGCGTCGTCGCGGAACACTGTGTCTCGTCGACGATCTCTGAGGGTCAAGAACATATAGATTTAATTAAAACAATTAAATCCATGTTGATGCGATAACCCACAAAGAAATAAAAGGACTGCAATCCCCTACCTCAAGATGCCGATCGAATATTGTCGCGGAGATGGATCGTCGCGGAAGAAGCGTCGGCGTCGCGGTACGCGGCGTCGCGTCGTCGATCTCCGAGGGCTCGGTGGGTTGTTTCCATTTTCATCGTAGGCCGGCGTTCATCACGGTCTTCGCGTTTCTTCGCGTTCTTCGCGTTCTTCATGAAGGAGGATGAATATCTTTAGAGATTCTCCAAAGGTTTAACACAACATCCAGATAAGAAGGTGTGTTGGCCTTATTTTATTAACATGCCAACAAAGAGAAAAACAAACTAAGTAACAACCCATTAATTCATAGAATTAATTTCAACGAATAAACCGCCCAATTAATAGGGGTGTTAAGAATTTAGAAAACGCGATAGTTGACTTTCGTTTAATAGGGGTCTTCGCAGGTGCGTTACTTAGCGGGAAAGAAACGGTGGGGCTCGTGCAGGCCCCACCTCACACATATCCTACCAAGAGGGTAGGATATTTTGATTTGCACCCTATGCGCTTCAACTCAGCTTAATCATCATTAAGTGGATCACAGGTGGCTTTAAGTGAAATAAAAATAAAGTTGTCGCACACTTTATTTTATTTCTTAACATAACCCCAAAAATTTAAATACCACACCCGAGCAAACGTGTCACGACCCGTCCTCGGGGCCCATTCCGTGACTACCCCACGCCCGCCTTCCATAGGCCAGGGGCAGGTGACTAGCACCAAGGCGTAAATCCCGGAATAAGGGAAGACATTGCCTTTGAAAAGTAAACAAGCACCACATAGTAAGCAAGTGGAAAAATAAACACTAAGTAAAAAGAACTGTAACAAGCTGTTCTGAAAGTAAAAGGGGCCAGAAATACAAGCCCAACTGTAAAGTACAACTGAAAGGGAAAAACAACAACTGAAAAGTAAAGCCGCAGCGTCGAGCCGTCCTCTGAAGGTCCCACCTGAAGGGTGGGTATAGATAGCCTCCACTGCTTCTCGGGTCCACCCGACCGCCCCAAGTACGTCCCGCCCAGTGGTCCACCTTTAGGTACCGTCCTTCTCCACACGCCTCCACCATGATCACCGATGTCCGTCGTATGCAACCAACACAACGTAGTGTGGACAAAGCCCGTGCAGGGGTGAGTATAAGCTACTCAGTAGGGTCCCCGAGACCCGAAGGTCTCCCGAAATCCACAAAGGATAAACCAAAAGGAATGATACAATCACGAAGTAACATCTGACACTACTTAGGTATATGTCCATACATATTCCTAAGTCATCAATTCTCGTTCGGCTCCAACATCCGAGCCCAAGCACAACCCAGTCCACACAGGAAAGAAAAACGTACACCCACACAGGATAGCACAACACAATCCACAAAGGAGAGTAAATAGTAAATCCACACAGGATAGTTCAACACAATCCACAAAAGAGAGAAACAGTAAATCCACACAGGATAGTTCAACCCAATCCACAAAGGAGAGAAAACAGTAAATCCACACAGGATAGTTTAACACAATCCACAATGGAGAGTAACACAAGATTCAGCTCACACAGGTATACTTTTCAAATGATGATAGAGATGATCAGATGTAGCCACTGATTCATCTAATCCGTCAGACCCATAAAGGATCAGAAGGTACTAATCCCCCGCAATGACCCACATAGGATCGATCATGAAGTTGGACCCAAAGATATTGGGAAACACATTCTCCATCAAGTACAGTGGTTATGCCGCTACAACTAAGCGCTACTCCGTTTGGGTCTGCCGCTACAACCAAGCGCTCCCATGTGCCGCTACAACCAAGAGCACCTCTGCCGTGGGTCTGCCGCTACAACAAAGCACTCCTCTATGCCGCTACAACCAAGCGCACCTCTGTCGTGGGTCTGCCGCTACAACCAAGCGCTCCCATGTGCCGCTACAACCAAGCGCACCTCTGTCGTGGGTCGGCCGCTACAACCATGTGCTCCCCTGTGCCGCTACAACCAAGTGCATCTCTGTCGTGGGTCTGCCGCTACAACCAAGCGCTCCCTTGTGCCGATATAACCAAGTGCACCTCTATCGTGGGTCTGCTGCTACAACCAAGTGCTCCCCTCTGGGCTATCCGTAACAAACCGAGTCATTCGATCAGCAGTCGTCAAAACTCAACCGGCTCTAGGGTTCCGCACACAGCATGCTCATTCCAGGAGGGTCCACTCTACGAGTTAAAAGGTCGATGCATCAACTGACATGCAGTCCGGAGTTGATGTATCCCATGGTGTACCATAGTGGTCACTGCCAAAAACACGGAGAATTCATGAACTGTTCTCATCATCGTCGTAGTCGAATCCATCGAGGATCTCTGTATAGTTGTCGTCGTCGAAGTCGCAGCCAGCACTAGGGTTCCTGCACACAGCAAGCTCGTTCGGGAGGGTCCGCACCACGAGCCGAGGGGCTGATAAATCAACTGATGAATAGTCTAAAGTTGATGTATCCAAAAGTTCCGTATCGACAACAGGAACTCAACACAACAGACGGCGCGTCAATCAGACGCCCGGTCTGAGAGTTATTGGCTTTTTCGTCCCAGGGGCCCGGTTGGCTTTTAAGGAAAAACCAACCCAACCGTACTCCACCTGCGTACAAACCACTGGCGGAGTGAGCCAAAAGATCTGTCTCACTTAGAGGCCAATGTGACGGCACGTCAATCGGAGGTCCGTAACTCAAGATATGAGCGTTTCTACTCCGAGGGCCCGGTTGGTTTCGTGAACAAACCAACCCGGCCGAACCCAAAGTATTCCGAAACCTTGAGTGTGATATACCGAAACGACCGTCTCGATCCAAGGATCGTGTTTCTGCTGACGGCAAGTCGTTTGGAGGTTCGTAGATCATGATACGGGCATTTGACCGAAAATGGTCCGAAGACGGGGGGTCCGGGACCGGGCCGACCCCCCCCCCCCCCCCCCCTGGGTCGGCCGAACCGGCCTGGCTCGGCTCGGCCGAGCAGCCGAGAAGCAGGACGCCGCGGGGCACCGTCCCTGTGGCTTGGAGGTGTCGCGGACCCCCGTGTGGGGCCGCGCTGGATCATGGGACGCGGCTTTTCCGCGTCCGAGTGCGCCGGACCCGCATGGCCTCTGGTCCGTGGGGGCCGCCGCCGCGGCATCAACCGCTGCATCCCTGTTCGATGGCACGCCGGGGCGCCACCGCCCCTAGCTGCAGGCGTCACCGTGCTGGCGACCCGCGCCCCCGGCGGCTTCCGTGGGCCACCAGCGTCACTCCGGTGGTCCGATTCCATTCCCGTCTGCGCCGCTGCTCCTCCAAGGACTCTCTCTTCACTGCATAACCATCAAACTTTCATTGCGGCACGTTCCGTCATCGCCCTTCAAATCCACAGAACAATGAAAAACGGCGGAGGGTTTTCGGGCCGTGTTCGTTTGGGCCGCACCCTCCGTGTTAGATAAAAACAACGGGAGAAATATACTCAACACATGAATCAACAATTTTAATGGTTTAAAATTGTTCTTATTGTCCGGGTTCTTCACATTTAGAAGAAACGATCACGGGAAAGAGGAATTATTCCCAACAACCCTACCTCGTAATCATCGTCGTACGCACATTCCTCGCAGATTTGTTCGTCACGGAAGGAGGGGATCGTCGCGTCGTCGCGGAAGGGCGTCCTGTCGTCGCGGAATCCGTCGTTGAGTCGGAGAACTCAACAGACCAAGAAACAACAGATTTAATTTAATTATATATAATAAAATCCGTGTTTTGTAAAAAAACACAAGGGAGATTTAAGAGAAACCCGAAGTCTCTTACCTCAAACAGCTGATCGAAGATTTCGTAGCGGAGGAAGAGACGTTGCAGAAGAACGTTGCAGGAAGGGAATGTCGGCATCGCGGAATACGGCTTCACGTCGTCGATTTCCGCAGGTTTGGCGTTCTTCGTCGGAGGTCGGCGTTCTTCGCGTTCTTTACATTTTTCACGAAGGAGGATGAAGGCCCAAGGATTCTGTCAAGCCTCTCAACATGTAATCCTCCAAATGTCGTGTTGGCCTTATTTTATTATTACGCCAATAAACGAAAAAGGTAAGTAATGACCCATCAATTCGTTGAACTAATTCAATGAAAGTAACCGCCCATTTAATTCACAAATAAAACCACCCAATTAAATGGTGCGTTAAGAATTTAAGAAGACACGTCAGTTGACTTTCATAATGACGGGTTTTCGCGGGTGTGTTACTTAGCGGAAAAGAAACTGCGGGGCTCGTGTGGGCTCCACCTCAAAAATATCCTACCAAGAGGGTAGGCTATTTCTGGATAGCACCCTAACTGTTTCAACTCAGTGTAAGTGGCTTTCAAGTGGCTTAAGTGAAATAAAATAAAGTTTGTCTAACAATTTAGTTTATTTCTTAACTTTTTGCCTAAAAATTAAAAACCACACCCGAGGAAACGCAACTCTGGAAGAGGCGTTTCAAAGCAAATATCAGTGCTTCGATTTCATCGGTGCCCTCAGAATTCGATTCCGTGCACCGGTTCAAAATTTAGAAAAACCCGCTCGTCCGTTAACTGAACGTACCCAAGCCAAACTTTGGAAAATGATTCCAGGCACACCGGGCCTCGGAATCAGGTGCCGCCAGAAACTGCGCTCTTGTAAAATTCAAAAGAAAATTATGAAAAAAAATTCCCTTGAAATTTACGGGTCATTACATTATTCCCACCACAGGGCTTTACGTCCCCGTAAAGATACATAAAAACTAGGGAAACAAAGGTGGTACTGAGCACACATCTGAGCCTCCCGCTCCCAAGTGCTCTCCTGGAGGTTCCTGAACTTCCATCTGAAGCACACTAGAGGAATAGATCGTCCACGTAGGACCCGCTACTGTCGATCCTCGATCTCCACTAGGACCTCTGCAAAAGACACCCTATCACCAAAGACCAGCTCTTCATGGTCAAAGATTGACGTTGGGTTGTGCACGTATCTCCTCTGCTCAGATACGTGGAAGACGTCATGCACCCGGCACAACTGTGGTGGTAGAGCTAGGCGATAAGCCACCTTGACAATCCTGCTGAGGACCTGGAAGGGTCCGATGAAGCATGGAGACAACTTTCCACCTCGGCCAAATCTCCGCAAACCGCATCGAGGTGAGACATGAAAGAAGACGTGGTTACCATTCTCGAACTCTAGTGGCCTCCGCCTCCTGTCAGCATATGACTTCTGCCGACTCTGAGCTGTCCTCATCCACTCCTGGATGACCTGGACCTTCTATGTCGTGGCCTGGAGCATCCCCGGTCCCACAAGAACTGCTAATATTTCTTATTTTCCGATAAGAGAAATCTGGTCTCATCCCCTGGATAAACCACTTCCTTTGCCTAATACAGTCAATCCCGACATGGATGGTACTAATCCATACCAAGGATGACGTCGTAAGGCCTCAACGCTACTACCAAGAGATCCAACCGTTACTCTCGCCTCCAAGGTTTGAGTCACACTGTTGGCATCAGTGTGTGGTAACTGGGTCTCCTCCAGTAGATGTCTTACGAGTGAGGGTCAAATCAACAGTCTAAACCAGAACCTCTTATTAACAACAAAAAAAGAGGACAAGAAAAAAAACATCACAAGGGTATTCGTCTATTATTATTGCAGCTCATAATACAATGACACTACACTATAGAAACAAGGAACTAGAAGTACAAAAGACGTATCCACTAGTCCCGCTCCTGTCCATCTGCTCCCAGAGATCCTTGATAGAAGGCCTTAGATGCCTGAAGCTCAGCTCTCGCATGCCCAACAACTCCCGGCGGTCGGGGTGGACCTCCTGGTGGTGGTGGTGGCAACACCCCGAAACTTCGTCCACCTCCAACTGCACGGCCAGCTCCCCTGCCATGGTCACTTGCTCCTTGCGGTCCTCCTTGATCAAACCTCTGCCTCTACCTTGGGGGTCCTTCGTTCGTCTGCTGGTCATCCGTATGGCGGGTCGGACCGTCACGAGCCATGTGACCAACCCCGCCGCAGGAGTAACACTGCCCTCTCATGGAAATTCGTTTCCCACCCCGAGTGCCTCGCGCAAACGATCTAGAGTCATGCTGTCGACCACCTGTAGGTCTAGTCTTATTGGACCCCTGCGTCATCTTTCTACTGCCCGCTGCAGAAGACTCTGCCGCATGCTGGAAAGTGGTGGGTCCTACTGCTGGAGACTGCTCAGCAAGGAAACTCTCCACTAAGAGGGATCGCTCCAACACCCCTGCCTGAATCGGAATGTTGAGGGAGATCATCGAAGCCCAGATCTCGTGCCTCAGTCCCTGCTCGAAGGTCCAGGCCCGAAAGAACGGGTCACGTACCATATCTGTGGTGTAGCGCGAGAGATCAGTAAATCTCGCCGAGTACTGGGCCACTGTCATGCTGCCCTGCCGCAGGTGTAGTAGCTCCTGGATGCGCAGCGCTCGGAGGGTCACTAGGACGAACTCAGATCGGAAGATGCTCTCAATGTCCGTCCAGAGGAGAGATGTCTCGTCATGCACCTGTAGCATCAAGTTCCACCATCATCCTGCAACCGCGTGCAGGAGGCTCACTGTGAGGATCACCATGAGGTCTGCTGGTGTCCTCACTAATCTGAAAACCCGTACAACTGCCTCCAGCCAGTCCTCGGCGGCCTGAGGGTCCGTCTCCCCATGGAACCTGGGTGGTCGCTGGTGCTGGAACTCATGCAGTGCACTAAGGCGACGTGCATCGTCAGCGGCTGGGGCTGGTAGCAACGGTGGCTCGGCGGGTATAGGTACCGCCAGTGCCTCAGCTGTCAAAGGGCCTTGTACCGAGTCCTCGACGCTCGGAGGGATCTCGCTATGCACATCACTCGGAACCCTAGCTGGCTGTCGTCGTGGGGACATCCTAAAAAGGAAACAGGTGCGCCAAGGTCAGAACAGTATACCTGGTGAGCTGACATAAAGTAATCACAAAGAAAACATGAAACACACATGCAATCAATGTTTTCGTGCATTAAGTTTGAAATCAGAAGTCAGGGTCCTGGTGTACGGATACGTCGGCCGCCGCACCAACACTGGACTCCCTGGACTGATAACCACACTCAATACGCTAAACATTATTGCTTCACTTAGAAGAAAGATCAGAGTCTGCGGTAGAACCGACCACCTCTGATACCAATTTGTCACGACCCGTCCTCGGGGCCCGTGCTGTGACTACCCCAACCCCGCCTTCCATAGGCCTGGGGCTGGCGACTAGCAACAAGGTTTAAATCCTGGAAAAAGGGAAGGCATTGCCTTTGAAAAGTAAACAAGCACCATAGAGTAAGCAAGCGGAAAAGTAAACACTAAGTAAAAAAACTGTAACAAGCTATGCTGAAAGTAAAAGGGGCCGGAAATACAAGCCCAACTGTAAAGTAAAACTGAAAGGGAAAAATATAAACTGAAAAGATAAGCCGCAGCGTCGAGCCGTCCTCTGAAAGTCCCACCTGAAGGGTGGGTACAGATAGCCTCCACTACTCCTCGGGTCCACCTGACCGCCCCGAGTACGTCCCGCCCAGTGGTCCACCTCCAGGTACTGTCCTGCTCCGCACGCCTCCACCACGATCAGCGCTGTCCTTCATCTGCAACCAACACAACGTAGTGCGGGAAAAGCCCGTGCAGGGGTGATTATAAGCTACTCAGTAGGGACCCTGAAACCCGAAGGTCTCCCGAAATCCACAAAGGATAAACCACAAGGAAAGATACAATCACGAAGTAACATCCGACACTGCTTAGGTATATTCCCATACATATACCTAAGTCATCAATTCCCATTCGGCTCCAACATCCGAGCCCAAGCACAACCCAGTCCACACAGGAAAGAAAAACGTACACCCACACAGGATAGCACAACACAATCCACAAAGGAGAGTAAACAGTAAATCCACAGAGGATAGTTCAACACAATCCACAAAGGAGAGTAGACAGTAAATCCACACAGGATAGTTCAACACAATCCACAAAGGAGAGAAAATAGTAAATCCACACAGAATAGTTCAACACAATACCTAAAGGAGAGTAACACAAGATTCTGCTCACACAGGCATACTTCTTCAAATGACGATAGAGATGATCAGATGTAGCCACTGATTCATCTAATCCGTTGGACCCATAAAGGATCGGAAGGTACTAATCCCCCGCAATGACCCACATAGGATCGATCATGAAGTTGGACCCAAAGCTATTGGGAAACTCCTTCTCCATCAAGTACAGTGGTTATGCCCCTACAACCAAGCGCTCCTCCGTCGTGGGTTTGCCTCTACAACCAAGCGCTCCCATGTGCCGCTACAACCAAGCGCACCTCTGTCGTGGGTCTTCCGCTACAACCAAGCACTCCCTTGTGCCGCTACAACCAAGTGCACCTATGTCGTGGGTCTACCGCTACAACCAAGCGCTCCCCAGTGCCGCTACAACCAAACACACCTATGTCGTGGGTCTTCCGCTACAACCAAGCACTCCCCCGTGCCGCTAAAACCAAGCGCAGCTTTGATGTGGGTCTGCCGCTACAACCAAGCGCTCCTCTGTGCCGCTACAACCATGTGCACCTCTGTCGTGGGTCTACCGCTACAACCAAGCGCTCCCCTCTGGGCTATCCGTAACACACCGAGTCATTCGATCAGCAGTAGTCAAATCTCAACCGGCTCTAGGGTTCCACACACAACATGCTTGGTCCGGGAGGGTCCACTCCACAAGCTAAAAGGTCGATGCATCAACTGACATGCAGTCCAGAGTTGACGTATCCCAAGGTGTACCATAGTGGTCACAGCCGAAAACACTGAGGATTCCCGTACTGTTCTCATCATCATCGCAGTCGAATCCACCAAGGATCTCTGTATAGTCGTCATCGTCGAAGTCGCATCCAACACTAGGGTTCCCGCCCACAGCAAGCTCGTTCGGGAGGGTCTGCACCACGAGCCGAGAGACTGATACATCAAATGACGAATAGTACGAAGTTGATGTATCCAATAGTTCTGTATCGACAACAGAAACTCAACGCAACAGACGGCGCGTCAATCGGACGCCCGGTCTGAGAGTTATTGGCTTTTTCGTCCCAGGGGCCCGGTTGGTTTTTAAGGAAAAACCAACCCCACCGTACTCCACCTGCATCCAACCATTGGGAATAGTGAGCCAAAAGATCCATCTCACTTAGAGTAATCCACCAAAGCTGACGGAACATCAATCAGACTTCCGTAGCTCATGATATGAGTGTTTCCGCTCCGAGGGCCCGGTTGGTTTCGTGAACGAACCAACCCGGCCGAACCCAAAGTATTTTGAAACCTTGAGTGTGATATACCGACACGACCGTATCGATCCAAGGATCGCGTTTCTTCTGATGGCGATTCGTTTTGAGTCTTGTAGCTCAAGTAACGGGCATTTGACCGAAAACGGTCCGAAGACGGGGGTCCGGGTCCGGCCCGACCCGGCCCGACCCCCCTTGGGTCGACCGAACCGGGTCGACCCGAACCGGTCCGACCCGGTCCGGGCACGGCCCGGCCGGTGGGACCGGCCTGGCTCGGCTTGGCCGAGCGGCCGAGCAGCGGGACGCCGCGGGGCGCCGCCTCCGCGGCTTGGAGGTACCGCGGCCCCCCGTGTGGGGCTGCGCTGGATCAAAGGACGCAGCTTTTCCGCATCCGAGTGCGCCGGACCCACGTGGCCGCGGGTTCGCGGGAGCCGCCGCCGCGGGTTCTGCCGCGGCGGCCCTGTCCGGTGGCACGCCGGGGCACCACCGGCGGCTTCCGCGGGCCACCGGAGTCGCTCCGGTGGTCCGATTCCGTTCCGGTCTGCGCCGATGCTCCTCCCGGGATTCGTTATTCACTGCGGAACCATCAAACTTCAGTTGCGGCACGTTCCGTCATCGCCTGTCAAATCAGCACAACAACGAAGAATGGCGGAGGGTTGTCAGGCCGTGTTCGTTTGGCCCGCACCCTCCGCGTTAGATAAAAACAACAGGAGAAATATACTCAACACATGAATCAGCAATTTTAATGGTTTAAAATTGTTCTTATTGTCCGGGTTATTCACTTTTAAAAGAATCGATCACAGCAAAAAGAATTATTCAAAACAAACCCTACCTCGTAATCTTCTTCGTACACACATTCTTCGCGGATATGTTCGTCACGGAATGAGGGGATCGTCGCGTCGTCGTGGAGGGGCGTCACGTCGTCGCGGAATCTGGCGTTGAGTTGGCGAACTCAACGGACCAAGAAACAACGGATTTAATTTAATTATATATAATTAAATCCATGTTTTGTAAAAAAACACAACGGTGATTTAAGAGAAACCCGAAGTCTCTAACCTCAAACAGCTGATCAAAGATTTCGTTGCGGACAAAGAGACATCGCAGAAGAATGTTGCAGGAAGGGAACGTCGGTGTCGCAGAACACGACGTCGTGTCGTCAATTTCCGTAGGTTCAGCGTTCTTCGTCAGAGGTCGGCATTCTTCACGTTCTTCGCGTTTTTCGTGAAGGAGGATGAAGGCTCAAGGATTCTATCAAGCCTCTCAACGTGTAATCCCCCAAATGCCGTGTTGGTCTTATTTTATTATTACGTCAACAAACGAAAAAGGTAAGTAACGACCCATCAATTCGTTGAATTAATTCAACAAAATAAACTGCCCATTTAATTCACGAATAAAACCGCCCAATTAAATGGTGCATTAAGAATTTAAGAAGACGCATCAGTTGAATTTCATAATGACAGGTTTTCGCGGGTGCGTTACTTAGTGGAAAAGAAACGGCGGGGCTCGTGCAGGCCCCACCTCAAAAATATCCCACAATGAGGGTAAGATATTTCTGGATAGCACCCTATCCGTTTCAACTTAGTTGAAGTGGCTTTCAAGTGGCTTCAGTGAAATAAAATAAAGTTTGTCGAACAATTTATTTTATTTCTTAACTTTAAGCCCAAAAATTAAAAACCACACCCGACCAAACGCAACTCTGGAAGAGGTGTTTCTAAGCAAATATCGGCGCTGCGATTTCATCGGTGCCCTTAGAATTCGATTCTGGGCACCAGTTCAAAAGTTAGAAAAACCCACTCGTCCGTTCACTGAACGTACCAGAGCCAACCTTTGGAAAATGATTCCAGGCACACCGGGCCTCGGAATTAGGTGTCGTCAGAAACTGCGCTCTTGTAAAATTTAAAATAAAATTAAGGAAAAAAATTTCCTTGAAATTTACGTGTCTTTACAAAACGAAACTCCGGAAGAGGTGTTTCTAAGCAAATACAGGTGCTGCGCTTTCATCGGTGCCCTCAGAATTCGATTCCGAGCACTAGTTTAAAAGTTTGAAAAACCCCGCTCGTTCGTTCACTGAATGTACCTGAGCCAAACCTCAGAAAATGATTCCGGGCACACCGGGCCTCGAAATCAGGTGCCGTCAGAAACTGCCTTCTTGTGAAATTCCAAAGCAAATTATGAAAAAAAATTCCTTGAATTTTACTGGTCTTTACAAACAATATTTCAAACAATTATTTGAAACCATAAACAAAATTACACTTTAACATTTCCTCATTAGGGTTCATGAGGATATCTTAGTAGTTGTCTGATACCTTGGTCTCATTGTGGTTATTCACCTACACAAAACCATCTGGTTCCCCTTCTTTTGATTCATGTTTCTCATTTTCTGTTGAATCATCATGATTTGAATATAATTTTAACTTAGTTATTTAATGATCATAAACCTCAGTAGAACATTTTTTGGGGGATTTGAACTTTTCTATTAGATATAGTAACTAGATAGATAGGTATATTCGAAGAGTCCTTTCACATATATGATCTCTATGAATGATTAATAAAACCATATTTATCCATGATGGTATACAAGAGAGCATCTGAATACTGATACAAGAGGGTACAAGGTAGGTAATCCCAAGATTGAAACAATATTGTACACATAAGGGAATATCATGTTCAAAATAAAAGTCTATATTTGTGGGAATACCATGACTGAAATAGGAGGGCACATGATTTGTAATCCCACACCCAAAACAAGATGGTTCATATGATGGAATTCCAATCATGAATCATGTGGGTCCACCTAAGGGCATTCAATGCCGAAAACAAGAGGGTAAATTGGAGGGAATCTATAGGATGAAACAAAAGGATACATGGGAGGGCTTCAATGACAGAATAAGGTACATGGATTATTTTCCTAAGAATAACATTTTATGAAGATCTTGGTAGGAAGGATTAACACAGTATTTTTTATACTTAGGAGTAAGCCAAAATTCCATGACATATTCCTCTATTATCCACTGATGGATAATTCAATTTTTTTTCTTATGTTTCAACACTCACGAACTACTAATCATCATGCCTTGACTCTTTATTATGATCATTGAAATTCAGTGTATGATCATATAATTTTATGTTCATTTCATCATAACCATACTATCATGTTATTATTTAGTATATTCCTTATCTACCCATACTAGGAATATGAGATCACCCATTTATTATTATTTCATTCACAAGGAAATAATGAATGAACTTATATAGGAGTGATAAAATAGTAACATATTTATGGGAGTTGTTGTAGATCATTCAGCATGTTAGATTATTATGTTTCTAATTTGGAAAAAAACTAAAAAATTATACTCCCTAAAATATTTTTTTTGATGTGTTGATAATTAATTTCAAATAATTTTATATCAATAGATGTGATTATTGTGACACATAAAACCCATGAAATATTTTCATAGATATTTGGAGGAATATAACCACACAAAAATGACAGTACATAACAGTTCATGGTAAGGATAAATGGGAGTGAAAAGGGGTTTCTTATCATATATAAATCATAACAATTTTAAAAGGGATATGTAAAAACATATTCCAACAACAAAAATATAGAATTAATTGACATAATACCAAGAACATTATTTAATAATGATAAGAATTAGAGGAACCCTTACATTGAGAGGGATCTTCTAAAATATTGGGAGGAGATAATTCCGAGCATGAGAGAACCATTCAAGGTATTTTGATAGGTAAATCGAGATTAATTTCATTATATATGATTTTTTGTGTTGTGGATAATGGGATCATGGATGGATAATTATTTGAAATGTTATGGGAGTTTAATATTTTTTTCTAAACATAGATAGTGGACTCTATATGATAATATATCAAAACCATTAACCAACCCATGGTTTTTTTCATGGTTTATTCCCAAGAATACTTATTTTAATATTTTATAATTGTATCAAACTAACAAATTGAAATAATTAACTTGTGTATAAATAATTGAGTCATATTTATCAATAATTAATTTTATATCATTTAAATATAATATATGTATAGGATGATTCTTTAATGATTGATAATATTAATCTAAAAACATAAAAAATTTATTTTAATTTAAAGTTATATATATATTCATGTATACCTTTTATGGAATATCATTTATCATTTTTGGGTAATTGAATTTTCTTAATACAAACTTTTTATTTATAGCATATTTAATGTTGAACCAAAATTTTAGTTATTTCCAAAACATATGGAAATATCAATGTCGGATTATTTCAAAGAACGTATTTTGAAAATAATATGTATTTATTAAATAATTATATATTTATGTCAATTTATAAATTTAAATAAAATATCTATATTTATAAAAAAATAGTTTTTTTACAGTAAGAGTATTATCAAACTTATAAATAGAATTTTTTAATTTATAAAGATAAATTATATTTTATATTTAAATATAAATTATATAATAAGAATATTTTATTAAAATAATATTAATTTCAGAACATGTAGATACTCTTCATAAAAATTCTCTTGATTTGAACTATGTATTTCCCAAAAATAATATTTCAATATCATTATATGAAAACAAAAATTTTATAAAATTAATTAAATAATAATTTAAAAATTAATATTATAAAGGGATAAAAATTTTTATTTTTGAATTAAATGAAAAATATAAAAATTCATTCTCATATGATCTATTAACAATGAACTTTATTACACTAGTGATTGCCCAAAAGCTATTATGTGATGTGGAATGATTTTAATGGTTTGGTTCAATGAACATGGTTAGGGCCATGATCTCAATGAGCATGAAAATATTATATAAAATTATTCACTCTTATATTAGATATTTAATCTCACTTAAGGATTCTTAGGGTAAAATACTTGAGATGTTATACCCCTAAAAATTATAAATGGGATCAATTTTTTAAGGATCATACATGTGGGGGCCATCGCTCCTTTCATCAATGACATTTGGACTTTTTAATAAGCCTAAGTATAAAATAATCATAAGAGAATCTATAAATTGATCATATTATCAACAACTATAATGCATAATGGTCTATTAAATATAACATGATACACCATAAATAGCTCAAAAAAAAACAAATAAATATTTTTTCCATAATTGTTTCCCTAATAATTATTTTTCTTATTTATTTATAAATATAATTTATAAATGTTTAGGTTGTAAAAATTAATTCCCATATTATTATCTAACATATTAGACTACAAATTAAATTTTTCATTGTGATTATCTATTCAAGACTGCATCTCTTCTATTTTATTTTTTCCCCTTGTCTATTTCTTTCCTTGTAATATTTTTCTGGGAACAATCCAAAACCCACACCTTTAATGCAGCCTATTCGTTTGGCCCCTTCAAATATAACGGATGTAGTCATTAATTTGGTAAAATAAATGATTATTCTTGTTTACAAATATATTATTGGAAAATACATAATCATTAATATGTAATATCGATTAAAATAAGATAAATATTTTATTTATTCATAATTAATAATGCATTCAATATTTTTTGTATCTTTCCATCTATTAGTATTTTATATTTTTTCACATGAAACTCCATCTATAGGACATGACATGATATGGATGTTAACTTGAATTTGTATTCATAATTATTTATTTAGAAATCGAAAAATGATATATTTATATTTCATTCCACATAAAATTTTTCCTATGTAACTATAATACATTCCATTTTTTTCAGGTGAAGTGTATCCCATTAATTTTTTATAATAGGGGTATGTTGGTTTTGATGCTAGATTCAAATTTTTAGATAAATTTTCTTGTTTCATAAATTAAAAATTATTTATCAATTAGATTAATTCACATATTATTATTTATTGATTTTGAAATTATAATATACGTGGAAGTATTTATCCTCATAATATCTAATAATCCCATTCCATTTTTCATGGTTTATCTTGTGTGAATACATATATAGTTTTTGTGGGTTTAAATTCCCTTCAACATACCTAAATTTATTCCTCATCATTTTGTTTTTGGAATTCTATATGATCTTTTCTAATGACCATTAATAAACAAATTATTTGGAATTTATATAATATACATAAACTCTACACAAGATAACTAAATTTAAATAAACATTTAATTATTTTATATTCTAGAAAAATAAATATTGTATCTTACAATGTTACCATAATATCATACAAAATTAGATCCCCAAAAAGATAACATCATTATGCAATTCCCATACATAAATCGACATCTGAATTCCAGTTATAACCAAATGTAAATAATGAAATGAACTTTTCATGGTTACCCTGCCAGCTATATTCATTCCACCCAACCAAAAATTTTACGACTCTCATTCTCAATTTAATACTTTTTTACTATTTTCATGATTCAACATTACTATTTCATCCATGATAATTATATTTTGTTATCTACCATTTAATTTTCATCAACATCATCAATATTTTGTTCCATTGTAATTATATCATATGAATGAACAAAAACATATTATTACGCTTCATTGAGAGCATCATCATGTTTATAAACCATATAATCTTTAATATTCATGTCATTGGAATTTGTATAATCTATTATCTATAGAAGTGGTTTAACATTGAATTTAGATTATATAAAATCATTTAATAATTTATAATAATATGATGTAACCAAATGTACATCACAAAGAATGTATCTTGATTATTGACCTCCCATTGTTTTTATAAAAGGTTAAAGGGGATTTAACTGTTTATTAAGTATCTAAATCCCTTAACAGTGGAATCACTTCAAATTAAAGTACCAATATACATTTTTACCATCATTAAATTATTATGATGTCTTAAAAAATGGTTCAACTTTATTTGAATTGACATCAGAAAATGAAATGGTTTTGGTTGATTAAATAACAATTGGCTACATTCTATTAATATGACCTAGGACATAGTAAAATAAACTCACTACATATGATTCCATAATGAATAGTTCATAATTCTTCCAGTAGATACTAAATTATTGTTTCATTAATCCCAAGTCATATATCTTATCTCCACTCATTTTAACAAACCACTTGCATTAAAAAGACAATACATGGAATAATGTTTAATCCAACTCCCATATTTGGTTGATGATACGAAAGTGTTATATATTCACAAAATTTTGATTTATAGTATTGTTACATATACATGAATTTCTTTATTACATCATAAATTTAAATTTTTTCAATGAGTTCTAATAATAATAATATTAATTAATTGCATACTCATTAACAATAAATGAAATTTTAATAATTTAATTATATTTTGTAATAATTAATTTCAGATATGTAAGGAGTAAATAAAATGGAAATAAATACACATTCACACACATTGATAATGTTAATTTGTTTCCTCTCATATAAGATCCATCGATATTACCAATTTACCATTTCCTTGATAATATAAATATGATATATTTTTAATTATTTATAATAATGTTGATCAGGATGACGATAATTTTCCTATCAATTATTCTAAATTTATTAATATTAATTTTTATTTTTATACAACATTATTAATAAAATAATTATTGACACATTATATTTTCTTCATTAATAATTAATGGTTATAATAGAACAAAAACTAGTTCAATTATCTTGATTATTAATTAATAATTTTTTAAATGGTGATAATATTTAAAAAAATAAATAATATCATTATTAATAATATATAATCATATAATATTTGACACTTTTTGTGTTTTTGTTTTGAGCGGGGTAGAATTAGGTTGTGTTTTAATGGGTCAAGATCCAAAACATTCTTATATTATGTTCATTATAAAAATATAATATGATTTATTTATTTAAAAATTATAATTTTTCATGATTATCATTAGAAAATATTTTTAATTATAAATTTATTCCAAACATTTAATTGGAAAATTATTAATATTGTCATGAAAAATATTTTTTCAGTTTCATAATATCTTTATAACATATTTATATGCAGACATATATATGCACATATTTAAATTAATGATTTTATATTAATGAATAAAATAGTGCGGGTTAATTACATAGATATCATACCATAAAACATCCTTAACTACATCATATGGATTATATATATTCCTTCCAAGGAAAATTGATAAATTGAATAGAATAGAATAAAAAATAAATATAAATAAGAACATGAAAAATCATGGACTCAAAACCTCAATGATACCTACATGGGAACTTACCACTATGTTGTGCCCTAATGGATTTTTTGAATATATTATAATAGAAAATGGTATTCTATATAAATTATTATCTTTTCAATAAGGATTATAGTATATGAGGTGATTAGAAAAGCTATATGTTGGCATCAAAGGCTGCACCAGCCTCCCAAACCACTGAAATGAAGTTGGTATGTTTCATGAACCTTTGTGCCCCATTTGTGATGAACAACAATAACTAAAGATGGTATATACAATAGGTGGGTTCTTTAGGGCCCAAACACACCCAAATGAAATCCTTATCCACCACCCCTCCCCTTGATACACAATTAAAATTTCTAAGTAAAATGATCTAGAATGCACCCCCAATGTAAATGACCTAGATATATTGGTAGTCATCCATCCATTTGTTATCATGAACTTTTACCAAGATATTTTAGTCAGTATAATGTTTTGAGATCATCATGTATTCTAAAATAAACACCACTAATTTGAATGAAATAGAAGAGTTACTATAACATTACTTGAAAACATAATCATTTTGGATAAAGAGTAACTTTATAAGGAAATAAATACCATTTTCATTCACTATCACTCTATCCCCCATCATTACATTATAGATTTCATAGTCTGGACTTTAGTTAATATTAGCCTCAAAAAATAGTGCCGTTTTTATGAAGAGACAATATAAACTAAAGATGGTTTCACTACAGATGAAACATACACTGTATCCACAGCCAAATTAACCGTATTATATATATATATATATATACTATGAGAACAATAGAGGTGAGGATAATTCATACAGTAGATAATGGATTGTTTAGGTGTTTTGATCAAATGATTTGAATCGAATAGAAAATGAACATTCAAGGTGCATGAAATAATAAGTAAGTAAAATATAACACAATGATTTAAGATATGATGGTCTATTTTGGCTCAAAATTCATAAAATTAATTTCACCCACACAAATGATTTATTAAACTCAATGAAAAAATAGTTGAAGATATAATTGAGTCGGAATAAAAAATAATAATCAAGAAAGTGTTTGGGAGTAACAACCATATATCATTTTCTGTAATAATGTTGATTATGTAATATCTATATAAATTAAAATAATAATGGGTTGACATTAATCACCCATAGTGATATTTCATTAGCTAAATAATACTAGGTTTTTATGAATTCTTCAATATGGTACAAAATTGAAACATTTTATTTCATTTTTCGTTTAAACATGTGATGCTTCATATAATTTATACCATAATATGAAGTTTCCATATATATTTCCTCTATTTAAATAGATATAACAATAGAATGTTCTTTATAAGAAACTTATCTACTAACTATATCAACAAAGGAAAGATGCATAGAAAAATGGGCCTTAACAAGAACATTGACTAATATATCTTGATAAAAATTAGTTGTTTTCATAGTTTCATAAATTTTAACAATATGATTCTTATAACCATTCATGGAATCAATTAATACTAACTGATCTACAATGGATCTCTACATGATCCCAAAAATATTTAATTTATTTTTAGTATTTATTTTTTTAGTCTAAAACTATGTTATATTCATATTCATCCACATGATTTGATACCAAGTTGTTATAGTATATTATATGTATATAACCCCATATATTGGCCTTGATCTGTGGATATTTTTGATTATACAATTATGTATTACAATGAAATAGAATATTGATCTTTATAATATAGAAAATTAAAAATGTAATATTTCAGGGGAAGGATAAGATGTTATTAAAGAGTAGAATTAAATAAAGAAACTAAAATTAAATAATAAACATATTTGAAATAAAAATAGAACCTAATGTGTCTTGGATATAACTTTTTTTGGATGAATAACTGGAGTAAAATATTTATTAGGAACCTTGAAGAACCATATGTATTTTTATCACCTTAATAGAATCAAACTAAAAATTATAATTAAATATGAATTATATAAGATAGATAAAATTAACAAAACAAGGATTTAATATGCGTCAAACTAATTTGGACCAATGTTCATAGAATGAACAACACCAATATAATAATTTATTAAGATAAATAGAAAAATGGTTTATGAAATAATTCAGTAATAATTTTCATGGAATATAAGTTTTCCAAGAAATTTAACTTCATAATAAAAGTAATGAAAAAATTAAATTCCATTTTGGATGAAGAATGTGGCTCTCCAACCATCATATTCTCTTGATAATGGTAGAATGGGACTGATGTATCAGTTGGTCTTAATAATTTTATCCATTTATGGAGCATCTGGATAAGTCATGAAGTCTAAACATCATCAAAATGATGGGAAACCTTAAATCATAAACCATAACTGACTATGATATTACACTTTAAAGGATGAAATTTTGGGACTAAATCTCAAACAATGCATATGAATGGCATGAAAATCCTTGGTTTCGTTTCATAGAAGAATGTGAGAGTAAAACAAGGTTTAACCAGATATAATGAAATGACTAAATCCTCACATGCATGGTTCATATATTCTTATAACACACCACTTCTCCATGAAACAACCCATAAAATAAAAAGATTCCATAGGCAGAAAAGTGAAACTACTGTTTTTAAATTCAACTCTCAGAAAATATTTCATGGAATGCATTGGAAAAAATATGGATGAAAAATATATATAAATTAAGAACAACCCTAGAGTATCACCATTGTGATATGGGTTAAAGAATTGTATGTTTCATGTGAATGAGGCCAGCCTGCGGAGTGTGCATATGAGGAAATGGAGAAGTGGGAAAAAAATTAAGACCCAATATATAAAATATTATATTGGAATAAAATGTAAATTAATTTTTAGATTTTTCATGGAATCATAAAAAATGAATTTAACTAATATAATAAAAAATATATAAAATTTTAATTTGACAAAAATAAATCACAGTTCCATTACATTTGGACCCAAACCCCATCTTAAAATATCCTCATCACGATATCTATTTCTAAATAAACCGCCACATATCAAGAAAGAGTGATCCACTGTATAAAAACAATTAATAGTATTAATTAAAAAATAATGAAATAAATTAAAAATAAATTTTAAACAATTCAGCAATAAAATTACACTTTTAAACTAGAAACAAACACTGTGAGTCAAAAAGATGATGTAATATTTCAAATTAATCATTCATTAATTTCTACACCTCAAAATTTATTTATAGATCATTTTAATATATTATCCAGATAATCTGAGATAATTTTATATGTTTTATGTATGTAATATTTTTTTAAAACTTATGATTCAATTTTATTCCAAAAAATAAAAGCAACATGTTCTATCAATAACATTGTGTATCAAATTAATGGGTAGATGATTTATATACATAAAATTTTTTAATGGATAATTTTCCTAAAATATCTAGAAAACTAGGTTACATTTTCATGGTTTTATATATGTGATTTGTGTTTCAAACTGAAATTTGAAATTTAAAAAATCATGCTTGAGTCATATTGGTCACATCATATATCATATTGATGCATTTTATTTTCATATTTTTTCAAATTACCTTGAGGATTATTATCACAAATTATCTTTAAATATTCATTTGTTTGATATTTTTTCAAATTGTGATTATTGTATAAAAATAAAATGTCACTTCTAATGTAAAAAATTCACATTATATAACACAAGATAAATATTATCATGGATTTATGTTTGAATAATTCATAAAAATTACATCTCACATATCAATATATTTTAGAAAGTATCAAGACCAATTTTAAATTCGTCATTATATCTTAGTGTGTGGAATTTTTTAACTAGATTGTTATTTTAAAAATGAAAATAGTCATTTTTGTTCAAAATAATATGGACGTATATAAGATTTAAGGGCATATGATTCCTACACATCAAAAATGAATTTAGTATCATCCTCATTTATTATCATATTAATATGATTGTGTTTGATTATTTTTTAGTATGTCTAATATCTTCTATACTAAAATATCATTTCCAAATGTAAAACACACCTTCCACTTCTTAGTAGGCACAATGTGTATTAGATTGAGGTACTACTTATTCCTAAATGTAAAAAATTATTTTTTGATAATTGTCCTAAAATATCAGCCCAATATGAATAAATGATCATTTATTAGACAATGTGACATATTTTTTTACTATAATGTCAGTTTTGGAAAAAACACAATTAGATTTATAATAGTTACACCAGGTATTGAACTGACATGTGGTTGATTCAAACACAAAAAATGAATTAAATGTCATTTATATATAGTATCAAGACAATATATGTTCTCTTTCTATGTTTTTATGGATTGGGAAATTTTTTATATATTATTTCATTTTTAAAATGAAAATTTGAACTTTGAGTCCTATCGATCATATTCTTTTTCATATTATCACATTTATGACTCATATATCTCACAAATGTTTTGTGAATAATTATTAGAATGTTTTAGGAGAATAAAATTGTGATTTTTCTATTTATTTTAGGTGAATATTTTAGTTAACTATGTTTTAATTTTTAAACAAAAATCACACATTTTGAGTCACATTGGCAGCATTGTGTGTCAGATTAAGGTGAGGTTGATTCCTATATAACCAAAAAATAAATTTTGAACATTTTCCTAAAATATTAAAACAATTAATTTGTTTTTATTAGTTTAGGTTATGTCACATTTAATTTTAACTAAAATTTAATATTTAAATAACAACACGCAATTAAATTCATAATAGTGACACTATATGTCAGATTGGAGTTTGTTGAATCACAAAAATCTAATATGACAAATTAGTTCTTTTAATAATGTATCAAAACTATTTTAATATGATTTCTCTATTATATTTATGTTACTTGTGTTTTTAAATTATATTTCATTTTAAAATTAATGAAAACTTATTAGGTAATATTGGTCACACTCTGTGTATAATTGACTGGTAACTAATTCAGATATGTTGAAAATGACATACAGATCATTTTTCTATTTTATAAATATAATATGGGAATATCTTAATGTCTTTTCGTTAATAAAAAATTAAATTAACAAAAAATTAAATTTTAAACTGAAAAAACACATTGAGACTTACTATTTTCATAACGTGTCAGATTAATTTATTTATAACATCTACATTTCAAAAATATTTATGGATAATTGTATTAAATTATAAACAATGTATGAGTTAATTTTATTAGTTTTAATTTAGGGACAATTATTTATATACTAAAATTATATTCTTAAATTGAAACCACACATTTTTAAAGAGACTAGTAGTACAATGTATCAAATTTTGTTTAGGATTATTCAATGAAATAAAAAATAATTATTGGTTATTTATATAAATTATCAAAATAATATTAATAGTATGGATTAGTTTTTGGAATTTCATAGATCTACTATTGATAAAATTATTTATAAATGAATTTTCAAACATATATTCATATATTTCAGACTATAGCACCCATGGATTGATGTACCTGCAACATTATTTGTGTATTTTGTGTATAATTAGTAACGGGGTTGGGTTTGTGGTTATTATGAGGGGTTTCATCATGATTTAAAGTCTATTATGAAGGTTCATAGATTGATCATGGTTAGTGAAAAACATACACCGCATATGTATTGTTTTAGGTGTAAAGTATCCATACATGGTTGGTATATATTTTGGCCAAACTAGAAAGATTAATATGGGAAAACATGCATGTCAAAAGTGATTTGAAAAGCACAGTTAGTTCCTGGTTTGTGTAACTATTCTAGACAACTGGACGATGGTTTTAATAAGGAAATATCTCTAAAATATTCTGGCCTTGTTTTCCAAGACATGAAGCATGCCATTGATTTTTTAAAATTAATGTATATCCCTGGATTATGTTACAATATTAATTCTAATTAACAATTAATTCATAATATCAAATTTTATTTCATTCCCATTTTTGGGATGTTGTCTCATTCGATATGGTATCATGTTTAATGAAATTAAATACATGTTATTGGTCTAGAATCACTAATATGTATTCATTATTGGATGTTCTTCTTAGATATATTCTCTTCATATTTCTTAAACCCAATGATCTAATACACTATTGGTAGATCCATGTTCTATTTTCTGAATATTCTTTTTATGGTAAGATCTATTTACGGACAAAATACCTAGGATTATATCTATAGGATCATAGTTCCAATCCATGATTCACCATGATTATATTTTTTGTGGATATCTATGGACACCACTTCTATAGTACATTATGTATTTGATTGAAGTAATTTTTTTCATTATATTATTTTAAAATTAATGGGTTATTCTCATTGGGATCCTTATTACATGTGGTATTGAGAAATGGTAAAAATATTTTTCTTTAGTGGAAAATTCTCATTGATGATAGGTTTAAAATATAAATTATATAATTATGGTTTTGATTTGATAAATGAAGAATAGTTGTTGAATAATTTTATCGGTGAAGTTGTTTTGCAGGAAATTGACTAGCCTTGATTTTGATATACATGGTTAGATTGGGTTATTTCATTAGTTTTGAACCTTGTAAAAGGGTTATGTTCAATTGGGGAAACTGGAATTGGATACCTTGTGATAACTTATCTGATCTATGAGATACCTATTTTGATAGTTTTACTCTCACCTGGGAATTCTAGTTTAGATATGTGTTTATAGGAAGTCATGGAATTAAAATTCCATATGTGATAAGAAACATTATAATGGATTTATTTTCATTTATCTGGAAAATGGTTTTCTTTTTGATATAAACAATTTTAAATTAATTATATAAAATTGATAAAAATGATTTATAATATTGGAAAGCGTTGAGAATACATTATAAAAATCATATGAAGCTTAGAGACACGCACATTGGGGAACTATTGTGAATTTATAGATGTCATATATCTATATAAAGGTAAAATAAAGTTACCTATGTTCTATATTGATGCTTCTTGATTCAAAATCTTGGCTTCTTGAAATTGATCATGGATCATGTTGGTAGTTTCAGGTTAGATATCTCCATTATGTCATTATATTTTTTTCACTTTTTTTTCTATTTTGAATTTCTATTGATATAGTGGAAAACCATAGAAGGATAGATCCGGGCCTTGATGCCATTACAATTTAATAAGAAAATAAGAATTTAATCCTAAAGGATAGAATAGTTTTGTTGACATGGTTATGTATATACATACATTAATTATGAATTTCAATTAAAAATTTAAATTTCATCAAAATTATTTATCCTAAATTAAATTATTTTTTATAGTATATCATTTCATATGCAACATAGTACTATTATTAGAATCCTATGTAAAGCGGAAAATAATATTGAGTTTAAATGACCAGTAATGGTAAAATATAGTGAATGAAATATTTAATCATTAAGAATAATTAGCATGGAATGGTAAATAACTTAGAACACATAACATTTAATTAAATGGATAAGTAATAATAAACATTTGTAGTTAAATAACTACAAACATAAGACATTTATATTAGTGTGTTAAAATATACGTATTCATAGATTTATTCACATTGAAGATTAATTTGATAATAAAAATTTAATATTGATTAAATGAAATGATTATTTTTCGATATATTGTTTCTTAGGAACATGATACCTTTACCATCATGGTACTATTCAAGTTATTTTATAATATACATCTATAATGAAATTTCATAAGAATGATTGGAAACAAACAAGATTCATCCCATGAAACAATTGATGCAACAAGTTGCTTAATTTAAATATTCCAAACCCATTCTATACCTATAAAAATTGTTTCTCATATATAAAATAATAAATTCAACTCATAATCAATACACCTTTTGAAATATTTATATTGGTTAACGAATACATATTTATAAATATTTATTCAGTTAATCTATAATATTTATTATTAATACCATATGTAAAAGTGGTATACTATTTAGGAAATAAATGTATCTATGATAAATAATATTTTTGTTTATAGGATATTTAAATTATAAAATAAACTGAATAATTCATGGTAATGTTAAAGAAAACAAAAATCCATCTATAAAGTGAATGTCAATACTTTCTAGGGTAAATGTTATTGTAAACCATCTAGAATAATATTAAGGGTAGTTTTAATAAATGATATACCAATTTCAGTAATAATAAAGGGTGTTTTAATTAATAAATAGAAATACCATATTATAACAATAAACCCATTATTGAGGAAAATATACATTTCATTTTGAAAATAACATTGAAAATCCATTTAATTTGAAATCACTTTTGAAAAACTATAATTTAGAAAACATTTGAAAAATTATTTTCATTGAGAATAACCATTTAATATTTTTAAATAACTATCCAAACATTTTAGTGGTCATGATAATTTGAAATTTCATTCATCTAGTACATTTAAAAATAAAATTTTCATTAATATTTTCTAAAAAAATTGAGAATTATTTTTAATATGACGTAATATTATATTTATTTTATTTTAAAATGACTAAAAATGGGTGAAAATTATATTATTAAATAACCATTAAGAGGATAACTTTTTGGAAAATTATAAAAAAACCTGGTTTTTTGGATGGGAAGTATTTTTGAAAAGAAGCTTGTCACCATCCCTTAGAAGACCTATTGTAAACCTCTTAATAAAGGAGTAATTGGTATCAAAAACATAAAAGTGTTTAACGATTACCTTCAAGGTAGACTCACATGGCGTCTCATAAATTGTACTTCTAATGCTTCTAAATTTTTAAATCATAGATTATTTAATAAACTTTTGAAAGAGAATTTTAATTTCATTTACTCCTCGATCTGGCCTTCCATTTCGGACTTATATCATAAGATTATGGAATACTCTAGATGTATCGTTAGCGATGACTCCTGCATTAATTTTAGGTGTGACAATTGGATTTAAAACCCCTTGATATCTTTGTTACCTCATAATAATACTCCGGAAGATACTAGTCACACTATTAGGGATGTTTTACAATCACATATGCATGATCTCTCTGACAACATTGTGCAGATCACGGATAGTTATCCATTTTCTACTTCTGGAGATTTCCTTGTTTTGGAAACTACTGCTAATGGTATTCTTGATTCAAAAAATTTCAATGAGAATAATTTCTATGGAATTGAATCTAATCATCAATGGGTGAGTACCTATGAAAAGCCTTAGATCAGACCCTCAAGATTCACTCTTATTTAAAGTATTGCACATAATAGATTGCCCTCAGAAACTGGACTGTAAACTTTTGGCTTTCAAATCTACTTTATATTTCATTTGTGTAATCAACACAGGGAAGATTATGACCATCTCTTCTTGCCTTTTTCTACATGCTCTGCTTTATGGAATTATATTATGACTTATTTTATTGTTGATAGTCCTTATCTGACTCGATTTATTTGTTCTTGAAAAAATTTACTATACATGAAGCCTCTCAACAAGTGAAAAATATATTTATTGCGGCAGTGGCAGAGATCCTGCATAAGAATTGGTACGTTAAAAACGATTTTATTCATAATAACCACTCATTCAGCCTCAATGTAGGAAATACTCGAATACTTATTGCGATTCCAGAAGCAGCCTCAATTAAAAAATAATGTTGAAAAAACTCTGGTGGTGACTTTGGGATCCTTCAAAATATCCACGTTCCAGATATTTTTCTGCAGCCCAGACGTTCTGTTGATGTTTTTTGGCAATCACGGATGCTAGGATGAATCAAAGTGAACATTGATCATGCCATTGAGGGAAAATTAGGCCCTACCGGTTTTGGAGCTATCTTTAGAGACTCCAATATCCAGTTTTAGGTTTGCTTCTATGGTGGATGTGGTATTTCATCATCTTTGGAAGCTGAAATGTTGGGGGACATCAATGCTGTTGATTTCGCACTTCAAAGAGGATGTAGAATGCTTTGGATTGAATTTTATTCTACCATAGTTGTCCATGCCATTTGGAAAGGTGTTATTCTACTCACCTGACCACTTATTAATCTCTAGATGAATTTCTTGAAATCACTCCATGTGATTGATTACATAGCTACTCATTCCTTCATGAAGCAAACACTGTTGTTGTTGCCCTTTCCAACAAAGGTGTTCATCAGAACAGGAGTTGGCTGAATACCCTACAAGCTAATTAATTTCATCTTTTTGATAGAGATTGTAAAAAAATCTCATCTTTCCATTTTCTATAAAAAAATTTATCTAATTTATAAATGGTGATTTAGTCTTTGACCAAGGAATTAAATTTTAAAAAAATTTGTTTTTTTGTAATAAAACATTTTTTCCAAGGAAAAGATAAATGAAATCATATTTTTATAAAAACAATTTTTAAAAACATTTAACTACTAATGTGTAGTAATATATATATATTACATGAAAGGTATGAATGATAAAAAAATTAAAAATATAATTTTATGGGTTTATTATGAACATTTCAACTAATTTCCTTCAACATATTTTCAAGAATAAACAATATCTATTAGAATAATATTTTGAAATAAAACCCTTTAATGACTATAATATTGAAGTGAGAATTAATTAATAACTAGATTTTAAGTCTCCAATATAAATTCACAAAATAATATTTTACATATTATGTAATATAAAATAATTCATTAACCACCTAATCATATAATTATATCATTGATGAATTATTAGATTAACCCAATTTTGGAAATTAAGTTTAGAAATCCCTTACCTCGCACTTCCTTTTATATTAACGCTATTTGGAAAATTTTATTGTTGTTTACACATTTTATAATCTTTTTCTAGAATCATGTTATTTTTATATCTTATATCAACCATATAACTTCTTATTACCCATTAATTTACAATATTTTGTAATTTTTATTTTTGTTGTTGTCTATTTCTTTGTTTTTTGAGTGTGGTTTGACATTTTATTTTTTGGCACATACAATTTTTTCTCACGATTTCATAATAAAAATGATGAAAAACATGATTTGAATATAATATATATTCATTATATTTGTATTTAAATTAATCCATAAAATCTTATTACAAATTTGAAATATACAATTCATGGAGAAGGGAGGACTTTCCTTTGTAAGAACGTTGTTTCCATTTTCTTTTTGTATAGAATGAATTATAATTACATGTTATATATATCATTAACATATCATTATTATGAAATATATATCACATATTTTAATTTAATCCATCCATAATACATTTCATGTAATCTATGAAGCAAACACATCACATTTTTAGCCAGTACTCTGTCCTATTCACGAATGACCTTATCGAATTCCCAAAATATTTAAATCATGAATTTATGTGTAATATGTAAATTAAAAAAATAAAAACATAATATTCATCATATATGTCCTATATAAGTTATAATACAATCATTAAATTCAACTGTGAAAGGTGGTAATGGATAGACAAACGACATTAGTTTGAGAGACCGTAAACGATCGTATACACAAAAAGTTATTTCATTACCCATTTTATGTATGTGTGTGATTTTATTGGTGATAAACATATCCTTATGACATATAATTATATTTATGATACTAATAATATTATATACTCATTTTATAAAAATAATTTAACGAGTATAATACGGAAATAAAATAAAAATGATTTTAGAAGAACATTACCTCTTCCTCATCCATCATTCATATGATTCAACGAATTAATTCCTAAGTTGAATTTATTCCTAAAATAGTGCCTATAATATGGTTAATGGGATGTGTTCTAGTGACTATTTAATAGTTTTGATGATAAAAATATCATGGGATTTATATCAATGTTAGGGAAGTGAGTTCACTTTTAGAGTTAAGATGAGTTTCATTCTTGTAAAATCTAGAATATAAAAACCATTGAGAGGAATATCATACCTCATGTCCCTAAAATAATTATTTTTTTATAAAATATGTCATATTGTCTTAATACTCCTACCAAATTGGTTTTTTAAATGTTTTGGTCAATTTTCAAACCTTTTGTTCTAGGTTTAACCACTAAGTAAACTTATTTTACCCAAATCAATATAAATAATTTTAATTGATTTCACTAATAATTTTGGAGAAAAAAAAATTTCATATCATTATACATTATAAATTTTATTGATTCAGATATGAAATTAATTTGTCTAATGTAAACCAACATAAGTGACATAATATAATTTAATATTAATTATGAATATGTGATGAGATACCATTACTTTAATGTGATAATGATAATATGTTTGAAATGAATTTATTTATAAATTAATTATAATGTGTATAAGAAACAATGGAAAAGGTGAATATTATCCAAACACACATCAAAACTAATCAATTTTAGAAAAAGAGTTATGTCGATACCTGAATGAAGGATTGGGAAAATTAATTAGGATATAGCGTAGATTATGAAAAAAGAACACATATGTTAATTACATTTTAATGGTATTAAAGGTTCATTTTTTGATCTTATGGGCCTGAGTTAGTGGATTTTAATTTTGGAAAACCATTCTCATCTTTTGTGCACTTTATGAAAAACGTACCACAAATTAGGCCTAATGATTAATATGATGTTAATGAATGTAATTATCAAAATATTAATTTGATTTTTTGGTAAATGTATATAAACATCAATATGAACATTTTTCATTCAGGGATCAATAGAGGATTAAAAAAGTATGATGGGTATATTTGGCAATGAATGGAAACAATTCTGGTGAAGGAACATTGGACACCATCCCACTGATTGGAATGTGGGGACCACAATACAGACCCAATAAATACCAAATTTCGTGTGATTATATAAGACATATACAATAACATATAATTAATACAGATCTAGTGCTAATTCGTCCCTCATTATGGTTATTTTGGCATCCCATGTTAGAGAGAAAATTTTGGCCAGATTCTACAGCCCAGAAAAATATCCCACCAATTTAATCATATCTCTGCTACCACTAATTAATTAGGGATGAAATATTACATATATCTAGGAGAAATTCAAAAATTCACATTTTTATTCAATGGACCACTCAAATTCGGCCACCGAGATGGACATCTAGGTGCTTTTTTCGGTGGATGCAAGATAGATTCCACCTCATGTCAAGAGTTGAAAATTCCATGTTACACAAGCTTTTTTCCACACTACACATACTATAATCATGTGGGATTACTTTCACAATTGGAGGCTCGACCCAAGGCTAAAAAAATCCTTATTTAAAGTAGTGGTGTTGCATGATTTTAGGATCTTGGATGCTTTCTTTCATTGTAATGTTATGTTGTCACTTTTCATTTGTAATGTTCCTCCTCAACTATAAGTTGTATTAATTCATCTTAGTTTATTTATAAATGATCTTAATATTAACATTTCCTATTCCTATTCATATCACATTCTACTATTACCTCAATTTTTGAACTTTTTCGCACCAAATATTGTTATATTATCACACAACGGTGGAGTGATCGTTATTTCATTTTTTAACATCTCCAATTCCCCCCTCATAGTCTACTTCCTAATCCCATTGAAACCATAGGATGAATGGAGGGCTGGAAAACCTATGGGTTAATCCAAGGGAGTAGAAATTTGATGGATTTTATGTTATTTCTCACTCCATTAATGTCTAATCACTTCTTTTAAATGATATTTTTATTTGATGATTTTAAAACCACTTCATCCATATTGAATATAAGGTCACACACTTCAAGTGCTAATACAAGACTTCACCTTGGTGTGCTAAAAACATTTATAAATCATGTTTATAGGTGATTAGTATTAAGGGTGTTTAGGCATTAACCCAGTAAGTGATTATTTTGTTTGATCTCTTTAAAATAACCCATCTCAAATATATGAATTTGAAACAATTAAAAAAATAAATTTCATCCAATCATCCCCCTTGTGATAACCCGTGATCAACTCATTCTTTCAAATTGAATTCCTTAAGTCTTTTAGTTCTATCTTAAATCCCATGAAATATAAACCTAATGTTGGAAACTTCATAGCCCAAACAACCCATATAATGTATGTGTCTGTAGATTTCTTCTTTGGTCTCTGAGGATTCAACAATCTAAGATAGACAACAAGGAAGGTTCTACCTTCTTATCATGGGTAAATTTGAGGATGAATCAAATTTTGGTGACGATTTCAAGGACCTATGTAAGTTAACATAGACACTGGAATCCTTTTATTTTCATCCCACTTCTCTGTTTCACCCCCTCACTCTTATGGAAGGAAACTTTGAAAAAATCCAATCATGGGGAACCAAACCCTACATTGATCACCCAACCCCATGTGTGATGTAAAATGACCAAGCTAATTACTACTTGTGGGGTCATCAACAATCTAATGAACCGTAATTTTTTACCTCCTATGATACAAAAACATTCCATCATATAATGAGTTTCAATCCCTACAAAGCCAATCTGAACACTCTCATGTGCAGTTTCAATAACTTAGTCATCCACCTGGAATTGAACATTGGCTAAACCCATTATCCATCCTAATCCACATCCATTATTTGAAAAAATGTTTTAACAAATGGAAATAATGAATTTGGAGGTATCATCATTGTGATTAGAACAAAAAAACTTTGAGACGGTTATGGAAGCCATTCCCACTCATGCTATCCCTTCCTCAACATTGATCGAAGACTCTTTTCTCCCACAAACCTCTAATGTATTTATTGAAGAAATAACCTTTGTAATTGGGATATATGATGTTTATAAATGAATTATTGAAGTGTCTTTATATCAATACGACAATGAATTTATGGATTCTATAGAGGAAAATTTGACATCGTGGATTGAGTTCCCCTATTATAGATCTATTAATGAATTTTTAGAAACAACAATCATTGAAACATTGCGATAAATAACAAACCTTGAGTCCATATCCATCCCAGCCATAAATCATTCCAATTTGGTGGTTGAATCTTCTTTTCAAAAGGAACCTATTTTTTGATAAATTTGGAAAATCAAACTTATTTGGATTTTAAATCTCAAACTATGTGTGAATGTCCTATCCAAACTGAGCTCAAAATAATTACACATACTTACCCACTCATGTATCCCTTCATAGGGTATAACCATGGCCTTTCTGTTAGAAAACACGATTCATATGGAAAAAAATTGGAATTATTACTGATGAGTTAGTCAATACTACAAATGCAATTAGATCCACCATTTATGTTATTCCTTGGGTTTATCCACTCATTTTAGAAGATATATTTTTTAGTGATACGGATTATAAACATAGAATCAATCTAATCCTAGTTGAATTGGTGAAACATGGGGTCCTTAAAATGTTGAACATTGTTATTAGTTATGTTGGGTGGTTTATGTCGGGATAATGACATTAATGAAAGTGCATAATTGGAGGAAACCTATGGATTTCATCATTCCAATCATATTGTCGTTTTAATCAACTTTATATTATAAATAGGATTAATGAATCTAGTTTATATTTAAAAATAATAATAAAATAGATTGTTGACTGGTACTTCTATTATGAATATGGATGAGAATTAAAGAGGAGCGCCATATTCATCTGTGCCACGTGATGTGATCCTAGATTAATACTTTGCATAGAATTTTAAAAAGAAGACAAGGTATCATCTGTTAATTTTTTTTAAGTGATTGTAGGTTAAAAAAATAACAATAAAAAATTTAATAGGATACATCATAGGTCATAGGGAAAACCATGACACAACAGGTGAAGCCACGAGGACACAAACACGAGAGAGAAGGGAGATATGGGTGTGCACATACCACATAATTATGGCATATAGTAATCCATTATTTAATAATTTTTTTATATATAATAATTTTTTTTATTTTTATGAATATATATATATATATATGTATTGTTCTATTTTTTTGTTTGTTTTTCACTTTTTTTCAATAGGGAACTCTACATGTGACATGGATATCAAAGGACTAAATTGGAGCAACAAGAACATCAACAAAAATCACCATGTGACTTCATTTAATTATCCTCATATTTCAATTTCCTTTTTTAACTTAGCAACACTTCATATACCTCCTTCTATATTCACTTTTCTTCAAACACTGGTGAGAGTGTTATTTTCTGTTATGAGGATATGATATAAAAAATTTGTTGTTTTGTTAAAAAAAATTTCTTTTCTATGGAAAAAATGATTTGAATAAAAAGTGCGTAAATAAAAGAAAAAATTCATTTATCGTTGAACAAGATAATACCAATTGACCACTTAGAAACTGAATATAAAATAATTTTACAATCCTTGATTATAATTTTAATCAATGTATAATTTTATGAGCATAAATTTGGGAATGTGTGGCTATCTAATGTGAAATTTCATTGTTTATATTCTCATCTAAAAAAAAGAGATCATGATGAACATCCTTCGGATTGTGGGGTATTAGTTGGAGTTCATGGGGTCTCCCAAATAAATAGAATAGGTTTGTTGATCATTTTAGTTTTAATATAAGTGTTCAAAAATATAAAAACATAGTAAATTTGTGAGTAGAGTAACAAAATTACATAATGTGTGGATTTCAACAATTGGGGATCCTGACTCCATAGTTGTCTGTCCCAGAGATAAAAATTTTATAACATAGTTTAATAATTTGACTTTGTTTTTGACTGAGATAACTCGAGATGATGCCCAAGTATTTATTCTTCACATTGTTCTCTAAGGTCTTTAAGCCTTGGAGTCATCGACAAAGTCCAGCTACATGGGTTGTCTCTATCGAGTGAAATTTCCATTACCATGGAAAAATTACAATAAAAATAAAAAAACATAAAACAAATTGAAAACAAATCTTAATATTGAAATGTGATTCCAACTAGTGCTTCCATCATGTTCCCCTTTCAATAAAAATGGTCCCCCATTTTTATTAAGATTCACAACACATCATTTTATCTAATTGAAATTGGATATAATGTGGTGAGGAATTTGAAAAACGGAATGAGCTTGGGGTTGGGACCTTCCTATGAAACTATCTGGTATTAAAATATTTTTATGGGTTTCATGATTGTTTTGTATAATGGTCTTTGGTCATTTTTGTGTCCTAAAATGTTTTTTGGAAAAAATAATTCAAATTTCATATTTTGTAGATACATTTTGCTTGGGACTAGAAAATATCAAATTGGGGTGGGTGATTATCCAATAAATACACATATGTTAATTAAATTTTCATGGCATTAAATGATCATTTTTCTGATATTATAGGCCAGATTTAGAGGATTTGATTTTGAACATCACTTATCATTATTTGTGTATTTCATGCCTAATGTACAACAATTTAGGCCAAATGATTCAACTGATTTTAAGCAATATAATTATACACATGTTAATTTTATATTTTGGTAAATTGATGAACACTTTAATATGAACATTTTTAATTCATGGTTCAATGGAGGATTCATAATGTACAATGGGGATATTTGGCGATTAAAGGAAACATTTCTGGAGAGGTCGATTGGACACTAGCCCACTGATGAGAATGTGGGGCCCACAATACAAACCCAATGAATATAAAATTTCATGGTATGATAGAATACATATATATAAACATATAATTATTCAGGATCACTGCTAATTATTCTTCTGTTGTGATTATTCAGGCATCCCAATTTAGAAATAAACATCATGGCCAAATTCTACGTCCCAAAAAAAGAGCCCATCAATTTAATCATATATCTACAACCAAAAATTTATTTGGGCTAAAATTTAACATAGATAATGGAGAAATATAGAGCGTCACTATTTTTTTCTATTCCCCAATCCACTTCAGCCACCTAGAAGGCCATCAAGGCGCTTCTATTCTGTGGATTCAAGATGGCTGCCACCTCGGGTCAAGATTGGAAAAGTCTAAGATCCACAATAATTCCACCACCCTAATCCTACCATAATAAAATGGGATGACTTTAAATATTATAGGATCTACCCAAGGCTCCCAAAATTTATATTTAAAGAAGTTAAGTTGGATGATTTAAATATATTGGATGCTTCCATTCGTTGTAATGTTATGTTGTCACATTTCCTTCGTAATGTTCTTTCTAAATACTAAGTTGTATTTATTAATCTTAGTATCTTTAAATAATTTCATCCTATTCGTGTAGAATATTCTAATTTTTATCACATTTATACCATTGACTCAAGTTGTAAACTTTTTCACACCAAACCTTGTGAGATTATCACAGAATTGTGGAGTAATCATTATTTCATTTTTTTACTTCTCCAATTCCTCCCTCATTAGTATACTTCCCGCGTCCATTGGAACCATAGGATCAATGGATGGAAAACCCACATATGTTTTGATACATTATATTAGAAAGTGGATTTATTGGATGTTATTTCACACTCCATTAATAGCTAGTAAATTTTTTTAAATGATATTTTTATTTGATGATTTTAAAAGCACTTCATCCTTGTTGAATTTAAGGTCACACACTAAAAGTTCTAATACGATCATTTACCTTGGAGTGCTCATAACATCGATCATTAAAGTGTATAGGTGATTATTATTAGGGTTTGTAAGAATTAATCCAGTAATTGATGATTTTTTTTAAATTCATAAAAGAATCCATATGAAATATATGGAGTTGAAACTATTAAAAAAAGGAATTTCATCCAATCCATCCCCAAGTGATAACCTAAGAACAAATCATTAATACAAATTGAATTCACATAAGTCTATTATTTATATATGAAAACCCATATAAAATCAACCCAATGATGGAATCATCATAGCCAAAAAAATCTATAGAAATTATGTGTTTGTAGGTCTCTTCTTAGGTCTCAAAGGATTCGAGAACCCATGCTAGACAACAAGGATAGTCCTACCTTCATCTCTGCGTAAATTTGATCGTTAGTCACGTGTTTTCGTGAATTTATCTCTATGGAAGGGTGTTATATGGTTCGGTAATGTTGGTAAATTATGACCTATGTACATAAGACCATTCAAATTTCTTGAACGAAGTGGTGTTATAGCTTACTGTTTTGAAATGACGCCAAGTCTCTAAAAAGTTCATGATGTGTTCCATATATCGCTATTAAGAAAATACAATCCAGGTCCAATTCATGTACATACCTATAATTAGATAGAACTAGAACACGATATTTCTTATTGTGAAGAGACTATCAAGATTCTTGATACCGGAGAACAAATGTTGAGAAACCAGATGACTCATTTGGTGAAAGATCTTTGGAGAAACAATAAAATGGAAGAGGCAATGTGGGAACTTGTGAAACTTATGATGAAGAACCACATACATATTTTTGTTGTTAAATATTCAAAAAAATTCAATGATGAAATTACATGAAGGAGGGAAGACTGTAACAGCCCATGCATCTACAGTACGTTTCTCTTTGATTAATATAATAGCTTTTGTTGTATGCAGCTTCGAGTTCTACCACACCACATCTGAATAATGTAGCTATTTAGAAAAGAAGTTATGAATTATAATACCATAAATTTGAAAACTTATTAATTTTATTATTCAAAATGGACAACATTTTTTTCTTATGAATATCAAAAATAGCTTAGGAAGACATTTTTTTATATTTTATAAAGTATTCAATTTTTGATGAATATTGAATAACATTGTGTTATTGTTTAATACAGAAATTTTATTTAAATAATATTTATTTTTAATTTAATTTTTTTAGAAAAATTTGATACATAATACATATATTATTATAATTTAATTCATTGGAATCATTTTGTAATAATAATAGATATATAAAAGAGATTTGAACTTTTTAAATTCTTTTACTTACCTTCTAAACTCATTTAGACATTTGGAAAAAACATAATTTTTATGCTTCTATTAATTGAATTTCAAAAATCTGATAGAAAAGTTTTTTAACTGAAAGTAAAATTATGTTTAATATGATGAAAGTAGTTTTTAGTGAATAATAAATTTTGAATATTATTTACCAGAGATTAAATTAAATGGTGTAATTAAGGGTAAAAATGGTATAATAATTATACCAAAACATGTCATAAATCAATTGGATAAGTTTATTACAAAAAAATCAACCTTATGAATAAATTATTATTCATATGATCCACATAGATTGGATTTGGACATTTATTGTGTTTTATTTATGGAAGTGTTAAAAGTGTTAAATTCAATGTTTAATAAATATAAAATTTTTAATATTGGTATAAACATAAGATAAATTCAACTATAAATATTCATTAGAAAGATAAAAATATTTTCTACATCATGGTATCTTATTTATAATTTTGAGACATTAATTAAATAAATTTATTTAAAACATAATGATGTTGTAGTAATTACCTTATTAACGAATGATTAAATTAATATTTATTAAAAATATTAATATAAATGTAAATTGAAACTTTTGTTTCTATAAAAGAAATTTAAAAGTGAATATTACATTTTAATGTCTCTTAAATTTACATTTTCAATGTAATCATGTTTTTATTAATTTCACAATAACGAAAAACAAAATAGTGTCAAAATTGACAAAATAGATTTTTTAAAACAAATATTATTTTAATAAATGATATAATACTCCCAAAAATCTATTATTAGGCCAAAGGACATAGATAAGTTTATGTATTCCATTAATGAACAACATGAGGTTCTATTGCATTTGATAATACAATTATTAACCTTGTAATATAATAATATATGAAGGCATGCTAAATGTGGAACTATTTAACCATGAGTTAAAATTAAATGATAAGGGTAATATGGTTCCGTAAAATTTTATAAATCCTATTGGTTGAGAGTTATTCAAAAAATTACACTGTTTCCTAAATATATTTCAATTTGGTGCTATTATAAAACTAAAATTATTTTAAAATAAAGTAATATTTCAATCTTTTCCGAATTTTCCCCTCACCTCTCTCATAAAAGGGAACCTCACATTATCTCAAATTCACACATCCAATGCCATTTGGCTTGGCCAAACCCTTATAAAATCTACTCCCAAAAACCATAAACTTATCATAGTTTCCTTTATCCAATAAAAATGACAACCCAAGAGCCATTTTGTTCGAATCAAAAGTAAGCACCCAACGAAGAGATAATTATTTCACCACAAATTTCAAATTTCATTCCTTTTTTTAATTCCAATTTCATTTTTGTTTCCATACCAAAATAATAAATCCAATACCATAAACATACAATGTTGTGATTATAAATATTGTAAAAAAATATTCATTATTTTATCCATCATATTAAGGACAATGTCATTGTTTTTGCATACGTACGACTTACCGTCTCCCCGCCATGGTGTAGTTTGTTATTCAACATGTTTGAATGGGTACAATAATGAGAATAATTGATGTAACTATCAAATATAACATGTTAATGATTCTGTATAAATATATTATATCATCCATATATTTATTATTTCACCATTAATAGAATTATAATGTCTCTCGTATGTACGTACGAATTACAATCTCCACGACGCGATAAGATTTCATTCCCGATCGTAACTGTTCAAGAATAATTTTCATTTGATGATTAATATTAATTTTTAAGACTTATTATAATTCTGGATATGATCCAAATACATCCCATCCATAATCAATTTTAATTACATTATAAAAAATATAAATGAAAACATATTAGTTAACACCCGAAACAAAGATACTACAGAAATATTAGTAATAAAGAAATATTATTGGATAATATAAGATATCATATTTGTGTCTGTTGATCTTGTACAATCAAATTACAATGATTTAAAAATTATACAAGAGATTAATCTACACCAAACTATTTAAATTTTCAAAAAAGTGTTAATTATACAATCGTTTTATTATCCGAGTCTTTTTATATGTAAGTATATAATGTGACTTATTTATAATCCACATTCGTTTTTGTTAAATATTAATTTCAAAATATATTAAATATTTCCTTGAATTTGGGTTTAATACATTTATACCCTTATTTGATTTTTCATAATTTTTTTAAAAGGAATCATTCCATCATTTTCCAAACAAGTTATTTTTTGACATTTTCGACAAATTATGGAATGAGTATTTTATAACTAATAGAGTGGGTAATTATTTTTTCCACCATTATTAAAGAATTGAATCTTTCCTTATAATCATATATAAATATTTTCAAAATAATTGTTTTATTTTATAATTATGAAACATTTAAATTATTTCAATTAAAAACAGATATTTCACTCAGGTAGTTTTTGGAATTATTTAATCTATGTCAACTTCCCTTGTTGGATTTAATGATTGATTGATTTGATATAATATGATACATTCTTATATTATGTATTCAATGTTTTTTATATGTTTGACTATAGATGTGATATTTTTATACCATTCATATTTTAATGTTAAAGTGTTGACTTTATGTATGATTGTTAATGTTACATTTCATCCTTTTCATACGTTGAAAGCATTGGACATTATAAGTGATGGGAGTGGCCTACTATATCCCCCTCTATGCATTAGTAGTTATAATAAGATAAACTAGTGTCTTGGAACAAGACCTTGACAAAAATTTTATTTTTATTCTTGGAACATTGCCATATCTATGTGGTTATGATGTCTGGCATTATGCATTCCCCCATTTTAAAACAAGAAATAGATATTACATGTGATTATTGGAATAGTATAATATCCATTTGAATAATTAAATGACATTATTTGATTTATCTTTTATATTTTATGATGAACATTTAGTTTAAAAATATTTTGTTGTATTCTTATACATTTAATGAAATTTTTATTCCTATTTATGATAGATTCTTCCATATTTTTATTATTACTGGTCATCTAATCTCACATGTTTCTTAAGTATTATTTATTCAAGGATTTTAAGAAGTATATTATGATTGAAATGAATGGATAGGATAAGGGATATAAGTGTTTTCTAATGAGACACATTGTTGTTTTTATATAATTTAATGTAAACCATGATTATGTTTATAGTACATCCAAGGATAAAGAATTGATCTGTATTTCTAGGAAAGATCTTTTGTGATCAAGAAAATTCACTTTAATAATGCACAGACTCTGGGTAACTAGGTTCAAGGTGGTAGAAATTCCAATATAAAATTTTCAAAATGGGGGAAGTGGTTTCATCCTTATTTATTTTTCCCTCCCTCGTGCACAGTTAGAGAATAATCCAAGGGCCACACACATATCCATCTTCCACATAAATATCATGATATCATCATTGTCCATTCTCATTTTATGAAATCATTATGTGTGTTTGAACAACATCATTCATTCTCTCATATCCCATTATTCTATTTAACTTTGGAAACTCTATATGATGTTCTAAATCAGTGGGATTAATTTATCCTTATTTTCATGGTGTTTTTCTTAAAACATTATTTTTTACAAGTCAACAAAAGTTATAAAAGAAATCGGATAATCCTATATCTAGGAATCCATGGTATTTTGGGCATACTTTTATTTAGTGATTTTTTGAGTGTTCATACTGGAACGACATTTTCACCTCATTATGTTGAATAGGTGATAACCCTTAATTCTAAAAATTGGTTTTAAATTATTCAAATTGGTCATATAGGAAGCCATTGAAAAAATGATTATTCATGTTGGGTATGTTTTTATATTAAATTAATTTAATTAATTATATTTTGAGTTGATTAATTAAGTTGTGTAGAATTTTTTTGCTTAAATTGAAGTGTTTTTTGTATGCAGTACAACTATCATATATGAGATCATGGAGGTATAGGGATGTGGTTTAAGGTGTATATGGCCATCTGGAATTGTAATGATAGGATCATTTGGATGTTACTAACCTGGGTAAGTTGTGTAATTTGATCAACGACTAGCCGATATGTTCATTGGATGAGGAGGAAAGGCCATTAGGTTGTGGTAATTGATCAATATCCATTTGATGGAATGTCCATCTGAATGATTGACATGGTCGCATGTGAAAGAGGTTCCCTGAATTGATTTGTATTGGGTTAGAACTAGTGACATCCACTTTCCTGTTTTACACAATGCATTGTTTTGAGTTTTTTGAACACAAGTTGATTAAATTGTGAGGATATTTTCCCTATCATGCACATAAAGGTCCCCAATTATTGTATATTATGATACAAATTTGGGGGTGCTTTTTCCAAAAACACTTGATGATGGTGAGGATCCATCGGAGGACATCATTGATGTTGACTTTCCAAGGCTCACCAAGGATGAGGCTATTGGGATAAAATCATTTTATTTTTATGGGCATCATCATTCCTTGGGATGCCAGTTAATGAGACTAAGATAGTTAATAATTGATGATCGTTATATATGTGCCTCCAAACATAAGGACTTGACTCAATGTGTTTTTTTGAGTTGGGGTCTGATGGACCATATTCTATTTTTTTGGGAATTCTTTTGGGATTCTAGTTACTCATTAGAAGGAACATGGTTCATATCTAAATTTGGAGATAAAGCCAAAGGATTCAACATAGAGTATAAGACATTATAGGATTCCATGAGACAATATATGTAGAACATATCCTCTTCCATCATTCCACCACTACATAATCTTGGTGAAACCATCCTAGTGTCTTTTGAGAATTAGAGATCTGTGTGATTATTTATTTATGCATGTGCAACTATTTTATTTACTTATATATCACAACTATTTAATCACCAATTTTAGGTACACATACATTAGTGGTACCACACTGAGAGTCATTATCACACCCTTCATATTCCCTTTGAGGTGTGAGTATATATAATTATTATTCATTTAGGTATGAGTTCAGCCTCTAGAGTGGGATCGTAGAGTTTGATTTGGTATGGATAGAATCCATGGGGCCATTGGATCTTGACTCATCTAGTGTAACCTTTTTGGATTTAGTTTTTATTTGAATATGATTATATATGTATATATTTTGTTTATAACATTGGATTTTCAGTAATGGAAGTTTAATTCTATGACATGTTATGGATTCATGCTTAATTATAAATGAATGTTTATATTGTTTATTTATGTACACTACTAATGTCTTACACTGCATGCACTATTGTATGATATTAAATATTCGTCCCCCATTAGTAGGTATGGTTCGTGTCTGACGAGTCTTTATATACTCTTCATTATATATATATATATAAAAAAAAATTATATATTCATCACTTGACAGTATGGAGTCCCTCTAATACCCTTATTACAACATTCCTTCTAGTCAGCACCATTGGTGAACAAGTATGAAAGCCTATGGCTAGTGGAACTCAGCCAGAAATTATTGTTCAAGTGGAAATTAGGATGTATATTCTATAAGGTACACTATTATAAAACATGAGACAATAATAAAACATTAATTTATTAATATTTATAATGATCACCAACCACCTTTTGAACTTATCATTACTCACGTCATTATTACAAATTGATTGATTATTTATTAAAAAATACTACAAAAAGTATAACTCAAAATAAAAAAAAAGTAACTTTTTATTGGGAATTAGCTGCATGTCATGACATCTTGACACTCGAATATTAAAATATTATTGAATAAATCTATATAAGTTTCTTAATAATCATCATTCCTCTAAAATAACATGGGATAACCAAGGGATGTACAAAAAAAGGGATAGTCTATAAATCACTATAAGGGAATATAAAAGAGTAAACTAAATATTCAATTACATATTATACAATAGGAATTTTAATGGAACATAAAATCTATGAGTATCATAAAAATTAATAATGAGGAATTATATATCACGAGTACACAAAGATAACAAGGGAATGTAGAAAAGAACATTAAACATGACATCATAAGAATAAGTCAAGGTCTACCACAAAGACAATATAAAGTAATGTATTTTGGATAAATTTCCATACAAATACATGGAATATCATGAGGATAAGACATTGCACTTTTTTTAGGATATCTATGTTGGTTATCCCATCATCCTCATATCATTTACATAAATAAGTGTGACACAAAGATGATACATCATAAGAACATATTTCATCACATTTAATACCACACTAATGTAGTGTGGATTAAATACATGCTTTTAAAGAATAAAATATGTGTATTTTTATTATGGTGAGAACCGTTTTTATTAAAGGGTTATGGGTAATCACTAAAACAATTCATGGAATATTGTTGTGAAATTCCCACAGCTGAATTTGGGAACATAATTGTTAATTTAGGAACATAATGAGTCTGAAATGGGAATATCATAATTTATATATCATAAGGGTAGAAAATGGGTATATGGATGAACATATATGTACATTATTAAATTGAGATAATTGGAATGAAAAAATAATATTATTAATTAGGGTGTAGATCTCTAGATATATTTCAGCACAGTTAAGTGTAAGGTATACGCAATAATGAGAGGGGATTAATGAAATATCCGTATAAGAAAATAAATAGTAATATAGAAGGATATTTATAAGTTCATGAAAATATAAACAATTTTGATTAGTATTTTAAATATAATCAATGTTCATTATTTAAAAATAAGCGATATAGGTCACTTAATTTCGATATTAAAAATCCTCATACAATTTTTTGTAGCATAATGAATGTAATAAAAGGATCATGGGAGGGATTTATGGGATTGAAATGGATATAGAATCTTATGTAAATAACAACTGATCTAATAATTATTTATAGATAATTTATCAAATAAGAAAAAATTGAAATTAAGAGGCACATTCAAAAAGAATTTCTTCAACAAAAACCAGGGAGATAAATCCCTTACCATGAAAGGGCAATTTCAAAAGCATGGGAAATTAATAAAAAGGATTGGGGGAAACTTGGGAGTAAACAAGGGAGTGTATTTCAGATTAATTACGTCCTTCCATGTTTTTAGTCAAATGGAATATGATATTGGTTCAATTTATATTTTAAATGAATGTATGGTTCTTTAATATTTCATATACATAGGTTTGGGAATCTAACAATAAAATAATCAAAACAAAAAATAAACCCATTATTTGTACCCAATATTATAAATAGTAGAGTTGATTTCATTATTTGATGAGGAAAATTCCATAAGGCACTAAATTATTACCCTTGATGATTTGTAAGTGAGTCATGTTCATAATGAAATGATTTTAAAACCATAAGATATAATTTAGGTTTTGGATGATTCATAACGGATTTATAAAATTAATAACATTTACTATAAATTCCCTTATTTTAAATTATGTATATATATATGGTCATTGATACCATTTATATCATTTATTAAATCACATTAGAAATATTATTTTGGCATAATGCATAGCGTTATTTTATACAGTATTTAATTTATATTCTGATTATTCAATTGTCCACAAAAATTATGAAAAATTTACCATTGGATAATTATGATTTTATGATTCCTAAATTATTATTATTTAATAAAAATTATTATTTGAATATTTAATTTTAAATTTGAATAGACATTAATTGAGAAATTTGTTGTTTTGATGGCAATAAATGTTTTTGAACCCATATAAAAACACATTTTCACATCAAAAAATTATATTATCATTTACATTTAATACACAATAATTCATTATATTATTAAAATATCATTTATTTCAAAATTTATTCTGTTAATCAGAAATAATTTATGGATTAAAACTATATATTACCAAAACTATAATATATGATTTGAAGCACATAAACACTTATTTTTATCAAAACCAATAATAGAAAATTCATAAATTAATTGAAACAAATATAACCATTAATATATTTAATTGTACAATTTTATATTCTATTTATTATGTTTAAATTTTTATAATACTCATCAAACTATTTCTATCCATAATTAAGTGATTTTACATTTATCATGGCAATTAATATCTACAGTGCTTATTATTCATATTTACTGTAGAGAACCAAATCTTGACATACATAGACATTACGTTACTTTTTTGGAAAACTTAATACATGACAAAAACAGACACCCAAAGAACGTATTAGTTTACTGTCTTTGGAAACACAGAACATAATCTTCTAATCATGGTGAAAGATCTTAAACATATCCCATAAAGACCTTCGACATTGGATTTCTTACCTATAACCATTATTTATATCATGGGTAAACAAAAACATAAAAAGGGTGAGATCAAATGCTCAGTAAGGGTAAACATAGAGAACATAAAACAATCCCTAAACATTTAAATGTAAGAACACAACCATAAATCAACAAAATCACGAGTAATAACATAAATCTTAGCAGTGCATATGGAATAGATCATAAAGGAACATTAACCATGATAAAATAGCATGGGAATAAAACATGTAATTGTGGAATCCATTAAGAACATGTTAGGATTTCCATAGTAGCCAAGGCATTACTGCCAAGACCATTATAGTGGAAAAACTCTGTTACTGAACCGAGTTATTTGTCGTTCTAGCCCTGTATTACTGAACTGGATTCACCTTCCATTCCAGCCATGTCTCTCTCATGATATATTAATCTTTACCCAATGCATTAGAGAGTGATATATGTCCCACTCATCTCAAAATGTAATCATTCTTATTTGTTCCACAAAATAATCATAAATCATTCATCATAACCCAAAGAATAATATGGGTTTTATAAACATTATCCCATCATAACAAAATCCGTATAAAACAAATGAATACCATTTAATCATAAGAAGAGTGTAACCATGTAAATAATAGATACATTATAAATGAATCATAATCATACTAAATAATGTCATCTTAGATGGAAAATAGTTCTGACAAAACACATGAAATTAATTATTGAGGAAAATATCTGTTCTTCTTCAAAATCATATTATTTTCACAAAATTCCATTCATTTTTAAAAGAAAATTATTATTTTTTAAATAATATATCGTTGTTTAGTGAAACCCGGTCTTGCGTACAACACACGCTATCGAGGAATGTCGTGATTGCGTGTAATGAAAGCCAAGTCAGGGCTGCTGGTAGTGAAATATCCTTTTGGTGTTTCTTATAAAATAAGAAGAACTTATTTCATGTATATATTAAACAAAATCTATACTTAATGTTGCATATAATAATTTCTAAAAAATAAACTTGAAATTTGGTGTAACGTGAGCCAAGAATAGTGTTTTGTATACTACATGCTATTACGATGTTGCATATAGTACAAGATAATCTTGGTTTAGTGTAAAATAGAAGAAATCAAAGAAATTAAAAATAATATATCTCATAAAATCTTGGGTTGTTACATTCTACCCCCATTATAATGAATATCTCCCTAAAAATTCGTTGGGGTTACAAATAATTTACTACTTGAAAGTTTCATTCATAGAAACCCACATAGTAAAAAAGGAATACAAAAAAAGAATTTTAAAAACTAAAGTATGAAATGTAATGGTTACCCAAATTAACTCATCATTGGGTTTCCACATAGGATAACATAGGTGAAAATATGGAAGTGGAATATAAATATAACCATCAAATTCTGATGATGAGTGGTAGAGGACATGGCTATAAAAAATCCAACAATCACAAAGCCATAAATTTGTAATGATCAAAGGTACCATATAATTCATTAGATATACGGGCACTATGAAAACATTTTTTTTTCAAGATCATTTCCCTAATGATGAGGAATTTTTGAATTAAAAGAAATACTTATTTGATTTTTGTACAATCATACTATTCATTATACCTTGAAGAATTTCCACTTTATCTCTTAAATAAATGAAGTTAAATTTGTCTTCTGTGAAGTGTTAGGAGATCGTACGATACAATGATAGGTCATTCCATCTGTCTCAAACATAAGGTTAGCGAATGTTATAAACATAAGTCCATATTATGGTGAGATTAATTATATATGGTTCAAAAATGTACCTGTACATCATCTATCATACAACTTAATAAAATAAAACTAGTTTCTACTAACCAGAGACTTCTTGTAGGCTAGTTGTAGGCAAGAAAGGCCCATCGTAGTTCAGTAGTGGGTTCGATTCCTACATCCCTGTCTGACGTGATGGGTTGTCTCCCATACTACCGTTTTTCCTTTTTCTAAAACTACACTATTATAACATTTCTGAAATAATATCATAATTTTCTATCCTTAAACAATAATATATAATTTCTATCAAAAACCATTACAATCTTTAGGATTATCCAAAAAAACTTATATCAAATCTCACAGTATAAATTAAACGATTACAAGAAATTTCAACTACCGAGCATGTGAATACCATAATATACCATATGATATATCTTGTTGGTCACATTTCAAATGGGTGAATACCATAATAATTTATTCTCTTGAAAAATGAATACCCCTTGAACCATAGTGAAAACTTGAATGCTATGAAAAGTTAACTCTTTCAACACACAAAAATCCCAAAATTTCTATATACTCAAACCATCATATCACATTGTCCTTATATCAGTCATGAGCTCATTGATACTATCAAGCATATTATTTTCTCCTTAACCCTTCTTTATGCACAAATCATCTGCTTTCCAAAAATATTTCAATCAAATTTCATGGTTACCAGTACCATATAATTATTGAAAACCAAAATAAACCAATACATAGATATTCCAATATTCCATAATACTATAAATGAGATTCCACAACATTATTTTGGAATGCCATTACATAAACACATAATCGGTCAACCACATCGTTTTCATACTAAACATCGCCAATAGTGATCACATGTGACTTTACATTGTCCTTTACCTTAATAGATTGCCCACGTCGATCATCATTAACCCTGGGATTAGGTTATTGATTAGAATAATGCCCCATTTCCTTGCACTTGTATCATTGAAGTGTTGGTGGAGTGTTCTATGAATTCATTTCTCTATTCACATCATTAGAGACATTTTTTCAATTACTTCAGCACTCATATACTCTATGTGATTCTTTTCGACACTTGAAACATTTTCTTGTACCTTTTAGACAATCTCCATCATGCCTCTTTCCACAAATTGATCATAGTGAAAAATTCACCTTCTTTTCACGATTATTCTATTGTTTTTCCATTAACTTAATATTTATTTTCTTTTAAAAACCATGAGATAGATATGTAACACCATCATCCAATTCTACCTTGATATCAAAATGCACAACTTCTTCATAGATACTAATTTCTATTATAGATAATTTTCTTTGATGACATGGTTTTAAGCCACTGAATAATCGATCAACTTCAACTCATGTTGAATGATAAAGCCATATGCATACCTTTCATGTCCTATAAAATTTACTTCATATATATCAATAGATTCATAATACTTTTCTTAAGCTCATGTAATTACATTTACATCGTTGTTCGATGAATATAAGGAATTTACTTACTGAAATACAAGTTCTTGAACTCGTCCGATTCCATGGGTTCATTTTCATCTTGGGGCCTTGTATTCTTAAATAGATTCAACCACTGGTCTACTTCACCTTCAAACCAGTAAAAAAACACAATGACTTTTTCATGCTCCATAAAACGAAGTATAGAAAATATCTTTTCAATGGTACTAATCCATTTTTCTGCAACAAGTTCATTACAACACCCACTGAATGATCGGGGATGTTGCCTCAGGAAGGAATCAATAGAATATTGTTCCTTTATCTGCTCATTTGGATGCCCAGAATGATTCATAGCTTGTGTTTGTATATAAATATGATTTTTCACTCCATCTCCCATCACATTTGGTTGCTCAATAGGACAATCGTTACATTGTCCATTACATTGATCAACACAGTTCCATCGGGTTCCAGCCATCGTCTAAAACCGAAAAAGAACAACGTGAGTGGAAAAAATCATGCTAGGAAAACTACATAATAAAGGGGGATTATCTAAAATATATAACATCTTAGGATTATTTCTAATATCGTTACCGTATTTCTAGAACTATAACTTATATGTATATGTATCCTTGGGAACATCTCTAGACATACCATAGAAATATTTATAGGGATTTCAGTAATGTTTTCGCATCCTTGTTTCCAAAGGTCAACTAAACGTTCATTCTGATACCAACTGTAGAGACCCAATGCTTTTCGTACATAGACATTAATTACATATGAATAAAACTTAATACATGACAAAAATAGATTCCCAATGACCATATTAGATTAGTGTCTTTAGAAACATGGAACATAATCATCTAATCATGGTGAAAGATCTTGAACATATCCCATAAGGATCTTGCACTTGTGTTTTCTTACTTATAACCATTATTTATATCCTGGGGAAAAGAAAACAGAAAATGGATGAGCTAAAATCATCATTAAGGGTAAACATGGAAAACATAAAACAATCTCTATACATTTAAATGTATGAACATGAACATAATACATCAAAATCATGAGTAATGACATAAATCAAGGAAGGGCATAAGGCATAGATCATGAAGGAACATTAACCATGATAATATAGAATGAGAATAAAACATTTAATTGTAGAAAACATTAAGCACATGTTATGATATCTATAGTAGCCAAGTCGTTGTTGCCAGGACCATCATAGCGGACAAAGTTCGTTACTGAACCGGGTTTACTTGTCGTTCCGGCCATGTATTACTGAACCAGATTCACTTGTTGTTCCAGAAATGTATAATTCGTGAGATATTATACTTTACCCAATACATTGTAGGGAGTTATAGGTCCTACCCATCTCATAACGAAATAATTCATACTTGTTCCAAAAAATAAAAATAAATCTTTCATCATAACCAAGAGAATAAAATGTGTTTCATAAACATCATTCACTCATAACATAATTCTTTTAAAACAAATAGATATCATTTCTTCAATATAATAATAGAAATATGTAAATAATAGAGACATTATAATCGAAACATAATCATACTAATTAATGTCATCTTAGAAGGAGAATAGTTTGGACAAAACACATGAAATTAATTCTTTAGCAAAATATCATTTCTTCTTTAAAATCTGTTTATTTTCAAAAAATGCCAATCAATTGTAGATGAAAAGGATTTTGTTGAAAATATTCATGAAATATTGTAGAGGAATATTCATTAAAATATGGCATTATGAAATCGTAAAAAGGCGTTCATGCTGTATAAGTTAAAAAAAAATTCTTCTCGTACTTTGGCCGGAAAATTCAAAAAGTACATTATATAGTAACCAAATGAATGATTCATTCCATACAATGTGGTAACAATTAAACAAAGTGTAAAAATGACTTTAAATAGACATGGAAGAATACTAAACATTTTATGAAATCATTTTTATAAAACATGGACATGGATGATAAACATAACCTCCAGTAAATTCTTTGGTATAAGCAATCTTAGATAAGAGTAAGATTTGCAAAAATGTCCCTTACCTTATGTCCAAATTCATCTGGATGGGTCTGAGACTCTTGTATAGTGGGTTTAAACATATTAATAACTTGTAAAAGAACCATAATTATATTTATTATATCATATATAATTCACTTATTACTTTATATTACTCGTTCTTTTGTCAATTCCATGTGAAAACAACATTTTGGGTAAAATCGTTTCATTTATCGTACATGTTTAGACTTGTTATAATTGATATTATTACTTATAAACTGATTTAAATAATTACTTAATTTAAAACATGATATATGTATAATATATAAATATATATTATAGATCAATAAATGGAATGAAATAAACCGTTCATGGAGACGGTAGGCCGTTCGTACACATGAACCCTGTATTCATTTCCTTATTGAATTGAATGAAATTAAGTAAATGAAACATATCTGAACATAAATAAAGTTTCATTATTATGTAATATATTTCATTGTTACTTATTATATATACTTTATAATCATTCTTGAATGATTAACATGGAGGATGAATCTCATTGCGTCGTGCAGATGGAAATCCGTACATACGCTCGAGCGATGATATCGTTCTCATAATTATTGAATGCAATTGGAGTGGATGATATAATATATCAGAATAATTATGATGTAATAATAATCATATATAGTTATTATTTATACACCAGTATTCCCATCCATGTAAGGTGGTGGTGGAAAAAAAAGAGTTCACCACAGTGTAAAGATGGTATTCTGTACGTACGCACGCATGGTGATTTCATTTTTTGGAGGATAGATAGAAGGTGAAATCAGGTTGTTTAATATTTATAATATCATATAAGTATATTAGTGATACTTATTGTATTTATTTATAATGAAACAACTAAACAATGGAATTATCAAGAAGAAGTAAACTAGAAATAATTGGTAGAAGAGATTACATCTTCTTCGACGCACCTCTTCTAAACCGCCACCTAGGGCACTAAAGTTGGTATTTGGTGAAGACCATGACCTATAGTATGTTTCTAGGGAACTGGAGAAGAGAAATTTTCAGGTTTTGGATGAGCTTTAAGGCTCACATTTTTGTGAATATGAGAGGGAGGAGGTGCCCTTTTTTAAGGGAGGAGAGGGGAACCTTTAGAAAACTAAAAAAATATTAATTTAATATAAATTCAAACCCCACATAAAAACATCAAAAATGACTCAAATTTGAATATTAGATGAGATATGGTTTTAATATCATCAACCAATATAATTTAGACATGTTGAAAATTTATTTTAAACCTTATCAATATGATTTATCCTTATTTAATCTATTTAATTTTATTTTTTGCAATAAAATTCTGAATTTTAAATTGTTATAAATTTTTACTTATGTGTTGCGAATTATCCATAATTGGGTAATTTATGAAATTTTAGACCATATAAATTTCAATTTAATTTTTTTAATATTTTTTTTATTTTTAAACAATTTAATAATATGTTGATTTTATAGAAAAATCTAGTGTTAATTTTGACACTATTCATTTAAATAAAATCCACACAGAGGATATATTCGAAACAAAATATTTAATAGACTCCTAACATGTCATATAAATCTAGATAATTGGTGTAGAACAATAATTAGTTGATATATTATTTATTTTAATATTTTGAAAACCATTTGTTTGATATTTCTATTAATGGAATAATTACAACAACATTTTTGTATATCTATTTAATATACTTATTTTTTGCATAAAAATTAATAATAAAATACTATGATGAAGATAAATATAATATATTTCATAATAATACTTTTACTAGAATTTATAATCTTAAAATAATAACATATAAATAGTTATATTTATTAAATTATGAAAGTGACAACATTGACATCATTTAAAATAAAATTATATAAATGTCCTAATCTCTTTTATTCGGAAAAAAATGGTCCCCAAGTCTACACTTGGATTATACACTCTAAAAATAAGTTTTTGGCAAGTTTTTGGGCCTTTTGATGGGTATTACTATAATAAATACTATATTATTGATTTTTCACAAAGTTAATAATTTCTCTATCATTAATATATAATCTATTAAGGTAATTAAATATTTCGTAAAAATTAAAAATAAATAGCCATAACAAATAAAGAAAATTTACCTGTGAAATGATTATTTATAATAGAATTTATATTTTGTATATCCTTATATTAAAAATACATTACTTATTAAAGTTTGAGTGAGACATAATTCACATTCTATAACATAAAATAAAATAAAGGTCTTAATCACATACAAGTGGGTTACAATGGATTCAATTTCATCCCAAATATTCCTTAAGACGAAAATAAATCATCCATTTATATTAATATAATTTTTAGGATAATTTTATAATATTATATTTACTCTTAATTACCTGATTTACCTTTAACTATGGTAAATAAAATTTTCTGCAGTTACTATTCATAGTGCCCAAAAATAAAAAGTATACTATTAACATAATCTGGTCCTACTGATTCCAAATATGGAATCAATTTTTCCAAATTTAAATCAGATAAGTTTCCAAAATTAATTTAAAATTATTCCTATTCTTAAGAAAAGGAGTTTTAAAAGGTAAAACATTACAAAAGATTGAAATGATTTTACCTATGAATTAAATATAAAATCAATACTAATTGTATAAATTATATTAAATCGTAAAAAAATATTATATTTATAATTTAAAACCATTAATTATTATAATTTAACCATATATATTATTACAATTAATAATGTTTTTTTAATGAAAATATAGTGTGTTTTTACTATTCATTAAAATGTGAAAGTTATCAAAATAATAAGGAAAATTTATCCAAAGTATATTTTTATATCCTTATTCCAATGAAGAATTTTATTTTCTCAAATTCAACTTATATACATGTCAAAAACTAGATTTAATTTGGGTGCGCCATCAAAAAGAGGCAAAACTGCATTTCTCAAAAAATTCTTATTTCTACACACGCTATCGAAGAATGGCAAGATTGTGAGTAATGCAAGCCATGTCAGGGTTTCAGGTAGTGAATGCTCCCTTTGGTGTTGAGTATAACATAATCAAAACTTATTTGATTTATAAATTAATAAAAATCTATACTAAATGTTTCGTATAATAATTTCTACAAAATGAACATGAAATTGTGTATATCACGTGCCAAAAATAGTGTTGTGTATACTGCAAGCTAATACGGTGTTGGTTATAGAAAATGATAATCTTGGTGTAGTGTACAATATAAGAAATCAATGAAATTAAAAATAATATATCTCATAAAATCATGGGGTGTTACATTTACGAAAAAAATATATTTACCAACCAATATAATTTTAATTATGATCTGTAAGGGATCAGATCTATGTCGATCAACCCTATGTATATTTTCAAAGATAAAAGTTATTAGAGGTTGCTTAGAATATGTTTAGAGGGGTTCAGTTATGTAAATGATGGGAAAAGGTGATTACACATTTTTTAACTGTATCACCAGATGTGAAATAATTTTTCATAGGTTTTCCAAGAATTTTTCATGATGTGAAGTCTTTTACACAGAGTGATATAGGGTATCATGGTGTGAATTACACATGAATTATAAAAATAAAATAATATTAAAATGTGATATATATTTTTTGTGGAACTCGACCTTGAGACATTAGACAATGTAATGGGGGATAAAAAATCATTTAATACCATGATTATATTTGTTTTATGTGTTTTCAAAAAAGCTCATTTTTTCTCATTACATATTGCTGAAGAGGCCCTCCCTCGACCCCATGAAACCCAATGACCCTCTCTTCAGTTTTTTGTGGATTCCTTCATAAATGATCAATCCCTAGCTCCCTCCTCAATTTAACGTAATATGTATTCGATATAAGTAATGATATATATCATTTATTGTGGATTATATAATTTTTTTACTCCCTTTTATCATTCCCATGTGATGGAGCATGATCTCCATTTTTATATGGAGTTTTCTTAGTGTTTTGATGGTGTGGTAGTGTCACGGCGTAATAGTTTGGATGCATTTATTGTTAGAAAGGTGATTGTGATAGGATTCATTGATCTATTCTCATGTGAAGAATTTAAATGATCTTTTGAGGTGTGGGATTTATTTCATCACCATTTATTTATTTGAAAATTTTTAGATAACATGATTTATCCTTTTGGATTGGAATGAAATAGGGCTAGCAGTTATAGGATCTGGATTATTGAATTGGTATCCATCATGTAGAGACGTTGATTTGTCATACTAGAATAATATTTCTACAATTTATTTTCTAGATACTGTGATATATATATATACATCTTGGTTTAGCATGATGTTCATGATTAAAATTTCTAATCAATGTAATGTCAAAATTAATTGATATTTTCTTGGAAAATCGATAATGAAGCTTTTCAATGAATCTGGTTGTTTTTTATGTGATTTAACATTGGAAAATTTGTCGAAGATATTCATGTATAATGGAATTTGTTAATGAACAAGAGGTATGTTGATTCGTGATGATAAATTCATAAAATAATGTCAAATTAATTGGTTAATTAATATATTATTGTGTGTGATAGGTTGTTGCATATGTTAACCATAGTTCAAAACAATGAATATTGAATTGGTTAATTCACGATGGAATAAGAAATCATTTTTTGATATATAATATGTCCTCGTAGGTGTTTAGTTATTCGCTTTATTTAAATTGACAAGTGCTTTATAATCTGGAAAATGTTAGTGCTCATTGTGTGTGACGACCCAATTTCTTAATTCTGGTCAAAGAGTCTATTGCAATGTTTTTTCATACTGCTTGTGATATGTTCTGGATACAAGACTTGTGGTTGTTGGGGTAGATAGGCTAGTATGTGATGTAAGCATGGGATGCATGAGCCTGGAGGGCTATTGTGGGATGTGGGGGGAATTTGGCCAAGTGGTTGTGGTAACTATTGACACATAGAGTGTTGAGATGCATTGGTTTATGCTTTGTTTTTGGTGAGGGAAATAGAGAATATGTAATGGGATAAATATTGTCTTACCCGTTTATGTGAAGGTTGTATTCTTATGGAAGATGTTATTTATTTATCATAATTACATTCTCCACTACATCGGGAAACTGGTCTAGCTTACCCTACATCCAAAAAGAGACAAAGATACAAGTGTTATTACATGTGCATTAAGTTTTTAGCTTCTAGATAATTGATGTGTAAACTATTTTTCTATTGGTTTAAAATAATTTACGTGTAGTATACCTACTCACCGTGTTGAGCCCTTTTTTTGGTAGTATATAATTGTTTTTTAGAAATCCAGTAAATATAGAAAAGAGATAATAATGTTAATATATAATTGAATAATGGATTACCAACCCTTGGGGTTTGATATTTCAGGGATATATTGCTCAGGTTATGTTTCTAAGTATCCATGGACTCAGATTGGTTATTCCTAGAGGGAATTTTACTTGGTTGGAATACTAATAGAATGATTGATAAAATTGATAATTTTAAATTATGATTTATATAATTTATTAATGTAAAGTGAAACTAATTAAAATGGATGATATGATTAATAATTATATTTAAATGATTATGTTCTTATACGATATATAGTTTTAGTGCTCTATGTTAAGAGTCTTATAGATGTTATTTACTATTTAATTTAAGACTTGGTATGTACATAGTGTACTTCTAAGATATATTCTATTCATTTAATTTTGTGTTTCTATATTCTACATCACCCTTTCAGTTAGGTAAACCTACACCCTAGGGATTATGATCATTGGGGGAGTCTTCCCCCACATTCCACGGGGATGATAGATGACAAAATACCCCCTTTGGTTCTTCTCTATTATATAGGTAGTTACATATGATCGTATGCATGACTGTAGAATATCACCATATATGTGTGTAGGGGGATGTAATTTTTTATGGTTATTTCTCATGCATATATTCCAGATATATATTCATATGGACTATTATATGTATGAAGTTTATAATGTGTTGTGGCTTAAGGATCCTTACTCGGAGTATGGATTGTGATTCTTGAGGTATAATACCCAATATATGATAAATTATATGTGAGGTTTGGTAGATCCCAGAAACTACGTGGTAAATTTTGTATGTTCGGTTGTGATGGTGAGTTGAAAAAGTTGAATTTTGTGGATATTCTCTTAGGTGTATAAAGGAAAGATATTATGGAGAGATATGCTTAATACGTTCCACATTAGGGAAAAGTGGAAATCCCGTGATAAAGTGGTAGAGGTGTACCCATGATATTATTTATTATAAAATATTGTCTTTTATGAAATACATGGTGAGAGTATTCATGGTGTGGCTTGGAATATAATATACAAATTTAGGTGTTGATTTAGATTCCGTTGTTGTTCATTGGGATTTAACATTCTGTCCTTACATTTTCCAAAGAGGATTTGGAAAGGATCTGACTAAGAATACTATAATGATCACCCTATGTATATATGAACTATTTTTTAGGTCACATTGAGAAGGATCATGATTAGGTCAGTTACAACTATCCTTATGGTCGTAGGAGATATTTGAACTTTGTGGAATCTTTTTTTTTAATTTTTTTGGTAGTTGTTGTTTCCCCTATCTTGTTGTATTTTTTTTCATGACATTGCATATTTGTACATGTGTTTTATTTATATTTTAGTCTATTAAGGAGTTGGTTGGTTTATATCATATATATCTCTTCCCCACGTGTTCTATTTGGGGGTAGTGTCTCCCATTTGTGGGTATATAAAACCTTAGGTGCAATTCATCATCCATGGTCCTACTGGTGGTGCAACACAAGTGTAATTATATCTCCTCTCACAATTTCATCCAAGGATGGGTACACTTTGATTGTAAGATGTTATAAAAGTGAGGTTTCAATTTTCTGGTCAGGGTTAGGAAGGTGTTTGGAGTTTCGCACTGGTGCAGTTGCATGGGTTGGTGAGGGAACTGTGTCAGTCATGTTCAATAAATGCTTGAAACAATTGAGACAAACTTAGAAAATGGTATTTTGTGCCCCATATGATCTGATGCATAGAACATTATTTTTACATTGTATACTAAATTAGGTGACACTTTTTGTATGGAAGAGTCCGAGAAATTAATCATGCACAATTCAAAAATTCAGCCTATTTTATATATGTTAGACCTTGGGATATGCTATTCTAAAATGAATAAAAGAAACCAATTAATTAATGTTAAATTTTACCTTATTCTGGGATTTAAAACTCTAAATTTTTTTCTTTTATAGGTATGGAGCTACGTCAATGTCCACATAAGGGTTTTTTAAATTATGATTCGATGGTTGTTCTAAAATATCTCCTTGGAGTATAGGATGACGATCACGACACATGGAGGATGAAACATTTAGAGTTTAAGTTCCAAAGTCTACATATGTATCAGGTCTCCATTTTGGATGCAGTCATAGATGAATGGTTGGAGGAGGTTAGGATAGCCCTTAGTTTGATATTTTCTTCGATGGAACACTTGGAATCGATGGTTCTGATGATGATCCATGGAGCAGAGAGGCAGTGGTGGTTCTAGTTCTATCTACATCATTAGGATTTGGTAGTCTCGTGGGATGGGTTATGAGAACAGTTCATAGCCATGTTTCTTTCATCGACCAGGATGAAATCAAGTATCTAAAATATAGTTACCCTTAGATAGTGAAGGACTAGTGTGTGTGTTTCTAATCCATTTTACGATCCTTTAGAGATATTCTAGAGACCTATATCTAGATGAGGAGAACATGTTGTGTAATTTTTAGGATGATTTGCATCTAGATATCATTTTTCAGGTCACATATTTTATACAGAAGACATAAGATGATGTTCTCATGAGAGCATAGTTTATCGAGAAGATTTTTTCAAGAACTAGCCTATATCATGTTCAGAGGCGTCCAGATTCATCATGATGCAATGTGATGGATTAGGGTTCTGGGTTTTCAAGGTAGTATATATTTTTTTGGCTGGGGGTAGGTCCCAGCCCTCAATTTATCAGTTCTATGGGGCAGTGGATCTCATGGAAATACTGGGGGATCAAAAACATGTTTTCCTAATGGATTGTGAGGTCACTATAAGTTATGGTTCCCTATATTTCTATGGAATAAACCACTATCAGGTGTTCCGATTCGAGTTCCCCAACTGATGCAATTCTAACCAAGGCAATAGCAGTCGGTTGCACCAACATTGGATTATTAGATATCAAATACAGAATGCAAGGGATTCACCTAGGATGCTCCTCGTCCTTATATAGTAGACTGTAGATGTGTAGGTGGTCCTAAAAAGGGTCAATGATTCCATCTATAAAGATTTGGTCCCCTTCAGGATTTATCATTTCCCACTCTAGGAGAGAAGAATGATGATCATGATACCCTTTTATTTTTATCTAATTGGTACATTACTTGTGTGTTTTAGGAGCATCACAATAATTTATATCTCATGTCCTTTCTAGGATCTGATGCATTTGGGGGAGAGGATTTTAATTCCCTTATCAATGACTACCACAGTTGGAGGATCAGCTAACATGTCTAAAGTATGTCGACAAATCGTGATAGTGATATGGAAACACCCCTATTGGGGATATATCCTATTTTTATGAATAAATAAATTTGATATTATCCTCAGTATAAATTGGTTGAATTTGGTGAAGGCTATCATGGATTTCATCTAAAGGAAGGTGGTGTTCATCGATGCAGATGGAGAGCAAGCAGTGTTTGCTAGTGAATGAGTACCTCAAATGGGTTAAAGAGGTGTTCATTCATTTTCATAATTTATGACATAGATTGTTAATATATTGTTGGAATTTAAATAGTAATAATCTCATATGGTCTTTAATTAGTACCTTGATGACATTATAGAAGAGTCATTAATGTTACTCAATAGATGAGAGTTCTATTTTGGGACAGAGTTACAACTATTTGTTTCTCCTATTTTGATGTATTTATATAGGATGATGGATTGTATGTTTTGAAAGATGTGTATACAAATCTATTGTCTTTTGAGGTCTGGTTATGTTCGTCTGATTGTGTAACTATGGGGTGCACCGGTTTTGTTCATAAGGAATGTCCTTGGTAGTTTAAATTTTTTTATCGATTAGTATCAGTTGATCAAACTGATAGTGAAGGACATATACCCCCATCCATAGATAGATGATATATTCAATCAACAAAAGGGATAAAGTTGGTTTCAAAAGATTGATTTACTGTCAGGGTATAATTTGATTCATTTCGAAGATAAGGTTATCACAGAGGGTACTTTCTATTTTTATCAGGGGAATTATGAGTTCCTTATAATGTCATTTGTGTGACGAATGCTCTATCTGTTTTCATGGGTTTAATGAATTCCATCTTGGTTCATGTTTGGTTCTAGGAGGGTGTAGCATTGGATCTGTTGAAGGTAGAAGCAGTAGTGTCTTTGGGTTCCCCCAAGACAGTTGAAGAGGTGTACAGTTTCTAGGAAAAGCAGGCTATAACAAGATGTTATAATCAAACTTCACTTGGATTTATCCCATCTAACATCATTAATCAAGAAGGATTATTTATTCTTTTTTGTTTCTTAATGTTAGCAAGAATTCAAGTATTTAATGGAGAATATGATCAGTTCTTTGTTTCATTGTCTACTAGTAGACATAGTTCATTTTTTGGTATTTTGAGACGCTTCATGTCTGGGGTTAGGTTTTGCCCTGATGTAGCATAGATTAGACATTTCTTATGGGGCATGGTATTTATATATCCACAAGAAGAACAATTCCACCAATGAACTAGAGTTTGTGTAAGTGGTATTTTCCTGGAATTAATGGAGACATTAACACATTGGAGAGCTTTTTTGGAATTCACAAATAACAAGGGCCTGATTTAGGTTTTCTCCCAGTTTGACATGTACATGGGAAAATGTTTTTGGCAGTATTTCATACAGGATTACAAATTCAAAATTTTATATACACCCTTAAATGGAAATGTTTTGGCAGATGTGCTGAGATAGAAGATACATAGTGATGTATTTATTGAGTTTGGTGATTCATGGAGGGTGATGGAAGAGCTACGAGTGTCATATGTAGATATGGGAGAATATGGGGGAAAATCTAGACATTTATAGAAAAATGGGAAGTTATCTCAAGTGTAGTCACTATTGGTTTACCAGTTTGGGGGTCTTGATGTGGTGGTTTGGAGAGACGATGATGGTTATGGCGAGGCCGCTGATGTAAGGTCTATGGATGACAAAAATCGGCTGTTGTTTCTATGAAGGTAGTTTTTCCCACTTATGATTGGTGAAATATTCCTCTGATATTTCCATTTTTTCCCTTTATCGGTACACCCTGGCATGAATAAATGTACCATGTTTGGATAGTTCAGTTTTTTTTTCTAGGGATGAAGAGTCCAATTTCATAGTTTGTGTTTTGATGTTTGGTCTTCTATAAGGTGTTGCATGAGAAGCGCATTCTCAGTGGTTTGTTCTAGCCATTATATATTCCTCAGTGGAAGTAGTAGGAAATATCAATATACTTTGTTACCTATTTACCTCGACCTAATGTTTACTATGATTCCATATGGGTGGTTGTGGATCATTTGGCAAAATAATCCCAAATTATAATGATCATTGGACTGAGTTTAGTGGAGGTTCTATCAAGGAAATATATATAAAAGGTGGTAAAATTACATGTAGTTTCGTAGAATTCCATTTGAAGTAGAGATCCTGATTTAACCTCTAGTGTGTGAAGAAGAATCCATCAAACTTTTGGTTGTTAACTATGCCTTATAACTGCTTCACATATGCAGACGGATGGACAGACCGAGTGGACCATCCAGACACATGAAGACATGTTGGGCTCTTTTATTCTATATTTGTGATGTTCATTGATAAGGGAACATCCTTTGGTCATGTTTGTATAAAACATTAATTTTCTCTGTACCATCTGTATGTTGTGGTTTAAAGCCTCCTATAACCATCCATGTCATTTTTTGTGTTCTTTTGTAGTGTATGAGAGTCGGAAAATCATGGGTTGAAAATGTTATAAAAAATTAAAAATATGGTTTTGATAAATTATTAGAGGATGATGGCATTAAATGATAATTATAATTATTATAATGGTCATTGGAGGAGACATCTAAACTTCAATTTTTGGGGTCACTGGTTTCTTAATTTGACTCCCGGTCATGGGAATCAAAGGATTAGTAATGTGGGTAAGCATTATACCCGATGTATAGGGACGTTATTTTTGTTGGTTCATGTCAAAATTGTTGCATATAATGTATCACTTACACCATAGATGATCATGATACATGATGTTTTTCATAGGTCACAACTGATTTTTTATCTTTATGAAGACTTTCATATCATCGATTGGGTAGAGAACAACATTGACGATGATGAGACCTTCGAGTAGCTACATGTAGATATCCAGGACCAAAAGGATAAGGTGATGCATAAGAGTTTAATACGTGTAGATCAAGTCTTATGGTGGATTAGTTTCATTGAGGAGAGTACCTTGGAACATGAGTTGCATATTTGAGTTCAATACCCCTTGTAGGTTTTTATCTCTTCTATTTTAATATTGTTTGTTTGGTGTTTGATGACCATTTTTTGTTAGTGAGATGGATTTATCTTGTTTCTTGTTTTTCAATTCCTTCATATGAGAGGTATCACGAATAGGAGATTGATTATTAGTTTCTTATGGTTACCACACGGTTTCATTTTTTTCTATCGATGAAGTGGGTGGGTTCCTATGGTGGAAGGATCCTTGAGATTTTTTTCATGATGTGTCTATTCAGATGACCCCTTTATTTTATGTAACATATCTTGGTTGGAATTGGATTCTTGATGATGATAATTTTTTGAGATGTATCTGATTTGATCTCCTTCTTCTATGTGGATAAAGCCATTTTATTTTTGGGATGATTGATGTCCTCGAATGTTCCTTTGAAGATGTTTAGATGGGTTCAGATAAGTAATGTCTAGAAATGGTGGTTTACACGTAGTCTAACTATATTACATGATTTCATATCCTATATCATAGGATGTCTAAGAATGATTTTTTATTTGATTACTTTGAAACATCATTAATGATGGATTCATGATGTGAAATACTTTAGGGTTTAAAAAATTGAGAAGGGAGAAATTTATTGGTGGAACTAAACATCGATGCATTACCTAATGTGATAGGGGATTACATGTCATGCAATACCCTGATGATCTGTGATTTATGTGTTTTCCATCCTCTTTGTTTTGTCAGAAACTTAAGGTGCAGTGGTTCCCCATCAACACCAAGAAATCCAATGACCCTCCTTTAGGTGTTCCGAGGATTCCTTTATCGATGGTCGATCTTTATTTCTATCTATCGATTCATAATGATATGTCTTTGATATAAGGTATAATACACCATAGTTCCAATAGATTATTTGATCTGTTTCCTCCATTTTCCCTTTTCTATGTGATGTAGAGATATCTGCAGATTTCTTATGGAGTTTTATGGGTGGGTGGTTGGTGTAGTTGATTCATGGCATCCTCGGGTGGATGCGGTTGTTACGGGATAGGTGATCGTGATCCATTAATTTGATCTTATCTCATACAATTAATTTAAATGCCATTTTGAGGGAAGTAATCTAATTATTATCTGTTTATTTATGTGAAATTCAATAGTTATCTTAAATTTACGCAATAAATTTTAATGAACTTTTAAAAAATATATACAAAACTGATTATTGAATTCATATCAATTTTATAACGATGTATTTTTCTTTATTCCATTTAATGAAATTGCTTCTTTATTTTCCTGATATTGTGATATCTATTCCTTTCTTTTTTTTCATGATGTTCCTGATTTTAATTGGTAAATAACAAAAATTATGAATTCAATGATAGTTAATTGGATACAAGATGAAGATTCATGTTTAATGAATCTTGTTCTTGTGTTTTTGATTTGATGTTGAACAAATTAATGCAGATATGCATGTATAATGGAATTGGTTAATGAACCTAAATTATAAGGCCCCAGCCTTAAACCTTACTTAATATTGAGTTATTACAAGATTACACATTGAGGATCTTTTCGGGTTTAGTGTTTTAGAGAATTAGATCATAAAACGTGCATTACATTACACATATAAGCAAAGTGGTTACATAAAGATAGTATTCTTCATTCCTATCAATGGAATCACATTTAAAATAAAACATGGATTATTTCTTGACACATCCTTGACTCTATCATCTTATCATGTACCTTTCCCTTGACCTGTGAAAAACATTTCAAAAACTTGGGATGAGCATAAAAACTCATTATGGGTTATAAAAAAAACATGGAAAAGAAACATGAGTTCATATATACATAAGAATGAAATCATACTTTACCCATAAAACATAGGCACTTTAACATACCTCATAAAATCATGAATAAATCATAGAAATCATAAGACGTAAAGGTAACTTGAGGCATTCATAACATTCTTACGTAGGGAGTAACCCTCTTGGTTACGTTTGGAATACACATCATAGTATATTCCCTAAATCTCTTCGGAGAAACCTTAACGTTTCACTCCTTCGCGTTACCCAATGCATTGGAGAGCTATAACGGGCTCACCCGCCCTTAGTTTATCACGGAACCACCCGTCTTCATAATAATGCCCAAGAACCATAACATAATCATATCACATAAAACATGCATAAAGGAAACATAAAATTTCCACATTTCAATCACGAGATATCAATACAACACATTGATATAAAAACATTATGAAAACCATTTTCAATACTAAAATAAAAGAAAAGTAAAACATGGTATTTATTTTTCTTTTAAAAACAAGGTATGGCCTGTAGAGGAAGCCGAAACTCAAATAACGGTCACGGCGGCGGAGAAGCCGTTGTCGCTGCATACGTACGAAAAAAACATTCCCTTTTGTCATTTAGTAAACGCTTCGTATAAAAAATATTCCTTTTGAATAAACGTAAAAGTCAAAGGTGTTTATACACCGTATAAAAGAAAGTTGTGTATAAAATAAAATATGCCTCAACGAAAGGAGATTGAGACGAAGTCCCATACCTCATATCCGACTTGACCCGACCGTTCTTTAATCTCCTGAATAATAAACTTGAGTTAATCTCCACTTTCTTAAGAATATTTTTCAAGTTCATTATTCCTTTTATACCATGTTATGAACATCATGTAATCATTTAAGTTAATAATGTTCATTTTTTCGGTATTTGGTTCTTAAGTCAAAATAGACTTCTTACAGTTACATGTTGTTAATTTGGTCATAGGTTCGTTATATCCAGAATGATATTAATGATTTTGATAACATATATATCATATATATTCATCATATACATGTATTTATAATATTACATCACATTTAGAGGTAAGAAATGAAATGCACCGTTCATGGAGACGGTAAGCCGTACGTATGCATGAACGCTACTTCCATTTCTATTTCATATTTTCTGGAATGAAATCATAATGATATAAGAGTATATTATAATTATAGTATAATAACATATTTAATATCATTAACTTTATCCTTTACACTTCCCACATATGGTATTAACGAATCAAATCACTTTCAGGGGGCGGTAGTCCGCACTTCCTAAAATGAAGATATCGTGTTTACCCATAATGGAAACCATAAAGGTATTCCCAAAATGAAAAAAACAGAAGCTTAAGGAAAACATAAACATATTATATATCATATATAAAAATAGTGGCATCATAATGGCCACCTTTGAAGGTGTTAAATGAGTATTGAACAATCATCGTTTCGGGAGGCAGAATTTCGCCATCCACGGAAACCGTATGTTCTTTAACCATTTGATGTAGTTGTGTGAGAGTTTAGCTCAAATAAATATTATAAGAACATCCTAGTATATTTAATATACTGGTTGTGTTACAAAATAAGTAAATAAAAAGAGTTTAGGGGGTTGGAGAAGCAAAATAAAACAAATGAACATGAGAGAATAAATTACCTTTAAAAGTGTAACTCCTTTTGATTTGAGCCTAAAGGCTTCCTTTGAAAGGATTCTGCCCAAAGGGAATCCTCTAGGATGAGGAGAGGGATGTGGAGAGAGTAAATGGGCGGGGTTTGGCAGATCCAAAGGCTTGAGGAGTGTGTGAAATGAGGTAGAGGTGGGGGCTTTTTATAAGAGGAGAGGAGGGGCACTTTTGGAAAGTAAATAAATATTACTTTATTTGAAAATGTGTTTCGGTTTTAAAAGGACCCAAATTTATAGAATTCGGGGATAAGGTGATAAGGGTTCTAAATCCACCAATACAATAAGTTTTGGACATGTGTAGTTCATATAGTTTACATTTTCTTTCCATTTTATTTAAATCGTCAAATAATGATGTCATCGCTGCATCATTATTATGTCATAAATAATTTAATTTTTTTAATGTCTAAAAATCATAAAAAAATACTATGATGTAGGAAATCGTTTTAGCTTTTCAATGACTATTTATAATCAAATATCTGAGATTTATAACCCAATGTAAAAATTGTTTTCGTAAAACATATTATGTTTGTTTCATTTTTACTTTTACATTAAATAAAAAGTTATTTATGTCATTTCCCAACCAAAATGTCTCCATGGGGTCCCCAAGTTGACCCATGGCTTGTCTTGGTCGGCCATGAAGCAACCAATAATGTTGGGACATGTGTCTAGGTCATTTCATATTATTAAAGCATTATTTATACCATAAACTACCCTAATTACCACTAATCGCGATTAAAAACTTAATAAGTTACTATTCACCAAAAAAATATTTTAATCCCATTGAACCACATTTTACTTCTTAATGACAACCATGTATGTCGGATTTTCAAAATTCAATACACATTAGTGGTAAACTTTCATTTAACTGAAAAATCAGTTTGCTTGATTACCACATAGTGGTTTCACTATTCATCAAAAATTGATGTTTTTCAGAAAATTACCAAAAATTCACCCTAAGCTATATTTGATATTCGGAATTCAAAAATGAAGTATATTTTACAAAATTCAAATCATATAAGTCACATTAATTAATTTAATAATTAATTCCCGCTGCCAGAGAAAATAGTGTGTTTTTACAAAACAATAAGTATCAAAAGATTGACACCAGTTTAAGTCCAATTTCAAAGTGAAATTGATTCCAATGACCACCATTGGATAAAATGGTAAAAATATATTCTAATTTCACTTCAAAAACAATTCAAATCATAATCTAATCATATAAATAAATTAGATTAAAAAATATTTTTGATGTAAAATGCTGTATTTATCACTATTCATTAAAAAATGAACATTGTCAGAAAAATACCAAAAATTCACACAAGGTAAATTTTGATGTCCCAATCATAAAGAATAAGTTTATTTTGACAAACATAGTTTATAAAATATTCAAAATATAGATTCAAAAATGGTTTGCCATCAAAAGGAAGTAAAACAATCTTTTAAGAATATTAGTGTATTTCATGCATAAGATTGTATTTATTTTCATTTTAAGCCTCTATAAGACTATCTTAATCATTAATAGACATAGATAAAAATATCTATTATTCATTACTTACTTGCGATGTTACATCCTTCCCACCTTTAGAAAATTGCGTCCCCGCAATTTATTTACTTATCGAATAAATGGGGGTACTTATCCCTCATTGCATATTCAGATTCCCATGGTGCCTCTTCAATCATGTGGTTTTTACACAAAACCATTACCTGCTTAATCACCTTATTCCGTAACACTTGCTCCCTGTGGTCAAGAATCTAGACCGGTTGTTCCTCATATGATAGGTTCTCTTCCAGCTGAACTACCTCTGGACTCAAAACATGAGATGGATCTGGCATATACATTCTCAACATCGAAACATGAAAAACATTGTGTACCTGAGATAAACTAGGAGGTAAAGCCACTCGGTATGCAACTGATCCAACTCTCTCCAGGATTTTGTATGGTCCAACAAACCTTGGACTCAACTTTCCTTTCTTACCAAATCTCATCACGCTTTTCCAAGGAGAATCCTTGAGAAAAACATAATCACCTACCTCGAAAGATAGATCCTTCTTCCGGTTATCCGCATAACTCTTCTGCCTGCTCTGAGATGTTCTCATGTGTTTGTGAATCAGCTGAACTTTTTCTGCCATCTCTTCTACTAATTCTGGTCCCATCAACCTCCTTTCATCCACTTCATCCCAGAAAGCTGGAGTTCGACACCGCTTCCCATATAATGCCTTAAACGGTGCCATCTGTATACTGGAATGAAAACTGTTATTATACGAAAACTCAACCAAAGAAAGATGTTGGTCCCAACTTCCTTGATAATCCATAGAACATGCTCGTAGCATATCCTCCAATGTATGAATTTTTCGTTCTGACTGCCTATCTAATTGAGGATGAAAAGTTGTAATAAAATTTAATTCAGTACCCAACGACTTCTGAAGGCCTTTCCAAAAGTCAGAAGTAAACCAGAGATCACGATCCGATTCAATGGAGCGAGAAACTCCATGTAACCTGACTATCTCTTTAAGATACAAACGGGAAAGTTGATCAAGAGAGAAAGTATCTCGTATAGCAAGGAAATGAGCAGATTTGGTCAAGCGATCAACAATAACCCAGATTGCATTATTACCTCGAGATGTCTTCGGTAATCCAACAATAAAGTCCATGGATATATTCTCCCATTTCAACTCTGGCACTGGTAAATGCTGAAGCATCCCTTTTGGTAACTGCCTCTCTGCTTTAACCTGCTGACAAGTCAAACACTTCACAGTAAAATCAGCAATATCTCTTTTCATTCCATCCCACCAGTAATACTCCTGAAGATCTCTATACATCTTAGTACTGCCCAGATGAACTGAAGACGGAGAACTATGAGATTCACATAACAACTCTCTCTTCAATTGTGAATCACAAGGCACACACAATCTCTTCCCAAATCTCAAAACGCAATCATTATCAATGTTGAATTCAGGCAACTTACCTTTCTGAACCAGCTCTACCTTTTTCTGCAACTCACTATCTTGCTTCTGTGCTTGCTTGATTCTATCTGATAGAGATGATCTCACTGATACCTGAAACAAAACAGAAGGTCTTCCTGCACCAACAACTTCTATGAAAAAGTTCATCAAGTCCTTAACCAAAGGATCACGTTCCAAACGCAACATTGTTAATGAAGCATTACTTTTTCGACTCAAAGCATCAGCCACTTTATTTGCTTTTCCCAGATGGTAATGAATTGTACAATCATAATCCTTGATTAATTCCATCCAACTCCTTTGTCCCATGTTTAACTCTTTCTGAGTGAATATATACTTTAAACTTTTGTGATCGGTATATATTTCACACTTTACTCCATACAAATGATGCCTCCAAATTTTTAAAGAAAAAACAACAGCAGCTAGTTCCAAATCATGTGTAGGGTAATTTACCTCATGAGTTTTCAACTGTCGTGAAGCATAAGCAATTACCTGATCATTCTGCATTAGGACGCAACCAAGTCCTTTCAATGAAGCATCACTTTATAGAACAAACTCACCATTCCTGGAAGGTAGTGCCAAAACTGGAGCGTTCACCAATCTTCTTTTCAATTCCTGAAAACAATCATCACATTATTTTGTCCAGATAAACTTAACACCCTTCCGAGTTAGCTTAGTCATTGGACTAGATAACCGTGAAAAATTTTAACAAACCTTCGGTAATATCCCGCCAAACCAAGGAAGCTACGAATCTCGGTTACATTTGTGGGTCTGAGGCATTCTTCCACAACTTTTGTTTTTACAGGATCAACAGTTATTCCATCTTTAGAAACAATGTGACCAAGGAAAGAAATTTGTTGCAACCAAAACTCACACTTGCTGAATTTCCCATACAGTTTCTTTTCTATTAAGGTTTTCATGATAACCCTTAAATGTTTTTCATGCTCCTCTTTACCTTTAGAAAACACCAAAATATCATCATTGAAAACCACCACAAACTTATCCAAGAAGTCATGGAAAATTCTACTCATTAAGTCCATGAATACAGCAGGTGCATTGGTTAGCCCAAAAGGCATTACTACAAATTCATAATGTCCATATCTCGTACGGAACGCGGTCTTTGGAATATCTGCCCCCTTTACCTTTAGCTGATGGTACCCCGATCTCAAGTCAATCTTTGAAAAAAACTGAGCTCCCTGGAGCTGATCAAAAAAATCATCGATATGAGGCAAAGGATATTTGTTCTTAACCGTGATATTATTCAAGGCTCTATAATCAATGCGAAGTCTCATAGAACCATCTTTCTTTTTAACAAATAAAACAGGATCACCTCATGGTGATGTGCTAGGTCTAATGAAACCTTTCTCTAATAAATCTTGCAATTGCTCCTTCAACTCTAAAAGTTCAATTTGTGCCATTCGTTAAGGGGGTTTTGAAATTGGCTTAGCATCAGGAACTAAGTCAACAGTAAACTCAACATCCCGATCTGGTATTATTCCAGGCAACTCATTAGGAAAAAACATCAGGATACTCATTTACCACTGGCACATCATTAATCTAAACAGTTCCTTTATTTTCAACAACGTGTGCAAGGTAACATTCATTTCCATATTTTACAAGTTTCTCGGCCTCTTGATATGTTATCAAAAGTAAGGGTTCATTCTTGTAGACAAACTGAAAGTCTTTCTGAAAAGAAACTTCTTTAGCTCTACAGTCAATCTTAGCATGGTAAATAGAGAGCCAATCCATACCCAGGATATCATCAAACTCTACTAGAGGTAGAACAATAAGGTTTGCAAGTAGGTTCTTTCCACAGATAAGGATAGGGAGATTCTTATAAATTCTTTTTGCCTCAACATTCCCCCCAAGTGTTTTTACCAAATGTTCAGGAGTCATTTCTTGAGATGGTATTCCCATTTTACTAGAAAAGGTTTTAGAGATGTGTAGACCCCGAATCAAACAACACACTGGCATAATCTGAAAAAAACAAAGTACCTGATACAACTTCATTTGATGGCCCGACATCTGCTGAAGTAGTTGCAAAGGATTTCACCACCCCTTTCTGCTTGTATTCTAACTGCTTCCCATCACTCAAGCTCCTTGTCAGACACTCGTTTCCATAGTGACCCATCTCATTGCACTTATAACATTTCACTAACTGTAAATCAAATTTGTTCTTACCTTCACCTTGATCCTTTTCAGTGCAATCACGAGCCTTATGTCCCATCTTACCACATCGGTAGCACTTCCCAGAATTCAAAAGACATTCCCCAGCATGCCTTTTGCCACATTTATCACAAACTGGAAACTTAGTTCTCTTACCATCAGACTTTTTTGAAGAATTCTTACCTTTCTCCTGCCACCTCGGTCTCTTCTTCTACTGGTTGTTATAGAAAATTTGGTCATCGACAAACACCATTTCCACCTTCTCAGCACATCGAACAAGCTTTTCATAACTTTTAAACTCACGAGAAGCTAATGAATTTCGATATTTTGGCTTTAATCCTGAGTAAAAACGATTGATTTTACTATCAAGGTCCCGGATAAAATTTGGAGCATACCTTGCCAATCGAGTGAACCTTTCTTCATAGGCAGCCACTGAGTCTTCCTCTTGCCTCAATTCCAAGAATTTCTTTTCCATCCTAAGTCAAACAGCCTTAGGAAAATACTTCTGAAGAAACATACCTTTGAATTCATCCCAGTCAAGAGCATCAATCTCATCGGCGTCCCTGATATTTTTAACCATAGACCACCACTGATCTGCTTCACCCTCCAAACGGTAAATAGCAAGACTAACCTTTTGATTGTCTGAACACCCCATGACATCAAAAATCTTCTTCAGTGTTTTAATCCACCATTCAGCTAGCACAGGGTTAGATGATCCTCTGAATGATGTTGGATTTTGCCTCATGAAAAGTTCCACCACTGACATGTTCCTCTTCGGTTGGTCTGGCTGATCTCGTGTATGGATACCAGCACCATTTATTGCTTGAGTCAACTATGCCATTACTGCAACAAACTATTCAGTTCCAATTCCGACCATTTCAGGATGCTGATTCGGAAGGTTATTTCCTTCTGTATTCCTTCCTAGAACTGCTTCCTTGTTTCCTCTATGGATAACCATTCTGAACAAACATGTCTTAGATGAAGCAACATGGTAATCCTTAAATGCTATATCATTTAAAAAAAATTTTGATAATCATTTAATAGAATTCTAACTCCTAAAGTTATCTAAACCGACCATTGATACCAACTATAAGGCCCCATCCTTAAACCTTACTTAATCTTGAGTTATTACAAGATTACACATTGAGGATCTTTTCGGGTTTAGAGTATTAGAGAATTAGATCATAAAACTTGCATTACATTCCACATATAAACAAAGTGGTTACATAAAGATAGTATTCTTCATTCCCATCAATGGAAACACATTTAAAATAAAACATGGATGATTTCTTGACACATCCTTGACTCTATCATCTTATCATGTACATTTCCCTTGACCTGTGAAAAACATTTCAAAAACTTGGGATGAGCATAAAAACTCAGTATGGGTTATAAAAAACATGGAAAGGAAACATGAGTTCATATATACATAAGAATGAAATCATACTTTACCCATAAAACATAGGCACTTTAACATACCTCATAAAATCATGAATAAATCATAGAAATCATAAGACGTAAAGGTAACTTGAGGCATTCATAACATTCTTACATAGGGAGTAACCCTCTTGGTTACGTTTGGAATACCCATCACAGTATATTCCCTAAATCTCTTCGGAGAAACCTTAACGTTTCACTCCTTCGCGTTACCCAATGCATTGGAGAGCTTTAACGGGCTCACCCACCCTTAGTTTATCACGGAACCACCCTTCTTCATAATAATACTCAAGAACCATAACATAATCATATCACATAAAACATGCCTAAAGGAAACATAAAATTTCCACATTTCAATCACGAGATATCAATAACAAACATTGATATAAAAACATTATGAAAACCATTTTCAATACTAAAATAAAAGAAAATTAAAACATGGTATTTATTTTTCTTTTAAAAAGAAGGTATGGCCTGTAGAGGAAGCCGAAACTCAAATAACGGTCACGACGGCGGAGAAGTCGTTGTCGCCGCATACGTACGACAAAAACATTCCCTTTTGTCGTTTAGTAAAAACATCGTATAAAAAATATTCTTTTTGAATAAACGTAAAAGTCAAAGGGGTTTATACACCGTATAAAAGAAAGTTGTGTATAAAATAAAATATGCCTCAACGAAAGGAGATTGAGACGAAGTCCCATACCTCGTATCCGACATAACCTGACCGTTATTTAATCTCCTGAATAATAAACTTGAGTTAATCTACACATTCTTAAGAATCTTTTTCATGTTCATTATTCCTTTTATACCATGTTATGAAAATCATGTAATCATTTAAGTTAATAATGTTCATTTTGTCGGTATATGGTTCTTAAGTCAAAATAGACTTCTTACACTTACATGTTGTTAATTTGGTCATAGGTTCGTTATATCCAGAATGATATTAATGATTTGGATAACATATATATCATATATATTCATCATATACATGTATTTATAATATTATATCACATTTAGAGGTAAGAAATGAAATGCACCGTTCATGGAGACGGTAAGCCGTACGTACGCATGAACGCTACTTCCATTTCTATTTCATATTTTCTGGAATGGAATCATAATAATATAAGAATATATTATAATTCCATTATAATAAAATATATAATATCATTAACTTTATCCTTTACACATCCCACATATGGTATTAACGAATCAAATCACTTTCAGGGGCGGTAGTCCGCACTTCCTAAAATGAAGATATCGTGTTTACCCATAATGGAAACCATAAAGGTATTCCCAAAATGAAAAAAACAGAAGCTTAAGGAAAACATAAACATATTATATATCATATATTAAAATAGTGACATCATAATGGCCACCTTTTATGGTGTTAAATGAGTATTGAACAATAATTGTTTCGGGAGGCAGAATTTCGCCATCCACGGAAACCGTATGTTCTTTAATCATTTGATGGAGTTGTGTGAGAGTGTAGCTCAAATAAATATTATAACAACATCCTAGTATATTGAAGATACTGGTTTTGTTACAAAATAATTAAATAAAAAGAGTTTAGGGGGTTGGAGAAGCAAAATAAAACAAATGAACATGAGAGAATGAATTACCATTAAAAGTGTAACTCCTTTTGATTTGAGCCTAAAGGATTCCTTTGAAAGGATTCTGCCCAAAGGGAATCCTCTAATATGAGGAGAGGGATTTGTAGAGAGTTAATGGGCTGGGTTTGGCCGAGCCAAAGGCTTGAGAAGTTTGTGAAATGAGGTAGAGGTGGGGGCCTTTTATAAGAGGAGAGGAGGGGCACTTTTGGAAAGTAAAGAAATATTACTTTATTTGAAAATGTGTTTCGTTTTAAAAGGTCCCACATTTATAGAATTCGTGGATAAGGTGATAAGGGTTCTAAATACACCCATCCAATATGTTTTGGACATGTGTAGTTCATAGATTTTACATTGTCTTTCCATTTTATTTAAATCGTCAAATAATGATGTCATCGCTGCATCATTATTATGTCATAAATAATTTAATTTATTTAATGTCTAAATATCATAAAAAAAATACTATGATGTAGGAAATCTTTTTATCTTTCCAATGAATATTTATAATCAAATATCTGAGCTTTATAACCCCATGTAAAAATTGTTTTTGTAAATCATATTATGTTTGTGTCATTTTTACTTTTACATTAAATAAAAAGTTATTTATGCCATTTCCCAACCAAAATGTCTCCATGGGGTCCCCAAGTTAACCCATGGATTGTCATGGTCTGCCATGACACAACCAATAAGGTTCGGACATGTTTCTAGGTCATTTCATATTATTAAATCATTATTTATACCTTAAACTACCCTAATTACCACTAATCGCGATTAAAAACATAAAAAGTTACTATTCACCAAAAAAATATTTTAATCCCATTGAACCACATTTTACTTCTTAATGACAACCATGTATGTCGGATTTTCAAAATTCAATACACATTAGTGGTAAACTTTCATTTAACTGAAAAATCAGTTTGCTTGATTACCACTTAGTGGTTTCACTATTCATCAAAAACTGATGTTTTTCAGAAAATTACCAAAAATTCACCCGAAGCTATATTTGATATTATGAATTCAAAAATGAAGTATATTTTACAAAATTAAAATCATATAAGTCACATTAATTAATTTAATAATTAATTCCCACTGCCAGAGAAAATAGCGTGTTTTTACAAAACAATAAGTATCAAAAGATTGACACCAGTTTCAGTCTAATTTCAAAGTGAAATTGATTCCAATGACCACCATTGGATAAAATGGTAAAAATATATTGTAATTTCACTTCAAAACCAATTCAAAACATAATCTAATCATATAAATAAATTAGATTAAAAAACAGTTTTGATGTAAAATGCAGTATTTTTCACTATTCATTAAAAATGAACATTGTCAGAAAAATACAAAAAATTCACACAAGGTAAATTTTGATGTCCCAATAATAAAGAATAAGTTTATTTTGAAAAACATAGTTTATAAAATTGTCAAAATATAGATTCAAAAATGGTTTGCCATCAAAAGGCAGTAAAACAATCTTTTAAGAATATTAGTGTATTCCATGCATAAGATTGTATTTATTTTCATTTTAAGCCTCTATAACACTATCATAATCATTAATAGACATAGATAAAAATATCCATTATTCATTACTTACTTGGGATGTTACATAAATCATTTTGATTCTTTTTAATAAATGATTAAAGTATTGATATATTAATTGGGTAATTAATTTTGGATGGATTCTGATAGATTATTGTTTAGGTTGCTCATCATTGGAACCTGTGAATAATGAATAAATTAATTCACGAGTAAATAAGAAATGGTTTTGTACTAATTATTATTCAATTTTATAGCCTATTATTCCCAATAATTGTAATGGTTATGTGCCTTATGGATTGAGATCATTGAGATATTGTATTCCGTAAAGGATTGATATCTTTATCTGTGGATGAGATCATATTGTTATGTTTGTTACTACTACTTGTGATGTGCTATGGATACAAGACTTGTGGTAGTTGGGGAAATGAGTCCCAGAAGTGACATGAGCCTGGGATGGCTAAGCATGGAGGGATGTTGTGGTTTTTTGTCAATGGATGCCTATTGGTTATATAAACAGTTGATATATAGAGTGGTGAGATGAATCAGTTAATGCATGGTTGTTGGAGAGGGATCCTGAGATGATGGAATGCGATGAAGTTGTGATTACCCATTAATGTGAATTTTTCATGCTTGTGGAATATGTTGTATTTTTATCTGCTTTACTTTCCCAAATTATTGAGGCATCTGATCTTTCATTCCCTCTTTTCAAAATAGGGGATTCCAAATGGGGATATCCACATGGTTTATGTGATTAGATCCCCAAGGATGGATATTTTTTTACTCTGGTTGTAGGTGGAAAAGACATGTTAAGTAGTTCACCTACTTATCGTGTGTAACCCCTTCTATTTGTTAGCTTATAAAACTTTTCAATAATGCATGGGAATATAGAAAAATGATAATTCTGCTAATAAATGACTGAATAAAATATGTTTAACCCATGATCTAGATCTTTCTGAGATGTTTTGTTGAGGTTATGTTTTAGAGAATCTGTGTAATCGGTTTGGTTATGCGTGGAGGACATAGAACATGGTTGTAATGCTAAGAGAATTAATTTATAAAATTAAAATGGTTAATTAATTGTAAATTAAAAAATTATTGTAATATTAATCTAATTAAAATAGATAAGATGATTTAATAAATCTCATTAAATGATTGTGTTCTTATTGGATATGATGTATTAAACTGACAACCAGGAGTCTAAGAGACAATAGATGAAGATGAATCTATGTCTAAGTTATGCATATAGTTTGGTTGTTATATACATGATATTGATATACATTTTTTGTTTCTAAATGATACTCCAGCCTATCGGTTAGGGTAGCAGACCACCCTACCTTGGAATTCTGAATCACGGTGGTGTCTTCCCAAAAATCTGTTTGGAGGATGGATGTCAGACTACCCCCTTTGGCCCCACTTTCTTCTCTTTCTAGTTACTTGTGCTTGTATGCATAACAGTTAGTTTTATAAATATATTTTTGTAGAGGAATGTAATGAATTTTGGTTATTTAACACACTTATATGGTGGATATATATTCCTATGACAATTATATGTATTATGTGTATAGGATGTGGTGGATTAATGATCTTTACACATATTATGGGTTGTGATGGCTTGATGAATAATAAACGGTGTATGATACACATTATATGAGCTAAGACCAATCTCAGAAACTATTAGGTTTCCATATCTTGTGTGGTTTCTATTGTGAATTGCATGAGGTTCATGTTTGGGTGTATCTATTAAGTGTCTACGACAAGGCGTTTTTTAGAGAGATGCTTAGGACAAACAACGTTGGGGTAAAGTGGGAAACCAATGAGGGAGTGGTAGCATAATACCATTGGTATTAATTATTTTATTATATTATATTGTATGAGATTCTTTGTGAGAGTATCAATGGTGAGGATTGGAACATAGTATAGCTGTTTAGGTGACGAGTTAGTTTCACTTGTTGTTTAATACTCTTTATCATGATTCCCTTTATTCTGCAGAGGATTCTCTATAGAGGATCACCCTGATTATACTATTATGATCAACCTATGTATATATAATAATATTTTTAGATAACTTTTATAAGGATGGATATCTATCTTTTTAATACTATCTCATGGGTTGTAAGAGTAGTTCTGGCTTCATGGTTGCTGTCCTTTTTGATTATTTTTGTACTTACTAATTCCCCATTCTAATTGTAGTAGTTTTTTCCTGAAGATTAAAATATATAAATATGTTTCCTTTATATTGTAGTATGAGAAGTATTTATTTTGTGTTTTTCTTATCTATCTATTTTATGTGTGTTCTATTTGAGTGAAATTTCTCTCATTAGTGTGTTTACTTTACCATCATTTCTAGTCTCCAAGCCGAGGACTACTAAAGGAGGAACTCAGGGGTCATTATCTCACTTCTCCCATTGCGAGACAAGGAGGGGAAAACATTGAGGGTAGTGGTTTGTGACATGATCATTCAAAAAAATTTAATAAATATCATGAAAATCAATTCATATAGTGTTAAAATTTTCATTTAATATCAGCCTTTCAACCATGATAGAATGTTATATTCATAAAAATGAATTTTTATTGAAAACGATTATTTCAATTTTATTCCATAACTTGTAATATTCATTATATTAATTTCAATTAATAAATAAATTCATATAATCTATGATTTTCATTAAAATAATTAGTAATTATAGAGTATTTTAATTAATTATAATACATTAACAATATTCATTTTAAAATGTTTTAAAATTTTTGTTAAGTAAAAAAAATATTCTCATATCTGGTATAATGATGTTTTATATATAAATAATTATATTAAATTTTACTATATAATAATTAATTTCAATTTCAAAAAAATAAAAAAAAAATTTGACTTTTTATTTACTTAATTTATTAATATAAATATTATTATAATAATATATGGTAATTTTTGACATTTAGTAAATAATCAATTGTATCCCAAAAAAATCACTATAAGATAATCATGATATGAAAATCTCCATAATGATGTTTAATTTTATGAAATACAATTTGTAAATTTTCTATAAAATATTACAATATTTTATCACAAACAAATGTAAATGTTATCTTTAAAGAAAACATATTTTGATGAATAAAAGACAATACCAAAAAATGAGTGATTAATTACATAGAATTTATTAATAAAATTTTGTTCATTAGGAAATATAAAAATATAATAAATTATTTAATCCCATTTATACCTGATTTTCTTGGCATGGTTACAATTGGCATGTACAGATAATCCTATATTTTTTAGATATCTTGCTCCATACCATATTCAGAATCGAATATAATATTCCATATTAAAACATATGTGGTTACATTCTTCCCCAATTATATAAATTTAATCCTCTATATTTGAAAATGATCACACTAATTTTTTTTGAGACTTGAAAATATTTAAATTTAAAACCCTGATCGTGAAAAGTGTTAACAAATCATCCACATGAAAAGTGTGAAAAATAAGTTCAAATGTCTTATCATAGCAATGTTTCCAATAATAAGAACATGAGATGAAAATAAAAATATAGAGAAGTAAAATAACTATTTCCATTAACTAATAGAGGGTGATAGAGAATATGGTCAACATAAATTCAAAAAACCTATTCTTTAAATTCGTTGAACATTAAAAATACAATAAATTCATGACATGATAAATATTTTTTTAAGTCATTTCCTAGAGTTATAGAATTAATTAATCACAGAGACTATGTAAATAATGACATACACATTCATTAAAAATAGTACTTCAACCTTACATAAATTTACACTAAAATATCATGTTTTTCTCAAATCTATGATATATCAAGTTCAAATTTTTATTCCTCAAAAACTGGAATAATCTTCTTAACAAATCACATAATCCTCCATTAAATATGAAATTATACCTCCTGAAATCAAAAAAATACACAATGGATATAATTAATTATATTATATGGAAATTAATAAATAATAATAATTGTTAACACAAAAATAAACAAAACCACCCAATATTTTGTCAAATATATTCCTTAAAAAATACTCTAATATAAAAAATAACTAGAATGAATATGAAACTATATAATTTTTTAACCTCAAATGTTATCTCATACAAAAATTCTTAAAACATGAAAAATATAATAAAATTATTATCAAATAAATATTTATATTAAACTTAATTCATATATGTACTTCACCCCAATAATGTTTTTTTGTATTTTATTAGAAAACTACTTTTTTATTATGTGGGAACCACACATTCAAACAAATTCATCCATAGTAAAAGATATTCCACAATTCAAAAACATCCCCCATGGAACTAAATTCAACATTAAAAGGGATAAAAAATTGTTTTTATAAACTTCATGCCAAAAAAAAATCTCCTGAAATTTCATTAATCACCTCAAAATCATAACATATTGGCACTTATAATATTTTGCATCATAATATAGGTAATGGTCATAAACATCCATCACATAAATATTTAAAACTTCTTTCAATTCGTTTAATGATTATACTTAAATATGTTATCCCATGGATATTTATATTTATCAAAACATTAAAAACATATTAATCCTTCAATAATGTATTCTTAGAATATCAGTTTATCACTAAATAACTTTTAATGGCTTTCAGTATTATTTAACAAATGTTTCAAATCCTAAAAAAAATAATTGTGGACCATTCTTAATATCTATAATGATTTATAAATAAGTAATTTCATTGATAAAATACTTAACCAATACAACTCTCATGTACTAATATACAATCCCTTTAACCCTTACAAATAAAAAATTTTCATAGCATTTGTACATCGTCAAGGATTTAACCCCTCTATTAGGTAATTGATTATGATATTTACCATATTCAAAAAAAATAAAAAAATAATGGTTCCAAGGGTTTTAATTTATTCCCTTACATCATAATAATCAATTTTTTTATTGATAGTTTTTAAATTATTCCATATTTACACACTTAAATCACCTTTTATTACCATTTTTTAATTTCCCTTCCTTCCACTGTAATCATTATTGAATCATACGAATCTGAATCATCATTATTGTATCATATTAATGAGGTAAACATCCTTGAGACTTATTCATACCATGTATTGATAACATTGGACATTCAACTATGTGGTAGTTATTAATCGTTATTTTTGATATTTGTGTTAGAAAAATGACAAGATGTTTTACATGAGTTATTATAATGTTTGGAACTCCATTTTGGATGGAAAAAATTTAACCATAACATTTTATAATGACATGACTCATCTTATATACATCCATTGAATAAATAAATTGGAAGAACCATTTGAGTAATTTTAAACATTTAAACACCTAAACAACAATCTAATAACATAAAAATAATATTTATAAATTGTCTTGTATATCATTAACATATGAATTTATAAAAATATGTCACTGTAATCCATGATATATTTCAAAATGAAGAATATTATGGTATTTTTTTCCCATTAATGTTTTCTAAATAATATTTTTAATTTAGTGAAGAATACCACCAGGAGTGTCAAAATAATTTTGCACAATGGCCAATAAACTAAACACTTATCAATAGATTCGACCTCAAGGCCACATTTTCTAGGTTTCTACCCCTAGTTACATCTATACCATAACCACATCCACAACTAGTATAAACACAATGACATATTTTTTGGAATCCACTTAGACTATACTCTTCGATAACATACGGATGTTATATTATTCTTATTGTTATCCCTATGGATTTCACAAGAGTTTTTTATTCATAAACCCTACATATCTAGAATTTATACTGATTCTAACTTGGAAAATTAATTTATTTTTTTTAAACAGTAAATCTTGATTTATTACATAACATTAAAAATTATAAAATGATGTAGATTAATAAGTACATGGTCTTTATGAATTAGAATCATATAATAACCTTATGAAAATGGGATGCAACACCATTATTAAAAAAATCCATAAAATTATATTACAAATCATTTTTCCTTAAAACTACATTGTTAAACCTTGGGATATACATAAAGAAATAGTGAAATCTAAACATTTCTTCAGAAACATTTATGAAGAATAACATGATGAGGGTATTAAAAGATATAAAATAGGCTTTTAAAAGGAATATAAAAGGTTAAATTCTTATTAACATGAATAATTATGCATAATAAAACAACCTAAAATTGTCACTTTGGAAATGATTGTAAAATAGATTTATAATATCTAAAAAAGTGTTTATAATGTGTGTGTTTTTTAAGGTGTAGCTTTACCAATTCTTATAAAAATAACTGATAAAGGAACCCATTAATAGTGCCAAAAACACTATAAAATTGGGCCTTTATCATCTATTTTTTAGAAGTGATAATGGGGGCCTTTCTTAGTGCTTTTTAGTGCTGTTAAAGGCCATTGTCATCAGCCAATTATTTTAGTATAATTAAAGGCCCCCATTAATAGCACTAAAAAGGGATACTTTTTTCAATCCCACCTATCAGCACTTCCCACACCCATTTACTTATGTTTTAGATAGTCCCACCCTCCCAAGTGTACCCCTTTCTTTAGTGAGATACGAACATGATACCTCTAGGTTATAAAAAACGTCTTTTCCACTCCATAATATTGTTTTGTTTTGAATTTTAAGATTTACCTATATTTTTATATATATTTCATTTATTTTTTTATCTATATACTAATATATGAGTTTAAATATATGTATTATATATATATATATATATATTTAAATAAAAAATATTAAATATGTTTTTTTGTCTGTGCGTGTGTGTTTATACATAAATATAAACATTTATATGTTATTTATACACATGTCTGTGGATTTATAAATATATTTATACATGTTAATATTTATTTACTTGTATTATATATTAATATTTTAATATATATATTATAATATATAGATAAAAATTTATTCGTTTTCCAATAAACACACAGATATATATATATATAATATTATATTTTATTGTATTGGTATATAAATTTACCTAAATTATTATTTTAAATAAATTGATAATTAGTGTTTATTTAGGTATTCTTTATATATTGAGAAATATATTTTATATGTAAATATGATACATTAATTATTAATAAAATTATAGTTTTATGTCTAAATGTTTAAAAAATATGTATATAATTTTTTATATTTAATTATAAATAATTGTACACTTTTAATATTCATAAAATCTAAATATATATTATAAATATTAATGTATGATATATGAATAATTTCATCCCCCACTAAATAAGGGGAAAAATACACCATTAAATGATATATAAAATCAATTGAATGTTGAAAATTATGGGCACTACAACTCAAAAATCAATTTTTGTAGACCTCGAGGACTTTTTTGGCTACATGAAATAGGGATAAATGAATTGGTGATAAATTTTATAAGAGATTTAAGATGCTTGAATAAAGAAGAGAAGGAGTTTACCCCTTAATGAATTTTGGTATAATAACTGCTTAGATAATATATATAACGAGAAGGGATAAATGAATTTTCATTATTAGAATAGAAATTGGACTGAAGAGGGTGATATATGTGTTCAATCAGACATAACAATTTGATATTAAAAATGATAAGGAAAAATTAGGTTCTTGAATTTAAAATACAATAGTGAGGTCACGTATATTTTTTACATAAATATTGGTGGACCATTTCAATAGAATAAAGAGTGTACATAATGGTTTGTGGGAGGGTTTAATAAGGGTAAAATAGGTATCTTGTCACATGGATACAAATATTTAAGTATGAGTGATTTATAAAACATACTAAAACTAGAAAAAATTATATTTAATAGGCATATCACAAAATTCATGCTTGCATAGAGGGAAGAGATGGAAATCCCATACATGTAGAGGGAGATTCCAAAAACATGGAAGGGGTTTTTTGAGAGCATGGGAGTTGTTGGGTGGATTCTAGAGGGGGCAGGTAAGAGTAAGTATGTGATCCAATGTTTTTGATGTATAATTAGTGGGATATTATGTGATCTTATATAAAAAAATATAGGGGAGTTTGTTATTATTTCCCAAACATAAGTGTTAGAATCAATAAAATAAAATAATAAAAACTAAAATCCTTCACATTATTTTTTCCCATGATTTATTTATGAGGGGATTTTTATTAATTATTTTATAATTACAAGGGCCAAAATCATTAAAATATTACCCTTGGTGATTTGTTAGTTACTTATGTTCATAAATAAATGATATTAACACCATATAACATAATATAGGTCGTCAAGTATTCATAATGGCCTTATAAAATTAATCAGATATCCTCAAATAGTATAATTTTAAATGGGAAGCCTAATATTTTTGTTTATGCCATTCATAAAATTTATTACTTCACTTTATGGTCAGTATGATGTCATAATACAGACCATATTTTTTGTGAGATTAAATTTTTACATAAAAATTATTCTTTCTAGGAATGTTTTGATAAATTATCCTTTTTTGAATATCAGAAAGTTCATTACAAAAATAAAATATATTTCAAAAAATAATAATAAAATTTTTATTTTTTATTTTAAAAAATAATCTACATTAATTGGGATATTTATGATTTTTTACATTAACAACAATCGAACCCCTATAAAAATAACATTTTTACTTCATAAAATAGTCTTCTATATAAAATTTAATATAATTTATTTTAAAAATTATTTTAATATATCCATTTTTATAAAAATTATACTAATAATGAACAATAGAGACTTTATTTAATCAATATATTAGTACAACTATTATAAATTATTTGGGAATTAAAAACAATAATTATTAAAAAATTTATTTAATAATTTAGATATTAAAAAATTGATATAATTGACATATTATAATTAAAATAAATTATTAATGGTCTCAGGTTTACTTTTTTCTAGTCCATCCTAAATTAATTTAACCATTAATTCACGTATTTTTCCTTTACCGTGGTATTAAATATTTAGTAAAATTATTATTAATATTGTCAAAAAATTTAATTTAACCATATAACATTATTATATTTTTGATGAATAGAAATATTGAGTACATTTTGTACTAGTCAATTCAAAAGGATCAAATATATAATTTTATATAAAATCCATAACTCTGATGGAATGCGGTTTTCTCAAAAATTAATTTTCCCTATGAAGAGATGATTTTTCTTTTTCTCTATAACATGTAATCATCATTATATAAAATTCAATTCATAAAGATAAATATATAATCCAAACATTTCAAATAAATAAATCTTTATTATGTAATATTTTATTTCATTATAATAGTTAATCAATTTTAATTTTATAATGTTTTCTGAAAAAATATATATTAAGACTAAAAATAAACAAACTTTCAAATCAGAAATAATGATGATTTAAATGTAAGGAACTGAATAATATATAAATAAATATATGTTTTTATACTTTTATGTCAAATTAAATAATAATATATCTTCTGAATTACTAAATTTATGAAAATAAATTACTGGTTTACAAAAAAAATTATTTTTTCATATTCACAAAAAATAAATATTTAATGAAAACCCGCATGAATTTAAAATAACATTAACATGGTATTATTATATAAATACTTTTGAATAATTTTATCAAAAACACATTATAAAATTCATATCAATTATATATAATATTTTTTCACAATATTTTTTGTTGAAGAGAACATATTTTTTTGAACGAATGAATGTACAAAAAATATAGTGATTATTTAATAAAAATGTATCAATATATTATTATAGATTAAGATATATATATATATATATAATGTATTTAATACTATTCATACCCAGAAAATTATTATCTAGGTTAAAAAATCATTTTAAATAATAATGGTTTGTTTTGGTCTAGTTTTTCCTATCACACTCTTTTATGTATGTAATATTCTATTTCCAAAACTAATAGAATTAAAAATATTCTACAACATGTAATATAACATATGGAATTCATTGAAAAATTAGATGAGTTAAAAATCTGTGCACTTGAATAAATATGGGAATGATGTATAACACATGAGTTATAAGGAATAACATGATAAAACCAAATTGTGGCACATAAATAATCATATTAAAATATATAATCTATTATATATAATTTAATTCTAATCAATGATTATTATTTTTTAAGAAACATATGTCTTGGAAAAAACATGAGTCAATGAATATTTTCAAGAGCATATTACATGGTGGATAGAGTCCCATAATTGATTATGTTCACTCCCTAATACAATATAAAAAATCTCATTAGACTAACCCATACCCAATAGATTAGAGATCTATCTAGTCACATTCTATATAAAAATATCATGCATAGGATTTCCACATGAAGAATAAATCCTATGGAATAATGAAAAGGGTTACCAATGGAAACAAAAGGCTATCACAATCATGAATTTGATAAACCAAATGGTATAAAATAATCTTATCCATGAATTAAGGGGATAAAATCCTAGTTGATCATTCATAAATGAAAAATAATAACAAATCAATAAAAATAATATAAAAATTAATTAAAAACATGAATTTTTTTATGTATTATAAGAAATTTGTAGCTTCAAAATTGTTTAATGGCAAATAATAAAGAGTCTTTAAAGAGTATAATGACATAATTGTTTACATAATACTAAAAAAATCTGAAAAAATTATTTTCATAATTAATTGTTTTATTTTAGAAAGATAATATTATTTTCAATACTTGTATTTTGTTTACATTAAATTTGGTAAAAAATGGATAAGATCCCTTTAATTGGTTTTATTATCGAGAGAAATTGAGATACATATATATGTTTGGAATATATATAAATAATACAGATGAATTATATAAAACTAATTGATATAAAAATTATTGAAAATATAGAGAAGGGAACCACAATGGAAATATGGTGGTTCAGAGAGATCTCGTACCTTATTTATGAATATCATATAAATATTCACTTAATTTCCGAGATAATTAAATTAAAATAATTAGTTGACAAATATAGATCCTATTAAAAATCATATTATTAATTACAAATCTATAAATTTAATTTATGGATATTTTGATGAGTTATAATGTTTTTTATTAGTGTTTGGTTTCATGGATTCATGGTATGTTCACTTATGTATAATTATGGAAGGTATTATAAATTGTAAAAACAATTAAAAAAGTGAAATAAATTTGAGTTAATAAATACAAATATTTTTAAATGTTAATATATATATTCTATATTCAAACACGAATATGATTAATTTCAAAAAATGATAATGATAAATTTTTTGTATCTCTTATCATTTTTTCTAACAATATTAAATTTCAATCATTTAATTTCTTTTTTTGTCAATACATTAGTTATAAAAAATTAATAAAGTAAAAATTTTGTTATTAACATCATATTTTACCATAATAATAGTTTTTTATTATCGTTGAAGTCATTAATGGAAAATAAATGCTCATTATTCAAAGAGATGGTTAAGCTCTATAAATTGGAAAATAGTTTTTATATCATTGAGTATGAGGATACGAGAAAAATGGAAGGGTAAAAAATATTTCATTAATGATATAATATTATAGTGTATTCATTGTAATATATTTATTAATATTTTATATATAAAATTCGTTCAGATATTGTTTAAGAATATACAAAATTAAATGCGGTGCTTTGAGAATGTCACCTCTTGAAAATCACATCTATGTTGTACATCTTAAAAACATGGAATTAGAATTTTTTTAGACCCTAATAACTCAAATGTTAGTTGAGTGGAGTGGAATTTTTTTCATAAGAGACTTTAAAATCATAAAGGATTGGGATGTGTCATGAGAGGGGATGTGGTGGTACTTATAACTGGATGAGTGGGGTGTTTTATTGAAGTTCTCAAAATATTAAAATATATTACGGCAACACTAGAGTCTAAATCATCCATATCGACTATAAATGAATAGGGTATGAAATTATAAATAATATTTATTTTTTTATTATTTAATATTTTATTTATTTTCATTCAATTTAATAAAATATTAAATGTATAAAATGTCATTATTTTCAAATTTGATATTATTCATCACATTGACATTTCAAACATTATAAAAACAACTAAAATTAGAAAAAATCTATTTTTTCTAACATAAAAATATCATGGTAATATATAATTTTTTTAATTTTAAATTTACAAAATTATATTTAATTTTTAAATTTTATTATCATTTATTAGATTTTTTCATCATTTGGATAATTACGGAATCAATATTCGGAATGAATTTATAGTAATTATGTCTTTCTTAAAATTAGAAAATAATTTAACATGTCGAATATAAATATTTTATATTTAAAAATAATACATATAAAATAATATATTTTCTATGTAAAAAAATATAAAAAAATATATATTTATAAAAAATAATAGTGTCAAATTATTTACATTCAATTAAATAAAATACTATAATAGTTATAATCATATAGAAGTGGCATAATTTTTATTATAAAATAGCCATCAATAATTAACATCCAAAATTAATAATCAAAATAATTGGGGTATGAATATGGAATATTTACAATTCTGGATCATTTTATCTATATCCCTTAAAAAATGATTTCTCTTTATCGAGTTAACAAAATTAATAATGTGACTAATCATATTGTCCATAAATAAAATTAAAATATTAAATATTTTGGATATATTGTTTCCAAATATGGATTCTATTTTTATACATTCAAGACATAAATGATTTATAAGGTAATATAAAATTATACTAAAAATGCAATAAAAATGGTTTTCATGAATTTTTTTCTAAACATAAAAAATTATTATACTAATTTAAATTATATAATTAACATCAAATACACAAAATATAATATTTATATCTAATAGGATCTAATTACAATTTGAATGTATTCAACTATGTAATTTTACATTTTAAATTCTTCAAAAGAACATATATGTTTCTATTTAATTCAATATTTTTCACTATTCAATAAAATTTCAATCTTTTTATAGATTTCAAAAAAATTATTACTAGGATAATTTTGTCATTTTAAATTCAAAAATTAATTTTCTTTCATATTAATATTACAAAATTTTTAAAATTAATTTCATTTATACTCTCATATTGTGTGACAAAAAATGATTTTTATGAACACATATTATTGAATATTAAAATTACTTTACTATAAATTAAGTGTCTATTACCTATGAATTAACAGATAAATATATTTCAAAATATTGTTATGCTTATTATTACCCAACAATTTAATTTTTAGGTCATAATGGAGATGTTAAATGAATAATATTATAAATTGTATATTTTGGTTTTCTTATGTAAGAGTTCCTTGAAATAAAAACTTCCAAATATTTAATTATTTAAAGAGAAATATTTCAAACAAATATTAAGGTCTTACATTCCTCCGTGTTATGAAATTTCTCCACAAAAAATTTCATTTTACATTCTATTTTTAAAGCATTTGTGTGTACTCTTATTCATCACTTCCTCTGGTTCCCTTGTCACATCATCATATTTATGGTTCCTCCAAAATACATTAATTAGGTGAGTGTAATTATTGAATATAAATTTATCCCTATAGTCCAAGTACATCACTAGATTCTCCCCATAAGAGAGATCATTTTAAAAATGTACCAAATATGAATTCATAACATGTGATAGATCTAGTATGGAATTCCTCAAGAGGGATACAAGAAATAAATTATATACCGGAGGCATGGGTTGTAGAAGTCATAGTTTTTAATACACCACTCTATGGTTATTAATAATCTCAATGGGTTTGATGCACCAAAGACACAGTGTACCCTTTATTCCAAATATCATGAATTTATTCCTTGTATATATGAATAGGAATACATTAACTCAATCCTCTAACTATGTTTCCCATAGATGATTATTTTGGAAGATAATCTATAAATATTATCAACCATTTTTACCATTTACTATTACAATTCAAGTTTTATCATAATTCATTCTATATCATCGACCTCACATGGACGTGTTCAACATATCTTCCCATAAAGGGTTTCATATGGTGCCATTTGGATGATTGAGTGGAAACTATAGTTATAAGAGTACATCACCTGTGGAATATGCTGATATCATCAAATTTTGTATTAAATTGTTCATTATATCAACATATCATACATTTTTTGAATATTCCACTTAGACATATTATCATTATTATATTCATAATCCATACTGAAGATCAGATTAGTATTTTGAGGATGTTGCGGAATTTTCCAAAACATGGATTTAAATCACAGATCTCGATCAGATACAATCTGTAATGGTAATCTATAAATCATCAATACATCTCTAGTTTATATTTTTGCATTTTTATTAACTGATAATTCCTATAAAAACTTTATAAAGAAATCTGTATTGGTAAAACAATCCACAAAAACCAATATATGAGTAATTCAACAATATTTCTTCACTGGTCTTATGATAATGTCCATGATGTTTTTTCCAAATTCCATGTTGGTATATATAACGATTAAATCATACCCTAATAATTATTCCATTATTACTAAAGTACTGAAATACTTGGAAATTTGCTAATATTATTTGATCTCTTTCTTAAAATTGTCCCATAAAATGTGCACTTGGATATCGTGATACATCATTTTACTCCCTTGGTGGATAAAGAATGTTAAGAGATTTGAATATTTAATAATATCCCTTCATATATCAATATTTTTTTTGTACAAAAATTTATGAATCAAATGTTATGACTCATTTCTCATCAATTTCGTCTTATGAGGATTTAAAATTTCTAATAGATTCCACCATCTTCTGAATTTCAACATCATTTATTTGAGTATCCTTTATCATCTTTTTAAGGGATGGTTAAGTATAATTTGATAAATAATTAAGGTTTTTATTTCCCATAAGATACCCATATTCATCCAATTTATATTTATGATGATTATATGCTTCTCAATTATCATAATGGAAATTTTTTGGATCAATTCTACATAGATAATATAGGGAATTTATTTAATTATTGGGATGGTAGGGCATTGAGCATTCATAATACATTATGAACTGTAAAAATATTCATTATAACATATTAATTATCCTCTCTATGAAAATAGTTTTGAGGTTTTTGGGGTCATTATATATCTTACACTTCTCCGCATTGTGATAATTCCACTAAATATTGAATGTGATGATAAATTCCACCGATTGAAAATCATTTGTGTTGTTGTTTTTCTCAATAAATTAAATTTTTCTTTTGGATGTTTCTTTTATATTATCATTTTCAACATTACACATCATAATACCTTTATTGATAAAATGATAAATAACGCAAAGAGTTCCCCACTAATGGATTGTGTAAGGACTAGTATAGTGGTTAGCCTCTTCTTCAACTATTTAAAGTAGTATTCAAATTTATTGGTATATCCAATCATTGATCCATATAATTTAGCATGGATGGTGGGTTTAATAATGGTGATAATTTCATCATAAATCATTATTAATACCTAAATAGAAAATTGAAACAACAGATATCTGTTACAGATATTCGCCTATGCCACTCATCAATTTCTTTTGGCATTGAAGTGTCCACATATATCCCTTTTATAGTCCTAAAATTTATGATGAATAATACATCCTCAATATTGAACAGACAATAACGTTACATTTCATAGAGTGTCTTCCTTCCCAATTTACATACATCAATAATCAAATTCTCCTCATGCACCACCATTCTCTCCAAGTATATCATAATATCATCTATTAAGATTATAAAATTTTTGTTGAGGTAATATATAATGACTATATTCATTATTTCCAGGAACATTGTTGAATAATTAAAGACAATTATAGGAATCCCTATAAAATCGTAGTATGCATTCCTCATTCAAATGGTTGACTTGGGAATATCATTCCTCTACATCTTTAATTGGTGATATCCCAACCAATGTTCAACCATATAGAATTAATTTTACACACACTTATTAATGGAAAATTAATCTATCTATGGTCTGGTCACATTTTATTTTATTTATTTTTTGTTCTCTTGATAAACTATGAATAGTTACATTTATCCTTAATTATTCTTTATAAAGTGAACATGCATATCCCCATAGTGAATCACTTTATCTTACAAAAAAATTCATATTATCTTGTAAATTCTTATTTAGTTATTGCTAATCAATATTTTATAACCTATATGGAGTCATTGAAATGGGAAGAGGTATAAGTATTAGTTAAATTGTGATGTAATTCCCATGGTTCAGATTAAAACAATGAAATTATATAAAGAACACATCCGTTTAGTTTTTAAAGTGGGGAATGTATTCCAAAATGACCATATTGTTTTAAGAAATCATTTTTTAGATATACATTCTTAAAGAGAAATAATATCCACATGTGATTTAATAATTATAATGGTGATTCATCATCCTCTCATCAATTTTATATTATTAGATGAAAGATTGGGATGTGATGAGTGGAATCAATTTCCAGAATGTTGATGTTGGATTTTTTTATTTATAATAAATATGTGCCTAAATTATCATAAAACTATACCTAGGTAAGTAGGAGTTGATTTTGTGGGAGGTTTATTACGATAAATTTGATCCAAGAAGAGTTATATTCTGTAAATCTAATAACACCCCCATAAATTTTATCATAAAAATCTCATCCTCCATATTTTGGGGTGGTTTATAAATTTATATAAAAAATTTAATATAGGAATGAATTAATATAATAAGAAGGAAAATGTAAATTATATATTCATGAGTGAATATCTTATGTACAAGTCACAATATTATTTTATGGAATCACCTCAACATTCCTGATAACATATTCCCATCCTTATTAAAGTGGATGTTGTTTTCATTGATATTATCTGACATTCCATAGATTAGGGAATTAGATCTCATAGTTTACATGTTTCTTTTATTGTAAACATTATACTATATAGTTAATATTTTTGTGAAATATCTGCTATTATTATTTAATAATGGTCTTTCTAAAATCCCTTTGTATATTATTAGCATGATTCCCCTCATTTCCACATTTAAATTATCTCCTAATTTCTTTTTTGTAAATTCATTAGATGCATCTTCCCACACATTATATATATGGGATGATTAGATTTATTTCATATATGGGAATTATCTTATGATAGTCCAATATTATACTCAATCTTCTTCTTTTTATCTCTATGACCATTATAACACTTGGTGTCTCTAAACATCATCTCAATCACAAGAGAACAACAAAAAATATTCTTATTTATATTAAATTCTCAAATCAACAAATATTTTTCTTTATCATTCATAATCCACTATAATTTTATATACCTTTCACCTGGTGTTAATAAAATATGATAAGGAGTTTTTTGAAATCCTTGTATGTTTTTTGTCATATGATTTGACAGACTTATCATTCATTTTCATTACAAAAATAAAATCCCTCTCTATATTAATATAAAGAGCCATTGGAAAATATTTTTTATAAAAATTTCATGAATCCTTCCCAATCCATGGAATCATTTTCTCTTCATTATTTATGTTCCTCATTATTTTCTACAACTGTAATTTCTCCCTAACATAAATATGGACCTCCATAATGAATTTATTTTTTTCTGGGAATTGGAGAAATTTAAATATCTTATTAAGGTATTTAATATATTATTCCATGATGAGAGTATTAGATGATCTAACAAATATAGGATTCCTTTTTATCAAAATATATTAAACCCAATAAATTTCTCGTTTTGAGGAGAATTTTGGAGTTCCACTAGAATCAAATTATTATTCACAACATGATCTTATTGATTGAGTATTTTCTTGATGTTTTGATATTCAATTCCCATTAGGTTTAGAATTTCATTATGTTAATCATCACATTTCCTATCACATTGGGTACTATAATAAGTTATATTATACCCATCTATTAACTAATAAATGAAAAAATAGAAAAAATATTAGCATGTCTTCAATACAATGAAAACGAGAATATGCAATTTAAAATATAAAAAAATATGGATATACATATAAAATAAATTCATACCATAACATGTTATACCATAGGTATTAATATATGTAATACATGGTGATAAAATTAGAAAAAAGGGTTCTTACATAATTATTCTAGTCCCAATTCAAAGAATAACTATTTTATCCTCTAATACCAACTATGGTGACCCAATAGTTTTACAATCTTTATTTGCATGATTCATTTAATAATTAACAATTATATATGATCTATAGAACAAAAACTCCAGTGCCATTGTATGACTAGGTTAATAATAAGAAAATATTAATCTAGAATAATAAATCATTAAATAAATCTTTATTTTGCACTCCTAAATAAATTGGAACTCCAAAAACTACATTAGAAAACCTATGGAATACATTTATAGTAGGGATGAGATATAAACCATTGTAATGGAATATACATGGAAATAAATTATAGAACAAGATTTATAATTAATAACATGATAAAAAATAATTGGTAATTAATAAAAAATTTAATCATATAATTTAGAACATGGAATCATATGACCATGAAAATATGGGATTTTGGAAGAAACTGATGTCATGAAATAACATGAGTCATGGGAAACTACTAAAGGAATATTACTTGGTGGAAAAAGATGAAAAATTGTTTAGTTTTATAATATAATCACACACATAACATCTCGTGAGACTAAAACACCACCTAATTATATGGACGACAGTCTAGGTTCACCCAAAAAATCATTTTCATGCATATGTGGTCCACATAATAAGTTATTCATAAAGAATAATCATAAAGGTGCCACATGGAATGATATGGGCATCATAAACTAATCACCATTAATAAAAAAATGGATACTAAAATATAATCCATATAATAGTCTATTTGAAACATTTTTGGTCTTTAATAATGTAATAATAAAAATATATCAACAAATAATGACGTATAAATTAATTGAAAACCTAAATAAGTAGATAGGTGACATTAGATATGTGTTGATTATGTACGGTTTTATGGAAAATATTTGATAGTATTCAAAGAGAATAACATAATAATTTTCTATATTATCCATAATTTAACTATAATAGTATCTCAAGAAATTTAATTTTATAAAAATATTGTTGTAGTAAATAATATTATTTAGATTAATTATAAATTGAGTAGAATTAGGGAAATTAATTTTAATAATATTTTTATAATGAGAAAACTTGACAGTGGATCCTTTTGAAACATGTAATTTCTAATCAATGAAATATTAATTGAGAAACATTCATATGTTTGGTGCATATAAATTTGATATAGGAGATTCATACTATAATAATGAAAATTAAAATTGATTTAAATGGAGATAATGTGTAACACAAAGGAAATATGGATTTTGGAGTGATCCCTAACCTTATGTTAGAATTTATTATGCACATGAAATAAATATCATCGATATTTAAACTAATTTAAATTGTTTCTTAATTTATAAACTATTCCACATATATATTATTTATTATAAATTTATAAATTTCATTTATGTCCATTTAGATGAGTTAAAAGGTTCAATTGCTTCATTTTGGGAGTGTTTGTTTCATGGTTTCATGGTCCGTTCACATGTGTATAATTATAAAAGGTCATTTTGAATGGAAATTACATAAAAAATATACGTATATATTTTATTAATAATGATCATGTATTTTAGAAAATCCCATATATTATTTTTCTCAACCATGTTGTTGATTCATTTAGTAAAACTCTAATGATTAATGAGTAGTTTTGTTGGGAAATTTTTCCATCATCACACATTAGTTTCATTTTATTTAATATCATGTATATAGTTGTTCCCCAAAAAGAATTATTTTTAATATAATTAGAAAATTTTGATTGAAGCATATTAATAATTTTTTGATTATTTAGAAAGCAGTAATGGAAAACAAAATCTCATTATACATGGAGACTGTTAATGACAATAATTTAGACAATAGTCCCCCTTCTTCTTATAAGAGCAGTTGTGGAAAATGAATGGATATAAAATTTTTTTATTAGAAATATAAAATTTTATTATTGAAATTATAGTGGATTTATTATGATTATATGGATTAAAAAAGCAAGGACAATGTAGAATATGAATGATTTTTTGTATTATTATTTATTTTATTATTCATGAATTAAAAAATATCTTCATCTAGATTCTGTTATAATTTAAATTAATTCTATATACCCTAAAAATGGATATTATGTTACCTTGGTGAAGATAAATATGTTTTATTTCAAAATACTATTTATATTCAAACATATATTCTAGATTAGTACTTATTAAAAATGTTAAACTTATGAAAAAAATAGTGTGAAATAATTTACATTTAGTTTAACAAAATATATAGTGGTTATAATCGTATAAAATTGAATAAATTAGTTGTATAAGATAATGTCGATTTATTACGGACTATAATTACAAATACAATAAAAATGAGATATTTTTTTGGGTCTCTTTTATAGAACATTTAATTTTAAATATCCCGTTAATTATTAGATTTCTCATTATCATGGGTTGAAAATTACTAAAGTTAAAATTAATATTTTCTATAAATAAATGTGGAATATATGCTAAATTTGGAACTAAATATTTAAAAATATGGAATTAGTTCTTCAAAATTCAAATATTTTTTCATAATTTAATTATAATATAAATTGTAAAAATGTAACAAATACTATTTCTTTAGAAATTCCCTCTTGAATATAAAATATTTTAAAACTAAATTCTTGTATGAAATTCATTTCAAAGGCCAATATTATATTATTTATAAAAAAATTACTAATTATAATTACATAAAAAATCTAAAAATAGAATTTTACATTTTAAATATTTTAAAACTTGTAGTTTTCAATGAGAATCAATATTTTTTACTATTCATTAAAATTCCAATCATTTTATAAAAATCTAAAAAATGTAATCTATGATAATTTTTATATAATGAAATAAAAATGGAGTTAATTTTTTATAATAATTTTATTAAATTGTAAAAATTAACTATATATTATTGCTCATAAAGTGAAATAAAATCTTCTTTTTGATGAAAACGTATTTGTCTTGAATAAAATGAAATAACTAAAAATTAATTGTTTTTTACGTAAGACTTAATAATTAAATATTTTCATAACAAGGTTATTCATATTAATAGATATAAATTTAATTTATAGGTTTTAATGTTCATTTTAAATTAATAATATTTTAAAAATATACTATGATATGTTTAAGCTAAGTGTTGTGATCAACAATAGCAATATAATAAATTAAAGTAATTAACAATAAATATATATAGGTGCTAGAATTATATATTAGGATCCCCATAAATTGTTGCATCATCACTTTTAGGTGTGATAAATTTTGATTTAGTAGAACTATATTCATGAAATAATTAATCATTCCTAATTATTCATTTTTTTAATTGGGTTTACCAACCGATAATTTGTATCCATTTACAACCTCATGATATCCTAATGAAATTAATATTACTGATATTGGTTATTGGTTATTAGTCTTGACATTACCATATTTAATGTCTCCAATGACACTTATGTTATTATTATATGACAGGTTGTAATTCCAATGTTCGTCCGGGGAATTGAAATTGTTAAAATTCTATAGGAAATGTTAATGAGGTAAACCACAATAGTGGAAACATTTGATTAGACAAACATAGGGAGACCAAAGAATGAAATCATTTTTTGTAATCTACAATGATTTGTTTTATTCATTCCTTTATAAATGCCACTATTATAGGGTGTATCCAAAATATATCATTTTCTTTCAATTCTCACGTATTGATAAAACATATTAAAATCACTATAGATTAATTAAAACCCATTATATATTCACATTATATTTATTTTATTTGCAACAAGTTTTTTCAAATGTCTCTTCAATATTTTAAATGTTTAAACAAATAATAATTTTTCATGAGTATGAAAATACAAACATATCTATATAATTAACCAATAAAGGTAAAAAATATGAACTTTTATCATGAGAGGTAGTCCATGCTATTCCCCATAAGTTAAAAATTATATATTTTATGGGGAAGCAAGAATTAATGCTAGACCAGTTGAAACTGACTCTCCTATCATTACATATTTATAGATATTTACAAATGTAAAGGTTACTAAGTGATATTTAATTTAAAAACCCTTGATTAATATTTTCCTCAAGAACCATAGAGCTTATATACCCCAATTACATAACCCATAATAGAGTTATATTAGTTATATTTCTATAAAAACTACACAGATATCTAGAATTAGTATTCTCATTCAAACCATACATACCATTAACAAGAGAACACATGATGATAGTTATAGATCATTTATTGTTTTCCTGGAAAAAATACTCATTTATAACATTAATTCACATTTGGTAAATAATTATTAATGATATCATGTTTATTTGGATGTTTGTAACCCACCAAAAATCAAAAAATTCACTCATATAGTGGATATTTAGTTATATTAAAATATTACAAATTCCTAGTAATTGAATCTGTATGTTATTTCTTAATTTAACATATCATTAAACAATTTATTCCATATCAATAATGTGATCCATAAATTTAACCTTATAGAATGAGCATCGCATATCTATGATCCTCTCCTACGTGACATAATCGATGGAAATGTTCAACTCATTAGCATTATCATTAAAAAATTTACTAAAATTGAATGGTGAGAAGGTTCTTAATAATGATGATTTGCTATAGATTTTCATACATGGTTTCATTGTTCCAGAGTTTAGAAAAATGTAATTAGATAATATTTATTTCTTTTAACATTAACCTAGACTTGGGGGTTTTATTATTCTATCCTTTATCTTTATTATACTAATTATTTTTATCCATTATTAATGGTATTTATATTGTATATATACAATATTAATCTCATTAAAATCAAGGTTTGTAATGTGATTTAGTAGTTATCAGGGAAAAAAGCCACTTATATGGTTATGTGATCATGTAAATATTTCATTATCTTTACTAAATTGATGTGGGCATTGTCAAATGAAATAAAAAGAATCATTTTTTGATCTTCATCATCAATTATAATATTTATGGTGGATAAATGTATCACAATTTTATTTAATTCATCGAAATGGGATTCAATTAAAAAATATTATTTAATTTTTAATGTAACCATTTTTTTTCTATCATGTATACCATAAACATATTCTTTAATATATATTTTCCCTAGTTTAATCCATATTCCTTTTGTTTTTATTTCATAACAAACATCAATTAGAACATTTCACTAAAAGAATGAACACGGGAATAATGGTCTATAAAAAGATAATTTTTGGATAATTTTTGATAATCAATAGAATTATATGTAGTTTTATAGACAGTAACACTAGGTTTTTTAGAGCTAAATAGGTCATAAATAAACCCTTTTTGAAATAGAAATGATCTTATCTTGATCCTTCGTATACTTCCTTAATTATAAACATCAATTTTTTCAATTAAAAAATAGTTTTATTTTATGATTATAAAGAATATTAGGTACCTATTTTTTCATAAATAAATAAAATTATGCCCACATGAACCATCAGAGAACAGTTGGTATGCATGACTATAAAATTTGGTATTAAACATTGAATGAATATTTGGTGTTACCATTTCTAAATTTATAAACAGAAAAATTAATAGGTTTTTAAGATTATATTTTTGTAAATTATAATGAAAAAAATAAAAAATAAACAATACAATACATTAGAAAAAATATAACCAATGAGGCACTAATAAGACTTTGTATAGAGAAATGATTTTTAATTGAAAATTTTCAAGAATGTAGAAGGAATTTTTTGTTTTTTGGTCCCCAAAATTTGAATAAGATTTTTAATTTATATTCAATATGTATGAAATAATTAATATGTAATGAATAAAACTATAATTTAATTTTTATTAGTTATGTTTATACCAACATTAATAGAAATAACACAACCCACAACCTCAATATTTTATGCTCAATATTAAAACAGTACAAGAAATAATCTAAAAATTATACAGAAGAAATTTAAATATTAATGAAATGTTAACCACATTAAAATTATATTAATATAAATATATTATATATTTTACATTGAATGTACTACTCCAACAATATAGTTCTCATGGAACTACTGGATTGAGGGTTCGTTAATCACCGGACTGGAGAACTCCAACTTCTATTAGAGAATATTGATCACTAGAAAATGCCAATAGTATTCTAAATGAAAGGATATGGTATAATATCCACCATAACATGATATTAGAATTGTATTTGGGGGATAAAAATCTACAACCATATCTCCATAAAAATATAGTAATCGCATTTTGAACTAAATATTTTTTCATCAAAAAAATGAGATTTAAACCAGGAGGTGTTAAAGCTTGTTCTTATCATACAAATACATTTTAAATTATCTTTAATGTATATTAAACTATGTTAATATTAATTTAAATATCATATCACATATTGACTTTTATTTATTATAAAATAATTTTGATAATGTCTTATAATATCTGGCTTATTAATAAGGTCGTAGTAGTTACCCATTATGATGAGGACCTATAATTGATATGATTATATAATTAAATAGTGTTCTAACTTAGGACAATAAAAAATTATAGGTAATATTGTATGTATACATTTAGGTTAGAGTACTCATAAAATGATGTGATAACTTTTAATGATGTTCATAAATTATATTATCAAAGATGTTGGATTATCAAAACACACCATTAAGAAGATTATACATGTTTGGGTGTTCTCATAAATTACATTATACAAACATGAAAAATTTTCTTTATACAATAATTTTAATATTGAAAACTTTTACGAGATTCTCAATTATATTTTCAAACAAAAACAATCATTGCATTTATTGGAAGTATGTAGGGTACGTTGGTTGTTTCATAAATGTTGTATTATTAATATATATGTCAAGGAATGATTTTTATCTTATATTTTTATAGATGCCTATATATCAACACTTTAATTGGAATATAATATCCACAATAACATCCATGTCAATGCTGTAATGAACATATTAATTTAGATAGTAAAATAATGATATATCAAGCATATAGGCTAGTTACACTAATGTGAATCATTCATTATGAGATATTATAAAAAATTTGTTATATTACATACTTATTACTTTTATCTATTTTTTCATGTTTCAAAATTAACGGTTTTCTATTGGTATCATTGACACATTTCTCGATTATAATGTTTTAAATTATGTATGTTCTCTTAATGGCAATGAGTAATAATCATATAGGTTAACACTATAAGAATATTTATTGATATTGGTTAAATTAAATTTCAATTTTATTATTATAATTAATATTATTCTCAATAATAATGAATCGTGTAATTCATTTTATATTGATCAATACAAATCAAAAAAAAAAAAATTTAATGTTTATTATTAAAAAATCTATTTTATTATTGAAAAATAATATATATTTATTCACTACATGATGAACAAAATTATTTTTTTATGAATTAAATATTTATTTGCGGACTCAAAAATGTAAACAGGTTCTAATGGACCAAGACTATGTTTGGTGAAAAATATTAATTTAGATGGCGATAAAAAAATAGTTGTTATAAAGAAAGTAATATCATAAAACATAAAATAATAATACTAATAATAATAATATGTTTAATTAAGTTTAATAATGATTATAATATTATATAATTAGCATTAATAAATTAAATAATATTTTCAACTAAATCCTATATCTATAAATATATGGTTGTGGCTATTGTGTAGGGTTAATTGAAAATTGAGAATAGATAATCACTACACAATATTGACATCTATATATATATAATATTCATACTCTATTACTCTTAATAATATGATAAAATCCTACATGATTGATTGATGATGAAAAATGAAAGATAATTGATTTTCCATGAGAGCACCTATAAATCAATATTATTTTATCAAAGATCACTGGAGCACATGTAGATCATCGCTTGAGTGTTTCTACAATATAATCATTAAAAAAACAACATTACTCTGATAGGGTTTTTGGAAGATCAACAAATTCATACATGAAAGTATTCTAACACATGGTAATCATTTATTTAAATATTAAATAATATAATTATAAATTTTACATAAAAGAACCAGTCTTGGGTTTAAAGAAACAAAAATTAAATGAAATTATAATTTAACACCTAAAATTACTTCTTCTACTCTACTTAGAACTAAAAAAGTGGTATTAGAGTGGTAACATATCAAATAAGAAATTATTTATTTTATTTATGATAAATATAAAAATATTAATTTAAATACTTAATTTCTATATCATTAATGCAATAATGTTTTTTTATATTTACATGAATTTAACATTTTATTTTTTTCATTTAGGATTCAAAATTTCATAAGTACAATATCACGTGATTAATGACTTGAGATTCTGGGGGGAAGTGTTGAAGAAACCTACTGGAATGTAAGGGATTACCCATCATGTAGCAAGAGTACTCAACATGTATCCTAAGTGAAATACAACTAGATGTGTCACTGGATATTCGACACACAATGAAGTAATTACACGCACTATATTTATTCCACACCATGTTATTAACAAGCCAAACTTGCATACAATATGTTATATTACACAGTGTGTATCGAGTAAACACATCCTCTAGTCTACATGGTTATAGAAATAAATCTAATCATTCCATGTGGTCATAAACATAGATAAACCCTTTGAGAAAGACATCGTAGAGTTATAATTTCATACATAATGATTCACTTTTTTATTAATGACTTTAGGATAATTAATTATTACATCTTAAATACAATATGATTCATTCAATGCAACATGAAAACTCATTAAAAATGAAATACAAGTCAGGTAACATGCTTTTACACATAGTTCATTCCATCCAAGACACACATTAAAGCACTAAGTTTGTATCCCGATTACAAAGAAAGCATGATATGTGGTGTGTAGCTCGATATTACTTGTCATGTATTCTACTAATAAAATAAATAAATAAATTACAGTAAAGTGATAATTTTAGAATTAAAATAATATTATATTGATTAAAACCTATTCTGTTTAAAGATTTAATAATCCTTTTAATTAATTTTTAATGAAAAATTAATTTTTTGTAATAAATATGTCATTAATTGTTTATTCTATTAATCTTCCATAAATTAAACTTTTCAAGGACATATATATATGAATTCAGATGGGATTTACAGCGAGGAGGACGAAATTAATTAATTAATTAATCTATAATTAATCTCAGGATTATCATAACAATCAAGAATGAATGAGAAATAAATGTTGTCCAATTACTTTTTAAAATGTGTATCATGTATCAAAAATCATGAGATTAACCAATGACAATGTATGTTTTGAAATTTATTTAATTAAATATATTTCAAGGGTATTTAATTATATAATATTAAATTAAATTTATGGCCTTCGAATCATACCTTACACTATTACTAATTAGGACATATCTGTCCATGTATATTTCTATAATTCCCCATAACAAATATTTTGGATCCCCTTACATGCATGTTAGTTATAAAAACATGTATTTAATTGATCATCTCAAACAAAATAGTTGTTTTTCATTTGTGAACCATAATTCTTACAACATAATTGATATATCATTAGACAGGTGGAATTCTTCAGCTCATTCCTAGATTTTCATATTGCTATATTTCACCTAGGTCAAATGTTGATTTATTTTCCACTAAATTAATAACATTTTATATATGGTCATGATTACGTATCTTATTTATATATTATTTATATCATATAAAATATTATTTTATAGTTTTTAGATCATGATAACATATTAAACTATAATATTGTGAAAATATTAATTTTTACTAAATATATTAAGTGTAGATATTTTATAATACAAGGTAAATTAATTATTTATAATACATTTAATATTAAAAGTCATTTAATTATAAATTAAGATAAACTTTTAAAATAATAAATTGAAATACCTCCACATAATATTATAATAGACTTGGTATTCCTATATTTCATTAGGGGCGAAATCATTATAATTACATTTCTTTCCATCCCTTATTTGGAAATTTAATTTTAACCCTCTATTATTATAATAGTTATGGGTTGAATAAATCATATTATATAAATATAATTATCCCCCACTTGAAATAATGTTACATGGGGGAAATGTTTTACTAATTCCATGTCACCATCTCTTGATTAGGATGTCGACTGATAATATAATGGTTCTATAATCCTATAGATGAAAAAAAACATCTAGACAAAATACTTTTAAATGGATTAATCTACCATATTGGGGTTATGAGAAGGGGAATATGGATCCTTTGAACAATAATTTCTATGAAACTATCCCATATGAATTCAAAATTTAGGGTTCTTGGGACTTGACCAAATAATTTTAGAATTAATAAAATATAATATTTATTTATCTCTGGTTATTTGTAATCATGTACAAGTTAGATTCTTCAATTATTTAATAAATGAAAACAAAAAACTAAAAATATAATGTTATCCTTCATTAAGGGTATATCCTTATAAATACAGTTTTTTAGATATGGTATAAACATTTATATGATGTAATATTATCACAATGTTATTATTATGAATTCGAACCCCTACTCATGTCCTACCACCCAGTAGCTGAATGTAGGGAAAAATGTTTTCTACCATAGATATGTTGAGAATGCATCATACAAATTATTTATGGAATTATCAACTATGTACGATGATTTGGTGATAAAACATAAATTCAATTATTTAAAAATAATGAATTTTCATCTTCATTATGTTGACAATGATAATGAATTACTTGAAGAAAAAAATATTTTAAATTTTCTATGTCAGTCAAAACTAGAATAAAGAAAATATTCAACTGATCGTGATTTCAATATGTGTGGAACATTGGTCAGTTAAAAATATTACAAATCTATGTGGATAAGAATTTATCCATTAAAATTATAATTTTATCATTATCACTATGATAATGATTAATTTTTAATGTCTATATAATCATAATGTATAATTATAATAAGACACATTTTTACACACTTCGACAATTGGAAATGCATTAGTTGAAACCTGTTTCTCCTCCACATATGTTGAATGCTAAGAATGATAAGGCTGAATATTCCATGACTCATCTAATGCCAATATATCCATTACATAATCCTTTATGGATTCAGAATAATCAAACGTACAATTAGTAACATGAGGATATTTTTAAAATATGATGAAAGAATGTTAACTAGAAAAAAATAATGAATTCCATGATAAACCAGTTTCATCACATTATTGTACATTAATAATGTTTTTATTCTTTAAATTTCATATTAAATACAATACTCCTATAAAAAATTAATATTAATATAATAAACAATAAAGAATAAAAAGTTAGTAAAATTAACTCAAAATAGATGAGAAATGGGGTTTCCTAGGTTATACAAGGGTTCTAAGTATTTATCAATTCTAGATTGATTGAATCAATTTGGAAATATATTTTACCAAAAAAATTATTGCAATTTTTGTTACAACCCTTTTTTAAATTATTTAATTTTTGGAATTAATGTTATTATGGTATTTTAATACTAAACAAGTTGTTCAGTAATCTTCATTAAAAAATTTCTATTAAAATTATTGATGAATATAAAATAAGACTCGTACTAAATTATTAGAAGAAAATTGATTATATATTGGAACTAAAATTTAATATCCAATTTGTACCCATTAATGTATTTTTGTCTTAATTTATTAAGATACTAGATATATGGAAAAAATAGTTATCATGCAATAGATTATGAAACAACAATAAATAACTGTAATCCACAACACCTTTATGCATTTATTCAACATGGAAAAATAATCCATTATAATGTTAATGGTAGCTTCATATACTTCATAAAATTCCATTATGTAATTTAAAAAACTCATAGTGATGTAAATGAATCTACATGGTAATGATCGTGGAATATGTTTGTAACGCCCCGACCCCAGCTACCCGGAGTCGGTGCATTACTTCGTAACATTGGCATGATCACAAGAAAGATCAAATCTCGAAAGACCGATTGGTTTAGTAGCCTTGGAAACACTAGATATATTCATAAGTTTTACATTACATCATAAAATCAAAAACTACTACAACAACATAATGTTTCCACAGTCCACACTACAATCCCCTCATAATATCCCTGCAGGTCATTCATAACTTACATCTTCACATCCTGGGGAAAAATAAAACATAGAAAAGGGGTGAGCTCAAATGCCCAGTAAGGATAACAATATAGCGGAAACTTTCATAAATAAGAATAAACATTTAAGGCAATGCATTACTAAAACAAAAGCCTTTTAAAATTGAACTTCAACATGGTATGGCAAAAGTAAAATGAAATAATGCCATTTACTTATTCACATGGATATTCTACTAATCGAATAATCACATGCAAAAATCAATAACCACTTTCATAATGTTGGAATGCATAATGCTAAATGTTAATTTCTTTGTCTAGGCCTCATCCCAAGACCTAGGGGTTACTTCTAACCGGAACCCAACCCGGAGTGCCTCTAATAACCGGACACCAACCCGGAGTGCCTCTAATAACCGGACACCAACCCGGAGTGCCTCTAATAACCGGACACCGACCCGGAGGGCATACTTTTACCAGTCCCTAACCTGGAGGGCTTACTTTAACCAGTCCCCAACCTGGAGGGCTTTCTTTTACCAGTCCCCAACCTGGAGGGCTTACTTTTACCGGTCCCCAACCCGGAACATACTTGTTTAGCACATTCATCTGAAGAAAAGTTTGAAATATAACACAAACATTCGGATTAAAACTAGCATACGAAATGTCAATAATTTCACCATAAACTATGAATGGTATAAAAATAGCACATCCATAGTCAAACATATTACAAAACCTTCAATACAATATAGAAGTTTTGTATCATAATAAATCAACCATAAATAATCTTAAAATCCATCAAAGGATGTTGACATAGATGAAATCAAAATTTTTTTTAAAGAAATATCTCCTTTTATTTTGAAATCATTTAAGATCCATATAAAATAAAACATTTTCTTTGAAAATATTCTTATAAGCTTGTAAGGAAAGCTTCGATGATTTTATAACGGAGGAAAATAACCGCACCCGCCGTATAAGTTAAAAAAACATTCTTACCTCAATTCTGTCGAAAAGGTTAAAAAGGACATTGTTTTGAAAACGACGGAAAGATTCCTTTATAAACCTCTTATAAAAAGTCAAACAAGGGTATAAATGACTTTAACCCATATTCTTGTAAATAGTAAAAATGTTTTGAAATACATTTTTAAGAAAACATGGATGTGGATGATAAAGAGATCCCAGTAGATTATTACGTATATACAACCTCGGATAATGAAGAGATTGTGAAATAACCCTTACCTTGTACTTTTCCTTGGTTGTGGTAGGTTAACCTCCTGTATAATGGTGAAATAATTGTTATTAAATTATAAAAGAATCATATACATTAATATGATATCATATATGATCTTTTAATATTGATTTGATAATAATATCTTAGTATTATCGTTGTTTCGGGTGTTAACTTACTTGTTTTCTTTCATATGTTTTGTTACGTAAGACATGTTTGTAAAGGATAGGTTGTATATTATTCATATCCAGAATGATATCAAGTCCTTAAACATCATTTTTAAATCATAAAATGATAATTACGCTTTAATGGTTACGATGGAGAATGAATCTCATCGCGTTCGTGGAGACGGTAGTCCGTACGTACGCACGAGCGACAATATCATTCTTTTGATATTAAAATAATATATAAATGGATGGTATATCATATATACAGAATCATTAACATGTTATATTTATTATTTACATGAGTTACACATCATTATTATACCCATCCAAATAATATTATATTGAATAACAATTACACCACGACGTAAGGAGAAAATTAGATGGTTTCTCCGCAAAACAACGCGCCTCACGCGCCGCCCGGTTTTCAAATTTTCCCGACCGTTAGACCCCCTGCGCGATTCCCGCCGGTCCCTCAGGCGACGCTGGTCTCCGTCCCCGGACCTGGTTTGGAACCTGGGGGTCCTCCTCGCCCTCTGGAGGTTGGCGTCCCCTCCCCCTCCAGGCCCTGTAGGCAAGTGCTCTCCTTCAAAGAGGCGCTCTGCGGCCCCTCTTGTTCCTTCCAGCCTCCTTGCTTCCCTGAGGTTCCCCCGGCGGCTCCGGCGGTCTCGAGGGATGGTCCGGGTCTGTCTCTGGATTTTCCGGTCTCGGAGTTCGAGGGGGCAGTGGCTGGTCTGCGCTGGACGCTAGTGGCTAGGTTTGGTGCCGCCAAACCTTCTCTTCAGGTTTTCAAGCAGTGGGTGGACTCCTGGGGGTTGAAGTCTCTGGTTCGGGTCTCTGCCTTCCATCGTCTCTCCTTTTGCCTGGTTTTCTCTTCGGAGGAGGATTTTGTCCATGCGTGGTGTTGTGCCCCCCGGAGAGTGGGTCGGTGGCAGTTTAGCCTGGCGCAGTGGTCGTTGGAGGCCCACAAAGGCAAGGAAAGCCCGAAGGCGGCGGTCTGGATCAGCCTCCCTGGGCTCCCTCTTCCCTTTCAGAACGGCGCTTTCCTCCGAGCCATTGGTGACTCCCTTGGTGGTTTCCTGTGCTTGGACGAGAGAACTCGGTGTGGGGTTGATCTTTCGGTCGCCCGTTTGTGCATCGAGCTTGATCTGTCCGTGCCCATCCCGGAGAAACTTTCCCTTAAAGTTCAGGGGTCGGTGGTGTGGTCCCAAGATGTGGTTTTCCCGGTGTACCCTAGGTTCTGCTCTTCCTGCCTAATCCAAGGGCACTCCCTGACTTCGTGCAAGCGTCGACGCCGAACGTTCCCCAGTGATGATTTCAGGCCCTTCCAGCGGCCCGGTGCTCCTGATCTTAGGATGGCTGGCCCTCTTCCCGGCTCCCAGTCGCTTGCTACGGCTGTGGATCTTCCCCTGGCCCCGGCTCAGTCGCAGCGCTCCCCTCTTCCCCTCCCTTCGGAGGATGATGGCCTTTCGGGCATGGTCATGGGGGGCCGCTCTCGTAGGGCCCTGCCAGCTTGGTTGGTGGGAGTGGCTGGGAGGTTTTTAGGACCTTGCCAGATGCTCTTGTCGGGCGGGCTTTTGGAGTTCGCCGTTCGGGGTTCGGCAGGCAGGTTGGCCCCTTCGGCTTCGATCCCCTCCCCAGGGTCGGTTGCTGATGCTGCAGGTGTGCGGGCTGTTGGGGTCGAGCCGGCGGTCTCGCGCCCGGTGTTGGAAGGGGTTTACAAGTATGGAGCGGTTTTTGACGTCAGGTCTGCATCTCTTTCCAGCCAGCCTTCGTCGGTGGTTGGTCTCTGTCCCTTGCCGTTCTCCTCCCCTGGTGCGGAAAGGAAGAAGCTCCCGGGTCCTCCTGATCCAAAGCGAGTATCCTCCCCAGGCCTTGAGTATTCTGGTCAGCGGGGTTGTGCCTGGCCTATGCCAAACCTTACTAGGACAACAGAGCCGTCCAGTCAGACACTGCGGGCGTCAGGGAAACGTCCCATGATGTCGCCGCCCCCTAGTGCGACCAGGGGGAGGACCTTGAAGATCATCTCTCCCATGAAGGCCCCCTACCCAAGCCCTGAAGGTCCAAGCTCGGGGGTGTGTACCAGATCCAAAGCTTCTCTACAAAGGGTTCAACCGCGGGAATGCCGCTCCTTCACTCTGGAGACCAAGTCGCCTGGGGCCAAAGCCGGGCGGGAGGGGAACTAATGTTACCCATTATTATTTGGAATGCTCGGGGGCTCGGGGCAAGAGTTAAAAAAGATTTCTTATCTTCGGAAATCAAAAAGCACAAAGCACTGGTTGCAGTGGTCCTGGAACACAAACAAAACTCGAACAAAATCCAGCAGTGTGCCAATCTGATCAGAATGCAGGGGTTCATGCAAGCTTTCCCAAATAACCAGCACATTTGGTTATTCTGGAAAAGAGAGGTAGTGGTGGATCTAATACAGGCAGGGGATCAATTTATCACGGCGAGGGTGAAGACAGGCATGTTTTCTATCCTATTTTCCTTTGTTTATGGGAGTTGTGACCCTTCGGAAAGGGGATCCCTGTGGCAAGAGTTGAGCAGCTTTGATCCGGGAGCGGACCCCTGGATAGTTGGGGGGGATTTCAATACCATCACCGAACCAGCTGAGAAAAAGGGGCGCGGGGTGTTTCCTCGTCGTGCTAGTACAGACTTTGTCCAGTTTATGGCAAGTAAGGGTCTTATGGACATGGGGTACTCCGGGGATCCGTTCACGTGGTGAAACAACCAAAAAGGCAATAGAAGGTGCTGGAGCCGGCTGGATAGATGCCTAGCGAACCTGCATGCCATTGATGCGTACCCGAACGCCAAGGTGACCCACCTGGTACGTGGTATTTCTGATCACTCCCCTTTGCTCCTATCTCTGAACCCCAAGCAGGCCCCTCCGGATAGATTCAGATTTTATGGAAACTGGTCGAAACACCCCGAGTTCCTCAACCTAGTGAGAAACTCCTGGGGGGAACCAGTGAAAGGGCTCCACTGGGTAGGCATTCACAGCAAACTCAGACGCCTAAAACAGGACCTCAAAGCATGGGCAGGAGCCCTACCCCATATTGACCAAGAGATGGATGATCTTAATGGCGCGATCGAACGCATGGAAGGCGAGCTGGAGGAGGCTTGGAGTGACCGGGTCTTTGATGACCTTACAGCCAATAAGGAAAGCATGGCAGAGCTAATGCTTAAGCAGGAACGAATGGCTCGTGAAAGATCGAGGGTAAAGTGGTTAAACGAGGGAGACAAGAACACGGCATACTTCCATGCATGCATCAGGGAGAAAAGAAGTCCGATCATTCCAAACATAAGGATGGAAGATGGTACGCACACGGATGACAATGACATAGTGGGAGGCATGGCATCCTCCTTCTTTGAAGAACTTCTCGCCGGCCGGAACCCGAGGATGGATGGCGGGTATCCGAGTGGGGAAGCTGATCTGTGGGACTCAATTCCCAACCGTGTCTCCAGCGAGGAGAATGCCTGTTTGGAAAAGCTTCCAGAGGAGCCAGAGGTCCATGCGGCAATGCTGAGTCTTGACCCGGGTAGTGCTCCAGGGCCGGATAGCTTCCCGGGATCGTTCTTCAGAGCTTCGTGGGATGTTGTCAAGGATGATATTGTTTCCGCTGTCCAGGATTTCTTTAGAGGAGGAGCTCTACCACGGGTGGCTAGCGCTACGACCCTGGTTCTCATCCCGAAGGTGAAGGCCCCTACCTCCCTACTCCAGTACCGCCCAGTGAGCATGTGTAACTTCACCTATAAGATCCTGGCGAGCATCATCAACAGGAGACTGGCCATGTGTTTGACCCGGTGGGTATCCATTGATCAACATGGATTTGTCAGGGGGAGGTCAATCCAGGGAGCGATCGCCCTGGAACAGGAGATGCTTAAGGACCTGAACAACAAGACCTATGGATCCAATATGGTCATGAAGCTGGACATGAGCAAGGCGTACGACAGAGTAGAGTGGGGTTTTATCAACAGGGTCTTCACATGCATGGGTATATCTCCCAAGGCCTCGGATATCCTTTTCAGATGCTTCAGCTCACCTTGGATGTCCGTGTCCTTTATGGGGAAAACTCGAGGGTTTTTCAAGGCCACCCGAGGTTTACGTCAAGGTGATCCGATTTCACCGAGTATTTTCATTCTTGTGCAGGATACACTTAGTAGGCTTCTCAACAAAGGAAAACGGAAGTATCACTCCTTTTCGGAGGAAGGGTACACAGTTTCACACTTCGCACCTGATGTTCGCGGACGACACGATTATCTTCTCAAATGCGGGGAGGAGATCTGTGAAGGCCATTGGGGGAATCTTGAAAGAGTATTGCCATTGGAGTGGGCAACTGATTAACCATGACAAAAGAAAACTGTATCTTTCCCGGAATTGCCCGGCAAGGAGGGTTGAGGAACTGTGCAGGAGGATGGACATGCAGGTGGGAGCCCTCCCTATGGAGTATTTAGGATCACCAATTTCTTCAGGACGATTGAGAGTCCGGGACTATGATGAGCTGGTGAGCAGGATCACCGGTCGGGTTCTTAATTGGAAAAGTCACTTCCTCTCTTTTGGGGGACGGATCGCCCTTATCAACAGCGTTCTGTCATCCATTCCAGTGCATGCTTTGGCTTCCTCGTCAGTGCCTAGAGGGGTTCTAAGAGCCATCGACAGGGTTCTGGCAGGTTTTCTTTGGGATGCAGTTGGGGAAGGGAAGAGGCACTGGGTCTCGTGGGGGAGAATGGCTCGCCCGGTTCAGGAGGGGGGGTATTAATGTCAGGAGTGTTGAGGGAACGGTGCATGGCATGCATGGGAAGCTGGCCTGGGAGATCGTGGAAAATCAGACCCTCTGGGGGAGGACCATGCGGCACAACTTCATCAAATGTACAGCAAGTGGAAGCATCCAGGGTTCACCCTTCTGGAGAATGATTTTCCCCATGGTTTCGAACCTACAGGACCATTCTCGGTGGATTGTGGGGAACGGAAGCATTCCTTTCTGGAGCAGCAACTGGGCAGGGTCAGAACTCGGCTTCCCGGGATGTCCTACGCCTTCGATCACATTCAAGGAGGTGTGCTCTTATCCGAGTTTTGTGATCGCAGTCCTGGATATTGAACAGAAAGGCATTTTCGATTCTATCCTCATAAATTCTGAGCCAGACAAATGTGTGTTTACTCCTTCCTTTACAGGGATATTCAACGCAAGGGACTTCCGAAGGATGTCGACTCCCCAGGACCAGCGTGATAGCTGGAATGAGCAAATGTGGTGCAAGGGCATTCCTTCCAAATATAACTCCCTTGTTTGGCGAGTGAGGAACCGGGCGATTCCTTCGGATGAGAGCATCCGGAAAATGGGAATCAGCCTCGCCTCTTGGTGCCAGTGCTGTAGGAACAAAAGTGAGGAAACCACCAGCCATATATTTTTCGAAGGCGGATGGGATAAGGCAGTATGGCAGTCTTTTGGGGTGTATACAGCAGATCTTCCCTTGGAGAACCAAGGGTTTGCGACACTTGAGAGTTGGTTCCAGGGGTCCTCGGACAGAGGACCAGAACGGAAGGCGCGTTCGGCGGTTTTCAGTGCAGGCTGCTGGTGTCTTTGGCAGGCGAGGAACAAAGCAAGATTCGAGGGGCAGGGATCCTCAGGGAGGTCGATCATTGTGCGATCTAAATGCCTCCTCTCGGAATGGGTTCACCTTATCAAGGGATGGAGGGAAGTCCCTTGCCTAAGTATTCTGCAGGCTGGTAGGGGTCAGGCTACCCCCAGGGTGGGGCTGCAAGGACAGTGGGTGAAATGGAATCCCCCAGCAGACGGCCTAAAACTCAACACTGATGGATCCTACAACCTAGGAATTATGCGAGGAGGAGGAGTGGTCCGCAACACGGATGGAGGCGTTCACCTTGCATTCACGTCACACTTTGGTAAGGGTTGTGCCCTTCAGGCAGAGGCCCAGGCTCTCCTTACGGGGCTCACCCTGTGCGTTCAGAAGGATATGGACATCTCCCACGTGGAAACGGACTCGATGATCATTCATGACTCTCTGCTGGACAAAGGATCCACTCAATGGTCAGTAATCTATACCATTAGGCGATGCAAGGAACTGCTCAAGAGTAACATGAAGGTTACGCACACAAGGAGAGAGGGGAACAAAGTTGCAGATTATTTGGCCTCCCTTGACATCCAAAGCCCCGATGTCACATGTCTACACAACGCTAACTCTTTGAAGCCGGAGGGGGCGAACTTAATTCGAAGCGATGCCCTAGGTCTACATTATTTTAGCCCCCCCTAGGCTGATGAGGCTAGGCTGGAATTTCTGATGTTTGTATTTCTGCTTGAATAATTTTATAACAATGATGATGATGATGAATTACACCACGACGTGGAGACGGTAAGCCGTACGTACGCACGTATGGTGACATGTTATTCAAAGGGTGGATAGAATACTGAATATGATTGTACCATATTTATAATAACATCACAGTATATGTGAGATACTGGAGTTATTATTTCAGAATGGTAAGAACAAAGGAAGAAGAAGTGGAAGAAGAAATGAACTTAGAAAAGGGTGGTGAGATCATTACCTCTTCTTCGGGTTCTTCCTTTTGATTTGATCAAAAGGGCTCCTTAGGTTGGCTTTCTGATCAAACTAAGGCCTCTAGGTTGTATTGAGGGATGTTGGGAGAGTATTTGGGCAGAGTTTGGCCGAACCAAAAGGCTTTAGAGGTGTGAAGAAATGAGAAGGAGGAGTGCCCTTTTATAAGAGGGGTGAGGGGCACCTTTGGAAAAGCTAGAAATATTAATTTATAATAAATTCATATTCGGTTTCTAAAGGCTCCAAAGTTGACTATTCAAAGGATGAGGTGGGGATTGGTCGAAAACAACTCATCCAATAGAATTTAGACAGGTTTGGGTACTTATATTAACCTTATCTTTAAGTATTAACTCTAAGTTAATTAGTTTCACTTTTACAATGTCTCTTTGTATTTTTTTATAATATGGTTAATAAACTTACTATATACATCCAAGCGACCCCAAGTGGTCCATTAATGATTAACCTATCATAATATAAGTCTCTTGGCCGAACCTTAGATTTTAGGAATTTAATATCAATTAATAATATAATATTTGTTTTAAGAACTCTTTTATGTCAATTTTGACACTATTCAATAGTTGATTTTTGTGAAACTCATAACAGATTGATTACTTCGAACAAAGTCCATTAAATCAATCCTAATATATCATATTAGCCTAGAAAATTAGTTTAATTCATTAAAAGTTTCATATTATATTTATTTGGGTATTTATAATATCAATTATTTTAATTTTTCACTATTATAGTAATTACTGCATCATCATTGTGTCAAAAATAAAATAACTTATTTATTGTCTAAAAATTATAAATAAAATATCATTATGTAGGAAATCTTTTTATCTTTCTAATGAATATTTATAATCGAAAATCCAACATGTATAACCCTATGTAAAAATTGTTCTTCTAAAAGATATAAGCTTGTGTCATTTTTGTATTCATTTTAACTTAATTAAAATAAAGTGTCATTATCACTTACAAGTGGATCCATGGGGTCCCAAAATTGACACAAAGATGCCCATGGTCGACCATGTATCAACCAATAGGGTTAAGACACGTTTTAGGGTAATTTTGTATTATTATAATATTATTTTTTTAACCCTTATTTACCGGATTTACCCTTTAACCATGGTAAATAAAATATTTACCGCAGTAATTATTCAAAATGTCTAAAAATAAAATTTACCTATTTACATAATTTGGACATCCTGATTCCAAATATGGAATCCATTTTCCTAAATTCAAAACACAGAAGTGGCAGAAATTAATTTAAAATTAATTCCCGCTGTTAAAACAAAAAGCGTGTTTTTAAGAGATAATAACTATCAAAAGATTGACACTTGTTTATGTTCGGTTTAATTGTAAAATTATGTCCAATGATAAACATTAAATTGAATGGTAAAAATATATTCTAAATATAATTTAAAACCACTCAAATTCATAATTTATCACTATTAATTATTTTGATTAAAAAAGTTGTTTTTAATTAAAATTAAGAAATTTTCACTATTCATCAAAATATGAAAGTTATCTGAAATGTACCAAAATTTCACCCTAGGCTAATTTTGATATTCCGAATCCAAAAATGAAGTCCATTTTGAAATATAGAATATATATGATTTCAAAAATTAGGTATTACTATTCACAACGGCTAGTTTAATTAGTTGTGGTGTGTGTTAGAACTCGAGGTTGCGTACAACACACGCTATCGCATTATTCAAAGGGAAACGTACCATAGAAGCTTGGGGTGTTACATTCTCCCCTCCTTCAAATAATTGCGTCCTCGCAATTTCTAGGGTATTACTGCATAAAAAGACTCGGGTGGTTCTTCATCATAAGTTCCTCGGGTTCCCACGTTGCCTCTTCCATCTTATGATTTCTCCACAAAACTTTTACCAGACGCGTCGTCCGGTTTCTCAGTACTTGTTCTCTTGTATCAAGAATCCTGACGGGCTCTTCACAATAGGAAAGATCGGGTTCCAGTTCTAATTCCTCATAGGTGAGTACATGCGTTGGGTCAGGCATGTATTTCCTCAACAGAGATACGTGGAACACATCGTGAACTTTGGAGAGACTTGGCGGCATTGCCAATCGGTAAGCTACAGCCCCAATTCGTTCTAGAATTTCGAAAGGTCCGATGTACCTGGGACTCAATTTACCTTTCATACCAAAACGTATGACTCCCTTCCATGGAGATACCTTCAGGAAAACATGATCACCGACTTGAAATTCCAAATCCTTCCTTCGATTATCGGCATAGCTCTTCTGCCTACTTTGAGCTGCTTTAATGTGATTTTGGATTACTTTCACCTTTTCCACCGTTTCCTCCACCAGCTCTGGGCCTACAAGTTTTCTTTCACCAACGTCATCCCAACAGGTTGGTGTACGACATCTCTTTCCGTATAACGCTTCATATGGTGCCATCTGTATACTCGAATGGAAGCTATTGTTATAGGAAAATTCTACTAGTGGTAAATATTGATCCCACATACCCTGAAAATCAAGTGAGCAAGATCTCAACATGTCTTCTAAGGTCTGAATAGTCCGTTCTGATTGTCCGTCTGTTTGAGGGTGGTAAGCAGTGCTCAAATGAAGTTCAGTATCCAGGGATTTCTGAAGACTTTTCCAAAATCTTGAAGTAAAACGGGGATCACGATCAGAAACAATCGATAGGGGTACTCCATGAAGTCTCACAACTTCATTAATATATAGTCTTGCTAGACGTTCCAGGGGTAGATCTTCTCTTATAGCAAGAAAATGTGCTGACTTGGTAAGACGATCAACAATAACCCATATTGCATCGTTCCTTCTAGGAGTCTTTGGTAGCCCCATGACAAAGTCCATCGTAATATTGTCCCATTTCCACTCCGGTATGGGAAGAGGTTGCATGACTCCTCCAGGCTGTTGCCTTCCAGCTTTCACTTGTTGACAAACCATACATCTTGACACAAAATCAGCAATCTCCCTCTTCATGTTGTCCCACCAAAAATGTTCCTTCAAATTTCTATACATTTTGGTGCTCCCAGGGTGTATAGAGAAATTGGAACTATGAGCATCATCCAGCAATTCCCTTTTTAGATCAGGTATATTGGGAACACAAAGTCTCTTCCCGAATTTCAAAATTCCACCTTCATACGCAAAGTCTCTCAATCTCCCATCATTCACAGCTTTAATCTTCTTTTGGAATTCGTCATCATCGGTCTGAGAACTCTTAATCCTTTCTAGTAAAGATGGTTTGGCAACCATTTGAAAAAGCATTGATGTTTCACCTTCCCTGGTTATTCCCATGTCCATTTTCACTAGATCCATGAAAATTGGATCCCTTTCAATTCTCATATTTTTCAAAACTCCATGGTCTTTTCTACTCAAAGCATCTGCCACCTTGTTTGCCTTCCCCGGGTGGTAGTGTATCGTACAATCATAATCCTTGAGTAATTCAAGCCATCTCCTTTGCCTCATGTTGAGTTCTTTTTGTGAGAAAATATACTTCAAACTCTTGTGATCAGTATAAATCTCACATTTTTCACCATAGAGGTAGTGCCTCCATATATTCAAAGCAAAGATCACAGCTGCTAACTCAAGATCATGAGTAGGATAGTTTTGTTCATGAATTTTCAACTGTCGTGATGCATAGGCAATAACTCTATCATTCTGCATAAGGACACAGCCAAGTCCTTTCTTTGATGCATCACTATAAATAACGAACCCATCATTCCCCTATGGTAGAGTCAATATAGGAGCATTGACTAATCTTCTCTTCAGTTCTTCGAAACATTCTTCACACTCTTTTGTCCAAACAAATTTAACCCCTTTACGTGTGAGCTTCGTGAATGGGTTAGCCAATCGGGCAAAATTCTGGACGAAACGTCGATAATAACCTGCCAAGCCAATAAAACTACGTACCTCAGTTATACTCGTAGGTGCTGGCCATTCTTGGATTGCCTTGGTCTTAGAAGGATCAACAGAGATTCCATCTTTAGAGACAATATGGCCAAGAAAAGAAATCTCCTGAAGCCAGAATTCACACTTGCTAAACTTTCCATATAATTCATGCCTCCTCAGAGTCTTCAAGATAATGCGCAAGTGATTTTCATGATCTTCGTAGGTTTTGGAGTATACCAAGATATCATCAATAAATACCACCACAAATTCATCGAGATACTCCTTGAAAACTCTATTCATCAGATCCATGAATACAGAGGGTGCATTAGTCAATCCAAACGGCATTACAGTAAACTCGTAATGCCCGTACCTAGTTCGAAATGCTGTCTTCGGAATGTCTTCCTTCTTTACACACAACTGATGGTATCCAGATCGAAGGTCAATCTTTGAAAAGTATTGATCTCCATGCAGTTGGTCAAATAAATCATCAATACGAGGTAGGGGATACTTGTTCTTTATCGTTATAGCATTGATCTCCCTGTAGTCGACACATAACCTCATAGATCCATCTTTCTTTTTAACAAAAAGAACAGGGGATCCCCATGGAGAAACACTAGGGCGAATAAATCCCTTATTACTCAATTCCTCTAGTTGTTTCTTTAGTTCGACTAACTCTACAGTGGCCATTCTATAAGGGGTCTTCGATATAGGCCTTGATCCAGGAATCAAATCAATAGAAAACTCAACTTCTCGTTCTGGAGGATGTCCAGGTAAATCTTCCGGAAATACATCTACAAATTCTTTCACAACAGGTACATCCTCTATTTGAACATTCCTTTCCTCACCGACAGTTATTTCATTCTCTTCCTCCCCAATAATTGAATTAAGTTGAGCTACTGGGGGTGGGTCTAAATAAGAATTAGGTGGTGACGATTCTGCTCTAAAAATAAGGTGTTCCTTATCATTATCATCCAGAATCGTAACCTCTTTCTTCTTACAATAAATCTTCGCATCATAGTCCGAAAGCCAGTCCATACCGAGGATTATATCAAACTCAATCATAGGTATGACGATGAAATCAGCAGATAAAGAAAATTTATGTGCTCTAATGGGGACTGATTTACAAAACTTTGTTGCAACGATACTTCCCTTAGGAGTTTTAACTGACAACTCCGTTATTAAATCAAATTGGAAATATCTAATTTACTTAGCAAACTGGGAAGATATGAAACAATGCGATGATCCAGAATCAAATAATGCATTTGCTAAACTTGAGGAAACCATTAAATTACCTGCCACCACGTCTTTCAGAGCTTCTACCTCAACAGTAGTGATAGCATAAGCCTGGCCTTGATCCCTTGGCCTTTTCTGAGGTAAGTTATCCTGACGCTTAGGACATGCATTTGCATAATGCCCCATCTCCCTGCAATTGTAGCACTGAACATTGGTAGCTTCCTTCTTCCCCTTGCAATCATGAGCATGGTGGCCTTTTTCACCACACTTGTAACAGACTCCCATTCCCTTCAAGCAAGTACCAGGATGTTTCTTCCCGCATTTACCACAAGATGGATATTCAACCTTTCCCTTCTTCCCCTTATTTCCATTCCCAGATTGATCAGAAGGTCTCTTCTTCTCTTGCTTCGCTTTAAAGTCATAAGACTTAGAGAATTCCTTTTCGGTCTTGATAGCACATGAGACAATGTCTTCGTACGATGAAAAGGATTGTGAGACTAATGCTCGACGGAGAAATGGTTTTAACCCATCAAAGAAACGATCAATCTTACTTCTTGGGTTGTGAATATAATCTCCAGCATACCTCGCTAACCTTGTAAAGTTAGCCTCATACATTGTGACATTCTCATCCTCCTTTTGTCTCAGACTCAGAAATTGCCTTTCCATATCTGCTCGATGGTCGCGAGGAAAGTATTTTTCTAAAAACAGATCTTTGAACTCCCTCCATTCCATGTTTGATACTTCATCATCTTCCTTCATGTTTTGAATCAATGACCACCATTGATCAGCATCTCCAGTGAGGCGGTAAACTGCCATGGTAACTTTTTCCCTTTCACTACTCCCCAAAGCCTGAAATATTTTCTCTAGGGAAAATATCCATTGCTCAGCTACTAAGGGATTTGTATTCCCATTGAACGTTGGTGGTTGCTGTCTCATGAATCGATCTAACATTGATCCTCCACGCTGCGGATCAGGGTGCTCCATACGGGTAAGGTTATTATTCATAACCTGAGTAAGTTGTCCCAGTATGGTGATTAGCTGATCAGCACCAGTTGCATCACCAGCCCCACTATAATTATCTTGAGCAGGAGGGCAATCCCTACATGGAGTGCGTGCATTGATACGGTTTCCATTTCTTCCACTAGGCGCCATTTCTAAACAATGGCATAAACTAGATCAGTTTATGAATCAAAATACATAATCCCATACTTATAAAACACTTAACATAGATTGAACTATCTATGGATATAATCCATAATCATAAATATGTTTTCTTTGAGGAAGTATATACTCATAAACCCTTCATAATGATTTGTAAAGAAAGTGAGAGTTATCCTAAGCATATCCCCCGGGAGTGTCGTAACCAAGAGTGCAGCAAGGCCCGTTGTCGTGCACCAGTTCCCGTTCGAGTCTAGCTCAAAGCGGTGTTTTCGGGTTTTACCCCTAGGTACATCTGTGCCAGAGCCGCCTCTACCTGCTCGTATCCAGACAGGGATGTATTGCTCGAAAAACTCACAAAATCTCTACAATACCAAAATTCTAGGAAGTTCTTCTATACTAATCCTCAAAGTTCATCTTAGGTCTACGTGCTCTAATCAGAGTTTATCTAAATCTAGTTTCCAAGGTTTGTACTAAACTTCCTCTGATACCAACTGTAACGCCCCGACCCCAGCTACCCGGAGTCGGTGCATTACTTCGTAACATTGGCATGATCACAAGAAAGATCAAATCTCGAAAGACCGATTGGTTTAGTAGCCTTGGAAACACTAGATATATTCATAAGTTTTACATTGCATCATAAAATCAAAAACTACTACAACAACATAATGTTTCCACAGTCCACACTACAATCCCCTCATAATATCCCTGCAGGTCATTCATAACTTACATCTTCACATCCTGGGGAAAAATAAAACATAGAAAAGGGGTGAGCTCAAATGCCCAGTAAGGATAACAATATAGCGGAAACTTTCATAAATAAGAATAAACATTTAAGGCAATGCATTACTAAAACAAAAGCCTTTTAAAATTGAACTTCAACATGGTATGGCAAAAGTAAAATGAAATAATGCCATTTACTTATTCACATGGATATTCTACTAATCGAATAATCACATGCAAAAATCAATAACCACTTTCATAATGTTGGAATGCATAATGCTAAATGTTAATTTCTTTGTCTAGGCATCATCCCAAGACCTAGGGGTTACTTCTAACCGGAACCCAACCCGGAGTGCCTCTAATAACCGGACACCAACCCGGAGTGCCTCTAATAACCGGACACCAACCCGGAGTGCCTCTAATAACTGGACACCGACCCGGAGGGCATACTTTTACCAGTCCCTAACCTGGAGGGCTTACTTTAACCAGTCCCCAACCTGGAGGGCTTTCTTTTACCAGTCCCCAACCTGGAGGGCTTACTTTTACCGGTCCCCAACCCGGAACATACTTGTTTAGCACATTCATCTGAAGAAAAGTTTGAAATATAACACAAACATTCGGATTAAAACTAGCATACGAAATGTCAATAATTTCACCATAAACTATGAATGGTATAAAAATAGCACATCCATAGTCAAACATATTACAAAACCTTCAATACAATATAGAAGTTTTGTATCATAATAAATCAACCATAAATAATCTTAAAATCCATCAAAGGATGTTGACATAGATGAAATCAAAATTCTTTTTAAAGAAATATCTCCTTTTATTTTGAAATCATTTAAGATCCATATAAAATAAAACATTTTATTTGAAAATATTCTTATAAGCTTGTAAGGAAAGCTTCGACGATTTTATAACGGCGGAAAATAACCGCACCCGCCGTATAAGTTAAAAAAACATTCTTACCTCAATTCTGTCGAAAAGGTTAAAAAGGACATTGTTTTGAAAACGACGGAAAGATTCCTTCTTAAACCTCTTATAAAAAGTCAAACAAGGGTATAAATGACTTTAACCCATATTCTTGTAAATAGTAAAATTTTTTTGAAATACATTTTTAAGAAAACATGGATGTGGATGATAATGAGATCCCAGTAGATTATTACGTATATACAACCTCGGATAATGAAGAGATTGTGAAATAACCCTTACCTTGTACTTTTCCTTGGTTGTGGTAGGTTAACCTCCTGTATAATGGTGAAATAATTGTTATTAAATTATACAAGAATCATATACATTAATATGATATCATATATGATCTTTTAATATTGATTTGATAATAATATCTTAGTATTATCGTTGTTTCGGGTGTTAACTTACTTTTTTTCTTTCATATTTTTTGTTACGTAAGACATGTTTGTAAAGGATAGGTTGTATATTATTCATATCCAGAATGATATCAAGTCCTTAAACATCATTTTTAAATCATAAAATGATAATTACGCTTTAATGGTTACGATGGAGAATGAATCTCATCGCGTTCGTGGAGACGGTAGTCCGTACGTACGCACGAGCGACAATATCATTCTTTTGATATTAAAATAATATATAAATGGATGGTATATCATATATAAAGAATCATTAACATGTTATATTTATTATTTACATGAGTTACACATCATTATTATACCCATCCAAATAATATTATATTGAATAACAATTACACCACGACGTGGAGACGGTAAGCCGTACGTACGCACGTATGGTGACATGTTATTCAAAGGGTGGATAGAATACTGAATATGATTGTACCATATTTATAATAACATCACAGTATATGTGAGATACTGGAGTTATTATTTCAGAATGGTAAGAACAAAGGAAGAAGAAGTGGAAGAAGAAATGAACTTAGAAAAGGGTGGTGAGATCATTACCTCTTCTTCGGGTTCTTCCTTTTGATTTGATCAAAAGGGCTCCTTAGGTTGGCTTTCTGATCAAACTAAGGCCTCTAGGTTGTATTGAGGGATGTTGGGAGAGTATTTGGGCAGAGTTTGGCCGAACTAAAAGGCTTTAGAGGTGTGAAGAAATGAGAAGGAGGAGTGCCCTTTTATAAGAGGGGTGAGGGGCACCTTTGGAAAAGCTAGAAATATTAATTTATAATAAATTCATATTCGGTTTCTAAAGGCTCCAAAGTTGACTATTCAAAGGATGAGGTGGGGATAGGTCGAAAACAACTCATCCAATAGAATTTAGACAGGTTTGGGTACTTATATTAACCTTATCTTTAAGTATTAACTCTAAGTTAATTAGTTTCACTTTTACAATGTCTCTTTGTATTTTTATATAATATGGTTAATAAACATACTATATACATCCAAGCGACCCCCAAGTGGTCCATTAATGATTAACCTATCATAATATAAGTCTCTTGGCCGAACCTTAGATTTTTAGGAATTTAATATCAATTAATAATATAATATTTGTTTTAAGAACTCTTTTATGTCAATTTTGACACTATTCAATAGTTGATTTTTGTGAAACTCATAACAGATTGATTACTTCGAAAAAAGTCAATTAAATCAATCCTAATATATCATATTAGCCTAGAAAATTAGTTTAATTCATTAAAAGTTTCATATTATATTTATTTGGGTATTTATAATATCAATTATTTTAATTTTTCACTATTATAGTAATTACTGCATCATCATTGTGTCATAAATAAAATAACTTATTTATTGTCTAAAAATTATAAATAAAATATAATTATGTAGGAAATCTTTTTATCTTTCTAATGAATATTTATAATCTAAGATCCAACATGTATAACCCTATGTAAAAATTGTTCTTCTAAAAGATATATGCTTGTGTCATTTTTGTATTCATTTTAACTTAATTAAAATAAAGTGTCATTATCACTTACAAGTGGATCCATGGGGTCCCAAAATTGACACAAAGATGCCCATGGTCGACCATGTATCAACCAATAGGGTTAAGACACGTTTTAGGGTAATTTTGTATTATTATAATATTATTGTTTTAACCCTTATTTACCGGATTTACCCTTTAACCATGGTAAATAAAATATTTACCGCAGTAATTATTCAAAATGTCTAAAAATAAAAGTTACCTATTTACATAATTTGGACATCCTGATTCCAAATATGGAATCCATTTTCCTAAATTCAAAACACAGAAGTGGCAGAAATTAATTTAAAATTAATTCCCGCTGTTAAAACAAAAAGAGTGTTTTTAAGAGATAATTGCTATCAAAAGATTGACACTTGTTTATGTTCGGTTTAATTGTAAAATTATGTCCAATGATAAACATTAAATTGAATGGTAAAAATATATTCTAAATATACTTTAAAACCACTCAAATTCATAATTTATCACTATTAATTATTTTGATTAAAAAAGTTGTTTTTAATTAAAATTTAGAAATTTTCACTATTCATCAAAATATGAAAGTTATCCGAAATGTACCAAAATTTCACCCTAGGCTAATTTTGATATTCTGAATCCAAAAATGAAGTCCATTTTGAAATATAGAATATATATGATTTCAAAAATTAGGTATTACTATTCACAACGGCTAGTTTAATTAGTTGTGGTGTGTGTTAGAACTCGAGGTTGCGTACAACACACGCTATCGCATTATTCAAAGGGAAACGTACCGTAGAAGCTTGGGGTGTTACAATGTTTTCTATATTTTCCTTAAAAACATATTAATGTAATAAATATTAATTAATATAGTGTAAATTTTATCTCTAATTCACAAATTATTATATTCATCTTTATAATGATGGTATTAAATGTATATATACTGATGAGTCATTTATATAATATTAAAATTATATTATTCATTCAAATAGATATTTTTTAAATATAAGGGAAACATATAAGCATATTCTAAATATATTGTTGAATGATTATTATAAAAAAATTGATATGTTAAGAATCTATCGGATACTGGGACATGTCTTTTTTTAGAATTATTTATTATAAGCATGGATTATCTTTATTAAAACATCAACATCAATGGGGTATACATTTAGATGATCCTATTGTGACAAATTCTATTAATTTCTACTAAGGATTAAAAATAATTACATAAAAAAATATTATATCATTGAAGATAGGGGATTGGACATAAATATTATGGTTTGAGACTCTGGATGCACATCAGTTAGCAAATGAATATTTTCCTCCACAGATTTTTCATGGATTTTTAGTTCTAGAGACTCCAACTATATAATAATTTATAAACAATGAGGTTTTTTTTGTTCACAATTATTGGGAGTACGTGAATTATTACACGAGAATAAATAATCCTTCATTAAATTAGTAAATTGTAATATCATAATGTTTAATATAATTTATAAATTAACGTAATCGAATCCATGTATAGATATCCAAGGATTCCATAATTTTAAATTTTATATGACTTATACTTATCGTGAGTAATGAAGAGAAAGTGGATATGGATTGTAGAAGATGATATAAATAAGGAATGATTTATTGTTGAAATTATTGGTCATTAGGAAAACTTTTACAATAATAATAATGAATAAAATCTTTTTAAAATGATTCATTCTCAAAAAATATTTATATGATAATCATATTTGGATATTTATTATAATGGTTACCTAACATATAAGGAATATTTTGGTATATGCATATATGACATGTCCAAAGGAGGACCTATTTATATATATGTCATAACTAAAAGGGTGGGTTAAATCAATAAATTACAACTAGGTAAAATGATTAAATAAATAATTTTATGAATAAGTCATGCATATTGATCCAAAATATTTGTTTTGAAATTAACGAGTGACATGGGTCCCTAACTGGTTATTTGGGGTGCAAGAAGTTTTCATGATAAATGTGTTGATAATATATGAAAATAATTTTTCTATCCATAAAATTTTGATAAGACTAATGATTGTAATTTCTCCAAGTCATAAAAAATATAGAAATATTGTTATATTGAACAGGATCTAAAAAATTGATATATGAGTTTCATAAATGAAGTAATAGAAATGAAATGAACATAGATTTGACTAATAAAAATTGAATTAATTGATGATCAAATTTTTTTTGGAGTATTATATTTCTCTTGGAACATGCATGTGAATAGGAAAATATTATATTGAATAAAATAATTTCATAATCTTGACTATTAGGAATTTATCTCATGGTCTATGATATGTCTTAATACTTGATATCATTAAAGAAAAAATCATAATTACTAAATGTTAAATAGATCTAACATTATTTCATATACTTTTAAATAGAACTATCTGAATGTAAATGAAATTTATGCACTGTATAGATTCCTAGTTTTTGTATTAGTGTAAATACTATTTGACAATGGAATGAGGCACTTATGTTAAATTAGTGTTATTTGATATTGTATCATTGTTATGTCTATAATAATATTCTTTAAAATTTTATTACAGTCAGGTCATTACAAAAATACAATATGTGAGTGTATAATGGATTCTGATGTAGCATAAGAAGATGTTTACCAATATAATTTTCCAATTTTAGGGAAAACAAAAGGAAATATATATATCATTTTATTATAATTTTTATGATACATTCAGTCTGGATGTTATGATATTTACTAGGGACGAAAATGTGGATTCTCTATTATGTCACAAATTGGGGGATTTTATCAATATAGTTTCTTTTCAGTAAATAGATGGAACACACATATAGTTGTCTTAAACAATCATAGTCAAATAAATATGGTACACCTAGAAACTATATATATATACATTTCATGGGAACAATTTAAATTTGAAGATGAAATAATAATTATTAGTTAACTATATTGAAAATTGGAGTTTTTAGGAGTTGGTTCCCAATAAAAAAAAATTATTTTTGAATTAATATATATTGAAATAATTGAATAATGATTTAAATATATTATCATATATTGATTTTACATGTGCATGAAATTAATGTGATAATGTTTTAGATTATCTAGAAAAATTGATAAGCTCTTAGTTGTGCCCCACATTGATGAGAACCTTAATGTGATATTATGATATTCATAAATATTATTCTATGGTTAGATAATTCCCAATGAAATGTTACATAGTTTGATGAATGTAATGTGTGAGTACTTGTATGAATATATTTTTTTTCATCCAATGAATTTACCACATGGAAATATTCAAGATGAGAGATTATTATACCATACTCACTAGCAAAGATTCTATATGTTTTGGTGTCATTTGATATTATTATAAGAAACTGTGTGCATAGGTTCATAGAATTTTAAATTATAATTTATGCATTTAACTACTCACACACACTGATTCACTAACAAAAAACCTCACAATAAATATTTATTAGAATTTTGGTATGTTTTTTGTGTCATTGATGCCATGTTATTATTGTATATGTAATTGAATGAAATTTCCCTACAATATTTATATAATCTTATTTTTTATCCAATTGATTGGGATGAAATCAACTAATAAAATTCCATGGAAATGGTGAAATGAGATGTTTATTTTATAAATAAAAATAATGATGTATCAAGAATATCATTTGGTGACACAAATGTAAAACCTTCATAATTTGAATTGTGAAAAAGGGATTATATTACATTGTGAGAGTTGAAATGTGGTTTTTGAAATTAAACTATTAATTTTTGTTAGTTTTATTAACCTATTTATAAATATTATTCCATGAATTTAGGAATGAATGCCTATATCCAATGAGAATGAATCATAGAAAGTCACTCAATATGGGTCTTCATTTCTCTAGATAAAATTCCACATGAATTTAATAACTCCAATAAATATTATTCTAAGTCCAGTAAATCATTTTCATCATTTTTTCATTATTGATAATATTAAAATGTAGTATATAAAAAATTTCTATTATTAATATATAAAGTTGATTAGTTGTTTATATAATTAATATTTATTCGTTTGACTAATAATAAAATATTTATTTTGGAGAAAATATTTATTGGGTTAGTGAACAAATTTTAAAAAGCATAAATAGTTCATGACCGTGTCCATTGATAAATATTATTTTATCAGAGGGTTATATAATAATTTTTATTGTGAATGTTAGAGTGTAATCCATAAAATTTTATTTTTATTATGTATAATGGGGTTTAATAAATAATAAAATTTTATTTTTGGGATTCTTCACAGTTAAATAATATTTTAAACTAAAACCAGGATATATAAAAAAGGGTTACATATACTGTGTAGGGATAAATTTTAATTGAGAAAATATAATAATAATGCTCAATATAATGGCTAATATATCTATATATTTTTATTCCCTCATATTTTAGTATCTGTAAAGGGATGAACTACATAAATCTCTAATGATCTTGGAGAAATCAACACAGACAACACAAGATAATTGATTCTCCACACTAACACTTTGAAATCAATTAGCATTTCTTGGAGACTAATAAAGCGCATGTGGGTCACTTGTTGATGGATTTTAAAAATATAACCTTTTTTAAAAATTATGGTTATCCAAAATGGTATTCATAAGATCACAAATTTAATCGAATAAATGCTCAAAAAACTAGATATTCATTTCATTAAATCTTAAGTAAATTGTTAAAAAAATTAAAATGAATGATACCCTCTTAGGTTTCAGAAAACCTTATATTATTTTATAGTATAATTTAAAAATAATAATTGTTTCTTCTACTACACTCACAATAGTCATAGAAATATTATAGGATCAAATGTTTGAAGCCTTAAGTGATGGGTTGGTCAATTCCCCGAACCTGCCACTAATCCACTAATTAACCCTTCCATCCCAATGATGTGACATGTCTAAATATGAAATAGCTTGTGTGTAAAGTGATCCTTTCACACTCAGTATACTATTGAATATGATGAAAATACTGGTAGAAAATTTCCATCCATGAATAAAATACCATGTAGACCAGCAACATGACATGGGTTTCAGGACCACATGACTCACATGAATAAGGTAGCCTAAGGTGTGGGCCCATGTTGAAATACATAATCCGAATAAAAATTAATGAAAACAATATAAAAATAATATGATAAAAAAAAATATAAAAAAATAAAATCAATTTCCCATAATTATTAATAAATTTAATTTAAATGGATGAATAAAAGTCATTGTAAATTTAATATGAAAACCCTATTTCAAAGTTTGTTGTCATTCGAAACTAACCCCCCCCCCCCACAAGGGCCAGATAATACTACCTGATTCTAGAGAACCCACCATAACTCAAGAAAAATATTGGATTTCTAGAAATAAATTCATTTGTTAATAATACTGAAAAAGACTACATTAGTCATAAATATTAAATATTAAATTAAAAATATTCCACTACTAAACATAAATTGTAAACTTTTCAACATATAGTGACTTTCATACTGTTGATTAATTTTTTGTTGATTAATATTCCTAGGAAGTGATTTATAGATCTGTTTTATAATGTTCCAAGATAATATGAGAACATTTTCTCAATAATAATTGTTTCCTATGTTTTTTAAATAAGGTGTCAATTTTAAACAAAAACATTCACTTGAAGTCATAACAAGAACATTTTCTGTCAGATAATTCATTATTAATTCTTAAACATCAATTTTTTTTTGTAAAATCTTTATATTGAAATAAAAAAATATATGAAAATATCATTTTTTTAGTATGTGCATGTTTTTTGTTATAAAACATTATTTTTAGATAAAAACACACATTGAGGCATACTAGGGACAAAAAGTGTCGAAGATTTGTGTGGTTTATTCATTAATGTCAAAGACAAGATATGATGATCATTTTCCATAAGTATTATGAAATTATAACTGTTTTTTCTAGGTTTTGTGTGTGTGATGCATGACTTAAGAGAAAATATATTTTTAAAATGAAAACATACACTATGACTTGTTCTGGTCACACCAAGTATCATATTTATGTTAGGAATCTTAATACACATTATAAAATACCTATATATTATTTTCCTAAAATATAAAAAAATACATGTGTGTTTTATTAGTTTTTAGTGGCTGACATGAATTTAAAATTAAAATGTCATTTTAAAACTAATAAGAATCATTCTTAGTCACATTGGACAGAACATATATTATGCTTAGGTAAGTATGATTCTAAAACATCACAAATGACATTGGAATATTTTTACAAATGTGTTGAAGTAATATGTGTATATTTAAAATGATTAAAGTATGCCACAAATATTTTAATCAAATATTTCATTTTAAAATTTATAACAAGTAATTTGAGTCATACATTGCAATGTGTGTATTATATTATAGAAATACCTATTTCTGTACATCAAAAATAAATTATATAATATAACAAAAAAGTATCAACTTAATATTAAAATGATTTCTCAATTTTGAGTATTTGATTTTTGTTTGGATATAAAATCTGAATTTCAAATAAAAACAGATAGTTAAATTAATTCTGGTCCCATCATGTATAGAATTAATATAAGGTTAATACCTACATAGAAAAATAATATTACAAATAATTATACAATATTTCCAGGGAATTATGTGTGTGTTTCAATATTTTTTGGGGTAAAATTAATTTTTAACTAAAAGGTCATCATTAAACTAACAACATGCACTTTATTTTGTTTTGATCACACCATGTATCAAATTCATTTTTATCTAACACAGACATGTTTTAAATTAATAATGGATTGATGTCTGAGTTCTTTAATAAAATAAGAGTTCAATTTCAAATTTTTCACTATGTGACTCAATTTTTTTTCTATATTTTCTTTTTTAAAACTAAACCCAAATGTTAAGAGTCTTACATGTTACACAATGTTTCATATAGAGGTTTTCTAATTAAAATAGAAATAATGACTTATTTATCTTCTTTCAATAATATCCATCTAATAATATTTCATTATAATGTTTTTTGGGTATGACATTCTTCATTATAACTAAAATTTAATTTTTTATTAAAAACACACAATTCAAGAAATACTGGTCACATTGTGTGAAAAATTGAATAGTGGTTATTTGCTAAACATTAAATATAAAATATGTATTTTAGTAATAATGTTTCAAAAAATTGGGATTTTTTCACGGTTTTGAGTATATCATTAGTAATTTATTTTAAATAAAATATAATTTTAAATTGAAAATGTGATACGTGTGTCATACTAATCATACCGTTTGACTAATTAACGACTAGTATATTCTTATATAAAAAAGGAATAATTCTTCATTTTACTATGAAAATAAGACAATCTAGGCATAGTATCTTGGTTTTTAGTGACATATATTCATTTTCAACTAAAATATCATATTTATATTGTAATCAAACAAATTTAGTATTATTGGTCACACCATATGTTTTATTATCATTTGTTTGAATCCTATATGCCACAAATCACTTACAAATAATTTTTTAATGTATCATAGAAATATGAGTGTGTTTTATTAGGCTTGATAGATTCACACATCATCAAATATTAATATCATTTTCAAACTAAAAATTCAAATTTCGAGTCATACATCTTATAGGGTTTATGATATTGAGTTATTTAATAATATTACATCAAAAAACATATAGAAATTTTTATGAAATTATAAAAATAGTATGAACGTGTATTCGTTGTTTTGGGTTTATAACATGTCTTCTTAACTAAAATTTCATTTTTAAATGAAAAAACACACATTGAGTCATACAAGTCACGTCATGTGTTGAATTAAAATGAGGGTGATTCTTACACATAAAATTGACTTTTTGATTATTTTCTTAATTTATTAAACTTACATAAATTTTTTTTCCATATTACCTATGTATTTTTATCTAAAATTCTATTTTAAACCAAATACACACAATCTACGTTATATAATTCATACTGCAAGTTTTATTAATTTGATCCATGTTCTTACATGTAAGAAATGAAATTTGGTTCATTTTCATAAATTATCAATAAAATCAATGTGTGTTTTCATGGAATTATGTAAAAGACACCTCTTGGAAATTAAATATATATTTTAATATTAATCACTCATTTCATGTCTGACAATTCACAACATAAATTATATTGAGGATTTAATGATCCATAAAAATAATAAAATGATATAAAGATTATTGTCATATTGTTTCATAAAATATGAACGTGTCTTATGATTTTGAGTATATCTCAAGAATATTTATCTAAAATGATCATTTTAACAAAAAACATGAATATTATGTATTTTTAGAATTTAAATATAAATTTATAAACATAAATTAATCAAATATAAAAATCACTCTATAAACCGAAAATATAGTACATGAGGGCAACATCCTTAGGGAATTGATTGTAGATAATTTTTTTTATCTAAGCATTTTATGCTCTTAATAGATAAAATAATAATTTATGAATAATATATATTGAAAAAAAATATATTTATTATATCTACAAAATAATTCCAATAAATACTAGTTAAAATTCAATGAAAAATAGTAATAAAATTCTATAAAATTAGTGGAAAATAAAATAAAAACGTATAAGCAAGTCACATTTTTATAAATCTTAAATACATTCTAAGCTTATAAATTCATCTGATTCATTTCTGAAAAATATATATTTTTTTAATATGTAGATTATCAATAGTATTATAGATTCTAGAAAAACAAAAATAAACAAATTATTAATAATATTATTAAATGAAATATGTAATTACAATTATTAATAACTCTTTATCAATGCTAGTTTGTTGATGAAGTACAATATAATTAATATATCACCAGATATAAAAACAACAATCTTTTTCATTGGTGTGTTTCAAACACTATAGAGATAATGAGAAAAAATATTGTTTTATATGGTTTGTCACTGAAACCATGTTATCTATAACCTAAAATTTTTAATGATTTTGATTTTGATAGGCTTTTTATACTCATGGATTCGCTTTATTTCATGACATTGGTTATATTTAAATACCTATCTATCCTAATAAAATATTTCATTTAGTGTATTATAAATTGATAAGCATCATCCTCTATAGTCTATATTTTTTATCCATGGATTCCATCCAAAAAATAATTGTATGGTGTGTCCAATTTTATTTTAATGGGGAAACAATGCCATAAAAAGTAAAAAAATGAATAAAAAAGTATGTTTTATTAATAAAACATACATTTTTACTTTTTTATTGTTGGTATCCATAATATTATGTCACATATAAGTTTTTTTCCAGTCATTATATGTATGTTTTTCATCATTACCTAATATTAATCACCATCTAATAACATTTTTTGTATATGTTATTTTAAGAATAGTGAATCCAATTTCTTCACAATGTTTTAGCTACAAAAATAATGAATTTTATTCAACAATGATTTACATAGTAGATGAACTATTAGAAAAAATATTATAAAAACACACATCATGTATACATTTACAACTAAGACTTGTATCTATCTATGCGTAAGAATTTCATCTTAATTATCAAGTCCAAGAAATTATATAATAGTATTTCTATATATTTTTTATTCAAAATCAGTTATGTTTATATCAATATCTTTGAACAATATATCTATATGAATATGTAATATTACTAATTTGTGTGCTGATCTAGTTGGGTGATATAAAATTCTGAAGGATTTTTAATCAATTGGTTGATCCTTTATATTGTTTTTATTATACATACCATTTATCCATATTTTTCTAAATTTTTAATAAAATTTATATTTGTATGCCTTTGTTACTTAATTACTAATAGATTTTCATATTAAATAAATTTTAAATCAATACATACATTTTGGTGTGTATTTTTTATGAGATCAAATGAATATGATATAGAAGTTATAATTTAAATTTCAACTATGTGAACATCCATATCATCTAGGATTAAAGGTAGAATGTGCTTTAGTTAATGATCCACTTAAATCTCCACTCTCAAAAATCATTATTAATGTAATTTTTTTAGTATAATATCACTTTTGATATTGTACATCATACCCATAACAATAAAGAGATGTGTGGGTGTGGATAAATTTTAATCATAATTACCTAAACCCTATATAATATTATTATAAGATAGGATTAAATGTATTCTTGATACATAATTTGAAAAAATAGTTATGAAATAATTTATTGCCTTTTGTAAGGAATACCTTTAAATAGAAAAGATCATCATAAATATGGAGGGGTATTCCTGTAGTGGTTTTTGATGTTTTTTATTTATTTATTAATACAACCCCTTAAAATATTGGAACAAATGATGAATCAAAAATGTGTTTTTATTATATTTAATTTATTTATTTATTACTCTATTAAATTTTCTTATCTCCATCCCCTTTTCCTTTTTTTTTCTGAAAAAATGTTCATTGTGACAGTCCATAACATGCACCATTGAAGCATCCATATATTCCTAGAATTTACAAGGTTACTAAAATTATTCATTCATCATGTACATTATATTAGTATTAATGTAACTAAAATACCTAAAATATATTAGAAAATATGTAATCATTTATATGTAAAAATGTTTTAAAAATATATTTTTTATTATATCATAATTACATATTATTCATTTTTTTCTATTGTGTTTTAATCTGATAGTATTTTATATATACTTAAATTATTCTCCATCCATATAATATGAAATGGGAAATAAGTGGTTTTTTATTTTTATTTAATAGTATTCATTTATGTATTAGAATTTTTATTCATGTCACTAAAAAATATTACTATATATTTAGTAAACCTAACTTTTTTGAAGTTAAGTATACCTCGAAATTTTTTGCAGTAGGTGTACATTGGTTTTGATGAAGAAAACCTATTCTGAACACTAATTTCGTGTTTCAAAAATAAAAAATTGACAATGAATGTAATAGATAAAAGTTTTATCATGTAATGTCCTTCCAGTCACAATATAATAGAAAATATTCCTACTCATGATAATAATTGTTTGAAATCCTATGTGATCGATTATAGTGTCCATTAATTAAAATTTCATTTGTGGTCATCTAGTATCATTGTACACTATAAGGGATAATAAATTGTAAATAAATGATTCAGTATTTCATTTTATAGTAAAATAAAGAAATTATATCATAATTTTACCAATGTTCCATCTCAAATAAATTCCTCAACTAGGATAAAAACATTTTTATAGATGTATACAACAACTGTAATCTATGTTCATGTGGTGACCCCAATGTAAATAATAAAAATAGACATCTTTGGTGTTTACTAGATTGTTTCATGAATTCTAACCAAACATGAATTTTTTGTCTATTCTACTCAACCTTATAATATTTTGTACAATCATGATATGATTATAATATCTCATTAATTTTCTGGTACTTCACTCTTTCATTTTTTCCTTAAACCCGTTTTATTTGTATTTTACATGTCATTGTACATTATTGGTTGAGTATAATTAAAATACATATGCTCATTGTATTAGTAAGTGACATAATGAATAGGGATGTATGTTTCTTTGGAATTATTTGGGTCATGATATAAAATTTTTATATTTGATTAATTGAATTTTCAATGAGTTTGGATGGTTTCCTTGCTAGTTTGAGGACTTTTTTGGAAGTTGACCTAATATCTATTTGTAATTAATTTACAATCCATGTAAATTTTTTTGGTGACATGTAACTACGTCCAGTACGATACCCTGAAAAGGTTAATGTTCATGAACTATTTAATAGTGTGAATAGGTTACACACTATGAATATATGTTACAAGATTTGTAATCTTATTTTATTGTAATAATCACCCAATGTTATTTAAATATCAAAATACCCCATAATTAAGAATTACATGCCATGTAATATACTTATAGACCAATTTGGTTGTAGACATGGTGGTTTTAGGAGGTATAAAACCTCTTATTTTTATATTAATATAGTGACTCCCTATCATCTCTCGAATAATATGGTGTTCCATGAGGTTCTAGATCCCCTTCCACCAGTATAAAAAAATCTATAACATATTTGAACCATGTTGAGTGGTTTCACTTATTATTAACACTCTCTTATGTTTATCACTACTGTAAGGTGCAAATAGTGGACCATATTTGATAAGATTTTCATCTTTTTGTTTCATGATCATGGTGTCCTCATATTATCTTTATGGACTCTGTTCAGGTGAGAAATTTGGATTGAAAGAGTTACTTAATTACCAGATAATGATTGGGTTTGAAAACATGACACTATGGTGTAATTAATTGTCATGTAACTTTAATATGATGATTTTTCTGATGTAATATGTTATTAAATTAATTAATTTAACATATAATACTTAATCATAAATAGAAATATTTCATTGTTTATTTTTAGATTCCATGTGGATACAAGATGTCTCGTTGCTACTTATTATGTGAGGGTACCATTATATAATATATTGGAAAATGGATTTATGTGTGTTTTAATATATAAAAGAATGAATAATTGGAAGAAAAATGGTAATTTTTTATAATCAACCATTGATGATTGTTATTTGATATTGTAATATCCTTTTTGTTATAAATTATTATTATGATCTTTCAATACATATACACTACAACATAAATTTCCTTTAGAGGCGGTCTTTTAAAAGTGGTTTTATAAGCCGAAGCTAACCCTTTTGTAAAAAGGGTTTAACACCTGTTTATTATAAACCACCATTATGCCCCATCATTTTTTTCCAGCCACAACACACCCCCTACCCTGACACCGCTTATCCCTAAGACCCCCTATCAATCCTTGAAACCTTGCTCTGCTGATCGTCCATCCACACCACTTCCCCCAAACACCCAACCCTGAACCCCCTTCTCCCTCCGACCCCTGCGACCCCATCTTCTTTCCCCAACGCCCACAAGACCCGAACCCTAGCACGACTCCCTGCCACTGGTGAATTTAATATAGTTCATTGTTTCCATTTCATTGAATATTAATTAAGTGATTTATGTGTTCATGGATTTATAAATTAATTTATAATCCAGATAATGTGGGTGTGTTTTATTGAGATTTGGTTTATAATGGTTTTATATGACATAACATGGTTTTCAAGTGGCTTAATTGTTTTAACATTAGATTTAAGTGAAATTATTATGTAAAATTTTATTTTATAAATTAGATATGTTTGATAAAATTAAATGAAAGGTTTTATATAATAAAAACACATGGTCATTCAGTTTTATGGGAAATTGGTTTTTTAATGTAGGTAACACCTTGGGGGTAAAATGGTTTCCATGTTTCAAAGGGACTTGTTGTTTTATGAAATGAGATTGTGATTCTTTTGGGTTATGTTAGTTATGTTTTGAAAATGATTATTAATTCCCTTATATTGGAGTTTGGATTCCAAAAACTTGTAAAAAGTGATTTACAAATGTATATATTATATGTGATAATTGAATGTCAGGGATAACAAATATCGATGCGATATTTCAATTGAACGGTAAATTGATCCCTTGTTGATCACATTTTAATTTATTTATGATGTCATGTGTATCCATGTCATTGTTGTTTGTGATGTGATTCATTATTTTCCTACGGCGGGGGCTCATTAAAAGCTAAATATGGGATATAGGAAGGATTTCATTATTTTTCTACCCTTTGACTATTATTATATTCATTATATGACATTCACATTAAATGTGTATCACCTACATTAGTTATTTTATAGGAAACCCTAGGATAATATGCGGGAAGTCATGTGATGTTTCTAGGCACATTGAGATTTCACACTTTCTATTTAGCACTAGTTGTACATAATACAGAGCTAGTGGGGTGTCGCATATGAGATTGCGTTTAGAGTAATTTGTTTGATGATGTCTGACCATTAACATGATGGAATTAGGTCCACCTTATCCTGTATTACAATTGTCTCATTAGTTGTTAATGTGTTTCATCATGATATTTATCATGTTTTATGCCTTTAATTATTTATTATCTTGTGTATTGATTTTTAACTTGGATGGAATTTCATTGAAGCATTGATCCTCCGATGATTTAGTACTGATATTGATTAGTGTTGTTCGAGATGTTTTTTGGCATAATTTATAACTTTCTATATGGAATTTTTCATTATATTTATCCTTTTTTCGTTACAAACATTGAGTTTGTTGTGATAATGCTTTCAAGTGAGGGGAATTTTTTTATATTTTGAAGCCATTATTAGAAATTCCATTGATATGTTTTTAAACATTGTAATGGTTTTTTTAGTAGAAGGGGTGATGTTTTAAGTATAAATGAATGAGTTTTGACATGGAATTATTTCAAGAAAAATATCATTATACCATGTTTTATAAATGATGGTCATTGATAAGGTGCATGTTTTAGATTTTATTTATTTATATATCATGTTAATGGAAAAACCTATTTTTCAATATTATTCTCAAACTTGAAAAAATAGTTCCTCTTATAAAAGGAATAAAAAGAAATGACTAACAATGAATATAATTAATAACATTTCATGAAGGTCAGTTCAGTATATTATCATGAATAGTAGAAGATAATACTTCTAATTCCACTAACTGCTATATTAGATTGATCAAAATGAAAATATCACAATGCTCTGTAAGTTGAATTCAAATAAAATTCTACAACATAACTCTTAACTTTTTTACTAATTCTGAACATTCTCAAATATATCTAAAAATACTCACTATCTTCTTAGAATGTATATTGGCAATGAAAATACTCATTATCATCTTGTTTATTCAAGTGATTTTTAAATCACATGTGTATAAGAATACCCATGCATGAACATATTTAGATATTTTTTCAACTATTATATATGAATCACTTTCCCTATTTAGTAGTAACAATCAGTTTTATTTTTTTAAATTATGTGTAGGAAGATTTTGTTATACATGGATAAAATATGGACCACATTACCAAGGAAAACACCTCAGTATGTTATGTTTTTGAAAGAGTTTTTAGACTATTCAATTACTAATCGATTCATTGAAGGGATAATATGATTTCCATGTCCTATATGTACATTTAGTTGATGGTTGAAGAGAGATGTTGTTTATGATCATTTAATACTAAAGAAAATCCCTGATCAATATTTGTGTTGGATTTGGCATGAAGAATCAAACATTAAATAATGGTTGATCGTTGATGTTAATCCATAGAATGAGCTCCCAACATCATCAACAATGGAAAATTAAATGAAAAACCTCATTAATGAAGCATTCGTCACTCCAAGACACCACTATCAACATCAAAAAATAACAGAACAACTAGATAAGGGTGCTACAAATTGCAACGTAACAACTGATGTTTTTTCATCTGTAACACAACCATGTCAATACTGTAACATATCATTGGATCCAACTCTTGATTTTTTAAGTAAAATATAAGAGAAAAAATCACTGAGAAAAATATGTTTCAAGATTTAATTAATGATGGAAATCAAGAGTGGTTAGTGAATGATTGAAATATTTAAATCTTTATTTCCTGCTGAAGTTTTACCATATTAAATGTCTAGGTGGAATTAAAAATAAGGAAATACAAATGATATTGTAATTTTTGCATGATGTGTTTCCTGTAGAAAAAATCCTGAGTCTTTTTATGATATGAAAAAAGTTATTAACATACTTATTCTAAATTATATAAAAATACATGCTTGTCCCATTGATTGTATAATATTTGTGCGAGAGGATTCGAGTAGATAGAATTTAAAAAAATTGTTCATCATCTAGATGGCATTCAATGGGTGATGTTGGATGTCTGAATGAATATACTATCATGAAGAAGTAGAAGGTGAACACACCAACAAAGGTTTTGAGTTACTTTCTTTTAACGCCTCGATTTCATTGATTCTTCATGTTAGTGAAAACCATCAAACACATGAAGTAGAATTCTATATATTATAACAATGATGGGGTATATGAGACATTAATGAGATTCACAATCATGGATGAAATTTGATTCATTACATCCATATTTATCAGCTGATCCTATGAATGTTCAGTTGGGATTGGCTGCCGATGGATTCAACCCATTTGGGACATTGAGTACCAGTTATAGCATTTGGCTAGTTGTTTTGATCACTTACAATCTGCCTCCATGAATGTGTATGGACAAGTATCTTTTATAATTTCTATGATTATTCCTAGAATAAAATGCCTAGAAATGATATTTTTGTATACTTACAGCCTTTTATTGATGAATTACATGAGTTATGGAGAAACAATGTTGAGAAATTTTATGCTTCTTCTAAAACAACGTTCAAATTCATGCTGCTTTAATGTGGACCATTAGTGTCTTCAATAGGATTTGGGAATATATCTGGTTGGAACACTTACAATGGGTTATCATATCTTATTTTAAAATTTTAGTTATCCCCAATGGATACCTCACAATAATAAAATGGTTCTTCTTGTTCCATCCATTATTCCTCGATGCATCTCATAGATTTCAGTTAAACAGATAATAATTTAACTATTTCATTGATTATAGACAACCTCCAATGTTTTTAACTAGTTATAAAATATTGACACAACATGTATGTGTTGAATCATAATTTTGGATGGTTTTTCATTTGAATGATAGCGGGAAATTGGTTTGAAGTGCATCATCAAGTGAAATCAGAATGAAAAAATGGAAGAAAATAAAATCTTCAATCATCCTTATTGGGAATATAATTTCATGCATTATAATATTTATTTGATGCATATTAGGAATAATTTTTATGTCAATTTGATTTTCACATTGATTAATTAGCATGGAATGTCGAAAGATCAGCTCATTGCTCACAATGACTGACAAGTAATTAACATAAAATGTGATCTCTATCCATATAAGGATGAAAAGTATGCTCCGGAAATTTTTGAAATAAAAAATAGGGATAAGGATACATTCCTTCGATTATTAAATAATGTGATGCTATCTTATGGGTATTCATGTTACTACCAAATGCATTGCCTACATTATAAAATGAAAAATTAACTGTTGTTGTACTCCAATTCTGCACATTTTTCAGAAAAATATGTGAGAAATATCTACGACCATTTTAACTAGACAACCTCTAGGAGTGGTTTGTATTGACCATTTGTGGAATAGATAAGATCTTTCTTTCATCGTTTTTTACTGTCAGGAGGCATTTAAATTAGAATTTGGATGAGAAAGCTAAATTTGGAGGACCCCTTCATTATCGATAGAAGTATCCAATTGAGAGGTACATTATTTATATGCTTTCAGTTAGGTAAACAATTTTTTGTTCTTAATTAAATTCATAATTATATTTATTTTATTTAACAGATATCTTTGGAATTTGAAATCCAACGTGAGAAATAATGCTCAACCAAAAGGCTCTATTGCTAAAGCCTACTTGGTTGAGTAGTGTCTTACCATTTTTTCTAGATACATGGATGTTATTGAGACAAGATTTAATCGAGTTGGACATGTTGATGACATATCGACTCAATCTCAAATACATCAGAAATAAAATTATTTCCTTCTATTGGCTGATCAGTTGGGATGACCTCAAATATGACATTGATAAAATTATAATTAATACATGCACACAGATATGTGCTACTGAATTGGGAAAATTCGGATCCATATATTTTTGATTTGAGGATACAAACAAAGAATGTAATGATTGGAAGAACATGAAATGAGAAATATATAACGCAATATGTTAATAAAGAGCTTGTATAATGGTTTTCAAAACATGTAAGTTCTTAAATATTGAAATTAATATAAATATTCATTCGACATAGATATTTTGACATCTACTTAAGTATATTTCTTTTTTCAAATCCTGAATAATTATACTGGATCCGGGTTGTCAGATGTTTTGATGTTTCTTGCTCAAGGTCCTCTAAAATAATTTAGAAAGTTCGACACTTAAAACATGAATAGATTTAGATTTCATACAGTCGATTGAGAAAGGGGTTTAAAAACATATAATAGTGGTATATCTACATTTTATAAGGTGGGATACTATCGAATACTTACTTTTATTATATAATTAAACTACAATGGGAATTTTTTAGTTGATTTACTCAATTGAAATTGGGTCGATATAATCAGAGGTGTTAAAAGAGATTCTTTGTAATTTATTTCTGTGAACTTATATCGTTTAATGGATACTAGAGATCATGAAAATCCTGATCTATATTTCTTATCATCACAAGAAAAAATGTTATATTATGTGAATGATGTTTTGGATAAAGGTTGTAGTGTAGTTTCTCACATAATACAAAGAGATTTGTATGATATGGGTGATGGAGTAGAAGATTTGACCTCTGAAAATGAATCTCAACAACAAAAAGGATCCGAAATAGTTTACCATCTTGATATTGAAAATATTTTTATAGAATTGATTAATGAGTAGGATGAAGTAATGGAGTAGGAAACTGATGTGATTAATGTGGAAAATGATTGTATGTATAGTTATTTATTGTAACACCCCGACCCCAGTTACCCAGAGTTGGTGCATTATTTTAATACAATGGCATGATTACTAGGAATCATGTCTTGAAGGACCAAACGGTTTATCAGGTATATAAGATAGATTACATGAACGAATGTAACATTACACTATATAACATACACAACATCATAAATAATCCTTTATGAATGCCATTATTCCCTTGGCTTAACCCTGCATATCAATCCCAATACACATCTTGGAATCCTGGGAAAAATAAAACATATAAAGTGGTGAGCTCAAATGCTCACTAACTGTAATAAATACATCATAAAATTTCATAAATAAGCATAAACATTCAAGACAATGTATAAAACTGAAACAAAAGCCATTTCAACATAAACATAATCATAATATGCCATATATAAAACAAAATAATTCCATTTACATACTCACATGGATATCTGTATAGTCTAATGATCACATGCAATATCAATATCCACATTCATAATGATGGAATGCATAATTCCAGACTATCATAACCACATATTCAAGGCCTTGTGCCATGACTAAAAATATGATTTTTGTCAAGGCCTTGTGCCAAGACAATATTTTGTCTCATGAGACATACCGATGCATTGAAGAGCTATAGCCAGCTCCACCTGTCACTTACTATGTACAATGCATTCCTCATATGAACAAGTTTTAACATAACATAAACCTTCGTATTAAAACTAGCATATGAAATGTCAATACGTTCTCCATAAACCTTGTATGGTATAAAAAAGACACATCCACAGTCAAACATATCATAAAACATTCAATACAATAAGTATGTTTCGTATCATAATAAATCAACTTCAAATAAGCTTAAAACCAATCAAAGGATGTTGACAAAGATGAAAACGACTTGTAAAATTCATCCAGAGAAATATCCATTTTTCTTGAAAACATTTAAAAGTCACACAATTTAGAAAAGAATACATTTAAAGGCATTTCTTCAAATCAAAGGGTCCCATACCACTTTGAATCTTTTTAATGGAATTACCATTTTAAAAACATTCATGTCCATATAAATAAATCCTTAAAACCCATTTTGAAGACATGGACATCAATAAGAAAGATTTATAAGAATAAATATTTTAAAAATATGAAATAATGTTTTAGTAAAAATATGTCCCTCAAAATAATACCATTGAAAAATCTGTCATAAAACATGGAAATGGATAAAAAATATATCCCAATAGATACTTATTATAAACAACCTCAGATAATAAATAGATTGTGAAATTAACCTTTATCAATTTGGCATCTAACGAAGCACAAACCCCATAAAAGAGGTATTATAAAATTAATATGTAAATACACGTAAATTAAAGTGTATTACACAATGAATACAATTATAGGCAGTATATACACCACAAAAAAGGTAATAGTGGTAATATGACATGAATCTCACGGGAATAAGGAGTGAGATGAAAACCCCTTATGTTGCACTTTCCTTTAGTTGAGGGTACGTTTTAAATCCTATATGAAAACCATAGTATGTTATTAAATTATTATAGAACCATACTAATAATTAATATATCATAAATTATTGATTTATGACTTTTTACTACCCAGTTAATAATAATTTCCCTTTTAAATTAACATTTCAGGTAATAATCGCTTTTTTATCGTATGTGTTTTAACTTGTTACTCTTAATTGTATCAATTAGATCATGATTTAAATACATCAAGAATATAAAACATGATTTTTATATCATATATATTTAGAATAAAATTATGTATAATAGATATATATGTGAAATGTAAAACACCGTTTATTGAGACGGTAGTCCATACGTACGCATAAACGCTATTTCTGTTTTCATAAAGTATTGAACAGAACTAAGTGAATAAAATATTTTAAGTATATATATATATATATATCTCAAGGAGAATTATTATGTCATATATTACAAACATATTATTAATATATTTTTTCATAATCGTCGATTAATGGTGATTGTGGAAATGAATCTCATCGCGTCGAGGAGAGGGTAATCTGTACGTACGCACGAGCGACAATATCATTTCCTTAAAGGTGTAGAATTGGATGGTATATAAATTTTAAATAGACATTATTATATTATTTTTATTATTTATATACATATTAATCATCATTATATCAATCCAAATAACATAGTATTGAGTAACAAATTACACCACGACATGGAGAGGGTAAGCCATATGTACGCACGTTTGGTGACATTATCATTCATAAGATAGATAGAATAAGGAATATAGTTGTGAAATATTTATAATAACATCATGGTATATAAATGATACTGTAGTTTTTTTAGAATGTAAATAACAAATAAATAATAAGTGGAAGAATAAAGGAACATGAAAGAGGGTGGTGAAAACGTTACCTTTTCTTCTGGTTCTTCATTTTGATTTGATCGAAAGGGATATTAGGATGGCTTTAGGATCAAACAAATGCCTCTAGGATGATGTGATAGGATTTGGGAGAATATTTGGATAGGGTTTGGCCGATCCAAAAGGCTATGATGGTGTGAATTAGAGGGAAGGGGAAGTGCCCTTTTATAAGAGGGATGAGGGGCACCTTAGGAAAAGTTAGAAATAATATTTTATAATAAAATAAATTTCGTTTTAAAATATCTCCAAATTGGATTATATAAAGTTTAATTAAGCGATAGGTCAAAAACCATTCAACCATTAGGTTTTAGACACGTTTGGTTAACTATATTAACATTATCTTTTTGATTTAACTCTTAGTTAAATAGTTTGACCTTTACCAAGAATTTTTGTATTTTTATATTATATAGTCAATACAATTAATATAAACAACCAAGAGACCCCCAAGTGGTACATTAATAATACAAATATAATTATATAAGTCCTTTGGAAGAACCTTATATTTTTAGGAATAGAATATCAATTAATAATATAATATTTGTTTTAAAAACACTTTTATGTCAATTTTGACTCTATTTAATAATTGATTTTGGTTAAAGTCTGAACAACTTTATAAAATAAAAATTAATTTCATTTAAGAAATCCTAACAGGTCATATTAACCAATAAATTTTTTTGATGTCATCAAAACATTCAAATTATATTCATTTTATCATTTATAATACTAATTATATAATTCTTCATTAATATCTAATATATTGCATAATTATCGTGTTATAAATAAATTTAATTGTTCAATTTCTAAAAATTATAAATAAATACCATTAAGTAGGAAATATTTTTATCTTTATAATTAATTTTTACATTCGAACATATAACATATATATCCCAATGTAAAAATTGTTTTGTAAAAAGATATTTGTATCTGTCATTTCTGTATTTACCTTAACTTAATTAATATAAAGTGTCATTATCAATTACAAGTGCCTCCATGGTGTCTCCAAATCGACCAAAATATGAAAATGGTCGGACATGTATCAACAAATAGGTTTAGGATACGTTTTAGGGTAATTTATTATTATTATTATTATTATATTATTTTTTTACCCTTATTTATTGGATTTACCATTTAACCATAGTAAATAATATATTTACCGAAGTAATTATTCAAAATGTCTTCAAAAAAAAGTTACCTATTTACACAATCTGGACCACATGATTCTAAATATGTAATCCATTTTTCTAAATTCAAAACACAGAAGTGGTAGAAATTAATTTAAAATAAAATATGGTTGTCAAAACAAAAAACGTGTTTTTAACAAATAATAATTATCAAAAGATTCACACTTTCTTATGTCTAGTTTAAATTTGAAATTATTTCCAATGACAAAAATTGGATTAAATGGTAAAAATATAATATAATTATACTTTTAAATCACTAAAATGAAAAATTTATCATTGATACTTATTTCTATTAAAAAAGTTGTTTTTAATTAATATTTATTAATTTTCACTATTAATCAACATATGAAAGTTATCAGAAAAGTACCAAAATTATACCCTAAGCTAATTTCGATATTCTGAATCCAAAAATGATGTCTTTTTTAAATGATATAATACATAAAATTTCAAAAAGTGGGTATTACTATTCATAATGGCCAGTTGATTGGTTGTGGTGTTTCAGAATATGATGTTGCATACAATACACGCTACTGTATTATTCAAAGAGAAGCATTAAAGCATCCTGCCTTTTTATTACCTAACATTTTGTTACATTTTACAAATAGAGGATCTTTATAGTCTAGTGTCTTCAAAACTAGAAACTTAATACATGACGACATAAAACATTCTTCTTAAACAATTGAATGCATTATTTATTTGTTCATCCTATGTTCATTACAGCATCTCATAAACTGGAAGCAGAAATCAAAGGAAAGTGTGAGGAGAATGCCTAGTAAGGGAAACAAAAGAAATAGTTTACATGTGGACTTGAGATACATCCATAATGTCATGATAAATAACATTATGGCATTGAAAAGAGATCCTGAGGAATATCATAATAAAAATAATGAGTTTCATAAATTGAAGATTTGGATGCATCATTTAACATATACAATCATGAATATATCACCAAGGACCATCCCCAAGGTGTCATTTTAAAAAATTACCAAGGATATTCACCAAGCTATCGTTAAAATTGTTATCCCTAGAGATTACATCATTACCCAATGCATTAGAGCGCTATCATGGTGCAACCTTAATTTAACTTTATTATAATATGAGAAACATATATAATCATGAAAAATTTCATAAATAACCCATATAGCATAAAATAAATGGGTTTAATTTCATAATCATATCATTTTTAAAACTGCTCTAAAGACGTGATCTTTATGTCACTTTAAACCCACATAAAAGGAAAGCGGGTCTCATGTATGTAAATCTCAAAATTTATATTAGAAAATTTTGATATATATGTGAACAACCCTATAGAATAAATAGTATTGAGTATTCACTTAATAAAATAAAATAATTTTAGAAAAAGATAGAGACATTTTCAGACGAAAATTCGGCAGCATAACGGCTATGTTGAAGGGTTTTAGAAAAAAATGAAAAGATAGGGGAAATGGGTCACAGACTCATAAATGATCCATAAAAAGTAGAAGGACAAAATTTAAATGATATAAGAACATGGTAATGAAATTTTAAGGACATACCATATGAAATGAAATACATTAAATGAAGACAAAAATAAGATTTCTCTTATAAAGAATTCGACAGCCTAACGGCTTCACTTAAAACATACAAAAAATGAATTGATGAGATTAAATAAGGCCTCTCATAGTGTGAACATAAAACTATAGTATGATAAATATAGATATCATACCCCTACAAAAAATGTAACATTAAATAATTGACATGATAGTGTAACATTGAAAATTGGAAGTGGGAAATAATTCCTTACAATAATTTGGCAGCCTAACGACACCAATTAAACATTCATAAAATGAAATGATGATAGTAAGAGTGGATCTATCATCATATGTTCATTAAAATATAAGTAATAGAAATATAAAATAACTTCCCCCAACTAAAAAACATGGGTCTTAAATGAAATGACATATAAAAGAGTACTTGAAAAGAAAGAGAGAGGTAGGATCCCTTTAAAAAATTTGGCATCCTAACACCGTCACATAAACATTCTTAAAATGAATTTATGGGATCAAAATAGGGTCTCTTGTCATATGAACATAAAATAACCGTATGATGGATATAGATATCATAACCCAAAATAATAAAGAGAAACATGAATGACTTGACATGAAAATATAACTTGAAAATGAGAAGGGTGAAAGAATTCCATACAAAAATTCGGCATCCTAACAGTGCCACTTAAACATTCATAATATAAATTTATGAGAGAAACAGGGGGTCTCTCATAATATGAAAATTAAAAAGACAGTATGATGAATATAAAATAACATCCCCAACATAAGTACATGGAGTATCAAATAAATGACATAAAATAGAATACATGAAAAGAATAAGAGAGGTAGGATCCCTTTAAAAAATTCGGCAGCCTAACGACGCCATTTAAACATCATTAAAATGAATTTATAATAGCAGGAGGTCATCTCTAATCATATTAAAATGAAAAGTAAAGTAGGATGAATAAAAAATAACATCCCCAACATATGAACATGGAGATTAAAATAATGGAATAAAGGAGAATACATGAAAACCAAGCGAGAGGTAGGATCCCTTACAAATATTTGGTAGCCTAACGGTGCCGCTTCAACATTCATAAAATAAATTTATGAGAGAAATAGGGGTTATATTATCATATGAACAAGAATATTTATGTAGGATGAATATAAAATAACATCCCTAACAAAAGAACATGGATCTTAAAATAAATTACATAAAAGAAAAATACATGAAAAGAATGAGAGAGGTGGGATCCCTTACATTGAAGTGTAATGTCGAAATCTTGAAATTTGGACTTTGGGAGGCTTGAGGGGACCTTGTGTTGACTCCATGGGAGGTAAGGATGCTAGAAATTCATTGGGTAGGATTTTGGAATTGAAAGTAAGAGATAATGGCATGGTATTTATAGGGAATGTGAGAGGACAAAGCATTAATTGCTAAGGGACACCTCATCTGTGGTATTGGAAAAACCATGGGCTTGCCCATGGTATTTTCCCACGGTATTTTCCAAATGGGACAGATAATACCTTATCTTACTATTCATAATTCGACCATATTTATTACATACTTAATACATCATTTAATGATTTTTTAACACCTGTAACTTAAAATCTTTATTTTTACTATTCCCTAAAAATTCAACTTGCTCAGAAAAATCCCAAAATTTTACCTTAACCAAATATCAATGCTCTGATTTCAAAAATTAACTCCATTTTATAAAAATAATATTCTAAATATTTTTAATTAAATTTTTAATTTAAAAACATTATTCACCCGAAAAAAATAATACTTGACTAATAATTTCTAAAACAGTTATTTACCTATTTTATAGAATCACATTACTTAATCAAGGTTCCTACATTATATTAATACTTTACTTAAGAGAAATTAATAGTCTATTTGGTCACATTACTCATCCTAAAAATTAAATAACTACACATAATTTATTATTCATCAAAAATTAATATGAACATATTAGGCTCCAAATTTCATACTGAACATAATTGTAGAAGACCATTTTTTGAAAATCATTATACATAATTAATTATTTAAGGTTTACATAAATATTTTCAAATATCTTTTTTCTAGAAATCATCAATACTAGGCATACGTAATTTATCCGGACATTTGAAAATTCACAAACTTCACCATAATAAGACATCAGAATTTTTTATTTAAATCAATGGATTACACAAGGTAGTTACAGTCTCGTTACATAACCCCTTATAACACCAGAATATGATCTAAGTGTAAGGTGTGCTAAGGTGAGAGAATCTCGGGCCGCCTTGGCCAATAATGCCTGAGTGGTGATTTCTATCAGCTTGAACTTCTCACAAAGGAGATTTTTTTCCATTTTCACACGATGAACTTTATTTTGGGATTGGTCCAGAGCAAAACCCAGGGGTGCTACCTACATCCCATGTTCTATTAGATGGGATTCGATCGGCCCGAGACTTTTGGATGAGGCCATAGAATCTTCTTTCTATATTAATTAATCAAAATTTCATGTATTTATTGACAACAATTGCAACATTTAGTTTCCAATGGCCATATTTACCAACAGTCATATAACAGTTGAAAACCAATGGACGTATTTTAATTATTCTCATTTTATTAAATGAAATTGTTTTGTTGTGTATAAAATAAAATAACACACAAAATTTGGAAACAAAACTTATTCAAAATTTTATGTCGTTACAATCTTCCCCACTTATGAAATTGTGTCCTCGCTATTTTAAAATTGGTCAAGGAAAATTGGTTGAATGTCCCGCGTTATAAAAAGAATCAGTAAAGAAATAACTTTATAAGAAGGAAATGGAAGTACAAAGTTCTCCCAAGACAAAAGATACAAGGATTCCATGAAAACATGGATATGGAGGAGAAAACAAACCATCTAGTTCCGATGAAGAGTGATAGAAAACAAGTCTATAATAATGTTATCCACTAGAAAATCACAAACCTGTGATGGGTTTAACAGTATTTGATTCCCAAGTAGGAAAAGATAACAGACAATGTTTTTGGTTTAAGTTACTTTTCATTGAGAAATTTTTTTATGGGCTTAACTAAAACATAAGGAAATATACTTACATGTCATGTATACTCTCATATTTTACAATATTTCTAACACAAACTCATATTTTCCCTAAATTATGAGTATTTAGGATGGCTTGTTCGTATTAAGAGGGATAAGATCAACTTCGAGAGAATCTCATAATCCACAAAAGATGAACTATATATTTTCCATGACTATAAACCATAAAAAACCAAAATGGTTGCTACAAGAACATATAATCCCCAAAAATGCTAATCCTTTATGAAAACAAGAAAAAAACTATTAATCTCCAAAATTCAACAAAAATAACCCAATGTTCCAGAAAGATCATTCAATACACAATCATCCTTAAAATTATTCAGAATAATCCAAACTATGTTTGGAACCCAAAACAATGAATAATTTAATCACACAGTCTTCCACAATAAATCCTAACATTAACCTCCAAATAACATTGACTACTATTAAAGTATCACACTAAGGAGTACTTAACATATTCACATATTCTCTATGCTAGGATTATCATTTTTTAAAAATAACCCAAATCACCATATGACCACAATAAATAAATAAAATCAACCATACTCCTCAATTTAAATCCTCTAGTTATTTATTGCCCTTAGGTATATAGTACACCAATAGAGAAAACATCATCAAAAAAAACATTTATCATTTAATCACCAAAACATTTTATTATATAAAGGATATACATTTGATAAAACAAAAGTTTCCAAAATCAACTTATTCTTGATCCATAAAAAAACAGGTGCATTAGTCAGTCTAAAGGGCATAACAAAAACTCATAATGCCAATATCTTTATTGGAAGGAATTTTTTGGAATATCAATATTCGTCAACCCTAATTGATGATAACCAAAACTAATATCTACCATAGAAAAGAATTGAGCCCCATAAAGTTGGTCAAATAAGACATCAATTCTTGGAAGAGAGTATTTTTTTCTTCACTACGATCACATTTAGTTCTCTATAATCAATGCATAGCTGCATCAGTCCATCATTCTTCTTCACAAATAGAACTGCTGCTCCCCAAGGAGACAGACATGGTTTGATAAACCCATTTTCCAAAGATCTAGGATTTGTTACTTTATTTCCTATAGCTCAACATTTTAAATTAAATAGGGGGTCTTTGACATTGGATGAGATCTAGTTATGTTTTCAATGGAGAACTCTACCTCTCTTTTTAGGGGAGGTCTGGGTAACTCCTCTGTAAATACTTCAATGTATTATTAGATGATGGGGAAATTTTCTAAAAGAATAAATCCTTCGTGAGAAACTTATTTCATTTACAAATATTTTAACTAAAAAGGATTTTATGTCTTAAAACTTCAGGATTAGACAATTACATTTTTCAATTATTCCTTCATAGTGATTAACAAAAATCTTGCGATTAACCAAACATATCCCCCGGGATTGTCGTAACCAAGAGTCCAGCAAGACCCTTTGTCATGTACCAGTTCTCGTTAGAGACTAGCTCAAAGAAGAGTTTTCGTATTTTACCCCTCTGTACATCTGTGCCAGAGCCACCTCTACCTGCTCGTATCCTGATAGGGATGTATTTTCTTGATAAACCACTTACTAAATTATCACCAAAATACCAGGAAGAATTCCTATATTTAAACTTTTCTATTGGGTTCATCCTAATGATTTCAAATCCTAATTTCCATAAATAATTAATCCCTCATTTAATATCAACTATAGCATCACGAATATTTACTATATAACATTTTATTTCATTTTCCAACAGAGGATCTTTAAAGTCTAGTGTCTTGGAAACCAGGAACTTAATACATGACGACATTAAAACATTTATCTTAAACACTTTAATGGATTCTTCATTTTTTCATCCAATGGTAATTACTGTATCTCATAACCTGGGAGAATACATAAATGGAAATGGTGAGCAGAAGGCCTTGTAAGGGAAACAAAAGAAATTGTAGTGACTCGGGTTTTTTGGCCATGTCAGAATTTGGAATATTTCTACGAAAAATTCCAGAGCTAGGCGCGAAGATGACGTGCGATTCCGAAGCCCGGTGTGCCCAGAATTAATTTTATAAAAATATTATGTATTTTTATACTAGTCACATTGTGGAGTTGTGATATCTCCAAAAAGGTAGCTCAGAATGGGAATCCGAGGGCAAAGTTGCGTCCAGAATGTTCCGTTTACCCTAGGTGAGGTGTAAACATTGACAGCGTGGGCCTGCGGTGGAAAGCGCCACCAGTGGAATTTTCTTAAATAAATGGAGAAGTTAGTGTGCGAGCATTGGCTAGAATAACTTCTGAATAGAGTCTCGGATGGAAAATCTGAGTCCGTCATTGCGTTCAGAATGGCACATTAACCCTATGGGTAACCTTACATTTGTTCGCATTGAGCATCGGGTGGAGGCGAGTCGGGAGACGGAGATAGGATATATTTTTGTTTAAAAAAAAAGAAATATATCCCTCTTCTTACCTCCCTCCTCCCTCCTCCATCATGCACAGGCGGTGACACCCCCCACCTGACCTCCGTTTCTTTTCCAGATTGAGCCAGAATCGTCTGTTTTCTGCGCCCTTCGTCAGCGGATCTAGCTTCAGGGCATCGCCTACGCCGATCTGCAACCAAAGATTCGGCGTTTCGCCACGATGTAGATGGTATGAGTTTTAAAATCCCAGATCCCTTTTTTCTTCATATTTTTATAAGGGTTTTATAGTTCGGGTCCCGAGATTTCCGAAACATGTTTCAGATCTGAATTTGGAGCACCGAGGTGCTGCTAGTGAATCCCTGAAATTTTCCGGTGAAAACCCGGTTTTCCGGTGACGAGGGGCGGCGGACATGGCGGTATCCAGCAACGGCGCGACGGTGGTGTGGCCGAATCCGGCGGCGGCACGGCGGAATCCGGCAGCACCGCGATTGTTTCCGGCGAGGCAGACGGTGGTCCGGCCAGGTTTTTTCGGGGGAACTTTAGACCCCCATATCGTGCAATCCGTAAGTCGGATTCGCATGCTGTTTGCAGAGACACGACTCTAACGACGAGGCAAACCCTCCGGTGTGGTGTCGATGGTGTAAGGGTTCGGGATCGTGGCCCAGAAGTTAGAAACGTCGTATAAAATAATATTATTTTATTATTTTACGACTTCGGGCCATTGTACCTTCCACTCAAAGCGTCCAAATGACATGTCATAAGTGGCGTTGAGACCCTGATAGAACGAAGGAATTTTTAAGATAGTTTCTAGTTGTTGGGACTGAGAATAGGGTGAGGGCCCCACGTGGTCGGGTTTTGGAGTTTGCGGAGAAACGCAGATTTCGCACCAGGAGTCCCATTTTGGCAGATGAATACTCGATCCTGTGTGTTTTTTCAAGAGGATCACAATTGTGTGATCCATTCGATATGTTTCGGGATCGAGGAGTGCGCCCCACCCGAGCTGGCCTTCGGTGAATATTGACTTTTCACTAAGTGTCTATTTTGGACGAACGAGTAGTCGATTTCGATTGTTTTTTCGAGGGGATCGTCGTGCTATGATCTGCTCAATGGGTTTCAGGATCTTTGTGTGGGGCCCACACGATCTAGCTATGGTGAATATTGATTTTTTCACCGGTGCTCCATTTCGGGCAAGTAAGCAGCCTATCCTGCGTGTTTTTCAGCATAAATCACGATGGTGGCCTCAGTTTTGGCCTTGGAGTTGCGCAGTGTGGGTTTGTTGTGGGTCGCTCGGGTTAGCGACGTTTTGGACCAGCAGTGGTCGAGGTTACTCTGTTCTTTTGTTCCCACGAGGGTTCGTGTGGCATCACAGACCTCATATAAGTTTGTGAACCTCTCGATGGGATGTTTAAACTCTTAGAGTTATGGCATCCCTCCGGTGGTCCCGAAGCGGGATCCTCAATCATCTTTTCCCTAAATCGGGTTCTTGGTATCATTTTGACCGCTTTTTCAGTGGCAGTGATCCCCTATCTAGATGGTTAACCCCGTAAGGTTTGTGGCATCATCAGGATTATGATCCCTACACCATGGGCCGTCCTCAGTAGGGTTGTGGCATCGTCGGGAATACGATCCCCTACTCAGCATGAGGTGTATAGTAGGGTTGCGATATCGTTGGTTATGCTATCCCCTACTCAGCGCGTGATTTCGGTTGGGTTGTATCATTGTCGGTTCGATCCCCTACATCGTGAGTTATACCAGATAGGGTTTCGGTATCATTGTGACCTCCTTTATATGGGCGATGATCCTTTATTTGAGTGATGTGCTTCTATCGAATGTCAGATCGAGTTGTGGAATCCCCCAGCGGATCATGGGTGTGATCCCCTATATGTGAGAACTACGTATGCCAGATTAGGTTGTGGTATCCCCCAGTGGATCCTGGGTGTGATCCCTTATCTGTGAGAACTAAGTATGTTAGCTCGGGTCGTGGTGTCCCACAGTGGACCCTGTGGGTGATCCCCTATCTGTGAGCTTTGTATACTGAAGTGGGTTCTGGTATCCCCTAGCGGACCCTAGGAGCGATCCCCTATCCGAGGAGTTTGGTGGTTATGTTGTTTCAGCGAGTTTTCCTCAGTGATGCTATCAGACGAACATGATCGCTCGGGTGAGCATCTGAGAGGTTTCTGAGAAACCCGATGGAGTGTATCTCTCGGATGAGTGTCATCTAGGATGTCAGGGTTCGTGTGGTGTACTATTCTAGTTGTGGACAGTTGCTGGTGTTGAGGTCGGTACCTCATGTGGCTTGTTGCGTGATTCGATTATATATGGATTGTTCAAGGTGTATGTATGGGAATACACTTGAGCTGAGCTAACGAGTTGTGATTAGCCGAGGATGGTCACGAGATGGAGTTTCTCTCTCATCTGGGTCCCATCTGGATGGGATGAGCGGACTGTTGTCTTTTAGTTTCTCTCTTTGGTTTTGGTTTTTTCTGGTGCCTACTGAGTATTTTTATACTCACCCCTATACGGGCTTTTCCCACACATGTTTGTGTCTTGTGCAGACCACAGGCCTTTCGACGGAGTCCCAGGAGGACCTGGAGCTGGTGGAGCTGAGTGAGCGAGACTGACTGGGGTGTTTGCTGATGCGGTGCCGACGGAGATTTCAGGCAGGTGTTTCTGGCAGCGTTCCCCTTATTCAGAGTAGGTTGGACGCGCTTTTGTAGTTTAATTTTAGTGGGCCTTGTTTTGCCCTTTTGTACTTTTGCTATACTCTGTTTTGGGATAGATGTATGCATGCATTTTATTTTCCGTTCTATATATCTATGCACTTTTGCATTGAGGTGTTTGTGGGTGTGTGTGTACAGGTACCTTAGGCTAATGCCTCCCATGTCTGGGATTGCCTACTCGGCGCTGTATGCCACCCACTGGCCTATTGGAGGCGGGCATGGGGAGTCGCGGCTCGAGCCTCATTGGGTCGGGTCGTGACAGAGTGGTATCAGTGGAGGTTCCACCTTTGGGATCTCAGAGCGCAGCTGGTCTAGCTATGTGTTTGGTTTGGGTTGCATTGAGGCAGTGTTAGTATGTTTCGACATCGGATTTTAGGCCAGGGACTTTATTGTTTATACGACATCCGACGTATCCATACATCATGACTCTGATAACTTGCCTTTCCACTCGAGACATTCGTACACTGGTCACAGGGACATAATGGTACATGCATCTTATAGGACTGGGTTTTGGGTTTTCCTTGTCCTTCTTGAGTCATTTCTCCAGATATACTTTTTGACTGTGGTGCGTCTTGATTGTATTTCAGGATACCTCCACGATGACAGCCAGTGAGGGTTCTGAAACAGGATTTCGGTGAAGATCCGCCGCATGCAGAGGCTGTGGACCAGGGTGCAGGTTATGAGGCTGGACCTCCAGGTGGTCCACTAGTTGAGCCACCACCTGTTGAGCTGCTGGTTATACCGGTAGTGCAGGACGAGGTTGCACACAAGTTGAGTGCACTGCACGAGTTTCAGATGCAGCGACCTCTGAGGTTTCGGGGTCATCCAGACCTCCAGGCAGCTGATTACTGGCTTGAGGCAGTCACCCGAGTTTTCCACCAAGTGAGGACACCTCCTGATCAGATGGTGGTCCTAGCGGCGAGCCTTCCGCGTGGTTCTGTCAGGCGATGGTGGATTTTGGTGATGCAGTCCCATGATGTGGAGTCGCTCACATGGGAAGAGTTTGAGTGGCTCTTCAGGGAAGAGTTCTATCCCGTGACGCTGAGATCAATGCCGATTCAGGAGCATCTGCAGCTTCGATAGGAGGGCCTGACTATGTTGGAGTACTCAGAGAGGTTTACAGACATGTCGCGCTAATCCCTAGATATGGTTCGAGACCCGTTCTTTAGGGATCGGACCTTGGAGCAGGGTTTACGCAGGGAAATCTGAGCAGGTGTGGTTTCTTTGTGTCTTCCCACCTATGATGGAGTGCTGAAGCGAGTGTTGGTGGTGGAGAGATTTCTGGATGAGCAGATTCCCCCTGTTAGAGTTGGGCATGCGAGAGCTGAGACTTTGTCAGTGAGATCAGCATCTGGTAGCCGAAAACAGACTCAGGGGTATGGACGTGGCCGACGTTTTAAGAGGCGTCCCCAGGAAGAAGTATTTGAGGCTCAGGGCTCACAGGGCTCGCATGCCAGTTTTGGACAGCCGTAGGAGAGGCGGTGTTATGCTTGCGATGGTCGAGGACATCTTGCTAGGGATTGTCCGACCTGACATGCTGTTGAGAGGGAGCCGGTCGATGGACTGCCTTGGCAGAGGCATCGTCTCGAGCAAGGAGGTCCGTAGGGCGGCAGACGTGGCATCGGAGCGAGTGCAGCAGGAGGAGGAGGTAGGCGGTACCAGTTGCCACCACCACCACCCCAGGTGGTCCATGCCAAGCATAGGGAGATGGTGGCCGAGGGCGAGGACAGATACATGCCCTGGAGGCTGTTGACCCAGAGGATCCGCATATGGATAGGGGTACATCGTGTGTCTTTTCTACTTTTTGAAGTAGTTTGATAGAGGCTGTTTAGCGTTACACTTTCCATTCGGTTGCTTGATCGAGTTTTGTTCAGGGCGTTGGTAAGACCTTCCGTGGGTTTTATTCGGCATGCTTCGAATGCATGAGGAATAGGGATCCTTCCCCCACCGAGACGTGTTTATGTGACGCGATTAAAATGGGGCTGGTGAGTAAGTGTCTCCCAAAGCGAACAGTGTTGAGGTGTGGTGGATGAGTCCCTATGAGTTATGTGTTCGGGCATTGGTGTTGGTTGGTGAACTCGCAGGCGTGTGAGAGCCAGTTGAAAGCCCAGACACTTTCCTTGTGCTTTGGGATTTTCAGGGACGAAAAGATCTATGTGGAGGAGGATGTAGAGACTCAGGTTTTTGGCCCTATCGGACTTTGGAATATTTCTCCGAAGAATTCCAGAGCTAGGCGCAAAGACGGCGTGCGATTCCAAGGCCCGGTGTTCCCGAAATTAATTTTACAAAAATATTAGGTATTTTTATATTATGCACGTGGCGGGGGTGGTTTATCTCATAAAAAGTAGATCAGAATGGGAATCTGAGGGCACAGTCGCATCCGGAATGTGCCGTTTACCCTTGGCGAGGTGTAAACATTGCCGGCGCGGGCCTGCGGTGGAAAGCACCACCAGTTGCATTTTCGTAAATAAACGGAGAAGTCAGTGTGCGAGCATCGGCTCAAATAACATCTGAACGGAGTCTCGGATGGAAAATCTGAGTCTATCGTTGCGTTCAGAATAGCGCGTTTACCCTAGGGGTGACCTTACATTTGTTCGCATCAGGCATCGGGCAGAGGCGAGTCGGGAGCCGGAGATAGGAGATATTTTTCGTTAAAAAAAAGAAATATCACATCCTTCTTAACTCCCTCCTCCTTCACACGCAGGCGGCGACATCCCCTCCCGACCTCCATTTCTTCGCCTGATCGAGCCAGCATCGTCTGTTTTCTGCGTCGTTCGTCAGCGGATCTAGCTTCAGGGCGTCGCCGGCGTCAATCTGCACCCGAAGCTTCGGCGTTTCGCTCCATGGTAGGCGATTTGAGTTTTAAAATACCAGATACCATTTTTGTGTTGTTTTTCTTCAATTTTTTATAAGGGATGTATAGTTCGGGGACTGAGCTTTCCGAATCATGTTTCGGATCTGAATTTGGAGCACCGGGGTGCTCCCAGTGGCTCCCGGAAGATTTCCAGCAAAAACCTAGTTTTCCGGCGACGAGGGGCGGCGGCCATGGCAGAATAAATCGACTACGTGATGGCGGTGTGGTGGAATCCAGTGGCGGCACGTCGAAATCCGGTGGCGGCGCGGTTGTTTCCGGCGAGGCAGACGGTGGTCCGGCCAGATTTTTCCGGGGGTTTTTAAAACCCAAGTATCTTGCAATCCGGAAGTCGGATTCGAATGCTGTTTGCGGCGACACGACCCTGACGACTAGGTGAACCCTTTGGTGAGGTTTTAAGGGTTTAAGGGTTAGGGATCATGGCCTGGGAGTTAGAAACGTCGTATAAAATAATATTATTTTATTATTTTACGACTTCGGGTCATTGTAACTACTACTCGGAGTGTCCAAATGACGTGTCATAAGTGGCGTTGAGACCCTGATGGTACGAAGGACTTTTTGAGATAGTTTCTGGTTGTTGGGACCAAGAACAGGATGCAGGTCCCACGAGGAAGGGTTTTGGCGTTTGTGGAGAAACGCAGCTTTCGCACCAGGAGCCCGATTTTGGCGGATGAATAGTCGATCCTGTGTTTTTTTTTGAGAGGATCACAATGGTGGGATCCGTTCGATATGTTTCGGGATCGAGGCGTGGGCCCCACCTGAGCTGGCCTTCGGTGAATAGTGCCTTTTCAACGAGTGTTCATTTTGGACAAATGAGTAGTTGATTTCGCTTGTTTTTTCGAGGGGATCACTGTGGTATGATCCGCTCAATGGGTTTAGGGAACGTTGTGTGGGCCCCAGATGAGCTAGCTACGGGGAATAGTGCCTTTTTCACCGGTGCTCTGTTTCTGGAATGTAAACAGCCTATCCTGCGTGTCTTTCCGCATAAATCGCGATGGTGGCCAGGGTTTTGGCCTTGGAGGTGCGCATTGTGGTGTTGTTGTGGGTCGCTCGGTTTAGCGACATTTTGGACCAGCAGTGGTCAAGGGTACTCCCTTGGTTCCTTCCCACGAGGGTTCGTGTGGCATCACTACCTTCGTATAGGATTGTGATCCACTTGATAGGATGTTTAAACAGTTATAGTTGTGGCATCCCTCTGGTGGGCCTGGAGCGGGATCCTCTAGCATATTTTCTCTAGATCGGGTTCTTGGTATAGCTGTGACCGCTTTTTCACGGGCGGCGATCCCCTATCTAGCTTGTTAACCTCTTAGGGTTTGAGGCATCATTAGGATTATGATCCCCTACACGGTGGGGCGTGCTCAGTAGGGTTGTGGCATCATTGGGTATATGATCCCCTACTCAGCACGAGGTGTATAGTAGGGTTGTGGTATCGTTGGTTATGTTATCTCATACTCAGCGCGTGATTTTAGTAGGGTTACAACATTGTCGGTTCAATCCCCTACATCATGAGTTATACCAGATACGGTTCCAGTATTGTTGTGACCACCTTTATATGGGTGATGATCCTCCATCTGAGTGATGTGCTTCTGTCGTGTGCTATATTTGATTGTGGTATCCCCCAGTGGATCCTGGGTGTGATCTCCTATCTGTGAGAACTATGTATGCCAGATGAGGTTGTGGTATCCCCCAGTGGATCCTGGGTGTGATCCCTTATCTTTGAGAACTACTTGTGCGAGATCGGGTCGTGGTATCCCCCAGCGGACCTTGGGAGTGATCCTCTATCTATGAGCTTTATATACTGGAGTGGGTTCTGGTATCCCCTAGCAGACCCTATGAGCGATCCCCTATCCGAGGAGTTTGGTGGTTATGTTGTTTCAGTGAGGTTTCCTCAGTGATTCTATCCGACGAGCATTATCTCTTGGGTGAGCGTCTGAGAGGATTGTGAGAAACCCGATGGAGTGTATCTCTCCGATGAGTGTCATCTGGGATGACAGTGTTCGTGTGGTGTACTCTTCTAGTTGTGGACAGTTGCTGGTGTTGAGGTCGGTGCCTCATGTGGCTTGTTGTGTGAGCCGATTATATCTGGATTGTTCATGGTGTATGTATGGTCATACACCTGAGTTGACCTGACGAGTGGTGTTTAGCCGAGGATGGTCTCGAGATAGAGTTTCTCTCTCATCTAGGTTCCCTCTGGCTTGGATGAGCGGACTGTTGTCTTTCAGTTTTTCTCTTTGGTTTTGGGTTTTTGGTGTGCCTACTAAGTATGTTTATACTCACCCCTGCACGGGCTTTGCCCGCACATTTTTGTGTCTTGTGCAGACCACCTGCCTTTCGACGGAGTCCCAGGAGGACCTAGAGCAGGCGGAGCTGAGTGAGCGAGACTGACCGGGGTGTTTGCGGGTGCGGTGCCGAGGGAGCTTTCTGGTGGGTGTTCGTGGCAGCGTTCCCCTTCTTCTGAGTAGGTTGGACCCTCTTTTGTAGTTTACTTTTTGGTTGGCCTGGTTTTTCCCTTTTGTACTTCTGCTATACTCTGGTTTGGGATAGTTGTATGCATGCATTTTATTTTCAGTTTTATATATCCCTGCACTGTTTCATTGAGGTGTTTGTGGGTGCGTGTGTACAGGTACCTTAGGCTAATGCCTCCCATGTGTGGGATAGCCTACTCGGCGCTGGACGCCAGGCCCTGGACTATTGGAGGTGGTCTTGGGGAGTCGCGGCTCGAGCCTCATTGGGTCGGGGCGTGACAGAAACATTTTACACGTGAACTTGAGATACATCAATAAAGTCATGATAAATAACATGAAGTCATGAGAAAGAGATCATGAGGCATATCATAATAAAAATAATGAGTTTCATAACTTGAAGATGTGGCTAAAATATTTTACTTAGACAATCATGAACATATCACCAAGTTCCATTCCCAAGGTGTTATTTAAAAAAATTACCATGGTTATTCACCATGGAATCGTTAAAATTATAATCCCTAGAGATTACATCATTACCCAATGCATTGGAGCGCTATCAGTTCTCACCCTTAATCTATGTTTATTATCATGTGATCCACATATATCATCATCAAAAATTTCATAAATAACCCATATATCATAAAAGAAATGGGTTTCATTTCATAATCACAACGTTTAAAAAACTACATTAAAGACGTGATCTTTATGTCACTTTAAACCCACAGAAAAGGAAAGTGGGTCTCATGTATGTAAATCCCAAAATTTAAAATAGAACATTTTGATATATATGTGAATAACAATGTACAATAAAGTGTTTTTAGTATTCAAATAATAAAATAAAATAATTAGAGAAAAAAGAGAGGCATTTTGAGATGAAAATTTGGCAGCATAACGATTATGTTGCAGGGTTTTAGAAAACATTGAAAATAGAGGGGACTTGGGTCACAAACTCAAAAATGATTCATAAAAAGTAGATGGAAATAATATAAAGGATATAAGAACATGGTAATGAAATTTGAAGGACATACCATATGAAATGAAAAACATTAAAAGATGACAAAAATATGATTTCTCTTATGAAGAATTCAGCATCCTAACAACGTCACTTAAAACATAAAAAATTAATTGATGAGATTAAATAGGGACACTCATTATGTGAAAATAAAATGATATTATGCTGAATATATAGATCATACTCAAACATAAATAAATGAACATGAATTACTTGACGTAAATTTTGAACTTTGAAAATGGTAACAGTGAAAGAATCCCTTACAAAAATTCGACAGCCTAACGACGCCACTTAAACATTCATAAAACTAAATGATGAGATAAATAGGGGATATCTCATCATATGATCATGAAAAGGTAAGTAATAGGAATATAAAATAATACCCCCAACATAATAATAGGATTATTAAATTAAATGACATACAAATGAGTATTTGAAAAACAAGAGATAGGTAGGATCCCTTACAAAAATTTGGCAGCCTAACGTCGTCACTTAAACATTCATAAAATAAATAGATGAGATAAAAAAGGATATCTCATAATATGAACATATAGTAACATTATTATGGATATAAATATCATAAAAAACATTATAAAAAGGATCTTGAAAGACTTGACATGAAAATAGAACTTCAAAATGAGAAGGGTGAAAGAATCCCTTACAAAAATTAGGCTGCCTAACGGCTCCACTTAAACATTCCTAAAATAAATTGATGAGAGTAATATGGGGTCTCTCATAATATGAAAATGAAAAGAATAGTAGGATGAATATAAAATAACATCCCCAACATAATAACATTTATTTTAAAATAAATTACATAAAGGAGAATACATGAAAAGAAGGAGATAGGTAGGATCCCATAAAAAAGTTCACCAGCCTAACGGCGCCACTTAAACATTCTTAAAATGAATTGATGATAGAAAGAGGGGGTCTCTAATAATATGAACATGAAAAGTAAATTATTGTGAATATAATATAACATTCAATAAATAAGAACATGGAGATTAAAATAAATGACATAAAAGAGAATACATTTAAAAAAAGAGAGGTAGGATCCCTTACAAAAATTCAGCAGCTTAACGACGCCACATAAACAATCTTAAAATGAATTGATGAGAGAAAGAGGGGGTATCTCATCATATAAAAATTAAAAAGGAAGTATGATTAATATAAAATAACAACACCAACATAAGAACATGGAGCTTAAAATATATGACATAAAATACAATAAATAAAAAGAAAGAGAGAGGTCGGATCCTTTACCTTGAAGGGTAACTTCTAAGTTTTGATGTTTGGGACCATGGGAGGCTTGAGGGAACCTTGGCAGGACTAATTTGGAGGTAAAGAGTCTAGAACGTCTTTGAAAAGGATTTTGGTATGGATAGGGTGATATAATGTCTTGGTATTTATAGGGAAACTGAGGGGACAAGGCATTAATTGCCAATGGACACCTCATCGGTGGTATTGGCAAAACCATGGGCTTGCCCATGGTATTTTCCCATGTTATTGACCACTTGGGACAACTAATACCTTATCTTAATATTAATATGTAGTTCATATTGATTACATACTTAATAAATCATTTAATGATGTTATTAAACACTCGTAAATTAAAAACTGTATTTTTACTATTCACTGAAAATTCAACTTTCTCAGAAAAATCTCAAAATTTAACCTTAACCAAATATCGATGCTCTGATTTCAAAAATTTACTACATTTTATTAAAATAATTTTTGAAATATTTTTAATTAAATTTTTTATTAAAAAACACTATTAACCCAAAAAAGATAGACTTGAATAATAATTTCTGAAACACTTATTTACCAATATTATTGAATCACATTAATCAGGGTGCCTAGATTATATTAATACTCTCTTTAAGTGACATTACTAATCCATTTGGCCACATTACTAATCCTAAGCATTAAATCACTTTTCATGATTTACTATTCATTAAAAATTAAGTTGATCTTATTAGACTCTAAATTTCTTACTGAACATAATTGTAGAAGACCATCGATTGACAATTATTATACATAATTATGTACTTAAGGTTTACATAAATATTTTGAAAAAATGTTTTTCTAAAATTCGTCAATAATATGCATACTATATTTATCCGGACATTTGAAAATTCACAAACTTCACCATAAGATCACATCACAATTTTTTTTTTAAATCAAAGGATTACACAAGGTAGCTACGGTCTCGTTACATAACCCCTTATAACACCAGAATAGGATCTAAGTGTTAGGTGTGCTAAGGTGAGAGAATCTTGGGGTATCTTGGCCAACATTGCCTAAGTGGTGATTTCTAGCATCTTGATCTTCTCACGAAGGCGATTCTATACTAGTTTCACACGTTGAAGTTCAACTTGTGTTTGGTCGAGACCAAAGGCCAGTGGTGCTACCTCCTTCTCATGTTTTCATACATGGGCTTCGATCATCCTGAGACTACTAGATGAGGCCATCGAATCTTCTTTATATATTAATTAATCAAAATTGTTTTTATTTATAGACAACAATCACAATATTTAGTTTCCATCGGTTATATTGACCAACGGTCATATAACAGTTGAAAACCTATGGTCTTATTTTAATTATACGAATTTTATTAAATGAAATAGTTTTGTTGAATATAAAATAATATAGCACACAAAATTAGGAAAAAAAGCATAATAAAAATTTTCGTTCTTTACAAATGTACTCTGGAATCTGGGGGTGTTACATTCTCCCCTCTTTCAATAAATTCCGTCCTCACAATTTGAAATTATTTTTCAAAAATACAAGGTTGAAAATATGAAATGCCTTTGGGAAAATCCACATCACATATTTGGGAAATAAAATTTAGTCTTAATAAGAGGAAAAGCGAAATGAAAGGGTCACCACTATATTATGATCTCGATTAGTAGAAAATTGGTTAAAATTACAGACATATAATTGGATTAAAAACATAAATATTTATAGGTAGTGATTGAGGTCATCAATCACAAACATGTGTAAAATTGAGGGCCTTAAATTCTTCAGTATATGATGATTTAAAATACCATCGGTTCAACGAAACATATGGTATTAGGATAACTCATTTTTGGTTATAAGATACCTTAACTAATGTATAAGAAATAATTTTTTCGTAGAATAAGAGAAGAAGAAAAATATATACTTGACATGTGGGTTTCTATCCTATAACTACTTTCTACCATAAACTAATCATTCACTTTAAAAGATAATATAACGTAAAAAAATATTTTATTTATCCTATTTGTATTGTGTTCCAAAAAAATGAATTCCTAATTCATCTACCAGAACTTTTAAAAAAACCAAATTATTCAATCAAGGACATCATGTGGTCCAGTGTTCGGTGATACACCCTTGTCACCCTTCGCTTGCAGGTTCAAGTCTCGCGGCATTAACGGACACAACAGGTTGCCACCCAACCTCCGAGTTGTCCTTTTATGGATATCAAAAAATAATATCAAACTAGAATTATCCAAAATACTTCTGTCCAAACTCACATTCCACAATTTATAATGAAGTTAAACACAATGATGATCCCTTTTGCAAGGTAATAACATGTGAATTCCTTCATTATGTATTCTTTTACAACACCGCAACATCCTGAATTACCAAAATCAACCATCTCTTATTCCAAAAAACATTACCTCATCATCAAGACCATATTAAGGATTACCTTTCCATAAACCATGTATTTTCAAAAAAATGTAGCTTACTATTAATTTAATTTTTTTAGGACCATATATTCTCAAATCCTCATGAAAATAGCACTGTAGAATAATCCTTATTTATCTCCATAATTCAAGTAACCTGTATTTTGTTGATACAACACTCAAATGAAATAGTATCATAAGAACACTAGTTATTCCTCTTCATATGATGTAGTATCATAAATTGATTATAATCCAATAACATCATTTTCGGTATACTCTTGTGATTTGGACATTTTTTTCATAGTGTCCCAACTCCATGTAGATAAAACATTGTACATTTGACACCTTTTCCTTACACTTTCAGTCACGTACTTGGTGTCCTTTTTCTCTACACTTATAACAAACTGACATTCCCTTCAGGAATGTTCCAGGGTGTTTCTTCCCACAGTTATCACATATGGGAAAATTCATTTTTACCATCTTCCCATTAGCCATCTTTCACTATTCCATCGTTTTCTTTTCTTGCTTCCCTTAAAATCTATAGGACTCGGAGAATTCTGTAATTATCTTATTAACACATGATACTATTTCTTCATATGATGAGAACACATGGGAGTCTATTTCCCTTTTAAATGTTGTATTAATACCACGAAATATATGATCCTTCTTAATCTATGGATCATAGTAATTACTACAGTTCACATTATTTATACCGGGCGCCATTTCGATACAATGACATACACTAGATTAGTTTAAAAATCGCAATAAAAAATCCAAACTCGTAATACACATTAAATAAATGAACAAATTATTGATATAATCCATAAGCATAAAAATGTTTTCTTTGAGGATTTATTTACTAATGAACCCTTCAAAATTCTTTGTAATGGAAATGAGAGTTATCCTAAACATATCCCCACGGAGTGTTGTAACCAAGAGTGCATCAAGGCTTGTTGGCGTGCACCAGTTCCCATTCAATCCTAACTCAGAGCAGTGTTTTTGGGTTTTACCCCTAGGTACATCTGTGCCAGAGCTCCCTCTACATTCTCATATCCAGACATGGATGTATTTCTCGGAAAAATCAAAATCTCTCTACAATACCAAAATTCTAGAAAGTTCTACTATACTAATCCTCAAAGACCATCTTAGGTTTATGTGCTCTAATCAGAGTTTATCTAAATCTTGTTTCCAAGTTTATTTCTAAACTTCCTTTATTTCCAACTGTAACGCCCTGACCTTAGTTATCCAGAGTCGGTGCATTATTTTAATACATTGGCATGATTATAAGTAATCACACTTCGATGGACTGAACAGTTTAGCAGTCTTGGAAGATAGATTACATACACGAATGTTAAATTACACTTTATAACATTCAATACAACATAATTAATCATTTATGAATGCCATTATTCCCTTGGATTAACCCTGCATATCAATCCCAATACACTTCATGGAATCCTTGGAAAAATAAATCATAGAAAGGGGTGAGCTCAAACGCTCAGTATGGGTATGCAATACAGTATAAAATTTCATAAATAAGCATAAATATTTAAGGAAATATATAAAACTAAAACAAAATCCTTTTCAACATAAAATTCATCATAATATGGCATACATTAATGAAAATAATTCCATTTACTTACTCAAATGGATATCCTACTAGTCGAATTATCACAAGAAATATCATTAGCCACTTTCATAATGATGCAATGCATAATGTAAGACTCTCATAACCACAAATCCAAGGCCTTTTGCCGATGATACAAATAACATTTTTTTCAAGGCCTTGTGCTAAGACAATAATTTATCTCATGATACCTACTTATGCATTGAGGAGCTATAGAGGGCTCCACCCGTCAATTACTAACTCCAATGACTTCCACATATGTACAGGTTTAAACATAACATAAACATTCATATTAAAACTAGCATACAAAATGTCAATACTTTCTCCATAAACCAAGAATGGTATAGAAATAACACATCCACAGTTAAACATTTCACAAAACCTTCTATACAATATGGATGTTTTGTATCATAATAAATCAACTTCAAATAATCTTAAAATCCATCAAAGGATGTTGACATAGATGAAAATGATTTGTAAAACACTTTGATGGAAATATCCATTTTTCTTGAAAACTTTTAAAAGTCACAAAAATTAGAAATGAATATGTTTAAAGAAATTCTTTGTAATCAAAGTTTCCCATTAAACTTTTAATCTTTTGAAAGGAATTAAAATTTTAAAAACATTCATGTTCATATAAATAAATCCTTAAAAACAATTTTGAAGACATGGAAATTAATGAGAATGATTTAGAAGAATAAATATTTAAAACATTTGAAATGCTATTTTATTAAAAAAAAGTCCCTTAAAATATTACCATTTATAACCCTTTCATAAAACATGTACATGGAAAATAAGTATGTCCCATTAGATACTTACATAAAAAAACCTCGGATAATAAAGAGATTGTGAAATTAACCCTTACCAATGTGGTAACATATGAAAGGAACAACCCATGAAAGTGGTATCATACAATGAATATGTAAGTACACATAAATTATTGTTTATTATACAAATAATACAATCATGGGATGTACATACTCCACACAAAAGGTAATAGTGGCAACATGTCATGAATCTCATGGGAATAAAGAGTGAGATGGAAACCCCTTACCTTGCACTTTCCTTTAGTTGAGGGTACGTTTAGCCTCCTGTATGAAGACTATAGTATGTTATTAAAGTATACCGGAACCATATTAATACTTATGATAACATACATTGTTCATTTATTACTTTTTACTACCCATTTAAAAATAATTTTCATGTTAAATTAACATTTTGGGAAATAATCACTTTCTTTGTCATACGTGTTTTAACTTGTTACTCTTGATTGTATCACATAGATCATGATTTAAGTACTTCCATAAAATAAAACATTATTTATATATCATATATATTTATAATATATTTATGTTTAATAGATATAAATGTGAAATGGAAAACACCTCTCATGGAGACGGTAGTCCGTACGTACGCATAAACACTTTTTCTTTTTAATAACGTATTGAACGGAAATAAGTGAATAAAATATTTGTAAGTAAATATATATATCTCGATTATCATTATTATGTCATATATTAGAAAAATATTATTAATATATATTTTTATAATCGTCGATGAATGGTGAATGTGGAAATGAATCTCGTCACGTTGTGGAGACAGTAATCGGGTCGTACGCATGAGCGACAATATAATTTCCATAATGGTTTGTAATTGTACGGTATATAAATTTTACAATGACATTATTTTGTTATTTTTATTATTTATATACATATTACTAATCATTATATCAATCCAAATAACATAGTTTTGAATAACAAATTACACCACGGCGTGGAGACGTTAAGCCGTACGTACGCATGCATGGTGGCATTATCATTCATATGATAGATAGAATAAGTAATGTAGTTGTGAAATATTTATAATAACATCACAGTATATAGAATATACTAGAGTTATTATTTTTAATGGAAATATCAAACAATGAAGAAGTGGAAGAAGAAAGGAACTTGAAAGAGGGTGGTGAAAACATTACCTCTTCTTCAGGTTCTTCCTTTTGATTTGATCAAAAGGGCTCTTAGAATGGATTTATGATCAAACTAAGGCCCCTATTTTCATGTGAGTGAAGTTGGTATAATATATGGGCAGGTTTTGGCTGATAAAAAAGGAATTGAAGTTGTGAATTATAGGGAAGGTGAAGTGCCATTTTATAAGAGGGGTGATGGGAACCTTAGGAAAAGCTAGAAATATTATTTTATAATAAAATAAAAATCAGTTTAAAATGGATCCAAAGTGTATTATTTAATATTGATGGTGGGGATAGGTCGAAAACCATTCAAACAATTGGTTTTAGACAGGTTTTTGTCACTATATTAACATTATCATTTTGATTTATCTCTTAGTTAAACAGTTTGACCTTTACCATGTCTCTTTGTATTTTTATATTATATAGCCAATAAACTTACTATAAACTTCCAAGAGACCCCCCATGTGGCCCATTAATAATACACCCATCATTAAATAGTTATTTTGTCCGAACTATATATTTTTAGGAATAGAATATTAATTAATAATATAATTTTTGTTTTAAAAACTCCTTTATGTCAATTTATAGACTATTTTATAATTGATTTTATTTGAAGTCTTAACAACATTATTAATTAAACAAAATTCATTTAAGCAATCGTAAAATGTCTTATTAACCAATAAATTTTTTTATATCATCAAAACATTCAAATTATTTTTATTTTATCATTTATAATACCAATTATTTGATTCTTTCATTAAAAACTAAAATACTGCATCATTATTGTGTCAGAAATAAATTTTTTTATTCAATGTCTAAAAATTATAAATAAAATACTATTATGTAACTAATATGTTTCTCTTTCTAATTAATCTATATAGTCTAAAATATATCATATATAACACTATGTAACTTTTTTTTACTAAAATATATATTCTTATGTCATTTTTTATTTACATTAACTTAATTAATATAAAGTGTCATTATCACATACAAGTGGCTCTATGGGGTCCCAAAATCGACCCAAAGATTCACATGGTTGGACATGTATCAACCAATATGGTTAGGACACATTTTAGGGTAATTTATTATTATTATTATTTTATTTTTTTACCCATATTCACCAAATTTACCCTTTAACCATAGTAAATAAAATATTTACCGATGTAATTATTCAAAATGTCTAAAAATAAAAGATACATATTTAAACAAGTTACAACTCCTGATTCTAAATATGGAATCCATTTTTCTAAATTCTAATCACAGAAGTGGCAGAAATTAATTTAAAATAAATTACCGTTGTAAAAACAAAAAGTGTTTTTTTAACATATAATAACTATCAAAAGATTGGCACTTTCTTATATCTAGTTTAAATGTGAAATTTTCTCCAATGACCAAAATTAGATTAAGTGTTAAAAATATAATCAAATTATACTGTAAAATCACTCAAATGTATAATTTATCACTATTTATTATTTCTATTATAAATGTTGTTTTTAATTAAAATTTAGTATTATTCACTATTCATCAAAATATGAAAGTTGTCAGAGATGTACCAAAATTTTACCCTAAGATAATTTAAATATTCTGAATCCAAAAATGATGATCATTTTAAATGATAAAATGTATAAAATTTAAAAAAGTGGGTGTTACTATTCGTAATGGCTAGGTGATTGGTTGTGGTGTTTTAGGACTCGAAGTTGCATACAACACACGCTACTGTATTATTCAAAGAAAAGCGTACTATGTAAGCTTTAGGTATTTCATTTATTTATTCAGAAACAAGTTATTTCATTTGTGAACTCATTCATTATCATTGTTGTGTATATTTATTTTGTTAGTATTGGGCATCTATTATCATTTCTTAATTTTCTTTTTTGCATATTTTTTTTTGAAATATATGTTTTGAACATAATTTTATATTATTAATTTAGAGGAAGTCAAAGGCGGAAGTGATACACTATTTCATGCACTACTATGATAGATGGAGATCCATCTGTCTCCCTCCCTACATCATCTGAGCGACTAGATACCTGCTCCGTTACACCATATCCTCCTCCACCATCTCTCACAACCTCTGTGAGTGTCCATTTAGAAGTCAAGTTGTCGACTCCCCCTTCAGCTACCTCAGTAGCGGGTTGGCGGCATTCCACATCTAGTTCATCATAGAAATACTGAAGGGTCACTGTTTTCGGTACAAATTTTAATATAAATATATTTATTACTTGTTTTTATTCTAATTTTCTATTCATTTAAGATGAAAAAATGCCACTTTGGAGAAAAATATAAAAAGTGAAAATGTTTGTAATATAAATATAGGGAAGATAGTTGTCCCATTTGATTATTATGTGGTCCCTACAGATGAAGAAATGGGATTACTTGTCCAAATTCTAGGCCAATTGGTAGAAAAGCCCATTCCCCATCCTATTTCTTATGGTTATTGAAAACATATTCCTCCAAGTGGTAAAAATGATGTTTTTGATTCCTAAATAAATTTAATTTTAAAACAATATGGTGTAATTTAATGTCATGTAATTAATATGTTAAAAATTAATTTTTGTATATAGTTATTTTTTCCCTTTACATTTGCTGATGTGATAGAACGAAAGTGGTCATTGAAAAGTCTTGGTAAATTATTGAATGATTTCTAATGGAGATTGTCTAGTGATGTCAATGATACATCATTGATTGTCCAACAAATGTATGATAATCTACCCAATGGGATACCCAATAAACAGTTGAATGTATTTGATGACATCCATCATAATGAGAAGCATATGGTATTTAAATATATATTATTATATTAACCTCATTTTACATTTATACATGTATATAAAGAAGAGATTTAATTGTAATACATTACTATTATATTCTATTATATTTATTTCTAGATCTCGTAATATAGAATGCATCAAGCTAGGATACGCAAGTCATCCCTCCCACTACGGGGTCAAACATCATTTCCAGAAGTCAATCGCCTCTGGTATTAATTTCATCAGTTTAAATTTTTATAAGATAATATTATTTGTTTTATATATTAAAATATTTATTTATCATTGTTTTAGGTAGTCATAGAGTTTAGAGCCTGATGCATCCTGAACTAATGTGTGGTTGGATGTTCACAAAAAATTTTATGGAAGTTTTGTTAATCATCCACCCAAAGAAGACGGGGTATGATATCATTTTGTCATTATAATAACTTATTATATGATTTAACTGAGTTAACATATATTGATATTTTATATATAAGTAAAAATTAATGAAATATTGGATCCCAATCCTGGGCAGTCTTACTCAGTCTCTCATGATGACCGAGTTTCTAATGTTCGTGGGAAGAAGCATCCTTGTAGAGTGTGTGGGGTGGGTTTGGGACGTGTACAATCTGATGTCTTTGGAAGGCCATCAAAGATTGCAGTTGCATCTACTCCTACTTCTATTCAGTCCATTGTTGGAGATTCTCAGAGAGATATTTTTTCTCTATGAAACACAGTTCAAGACCAGGGGGCTCAGATATCCGATTTTTAGAAAGGGATGAATGATATACATCAGCAGATGAGCATATATCCCCCAACGGTATTGCATCGACATGTGGTGATCAGGTAAATAAAAAAAATCCAAAGAATTTTTTTTCAAATATTATTGGTTTTATGATTAAATATAAATATGAAACACGATTTAATTTTCAATGTAATATTCTTTCAAGTGGAATCAGAAAGTGGAGATGGAGGTAGAGAGGGTGAAGATATCTATTCATCATCGGACAATGAATAGTAGTATTGTTGATATGTGGAAAAATATTTTAATATTCTTTTTGTATATGTATTATGTGTGGAACATACTTTCCTACAAACATTTTCATGACCTATAATTTTATTGATTTCTCATGTTTTCTTTTATGTATTTTAATGATTTCATATATTGCTCTTATGTATTCATTTATCGAGTGTTGTATGCACCATATATATTGAATTCTTATTGTGAGGATTTATTTTTTATGATTCATTTTTCTAAAATTCATTTATTAATCATAATAACTTATCCTAAATTTTCTATCCCCATGCATGTATCACTATATTTCTATTTCTAAAAAGTATTTCTTAGTTTTTCTCTTGTATTAATCCATATGGATGAGATTGTTTGTCTCCCATACATGTTTCCGAATGAAAAATTATTATTGTGGCATAATTCTATTATCCAAAATTAAAAAATAAATAGAATCCATAGATATTGATACGAGATTAGGGGAAATGTTGTTATACATTTTAAAATAATGTTTTCCCACAATTTCCAATGTGGCATCCAGGATCAGTCAAGCGGTGTGAATGACAAATGTCCATTATCTCATTAGGCATCACATGCCGATGGGAAAATAATAATAGATTCTATAGAACTCCTTGACCTAGAAAAATGGGAAATAGACTACATGATTAGTTACTTACAATTCATAACATTAACTACACAATAACAAATAATTTATTATAAGCATCAATATTTCTTGATATAATATATCTATCCCATTCACGATACACTATTCTTTTGGGATGAATGTTCCTGATCACTTCTATTGTATTTCAAACATCAAAATAACTAGGATTCATAATGGGATTTAAAATATATTAGGATTCGGATTCAATTCCTTTTAAGGAAACCACACTAAAGACTCCTTTTTCAAAGAATTCATAGGAGTGAAACAAATATGATAATTGAACCTGATCCATCAAACTTAAAAAATTAAGAACCCTTATCTATGGGATATATGATTTTAACTTTTTCATATAATTCGATTCAATTATAATAATTATACATGGAATAACCCGAGCGAGGGATTAATTTACCTAATTCCAATGTTATGTTTCATTTATAATAATGCCACATGGAACACCAACATAAATTACTACCAAGAAAATATTACCACATAATTATTCCGATGTTAAAGTGTCTACCCCAAATATACTACACCCCACATCATTTGAGTAACTAATCAAAAAATAAATAACCACCTAATCATCTTCCTAAAGAACTGTAGGAGGGTTTAAATTTAGCGACACTTATATGGAATAGAAATATAAAAAATTTCTATATATATATATTAGTAATTTATATAATTTATATATAATTCTTCTTACAATATATCCAAGTATGTGAAGATGTATGTAGCCATATAATTATAATAATACTGATGAGTAAATAATAGAATAACTCAGACATCCCTAACAAGTCTAACGAGTCTATGTGCTCACGTAATTGGGTACAAGACCTATAATACAATAGAGTGAGAGATTCCATGAAATATCACTCGGGATATTGAGTGCACCATCAGGTCAAAATTCATGTCATGTAATGTGCTGAGTAAATCACAATATTTAATTTGAATCATTTTTGTGATACACCATGCTCAACACCTGATATATGTAATTATGATATCTCCTTGATCAACAATCTCATACCATCATACCAAAAGCACTATGAAGGAATATATTAAATATGACTAGTAAGGGGAATTACCTAAAATCCATTTTTTCTATCTACCCAATATACAAAATAAAGGCATAATAATTTGTTTCATAATATATAAGGAATAACGTCTTATTGATGACTTTTTCCATTTTCAATTCCCATTTATAATATTACTATTCATATGACGCATTTTATAAAGCATAAATGAAAAGAATTACATTAAAATTACTTTGGGTCATTGCATTTAAAACTAATTGTTTTATTTAACGAAATGAAACCCATCATTAATTATACATTTCACATTATCAGTTACATTTAAATAATTCAATTCATTAAAACATGGGAAACCCATATATAATATCAATGTAGTCATTTAGATGGTGACATGTTAATCTAGGAAATTTCCCAAATTAGAAATTCCAACTATAAGTGGTCAAAACACCTAAGGGATGCCATGGGTTCTATGAAATAATCATATATAAAGGTATATTACATTCTTGAACAATTCCAGAAGATATGTGGGAGTACCAAAATTTGAAAACAAAATAATATTTCCCCTTTTCACCTTGATCACCCCTTGTGTGATGATATAAGATTCACAAAACATGTGAACATACAATCAAGGATCAACTAGTACATATGAGTCTAATATGGTAAATTTTAAAGACATAAATTCAATACAAAATTTTATTGGAATCTAGGATTATACCATGTGATATGTTTATCAGCATTCTGTCACTCACTGAACGATGCATTTGGCTGTTCTTATTTAATCACCTCGTCTCATATTGATTTTAGTATGTATTTTATTAGTGTTTTGGTAATCATGGAATGATTTTTTTAAGGGCACTAGTACAAGGGCTCAAAAAACTGTGTTTTTTCTAGATCTACTATTTAGTGGAGGTTTTAACCATCACTAACTGTAAAAGGTACATTTAGCTGTTTTTTTAACCGCAGTCAAATATCAATAGTTTTTTATTTGTGGTAGTTTTATCCACCTATAAAGTGGCCCATCATCGGTGCTTTTTTTTTGTGGTGGTTATATTGTTTTTTACAGTGGTTTTTCCAGGTAGGCCATTACTATTTTTAGCGGCAGTTATAACCATTGCTAAAGAAATTAATTCCCATCCTCGAAAAACTACCGCGTAGAACAATATAATCATTGAAAAAATTCACATAATATGAAAGTTCCCATAAACCACCACTAAACTTCTTTACCTGCAACAAATAGTTTAATGTAATTCAATTTAGTGGTGGTTTTTGGAAAGCTTTGTAGAAGCAAATTTCGACTGTTTAAACCTCCACTATATCCAAAAAAACTGCTGTGAAATTTCAATTTTCCTAATGTGATGTAGTGGCTTTAACATAGTTTAATGTGGAAGTTAATATATAGATATATTGACCCATTTATAAGAAAAAATTCATATATAGCATGCTTTACCCATTTTTTTGTTCAAATTATTATATAGACCGGTCTGACCAGTTGACGGATGAAATTCTTATATATCTGGCAATGAAATGATGATGTTAAAATTATTATCTAAATGTGTTTTTCCTAATGATGTAAAGCTTATACAAATGGATTTCCATGTTATGGGATTTTTTCATTGATAATGGTGATGGATTCAAAGGTAGTGATACATGCTAATAGATATTCTGACATGGTGTTAAAGATTGTAGATTTATTTACTATATTAATTGACTAATTAATGCACCTATAATCTCATTATTTCATACACTTATTATCAAGAAATAATTATATAAATGGTGGTGTCAAAAAATTTATTTTTACTCCCACTCTATTATGGCCTCTGTTTGTTACTCCATCAAATTTGTTTGGAAAAGATTAGGACAATGGCAAAGGATCAAGTTCTGGAATTTTTAGTGATCGATGTGTTTGGGGATAGATATGAGACAAGCATATGTTTTAGGATATACGAATTTTATATTTATTTACTACAACTATTTATTTTATTTGAATTTCATTAATTTGACAGTTTGATACATATCATCCTATAATTATATGATTTACTATTATTGGTTTCATAGTTGTTCATTTAGATCCTAGTTGTATGTTATATTATTTCTGATATTTTGGTTATACTTATGTTTGATGATATTTTATTATTTCATATTGTTGTAACTCTGTAATCTGGGGGAATATTATATAATATATTTTTATCACACCATTGTTTCTATTTGGTAGCCTCCTCTATATGGGGAGGAAACATTGATGTGCCATAACAACAATATTGTTCCACATTAAAATGTTCTGGACTGTGTGATGTTACAATAAGGTATCAAATGGAGAATAATGTTTTCATTTTATTATTACATACTATTTGGATGGTTATATATGTGCCAAGGATATGTCAAAACATGTTAATAAGCATATTCATGTGAGTTTGTAGCCTTATATGTGGTGAAATTTGAGTGATGAGTAATGGGATTTTTTTTTTGATATTCTCTTAATAAATTTGATGTTATTTCACATAGGGTGATTCACACATTATATGAATTTATTTTTTCTTTATATTTATACTCGTGAATCGATTTGGTGTGACATGAGTAAGAAAGAATCTTGATGGGTACACCATGATATAACATGACATACATTATTCATGATAAATAAAAAAACATTCATGTCTTTTAAAAATTCTTATATGAAATGTGAAATGAGATATGTATTATATTTGACAAATGAAAATAAATTAACTATATTGTAATTATAAAAGACATCTAATCCAAGTTTATTTAGTCTATTTTTCACTGGTTCTTAGTTTTGTCACCCATTGAGGTTGACCTAGTAGTTATATCAAGTTCTCTAAAGCATGTTTTCATCATTCATAAAAAATTCATTCTCTTAATATTTGAGATTATATTATGGATGGTGGAAATCAGCATGCTCCTAAAAAAACCGGTATGAATCTTCCTATAGCTCATGGGTATTATATGGATGTATATTTTTACAATATATTTTAGTGGTCATTAGATCCATTGAAAGGGAGACTATTCACACTATGCCTTCAATGTGTATGATAATGTGGGGTTTTTATCAAAAACATATTCTTACCTTCAGTGTAGTGGGATGATCCCAAAAATTTGAGTTAGGGATTGATTTAGTCCACTCAATCCTCAAAAGTCTTGACACACACATAGAATGGAGAGTGAATCTTACTGCATATAATCTCTGTGGATTTGGAATGAATTAGTGTAATATAATAGATCATGATAAGAAGCATAAAGAGTTATCAGCAAAGGAAATTGAGGGGAAGTTCCTAAGACACTACAATACAGATACATTTAGGGTTGAAAAGGATCACAACATCATGAATTTGATATTAGAGGTAATGAATGCGATGACCTGTGCTGGAAATTTCACTAACATTTAGTTATATATACTATCATTAGCTATAAATGATATATTACGGGTAGAATGTATTCATGATGGAATTTTCTATGATATTAATTAACAATTTAAATATTGTATTTGAGTAGAATTGTAGATTTTATTAATTAGAAACTCATCATTGAAGGGAATATGTTAAAATCCTTGAGTATTTTCAATGCTATATTAGTAGGGAAAACTAGGATCACATCATTAGGTTGAAATAATAATCGTAACAATATTTTTTATACGAAAACATTGGGAGAAGAATTCAAGGTATAGGATATCCAAATTTGGAAGGTGGTCTATTTTAGTGTTATTATTGTCACAATATGGGCCATAATAATCCTCAATGTCCATACCCCACGTGGGAGTGTAACTCCTTTGGATGTATAACTCCACATTAGATGTTTTGAAGGATATTCACACATTAAAAAAGTGTAATGGGATCAAGAAATGTATCAGAATCAATGAAGGACTCAGTTACCCCTTAGTAATCTTGTTGATAGAGTTCCAGCTTATTTTTATGTCATGTTAGGGGATGTGGTACAGTATTTTAGGAATAGTATTACCAGGTATTCAGAATTACTCTTGGGAGGTAGTCTAGAACCGTGTGTATAGGGGAAATCTTTTACATATTTTGTCGACTACTCTAGTTATTATATATTTATGTCCTTCTATCATCAGTTGTATGAATCATGTATCATTTACCCATTCATTCACATTTTTTAATATTGAATAATTTAATATTTTTATCTTTTTTTCTATTGAATGATTATTGATTGAATATGTAAATACTGGATTTATTTTTTTACATCGATTGAATATTTGGTGTGTAGTCAGAAAATATCAAATGATTCAAGGAATGTTCTCTAGAAATTGGTGTTTACTATTTATTAAGGGAATTATTCGTTAAATGGAAGGATTAAAATGTATAAATATTATGTAATGGTTAGTTCTATATCAGTCTCTTTAATAATGGTTCAATAGGAGAGTTAACATTCTATCTCTGTAAAGAAACACCTATTCTCAATAGGTTGAGTGGGAACTTCAAGATCATCAAGAAGGACCAATTTAGTGAATATTATATTGTATCATGGATAACATAAAAATTCATATTATAGATGATGGATTAATGTAAATTTTTAATTTTCATCAAGTGGATGACTAAATTTTTGATGTATTTCTTAATGAGTTCTATTACTTAACACCGGAGTTATGGGTAGAGTTAATATTTGATATAGTGTTAGAAGATGATCCATTTTCTATCCAACCATATAGAATAGAATATGAAAAACTTATAGAGTTTATGGTTCAATTGGAATATCTCCAATATACATGTTTTATATTTCATAGAACATATCCATGGGGTCCTCTAGTTCATTTTTCAAATAATTTTGATAGGAATTTGTATTTATGTGTGGATTCTCAAAGAATGAACATGATGATGGTCAAGATTAGTTACCCGTTCTGTACATCGATAATATCGTATACTAGTTTAGAGGTTCTATGAGCATCCCAAAGATTGATTAAAGGTCAAAATTTTCCCAGGTTAGGGGGATATTTTCTGATATACCTCGAACTCCTTTCCGGATATGGTATTTCTTGCACGATTTCATAATGATGTCATTTTCATTGATGAATTCACTAGTGTTATTCATAACATTGTTGGATCATATATTTCATTCTTATATGTGTAAGTTATTTGTGTTTTATATCGATTCCATCCTTGTGTACTCCTATTTAGAATGTGATTATTCCAAACATCTTGAATTCAACTTGATTACATTAAGAGATCTTCATCATTACACCCATATATCCAAATTATTTTTATTAATTGATAAAATGAACATCATGTGACATTTAATATATAAGGATAGAGTATCAATATACTTAATTAAGTATTTATCAATGAAATATTGGGAGAAACCAAAGGATTTATTTAAGATTCACAGTTTTATGATTTTAAAAGTTCATTATCGTCACTTTACCCATGAATTATTCTATATGATTGTATTGATTCCCTGATAGACCATGAAGGGATTGACATATGTCTGGTTAGATGACTAAAATATATCATATTAGGATGTGAATAAAAGGATGAAATCATCCCTGACCCTCCCTTTAGCTATGTTGGGTAATGCATATACCTTGTATTATGACTCTCTAGAGTTTGACACAATGTAGTTCTCATATATGATAATGTAGTGTCTGATTATGGATCAAGAATGATGAAACCATTTTATGGGAATTATCATTCTCATGATTTGGAGTTGGAAATATTTGTACATTCTCTATGATGTTGGAGGATTAAGCTTCAAGGTGATAGGTTTGTGGTGTACATGAAAAAAAACCCTTAACTATATATTTTATGAATAACACTAGTGCCATCATAATAGGGCTGGGTTCATGTATTAATATTCTATTGGAATTTATTTTTAATATATTCCAATAAATGGAATCATAATTGATAATTATTTGATCCAGTTTTCAATGAAAATGGTAGTGTTAGAGTTTTAGAATGAGTGTAATTTGATGGCACTTTTTACATACATGCATCATGATGTTCATGTTTGCTAAAGGGGAGTATATCTGACATTCACATATATCATACATTATCTATTATACTAGATCAATATAGAGTATCTATCTAATATGGAGTGCTTTGTTCTAATAAAATTTTATATGGTTCATAGTCACCATCATTATGTTATCATAGTATTTAAAATTTTAAACCTTCATATGTATGAGTATGGGTTCATAAGGTCATTGATGGGATGTTGATTGGGGTTTCTATATTCTAGAATGGTGGAAAATCCTGATTTGATAATTATAATTTATTATCTTTGAATGAGGTAATGTTGGTCACTAATTAAGAAGTCTGTATAAGGATTTCTGGGATATTTTTTAGCTAACAAAAGGTTGATGTTGACTTTCATAGGACATCTAGTCTTTTTCATCCTCTAATAATAACATAGTGGAAATATGATTATGTTACTACAGATTTTAAGAGATAATTACCTAGAAATAAACCATAACAACAATGTAGAATCATGGATAATTAAATGAGTAACAAAAGTATCACATCTCTTACTTATTAGGGAGGCCTTCATTGTTGATGATCTTGGTAGTCACTATGTTTATGATGTAGATCTTTTGCATGGTGTTCCATGAAGTATAATCTCACATAGAGATCCACATTTCACATTTTGTATTTTTAAGGGTATTTTGAATGATATATGAATGTGGGTTCTTTTGAGATAAATATATTACCAATAACTGATGGTCTATCTGAGAAGACAATTTTGATCTTGGAGGATTTGTTATAGGCCTATGTCATGACATTCAGTGGTTTGTGGGAGTATAATATATCAATCCAAGAGATTTCATATAATAATAGTTTCATGGAATGGATCCATATGGATCGTATAACGGGTTTTTATGGAAGGATTTGTTGTCCTCCAATTTTTTGGTCCAAGGAAGGCGAGTCAAATGTTTTAAGTCCTAATGTCGCGAGAGATATGTCTATGTAGGGTCAACCGATCAGGAGGTTGTTAGTGACCATATAGTGTAAAAAAATCGTATCCTGGTCATCATATATGACTTATTTGGTTTGAGGGTGTCAATTAGTTTTTATATTGTGAGTTACATATGATGAGGAAAAACTATATCCACAAATAGGGAAAACTAGTGCCCATGAATAGTAGGCCATTTGAGATAGCGGATATTGTCAGCCTAGTTCCATACCAATTATCCTATATACAGTTCCATGGTTTTAGAAAAGATTGTTTCTTGTGTTACAAATTTTGTGATATCATCCTCACAATTTTCATCTTGTAGGGATTGAGGACCTCAATATTTTTATTGATGCATCCTTTTAGGGGAATCCAATACATATTATAGATCATATTTATATATATATATATTTACATCATAGGACCATACATCTATTTCAAGTGGAGTGACAACATGGGCATGTTGTGGAAGATACTTGTGATAGGGGTTCTAATATATGAGGAAAATGGCTAGAATTGTTCACTAAGACTCCAAATTGAGGCTTACAGCACCTCAATATGAGTTTTTTTATACTGGGGGTTTGAGATCGTGTGTACAACCTAGTATGTCCCTCGTTGATTTTTTCATGAATCCTTTTATTTATTTTATATGTTTTTAAACATTATCGGTTGAGTCTCTTTTAGATAAACAGAGCAATTTTTTTTGAAAATGAACTGATGATTGTGGTTTTAGTTTTATTTCAATTAATTGAGACTTGATATAAATATTTCACTTGAAATTATAATGTTTATTAATTTTGGAAGGAATTTATGATTCATTAGGAACATTTAATGTAAATGATCGGAAAGATATATGTAGGGAATTTACATTCCATGTATATGGGTAATAGGATGTGTAACTTATGTCAGGTTGATGCGTTGAAAAGTACATAGTTTTTTACTGTGTCCCTAAACATAACCTATAACATTTCATGAATCCCCATTATGTGAATCATAATGTTTGGGTAAGTCTAAAATCACCCAAGAAGATGAGAATTCCTCATAACTCACACATAAAAATTTCAAGCCATCTAATATACATACACACCATGTAACTCACTGGTTGGTAGGTTTTTCGATGGAATCACAAAGCTTTTTATTATTTTCATTCAATTCATCCCTAAACACTTTATAACCCTATGTCATTCAAGTTGATTTCTAGATCCTTTTATACTATTTCAAATGTAGCAAATATACATACGATCCCTAGTGATTATTATAATGATTTCTCCTCACTTATGTTTCTATATGATGTTGCAATTTAAATATCTTGATCATATGTTTGGGTTTGATTTCATTATTTCATGTTTAATGATTGTACTTGTGATCTTCCACACTTGTGTTGTTATTGTTGATTTTTATTCGAAGCATTGATTTGTCACTAGATAATGGTCTCGGTTTTAAAACCTATTCACATGGTTAGATTACTTTTCATATATATGATAAAAGGATATTGTGTTAACATAACGGGAACTATAATAAAATTTTCATTGTGGAAACCCATTAAGTGAGAGGACCATAAAATAATAGTTGATATAATAGATTAATGAGTTATTATAATGACATGAGATCATATTTGATTGATTAATATAGAATAACATTGGTAATAAATTATAGGATATTGATATAATTATTTATTATTTGATACATAAATGAATGTTAAACTAAATGGAAATTGATTATTTTTATAACAAACCATTGATTATTAAAATGTAATACTATAACATCATTGTTTTTATGTTTTATGAGTTTGATTATAAATTAATTATTTAAAGGTTTTATCCAAGTTTGATGTTGAAATGATTATATAGAGGTGTTGTCTTTTTTTTGAAATAATTATATATTGGGATTCACCAATTTAGATGCAATAATTGATATATAGTTTTATTCACCCATATATATGAAGAAGTTTTTATATATCATGTTATACCCATGTAAAGATAAAATTATTATGTATAGATAATTTTATATAGGCTAAAATGGTTATACAAATGGATTTTACAAGTTATGGTAATTTTCTATCATTTATAGTTATTGTTGTCTGATCTTTTCAACATTATTAATGACAATCTAATTTGGTTTCCAAAGTGGTTAATTTATGTTTGTTATCAATAATATTTATTATAGATCTTGTTTTCTCATTATATAACTAACATATTACCATAATGATTTTTTTTATACATGGTGTTGTTGTCCTAATTGGTTTTAATCGGGCCTTATTTGGGCCTTTGTTTGGTACCATAACATACATCATGGGTGTTGTTTGCACATGGAAATGAGACCTTGTTATAGATTTTCGGATACTGGATGGGATGCAGGTTGGTCGCGAGATCACCATGTGGTTTAGGATGGGGGTATTTAAACATTACATGTGTTAGATGATTATTTTATTTTTGTTTCATTCCATTTTATATATTGATACATTTATTCCTTTTATTAATTTATTTATTATAATTTTTTATTTGTAACTCCTTTACATAATCATTGTATGTTGTAATGTTTACTTAATTTATGTTACTCTGATGTTTATTTTTATATGATTATTCAGATGTGTCAATGCTCTATACTATTATGTATTGTGTCCCAACAATATAAATCACACCCTATGATAAAATTCATAAGCCTATGATATATAGGGATGTGATGATGAGGTCATGTGAACATACCAATTTGGCTATGTGAGACTGTGTTAGATCGGGGTACGTTACAACGATACTCTATTTTTATGGGATAATTATTGTTAATCATCTTACATTTACCTAGCTTAAAAATCATTAATATGTTATTCCATAATATTGTTAGATTGTACCTGTGAATAGAAACATTATTTCTCTATACTGGGAGCATTAACTTGTAGGGAATCCTATTGTTTCTCATGATTGGGAGTGTCCTCATTTCTAGAAGACATTATCTAAAAATTTGATTCAATATTTAATTTTGACTGCGCAAATCTTATAGTGTATAGATAATAATATGAGGTAACACAATATATATATCAGAAACATATTTTTTATTATTGAACTCTAAATTTTTTATTAAATGATGTAGTGATTTGACACCTCTATCATATATCTAAATCCCCACGTTATGTTATCCTCTAAAAGAGAATACCCTATATATATTGATACCTACATGAAATTGGTGAGACATAAAAATGTATTGGTCATAATTAATGTAAAGGAATATGTCCATATGGTGGTCTTGGTGGATAGCATTACTATATAGAACAATCTATTTATAAAATATAATATACAATAATGTTCATGTACATCCTTTTATTCCATTATGAATAGTTCATCCTTTTACCTTCCATTTCAAAAATCTACATTCATGAACCATGATTCATTTATTTTAACTAATGTTCTATTGTCAACATACATTCTTTGAAAAGTGAACTCCTGAAATGTTGTATAATAAAACTCCCATATTTTTTTGATGATTAAAAATTTTCACATATTTTTTTATATTGGATTTATTCACATGGTACCATATACATGAATAATTTAATACAAAACTATAACTAAACTGTTTTTATGTAATTTCATTCATTATATAGCATTTTATAGAACTTATATCCATTAATTACATAACCATTATAATAATGTTCTTGAACACTAGGTCCCATTGAATACAATTGATGTCATTTTGAAATTGAAATCATATTTTTGGTAGGATCTATAATTATATGTCCTTGAAACCATGATATAAAATATCAATTATATTTATTTTATATCCATATATCAGCCATAGATGGATTATAATGTCTAATCAGTACACTATTTCAAAACAAGGTCTTACCTATAAACCTTATATAAACATTTATATAGATCTTACTGACAATCTTTATAAGTAATTATGAAAATAAATATTTCATAAATCTCGTCACCCATAATTCATTAGGTTTTGATGAGGTTTTTGTAGACAAATGCTTTCCACATCCAATAGGTAGTAAGAACATAATTAAATTGTTTCCTCAACATTATATTTCTCAAAGAAAAATCCTATTGCATGGTATTTATTTTTTATACCCTTTCAAAAAATTTATATACCATTCAATGAGACACATCCATTTATGATGTACATGACCACACTGAAATATCTCTATAACCATGTGTACCATCAACTAAACAACCATACCAAAGATGATTGAATGATGAACATCTATAATTTACATAATGTAGTAAAAATTTAATTTATCATAGTTTGAAATATCGTTGATCCTATAACAATAGAACACATTTATGTTATGAAATAAAACAATTTTAATGTACAAGAAAAATTCATATGATGAATGAAATATAAATCTACATGAATTAGTTATTTATTAAAAAAATGTTAGTCATCTTATATCAGCCCATTAACATTAGATCATACATATAGATGATATAATTGATATTGGATTAATACCCATATGGAAACATGATATCATTCATGATGCTTTAAAACCAATTTTCATCTTTCATGGTATTATTTTAAGAAACTTGACGAAGAGAATGCCTTATTTAACGCTTCACTAGTGCCATGTCATCTTGAATCTCCCTATTAATCATGTTTAGCATATACATATTCCAAATCCATCAGTTTTCTAGGTGGATTTATTAATGTTCTATGAAAAATATCAATGTCTGTTTTATATTTTTTGCAAAGTTTATTCTTTTTAATGACTTGTATTTTAAAACATAGGCTTATTTTTTGTTAAAAACATTAATAAATTATGTATGACTAAAGTGACATGTTTCCTATGTCAAATTTTTCAAATAAATTATAATATATATGGTTTAAAATATTAAATGGTAATTGTTAAATTAAACATAATTATATAAGAAATATTATTTTAAAAATTCATATGAACTATTGTAAACTTGAATTTTATGAGTTCTCTCTTTTTCAATTGAATTATATGGAGGGAAAGAGTGGCTGAATATTCTTGTTCATAATTCTTTATTAATGACCATTGAAATTTTTATTTCATGGTCATGTGGACGTCAATGAATTTATTAGAAATATTTTCGTGCATATATAAATCAATAATTAATTATAATGTAAGATTTTAAAGCATTATTGGATAATCTAGATTGTTATGTCTTTGTTTCATCCATGATATTATCGTTAAATATGATAAAAACACAATTTTAATCAAATAAGATGACATGATCTTTTTGGTTTTTCATGGTTAATTTTAATCACATGAGATCCTTTTGATTTTTGTTATGTCTTGGTTACATAGTAGATAATGTCATGAAAATTATCACATACTGAAAAATTTAATTTCACATTTTTTTATCTTCTATTTCGTTTCTGGTACCAAAAATTGTTTTTTATATTTTAAAAAATATGGTTTAAGTTCAATTTCAAGTCAATAATAATATTTCTAGTAGGTTCGTGAAATTTATCAATCTTAAATCTACAACATGATAAAAAAATTATATTATTTATTGAATGATGTAAAAACAACCATACCTCGGGATATTATTCATCCATAATAGAGTTATCATAATTAACTAACATGTAGTGTAAATTTTTATTTTTTTCATCATTTAGTCCTAAATATTTATATGATGAATAAGAATGAGTGAGATTTGGATTATGAAGAAAAATTGTTAGAATCGTTTCAATCCAACCCCGTAATGTTAATTTCATCCAGTGTGACCATATAGTGGTCACCGTAAATAGACCACTAAATATCACTAACTCAATAAATACTCTTGATGAAAATTAAATGTGTTAAGATCTCATACTTACACATCCAAAATTCATGATGATTTCAATGGAACTGATGGTGTTTTATTAGATTTAATCCAAATACATTCATCATGGTTCAAAATCATGTTTTGAATGTCTCTCCATTCTTGAAGAAATCAATGATTATCTTATTGTGGTTTCCCACTAAGACTAAAAGTGGACTATATATTGGATGGATTGGTGATAATCTAGAATTGTTATATTATGATTCTGATGAAATAATATTCATTCATTTTATAGAATTAAATCACATATCACTAGTTGGAAGGAAATTGTTCTTTACTTACTTATGCATGTCTATTCGAATGATTCTTTTAATCATACATGAGGACATCACTCAATATATGAGATATATTTAGGTCAAATCACTCATATTGTATATCTATCAATTGTTAAAAATTGTATTCTGATAAGACCATAGATATTATGGTTGACGTTTTACCCTTAATAACATGTGGTAATGAGGTAGCCATCCATGGGTAACACTTATAATATTTGTTAACGAGATTCTTATTGATATGCTTCATGAAAACCAATGTTCATTCACGCACATAATTTTATGAATATGATGAGACATATTTCTTAATATAACGATTCATAATATATATTATACTACATGATGATTTATGTATATAAATAATTTTTTTAAATTTATTATTATGAAATTGAATATTTATTATAAAAATAATTTAAACAATGATTAACTATTTTATTTATTCATTACATATTTTATTACTTCTTTATTATCCTCTCATTGTCTAGCTTCATACAAAATATTCTATTAGGTATAATGATTACATGATTGTAGTACATTTTACTCAATTTCATTTTATTATGTTGCAACCCCAATATAATTTTATAATAAATATTCGATATGAACATTATATTCCAAATACATTGGCACAAATATAGTGACATTAAAAATGATGATAATAGTGATGATTGAAAAATATTAGATCCAAGGCATACAACTTTTCATCTAAAAGGAACTCTTATGATATGATAATGTTTATTGCGGTAGGATGAGTATGAGCCATGGTACAAATTGAATGCAACATTTTATTTCACACATCATGGGTCATTTGTCGAATGGTTGTTAACTACATAATATCACATTATCTAATTTATATTATCTTTTTTAAATTTATCTACCATATTTTTACAGACTATTCATTTATCTAATATTGTATTAATGTCCAATCAAAAAAAATATGTTTTATTTTTTTAATTAGTATACCATTTGAAGTTGTATGATATCTTAATGGCTTTCAATGATAAACAAGACCACATCATTGAGGATCAATCTCTTGACCGAGGCTCTAATCATGATTAGAAACCATCCCTAGTAGTTTATAATGATCAAGGGTCCCCAAAGAGATGTAGTTGATGTGGGAATTCTCTTAACACCACACCAAAGAGATGTAGCTGATGTAGGAATTCTCGTAATACACTTTAAATAAACGAACAATTTATTGATATAATCCATAAGCATAAAAATGTTTTCTTTGAAGATGTATATACTAATGAACCCTTCAAAATTCTTTGTAATGGAAATGAAAATTATCCTAAACATATCCCCAGGGAGTGTCGTAACCAAGAGTGCATCAAGGCTCGTTGGCGTGCACCAGTTCCCATTCGAGCCTACCTCAATGCGGTGTTTTTGGGTTTTACCCCTAGGTACATCTGTGCCAGAGCTGCCTCTACATTCTCATATCCAGAAAGGGATGTATTGCTCGGAAAAATCAAAAACTCTCTACAATACCAAAATTCTATAAAGTTCATCTAAACTAATCCTCAAAGACCATCCTAGGTCTATGTGCTCTAATCAGAGTATATCTAAATGTAACTTCCATGTTTATTTGTAAAATTCCTTTAATTCCAACTGTAACTCCCTGACCCCAGTTATCCAGAGTTGGTGCATTATTTTAATACATTGGCATGACTATAAGGAATCACTCTTCGAAGGACTGAACAGTTTAGCAATCTTGGAATATAGATTACATACACGAATGTTACATTACACTTTATAACATTCAAAACAACATAATTAATCATTTATGAACGCCATTATTCCCTTGTCTTAACCCTGAATATCAATCCCAATACACTTCTTGGAATCCTTGGAAAAATAAAACATAGAAAGGGGCGAGCTCAAATGCTCAGTATGGGTAAGCAATACAATACAAACTTTCATAAATAAGCATAAATATTTAAGGAAATATATAAAACTAAAACAAAAATCCTTTCAACATAAAATTCATCATAATATGGAATACATTAATCAAAATAATTCCATTTACTTACTCACATGGATATCCTACTAGTCAAATTATCACATGAAATATCATTAGCCACTTTCATAATGATGTAATTCATAATGCAAGACTATCATAACCACAAATTCAAGGCCTCCTTCCAAGGATACAAAAACGACTTTTGTCAAGGCCTTGTGCTAAGACACTAATTTATCTCATGAGACCAACTAATGCATTGAGGAGCTACAGCGGGCTCGACCTCTCAATTACCAAGTCCAGTGCATTCCACATATGTACATGATTAAACAAAACATAAAAATTCGTATTAAAACTAGCATATGAAATGTCAATACATTCTCCATAAACCAAGAATGGTATAAAAATAACACATCCATAGTTAAACATTTCACAAAACCTTCTATACAATATGGATGTTTTGTATCATAATAAATCAACTTCAAATAATCTTTAAATCCATCAAAGGATGTTGACATAGATGAAAATGAATTGTAAAACTCTTTGATGGAAATATTCAATTTTCTTGAATACATTTAAAAGTCACAAAATTTATAAATTAATACATTTAAAGAATTTTTTTGGAATCAATGTTTCCCATACAACTTTTAATCTTTCGAAAGGAATTAAAATTTTAAAAACATTCATGTTCATATAATTAAATCCTTAAAAACCATTTTGATGGCATGGAAATTAATGAGAAAGATTTAGAAGAATAAATATTTAAAGCATTTAAAATGCTATTTTAGTAAAAAAAATGTCCCTTAAAAGATTCCCATTGATAAATCATTCATAAAACAAGTATATGGATAATAAGTATGTCCCATTAGATACTTACATAAAAAACCTCAGATAATAAAGAGATTGTGAAATTAACCCTTACCAATTTGGTAACTTATGAAAGGAACACCCCATGAAAATGGTTTCATACAATGAATGAGTAATTACACATAAATTATTGTTTATTACACAAATAATACAATCGTGGGATGTACATACTCCACACAAAAGGTAGTAGTGGCAATATGTCATGAATCTCATGGGAATAAGGAGTGAGATGGAAACCCCTTACCTCGCACTTTCCTTTAGTTGAGGGTACGTTTTGCCTCCTGTATGAAGATTGTAGTATGTTATTAATGTATACCAGAACCATATTAATACTTATGATAACATCCATTGTTCATTTATTACTTTATACTACCCATTTAATAATAATTTTCATGTTAAATTAACATTTTGGGAAATAATCGCTTTCTTTATCGTATGTGTTTTAACTTGTTACTCTTGATTATATGACTTAGATCATGATTTAAATACATCCAGAATATAAAACATTATTTATATATCGTATATATTTATAATATAATTATGTATAATAGATATAAATGTGAAATGGAAAACACCTCTTATGGAGACGGTAGTCTGTACGTACGCAAAAACGCATTTTCTTTTTCATAACGTATTGAACGGAAATAAGTGAATAAAATATTTGTAAGTATATATATATATATCTAAAGTATCATTATTATGTCATATATTAGAAAAATATTAGTAATATATATTTTTATAATCGTCTGTGAATGGTGAATGTGGAAATGAATCTCGTCACGTTGTGGAGGCGGTAATCGGTTCGTACACATGAGCGACAATATAATTTCAATTAAGGTTTGTAATTGTACGGTATATAAATTTTACATTGACATTATTTTGTTATTTTCATTATTTATATACATATTACTCATCATTTTATCAATCCGAATAACATAGCGTTGAATAACAAATTACACCACGGCATGGAGACGTTAAGCCGTACGTACGCACGCATGGTGGAATTATCATTTATAAGATAGATAGAATAAGGAATGTAGTTGTGAAATATTTATAATAACATCACAGTATATAGAATATACTAGAGTAATTATTTGGAATGGAAATATCAAATAAAGAAGAAGTGGAAGAAGAAAAGAACTTGAAAGAGGGTGGTGAAAACATTACCTCTTCTTCAGGTTCTTCCATTTGATTTGATCAAAAGTGCTCTTAGGTTGGATTTATGATAAAAATAAGGCCTCCATTTTCATGTGAGGGAAGTTGGTAGAATATATGGGCAGGGTTTTGCTGATACAAAAGGAATTGATGTTGTGAATTATAGGGAAGGTGAAGTTCCCTTTTATAAGAGGGGTGATGGGCACCTTATGAAAAGCTAGAAATATTATTTTATAATAAAATAAAATTTTGTTCCAAATGGCTCCAATGTGGATTATTTAATGTTTAAGGTGGGGAAAGCTAGAAATCCATTCAAAAAATTGGTTTTAGACAGGATTTTGTCACTATATTAACTTTATCATTTTGATTTATCTCTTAGTTAAACAGTTTGACCTTTACCGTGTCTCTTTGTATTTTTATATTATATATCCAATAAACATACTATAAACTTCCAAGAGACCCCCCAAGTGGTCCATTAATAATACACCCATCATTATATAGTTTCTTTTTCTGAACCATATATTTTTAGGAATAGAATATTAATTAATAATATAATATTTGTTTTAAAAACTCCTTAATGTCAATTTATAGACTATTTTATAATTTATTTTATTTGAAGTCTTAACAACTTTATTAATTAAAAAAATTCATTTAAGTAATCCCAACATGTATTATTAACCAATAATGTTTTTTTATATCATGAAAACTTTCAAATTATTTTTATTTTATCATTTATAATACCAATTATTTGATTCTTTCATTAAAAACTAAAATACTGCATCATTATTGTGTCATAAATAAATTTTTTATTCAATGTCTAAAAATTATAAGTAAAATACTATTATGTAAGAAATATTTTTCTCTTTCTAATTAATATATATAGTCTAAAATTTATCATATATAACACTATGTAACGTTTTTTTACTAAAAGATATATGCTTATGTAATTTTTTTATTTACTTTATCATAATTAATATAAAGTGTCATTATCACATACAAGTGGCTCTATGGGGTCCCAAAATCGACCAAAAGATTGACATGGTTGGACATGTATCAACCAATATGGTTAAGAAACGTTTTAGTGTAATTTAGTATTAATATTATGTTATTTTTTACCCTTATTCACCAAATTTACCCTTTAACCATAGTAAATAAAATAGTTACCGAAGTAATTATTCAAAATGTCTAAAAATAAAAGATACGTATTTAAAAAATTTACAGCTCCTGATTCTAAATATGGAATCCATTTTTCTAAATTCTAATCACAGAAGTGGCAGAATTTAATTTAAAATTAATACCCGTTGTAAAAACAAAATGCGTGTTTTTAACATATAATAACTATCAAAAGATTGGCACTTTCTTATATCCAGTTTAAATGAGAATTTTTTTCCAATGACCAAAATTGGATTAAATGTAAAAAATATAATCTAATTATACTGTAAAATCACTCAAATGTATAATTTATCACTATTAATTATTTCTATTATAAATGTTGTTTTTAATTAAAATTTAGTATTATTCACTATTCATCAAAATATGAAATTTGTCAGAAAAGTACGAAAATGTTACCCTAAGATAATTTAAATATTTTGAATCCGAAAATGAAGATCATTATAAATGATTAAATGTATAAAATTTTAAATAGTGGGAGTTACTATTCATAATGGCTAGTAGATTGGTTGTGGTGTTTTAGGAATCAATGTTGCGTACAACACACGCTACTGTATTATTCAAAGAGAAGCGTACTGTGTAAGCTTGAGGTGTGTCATTTATTTATTCAGAAATAACTTATTTCATTTGTGCCGTCATTCATTATCATTGTTGTGTATATTTATTTCATTAGTACTAGGCATCTATTATGATTTCTTAATTTTCTTTTATTCATATATTTTTTGAAATTTATTCTTTGAACATAATTTTATATTATTAATTGAGAGGAAGTCAAAGGAAGAAGTGATACACTATTTCATGCACTACTATGATAGATGACGATCCATCTGTCTCCCTCTCTACATCATCTGAGCGACTAGATACCTACTCTGCTACACCATATCCTCCTACACCATCTCTCACTCCCTCTGTGAGTGTCCATTTAGAAGCCAAGTTGTCGACTCCCCCTTCAGCTACCTCAGCAGCGGGTTAGCGGTATTCCACATCTAGTTCAACACAGACATACTGAAGGGTCACTATTTTTTGTGCAAATTTTAATATAAATATATTTATTACTATTTTTTATTCTAATTTTATGTTCATTTGAGATGAAAAAATGCCACTTTGGAGAATAAATATAAAAAGTGAAAATGTTTGTAATATAAATTTAGTGAAGCCAGTTGTCCCATTTGATTATTATGTGGTCCCAATGGATAAAGAAGTGGGATTACATGTCCAAATTCTAGGCCAATTGGCAGTAAAGCCCATTCCCCTTCCTATTTCTTATGGTGATTGAAAACATATTCTTGCAAGTTATAAAAATGATGTTTTTGATTCCTAAATAAATTTAATTTTAAAACATTTTTGTGTAATTTAATGTCATGTAATTAATATGTTAAAAATTAATTTTTGTATACAGTTGTTTTTCCACTTTACATTTGCTGATGTGATAGAACGAAAGTGGTTATTGAAAAGTCTTGGTAAATGATTGAATGATTTCTAATGGAGATTGTCTAGTGATTTCAATGATACATCATTGACTATCCAACAAATGTATGATAATCTACCCAATGGGATACCCAATAAACAGTTGAATGTATTTGTTGACAGCCATCATAATGAGAAGCAAGAGGTATTTAAATATATATTATTATATTAACCACATTTTACATTTATACATGTATATGAAGAAGAGATTTAATTGTAATGCATTATTATTATATTATATTTTACTTCTTTCCAGATCTCTCAATATAGAATGCATCATGCTAGGCTAAGAAAGTCATCCCTCCCTCTACGGGGTCAAAAATCATTTCCATAAGTCGAACTCCTCTTGTATTAATTTCATTAGTTTAAATTATTATAAGATAATATTATTTGTTTTATATATTAAAACATTTGTTTATCATTTTTTAATACAGTCATAGAGTTTAGAGCCAGATGCATCCGGAACTAATGTGTGGTTGGATGTTCACAAAATATTTGATGGAAGTTTTATTAATCATCCACCCAAAGAAGACGGGGTATGAAATCATTTTGTCATTATAATAACTTATTATATGTTTTAACTGTGTTAACATAGATTTATATTTTATATATAGGTAAAAATTAATGAAATATTGGATCCTAATCCTGGGTAGTCTTACTCAGTCTCCCATGATGACCGAGTTGCTAATGTCTGTTGGAAGAAGCATCCTGGTAGAGTGCGTGGGGTGGGTTTGGGTAGTGTACAATCTGAGGTCTTTGGAAGGCCATCAATGATTGTAGTTGCGTCTACTCCTACTTCTAGTCAGTCCATTGATGGAGATTCTCAGAGAGATATTTTTTCCCTATGAAACACAGTTTAAGACCAGGGGGCTCAGATATCCGGATTTTAGAAAGTGATTACTGATATACATCAGCAGATTAGCATATATCCCCCCAGTGGTATTGCATCGACATGTGGTGAGCATGTAAATCAAAAAAATCCAATGATTTTGTTTTCAAATATTATTGGTTTTATGATTAAATATAAATATGAAACACAATTTAATTTTCAATGTAATATTCTTTGAAGTGGAATCAGAAAGTGGAGATGGAGGTGGAGAGGGTGATGATATCTATTCATCATCAGACAATGATTAGTAGTATTGTTGATATGTGGAAAAATATTGTAATATTCTTTTTGTATATGTATTATGTGTGGAACATAGTTTCCTACAAACATTTTCTTGGCCTATCATTTTATTGATTTCTCATGTTTGCATTTATGTATTTTATTGATTTCATATATTCCTTTTATGTCTTCATTTATCAAGTGTTGTATGCACCATATATATTGAATTCTTATTGTGAAGATTTCTTTTTTATGATTTCTTTTTGTTAAATTCATTTATTAATCATAATAACTTATCCTAAATTTTCTATCCCCATGCATGTATCACTACATTTCCATTTCCAAAAAGTACTTCTTAGTTATGCTCTTGTATTAATCCCTATTGATGATATTGTTTGTCTCCCTTACATGTTTCTGAAAGATAAATCATTAGTGTGGCATAATTCTATTATCCAAAATTAAAAAATAAATAGAATCCATGTATATTGATATGAGATTAGGGGAAATGTTGTTATACATTTTAAAATAATGGTTTCCCACCATTTTCAAAGTGGCATCCAGGATCAATCAAGCGGTGTGAATGACAGTGTCCATTATCTCAGTAGGCATGACATGCCGATGGGAAAATCATAGTATATTCTATAGAACTCCCTGACCTAGAAAAATGTGAAATAGACTACATGATTAGTTACTTACAATTCTTAACATTAACTACACAGAAACAAATAATTTATTATAAGCATCAATATTTCTTGATATAATATATCTACCCCATTCACGATACACTATTATTTTGGGATGAATGTTCCTGATCACTTCTATTGTATTTCAAAAATCAAAATTACTAGGATGCATAATGGGATTTAAAATATATTAGGAGTCGGATTCAATTCCTTTTAAGGAAACACACTAAAGACTCCTTTTCCAAACAATTCGCAGGAGTGAAACAAATATGATAATTGAACCTGATCCATCACTCTTAAAAAATTAAGAACCCTTATCTATGGGAGATATGATTTTAAATTATTCATATCATTTCATTCAATTATAATAATTATACATGGAATAACCCGAGCAAGAGATTAATTTACCTAATTCCTATGTTATGTTTCATTTATAATAATTCCACATGGAACACCAACATAAATTACTACCAAGAAAATATTACCACATAATTATTCCCATGATAAAGTGTCTACCCCAAATATACTACACCCCACATCATTTGAGTAACTAATGCAAAAATAAATAACCACCTAATCATCTTCTTAAACGACTGTAGGAGGGTTTAAATTTATCGACACTTAGATGGAATAGAAATATAAATATTTACTATATATATAGTAGTAATTTATATAATTTATATATAATTTATCTTCTTATATATGAAAGTACGTGAAGATGTATGTAGCCATATACATATAATAATACTGATGAATAGATCATAGAATAACTCAGACATCCCTAACAAGTCTAACGAGTCTATGTGCTCACGTAATTGGGTACAAGACCAATAATCCAATAGAGTGAGAGATGCCATGAAACATCACCCGAGATATTGAGTGCACCATCAGGTCAAAATTCATGTCATGTAATGTGGTGAGTAAATCACAATATTTAATTTGAATCATTTTTGTGATACACCATGCTCAACACCTGATATATGTAATTATGATATCTCCTTGCTCAAAAATCTCATATCATCATACCAAAAGCACTATGAAGGCATATATTAAATACAACTAGCAAGGGGAATTACATAAAATCCATTTTTTCTCTCTACCCAATATACAAAATTAAGGCATAATAATTTTTTTCATAATATATAAGGAATAGCGTCTTATTGATGACTTTTGTCATTTTCAATTCCCATTTAAAATATTACAATTCGTATGACGCATTATATAAAGGATAAATGAAAAGAATTACATTAAAATTACTTTGGGTCATTAAATTTAAAACTAATTGATTTATTTAATGAAATGAATCCCATCATTAATTATACATTTCACATTATCAGTTACATTTAAATTATTCAATTTATTAAAACATGGGAAACCCATATATAATCTCAATGTAGTCATTTAGATGGTGACATGTTAATCTAGGAAATTTCTCAAATTATAAATTCCAACTATAAGTCTTCGAAACACCTATGGGATGCCTTGGGTTATATGAAATAATCATATATAAAGGGATATTACATTCTTGAACAATTCCAAAAGATATTTTGGAGTACCAAATTTGAAAACAAAATCATATTTCCCCATTTCACCTTGATCACCGCATGTGTGACGACATAATATTCACAAACCATGTGAACATAAAATTAAGGATCAACTAGTACATATGAGTTTACAATGGTAAATTTTAAATACATAAATTCAATACTAAATTTTATTGGAATCTAGGATTATACCATGTTATATGTTTATCAGCATTCTGTTACTCACTGAACGATGCATTTGGCTGTTCATATTTAAGCATCTCTTCTCATATTGATTGTAGTATGTATTATGTTGGTGTTTTGGTATTCATTGAATGATTTTTTTAAGGGCACTGGTACAGGGGCTCTAAAATTGGGTTTTTTCTAGATCTGCTATTTAGCAGAGGTTTTAACCATCGCTAACTATAAAAGGTACATTTAGCCGTGTTTTGAAACACAGTATAATATCAATATTTTTTTATTTGCGGTAGTTTTAGCCGCCTATACAGTGGCCCATATTCGGTGCTTTTTTTGTGGTGGTTATATTGTTTTTCACGGTGGTTTTTCCAGTTAGGTCATTACTATTTTTAGCGGAAGTTATAACATTTGCTAAAAAAATTAATTCCCAACCTAGAAAAACTACCGCGAAGAACAATATAATCATTTAAAAAATGCACATAATATGAAAGTTCCCATAAACCACCACTAAACTTCTTTAACTGCTACAAATATTTTCCTGACATTCAATTTAGCGGTGGTTTTTGGAAACCTCCGTAGAAGCATATTTCGGCTGTTTAAACCTCTTCTATATCCAAAAAAACTTCTGTGAAATTGCAATTTTCATAAAGTGATGTAGTGGCATTAATATAGTTTAATGTGGAAGTTATTATATACATAAATTGACCCATTTAGAAGAAAAAATTCATATATAGCTTGCTTTACCCATTTTTCTGTTTAAATTAGTATATATACCGGTCGGACTAGTTAACTGATGAAATTATTATATATCTGGCAATGGAATGATGATGTTAAAATTACTATCTAAATGTGTTTTACCTAATGATGTAAAGCTTATACATATGGATTTCCATGTTATGGGATTTTGTCATGGATAATGGTGATGGTTTCTATGGAAGTGATATATGCTCAGAGATATTCTAACATGGTGTTAAAGATTGTAGATTTATTTACTATATTAATTGACTAATTAATATTCATATAATCTCTTTATTTCCTACACTTATTATCAATAAATCATTATATAAATGGTGGTGTCGAAAAATTTATTTTTACTCCCACTCTATTATGGCCTCTGTTTGTTACTCCATCAAATTAGTATGGAAAAGATTAGGACAATGGAAAAAGATCATGTTCTGGAATTTTTAGTGATCGATGTGTTTGGGGATAGATATGAGACAAGCATATGGTTTAGGATTTACGAATTTTATATTTATTTACTACATCTATTTATTTTATTTGAATTTCATTAATTTGATAGTTTGATACATATCATCCTATAATTATATTATTTACTATTATTGGTTTCATAGTTGTTCATTTACATCCTAGTTGTATGTTATATTATTTCTTCTCTTTTGGTTATACTTATGATTGATGATATTTTATTATTTCATATTTTTGTAACTCTGTAATCTGGGGGAATATTATCTAATATATTTTCATCACACTATTGTTTCTATTTGGTAGCCTCTTCTGTATGGGGAGGCATAATTGATGTTCCATAACAACAAGATTGGTCCACATTAAAATTTTATGGACTGTGTGATGTTACAAAAAGGTATCCAATATAGAATAATGTTTTTATTTTATTATTACATACTATTTGGATGGTTAGATATGTGACAAGGATATGTCAAAACTAGTTAATAAGCGTATTCATGTGAGTATCTAGCCTTATATATGGGGAAATATGTTTGATGAGTAATGGGATTTTTGTTTGTGATATTCTCTTAATAAATTTGATGTTATTTCTGATAGGGTGATTCACACATTATATGAATTTATTTTTTCTTTATATTTATACTCATGAATCGATTTGGTGTGACATGAGTAAGAATTAATCTTGATGGTTACACCATGATATAACATGACATACATTATTCATGATAATGAAAAAACATTCATGTCTTTTAAAAATTATTATATGAAATGTGAAATGAGATATGTATTATATTTGACAAATGAAATGAAATTAACTACTTTGTAATGATAAAAGACATCTAATCCACGTTTATTTAGTCTATTTGTCACTGGTTCTCAATTTTTGTCACCCATTGAGGTTGACCTAGTAGTTATATCATGTTCTCTAAAGCAGGTTTTCATCATTCATAGAAAATCCATTCTCTTAATATTTGAGATTATATTTTGGATGGTGGAAATCAGCATGCTCCTAACAAAACTGGTATGAATCTTCCTATAGATCATGGGGATTATATGGATGTCCATTTTTACAATAGATTTTAATGGCCATTCAATCCATTGAAAGGGAGACTATTAACAATATGCCTTCAATGTGTAAGATAATGAGGGTTTTTCATGAAAAAAATATTTTCACCTTCAGTGTAGTGGGATGATCCCAAAAAGATGAGTTAGGAATTGATTTAGTCCACTCAATACTCATAAGTCTTGACACACACACAAAATGGAGAGTGAATCTTACTGCATATAAGCTCTATGGATCTGGAATGAATTAGTTTAATATAATAGATCATGATAAGAAGCATGAAGAGTTATCAGCGAAAGAAATTGAGGGGATGTTCATGAGACACTACTATATAGATACATTTAGGGTTGATAAGGATCACAACATCATGAATTTTATATTAGAGGTAATGAATGCGATGAACTGTACTGGAAATTTCACTAACATTTAGTTATATATACTATCATTAGCTATAAATGATTTATTTAGGGTAGAATGTTTTCATGATCAAATTTTCTATGATATTAATTAACAATTTAAATATTGTATTTGAGTAGAATTATAGATGTTATTAATCAGACACTCATCATTTATGGGAATATGTTAAAATCCTTTAGTATTTTCAATGCTATATTAGTAGTGAAAACTAGGATCACATCATCAGGTTGAAATAATAATCGTAAAAATATTTTTTATAAGAAAACAATGGGAGAAGAATTCAAGTTATAGGATATCCAAATTTGGAATGTGATCTATTTTAGTGTTATTATTGTCACAATATGGGCCAAAATAATCCTCAATGTCCATACCCCACATGGGAGTGTAACTCTTTTGGATGTATAACTCAACATTAGATGTTTTGAAGGATATTCACACATTAGAAAAGTGTAATGGGATCATGAAATGTATCAGATTCAATGAAGGACTCAGTTACCCCTTACTAATCATATTGATAGAGTTACAGCATATTTTTATGTCAAGTTAGGGGATGTGGTACAGTATTGTAGGAATAGTATTACCATGTATTCAGAATTACTCTTGGGAGGTAGTCTAGAATCGTGTGTATAGGGGATATATTTTACATATTTGGTAGACTACTCCAGTTATTATAGATTTATGTCCTTCTATCATCAGTTGTATGAATCATGTATCATTTACCCATTCATTAATTTCTTTTAATATAGACGAATTTAATATTTTTATCTTTTATTCTATTGAATGATTATTGATTTAATATGTAAATACTGGATTTATTTTTTAACATCGATAGACTATTTGGTGTGTAGTCAGAAAATATCAAATGTTTCAAGGAATGTTCTCCAGAAATTGGTGTTTACTATTTCTTAAGGGAATTATTCATTAAATGGAAGGATTAAAATTTATAAATAATATGTAATGGTTAGTTCTATATCAGTCTCATTAATAATGGTTCAATAGGAGAGTTAACATTCTATCTCTGTAAAGAAACACCTATTCTCAATAGGTTGAGTGGGAACATCAAGATCATCAAGCATGACCAATTTAGTGAATATTTTATTGTATCATGGATAACATTGAAATTCATATTATAGATGATGGATTAATGTAAATTTTTAATTTTCTTCAAGTGGTAGACTAAATTTTTGATGTATATATTGATGAGTTCTATTACATCACACTGGGGTGATGGGTCGAGTTAATATTTGATATAGTGTCAGAAGATGATCCATTTTCCATCCCGCCTTATAGAATAGAATATGAAAAGCTTCTAGAGTTTATGGTTCAATTGGAATATCTCCAATATACATGTTTTATATTTCTTAGAACATATCCATGGGGTCCTCTAGTTCATTTTCCAAAAAAATTTGATAAGAATTTGTATTTAAGTGTGGATTCTCAAAGATTAACCATGATGATGGTCAAGATTTATTACCCGTTCTATACTTTGATAATACCTTATACTATTTTAGAGGTTCTATGAACATCCCAAAGATTGATTAAAGATCAAAATTTCCCTAGGTTAGGGGGATATTTTCTGATATACCTCGAACACCTTTCCGGATCTGGTATTTCTTGTACGATTTCATAATGATGTCATTTTCAATGATGAATTCACTAGTGTTATTCATAACATTGATGGATCAGATATTTCATTCTTCTATGTGTCAGTTATTTGTGTTTTTTATCGATCCCATCCTAGTGTACTCCTATTCAGAATGTGATTATTCCAAACATCTTGAATTCAACTTGATTACATTAAGAGATCTTCATCATTACACCCAACTATCCAATTTATTTTTTTAATTGATAAAATGAACATCATGTGACATTTAATATATAAGGATAGAGTTTCAATATACTTAAATAAGTATTTATCAATGAAATATTGTGAGAAAACAAAGGATTTATTTAAGATTCACATTTTTATGTTTTTAAAAGTTCATTATCATCACTTTATCTATGAATTATTCTATAAGATAGTATTGATTCCCTGACATACCATGAAGGGATTGAAATATGCCTAGTCATATGACTAAAATATATTATATTAGGATGTGTATAAAAGGATAAAATCATCCCTAACCCTCCCTTTACCTATGTTGGGTAATGCATATACCATGTATTATGACCCTCTAGATTTTGACTCAAAGTAATTTTCATATATGATCATGTAGTGGCTAATTATGGATCAAGATAGATGAAACCATTTGAGGGGAATTATCATACTCATTATTTGGAGTTGGAAATATTGGTACATTCTCTATGATGTTGGAGGATTAAGCTTCAAGGTGATGGGTTTGTGGTGTACATGAAACACAAAACCCTTAACTATATATTTTATGAATAACACTAGAGCCATCATAATAGGACTAGGTTCATGTATCAATATTCTATTGGAATTTATTTTTAATATATTCCAATAAAGGGAATAATAATTGATAATTATTTGATCCAGTTGTCAATGAAAAAGGTAGTGTTATATTTTTAAAATGAGTGTAAGTTTATGGCACTTTTTACAGACATGCATCGTGATGATCATGTTTTCTAAAGGGGAGTATATCTTACATTCATATTTATCATACATTATCTATTTTACTAGATCAAGATAGAGTATCTATCTAATATGGAGTTCTTTGTTATAATAAAAATTTACATGGTTCATAGACACCATAATTATGTTATCATAGTATTTAAAATTGTCATCCTTCATATGTATGAGTATCGGTTCATAAGGTCATTAATGAGATGTTGATTGGGGTTTCTATATTCTAGAATGGTGGAACATCCTGATTTGATAAATATTATTTATTATCTTTGTATGAGGTAATGTTGTTCACTAATTATGATGTCTGTATAAGGATTTCTGGGATATTTTTCTGCTAACAAAAGGTTTATATTGACTTTCAAAGGTCATCTAGTCTTTTCCATCCTCTACCCATACCATAGTGGAAATATGATTATTTTACTATAGATTTGAAGAAAGAATTACCATGAAATAAACCATAACAACAATGTAGAATCATGGATAATTAAATGACTAACAAAAGTATCACATCTCTTACTTATTAGGGAGACCTTCATTGTTGATGATCTGGGTAGTCACTATGTGTATGTTGTAGATCTGTTGCATGGTGTTCCAAGAATTATAATCTCACATAGAGATCCTCATTTCACATTTCGGATTTGTAAGGGTATTTTGAATGATATATGACTGTGGGTTCTTTTGAGATAAATATATTACCAATAACTGAGGGTCTATTTGAGAAGACAATTTTGATCTTGGAGGATTTGTTATAGGCCTATGTCATGACATTCAGTGGTTCGTGGGAGTATAATATATCAATCCAGGAGATTTCATATAATAATAGTTTCATGGAATGGATCCATATGGATCGTCTAATGGGTTTTTATGGAAGTATTTGTTGTCCTCCCATTTTTTGGTCCAAGGAAGGTGAGTCAAATGTTTTAAGACCTAATGTCGCGAGAGATATTTCTATGTAGGGTCAACCGATCAGGAGGTTGTTAGTGACCATATAGTGTAAAAAATCATATCCTGGTCATCATATATGACCAATTTGGTTTGAGGGTGGAAATTATTTTTTATATTGTGAGTTACATATGACGAGGAAAAAATATATCCACAAATATGGAAAACTAGTGCCCATGAATGGTAGGCCATTTGAGATAGCAGATATTGTCAGCCTAGTTCCATACCAATTATCCTATATAAAGATCCATGTTTTCAGACAAGATTGTTTATTGTGTTACAAATTTTGTGATATCATCCTCACCCTTTTCATCTTGAAGGCATTGAGGACCTCAATATATTTATTGATGCATCCTTTTAGGGGAATCCAATACATATTATAGATCTTATTTATATATATATCTACATCATAGGACCATACATCTAGTTCATGTGGAGTGACAACATCGGCATGTTCTGGAAGATACATGTGATAGGGGTTCTAATATATGAGGACAATGGCTAGAATTGTTCACTAAGACTCCAAATTGAGGCTTATAGCACCTCAATATGAGTTTTTTTATACTGGGGGTTTGAGATCGTGTGTACAACCTAGTATGTCCCTCTTTGATTTTTTCATGAATCCTTTTATTTATTTTATAAGTTTTTAAACATTATCGGTTGAGTCTCTTTTAGAGAAAGAGAGCATTTTTTCGAAAATGAACTGATGATTGTGGTTTTAGGTTTTTTTCAATTAATTGAGACTTGAAATAAATATTTCAAATGGAATTATAATTTTTATTAATTTTGGAAGGAATTTATGAATCATTAAGAACATTTAATGTAAATGATCTGAAAGATGTATGTAGGGAATTTACATTTCATGTATATGGGTTATAGGATATGTAACTTCTGTCAGGTTGATGCGTTGAAAAGGATATTGTTTTTGACTATGTCCCTAAACATAACCTATAACATTTCATGAATCCCCATTATGTGAATCATAAAGTTTGGGTAAGTCTAAAATCACCCAAGAAGATGAGAATTCTTCTTAACTCACACATAAAAATTTCAAGCCATCTAATATACATACACACCATGTAACTCATTGGTTGTTAGGTTTTTCGTTGGAATCACATATTTTTATTATTTTCATTCAATTCATCCCTAAAAACACTATAACCCTATGTCATTCAAGTTGATTTCTAGATCCCTTTATACTATTTCAATTGTAGATAATATACATATGATCCCTAATGATTTTTATAATGATTTCCCTTCACTAATGTTTCTATATGATGTTGCAATTTATATATATTGATCATATGTTTGGGATTGATCTCATTATTTCATGTTTAATTATTGAAGTTGTGATCTTCCACACTTGATTTTTTATTGTTGATTTTTATTTGAAGCATTTTTTTGTCACCAGATAATGGTCTTGGTTTTAAAACCTATTCACATGGTTAGATTACTTTTCATATATATGAAAAAAGGATATTGTGTTAACATAACGGGAACTATAATAAATTTTTTCATTGTGGAAACCCATTAAGTGAGAGAACCATAAAATATTAGTTGATATAATGGATTAATGAGTTATTATAATGACATGAGATCATATTTTATTGATTAATATAGAATAACATTGGTAATAGCTTATAGGATATTGATATAATTATTGATTATTTGATACATAAATGAATGTTAAACTAAATGGAAATTGATTATTTTTATAACAAACCATTGATTATTACAATGTAATACTATAACATCTCTTTTTTATGTTTTATGAGTTCGATTATAAATTAATTATTTAAAGGTTTTATCCAAGTTTGATGTTGAAATGATTATATAGAGGTGTTGTCACTTTTTTGAAATAATTATATAGTGGGATTCACCTAATTAGATGCAATAATTGATATATAGTTTTATTCACCCAGATATATGATGAAATTTTAATATATCATGTTATACCCATGAGAAGCTAAAATTATAATATATAGATAATTTTATATAGGCTAAAATGGTTATACAAATGGATTTTACCAGTTATGGTAATTTTCTATTATTTATAGTTATAGTTGTCTGGTCTTTTAAACATTATTAATGATAATCTAATTTGGTTTCCAAAGTGGTTAATTTATGATTGTTACCAATAAAATTTATTATGGCTCTTGTTTACTCATTATATAACTAACATATTACCATAATGAGTTTCTTTATACATGGTGTTGTTGTCCTAATTAGTTTTAATCGGGCCTTATTTGGGCCTTTGTTTTGTACCATAACATATATCATGGGTGTTGTTCGCACATGGAAATGGGACTTTGTTATAGATTTTCGGATACTGGATGGGATGCAGGTTGGTCGCGAGATCACCATGTGGTATAGGATGGGGGTATTTGGACATTACATGTGTTAGATGTTTATTATATTTGTGTTTCATTCCATTTTAGATTTTGATACATTTCTTCCATTCATTAATTGATTTATTATTATTTTTTATTTGTTACTCCTTTACATAATCATTGTATGTTGTAATGTTTCCTTTATTTTTGTTACTATGATGTTTATTATTATATTATTATTCAGATGTGTCAAAGCTCTATACGACGATGTATTGTGTCCCAACAATATTAATCACACCCTATGATACATGTCATAAGCCTATGATATATAGGGATGTGATGATGAGGTCATGTGACCATCCCAATTTGGCTATGTGAGAGTGTGTTAGATCTGGGTATGTTACAACGATACTCTATTTTTATGGGATAATTATTATTAATCATCTTACATTTACCCAGCTTAAAAATCATTAATATGTTATTCCATAATATTGTTAGATTGTACCTGTGAATAGAAACATTATTTCTCTACATTCAGAGAATTAACTTGTAGGGAAACCTATTGTTTCTCATGATTGGGAGTGTCCTCATTTTTAGAAGACATTATATAAAAATTTGATTCAATATTTAATTTTTATTGCGCAAATCCTATAGTGTATAGATAATAATATGTGGTAACACAATATATATATTAGAAACATATTTTTTTGTTATTGAACTCTATCATTTTTATATTAAATGATGTAGTGATTTGAGACCTCTATCATATATCTAAATCCCCATGTTATGTTATCCTCTAAAAGGGAATACCATATATATATTGATACCTACATGAAATTTTTGAGACATAAAAATGTGTTGGTCATCATTAATGTAAAGGAATATGACCATATGGTGGTCTTGGTGGATAACATTACTATATAGAACAATCTATTTATAGAATATAATATACAATAATGTTCATGTACATCCTTTTATTCTATTATGAATAGTTCGTCCTTTTACCTTCCATTTCAAAAATCTACATTCTTGAATCATGATTCATTTATTTTAACTAATCATCTATTATCAACATACATTATTTGAAAACTGAACACCTGAAATGTTGTATAATCCAACTTCCATATTTTTTTGATGATTAAAATTTTTCACATATTTTTTTATATTGGATTTATTCACATGGTACCATATACATGAATAATTTAATCCAAAAGTGTAACTACACTGTTTTTATGTAATTTCATTCATTATATACCATTTTATAGAACTTATATCCATCAATTACATAACCATTATAATAATGTTCTTGAACACTAGGTCTCATTGAATACCATTGATGTCATTTTGAAATTGAAATAATATTTTTTGTAGTATCTTTAATTATATGTCCTCGAAACCATGATATAAAATATCAATTATATTTATTTTATATCCATATATCAGCCATAGATGGATTATAATGTCTAATCAGTATACTATTTCAAAAAAAGGTCTTACCTATAAACCTTATATAAACATTTATATAGATCTTACTGACAGTCATTATTAGTAATTTTGAAAACAAATATTCCATAAATCTCGTCACCCATAATTCATTAGGTTTTGATGAGGTTTTGGTAGACCAATGCTTTTCACATCCAATAGGTAGTAAGAACATAATTAAATTGTTTCCTCAACATTATATTTCACAATGAAAAATCCTATTGAATGATATTTATTTTTTTATACCCTTTCAAAAAATTTATATACCATTCAATGAGACACATCCATTTTATGATGTACATGACCACTCTGAAATATCTCTATAACCATGTGTACCATCAAATAAACAACCATATCAAAAGATGATTTAATGATGAACATCTATAATTTAAATAATATAGTAAAAATTTAATTTATCATAGTTTGAAATATCATTGGTCCTATAACATTAGAACACATATATGTTATGAAATAAAACGTTTTTAATGTACAAGAAAATTCATATGATGAATGAAATATAAATCTACATGAATTAGTTATTTATTAAAAAAATGTTAGTCATCTTATATCAGACCATTAACATTAGATCATACATATAGATGATATAATTGATATTGGATTAATACCCATATGGAAACATTACATCATTCATGATGCTTTAAAACCAATTTTCATCTTTCATGGTATTCTTTTAAGAAACTTGATGAAGGGAATGCCTTATTTAACCCTTCACTAGTGCCATGTCATCTTGAATCTCCCTATTAATCATGTCTGGCCTAGACATGTTCCAAATCCATCAGTTTTCTAGGTCGATTTATTAATGTTCTATGAAAAATATCAATGTCTCTTTTATATTTTTTGTAGAGGTTATTCTTTTTAATGACTTGTATTTTAAACCATAGGCTTATTTTTTGTTAAAAAAAATTAATAAATTATGTATGACTAAAGTGACATGTTTTCTATGTCATATTATTCGAATACATTATAATATATATGGTTTAAAATATTAAATGGTAATTGTTAAATTAAACATAATTATATAAGAAATATTATCTTCAAAATTCATGTGAACTATTGGAAACATGAATTTTATAGGTTCTCTCTTTTTCAATTGAATTATATGGAGGGAAAGAGTGTCTGAATATTTGTGTTCATAATTCTCTATTAATGGCCATAGAAATTATTAGTTCATGGTCATGTGGACGTCAATGAATTTATTAGAAATTTTTTTCAATCATATATAAATCAATAATTAATTATCATGTAAGAATTTAAAGCATGATTGGATAATCTAGATGGTTATGTCTTTGGTTCATCCATGATATTATCGTTAAAGATGATAAGAACACATTTCTAATCAAATAAGATGACCTGATTTATTTTTTTTCTTGGTTAATTTTAATCACATGAGATCCTTTTGATTTTTATTATGTCTTGGTTAAATAGTAGATAATGTCATGAAATTTATCACATACTAAATAAATTTAATTTCACATTTTTTTATTTTCTATTTTGTTTCTTGTACCAAAAATAGTTTTTTATATTTTAAAAAATTTGGTTTTAGTTCAATTTCAAGTCAAAAATAATATTTCTAGAATGTTCGTGAAAATTATCAATCTTTAATCTACAACAAGATAAAAAAAATTATATTATTTATTGAATGATGTAAAAACCACCATACCTCGGGGAATTATTCATCCATAATAGAGTTATCATAATTAACTAGCATGTAGTGTAATTTTTTATTTTTTCATCATTTGGACCTAAAGATTTATATGATGAATAAGAATGAGTGAGATTTGGATTATGAAGAAAAATAGTTAGAATCGTTTCAATCCAAACCCGTAATGTTAATTTCTTCCAGTGTGACCATATAGTGGTCACCGTAAATAGACCACTGAATATCACTAACTCAATAAATACCCTTGATGAAAATTAAATGTGTTAAGATCTCATACATCCACATCCACAATTCATGATGATTTCAATGGAACTGATGGTGTTTTATTGGATCTAATCCAAATACATTCATCGTGGTTCAAAATCATGTTTTGAATGTCTCTCCATTCTTGAAGCAATCAATGATTATCTTATTATGGCTTCCGACTAAGACTAAAATTTTACTATATATTGGATGTATTGGTGATAAATTAGAATTGTTATATTATGATTCTGATGAAAAAAATATTCATTCATTTTATATAATTAAATCACATATCACTAGTTGGAAGGAAATTGTGCATTATTTACTTATGCATGTCTATTTGAATGATTCATTTAATCATACATGAGGACATCACTCAATCTATGTGATATATTTAGGTTACATCACTCATATTGTATATCTATCAATTGTTAAAAATTGTATTGCGATAAGACTATAGATATTATGGTTGATGTTTTATCCTTAATAACATGTGGTAATGAGGTAGCCATCCATGGGTAACCCTTATTATATTTTTTAAAGATATTCTTATAGATATGCTTCATGAAAACCAATGTTTATTAATGAAAATCATTTTATGAATCGGTTGAGACATATTTCATAACATAACAATTCATAATATATATTCTACTACATGATGATTTATGTATATAATTAATTTTTTTCAATTTATTATTATGAAATTGAATATTTATTATAAAAATGATTTAAACAATGATTAATTAATTTATTTATTCATTACATATTTTATTACTTCTTTATTATCCTCTCATTTTCTAGCTTCATACAAAATATTCTATTAGTTATAATTATTACATGATTGTAGTACATTTTACACAATTTCATTTTATTATGTTGCAACCCCCATATAATTTTATAAGAAATATTCGATATGTACATTATATTTCAAATACATTGGCACAACTAAAATGACATTAAAAATGATGATAATAGTGATGAATGAATAATATTAGATCCAAGGCATACAACTTTTCATCTAAAAGGAACTCTTATGATATGATAATGTTTATTATGGTAGGATGAGTATGAGCCATGGTACAAATTGAATGTATCATTTTATTTCACACATCATGGGTCATTTGTCGAATGATTGTTAATTACATAATATCACATTATCTAATTTATATTATCTTTTTTAAATTTATCTATCATATTTATACAAACTAGTCATTTATCTAATACTGTATTAATGTACAATCAAGATGAATATGTTTTATTTTTTAATTAGTATACCATTTTATGTTGTATGCTATCTTAATGGCTCTCAATGATAAACAATACCACATCATTGAGGATCAATCTCTTGACCGAGGCTCTAATCATGATTAGAAACCATCCCAAGTAGTTTATAATGATCAAGGGTCACCAAAGTGATGTAGTTGATGTATGATTTCTCTTAACACCACACCAAATCCATCAGTAGATGTATAACCTCATACATACGAGACTAGTGTTAATTGTGACGGCCCTATTAAGATGGAACATAAGGATTTATATGGTGGATATCCAAATCATATGATTAGTATACTATATCATATAAGTGAATATCCATCATTTCAGTTTTATATAAATTTTTAACTATGTCAACACATATCAAGTGGATTATTTATTGGATATCACAACCCTCTTATTTTGTGGTGGGTGAAGGATCTAGTCAGCCATTGATATATCTTCATACCCTATAGTGACTTCCTGTAATGGTATCATAGATAGAGATACCACGTATAAAAGATATTAACACACAAAAGGAAGAGCCCCATCTTATTCATTAGACTCAACAATGAATATATCATAAATAGAGAAAATATGTATGTCACATAGTCACTGATGGATGTGGGATTGTATCACAAAGACATAGACAAACATTTCTGTAGTCCAACATAATTTTTTATTTCCTATTTTTAAAATATTATTATAAAATATGAATTTTTTATCATTCAATGTTATTTCTAATTTTCTAATTAATTTTAGAAAATAAAACATTCAATTAATTTTGTGTTATATTAATAATAATGTAATTAATAATTATTTATAATTAATAATTACTATTAATCTCATTATTAGTTTAAAACATAATTACCATGTTGATTACTAATAAATAATCACATATATATAAATAGTAACAATTAAATATTATAATATTACTAATTAATTTTTTATTATAATATTTAAATTATTATTATTATTTTATTAATAATAATATACACCTTTATAAGTGTAGGTGGATTAAAAGTGGGTTGATTCTAGATGTATAATGCAGGCTCCAACCCTAGGATTTTCTTCATTTTTTCTATATTTTACCAACCTAATATTAACAATATTATTATCATTACTTATTTAAAATATAATAATAATATAATTATTATTTTTTCAAATTAGTATAAATAATACTCATATTATTTATAGTTCAAATTATAATCATTATTATTATTATAAAATAGATTTTTATAGTTTTAATATTTATTTATAATACATATTTTTTAATAAAAATATATATTAAAAAATATTAATGTATTAATTCCTATCAATAAATAACAAATTGTGGGTTAATTAATAAAATAATTTACAATAAAACAGAAATGCATATTTTTAAGGATTATTGACATCAACTAGGGGTTGGATGGAATAATTTATAATGAAAATCACATGACATAAAAAATCCGAGAATAAATCGACGATTCTTGAACTCATGATCTCATTTAGACCCACATGGGAACAAATCAATAATTTTCACTCATAGGGTTCTTCGATGTAGATTATAACACACATATTTTTCAACATAATGTTTTAGAACTTTCATTCAAATTAATATATATAATGATATATGAAAAGATGAAAATTGGCATCATAAAACTTCAAATCCTTCCAAAAAACCAAAGTAGTTTTGGTGAGATATTAGGACATGTTCCCAACATCATCAGCCAATAGTTCTAGCCTCAATCTTTGTGCTCTTGTGGAACTCTTCACCATATCCCACATGCATCCGAAATCATTCTACATTGACTCCCTCTACCATAACACATTTTGTAATATTTTGACAATAATGTGCTAGTATGTTCCATATTCATGAAGGATCAATACTACTGAAACCATGTTAAACAACACTACTATTTATTAGTGCTACAAAACGATGAAAAAATGTATAGTTAAAAAATTATATCACTAAAAATAATATGTAAAAATATATATAAATTTATACGGAGAAAAAAATTCTTTTTTATTAATTAAATTATAGATATTTAAAATAACACATTTATACATGAAAGGTAGTATTTTTAATTGAAAATTTATTAAAAATAAAAAATTATATAATTAAAAATATTATTTTATATATAAATATATATATATATATAATTTTATTGAATATTATTTATATAATACTATTTTATTATATATCATGCTAATATGTCATATATTTATTTGATAATAGATTATAATTTAACTAAAATTTAATAATAATTAAAATTATTGATCAATTAATATTAATAGACATTTATTAAAATGTTCTTTTTATCAATATCATTTAATTTTTAAATTATCACTATATATAAAATAATAAATATTTAATTATAGATTATAAAATATATATATATATGATACACTTAATATTCATTCAATACATTCACATGTACATATAAGAAATTAATTCAATTAAATAGAGGAAAACATATAAATAAATAATAAATAGTTAAAATTATCATCTTAGATTTCAATTTATTTTTATTTTTATTTATTAAGTTTTATTTTAAATTATTTAATTTTAATCATTTTTTTATTTATATATATTTTATACTGTTTAATAGTTATATATATATTACTTTTATTCATTTTTTATTTTCCTAAATTATATAATTTTTAATATTTTTTCATATTTATTAATTATTACATTGTATATTGTCCATAAAATTATTATTTATAATATTAATATATGTATTAATTCCCATATTAACGCACACACACATAGATATATATATTTATTTATTTAATGAATTTATATAAATAATAAATCTAAATATTTTTTAAAATATTTTCTCAATCTACTTATCTATTCTTTAAATTTTAGTATTTTTTATCATCCATTACTTTAATCTGTTTTATTAATTAATAATTATTAGTGATATTTTAAATTCTCATTATTATTTAATGAGTTTAGAGATTTATTTATTTGTTATTTTGGTAATTTTTTCTTTTTTAATGTCTTTAAACATAATTATTCATTATAAGAATTAATATTTTTAATATAGGTATATATATATATATATCAAATTATTTAAATATGATAAAAATATATATATATATTTGTAACTTAAATGATTCATATATTTAGTGAGAAATATTTTATAATTAAAAATTAATATTAATTTGAAACATTGAATAATTATTATTGAACGATTGAAATTTCATAATATTTTTTTCTTTTAGTTTAACATATATCAAGAATGTGTTATATAAATTTCACATGCACAAATACATAATTAATGTTATTTTTTATAGAAACACACACACAAACCTTATATTTATAAAACATATTCAATTTTTAATATTCATGTTAGAATTTTATTATTAATAAATATATTTTAATATATATATATATTAATGTGTAATAAAAATTTATATTTTCTATTTTTATTCAATATATAATTTATATCAAAATTTAATATTTTTTTAATATTTTTTTGATTTATGATGTTATTTATTCATTAATAATCGTAATTATTTTCAATATTTTTGAAATTTATTAATGTTCTATTTTATTTTCCTGTATGATGTGATATTATTAGTGGTAAAAGAACCTGTAATACAACATTGATTTATGGTGTTTAAAACTCCTTGGGAACATTTATAGTAGCTGTGTTATAGTAGCATTGTAGAAGAACTATATCGGCAGTGTGTTGTAGCACCGGTGGCACTATATACATGGATAACAATGTAGATGAATCTATAGTAGTGGCAGTTCAATTTCATGTATTTTAGTAGCATGTGTAGTGTTGTACCACTATTCACTAGAGGGAATTTGGGTCAAAAATTTGTGCCTTCGGGGCTATGAAATAAGATTTCATTCTTAGTATGCCTATTGGCCATGTGTTAAATAAATAAGTATCATGGGTGTGCTATCCCTTTAGGGGGGATTTTTCCTACCTTTATGTCATGTGTGTGAAGTGAGTGTGTGTTTAAATATAGTTTTTCACTATGACCTGAATATATATATATTTTTATCATTCTAGTATTTCTATAATTGTACCCTTTAATAATTTTTATTTTTAAATTTTTATTCACTAACAATAAATATTTTTCATATGGCGGTCTTTTATATTGTCAATATGTATTCATTTTTCTAACATATAGGGTCTCAAAAACCATTTTTTAAAAAAGATAAATGTCTTCATGCAAGAATTGTTATATCTCTGAAAACAATTGTTAAATATTCAATCAATGCATATGGACAAAAATAAACCAAACAAAAAATCACAAATCCAGCCACAAGACACAACAATAGAAACAAATGCACCAGTCAACGCCAAAAACACCATCACCACAACATGTGAATTCCATCATGTAATTAATTATTATAGATTCATCTTTGTAATATTGTAACTATAGAAAGATATTTATCATGTGAGTGAGTAACCATATAGTGAAGATAAAATTGAACTCTTTGAGAATGAGGGTGTATATCTCACCACAATGTTTGGAAGGTTTTCAAATGATTAATTGATTATCATAGACCTTCAATAAATACATCATAATTGATGGAGGAGACAACCATAGTTTTATAATAAATAATAGGATTCCCCACATCATTAATGTTATTTAAATAGTTAAAAAATTAAATTTATATGTAGTACCGTCATGTGGATCAATAATATCAAAATAATTTTTTTGTGGAGACCTGACCCATCTCTTTAAAAGTTTTAGGGAAAATTATATACAATTTTATAAAAACATGATTTGATGTGCGTGATGAACCTGGGGTTTAAAAGGTATTACCCATACATTTGTCTAATATCAAATTATTTGATATGGAAAATGATCACTTTATATAACTATAGGTTTTTACACAAAAGATGGTCAGATAGGCAACAATATGATAAAATAACACGTCTATACTCAATATTATTTCATGTATTCTTCTTGGATGGCTCATTATTCAAATTTAATGAAGGTTCTGATTTATTGGGATGTTTTTATATTTATTAAAATAAAATGATGATTATATATGATTTTTTATTTCTATAGTACAATCGACCACATTATTAGAAATGTTATGATAGGTATTTAAATGATATCCAATGATGATGAAGTTTTAGCAGTAGTATAATCACACATTTTCATTATCCCTTGACATGCATAATGTGTGGCCTACAGAAAATGTTATGCAACATTATCATTGATTCTAATAGAATAAACATTTTGGTAAGTAGTGTTAGAAGGGGGCAACTATTGAATAATTCAAAGGTGATGATTGAATGTTCCTAGTGAGGTGGATTACCTTCAAATTACTTATATTTCAAATTTGAAGTATAAGTTATCCAAATATTCTCTTTAAGAAATTTTTAGTTTAATTTTTTCTGATGTAAAACTTATTTTCGAGACACTTCTACTGTATATAATTCAAAATTAGTCTGTCCATTTCTTAAAAATTTAATAAAAGATTTCCCTCAATGCCTCTAATAGAAACATCTATAAAAAACAACCTCTCATAGATGAATGATCTTTATGTTCAAGGTCATTCCATGTCCCTCTTATCGTGCCATGGAAAAGACTAACTTTGAAAGGACCAATCCTTGCCTATTCCAATATTTAAGAATCATTGCTAAAACAATCAACATGACTGCATTATTTTATCATGTTTAAGGGATGTCTTAACAATAATAATTATATCATTGTGATGTTATGTGAGAAGATATTTTCCATATATATCTCTCTAATTATGGTCTATATCCCTTCCTTCAACCACATGTATTCAATTACATACTATGTCAGTAGAATTAGCAGTCTTACAACTAGATTGGTCATTGGCATGAGTAAAATCCATAAATGTATTTTTGGTTCTATAGGTAAAAGATTCTCTCATTATGGAATTTTATGGAACAAAATGTGTATACTTGATTTCTTCATTAATCAACCTATAAATTCCATTTATTTTGAAAAAATGAATAGAAAGAAAGAAGTTTCCAGTTTTTCTTTAGAATATTGATGTCATTCAAAGTAGTTGTCGATACAACCTTATAAGCCGGCATGCAAATATGATAAACTTGAATGTGTATTCATTCATAGTAACAAAAAATGTGCTAAATTAGTAGATATTTATAATTTTATTGTAATTTTAATAGTATATGCATTATCTAATAATTTATTAGTGTTTCTTATAATTTAATTCAAAAAAATTATTATATCAAAAAAATGTGATAAATATTTATAAATATAAGATGATTAAAATGTGAATCATAGTTCTAAAAAATTTACAATAGTTGTTTTATGTGAATGGATATAAATCCCCATGACATTATTTTAATTTAATCTGATGGATATAATAGGTGAAAATAAACATTATTGATTAGGACTCACCTCTAATTTGATAATCCCCATGTATTTGACTGACTTCTCAGATGTTCATCGATTCCCCATGATTTCCCACCAACTAGTTGTACCATATTTCTAATAATAAAAAATTAATAAATTGTAGTTGATCATTGATTATAACATTATTTTTTAGTAAATGAGTTTTATACCTTTTAGATACCATCTTATTTTTACAAGATTCCTTAAGTGAATAAATATTCATGTGATTAACATCTTCTTCACTCCCAAAATGGCTACATGTCAAAACAAATCAATCTTTCTAATTAATCAAGTAGATATCAAAGCGATACGAATAAAAATACCCTCACCCCATCAACTAATCAAATCCAATAACATTTGGGACTTCTATATATAACAAGAAGGTCATGTCACCCTTATAATTTCCCAAGTAAGAGATTCAAGTCCTGACCATCATCACCCTTAATAGATTTTGTCAATTAATGTTTCATAAATTTCATTTTGGCATACATTAATTTTTATTTCACTTTAGATTTTGTATAATTAATTACATATATTTTTCTAATTTGTTCGGAATATGTTAATGTATAATTATTATATTTCACTATTTTTAATACATATTATTGTTTAATTATTTATTATTATTTATTTAATAATAATTTTATTTAATTTTAAATTTTTTTTTCTATTTATTAATTTGTAAAATTTATTTACTAAAATTATTTGCAATTTATTCATTTGATTTAAATTTCATACATATTTGTTGATTAATATTTATGTGTTTTAATATATTTGTAATGAAAATATTAAATATGAATGGATATTTATTTTTAATTATTTTAATAAGTTATATTTCTAATAAATTATATTCATTTTTTAAAATATTATGGAATTATTTTCATTTTCACTTATTAATTCCACTCATTTCTGACAATAATAAATTTATTAATTCTCATTCATTAATATTTTAATTACATTTACATTTAATAAAGTTATAATTTTAATATAGATACAATAAATATATTTTAATTTAATTTGTTTAGTTATTATCAGCCCTAAAATGAAAGCATTGATAAAAATAGGTTTTTACAGCTCAAAAGAAAAGAAAATTCAATGAATATATAATTATATTAGTTCTTTGATGTGGAACATATAATTATATTTTTAATAGCTGATTTCAATGTTTGGGATGATAAAAACTATCTTCATTAGTGGTTTTAAAAAATTTATAATTAAATAATAATGTTCTTTTAAATGGAACCCCAATCCCTCAAGCTGTTCAAGAACATAAGATACTGAACCATCACCATCGCTCCCATCAACCTTCATAAGACGTGTATTTGCAATTTCTACAAATTAAAAAAATTAGAATACCCCCTTTCTAAAAAATACTTCAATATTTTGTTGCTGTTAATTTATATGAATATTATCTATGAATATATTATTAATTTTTTGGATTCATGGAAATTAGAGAATTTATGTATAGGGGTTTGGAATAATGTTTTATTTTTAGGGTGGACTAGTTCATTCTGATTGCAGGTTTATCTGGTGTCTGTAATGATTGATATTGGTCAGTTTTATTCATATTATTGATTTTACAAGGAAATAAATTAATAAAATATCTATTTTAAATCCTATCAAATATTCCCTATACATTCCATTAATTTTAATTGAAATTATTTTAAAATTAGGATGATTTTAATTGTGTTCTTTTTAACATAAAATATTAACTAATTCCAAAAATATGGAATTAAATATATTCATAAGAAATTTAATACATAATATAAAATAGATACATGTATTCCTTATTTTGTGTAGAAATAGTGCGTTTTGAATAATGAAAATCAAATAAATGAGTTCTAGAGATGAAAAAATTGAATATGATATCTTTTGATCAAAGTGACAACTAGAATTACAGTAGTGAACATAGTCATTCATTATCACTGTGAACATTCCAAAAAAGACAGAATTAATACAACCAAATTTTGTTAATTTGTTTAAATCATAAATTATATATAAATTATATGCATTCCTTAGGTGAATTTATTTATTTATTTTACAATATAAATAATATTGAACTATATTGGATGAAAATGAATAAAAAATTGATGGATGATAATCATATAAAGTTGAGTGTGATGATGGAGTTAATGAGTTCATAATTTTTTAAATAGATCATGTGTATGGTCCTTGAAATTTTTTTTCAAGGATTATGTAATAACATTTTGATTTTTCCATGAGTTTAATTTTATTTTCTTATGAAAAAACGAGGAAATAAAACATAAAACATGGTCCATTATTCATTAGGAGGAGTGGTTTTTGAGGAAAAGAATGATGGCTACAGTCTATGCACATGATGTTCCTTGAATGAATGACGTTTATTTGGAAGAAATTATGTGTATTGATTAGATGAAGTGTAATTGGGTTGATGTTTCTTTGAACATCATGAAATGGGTTTCACCATGTGAAGGGACCCTGATATTTACATGGTGTGTAGAGAAATTATATTCCATGTAAATTAATAAATCTTTTTTCAAAGTGTCAAGTGATATTTTTTTATGGAGGCACATTTCCTCTTGGAACTATGATGTGTGAGGCCTACATTTTTAAGTTAGGTTCTACCTGATATACTCTGTGTAGAATCTATTTCTTTCATAATTGGGTGAATTGGATCTCCAATGATAAGCTCCATGACCATCTTCCTTCCTTAAATGATTTATCATCATATCTATTTTGATATTTTGGAGTGATATGATTTTCCATATTTGTAGGGTTTTACTGTAAATTCCCATTTATTTATTTTCATGCTCAAATAAAAATATAGTAATAGATGAGTGGTCCTCTATGATCCCAATGTTGATTTTATAGATTTATTCCCTTATGTTTTATCATGTTTATATTATATTTTATCATGCCAAATAATGGACTACTTAAATGGTTCAAAAAGGTTTCTTAGTAATATAATTTAAATTGGAGCCCAAGCCATATACAGACATAGATAGTGTTTAATCACCACCATGGCTTGATTTCAATGACATGAAACACCCCATTGCTGTTCCTTTCATTGTGTCTTATTATCCATTACCTGATATTGATTAGAACACTATCATGTATTTTACCCTTCAGAAAATATAATTGTTTTAATGTGAAGTGAATTGAGGATGATTTTATCCACACTTTGGGCCCTTTTCATAATTTTATAAAACACAATATTATAATTAAAGGTCTTGGAAAACCCCAATTTGAAATTATATATGTGTAATTATTTCTTAATTACACTATATTTTGATATATAACATTATTTTATAAAACGTGTAAGGTGATACAAGGGTCCTGAATTTAGGATTCCATGGATGGTATCATTACTCTTTATAAATGAGAGTTATTTTTATTTTTGTACTTGTAGGTAGAGATAAAGGATATTCATGGAATGAGATCACCAAGAATTTATGTTACCACCATATGAGTGATAAATATTTCCTTAGTGAGACATAATGGAGAAGACTGGTGAAAATATAGTTAGACCAGTTCAAAAGTGATATTTATTCTACTATGATAGATATGAGGGATGGGGTCAGAGGGTTGATTTCACATCATGACAGGAGTAATATTTTGGATTCCATTTTTGAATCACCTTGGATAGACTGTTGAGATAGTTTTCTTTTATGTTAAATGTTATAGATACTTTAGATTCCTTACAGATCACCATGGAATGGATCATTTTGCCACTTCATAAATTATGAAGATGAAGTTCAACTATAAAATATGAATGTATAAATGAGGATTCATGGACATGTCTTCCAATCTAAATTTGATGATTTGAAAGAGTCTATATTTTGATTGTTTGTTTATTATGACCCGTTACTCATTATATTATACATATATATGTACATCACGGATCAAGGACATAAATGTTTGTCAAAAATATGTATTGTCGTATGGGAATCAGATAAGGAACCTGGTCCAGTGAAATTGTTTTTTCTTTCTATCATGTACGGTTGTTGGCACACTACTCATTTTATATGCATAAACAATATTGACCTAGACACTATTGGTGTTGTAATACTATATATATATATATCAAAAACATCTTGTTTATCATTTGTTAATAATGAATATTATATTATTTTAGGTATATATAAAGGGGAGAATTCATATTTTTTGTTTTATTCTGATATATTAAATGGAGTACGTATGAAGAGGATCGAGCCTATACTAGTGATACTAGTAGTAGAAAATTTTGATCCTTTATTTGTTTTATTATCATGTGGTATATTCTTATATCTTCTATATCCTATGTTCAATATTTCTTAGCAACACATAAAGATAATCATTCTGATTTTCATATACATTATTATTTAGCTTCTAACTATTTATTTATCATGGATTATTTATCATTATTATACCTACTGCTACATATCTATCATTATTTGTTTACTACATATAATATTATTTACCATTATGTCATACATTGACTCATGAGTAAATATTCACCAACTGGACACATTCTAAGCCCCTGTTACAAGTCAACACCCTCTAGTATACACGGTAGAGTGCTTAACGTCATGTGGCCAACTGCCTCGGGGCACTTCATAGTGGCATCATGGGTGGGATGGTACTGTAGTGACATGCCATCCTAAATATGACGTAAGGGGAAGAAAATTTCAATGACCTACCTTCTTCAAGATGATTGAGAGATAATGACGCCTAGGACATGCCTTCAGTGGTCTCTATGGTGGTGACTTTCACCAAGGGTATAGATTCTCATGCACCATGGCATGTATTACACTTTTTAATGAAAGTCTGATCATGATATAAGAGCATGGAATCCCAAACAACACCAATGTAATGATAAACAGAAGCTAAAATTCATTAACACATACATGATCAAAGGTAAAATGTGAAAAAAAATTACAACCAATGTTCTACAAAAGTATGAAAAATTGAAAAAAAAATCATCAACACATCAATTATCCCGATGTCCGTGCTAGTAATGTCTAGAAATGTCCACAAAGTCATCCTGGAAACCTGAATATAATATTACAATTATAGGGTGATTATAAAATAATACTTAGTAGAAAAACTGATGCTACTCATGCACAAGTGGGGTACCATGCTAATTCATGTTTGAGAAAACATTATAATCTAAAAGAACATACCAAAGAGAACTGACCAGCCTAACCTCCCCAAGCCACACACACCAAAAAACACATGTCATTTCATGTAATAGTTTAAGGACATCAACATTTGGGTTCCATGCACCACTTTCCCAATAGATAACTATCCATTTCTAATGGATAATGTCATGAAAATACCACTCTTCCAAATCACAGTCCCACTACACTAACCTGACAACACACCCCTGGGCCCTAACCATACCACACATCTCATAGTAGGCACATGAACCCCAACAACCACGCATCTCATATGAAGACACAAGGGCTTCATCGTAAAAAAACATGGGAAAACACATTACTTGTACAAACCGCATCCCCTTGTCAAAGAAAAACCATTATGACCGATCATGGACTATGGTAAACCTCCATCCACTAAAGAATGGTCATATATTCTCTAGTGGTAAGATCCTAGAAGAGTGTGAGATAAATAAAGTATGAAATCATTCATATGTCATCCAATTGGGATGTTGGGAAAGACAACATCATCCATGAATCAGGTTTCTCGGCACATGTTTCTCAACAATTGTGGGCTTTATATAGAAATCAGAAGGAACTAAAATATATATAGGTAATAAATCTCTAATCACAACATAAAAATCTCAAAACAAATAATCATCCAACCAGAACCACCATTACTACCACCCCTATATAAAAAACATCTCAAAAAGAGAGTTCTAATGTTTATACCCATCACATTTTTTTAAACCATTTACAAGTAAATTATAAAGGGGTTCACATTAATTTTTACCATCAATACCAGGGGAAACTACCAAGTAAAACATCTCCAATGGAGTAAGTACAAAGGTAAAAAATTTCTATTTTAATACCCATTATTAAAATGACTGAGAATAACCAACCTGAAGTACCACTACACAATCCCCTTTTTCACTATACATTCATTCGACCAATACCAATTGTCAATATTCAATGTTATGCCACATAGTCCTAAAATTTTTCTTATGCATTATCACTGCATAAATAGATAATAACCACATTGTAGTTCCACAACCAAATGTTTCATGAAGGCCATGACACAAAAAATGCAGTCCCATTACCTACAAGTCCATCCATTCCACAGTAAATCTGTCTCTCAAACTAGGATACCAATATACCACATGTACTGACCCTATTCACAAATCCCCATACTTCTACAATTTTCCACATCCTCCCTGCACACACATGCAACACCCCTATCACAGAGCCTACTCTATTGTCCACCCTTCAACCCACAACCCACACAAGTTTAGAACCCCCAAAAAACACACATCACACAGTCACATAATCATGAGATGGGTATTCAAATTTAGGCAATTAGATTATTTAAATTTACATTAATAACCGGGGTGATCACATAATAGGACTGATCTTGGGGCATCAATTAAATTAACCAAGTATAAAAGATTAAGTTGATTTCATGTAAGGACCAATTAAAAAACATCATAAAAAATAGAACACCACCGGTATAAAAGTAAATACCACCAACATCCATGATTTTCATAAGGAATATGAAAACAAAAACCATTAAATAATCAATGATAAATAATTAAAAATGCAATCAAAATCACCAAAATCACATAATATTTTTTTATTGACTATATTATCTTTGGATTATGGTCCCTTCATATTTATTTCACAATTAAAAAAATTTATTATCCTAATAATCATAATGATTAGATATTACCCACACACCACATGGATCACTATTTAATAAGTGAATAATAAATCCATGCATGAAACAAAAAGTTACCAAATCTGCTACTTGTGTCAAGAACAAGGAATCATGCGAGCATCACATAACTACATGAATACTCATTAGGAGGGGATTTAGTATAGTTACCTGACTCATCTTACACTGTATGTATCTAGGTGGACCATGTTAGATGAAGAAACACACTTGTAAGGGATGATCCTAGATTCAAATGTCCAATTCCAATTTTGATAGAGGAATGTATTGGATATCCATTAATCAATGGATCATGGTAAGATCACATAGTTTGAATATATCAACCCCATGGAGTGTTAGGTTATTAATGAAATATTTTATATCCTTTTAAATTCATTTTAAAACACCAAAAATGTCATTGAACACAGTTTATTTCAAATAAATTGTATCTGGGGTGATACATGACAACTTGGAAAAATAGGAAAAACATGAAATGAGTCACCGATGTGTGAGCAACAGACGTGACCATAGGAATTTGATCCACTGACCTACCGATGGATCAACCTACAGACACCCTAACATACTGAAACCTCAACATATAAGTGCCCTGCCATAATAACATGTCAACTGACTGACACCCTGACCGACCAATGCCCCAACCCCTAACATACCGATGCAGATGCCCTTATGTCACTAATTCCGATGCCTTTAACTCACAGATTCACAACAATTTCGACGTAGAAGCCATATGTCAATGTTGAAAAAATGGGGTATTTGGAAAACTATTGAAAGGATACACCATTTCTTCCAAGAACACCTAAAACCCTAGATTCCCACAATAGAATGGAATATAGAAATCAAGGTGATTTCATCTAGTACCTATAGATCTTTTAACTTCCTTTGGAATACATAACTAAACCAGAAGAAAGGAGGCATGAAAACCACCCCATAATATACCACTAATGAACCAACAATTATATGTTATTCAAAAACTGAACAGAAAACTCAGACATCTACAAACACCTTCTTGACTTCTAACTCTTCACCAATAGTTGAAACACTAAGGACCACAACCCTAAAACCAAAAAACCCATAATGTTATTACCATATTGAAAAGTTGATTTTGGAGATCATTTGTCCATGTCGAGATAATATCTACATTAGGTTGCACTAACATACCGGCACTGGTTAAATCACATCCACATTAATGCACATAAATTAGGGTTTAGGTCCTCCCATCCCCATATTCAAGACCTTTCGCCCACTTTCAAATTACATGGAAACAACACATTTGATAATGAATTGGGTCAATAATTACATCATAAAATTATGCACACATGTAAAAAATATAATAAAAATTAGAAAAAATTTGTTTAATATGAACATATTCCTTCCTCCCCCTCCTATGTACAATCCTGAAGGCCACAATGCCTCCATAAAATATTGAATAATGGAATGGTTTGTCCATGATGCCCCTTCTCACCAAAATCCTAGATCCATTCTTTCTTCTCCATGAAAGTCGATTCATCCATGATATCATACTATACTCAGTCAATGACGTGGTATTTATCATGTTGATACTAATGGAGTTGAGAGACATGTAATATTTCATTAGTCATATAAAATTGTGATGGAAACACTATTTGATATTCCAACATGAAAACTCATCCCAACACCTCAATATGTCGGATGAACCATGGAGAAATCTTTCTTCCCATACTGAAAATCTACTTCCCACACCGAGGGGAATCCTTCAAGAAAACAAGGTCCAAAATATAAGAATCCATGGACCTCATCCTATGATTGGAATATGAGTATTTTCTATAATGTTACATATTTATCCTCTCATGATCAAGTTTAACCATCTCCATTTTCTCTACACTACCAATGGTCCAGGAAGGGTTGTTTCCCCAACTTTTTTCCATCATACTGGTGGATGAAAAACCATCCATTCAATGCCTCGAATGGTGAAACTCCTATTTTAGAGTGATATGTATTATTGTAAGAAAACTCTACATGGGAAATTGTCATATCTACAATCCACCGATGTCCAAAACACATTCTTGCAGAATGTCCTCCAATGTTTGGATGGTCCCCTCTGAATGCACATCTGTCCGATAATGGAAAGCAGTGTTGAGGTGTAACTGTTTTCCAAAGGCATTCTGAAATCCCGTCTAAACTCATGATGTAAAAAACCTATCCTAGTATGATATTATGGATGTTGGATCTTTACGTTGATTCACCAGCTCATCCACATACATGCACGCTAATGAATAGACTATTATTAACTCTTTTATTGCAATGAAGGGACTCAATTTTTCAATTGATCCAATTATACCCTAAGGGAATCACATCCCCCCTGAGACCTTGGTATTTACACGATGAAATCCCGTGGGATTTTATCACAATTTTACACATAATAGTTTAAGTGTTTCTATAGACTATGATGAACATGTTGCTCATCCTTGGCTTACTGACCCACTAAAAACCTTGCCAGAAACTCCACAACTTCCCGAATCCCCCAGAGGGAGAAAAAATATTCCCTCTAGCATCATGACATCATATAGACTCTTGGATTCACATATAGGGGTGAATTATGGAAGTCCAATAGAAGTTCCTCACACATTTCCACTCAGACTAATAGCTTCCCACGAAACATCATTGGATTCTATCTATCCTTTTATAGTCCCTCTGGTGCATCACAATAGGTAGTTTGATCATGCATCCCTTAAATCTCTATGTATCTCAACTGAGACTCCTTCACATGCATCATCAAGGATGTCATTTCATCTAAAACATGCATATCATGTGGCTATCAAATCTCATATATAGATTCAAATCAACAAACACATATATTTCATCAATTACATTGTGGTTCCCCTGAATACCTCCTTCTAAAACATCATTCTTATAGAATTAGAAACCATATTATATTTTCCTATGGTGTATGATATTTGTTAGTTGCAGTCAAGGAGAAACTCCATCAGTGTTTTTTACCACATGTTTTGGTTCCACTGGAAGAAGATATACATAAATCTATATTGATCCATGAAGACAACAATGTTCTATCCATTGAGGTAATGACACTAAATATTTAGTGTGGAAATGAACATTTTATTATTCATTTCATGGGTACCATAGTTACATTGATGAAAAAATAACTACCTAGTCCCATAATAGATCACTCCACTATTATGCATTATCACACATCACAGGACTTGGCTAGAAGATCCATATAACACCTTGGACATCACCCCTTCCTTTGGAAACCTAATCGTATGTTCCCAGACTAACTTCCCCTTATGATATTTGAATTCTTCTAGACACTATTAAATCCACATGAAGGCTTTGTATTTTCATGTCAGTGTCATAAATAGAGCTGCAACTTTAGAGTAGTTGGGTAGGAACCTCTAGTAATAGCTGGCTTGACGTAGGAAGCTTCAAACCTCTTCCACATTCTTGGGTGATTCCTAGGAAACAACCTCTTCAACCTTTTATGGGTCCATTTATATCAATTTTTGTGAAACCATGTCTCTATGGAATTACACATCTTGCATCTAGAACAAGCACATGGATAACTTATTATAGATATGGTGGTGTCGGGGGACCTCCAGGAAGGTCCTCAGGGTGTCGATGTGTTCTTCCTATGACCTAGAGTAGATTAGGAAATCTTTGAAGAAAAAACAATGAATTGGCCGAGGAAGAAGCATAATATAGAGTTCATGGTCATCATGAACATGGCTGGTGAATTCATAATGCTGATGGGCATGACCACGAACTCGATGTGCCAATACCTGCATCTAAAATAAGTCTTCGATATGTGACCCTCCATCACCCTAAACTTGTGATATCAAGACCAAAAATCTATCTTTGAGATCTATCCTACCAATTATAACTGGTTGTAAAGATCATCGATTATTGGAAGAGGGTAACAGTTCTTTACTGTTTCCTAGTTCAATCACCTATAGTCTATGCACTACCTCAGACCATGAGCTGCCTTCTGTGAAAAAAAAATAAAGCAACCCAAAAAGACATAATTGGCTTGATAAAACACCATTTTAAAAGTTATTCAACATGTATCTACTACTCCTTTAAAATTGAGGGTTCTATCCTACATGGTTCCATCAAAACCAGATGGGTACCAAGTTGCAAGTCTATTACAATCACAAAGTCACGCTAAGGGGGTAGGGTCACAATCTCATATAAGATGACATCTAGGAACTCTTTGAAAACCTTTAGAACCTACATCATCTCTAGGTTTTCTGATACCACTAACATCATGGATGGAAAGAGGATAAGAGTTTCCACACACCGACTACCCATCTGTCATCTCTAATAACCGATGAAAACTACACGTTTTTCATCCACTCCTAATGTCACGACCCATCCTCGGGGCCTGTGCCGTGACTACCCCAAGCCCGCCTTCCATTGGCCAGGGGCTGGCGACTAGCACCAAGGCGTAAATCCTGGTAACGGGAAGGCATTTCATTTGAATAGTAAAAAAGCACCACAGAGTAAGCAAGAGGAAAAAATGTAAACACTAAGTAAAACCTGGTACAACAGTATGTTCGGAAAAATAAAGGGGGTCAGAAATACAAGCCGAACTGTAAAGTACAACTGAAAGGGAAAAAACAGCAACTGAAAAGTAATTCCGCAGCATCGAGCCATACTCTGTAAGTCCCACCTAAAGGGTGAGTATTGATAGCCTCCACATGTCCTTGGTCCAACCGTCCGCTCCGAGTACACTGTGCCCAGTGGTCCACCTCCAGGTACTGTGCTGCTCCGCAATCCTCCACCGCGATAAGTGTTGTCCGTCGTCTGCAACCAACACAACGTAGTGCGGGCATAGCCCATGCAGGGGTGAGTATAAGCTACTCAGTGGGGACCCCGATACCTCCGAAGTTCTCCCAGAATCCACAAAGTATAAACCACAACGGAAAGATACAATCATGAAGTAACGGCTTAGGTATATGCCCATACATATACCAAAGTCATCAATTCTCACTCGGCTCCAACATCCGAGCACAAGTACAACCCAGTACACACAGGAAAGAAAAACGTAAATCCACATAGGATAGCACAACATAGTTCCAAAAAGGAAAGCAAAACATAAATCCACACAGGATAGCACAACACAGTCCAAAAAGGAAAGCAAACAGGGTTTCAGCTCACACAGGTATACTTCTTCGAATGACGATAGAGATGATCATAGATCCATCTAAGTTGTCGGACCCACGATGGATCGATAGGTAACTAAACCCCGCAATGACCCACAAAGGATCTGACCCACAAAGTATCGATAGGTCACTGACCCCCGCAATGACCCTCAAAGGATCTGACCCACATAGGATCGATAGGTAACTAACCCCCGCAAAGACCCACACAGGATCGGGCCCACACAGGACATGTAGGCGCTGGCCCACACAGGACCGCTGAGCGCTGACCCACACAGGATCAGACCCACACAGGATCGGTAGCACTGACCCAAAATGGATCGCTGAGTGTTGTAGTCGTCGTCGTTGAATCCACTGAGGATAGCTGCACAGTCGTCTTCGTCACAGTAGCAGTCGCAACCAGCTTAAGGGTTCCCGCAAACAACAAGTTCGTTCGGGAGGGTCCGCTCCATGATCCGAGAGGCTGATACATCAACTGACACATAGTCCTGAGTTGATGTATCCAAAATTTCCGTATCGTCAACAGGAACTCAACGTTGCAGACGGCGCGTCAATCAGATGCCCGGTCTGAGAGTTATGGGATTTTTCGTCTCAGGGGCCCGGTTGGTTTTTAATGAAAAACCAACACAACCGTACTCCAACTGCGTCCAAACCTCGGGCAGAGTAAGCCAAAAGATCTGTCTCACTTAGAGGAATTAAACAAAGTCAACGGAATGTCAATCAGACGTCCGAAGATCATGATATGTGCGTTTCCGCTCCGAGGGCCCAGTTGGTTTTGTGTACGAACCAACGCAGCCGAACCCAAAGTATTCCGAAAACATGAGTGTAATATACCAAAATGACCGTCTCGATCCAAAATCGCATCGCCGCTGACAGCGCGTCATTCGGAGGCCCGTAGCTCATGTTACGAGCAAAAGACCGAATAGGTCCGGGAACGGGGGGTCTGGGCCCGGACCGACCCGGCCCAACCCCCCTGGGTCGGCCCGAATCGGGTCGACCCGACACGGGTCCGGGTCTGACCCAGATGGCATGACCCGGCGGGAGGGTCGGCGTGGCCGGGCTCGGCTCGGCCGAGCGGGCAGAGTCCAGGGCGGGGGCACGCTGGCCGCGAGTCCACTGCCCACCACAGTAGCAGCTTCCGCCACAGCGGCCCTGTCTGGCGGCCTGTCGGGGCGCCGCCGCCTCCAATCGCCGGTGGGTTCTACGGGCCACCGGAGTTGCTCCGGTGGTCCGATTTCGTTTGCGTATACGCCATAGATCCTACCGGGTCTCGTACTTCACTGCGGAAGCAACGAATCACCTCTGCGGCAAGTTTTGTCGTCCCCCGCCAATCCGCACATCAACGAAGAACTGTGGAGGGCTGCCGGGCCGTGTTTGTTTGACCCGCACCCTCCACGTTAGGTGATAACAAACGGGAAGAAATAAATTATTATATGAAAACGTAACAAGATAAAATTTAATAAATAAAAATTGCACTTGATCCAGGTTATTTGTTTTAGGAGGAAACATCCACAGAAATATAAATTATTTCACAAACAAACCCCTACCTCGCCGTAGTCGTCGAGCGTGCGTTCTTTGCGGAATTGATCATCGCGGGAGAAGAGGATCGTCGCGTCGCGGAAGGGCGTCACGTCATCTCCGTATATGAAGTTGCGTCAACGAACTCCGAGGATCAAGAACATACAGATTTAATTATATCCTTTAAATCCATGTTTTTGTTATAAACCACAAAGAATTAAAAGGTCTGCAATCTCTCACCTCAACGGATGATCGAAGATTTGTCGCTGGGAAATAACGTCGCTGAAGAACGTCACGGGTGAAGAATCATCGGCGTCGCAGAACATCGCGTCGCGTCGTCGATCTCCGAGGGTTCGGCGTTCTTCTTCTCCTTTCATCAAAGGCCAGCATTCTTCGCGTTTTCGCGTTCATCACATTCTTCGCGAACGAGGTTGAAGGACTTAAGGTTCGGTCAAATCCTCTCATCGAACAACACACAATAAGAAGAATGTTGGTCTTATTTTATTACATTCCAACAAACGAAAAAAAACTAAGAAAAGTAACGACCCATTAATTCATAGAATTAATTCATCAAATAAACCGCCCAATTAATAGAAGCGTTTAATAGTTTAAGAAACGTCCCAATTGACTTTCATTTAATAGGGGTTTTCGCGGGTGCGTTACTTAGCGGAAAAGAAACGGTGGGGCTCGTGCGGGCCCCACCTCACAAATATCCTACCAAGAGGATAGGATATTTTTGGGTTCCACCCAATCTGCTTCAACTTAGCTTAAGCAACTTTAAGTGGATTTTAAGAGGCTTTAAGCGGCATCAAGTGAAATAAAATAATGTTTTTCGTACCACATTATTTTATTTCTTAACTTAATGCCCAAAAATTAAAAACCACACCTGAGAAAACGCAACTCTGGAAGAGGCGTTTCTAAGCAAATACCGGCGCTGCGATTCCATCGGTGCCCTCATAATTCGATTCCGAGCACTGGTTCAAAAGTTTGAAAATCCCGCTCGTTCGTTCACTAAAGGTACCAGATCCAAACTTCGGAAAATGATTCTGGGCACACCGGGCCTTGGAATCAGGTGCCGTCAGAAAGTGAGTTTTTTTAAAATTCCATAGAAAATTATGAAAAAAATTCCCTTGAAATTTACGGGTCTTTACACAAAAAAACTTGAATTTCCTCTAGAATCATTAGATAATAGTGTGGATAGAAACAAAACCCATAAATTCCTAGAATGCCATCATATAACTACATGTATATAATTAATAGATCCTCATAGAACTGATGGAGCCCCAACATCAGTAAACATCCTAAGAAAACATCCTCCAAACTGGTCCTACCTCTGACTAGAATACTCATCAGTTGGGGAACATAATAAATAAATAAATAAATATATTCCAAGATCATAGGATAGAACAAATTTAGTAACAAATTTTGAGGATCCTGAATTAAGAAAATCACAATAAATGGTTCTAAACAGACTGATCGTACCTCAAACAAACTCTAGCACGACAAAAAATACGACATCAGAAGAATGAAACATCCCACGCCTTCCTCCTTCTCCTCTCTGTTGTAAACCGCCTCCCCAATCATGATCAGCCTGAGGTCTCAGAGTATGAATCTATGCTCATCATTTTCCCGAACCATCTACCCTTTATGGAGTGGGTGCTTTCTGCCCTTACTGTTGGAAAGGTCTGACTAGAAACTGGTGCTATTAAGGTGGGCGTTAAACCTGCCCACTACCACTGTATGGCTCTCAAACTAGTCACTGGTTCTAAATATTTACACAACCTCCATGTACATAGATCATATATCTCTATGGAATAGGTATATATCACGGGGTAGTAAATCCAAAATAGAACTACATATGCCAACTACCCACGAGCTGAATCCTAGAAGGCTATTGACATCGGAGACCTGCTGTGGACAGTCTTCTCCTTCAACAAACTCGTCTAGATACCCTGTTGCAGTACACCTCCCAGTGAGTGCATCATTTCCTCTACTTCATCCTTCTTCTGAAACTCTATGTATGTCTATAGAGTGAACATAGAATCATTATACTAAAGTGAAGGTTGGAGTGCCTCCTCAATGTGTCTCGCTCAGGACTCCTTATCATGAAAGTGATCAAGCATGATGTATAAAAAATCCTTGAACATGATACGCAATTCATATTACAATGTAGACTCATACTATATAGAGATTATCTCTTGCCTCATCTTAGACTTCATCATGGATGAAATGAATTCCACCATGAACTCTATCTGAATGTCATCCCACAATACACTAGTTCCCTTCCTCTCCCTGAGGTAATTATTCCACTACGGATGCACCGCTCCCATCATCTGGATCACCACTATGAGGACCCAGTACATTTTTGAAGAACAGATCAATCTGAATGTTATCACCAACTAATATATCACAATCACAATCTCTATTTCTAAAACACTTCCCTTATGAGTTCCCAGAGATTTTCGTTGGAAGACACGAAGTGAATTCACCAACTGGTCATCATCCTCCTCTCGATCTGTTTTCTGATGATCGACTAGGTCATCCTGATTTTCCTCAACGACATGGTCCACATGTGGTTGAAATTTGGGAACCATTCCAAACAATTTAATGAAAGGATCTCCTACACCCATGTAGATATGAATTATTCATTTATGTTTTAATTTAACTCTTTGTTTAAACTTATATTTCCATGATGACCAAAAAACACATAAACACAAATAATTATGATTAATTTACCATTCCTAGTGCCTCTACCTTATAATCAGTGTAGTCAATCTAGGTCTTTCTGTAGTCTTAGTGTCCTTGAATTGGATCATATGGGGCCCTGGAATCATGTTTTCTAGCCGGTCATCAATAGCCTATGTCACACAACATTATTTTCTATAACTGTTTCCCTAAAATTCAATGCAACCCCCAATGATACATTCCTCTCATGAACCACATTAATAATGATGAGTGAAGGGGTAAAAAAGTGCCATGACATTCCATATTTAAGATAATTGATAGATAATTGCCCCCGGTTCCAGCCATTAGTAGGCCTCAGGGAGGCGACTTAAAACAAGGCTATAGAATATCACAGACCATGGAATGATTGATTTTTTTTATTGAAAATAGGATCATGATATAAATTTTTTAATTACCAAACAACATAAATTTAAAGATAAATGAAAAAAATAAAACCATTCCCATATTAAATTTCAAATGTTAACTATCACAAAATTACAACAAAAGTACTGAAAAATTTACCAAAAAGATAAAATATAAGATGCAACACAACACAAATATCATCTTGTTGGCTTGTAATGTCTAGAACAGTCATCAAAGTCCCCTTGGAATCCTGAAAATATTTTTACAAGAATAGGGTGTGTTTAAAATTATATCTAATAGGAAAAATAATTCTACCTATGCATAAGTGGGGGAACATGCTTATTAACTTGTATAAAAACAGTATTATCTCAAAGCACCTACCAAGGAGAACTAACCAAACTACCCACCCCATGTCACACTCACCAAATAATTCAAGTCAATTAATGTAATATTATAATAAAATCGACATTTTGGTACCCCAAACTACAGTCAATTGGTTAAATTCTCTTTCCTAGTTTAAAACCTCTTCACACTACTACTCTTACAAAATGTTTTCCCAGTACCACAACACCTCCACACACACCTGGGTCTCAACTATACCACAATCTCACCCGCAGAAAACTGTGCAACAATAACTGCACTTCATTAATAATGACACTTGGGTGTCATCCCAATTACACATGGGAAAACAATCCTTGGACAAAAACATCAGGGACCCCGCATCTAAAACAAACCTTTCATAAGGGTCTTGGATAAAGGTATTCCTCAATCCATTATTGCTTTCCCAGATATTCTCATGAAGTATGATCCTAAGAGAGGAGGATGAAAGTCACTAACCAGCCTTCCGCCCTCCCATCAGGATATTGGGAGACACACCCTCCCCCATAAATAGGGGGTTTGACATGTACTACTCAATAAGGGTTGGGTTCATATATTAATCAAAAGAAACTACAATATATATATAGGTTAGAAATAAGTCATCCCTATCTTTGGATCCCTAGTCACATAACCATCACACCAGAAACAATTTATTACGTACCCCTATATGCACAACCACTCAAACAACCACAACCAATGTGTAAACTATCACCTTTCTCATTGAACCATTTACCATTCAATTATTAAGATATTCAATTTCATTTGATCCATCACTTGCCAAGGTAGCTACCAAGAACAATATATTCATGGGACGAAATGCCAGGGTGAAGCATTCCCTTTTCGACACTCATTCTTAAGACAACCGAGAACGACCATCCTCCAATCCCACTATTAAACCCCATTTTACTTATAAACTCATTCGACCACTACCAAATTTCATTCTTCAATGTTATACCAGTGAGTAAAAACATTTCCCTGGTCTAGTCCTACTTCATTACATGTTCATGTCCACATTGGGGTACCACTTCCAAACGTTGACTGAAGGCCATGACACAAACAATGGTAGTCCCACAACCTGTTATTCCATATATTCAAAAATCAATCAGTCTCTCATACTGAGATACCGATATACTGCCCATAATTCCCCAAAAACACAAATCCTCCAACATAAACCATTTATTACATCCCCACTGCACACATTTGCTACACCATTCTCATAGAACCAACTCATGTGACCCCCCATGTACCCAAATCCTACACAAGGCTTCAACCCCATGAAACAAAAACCCACATGACCACACCATCAATAAAAGTATATTCATATTTTTCTAATGGGGTCAATTAATTCCACGTTAAAAACTGGGGTGATCATATAAAATGTTTAATAATGGGGAATCCATTTAATTTACCATGTATACCATATTATGAATATTTTAACACAAGAAAAAATAAAGAAAATCATAACAAAAGGGAAAAGAAAACCTCTAGACTGAAAAAAATTTTCACCAATGAAAATGATTTTCAAACATAATATGACCAAACCAACCATATAAGAATAAATTATTATAAATAAAATAAGTGATCAATATCAAACCACACACATCCCATTATTTTATTTACTCTGTTTTCTTTTGATTATATTACCTTCTTATTTATTTCCTATCTAAATAAATGTATTCACATGCTTACCAAAATAAATTATTAGTACACCAACCCCATATGATGAACAATTAATGAGATGAAGAAGAAATCCCTACTTGAAACAATGGGAGACTAAAGCTCCACATTGAATCATGAACATGGGACCACATGAATAGAACATAACACCAAGAAAGAAGATATAGGGTACCAATACCATAGGCACACAACATCAATCAGGGAGGAACTCTATAGGAAAAACAAGAGGGAACAAAAAACACAATGGTAATGGAAAGATAATAGAATGGAAGAGCTAGATCCTATATTGAATAGGAACTATATCGAAAGCCATTAATTGGGGGAGCATGACAATATCATGAAGAATGAATATCGCAAATCCCGCGAAGCATTAGGTTATAATATCTATAATTAATATTTATAAGAAAATACCTTAAAACTCCCAAACAAGGAATTAAACATTTTTACATCAAATAAAATGTAAGTGGGGTAAAACTGGAATACTCAAAAAATTAGGGAAAATTAAAATGACTCACTAATGAGTGAGCTAATGATGCGACCTAAAAGTGTTGAGCCAATGATGTTGAGAAATGATGGTACGACATATAGAAGTTTCAAACTACTGAGGCGCTAAATTAGTGACACCTTGACCAATCCATGAATTGAAATGCAGTCATGTCCACCTACAAATGCCTTGACCTTCAGATGCCCTGATCTACCGATGTTGACGCCCCTAACTAACCAATGTAGACTCTCCTAACAAACTGATGATGATGACCATAAATCACTAATGCACTTCCATGCCATAAATGACACCCTATGTTTCTGATTGAATAACTATAAAAATTAGTAATTTGGAAAAGTCTTGAATGATCTATTGTTTCGTCTCAAAACACATAATAAAAATAGGTTTTCATAAAGGAATATTCTAGTGTCATCAGAGTCATTACATGTACAAAGCGGTATCATAGTATCTTTTTCATTTTGAGTTATGGTTTGGGTATTATAAAGTTTACTATTATTTATTATAATATTCTAATGAGTGTGTTCTTGGGAGTAGATAACCTATATATAGGAGAAACAAAAATTACTGAGGGTGGGATATTTTTTTCTAGATTACACCTAAAACGATCAAATTAATATGATGATATATTCACATACATGTCATGTGAGAATATTAATAATGATGTTACTATGTTGAAATTTTTTCAACATGGTCTGATGAGATGAGGGTGTATCAATTAATGCCTAAAATTACGTACATTAGGACATAAATGTCATGAAATATGTCATGCCATAAATTTGTTTTAAGAATGAGGTTATATCCCTCTTCATTGAACTTAAAAATGGGGGTTACTCATTTTCATTAATGGTAATGGAGAGAACCCATCAAAATATGGATTAATTTCCCTAAAAAATAATATGTGTAGGCATTCTATGCCTTATCAATTTTGTCTATTCGTTACAAATATTTCATGTTCATGTTATGAGTGGATTTAAGGTATCATATTAAAATGGTAAAATGTTACATTTAGGGAGGACATAAATGGATTATTTAATTTTTATACATCAATCTCAATGGTGTTTTCCTGAATATATTGGATATTTCTTATTTACCATGTTAAATAATTCTATAATTTCTATTATATAATGGTTTATTAATCATATAATGTCATATAACGTATGTCTTTATAAATTTTTTTTAAAAGAATATCAAATAATAGTTGATTATATCTGGTCTGGAAAGAGGTTTGTTATTTTAGATTGAAAATTGAATGAGAAATAGAATGACTAAATAAGATAATCTTGAATATAAATTAACAATAAAAAGACATTCTATGATTACATTCACCCCGATGGTTTTACATGCACATATATTGACATTAGAAAGTTCATTTAATTTAAATTTTATAAGATAAAAATATAGAAAAAATTGAATATGAAGAATATATATTTGGAAATACCATTATATATGTGATCAGTCATGAGATTGTAAACAAGATTTCGTTGTTAGAATAACCAGGAATCAACATTTTGAATAAGTACATGTGGTATACATTCATAATCAGATTTTTAGAAAACATTTTATTATATTCATTAATGTTCATAACAACTCATATATTATAATTTATTATATATTACTTCTAAATAATGTTAAAATGCCTTAAATATTTATTTTGGATCATTTAAACCTCTATAATTTCACTGAAAATGTTTTATTTGAATGTAATGAAATTGGAAACACAAATAAGACATAAAAATGAAAATAAAAATGAAAGTAACAGATGAAAGAATCCCATTAATGACTATAATTAAGTGGTATACAACGATAATATAATCATATAAAAAACAAATTTCATTTTTCATAATTTATTTTTATTTTTTTAGGAAGCACTGAATTCTATGGATTTCAAAAAATATACCATAGTTGGTGACAAATATTAAATTTAATGTAGTTAAATTCAAATTTTAAATATAAACATCAATTTATATGTTTTTTTAAAAAGAAATTTGTTATGGAATGGTGATAAATAAATATATTCTAATTCATGGTATAAGGCCACTGAATAAAAAAAATGGATTTATTTAAGTGGAAACATATTAATGAATATATTGTATGGTTTAACTATTAAAAAATTTCCAGCCAATGTACATATTTTTGTTAGTATTTTTATAGTGTATGATATATTATAAAAAAAATTTATAAATATTACACATACTAATTTATGAATGATATTATATGCCAACCACGAAGAATCATCGCTGAATAGAAAATAACTTATTGTAATTTGAATTTCATTTAAAATATTTGTTATGATTTTTATTATCAATATTAACTCAATACAACAAGGACTGTCAATACTATATATTCTCAAAATATTAAGTGAAATTGATTAGAGATGATTGGGTATATTACATGGTACCAAATGTTTTCTAAAATAAAGTTAATGTTACTTCCTGTTTTCTATAAGATCTAGTTCAATATATGACATTAGAGATACATTTGGGATATGACGCCTTTGTATCCTAATGATTAGTTGAAATTTTTTATAATAAACAATTCAATATTTTAATAATCTAATTTAAATAGTTGATAGGATAATTTTGTAGAAACTAAAAAATTATTTATTGATGGAAGTCTTTATAAATAATTTATTTAGGTATATCTGAAATACAAGTATCACAAAGTGTTATGTTGTATTGATTCTAGAAGAACGAGTAACATGTATTAATCTTCCTGGGACCATGAGATATTGAAATATATGGAAAAAACTGAGACAGTAGTGGGCGGTAAATGGGTCATGTTTCCTTCTACCTACAAATCCAGTGACATATTAGTAATATTTTTCGGATCTACATCCATTCTCTTAGCTTCATCATAATCATTTTTTATATACCTAAATTTTGATAAATTTATAAATATTTGAGGAAAATTTAATATAACATATAGATTCATGATGAAGAGAAAATATGAATTCATTTACTATCATGTTTTATTCAACCAAAGTCATAAAAATTAGACTTATATTACAATGTAACAGAGTTAACTCAAACATATCACAATCTAATTCTCAAAGTACAAATGATGAATTAACTATGAAAGAAGTTCATCCCAAATTCAAACATTAAAATGATATGATATATATTAATATTTATAAGGTTATTTATCCTAAAATTCATTAGACATGAGAAGAAAAAAATGAGAAAATAAAATAAGACCATTTTTAATATTTTGTAAAACACCAACAATTCATTTGATATGTGTGAAAATTGACCATTGCTTGATATGAAAGACAGTATGGCTGGTATGTCTCACTGCATGTATTTCTAATATAATAGTTTCAATTTAGTTTAAAATAAGTGACACAAATCCAAAATGAAGAATGAAATCTTATATTTTCACCAAATTAGGATAAGAAGACATATTTATTATTGACATATAGAAATTGACCCCATATCAATCTGAAATATGATGTTCATGGTTTTAATTAGATTAAACATTTATCAAAAAAATTATTTTTCATTTAACATACACATGACATATCAAAATAAATATTTGTTAGCTCAAAAATTGATAAAAATAATCCATAACTCATTTGTGATGTATAAGAATCAACCACATGTCAATATGTCACATGATGTGGTTGATAGGACATGGGGAATTTTTTTCTTCATAAAAGTTCTATTGTAGTTTATATCCTACAGACGATAGTCATACTTGTGGGAAATGATCATATTGTTTTCAAGCAGTATTAATAGACAACATAAGTTACTTTGGATGTGTATTAATTTTCTATACACCAATATGACAAATGATGTGTTTGGTATGACTCAACGTGTGTGTTCTCATTATAAAAGCATCATTTTCAACATTACTACACATCACATTTCAAAAAATGCATGAATGAACATGTTTTATGTTTAAACATTTCAAAAATTATTATCAATACATTTGAGAGATGTGGTAACTTTCTGCACATTAATATGACAGAAAATGTGTCCAATATGACACTCTTTGTGTATTCAATATAAAAGTGTCATTTTAGTTGAAATAATGTGGCAAAATATGAAAACTAAGAAAATGAAACATGATTATTTCCAATATTTTGGAACATGTTCCCGATCCATTTATGATGTATATATATTGATTTAATGTCACAATATAACTCTATGTGAGTGTTATGACTTCATGTCTGTGTTTTAAATTAAAAATAATAATTTTATTATAAAACGATAAATTCATACTTACACCTAAATAGATATTTTTATACAATACTATTATACATAATTGTAATTTATGTTTTTCCATACATACACTTGATTCGTATATTTCTTGAGTGTTTTATTCATTTATTTTAACTCTTTAATTACAGAAGACTGGTTCTATAGCTGATGATTTTGGATGGAAGTGTAATTAGATTATGATTCTTCAATATTCATCTAGTCAATGGATAAAATGTTTATTTGATGTCACATTAAACTATTAATATCTATTTATAAAATATGAAATTTTTGTTTTGAGTTAATAGTACTATATCATTACTCTACAGTGGGGGTACATTGGGTTTTCTACACATCTCTTATTATTAGAACTACTCCTACAATTTTAATTTATCAATTTGGACTCTATGTGGTCAAAATGAATTATTATAAATAAAATATTACCCACCAAAATGAAAATGAAATGATTCTTCTTCATGATGAATAATGTATTATTACCTTGTTTCATGGATTATAATGTATGAAAATCACCAATTCATTTGTTTTAACATTACTTGTATTATAAACCCACTTATATTGAAAGACTATCATTGGAAAATTTCTAAAACAAATCTCCCACTTATATTCAATGATGGTAATTTTTGACATATCTGTATAAATAATATTTTTTCTTGGAATTGAATACATTCATGTATTCTTCCAAATGTATTACTCCACTATTTTGTATGATGCATAATTCATCATTTTTATTTGTATAGAATATATGACCTTTTATTTTTTTAACCATTGTAATATAACATGAAAAAAAATTCATATCAAAATGAATCAACTTCATTATGAAATTATTTTTGTATTTGAAGTTAATTCATTAAAATGATGGTCTTAAAATCATTATATAATATTTTTATTAAGTGTAGTTCTTATCTATATTTCATCCCTTTATTGATTCAAATGATTAACAATACCTTTGTGGGGTTCATAATATCATTAGCCTCTATATTTTTATATGAAAAATTTATTATTAACCTTATCTATCTATATAATATAAATTGTAACAAAATATATTCAATAAATTTATTCACCGATAATTCTCAGGGTGTAGTTCAATTTATGTATATTAATGCCTCCCACATTAGATAGGTAGTCTGTGTAGAATTTAATTGATTCTTTAACAATATATCACTATGAAATAAATCCTTTTGGTTGAATTTGAATTTTTACATACCCATTCTAAATCAACAAAAATAAATTTAACAGGATACATCAATTTATAATGCAAAATACCACATATTTGAAACACTCTAACCTTGTGAACAATTATTTATACAATAATATCAAATATTGATGTTAGAGAGAACATCTATAATTCTCATTATATGAAATAAATTTCATTTTCTATAGTTATAAATTCATTCAAGTCTATATATGTACTCATATAACTCTAAAAAATAAACAATTCATATTTAAGGTATAATATACAATCTATGGAAACATGAAACATAATGATGCAAAATTAGATATCGCATCAAAACAAGACAAACATATAATTTCATTCCCATTACAACTAAACATTTCATTTCATTAACATAGTAGTCTTGATATTTTATTAATACCCCCCCTAAAAAATTACATATTATTCGATGTTACAAATCAAATTTCTTCTATGTCTAAAAAAGTTTTCGAAGGTAGATGATGAAGTATCCACATTTAACCCTTCACTGGTAAAAATTCATCATTTATGCCTTTTTCAATCATGTACAACTGATTCTTATTTACATAATTAGTTTTATTGAGTGCATTTAGTAATATTAAAATGAAATAATAAAGTATTAGTAGTTATTTTATGGAGCTAAGGATCATGTTAATGACTAGTATTTGGTGACATGGAATTATTTTAATGTTACAAGTACAAGATAAATTATTTAGGATTGAAGCGACGTGTTCAATGAGTAATTTTTTTGGAGTATTGAATAATTCATAAATTGATATAATATAAAAGGATAAATTTTAAATTTTTAAACATTGAATATAATTTTAAAATAAAATTATTTCAAAAAATCATGGGGACTACTGAAGTCATTAATTTAAAATAGTTATTTCTATTATATTCCAAGTGATATTGATAGAAGATATCCATTTATAATTCCTAATCTAAATTCCCCCTCCAATATAGAATAAAATATTCTTTCATGGTTGTGCTGACATCGAGGGCTTCATTAGTAAGATGTTCCAGAACCTATACAATAATTTTTAATGATCGTTCATGATATTGAACAATGTGTGGATATTCATGTGGGTTTTGATTAGGTTCCATAAAATAATGATCATCATTAATGTGAGAGTCACATTTATTTTCAATGTCAAATGAGGTATGATTTTAAATTTATACATTAGAATTAATTTGATATAAATGATGTATTTTGGTTTTTTATCAGGTTTCAGTAATTGAGGAGATGAATTTATAACATTGAATGTAGCGTAAACAACCATATTTTGTATTTTTCAACTTTGGTTGTTTCCTTGATACCATCAATGGATTTGATATATTTTTTTCATGTTGTTTATTTTTTAAAGATTGGTTTTTACCAAAATTTGATTATTGTACATGTTCATTCCATTTCTAGATGATACTTATTTATAATAATATATTATCTTTCAATGAGTGAGGTAAATACTACTATACATGTAGTAAATTTTAATCTAACATGGAGGTAAAAACATTCATAAACATGTGATGGTCCTTTCTATTTTTTGATTATTGTTATTTAAGAGAGTTATGCTGAAAAATTATAACACTGGTCTGGATTTTGAATGATATTTTTTATAATTTATTCACCCCACCCCATTATTAATTGCATCAATAGTTATAATTTCATGGTAACATTTAATATAATATTGGTATCCAATAACTCAAATCATACAATCAATGACTAATTCATGCATTATGATATTATCCATAAATATCCATACATTATGATGATATTACTGTTAATGGTTGTGGTATAATGTTTCTAATCACCCTACATTTATATATGTTATGCCCCATGCTTCCTAGGTATATCCTTTCCAAAAACAGACAATGCATAGATGATAGGGGAATCTCACCAATCTTATCAATATAATATCTATAGAGTGACATTATGATAAATTAATAATTCTTTCTGATGGTTTAGATATGTAAAAAATCATTCAATATTTACATTCATATACAATATGAATGATCATAGATACACTATGCAGTAATTACCCTTTAATGTTTGTTCACATGATGTATCTAGTCATACATGATAAATTCTGTTAAGCTGATATATATAGTTGGGTTACTACATGGTTTTGGCATATATATATATAGTGTAAAAAATGGCATGAAAATTAGACTCTATCGATTTTTTTTATTTTGAAGATAATTTTTCAGTGGGAATGAGACTATCACCATTTCCTAATCCCTATTATTGTTGTTAGTGTGGTGTTTATTGAAAATACTATAGATATGTTTCATGAAAATCCATATGGAGTCAGCTAAACCATGATATGAAAATGATGTGACATATTTGGTAACATATCAACTCATTATAGAATATATAATATATTATTATGTATGTATATAGTCAATTTTTTATTAAATTTTATAATTATGTAGATGAATATTTTTTATAAACATTTGGTAAACTAATATTAAAAATGTTATTCATTAATTACAGGATTTATACTTCTTTATTCGTTTCTCATTGAATAGTTACTTACATAGTACAATTTTTGGAATTAGGATTCTAGAATTGTAGTAACATTTATAAAACATCAAATTTTTTAGTTTTAATACTATAATAATGTTATGATATAGTTTAGAATTGTATACTGTATTCACCAAACATGGTTAAAACTAGCATCACATAATCTAATGATGATTATAAGGATAATGGTATCAAATTTAATATAATCTAATCCACTATATACAACTAATGGGATATTTAGGAAAATTCATATAGATGTAACTCATATGATACAATTAAATATGTAGTACTTGGTTGAGTATGAGGCATGAAACAAATTGAATTTAATATTATATTTGACAAATCATGATAGAGTTGTCCATGATATGGTGTTTTCATAATTTTTCATCATCTTATTTATTTTAATTTTTCATAAAAATTATCAATCATAATTTTACAAACTATATGATTAAATCATATTTTATAAATGTATGATGAAGAGAAGTGTGAAATATTCTATCAATTATTATATAATTTTGTGATGAATGATATATTTCTGAATAATCATGATATAAAAGAAAAAAAATTTGAAGATAAATCACATGACTTAGAGTATGAAACTGATTAAAACCACCTTTAGTAAATGATAATGGTTAATAGTCTCCACCAAGTGTAGAATACATATGCATGATTTTAGGTCCACACATATTCCATCGATTGAAGTAGTTTCTCTTATATAAGAGAAAAAATATTAATGGTGATGTTTCCCAAAAAGAATGATATATTCATTTCCTTATATATTTTCTATAGTAAAGGAATTGTATAATATATTCAAGCAATAAATAGTTGTCATTTCCATTTTTTTCATCAATCGCATCAGTGCATACACCGATCAAGTATAATCATTATAGGATGTTCCACTCATTTAAATTTGTGATGTTAGATGGTTATTTCTTTCCATTTACATATCACCATTCTCTAGATTGACCTCAACATAATGTATCGCAGATAGAGAAAACACACACCATAGATATTCAAAAAACAATTGAAGCACCCCTCTACTTCATTACACTCTATACTGATTATTGATCGAACATAGTAAATATGGGGTGATATTTTCATGACTACTATGGGATACCTTCCCATAGATTTATATAATATAGATTGAAATCCTAAATATTAATTTCATTGTTATTTTATAATTTATATAATTAAATAATATTTTTTAATCCGTCAGCAGTATGGGTAGTCTTGTAATTTATTTAGAAATATACTATATAAATTCAATTAGTTGTAATAATGATAATATGAATTCTAATAAATAATAATGAAATTATAAATAATTGATTTATATTTTTTAAAATTTTATTATTTTTCTATGGAAGGAGAAATACAATGTAAATACGTATTCATGTACACATTCTGAGAGTGTCAAACCCCTGACCACTCATATACTAGACAATGATGTGACCAATTTAATTGTGCCTCTTAAAGTAAATTATATAATAATAATCATAATAATAATGGTTGTCATGATGAGGTTTAGGTGTATTTTAATTAATATTATTGTTAGTAATAGTAAGTAATAATAATGATACAATGTTTTTAATAAAGTTTTTTTGAAAAATAATAATGTATTTATTGATAAATAATTATGTTATTAAATTAAAAATATTTTTAATTATCATTATTATTGAAAAATAATGACTAAAAATCATGTTCTTAGTTTAAAAAATTAATATGATGCTTTCTAATAAACAATAATACAACATACACTTGTAATGGTTTTGGGGTCTTTGGTGGGCGTGGAATTTGGTTGTACCATTTAGCGTCAAGTCATTTACCTTTTCATAGTGAGAAATGAAATAATATTTCATTGATAATAATATTATCATTGTTTATATAAAAATTAATATTAATATTAATATTATCATTATTATTATTACTAATTATATTTAATAATAATTATATTAAAAATAAATTTTTATAAAAATATTTATTTTATTGTTAAATAAGTTGTTTTTTAGATATTTTATAATGTTATAAAAGATATATATAAGAATATATTTTTTAATTTTTTAATTTTTTTAAACGAGTAAGAAAGGGTTGGTTAATTAGTAACAACGCATTTAATAAAACAACATCACATCATTTATTGAGGATTACATATATTGATGTTGGAAATTTTGATAGATTACAATGAAAACCATAAAATAGGTTGAGGAAGAAGTCGACATTGTGAAAAAGGCCATTGACTATCACCACCAAACTAACCACAATGTTGTAGAAAAATTATTTGCAGCTTCAATTGATGTGAGAATATTCACTAAAAACAGTTTCATTCCAAGATAACTACCACGAAACATTGGATATTTTTCCACAACGGATGGTACTTCCATAGTAGTCGTAGCCACGAGCACCGTATGATATATACACATATATAGTTTTGTGTGTGTGTATGACATGAAAATGATATAATTGAGGGGATTTCCATAATTTCGACAAAGGGAGGGAAAAATACAGGGACTACCGAGGGAATCTTGTTTGACATAATATGTTTCCATTGAATTATAAAAATCACAGTGATGGAAGACAAAAGGGATAACAGACGGTGAATATAATGAATCTTATAGTGATGGTGGTGGGGGAGATGATCATATATTAGTTATATCTAAGTAGTTAAAATTTGCAGGGGATGCAATTTTCTGATAAATAATATATCATCACATGTTTAAATATGGTAAAGATGGCATAGATATGGTTTGATGTCCTATTCACCATCCCCCACAAGTGTGTATTCATGGGGGGGAGAAGGTAAATTTACATAACAGACACTTCAATTCATTACAATGTAAACCATCTAAATTACCCATGTGGATTTAATCTAACAAAATCATAACTCATACAAAATTTTATTCATTAAAAAAAATTTCACTAAAAACCATTGACCCAGGGGAGTCATTTTTGAACAACAACTAAAATCTCAAATAAATGTGTCCTCGTTAAATGTGCCTAAAAATATTGATAAAGGGAACCATGAATAATATAGTTTAGATATATATATCTATATAAATTATGCTACAACATATATCATCCTAAAAGTGATAGAAATTCATTTCTTTGGTGATAAAAAAGAGATGATATTATATGAACCATTAAATGATGGTGGATTTTATTAGGGAAAATAATATATCTTCTAAAAGAGTTTATCGTCATTAACAAAGTGTTTATAAATCATTCCCTTTATCAATTCAAACTATTTCCCTAATAACTAGAATAATTTATAATGGAAATTTTCCACTAATGAAGTGTCTATTTATCAGTTTTATTCATTTTAGTGATAAATGGAATGCTATAATAGAGTGATTCAAAATTATAGGGATCTGAATAAACATTAATAAAATAAATTTTTTATAATTTTACATCAAAAATACATAAAAAATTAATATATTAAAAAAAATTCAAACATTGATTTCTACAATTACTTTGGTATGTAAAGTTTATCAAAAACATCAATATATTTAAAATCATTAATGAACCACTGTCATTGTCAAATGAACCCCTCTATAAAGATAAAGAACATTATTCTTATTGTTTAAAATCCCTTATCTCCAGAAACATCATTCACATATATATATAATATAATTATAATGTTGTTAGTAGTATAAATTAATATTGTAAACACAAATATGAATAAACAATTAAAAAAATGCAACTTTTAAACTGAAAACATCAACATCGAGACAAACAAGAAACATAGATTGTCATATTAATGTGTCATTATATTCTACACATGAAAAATTATTATTAAATAATTTTACGAAATGATGTTGAAAAAAATAATTCTCTCATTTTTATGTGTCCCTGCAAAATAATTTTTATTAATAGGGGTATACATCTTGGTGGATGTGTATTTTTTTTCATAAATAATTTCATACATAAATTCTATCATGCCCTTAAATTGTTTGTACAATCTATATCTCTAAATGTTATTATGATATATAATATAGTTTTATTAAAATTATTATTATAATAATAAATAATATATATATATTGGTCAATTTTTTTTAACAGATCAATATGAAACATTTATTTTTTGATAATATTTCCATTATTTCTCATGTCATTTATTATAACTACTGCCAATGTATAATATATGTTTTAAAATTCCATTTTGAAAAAAATATTATTTTTTAGAGGTTAAATATTTATTTATAAAATTATATATGATATTTAATAATTTAACTGTAGATATTATATTTATCATATAATCATTAAAAAATTAGATTATATGAACATTTTTATACTCGATATGATGATCTAGGAAACATGTAAAAAAAATTTATTTAAATAATTAAATCTTAATGAATCTTTACCTAAATCATCAAGATATCATACTACATTTTCAATTCATTATTATCACTAGATGTTGTTCCATAAATGTAGTAATCATTTACCTCACCACCATGACATTATCTCCATGCATTTTTTTGTTATGACAGCATCACCAATGTGTCATTGATAAAAAATCTTCTACTAATTCTTGATTAGAAAACATATTCCAAATGGTTCCCAGAAACGATCACCTTAATAATTAAACTAAAAAAATATTTTCATCATGTACTATATCTCCCAAAGTAAAATATTTGAAGCTAAAACATAATATTTTCCTCACCAGGTATTAAGACACATGTGTAGGTTCAATTACATTGTCAATATAAATTCCCTCTAAATCCTTATTTATTAATCAACATGATTTAATCATTATAAATCACTATAAAAGATAGAAAAATAATATATTAAAACATAAAATATGAATAAATAACTTATTTTTTCTTCATTGATTGATGTTAGAAATGTGAATAAAAATCTGCGAGTAACATAAATAATAATTAAAATAATAAAAACAAGATGAAATTGGATCCTTAAAAAACCTTAATATATAATGTAAGAAATATATAAATATAAAACTCTTTACTCTCCCAAATAACGATTAATATATTTATCATGGTTGCAAGCTTATTTCATCCCAAATTGAACTCATTTAGACTATTTATTCTTGTTTCATAACTACCTCGATGGAGAAATATATAATTGAATAATGATAAAAATAATAAAAATCATCAAAAACATTATTCTTTACCCAATGAATTTTTATTATATGTTGTTTTGGGTATTTGTTTTTGTAATTGTTTCAGAGATTTCGTATCTCAACACATTAATAATTGATGTGTAATATGTCTAAATTATTTAATTTTACAGATGTCAAAGAAGATACATAGTAAAACAAATTTTTACTAATAACATGTAGTCCCTCTATTATTTTTCATGGGTGGAAATATCATGTAAATTGTCATTGTAATGGTTTCTGAGATATTTATTCTTAAAACAAATATAATTAATGTGAACAATGATGAATTTATTCAATTTAAAATATAGGGAATAATATATATTGTTAATTCCAAATTTTTATTAGTAACATTGATAGTGAATATAAATACATGAATACTAAGAACAGGTTGTACGTATAAATTGTTATATGAAATCATTCTTATAGTAGATTTACAACAGTAATCTAGAGAAAATAAAAAATCTATTATGTTAATTTTTTCACCAACATAGTCTGAAGGATCCTCATTATTAATGGTTTATGATAATCTATAAGCTAATGGGATCATATTATTGAAGTAATTTATAAATTATGGATTGTTGGTATGCTATTATGAATTAATGTCACAACACTATAAATGGTTATCATCATTAAATTATGATGTTAATTTTAGTTTAGAATTTAATCATCTTAATTATAAGAGGATACCATTCATGTGATTGTGGAATGTTTAAAAAATATTGTTTCTTATATAAAAAATATTATTGAGGTTGAGGTATATTTTGGTAGTATAATATAATATATAGGCAGAGAAGTCTTCCATTACCAATGCTTATAATTAAACTTACAAATCAGATTTTGAAGAAAAAAATATTATCTAAATTCTAATGATTCATTGTATAAATGAATTTAATATTATATTAAAAATGAATGTTATAAATAATGAGTAAATGTGAATAAGTTAATGAAAGTTATTATAAATGTTGTACATGGTAAATTAATAAAATATAATTTATTAAAATGATTCCATAAAAAATGGATGATATTTTCAATTATTTTTAAATAATTAACCATTATTATGATATATATATAATATCATACATGTAACATACCTAATAGAAAACAAATAACATTTTTGACATGTTAAAAATAAATTACACTGTTGAGTATCTTGTTGTGAATAATCTTCTTCAATGCCTTAAAGAAAAATATATATACAAGAAATAAAATTTCCATAATTAATGAAACATTAGTAATTTAAAAAAAATCATATATGAATATCATGTTTTTTATTTTAATCCTAACTATTTATACATTCCATGTTAATAATTTGAGTATATTGAAAATTTAATTAAATTACTAAAAACTATATTATAATGAAACACATAGGAATAATATTAAAATTTTATATTTCAAAATATGATAATGTGAATGTATTTTATTATTTTTTGAAGAATATGAGTATTCATAATAAGTATAAACTCTAAAATTTAAAAATATTTCAATCTATCTCAATGAATAAGAATTATTACTTTATAAAATTATAAAATAGTTTTTTAAACATGATTTCTTATAAATATTAGTGCAATAAATATCATAAATATAATAATGTAAATATATCTAAATATTAGATTGTATCTATAATAATTATCCAATGAAAATTCATTTTTTATGCGTTATATATATTTTTATGTAAATTTATATTATTGTATTTTATATTTTGTATGTATTATTGTATTTTTATAAGAATGTATGTTAACATTATCTTGGGAATTTTTTTATTAAATTGATAATGTCAATATATTGTACAAAGTGTTTAAGAATAGGCATAAAAAAAATACACTATCAACTTCATAATTTTTCCATATCAATAATTGTATAAGGATATGAATGAGGATAAGAAAATCCATAAATATATATATCTGGGTTTTAAATATTTTGATAAACAATAGGATAAGAATATATAAATGTACTTTAAATGAAATATATATTTTATTATTATTGTTATTTTATATTAGAGTAGAATTATAAGTAGAATCATTTTAAAAATGAATATATTTTATATTTGTTAGGATGTGTATATTATTATTATTATAAATGTGTGTATTTTTTTAATATTGTGATTATAAAAAGAATAGGGAATTTTTGAATAGAACAAATGTTTGAATGATAGTATTCATTATAGTATCAAAATTATTATTTGAATAAACCTAATCATATATATAATTACATATATGTTTTAGTTGTTCTATATTATAATGTTTATATATTATATAATTTTAAATATATATGTACTGTGTGTTTTTATATTATACATATCAACATTTTTGTTACGCATTTTATCTACCTAATTTTTGATGTTTTCTTATCACAATTATATATTTTTATGAATGTTATTGAATGATAAAAAATAAATATTCACGTATATAGAAATAGAATAACATACAAATGAATCAATATTTATGAAAATATATAATGTTTTCATAGAGGATGATATACAGAATATGTAAAATTAATAGAAAATGAGATTCATATATTGACTAAAACAAGTTATAAACATGTTTTGAATCAAATTATTGAAAAAAAAATTCTAGGATATTTTCAAAGGGTTTCTAATATGGAAAACTGAACTAAAAAAATCAATAACTAAACTATTGTAAGATGTTATTCAATAATGAAATGATCCATATAAGAATTAATATATGCCAAAAATAATAATTACTATTGATAGATATATTAAATACATATAATATTATATTATAATAATTTTGTAAAAATCTTTTTAGAATTTCACTATAATCCGAAGAATTTTATAAATGATAATAATTCATTTTTTCTTCTTGGTAATTGTTTAGTGGTGATATAATATATTGTAAAATGAAATTTACATTGATGAAAAAAATATTTTTTCCACAAAATATACTATTCATGGAGGAATAAAAACTCATATGTTCCATGAATAATAGGAATGTGGTACATAATAATTATTTTTTTTGTAATTCAGTATAATATTAAATACATAAAATATATTGTTACCTAATTCAATGTTTGACTTCATTCATAGTTATTTTTTTATAAAATCTACATTACTTATATATCAAAAAAATAAATCATGTTTTTCCACTATGATATATCACCATTAGTAATCTCTAAATATTTATAATGTGAATAAGGGGAAGCTACTATCTCATAGAATGGTTAAATGTATCAACTAAATATGAACAACGAGTGATTAACTGAATGGGAAGATAAGAAAACAATAATAACATGAGTGGTGATAAATGAGGGGTGTTAGAATCTATAATGAAAAAAGTGGTCGAATTTTAGGGTTTTCAAGGTAACACTGATAATGCAGAAATAATTTTAAAAATTCATGTGTGTAGGGTTTTACCAAGTTGAAATTGATTTGATAATCGGGGTTTGTTATGTTATTGGTTGTAAATTAATATTAAAACACATTAAAAATTGGTATATTGACACATTAAAATTGTGTTTTCATCATCTTGGAAACTGAGAATGAGAATAAAATATAAAAATTATTGTATAGGTTGTTATAGTCTTTCAGGACACTCTACACATGAATTCCCACTTTCACATAACAACAAGAATGACGATGAATTCCATAAAGATGATTCCCTAGATATCTGTGGATTGGAGATTGAAATTGAGTCCAGATGCATCATCTTTGAAGAACGTGAGCATAGCCCCACCAAACTAATATTGGTATCCCTAAGACCACAAGCTACCCACCTCTTCCACAAGCTGATAGTAATCACTGCACTTCCCCTTCGATGATCTGTTCTACACAATTCCGCCACTCATTCTAGTGTTTTCCAGCAAACATAGCTTGCCTGAAATGAAAAAAAATAAGAGATGTAGATCTAGAAAATTATTTATAGAATATACTAAAATTAAAAAGATATCATAATAAAGATATAGATATACAAAAATATATATATGAATATATAAAAAATTATATATATATATATATATATATTTATTTATTTATATACATATAACTGATCTATATCACACTTGAGACACAAAAAATTTAGATCATCTATATAAAAATTTATATCACATTTTAATTTATTCATTTCTTGTTTAAATATTTGATATTACTAAATAGTTTTCTATATTTATTTTTTATAATATGAATGTTTTTTTATTAAAAACATAATAATAATAGACACATTTGATGATAAATTGTTTTCATATTTCCATGATAATTTAATAGATTAAAATGTTTGTACATGATTTTTTGTAATGATAAACTAATAGATAAATTATATATTAGACCGGAAAAACAATTGATGTTATTTATAATTAATTCGATGTGTATTTAGTCTTTGTTGTAACTGATCATTTTTACCGACAAATATATATTTTTTTGATAATTTTATATTGGTACACATTAATTTTTTATATTGTATATAACATGAGTATTGAACTAAAATGAAAATTTTTATCCGATGACATACACGTAGAGTCATGTCGAGTACATATTATGTCATATTAATTTTTAATTGATTCATACACATAAAATGAGATTTATGTGTCATTTTTATAATGTATCATGGTAATCGGAGAAATTTTTATTGGTTTTATGTATGTTAAATGTGTTTTGAAAAAAAATTTATTTTTTAAATAAAACACAAAATTGTGTCATAATGTCCACAACATGCATTACATTGACATGCGGTCGATTAATAGATGAAAAAATAAATTGAGGATAGTTTTTATAAAGTATCAACACAATTCAAGTTTGTTTTATATGTTTTCTGTGTTTGACACATGTTTTAATCAAAAGTGTGACTTTAAAAAAGAAAACACTGAATTTTTCATTAATTGGTCACACCATTTTTCATATTTATGTGGCGATGATTCATAAATGAAAAAAATAATATATTGATCATTTTCCTAATTTAACAGAATTATCCATTTGTTATTTCATAATTTTCAATGATTGATACAGGTTTTTGACTAAAATTTCATTTTAAAACTGAATGAAACTTTTCAATTCATACCAGTAGCACCATATATAGAATTTATGTATAGTGTATTACATAATATCAAAATAGACAAGGGGAACATTTTCCTATTGTATCAGAAAAATCTATGTATATTTTATTATATTTGAGAATGTGATAATTCTTTTAGACTAAATTTTCTATTTTTAAATTGAAATCTTGAATTTTGAGTAAGAATGAGTATATTATTTAGCTTATTCAGGTAAAACTAATTTAGACACATCCAAATGTAATTTGGATCATCTTGATAATGAATTAACCTAATCAAGTTATTTTTTATTATTTTTTAGAATGTGACATGTTATTTGAAAGAAAATGTTAATTTTTTTTAAAACATGTGCATTGAGTCAAATCAGCCACATCATGAATCAGATAGTCATGTGGTTGATTTTTACACATATTAAATGATGTGAATATATTTTTCAAAACACTATCAATACAATATGATAGTTTTTTTATGGTTTTTAGTGATTGAATCATATTTTAAATTGAAATGTATTTTTTATACTATAAACATGCATTTTGAATATTATTGGTCACACCATGTGTGAGATTTATATTTTTCTAACACAAAAACATCATAAATGAAATATATATATTTTTACAATTTTCTAAATATGATCATGGGATTTTATTTATATTTATTATTTCCTCACATTTTAAAATATTATACAATTTTTAAATAGAAGGTGCCTATTTTTTTTGTAAAAATGGTCACAAAATGAATTTTATAGTGGTGTGGTTGATTATTATATGTCAATAATGACTTCTGGAACATTTTTCAAATTTATAAAAATAAAATGAATGTTTTTTTTCATTTATGGGTGTATAATGATTCATTTTAACTAAAATGTCATTTTCAAATAAAAACAAACACCTCTAGTAATACTGATCACACTGTGTTTCCAATTGAATTGGGGTTGATTCATGAATATAGAATTTGAATTATGGATTTATTCTATAATGTATCAAAATAATCATATTTTTATTTATTCAATTTGTATTATATCATGATTATTTTTACTTAAATGACATTTCAACGGGTGACATGAACATAGAGTTATACCAATTATACCATGTGGCCAATTGACGTGTGTCTAATTCTTATACCGCACAAAGTATGATATGTACTTTTTTCCAAAATTATCAATAAAATATGATTAAATTTTCTTTTTTTCTTAGTGAGTGTAACATGGTTTTAACTAAAATGAAATTTATAAACTAGAAACAATAATTTTTAGTCATATAGGACACATTGTGTGTTAGATTGACAAGAATATGAATCTTATATATAATAAATTACCTATAGATCATAGTATTCCATTATCAATAAAATTATAGTTCATTTTACTTTTTTCGTTGAGTATCATCAGATTTCATCTAAAATATAATTTTTAAACTATAAAAAAATTTATTTCAAACTAGTCTCATTATTTATTAGATTGAGTTGTTGTTGATTATAACACATCATAAATGACTTATGGATAACTTTAATATGGTTTTAATATAATATGAATGTTTTTTAATTGTTTCTGATAAGTCACTTATTTATTTATATAAAAATAGTAATTATTAATTAAAAAACACACTTAATTTCATACAGGTCATACCGTGTGTTAGATTAAAGTAAATTATATTCCATCTCCTCAATATGACTTGTCGATAATTATTCAAAACTTTTAAAATAATTTTTATCTTTTTTTCTTGATTTTCATCATGTCACGCATATTTTTAATTTAAATATCATTTTTACTGAGAACACATGAATAGAGTCATTCTGGTAATATAGTATCACAAGATGTTGTGTTTTTGATTCCTACATATAAAAAATCAATTTGGTTTTTTAAATATTTTATGAGGATAATGTCTCTGTGTTTTCTTAATTTTGTATGAGTTACACATATTTTTATTAATAATTCCATATAAAAACTCATTTTTAGTAACATCAGAGGCCATGTGTAACAAATTTTCAAATATAATGTTTTCAATAAATAAAAAATATAATTATATAGTTTTTTCCTAATTTATAAAAAATAATTGAATTAGAATAATCAGTTTTGTGTATGTCACACATATTTTTTAGTTAAATTTTATTTTAAAATAAAAAATTTGGATCATTTTTTTAAATTAAACACGCAATAATATACCTAAAAAGATAAAATAAAGAAAATATATCTCTATGATGATACAAAATGATACCTAAGTGCATCATCCCTATAGAAGAAATATTCATTATTATGTTTTTCTGTAATCACATAGGGATCTTAATAGATAAATAAAGATTGAGAAAAAAAATAATAACAAAAAATATAATTTCTCTATGATCATATTGAAAATTAACTAATACATTATGAGATAAATATTATAATAAAATATACTAAATTTTTTGGAAATTAAGTGAATTTAACTAAATTGGTAGTATTAATCCACCACTACCAAATTCATGAATACATTCTAATACCATGTATTCATCCAATTCATTTCCAAACAAATTTATATAATATTTTTTATATATAAACATTTTATTTAAGTACTAAAATCTTCTTTCTGGGTTCGTTTTTCATTTTCAGATCGTTTTTAAGAAAACGATCAATTTCTAGAATTTTCTGAAGTACATGTCATGTACATTATGTGTACACATCGTGTGTTCCGTTTCTCTAGGAGGTCGTGTACTATCTACGTAATGGCCACACACACGGCCATGTGGGGTGACCTGGTGGCTGCCTAAGGCAGAGTACAAAAAAGGCAAGTACATGTTGTGTACTTCCAATGTACACGTCGTGTATTTTATTTTTTCTATTAAACATATTGGGGCCACGTCTAATGGCCAGAAATATCTCCTTGTAGGTCTTGTTTGACCAAGAGCATCATACAACCATATATCAATAATGAACCCCTGAGGGAGCATACGCCCTCCAAATCAAACATTGTCAGTTGGTTTGGAATCACATCGATGAGTAATATTTTCTCCAAGAGCACCATCTTTCGTTTTCTCCTCATTCGTGAGATATCTTGGGTGGAAAAATTTATATATTTTTAAAGATCTACATCAATCTAGGTTGATCCTAAGGCTGACATCGGAGTATATCTACCTCCCAACGCCGAGGAAGGTGGTTTTTGCCTTTCTGTTGAATGTCATTAAGTTATATGTGAAATTTTGGCCAATACCCTTAATTAAGGTATTGTGTGTTTATCATTTTACCCCTATTAATTGCCTTCCATTCTTGTATGCTTGATTAGAGGTTATTTGGATATGAATAGGGTTGATTTCTATGTTTTTTATGTGGTTGACCATTCATGTTTTTTTACGATCATTTGGTCCTCTTTAGCCTATTTTGGCCGCCTTGCATGTTTTCCCCTACCTAGTGTTATAGGATGGTGTTTTTATTTTATGAAATGCTTGATATGTTGTTGATGGAATAGACATGTAGTTCATAAGGATTACGTTAGATATATTTTATTTCAATGCTCGTAGACATACACAGGGTTGTGAGAACCTAGTTTAGTTGACTATAAGGGGATTGACCGAGTTAGCTTCCTCAGAGAGTCTTTGAGCACTTTAGGCTATGAGGGGAATTGACCGACTTAGAATCCTATGATATACTTGAAACATTTTAGACTATAAGAGGAATTGACCGAGTGAGCTTCCTCACAGAGTCTTTGAACCATTATAGATTATATGGGTAATTGATCGAGTGAGCTTCCTCAAAGAGTCTTTGAGAACATGGGGAAATAATGGTAATTGACAATGTGGGCTTCCTCAGAGATTCCTTAACTACCTTAGACAATAAAGGGAATTGACCATGTGATCATTGTCAAAGAGTCTTGAATCACTTTTAACTATAAGGGAAATTTACTGTGAGTTCTTCCTGAGAGAGTCTTTATATATTTTAATGACTATCCTAGAGGGGATAGGATGTGTGTACGTCCCAGAGCGTTACCTTTCTCGATTATCTTCTTATTTGAAAAGTGGAACGGTTTATTGCTATGTACATTCTCGTTTACTACATATTTTCTTAAAACCATCAATAAATATTCACTGACTATTAGGCACAGATCTTTGGGTGGTTGCCTACTGGGATTTAGTCTCACACCTAGTTTGGGTCATACGTTTGGTCCCAAATAGATTATATTGTTCTAGATATAGATAAGGTAAAGCACCCTTCTAATTCAGGTTTTTCATTAACTGTGGATCTGGAGAGCATGGGACCAAGAAATGGCTTGTGATGCTGAGGAGTATTTTACATACTTTATTTTTGAATTTGGTTTAGTATTATTGTATTGCAGCATTGTTATTTGTTTGGCCGCTTTCATAGACATATGTATTATGCATCATTCTTATATATACGTGCGTGCTCCAGTTTATTATTTTTGATTCATCCGTTGTTTCTTTTGTATGGATAATTACTTCTTCTTCTATTGATATTTTTTTCTTCTATTGTGTTACTCTGCAAATGAGTTCATAGTTTCCCCCCTATCATACCGAAGGCCCTCTCTACTAGTCATCATCCTCTGGCGTTCGAGGAAATGCACCTGAGGTATTGTGACCAATCAGGTACGGGGTGCCTCTGGGTGGAGTTCGGAACCGGGAAGCTAAAAAGTGGTATCAGAGGTATTCTTTTCCTCATAAATTACTATTTTGAGCCTATATTGAGGGATATGATGGATTAGGTAGTTTTTAATAAGCTATGCCCGAGAGTATCTAACACATGTACACGGAAAATCTAATTTACTATGCTTATTGCAATTTTTCTGGTTTTTTATTTTATAATTGATTTGATTTCACCATTGTGTGATCCACATGTTCTGTTCTATTACCGTTGTTGTTATTGAGGTTCTATTTTTTTCCCAATCTGATCAGATGATGGTATGCCATTTCATGCATCATATAGGTACATTCTAGAAATCACAGGTCATGCATTATTTCAATGCCATCTAGGATGCATTAGTGATTTCATGTTGTTGTGATAGATGTTGTGAGTAATATGCATTCTGTTGTGATATATTCCTTGATTAGAATACATGTTGTTTGGCATGGTGTTGTTTGTGTATGGTTTTTTTTTGAATGAACACCAAATATTTGTTCTTGAGGTGTTATGGGCCCTCATAGAATATAATTAGTTTGATAATTTCCTTGGTTTCCTTGTTATAACATGTATAAGATGGAAAACTTTGATTCACATGGGGTATGTGCCCTCACTGATCAAATTTGGAACTTTCAATGTTCGTTTTAACATTTTTCTGGGTTCTAGAGTACTTTCTGAGGCTTCCTGTCTAGAAAACCCCAGAATACACTGCGTGTAATGTTATGTATAGACATAGTGTTCTTATGTTAGGGAAGAAACTATTTTTCATAAGTACACATCATGTACTTTATGTACATGCGGTGTAATCTCTTACCGTATCCTAGAATGTTTTAGTAGAGACATGGGATAGGGAAATTCTGGTGGGAACATGCCATGTACCAGTTGCGCACGTTGTGTAGTGTGAGCCGTTTGTTAGGTCGAGTCACTAATTACACAGGCTGGGTGAATCTTGTCTAGTACACACCCTGTCTATTTTGAACACGTCTTGTAGTCTTGTATTAGAAGAGTCGTATGGGTTAATCGTGTAGAAGGGCTTAGGTAGGGGAATAGAATTAATGAACATGTCGTGTGTTTGGACAACACGCCATGTGTTTGGGTTGTTACAAGACCATTTTAGGTAGGAATATATGCCCTTGGGAATGGCTGAAAGGAATATTCCATATAGGCCTTGAATACCACATGTAGTCATGTTCTATAAAACATGAATGCTTTATTTATCTTGTTCTCATTCTATGCTTCTTGTTTGAGTCCATGATAATAATTATCTAAGGTGGTCACTTGACCTTTCCGATTCATGCCATTGAGACATCCGCCAGTTGTATGCCAGTTTCCAGGCGGTGATCAGACATCAGGTATGATTGATCAGTTACTTCCAGCAGATCCTCCTGCCTTGCAAGTTTAGCCACCACCTGTTATACCTGACAGACGTGCTGATGCAATGTTTTGGGAGGGAATTCTAAGGATGATGTTGAAATTTTAAGAAGTTCGACATCCCACCCATTCAATTACAGAATTGATGAGGGTCTTTCAAAAGCAGCATCCTCCCACATTCTCAAGGGATAGATGACCACAGGCTATAGAGACCTCACTAGAAGCCACACTGATGATTTTCAATACCCTTAATCAGGGTATTTTGCGATTACCGTTATACCCCTTTTAATTGCATGTCATGTTTTTATGCTTGATTGGATGTTATTTTTATATGAATCGGGTTAATTGCTATGTTTTATATGTTGTTTCCTATATGTTTTCTGTTCACGACTGTTTGGTCCTGGTTAGCCTTTTTGGTCGCCTTGCTAGTTTTCCTATGCCTAGTGTTGTTGGGTGGAGTTTTTGTTTTTTGACTTGCTTGATATGTTTTTATCGATTATCCAAGTAGTTATCGAGGTTTACTTTGGCTGTACTACATTTTTGTTCTCGTTGACATAGACAGGGCCGTGAGAAACTGGTGTAGAAGACAATAAGGGGGATTGACCGAGTGAGCTTCTCATAGTGTCTTTTTGGAATTTAGGCTATTAGGGTAATTGACCAAGTGATATTCCTTAGATAGTCTTGAACCATTATAGAATATAAGGGGAATTGAAAAAGTGAGCTTCCTTAGAGATTCTTTGAACTATTTTATACTATAAGGGGAATTGACTGGCTGATCATCCTCAGAGTGTCTTTGACCACTTGGGACTATAAGAGGAATTGACCATGTGAGCTTCCTCAAAGTGTCCTTGACTACCTTAGAATATAAGTTGAATTGACCATGTGAGATTCCGCAAATATCTTGAATCAATTTTGACTATAATGACAATTAACTATGAGTGATAACAAAGAGTGTCTTTCTATTTTTTAATGACTGAACCATAGGGGATAGTCTATGTATACATCCCATATAGTTAAATTTCTTTTTTAGATTCTTATATGATATGTGGAACTGTTTATTGTTGAATACTTTCTTGTTTAATTCATCTTTGCTTATTACCTACCATATATATTCACTTATTGTTAGAAAAAAATCATTGGGTGGTTTATCTAATGGAATTTAGTCTCACAACCTATATTGTGTCAGGAATTTGGGCCCAAACATATTATATTATTGCAGTTTAGATAAGGTAAAGATCCCTTTTACTTCAGGTTCTTGACTAACTATGGAGCTGAACAGCATGGGACCAAGCTATGGCTTGCGATGCTGAGGAGTTGATTACTTGGATTCTTTTGTATTTTGTTTAGTATTGTTTATTTACAGCTTTTTTATTTGTTTGGCTTCTTTCTAAGACATATGTATCATGAACCATTCATATATATATATGTGTGTGTGTGCCCTAGTTTATTATTTTCCAGTCTTCCACTGTTTCCTTTTGCATGTATTATTAATGCTTCCTCTGTTTCTATTCTTTTTCTTCCTCTATATTACTCTGCCAATGAGGGCATAGATTCCCCACTATCAAACCCTAGGCCCTCACAGCTAGTCGGCTGCCTATGGCGTTCAAGGTAATGAGCTTGAGGCCATGTGACAAATCGAGTATGGGGTTCCACTGGGTGGATGTTAGAACCAAGATTTTACATTTGATAGTTCTAGTAGTAATAGAAAAAATAAAAATAAATAAATAAATTACAAAATTATTAAATGAAATTGTAATTTTCATAAATAAAAAACTATTCAGGATTTCTAAATATTTAAATAATATTATATATTTAATAAAATTGAAAATAAATGAAGACATTTTTTGAAAAAAAAAATCATTAACATTGAAAAAACCTTTAGAAAAATATGTAATTTTTATTGATATATTTTTATAGTGATATATTATTATATATACTATTACACATATGCACTTATAGAGTTTAATGGGATACTAATTACCTTAGACGGTCATCATTCCATAAATGTTGATGGTTTTTGAACACCACCAATAATAAATAGAATTCATAAAAAAAATAATATTAAATGTATTACATGATGTTTATTTAAAATAATTTCAATTTAGTGTATTAAAAATTGATAAATATGAACATGTGTCGTTCGTTGTTTCATTATTGATGAATTGAATGCAAAAATTAAATCCTTTGTTTCTCTAAATTGATGGTAATCAGAAAAAAGTCACCCTAGAAAAAAGGTTATTAGTAATGAAATAAAAGAACATATATTTTATATGATAAAATTATTTATTTTTATCCCAACATTGTTGGTATTTAGAACATTATATCAATTTAATATTTTTTGAAAACACTATTTCTAATTTTAAATTATTACTGAATATTCCACTTCATACAATGAATTTATTTTGTGTTGAATTCATGTAAGGAATAATGAGTCAAATTTTATTTAATAGGTTTTCCATGTAAGAAATATAAATAGTATTTAACTATAATTCACAAAGTATATGAGATATTAGAATACAATTAAACCACATATAATATAATTAAATAAAACCAAGAATAGTATTCATCCATTCTTGACGATTTAATCAATATATTCAGGATGAAGAAAGACTGTAATTGAATCTCTACATATTTTTCATTAAAATCATAGATGTTTTTATGACAATATTTTATCACTGTATCCAAAATAACATAAGGTATTAATAAATTAAAATGATGAACTAGTAGGGTAATGTGATTCTATAAAGTTATTTTTGATCGGTTAGTTGATCATTATCACTATTTCTATTCCACATTTCATTTCTCAATTTGATTCATCATCTAAAAAATATTCATTTTTCAAATATTTTTTTCATTATTTATTAAAGAGTTTTTAAATTAAATAAATTAAAAAGGAATACATTTATGTCGACATTTATTTTTCGAAGATCAAACAACCATGATATAAAAGTACCAATAAAAAGTTCATCCATGTGAACATCAAGATCATCAAGAGGAATAGGTATCTCAACCCAAAACATAAAATCCTAATAAATATGTACTCTAAAATGACCATTTTAAGAAAAAAATGTTTAGAATACCTAATAGTATTTTTATACACTATACACTTCACAACATGGTGATGGTTGGGTATTGATAGTTTTAAATCACAATCATTATCACAAAATAGAATATTTTTATTTAAAAGGAATCAATTTCAACATGATTCACATTTCATTGTAATAATTTGACCCAATATTTTTCTTATGGTAATGTAGACCATTAAGGATAATGTCTCAAAAAAATTCTATAGGGTATTTAATTAGTGATTTTGATGTGTTGTTTTTCACTTTTACACCATCTTATAACATTCTCTAACAACTCAAACTACAATTTATGTTTCCCTTTATCAATGTTTATTCTCATCTACATCTCCACTATTTTATTATATTTATTTCTTTTTCCTAACAATATTTGAAAAAACACATATACTAATAGTATTGAACCTTGTTATAGCCCCCCCAAACCATTTGTATAGGCTATACCAAGGTATTAGAGGGTCATTGGCATATCGTCCCCCAGTATAGACCTAGATTAATGGTTTTTAGAAACAATATCAATATGTATATACCAACTTTTTGTAAACTATTTTAATAGTTCTATACTAATGGTTTTCAAAACCATTATTATATGTAATTTAATAAAAATATTGGCTTAATTAGATCCTATCAACTCCGACTATATAATTCAATAACCTATCCAATATGTTAAAATAACTTTTTTGAAAATAATATTTTAAATATATACATGTATATTTAAAATTAAAATAAATATTTATGTTTTCAATTTTATTTGATAATAAAATATGTTGATAGTCTTAATATATATTACAAAAATTTTGTAAACCATTTTCATGTAGTTTTACAATTGTTTTTCCCAATTATTGGTAGTGTTTGTTTCTTTTTTGGTACTTCTACATATGGTTTTCCCAAAAAAATGGTATATGAAAACCATTGACATTGAGTTATACAATCTATTTTTCCAAAACAATTGGTATATGTTCATATTATGGATGTTAATGAAATATTTATTGGAAAAACATTGGTATTAATTGGACCTATTCCAATGGGTTTTACAACACTAGTGGTATGGATACATATTATAGAAGCTATACCAATGGTTTTACCTAACCTGTTTGTTTAGATAACACATGTACCAATGGTGCAACATCCCAGGTAAATAAATAATTTTAAATTCTCATGTTTATCAATATTTTTGAATTAAATGATAATATTACTTTAAAGGAAATTCTATGCTCGATGGTGTACCCAATACGCAACAATTAGTTTTTTTGAAATCTTACGTTGCACACTAATAATATATTAATATTATTTTAAATAGTTAATGCCTAGCTGTTGTAATGGAGGGAATGAAAAGAACTAACAAAATATTTTTACATATGGTTGTTAAATATTTTTACATTTATCCAATAAATTTTAGAGGATTAAAATTCAAATGAATCCAATTTTATGAATAAATACTATAATACTTTTAAAAGGTTGTTTTACCGCCTTTTGATGGAGAACCTTTTTAAACCCTAAATTTTGAAAATTTTATAAGAACTTTTTTTCAAAATAATCTTATTATTTAGAATTTGTACATTGAAATATACTTTGGATAAATGTTTTCTTTTTTTTCTGTCAATGTTCATTTATTAATGAATAGTAAATAATACAACATTTTACATCAAAAATGATTTTTTATCTAATTTAATAATATTGTTACGCTATCTTTTATAATTGTTTTAAAGTGTAATTATAATATATTTTTACCATTTAATTCAATGGTGGTCATTAGAATTAATTTCACATTGAAATTGGACAGAAACAAGTGTCAGTCTTTTGATAGATATTGTTTCTTAAAAACACGCTATTTGTTTTGACAATGGGAATTAATTATCAGATTAATTAATGCAACATATATGTTTTTAATTTCAAAAAATAGACACCATTTTTTATTTAAGAATATCATATATAGCTTGGGGTGAATTCTTGTTATTTTTCTGAAGAACTTCAATTTTTGATGAATAGTGAATCCACTAAGTGGTACTTAAACAACCTAATTTTTTATTTAAATGAAAGTTTACACTTCTGTGTTTTGAATTTCAAAAATATGGCATACATGGTTGTCATAAGGATGTAATGTGTGGTTCAATGGGAATGAAATAATTTTTGTGAATACTAACTTTTGAGTTTTGTTAACCGCGATTAGAGGTAATTAGTGTAATTTAAGATAAAAATGATATTATAAAATTATAAAAAAAAATATTGAAACTTGTCCTAACCTTATTGGATAGGTCATGGCCGACCTATAAAACCCATGGGTCAATTTGGGGGACTCCATGGAGCTACATGAGCAACATAATGACATTAATACCTTTTATTTGAAGTAAAAATAAAAATATCACAAACATGTATTGTTTTACTAAAAGAATTATTAGGTGGGGTTATATAATCTATATTTATGACTAAAAATATTATTTATAAAGATACAAAGATATCCTAAATCATGGTAAGTTTTTTATAATTTATATAAATCAAAGGAATAAAATTATTTATGACACAATGGTGATGCAGTGTTTATGTCCTTAATGAATGATTTAAATAAATAAGAAGATAATGTTTAAAATAATGTCCATCACTTGTACAATTCTTATTTGATGATTTTATTTATAAAATAGACAACCTTTGATAGAATTTAATGATTTTTGGAGCTTTAGAAACCGAATTTTATTTTATAATAAAATAGTAGTTTCAAAATTTCCAAAAGGGCCACTCCTATCCCTTATAAAATTACCCTACTTAATACCCATCCCTCAAACTTCTCAAGCCTTTGGTATCGTCCAAAATCTACTCAAATAAACTCCCAATATCCCTATATTCATCCTAGAAGCCTAACCTTCGGCATAAATCTCTTCAAGAATCCCTTTTGGTTCAAACGAAGAAGAGTTTCCTGATTTAAAGGTAAAGTATTCTCTAATGTTCTTTTATATTATTTTGATTCTCTAGCCCCCTAAACTATTTTAATTCCTTTATTTTGAAAAAAAACAGTATCTTTATTATAATAGTATTTTTTTATGATATTTATTTGACCAACTCTTACACAGACCTCCGTATAATGGTTAAATAACATACTGTTTCCATGGATGGCGAATTATTGCCTCACGAAATGGTGATTGTTCTATCTTCTCCTACCACCACTCATGGTGGCCATTATGATGGAAATATATTTATTTATTATATTTATTATATATATTTCCTCTCAATGATTCTGTATTTTACATTTAAAACATACCTTTATGCTTTGTGTGTTGTGCTAATGCGATAATTTTATTTGAGGAAGTGTGGACTGCCGCCCCCTCAATTGATGTGACTCGTTCATGCAATACTTGGAATTTATAAATAATGAAGTTAATTCAAATATGTGACCTATATAACATATATATTATACTGGAATTATAATATATACATATCTCATTTTGTTTTAATTCCATTAAATACGAAATTCTAATGAAAGTAGCATTCATGCGTATGTACGGCTTACCATCTCCATGAATGGTGCATTTCTTTTCATACCATTAAACATTATAAAATATTAAAAATGAAAGTATATACTGGATATATATGATACATATGATATCTAAATCATGAATATAATTCTGGATATAATGGATATTTTACCACATGAACAACTTTTAATTATAAGGAGTTTATTTTTGACTAAAGTACCAATGATCGACAAAACGACCATTATTAACTTAAATAATTACATAGTCTTCATAACAAGGTAATAAGAGATATAAAAGGAATAATTAACTTGAAAAGGGTTCTTAATGTAGTTGAAATTAACTCAAGTTTATTATTAAGGATATTAAACAATGATCGAGTCATGTCAGACACGAGGTAATGGATCATTCCTCTCTCTTTCTTTTTAAGTACTCTTTTTATGTCATTCCTTTTAAAATAATCTTTATTATGATGGGATATGTTATTTTATATCCATATTACTTTAATTTTTATGTTCATATGATGAGAGACCCTATTTGATTTCGTCAACACATTTTTGGATGTTTTATGTGGCATCGTTAGACTGCCGAGTTTTTATAAGGGATTTTTCATCTCACTTTTATTCCCATGAGATTTATAGTACATTTTCCACCATTTCCTTTGAGTGGTGTATGTACTTCCCATTATTCTACTCATTGAGTAATATACTTTTTTTATGAGTATTTACCTCAATTTTGTATAGTCCTTCTTTCATGGGGTGTACATTTTTAAAGTTACCCTAATCGGTAATGGAACTTTCACCCTCCTCTTTTTAAAAGACATCTTTTTGTTAGGTTTTTAATTTACTTATTCTTATATTGGGATATGTTCTTATATATCCTTATTGTTGTAAATGATATGTCCACGTGACGAGATACGCTTTTTATCTCTCATCTTAAAATTTTCTAAATTTTAAAATGACGCCATTAGGCAATCAAAATTCTTGTAAGGGAACTTCTTAACCCAATTTCAATTATTTGGGTTAAACCTCTACTTCTTGATTATGTCATACTATGAATATGTGTGGATGACCTCTGATTGTTTTACACATAATATCCTCTTATATTGGGTGTATTTATATTTTTCACACATAATTATGTAATTGATATATCCTTAATCTAAGGATATCGTCTTTGTAAGGGACTTTGTCTTAATCTCCATTCACTGAGGCATATTTTGTTTTATACACATATTTCATTTAAATGGTGTATAAACCCATTTTGACTTTTAATTTGTTTCAAAAGGAATCTTTTTATATGAATAATTTTATTAAACGACAGAAGGGAATGTTTGTGTCATACGTATGCGTCGACAATGACTTCTCCACGGTCGTGACCATTATTTGAGTTTCAGCTTCCACTACAATCCATATCTTTTTTAAATTATAGATAAATACCATGTTTTAATTTTATTTTATTGAAATTTTTTTTCATAATGTTTTTATTATATAAATGTGTTATTGAAATCTTGTGATTGAAATGTGGAAATGTTATGTTTCCTTTATGGATGTTTTATATGTTAAAATTACATTATGGTTCATGGGAATTGTTTTATGAAGACGGGTGGTTCCGTGATAAATTAAGGGCGGGTGAGCCCAATATAGCTCTCCAATGAATTGGGTAACACGAAGGTGTTAAACGCTAAGGTTTCTCCAAAGAGATTTAAGGAATATACTATAATGGGTATTCCAAACAAAACCATGAGGCTTACTCCCTATGTAATTATGTTATGAATGCCTCAAGTTACCTTTATGTCTTCTGAATTCTATGATTTATTCATGATTTGATGAGGTATGAAAAAATTCTTATGTTTTATGACTAATTTAGGATTTCATTGATTCATATGTATACAAGGAATAATTTTTTCTTTACAAATTGTTATAACCCTTACTTATTTTTTATGCTCATCCCATGTTTTTGAAATGTTTTCCATAGTTCAAAAAGTGGAATATGGTCAAGGATATGATCAAGGAAATGTCATGATGTCTAAAACATGGAACTAGACATGACTATTTTTTTAAAGATTTTATATGTTGTGAAAAAATTGAAACTGAGTAGATGTGTCTACCTTGTAATATTTGAGATGTAATAGTTATGTCCTAATTCTCTAAAACTCTAAACCTGAAAAGATCCTCAATGTGATTTCTTAAAATAACTCAAGATTATGTAATGTTTAATGTTGGGGCCTTATAGTTGGTATCAATGGTTAGTTTAGATAACATTAGATGCTAGAGTGTTGTATAAGAATAAGTGACATGTTGTGTATAACCAAATTGGTTATTATATTAGATAGAGTCATTATTATTTTCGAATGTTGGAATGTGTTTCAGATAACATGGATAACTATATCTTTGTGTTTAACTTCCTCTTTAGTACATGATGATTTTGTTGATATACTCACACTGACCTTTTTGGTTAAGTTAATGGATGGATCTAGAAGGCACCAATGTGACAAATGAAACTGTGGTGGTTCTCTGATTAAGATACTAGATGAAATGGGGGATTCAAAGAGAAATCATGTGGTTATTCTAAACCAACTATCGGAAGGAATGATTAACCACTCGAACCTTGGTGAGTTCTATAATGCCTCATGTACAAGATGACCAACTCTATGTGGATGTTCAGGTAATAATTATAAAGGTAACCATTAGGATTTATATGATCCTTACTTTTTAGGTTATTTTGGGTTACTCTATGATATGACGAAATACGAAAGGAATGAGATAAACTTGAGGTTAAAATATGTTACAGTTGTTTTTGAAGATTTTATCTCATTTTGGGTAATTTTTTAAGAATTATATAGTTTTGGAAAAAGGACGACACATAGACTGTGTGACAACCCGTCGCATCGGACAATGCTGTGGGAATCGAACCCACAACCAAAGTGTGACTAGTATTTATTGCCAACCACTAGACTACGTGAAGTCCCTGATTAGTTTGACTAATTATTTATTTTTAGTTAGATGATTTTATGAATGAAGAGTAAGTTGATTTTGGGTTATCTATGAAAATTATTAACCTATCATGGAGGATATGTGATTAGGATAATTACTTTTTAGTATGAGACATTAAGAGTAACTGATATTATTTGGAGATAAATGTTAAGATTTACCTTGGAAGACTATCAAATTAAATACTTTAAAGATTTGGGATTCAATCTTAGTTTGATTTACTTTGATGAACTTTATGGATAGATGTTTATTGAATGGTCTTAGATGAACTGTAGGTTTTGTTGGACAAATATTGGAGATTAAGAATTGATTTTCTTTTTATAAAGGATTATCTTTTTGTGGATTATCTAATCTCATAATAACAATTTTTGTTTTTGTTTTGGTTTTGGATAGGGACATGGGAATTATATAGTTCTCTTTTTTGGATTAGGTGATTCTCAATAAGTTGATTAATGCACTCTTAATTTGAACAAGTCATCCTGAATACCCGTCATTTGAAGAAAATATGAGTTTGTGTAAGAAACATAGTAAACGTTGAAAGTCTACACGACAAGTAAGTTGGTTTACTTATGATTTAGTTAAGCTCATAAATAAATTCCTCAATGAAAAGTAACATAAAACTAAAATGTTGTCTATTTACTTTTCCTACTAGGGAATCAAATACTATTTGACCCATCACAATTTTGTGATTTTCTAGTGGTTATCTTTCTCCTAAACAGTTTTTCTATCACTCTCCCTCAGAACATGACCCTTTTTTTCTTATATATACTTGTTTTCCTACATGGAATCTTAGTATGGGTTAACTCGGGTGACCTCTATACTTCTCTTTCTTTCTTTCAAAGTGATATTTTTGCTGACACGTTTTCTGATGTGGGGTTTTCAATGATGTTTCCAAGCCCAATTTTAAAATTGCGAGGATGCAATTCCCAAAAGGAGGGAGGGTTGTAACATCCCAATTATATAAATAATATTACATTCTCATTTTTATCAATTGTTTTGATTAAAATGTTAATATTACTTGAAAGTAAATGCTATGAACGATGGCGTACCCAATACACAACAACGAGTTTCTTTGAAATCTTACATTGCACACTAATAATATAATAATAATATTTTAAATAGTTAATTCCTAGTCGTTGTAATGAAGGGAATGAATAGAACTAACAAAAAATTATTACATATTTTTGTTAAATATTTTTACATTTATCTAATAAATGTTAGAGGCTTAAAATGCAAATGAATCAAATTTTAAGAATAAATACTCTAATACTTTTAAAAGATTGTTTTACCACCTTTTGATGGAGAACCTTTTTAAAATATAACTTTTCACAATTTTATAAGCTCTTTTTGTCAAAATAAACCTATTCTTTTGAATTGGTACATTTAAATCTACTTTGGATAAATTTTTTGTTTTTTTCTAACAATGTTCATTTTTTAAATGAATAGTGAAAAAAACTGCATTTTACTTCAAAACTTCTTTTTCATCTAATATAATTATATAGTTTGATTATCTTTTATAATTGTTTTAAAGTGTAATTAGAATATATTTTTACCATTTAATTCAATGGTGGTCATTATAATTAATTTCAGTCTGAAATTGGACAAAACAAGTGTTAGTCTTTTGATAGATATTGTTTCTCAAAATCACGCTATTTGTTTTGACAATGGGAATTAATTATAAAATAAATTAATGCAACATATATTTTTTGAATTTTTAGAAATAGAAATAATTTTTTATTTCAGAATATCAAATATATCTTGAGTTGAATTTTTGGTATTTTTCGGAAAAACTTCAATTTTTGATGAATAGTGAAACCACTAAGTGGTAGTTAAACAAACTGATTTTTTGTTTAAATTAATTTTTACCACATATGTGTTTTGAATTTAAAAAATCCAACATACATGTTGGTCATTTGGATGTAAAATGTGGTCCAATGGGATTAAAATATTTTTTTTTTGAATATTAACTTTTGAGTTTTGTTAACCGCGATTAGAGGTAATTAGTGTAATTTAAGATAAAAATGATAATATAAAAATATAAAAAAATTTCTCTACACATGTATTAACCTTATTTTATAGGTCATGGCCTTATATTACAACCCATGGGTCAATTTTTGGGACCCCATGGAGCCACTTGGGTGGGATAATGACATTAATGCCGTTTATTTAAAGTAAAAATAAAAATATCACAAATATGTATTATTTAGTAAAACAATAATTAAATGGGGTTATATATGCTATATTATTTACAATAAATTTTATTTCTAAAGAAAAAAATATTTCCTACATCATGGTAATTTTTTTATTATTTTTAGACATCAAAAAAATAAAATTAGTTTTGACACAATGGTGATGCAGTGTTTATGTCATTAATGAATGATTTAAATAAATAAGAAGATAATATTTAAAATAATTTCCAATACTTGTCGAATTATTACTGGATGATTTTATTTAGAACATGTACCACCTTATTTTCTACTTTATTGATTATTTGAGATTTATAAACCGAATTTCATTTTATAATAAAACAATAGTTTCAAGATTTCCAAAATAGCCCCTCCTCTCCCTTATAAAAATACCCCACTTCCTCCCCATATCTCACATTTCTAAAGCACTTGGGATCATCCAAACTATACTCAAATAAACTCCAAATATCCCTATTTTCATCCTAGAAGCCTCACCATATTCATATATCTCTTCAAGAACCCCTTTTGGTTCAAATTAAGAAGGGTTACCCGATTTAAAGGTAAAGTCTTCTCTAATGTTCTTTTGTTTTATTTTTCATCTCCAACCCCATAAACTCTTTTTATTCCTTTATTTTGTACACATACCAGTATATTAAATATAATATGATGTTTTTATGATATTTATTCGAGCAAAAATTACACACACCTCCATCTAATGGTTAAATAACATATTGTTTCCGTTGATGGCGAATTACTACCTCACGAAACGATGATTGTTCTATCTTCTCCTACCACCTCTCATGGTGGCCATTATGATAGAAATATATTTATTTATGATATATATTATATACATTTCTTCCATAGGCATCTTTATTTTACATTTAAAACATATCATTATTCTTTTCATGTTGTGCTAATGCGATAATTTCATTTGAGGAAGTGTGGACTACCGCCCACCAATTTATGTGACTCGTTCATGCAATACATGGAATGTATAAAGAATGATATTAATGAACATATGTGATAAATATAACATATATATTATACTGGAATTATAATATATATATATATATATATATCATTTAGTTTTAATTCCATTAAATATAAAATAGAAATGAATGTAGCGTTCATGCATACGTACGGCTTACCGTCTCCATGAACGGTGCATTTCATTTCATACATTTAAATGTTTTGTAATATTATAAATTAAAGTATATATTGGATATTTATGATTTATATGATATCTAAATCATGAATATAATTCTGTATATAATGGATATTGTACCACATGAACAAATTTTAATTATAAGGAGTTTATTTTTGACTCAAGTACCAATGATCGAAAAAACGACCATTATTAACTTAAATAATTACATAGTATTCATAACATGGTAATAAGTAATATAAAGGGAATAATGAACTTTAAAAAGGTTCTTAATAAAGTAGAAATTTACTCATGTTTATTATTCAGGATATTAAACAACGATCATGTCAGGTCAGACACGAGGTAAGGGATCCTTCCTCTCTCTTTCTTTTTAAGTACTATCTTTTATGTCATTCATTTTAAGTTCCACTTTATTATGTTGAGGAATGTTATTTTATATTCCTATTACTGTAATATTTATTGTTCATATGATATGAAACCCTATTTTATCTCGTCAACCCATTTTTGGAAGTTTTAAGTGGTGTCGTTAGGCTGCCGAGTTTTTATAAGGGATTTTTTATCTCACTTTTATTCCCATGAGATTTATGTTGCATTTTCCATCATTTCCTTTGAGTGGTGTATGTACTACTCGTTATTCTACTCTTTTAGTAATATAATTTTTTTATTAGTATTTACATCAATGTTTTATAGTCCTTCCTTCAGGGGGTGTACATTTCGAATGTTACCCAAATCGGTAAGGGAACCTTTCACCCTCCTCTTTTTAAAAGACTTTTTTTGATAGGTATTTTAATTTACATATTATTATGTTGGGATATGTTATTATATATTATTATTACTGTAAATTATATGTCCATGTGATGAGATAACCTTTTTATCTCTTATCATCTCATTTTCGGAATATAAAAATGATGCCATTAGGCTATCGAATTTTTGTAAGGGAACTTCTTAACCCAAATTCAATTCTTTGGGTTAAACCTCTACTTCGTGATTATGTCATACTATGAATATGTTTGGATGACCTCTTATTGTTTTACACTTAATATCCTCTTATATTCTGTATTTTTATATTTGTCACACATAATTATGTAATTGATTTATCCTTAATCTAAGCATACCGACATTGTAAGGGACTTCGTCTCAATCTCCATTCATTGAGGAATATTTTATTTTATACACAACTTTATTTTATATGGTGTGTAAACCCCTTATGAGATTTACTTTTATTCAAATGGAATCTTTTTATACAAAGTGTGTTACTAAACGATAAAAGGGAATGTTTTTGTCAAACGTTTGTGGCAACACCGACTTATTTGCCGCCGAGACGATTATTTGAGTTTTGGATTCCTCTACAAGACATAACTTTTTTAAATGAAAAATAAATACCATGTTTAACTTTTCATTTATTGAAGTTTTTTTATTATATCCATGTGTTATTGATATCTTGTGATTGAAATGTGGAAATGTTATGTTTCTTTTATGCATGTTTCATGTGATACGATTATGTTATGGTTCTTAGTCATTGTTTATGAAGATGGGGGTTCTGTGATAAATTAAGGGTGGGTGAGCCCGATATAGCTCTCCAATGCATTGGGTAACGCGAATGGGTTAAATGATAAGGTTTCTCTAGAGTGATTTAGGGAATATACTGTGATGGGTATTCCAATCGTAACCATGCAGGTTACTCCATATGTAAGAATGTTATGAATGCCTCAAGTTACCTTTATGTCTTATGATTTCTTTGATTTATTCATGATTTGATGAGGTATGTCAAAGTGATTATGTTTTATGAGTAATGAATGATATCATTGATTCGTATGTATACTTGGACTAATGATTTCTTTCTGTATTGCTATAACCCTTACTGAGCTTTTAATGCTCATCCCATGTTTTTGAAATGTTTTCAACATGACTTAATGTGGAATACGGTCAATGATGGGATCAAAGAAATGCCATGATTTGTAAAACATGGAACTATACATGACACTTTTGTTCAAGAGTTTATATATTATGAAGAAATGGAAACTGAGTGGATGTGTCTACCATGTAATCTTTGAGATGTAATAGTTATTTCCTAATTCTAAAAAACTCTAAACCTGAAAAGATACTCAATTTGAATTATTGAAATAACTCATGATTAAGTAATGTTTAGGGCTGGGCCTTATAAATGGTTTAAAAAAATGTTGTTATATGGTCTCTCTATGATTCCATTGTTGTTATACTTTTCCTAACCATTGGTATAGGTTCATTGGTACAAGTATGATATCTAGTAGTGGTATTTTATCTCAAAATATATTTTGGGTAAAAATCAAAAACACACACCTCTAACATGGCTATATTGTTCGGGCCTCTTTAAGGTCAATAATTGTTCTCATTAATTAGGTACGTTAAAGGTTGATTCATTTTTATAAACCAGATAAAAAATAACTACATATGAGTAATCACTGTTATTTAGTATTGATTTAAAAAGAAATAAATTTTTTTATGTTCTACTTATAAATGATTTTAATTATTTAGTATGTTTTTCATCTATTAGTTTGATGTGAGTAATTACATGACCCTCCATCAAAATATTGTGAATTGGAATTAATGTGGATATAGATTTTTTATTTTTCCCTCTACCTAAAAACAATGAAACATAATAATGTTTTCCTTTCATGACACATATCATTAATACAATTGCTTTAAAATAAATACCATTTTTCAAATTAATCTTACTACATCATTTATTTTTAGATGGATTATATTGGTTTTGATTCAGACTAATTATTATAACAACCTAGTTTTAGTTTCATGAAGGAATAATTCATAATAAAAGTTATCAACACATGTATTGTGTATGATAGTGTTTCTATATAAAATTTGGCATACCTAGTTTATGATTTACATGAATCGGATTCCTACTCATAAAAATTGACATACAAATAATTTTAATATATGATAGAGAAAATGTATATGTTAGTTTTATTTCTAGTGATTAAAATAGGGTTTTAATGAAAATTTCCATTTTAAATTAAAATAATTCAATTTGGCTCATACCTGTCACAAAATTAATCATATTGACATGATGGAGACAAGTACAAATCCAAAAATTACTTATGGATCATTTATATAATTTATAAATTCAATATGTTTCATTTTTACTGGGTTTTTTAAGTGAAAAATGTTTTTTGAAAAATAAATTTTAATCTGAAACAAAATAAATTGAGTATTTTTGGTGGAAACATGTATCACATTGAGGTTAGGTTTATTCTTACAAATTATAATTACAAGAAAAATAATAATATCTTATCTTGTTTTTTTGGTATTATACACATCTTTCTAACAAAAATATTTATTAATTAAAAAAAATTCCATGTAATAATGTTCACATCATGTTCATGAATACATTGTCATTGATCCATACAAATCACAATTAAATTATTGATTATTTTCCAAAAGTATCTAAAAAAATCATAATGAATTTTTCTATTTTGAGTATCTCACTAATGTTGTTGTGTATAATCTCATTTTAAACCGAAAACAAAAACATGCATTCATATTAGTCAAACCATTCAACAAATTGATGAGATACTAATTACCACACATCATTTTAAGAATTATGAATTTTAATAAGGTATCAAGATAATTGAATAATGTTTGATTAGTTTTCATTGAGTGACACGCTTTTGTTATAAAAATTAATTTTCAAAGTTCAAATCACTAATTTCAATTCATAATTGACATATAACATACCTATTTGAGGTAAAATTGATTCCAAATAATAAAAAAATATGTATGTCCAATTTACCAAATGTATAAAAATTATTTGAATTAGTTAAGTCGATTTTGATTACATCACAATTTAATTTAACTAAAATGTAAATTTAAAATGAAAAAAACATAGTGTCTTTTTTAAGAATTTAAAATCCACTACAATAAGGAAAAATATATTATAGAATATATACCTTTATAGTAGATAATAATTATTACCTAATTTTGTCATCAATGTCTAATACTTTTCGATAATTTTTTCCCTGAGCATTTTGGGATCCTAATAAACCCCAAATTGGTCACTAAAAATATCTAAGAATAATTATACTCAGTATATCTATAATATTTATTAAAATTATTATTATATAAAATTGATAACGTAATTCACTAACTATGTAGATAAAATTATGATAAAAATAACTAAATAAATAGTAATAAGTCAGTTATTAATTATGTCTATATACATTTTATCTCTGTGTATTGAAAATATTTTTTTTCTAATGAAATATATTTCTTATTTCAAATATGTTTAATGTCTAAATTCATATTAGTAATATAAAAATAAAATTAAATATTAATTAATAAATAAATTTAGTTATATTATAATTACCATGAGAATTAACTCTTCAGCTTGGTAATTTATTGATGAAAAACTATATATTTTATTAATCTATAAATTTAAAATAAACAATATATTCCCATATGATATTTTCAAAAATAACACATATTTTGATTTTAATATTTCAATTTTAAATATATTTTTTTATAGTGTGACTTTTTTATATAAAACCTTAATCTTATTGAATTTTGGAATTCGGTGGGTTTTTTTCATTGACTGTCCTCATTCAACAAAATTTTTAATTTAAATTCTACCCCATCATAATAAAATTTTTATAATATCATAATATAAAATCTATAACATGAAGTTTATTTGTAAAAAAACCATCTTCAAAATTAAAAATTGGAAGAAATCATTATCTGTGGATATATTTTGGTATATGTTAATTGAATCGAATAAATAAATCGTTTTATTATCCAAATTTATAATGATGAGCATATAATTCTCCCTAAAAACCAAAAAAAATTAAATTAATTAAAATAAATTTAATGTCATTATATTATAGAGTTTTATCCAATAAATATGGGTATGAAAATGAGTATATCTTCAGTAAGAATTAGTTTTAAAAAACTGAGGATATTTTTTCCAATATTACTAATTATTACAATTCATCCAATGACATTATTTATGTGTATATGTCAGGTGATGGTTATTGAGTCCAATTTTTTTCATACGGTTCTTGAATAAAATAGTGCTGATATATAATCCTATAGAAAAATATGAATATTATTTAAGGGTTTTTACTATAGTAGATCAATTATATTCCAAATAATAATAATAATTAACCTCATGTACACATTTACAAATGTGACTCTTAGCCATCCAGGCAAGGTTTTTTCATCCTTAATCTCATGCCCAAGAATGTATTTAATTGAATTATATAAATTTATTAATCAAAATAATTACTATTTTATCAAAATCATATAAAATTGTATCTATTTGAATATGTAATATCTGTCAATATAAATTTCGAAGTATCAGGATAATGGTACTTTCTTATCGTATTCTCATTCCACTTGTGAATTATTTAAATTTTATGGATTCAACATTTCATTTCCCCTTCCTTTTCATTGTTTTTAATAATTTTTATATGTTCATTAATATTTAATGAATTCTAAAATATTTTTAAAATTAGATAAATCCTTATGGAATAACTCCTTATCAACTTGTATTTTTACATGTCCATACAACCATGATACAAAAGTTCATAAAAAAATTCTATAATGTGAACAGCTGAATCCCCATGGGGAACACGTAGCTTAGACCTACACTCATGATCTACATGAATCCCAAATCTCATAAGACATATTGGAATTATTTTTCGGGGAATATTATATCCTTATATATTTTACATTGTACCCGTCAGAACTAGGTTATGGGTGGTTGATTATAGAAATAATTAATAATAATTTTCACTATATATAATATTAATACCTTAAAGATATCAATTTATACATGATTCATATTTCATACAAAATTTATTATAAACTTCATTACTTTGGATAAGGAAAACCATTAATGGAAATAGATCTCCTCCACGTGTGGGGGTATCTTCTTATAATGGATGTTGTGTTGTTTCTTCTATTAGATCCATTCTAATAAAATTTTCTAAAAACATAGACTACTAATTGTGTATTTTTCCTAGAGTTTTAATTCAAGTCTATATCCCATCAAATTTCTTATCTTTTTAATGATGAATATTTTTTGATCAAATTATTTTTAAGGTGACATAAGAAAAAATTCACTTTTGTTGCCTCTATATCATTCTAGAATCATCAATTAGATAAGATATAGTCATTTATGAAGAATAGTTGAATATTCATTAGGTGTCTAAACCAGATAGAAAATATATTAATATAATGAATAAAATTAAATGTGAAAAAATTGTTATTTCATAATTACATATGATTCTCCTCCTTTGTGTGTGTATTCATCTATTAGTTATCGATCATTACAAACATGTGCTCTCATGTATTACTATGACATGGGATGAATGTGAATTTTGATTTCGATTTACCAATCGATATATAAACAATGAAATGAAATATTTTTTTCTTTCCACATAAACTTATTACATTAGTATTAAAGTAAATTTTTTATAAAGTTAAGTGTACCTAATCATTAATGAATGGATAAGGTATGATGGTATTGATGCATGAAACCAATTTCTAGAACTCCTTTGTTGTTTATTAAATTTAAATTTCAAATAAAACATTATTATTTAATATATATTCTTGTAATATATTACTAATAACAATGTACCTGAAAGGATTCATCGTTATAATGACCCATAAATACATTCAATGATTCTTAAATTGCCAAGTGTTCATACAATTTTGGTCATCCTAGGTTAAAATTATAATCACCGTCCCTATGATGTTTCCTTATATGAATTTTTTTAATGAATCTATATTCTTATCTATTGATTGTATATATAGATTTGACTTTGTATTCATCTAATATAAATAATGTCCAAATAGAAAATAAGGAGTTATTAATATTTAATTTCATTAATTTTTAGTAAAATAAATAATGTATATTAAAATTTTTCCCTAATCTCTTCCATAAATAGCTCCATAACCTGGAACACAACAAAGTTCCATGTATCTTAATCATTGACATGTGAATTTATGTGGTGACCAAAAATTATAAATGAATATATACACGATGGTGTCTATAGTCTGGTAACATGCATTCAATCCAAAATGAAAATTATTATTTATGACTCTCACATTCATTATTTTTTATTTAATTATAATGCTACGATGATACCATTTTTATTTATAGTTCAATTTTATTTAATTAAATTTTTTGAACTTTAACATTTTCAATGTGTTATTCCTCATCGCTAGTAGAATCAATATTTTTAGAAACATTTTGATGATGTAAATTAGAAGCATAAACATGTTGAGAATCCTCTTATTCCTATGTAATGAGTGAATCGTCTTGTGATAATTCCATTTTATAATAAATTATAATATAATTAATTTGGATTATATAAATTAAAATGTGAAAAAAATAATAAAATGTGGTAATTCAATGTATGATTCAAAATAATTTTACCTGATTTTTTATGACCATTTTTCATTAAATTTTCAATAGATTATGCCCCTATTTTGAGTATCCAAATCCACTCATTGTGGTCTCATATAAATTTAATGTTCTATATATTTTATTAATTAAGAAATATATTACAATTAATTCAATGAATGTTTCATCCATAGAAAAAATGACATCTTAAGAAAAAGTACTTTTGTTTGATAACAGAACAAGTTCCCACTTTTAGTTTTCATGATTTGAAGAATAATACCATAGTTTTACTACCAATAACACCATTACAAAATTTTCATCCATCTTCAGGAATCTCAATTTGAACTACACTCCTATTATCTCTCTACTTTCATTGAAAATTAGTCACTTGGAATGTTGTAAAATTCAACTCCCATATTTGATAAATGATTCCAAAGATTGACATATTCACATAAATTTTATTAATTTACATTGAACATGATAGATTCATGGCATCAACCACAAGTGTAACTCCGCTATTTTTTTATTGTACTAAATTCATAATTTTACATTGTATAGACTATATGACAATTAATTACATGAAAATTGTAATATAATATGCACACAATGTCATCTAATAACCCATAAAATACATTTGGAAATTATATTAATATTTCCAGATGAATCATTAAAAACATGGTCTCATAAACATCAAATAAACTATTAATTATGTCTATTAGATAAGTATATTTCATCCCAAAGTATTTTATGATTCATAATACATTAATTGTGGATTTCAACATATGGGAATAGTCATAACTGTAATACAAAAAAAATCTTGTTATTCAACCCTCCCTATCTTATGGTGATAAAAAATAATATATTCAATAAATTCAATTACCAAAAACCACCTGATGAGATGAGATTTTTGTAAACTAATGAAATCAACTTAAGATGTTTGTTCATAGAGAAATCAATGATATCCTCAAAAATATATCAAATTATAATATAACATTATTGTAAACTTTTTTTTGACCTATCATTTCAAAATCATAATAAACAATTCAATGGGATATATCCATCTATAATGTACATGACAACATATTCATATTTATCTAAACAAGTAAACAATCATATCAAATAATTATAGTGGGATGAACAAATATAATTCTCATAATCTAAATGAAATTTCCTTTTCTATATATGGAAATTATATAGGGTCTATAACATTAAATAATATATCATTAAATGATAAAAAATCATGGTTGATGTATGATTGACATTATTAATAAAATATGTATGAAATCTTAAAATAATTAAATTATTCATCAAAGTTGAAAACTCTCGTAAATTTTAATCCTTTTTAAAATTAAATCAGTCATTGAAAATATATTTTTGATATTTAATGAATGTCCCTCAAGAACTAGAATATAATTTATGAAATCACAAAACTAATATCTCTCATTATTCAAAATAAAGTTATTATCTAGAGGAAGAAATTTTTATCGTTCACCCTTCACTGGTGCCTACTCACCATGTCTCCTATGTTTATCATGTACATCCCAGCATTAATTCCATCTTTGTTTTTATTGAGTGCATTTAGTAACATGAAAATGATACTATAAAGGATAATGTAATATTTTTTGATATTCTAATCATTTTAATTACTCATATTTGTTGACATTTAAATATTTTATTGTAACATGTATGTGATAAATTATTGTTGACTATTTTGAAAATTTTATAAAGACTTATGTTTGGAATATTGTATAATTTATATGGTTTATAATATTTATGGGGAAAGGGAAAAATTAATAAGTTGAACATAATTATATAATACAGATTTTCACAAACATCATGTGAATTATTGAACCTTGGAATTTAATAGGTTCTCTCTATTATCATCCATTTTTCAGTGAGATAAAATAGTGGTTGAATATCCAAAGCTAAATTCTCCCTCCCAATTGGAATAAAATGTTCTTCCATGATTATGTGAACATCTATGTCTACATTATTAATTTATTAAAACTCATATACAAAAATGATAAATTATCAATAATTATGTCTAAACATGTTTGTAATATTTAGAGGGTTTTGCCTATGGATCCATCAATCAAAAATTATTAGTTATTAGAGAATCCTATTTTATGTAAAACATGTATATGATAAAATTTTAATATTTTTTCTACAAATAATTATATTCAAATGAGATCCTTATATTATCCAATATGTTTTTAGGCTTGATATGATTTCACCGCATCTTTCACTACTTAATGATATTAATTTTAATTTTTATCTTTTGTCACCCTCTTAGTAAAAACAATGGTATGGTTAAAATGGTTAAAAGTTGGTTCTTTTAATATGATTGGTTAAAAAAATTATTTTTAGTAGGTTCAAGGTCATTCCCCTTTCATAATATACGTCATGATAGTAAAAGTTCACCTTCTATTGAGTGATGTAAAACCCCCATATAACGGGTACATAGTCATCCGATATGGAGAACAACCTCCTTAAAAAACATGTGGTGATACTTTAAATTTTCTCACCATATGCTTTAATGATGATTTTTAATAATATGTTTGATAGTTGTTGAGATTTGGATGAATATAAAATTGATTCACTGTTGTATATTGATAATTGCATCCAAAGTGATTGTATCATGGGTACTATAAGATGACCATTTCACACCACTAACATAGCTAATATTCTTTATGAATAGTGAATTTATATAGATATCAACCTATCATATATATACTTTGGGAAGATAACCCTAAAAATGGTTTTGGGATAATGGTTATAATTATACCCATTCCATCTAGGTAATTATTCATTATTCATTTGTCTCTCTTTTTAGGAAATAATCAATTCATAGATGATGGTGGCTTATCACTAGGTCTAATAGTCTATTATGTAATGAATGGATTAGTGAAAATTTCACAATGATATCTGGTGATGAGTAAGAGGAAATTGTCATGAATCATCCACATACATATCTCCTTGGAATAATTGAACGTACAATTTTCATTAATTACTCTTTTCAAAAATTTCACATTATTTATATATGGATTTAATGGAACATCAATTAGGATGAGATATATAGTTTGGTATCTTCCTTCATTTTATTTTATAATAGCATGTTCTGAATTTCATGATGATCCACCTATATATTTTTTGGGGAATGTTTAATCCTCATTCAATTATGGTATTGAGATAACTCCCCTTCCCCAACCAATGTTTTTTTTATTATTAATAGAGAGCACACTATAGAGATGTTTTAGGAAAATCTATATAACGTTGGGAAAACAATATGTGACTATATTGATATATATTTGGTAACATATAAACTCAAGAAATATATTCTACTATATTATGATAAATGTATATAAATAATTTTTATTAAATTTATTGTGATGTAATTTATTTTTTTATAAACATCATATAAACTATTTTTTACTATTTTCTTATTTAATTTTAGGTTTTATTGTTACATTATGAGTCGATAATTTATAAAAAACCTACTTACTATACTATTTTGATTGTAGGTTTCCCATTTATAATAACATTTATAAAATTTCCTATTATTATGTTCCAAAACATCAAAAAAACTTATGAACATGATTAGGTAGATCTGTTGTATTCCACCAATAGTGAGAAAACATTCATCATATCAATCCATAAAATTTATATAGATGAAGTGTATGGATTGGATAAAATGGCATGAAATTTTTATTAGCCTATGTTAGTGTAATACAATATTTTTTTGATGGATGTCCTATTTTATAATCCCCTGATTTTCATACCATAACATTACATAACATTATTGGAATACAAAAACAATTATTAAAATAGATGTCCGAAAACTATATTAGTCTTGTTTCTTTAAAATTAAGGAAATAAAAACACTGGTACCTAAATGAACTACATCATCTTCCGTGGGGATCTTCCAAACTCGAACCCTTTTTAGACACCTCTATAATAATTCATAACTTCATAACCAGGGGGAACCAAAAATATAAATTTTTGAGATTATATAATATATAAGGTAATAAATGGATATATATTCATAATCATAAGAATGTGATTATGATAACATTTTCATAAAATTCGACGGTCATACCCATTATATCAATGTTCATATAAATGAATCCTTACATAAATCATTAAAATTCACTAAAAATGAATCATCAAAAAATGAAGAATTTAATACCCTAAATAATAATATATGAATAAAAATTGTAATTATCACGAATAATCAAGCATATTTAATGATTTCTATAGTATTCAAGGAAATTCTGTTGAAAACATCATTATGGATAAAGTTCATTTCTAAACTGGGCTCACACCTCGTTCCATCCTTGTACTACTAAAGAAAGTCCACTCCTCTTTCCATCGATGTAATACTAAACCATATTCATAAATCATTCCATCTAAATAATAATAAACCATTATCAGTACTAATACCATCCCAATAATATTGATATTTGTTCACTTATTATTACATATATATTGATCTCATGGGAAATAAATCATTAATCAATGCATTGGAGGGAGAAATAGGTCCCTGTCATCCCATAATTACATCATTCATACATGTACCAAAAAATTTATTAGCATGACCCATGAAAGGAAATTGTAATCATAAATATATAATCATGTCATTATATTTGAAAAAATCTTTTGGTTTCATAATAATTTCATCAAAATCATAACCCATGAAAAGAATTGTGTTTCAAGAAAATTTAACAAGTGGAATTGAAATGGATGCCATAAAAATAATTCCCTAAAAACATACACAATTTATATAATAATATTAATGTAACATTCAAATATCTTCCTAATGTGCATGAATTAAAAAATATATGTCGTCTTTTTTGGAAAATAACACGGAATGGTTTTCTAAAAATATTTTTTGAAGAAAATAAAAATTTATCATAGGAAAATAATATTTAAGACATAAAACATTTTGAAATGTATTTTTATTAAAATAATCATAAAAATTTATAATATAATATTTGAAAGCCTTTTGTAAATATATTTCATTGAAAACATATAATGAGGTATTGAAAAAAAATTCAGAATCACTTTCCTGGAAATCATATAAAAAGATATTGAAAACATTTTGAAAAACATATCATGGTAAATAATTTTTGAAATTAAATATAAGGCATGAAATCATTTGGAAAACAATTTTTATGGAAAAATATAAAATAATCATGAAATAATTTTGAAAACAATTATCTATTAAAACATAGAATAGGATATATGAATACATTTTTATACTAATTTTCCTTTAAAAATTATATAAAATCAAAAAATATGTTTCAATAAATTTATAATAATTTTACATTGAAATAATATAAAAAATACTAGAAAAGTATATAAAAAAATTGCATTTCAAAATAATTGGTTACATATATTTTCATAAAAATGATCCTTTTAAACATGAAAAAAATCATTAATTTAGTGAGAGAAGGTAAATATATACATGTTGTACACTGTAATTGGAACATTCATTTTTTATTTTAAAATCATATAAAAATTAATTTTTCATAATGTGATGATAATAATCCTTTGAAAATAGAAAAAATAGAAAATTTATTTTAAATATTAGAAGAGAATAGTACAATATACATGGAGGAACTTTTTATAAACCATGGTTTTGAAATAACACTGATTGATTACTGAAGAGAGAGTGAATTTGGGATTTCATAATTACACATTCTTAACTATCATATATACCAAATAGTATAAAAATAGAACCAATATATAATTATATCAATAATAAAAAGTGTATAACCAAACTCACGAATGTTATTGAGATACGAATTATAAAATTCTAGTACGGGAAGCATAATAACAAACAATCTACAAAGGCATTGATATTACGTTAATTAACTCTTAGGACATATTATATTTGAACCATACTCAATTCTCAATAAAGGGAAATTATGTTCCCATAAAATTTCATTAAATTAATGAGTTTACTTATATATCATTTAAAAACTATAGTCTACAACTCATATAAAAATCATCAGTGCATAACATGGAATGTGTCTTGAATAAGGTAAATTGATACAAAACATTCTTAACAATTTTCTATATTTCGAATCATATACCCCATGAAAGGAGGTTCATATAGTGGACATGACAATAAATATTTTTTTTAAATAATAATATAATAAATACATATGAATTATTCACACAATAAAAAAGTATTGGTTGATGAATAAAGAATGTATGTCAGAAAATAAATGGTGAGATTAAATTCCCTTAGTTGGGTATTGACTCAATACATACACATAGAAGCAACAAGAATAAAAAATCTATGTTTTTATAAATCAATTGTAGAATCATATTCTTATACTTAATACCATTTATGGTATGATTATGACCTGAAATTACACACTTGTAATCAATCCTATGTTATGGATTTACTTCAAGTAATAAACACATGGTCTGTTGCATGTGTCTTAATTTGTAATATAATTGGTCCTTATAAATATATCATTATTTATAAAATGTAAATAATGATATAAATATCTTTTATTTTAATTTTTTTTATCACAATAATCAATAAAAATAGATGTATGAATTGGAATACATTCTTCCTAGAGAAGGTAATATGTATGAAAAACATAAATGCTATTTTTGTTTTTATTATCGAATTGAAAGAATAATGGTGAATGAAATATATGTGTGTATATATATGAATATCTATCATTATCCCATTAAAAATATTATATAATATATATCATGTTTTTTTATTTAAAACCATCTTTAATACGTTTTATTATGTGTGTGAATGTATCAGATCGCTTGTACGGGGTCGTAGTCCATACTTCCTCAATCAAAATTATTGAATATACACAAAATATTATGAATAAAAAAATTAGTCATAAAAGTAATATAAAATAAAGAATAAATAATATATATATATAATATAAAATATAAAAATATATTTTCAATCATAATTTACACCATTAATGACTGTAAATGAACAATGTCCAATCATCATTTTGTGAGGCGGTTGTTCGTCATACTTGTAAACAATATGTTCATTATCCATTAGATTGATGTGTGTGGATTTATAGGTCAAAACAACATAATAACTAAATAGTAATATTTTTATTATATTTCTTTTTAAAAAATATAGTATTAAAGTGTGTCTATGGGGTGGATACTGAATATAAACGAAAGGACATTGAGATAATACTTTTCCCCTCAATCAGGTAACTCATTTTGGTTTATGCCAAAAGTTTTTAATGGATTTATTTAATCCCATAAGGATGATTATAATTTAAAGCTGGTGATGTTGGAATGTGTATTGGGGAGATGTTTTTCATATATATATATTTTGAGAGGTGTATAGAATACAGAGAAGAGGTGGATCTTACAGGGAATGGAAATGAATCGTTGGCATTTTTTAAATCAAGTTAGGTGTACCAACATTTTAGCCTAAAAATGTCATACAAAACAAAAAAAACTCAATATTTTAAGTTTAATGTTTAAATAATTCAAAACCATTGGATGGTTATAATGTGTCTTCTTCGTTTTGGGTCCTAAATTTAAATTTTAGTAGTTTGTTAACTTAATTTTTCTCTTTATTATTTTCATTAAATTTAAAATGTTTCACTGATTTTTTTGGGGGTAAAAGTATAATTATACCTTATTAGAAATTATGAATTATTATTTTTTAAAATATTAAATTCATTTTAATAAATTAATATCATTTAATGGGAATAAATTAATTAAAATATAATCCCTTAGTTGGGTTGATATTGTGGGTTTTTAAAGTAACAATGTTCAAAAGTATGATATGGTTTAATGAACAATTTAAAAGAGAAATTGATTAAAATTACCTAAATTGGATTAATTTTTAAATATATGATACAATTAAACATTTAAATGAAATAAAAATAATTTATAATTATAAATAAAATATACGAAAATGCAGTTTTGAATTTCAATCTGATATTTTTCACTATTCATCCATTAATGAAGCTCATTAGAATAAAACCAAAAAATTATAATTGAGATAATATCAACAATCCAAATAAAAAAAATGATATTTATATTATCAAATTAAATTTATATATGTGTCTAAAATTACTATTAGTAGTTTTTACTTAATGAAAAAAAAATTTCATTTTTGAAAATTATATATTTAATCATATTAGGAAATTACATAAAAGTATATCTTTCATTATAAAAATGTTTTATTTATATATAAACCTTATTAAAATATTTGAAAATGGTTTTTACTATTCATATTACTAATTTATATGATATGTTATAACTATATTAGTTAAATAATTATGAAATTAAAAAGTTGTTTCCTGGAAACTCGATGATGCATGTAACGTACATCAGTCTACAGTATCTTGTACAGTTCACCATGTAAATTTTATTACACTATACATCATGTATGTATTTCATGTAGTATACAGATAGTCTAATTTTTTAATACTGATTTGGTGATGGGTGAATAGATTATTTTCATTTAGAAATTTACGAAATAAGTTGAAATTTTACTTATTAGAGAAGAATATTACAATAAAATCTATGGTTGTAACATTCTACACCACATAAAAAATTTTTCCCTCAAAATTTTTCACCTTGTAAAAAAATAATGTCCCTTCTAATTCATCATATACTCATGTTCGCATATATCTTCCTCTAAATGTTTATTTCTCCACCATTCTTTTTCTATGTGAGATGCCATATTTTTTATTGCATTCTTTCATATAGTATATAAATCCAACTGGTTGTTCTTCTTAAGAATGATCCATCCCAAACGGTATGACCAATGAGTTTTGTATATGTGAAAGAGATAGGAATTGTAAGAACTCGGTTTTTTCTGTGGATGACTTTGGAATATTCTTGATGATATTCCAGAGCAACTCCTTCAGACGGTGTGCGATTCTGAGCCCCAGTGTGGCCAGAATTAAAATTTCAGTGTGTTCACACTGGAAACGCCAAATAAATGCGATAACTACTAAATAGTGATCTTAATCAGAGATACGAGTGTACGGATGGGTCCGGAATGGGGTGTTTACCCTAGGAATGACATAAAACATGTCGGCGCGGGAGGTTTGGATCCCTCGCTCGCCTCTGGAAAGTTAAACGGATTAATTAATTAATTAATTAATTTGTTTAATGGTGAAACTTAAGTATCTCTCAAACGGTGGCTCGGATTGGAAAACTGAGGGCACCGTTGAGTTTGGACCATGCCGTTTACTTTAGGAGGGGTATAAGTTTTGCAGGCACCGACCGTCTTTGAAAAGTGGCCCCAGGGGCATTTTCATAATTTGGCAGCTTCAGGTGCTATGTTTAATAACATTTGAATGGTGTCTCAAATTAAAATTCTGATACCGCCATTGTGCTCGGGAGGTGGTGTTTAACCTAGGTGAGGCTTAACCTCGGCCTTGCTGAGGGTTCGGGTTCGGACAGACCGGCGGGTGGTTAAGCGTTTTCTATTTAAACGCTTTACTCACCCCCTCCCTCATCCTCTTCCTCGCCTGGACAACAGCAAGGAGGAAATCCTCCCTCTCCTACTCCAGCTCTGTCGAAGCAGCTCCGGAAAGGCGCGGCACGGCGGCGGACTCCCCGTGAAGCTCCGGGCATCGCCCCAGAGGTAGGAGGTTTCTGTTACGTTTTCATTCCTGATCCTACATTTGTGTCAAATTTTATGTGTCGATTTGATGTTAAACCTTAAAAAATCCCATAGATGCGTAGTATACATTTTTACCTTTCCAACACATATTTCGGAATCAAAAGCCGAGGTCGGAGGTGGCCGAGGTTGATCTTCGACGGTTGCGGGTTCTTTCAGCGGTCTGTTGAACCTTGGCGCCGCAGCGGGGCGCTCGGTCGGCGTCACAGGTGTCTGGGGGAGCGGCCAGGCGAGGCTGAGGCGTGGTGTGCCTTTAGCTGAGGGCAAGGGGGTGGGGGGGGCGTCCGGAGGATGCCGAGGTGCAGGCGGAGTGCCACGGTGAGGCGGCAGTCGCCTGGGAGAGGTGACCACGGGGTCGCGGCGCGCAACCCCCGTGTGGAGACAAAGACTCGTGCCGCGCGGGTCTTCACGCGGTTTCCTTGACCGGCCCTCGTGGCCGGCCTAGGCGCGGACCGTGAGTTCGCAGCCGGCCCGCGCGGCTAAGCCGCGGGCCGGTCCAGCCCCAGGGGCCTTGCCCACTCGGACTTCAGACACCCTTATTTTCCGCTACGGGGATACGTTTTGAGTGTCGTCTACGGCGGTGGAACCGTATCGACGAGGCGGACATTTTGAGAGGATTTCGGGAAATTTTATTTCCCGAAACGAGGGGCTTCGGTGGCGCGACACATACGTCGAGGGGATTGTCGTTTTTCCAGGGGAACTTGTTTTGGACGGCGCAGACGCGTCTGACATCCGTTTTAAGCGCTGTCAGTGGTGTTGGGACACTAGCACTGAGGCGGAGCTTTCCAGGGTGGTTTCAGGCGTTGAGGAACAATTTGAGGCATGGGCCCCACGACCCGTCTTTTGAGCTGCGTGCAACTTTTAGCGACTTTTTCCTCGGACGTCCGTTCAGGGTGAGTGAGCAGTCGTTTTTGGGTGTTTTCTCGAGGGGATTGCAATGGTGCAATATGCCCGCTCTAATTCGGCACGATAGTGCGGGGCCCACGAGGCTGTTTTGGGTGTCGACGGTGATTTTGCATCCTTCTCACCGGGTGACCGTTTTGAACAAATGAATAGTCTATCTTGTGTGCTTTTTTGAGAGGATCGCAATGGTGTGATCTGTTCATTGAGTTTCGGGACCGGGATGCGGGTCCCGCATGGTACCACTCGTGTGCGGTATGCTGGAATGCATCCTTTTCTCCGGATACCCATTCCACGCAAGTAAGCAGTCAATTTGACATGCTTTTATGAGAGCTTTGTGATGGCGTAGTTCGTCCGACCTTTTTCGGGGACGTGGTGTGGGTCCCACCCGACCTAGCAACGGTGAATAGTACCTTCTTCACCGGGTGTCCATTTTGGGTGATTGAGTAGTCAATCTCGTGTGTTTTTCCAAGGGGATGGCAGTGGTGAGCCCCGTTTATTCAGTTTAGGGATCCTTGGGTGGGCCCCACATAGATTTGTTTACGTTGAATAGTACCTTTTTCACCGGTTGACCGTTTCGGGCGAGTAAGTAGTCTATCTCGCATGTTTTTTCGCATGGATTACAACGGTGTGATCTGTTTGGTTGTGCGGAGCCTCTTTCATGATTTTATTAAATGTGCAGCATGAAAGGTGCTCTGGCGGTGGTTCCTCTACCGTGTTCATAGCGGACCCTTGGCATGTGATCGCCTGCACTTCTGGGAGAGTAATGTTCGTGGATAAAGAGATTTGGTTGGTTGTGTCCCAGTTGTTGAGGCGGAAAGTTGAAGATGTTACGTCACGCCTTCGCGTTGACGTTGGGTGTCATGTGCATGGTAGCCCTTGGGCTGAGAATGAGGTATACTCTGGGAGTATACAAGAGTTCTTGGAGGTACATATGGACGTTGGTACCTGGGGGTTTTTGTGCGCTTGGTTGGGGGTTGACTTGGGGCCACACGTCGTGTGGGCCTCATGTGTGTTCCATGTTCTGCTTTGCATACTTTGACCTCTCTCGACGTAGAGGGTCCCTCTGTGCTTGTTTGTTCGACCAGTAGGGTGGAGTTTTTCCCCTGGCTCTGTGATCGTTTATTTGACCAGCAGGTTTGAGTGCTCTCCCTGTAGATTCATTGTCGATGGATTGACCGGTAGCGGTGCTAGTGACACCTAGTGATTGAACAGGTGCTAATCCTCTTTTGGGGGAGTTGTTCTGAAGTAGGGTGACTGGGTGATACTCACTCCGTATTCGGTTGGCCAGTGTTATACCCTCCAGTAGAGATGTCCAGAGGAGTTCTGAGTTTAACCCTCCAGCGGGGCTGGGAAGTGGGCTGCTCACTGACTCCTAGGGTTTACCCTCCAGTAGATACTGGGCAGTGGGTCACCCGGCCTCTTAGGGTCCACCCTCCAGCAGAGACTGGGCAGTGGGTCACCCGATGCACTCAGGTTCTACCCTCTAGCAGAGACTGGGCAGTGGGTCACCCGAAGACCTCTTAGGGTCTACCCTCCAGTAGGGCTGGGCAGTGGGTCGCCCGTCGTCTAGTTCCAGGTCTACCCTCCAGAAAGGATGGGCAGTGGGTCGCCTGTCCTCTTATTCAAGGTCTACCCTCCAGTGGGGCTGGGCAGTGGGTCGCCTAATGACGAATTAATGTCTACACTCTAGCAGGGTTGGGTAGTGGGTCTCCTGATGATGTATTGTGGTTTACCCTCTAGCAGGGATGGGCAGTGGGTCCCCTGATATCCTATTATGAATTACCCTCCAGCAAGGCTGGGCAGTGGGTCGCCTGTCGACTTATTCCAGGTCTACCCTCTAGCATGGCTAGGCAGTGGGTCACCTGATGACGAATTAAGGTCTACCCTCCATGGGGCTAGGCAGTGGGGTCGCCTGATGATGTACTATGGTTTACCCTCCAGTAGGGCTGGGTAGTGGGTCACCCGATATCCTATTATGAATTACCATCCAGCAAAGCTGGGCAGTGGGTCTCCTGTCGACTTATTCCCGTTCTACCCTCTAGCGGGGCTGGGAAGTGGTTCGCCTGATGACGAATTAAGGTCTACCCTCCAACGGGGCTGGCCAGTGGGTCGCCTAATGAGGTATTATGGTTTACCTTCCAGCAGGGTTGGGCAGTGGGTCACCCGATATCCTATTATGAATTACCCTCTAGCAGGGCTGGGTATTGGGTCATCCATTGGCATTCCAGGCTCAGTCCTTTCTACTAGGCTAGCCTGTGGCTTTCCTCCGTGATTACTGGAGCATGATCCTTGGTTATTCGGGTCAGTGCTGTGACGACCTTGACTTTGAGAATACCTCTCGAATACAGGTCAGTGACGAGGTGTGGTTTGACTTTCCCTAGAACTCCCAAGTACGAAGGGCATGTTCCCTACCGAGACACATTCTTGTGACGCGATCTAAAAACATACGGGCGAGTTAGTGCAGCCCAAAGCAGATAGTGTCGATGTGCGGTGATTGATCACCTTGGCTTGCGGTTCGGGGTAGACGTACGGGATGTTGGGCATCGATGGAGTTTACTTCTGGGACTGTTGGCTACTCGTTTAATTGGGCTGAGCTACGGGATGGAGATCCCCTTACGGTCTTGTTTTCTTCTTTACAGAGCATATGGATTTGTATATACCATGTTTCGGTACCCACTTCTTGGGTTTGGTTTCACTCCTTACAAGAGAGGTGAAGACACGCGGGGTATGCCATGTGCTTTCCTTGTCTAGCTTCTCGTGGTTGGATGAGTCCACTCTACTGCTATAGGAAGCGAAAGCTCGACGAGAAGTTCATCTTTTCACCGTTCCTAGCTCCTTGTGTTAGGACGATCCTTCTAACTTTCTATTGTTGGGTTGTGTTGTCACTCTTTACTGTACCTTCAGTTGTACTCATCTACTATTCCATGTCCGCTATACTGATCACCATTTGTTACCTCCTTTGTTGCTCCCTCGAGCCTTCGGTGTATCCTACTGAATACTTTTATACTCACCCCTGCTTGGGATTTCCCCCACTTGGTGTGCCCTTGAAGACGACAGACAGGTTGGTCATGACTTCAGTGGAGCTTAGGAGTTCAGGAGCGTGGACCACATGCGGTGGTCGGAGTCAGGTTCTAGGTGGAGGACCCTTCTAGTTGTTTTCCTTTCTGTTTACCAGTTGCTGGGTTGTGGAACTTTTCTGGTTGGGTGCGTGTTTTCCCCTTTTCATTTTTTTATGTTACTTTCAGAACTTCCTTTGTACTTTTATCGGTCAATGAACATTGTGGTTTATTTATAGAATTACCCCTTTACTTTTCATTTTACTCTACACTTTTTCATTGAGTGTGTTGCATGGGTGTGTGTGTAGGTGGTTAGGCATAGGCCTCCCGAGTAATGGTGCCTTCGGTGCTGGTCGCCAGCCCCTGGCCTATGGAGGCGGGCTTGGGGTAGTTGCGGCTCGAGCCCGGGTAGGGTCGGGTCCTGACAAAGTGGTATCAGAGGTGGTTCGTTCCTTGGGGCGTTTTGTGAACATCCCTAAAAAGGAATTTTTTGGAATTTAGGGCAAAAGTGTTAACGTGTATCGAGAGGGGACCTATGACAACCCTGGTTTTTATTACAACTTAAACATGCTTTATTACATAAAACTTCACTTGATACAACAAAAAGGATCTAGAGGTTTAGTGTCTTTGGGGCTTAGTATCATTACATAAAGACTTTAAACTTGAAATACAACATCTTTATTGAAAACTTCCATTACATGACCACTACATTCCTTTGTACTTAGCATTGCATGGGATAACCTGAGGACATGCATAAGAAAAGGGTGAGCTATAGAGCCCAGTAAGGGAGTACACAATGAATAACATGAGGAGTACAATACATGTTAGGCAATAGGCATATCAATAGAGCATAAGAAAAACATGAAAATAAAGGCATGATAAAGTATGATAATCATAACATGGAAATGTGGCAACAACACTTAACATTGAATTAGCATGAGCCAAGGATCATTGCACATGGTGCCTGAGTAAACCCTCATTGCACTTGAAGCACGAGTAAACCCTCATTGTACTTGAATTAGAATGAGTCAACACTCATTTCACATGACGTATCATGATACTATACATTAACCAATGCATTGGAGCGCTATAAAGGGCGCACCCTTCTTAAACATTTCATTTCATGCATAAGTGTGCCACATGGATCATAAAACATGGATTCATAAAACATAATGATTTATTCCACGATAAAGGAATGTGGAATTCACACATGAAACTTTACAATCAATAAGTAAATGTGCATAATGGTGAATACCCTTGATGGAGAAATGGGCATGGTATTCACTACACAATGACATTGGCTTAGAAAATCGGTGTGATTTCGGCAGCGTAACGGCGTGACATAAGAATTCATAAAAATGTTTGATGAGAGAGAAAGGGTTTATTCATCATATTTACATGTAATGGACCCTAAGTATGTCATATATATACATGTCCCAACAATTGAAATGGAATTTAAATTCATGATACAAAAGTATTGCTTGAATGTAAAAGAAGAGAGAGAAGTTCCTTTCAGAATTTCGGCATAGTAACGGGTGTACGTGAGAGGAATTTAATGAGAGGGAAAGGGTTATCCCATCATTAAAACAATAATAGGGAAGTATGTGGGAGGTGTGGAACCATACCCCAACATTCATAATTGAAATTAAAAGGGCAATACAACTTAAAGAAAATTGACAAAAATGAGAAAGGAAGAAAAAAACCCTTACTTGGAAGTGTACTTCCAAAGGCTAGAGAGAGGCTTGTGAGAGGATTCTTGGGAGCTTGGGGCACCTTGGGAGGATTATAGAGAGAGTAGGGCAGAGGTTGGACGAACTCCAAGTGATTTTAGTGAGGAGGAAGTGGGAGCTTGGGTGGGTTTATATAGGAAAGGTGAGAGAATTCATTATTATTTAGGTTTGGGACCCCTTATATTAAAATAATCAAAACCACAAACCATCCCATGGAATTTTCCCATGGTTTCTGGAAAATGAAAGAGGAAAAAAATATTTTACAAGGCCAATGTCCAAACTTATTAAAAAATTAGGGTTGCTTATGTGGAGGTGAGTCACACTCCCATGGAAATTAATTTAAAAAGGCAAAGTGTTGAATAAGTCTTGAGGGCTCCATTAATTATTTTAAAAGTAAGTAAAACAAACCCAAAAACTAATTATTTTAATGATAAAACACATATATGAAGAACATAAGGATTATGGTATTTTATTACATCACCATTGGGTCATTATGATGTCATAAAACACATTATATATTTAAATGGTATTTAATTTTTACCCAAATATTTGACTGTCTCAGAAAATTATGAAAAATTAACCGTTGGATAATTTCGAAGTCTTGATTCCAAAAATAATATTTATTTTATCTAAATAATTTTCTATATATGTGAATTTTCACTTTTAAAATAAAAACCGACATTTAAAAAAAATCACGGGTTTTGACAGCAATGGCTTTCAAACCTTCATAAAAATTTTAATTGCATTCATAAAATTATAAGATTATTTATACTTAATAAAAAAAATTATTTAATATTAATAATAATATTTTATTAAAATATTATTTAATTCAAAAATCCTTTAATTTAATAAAATATAATTCTTAATTAAATAATAACTAAAAACACCATTTGTACTTTAAAAACTAATTACAATGTATCAAAAATGACTAGAAGTTATATTCATTATTATATACAAAAATAATGTACATGAACATGGTGCTACTTATTTGTTACATAACCCCTTAAAATAGCCGCATAAGACCTAAGGGTAAGGTGTGCGATGGTGACAGACTCTTGGGGTTGCTCGGATAACATCGCTCGAGTTGTAATTTCAATCAACTTCCATTTTTCCCGTAGACGATCATGTTTGAGCTTGACTTGATGAAGCTCATGTTGGTCTTGGTCAAGGGAAAAGCCCAAAGACGACACCTCTTTTCCGAGCTCTGACAAATGGGCTTCATAAGGGGCAATTCTACTGGATGAGGCCATCGCTTCCTTTGTCTGAGTAGAAAATTGGTTCGTTAAAGCCTTATATTTAAACTACCCAGAGGATCACTGTTCAACGACTATAAAAGTAACGGTCACAAATCATAACGTAAAACTAAAGAAGTTGACATCTTATAAAGACATTTTTCATAAATAAACATTTAACTAAATCAAGAGGGATTTTCATTAATGAATCTTTAGGTCGTTACAACATTCCCCCCTTAAGAAATTTCGCACTCAAAATTTTCCTTTTCCCACACTAAAACAAATGTGGGTAACTTAGCTTCATCATATCCTCCGACTCCCAAGTTGCTTCATCAAACTTGTGGTTTCTCCACAACACCTTGACGAGGGGCATTGTCTTATTTCATAGAACTTTTTCTCTATGATCTAAGATCTTCACTGGTTTCTCCTCATAAGAAAGATCGTCTTCTAATTGTACCACCTCGGAAGAGAGTACATGTGAAGGGTCTGGTATGTACTTCCTTAAGAGGGATACATGGAAGACATCATGCACCTTGTCCATAATAAGTGGAAGTGATAGTCGATAGGCCACAACCCCAACACGATCAAGAATCTCGAAGGGGCCGATGTACCTTGGACTTAACTTCCCTTTCTTTCCAAACCTCATGACCTTCTTCCATGGAGATATGCGTAAAAACACCATGTCTCCGACTTTAAACTCAAGGTCTCGTCGACGATTATCTGCATAACTCTTCTGTCGACTTTGGGCTTCCTTGATATGCTGCTGAATGGTTTTCACCATCTCCACCATTTCTTCGACCATTTCTGGTCCAAGCAGCTTACGTTCACTGACCTCATCCCAACATGCCGGTGTTCTGCACCTTTTCCCATACAGGGCTTCATATGGTGCCATTTGGATGCTCGAGTGGAAACTATTATTATAAGAGAACTCAACCAGAGAAAGATGTTGATCCCATCCTCCTTTAAAGTCTATTGAGCATGCTCTCAACATGTCCTCAAGTGTTTGGATAGTCCGCTCGGATTGGCCATCAGTTTGAGGATGATAGGCCATACTGAAGTTCAGTTCAGTATTCAGAGCATGTTTAAGACTCGTCCAAAACCTAGAGGTAAATCTTGGATCTCGGTCAGACACAATATATAGTGGTACCCTATGCAACCGTACCACTTCCTTGATATATATCTGTGCCAGTTGATCCAAAGAGAAATCCTCTCGAATAGCAATGAAGTGTTCAGTCTTTGTAAGACGATCCACAACAACCCAGATTGCATTGTTGCCTTTGGATGTCCTTGGAAGAACGGTGAAAAAGTCCATGGTTATGTTCTCCCATTTCCATTCTGGTATGAAAAATGTTTGCATCATCCACTTATACTTCTGCCTCTCTGCCTTCACTTGCTGACACACCAGGCACTTTGATGTATATTCAGCGATCTCCTTCTTCATACTATCCCACCAAAAGTTTTCTTGGAGATCTCGATACATCTTTGTGCTCCCTGGGTGAATGGAGAAATTTGAACTATGTGCATCATCCAAAAGTTCCTTCTTCAGCTCCGAACATGATGGGAAACATAGTCTTTTCCCAAACCGCACAATTCCTTCTTCATTAACATTAAACTCTGAGGATTTTCCCTTTTTGATACCTTCCACTTTTTCTTGGATTCCCGCATCATCCTTTTGAGCATACTTTAACCTTTCCAAAAGAGATGGTTGAGCAATCATTTGTGAAAGGATTGATGATGTTCCCTTCTTTATGATTCCCATATCCATCTTCATCAAGTCTAAGAAAATTGGATCCTTTTCAATTATCATCATTGATAGAATAGCTGGATCCTTTCTACTTAGGGCATCTGCCACCTAGTTCGCTTTCCCAGTGTGGTAATGTATTGAACAGTCATAATCCTTGATGAGCTCTATCCATCTTCTCTGGATCATATTAAGCTCTTTCTGTGTGAATATATATTTAAGACTCTTGTGGTCAGTATATATCTCACATTTCTCTCCATAGAGATAATGCCGCCAGATTTTCAAGGCAAAGATCACCGCCACCAACTCCAGATCATGCGTTTGATAGTTTTGCTCATGGATTTTCAACTGCCTTGAGGCATAGTATATCACTTTATCATTCTGCATTAGCACACATCCTAAGCCCTTCTTTAGGGCATCACTAAATACCAACAAAAGTTCCCCACTTGTGGGTAAAGTGACTACGAGTGCAGTGATAAGCCTCCTTTTCAACTCCTTGAAGATTTCTTCGCATTCATCACTCCCAGAAAACTTTACTCCCTTTCGAGTTAGCTTGGTAAGAGGGTTGGACAATCGTGAGAAATCTCTCACAAATCGTCGATAATATCCAGCTAACCCCAAGAAGCTACGGATATCAGTTAACGATGTTGGCCTCGACCATCCCTCAATTGCATCTATTTTGGAGGGGTCCACAGATTTCCCGTTTCTTGTGATGATATGGACCAAGAATAAGACTTCCTTCAACCAGAACTCACACTTGATGTACTTGGCATAGAGCTTCTCCTTGCACAAAGTCTCCAGTACAGTTCTTAAATTCTCCTCATGGTCCTCCTTGGTTTTGGAGTACATTAGAATATCATCTATAAAGACTACCACAAATTTGTCTAGGTAATCTCTAAAGACTCTATTCATCAAGTCCATGAATATTACTGGAGCATTGGTGAGTCCGAAAGGCATTACTATGAATTCATGGTGCCCATACCTTGTACGAAAAGTAGTCTTGGGGATATCTTCTTTCTTCACCCTTACTTGATAATATCCTGACCGCAAGTCCACCTTGGAGAAGTATTATGCTCCACGAAGCTGATCAAAAAAGTCATTGATTCTTGGTAGAGGATACTTGTTCTTTATCGTGATTTTGTTAAGTTCACGATAATCGATGCAAAGCCGCATTGACCCATCCTTCTTCTTGACGAAGAGGACTGGTGCACCCCATGGTGAAGCACTAGGGCGTATAAACCCTTTATCCAGATTCTCCTGTAGTTTTTTCTTCAGCTCTTCAAGCTCAACAACAGCCATTCTATATGGTTTCTTGGATATTGGTAGCGCCCCAGGTATAAGTTCAATTGAGAACTCGACATCTCTTCTTGGAGGGATACCAGGAAGTTCCTCCGGAAATACTTCACCGAATTCCCTCACAATAGGCATTTCTTCAAGGGTGGTTTCTTCCTTCAACTCAATCATCTGAGCCAGATATTCATGCTCATAAGGCAGTAATATCCATGCTTGGGATGATAGAGCTAAAGGATATTCATCTTCCTCCTAACACTTGTAAAGAATCGGGGGTCGATTCTCCATATGGAGTGTGATTTCCCTCTCCCGACAATTTATGGTGGCTCTATATAAGGAAAGCCAATCCATGCCAAGAATTGCATCAAATTCCACCAAAGGGAGTATGAAGAGGTTCACTGGGAAATTCAATCCACAGATAATAACAGGGGAGGACTTATACTCATGGGATGCAATGATTTCCCCATTTTCCGTACTCACCGACATCTTTACTTCCAGGATTTGTGGTGGTTTTGGGATTGTTCTACTAAACTTTTGAGATATAATAGAATGTGTAGAACCTGAATCAAAAAGTACGTTCGCTATTCTTGAATGAATAACTAGCGTACCTGTCACCACTTCGTTGTCGGGGTTCACTTCGTTAGAAGTGATGGAAAAAGCTCTCTCTTGATGTCTTGGAGGTTGTTGGTTGCCTCCGATAACCCTCGGATTAGGGCACTGATTTGAAAAATGAGCCGGTTATTTGCATTTGTAGCATTGAAAAACGCGTTGAGGTTCTAACGGAGCGTTCCTCCCCTCTGTTGCAGCCATAGGTCCTTCTTGCTGACAGTTAACAGCTAGGTTCCCTTCTCTTCCACACTTGAAGCATTTTCTTGTCCCCCTAAGGCAATTTACAGGGTGCTTCTTTCCACACTTTTGTCAAGTGGGGTGCTGGAATTTCTTAGCGCCGTTTGATTTATCCATAGGACCACCCGAATTGAATTCCACCTTACGCTTCTTGTCCCCATGATACCCCTGTGATTCCCTGATCTCCATTTCAACCTTGAGGGCACATCGGACAATTTCCTCATAGCTGTCGAAGTCACGGATCGCTAATGCTTTCCGAAAGCTAGGCTTCAGCCCACCAAAGAAGCGGTCAACCTTGCATTCGGGAGTAACGACAAAGCCGGAAGCATATCGTGCAAGCCTTGTGATGTTTTCCTCGTACGCTCCCACAGATTTTTCATCTTTCTGCTTGAGGGAAAGGAAGTCCCTTTCCATCTTAAGACGGAGGGTGCGCGGAAAATATTTATCGAAAAACATCTTCCGGAATTCCTTCCATTCCAAAGCCTCGATCTCCTCCTCAGGATTCATATTTTTGATCAACGTCCACCATTGATCAGCTTCACCATCCATACGATAATCCTCCAGGAGAACCTTCTCTTTTTCATAACGTTGGAGGATGGGGAATATCTTTTCAATGGAGTTGATCCATTGTTCAGCGATTGTGGGATCAGATGATCCACTAGAAGAAAGAGGCCTTTGTCTAATGAAGTTTTCAATAGTGACTTGTTCTTTCTTAGGAGGGGTTGAACGTTCCTCTTGACCAGTGTTTCTATTCGAAACTTGAGTTATCTGAGAGAGAAGCGTGACAAAGTTCGTGATTCCTGCTCCCATTGGATTGGGCATCTCATAAGTACAATCATCACACTGATCTTCACAACGTTTGTTATCCCGAGTTCTCCTATTACCGGCCATTGTCTGGAATAAAAGAAAGTTATGGGTAACACATAAAGGGTAATCCAAAGACAAAATTTGATGACTTATAAATAAACTTTAATCTCTTTAACTCATGAGTCTATAGGATTCAATCCAGGATTTTCATGATCTTCCTTCTAACATATATTCTTAGGGGCATTTTTCCCTTAATAAGGGTTCATACTAAGATTGTGAATTTATCAAAACATATCCCCCGGGAGTGTCGTAACCAAGAGTGAAGCAAGGCCCGTTGTCGTGCACCAGTTCCCGTTCTAGTCCAGCTCAAAGCTGTGTTTTCGGGTTTTACCCCTAGGATACATCTGTGCCAGAGCCGCCTCTACCTGCTCGTATCCAGACAGGAATGTATTTTTTTGATAAACCACTTACATAGTATTTACCAAAACATAGGTATGCTTTTATTATACTTAGTCTTGTATCTAAGTCTTTACTATGGTTTCCTAATCCCAAAATAACTAAACCTATCCTCTGATACCAACTATGACAACCCTGCTTTTTATTACAACTTAAACATGCTTTATTACATAAAACTTCACTTGATACAACAAAAAGGATCGATAGGTTTAGAATATTTGGGTCTTAGGATCATTACATAATGACTTTACACTTTAAATACAACATCTTTATTGAAAACATCCTTTTCATGACCACTACATTCCTTCGTACTTAGCATTGCATGGGATAACCTGAGGACATGCATAAGATAAGGGTGAACTATAAAGCCCAGTATGGGAGTACACAATGAATAACATGAGGAGTACAATACATGTTAGGAAATAGGCATATCAATAGACCATAAGAAAAACATGAACATAAAGGCATGATAATGTATGATAATCATAACATGGAAATGTGGCAACAACACTTAACATTAAATTAGCATGACCCAAGGCTCATTGCACATGGAGCATGAGTAAACCCTCATTGCACTTGAAGCACGAGTAAACCCTCTTTTCACTTGAATTAGCATGAGTCAACACTCATTGCACATGACGTATCATGATACTATACTTTACCCAATGCATTGGAGCGCAATAAAGGGTGCACCCTTCTTAAACATTTCATTTCATGAATAAGTGTGCCATATGGATCATAAAACATGGATTCATAAAACATAATCATTTATTCAACGATAAAGTAATGTGGAATTCACACATGAAACTTAACAATCAATAAGTAAATGTGCATAATGGTGAATACCCTTGATGGAGAAATGGGCATGGTATTCACTACACAATGACATTGGCTTAGAAAATCAGTGCGATTTCGGCAGCGTAACGGCGTGACATAAGAATTCATAAAAAAGTTTGATGAGAGAGAAAGGGGTTCCTCATCATATTTACATATAATGTAAAGTAAGGATGTCATATATATACATGTCCCAACATTTGAAATGGAATTTAAATTCATGCTACAAAAGTATTGCTTGAATGTAAAAGAAGAGAGAGAAGTTCCTTTCGGAATTTCGGCATAGTAACGGGTGTACATGAGAGGCATTTAATGAGACGGAAAGGGTTCTCCCATCATTCAAACAATAAGAGGGATGTATGGGGGAGGTGAAAAACCATACCCCAACTTTCATAATTGAAATTAAAAGGGCAATACAACTTAATGAAAATTGACCAAAAAGAGAAAGGAAGAAAAAAACCCTTACTTGGAAGTGTGCTTCCAAAGGCTAGAGATAGGCTTGTGAGAGGCTTCTTGGGAGCTTGGGGCACCTTGGGAGGATTCTAGAGAGAGTAGGTCAGAGTTTGGACGAACTCCAATGGATTTTAGTGAGGAGGAAGTGGGAGCTTGGGTGGTTTTATATAGGAAAGGTGAGAGAATTCTTTATTATTTAGGTTTGGGACACCTTATATTAAAATAATCCATACCACAAACCATACCATGGTATTTGACCATGGTTTATGGAAAAGGAAAGAGGAAAACAATATTTTACAATGCCAAGGACTGAACTTATTAAAAAATTAGGGTTGCTTATGTGGAGGTGAGTCACACTCCCATGGAAATTAATTTAAAAAGGCAAAGTGTTGAATAAGTCTTGAGGGCTCCATTAATGCTTTGAAAAGTAAGTCAAACAAACCCAAAAACTCATTATTTTAATGATAAAACACATATTGCCCGAACATAAGGATTATGGTATTTTATTACATCACCATTGAGTCATTATGATGTCATAAAACACATTATATATTTAAATGGTATTTAATTTTTACCCAAAAATTTGACTCTCTCAGAAAATTATGAAAAATTCACCGTTCGATAATTTCGACATCCTGATTCCAAAAATAATATTTCTTTTATCTAAATAATTTTCTAAATATGTGAATTTTCACTTTTAAAATAAAAACCGACATTTATAAAAAAATTCACGGGTTTTGACAGAAATGGCTTTCAAACCTTAATAAAAATTTTAATTGCATTCATAAAATTATAAGATCATTTATAATTAATAAAAAAATTAATTTAATATTAATAATAATATTTAATTAAAATATTATTTAATTCAAAAATCCTTTAATTTAATAAAATATAATTCTTAATTAAATAATAACTAAAAACACCATTTGTACTTTAAAAACTAATTACAATGTATCAAAAATGACTAGAAGTTATATTCATTATTATATACAAAAATAATGTACATGAACATGGTTCTACATAATTTTTACTTAACCCCTTAAAATAGTCGCATAAGACCTAAGGGTAAGTTGTGCAATGGTGACAGACTCTTGGGGTCGCTCGGATAACATCGCTCGAGTTGTAATTTCAATCAACTTCCATTTTTCCCGTAGACGATCACGTTCGAGCTTGACTTGATGAAGCTCAGCTTGGGCTTGGTCAAGGGCAAAGCCCAAATACTCCACCTCTTTTCCGAGCTCTGACAAATGGGCTTCAAAAGAGGCAATTCTACTGGATGAGGCCATCATTTCCTTTGTCTGAGTAGAAAATTGGTTCGTTAAAGCCTTATATTTAAACTACCCAGATGATCACTATTCAACGTCTATAAAAGTAACGGTCACAAATCTTAACGTAAAACTAAAGAAGTTGACATCTTATAAAGACATTTTTCATAAATAAACAGTTAACTGGATCAAGAGGGATTTTCATTAATTAAACTTTGGGTCGTTACAGGCTCTCAGGCCAGAGAGTCCAGTGATGGTGTGACGACCGACGTATCCATTCACCAAGACATTGATAACCCGCTTGTCGAATCGACATGCTGAGAAACTTGTTGTAGGGAAAATTGGTTTGTGCATCACATAGGATTGAGTCTTTGACAGTCCTTCTTGAGTCAGCTCCCCATCGTGAGTGTTGGTATATTCATATATGCTCATCTGACCGCGGCACTCCATGATGATTTTCAGGATTTCTCCGCAAAGTCAGCCAGCCAGGATACTAGTTTTGGTTCGTGACGACGACCCTGTGAGCTACAAGGCCACCGTTCAAGACCCATCATGCAAGCCCCTTTCTCCGGGTGGGCCGGTAGCAGCACCCCCACCTGTTGAGCAGTAGACAGCTTCAGTAGAGAAGGATGAGTTTGTGTACAGGTTTAGTGCGCTTCGTAAGTTCCAGGGGCAGAGACTGCTAAGCTTAAGTGGTGAGTCAGACCCTTAGGCATTAGAGGCATGGCTCGACACAGTGGTTTTCCTTTTCAGGCTTGTGCAGACGCCAACAGATCAGTGAGTGGCTATGGCAGCCACCCCTTTTTGTGGAGCAGCTTGGCGTTGGTTGAGTCTGATGACTCAGTTTCTTGACGAGTCGTCACTTTCGTGGGGCGACATTCTGTTGTTTTTTCGTGATGAGTTTTTCCCCTCCTGCTTGTGCTTCTTTCGGATTCAAGAGCTCCTGCAGTTTCAACATGGAGGGATGACGGTGGCCGAGTACACATCTAGTTTTACAGACCATGCACGCTTTTACCTGGACATGGTCCATGATGATAACAACTGAGCGCATAAGTTTGAGTAGGTTCTCCGCTGAGAGATTCATGCTGTCATATTACCCAAGAAAATTTACACATTTTCTGGTGTGCTAGAGAAGGCGATGGTGACAGAGGGCATCCTGTCACGTTCTAGTGTTGGTGGTGGCAGCAGGCACGTTGGACCCGAGACGTCCATCGCAGCTAGCGGGCGTCGGCAATCAGGGCCACGACGCAGGTGGCTTTCGGACAACCGGACTCAGGGGCGTGTTCGTACAACACAATGGCTCCAGAGGTCACAATGGAAGCCCAGAGAGCGCCAGTGTTATCCTTGTGATGGGCGAGATCACTTGGCACGAGACTGCCCGACCCGAGTTGCGGAGAGCTTCAGGTAGGCAGCGGGTGCACCATCACGACGGAGGAAACATCGTGATCAGAGTATTACCTAGGGAGGTGGTTCCAGCAGAGGAGTGGGAGGAGCTAGAAGTGTAGGACGACCCTACGATCTCTTCCCGTCACCACTAGGTGGTCCACGTCAGGCTCCAGCAACCGACAGTTGGGACCACAGACAGCCGCAGACTTTGGATGTCTACGATCCTGTAGAGCATGAGGTGAAAGATGTATGCTATACATCTCTTCTAATTCTTTCATTAGAACTGATACACTATGTGCATGGAATTCTTTCTGTTAGGTCGACAAGGCTGAATACCTTGAGAGGGGTGGGGGGGTGAATCAGGGTATGAATAATTTAAAATTAAAGCCTGTTCTGAACTTGTTTCACTATTAAGAAAAACACTCTTCTCTCTCTTTCCAATTGCACAGTATAAACAGAAAGTACAGGAAGCACATGACACATTAATTTTATATGGTTCACTGCTAAGGGCTATGTCCAAGGAGAATACGCCGACAGGTTTCCGGTAGTACAAAGTCCACTAAACTTCACTAGTTGTGGATTACAATGTTCGGGCACAGTCACTCTGTCCCAGGCCCACTACCATTACATGTTTAGGGTCAGCTCACTGATTTCACAATGGTCACTCCCTATTTCTCTCTCTATGGCTCACTAAAAGTGGAGAGGATCACCTTCTTCCTCTTCCTATGCTCACTGCACTTAGAAGGGATCTATTCACAGTTTATAGACCAGTAGGTCTCCTCATTTTCATGAAAGCATGCATCCTCAACTATTGATAGATGCTCTGTTGAAGTCCAAATCACATCCACTAATGAATACCCATTTTCCTTTGAAACACTATGCAGCTACCCTTGGAAACACCTTCGTAAAGCACCATACTTCGCGAGGCTCCCAATTTTGTGAATCTCAAACAAGCCTTTGTGAGGCTCCTTCCTTTTCGCGAAGCACTCTCGCGAAGCACTTCTATAAAGCACTACCGCGAATCTCCAAGTCGTTGTAGAGAAAATTCCCTCGTGAAGCTCACTAAACCAACGCGGAGCTCACACCTTTCACGGAGCTACAATAGCTGTCGGGAAGCTCTTCTATCCTGAATCTCTCAGGCTACGTGATCTACCTTCACGAACAGAGGGAAAATGATTTTCTCTGAAAAATATCTCTCCTTCGCTTGAGGGGGCCGGCCTCTATTTATAGGAAATTACACCAACCCTCCATCTTTCCGCGCGATGTCAACACCACGTCAGATCAAATGGAAATGCTCTGATGTTCCCGCCTGAATTCTCTCAAAATTGTGATGCACCACGACAATTTTCCGATCGCAGAGCTCGTCGTAATCACGGAGCGTCCCGTCAATTCCTTCGCGCCTTTGCCGCAAATCTCCCTCGCAATTACCCTCATCACCATGAATCTCCCTTGCAAATCCCTTCAACGCCGCGATGCACTTCAGCCTCTGTTGTTCACCAATCTTGTCCTAATCGCGAATAATCACTACCTCCATTCATCTAGTCTTTGCGAATTCCAAACCATGAAGCCTTTCTTTGCGAAATTCATGCCATTTCCATATTTAATTATGATCTTCATGGATATACAATTTTCACGATACTCACCAACCTCCAAATTTTCCTTTCCTTTTTCATCGTTATTTTTTCATCCTTGATTATCAACAACTTCTTTGGAACTCGACAATTTCATCATGGAAACCTGCTTTGTCAACAATCACAATCAACCCAAAAATACTGCAATGTTACCTTGAGGATTTTTTCCCAACAATCTCCACCTTTGGGTTTGTTGACAACTCTTCATAACTCTTCTCAGAATTATTTTCTATACTTTTATACCTCACTAAGTCTTCTTCCAACATCTACCACCATTCGCCTCTTGCAATTCAGATAGCATTCACGGATTCACTTAACAAGTACTATAAGCCCATATGAGCAATTCTCGGTGTGAGAAACAAGAGTAGGATGAAATGTTCATCAATGAATCACATCATGTCAGACAACAATTTTCGATTACAAACTGATACCAATTGTATAACTGATACCAATTATTGAACCAAACTGATACTAATTGGTGATAGCTGGAAACCTTCTCTCGCCATTCCAACACTATTGTTCTTCTTTTTCATGATCCTCAGCTGTCGTGATTTCTATGATTTGATCAATCACTTCAAACCTCATCAAATTTAATACTCTCTCCACATCTCAATGCACTCCCCCTATTTGGATGCTCCACCTATCATATTTTCCCTGTATCATTCATGATTTATCAAATCTTCATAGTGTCTCCCCCTTGAAAAATGACTATTTTCTCCTCCTTTTTCAACAAACCCAAAGGTCACATCTTTGTAGTCTGTAACAGAGTAAGGAACACATCATCACATTAGGGAAAAACACATCATACCTCGGGGAGAGGGGGAGTTCCACATCCACACATGTTTAAGTGCGGCGAATCGACTGAACTCCCAGATCCAATAGATGTCTTTTGAATGCTTCCTTGGGTAAGGCCTTTGTCAGAATATCAGCAACCTTTAACTCGGTAGAAACATACTCCAACTTCACTAGTCCTTGTTCCACATTCTCCTTGATGAAATGATACTTACTCTCAATGTTCTTTGTCCTTGAACAATGGACGAGATTATTGCTAAGATTTATAGCACTTGAGATATCGCACTGGATTCCGATCAGAGACTTCATTTCAACTCCCAAATATTCAAGCTGCCGCTTCATCCTTAATAACTATGTGCATGCTTGAGTGGCCACAATATATTCAGCTTCTGCGGTGCTTAATTAAATTAAATTCTACTTCTTGATTAACCAAGCAATACATAGTCTCCCAAGATAGAACGCACCTCCAGATGTTGATTTCATGTCATCCACTAAACCGGCCTAGTCTGCATCAGTATATCCCAATAACTCTATCTGAGATTTGTCGTTATATGTCAATCTGAAGTCCATCATGCCCTTGATATACCAAAGTATTATTTTCACTGCAAGCATGTGGCTTTCCTTGGGATTACTCTGATATCTCGCTGCTTGGCATGTGGAAAAAACAATATCAGGCCTTGTTGCAGTTAAGTATAACTTACTTCCAATAATTTTCATGTATTCTATGATATTAACTGCCTTTCCATCCTAATATTTTGATAATTTCATCCGGGTAGCAACCGGAGTCGTCATCTCCATAGAATTCTCCATTCCAAACCTTATCAGAACATCCTTAGGATATTTATATTGAGAAATCAATGTTACATTCCTTCCTTGTGTAACCTGTAGACCAAGGAAAAACGTTATCTCTCCAATCATTGACATTTAAACTCATTTTTCATGAATTCGGAAAACTGTCTTCACTGAGCTTCATTTGATCTGCCAAAAATTATATCATCGACATACACTAGAACCATCATCCTTTGATTATTGTCATTGCTGAAATAGAGATTGTAATCAACTCCTCCACTCTGAAAACCAAGCTTCTTCATGTACTGATCAAGCCTTGAGTACCATTCTCTTGGTGCTTGTTTTAACCCATACAATGCCTTCTTCAGCCTGAAAACTTTGTTCTCATCCTCATGAATGGGAAAACCATCTGACTGCTCAATATACACCTCCTCTTCCAGAACACCATTCAAGAATGCAGATTTGACATCTATTTGGAACACTTTGAACATCTTTTTCACTGCAATGGCTAGGAATAATCTGATTGTCATCAGCCTTGCAACTGGTGAAAATGTCTCATCAACATCTATTCCCTCGATCTGAGAGTACCCCTTCCACACTAGTCGTGCTTTTTTCCAAATCATTGTGCCATATTCATTCATCTTATTGCGATAGACCCATTTAGCCCCGATGACATTCTTATCTGCAGGCCTCGAAACAATCTCCCATGTTTGATTCTTCTCAATCTGATCTAGCTCTTCAGTCATAGCCTAAACCCAGTTTTCATCTTCAGCTGCATCGGAAAATCATTTCGGCTCCACCTGAGATAAAAACTATGTTTTTTGTAATGACTTTATTCTTTGAGTCTGAACTAGAGCTGTCTGATCACCAATGATATTCTGCCTATCAATTTCAGGTCGACTCTTTGGCATCCTTGCAGACACAGACTTGACACTTTCTTATTCGTCATCAGTATCTTCATTTGAGTCAGCCCCTTCCACTTTTGATCCCCCAGTGTTGGTTACCTCATCATCACTTTCATCCAGGAACTGTTCACTAAGTCGTTGAGTATTCTGTTCATTTTCTACTATAGTGACATCATTTCTCTCAAAAGTTTTTCCCATACATTTGTTGAAAAATTTATATGCTATTCTTTTACCTGCGTTGCCAAGGAATATTCCCTCATCTCCTCGTGTCTCAAACATCCTGTGATTTTCTTTATTTATAATGAAACACTTACTTCCAATGATTCAAAAGTATTTCAACATTTGATTCATTCTGTAATACAGTTCATACAGAGTCTTTCCATGCTTTGGACACAATAGAAACCAGCTTGAAACATAGACTGATGTCAAAACTGCATCCTTCCAAAATTTCTTTGGTAGGTCATTATCAATAAGCATTGTTCTAGCCATTTTGTTGATGTTCCGATTTCTTCTTTCAACCACTCCATTCTGTTGGGGAGTTCTTACTGATGAAACCTTATGCCTTATCCTATGTTTCTCGAGATAGTGTTCAACTTTAATGTTTGTGAATTCTGTACAGTTATCAGTATGAAACATAAGAATTTTCTACCCAAGCATCTTTTCTGATTCCCTCCTGTACTACTTTATGCAACTGAACACCTCTTTCTTATGGGTAATGATGAATACCCAATCCATTCTACTATAGTCATCAATTAAAAGGACATATTACCTTTGTCCATTTATAGCTCGTGGTGAAATAGGTCCACATACATCAGCATGTACCAGTTCGAGCCCTGAAATTGATTTCTGTTCCTTTGGCCTATATGTTTTTATAATCATTTTCCCTTGTTGGAAAGCATGACACACATGAGTGCGATCACATGATAGTTTGGGAAGGTCTCTAGCAGCATCACACTTCTCCAGATCTTCCATGGATGGTTGGCATAGATGACATAGTCGCTTATGCCATAGTTGGTTTTCTTCCTCTCTAGATAAAAGTCACGTATCTTCTTCCCCACATAAAAGATAAAGATTTCCCTTTGTCCTTTTTCCCTGCAGATCAACTACTCCATCTTTTCCTTTCATAATAGACATATTCTTGGTAAATCGGATAGAATGCCTAGAGTCACACAATTGACTGACACTGAGCAAGTTATGACAAAGTCCCTCGACTACCATGACCTTAGTACGTTTCATTTCTTTTCCCCCAAATATGGCTTTTCCTAATCCAACAATCTTCAGGCCTTCATCGTTTCCAAATTTGACAAATCCTTCTTTGTCATATTTTATGCCTGTAACAAAATCCTTATTGCCTGTCATGTGTGATGTGAAACCACTATCAATGATCCATACAACAGAACGATCTGATGCTTTAAGGGAAATCTCTGCCACCACTGCCTTCTCATTTTTCTTCTTCTTAGTCCATACGTTTTCTTTCACACTCGGCATGGATTGAGACTTATATTCATTCTCAGAGTATGATGGACAAGCCTCATCTTGCAAAGCCGCAAATCTATTCTGCATTTTTATCTCACCTCTCAGTTTATTGATCTGCTGCTTGTGAATGATTTGATTCTGCTTTGGAACATTTCTCTAAATGGTCGAAGTACAATACCTAGCCATGCTCCCAAATCCTCTGCACCAAAAATAGTGTCCTTCAAAATATGTTCTAGAAAACTATTCTCTGTTTGGCTGCCACCACTATTCTTGTTCCCTTTGACATCTCTTTGCTATGGAACACACATAGCGTGACTGTCCCATCATCCCACAACAATAACACATGATATATGGTGCATTCCTTCATGACACTTCAGCACTCCAAGTTTCTCAGTGGGATCTCTGAATATTCTGATTTTTATTTGTGCCAAAATCAATCTTCAATCTCGGGATGGGTGCTTGCGGTCTGACTTCAATTACCACAGATTTTTCTTTATGATCAAGCCCTGAATCAGCCTTAACAATTGAGATCAATTGCTACTTCTTTTCTGATTAACTACTGGGATCCTCTTTCATCTTTTTAGTCTTCAGAATTATCTGATTTCCCACGAATGTATTGGGAATGAAAGGCTTTTCCTGGTCATTAACTTTTCTCTGTAGACTGACAAATTCTTCTTCAACCTCTTCGATATTATTGACGTGATCTTTCACTTTTCTATTCAAGCCATTGATCTCCCTTTTGTTTTCTTCACTCATGAGATGATACTCACTAACTAATTTTGAGTTCTCTAGTGTTGATAACTTCAGTTTTTCAATTCCTTCCATCAAATCAGACTTCTCATCTTCCTGCTGATCCATATAGAGTTTGGCATCACGAACAACATTATTGGATTTCTTCATTTTTTCTCTCCAAACAACTATCTCCTCAAGAGATGCTTCTAGTTCATCTTCCATATCAACTCTTCCTTCATATACTTCTTCCTCTTCTCCAACGTCAGTTTCTTCCTTTTCCTGAGAACTACCGACGACCGCTACCATAGCATTTGTTCTATGATCTTTACAATTTTAAAACGCCTCAACTTATTCATCCTCCGACTCATCTGAACTGTCTATTTCTTGTGAATGAAGATTCTTCTTCTTGATGAAATTTCTCTTGAACTGCTTCTTTTCATTCACATAGGCTGACGATTTATTCATGGGATTTTCACCTTCATCTTCATCATTTTCTTCTTGAAACTTTTTGTGGTATCTTGCAGTAAGATGACCAACCTTTCCACATAAAAATCATTCTAGTGGACATTTCCCTTTAAATTTTCCTTTTCCTATTTGCCTATTTGAAGAAAGGAGTGACATCACCTCATCTGTCTCTTCATCCTCCTGAGAATCTTCAATAGTGAGCTTCTTCATGGATTTAACTGCCACCACATTGGATTTCACCTTTTCCACATCGTCGTTATCATCATTTTTCATTTCATACGCAAAAAGAGTGTTGTGCGGGTTATCCAATGTCAGCTCTTTCAGATCATTATCTTCCAAAACAGAAACTTTTGAATTGAACAGAGGTGGATGTTTTATCATGATATGCTTTACAATTTTAAAGTCTTCGATAATCTCACCAAGACCTCGCATGTCTTCTACCACAGCATTTACCCTGTCAAAGAATGCATCGACAGACTCATTCGGGTTCATTCTCAGATCTTCATACTTGTTCCACAACACTTGTAGCTTTGCCTCTCTGACTTTTGTATCCCCTTCATAAATATTCAAATGCTTTTCCCACATGGCATGAGACATTTTTCATGACATTAACTTTGTATATATTGGATTGGAAAGGGCCCCCCCTAAGGAATTGATTACTTTTGTATCAGCATCCTACACTTTATGCTCAGCTTCTGATATTGCACCACTAGTAATATCAGCTATGATACCATGCATATCCTGTGGAAACACATCCATTCCCAAAGATCAGAAATAGTGTGGCATTCAATTCTTCCATATCTAAAAATTAGATACGTCGAAGATCAGAATCCCTCTATGATTAGTGACCTCCATTGAGAGAAGAACAAATATCAACCCTTCCATCTGATACCAATTGTTAGGTCCACAAGGCTGAATACCCTGAGAGGGGGGGGGGGTGAATCAGGGTATGACTAATTTAAAATTAAAGCCCGTTCTGATCTTCTTTTGCTATTAAGGAAAACACCCTTCTCTCTTTCTTGTTCCACAATATATACAGAATGTAAATCAAGTACAGGACATAGTAATTTATTTGGTTCACCGCTAAGGGCTACGTCCAAGGAGCATAAGCCGACAGGTTTCCGGTCGAACCAAGTCCACTAAACTTCACTAGCTTTGGATTACAATGTTCGGGAACATTCACTCTGTCCTAGGCTCACTACCTCTACATGTTTAGGGTCAGATCACTGTTTTCCCAAGGGTCACTCCCTATTTCTATCTCTTTAGATCTGTACCGGCGGAGAGGATCACCTTCTTCCTCTTCCTATGCTCACTGCACTTTGAAGGGATCCATTCACTGTTTATAGACTTCTGGGTCTCTTCATTTGAGTGAAATCAAGAATCCTAACTTATTGATAGATACCCAGTTGAAGTCCAAATCTCATCCACTGATGAATACCCCTTTTCCTCCGAAACACTGGGAAACTACATTTGTAAACACCTTCGCAAAGCACCCTACTTCGTGAGGCTTCCAATTTTGTGAAGCTCAAACAAGCCATCGTGAGGGTCCTGCCTTTTCGCGAAGCACTATCGTGAAGAACTACCGTGAAGCACTCCCGTAACGCTCAAGTCGTTGCAGAGCAACTTCCCTCATGAAGCTCACTGAGCCAACACAGAGCTCGCACCTTTCACGGAGCTACAATAGCTGCCGCAATGAACTTCTTTCACGAAGCACTCAGGCTACGCGAACTACCATTGTGAACCGAGATAAAATGATTTTATCTGAAAAATATCTCTCCTTCACTCGAGGGGGTTGACCTCTATTTATTGGAAATTCCACCGACCCTCCAAAATTTTGCGCGAAGTCAACGCCACGTCAGCTCAAATCAGGATGCTCCGATGTTCCCGCCTGAATTCTCTCAAAATCGCGAAGCACCACAGAAATTTTCCAATCACGGAGCTCGTCGTAATCACGGAGAATCCCATAAATTACTTCCCACCTTCACCGCGAAGCTCCCTCTCAATGGCCCTCATCACCGCGAAGCTCCTTTTCAAATCCCTTCACCACCGCGATGCGCTTCATCCTCTGTCGTTCGCGAATCTTGTCGTAATCGCGAAGAATAACCACCTCCATTCTTCTGGTCTTCGTGAAATCCACATTGTACTGCTCTTTTGTACCTCCTCCAGATTTTCCTTTCCTTTTTCATCGTTCTTTTTTCAACATTGATTGTCAACAACTTCTTTGGAACTCGACAATTTCTTCATGGAAACCTGCTTTGTAAACAAACATAATCAACCCAAAAATACTGTAATGTTACCTTAAGGGATTTTATCCCAACACTTTCCTCCCTGCTCCTTGTTTACTTTGTTACCAGGGTGACGTAGGGTATCAGGTATAAACCTTTGTTGGTATGGTAAAAGGGCATGGGAACTTTTTCTTTAGTCGATGGTGTCGACTCCATCGCTTTCCGAGCATGTAAGAGAGCATTGGTTGTGGGACATCGGTTGTATAATCTTGTATGACCAAATATCATTGGGGTGTTCCACCATATGAATATTATAAAGGAGGGAATCACATGGCCTCATTCCAGGTTTGGGCGGTGATTCCAGTCGCGGCCTGCGATGTGGAGGTTTGGTCGGGGAGGTGAGATACCCCCCGAGAGCCTTCGAGCTGTTTGAGACCGTGCAAAGGGATGGAGAGGTACCCTACCTCCTTTCCCTAACCCCAAAGTCTGGAGTGGGTGCACGTCATCGGAAATGTCCGACCTCACGTGAACAGATCAATCCCTTGGTCTGTGTGCGGTGACTCAAAGCTGTGTGTGGGTTCTTCTGGGTATGGGAATGCCAAGTGTGGGCTTAGCACCATGTGTTTCTCCCTATAATTGCTTTTCGGGAATGAAGATCTCAAAGGAGGAAATGATGTAAGAGCCCAGTTTTTACTGCGGAAGACTTTGGAATATTTTTGATGATATTCCAGAGCAACACCTTCAGACGGCATGCGATTTCGAGCCTCAGTGTGGCCGAAAATAAATTTTCAGTGTGTTCACACTGGAAAAGCAAAATAAATGCGATAACTCCTAAAAGGTGATCCGGATCAGAGATCCTAATGTACGGATGCGTTCGAAATGGGGTGTTTACCCTAGGAACTACATAAAACTTGTTAGCACAGGTTGTTTGGACCCCTCGCCGCTTTTGGAATGTTAAATGAATTAATTAATTAATTGATTTATTCGTTTATGGTGAAACTTATGTATCTCTCAAAAGGTGTCTCGGATTGGAAAACCGAGGGAACCGTTGAGTTCGGAGCGTTCTGTTTACTTTAGGCGGTGTATAAGTTTTGCGGGAACGAGACGTCTGTGAAAAATGGCCCCAGGGGCGTTTTCGTAATTTGGTTGATTCAGGCGCTATGTTTAATAACGTTAGAACGGGGTATCAGATTAAAATTCTGAGACCTTCGTTGTGCTCGAGAGGTGGTTTTTACCCTAGAGGAGGCTAACCTCGACCCTGCTGAGGGTTCGGGTTCGGACCGACGGGCGAGTGGTTAAGCGTTTTCTATTTAAATGCTTTACTCACCCCCTCCCTCTTCCTCTTCCTCACATGGATAGCAGGAAGGAGGAACTCCTCTCTCTCCTCCTCCAGCTCCGGTGAAGCAGCTCCAGCAAGGCGCGGCGCGACGGCGGACTCCCCGTGAAGCTCCGGGTATCTCCCAAGAGGTAGGAGGTTTCCGTTGCGTTTTCATTCCTAAGCCTACCTTTGAGTCAAATTTTATGTGTCGATTTGCTGTTAAACCTTCAAACAATCCCATAGATGCATAGTATAAATTTTTATCTTTCCAACACATATTTCAGAATCAAAATCCGAGCTCGGAGGTGATCAGGGTTGATCGTCAAATGTTGCGGGTTTTTCCGGCGGTCCGGCGAGCCTTGGCGCAACGGCGGGGTGCTCGGTTGGCGTCGCGGGTGTTTGGTGGAGCCGCCAAGCGAGGTCGGGGCGCGGCGTGCCTTCAGCCGAGGGCGGGGGGAGGGGGGGGTGTCAGGAGGAGGCTGGGGCTCAGGCGGAGCGCCACGACGAGGCGGCTGTCGCCAGGGAGCGGCGACCGCGGGGTCGCGGTGCGCGACCCCCGTGCGGCGACAAAGACCCGTGCCGCACGGGTCTTCACGCGGCTGCCGCGACCGGCCCTCGTTGCTGGTCTGCGCGTGGACCATGAGTCCGCAGCCGGCCCGCGCGGCTAAGCCGCGGGCCGGTCCAGCCCGAGGGGCCTTGCCCCCTCCGACTTCAGACACCCGTATTTTCCGCTACGGGTATCCGTTTTGAGTGCCGTCTTTGGCGGTGGAACCGTATCGACGAGGCAGAACATTTGAGATGGATTCAGGAAATTTTATTTCCCGAAACGAGGGGCCTCGGTGGCATGACACGTACATCGAGGGGATTGTCGTTTTTCTGGGGAAACTTGTTTTGGACGGCACGGACGCGTTCGACGTCCGTTTTAAGCGTTGTCAGTGGCATTGGGACCCTGACACTGAGGCGTAGCTTTCCATTGTGGTTTCAGGATTTGAGGCCGAAGATGTGGCGCGGGCCCCATGGACCATCTTTTGAGCTCCGTGCAGCTTTTAGAAACTTTTTCCTCGGACGTCCGTTCGGGGCAAGTGAGCAGTCGTTTTTGGGTGTTTTCTCGAGGGGATTGCAATGGTGCAATCCGCCCGCTCTAATTCGGCATGATAGTGCGGGGCCCATGAGGGTCGTTTGGGTGTTGATGGTGACTTTCCATCTTTATCACCGGGTGACCGTTTTGGACAAGTGAATAGTCCATCTTGTGTGCTTTTTCGAGAGGAATGCAATGGTGCGATCCGTTCGTTGAGTTTCGGGACCGGGATGCGGGTCCGGCGTGGCACCGCTCGTGCGCGGTAAGCCGGAATGCATCCTTTTCTCTGGATACATGTTCCACGCAAGTAAGCATTCAATTTGACGTGATTTTCCGAGAGCTTTGTGATGGAGTAGTTCACCCGACCTTTTTCAGGGACGTAGTGTGGGTCCCACCCGACCTGGCAACGGTAAATAGTACCTTCTTCACTGGGTGTCCATTTTGGGTGATTGAGTTGTTAATCCCGTGTGTTTTTTCGAGGGAATCACAGTGGTGAGCCCCGTTTATTCAGTTTTGGGATCTTTGGGTGGGCCCCACACGGGTTTTGTTACGGTGAATAGTACCTTTTTCACCAGTTGACCGTTTCGGGCGAGTAAGTAGTCTATCCCGAGTGTTTTTCCGCAAGGATTACAACGGTGTGATCGGTTTGGTTGTGCGGAGCCTCTTGCATGATCTTATTAAATGTGGAGCATGAAAGGTGCTCCCGCGGCGGTTCCTCTACCGTTTTCATAGCGGAACCTTGGCATGTGATCGCGTGCACTCATGGGAGAGTGATGTTGGTTGATAAAGAGATGTGGTTGGCTGAGCCCCAGTCGCTGAGCTGGAAAGTTGGAGATGTTACGTCACGCCTTCACGTTGATGTTGGGTGCCGTGTGCATGAAAGCCCTTGGGCTGAAAATGAGTTATACTCTGGGAGTATATGGGACTGCTTAGAGGTACATGTGGACGTTGGTACCTGAGGGTGGTTGTGCGCTTGGTTGGGGGTTGACATGGGGCCACACGTTGTGTGGGCCCCATGTGCGTTCCATGTTCTTCTTTCCATACTTTAACCTCTTGCGACGTAGAGGGTCCCTCTGTGCTCGTTTGTTCGACCAGCAGGGTGGAGTTCTTCGCCTGGCTCTGTGCTCGTTTATTAGACCAGCAGGGTTGAGTGGTCTCCCCCTGGTTTCGTTCTCAGTGGATTGGCCGGTAGCGGTGCTAGTGACACCCAGTAATGTAACAGGCGCTGATCCTCTTTTGGGGGAGTTGTTCTGGAGTTGGATGATTGTGCGGTACTCACTCCGTATTCGGTTGGCCAGTGTTGTACCCTCCAGTAGAGATGGATAGAGCAGTTTTGAGTTTTACCCTCCAGCGGGGCTGGGTAGTGGGTTGCTCACTGACTTCTACGGTTTACCCTCCAGTAGAGACTGGGCAGTGGGTCACCCGACCTCTTAGGGCCTACCCTCCACCAGTGACTGGGCAATGGGTCACCCGATGCACTCAAGGTCTACCCTCCAGCGTAGACTAGGCAGTGGGTCACCCAAAGACCTCTTAGGGTCTACCCTCCAGTAGGGATGGGTAGTGGGTCACACGTCGTCTAGTTCCAGGTCTACCCTCCAGCAAGGCTTGGCAGGGGGTCACCTGTCGACTTATTTCAGATCTACCCTCCAGCGGGGCTGGGCAGTGGGTCGCCTGATGACGAATTAAGGTCTACCCTCTAGTGGAGCTATGCAGTGGGTCGCCTGATCATGAATTATGGTTTACCCTCCAGCAGGCATGGGCAGTGGGTCACTCGATATCATATTACAAATTACCCACTAGCAAGGCTGGGCAGTGGGTCGCCTGTCGACTTATTCTAGGTTTACCCTCTAACGGGGCTAGGCAGTGGGTCTTGTTATGACAAATTATGGTCTACCCTCCAGTGGGGCTGGGCAGTGGGTCTCCTGATGATGTATTATGGTTTACCCTCCAACATGGCTGGGTAGTGGGTCACCCGATATCCTATAACGAATTACCCTCCAGCAAGGCTGGGCAGTGGGTCGCCTGTCGACTTATTCCAGGTCTACCCCCCAGCAGGGCTGGGCAGTGTGTCGCCTGATGATGAATTAAGGTATACCCACCAGCGGGGAAGGATAGTGGGTCGCCTGATGATGCATTATGGTTTACCCTTCAGTAGGGCTTGGAAGTGGGTCACCTGATATACTATTATGAATTACCCTTGAGCAGGGCTGGGCAGTGGGTCATCCGTTGGAATTCCAGGCTCAGTCCTTTCTACTAGGCTGGCCTGTGTCTTTCCTCCGTGATTACCAGAGCGAGACCCTTGGTTATTCGGGTCAGTGCTATGACGACATTGATGTTGAGAACACCTCTCGACTGCTTGGCAGTGATGAGGTGTGGTTTGAATTTCCCTACATCTCCCAAGTACGAGGGGCACTTTCCCCACCGAGAATCATTCTTGTGTCGCAATCTAAAACCATGAGGGTGAGTCAGTGCCTCCCAAAGCAGATAGTGTCGAGGGCGGTGATTAAGCCCCTTGGCTTGCAGTTTGGGGCAGAAGCGTGGGATGTTGGGCATCGATGGAGTTTACTTATGGGACTATTGGCAACTCGTTTTCTTGGGCTGAGCTACGGGATAGAGATCCTCTTACGGTCTTGTTTGGGCTTCTTGACAGAGAATATGGATTTGTATATACCATGTTCTGGTACCCACTTCTTGTGTTTGATATCTCTTCTTCCAAAAGAGGCGAAGATGCACAAGATATACCACATGCATTCTTCGTCTAGCTTCTCGTGGTTGGATGATTCCACTCTCCTTCTATAGGCAGTGAAATCTTGACGACAAGTTCATCTTCTCAAAATTACTTGCTCATTGTGTTACGACGAGCCTTCTACCTTTCTCCTGTTGGGTTGAGCTGTTACTCTTTACAGCACCTTCCATTGTACTCCTCTACTATTCCATGTTCACTCTACTACTCACCCTTCAGTACCTCTTTTGTTGCTCCCTCGAGCCTTCGGGGTATCCTACTGATTATTTTTATACTCACCCCTACTTGGGCTTTTCCCGCACTTGGTGTGCCCTTGCAGATGATGGACAGGTTGGTCATGAAATTAGTGGAGCTTAAGAGTTCAGGAGCGTGTACCACGTGCGGTGGCCGGAGTCGGGTTCCTGGTGGAGGACCCTTCCATATGTTTTCCTTTCTGTTTACCTGTTGCCGGGTTGTGGAACTTTTCTAGTTGGGTGCGTATTTTCTCCTTTTCTTTTTTCCATTTACTTTTAGCACTTGCTTTTTACTTTTAGAGGTCAATGCACATTGTGGTTTATTTATAGAAGTTTCCATTTACTTTTTTTACTCTGCACTTTTGCATTGAGTGTGCTGCGTTGGTGTGTGTGCAGGTACATAGGAAAAGGCCTCCCCGAGTTATTGTGCCATCGGCGCTGGTCACCAGACCCTAGACTATTGATGCGGGCTTGGGGTAGTTGCGTCTCAAGGCCATGTAGGTTCGGGTCATGATAGGAATATTATTCCTCAAGGTAGACACATTGAACTCATCCTAGACTTGATGAGATTTGGATGATGTGTCAAGGTATTGGATATCATCCCTATATGATCAAGAATTTAGAAGTGACCAATATACCTAGGGATTATTTTCCTTTTATTCTTCAATATCATTAACCTATTCGATTGGGGGAGTCATAGAAACATCTTTTCACCAACATCAATTTATAAATCATTCCAACTGTTATCAGGACAACAATTTTATCGAATTTTAGTTTCTATGATATATTTCTAAATGGTTATAACATTCTATGTAATATCATAAAAATACCATGTCCTAAATTCTTTCTTTATCCAATATCACCCCATTAAATTTTATCTATATTTTTCATCCCATACAGGTCATCATAAGGTTCCATCAAAATTCATTACTAAATGTTGTTGTGTATGGAAACTCAACATGAAGACGGTGTTGATCGCAACCATATTTGAAATATATTGATCAATTTCTAAATAAATACTTGATGGTTTAATTGTTATTTTAGACTAACCATCAATCTGAGGAGGATAAGAAGTGCACAAATTCAGGTCTAACTCATGTTATTATTGGATACATTAATAGATTATTAAGGAGAACCTAAGATCTCGATCTAATACAATAGCATTTGATGATCCAAAAAAAACATACCACTTCGTTAATGTATACCCAGGAAATATGATTGAAGGAGAATTACTCTCTCATATGGATGAACTATGATAACTATGTATGGTGATTTACTGCCAACCATATATCAATATACCCTTTAAAATTCTTTCGAAATACAATGATAAAATAATTTTGGATGTTCTAAAATTTTTATTATAGTATGGGTAATGGATGCAACATCCCTTTAAAATTTTATCTTTCATCATTACTTTTGGTACACCACACATCGATATAAAAACATGGTGAAATCCTTCTTTATGAATCTTACTATAATAATTATTTCTAGTCCCTAAATACAATCATACTTATTGGATGAATAGAGAATAATGAACTCTGATATTTTTCTAATTGCTCATTCTTGAAATGTGGTGTGAAAGCAACCCATACAATATTTCAAAACCATATCATTTAAGCATTATCATGTTTAATCAGAGGAAAATTTAAGACATTATTATCAATATCATCATCATATTATTTCACAACCTTAATGTTTACTTATATAAATGTTTTATAATTCATTATAGAATGATTATATTTTACCCTCCCTTCTAGATTTAATGATGATTCATTTTCATTTTCATTAATATTGGAATTTTTTATTCACATCATTGATTATATTAAATTATCATTTTGACATAAAGAATCAGACACCTTGCTTTCTTTCCAATGGTGGTAATGTATTGAGCAGTCATAATCCGTTAACATCACCAACAATATTCTATTATGCATGTCCAACTCCATATGTTTGAATATTTTTTTACAGTATTATTATCAATATATGTCACAATTTTCTCCATAAATATAATTACTATATATCATTAATGAAAAAATAATCATTAACAACTCCAAATAATGAGTTGGGTAATTTTTTTAAAAAATATTCATCATCCAGGAGGAATAAGTGATAACCATGTAATTATTCAAAAGAACACACCCCTGCCACTTCATGGAAGCATCATAATTGATTATAAACCCATATCCACTATAGGGTAATGTATGCACAGGTGTTATGACTAACCTTCTCACCAATTCCATGAAAAGTTCATCACATTCATCTTTCAAGAGGAACATGAAAATTTTATAAGTTAACAATGACATATGATTACATTGTTGTAAAAAGTTCTACAGAATGCATTGATAATATCTATATATACCAAAAACACAACATATCTCAGTCAACATTGTAACAATATGATTGTATTTAATAGCCTAGACATTGATTGATCTACTTTTATACTATCTCTTCAGATTATATGACCCAATGATGAATGTTTTGGTTGAAAAAATCAATCCTTTTAAAGTATACATAAATATTATCCTTTAATATGGTCATTGGTATAATTATAGTGGTATCATCATTATCATACTTTATTATTTAATACATAATTTTATCTTAAGAAAATACTACCACAAACTTATTGAGTTAATCTCTAAATTTGTTATTCATTAAATCCATGATGATAGTTAGGGAACTAATTAGAACAATGTTTATTCATATATAGTCATAGTTTCCTTACATTATACTAATATCATCTTATTAATATCACCCTTCTTGGATCTCAATTGATGATATACATAACTATGTTCAATATTGGAAATTTATTGGGCTCTCAATAGTTGATCAACCATGTCTTAAATACATGAATTAGGATACTTGTTTATGATTGTGATCTTTTATAACTCCCAATAATAAATATATATTATCATTGGAAAATATTTATTTCTTGAAAAAAGAATGGCTAAACACCAAGAAGACACACTTGACTATATTAATCCCTAATGAAGGTTTCATTGGAGATGATTCTTCAATACATACAACTCATACAAGGTCTTTCTGTAAGGAGTATTTTAAATTTGTGAGAAACTAGGTATGAGTTCTATTGATAACTCAATGTTACATTAGAGTGGAAGGCTATGAATATAACCTGTACAGAAATCAGAAAATTCATAAACCATGGAAATATCTTCAATGAAAATTTTCAACCCAAGAATTAGATATAATCTAAACATTTAAATTGGAAATTAAGATATATATGCAATATGTAATATCCATAAGAAGTTCAGGATTATCGTCACATTGATGGATGACCTTATGAGTGTTTTAAATATCAAATGTAGATTCATTTCCTCAACAATTGATGTGATATTTATGTATATAAATTATTTCTACCCCAAATATGACATCAAATTTAACAAAATTATGAATAACAAGAATTTCATGAGTCCAAATCTCAGAAACATCATCCAGAGAAGAATCATATGATTGGATGAAATACATATATTATTATAGATTTAACCTACTAATTTCACATCTAATTATTTGGTTTTAATCATAAAACCCTTATAAAATTCATTAAATATGAATGAGTGGGTATATCGTGCATCAAAAATGAAAATAGAATCTCTATAGTGGAAGGTATGTGTACCTTTCATCACATCGTTATTGTACAGCTCATCAAAAATAATGATCAGATGAAATTCCACCATGTCCCTCGGCATATGTGGTTATTGAAATTTTCCATTATCACCATCTTATTGGTTATGTGATTTATTAATAGAATGATCATTCACCTATCAATAGATGCCCTGAATCATGGGGGTGAGTTTTGTACAAAATTAATATCCAATAGAATTGTTTGTAAATTTCTTCCCATCTCACCAATAATAAGTTTCTCTAGTAACCATCAATTCCTCACTTATATAATTATTACACCAATAAAGACAAACCCCACCATGCTTTCTCAAATATATATTCATGAAAAGAAAAATTCATCTTGTTTTTTACATTGATTTTATAGTTTCTTTTGAACCTCGTCTTTCATTCCTAGCAAAACCAAAAAGCTCGTACATGAATCTAACTTCAATTTCAACATTTATTTAAGTTCACCCAATCTATTATTATCAACTAATGTATAATATTTCCAACACACATAGGAGACCTGTATTTATGCCACAAAAGATCCTATCAACATTACGTCTAGTTTGGATGATAATTTCTGAAGTGTACCACATCAGTCTTGTAAATTACGCCTTGAAGATACATATTGATTCATCAACCATTTGATTCAACACAATTATATATTTCTCATTAAAGGTAAAATAAATCATAGGAAAGTAAATATTGAAAAATAATCTCTTTAACTCGTCCCAATCAATGTAATTAATCTCATTTAGATTAATCAAATTATTTATCAGATTCTACCACATTCCCTCTTCACCTATTAATGGATAAATTAAAACAATTAATTTTCATGATATGACCATTGGAAAATGTTGAACATATATTTTTGATTACTAATCAATTATTCCGAGACAAGTGTATCAGAATACCCACTAATAGTATGAGGTTTTCCTTCTTTACTAACTCGATATAATTTTGGTCCCTCTTTTTCACATTTGGTTGTCCACTAAGATTCATATCTTGATAATGGCGTGTAATTATAGAAACATGTTTTTAGTTCTATATCCCATATATTATGGTTGCTCAGGAGGAAAATGGTCACATTGTCAATCATAATTACTATTAATGCAGTTCCATCGGGTTCTAGCCATTGAATAAAACCAAATAAAAAGAGTAAGAATGAATAATCATTATGAGGAACATCATAATACTAAAATGTAACTTATATTATGTAAAAATTATGAAAAAATTCATTATATCTTACACATTTTGTCAATTGTTTGTTATTAATAGCCATCATATATTTAATTATGTCATGATGGTTTGTAAATATTTTGTGAAGTCCCTAATTAAATATTATAGGAATGTATAACTAGGTCTGTAGAAACAGAAATTGTTTTGTACAAGATTACACTATGTCAGGTAGAATGCATCAATTTGGAGTTGTTATATTTAGGTACATCATTGAGAGATCAATATCCATAATAAGTTTCCATATGATGATATATTTATAGGAAACCCACTCCCTACATCCATTACCAATATCAAGGAAATTTTCTAATGCTTTTTCTTATCCATAGACTTATCCATAGACATTTCATCACGGTTATCACTGTGGTTTTGTCATTCAAGAGTCCAACAATTAACTAATCATTTTCATTAATATCATATATAGAGAACTACATTTTTTATATTAACATTACATAAGTATTTCATAATACATAAAAAATTATACAAATAGATACACAAAGGCCATATTCTTCTAATGCCATGGGAAAAAGTGAAACATAAAACTGGGTACATAAATGAGTCACATCATCTCAAACTACTTTATTAATTACATGAACACTTCTTAGACTAATCGGGCATAATAAATATCCTCAAAACATAGGGGAAGGAAACATAAAAACGGGTGAGCTCAAATGCAGAGTAATGGTAGAAGAGGGAGAGATATAAGGATAATCTAGATCATAATGGTATGATAACATGATCATGAAAATATATGATCATACTTTGTATGTCAAGGATCATATAATTGAATAATGGAATAATTAGTTTTAGTTCATAAGAAATAAATCATATTGAAATAATGAACATATGCAATGAAATTATAAAATATGAATAAAACATGGAATTATGGAAGACACATAAGCATATATAATGATATCCTTAGTAGTCAAGGCATTGCTGTCAAGGACATAGTAGTGGACCAAGTACTTTACAAAACTATGTTCGAACCATGTTCTAGCCCTATATTTTTGATCTAGTTCACTCCTCATTCAAAAATTTTAATACTAAAGGGGTTTTCTTCTCATTCCACCCCTCTAATAAAAACTGATTTCATTTCGCATTGCACCCTTATAATACAGAACCATGTTTATTTATCAACCTATCCATGTCTATCTCATGGTATATAAATCAGTACCCAATGAATTTGAGGGATATATAGTTCCTACCAATCTTATAATGAAATCATACATATCTAGGGAAATAAATTATCAATATTAATATTAAAACCCATGAAATAAAATGGGTTTCATAAAAATATAATAATATCATAACCTATGAAAATATATATAGGTTTAATAATTATTTCATCAAAATCATATCACATAAAATGAAGATGGTCTCAAATTCATATAACTCGTGGAATAGAAATAGGTGTCACAAACAATATTCCATCAAATGATACATCATTCAATAAATAATATTAATGGATCCAATGGAAGATTTCATATAAGGGAATGAATAACATTACCATATTCTTTCAAAGGTGGGAAGTAACATGAAATGATATTTTGAAAAAACTATTACTGAGGAAAATATCTTTTATTCTTTGCAATATTAATTTTAAAACATAGAAACTATTGAAAATTAAGGTCTTTTAAATAAACAAGAAAACATATAAATAAATATTTGGAAACCATTAAGAAATCTTTTTATTTTATAACATATAATGTGATCATAAAAATTCTATGAAAACCATTTTCCACGAAATCATATAAAATGAGATTGAGTATTTTTTAAAATATTATCTTATTAATTACATTGAAAACAAATAAATATGGATTTAAATAATTTGAAAAACTATTTCATTGAAATAATATAAAATAAATTTGAATTAATTTTGACAAAATTTCTATGTAAACATATAAAAAAACATTGAAAATTTTTTAAATACAATTTCCATAACTAAATTATAATAAATCATTATAACATTTTGAAAAACACCATCCTTGAAAATTAATTTGATAAATTATAATGAAATAAAAATTAGTTTTTTGATAACAATATCATTGAAAGTTATATTTAAAATAATTTTCTTTAAAACTATTCTTTCAATTGGGAAAAGGAAGATTCATAGATATGAATGTAGGTAAATCTGTATATGTAATGTGCTTTATGAAAAACATTCATTCTTCCTGAAAAATGGGTATATAAATGATTTGTTTGAAATGTGACAAGAATTTTCTTTTGAAAAAAAATATTATTAGAAAAAAAAGGTAAAAAATATATTTTACTAATTATAGAATAATAGTAAAATATTCTTGTAAACAAAATTTAGAAAACATTGTTTTGAAGGAAAAAATATTCCAAACCCAATTGTAGGTAAAGTTGGGATTTAATAAGAACAAAATATTAACTATCAAATGTATGAAAAAGTATGAAAATGGTACTAATACTTAAATATATACTGATTAACTGTAGGATAATAAAATCAATGTAATATTCACAAGACATGGATTATAATATTATGAAAATTTTATCATAATCATAAAAAATCATATAAAGAGATGAGATTGTTTCAATAAACCATTATCAATTATTAAATTTTTAATGTAGTCTCTATATAAGTTGGTGAAATTACATGAAGGATAATATATTTTGAAAAAAATTATATTCATGATATAACTTTTCAATGATATTATATATACTTTATTTAAAAAAATTAATTATGTTACATGGAATGTGTCTCAAGGAAGGAAAATGGAGACCCAACTATCATAACAATTTGGTATCTTTTCAATAATAAACCAACTAAAAGAAAGATCATATATTGGATATGATGGTTAAAAAAAATTTTAATCATAATATAAAATATTACATCCATGATAATTATACACAACACACAAAACTAATGGGTGGTGAATAATGCATGTATAACAGAGAAATAAAACATGGGATGAAATCATATTACCTTTTGTCTCAAATCCATTCATACTCATAAATAATTCTTAATAAATAAATTTATGTTTATTTTAAATAATTTAAAAGAAATCTTATTACATCTACTACCATATGTTGTTTTATTATGATCTTATATTAATGAATGATTAACAATCTTATGTTAAGGTTTCACTTCGAATAATAATTTAATTTTTCTTCCCATGTGACATAATTTTTTATATCTTTGGTCCTTATACATATATAATGAATCATAGAATGTAAAACACGAATAATATTAATTTATATTAATTATAATTTTTTATAATAATATATAAAATATTGAAGTATGACATTTAATAAACTCTTCATTGATATGGTAAGTCGTACATATACATGAAAGTTGATTCCAATTTTATTATCGTATTGAATGATTTAATGTAAATAGAATATTTTTATATATATTTTTATATTTATTCAACTAGATTTATTATATACTATATATCAAATATGTTCACTAACCACATCCTTAGAACATTCCATGTAGTGTGTGGAAAATCGAATTACTTTGAGGGGGCGGTAGTCCACAATTAATCAAATGAAATTATAATATTTACATCAAAATCAATGTATAGTGATATCTTTTGTAAAATAAATAAATTATATTAATGAAATAATAAATATAATATATTACATATATAAAAATATTTTATATTAATATGATCACGTTGATAGGTGGTAAAAAAATGAAAGCCTCATTACATGTGGTGGTAGTTTGTTTTACATGTAAATAATATGTTCATTATCCATTTGATGGAAGTGTGTGAAATTTTAGTTATAACCATTTTAGTAAAAAATCATAGTACATGGAATATACTGGTTTTTAACCATCATGTAAAAATGAAACTGGAGGTGATAGAGAATGAAAATAAACTAAAGGAGCCTGGGAGAATTTGTTAACTCTTAATTGGGATATTCATTTTCGTTTTATCCAAATGCTTGCTTGGATCACTATATTCCAAAGGGGAGGATTTTAGGGGGATGATAATGATATTTTAAAGTGTAATTGGTATATCTTGGATGATTATATATGGTTTTAGAGGTGTTAAGAAGTGGGATAATTGGTGGGCGTTTATAGGGAGTGGAAAGAACATACTTGGTATTATTGAAAATAAGTTAGGTGTACCGCTATTTGGATATAAAAAATATCATAAAAAATAAATAAACTAAATAAAATTAGTTTCATGTCCAAATAAGTGTGAGGAAATAGATTTCATACAAGTTTATAAGTGAATTTGGGTCTTAAATTTAAGTGTTAGTAGTTTGTTGACCAAATATTTCTCTTAATTATTGTAATTAATTTTAATCACATTCAATAAAAAAATTTGTAAAAAACTATGTTAAATATTTTAGACATTATAAATAGTAATTTTATAAAATATGGAATTAATTTTTCCAAATTCCAATCAATGAAATGGATGGAATTACATATAATTTAATACAAATGTCTGGTAGACAATTCGAGTTTTAAAACAATTTTCAAAACAATTCAATTTTTTATCAACCATTTCAAATAAAATAAATTATAAGGACATAAATAGTATTAATTGATATAGAAAATTATCTAAAATTTTTTTAATCTATATTAAAATATAACATAACCTTATAAATAATTTTGAGAATAATTGTAGTTTTGAAATAAAAGCTATTTTTTCACTATTAAACCAAAATTAAAGTTTCTCATAAAAATCCCAACTAAATTCCATAGGATAATTTCAAAATTCTAAATTAAAATATTAATATTATTTTTTTGAATTTCAATCATAATTTTTTTTATAATTAAAAATTTTATTTTTAAAGAAAGACATTAAAATTACTAAATTTGATAAAATTATATTTTTAATCATATAAATAAATTTTACAAATATTATATCTTTTATTATCAATATGTTTTATTTATAAAAAAATTTATAAACAATGTCTGAAAAGTAGTTTTAAAAATTCTTATTTTTATTTTTTAATATCTGTGTTTAAAAAATATCAATTATATAATTTTAAACATAAAAAATATGTTTTGTAGAAACTAAATGTTGCATGTAACCTATGACAAGTCAATTTGGCGTGTAGCATACTTCATGTATGTGTTGGGTGTAATGTATTCCAAGTTAGTGGTTCAAGTAATGTACACCGAGTCAATATTGCGTAAATTGATGCAATTTTGAGTGAATTGATCGCCTTAATTAGTTAAATGATATAAATAAATAAATATTTTATTAATTCAATAAAAAAGTTCTATAAAAACTAATGTTGTTACACCTTAGATTAAATTACTTTTATTGATGTAGGATGACTATAAGGCATAGAAAAAACTAAATTAAATATTTTAGAGAACAAATCATGACTACTGGTCCAAGATTTGGAATTTACATAATTTTATAATATCTTACTTAATTTAGAATTTTATTAACATTATATATTCTCTTTTGAGAACATTTTTATTCAATTAATTTTCAATACATGTCTTGTATAGATGAATGTATGGTATTGAATCAATTAGTACAAAAATTTTTATTCAAGGGTTATTTCATACCTCCATGATATACACGACCATATATTCGAGGATCACCCAAATGAATGGGATTGTTCACATGATTTGGAATATACCATAGTATATGATAATATTTAATTGACACCAAGTGTGTGTGGAAGAAGTATTACCCCTTTTACCCCCATAGTTATTCCATTAGTAGATGTAGTAAACCATACATATGATACTCACCTTAGTATTGATTTTTATCAGTATCCATGATATATGAATTTCAACCTCAAATATCTATTTTATATGGTTATTATAATATATGACTTCTATAAATGTCTTTCATTTCTATTTTATCATAATGTGCAATAGGGCTTACACAGGTCGAGTGGATTCTCTATATGATGTTTCACCCTATTATATATGTTGTTGGAGAGGTATTTGGTCATCCATCATTTTATCCCTATTACCTAGTTTGGTATCCTCTTATATAATCACAGACAGAGACAACCCTTGTGGGTGATCGTCACACAATTGAGGAAGCACACCCTCTAGTTCATTAGACTACGATTTCTTATAGATAAAACAGAATAAATTTGGGTGTCAGGTTTTCATGATTGGTTTTGTATAGGCGTAAATATTTGTATAAATTTGGGTGTAAAATTGGGTCTTATAATAATAATAATCTACAACCTAGTTATTAATAATTAAATTATTAACAATTTAATTTTATTTTGAAATTAATTACTTCACCTTGAGTTGGATGAATTTATATAAAAATAAAATTTCTTGCACAGACTAATATAGTGTCAAATCCCATGATCTCTTAGATACTAGAAAATGATGTGACCATGTGATTTGTGCCAGAATAATATAAATTACCATTTTTGTAATAATTATAATAATAATAATAATAATGTTCATCATGATTAGGCTGATGTTTCTATTAATTAATAAATATTTTATTATTATAGATAACTAATGACATAATCACTATCTAATATAATAATTTTTAACACATGATAATATAGTTATTAATAATTAATAATGTTATTATAATAACAATGTTTTTTAATTATCATGATTATTGATAAATGATGAATATTAATTAGGTAAATATTTTTGGAAAATTATAATGATGATTACAAATATATAATCATCTGTTATACACTCATGTTGTGTAGGAGGGTAGGGTGTGGTGGAATTTGGATGTATGTACCATGGTCGAGCCCCAAACATTTCTTCATTTGTGTTTATTGTGACAGTAAAATATTTATAAATTTATTTTTTTTGTTTAATTAAAAATTAATAGTATTAGTATTATTATTAATAATTCAACTTATTGATTTTTATTATTTCATTACCATTAATTTATAAAAATATTTTTAATATTAATTTGAAGATATAAATAGATTTTATGATTAGTAATATATTTATAACATATATATAAACACATATACATACAGATCCATATATTAAATTATTTATTTTTTATTAATGAATAGAAGAGTGATATAATTAGTGAAAATCAATTAATTAAAACGACATTTCATTCTTCAGTGAATGTGGCTTATAATAGTTGCAGCCTCCAGGTCAGGTCTCCCCAAAATGGGGTTCCCTAGTCCGACACACATCGAGACACTTTCTAAATTAACATACTCTCTCCCTGTTCCTCCTACAGTATTTAGGCAGTGGTAACCTTGTACACAGCCCCCTTGTATAGTATGAAGATGACTATATACCCATTCATCCCTCTATATTCATTCACTATCACATGGATATTGTAGTTGAGATAAAGATGAAACAGTCACCAATACACCACCTTAATCACCCCTCAATAGAATAGCTTGGAATCAAGGACTAGGCATGCCAAATTTGGGTTGGAAAGGGAACTGAGGATGAAATCTGAATGGAGATTTCTTCAAACATCTATCACCACCACAGTCTCCCTATTATTGATGCATATATTTCTGTAGCCACACAAGAGCTGATAGCAGGTATCATAGATTATGTTTTTTTTAAATACTAAATCAGAACCATATACGTATGTATGTATGTATGTATGTATGTATGTATGTATGTATGTATGTATGGTTGTATGTATGTATGTATGTATTTATGTATGTATGTATGTATGTATGTATGTATGTATGTATGTATGTATGTATTTATGTATGTATGTATGTATGTTAGTAAGTATGTATATATGTATGTATGTATGTATGTATGTATTTATGTATGTATGTATTTATGTATGTATGTTTGCTTGTATGATTAAAAAAAGATTGCATATATGGGATTGAAAAAAAATTTGTAGGGTAAGGGTAACATAGTAGGTGTCTTGAAGGAATTGGGGTTGTCGTAGTATGTTGCCTTTGAATTATAGGAGTGAAAGTTGTTGAAGGTGGGGCCAGTATAAGAGGGATGTGAAGGAATCCACATTGGTGGGGGAGGTGGATATTATGATATATGATAAATCATTAATGAGTTAAAATGAATATGGATGGGAATTGATTAAGTGAACAAATAAGATTGGTGATCTGAAAAGGAAGCACATAGACACACATGCACAAGTCCAAAAATCATTGAAGACTATCTATTGTAATGGTAATACCCTTTCAGCTATTAAAAAAAGATAATGATGATTTAAAAACAGCCTCTAGAAATGACCGACATCCATCTACGACTAACGAGTGAGTGGATGATTCTAATAATGATGGTGTATGAAATTTTCAAAGGAGGGTTGAATGAAATCAGGAATTTGATTTGAAATGTGATCCTCCCAACTACATGACCTACTCATGGAATAGATAAAAAGTTGGAAGAACAACTTCTAAATATTCACATGATAGAATCTGGAAAATACTAGATCCAGGGAAAGGAGAGGGAAATTAGATTAGATGAGGATGGCTTTGAAATTGTATCACATAAGAAATCTTATCAAAATGTTTCTGCCACTAAGATGAAACACACATATCTTGTTCGGGATGAGGTAGATTTAGTTGGAGTGTACATTTATAGTGATGCCATCACATCATATATGGAACCATGTAAGATGAGAGTGGATGATGAGTATGTTTTAGATGGAGATAAGAGAGAAGACATGTGTGGGTATATTGAACTCAAGAATTGGGGGGGGGTGTGGAAATGTCCTACTAGACTCAGTTAAAATAATCACTTTTCACTACATGAAAATTTGAACATATTTCATAGCAGTTACATTTAAATTTTTTAGTTATTTCAATGATCATGTAATTTTTTAAGGAAAATCATCAGAAAGATAGAATTTTCAAGAAAGTGTCACATTTTAAAAAATAGACACCACCTCAAATCAATATGATTATGATGAAAATGATGATTCGTCATGAATGGATGATCAATAGTAAACATTTACATCCCCTAAGTAGTGTACGAGAGGTAGGCATTTGTGTTTTTGGGATTGGCTCTCAAGTTTTTAGAATCTGACATAAATGATGGTGATTTGTTCATATTAGTATTACTAGCGTTAGTTGGGAATACCATTTCTTTATTGTCACATTCTTTCTCTCTTTGTACACATTATTTTGTTAATAAATTTTCATGGCCATGGGATTTAATCCACATTTTATTCCATTTATTGTATCATTGATTTCATATATCCAAACATCAACTATTATTAGAACTAAATGTAAAACACTAATAAAGGAGTAACATTTATCATGGATAGCACAAAGTGTTGATAAAGATGATGTTTATCGGAATAAAAAAACACAAATAAAGGTGTACCTTTTATTGGCATTTTTAGTACTGCAAATAGTGGGTCTTCAACAATGATTTTCTTTCAACTCATAATACTTTTAATAGAAAAATATTATTAATATATATAATTATCTTATTTATATTCAAAAAATATTGATTCATTATATAAGTAAATCAAAAAATTCAGGTATATTATAAATATAAATATGATATATTAATATATATTTTATAATATTTTATATATATGTATATAATGTTAAGATAAATATATTTATAATATTATAAATAAATATATATATATATATATATATATGAATAATTACAAAAAATTACAATTATTATATTTCTTATATTTATAATTATATATATATATATATCAATAAGTATATTTAATAAATTAATATATATTATTATATAAATACATAGAAATATTTTAAATATATTTAATTATTAATATAATTATAAATAAATAAAATATATTTATAATTAATTATTAAATTATAATAAAAATATATAAATAATAAAAATATTTTTTATATTTTTACTTTTATAATTTTTATATATGAAAATATATATATATATATATATTTATATAAAAATATATACATATATAAATATATATGTATATAGATATATTTATAATTATATAACAATATAAAATATATTTATAATCTGAATAAAATTTTAAAAAATTTATTTATATTTATAATTATAAAATTAAACACACATATATATAATTATATAATTATAAAAATTATATTTAAATAATACATATTTTTTTATATTTACAATTATATATGTATTTATATAGTGATAAATATATATAATAATTTATATATATATATATATATAAATACATATTATTATATAAATTATTTTAAAATTATATCATTATATATATAATTATATTTTAAATAATTCTTAAATATATTTAAATAATTCTAAAATTATAATAATTATATATAAATAATAAAAATAATTATTATATTTATATTTATATATATTTATATATTTATAAATAAATATAATTATATATTTATATATACAGTTGAAAATGAGGGTTTTCTAGAGCTCCAATAGTAAAACATGATGGATTCTTCACCATACCTCATTCGATGGCTTTTCCATGCATTCTTGTACATGATATTGAGAAATTTCTTGCTAGTGGGGTTGGAGTAATCATTATTGCAATATTAATGATCTTGTGGAATGAGACATGGATTCAAAATGGGATGAAACCACTGCGATAATTCACCCATTCATGCCATACATAGATTCATGCATTTAGAGAATCATTAAGATGGGAATTATGGACCGTGTAGAGGCTAAATCCACTATAGTCTCTAAAAGACATGAAATGTGTATGAATTCTGTAGGTGGTATTATCATTCTTCTCAATGGATAAAAGTCATGGTGAGAGGAATATCTTGTAAGTAAGGTTTTTCTACCTTGGTCTTCTCCACTTTTTTGTTGTGTCTCATTAGGACAAGGATTCTACCTCTCCCTCTTCAATTTTTTAAGCCAATAATAATTTTTTTGAGTGTCATGTCATGAAACATACCCAAGTGGCCCATTTAATGACTGCCCCAATCCCGCACCCAATAGGCCATGGGCTTGTGACTATCTTTGTGTAGGCATATACTCCAAGTGGGAGGTATTTTATGACGTACATGTACTCACACTAACCTATTCAAGCCACAAATGATAAAATATTAAAGCATTAAGTAATAAATTCATTAAAATTGTTATATCCCACAACTGGAGTACAATAGTGAATGTACTTGAACGTAATAAAGGCCATAACAAACCCACAAAAATAAATGATTCTGCAGAAACAAGTCTAACATATAAAGTGATAGGTACTTGGATTTCTTTTATAAAATCTATCATAACACACCATGGTATGTCTGGTCTCCTAGGGCACTATATGGACCATGTCTTCCTTGAAATCTTCTGAATATTTGATCATCTTCACAAAACATGAAAGGTTCAAGAAAATATTGTTTAGGGGTGGGTAAAACCATACATAGTAGGACACCTCAAATCCACCATGTAATACAACAAATTAAATACGAATAAGGAATTCCATAAAAAAATACTGTGATGAAATACCAATAATGAATACCACCATGGAATACAATAAAGGAATACCACAATGGAATTACCATGAAGGAATAACAAAAAATAAATACCATGAAGAAATACCACCAGGGAATACCACCAACAAATATCATAAGGGAATATGATAAAGGAATACAATAATATAATGCACAGTCAGCTCAATGTAGATACATGTCTATATAAAATATATTAAGAACATCCAAATATACTAAATTCAATAAGACAAGGTACCTCAAAAAGGCACACAGTCTCCATAAGACTCACATTCTTGATGACACACACAAACCCCATAATAGACATATTCTCCATGAGACAAAAAATAAATATATGACATAAAGTCTCTAGGTCACATGCAGCCAAATAAATGTATTCTCTATGAAAACTCGTTCAGGGGGAACATAATTGTCAATCAATTATTTCACATGCACAGTTCCAAAAAAACCCCCCACATAGGATATATAGGATAGATATTCTCATTGTTTGGATCCCAATTCCGTAGAAGACTCATCAAATAGATGAACAATTTCAATTTTTTCAGGTTTTGAAGTTTTAAATGAAGGGGAGTCCATGGGCCATGGACTGAAAATGGACATCGATAGCTACATTCGACCACCCGGACAGACTGCCCCCGACGTCGATGACTATGTAGAAGCTGGAGAAATTGTGTCTCATGGTCGACCACCAAGATAGACAATTGCCTCATCCAGCTCTGGTATCCCAAGTTCCAACCCAGACTGCACGGCCTAGCCAGCTCACACACATGCATTCTTTTCTCTACTTGACCCACTCAATCCAGCCTACCCAACTCCATGCAGTCACCCTCTATAACCTCCACCTTCATATGAAGCCACCTATTGTATACCGTGGCAATTGAACATGCCCTTACCTTCCATTCCATTCCCCCCACCTTCACTGGCTCGCACGCGACTACCACTATGTTGCACAACGATGTCGTCGTTACTGCATCTATTCGATGCCACTTCCGATCACCACTACATCACATGGCCACCCCCAAACCTCACTAGAACACGACATATGACTAATTCATGGGAAACCTTCCACAGACCACCGAGATGCCCCTGATTCTCATAATTTGAATCAGTCATAGATCATGGATCTACAAGACCTATCAACATAGATATATCCTATGCTTTCAACATTCCACCAATCTGGGGGTCCGATCATGTTAAGAGACACCCAAAAAATTGATCCATGCATATAGGGGTTATCAAGAAATGTACACAATGAAATGGTCAGAGAAAATTATGATGATCATCCTGAGGAATGAACCTAAAGCATTGATTGTGTCTGCCTAAATTTGTTCTCATTAGAATGATAAACAAAGAGGATAAAATAATCTCATTATATTAACACAAAAATTAATGAACAATATATCAATCTATTTTTGGATTGAAAAACATTCATTGTGGAAATATATAATAGAGAAAATAAACAATGAAACCATTTTCCTACTTGTTATATAGATCGTTCCCTTTCGAGGACTGATTTCCAATGGAAATCCTTTAAGAACGTTCTCCAATCATTGTGTTTATCATTACTCCTGAGATAATTTACTATTGATTATCTTCATAATATATATGGAATTTCTATGGTTATGATCATAAACCTTGGTTCCTACCTAGAAATTCATTTAAAAGAAACATCTTCTTTGTTTAAAAATTATATTAATCTAAAATAAAATCTTATCTTATTTTAATCATTAAAACATCCCAAAACTATTTTTCAGATCCTAACCCCATGGGCCGATGTTAGTAATCACCTTGGGAAAAAACCATATTACAATGATAAAAATGATCTCAAATTTCTAATATGTGTAACCTTTCATGAGTTATATTGATTTTAAAATAAAATTATTTATTTTACTTATTTTATTTTCATTTATTTAATTGGGGAATTTTTCTTCAGATAACCCATGACTACAAATTTTAAGTCCCACCTCGGTTAATGTCGATATTCTAAGCTCAACAGTTCCCTCATATTTATAAAAAACAAACATTTAAATGATATTACACTTTTTATTGAAGGTACCCCACATTTTCTATTAAAATCACAGTATTTTTCAAATAATTGTTCCACGAAAAGCATGCCTCAATATCATACGCCCTATTAGATCCATGTCTCATAATATTCCACAACTAATTCTAAAAAATTCATCAAATATGATTTATTTCATTCTCCCAAACTTCTGGATTTTTTATCACTAAAAATAAGAAATATGTGATATTCAAACAAATGAGGGAACAAATAATGAATAGGAGCTGCTCGTTCCCATGTGCACTCATGTAGATTATAGTGCATTCACCAGACACACACTAAAGTAATCGGTATCCCATGAATGATCCCCTCCTACCGATCCCTGATCCCCACTGGGTACTCTAAAAAATCCATGCCTTTAAAAATTTATATCTCTCCCCATTCAATGATGTGTTATGGGTCATGCACATACCTCCTCAACTATAAATGTGGAGATCATCATGTATCTGATCTAGCTATGGTGGTAGAGCAATGCTGTGTGCCACCTCTCTAACTATATGTAATATCATGAAATTTTTTATGAAAATAGAATATAGCTTGTAAACCCATCGAAATATATTTATTATTCATTGAGGTGAGACTTAAATGAATATGTTCTCTCCTTCCTCAAATACTAAATAAGTCCATAATCTATCAACTTATGACTATTAATGGTCCTTTGGCATCTTCATCCTCTCATGGATGATTTAAACCTTCTCGATGATCACATACACCATCATCAGACCAATGAGTGCTGAATCTCTTGGGTATCTCTAAAAAGAGGTTACCAATATAGTCATCCCTTCAAGATCTTTAATGGAACCATGCCTATGGTGGAATGGTAGCTGTTGTTTTATGAAACCACCATAAGGGGTTGGTGGTCCTCCCAATTGTGGTCGATATATAACATTCATTCCCATATCATGTCTTTGAGAGCATAAATAGTATGCTCTATCTATCCTTTCATCTGTGGGTGATACACTTTTCTAAACCAGATATATTTAAAAATTTCCACCTTCAATCCCATCCAAAATTGGGATGTAATGCGGTCATCATGAACTAAGATTCTCATCGATGGAACTCGGTGGAGTCAAACTATCTCTTTCCTCTAGATGCATCCCCAGATATCTACGGAACTCCTCTTCCGAATAGTTTTATAGAGGGACAACGTGATCAGTCAGTCAATGATCACCAAGATGTTATTGTATCCCCTAAACATACATGGTATACTGATCATAATGTTCATCGATATTCAATATCTTTCTTTCCATTTAGGATCCTCAAGGGGGTGGTTCAATCCTATTATAACATGGTGCCCCTCTTTAACCCGCTGATATATTATGCATCATGGAATAAACTATGAAACTATCTTCTTCATCTCTGGCCACTAAAACTAATTTCAGAGGTATTCGAACATCTTCACTATACCTGGATGTACTGCCAAAGGTTATCTATTGAACTCCATCAAAACATCCTCCTAAAATTACATTGGTACTACTTTTTCCCTCTAAAATGAACTACATGCTCCACAACATTCAAATATCCATAAATGGAATTCATGTTTAGCAGATGATCACATATTGCCTCACATTCGGTATCCCAATGATGTGCCTCTCTGATTTGGTGAAAGAGTGTAGGGCTAACATCCATTAACATGAGGTATTCTACATCATTTTTATAGTCAGACTGTGCTCTACACCTAAAATGGAAATCGTGTTCCCATCACTGCATGAACACTGCACTCTATGCTGAAAATAATCAATGTGAGCATGATTTGTAGAGAACCAGGTCATATGAAGAATGAAGTCTAAGGACTCAAAACTATTAACAAGATATCCAAACTAAAAATCTCACCCCATGTGTATGGATACACAATCATAAGTAATTGTGATCATTGAATATCATCCCTTTTGATTCTATAAGGGCATGGGTCGAGCCAACTGTTCAAACAGAATCTCAATGTCTTGAAAAAGGTTCATTAAATGAAAATAATTACTAAAATGTGTGTTTATAAAAACTCTAGCTACGGTCGAAAAAAAACAAATCATACCTCTAATCATCCAAGGTTCCTCAAGGTTAGATGCCTCCAATGACAGTAGGATATCAAATTCTTTTAAACTAGATCCCTACGCCTACCTTTGATCATCAAGGGTGGTAGTGGTAATAGATCCAACCTATGACCACCTCTAACCACCCCTCCACCTCCCCTACCTCATCCACCACCCTGTGGACAAATCTTCTCCAAACATTGTCTCATCCTCAAGGGATCCTTGAAAATATCCTGATTGTTTGTATGATGGGTTGGGAAATGAAATTCCATATTTCCCTAAATTCAGCACATGTAAACAAATGTGTACCCCATCCGACTCGAGCGGCACTAGGACCCCACAATTCTGATCTTAATCCCTAGGATAATCTCCCCATGTTCATGACCTGATTGTATCTCTATTACTATTTTATGCAACCTAAAATAGAGGTCTCGGCTACCTATTTCCTGTTAGTATATCCCACTAGATGTTCCTGCTCTATTAGAAAACAATCTACTAGTAGGTCTCATTCATGTACCCCACCTTTAGAAGGAATTTAACAGTCTATCATGTATACCATGATGGCCATGTATAATGTATGATCGATTGTCCAAACCGTAAATAACATATCTCATGTCATATAAATATAGTCGTGTGAATGATCGTTAAATCTCTATATCACGACCCCTCACCAAAAAGTGTACCCCTCCTGGGTCAGCAATGTGAGAATGAAGATAATGACCCTGAGTCCTGCCTCTAGTAGGCCCCGGGTTGGCGTCTAGCACCCAGGGTATAGTAAACACAGAAATAGGAGTCATTACCCTCTAAGAAAACACATCCGGCAGAGAGAGATAAGATAGACACCAATCAACTCCAACTTAGAACTTGAATATAAAAGAATCCCAAGTGCATGTAAGAAATTTCTTGCTAAAGTACTACAACTATAAGGGAAAAACATCAAGTAACGAAAAAGAAAAAACAGTAGCAACCACAAGCCCGAACATCACCTGCAACCCCAAGCAAGTAGAAACCACCTTGATCTCCAAACTACCCCATGTGACCTGAAAAACTGTTTATATATACATAGGGTGAGTATAACAGTATACTCAGTAGGATCAACCCTGAATCCTTTCATGAAAAAGTAATGAATGCATGCTAAAGCATAGTGAACAACAAGTGAAACTAACTCATCACCTAAACAGGTATGAAATTTTTCACATCCTCACCATGGCTACTCTCACCATGTAATGCAGACAAGAATATATAATATAATAAATAATATCAAGGTTACCCCTCTATTACTTCCCCACTAGTTTGCCTCTTTTCCCCAACGTCCCACGTCCCGAGCATCTCTCTCAAAAAAGTCTTTCCCGCAGACACCTTGGCGAAGAACCATAATATGCCCCTCATGCAACAAAACCACCATGTCTAAAAACCAAGGTAACCAGGTATTTTCTGGGAGCCACCATATCTCTCATAACATGTATTATACGTCGGGTATTATAAATCAATCCATTACAGCCTAGACACTGAGTAAGGATCCTCAAGCCATCACAACCTATACATGTTACACAAATAGTAGTACATAGAAAACTATATCCAGAATATAAGTATGTGAATAACCACAAGCCATTACAACTCTCTACACACATATATGTGAAAAAAACCAATGTGCCTACCAGCACAAGTAACTACCATGACAAGTGTGCGGGGTCGAATGGGGTAGTCAGCAATCTATCCTCCAACCAAAATGTTGTGGAAAACACCCCCTAGGGCTCATAATCCCCAGGGTGTCAATTTCCCATACTGACAGGGTGGAGTAGCATATAGAAACACAAAAATTACATAATATACGATAACTCACAACCACACTATGGGCATAAACTAGTCTTAGACACACTACAACTATGTCTGACATACTCCGGGCTGCTACTTCTAAGACTAGGAATCCTATATGAATACAGCCATTTAATGATCATTATTAGATTAAATCATTCCATTTTTATCAATTGCACTTTAGGTTAATTAATTCATTAATCATTAATTATACATGAAAAATTCCACAATAAATTCCATTAGCATCAAACCAAAAGTTACATGTTCCTTCAAAATTACAACCACATCATTTTGTTCCAGCAACTCCATCCCCATGGGTTAACACAATTTATTCTATTATTCATTAGTGAATTACATTCCCACATTCTTAGGAATTATGTAGAAATGTATATGATATTATAAACAAGGGGGCTTAACACGGTGAGTATATGTACTACCTGTCAATTCATTTCTGCCTATAGCAAGAGCATAAACCCATCATTACTTCAGAAGTTAACCATGGAAATCCCATGGCATAACCCGTGTGTCCTTTTCTCTTTTGGATGGAGGATAAGTAAGACAAGATGCCCTGAGTAGTGGGGAAAAGTAATGTAGATAAACAATCAAAAGAAGCAGCAAGCATCCAACAGTCACATCTGTGCCATTCTATCATCGCTAGTGTCCTCCCTGACACCCACATGCATAAATTGATGTATCTCACCACTCTAGGCATTATATACTGCCACAACCAAAAGCCTACATTCATACACATATCACCACAACCATCTATGATTACATCACAACACAAGCAGTAGGAAAACAACATCACATGAATATGGATCTTAGACCTCTAACAATCAAGAGGGTAACTCAGAACCCTCCAAGGAATTATCAAACAATCAGTTCTTTAATCCATATTGAATTCAGATTTATTATTCGTAGGGTCCATATTCGGGAAACCTAATCAGTAAGCTATCACAAATAATTAAACATGCTTACCGTGCCAATTTTATTGACATTAAATTACGAAAGAACCAGATTTGTTTACATGCCACTTTTATCATTATCCAATCAATTATCAATTAATCCCAATTTACGTTCTTTAACGATTTTCATCAAGAACGAATAGCTAAGTAAAGAAAGAAGAGATATTACACTATCTGGAAAAACAAGAGGCAATAACATATGATCGATATCAATTTATTTATCATGTTAAAATATTTATTATGTAAATTCCACTATCATAGAGTTGTATTAAACATGCTATCAATAAAGTTTCATGTAAAAGAAAAGAGAAGTAATGAATCCCCTACCTAAAATAGTTCCTCACGTTCATTATCCACACAACGGGTCATGATCCTACTCTCATTACAACTACATCCACCTAAGGATGTCATGGTACGACCACACAAACCAAACCCCAAGAGAAACCCCATTAAAAGCATATAATGTACATGCTATAAATTGGAAAGGAGAAATAGGAGAAGATGATCCCCAAATGAACGACGATAAAACATACCTTATATCAAATATTGGCCGATACAGCTCGGTTGCATCAAAACAGAGTGGAACCAATCTGGGGAGTAATGTTTTATTCTGAAACTCCTACGTGAAGGATTGAATGGTTGTAGCATCTCATAGTCGAGAACAAAGAGGAAGAAAAAGAGAGGATGATATTTCATCCCTTTTAATGATTTAATAGGCTGACAGTTTACGATATGCTTAATTCCCCATTAAAAGAGTATCGAATTGTCCCTCACATTTTGACCAAGTTAAAACATCTCAATCCATAGGAATAAATAATATTGGATTTATAGCCTTTAAATTGGCCTTAATTGTCCTTAAAATAATGTATTAAATGTATTTTACATCAATAGAAGAGTCAAAGGGGAAAACTGTAGGAAGTTGGAAACACTGTTCACCTATCGTTATTGTACACCTACTGATCTGTGAAACCGATCTGTGAAACCAATCTGTGAAACCAATCTGTGAAAGCAATTGGTAAAAATGATATGCCAAACCGATCAATGAAACTGTTATATGAAACCAATCTATGTAACTGATCTATGAAACAATGAACACCTACCGTTACTGTACATCTACCGATAGAACAGTTTATAAAACTAGAAACACTTTTCACAGAACAGTAAATTTTGAAAATTGTTGGGGATAAGTCAACTTGACCTCCCAGAACACCTCCAACACCACATTTTCACAATGTAATGGATCGAAGAGGTCTGAGCCATTTCATCAGATACATCTCAAAACATTGTCATCCTCGAGAATTCAAAACCCACCAAAGGAAACGGGGTCCAAACAACCACCCAAAAAGTTACCTCTCAAAAGAGTGGAAGCCACAAAAGCAACAAAAGAAAAATTCATAAATAAAACATGAAAGGTATAACCACAAATGGAATCTAATTACATGAAATGATTTAAACATCAAACAACTCTGTGTACTAAGCTTGTATTTGTGACTCACGTTCCAAGGTACTCTCCTCCATGCCACCATGTCGCCATAAGGCATGAACTATGGGGATAGAGCACCTACACACCACCTTCTCCTTACGTTCATGGATCTACACAGGTCTCTCTTTGAAGGTTGAATCATCATCAACATCGATCTCCCCCCAATCAATGATGTGAGAGTCATCATGAAGATAATGATGGAGAAATGAAACATGGAAAACATCATGTATCACACTCATCTGTAGGGGAAGTGCTACTCGATACGCCATATCTCCAAAACGATCTAACACCTCTAAAGGCCCATCAAACCGGGGATAAATCTTACTTCCATGGACAAACCATCAATACCCATGATGGGGAGTCACCTTCAGAAACATAGGTCCCCATCATTAAACTCCAAGAGACTCCTCCTTTTATTAGCATATGATTTTTGGCGATCTTGTGCTGTCTTCATCCTCTCACGAATCACCTGGACCATCTTTTTTGTATTCTGTACTAGTTCCATTCCAAGAATTGTTAACACTCCAAACCCAGTCTAGCAAAAGGGAGAACGGCAAGGCTGGCCATAAAGGCCTCAAACAGCACCATACCAATGGTGGAGTGAAAACTATTAATTTAAGCGAATTCATCCAAGGGTATGTGCCTTATCCACGAGCCTCCAAAATCAAGAACACAAGAGAATAACATATATTCAAGTGTCTGGATTGTTCACTCTATTTGACCATCCGTTTGAGGATGAAAAGTAGTGTTAAGGCATAGTTGAGAACCGAAATCATGTTGGAGACATCTCCACACCCTGGAGGTTACATGAGGATCTCGATCAGAAATTATCATCATAGGGACTCCATGAAGTCTCACCACCTCCTCTCGAAAATGACTTGACAAAACATCAACTAAGCTCAACTCCTTTATCACTATGATGTGGACCAATTTTTTCAAAAGATCCACTAGCACCAAAATAGCATCATGTTCTCTAAGAGCTCGAGGTAAACCAGTAACAAAGTCCATTGAGATGTCCTCCCACTTCCACTAAAGAATCCTTAATGCCTAGAAAATAACACTAGGAACCCGGTGTTTGGCCTTCACCTTCTAGAAGACTAAAAATCGAGACACAAACTTTGTAACTGCATGCTTCATCCCAGGCCAAATAAACTAGCTCTTCAAGTCTTGGTACATCTTTTTCACGCCAGAATGCGCCGTTAAGGTGAAATATAAAAATCTATGAGAACTATCTCTCACATCATTAAGGGAAAAATTATTTCATGATACAACACTCAGTGTTGTTTATCCTCTGACCAAACATCAGGGGACTCATTTAAAAAAACATGGTCTCTCCAAACCACCACCTCTAGATCTACCAAATGGGACTCTTCCACCTTCTACATCAGGTATGACTATACAATCATCTAAAAAAGACAACTTATAACACCAACTTTTTCCATATCAAGATGAAATGCTGACATTTCTTCCATTACTCTCCATGAATCACCAGATTCGCGCACAACATCACTACATGACTTTAGGATCAGCGCATTAGCTACAACATTCCCTATTACAGATATATATTATGTTTCGAAGTCGTATTACTATTAGAACTCCATCCATCGATGCTATCGCAAGATCAAGTCACGCTTGGAGAAAACATACCTCAAACTTTTATGATTGGGGTAAACCACAAAGAGCTCACCAATGATGTAATTTCTCCACATCATCAGAAAAGACACCATGGCTTCCAACTCAAGATCATGGGTGGCATAGTTACGTTCAAGGGGACGCAACTACCGTGACCCATAAAAAACAACTGACCTCTGCTGCATGAGAACACATTGTAACCCTAGATGTGAAGCATCGCAGAAAACATCAAAATGAACTCCCTCAGCGTGAAGGCAAAGGATTGGAGCACTAACTAACTTCTTCCATATATACTCGAAGGCTGCCTGACACTGATGAGTCCATATGAATGCCTGATCATTCCTGGTCAAAGCTGTCAGAGGAGTCACAACTAGTGAAAAATTGGCTATGAACCTCTTGTAGTACCCTGTGAGACCATGGAAACATCGGACCTCTGAAACTGTATTGGGGGCCACCCAAGACACAAATGCATCTATATTAGATGGATACATAGCTAATCCCTGTTGGGACACAACATTCCCTATGAAATGAAGTTCTCAAGCACAAAACTCACACTTCAACTACATCTCGAACAGCTGATGTTGGTGAAGAACACCCAAAACAAACATTTATCAATCCCATGAATACTGCGGGAGAATTTTTCATGCCAAATGGCATTACAATGAACTCATAATTCACATGACGAAAACAAAAGGTAGTTTTCAGGATATCCTCATCCTTGACACACATTTGATGATATCCTGACCGCAAGTCGATCGTTTAGAATCAATATTCACCATTCAGTTGATCAAATAATTCATCAATCTGCGGAAGAGGATATAAATTATATATTTCTACTTTTTTAAAGTGATGATAACCAACACACAACTGAAAACACCATAAGCCTTCTTCACAAAAAAAATGGGTGCACCCCATGGTGAAACTCTTGGAAAAACAAAACCACACTATAACAGACCATCAATCTGTATATGTAGCTCTCGTATCATAGAAGGAGCCATAATATATGGAGACATTGAGATACGAGATGCTCCTGGCAGTAGCTCGATCACAAAATCGATCTCCCTTCGAGGGGGTAATGCTCAACCTTTTCTCTAAAGACATTAGGGTGATACTCTACAAACCTAGGAAATGCCAACTACTAAACCTCTGAAAAACTCACCATCATCTCAGCCATCATGGATTATATAGATGGAACATGCCTATGACCCATCCAATGGTCTCTCTAACCAACAAAAACCACTTTCTCTCCATCCACACCAATGAATATGAATGTATTCTTAAACCAATCCATGATTGGATGCAATGAATACAATCAATCCATGATGAGGATGACTTCATATGGTTGTATTCATAAACAAAGGAAATCTCTCTAATAGTGTTGTTTCCCCAAAACTATCTCATAGTCTCTACAAACTTCAAACAAGTCAGTTCGACCTCCAAATGGCATAGTCAATGCCAAGGGCACTGGAAGCCTCTCTACCTCAAGTCCCAAAGCATGGATAGGGTTTGGTGATATGAAGGAGTGTGTCTCTCATGAATCAATCAAGACATATGCCAAGGTTAAAAACAAGCAAAGGGTACCTCGAACGATGTCTGGCTCGCCTAGATCTGGCAACTCTACAACATGAAGCTAACCACAACCAACTCTACTGCCTCTCTGACCCCAATGACAACCACCACCAAGGTCGTGCTCTACTCACTGAGGATGAGGAGTGTCATGGGGATTTACTCTGCATACCCCATCTACCCTCTGTTGATCAAAATCTAGTGTAACTTGCTACTGCTGCCTCATCTGGAACTGCCTCAACAGAGGAACCTAGAGCATAGCGCCCGGTGCATGATGACCACTCTGAGTGTTCGGCTAGTCCCACTGCTAATGGCCATGACCACCAAAATAAAAATAAGAACATGATTCCTTGGTATAGGACTGAGAGTTGATGCCTCTAGAGAAACGAGATGTGAAGGGCTGGGACCTACCCCCGGCTGAACGGGAACTCTTCTGCCATGAAAACCAAGAACCCCATACCACATCTCCATTTCATGAAGAATCATGGCGATTCCCCTATCATGATGATTCAGTCTTGTACAATGTCTTCTTGAAAACCTCTTCCCTCTCCAGTACCTCAAGATATGTCTTCAGCATAAATGGGGTGACCTGGCGCTTGATCTCTAGATGCAAAGCCTCTTCAAAATGACATGTCGTGGTCTCCTCATATTGTTAGAGGTCCGAAGAATATCGTAAAAAGTTCTTGAAATAGATTAAAATATCATGAACACGAGAGCTCCCCTATCGAAGGGTAATAAGCTCCTAGGGACTGGATGCCTTCGTAGTCAAAGAATGAAACTCGACTCTAAACCTGTCTCAGAACTACTCCCATGAGATCGCTGACTCATCACTATCCCTGAGGAATAAGAACCACAACTACGTCACTACTCCACATAGAATCATCACATCCAAGGACACCCAGTCCTACTTCCAATCGCGAATCGAACTAATGCTGATCTCAACCTCCTTTAACCAGTCTTCCATGAATACATATGAAATAGAGCCCTCGTACTTCTGAAGTCTATGGCACTGAATCTCTCAAAGTGACTTCCTCCATGTGTCTTCATCACCAACCACTAACCTGCATCTATCTACTGGAACATACTGTTGGACATTTTCTATGCAAACCTGATGTAGACGTCGACCTGGATCCATACCTTTAAAATAACAAACTGTTAGAGCTCTTAAACCTGGAATACGGAAGACTAAAGTTTAATTAATTAATTGTTTTCTTTTACTCATATTAGTTTATCCTATCCCATGTTCTACACATTCAGACACAGGCAAAAAAAATAATTATGCATGATCCTTTCATAGGTCTTTACCTGGAAACTAGTATCACCTTTTTTAGTATCCATTGTAAACACAGGGTTCTGTACATCAGATCATAGGGGGACCTAAAACCCCATGTCTTAGCCGGTCTTCTGTGTTTACCTCACTTTCTAAATATGAATGAAATTGTTTCCCTACAAACCCATGATGACTCACATGTGCCTAACTCCAAACTCTAACATATCCCTCATCCAGGCCTCTGATGCCACTCTTTCATGACCCCCTCCCCACAAAGTGTACCCCTCCTGGGTCAGTAATTTGAGAGTGGAGATAATTTCCTCTGAGTCCAACCTCCAGTAGGCCTTGGGATGGAGACTAGCACCGAGGGTATAGTAAACACACAAATGGGAGGAATTACGCTCTATCAGAACACATGCTGAAGAGTGAGATAGGATAGACACCATTCAACTCCATTTCAGAACTAGAATATAAAATAAACCCATGTTCATATATTAAATTTCATGCAAAAGTACTACAACTAGAAGGTAAAAAATGCAAATACCTAGAATAATTAAAAACTGTAGCTTCCACAATCCCAAACAGCTCCTGCAACCCCATGCTAGTAGACACCAGCTCGATAGAATTGGATTCACAAAATATAAGGTGTGGTTTGTACTATGTGGTATTTTATGGAAAGTGGTTTATGAATAAAATGATCTGATGGATTTATGGGAAGCTATTCTTGGTTGATGAGTTATAGGAACCCTAATGGTGGATTCATGGAGGATAGTTTCATTTCAAAGGATATGTTGGTGTTTTGGATAGGAATTATGGGTGCTTGTGGGTTTTAATTAGTCCATGCATGTGAGGACCTCCCCATACATTGTCCATTATTATCATGGGATTCCAAGGAATCATCTTGAGGCTTGAGTGAAGGATGATTTTCTACCCATATTTGATGGGATGGTATACTATGGAATAAATGAGAGACTAGGTGGGACATGACACTCGATTATCATGGATAGAGAGGCCTGTTTGTTTTTGGCTATGGAGCTCCACAATAAATTAGATGGTGAGTCTGAACTGAGTACATCTATTCATTACCTCTATATATGTTTAGGAAATGATATTTGTTATTATAATTATGTTTTATTTTTCATTTACTACACCCAGTTTTACCAAATATGCATGTATTTCCCTTTCTTGTTCTTTTTTACATTATTTTTTAGTACTACACTTTTGATATTTTTGTTTGGATTTTGATCAGGTTTTTGGTTTTGTGAAACAATTTTTTGTAATGGAAAATATATTTTGAAAAAAGCATAGAAATTTTGTTGTGAATAAATTGGAATGATGTGATTGCTTCATTAAAACAATATAACCCTATTTTATTATTGTATTTCATGCCATTGTTTATAGAATGTTTATTAAAATAAAAGGTTTTGAATTTTTGGTGAATACCTATTAATCATTCTATTATCACACACTAGTTGTTGAAATATATATTGTTAGACATGATATATGTTTTATGTTCCTAATTCTAGTTTGTGTGTGACATTGGAGTTGGTTTTCTAGTGGTCAGTGGTGTCAAAGAGGCTACATGGAGGTCGAGATTGTCCTGGGTTGGATTTAGTCTTGCGTTTATGTTTCTATATATTTAACTAGTTATATATGGATTTTATTATGTGTTTAATATTTGTTGTTTTATTGGCCAGAATTCATGATCTATTCAGTTTATTTGATCTTTGGGGTTATTGGGATAAACCATCCCACTAGGTTTTTCTTTGATTCCTAGTACTAATAAATTGCATGAGTGGATTGAGAATACCACTTGGGAATTTTTTTGGAATTAAGAAGGTGTAGGGTGTATGGTATCCCAACTTGGTTCATGAAAAAATGGTATTACATGATCCCTTTTTTATTTTGGGTGTTATGTAGTTTGGAGGTTTGGATTTCTAGGACTCCAGAGGTTTGTATATGAAGGACATCATGAATCCTATATCATACTAAAACATAAGATTACAAGGGTAGTCTAGAAATTTAATCAATGTTTATTTTTTTTAATTTTTCATCGATATGAGATGAAAAATGATGTGAACCAGTGTGGTACATTGGTGTCACATTGAGTAGTGACCCTTGTGGATCAGGAGTGCATAAGTCAATATATTCCTAGTTGTCGGTTCTTTTCATGGGTATGGACCACTAACCAAGTCACCATGTAATACACAAAAACATGTTCAAAATACATAATGTTTAGTCTGATTTGTGTTTTTTTTTCGATTTTCATTGGTTATAGTGGGGTTTTAATAACAAAAATTATTTTTCGATAATTTTTTTAAAATAAAAATGGGTTCAATGTGTCATTTTGATTAGAATGTAGGACATTGTGTTTGAAAATTGAATTAAAATTTGTTTTTTGTTTTGAAATGATTCTATGGGGTTAAATTGATCATGTTTCTGAACTGCGTGTGAGAGTTCGTTTTGGAAAATGGTTTTTAGTATATGAAAAGCTTCCATGGAATGAGGTGATATATAAAATTTTACTGGAAATTGTAGTTTTTGAATGTTCATTTTTGTGAAATTTGGTATATGAGATAGTATTTTCAGTTAATGATTATCTTATAGATGATTTTGGTTTGATTTGGATGTTTGTTATGTGGTTCCTTTATCAGAGTATGTTTCCCAAAATGGTCCCCCAATGATTCTAACAACTCTCTTTCTACTTTTGAAACTTCCAAGACTCATGGTGGATTGATAAATTCCGGTTATTTTCATTTTCATCATGTTTAAATAATGATGGTGGTTTGTTAATTTATGTGGAGCATCTTGAGGAAGGAAATTGGGATTTCATGGAGTTGGAAACTCCTGAATTTGTGAGAGTGGGTACCGTATTGGATTTTTGATTAACCGTAATTTTATTAGTTTTAAACCAATTAATGAACAATAATTGGAATATGGGATAACATTGAATTTATTTATGAATATTTTAATCTAATGGGTTATATCATAGGAGGTGTTGGAGATGAAAGTGGAAGAGATTGTGAACATTCAACAATGTTATCAACTGGAAAAGGAATTTATTAACAACATCGTTGGGATTGTTTCACATTCATTTGAGGTTGAATCACATGATCAGTTGAAATATACTTTATTCATATGGGGTCTCTATACATTTATTATTCATTAAGATCCCTAATACAGTGAATTTCATTTAAGATGATGCTGAATAATTATTTCATAGCCAAATTTGTTATTGAGGAGTACTCATCATAATCCTCCAATGTCTTATTGAATATGTGGACCCATATGCCATTTGGAGAAGTTATTTATGAAGTGTTTCTAGAAGAGGTGGTTTAAATCATTTGATTTTAGATCTATGTGATGAGGAAGTAGATTCTTTCACAATGAGTGCACTAGTCATATGCCCCTGATTTAAGCTTGCAAGAAGTTGCGAATCAAAGGCGTAGAGGTGTGGTTGGAAATGAATTTGGCATCATCATTGGAGTGGATTTATTTCATGATTCCATTTTTTAGTTCTCCATGCTATTGTAAATTCATCAGTGATATAAAAACATTGGGGGTCTTGAAAATCTTGTGTGACTTGTTTTTCTAGGTAGGTGATGTATTTTTTTTTCTCATTTTGGAGACCTTTGTGTTTTGTGGAAACGATGGATTTTTTTAATTTTCTATATTTTGTTTCTGTTTCTATTAAAATGTTTTCCTTCATGCTAGTGGATGTTTTTTGGTTAAGGTTTTTCATTGGTTCATGTTGTTGTGTTAGTTAGAACTCAAATGCTAGGGAGACCCAATAGGTACATTGTTGAAATTTATTAATGTATTGGTCAGTGCTATATAATATATTATGGTGGGGAGAATCATATTTTCACCTATTATCCAACTATATTTTATTTAATCTGTATTTTTTGAGTTACTTATGGAGTGAATATTCATGACAACATAGTTTTTTCGTTTCACTTCATTCCATTTCAAACTAATACATTGATTCTTGTTCAGTATAATGACATTCTGGGGGAATAATCTTTTTGTGGAGGGGAGAATTGTTAAACTCTTTCATTAAATGTTATATTATTATTATTTTATATATTATTTAATGTTTGTAAGAGGGTTTTCTCAAGTTCGAGGTTTGAATTATTGAGTCCTTTAATTTTTGGGTAGAATTTTGGCCATTTCACAATTTATGTGCATAATTATAGGGATAATAGTTTGACCAATGTATAATGATCACATTTATAGTTGATTTTTTCTTAAAAATATTATCATTCATGCCTTTTTCATGGTTTGGGAAAATCATGGTATTCCAATGAGAAACCATGTGGGTTCAGAATTGGATCTCGGGTATGGCAGCCATTTTTTTGAAAGGTTATTATACATAGTGGGGTATGTTTACTTGAAGGCTCTATAATTTGATAGATCCAAAACACATGGTAGGTGCATAATTTCCAATATCAGGTGGCCAATGTATTCTTTAACATCCCAACTCGACTCACCACTAAGACAGTGGCTGAACCTGTCGCCAGATTACCTCAAGCACACCTCCTCATATGTCATAGCCTACCGACTAGTAATGAGGATGTATGGATAGTTTGTGCGGAGACTATACCCACTTATCAGAGTTTCATAATGTTATTATAGAGTAATTTAAAATCAACGTAAATATTAGTAATTCATAACTGAAAAAGCAGTGGAAGATAGATTTCATTTAACTAACTATATATATATATATAACTATACAATAGTGGTAAATGCATGTTTATACATCAAATTATTGCATGACTTGGTGTCGGTATACATTTGAAATATTAAACACTATAACATGCTTTTTGACATAGTACAAAAATAAGTAAATGAAATCAAAGCCCCAAGGGTGATCTCATTAGAATCCCGAGCTCCAACTCAGCCCTTTTCTATTACTATAGGTACATGCCATACAACTATAAATCATGGACCACGGTCCTACAAACAAGAAATGTATAATCGATTACCCATGTGCAATGGAAGATTGAGTAGGTTTTGAAATATAAATAGCATTAGCTAGGAACCACTGTTGTCTAGCACAATCTCGATTGTGTAAAATATTATAAATAGTGTTCAGGGATTCATAAGTAATGTATGTTATACAATGTAACCACATAATAAATTATATGCTTCATCCCTAACCTTGTGTTAGAACATTTAACAATTTCATTAATAATATAATTACCATTTATTTTAATAGATCATGTGAGGCATATCCAGCACTAACATTACCTCATATTAGTATAAATAGTGGATGATCCAAGATATAACATGGAAACCTAAAATTTATATCTTGTGTGGGAGTTCAAGGGTTATAACCAATGTGAATTAGATCTCATAGAAGACTAACATTGTAGTATCTAAGTCTAGATAAGAGTTAATTCTATAATCCAATGAGGGTAATTCAAGGCCTTATACAATAAGGTGCCAACCAAGTCCCAAGTGATCATCCAAGGTTAAACGGGGCTATGAAATGATAGGGCCCAATGGGATGTGACCAATGAACCTACATATCAATGCTGGAACCCTGAAGTGTATCCATGGAATCCTTTAATAATTTAATAATAGACAAGGAACAATGTCTAGGTATATATCAACCTATGAAAACTGTATCCTTTAAAAGTAATGGTGTTCCCATATCCCAAGGTATTATCCTCTCAAAATCCAAGGTGATCCTAGGTCAACCCATTACTTTTGATATGGAAATCATGTAGTAATTCATTTGGTCCATGTCATGACTTCTATTTGTGTGGATATGTAATTTAGAAATGAACCCATTTTTTATCAGTTCAATCCTTATCTTCCATTAGTGAGGATAGGACATGTAGAATTACAATCATTTTATCAATTAATTGTCAATAAATAAATTTAACTAGTCCAAGCCTATCCTTTGATTACTGTGATAAGTCCATTTAGTAGGAAACTATTTCGTAAAATCCAAAAAATAAATTTCAAAAGTACACGCCCACACCACAAACTATTCTTAATATGGAATGGGATGCCCCAAACATGGAACAAATTATTCTCTCATGAACTTAGGTCCATCCACTAAATTCTAACATGGGAATCCATGTATCTCCCATGGGTGAGTATGAGATCCCATTAAGTCCATCCATTGATTTACAATATGGGAACCCATATGTCACCCAAGGTTTTATAAGCATTCAAGTCATTTGGAAAAAATTGTTATTTTTGTTTTATGTATTAATAATTATGAATTAACAATTCATTCTACTCAGCTCATTACATTTACCAAAACATGTCAACTACATTTATAAAGCTACATGTATCTCTGAAAATGGACAATTACCATACTGGGTAATTCCAATGAAAAAACCAGACCAATCGCTTATACAGTTCATTCATCATTTAATCATTAAACAAAAGATACCTCAGTGTTTCTAATGTCATTTGGGATATGTCTTAAACATGTTGTATTTCAACATAAGAACACACCATAGAAATTATAGACATGAAAAGTAAATCAAGAAAGGTCTAACCACAACATTTTTTTGTTTCAAGGCAGTTCACCTCTATTGGAGAGTTTTTATTAGAAAATATTGATGTTACTTTTCACAGACATCATCTATCAGATTTAACATTTTAGATACTAAGCATGATCAAACACATTTTAGACTATTTCAATATAAATACTTAATATCATGGATTTCATTTCTAATAACAATCTATTAAGAAATTTATTAAAGCATCTATAAAATTGAGGACTTGTAAAGGAACACTACCTCATGGTGTTACCAAGACATCCCATTCGGCTCATGGAGCTTTCTAATTAAAGTGGATTCCCCCAATACTGTGTATATTAACTTCCACACATGATCAAGGACACCTTGCCTCTATTCACACAATGGCATGGCCATGGGAATGTCCAAGAGGATCTATACACATATGATTATATGCATATACCAATCACCACTCCCCAATGCTTTCATTTATATATATATAAATGGGAACACCTATCCCCATACTTGTGTAATCACTACCATGGATATATAAACACATAACGTGGGAACCCACATACACATATTTACTTATCAACGCATAAGTAGGTGATTTTCAATTGACATGGCAACTCGAAACCAAGAAGAAGATACCAACATACAACAAATTTAACATGAAAAACATTAAGATAATTAAAGTACTCAATTTAAATGGTTCGAGACAAATAAACAATATAAAACCTTCACCTTGTGTCTCGACGATGAAAAAAATTGAAGTGAAACCACCCAAATCTGCTCAAGAACACACACTCAAGGGTCCCACAAGACCTTCTGCATGACCTCATAACCATAGAAAAATGGAAAACCATTAACACCAAAAAATTGGAATCAGACGCACCTCCCCGAGAATTGATTATGTCAAAGAAAATCCTGTATAGGTAAGGATAAGGGATAAAAGGCTTCATCCTGATGGATCGAAGGTGATTCTAGATGAGAAAGAGGGAAAATCGATGTGAGGATAGGAGGCCAAGGAAGGTGGTCCATGGGTCGAATGGGGAACCCCCATATAGGGTGAATCCAATGATGGGGTAGAGGGTTGGGTGTTTAAATGATTTAATTTTATATTAATTTAATATAATATTTTAAAACAAGGATCTGTGCACAACATAACCCACTTTTTTTCCAAACCTTGCACAAACTGTGTGGTGATTACTATCGCAAAGACACACATCATATGGGATAAGGGAATGATTTTCTAACCTATGTGCCTAGCCAACATGCAAAGCTACTGCCCATATTTAAATAAGGTCACACAGTTACCAGAAATGGTTGACATGGTATAAAAAATAGTCCCCCCTATACTCTATTTTAAAACCTAAGGTTGTTAAATTCCGACAAGCCCAAAAACTTTTTATCCACTCAGGAAACTTCTCGGGCCTTGTCCGATGACTAAAAAATAATATAGGAGTAATCCAACTCTCCGAATCATGTTCCATGTCAAAATATTTAATAATAACCAGTTTAGTACATAAAAAAGTTCAAAAACAAAATTATTTTAGTCCATTTCAAAAACATGAGATTCTACAATCTTCCCACCCAAAAACATCTTGTCTCTGATAATACTTCATAAACAACATAAACATCACCATACCTAAAAAGTATTTTGGAATTTTCATTCAGATAGATTAATTGCAATCCCAATGCATGATTCACATTATTAATTTACAATTCATTCCACACTGGAGACTTTATGGAACATGTCAACTTTCAATGATCATCTTATACCCAGAAATATATGTTATAAGAGATAGTTCAGATATATACATGATCACATCAAATTCTTAATAAACAACGGACCGATGGACCTTCTTATAAGTACCTGTAATTATTACATTACATAATCTTGATTTTAGTCAAGAAAACACTTCCTTTTACATTGAATATCTTTTAATGTTTACATACATAATTAATTGGGGCATAATAAATTCATAACCATAACTATTGTTACACAGTGGATACCATAAAAACAAGCTCATAGTTTTTCAAAATATAAAACATTTAGGCGTGAACAACCTCATTTGGTCTTATAAATTAATACCATGTGTTCCAAAGAATTCTGGAACCAGGAATGAGAATGAATACATATATTATAACATGTTTAAACCATAAAAACGATTTCATGACCACCCTTAAAATAATTAATGTAAATTGAAATCACATTTTCAACGATGTGGATAATTTTACACAACACAGACCATGTTTTTATTCATTGAGTAAGTGAGAGAGGAGATAAATAATGATAATGAATTTTCCATGAATATAAAAATATCCAATATATACATTATATATTTATATTTCATCCCTCTTAGGTAATAGTTGATGTTGAAATAAAAATAAGACAAAGGAATAAAAAATAAATGAATAGTTGAGAAACGCCATACTAAAATTTGGCAGCATAACGACTATGGAATAGGGTTTATGAAAAAATAAAAAAGAGAGGGGACAAGGGTCACCCATCTAGAAATTAACCATAAAACAGAATAAATCATGAATAAGATGAAAATAAGAAAATGTAATTGAAACATGAAATTTCAATGATAGAAAAGAGAACTTGAATGAAAAAAGAATAAAATTGATAATTTTCATACCTTGTAGAGTGACTCCTAGAACATGATGGATGGGACCTTGGGATATTGAGGAATAATTTGGAGGACTAATAGGGAGTTTAGGGGGCCCAATATTTCGTGAGGATGAATTTTTAATGAATTTATTGAATGAATGGTTTGGTATTTATTGCAAAAGTGAGGGATTATTTTACTAATTTTCAAGGGACATCACATTTGGGATATTTGAAAAACCATGTGCTTTAACATGGTATTTACCATTGTATTAGGCACATAGGTCACCAAAAATCTTATTTAACTATACACATGTCAACCAGATTTATTACTTTGTTATTACATAATTAATTATTTCATTAACACACCAAATCTCAAAACTATATTATTTACTATTAATCAAAAAATCAACTGTTTCAGAAAAAATCCCCAAAAATCACCTAAACAATTTATCTACATGTATAATTAATAAATGAAATGTATTTTTTTAAAATAATTTTCTAAATTTCATTAATTTAATTTTTTAATAAAATCATACTTAATTAAAAAATTAACAATTTGAAATCTATAACTACATTTAAAGCGCTTTTAAAAATTAACCAAAAAGTAATTATCTCCTTATGAAAATAAAAGAATAACACAATTTACTATTTAATAGGGTCATATTAATATTCATATAACTATTCTTAAGGATATACTACAATTCACCAAAAAAAAAATTTGGTTTCATTAGGCTCCAAATGAAGTACTGAATGGAATTGTAGATTATCCTTTTTTTAAAATTCAATAATTAAATGTAGTAAATTTATGTATAAAGGATTATTATAATTATCTACATAAAATATTGTTTCAAGAATTAAATTTATTTTTAGAAAACTTTGGGTTGTTACATTATCCCCATCTTCTAGATATTCAGTCCTAGAAATTTTATTTACTTATTATAAAAAGGAGGGTATTTTTCTGTTGTATAAATTTTATACACACCTGTTACTTCTTTAACCATGTTATTTTCATGAAACAATTTCCCAAAGTTGATTACATTATTCAACAATACCATTTCCCATCGATCATGAATCTGATTAGGTTTTTCATGATAAGAAATTTTATCTTCCAGCTGAACTACTTCTAGGATCAAGACATGTGATGATTCTAAAACATAGATTCTCAACACCAAATCATGAAAATAATTATATAACTCAGAAAAACATAGAGGATGAGAAACTCGGAATTCCACTGGCCCAAATTTTTCTAATATTTCAAAAGTACTGATGAATTGTTGACATAACTATCATTTCCTACCAAATCCCAACACAATTTTCCAAGGAAAGATTTTAAGAAAGACATGTTCACCATCCTCATAATAGAATTATTTCCTTAGGTTATCTAAAAAACATTTCTCCCTGCTCTGAGCTATCCTCATGTGTTTTTTGATAATCACCCCTTTATCAACAACTTATACAACTAATTATTGATCAATCACTATTCTTTTACTTCCTTCATCCCAAAACGTTGGAGTCTGACACTGATACCCATTCAAATCTCTAAAAGGATTCATCTGAATAATGGAACGAAAAAATTTATTATAAGAAAACTCATCTAAATAATGTTGATGATCCCAACATCCCTGGTAGTCCATTGACCATGCTTGAAGCAAATCATCCATTTTTTATCATTCGTTCTGATAACCCATCAGATTGAGGATGAAAAGCTATAATGAAATATAATTTTGTGTCCAATGACTTATGATGTACCTTCCAAATGTTAGAAGTGATCCTAGGATCCCGATGAGATAGAATGTAAATCATAAATCAATGAAACCTAACATTCTATTTGAGGTATATTAGAGAAAGGTGATCTGAAGACCTTGTATATCAAATCGAAGGAACAAATTATGATTTTTATAGATGATCAATTGTAACACCCCAGGTAAATAAAGAATATGAAATTTTTATATTTATCATTATTTGTGAATAAAATGTCAATATTAATTTAAAGGGAACGCTATGCTCGATGGCTTAACCAATACAGAACAACGAGTTCCTTTGAAATCTTACGTTGCACTCTAATAATAAAATAATATTATTTTAAATGGTAGTTAATGCCTAACCGTTGTAATGGTGAGAATGAACCGAACTAACTAAAAAATTATTATATATGTTTGTAAAATATTTTTTACTCTTTACAATAAATTTTAGAGGATTAAAAATGCTAATGAATCCTTTTTTAAGCGTAAACATTCTAATATTCTCTACAAGGTCGATTAAACGCCTTTTGATGGCGAACCTCTTTTAAATAAAATTTTTTACAATTTTATGTGTTATGTTTGACAAAATAATATTCTTCCTTAGAATCGGGACACCAAAATTTACTTTGTGTAAATTTTTGGTATCTTTCCGATAATGTTCTTTTTTAATGAATAGTAAAAGGTGTTTTATTTTAATTAAAAACCTCTTTTAAATCTAATTTATTTATATGATTATATTATATTTTAAACTGTTTTTAATGTAAAATTAGAATATATTTTTACCATTTAATTCAATAGTGGTCGTTGGAATTAATTTCATCTTGAAATTGGACTTAAACTAGTGTCAATATTTTGATACTTATTATTTCATAAAAACACGATATTTTCTCGGACAACGGGAATTAATTATTAAAATAATTAATTTAACTTAAATGTTTTGAATTTTGTAAAATAGACATCATTTTTGAATTCAGAATATCAAATATAGCCTAGGGTGAATTTTTGGTAATTTTCTGAAAAACATCAATTTTTGATGAATAGTGAAACCACTAAGTGGTAGTTAAAGAAGCTGATTTTTCATTTAAATGAAACTTTACCAAATCCGTGATTTGAATTTCAATAATCATACTTACATGGTTGTCATTAAGAAGTAAAATTTGGTTCAGTGGGATTAAAATAATATTTTGGTGAATAGTATCTTTTAAGTTTAATAAACGCGATTGGAGGAAATTAGTGTAATTTAAGGTAAAAATAATGTTTTAATAATATGAAATGACCTAGACACATGTCCTACCTTCATTGGATGTGTCATGGCCGTCCAAGACAATCCATGGGTCAACTTGGGGACTCCATGGAGCCATTTTGGTTGGAAAATGACATTAATATCTTTTAATTTAACGTTAAAATTAAAATGTCACAAACATGTGTTATTTTACTAATGGAATTTTTATCTAGGGTTATAGAAGTCATATTTTTGCCTATAAATATTAATTAGAAATCTATATATATTTCCTACATCATGATATTTTTTTATAATTTTTAGACACTAAATAAATTAAATTATTTATGACACCATGATGATGCAGCGATTACCTCATTATTTAATGATTTAAATAAAATGAAAAGGTAATGTAAATTATAAGACCTACACTTGTAAAAAATCTATTTGATAGGAGGATTTAGAAACATTATCACCTTATTGTCTAAATAAATCAATGTGGGACCTTTAAAATTCAAAAATCATTTTAAAATAATGTATCATTTTGTAACATTCCAAGAGTGCCCCTCCTCTCCTCTTATAAAAGGCCCCCACCTCTACCACCTTACACACAGCTCTCAAGCCTTTGGCTTGACCAACCCCTGCCCATTTCATCTCTAAAAATCCCTCTCTTCATCATTGAAGCCTAACTTTTTGCAGAATCCATTCCAAGGAAGCTTTTGAGCTCAAATCAAAGGAAGTTACCCGATTTAAAGGTAATGTATTCCCTTGTGTTCTTTTGTTTTATTTTGCTTATCCAACCCCTGAAATATTTTTATTCTTTTCTTTTGTGGAAAAACCAGTATCCTCAGTATACTAGGATGTTTTTATGTGAAGGATTCGAGCTACACTTACACACAACTTCGTCTAATGGTTAAAGAACATACTGTTTCTGTGGATGGCGAATTACTGCCTCACGAAACGATGATTGTTCAATATTATTTTAACACCTTCAAAGGTGGCCATTAAGAAGTCACTATATTTATATATGATATATGATATGTTTATTTTTTCCTTAAGCTTCTGTATTTCTCATTTATGGAATAACATTATGGTTTCCATTATGGGTAAACACGATATCTTCATTTTAGGAAGTGCGGACTACCGCCCCCTCAAAGTGATTTGATTCGTTAATGCCATATGTGGGACGTATAAAGGATGAAATTAATGTTATTACATATGTTATACTACTGGAATTATAATATAGCTTTATATATTTATTATTTCATTCCATTTAATACAAAAAAATGAAATGAAATTAGCGTTCATGCGTACGTACGACTTACCGTCTCAATGAATGGTACATTTCATTTTTCTTATCTCCAAATGTTATGTACTATTATAAGCACATATATATAATGGATATATATGTAATATATTACATCTAAATTATGGGTATCATTCTGGAATTAAAATATATATATCTCTCATTTTCTTTTAATTCCATTAACATGGAAAAAAAATGAAAGCAGCGTTCATGCGTACGTACGACCTACCGTCTCCATGAACGGTGCTTTTAACTTTTTTATCTCCAAATGCTATGGAATAGTATTAAATGAATATATACTGGATATATATGATATTTAAAACATAAATACTATTATGTAGTTGATGTACCTATAACTACATGGAAAATTCTTTTCCAACAAGTTCAATTTTTACTCATGTACTGAACATCGACAAAAACGTCTGATATGAACTCACTTTATTAACCAATTATTATAACATTATAATATGTGATATGAACTGAATAATAATATTTAATGGAGGTCCTTATGAAATTATAAATTGACCAAATTTTATTATTCAGGACAATAAAGAACTATCAGGTCATGTCAGACACGAGGTAAGGGATCCAACTCCTCTCATTCTTTTTAAGTACACTCTTTTATGTAATTTCTTTTAAAGCTCATCTTTCTTGTTATTGGGATGATATTTTATATTAATCTCACTGTAATTTTTTTGTTCATATGATGAGATACTCTATTCTCTCTCATCAATTCATTTTATAAGTTTTGAGTGGCGCCATTAGGCTACCGAATTTTCGTAAGAGATCTAACCTCTCTCATTCTTTTTAAGTACTCTCCATTATGTAACTTCTTTTTTTCTCATCTTTGTTATGATGGGGGTTGTTCTTTTATATTCCTATTTCTATACATTTTATTTTAATATGATTAGAGACCCTATTTGATCTCATCAATCCATTTTTTGAAGTTTTATGTGGTGCCATTAGGCTGCCGAGTTTTCGTAAGGGATATTTCGTCTCACATTAATTCCCGTGAGATTTATGCTACATTTGCCAAAATTTACACAGAGTGGTGTATGTACTACCCTTTATTTTACTCATTGTGAAATATACTTTCATTTTTGAGTATTTACATCAATATTGTATTGTCCTTCTTTCACGGGATGAATGTTTCGAAAGATACCCATGTTGGTAAGGGAACCTTTCACCCACCTATTTTTAAAAGAATTATTTTGTTATGTCTTTTAATTCACATACCATTATGTTTTGATATGTTCTTATATATCCATATTAATGTAAATTTTATGTCCAAGTGATGACAAACCCTTTTTATCTCTCATCAACTCATTTTATGAGTTTTGATGTGACGTTGTTAGGCTGTCGAATTTCTATAAAGGAACTTCTTAAGCCACTTTCAATTCATTGGGTTAAACCTCTAATTCTTTATTCTATTATTCCAAGATTATGTGTGTAATATATATGTTGTAGTTTCCAAAAACCATTGTGTGGATATACTATTTCTACACGTAATCATCTCATTGATAAATTCTTATGTCATTTAGATGGACTTGTATCAGAAATCATAACTCAGTCTCATTTCATTGAGTTAAATATCTATGTCATTGGTTTTGTTTTTCCATGATTATGTGTGAATGACCTATGATTGTTTTACCCTTAATATCCACTTATATTTTTTGTATTTGTATTTTTCACAAATAATCATGTAATTTTTTTATCCTTAATCTAAGGATACCGACTTTGTAAGGGACTTCGTCTCAATCTCCTTTCATTGAGGCATATTTGGTTTTACACACAACTTTCTTTTATACAGTGTATAAACCCCTTTGACTTTTAATTTTATTCAAAAAGAATCTTTTTATATGAATATTTTTACTAAACGACAAAAAAGAATGTATCTTTTAACGTACGCGGTGACAATGACCTTTTCCGCCGCCACAATTATTATTTGGTCTTTGTCTTCCTCAACAAGCCGTAATGTTTTTTAAAATAAAATAAATACAATATACTATTTTATGTATGTTGGTACTGAAAATGGTTTTTATAAAGGATTTGTTATGTCGATATATTTAAGTGATATATTGTGATTGAAATGTGGAAATGTTTTCTTTCCATTATATTTCTTTAATGTCTTATGATTTTATAATAGTACTTGGACATTATGACGGGTGGTGCCGTGAATACCAGGACGGGTGGTTACGTTATAACCTCCAATGCATTGGGAATTGAAGTTGGCCGTATGGATATTCCATTAAGTATGTATGGATGTCGGCCGTATGGCTATTCCATTATGTATGTGTGGAAGTCGACCGTATGGTTATTCCATTTAAGTATGTTTATGTCCCAAGTAACCTTTTTATGTTATGTGTTCATTATATGGGTTTTATGGTAATCTTTTGGTTACAAAAGGGTAAGTAATGATCTTTTATCCATTGAAGATTTTTTTTACTACTTCTAAAAGGTGAAAGGTATTAATTTGATAAAGTATACATGGTTTACTTGTTGTTTTGAAAAAATAACAGTTTTCATTCTTTGTGCATCCCTTACTGAGATTTTTAGGCTCATCCCACGTTTTTGAAATGTTTTTCACAGGGCTTAACGCGGAATAGGGTCAAGGATGGGATCGAGGGAACGCCATGCTACCTAAAACATGGAACATGACCTGTTTCTTTATAAGAGTTTTTATTTTATGGAAACTTAGTAGAAGTTTCTACTTTTTAATCTTTTGAGATGTAATAGTCATCTCCTAATTCTCTAAAACTCTAAACCTGAAAATATACTCAATGTGAATTATTCATTTAATTCAATATTAAGTAAGGTTTAAGGCTGGGGCCTTATAGTTGGTATCAAAGGTCAGTTTAGATAACTTTAGAGGTTAGGGTATTATTTATGCATAAGTGACATTACCATAATGGTTAGAATTTCAGAAAGAGTCCTAGTTTTAGATAGAGTGAATGAGTAAGTATATCTTAGTGTTTATCTTCTCATTAGTACATGATGGTTTTGTTCATATACTCACATTGACATTTTTGTTTTTAGTGAATGGATGGATCTAGCAGGCACCAAATTGACAATAGGTTTGAAGGAAACTGTGGTGGGTCTCTGATTAAGAGACTAGATGAAATTGGGGATTTAATGAGGAAACTCATGGTTGTTCTAATCCAAATATCAAGGAGTCATAATCAACCACTTGTACCTTGGTATGTTCTGTAATGCATCATGTACGAGATTACCAATTGATGTGGAAGTTCAGGTAATAATTATAATGGTAATCATTAGGGTTTACATGATCCTTACTTTTGAGGTAATTATGGGTTGTTATATGTAATGATGGAAAATGAAATGTATGAGATAAAATTGAAATTAAAATATGTTATGATTATTTTTGAATATTTTATCGCGTTTGGGGGAATGATTTATGAATTTTATAGTTTCGGAAAAAGGACAACACACAGACCGTGTGACAACCCATCGCGTCAGACAAAGCTGTGGGAATCGAACCCACAACTAAAGTGCGACTGGTATTTATCGCCTACCATTGGACTACGTGAAGTCCCTAGTTATTTTGACTAATTCTTTTTAGTTAAATGATTTTAGGAATCAAGAGTATGTTTATTTTGGGTTATATATGGAAATTATTAACCTATCATGGAGGATATGTGATTAGGTTAATTACTTTTCAATATGAGAATTTAAGAGCAACTGAGGTTATTTGGAGATAAAAGTTAATTTGTACCTTGGAGGACTATGTTATTAAATCCTTCAAATATTTGGGTTGAAATCATAGTTTGGTTTACTTTGAAGAATTTTATGGAAAATTTTTAATCGAATGGTCTTCGTTGAACTTTGGTTTTTTTGCACAAATTTTGGAGATTAAGAAAGGATTTTCTTTTTATAGAGGATTATACTTTTGTGGGTTATCTAATCTTATACTAACAAATTTGGTTTTGGATTTTGTCTAAAGACATGGGAAATATATAGTTCTCTTGTGTGGATTATGTGATTATCAGGAAGTTGATTATAGTACTCTTAATGCGAACAAGTCTTCCTAAAAACTCGTCTTTTGGAGAAAATATGAGTTTGAATAAGTAATCTAGTAAAAGTTGAAAGTCTACGAGACATGTAAGTATATTTCATTATGATTTAGTTAATCTCAAAAAAAATTCCTCAATGAAGAGTAACATAAAATAAAAATTTTGTCTGTTAACTTTTCTTACTGGGGAATAGAATACCGTTTAACCCATCACAAGTTTGTGATTTTCTTGTGGTTAACTTTCTCCTAGACATGTTTACTATCACTCTCCATTAGAACATGAACCTTTGTTTTCTCCTCCATATCCATATTTTCATACTTGGAATCCTAGTATGGGTTAACTTAGGTGACATTTGAACTTCTCTCCCATTCTTTTAAAGTGATTTTTTTACTGACTCTTGTTCCGATGTGGGACATTCAAGGATGTTTCCGAGCCCAGTTTTGAAATTGCGAGGACGCAATTCCCTAAAGAGGGGAAGAATGTAACACCCTAGGTAAATAAAGAATATGACATTTTTATATTTATCCCTATTTGTGAATAAAATTTCAATATTAATTTAAAGGGAACGCTATGCTCGATGGCTTACCCAATACACAACAACGATTTCCTTTGAAATCGTACGTTGCACTCTAATAATAAAATAATATTATTTTAAACGGTAGTTAACGCCTAACCGTTGTAATGGCGGGAATGAACGGAAATAACTACAAAATGATTATATATGTTTGTCAAATATTTTTTAGTCTTTACAATAAATGTTAGAGGATTAAAAATGAGAATGAATCCTTTTTTAATCGTAAACATTCTAATATTCTTTAAAAGGTCGATTAACCGCCTTTTGATGGAGAACCTCTTTTAAATCCACTTTTTTACAATTTTATGAGTTATGTTTGACAAAATAATATTCTTATATAGAATTGGGACATCAAAATTTACATTGTGTACATTTTTGGTATCTTTCTGATAATGTTCATTTTTAATGAATAGTGAAAAATGTTGTATTTTAATTCAAAACCACTTTATAATATAATTTATTTATATGATTAGATGATATTTTGAATTTTTTAAAAGTAAAATTAGAATATTTTTTTACCATTTAATCCAATAGTGGTCGTTGGAATTAATTTCATCTTGAAATTGGACTTAAACCAGTGCCAATCTTTTGATACTTATTGTTTCATAAAAACATGATATTTTCTATAACAGTGGGAATTAATTATTAAATTAATTAATGTAACTTATATGTATTGAATTTTGTATAATAGACATCATTTTTGAATTCTTAATATTAAAATATAGCCTAGGGTGAATTTTTTGTAATTTTCTGAAAAACATCAATTTTGAGGAATAGTGAAACCACTAAGTGGTAGTTAAAGAAACTGATTTTTCATTTAAATGAAACATTACCAATTCTGTGATTTGAATTTCTAAAATCTGACATACATGGTTTTCATTAATAAGTAAAATGTGGTTCAATGGTATTAAAATAATTTTTTGGTGAATAGTAACTTTTAAGTTTATTAATTGCCATTAGAGGTAATTAGTGTAATTTAAGGTAAAAATAATGTTTTAATGATATGAAATGACCTAGACACATGTCCTACCCTCATTGGATGTTCCATGTCCGACCAAGAAAATCCATGGGTCAACTTGGGGACCCCATGTAGCCACTTTGGTTGGAAAATAACATTGATACCTTTTTATTTAATGTTAAAATTAAAATGTCACAAACATGTGTTAATTTTCTAAAAAAATATTATATGGGGTTATACAAGTAATAAGTTTTACTATAAATATTCATTAGAAATCTATAAAGATTTCCTACATCATGATATTTTTTTTATAATTTTTAGACACTAAATAAATAAATTTATTTATGACACCATGATGATGCAGCGATTACCTAATTATTTAATGATCTAAAGAAAATGAAAAGATAATGTAAAATCTAAGACCTACACTTTTCACAAATCTATTGGATGCATTGATTTAGAAACCTTATCACCTTATCCTCGAAATAAATCAATGTGGGACCTTTAAAATCCGAAAATCATTTGAAAATAATGTAACAGTTTGTAACCTTCCCAGAGTGCCCCTCCTCTCCACTTATAAAAGGCCCCCCACCTCTACCACCTTACACACACCTCTCAAGTCTTTGGCACGGCCAACCCCTACCCATTTCATCTCTCCAAATCCCTCTCTTCATAATTGAAGCCTCACTTTGGGCAGAATCCATTCCAAGGAAGCTTTTGAGCTCAAATCAAAAGAAGTTACCCGATTTAATGGTAATGTATTCCCTTGTGTTCTTTTGTTTTATTTTGCTTATCTAACCCCCTAAAATATTTTTATTCTTTTCTTTTGTAACAAAACCAGTATCATCAATATACTAGGATGTTGTTATGTGAAGTATTAGAGCTACACTTACACACACCTTCGTCTAATAGTTAATGAACATACTGTTTCTTTGGATGGCGAATTACTGCCTCACAAAACGACGATTGTTCAATATTCTTTTAACACCTTCAAAGGTGGCCATTAAGATGTCACTATATTTATATATGATATATAATATGTTTATTTTTTCCTTAATCTTCTGTATTTTTCATTTATGGCATACCTTTATGGTTTCCATTATGGGTAAAGGTGATATCTTCATTTTTGGAAGTGCAGACTACCGCCCCCTCAAAGTGATTTAATTCGTTAATGCCATATGTGGGACGTATAAAGGATGGAATTAATGGTATTACATATTTTATACTACTTTAATTATAATATACCTTTTATATCTTTATTATTTCATTCCATTTAATAAAAAAAACAAAGAAATGAAAGTAGCGTTCATGGGTGCGTACGGCTAACCGTCTCCAGGAACGGTACATTTCATTTCTTATCTCCAAATGTTATGTACTATTATAATAACATATATATAATGGATATATTTGTAATATATTACATCTAAATGATATGTATCATTCTGGAATTAGAATATATATATATCTCGCATTTTTTTAATTCAATTAATATGGCAAAAAAATGAAAGTAACGTTCATGCGTACGTACGACCTACCGTCTCCATGAACGGTGCTTTTAATTTTTTATCTCCAAATTCTATGGAATAGTATAAAATGAATATATACTGGATATATATGATATTTAAAACATAAATACTATTCTGTAGATGATGTACCTATAACTACATGGAAATTTCTTTTCCAACAAGTTAATTTTTTACTCATGTACTGAACATCGACAAAAACATCTCATTTGAACTCACTTTATTGACCAATTATTAAAACATTATAATATGTTTTATGAACAGAAAAATAATATTTAAATGAGGTCCTTAAGCAATTATAAATTGACCAAATTATATTATTCCAGAGATTAAATAATGATCAAGTCATGTCGGACACGAGGTAAGGGATCCTACTCCTCTCTTTCTTTTTAAGTACACTCTTTTTTGTCATTCCTTTTAAAGCTCAACATTATTGTTATTGGGATGTTATTTTAAATTAATCATGCTGTAATTTTTAAGTTCATATGATTAGAGACCCTATTTTCTCTCATCAATCAATTTTATAAGTTTTGAGTGGCGCCGTTAGGCTGCCGAATTTTCGTAAGAGATCTAACCTCTCTCTTTATTTTTAAGTACTCTCCATTATGTCACTGCTTTTTAGCTCCTATTTGTTATGATGGGGGATTTTATTTTATATTTTTATTTCTGTAAATTTTATTTTAATATGATTAGAGACCCTATTTGATCTCATCGATCCATTTTTGGATGTTTTAAGTGGCGTCGTTAGGCTGTCGAGTTTTCGTAAGGGATTTTTCATCTCACTTTTATTCTCGTGTGATTTATGCTACATTTTCCACCATTTCCATTGATTGGTGTATGTACTACCAATTATTTTACTCATTGTGTAATATAATTTCATTTATCAGTATTTACATCAATGTTGTATTGTCCTTCTTTCACGGGATGTATGTTTCGAACGATACCCATGTCGGTAAGGGAACCTTTCACCCTCCTCTTTTCAAAAGACTTATTTTGTTATGTCTTTTAATTCACATACTATTATGTTGGGATATGTTATTCTATATCCTTATTAATGAAAATTTTATGTCCAAGTGATGAGATACCCTTTTTTTCTCTCATCAACTCATTTTATGAGTTTTGAAGTGACGCCGTTAGGCTGTCAAATTTCTGTAAGGGAACTTCTTAACCCACTGTCAATTCATTGGGTTTAACCTCTAATTCTTGATTTTATTATTCCATGATTATGTGTGGAATATCTATGTTGTAGTTTCCAAAAACCTTTGTGTGGATATACTATTTCTACACATAATCATCTCATTGATAAATTCTTATGTTATTTAGATGGACTTGTATCAGAAATAATAACTCAATCTCATTTCATTGAGTTAAATATCTATGTCATTGGTTTGGTTTTTCCATGATTATGTGTGAATGGCCTCTTATTGTTTTACACTTAATTTCCACTTATATTTTGTGTATTCGTATTTGTCACACATAATAATGTAATTGTTTTATCCTTAATGTAAGGATACCGACTTTGTAAGGGCTTTCGTCTCAATCTCCTTTCATTGAGGCATATTTGGTTTTACACACAACTTTCTTTTATACGGTGTATGATCCCCTTTGACTTTTAATTTTATTCAAAAGGAATCTTTTTATATGAAGAGTTTTACTAAACGACAAAAAGGAATGTTTCTTTTAACGTACGCAGTGAGAATAACCTTTTCCACCGCCACGATTATTATTTGGTCTTTGGATTCCTCAACAAGCCGTAATGTTTTTAAAATGAAATAAATACAATATACACTTTTATGTATGTCGGTATTGAAAATGGTTTTTATAAATGATTTGTTATGTCGATATATTTAAGGGATATATTGTGGTCGAAATGTGGAAATGTATTCTTTCCATTATATTTGTTTAATGTCTCATGATTTTATAATGGTACTTGGAAATTATGATGGGTGGTGCCGTGAATACCAGGATGGGTGGTTACGTTATAACCTCCAATGCATTGGGTATGGAAGTTGGTCGTATGGCTATTCCATTAAGTATGTGTGGAAGTCGGCCGTATGGATATTCTATTAAGTATGTGTGGAAGTCGACCGTATGGTTATTCCATTTATGTATGTTTATGTCCCAAGTTACCTTTTTATGTTATGTGTTCGTTATATGGGTTTTATGGTAATCTTTTTGTTACAAAAGGGTAAGTAATGATCTTTTATTCATTGAGGAGTTTTTTTTACTACTTCTAAAAGGTGAAAGGTATTACTTTGATAAAGTATACATGGTTTACTTGATGTTTTGAAAAAATAACAGTTTTCATTCTTTGTGTCTCCCTTACTGTGCTTTTTATGTTCATCCCAAGTTTTTAAAATGTTTTTCATAGGACTTAAAGCGGAATAGGGTCAAGGATGGGATCACGGGAAAGTCATGCTACCTGAAATAGGGAACTTGAAATGTTTCTTTTAAAAAGTTTTTATTTTATGAAAACTTAGTAGAAGTTTCTACTTTGTAATCTTTTGAGATGTAATAGTCATGTCCTAATTCTCTAAAACTCTAAACCCGAAAAGATCCTCAATGTGAATTATTCATTTAATTCAATATTAAGTAAGGTTTAAGGCTGGGGCCTTATATCAATAATAACCCAAATCACATTGATTTCATGTGATGACTTCTGTAGTCCCTCCACAATGTCCATGTACACATTCTCCCATATACACTCTGGCACTGGAAAAGGCATATGTATCCCCTTTGGTAACTGCCGCTTTGCTTTATCTTGTTGACGTGTCAAACATTTCATGGTATAATTAGAAATTCCTATTTTCATTCCATCCCACAAATAATACACCCAATGGACTCTATACATCTTAGTACATCCATGATGAACTGAAAATGGAGAACTATAAGCTTCACACAACAATTATTTCTTCAACTGTGAATCACAAGGCACACACAACCTTTTACCAAATCATTACACACAATCTTTATCAATTTTAAATTCTATCAACATAAAAACATTATCCAATTAGAACGTTTTTTAGCTCATGGTATTCCTTCCACACTTTCTTAATTTTGTCTAATAACGATGACTACACTAAAACCAGAGAAAAAACAGACTTATTTCTTTCACCAACTACATCTATGAAATGATTCATCAAATTAGTAATCAGGGGATTGAGTTCTAAACGTAACAGGTTAAATGATGAATGATGTTTTTGAATCAAGGAATCCACCACTTTGATTGATTTTCCATTATGGAAATTGATCATGAAATCATAATATTCTATCATTTATAGACATATTTTATGACTCATTATTAATTTTATCTAATTGAATGTATTCTTCACACTTTTAGGGTCAGTATATATTTGACATTGGGATCCCTATAAATGATACCTCCAAATTTTCAAAGAAAAAATCCATAGATTACAATTCCAAATACTGTGTTGGATAATATATCTCATGTGATTTAAGTTGTCTTGAAACATAGAATGTACCTAATGATTCAACATCAAAATATAACCAAGCCCCGTAGAAGAAGCAACATTGTAGATGACAAACTCTCCATTTTGGGAAGACAAGGCCAAAACTGGAGCATTCACCAATCACTTCATCAATTCCTAAAAAGAAACATCAAATTTTATTTACAAACATAATTAACAACATTTTGTGTTAAATTATTTATCAGGCTAGATAACCATGCAAATTTCATAACAAACCATCGGTAGTAACCCTCTATTCCTTGAAAAAACGAATCTCTGTATCACTTACAGGTCATGGCCATTCATCAACCACAGTTATTTTTGATTGATCAATTGTTATTCCATCCTAAATTATAATGTTTCCTAGAAATGAAATATATTGAAACAAATAATCACACTTTCTGAATATTCCATAAAGTTTCATTTATTTTAAGGTTTTTAGAACAATCCTTTGATGATTTTAATGTCGGACATTATTTTTAGAAAGTACCAGAATGTCATCAATAAACACAAAAACAAATTTATCCACGAACTCATGAAATATTATATTCATAAGATTTAGGAACACATGGTTTTCATTAGTATCCCAAATTCCATAACAACAAATTCACAAAGCCCATATCTAGTACGAAAGGCTATTTTGGGATTTCATCCTCCTTCACCTTCTACTAATGGTATCCAGATCTCATGTCCATCATGGAAAAGTACTGAGCTCCCTGGAGCTGACCAAAAATGTCATCGTTGTGTGGAAAAGAATACTAATTTAGAACATCGATTTTATGAAACTCTCATTAATTAATACAATGATTAATGTGACCAAGTTTATTTGTAACGAAAAAAAGGGATCCCCACGGTGAAGTTCTAGGACGAATGAAGACTTTATCAAGAAAACCATTTATTGGATTATTCAATACAATATGTTCTATTTGAGCCATACGATATGTGGGTTTTGAAATTCGCTTAGAATTAGTAGCTAAGCCAATTATGAATTTGACTTCTTGATCAGGTATGACACAAGGAAACTCATTAAGAAAAACATCACTGTATTCATTTACCACTAGGAAATCATTATTCTAAATAGTTCCCTTGTTTTAAACAATATGAGAAAGTTAACATTCATTTCCATATTTCAATAGTTTCTCATCTTCCTGATATGTTATCAAATATATGGGTTATTTCCTATATACAAACTCAATCACTATCTAAAATACAACTTATTTATCTCTGCAATCAATCTTTTCATGAAAAACATAAATCCATTCCATTGCTATATTAACATAAAGAATGGATAAGGGTAAAACAAAATGGATTATAGGTAAATTATTTCTATAGAACACAGTATAAAGATTCATATAATTCATGTTCTCTATAATATTTACCCTATTCATTTTACAACAAGATCTGGTCTCATTTGTGGAGGTGATATTTCCAATTTACTCAAAACATTCTTAGATATAAAGGATTGTATAGACCTTGTGTCAAACGAAACATTAGAAATATCTGAGTGAATAAGAAAATAACGTAATAAAAATTCATTGGACGGTACGCCATCTATAGATGTAGTCGCAAAGGATATCACTACACCTTTTTACATATAGTCTGGCTTCTTTGCATCATTTGGATCTCTCTTTAGGCAGACATTTTTATAGTGACCCATCTCACCAAATTTAATACAATTTACATTTTTCTTATCATGATTACTCTCTGGATCATTTTCATTAAAATATTAGGCCATATCTCCCAACCTACCACATTTAATACACATCCTAGTTTTTTTACGACATTCCCCCTGGGTGCTTATTTCCACACTTTTCTCAAACTAGAAAATGAGTTTTCTTACAATCAGATTTATATGGATGATTATTACCCATCGCTTTCCATTTGGACCTCCATTTTTTCGTTATTTTTCGAATGCACATGATCATCAACAAACACTATCTCTATCCTCTAAACAAATCAGACATGTTTATCATAACTTCTGAATTCACCGTATGCCAATGCCCTATGATATCATGGCTTCAATACTGAGTAAAGCCGTTGATTTTTCTATGAAGATATAGAATAAGATTCGGAGCGTTCCCCACTATTGAAGGTGATTCAGTTTGAAAACAAATGGTGAAATAAATGTGAGGACAGGAGGTCAAGGAAGGTGGTCTGTGTGAAGAAGGGAGGAACCACCTTATGGGGTGAAACATGAGATGAGGTAGAGGGGTGTGAAGTTTAATTGATTTAATTATAATTTAATTTAATTTAAATTTCTAAAACATAGTGTCACACACAGCTTAACCTATACAGTTTCCTAATCCTTGCACTAACTATGTGGTTCCTACTTTCATCAAGACACACTCCCCATGTCTAGGTGCATTATTTCCTAACCTATGTACCTAGAAAATGTGCAAAGGCAATTCCACTTTTTAAATTTGGCTGCACGGTTACATGACGTGGGTAACATGGTTTAGAAAAATGTGTTCCCTCTATTATCTTTTAAAATTTGATATTTTTCAAGTCAGGTATGCCCAAAATTTCTCGAGCAACTCAAGAAACTTCTCAGGAATTCTCACATGACTAAAAGATGACTAAGGAGTAATCTATCTCTTGGAATCTTGTTCCAAGACACATTTTTAAAAAACGACCGGTTTGGTGATTGAAAATGTTCAAAAAAAAACAATTTCAGTACAGTTCAAAAACAAAGGATTATATAATCAATACACTTTAATAACATATTTTCATGGAGAATCCTTCGATAACAATGAAAACATTACCAGACCTACATGGTTCGTGAATTTTCATTCAGAGAGATGCATTGCGTTCCCAATGCCTGATGCACCATAAGAATCTAAATAAATTCTACACTAAACCCTTTATAGTAGAAGTCAACTCACAAAGAACCACTTAATCACAGAAATAGAAGTTACATGTGACCGTTTAGATATATACACAATCACATGAAATTTTAAATAAACACTAGACTGATGGCACATTATATGAGGACCCAACCTTAGTACATTACATAATCAGGATTTTACTAATGATAAAGAATCCTTTTACATTGAGGATCTTTTCATGTTTAGTGGATAATATAATTGGGACATAATACATTCATTACTATGAACATTTTTACATAGTGGATACCATAAAAATATTTTCCATTTTTTTCAAAATGTAAAACATTAATGTTTAAAACATGCTTTATTTGAAAATTTCTAGAAAATTTAACATGCCATCATTCATTGTCCTAGAAATCATTATTACCTGTAAAAATAATTTAAAAACATGGAATGGTTACAAATGATCAATAAGGTATATAAGGAAAAAAGAACATATTCTTCCATGAATACATGTAACGTATGAAATCATTTTCAAAAAACACATTTCTCACCTTTATATATATACATACATTGTGAAACATTATATTTCAACAATAAATTTGAATATAATAAGAACCATACATGTATCATGGGGAATTACTTACATAATCTTGTAACCTACTCGGTAACCTTATCATTTGTAACCCTCACAGCTACATTGAATTTTTTTAACCTCGTTGATACACAAGGAGTAACCATACGTTAAACCTCTATCTTACACATAACCAATGCATTGGAGAGATATATAGGTCCCACCATTCATCATAAAAAATTCCCAAGAAACATAACATAATCATACATCATGAATAATTTTATAAAAATATTGCTTTTGAATTTTGTGAAATAGATTTGTAAAATAGTTTTTTAAAAGGAAACACCCATATAAATATCATACAATTATAGAGAGACTTAACTGAGTTGATGGAATATGTATATACATTTTAAATAGGCAAAATTAAAGAAAATATAAGAAAAAACCATCACAATATAAATTTTAATACCACATAAATACCAAAGTAGAAGGATTACACAAAGAATTGAAATATGGTTAAAAATAAAATTACCTTGGTTTTATCATAAATTAAACTTATTTAAAACAACGGAATATTAGTTAAAATAGTGTTATTATTATTTTATAGAAACATTTTTAAGTTTATAACATCTTTTATTATCATTTAATAAGATCATTTCACACATTAGTTGTTAATATTTTGTTCCTTCCAATGTTTAGGGAACGTTAATTAAATGATTTCCATGATTAGTTTTGGATGGATGTTCTTGTCAATTGGATGTGAAACACCAGAATTTGAATGGAATATTATTTTAATATTTCAATTACCATAATTTATATCATTTATCTATTTGATCTTTGATATGATGACGATTCATAAGTTAAAATAGTAATGATGTTTCTTTATATCATATTGTTGGTTCTTTGATGTTAACGACCACATTTGGTCATATAAATTAAAACCATGTGTAACAAATAATTATAGAAACACGAGTGAGTCATAATAAAAATATTATTACCTTATAAATCAATAAAAATTGTTTCATGACCTTCCTTAAAATAATTAATATAAATTGAAACCACATCGTCCATGATGTCGGTAATTCAACACATAACAAACAATGTTTTTATAGCTTGAATAAGTGGGAGTGGAGAAAATAATGATTATTATTCTTCCTTGAACACGAGAAAATAAAAAATATTCAGGATTTCTGTATATTTCATGCCACTTGGGTAAGTGGAGTTATGGAAATAATAAGTAATGAAAGGAACTCAAAATAAAAGAATAGTTGAGAACTCCCATACAAAAATTTGGCAGCCTAATGGCTATGCAACATTGCTCTAGAAAACAATAAAAATTTGAGAGTCAAAGTTCACCATTCCAGAAATGAAATATAGAAAAATATATAAAGAATAATAATTAAATATGAACCCTGTATAGAATCATTAATGTTATACCACATAAAAGAGAACATGAATGAAAAAAGAAAGAAATTGTGAATTTTCATACATTGTAGAGTATCTCCTAGAACATGATGGTTGAGACCATTGGGGAATAAGGAATCCTTGGGAGGGAAAATAGGGATGTAATGAGGCCTGACCTTCGTTTAGGAAGAATTGGGAATGAATTTAATAATGGAATCAGTTGATATTTATAGAAAAAGTGAGGGATTATTTTAATAATTTCCATGTAAAACATAATTAGTGGTATTTGAAAAACCATGGGATTGCCCATTGTATTTTCTCATTACATTTACACGTGGGTCACCTGACATGTTATTTAAATCTGAAAAAGTCGACCAGATTAATTAAATCATTTCTACATCATTATTGATGTTATTAACACATAGAAACTCAAAACTATATTTTTTAATATTCCCTGAGAAATAAATTGTATCAAAAAAATCTCCAAAATTAACACAAACCATCGGTAGAAGTGTAGAATTCAAAAATGAAGTCCATTTTTGAAAATAAATTTTTATATATAAATAATTTAATTTTTAAATAAAATAATACTTATATCAAAATTAAAAATTTAAATTCTATAATTACTTTTAAATTACTTTGAAAAATTTACCAAAAAGTAATTATCATAAATCCTTAATAAAAAATAATAATAACACAATTCACTATTTATTAGGGTCATATAACTATTATTATTAATATTTATAAGGGACTATTACTACTCACCAAAAAACAATTTGGTTTCATTAGACTTCATGTGACATTCTAAACACAGTTGTATATGACCATTTTTCAAAATTTAAAACATAGAAGTAGTAAAATTATGTTTAACGGATAGTTATAATAATACACATAAAAAAAGTTGCATGCATTCAATTTATTTGTATAAAACCATTGGGTGTTACACTTCCCACCGTAGGTCTTATCTTAATAAATGGGTAATTACTAGATATTGGAACCTCTACTATTGGAATTGTTGTACAAGGAACAACTCTGAGTGTTATTATGACACACCTGGAATGATTTCATTAAAAATAAATGGTTGATTTATGATTAACCAAATTTAAATTTTCAAGAAATCATTATTAAAAAACACCACTAACCTCAAAATCCTATGTGCCTTCATCTGGAAATCTGATTTACAATGGTTTAATATCTAAATATAATCATCTAACTTGAATGATAGAGAAAGAGTTGATCAATTTTGCTGACATATCTCAATGATGTTCAGCTTAGATGGCCTATAGAAAACAAAAGAAATGGTTCGATTCTGGGAGTCCAAACAAGACGTTCTTACCTGAGAACCCATGAATCACTCAGGACATTCCACACCTTGATAAGAGCCAAGCTTTTGCATCTATCATTGACACTGATCATCCAACAAGACCAGCAACTTTTAATGATTTCACAAGGCGTAAGACTGATTCTATATTTTTTTATTGAGGACGATGTCAAGATAGGGGACATGCTCATATCTTCAGAATGCTACACAAATAGTTATTAATATATGGATTTCCAGTCAAAAACACCTAGAAAATGGATTAAAAATAGTTAAACCCTGGCAATGTCATCCTGCAGAGAAATCACAGACATAAAACACCACCAATACGCCTCAATGGCATTCAAGATAACCTAACCTTTTACTAATGCTCCCCTATGGTTTTTCCCTCATATATGGGAGGATACATTTAATAGGATCAACATGACACTACCCAATACAATAGTTTCCTAGAAACACAATGAAAGAGAACTAATTGTTCATTAGTGCGCTCGATTTATAACAACATGAATGGAATTTCAAAACACCAGAGTCATCAAAAACCAATCCCAAATATTGGGATTTAAATGAATTTTAATCATCAAGTAACACTATAATTAGATGACTCAAGACCCTACATAATATTACATGAAGATTTATTTCATAGTCATATTACATCATACGACAATCATCTAGGATGATACAATAACTATTCAACTGTTACAATAACAAAGAGAGAGTCATGTGTCCAAACAGAAACCAACCATGCATGAAGAAAGTCTAACAACCTAAAAACAAGCATATCTTAATGCTCAATCTCATATTAAGGTCATGTAATAAAGGAACACAAATCTGATGAAGGGTTTCACATCAAAACTGAATGCCCTACTTGGGACAATAGTACCCAAACAACATCAAATGTGAGATAAGTCATAGAACTAGAAATGAAACAATGATAAAACAGTGCTACCTACTATTGTATAACCCCTTATGATGAATATTTTTCAACCCTGACACCAGGTGACATAAAAAAAATCACTATGCACAAAAACCAATCATAAAGACAATTTTAAGGACAAGAATGAAAATGGAAATTACTCATTATGCCATTACAAGGAAAGCCAAAGAGAAGTCTTAAATACCCATTACTTGAGGGTTTTAGAATGTGAACAACACTACAGGTTCCATGTAAAAGCCTCTTATATTTAATCACATTTAATATTCAAGAATCAAAGATTTAATTATGAAATCCATTTAGAATTTTCAAAAATCATTAAAATTAAAGAACTCAATCATGCCATGTCATTATAGCATTTCTCAACTGACTTACTTGTGTCCAGTTTCATTTTTTAAAAGAAACATATTTTATTTCAGGTCAATCTTAACACTCATTCATACATACAAGAGTATCACAAGGCCTCATGCCATCATATTTAATATGTCTGGTCATGTACCAATTCATGAAGTTCATATACACTCCATTGACTGAATATTGGCACCCATTAACCGATACCAATTTAAATAAAAATATTACCATGATTAAAATAACAACACAAATTATATGGGTGGTAATACACCAACCATGAAATAACCCATACATTTTACAAATTCAAATTTGGTACCCTTTAGTCATAACCAACTTCACATGACAATTTAATTCAACATCCCTTTACAATGGTTTAATTACACGGTCTACCTTTTCCCATCTATAAGGAACCCATTCACAATATAACTGATATCTAACCCCCATCTTAATCACAACCATTTAATTTAAAAAAACAAACCAACTTCATACATATCAAGAAATGTAGCATGCCACTAAAATAAAATAACACAGAGAAAAATTCTAAAATCATAGAAGCATGGAAATTCATTCACATGAGAATGATATAACAACAATAAGCCAAAAAACTAGGATATTGTATTACCAAAAAAGATACAAATCTAATCATGGAATATCTATATGGAACATATTCATATATAGCAGGAAAAAAATAATGTAACTATATGGCCCGAGAAATATGTATGGCATGTGAATTTATAAGTGCATAATATGATATATGTATGTTTCATCCATGCCATAATAGGCCAAGAGAAATATTCATAATTAAATAATAATATGAAATAGAGTGTACACTAATCATTATAGGTGAAATAATACCAATTGTAAAAAAGAACAACAAAACCAACAATCCCAGCCCTGGCCACATGGCCATTCTCCATACGTGGGGTGATTTTTCCCAAACGCAATTATTAACTAAACACTGGCACATTCCAAATCTACAATTTTCAAATCCAAAATAGTATTACAAAAGGAAAAACCACATATGATACCACTTTTTAATGTCCCTACCCAGCTCACTACAAAATGACGACAAAACCATTTTCCACATGACCACATGTGAACCTCCACATATAGAAGAGGCTGCCAACTAGAACCAATGGTGTAAGGATAGTCAGTGGGGAGTCTATACACTATTATCAGAGTTTTGAAGTGGTATTATAGAGTAAATAACAATAAATATTAGAAGAAGTAAATCATAATTTCCAAATTAGTTGATGACAGATTTCATCTAATTATATATATATATATATAACTGAGTAAATGTGGACAATTACTGTTTATACAAAAAATGAATGCATGATAGGTTATTGATACACATTTCATAAATTATACACTACAACATGATTTTAAATATGGTACAAATAATGGAAAGGACATCAAATCCCCGTGGGTGATCTCCATCATCATCATATGCTCCATCTCGGTTCTTTTCTCTTATTGTAGGTACATAAAACACAAAAATCTATCATGGTCCATAGTTCCACGAACGATAATGGTTTATTCAAGTACTTTATTACAATGGTGTACCATGTAGGGTGAGGGATATAAATTTCTTTAGGCTGTAACTAACGGTGTCAATCCCAATCATGATAGTGTAATATAAATTAAACAGTGTGCATGAATTTATAAATAAAATAAGCAGTACAATGTAACCACAAAATCAACTACATGCTTCATCCCTCAGCTGGTGTGTAAACATGTAACTAGTTAATTTATTATAGAATTACCATTTTTATTAACAGGTCATGTAAAGCATTGCCAACACTGACATTACCTCTTGATAGTATAAATAGTATAGGTTGAAATATATATCTAGCAACCCATAAATTATATCTGTTTTGGGAGTTCTAGGGTAATATCTATCATAATGTAGATTTCATTTAAGTCTAACTAAATAGTATCTCAGTATAGATAATTTGTTAGAGTGTAATATAAATAGTGTAATCCATGACATTCCACAACAAGGAGTCTACTAATTCTATGCTGATTGACCAAGGTAAATTGGGGTTATGCAATGATAGTGTTTTATATGCTATAACCATGGTACCTACATGCCAATGATTGATCCAAGGAGTGTATCCATGAAATACTATAATAATGTATGAATAGAAAATAACTATATTCTAGTTGGGTATAAACGTATGCAAACCACATCCTTGAATTAGTATGGCCTTCCTGAGTCCCAAGGTATTGTCCTCATAGAATCCAAGTCGAGCCCAGGTCAGCCCATTCCTATTGATATAGAAATTGTTTAGTAATTGATTTGGTCCCGAAATTTCCTTCAATTATTGTGTATATGTTTTGTAGAGTTAATTCCATTTATTTATTGGTTCATGAATTTATTTCTAGGTGTTCGTATAGGGTATGTATCATTGCCACTATTTTATCAAGTCTTATTTGGTCATTAAATTCATTTGGTCCAAGCCTAGCCTTTTATTAGCATGATAAGGCCATGTTGCATGAAACCATTCAGTAACATCCAATAAGTAATTTTCAATATACAATGTCTACACCACTAGATTCTCTCAATACAGTGAGTGTTTTCATGGACATGGAACTAATTATTCTCTCATAAACTCAGGTTATTCAATGGAATTATGAAAAAGGAATCCAAGTAACTCAGAATGTATGAGTATGTAAACATAATCATTCCATCCATTGAATTCCAACCTAGGAACCTATTTGACACCCATGTTTTTATAATCATTCAAAACAGTTGAAAAAAAATTGTAATTGGTTCTGATGTTCAATAAATAATCATTAAACATTCATCTATATCCACTCATTCCATTTACCATAACATGTCAATTCCATTCATAAGGCTCCAAGTATCAATGGAAAAGGGAAATTAACTACATGGGTAATTACAATATATAAACTAGACAAATAACTTATACAATTCACTGATCAATTATTCATTTAAAAATGGAAACTAAATTTTTCTAATTTCACTACGGAAATGTCGTAAACCTACTATATCTCAACATGACCTCAAGGAATATGAATTATAAACACAATAAATCATGAAAGAATGTTATAAAAACAAATTTTATGATTGAAGGCATCACACCTAAATTTGAGGTGTTTTATTATTTAATTTTGATATTACGTAACACACAATCATTGACCGCCATGATCATTTTAAATATGAAACTTGACAAATCTCATTTTAGAGGAATTCAATATTAATACTTCACTACAAGTATTAAATTTAAAATAATAGTTATGTAAGAAATTAATTAATGAATTTATGAAGTTGAGAATATGGAAATGGAATCTACCTTAGGTTGGAACAAATCCATACACATCATCTCTTGGGGATTTCAAACTAAAAGTAGCTTCTTTCACACTGAGTATATGCACTTCTACACACATATAAGGACAACATTCATATATTCACACAGCCACATGACCATGGGTATGAGAAACATGATCCTTACACATATTCTTATATGAATATACTAGTTACTACTCCAATATGAATGCATTTGTATATATATATACATACATTACAACATCTAGACCTAAACATGTGAAATAACTTGAATATATATTTACATACATTATGGAGCAAACCACATACATATATTTACATACCGAATCTTATTAAGGTCTGTCTCCCTTGTCTATGTGACACAAAACCAACAAGAATGGACCAACACACAACACATTTATGATAATGAACAATAATATAATTAATTAATGCTATTTACAAAGTTTGAGATCGCGAAACACTAGAAAAACCCTCACTACGGCTGTCAATGATGAAACAATTCGATGTGACCCCTCCCATGAATAGCTCAAATCCCTACCGATTAATTTATATGGAGTCCATGACAGATTAAAATTACAATTCTAGAGGTGTGAAGACATAAAAATGTATAAAAATACCTCAAATAATTATTTGCTGACCAAAATCACCGAAATATCATCGCCTTCTGTGGTGCCTATCAAAAACCGTATCCAAGGGTCCTGACAGACCTTCCGCAAGATAAATGAACCAACGAAAACTAGAAAAACCATTAACCCCAAAAGCTAGAGTTCCGCTACACCTTGCCAGGGGCCAATTAGGTTGATGTGAAACCAGAATAGGGAAGGTGAAGGTAGAAGATTATTCAATGCAACAGATCAAAGTAAATTCAAGATGAAAAATGGATGAAATACACGTGGGGAGAGGAGCCGGAGGGAGGTAGTTTGTGCATCGATGGTTGAACCCCATATGGAGTTCATCGTGACATGAGGGAGTGGGGTGTGCAGTTTCTGTGTTTTAAATTTATTTTTCATTTTTTTAATTAATTTAATTTTCTAAAATATATTGTCGTGCACAGCTTAACTTTAACTATTTAAGAATCCTTTCACAAATTGTGTGGTTCCTTCTACATATATGACACACAATATAAGATCTACTTGCACGGTTCTGGAATCCATGGGCAGACCATGCACAAAGCCACTTTCCCTTTTTAAATAGGGCCACATGATTACCCATAGTGGGATACCCTATTTAGAAAACCACGTACAATCTATGTGCCTCATCAATCTTTTATAACATGATGTTTTCATATCCTACACTCCATAAACTTCTCGATCCATTCTGTAATCTTCTCGGTATTTTTCCCATGAATAGAGAATCACTTAGGACTGATCAACTCTCATAAATTATTATGAGACACTATTTTTAAGAACGACTTGTTTACTAAATGGAAATTTACAAAAAACATCAGTATATTAATCCAAGTATAATATAATGGTATTCTACACATAATGGGTGTCACTTTTTAGTATTAGGGTGCACTATATTAGTGCACAGTTTGTTAAACTATTCATCCTAACCATGTAAGATTTTCAATATTTCTAAAAAAATCAGAATCCCATTATCCCCACTTATGTTTTAACACTTTTTGGGAATTCCTCCCCCTTTTCTCATTATTAGCACACTATGGTGCTCCAATTCTACCATCACATGGTTCCTCTCCCACTTTTTTATCCTTTGTATATTAGGTGAGTTCCATGAATTTTTTTCCTTTTTTTCTTCTTCTCTCATATTCTTCTTATTATCCATTTGTTTTTATTAGGTTTTTCTTCTATTAGATAAAACCATGAAGATTTTACTTATTATTAGTATGATTTATTATGTTCTCAAGTATGTGGTTTTCCTCTAGGGCATTATTCGTACAACATTTAAATATTTATCATAACCACACTTCATTGTGTTAGTTACTACTCTCAATTTAATTTCCATAATATTTTATTTGTTCTTGAACATTCATTACTTCTTGGAAAATGTTTTAATATTTCTTATGATTTGATTAGTATATTTTTTTTTTGTGTTTTCATGATGGAAAATAACAGAAAATTAGTTTTATAAGGGATTTATATAATATTACTATATACATATCCATTATAGATGTTTTATAAATTGCCAATTTTCAATTTTAGATGAATTTAGGAATTTCAAAGGTGTTTTTTCATTGGTTATTTCATCGTATCAGGGATGAATTTTGATATGATCATTATGTTCGAGCTATGATAACATTTAGTGGTTGGTGGTATATTTGGGATGTATGTGGTGTTTCTTTGAATTAGTTTTTTATTACATTAATAGAATAAGTGGAATTTTTCATCGATTGTGGTCATATCTATGAGTGCAGTAGCTGTACATATGGATAATCACACAAATGATGATAGATTTCTAATGAAATGTCACTATTGTACCCGATCTTTAAAACATATTCATTTATAATACCTTTTCCCGAACGTTCCTTTTTTTAAATTGTTTCACCATAATTAAAATGCATTAAAAATGGATCCAAGATTCCTAAATGATCTCTTGATTATCTAATGAATTCAGGTGTACAAAAAATTTTTTTTTCTAAAAAATGGATTGTTTGATATCATTAGGTTTATATGGTCTCAAAATGGTATATGAAATAACAATTTTTTTTAAACAAATAAAATTTTTCCATAAAATGGATACTATAGACTACAAAACTATATTTTTTAATGAATTCAAATTTTTTAGAGTATAAAGGAAAATGTGACCATCAAGATATGACCATTTTTTTACCATTGCTAAAATATGCCCATTGGTTATAAATATTAATTAATTAATAATATTACTAAATATTATAGAATTGGTAATAATTTTAATTTTATAAATAGAGTTTCTAAGTATAAATGAAAAAGGGTAATTCACAAATAAAGGAGAAGAGATGGGCTCAACTAGTGGAGTCATACAGTTTGAATCCCATTTGTCGGAACATGGGAGGGAGGAAGTGTCACTTGGGTTAGCCCTAACCCAAAACCAATATAAGATCTTGAACATGTAGCTTGAATGTAATTACCTATAATTGACGTTCTACTTAGTGGAAATATCCACTCATTCGATGCTAGCTGTTCTACCCAATGAATTTATCAACATAGGAAACCATACACTTATTTCATATGTGGTCATTATAAGGGGTTAAGTGTATTGACCTTAGATATATAAATTTTAATCCCATTTAAAAATATAATATTTTCACATCATTTATAATTTTATGAACAGTTTTGACTAAAAAAATATATGTTTAATTGAGATGGAATTTCTTGAATTTAATTTTCTGTCATTAATTACAATTTTTAAAAAAGATATGAATTTTTATAATAGTATATGATATTATTAATAAAACTAATTTAATACATTAATTTTTAAAATCAACCTCAATTGAATATAATAGTGAAAAATATATTACTATGGATTTTGACATTTTTTAAATATCCAAAATTTTACTTTGATTTTTCAACCCTGTCATATTTTGAAAAATAGTGATTATATTTTTAAAATTTAAAATTACAAAATTCATGGAATTATTGTGACAAAATAAACATAATTGTTCAATTAATCATTTTGAAATTAGGTTAGGGTGAATTTATTAGAATTTACGATAAGAAAATATTTGTTTTCAGAAATAGTAAAAATAGAGTTTGAGGTTTTTGGTTTGTTTAATGACTTTATAATTATATAAATATTATTTTTAAATTAATTATCCAAAATAGACAACAAAAAATATCATATTTTTTAATATCAATTATTTTAATATATTTTAATCAATTCCCAAACATATAAGTTACTTCCCAAATTTTCAAATGGAAACATTATCATTAAAATTATTGTATTATGAAAACATAGATTTTTTGTTATAAAATAAGCAATATACGATGATTCCTGGTTATTGTGCATTAAAATAACCAAAATTTATCCATAATATCTACAATAATGGGTAAATTTTATGTGAAACACAATGGTTTTGTATTTTCCATAACCATAATTTCCAAGGCATATATTTAGAAATTATAAAATAATCCTCCAATTCTGATATAAATACCCACCCATTTCTCCATTTTCATTCACTTAAAATCTATCATCTATGAAAATCACGAAATATCACCTCTAAATAAGTCATTATAAAGTTTCATCAAGTCTCATGGTTCTATTCCTCAATATATAGGAGTCACTCTTTTAGGACGTGTAAATATCCACTTATATTTTTCATCAATGTTCCCTTTTTTTTGTTATATAATAATATTTCTAAAACATGATATATGTTATATTTTATTTTATCCTATTAATTTCATCTTAGTATATTATTAATGATATTCCCTTTCCTATTTTTTACACATTTATTTTACCACATTATATACCCATCATACTACTAAATTACTTCTCCAAACATCTCTCCCAACTGAAGAAATTTTCTTCTATTTTCTTTTATGAATACCCAACGAACATTATTTTTCATTGGAATACACATTGATGTAAAAAATATTTATTTTAATAAGTGATTTAAATATCGTAAAACATTATTCCCATTATATGGGTTAAAAGGACATAATGGTCATGTATTTAACCACTTATGAAATTCTATGATTTTGATGATGAAATATATTCTTTTTTCATCATGGGATATTTATGAAATTTTTTATTATGATTTATATCAATAAAAGTAAATAATAAATATTATGGGTGCACACTGATAGCACATTAATTTATTTGGTGAATATGTTAATCTCCTTAGATGACATGTTTAATGGTAACATGGTGTATACAATTTGTAATTTTTATTTTCGACACATTAGTGATTAACCTAGGTGACATGATTTTGAAATTATAAATTGAATATTGTCGCAACATTTTCATGTTATGATTAATGTAACTTTTATTATGATATAACGTATTTAATTTTCTCATGCCTTAAAAAACAATACATGTGTTCTTATCAATATTCTTCATGATCACAAGTATACTATTTCCCATTAATATGTCTTATTCTCACACATTTCCATTAATTTATTTTCTCATGATATTAGATGAAAAAATCTACTTATGATGAACCCATTATGATTTATTCAAGATTCTTTAGAATAATGTATTATGTTTTCATTTATTATGTATCTTATTTCATTGAAACTAAACATTAATGGATCCCTTATTTTTACCATGAAAATTAAATGTTTATATAATAATAATGTGGGATACCAAATTTTTTATTGAATGATTGTTTAAATATTTTTGAAAATTATGTTTTTCAAACATTATGATGTATAATTTAGAACCATTTAAATATAGGAATACATTATTATATTGTGGGTATGTATTATGTAATTGTTATATAAATTATAAATTATTGTATGGATACAATCAAGTGGATGTGGCTCCACCATAAATATATATAGGGGTAACATCGAGAAACAATTCTTTGATATGGTCTCTAACAAAAACTGATACATGACAAAAGGCCATACAAAACACTAGGTTGGACACCTTTGGTTTATAATTCTGTTTAATCACAATATTTCTATGAACCATTGTGAATGATTTATAGTAAATTAAAAAAATAATTAAATAATTGAATATTTAATAATGATGTTGGATGGAATGAAATTCAAATAGAAATATATTATTCAAGAAAAAAATAATTTCCAAATATGTAAATTCTATTAGAAAATGGAGTGAAATTTGAGGAACTATATAAATGATGATCACAAAGGACCATATTTTGATGACCCTTTAATGGATGTTGGAATAATAAAAATCCTAATAATGATAAATTATCTATAATATAATATTAATAATAACATGAATGAATCTTATAGAAGGGGTTTGGTTTTAAGGGAAAACATTATATTGAGTCCTTCATACATAAAAAATGACATTCGTTTAGTTGATCTACTGATCAAATGATTACTAAACAATTTATAATCTCTAATGAAAATAACATATTTGTACTCCATTGTTCAGAAAAATAGATTCTCACCCTGTATATAATAATCTTATAAGGATAAGATGATTAGTGGTGGACATAGAAAAAAACATTAATCTATGAAGGGAGACTGATTATATGGGGAGGGAAGAGAACCTCTGATCCTATTTCAAAAAATACCATACACATAGATGTGATCGAAAATAGAGATGAAATTATTAGAGCTAATGTAGAAAGAAAACGAGTTATTTTATATTTGTAAGATGAGATTTTCATGACATTCATATTACACCAATTTCTCCATTATGGATCGAAATGGAATGGCTCATAGATTATTCTATGGACTTATGAGGATATAGTTTATAGTTATATTATGGATGAAATGAAATTTGTATAGAATCATTGGTTTTAAATAATTTAATGTGAAGAATTGATCTTTGGTACCAAACATAGGGAGGAACATTGATCATAGAATAATAGGAAATTACGTGAAACAACCGGCATGAAAAATATCTGTGAAGAAGAATTTTTGGAATTTCATACTTGGGAGTATAAAATGATACATGTGTTGAAGTTACCTCCATATATCTCAGAAATATTATAGTGAGGTAAAGCATAATCATTTCAAAAAATGAAAAATGGAGAATGTTGTAGAATCATCCTAATGACCAATGCTTCATGTGTGGAAAACTTGATCAATATAACTATCACTATCTAAATTTTATGATAATTGATGGAAATCACCATCAACCACATCATATACTAAGGGAGAAAGGTTGTATTTTCTCTACCATGAAGGATAATGTTGAACCACTCTATTTTTTGTGGTAGGTACTATTGTTGTTCTCATAAATCTAGAAACTAAATTATTTTATTCTATTTCTATACATTTCATTATTTACACCATGTTTGATATGATGATATAATCAATCCTCGACATTCTGTAAGTAGTGTTTTCATTCAATAATCTAGTAGTGATTATCCAAGAATAAATATTCTATAGAAACACTACTCTTTAAATTCATGATCAAAATTTCATCTCAAGTATATCTTTCATTCCATTTTGGAATCCAAAATTATCCTTGGGAGAGACTGGATTTGATATTATAATTCTATTCTCATCTGTATATGTAGAGAAATATCTGTAGTATTGGATGAAAAAACTATATTTTTTTTAAATGGAGAGATATTGGGACCTGTTATTTTTATATAATCACCTACCACTGCCTTATTTAAGAAGATTATCATTGAAGAGGAAGATATAAATGAATGTATAAGAATAGAAAATGGCTTCGTATTTCTTGAATACAATAACATATTTATTGTATAGTTATAAGGGACTTCCCCTAAAATGGAGGTAAAGTTATATGTTGAAATCATACCTAGATCTATGATGATTTAAAAGACCCGGTAAGTAATTTAAAATGTAGAGAATTATGAATGATGTAACAACACCAAAAACTATTAGAGAAGCGAATTATCTGACTCAGTGTGTCTCCTTATGGTGAATGTGTTCTGTTTATGAACAATAATTATTGATCAATGTATCTATACATTTACTATATAGAAATTAATGGGATCATGATGAAGAATAAGTACCCTCTCAAAAATATTTATGATTTATTAGACCACCTTTGTGAGTCTCAAATCATCTTAAATATTTACTACCTATCCAGATATAGGAATTATGAGTTTTTTGTTATTCCATTTGACTTGAGTAATTATCTTGTTATATTTATGGATTTTCATTATAGTGTCTTTAAGGGATCCATTGAAATTTTTTTCATATATTCTACTGATGATATTATAATATAATCTAATAGTCTCAATAAGCATAAGTACCATCTATGGTCTATATTGAAATCCCTAAGGATAGAGATGTTATTTGATAAATAATAATAATTTGAAATTAGGTTACAATAATTTAATTTCAGGGGGAACATTGATACTGGTGAACGAATCTCAGTTGACCTTGAAAAGAAAATGGATGTGGAGGGATGGCCTCGTTCAAAAATAGTAACTGAGATTCACATTTTACATGATTTAGAAAATTATTATAGGGGGTTTTGAATAACATTTATCAGCATTATAATCCACAAACCAATTTAACCAGAATATGGTATATGTTTTTTTAGATAATGGAAGGTCAATAATGTTTCCATCAATTGAAGAAGGTATTGGTTACTAAACATCAGTTAACTCTATTGTCTATTGAAGAATAATTCAATATCTTTTGTGATTACTCTATGAATGTGACTTGGTGCATGTTCCTGAATAATGGAAAGGTGACTGTTTATGAATATACATAGAATTATCCTCCTTAGAATAATTATTAAATGTAAGACAAAGATATATGTTCTATTTATCTTATCTATAAAAATGGAGGCACAATCATTATGGTGGGAAATGCGATATATATATAGACCATAAGTGATTGAATTATATATTAATATAAAAATAATTCAATATAAGAGATATATTATGCTTGAAACTTCTTAAATAATTGGACAATAAAATTCATTATCATCGTGGAAGATAAAACATTTTCGCTGATTCATTACTTATGAAATACACTATTGTTCTGGAAATGATGAGGATTCAAGGTGATCCATTTGTCAATGTCCTAAAAAAACTAGACATCGATATTGTAAGAGACGGTACACCATAGACCACATCCAAAATTATTTTTCAATAATAATTAAAATCAAATATCATTAAATCTCTAAGAGAATATTAATTATTTCCAAATAATTTATAGCCATAGAAGTATGGTGGGATTTGTATGTTCAATATTGATCAAGAATGTGTGATGAAATTTCATACAGGACTATGTGTTCCATCTATTATAGAGATAAATAATGAACCGATGGATGAATCTCATATGTTATTATTCACTATAAATTCGAGAAGCACTAAAATTTATAGGCACATTCAACATCATTATTGTTTGGATAATATAAAAGTGGTGTTTGTTGAATAATCTAAAAGATGTTTGGTGTGTCAAAAATTAAAGGCATTGAGAATGATTCATAAAGGGGTATTGCAGCCACAACCCATACCATCATGGAAGTGGGACAATATCACTATAGAAATTTTCACAAGACTCTAATGAATATACAATGAAAATAGTGAGATATAGGATATGGTGGACTGACTCAGTAAGAATTTCAATTTCATCACTATATTGGTAGATTTACCTCTTGATTGAGTATCTAGGATTTACATAAATGAAGTGATGAGGTTTCACGAGGTACCATGTTATACTATTTCTGATCATGTTCTAAGGATCAAAAAAATTCATTTAAGTAAAAAACATTTTTTGATTACTTAATTAAATTTTTGTATCGTGTATCATACCCAAACTGATGGGGAGTCTTACCAATCTATTCCGATAATTAATGAAAATATTAGATCATTATCAATGGAATATTAATTTTGATGGCATCACAACATCCCATTAAAACATTTATCTTACAACAACAACATCCACCCAAGTATTTCAATGGAAACTTTGATGGATCCCAAGGGAAGCGATGTATAACTCCTTATTAGGAAAAGGTTGCTAGATAAATCTTCATTTTCCAGATATTGTGAACTAAATGATAGAAAAGGTTCGTTCCATCCAACAACACATAAAGGATTCTCATAGTCAATCAAATTCTTATACTGGCTATAGTTAAAGATATTTGGTCTTTGATTTTGGTGATAAATTATTCCATTGAATATCACCATGGAAGAGAGTCATGTGTTTTTGGAATGAAGTAATTTTCATCCCCATGTAAATTTCCCCCTATGAAATCATTGATCTCATAAGAGAACTGGCTTATTGGATTTAACATCCACCAAATCCATTTCATTTTCATTATATATTCCTTGTATCCCTCTAGATTTTGTACATACTAGATATCTCACTTGTATTGAATATGAAAGTTGTACAACTAGAACATGACATTTCATTTGAGATGTATCCAGGGGAGATCAATAAATAAAGTGACAATGCCATATAAAAAATACTACCTACCTCATGAAAGTGATTTAGAGGTTTTATAAATAAAAAAAATGTGATAGGGTAACTAGATGAGACAGTGAGACTAATGTATCCAAACATTTTGTAAAGTGAGAGAATGATTTTAAATTTCATGGATGAAATTTCTTAAATGGAAAGAATGTAATGAACTATTTTTTTCAAATGATATTTGTTTATTTAAAATGTGTTTTATACACATAAAACCCAAAATTTTATTAACTCAATGGTATTATAAAGTATAAAATGAAAATGGAACCATCGATATTCAACTTTATATAAGAGCAGTAGTAAAATATGATTGTCTGTCTTTATAATTATTAGTTATATACGACTTTATGTTAATATTTCCACAGTAAACTATAATATTTATAATAAAATTAATTTTATAACTACTGTTTATAATTATAAATGAAAATGTATAATTAATAAAAATGAAGAATTCATGGCCTCAATTAGTAGAGTAATTCCATATGATTCCCATTTTTCGGGATATGGGAAGGAATTTGCATCACTAGGGTTCACCATTGACTAATCTCAATATAATATTCAATAATTAAATCAATAATGTAATAACCTATGGGAGATGTTCATGTTAGTGGACCATAAAACTTGGATGATGTTAGTCGACATGCCCCATAAATATATCACTATCGCTCACCTTACAGTTCTAGCATACACCAGTGTTATAAGGTTTAAATTTTGTGAAATTAGTAACATAAATTTTAACCCCTTTTCATATATAAAATCTTTATTCAATCATTTTAATGTATATTAATTTTATTTTTAATACAATATATGTCTAATTGAGATGGAATTTTTCAAATTGGTTTTTATGTCATAAATTTTACCTTTCATAAATATATAAATTTTTATAATAAAGTATGGTATTTTTAATAGTAAATATTTTAGTAAAATATTATTTTTAAAACACTCTTACTTATACATAAATGATAAATTAATTTTATTATGACAGTAAAAATATTATGTTGTAATAAAGTTTTTGATGCATTATCAACATGACTTTTTTATAAATAAGGATTTTATATTTAAAAGATTATATTCTCATATTTGTAGAATTATTATGATAAAATAAACATCACATTTTAAATAGTAATGTGGAAATTAGGTTATAGTGAAATTATGATGGTTTTCTAAAATTAAATATTTTTTCATTAACAATAAAAATATATTTTGTGGTTTTTGTATGTATTATGACATAATAATTTTGTTTTTTTGATATAAAAATTAATTAAAAAACCAAAATAAATATTTTATTTTGTTAGTATCATGTATTTTAAAATATTTTAAACAATTCCCAATACTACAAGTTACTTTCCAATGATTTAATATGAAAAATGAATGTTAAATTTATTATTCTGTGAAAACAATTTATTTCCATGCCAAAATAAGTAATAAAATAGGATTATAGGTTATTGTGTGTTAAATAACATAACTTATGTCCCAATTTTCCTTAAATATGGAATTTCCATTTTCAATTGAATGTTTTTTATTCTGTACATCATAGATTTTTGTGGTCTATAGTTGGAAACTCTACACTAATCCCCATCTTTTACTTTAAATACCATCCAAATTCTACATTTTCATCCACTAACAATCTATATTCCATGAATATTTCAAATTTATAACGTTATATTATTATCTCCATGGTTTCTCACCCTCCCAATGTTTTATTTTTTATGACCTCTGAGTAACACTTTATGGAAAAGGTAATCTCCCCTTCTCATTTCTATTTGTGTTCTGTTTATAAGGGTTTTGTCTCCCAATTTCAAAGGAAGGGTATATTTTTGATATTATTTTATCCCATCAATGTAATAATTGAAATTATTTAATGTTTTCCCTTTTCCCATCCCATTTTTCCATTTTCTAAAACCAGGTTTTATGCTTCTCATGCTAGAGAATTTAACTCTCCAAATTTTGCTCTATTTATTGAATTTTCGTTAATATTATTTAGTTAATACACAAACCACTTATTTTCTTGGTTTATTAAACTATATGTAATAATTATTTAATTATTCCTGTATTAACATAATTGAAACCCATATTCCCATATTTTTGGTTAAAAATGACATAATTATCATGTCAATAATGAATTTTTAAATGCCATGTTATGGAAAAATAAATCCATTTATTAATCTCAATGGGATATTTGAGAAATTATTTATTAAGATATGTGTGGATCAAATTAAATAATAAGTATGAATGGTTTTCTATTATATTTATCCAATGCATTCAGTAGAGAATTTAATCTGTAGATAGGACATGTTTCATGATACATTGGTGAATAACCATAGTAGTTTTAATTTATTACCCCACGGTGATTATCATTAGTGATATGATTACTAATGTATAAATTGAATTTTTGTAGACAATATTACAAGATATTATTAAATTTTTTATTATTATGATATTTATTATATCATTTTCCCATGGCTTAATCACATTTTTCAAGTTATTATTTATATTTATCATTATAACTTGTAAATTGTTTTCTAATACTATACCTCTTACTCACCCCATTCTTTTGATGTATATTCCCAGAACATCATATGTAGTAAACATACATATGATGAGACAATTATGGTTTATTCATATGTATTTAGAATAATGTATTATGTTTTAATATATTTTTTAGCTTATTTCCAAGAAATTAAACATCAAAAGATCCTATATTTGTTCTTTTTAAACGAATGTTTATATAATAAAAAGGTGGTATTCCATAATATGATTGCACATTTTGAAATTTTTATACATTATATTTTTTCATCATTATTTTTAAAATGGTATTGGAAATAAAATTTGATTTATAAATATAAGGATTCTTTTGAACATTTTTGGTATTTCAGTAAATGGGTTTAAAAATCATATGATGTGTTGACATGATCAGAAAATGTTTTGGGTTGATGTGTTATAGAAACCCCTATGGTAGATAAAATGAGAAGAGGGTAATCACAATGTATGTATGGTTATTCATGATAGTAAATATTGGTGTTTATGGGTTTCATTTGGGCTCCAAATGTGAGGACCTCTTAATTCACTATGTACTGTTATCAATGGATTATTGGGTTTCAACTGTATGGTCATGTGATGGTTTGATATCAACCGTGATTATGAAACTGGTTACCCTAAAGATTCATTGAGATTCCTATGGGTATGTTCCACTTGATTGGATATTTTATAGTATCCATTTGGTTATTGACTATACAGAACCACCATAGACTAACATGTGAGTTTCAACCTAGTATGCACAGGGATTCCTTCTAGATATATTTACGAAATGTCAAAGATTATTATCTGCATTTTATATTTTTATTATTTATTTATTTAATTAGAATTTTTAGTAATATTTTTCTTTCATGTTATATTTTATTATTTTTTAAAACATCACCTTTGATATTTTATTTGTTATTTTTATTTGTATTCTGGTCTTGTAAATCAGGTTTTTTTAAATAGAAAATACATTTGAAAAAAATGAAAATTGGCATGTATTGTTTTATAATGGGAAAGAATTTGTTATTTCTTTAAAATGATAAAACCCTATTATATTAATTTATTTCAGTCCCATGTTTATTGATATTTTTGGATATGGAAATTTTTGGACTCGGTGGTGACTACCTACTGATTTGTTTATTCTCATACCCTACTTATGAATCTAAGCATAAGTAGACCTGAGCTATAATTCATGTCCATGTTTCTAGTGTGGGTATTCCTCTACACAATGTAGGTATTCTAGTTGGTGGTGAAAAAATGATCAAATGGATAATGGGTTGGTACAGAGTGGTGATTAGTCTTGTTTTTTAGTTTCTACATCATTCACATATTATATTTGAGTCTTGTATATATTTATTATTATCTAGTTTTGTTGTTCACATCATGTTATCAATTTATATTATTTAATATAGTTTGTTTACTGGCATAAGTCACTCCCACATGGTTAATAATTTATTCATGGGGACACTCTTCTATCATTTGAAGATCATGAATTCCTATTGGGCCTTCTCATAAACAGGGTTGTTTGGTTGGTTGGATGGAATCTTAACATAATCAGTGATATGTAATTTAGACCATTGAGGAAAATGTCTCGCCTAAAATCTGGGGGTGGCAGTCATCAGATATTGGTTATTTTGTGCTATTTATTCTTTTTAGAAACATCATATAACATTCAATGATAACTCATAAAACCAATTATGTTTTTATTCTCGAGTATTTATTTTTGGGCACATCTCCTCTATTTTAAAATCTTTACCCCCCCATGAGCATCTCTTGTCAAAAAATGTGTTTAGTGAGACCCGTTGAATACAAAACCATTGACGTGGCCATATAATTCATGGAACATCAATTATATTGAATATAGTAATACATTTGGAACTGACGTGGGTGACTCTATTTCCTTAACTGGATACAAATATTGGAATGTGAGTATTAATTATTATTTTATATCGATTAAAATCTGAATTAGTTTTTATTATGCTTCATAAAGACCTAATTTTTATTATTTCATCCATTTCATATATTTTATTATTCCATATTTATATAGACATTTCTCATTCAATAACACATGACGTGGGAAGGAAATGTATTTGGGTTTTATTCACCAATATTCATATAAATAATTATATATAATTATGTTGTTATTTCTTATCGCATAAAAATAATTATTGTTGTAATATACCAACCCGGAATAACCAGCCTAATGACCCAAGCTATCCCATTATAGGGTGTGGAAAAACAAAAAAATAATAATGATGTCTTCAATATAATTAAAAACAGGTATACAACAAGAGTAATATGATCAAACATAAAGAAAAATACAAAAATAATATAAAATGAATAATCATAAAAATCATGATAATAATATATAACAAGTATCCATGTGACCCAGAATCACATCCATACTATCCTAACATAAGTTAAAAATGTAATGATAATCATTCATTCTATTGAATTGTATTCCCATTATCTATATCTACGAAAGAAAACTCAAAATACACCCATAGGTAGAAGTAGTTTGTGAGAAATATATCATGGTACGATACCACCAAAAGATCTATACAGGTTCTAGTAACAACAATGAATATGTAAAATTGTTATAATAAACATTTTTTCAAATAATTTTTAATAAATTCCATTTTAAAACATTTTTCAAATAATCCATGAATTTTCACCAATTTTATTTAATGTTTATAAATAAATAAAAATTAGGTATGGATACAAAAAATTAAGTATATATGGGTCTAACATCCATGAAACAAATAGAATTTTAATAAGCATCAAAAAATAACATTTTACATATGATCCAAGCTATAGGTAATGAGACAATACATACTAGAAACTCAAAATAAAATAATGGAATTAAGTTGGATCCATAATAAAATCAAGTCCTTAAATAAACCGTCAACATATATGAGGTTACCATCTAGTGATGTCACACATACTATGGATATATGTGCCTCTATCTCAATAAAAACAATATTCCCACTATGGAATGTCTTTCATTTTCAGTTATAAAAACCATAAACACAATTTTACATATAATTATCAATTCCAAGATAATATTTTTCAGGGTCTGAGAATTTGTTTTCCATTTCCAATCAAGAAAATACCATTTTAAATGTTCCCTCCACCTTTAATAAATTATCCCATTCCCAATTCAGTTTAAAAATATCTTTCCCATATCAAAATTTATTGACATCAGAAGGAACTATAATAAAATAAAAAAAAATTCAATATTTGAATAGATCCACCGACCTCAAAAGTGTAGAAAACCTAATTTTCATTGAAAAATATTATTGGTAACATCATTATCTAACATAATAAGGCATGAAATAGCTAATGATAGAAAATAATTGATATAATTAATAGTACTATGAGAAACCCTTATAATAAAATACAACATCCATGAAGAACAATAGAGAATCCAAGATGAAATCTTACCTGAAGATTTGATGTTCAAAAACCTAATGATCATTCACTGAGCGATTTGATCCAGATAGAAGAAACACACATATAATAACACAGGGTATGAGCTATGGTCGACTGTGTTTGTGTTTATGGGGGGTGAAAAAACAAATGATCCCTCAAATGTGATCACAACTCCCAAAATCTGTAATTTAATAAATTAAAGAGTGTAAAAATTTACACATCACGAATTCATTTAGTTTTGAGTTACATGATTTAAAAACCTTACATGATGTGTAAAAATTCACATTGAATTTGTAATTTATAGGATGTGTCCAGATGACATCAGACATTATGAAATATTAAAAATCATTTTGTAACTGCCCAATAATCAATTGAAAAGCCTTGGGAAATGATGAAATTCCATAAAAGTTGTAAATCACCCATTATAGATATCCACCTAATTTAGTAAAAAAAAATACGTGTCTAATGAATATTAGAAGAACTAGATATAGATTAGAAAATACCTAAAAAAATGTAATGATGTATTAAAAACTCCCCCATAAAAAATATCTCTTCCCCTAAAAAGAGGTCAATATCATGATACCAGAAAAATAAAACACCATTATTTCTTCATAATTAACCCACACTCACACATCTCATGGTGATATTGTATGAACATCCATAGTACATAGACCTTGGGAATCAATTTATATATTAGTACCTTATCATGGAGATCCATAATCTAAACTCGCTACTTAACAAAGTCTCATTGGGTTTATGAACAACATCTTCCAATCTGGTCACATTAGAAGGATCTGATATATACTTCATCAATTATGAAAGATGTAAGTAATTTTGTTTAGAAGTTAAGGTAGATGAAAAAGGTAATCGATAAGAAGCCCGCCACCCCAACCCCACAACTCACTCCCCCATCGCTCACTGATCTCAAATGGGCCCACAACCCATGGTGTTATCATAACCATAATACCCACCTGATAATTTGCTTATGATGTGAAACTCTATGAAAGTCTTTATCACTAACAACAAAATATAGTGGCCATAGTTATTTTCCCCAACATGATTTCTAGTGACACTATGTTGGGATCAATTCCTCTTGATCCTCTATACCTCCTATATCATATCATTTACAAAAACTCGACACAAGAAAGGACCACCCTCCCAATTCTTCCCATCATAATGGAGATTGACATGGTCACCCATAAAAATTCTCAAATTGGACCATAATAATCAATGTATAATAAATATTAATATTGGGAAAATCAAACAATGGTAATTTTTATCATTATTTCCACCAAAAGAAACCACAAAATACCCAATCATATTCTAAAGTACTATGATATCCCTCTCTATCCATATTTACATATGTGGATGATAGGACATAAATAATTTAAACTTGTGAAACCATTTCATCCTAAAAAGAATTCAAAAAACTAATATTTGAAACCTCAAGTCACTATTAGAAAAAATATAGAGGGAACCCCATGAATATTCATAGTCTATCAGAAATAGACTTTACCAAGCTGTCCAACATTCATTGTCTCCTCTATTGGAAGTAAGTTTGATGATTTAGTCATATGTTAAACAATCATCTAAATTTCATCATTCCCACTATGATTATGTTGTAAACCAATGAATAAATACAAGGAAATATCATCCCACATACATATATAAATGGGTAAATATAGAAAAAACCAACATATTTATAGTGTTACTCATTAACACTTTGATAAGTGAGAAATTGTTATATAGAATATGATACTGATAGCCTCTTCTTTAGACACCAATAACAGCATCCAAAACCGTGGAACATATCATTATAAATAGGGTTATCATACCAACAAGATAGGTTTACAATGTCATGATACTCCTACCTCAAATAAAAAAAGTGTAAGCAATTTTCTATGGATGCATAAACATCTACTGGGTGTCCATGACAGCTCACATGAGGTCTACCCACCATTTAGGATTTTTCCTAAGTAGCGGGTCTTGGTGTCTGTCGTCTACTTAATTATAATTCAGTCATCAAAAGAAGAGTAAAATTTTATCGACACCAAATCACATATCAACCAATGTCCTCCACTCTATAGATCATCTCAATAAGAAATCTCATCACATATCGCTACGCAACGAATCCCTTCATGTCTTGTGATTGTGATTTTCTTCTCAATACATCATCCTACAAATTTATTTTCCTAGGGGAATACCGAATATCAAAATCGATTGTCTAAAAATAGAAAACCTACTATATCGATCTCATATTTAGATCTCATAGGGGTTAATTATAAACTAGATTTTATAAGAAAATATATAGTATATAACTTTCTTGAGAGATAGTCATGCTATTTTATGAGAACATTCAAAACCATTACCAAATCGTGATCATTAGTATAAAAGATCACCACATGATTTCATAGATGGAATGATCCAAAATTCACCACATGATTCCAATATTGTAAGATAGATCCTAAACTATACTAGAAAAATCACTATAATTATAACTGCCAAATTATTGTTCTAGAAGAATAAAAAATGGTGATGAATTCAACATCATTTTCATCTATTCAATGTATCATAGAAACTTTTCACTTCATTAAAAATTTATACACTTATGAGTTAAATATTTCATCAAATATTATAGCATGGAGAAGATCTGAAAAAACCATCTATAGTAATCATCCATAACCAAAAATATTTAGATCTCAAAGTAGTTTTTGGGATACTTCCAAAAATTAACTACCCTTACATTTTTAAGATCAACTATATCGCCCCACTCAGATATTAATTTCCCCAGAAACATCAATTTTAGGATCGAAAACTCACACACGTAAAGCATATAATAAAGATGTTGTTCATTTAGAGTTAATATAATGATATTGAAATGGTATTTTTCATCCTCCTATGACTCGAAGTACACAAATATATAAACAATTTTTCTTTCTTTTTTAAAAAATGTTAATATCATTTGTGGACTTTTTGAACCCTCCACACAAGGTAACCCCCCTCGACCATGAAGTGATCACTACCCTGAGGTAGAGCCCCAACCAAAGAAGGGGATGTTGCCTATTGAGATGGAAGAACGCCTCGAAGGGTGATACCCCAATCGACGATGGTTCATCAAAGAGATATATATGCACAGTGGTCCACACATAACTTTTCCATACCAATTGAGACCATGATACAAGAAAATACAAGTAGATCCCAGGGGAGAAGCTTGTTCAAAAAGCATACTTACAGGATTTGAACCCTGAAACACCCACAGAAATGAGTTATTGTACCACTCTCCTTCACCACCATGGATCAACCAATGTGGAAAACAATATATCATCTACGAACATAAAAAAAATTTATTCGTAGAACCTATGGATGATTTGGTTCATCAAATCAATGAAACATCACATGAGTGTTAGTGAGTTCGAGAGGAATTACCAAAAACACAATATATCCATATTGACTCTAAAATGATTTCTTGGGTGAATCCTTTTCCTAGAATAACAATTTGTGGCTCCTCATCCCATATTCACTCTTTGAAAACCAAGGAGGACCTCTTAGAATATCAATGTGATCATTAATTCTAGGTAAATGTTATTCTTCCAAAATGGTCACAAAATTTAACTTCCAATGAAAAATAAATAGTCAAAAACTCCAATTTGTTTCATAGAAAATAGTACAGTAAATTCATATGGTGATACGATTGGAAAAATAAATCCATTCAACTCTAGGTCCTCAAAATAGACATTATGTTCCACAAACTAATTAGGTTCCATTCTATAAGTTGAAATTAAAATAGTCATTGATCAAAGAAATATTTCAATAAGAAACTTGACCTCTCTCTAAGAAGATAGACAAAAATATCATACATAAATTAATTTGGTTATTCAATCAAAAAAATAGGTATTTGACTTCCCAAGGACATCTCAATTGCATCTAAAATCATTTCTAACAACTATAAATGGATTAAATCTCTTCAAGGGATAATCATCCCATCCCTTCCCAATATGGTGTCCCTCTCACTAGGGAAAACACGAGTGCCCCATCGGTAGATAATAATTATAACAGATAGAGATAATAGTATATCTTATTAATTATGTTAATCATTGAATACATGTCTATGATTATGTAAATGATTTCAATATTAATCGCCAAGAAGTACAAAACACCCCAATGTCTCATACCACCTCTAAACAAATTATTATTTTCATACCTTTCTCAAACCTCATTAAAAAAGGTGTTGAATTATCCAACATGTAAAGAATAATCTATGAGTGAAAAATCAACCCATAAATACATATTATCAATATAAAATAATGAGTATCACGTGTATTAACCAGATGTATTTCCATATTTTATATAACAGAAAATGCACCTGTAACAATATCTTCTATAATTTAGATTCATCTTGACTACACTCTATTCAATAAATAGTTCTATACTAAGACACATATAAATCTCTTTTATCCTAAGAATGAGTCAGAAAAACAAATGAAGAATAAACCTTATGTAACACCCTTGGTAAATAAAGAATATGACATTTTCATATTTATCCCTATTTGTGAAAAAATATTAATATTACTTTAAAGGGGGCACTATACTCGATGGCGTACCCAATACGCAACATCGAGTTTCTTGGGAATCTTACGATGCACTCTAATAACAAAATAATATTATTTTAAATGGAAGTTAACGCCTAGCTGTTGTAATAGAAGGAATTAAGAGAACTAAAAACAAAATGATTATATATTTTTGTCAAATATTTTTACTTTTTATAATAAATGTTAGAGGATTAAAAATGTGAGTGAATCCAATTTTAAGCGTAACCATTATAATATTTTTTAAAGGTTGATTAACCGCCTTTTGATGGTGAACCTCTTTTAAGTCCACTTTTTGACAATTTTATGTGTTATATTTGACAAAATAAAATTATTCTTTAGAATCGGGACATCAAAATTTAATTTGTGTAAATTTGTCCTATTTTTTCGTTAAAGTTCATTTTTATGAATAGTAAAAAATGATCTATTTTAATTCAAAACGTCTTTTTAATATAATTTATTTATATGATTACATTATCTTATGAATTTTTTTAAAGTGAAAGTAGAATATATTTTTACCATTTAATCCAATAGTGGTCATTGCAATTAATTTCACATTGAAATTGGACTTCAACTAGTGTCAATCTTTTAATAGATATTGTTTCTTAAAAACACGCTATTTGTTTTGATAGCGAGAATTACTTATTAAATTAATTAATTCAACTTATATGTTTTGAATTTTTTAAAATAGACATAATTTCTGAATTTGGAATATCAAATATATCTTAGGGTGAATTTTTGTTCATTTTCTGAAAAACATCAATTTTTGATGAATAGTGAATCCACTAAGTTGTAGTTTAAAAACTGATTTTTCGTTTAAATGAAATTTCACCACTTCTGTGATTTGAATTTAACAATTCCTACATACATGTTTGTCATTAGGATGTAAAAATTTGTTCAATGGGAGTAAAATAATTTTTTGGTGAATAGTAACTTTTATGTCTTTAATCATGATTAGAGGTAATTAGTGTAGTTTAAGGTAAACATAATGTTTTAATAATATAAAATGACCTAGAAACATTTCCTACCCTCATTGGATGTTTCTTGTCCGACCAAGAAAATCCATGGGTCAACTTGGGGACCCCATAGAGCCACTTTGGTTGGGAAATTACATGAATAACATTTTATTTAAAGTTAAAATAAAAATGTCACAAGCATGAGTTGTTTTACTAAAACAATTTTTAAATGGGGTTATACAAGTCATATATTTGTCTATAAATATTAATTAGAAATATATAAATATTTCCTACATCATGATGTTTTTTTTATAATTTTTATACATTATATAAATAAAATTATTTATGACATCATGATGATGCAACGATTACCTCATTAATAAAGGATTTAAATAAAATTAAAAGATAATGTTAAAACTATGACATAAACTTGTCAAAAACCTATTGGTTGAGTATATTTATAACCCTTACCATCTTATCCTAGAAATACATAAATGTGGAACCTTTAAAATCCAAAACCTATTTGAAAATAAAGTTACATTTTGTAACTTTCCAAGAGTGCCCCTCCTCTCCTCTTATAAAAGGCCCCCACCTCTACCACCATACCCACACCTCTCAAGAATTTTGATCAGCCAACCCCTGCTAATTTTGTCTCTCCAAATACGTCTCTTACTCTTATAAGCCTCACTTTGTACAGTAGTCTTCCCAAGGAAGCCTTTGAGCTCAAATCAAAAAGAGATACTCGATTTTAAGGTAATGTCTTCACTTGTGTTCTTTTGTTTTATTTTTCTTCTCATACCCCCTAAACTCTTTTTATTAATTAATTTTGTAAAAACTACATTAACTTAAATAAACTAGGATTTTTTTATAATAATTATTAATGCTATACTTTCATACACCTTCTTCTAATGGTTAATGATCATACTATTTTTGTGGTTGGTGATTTTCTGCCTCACAAAACGATGATTGTTAAATATTGTTTTATCACCTTTAAAAGTGGCCATTATGATGTCACTGTATTTTATATATGATATATATGGTATTTAAGTTAACTATATTCTTTTTTATTTTATATTTAAAACATACCTTTATTCTTTTCAGGTTGTGCAAATGTGATAATTTCATATGAGGAAGTGTGGACTACCTCCCCCTCAAGTGATGTGACTCGTTAATGCAATACATGGAATGTATAAATAATGAAATTAATTAAAATATGTGACCTATATAACATATATATTATAATGGAATTATAATATATATATATATATATATATCACATTTATTTTTAATTCCATTAATATGAAAAAAAATGAAAGTAGCGTTCATGCGTATGTAAGGCCTACCGTCTCCATGAACGGTGATTTTCATTTTTTTATCTCCAAATGTTATGGAATAGTATAAAAGGAATATGTACTAAATATATATGATATTTTTATCATTAATACTATTCTGTAAATGATTTACTTATAACTACATGGGCAATCATTTTCAAACATGTTCATTTTTGTACAAATGTACCAAACATCGGCAAAAACATCTGATATGAACTAACATTATTAAGAAATTATAATAACATTATAATATGTTATATGAACTGAATAATAATCATTAAAGGATGACCTTATGAAATTATAAATTGACCAAAGTTTATTATTCATGAATATAAATAAATGAACAAGAGAAGTCGGACTAGAGGTAAGGGATCCTACCTCTCTCTTTCTTTTTATGTACTCTTTTTTATGTAACTTACTTTAAGATCCTCTTTCTTATGTTGGGGGATGTTATTTTATATCACTATTTCTGTAAATTGTATTTTAATATGATGAGAGACCCTATTTTATCTCATCAATCTATTTTTGTATGTTTTATGTGGCACCGTTAGGCTGCCGAATTTTCGTAAGGGGATTTTCATCTCACATTTTACTCCTATGAGATTAATGCAACATTGGACACTATTTCCTTTTTTGTGGTGTATGTAATGTCCATTATTTTACTGTTTGTATAATATACTCTCATTTATGGGTAGTTACATCTTCATCGTATGACCATTCTTTCATAGGGTGTACGTTTCAAAAGTTGCCCAAATCGGTAAGGGAACCTTTCACCCTCCTCTTTTTAAAAGTCATCTTTTGTTATGTCTTTTAATTTACATATTTTTATGTTGAGATATATCCTTCTATATCCTTATAGATATAAATTTTATGTCCATGTGATGAGATACCATTTTATCTCTCATCAACTAATTTTATGAATTTTAAAGTGACGTCGTTAGGCTGTTGAATTTTACCAAGAGAACTTTTTAACCCAATTTCAATTTCTTTGGGTTCAACATGTAGTTATTGAATATATCATCTTTTGAATATGTTTGAATGGCCTTTGGTTTTTTTACACATAATATCCACTTATATTAGGTGTATTATTTTTTCACACATAATTATGTAATTGATTTATCCTTAATCCATGGATACAGTCTTTGTATGGGACTTCGTCTCAATATTCTTTCATTGAGACATATTGGAATTATACAAAACCTTCTTTTATAAGATGTATAATCCCCTTTGACTTTTATGTTTATCCAAAAGTAATCTTTTTTATATGAAGCGTTTTACTAAATGACAAAAGGGAATGTTTTTGTCGTATGAATGCGGCGACAATGACTTCTCCGCCGCCGTGACCATTATTTGAGTTTCGGCTTCCTCTAATATCCATACCTTTTTTTAAATGAAAAATAAATACCATGTTTTACTTTTCGTTTATTTTTATATTGAAAATGGTTTTCATAATGTTTTTATATCAATGTGTTGTATTGATATCGTGTGATTGAAAAGTTGAAATGTTATGTTTTCTTTTATGCATGGTTTATGTGATACGATTATGTTATGGTTCTTGGGCATTATTATGAAGATGGGTGGTTCCGTGATAAACTAAGGGTTGGTGAGCCCGATATAGTTCTCCCATGCAATGGGTAACATGAATAAGTTAAACGTTAAGGTTTCTCCGAAGAGATTTAGGGAATATACTATGATGGGTATTCCAAACGTAACCAAGAGGGTTACTCCATACGTAAGAATGTTATGAATGACTCATGTTACCTTTATGCCTTATGATTTATATGATTTATTCATGAGTTGAGGAGGTATGTTAAAATGATTATGTTTTATGTGTAAAGTATGATTCCATACATGGACTAATGTTTTCTTATCATACTTTTATATCCCTTACTATGCATTTTATGCTCATGCCATGTTTTTGAAATGATTTTCACAGGTCAAGGGAAAGGTACATGATGTGATGATAGTGTCAGGGAAGTGTCAAGAAATAATCCATGGTTTATTTCAAATAAGTTTCCATTGATGGGAAAAATGAATTCTGTCTTTTATGTAACCACTTTGTTTAAATGTGGAATGTAATGCATGTTTTATGATCTAAATCTATAAAACTCTAAACCTGAAAAGATCCTCAATGTGTAATCTTATAATAAATCAAGATTAATTAAGGTTTAATGCTGGGGCCTTATAGTTGGTATCAGAGGTCGGTTTAGAAAACTTTAGGGATTATGAGTTTTTGTTTGACACATGATTAGTCCCTATATCTATTATTTCAGTAAAATCCTTATTTTATTACTTTTTTCAGGTCATGTAAAGTCGGTTACGAATGGAAGGAGAAGGATCTCAAACGACATTCCTATCTATTCTTTATGACATTCTTGCAATAATTATTTCAATGTCATGTTCGGATGATTGTGAATCTTTTTCTAGCATACAACTCACTTGCAAGTAGTTTTTTGAGATATCAAACACCTCCACTATAGCTCTTTATCATCGTGGATCATGGGTTGTATTTAGAAAAAAAATACTATCTTCACAATATTAAAATTTTTCAATAAAGGTAAATATTATCAATGTATTTTTAAATATTTTACCTTATCACAAGAACTTGAAGCATATTGGGATTTTAAAAACGGTGCTGAAGAAGGAGACCCTTGCGCAACCTATTTATATTTTCTTTAAAAATATAGTCTCTCAGCACATACTTATGGTATTTTAAAAAGACCAATAATAGAGAGCTTCAACTCAACTTCTGTCTTACTATTTTATAGAAATCATGTTTTATCAGATGTTTTTGAATTATATGTCATTCATGATTATTTTACAAATCTATTTTTCTGTGAACACCCATATGACCCATGTTGTACAAGGTGTATTTGGATGGAGGAAGCAAATGATTTTGAAGGATCTCTAAATCATTGTTGTAATGCATGTAACTTCTACCAACATGAGCAAGATGATGATGAAACTGAGTGGACGCCACGATCAAGGTATAATGTTATTCATTTTGGGAATCGTTTTATTTTATCTTATGGTGGTGAAATAAGACTTCAAGAATTAAGTTGTTGAGATCATAACGAATATGGATGAAAATTAGAGGTATAAGAAAACTAGTGACGTTAAAACATGTTAGGGTTATTTTTTGAGTTTTATAAAAAGGACAACACGAAGACCGTGTGAAAAACCGTCGCATCGGACAAAGCTGCGGGAATCGAACCCACAACCAAAGTGCTACTGGTATTTATCACCTACCACTGGACTACGTGAAGTCCCTGTTTAGTATGACTTACTCTTTTTAGTTAGATGATTATATGAATTAAGAGTAAGTTGATTTTGGGTTATCTATAGAAATTATTAACCTATAATGGATGATATGTGATTAGGTTAATTACTTTTCAATATGAGACTTTAAGAGCAACTGATGTTATATGGAGATAAGTGTTAATTTGTACCTTGGAAGACTATGTGATTAAATCATTCAAATATTTTGGTTTCAATCTTATTTTGGTTTATTTTGAATATTTTTATGGACAAATTGTTTATTAAATGGTCTTTGTTGTACTTTGGGTTTTGTTTGAAAGATTTTGGAGATTAAGAATAGATTTTTTTTATAAAGGATAATCCTTTTTGGGTATTATCTGATCTCATACTAACCTTTTTGGTTTTAGTTTTGTTCATGGTCTAAAGACATGGGATGTATATAGTTCACTTTTGTGGATTAGGTGATTCTCGAAAAGTTGATTATAGCTCTCATAATGTGAACATGTCATCCCAAATACTCGTCTTTTGGAGAAAATATTAGTTCATGTAAGAAATCTAGTAAAAGTTGAAAGTCAACATGACAATTAAGTATGATTCCTTATGTTTTAGTTAAGCTCATAAATAAATTCATCAATGAAAAGTAACTTAAAACAAAAAATTTGTCTATTAATTTTTCCAACTAGGGAATCAAATACCATTTAACCCATCACATGTTTGTGATTTTCTTGTTGTTAACTTTCTCCTAGACATGTTTACTATCACTCTCCATCAGAACATGACCCTTTTTTTCCTCCATATCCATATTTTCATAAATGGAATCCTAGTATGGGTTATCCCGGGTGACATTTGTACTTCTCTTCCAGTCTTTTAAAGTGATAGTTTTACTGACTCTTGTTCCGATATGGGATGTTCAATGAAGCTTCCAAGCAAAATTTTTAAATTTCGAGGACGCAATTCCCAAAAGGGGGGAAGGATGTAACACCCCATGTAAGTAAAGAATATGAAATTTTCATATTTATCCATATTTGTGAATAAAATATTAATATTACTTTAAAGGGGACACTATGCTCGATGGCGTACCCAATACGCAACAACGTGTTTCTTGGGAATCTTACGTTGCACTCTAATAACAAAATAATATTATTTTAAATGGTAGTTAATACCCAGCCATTGTAATGGTGGGAATGAACATAACTAAATAAAAAATTATTATATTTGTTTGTCAAATATATTTAATTTTTACAATAAATGTTAGATGATTAAAAATGTGGATGAATCCAATTTTAAGCGTAAACATTATAATATTCTTTAAAAGGTCGATTAACCACCTTTTGATGGAGAACCCCTTGAAATCCACTTTTTGACAATTTTATGTGTTATATTTGACAAAATAAAATTTTCTTTAGAATTGGGACATCAAAATTTACTTTGTGTAAATTTTTCGTTTTTTTCCAATAAAGATCATTTTTTAATGAATAGTGAAAAATGTTGTATTTTAATTCAAAACCTCATTTTAATATAATTTATTTATATGATTAGATTATCTTTTGAATTGTTTTTATAGTTAAATTAGAATATATTTTTACCATTTAATCCAATAGTGGTCATTAGAATTAATTTCACTTTGAAATTGGACTTAAACTAGTGTCAATCATTTAATAGATATTGTTTCATAAAAACACGCTATTTGTTTTGACAGCGGGAATTAATTATTTAATTAATTAATGAAACTTATATGTTTTTATTTTTGTAAAATAGAAATCATTTTTTAATTCTGAATATCAAATATAGCATGGGGTGAATTTTTGGTAATTTTCTAATAAACATCAATTTTTGATGAATAGTGAAACCACTAAGTGGTAGTTTAAAAACTGATTTTTCGTTTAAATGAAATTTCACCACTTCTATGATTTGAATTTCAAAAATCCGACATACATAGTTTCCATTAGGATGTAAAATTTGGTTCAATGGGATTAAAATAATTTTTTGGTGAATAGTAACTTTTATGTTTTTAATCACAATTAGAGGTAATTATTGTAATTCAAGGTAAATATAATGTTTTAATATTATGAAATGACCTAGAAACATGTACTACCCTCATTGTATGTGTCATGGCCGACCAAGACAATCCATGGGTCCACTTGGGGACCCCATGGAGCCACATTGGTTGGGTAATGACATAAATAACTTTTTATTTAAAGTTAAAATAAAAATGTCACAAGCATGAGTTATTTTAATAAAACAATTTTTAAATGGGTTTATACAAGTCATATTTTTTGACAATAAATATTCATTAGAAATATAAAATTATTTCCTACATCCTGATATTTGTTTTATAATTTTTAGTCATTAAATAAATCAAATTATTTAGGACATTATGATGATGGAACGATTACCTCATTAATAAAGGATTTAAATAAAATGAAAAGATAATGTTAAAACTATAACTTAAACTTGTAAAAAACCTATTGGATGAGTATATTTCTAACCCTTACCAGCTTATAATATAAATACATCAATTTGGGACCTTTAAAATCCGAAACTCAATTGAAAATAAAGTTACATTTTGTAACATTCCAAGAGGGCCCCTCCTCTCCTCTTATAAAAGGCCCCCACCTCTACCACCTTACCCACACCTCTCAAGCCTTTGGCTCAGCCAAGCACTTATGATTGTGTCTCTCCATATCCCTCTATTACTCCTAGAAGCCTCACTTTTGGCAGAAGTCTTCACAAGGAAGCCTTTGAGCTCAAATAAAAAAGAGATACCACATTTTAAGGTAATGTCTTCACTTGTGTTCTTTTGTTTTATTTTGCTTCTCCAACACCCAAAACACTTTTTATTCATTTATTTTGTAACAACTATAGTATATTAAATATAATAGGATGTTCTTATAATAAGGATTAAAGATACACTTTCACAGACCTTCATCACATGGTTAAAGAACATAATGTTTCTGTGGTTGGCGATTTTCGGCCTCACGAAACGATGCTTGTTCATTATTCTTTTAACACCTTGAAAGGAGGCAATTATGATGTCACTGTATTTTATATATGATATATCTGCTATTTATGATTACTATATGATTATTTTTTTTATATAAAAAATACCTTTATTCTTTTCATGTTGTTCAAATACGATAATTTTATATGAGGAAGTGTGGACTACCGCCCCCTCAAGTGATGTGACTTGTTAATGAAATACATGGAATGTATAAATAATAAAATTAATTAACATATGTGACCTATATAACATATATATTATAATTAAATTATAATATATATATATATATATCTCATTTATTTTTAATTCCATTAATATGACAAAAAAATGAAAGTAGCGTTCTTGCGTACGTACAACCTACCGACTCCATGAACGGTGCTTTTCATTTTTTCATCTCCAAATGTTATGAAATAGTATAAAATGAATATGTACTGGATATATATGATATTTTAATCATTAATACTATTTGCAAATGATTTACTTATAACTACATGGGAATCATTTTCAAACAAGTTCATTTTTTTACTCATGTACCAAACATCAGCAAAAACATCTGATATGAACTGACCTTATTAAACAATTATTATAACATTATAATATGTGATATGAACTGAATAATAATCTTTAAAGGAGGTCTTTATGAAATAATAAATTAACCAATGATTATTATTCAGGAATATAAATAAACGAACAAGACATGTCGGACTTGAGGTATGGTATCCTACCTCTCTTTGTCTTTTTAAGTGCTCTTTTTTATGTAACTTACTTTAAGCTACTCTTTCTTGTGTTGGGTGATTTTATTTTATTTATATTATTATTTCGGTAAATTGTATTTTAATATGATTAGATACCCTATTTTATCTCGTAAATCTATTTTTGGATGTTTTATGTGGCGCTGTTAAGCTGCCGAATTTTCATAAGGGGATTTTCATCTCACTTTTTATTCCTGTGAGATTCATGCTACATTGGCCAATATTACCTTTTATGTGGTGTATGTAATGCCCATTATATTACTGTTTTTATAATATACTCTCATTTATGGGTAGTTACATCTTTATTGTATGACCATTCAATCATGGGGCGTACGTTTCGAAAGTTACCCAAATCGGTAAGGAGACCATTCACCCTCCTCTTTTTAAAAGACTTCTTTTGTTATGTCTTTTTATTTACATATTTTTATATTGGGATATGTCCTTATATATCCTTATAGATGTAAATTCTATGTCCATGTGATGACATACCATTTTCTCTCTCATCACCTAATTTTATGAATTTTATAGTGACGCCGTTAGGCTGTCGAATTTTACCAAGTGAACTTCTTAACCCAATTTAAATTTCAATGAGTTCAAAATGTAGTTATTAAATATGTAATCATTTGAATATGTGTGAATGGACTCTGGTTGTTTTACACTTAATATCCTCTTATATTAGCTGTATTTGTTTTCACACATAATTAAGTAATTGATTTATCCTTAATCCAAGGATATCGTCTTTGTATGGGACATCGTCTCAATCTCCTTTCATTGAGGAATATTTTGATTTATACACAACCTTCTATTATAAGGTGTATAAACACCTTTTACTTTAACGTTTATCCAAAAGGAATCTTTTTATATGAATCATTTTACTAAATGACAAAAGGGAATGTTTTTGTTGTACATATGCGGTGACAACGACTTCTCTGCCGCCATGGCCATTATATGAGTTTCAGCTTCCTCTAAAAGCCATAACTTTTTTTAAATGAAAAATAAATACCATGTTTTACTTTTATTTTATTCTGGTCTTGAAAATGGTTTTCATAATGTTTTTTATCAATGTGGTGTATTGATATCTTGTGATTGAAAACTGGAAATGTTATGTTTCCTTTATGAATGTTTTATGTGATACAATTATGTTATGGTTCTTGGGAATTATTATGAAGATGGGTGGTTCAATGATAAACTAAGGGCAGGTGAGCCCGATATAGCTCTCCAATGCATTGGGTAATGTGAAGGAGTTAAACGTAAGGTTTCTCTAATGAAATTTAGGGAATATACTATGATCGGTATTCCAAACATAACCAAGAGGGTTACTCCCCACGTAAGAATGTTATGAATGCCTCAGGTTACCTTTATGCCTTATGATTTCTATGATTTATTTATGATTTGATGAGGTATGTTAAAATGATTATGTTTTATGAGTAATGTATGATTTCATACATGGACTAATGTTTTCTTTTCGTACTTTTATATCCCTTACTGAGCTTTTTATGGTCATCCCATGTTTTTGTGAAATGATTTTCAGAGGTCAAGGGAAATGTACATGATGTGATGATAGTGTCAAGGACATTTAGAGAAAAAATCCATGTATTATTTTAAATATTTTTCCGTTTATGGGAAAAATGAATTACGTCTTTTATGTAACCACTTTGTTTAAATGTGGAATATAATGCATGTTTTGCGATCTAATTATCTAAAACACTAAACATGAAAAGATCCTCAATGTGTAATATTGTAATAACTCAAGATTAAGTAAGGTTTAAGGATGGTGCCTAATACCTTAACATATGATCCATTGGATAATGTTGATCCCGCCTTAATACAACAACAGATATTATCACATAAAAGCATTTGATGGAATTGTCACCCACTGATGATGAAAATTTATAAGAACATATATAGGCTGAGTCCTGGTATGAGGCCACCTACCACATTGGTATTAAATATTATCTTTCTATCCTATATAATAATAAGAAATTTTTTATATAGAATACGGGCAACTCATGTTAATTCTTTTATTACATGAAGAAGAAACCTCATAACTGTCATAGCCACTAAAGCCTCTCCCATCACAATCCTACCACTTATGTCAAAAATAGACAAATATTGTTTATACACTACATCCATAATGGTCATAAGGCACAAAAGAATTCTAATTTTCAAAACATCATCACTCATCCCCATCTCGAACCCTTAGTCCTTCAAATAATAATTGGGGGAACGCTATGGTTCCTGATACACTAACCATCCCAAATAATGTGTACTAGTCAAGAATATTAATCCTATATTACCCTAACATTAGAAAACCCTAGCTATTTTAATAAAGAAAATTATAATGGTTGAACTTATAATTTAAGACATGACTGAAAGAGAAATAGGTAAGAATTTAATGCATCATAAATTCCAATACATAATCCCACAATCTATTTCTTTTTCCCTTGAGAATATATATAGAATAAACAATGTAGAATCTGCAAGAGTGTTCATGATATCAAATATCCAACCAACATATTAATGAAAATACAAATTTTATGGTCATCCTTTTTAACCATATGAGAATTTCTGATGTTTTTTGGTACATTCTGAACAATTATCTACTTCTCATCCTAGGTTCACTCCACCAACAAACCCTAGATTCTAAATTATATAGATCACTACTTCAACAAAATAATGATACACTGGAGGATCCTCCAAAGGAATAAATATTACGAATCCCCCTCATTAATTTGTAATATATATTCTCATCAGAATTTAATGTTAATAACTATAAAACAACCAATCATCCATGATAAAATTCTAAAACCATTAGACCAAGAACAATAATCTAGAACCATGACTTATAACTATAATTATTCAAAGTAGTTATGATTTCTATCAGAAAAGAGCAATGAATTCTGAATGGAACATGTCCTTTTATCTAAAAATCACACATATATTATTCATAAGACCTTATACAAAATAGTTCTTCCAACATTGTCGATAGGATGAATGAATAAAGAACCCTTAAAATATATTTATGTGAGACTAAACACACCATAATGTAATTATTAAATATTTTCATACCACACATGGAAACTCGAATTCATTATTGGGTGTGATCTACCTAGGTCACATTAATAAATCTATTATCTGAATTTTCATGATCCTACTCTTATCACACAACGACATTAAAAACCCATGGAAGTGCTAACACAATTTTGAATATGTAACTCATCTGATACAAAATTGTAATAGACTATCCCCATCCGACCAGACATGTAACCCAATCTACCTCATTATAGGGTGGGGTAAAATCAAAAAAATAAAACAAGTCTTGAATATATAAAAATTGATGCATACTACCAGAGTACAATGTGGAAACAAGAAAAAGATAAAACTAATCCAAAATGGATAAACCAGAAAAACTTGGCATTATTAGACAACAAGTATCCAGGTGAAAAATTATCACATTCAATGTATCCCAAAAAGTATTCTAATTTAATGTGAATCATATAAGATATAAAAATATATTCCCTTTACTTGTATCTAAAAAATAAAATTCTATAGACACACATTGAAATTGGGTAGGATCATTAGATCCTAGTTGGGCACCACAAAAATATCTATTCAAGTTCATATCACCAGAATTCATAATTTTCTAACTTAAAATAAATAGTTTTATAGGATTATTTATAAATAAATCAATTTGGAATACACTTTCATAAAATCCTTTAATTTTCCCAATGTTAATGTCATGGTGCCAAAGATAAAGACATTGGAGGTAATGATACCAAAATGTAAATACAAATGAGAGGAACCATCCATGAACTAAATTATATTATAATAAACAACCTAAAATAATAATGCACATACCATCTATGCTCTAGCCCATGAGAAAAAAAATTACTAGACACCTACAAGAAAAACCTTGTATAATGTTGTATTTCAATAATCAACGAGCCATGAAATAGGCCATCGATGCATATGAGGTGACCGCTATGGGGTTCACACATAATTAGGCTACATGTGCCTCCATCATGACATACACAATGTATCAAATATGCACTTTTTTCAATTTATATATAAAAATACATTTTTGAAATTTTAGAAAAAAATTCAAATCAAAATGAATATGCATCTGGGTTTGAGAATAGATTTTCCATTTAAAATTTGGGTAATTATTTTTCTCAATTAAGAAACCAATTTAGAACATGTATCCATTAAATATTAAATTTATAAACATATAAATAATGTTTAAATTTTATGGAAATGAAGAAGAATTGTAAAAAGATAGAATAATGACTAAAAATACCTAAATATCATTGTGAACAATAACCACCTTTGACCACAGGGATTGGAAACCACAAGATCTACCTTCAAAATAAAAGGATAGAATACTGACTAAAGTAGACTTATAGGAATTAAAATACAATAATTAATCCTTGCAAAAATTGGTGCAGTAACTAAAACAAGAGAGTAACTCAGAGGAATTTTTACCCAAAGAGATGAAGCGCCTAACCATGATAATCAATCATAGAAAATATAAATCTGGATGGAAGGAAGACACCCAAAATCACATATTGAAATATATCTGGTTTAGGGGATCAGTATACTAAAAAATATTATCCCCTAACACCCTTAATGAAATATAAAAACAGGACCTCATAGATTTACATGGAATGCATCCTTTACACATCATATATCCCATTATTTATTTCATTCCAAAATACATGTCTTCATTTTATTAAAAAAAGTATTTCACATTACATGATGTGTATACCATAAAAATGTCTAAAATATTAGTTTATGAATGCCACTAATAGTATGAGTCTGACTGATATTACTCATCATGAAACCCTCTAGAAATCATGTAACTAACCCTTGAATAGGAGAAATTCCTAGGCTTAACATAAAAATCCAACAAACCAATGAATTCACAAGTATATTTATCATCACAATTCAGGGTAAAAAATAATCACCCAACAATAAATGGAATGCAGAGGTAGTGATCATAACATTCCTAATTAAAATGTAATGGGGCATTAAAACTATATATTTAAAATTCCTAGAATTTTTCATCAACTATAGTGTGACCTATGCATTGTATGTAGAAGGGGTAAATTGGATTTCATACACAATAATTTTTTCACAACAAAATCTGTATTTTATAAATTAACATTAACAAATCTATGATATTATTATACATCATTTTTGTTTGTGTTTCTATAAAAAATTGGTCATAATGTTTTTCAGATTTATGTGTCACTGATTCCTACCCCAAAAAATATTTTACAATGATAATTTTACTAAAATATCAATACAATGCTATTTTTTTGTTTTTATTGAGTAAAAAAGGGTTTTAACTGAACATAATTTTTTATTCATAGAACACTACCTTTTAAAAATACGAATAACACCATGTGTTGGATTGATATTAGGTAAATCCTACAAATCACAAATTACTTAAGGGTAATTATTATATGGCATGAATACATTCCATGTTTTTTAATATGGTCTTATGTGATTAACATGTGTTTCTATCTAAAATATCATTTTTAAACTGAAAAAATAACATTTAATGTAATGTTGGTCACACCATCTATTATATTGAGATGAATCTTATTCGTACACATCAAATATGACATATGTATCATTTTATATAATATCCAAAACAATATTAATGTGTTAGATACTTTTTTTGAATACTACATTTATTTCAAAAAGATGTATAATTTTTATTCAAAAACACACGTCATTTTAGTACTTTCTCATTGTGTGTTGGATTTAATTGTTTTTTCTTAAACATGAAAAATAAATTATTAATTATTTTAAATGAATAAAAAATCTAATTTTTTTTGGTTCATTGTGACATACATATTTTTATCTAAAATACCCTTTTAAACTGAAAACATGCACTCTAAGTCATACTGGTTGAATCGTTGGCTGAATTGATGGGAACCTAATTCCAAAAAATCATAAATGATTCATGGATTGAATTTATGTTCAATAAATAAAATATAAGAATTTTTTCTTCTATTTCATTTATTGATAAATTTTTTATTCTAAAATTCAATTTTATCGCTACAAACACTCATTTCATTTCATACCGGTTACTCCAGGTATATAATTGATGAAAAAATTATTCATAAACATTAAAATGAATTATATACCATTATTCCAATATATAACATCAATATTATTTTATATATATATATTAGTATGTTATACTTATTTTTAACTAATCAGTAAATTTAAACTGAATAAATTCAGTTTTAGACTTTTTTAAAATGAAAAACAATAGTAATGTACAAAATATTCATATAATGAAGAAATTTCTCTATAAATTGAACACAATGAAACTTAGTGCATCATAATTGTTGAATACATTATTGAGAATTTTTTCTCTGGTTTTTTTATTGTCTTTATAGTCCATAATATGGTAACATGAATAATAATTCCCTAATAAATCATTTATTAATCCTCTCAGAGAAAATTAACTTAATTGAAATTAGATATAAATTCTATGTATATTAACTTAATAAATTATATAATATTATGATAACAATAACTAACTAATTATTAGGTTGTCACAAAATCATGAGTTTTTCATACATTCTCACACCTTGTATTCTACCCATTTGATTCTAAACAAATCTACCTCTTCTGTATAATACATGCATTATCAACAATCATAGTAGTACTATATATATAAGGGTAATAAATATTATCAATTTAATTTTAATTATCATTAGAAATAACTCTTAGATATGATAGTGTGTTGATTAAAAAAATATCATTCAAAATTTTTAAATATAATAAAAAATCATTTTTATTAGTTTGTTTAAAAAATTCCAGATAAATTGGGAATAATATTTAATTTTATATATATATATATTTTGTCGTAGTTTCTTATACACGACCTAATACACATAACATATAGAACTATATATGCTTCTGGTGCTAACAGAATTTCCTCTTCACCAAAATTTTCTTTATTTATGTACTACCCTATCTAAAAAAATATCATTAACGCATAACATAAAATGCATAAATTGATGTTTATTTAATAAACATTTTCCTGTTGTGAATAGAAAATTGATAAACATCATATTTTGTGGATGAGTTATTGTGTATCCATATATTGAATCAAAGAAATAAATTATTTGAGTATAAAAATTAATTGAAAAGAGAATATAATTCTCTTTAAAAAATAATGAAGTACAAAATGAAATGAGTGAAGATATATTTTAGAAGATTAAATTATATATTTTTACCCCTTAATATTTTATATATTGAAAAATATTTCGTATCAGTTATTTTTTCAAAGGTCCTTTTTTTGAAAATTATCTTATGAGGATTAATTATTCAAAATATTTTAATATAATATTTTTTGATAAATTTAGGAAGATACATAATCCTACTAATAATATGAATATTTTTTCATAGTTATTAATGTATTTGATCATATTGACATAAAGCATTTAATAAATCGAATTTCATGAATAAATTTACAAATGTGACTCTCGTCCATCATTTCATTAGGATCATATATACTTTATCACAATAAGGAAATTCAGTAATTTAATATATATAAATTAATTAATCAAAATATTAGACACTTTTATCTACATCCTTGAACATTTTATTCCTATGAAATTGTGATATTAGTAAATAGTGATGTTGAACTACTGGGTTGATGGTAACATCTAATGTTCTTTTTGATCAATTTGTTATTATTATAGATTGTTTTTATTTGAAATTATACATCCCCTTATTTTTTATTTCTTTAAATAACCATCCATAGTTCAATAATATTTGTTAAGAATTATTAAATATTGTTCATATAAAATAAATTGGAATGGAATACATACATGTAGACATGTAATTTTAAACGACCAAATAACCTTGATACCAAAGATCCAATTATATTTTAGACCATATAGACTTCATACCATCATAGGGAATAAGTATCTCTTTGATTGCATAATGATCATTGTTAATAAACACTATCGAAAAAACATTCTGATTTTTTTGTAGAATATATCCTTATATATTTTATACTATAACCTGCACTGTATAGAGTTTGGTGAGTGTGGATAGATATAAACCTCTATAATTTTCACCATATCAAATATTAGTATAATGAGGGTATCATTATCTTATTGAATCATATTCTATGGGGATATTCTTGTAATGGTGGTTGAATTTTTTCTTCTCATTGATTTCTTCTTATAATTTTTTCTAATTAATCGAATAAAAAATTATATTTTTATTTATGATTGGTCATTTGTGTCATCATATCCTATATTTTATTATATTTTTTCCTAAGTACATTTCTTCATAAAAATATGTTTGTATGAATTTATAAAAACATCACCATTGATGTGGAAATATTGTTCTAAAAACATCAATTATTATAAATAAAGTCATTAATTAAGTACATTTGAGAATTCATGTGTCTAAATTGCATAAAAAAAGTACAATGAAATATGTAATATTGTTATGTAATACCAAAATAATGAAGAACTGTTTTTATGTCATACTGACACATTATTACCATAATTTTAATGTGTTATTAAGTATTATTATTTTGTTTGAATTTAAATGATCTCCATCTATAGAATATGAGGTGCGACATATTTAGTTATGAATTTATATTCATCGATCTACATATAAAAAAACAACATAATTATGTTGTGGTTTTATAAATAAAAAAAATTATTGTAGATTTGAAATTCATAAAATTTTTACAAGTGAAGGGTACCCCATACACGCTTTACGACATGGGTTTATTTATTTTAATGTATACTTTATATTTTCATCACATATTTGTTGTTTAAAAAATTAATAATTCTTAATATAAGTTATATTTAATGTATTTTCATGAAATTTTTTACCTATAAGGATTTACTATAAAGGATTCATCCTCCCAATGAGCAATACAAACATTAAATTGTTCATGTTTTATTTTGTGGGAATACCATTTTGGGGGAAAGGGTTATATTCCCAAAAGAATCTTTAAGATGATTCAAAATTAAAATTTTATGAAAGCCACTATTGGCCATTCTAGAGACCATTTATACTGATATAATTCTTCATTTATATAGTATAAATTTATTCTACAATGTATAATGAAGAGTAAATAAATATATCATTATTTTTTAGTAAATTCCATAATTTATATAATAATGTTACAATAATCTCTTCAAAAATTAGTGTCGTAACCATGCGAATAACATTGTTCTTCATATATAAATAAACAATCACATAAATTTGATTAGAGACACTAATTTAACTTTTGGAAATAGACATGATGGGGTATATATGTTGTTCACATGCATTCTGTCGAACATCTAATTTGATAACCCTTCTTCTCACATTAATAATTTTTTTATCATTTTATTGGTACGACACTCTAATTTTTTTTTCAACACTGATTTTTCATATTTTACATTTTTATCAATTCAGCATTGTCAATATTTTTTTCTAACAGATTTGTAGCATCTGAATGATCATAAAATTTTATTCATTTCCAATATGAGCATCATTATATTGAGAAACCAATCGTTCAATTGGATTGAGAGAACCAACAAGGGAAAAATCTACTATCTATAGAAGTGGTTGAACATATAATTTTGATTAGTTAATTTAATAGTGAATAGATAATAATATGAGGTAATTAAATGTCTCGTTCAAAAAAACATGATTATTGAACTCCCTTAATATCCTCAAATAATCATTGTATTCTATCCAAGAATAAAGCATCAAAATCCCTTCATTATTATATCTTTTGACATAATATATCTTTTCTACATTGGGCCCTCCTGAAATAATTCGAGAAACACAATGAAATGGTCATTATTATATGAATTGAGATACATAACTTCACTGTTTTTGTTTGATATTAGAAAAATTGAACAAATTTTTTGTTCAATACTTGAGACCTAATAAAATACTTATACATCATGTGATTCCATCATGCTTAATTTATAATTATACAATTCAATAATAAAATATACATTAAAAAATCGCAATTCATCAATTTAATCTACACACCTATTATCAACGAACACGTATTCAAAAATGGTACTGGGAATGTGGTAAAATCCAACTCCCATTATTGTTCGATGATTCAAATGTTTTAAATATTCAGAAAAATTTGATTTTTTTCTTGTTATTGAATTTAATTATCACTTCATTCACAAATATATCTTCACTATTTTTCATATTACTAAATCTTTCATGTTTGTTTATATAGAATGTAAAAGCATGAATTAAATAACCATTTTATTATAATATTCACACTAGGTACTCTATAAAGGAATAATAATTCCCTAAAATTATATTCATAATTTAGGTATACTTATTAATAAAATAGTCTCAAAACCCTATTATTAACATTCTATTAGGTACAATAGGTATCCATATTTCATCCCATTGTGGAATAAAATTCTTATGAATTGCTTTAAGGGTTTCATAAAAATGATACACACTATAATATTATACACAAAAATCATGTGAACATGTTCTCCATATTTAAGAGTAATTGCAACACCATATATTCAAGAAATTTTTTTCACCCACAAGCCTCTTAGTGTGAGGGGATATTGGTTGACTAATCATTTCATCATCATATAGGTATTCAATACAGAATTCAATGTCATTTTAAAAAATATATCCCTCCTCAATACAACCATTAAAATGACATTGGATTTTAAACTACACATTCAATATAATTAAAAAAACAATAATTGGGATACATCCATCATTATTGTCCAAGACCACAAATTCACATCTATCATACAAAGCGAAGCATCACGTGAACCATAATATCTAATAGTTATGGTGGAAAAAAAATATCTAATTCATTGAATATGAATGCAATTACATTTTCCCAATATAGTAATTCCATCGGTTTTATAACATTTCAACATTTAGAATTGAAAAATAAACTACATTTCGTTAATTTGTGGTAGTGACTCGAAGGGAAAATGAAATGTAAAAATATTAGAATTATATATCCCATCAAATAATCATTATCTTGTAATCTCATGGCCATTAAAATATAATTATTCATAGATATGATAATATTTATAATAAATTTATACACTATAGAATATTTTACTTCAATTATGTAGTTACACAACTGATATATATCATGCCTATCACCAGTAAGATCAGCCAGAAGCTAAGTTTCTGACTATTTATTAAATAAATAAAAAGGGTACAAATGAGGTGGGTGGGGTCAAACAATGGAACATTCCCTCATACGTCAAACACAATATTACAGATCATAATAAGAAATGCCATTCCCATAATCAGAGTCATCAGCAGTTTCCCATTCAGAGTGGGACTTATTCTGATTTAATATCATGAGAACATCAGAATTGAATGCACCTGAAAGCATAGAAGATCGTGTAGACACCGTACGAGGCATGTTAGAATAATCCTTCCTTGGTCGTCTCTTTGAAGGTGCAGGATCTAAGACTAAGAAATCATTCGCTTTCCCTTTCCTAGAAAGAAGTGCATCTTTGAAAGTGCTAGGTGCACCGCAACCCGTCGCTGTCTCCTCCGCCTCAGATATGTCACCCCACTTCCTAGAAATCATAGAGGAGATCAAGAGATTCTGAATTTCCTGATGACAATCAACATTTTGAGAAGTCCCAGAAGGAGCCAACTCAAAAGCCTCATCATGTATCAAGCCTGCATCAGGACTCTCATTCATACTTACATTTGGAGGATCAATGCAAGCATGGGATCTAGAGACAGAGAGGCTGGGAGTATGTCCAGCCTCAACCAACCCATTGGGAGTAACAACACGACCATCCTTCGATGTGATCTCTGCGTGATCAGACCGAACATTAGAGGGGCCACTCATCGGAGACATATCCACTATCATCCCTTTCCCTTTCACATGAGACACAAGGTTTCTGGAGGCCAACACCTCAGTCGGAGTGAAAGATGGTTTTTTGATAGCATCCCTTTCATGATTTGACAACTCTGCATGCTTCCCCTGAAGTCTCTTTCTACAGAGATTAGTCAGGTGACCCTTCATCCCACATCTCTCACAAGAGGCCTTCCTCTGACATAACTCCAATGAGTGCCAAACAGCCATGCATTCAGTAAAAAAGAGTGGTTTCCTTTCATACTCAACATCAATATTAATGTTATCAGTGGGAGTGGAAAGAGTTACCTTATCAATCAAGGTGGATCTCAAATAAACCTCCACCAACAATCTAGCAAAATTTCCAAACCGAACAACCTCATGTTCCTTGTCAAGGTGAATAGGGGATCCAATCACGATGCCAATATCATGAAGAATCTTTGGATGCCAAAGGACCCAGTTAAGCCCATGAAAACGGACCCAGACCTGCGAAAAGGCATTCCATGCACGAGAGGAATTGAAATCAAGGAACCATTCATGAAGATGAAGCCATCCAGGTTTCAATGAAAGGGACCCAATACTCCATGCTTGAACTTTGAGCACATTTGATGGAAAAATGAAATGAAAGAATCCACGACCAAGAGAAACGCACTGCAAATCAGAGGAACCCCACAAGAATGATACTCGACTGACAAGATTATATAACACATGTTTATCATAAATTAATGGGTACTATTTCACCTATTAATTTTAGTGGTTCTATCTCTTTCCATTCACATTTTTTTTAAAAAAGAGAGTGTGTGGAGAATCATGAGCTAAAATATCTCTCCTATATAGAAGAAATGGATCTCTCAGTTTTTGTGGACATTAAAGGCTTCATTATTAATATGATCAAAAAACTATATATAAAAGGTAAATGATCTTATATGGTTTTGAATAATGTGTTGTCAATATAGATGGTTTCAAAAAAAATTTCCATAAAAAATACAATATTTAGTGATGAGATGATCACATTTTCTATCAAAACTAAATGAGGAAAATTTAAATTTTCTATGCATAATTAGTTTTATTCAAATGAAATACTTGGTTAGCCAACATGGATGTGGTTATGATGGTGATGACAACACAACATCAATCATATCTTAAAAAAATTAATTTCCAATTTTTTATGTTTTGATGCATTTTTTATACCATCTATGGTTCTGTTATTGCTGTAAATAATGTGGTTTTTATTCTATGTTTAGTTGGAACCATAATATTTAAAATGTTCATGGTCATTAAATTTTCTAACCCAACATCTTTATAGTAAAATATAATCTATCATCGAGTGAGGTAAAACACACCATACACCAAGTAATTAGACATCCAGATTGATGGTGAACGTCATTTAAAAAATATAGTAATCCTTTATATATCATCATTATTCATTTATAATGTGACATATTCTGAATAATAAGGTTTGTGGTTGGGATTTAGAATGTATTTTATCACATCTATCTAACCCCATCCCATTTCTAATTGCATAAAAAGAGATCATATCATTAACCGTATCAATAAACCATTTAACACAACTAACTCAACTAATACTCTCAATTATCAATGAATGCATACATGTATCACCATTTCATATACATAATTTAGGATAATATCACTAAAAATGATTGTTAGATAATGGTTTTAATCTTACTAATTCAATCTATGTTATGAATCATTTTTCAAAAGTCAACACATTCAATAAATAATCAATTCTTATATAATAGATGATTTTATAAATTACTAAAAATTGACATTGTATAAAACTGTTTAATAGAAAATTCACAATGCTAGTTGATGAATTAAATATAAAAATATTCATTATATTTCCACATACAATATCCTATAAGAATAATTAGAGGGATATTTTTCATTAATTAATCATTAATGATTTTTCACATGATGAAACTTTATTTATATGAAAACATAAATTTGGTTGAAATATATTTTGGGTCACTTTCTTCTTATTTTATTATTATAACTAATTAAAAATGGTATTCAATTCATAACATGGTGATTTTAGGGGATATTTTATCATCATTATGATATGGGAATGAGGTAACCTATCTTTCTTAACCCCCACGGTGTGGTTATTGTTATATAGTATTCGGTAGAGATGATTCGTGAAAATTCATATAGAGTTGGGCACACCATTTTTTTTAATTGATGAGACATATATATTACCATAACAAATCATTTTAGATATTCAATTACAAGATGATATATGTATATTATATTTTTTTTTATTTCTCTAGTAATGAAATTAAATTATTTTTCATAAAATGTCATATATATTGTCATTAACTATTTTCTTCTTTTATTCAATATTTTATCACTACATTATTGTTATATCATTGATAGGATATCTACAAACTATATTTTTTGGAATGAGGATTGCATTTTCCTGTACCTTTTAAATTATTTCATATTATTGAGTTCCACCTCCATAATAATTTGTGGAAATAACTTAAATATATATAATTAATGTACTATAAATTGAGACAACTATAATAATTCTTTTCCATTAAGTTGATTGGGATGAAGGGCATGAATTGGATATAATATAATATTTTATAGATTTACCTATTGAAGAGGATAAATAATTTCTTATTGATGGAAAACTTTTGAAATGATTATTTATATTCTAGAAGACAATATATGAGGCTTGGAACAAATTTAATTTAATGGTGTATTTGAAACATCATTAGAAAGTGATCAAGAGTTAGTATTTACATAACTTTACATTTTTTTAATTATTTGACATTTTTTTAACATTATATATATTCTTTATAAAAACAATTTTATCAAATAATTTTTTCATTCTGGGATGATCTGGAAGAGTGTGTGGGTTTCTGTCTATTATTATACTATTTTATGATTTATGGATTCTTCTTGAATATCCATGATATATATGGAAAAACAAATTTTAGAATTAGTCACCTTACTTGGGATATTAACTTAATATGTAACCTCCTATAGTTGATGATAATATTTAATAGTCAGATAGGGATGTATAAAGAATATTCCTCATTTTACCACCACACATATTCCACCAGTATATATAGTACCCCTTATATATGATGATCATCAAAGTGTGATGTTTCATAACATCCATGAGATGTGAATTTCTATATTATATTTATTTATTATATTCAAAGATCAATATTTTCAAGCTATCTATATATTTTATTTCCATTTTATCATCATGTGAGATATAGATTTTCCAAATCGAGTGGATTATTTATAGGACATTACACCCTTCATAACATATAGTGGAAGAAGGATCTTGTTATAAATTTAAATATCAACATAAACTAATGTGACATCCTCATAAGTCATCATAGAAAAAGAAAATACACACATCATATCTTCAAAAAAAAGAGGAATGGATTCTCTAGTTGATTAGATTTTACCATGATTCTATCAAAAACTAAGTCAATATAGGTGTGAAATTTTCCTAAGTGGATGTGGGATAGCATCCCAAATGTGTAGATAATCATGAATATTTATTTTATTATTTTTTTTTAAAAATAATAACATTAATTATTACAATTTTATCATTAAAAACATGAGTATTTTTCAAATTAATACAGGAATAGAAAATATCCAATTAATTCGTTATTATAATAATTATATCATTGCATGTAATAATTATCATTAATGAAATTATTGATAATTGAATAATATTTTTTAACAACTTTCTTCTCCTATAGAAATTGGTAATACATTGAGAATAAATACACATGAACACATTCCCTGAGTTTCTATCACAAGATCTCTCAAGTAATAGCTTAGGATGTGACCAATTGGCCAATTACACATTAAGTTATATTATTACATTCTAATAATAATAATTATAATGGTGACAATGATGAGGATTATATTATTATTATTTAATAATAATTTAATTTATATTAATTTAAAATAATATTACAAAATGTTTAACAGAATAATTGTTAACAAATAATAATTTAATTATTAACTATTAATTATGTTATAAAAATTTAATTTCTGAAATTATTGATAAATAATGAATATTTTCTTGTTAAATAGTTATTTATAAAATAACATGAGATTACTAATAAATAATCATATAATGTACAGCCATGTCGGCATATGTGGTTTTGGTGGGATCGAATTTGGATATATGTCCCAGGGTTGAGTCTGAGTCTTTTCATTAATTGAGTGCATTGTAATAATATAAAATTTATAAAATTATTATTTTTGTTTATTTTAAAATAATAATAATTTTATTATAAATATTATTGCATCATATAGTTATTCCAAATTATATTACTAATAATTCATAACAGCTTCACCATAATAACAATGTTTATTTATATTAAGAATAAAAATGTTTTCTAGTTTTGATATGTATTTATAATAAATAAATACAGAAAAATACATTTATATATTCTAATTTATCCATTTTTATTAATGAATACAAAATTGTAGGATTTTTGTTAGAAAACAAAAAATATATAAAACCATTTATGTAGATTATTAGTATTGTTTTGTGGGAAACGGTCTACAATACAATGTAAATCATAAAAAATAACAATATAGAGATGAAATTGAAAAATCCAGTACTTTTTTCTTATTTGATACACTTAGTGTCACCCTAATTTATACTTAATGAAGATTATAACAAAAAATTACAATCAATATAAAATAATGATTCTCTAACTAATAATATAATTATAGCAGCCTAGAACACAGACTTCTGTTTAATGTGTTGAAATCCATAAATTTATATTTCTGGATATGAAGCTAATAATTGTGACCCAAATTTTCCAATCAAAACAAAATATAAAATTACATGAAAAACTAAGAACACATACATTCTTCATGACCATTTAGGTTTAGTGTTTTAGATAATTATGCAAAACTACTGAATAAATAATTGATATGCGATCAAAAAAAATTCATACATTTAACCCAGAATTTATAATTTCTCAATAGGTCATTATTATCATCATATGTTGATTCTTTAAAAATATATATCATACAACATTGTTCTCTAAAACCAAGGGAAAAGGAAATATAACAAGGGTTGTCTTAAACACTCACTAAGGGAAAATGAATGTGTTAACAAATGAATGGCATAATAGAAGATATATCGACCCATACTTTAAATACATGGTTATAACTTCAGAATTGAAGCATACTTATTACAAAATTTAACAAAACCATGATATGACCGTATAGGTATAGTGTATTTATAAACTACGAAACATAAACAACTAGTTTATAAATCATCAACATTGTCTACCATTTATTTCATCATATCTAGAGTGTCTTTTGGCATGTCCTACATAATACCCTACTTCTTGAAATGGGGAAAATAAAACATACAAATGGGTGAGGTCAAATGGTCAGTAAGGGTAAACAAAAGAAATATCAATCATATCATATTCATAAAAACATAACATTTTGAAAATCTTAACCTGCAAAAGAGATCATAATATCATAACATGGGATAAATCATAGTAGTGAAATGTAATCCCAATAATAATAACATAAAACATGAAACTTTGTGGCATACAAACATAATCATAGAAAATCATTTTATATTAGTCATGGATCATTTCTAAGACCATCATAGCGGAAAAAGTCCATTACTAAATCTAGTTCACTCCTCGTTCTATTCATGTATCACTAAACTGATTTACTTGCCATTCTAGCCATGTCTATCTCATGAGATATAAATCATTACCCAATGCATTGGAGGTAGATATAGTTCCCACACATCTCATAATGAAACCATTCTTATGTGTGCCACAAAATCATAAATCATTTAATAACGCCTATAATAAAAATGGGATTCTTAAACATCATGCCATCAAATCATAATCCAAATAAGATAAAAGGACATCATAATAATATTTCTATCATAACATAATCAAATAAATGTAAAAATATATGTAGAAACATAACCCTATATTATCATAGATGGAAAATAATTTTGATAAAACACTTGACATCCATTCTTGAGGAAAATATCCTTTCTACATCAAAAACATTATTCCATTCATAACATGTCATAAAATTTTAAACATAAAGAAGTTGAATAAAAATAATCATAAAAACTTATAAAGGAAGATTCATGGAAATAATGTTCATGAGATCATAAAAATACATTCATGCAGTATAAGTTAAAAAAATATTCTTCCAGTACTTTGGCTGGAATAGTCAAAAAGTACCTCGTACTAAAAATGAAAAAAAAATTATTTCACATATTTTACTAAAAACTCACCAATTGGTAAAATTGGACTTAAACAATTTTATGAGGATATAAATAGTATTACATATTGAGTAAAAATGGATGTGGATGATAAATATTCCCCATCAAATTCTGATGTATAAACAATCATGGATAAAAATTAGATTGTGAGATTTTCCATTACCTTAGGTCTGATTTTCTTCGTACGTATCCGAACCACCTGTATAATGATTTAAAAAATGTCATTGACTAATTATAGAATCATATTAATTGTTATGATATCATATATGTTCATATTCATATCTTCTTATTTGTAATATTTCATTGCAACTTGTTATTCGAGTGTTCATTGCTTTATGTTCTTATGCATGTTTTGTTAAATAAATTCTAATTATTCTTTTTTAGGTTATAGATACCTCATTTTCAGAGTATTATTAGTGTAATATATATCATAATTATTAATTAAATTCATTTAAATAATCATTATTCAATGAAGATCATTTATAATGAGTCGTATCACATCGTGGAGGCGGTATGTCGTACGTACGCACGAGTGATGATATCATTCCCATGATCGTGGAATTGTATTGAAGTGAATGTATACTGTTTCATAATCAATATAACTTTACAATATTCATATTTATTTATTTTTTACACCATTATACCCATCTGATTAAGGTGGTGGTGGAAAACAGATTACACCATGTCTTGGAGACGATATTCCATACTTACACATGTGCGGTGATTTTATTGTCCATAGGATGGATAGAACGTGAAATAGGGTTTTACTGCTATTTATAATAACATATAAGTATATTAGTGATACAAATGTTATTATTTCCTAATTAAACAACTAAATAAGATTAATTACAAGAAGAAATAACTTTGAACAAATTGGTAACGAATATTACCTCTTCTTCGACACACCTCTTTAAAACCTCCTCTTAGTGAACTAAAATTGGTCTTTGAAGAATATCAGGACCTCTAGTATATTTATAAGAAATATTAGAAGGGAAATTGTCTGGGAATGGATGAACTTTAAGGCTCAATGATGTGTATAGAAGAGATGGAGGAGGTTCCCTTTAATATGGGAGGTGGAAGGCACCTTAGGAAAAACATAAAATATTATTTTAGAATAAAGTCTTATTTAGTTTATAATAGCTCCAAATTGATTTATTTAGAAGATAAAGTGGGAATGGGTCAAAATCCTCTCAACCAATAGGTTTTAAGCAAGATTAGGTTACTATTTTAACCTTATCATTTAGATTTAACTCTAAGTTAAATAATTTAACTTTTACTGTTTCTTCCTGTTTTCTTACACTGTATGGTTAATAAACATAATATAACAAGCTAAATGAACCACTAGTGGTTAATTATTAAAATATATATAACCTTATCTAAGTAATTTGGCCAAAGATTCTATTTTTATGAATATAATAACAATTAATAATATAATATTTTTTTAAAAACTATTTTATGTCAATTTTGAAAAAATTTGGTAATTGATTTTTTTTGAAAATCATAACAACATGATTAGTTCGAAAAATATCAATTAAATCAATACTAACATGTTATAATAACCTATAAAATTAGTTTAATTCATAAAAAGTCTGAAATTACATTTATTTGGATATTTATAATATCAATTATGTTAATATTTCATTAATAAGGTAATTACTGCATCATCATTGTTTCATAAATAAATTAACTTATTTAATGTCTAAAAATTATAAATAAAATAATTTTTTTTTGAAAATCATCATATATTTCTAATGAATATTTATAGTTGAATTTATTTTATGTATAACTCTATATTAAAAATGTTTTAGTAATTAATCTTTGATTTTAACTCTTTTAACTTTTCTTTAAATAAAATAATAATTAATGACCTAATATAATCAATGTGGACTTAAAGGGTAATATTTTATCCATAAGGTTGTTTATGGTCGAATTACACTTATACAATATAATTTGGACACGTGTTAGGGTAATAATTATATCATTTTTACCCTTAATTACCCTACTTACTTTTAACCGTGGTAAATAAAAGTAAAAAGTTACTATATAACAAAAATTATATTTATCTTATTGAACCACACTTTACTTCTTGATATTAACCGTGTCTCTCAGATTATCAAAATTATATTCACAGAAGTGGTAAAATTATGTTTTCTGTACAATTAGAAATTCTCCTAGGCGGTGGGTAAAAGACCGTCAAAAAGATCAATAAAATTTTTATATATCTATATTATTATAAAATGACTACATTGAAATAAATTGAAATTATATAGGTATTATGTATCTATTTTAACCTAAAATAAATTTAAATGAAATAAATATTTATTTAAATAAAAATTCAGTTTTTAACTATAACTCTGTGTTTTTCATTATTCATAAAAAATTGAATGTTTTCAGAAAAATACCAAAAATTCAGCCTTGGCTAATTTTGATATTCCAATTCCAAAAATGAAGTCCATTATCAAAGATAAAATTTATAAAATTTTAAAAAATGGGTTTTACTATTCATTACTGTGAGTTTAAAAAATATTTTAATAACATATCATTGTTTAGTGAAACTCGGTATTGCGTACAACACACGCTATCGAGGAAGGTTGCTCTTGCGTGCAATGAAAGCCAAAGACTATGTTGTGTGAAGTGAAAGATTAATTTGGTGTTGCGTATAACATAATACATAAAAACCAAATAATTCTCATAAAATCTTGTTTGTTACATTCTACACCACTTAAAAATAATTTCACCTTAGAAATTCGTCACATTGTAACAAACAGATGAGGATACCACTCCCTCATCATATCCTCAAGTTCCCATGTAGCTTCTTCTAATTGGTGGTTCCTCCATAAAAATTTCACCAAGCGAGTGGTCTTGATCTGTACGACTTTTTCACTACGATCTAGAATCTCTATCGGTTGTTTTTCATAAGAAAGATCTTTCTCTATAGGTACAACTTCTGAGCATAGTACATGTGATGGATCAGTTATGTACATTCTCAGGAGAGATATATGGAACACATAATGAACTTGGGAGAGATTCTGTGGAAGCGCCAATCGGTATTCTACATTCCCAACACAATCCAATATTTCAAAAGGACCAATATTCCTAGGGCTTAGAATTCCCTTATTTCCAAATCTCATTACTCTCTTCCAAGGAGTTATTTGTAAGAACACTTTATCACCCACTTCAAACTCTAGGTCTTATCTTCGGTTGTCGGCATAACATTTTTTTCTACTTTGAGTTTATCTTATGTGTTGTTGAATAGATCTCAAGTTTTCTGCCATCTCATCAACAAGATTAGGTCCTAATAGATTTATTTCCCCAACTTCATCCGATAATGTTGGAGTCCTGCATTTATTTCCATAGAGAGCTTCAAAAGGTTCCATCAGAATACTGGAGTGAAAGCTATTATTATAAGAAAATTCCACCAAGGGTTGGGGTTGATCCCAAGCTCATTTGAAATCCATAGAGAATGCTCTCAACATGTCTTCTAGAGTTTGAATTGTCCTCTCATACTTACCATCTGTCTAAGGATGATATACAGTGTTGAAACTCAACTCTGTATCTAGAGTATGCTGAATAATTCACCAAAACATTGAGTTAAAACATGGATCCCGATCCAATATAATGTAAAGTGGTACTCCATTCAATCTTACCACTTTCTTTACATATATCCTGGCAAGATGATCAATAGAGAAATCCTCTATAATAGCAATGAATAGTTCCAACTTCATATGACGATCAACTATGACCCAGATAGCAATAGTTCCTTTAGATGTTTTAGGTAGTCTGGTGGCAAAGTCCATAGTGATGTTTTCCAATTTCTATTCGGGTATGGGTAACAGTTGTAACATCCCCTTAAACTTATGTCTCTAAGCATTAACTTGCTGACAAACCATTCATTGATAGACATATTTAGCATCATCTGTTTTCATGCCATCCCACGAGAAGTACTCTTTCAGGTCCCTATACATCTTCCTTCTTCCAGGATGAATAGATAATAAAGATCTATGAGCCTCATCCAACATCTCATTCATTTATTCTAGGATGGGATGAACAAAAATAGGATTCCTCAACCTTATTATCCCATTACAATCAAGGATGAATTCAGGAATATTTCTCACCTTCTTTTCTAACTCTACATCATCTTTTTGTGCCTCTTTAATCTTCACATATATAGATGGTTGAACATTCATTTGAGAAAGATAATATTTTCCCCGTCCATTATAATTCCATGATCTATCATTTTTAAATCCATAAATAAGGGATATTTTTTGATCCTCATCATGGATAAGCTAGCATGGTATTCCATACATAATGCATATGACACCTTGTTGTCATTCCCAGTGTGATAATGAATTGAGCAGTCATAGTCCTTAATAAACTCCAACCATATTCTTTGGTGCATATTCAGCACCTTTGTGGGAAAATATACTTTAAACATTTATGATCAGTATAAATATCACACATTTCACCATAAAGATAATGCCCCCAAATCTTTAATGCAATGATTACTTCAACTAACTCCAAATCATTTGTTTGGTAATTTTCCTCATGTATTTTCAGCTGTTGAGAGGCATAATCTATCAACATATCATTTTTCATGAGAACACACCCCAACCCCTTCTTGGATGCATCACTGTAGATCACAACCCTTTCTCCACTACAAGGCAGTGTGAGCACAGGTGCACTGGATAATCTTCATTTTAACTCCTTAAAATTCTCTTCACATTCCACTGTCCAAACAAACTTAACTCTTTTCCGAGTAAATTTGGTGAGTTGGTTATAAAGTCTTGAAAAATCATTCAGAAAACTTCGATAGTACCCAGATAAACAAGAAAACTTTGGATCTCAGTTACTTTTGTTGGTCTCGACCATCTTTCAATAACCTCCGTTTTTTCTGCATCCACAGATATCCCCTCTATTGAGTTTTTGTGACCAAAAAATGAAACCTTTTTAAGCCAAAATTCCGAAATTGTAAATTTGGAATAAATATTCTCCTTTCTCAGTGTCATTAAACCAATTCTCAAATAATCTTAATGTTCTTCCTTACCCTTTGAATAGAAAAGGAAATTTTCTATAAAGTCAACCCCAAACTGATCAATATAGTCTCTAAATACACTATTCATTAGATCCATGATGATAGAAGGGGAATTAGTATGACCAAATGGCATCACTATAAATTCATAGTGTCCATACCTTGTATGAAAAGTAGTATTTGGTATATCCTCCCTTTTGACCATTAATTGATCATTCCCAGAATGAAGATCAATATTGGAAAAGTATTGATCTCTGTGTAGTTGGTCAAATATGTAATCAATTCATGGGAGAGGATATTTGTTTTTGATAGTGATATTTTTATGTTCCCGATAATCAACACAGAGTCTCATTGATCCATATTTCTTCTTAAAAAACTGAACAGGTGCTCCCCATGGTGATTCATTTGGGCATATAAACCCCTTATCAAGATTCTATTAGAGTGGCTTCTTTAATTCCTGTAAGTCAGTTGGGGACATTCTATATGGTTTTTTTGAAATAGGAAAAGCACATGGTACGAGTTCTATTGAAAACTCAACATCACGATTTGGTGGAAGACAAGGAAATTCCTCCAGAAATACATCATCAAACTCCCATACAATGAGAATATTATTAAAAGTGAGTTTCTCTCCAACAATTTGAGATAAATAACCTTTATTTAGTGGAATCAAGAACCATAAGATGGAAGAAATTTAAAATATAAGTTTTTGTTCATCCTTGCATCGATAGATGATCATTGATTGATCTGGAATATGAAATGTGACTTCCCTTATTTGAAAATTGATATGAGCTTTATATAAGGAAATCCAATCCATGCCAGGAATCACAACAAGTTCCACTATAGGAATGATCACATGATTTGCAAGAAGCACTTTCCCACAAACTTCAATCGGAGAAGAATTGTAATATTTTGATGTAACTAATGTGCCATTATGGGTTGTCACAACTAACTCAACATCTTACTGCTGAGGTAATATGGAGATTACCTTATTAAATTCTTCATAAATAAAATAGTGGGTGGATCTAGAATCAAATAATAAAATTTATACTTTAGAGTGGATGGTAAGGGTACCTTTCACCACTTCGTTATCATACTTCACATCACCGATAGAAATTGAATGTGACATTCCTTTTTCTATGGCCTTAAGAGTTTGTTGACATCTATCATCATCATCAACCCTTGTATTAGTGCATTGATTGGCATAATTCAATATTTCAATGCACTTGAATCACTAATGTGTAGGAGGTGCATTCTGTGTATCCCTTTCTTCGTTCGCATCTATAGACATCTTCTTTCCATTATTTCAACATTCAACATCCCAATAAACTTCTTTTCCACATATAAAACATTTACTTGTCCCTTAAAGAGAATTCCATCTAGGTTTCTTTCCTCACATTGAGCATAAGGGAAAATTCATCTTCTTTTCAGTGTGGTCTTTATATTTTCCATTTTATTCCATTTTCCTCTTCTTATAAAACCCATTTGATTGATGAGTTACTCCAATATCCATCTCAACCTTGAGAGCACATCAAACAATTTCCTCATAGATATTGAAGTCCCTTATGGATAACTCCCTTCAAAGACTTGGTTTTATGCCACTAAAGATTCGATCTATTTTACTCTCAGGATGGATAATAATTCCAGAAGCATACCTTGCAAATCTTGTAAAATTTGCTTCGTAGGTACCAACAGATTCATTATCCTTTTTCTTTAGTTCAATAAAATCCTTCATATTTGTTCGAAGAATATGGGGGATGTACTTATTGAAAAATATGTTCTTTAACTCATCCCATTCCATGGACTCAATTTTATCCCTTTGCCTCGTATTCTTTATAAGATTCCACCATTGATCAACTTCACCTTCCAAACAATATAATGGTAAGATGAATTTATCATGTTCATGACATTGTAGAACTGAAAATATTTTTCAGTGGTATTGATCCCTTTTTCATCCACAAATGGATCAGTAGACCCACTGAATGGGGGTGGCCTCTGCCTCATGAAGGATTCAACAAAATGTTTCTTCTTATTTTTCTCGTTTGGAAGTCCTGCATGATTCATAGCTTGAGAATGTTGTGTGATAATGGCTAAAATATTTTTCATTCCTACTCCCATAACATTTGGTTTCTCTGGGGGACAATCATTTCATTTCCCATCGCATTCCACATTAACATGGTTCTGTCGGGTTCCAGCCATTGACTAAAAGAATGCAGAATAGTGTGATCCACACTAATTATAACAGGAAAACAACATAATCAGTAATAAAATTTCACACATTATGTCTTATCATAGGTTGTTCATGGCCATTTCTAAAACACTAATATTGTGTTCTATGTTTAGACATATCCTTATACTTCTTACTAAGGCTTTCACATCCTAGTTTCCAAAGGTTGACTATACCTTTTAACTGATACCAATTATAACGACCCATACATTATGTACATGGTTATTACATCAGAATTGAAGCATAATTTTTACAAGATATAACAAAACCATGATAGGACCGTATAGGCTTAGTGTCTTTAGAAACTGGGAAACATAAACAAATGGTTCATAAATCATCTACATTGTCTCTAATTTATTTCATCATATCTGGAGTCCCTATTAACATATCATACATAAAACCCTTCTTCCTGACCTGGGGAAAAGAAAATTACAAAAGTGTGAGATCAAATCCTCATTAAGGGTAAACTAAAGAAATATCAATCATATCATATTCATAAGAACATAACAATTTGAAAATCATACCCTTTAAAAGAGATCCTAATTTCATAACATGGGATAAATCATATTAGTGAAATGTAATCATAATTATCATAACATAAAACATGGAACTTTTTGGAATACACACATAATCATAGAAAATTATATCATATTAGTTAAGTCTCATTTTCAAGAACATCTTGGAAAAAAATTCCATTACTAAACCATGTTCACTCCTCGTTCCAGTACTGTGTCACTGAACCATATTAACTTGTCTTTCCAGCCATGAATATCTCATGAGATATAAATCGTTACCCAATTAATTGGGGGAAGATATAGGTCACACCCATATCATAATTAAACCATTTTTCTTTGTGCCACACAATCATAAATCATAGCATAACCCATGCAATAATAATGGGATTCTAAAACATCATGCTACCATAATATTATCCATATAAGATAAAAGGACATCATACAATTAATTCTATCATAACATAATCAAATAAATGTAAAAATAGGGGTAGAAACGAAACCCTATATTATTGTAGATAGAAAATAATTTTGATAAAACACTTGAAATCCATTCCAGAGGAAAATATCTTTTCTACTTCAAAAACATTTTTCCTTTCGTAACATGTAATACAATTTTAAACTAGAAGAAGTTGATTAAAAATAAATTTGAAAACATGTAAAGGAAGCTTTGTTGAAATAATTTTCTATGAAATCATAAAAATCCATTCATGAAATATATGTTAAAAAATCATTCTTCTTGTACTTTGGACGGAAAAGTCAAAAAGTACCTCTTACTAAAAATGAAAAAAGATTACATTCATATATTTTACTAAAAACTCACCAATGGGTAAAATTAGATTTATAAAATTTTAGGAGGTTAAAAATAATATTATATATTGAGGAAACATGGATGTAGATGATAAATATTCCCTAGTAAATTCTGAAGTATAAAAAACCTCAGATATTAATGAGATTGTGAGATTTTCCCTTACCTTAGGTCTGATTTGCTTCGTACTAATCCGAACCTCTGGTATAATGATTTAAATAATGTCATCGACTTATTACAGATTCATATTTATTGTTCTGATATCATATATGGTAATATTCTTATCTTGTTATTTGTAATTTTCATTACTACTTGTTATTCGGGTGTTCATTGCTTTATGTTCTTATGCATGTTTTGTCGAATAGATTCTCATTACTACTTGTTATTCGGTGGGCCGTACGTACGCACGAGCAATGATATCGTTCCCACGATGGTGGAATTGTATTGAAGAGTATGCATACTATTTCAGAATCAATAACACTTTACAATAATAACATATAGTTTTTCTTTACACCATTATACCCATCCAAGTAAGGTGGTGGTGGAAAATAGATTACACCACAACATGGAGATGGTATTCCGTACGTACGCACACGAGGTGATTTCATTTTCTGTAGGATGGATAGAAGTTGTAATAGGGTTGTTTCATATTTATAATAACATATTAGTATATGATTGATACTGATTTTATTAGTTCATTATGAAACAACTAAAGAAGATTAAGTATAAGAATAAATAAATATGAAACAATCAGTAATGGATATTAACTCTTCTTCAACATGCCTCATTGAAACCTCCTCTTAGGGCACTAAAATTGGTCTTTGAAGAAGACAAGGACCACTAGTATGTTTCGAGGGAAGTTGAGAAGCAAAATGGGTAGGGTTTGTCTGAGCTATAAGGCTCAATGATTTGTAAAGAGGAGAGGGAGGAGGTTCCCTTTTATAAGGGAAGAGAGGGGCACCATAGAAAAAACATAAAATCTTATTTCATAATAAAGTCATATTCAGTTTATAATAGATCAAAATTGATTTATTTATAATATAAAGTTGGTATGGGTCGAAATCCTCTATGCTAATATGGATTAGACAAGTTTTGGTTACAATTTTAACCTTATCATTTAGATTTAACTCTACGTTAAATAATTTAACTTTTACAGTGTCTTCTTGTTTTCTTACACTATATGGTTAATAAACATACTATAACAAGCCAAAATAAACAAAATAGGTTCATTATTAATATATATATAACCTTATATTAGAAATTTGTCCGAAACATAGATTTTTACTAATAGAATAACAATTAATATCATAATATTTGTTTTAAAAACTATTTAATCTCAATTTTGACACTATTTTGTAATTGATTTTTGTGAAAATAATAACAGCATGACTAGTTCGAAAAAAGTTAATTAAATCAATACCAACATGTCATATTAACCAATAAAATTAGTTTAATTCATAAAAAGGCTCAAATTACATTTATTTGTGTATTTATAATATCAATTGTGATAATATTTCATGAATAAGGTAATTAAAGCATCATCATTGTGTCATAAATAAAATAATTTATTTAATGTCTAAAAATTATAAATAAAAAATCCTAATGTAGGAAAACTTTTGAGCTTTCTAATGAATATTTATAGTTGAATTTATCTTATATATAACCCTATATTAAAAAATTTTAGTTATTAATCATTGATTTTAACTCTTTTAACTCATCTTTAAATAACATAATAATAAATGTCCTAATCTAATCCATGTGGACCTAAAGGGTAATATTTTATCCTTAAGGACAGTTTTGGTCGAATTACACTTATCCAATACAATTAGGACATGTTTTATGGTAATAATAATAACATTTTACCCTTAATTACCATATTTACCATTAACTGTGGTAAAAAAAGGTAAAAGTTAATATTCACAAAAATTTATTATTATCTTATTGAACGTTAAATCCTTGATATTAATCGTGTCTCTCGGATTTTCGAAATTCAACTCAAAAAAGCAGTAACATTATTTTTATGTACGATTAAAAATGCTCCTAGGAGGTGAATAAAAGACGTTCAAAAAGTTCAATAAATTTTTTATATATCAATATTCTTTTAAAATGAATATAATGAATTACATTGAACAAATATAGGTACTATGTGTCTATTTTTACCTAAAATAATTTTAAATAAAATAAATATTTATTTAAAAAAAATTTGGTTTTAAACTATAACTATGTGCTTTTCAATATTCCTCAAAAATTGAATGTTTTCAGAAAAATACCAAAAATTCAGCCTAGGATAATTTCTATATTCATAATCCAAAAATGAAGTCCATTTTGAAAGATAAAATTTTTGAAATTTAAAAAAGTGGGTATTACTATTTATAACGACTAGTTTAAATAATATCTAAATAACATATCCTTGTTTAGTGAAACTCGGTATTTTATACTGTTCAAGCTATCGAGGAAGGTTCCTCTTGTGTGAATTGCAAGCCAAGACAATGTAGTGTGTAGTGAAAGATTCCTTTGATGTTGCGTATAACATAATACATAAAAACAAAATATTTCTCAAAAAATATCGTGTATTACAGATGAATAAAAAGAGAATAAAAGTGTGATAAAATATACAAAATGAATGAGTGTAAAATAAGAATATTCATACCCATATATACTTGTATAACAAAACATTAATATAAGGAATAATGATTTATCACCTGAAATAATCATAAGAATCAATATTAAGTAGCAATCAAATAGTAATAATGATCAATAGAAACATTATAAACCCATATGAATAATATATAAAACATATTGGTATAGTGGAACTTCATCTCATAAAACCATTATAGATCCCTTAGAAATGGAATATAAAATATGGTAGAGAAGAATCTTCAGTGTACCCAATACATTAATGAATTACATGGGAGAATGTATCATAAATAATATAATGATCTCAACTAGTGCTCTCTATGAAGACCCATAATTTAAAATGTCAATGAAATTAATATATATAAAATCAAATAAAACTTAGTGAATTACAATTATTTTTTTCATAACATGATTAAACCGTGAGAAGGAAAAAATTACCACTACAATAATTTTGAAATATTATTAATCCACTGAAAATAAATTCGTTCCAGAACAAAATGTTAAATCATGATTAATCCATGTAATGGAAATGTCTTCTAAAACAATCTCACTAAAAGATGATTCACCGATGGAAATGACACTTGTTTAATAATAATACTATGAAATATGATTAACATCTTGAAAATAAATGGGTTACAAAAAATTCTTTCCAAAACATGATTATCCCAAGGAAGAAAATGTGTTTAATAACAATATCTTTAGGAAAAAGTCAATCAGTGTAAAACAGACAAGATTAATATTAATATCTTTTAGACATGGAAAACATGTGGAAATGAAATGTGTTTCATCAAAATCTATATAAAAATCCATCAATCCAAGTAAGGATTGATGACGGTATAAATAAAATATTTCTATAGTGGTGGATAAGAATGAAAATAATATTTTTGAAATGGATGAATAGAAATGCATTTAAATATCATTAAAACATTCTTGAGAAAAATAATCCTTAAACATTCCAAAGAAATCCACACCACTTTGAAACATATCAATAATTTAAACCATAAATTGACAAAAATTAAATGAATTATATAATATCATTTGAAAAATTATATTCTTGACATAACATTTTAAAGGATATGTTTATACATGATATAAAATAAGATCAGTGTATAAAATAATATACATATCAATTAATGAAAATTATGACTAAAATAAATTACCACATTGGTAATATTGAAACTATAAACCCCATGAATGTGATATAATCAACAAGATATTTTAATCCCCATAATATAAAGGATAATAATAATATATTACATTCAGGGTCAAAATATAAAGAACAGAACAAAAATAAGTGGTGAATTTGGAATATATCTCCTACGAACAAATGTGAAATAAAAGAGACCATTAAAAGATCGTATCATTGGTGTTAGAATGAATCAATGATATAATTATGTGTGAAAAAATTAAAATAAAAAAACAAAATTTTAGACTTATAATAATTAAAAAATAGATCAATTATCATATATTATTGGCATAACAGTCCCAATGAAATAAAATTTACCCTAATGAATGGAAATTGACATAATAAATCCATTACTACTAGAATGACTTTTGAATCATGAAATCCTTAATATATGTTATATGTTAGAATAAATTTTTTACAATTAATTTTAGGAATGTTTCATATTCATTTGGCCACTTATGATTAATGTTCAATGAATATGTAAACTTGTTTTTACCCTAATCAATATAATTAATTATAATTACATTCACTGATTTTGATGGAATAAAACTATGTTAAAAATAATATAAATTATAAATTCATCGTATTCCTTGTATTTAATCCATTTCTTCAAATTACAATGACATAATTTGTAAAAATTAAATTAAAATTAATCTAGGAGACAGAATGAGAAAACAAATTTTTCCGGAGAATGTTTCAAAAGAATGAAATGTTTTTATATTAAATTAAACTGTAAAACCGATTCCAATATATTAAACTAGTTTAAATGATATACAATTTCATTAATTATAATTTAAAACCAATTTATTATTTAATTTAACAATATTAAATATTCAGATGAAAAAACAATTTTTCAATTAATATTCAGTTTCATTCATTATTCATCAATAGTTGATGTTCTCAGAAAAAACAAAAATTAAAACTAAGTAAATTTTAATATTATAAAATGAAAAAATATGTTTACTTTTTGAAATAAAAACAATAAGAGAATGAAAAATTATTTTTATAATCGTTGAGCCATTAAAAGGTGGTAAAATCCCTTAAAAATATATATATTTTTAAATAAATATATATATATATATTCTCAAAATTAAATGTATTATTATTTTAGGCCTATAATAATAATTGGATGAGTTTAAATTTTTTTGATAAATTATATAAAATATATGTTTTACAAATATCATTAACTAATTGTCATTAATTTATTTTATTATGATATAATTCCATTCTAGTCATAAAAATAGTTTTTCATTAAAAAATTGATTATATTCAACTGCTCCTTATATTCAATTATAATTATTTTATAACCAATATAATTGTTATATACACATATGTAAACTATATCTTTTCTAATTTATTTAATGACATTTTTTCTCTATATTCCAATAAAGAGGTGGTATATATCATAATAATATTAATAGTTTAGTGCTATTTGGTAAGACTCTGGCTTGTGTGAAACGTAACTCTTCCAAAGATCTCAATGATGCATGAAACCCAAGATAAAATTGGTGTTTCATGTGATAAAAGATAAAATATTTATTAAATTTAAATAAATATATTAATGAGTTTTTAATAAGATAATTCATAAATCTTCATGGTGTTACATCCTTGATTTTCAACGTCAATATTCTTCTCAGATATCATAAGAATATGATTTTAATAATTCGTATAATTCAAACCAACATCACACATTGGTATAGTAAAACATCATTATAATAAGGGAAATTAGAAGAAATAAAATCCACATGAAGATACACATTACTACTATTCCTTATAGGAATAACATTAATTTGAAATTAAATTATTTATTTAGAAGTAAAAATATATTCACTTGTACTAATAAAGAGTGATAGATAACATGATCATGAGTTTGTAAAGTTAAAAAAACTACCGAAAAAATGACAATAAAAGGTCATTGATTTCATTTAAAAATATGATAAAAAAATAATTTTCTTTTTCAAGAACCTTTTTCTAATGTTGAAGGATTTAAGTAACGATCTAGAATAAATACATAAATAAAGATACATACATGAAAAGTAAAATTTCACGCATTATTCAATTTACACTAAAAGATAATCTTTTTATCCAAATTATGTTTCTTCATGAATAATTTATAATTAATGAAGCACTAAAAAATATTTTAAAGACAACATGACCTTAAAAGTGATAGTCAGTTTATTCCACCTATCATTTTACATTAACAAAAGTTGAAAAGTTTAGAACAAAGTAAAATAATTCCCAAAATGTATTAACCCACATATGATACATTAATCTTAAAAATTAATACACAATGTTGATACTAATGTATTATATATCTATCCTTGAAAATTTTATAACATTTACTAACTAGGTTTCAAAACAAAATATTTTAAGAATTTCATTATATATTATTCCCTGATAAATAAATCATTATTCATCAAATAAAGTCCCTTGTTTTTCTAAGTAAATTTGATGTTAACAGGGACATATTTTATGCCAATGGTAGTGAAAAAAACCCAATCCAACCTAAAGTCACGTGTTAAATCCCCAACACTATTTTAAAACAGAAGTATTATCATTAACAATGAATGTTTTTATTTTTTTCATTAAACATGAAATCTAAATCCTCTCCAAATACATTATAATGACCCTATTGGTTATAAATAAATCATCCAAAAAACATCAAAAAAATAAATTTATGATATTTCTTTAAACCTCAATGGGTGGTCTAATAAATTTATATTATAGTCAACATTATTATTATATACCTCTTACAGTATCCACAACCTATAAGATAACCTCAAAAGAAAAAATTTCATCCTCTAATGTTATATAAAACAACCTTTGTTACCATCTATAATAACCGAAAACTGGCACTATTGGAACCAGTGATGAAATCCATAAAATTACATTTATGTATATGATGTTGTTAATTGTGATCCAAAAATTTCCATCAAATAATTACAACATAAAATATGAAACATGGATTATTTTTATAATGGATTAAAATATATTTTAATAGTTTTAGAGAATTAGGAAAAAGAATTATATAAACAAATCACATGGCATCGATATAAAATTTCATTAATTGATCCCATATTTTTAGATTTCACAATATGTCATCAGAAACATCACTATGAAATCCTAAATATACATAAATTATTCCAAATCATTCGACAAATCATAAATTAAAGGTGAATTAAAATACTCTGTAACGGAAAATATAGGAATTAAAAACTGAATGTCATTAGGGTGAATAAGAAGAGAATTTGTTTATGATGACATAATAAAAATGCATGGGTACAAGGAAGAATATCTAAATCCATTAATACTTGTGTCATAAAACATGAAAACCTGAAATAAGGATTTATAATATTAAATAATCATAATAATAAATAATCATGAACCTTGTGATATCAATACTGATTTAATGAATTATCTTAAACCCATTTCAATAATTTTTAAAAAAATTGTTGCTATATTAGAATATCATATATTATAATCCTTACATAACCCTTAAAGAACCCATACTAATAAAATAAAAAATATGACCGACTTCTATCACTATAGTACCCAATACTACAAAGCACTATCTGGGCACACCCATTGTAAAAGTTATAGTGGTAACAGTAGGTGCTATATGTGAACACCCATAATTTTAAAATTGAATTAACCAATTACATAAATAATTCATCAAAAGTCAATGAATCAACATTAATTATTTTCATAACATGATTAACCAATAAAAAAGAAAGAGATTCCAATAAAATATTTCAGAAACAGGATTCACCCATGGGAAAGAAGTGGGTTCCACATAAATATCGTTGAAATGTTATTATCCATTTTAAAATAAATGTGTTAAAAAATTTTCCCATTGAAATAATTTTAACTCATGGAAACGAAACAGGTTTCATAAGAATATCTAGTGAACATTATTAAGTCACTCAGAGGAACTAGGTTACTGAAAAATATAATTAAATCATTATTAATCCATTGAAAAGAAATGCATTCCAAAAAATACTACTATGAGACAATCAACTCATGTATAGGGAATTAGTTTCATAACAATATCATTACGAAATAGTCAATCCATTGAAGGGAAACAACTTTTATAACAACATCTTTGAAAAAAACATAATCCATCCAAACAAATAAAGATGGCGGTATGAGTAAAAAATATCCCAAGTGGGGGATAATTAAAATTAATGATTTTTGATACTGATGAATGAAAATTACCTTAATATATAATTAAATCAATCTTTAGGAAATTAATATTTAAACATTATAATATATTACATACCACATTCAACCACTGGAATCATTAACCCCATTAATTGAGTAAAATTAAATGAAACTTGTAATCTCATGAGAATAATAATATTCTAGATGGAAAATAAAAAAAGTAGTTCTATAAAAATTGTATAAAATATGATATTTATATGACATAAAAACGTCTCAAAGAAGAGTAATTATGAAAAATACCCTTATCACATTAGTAAATTTGAATCAACACACCCCATTAAAGAGATATCATTAAAATAATATATATAAAATAGGTATTTTAAGGATATAAATCATAAAATAACTTCATGGAAAGTACATAAAAAAAATAAAAGTGATGATTATTGAATATATCTCACAAAAACAATAGTGAGATGAGAAAACCCACTTCTAATGATCATATCGTAGCAGTGTGAATAAATCAAAAAAATAATTTTTTTCAATAAATAAAAATATAAAAAATTTAAAACACATAATAATAACATTAGAGTTTTTTTCACACATATTCTTAGCATAACATAACCATGGAAATTTATGTTTAACCCAATGAATTTATATTCTTTTTCAAAAATCCTCACTACATGAGTAACTTTGGAATCCAGAGACATGTGAAAGAATGACATAAATTGAAATAATTAAAATAATGAAAAAAATAAATTCTTCATATAAAAATTCATTATGTATTATATATATCATATAAAAGTAACATTGTTCATAATAACTTATATGGCTCAATGAAAGGAATATTGTGATAAAAATGCTTACCAAGATTTTGAAATATTATTTTATATATATATATTTAGGACTAATAAACTCATTTTAATCATCTACTTGATTGAAAACATTTCAAACTTTTCTGGATAAATTTTTTTCAAATATAATTATTTTATATATAATTTTATTTCAATAATTTATATGTCAAATTTTTTGACCATATTCTGTTTTTGAATCAAAATGACTTTATTAGGCCAACTATGATCAAAGAGTTCATTATTAAAACATCTCATGAAAAATAATCATGGAATAATTAATATATTTATACTTAAATTATACTTTTTAAACCTATAATTTATGAGGGTTATAAAAAATTTTCCAATGTTACAATCATGTATGTGGTAGGCCTTATGTACACATGAGTAATGTTCCCATTATTATTGATCATTATGGAATGATGGTAAGTAAAATTTATGTTTACAGAAACATAATTATATAATAAACTCCATAATATTTAATTATATACTCATACACATATAACTCTTCTGATGTAAATGTAATCACATTAATTTATGGTGGAAGAATCTCACACATTCACAAATGGTGTTATCACTTTTTATGTTTTTGAAAAAATGTTAATGAAAATTCTATAATATATTTTTAGAATTCTATTTATTCGATTAATATAATATATATTTATTTTATTTCATACATTTTAAATTATACCAATCTTCAATTAATTCCCTGAAAAGTGTGCACATATCTTATCTCTTTGAGGAGGAAATAGTCCACATATACACAACTAAGGTAATCTAATTCCCAAAAAATAGAAAACATCAAGGTATATGTTACAGGAAAATTAAATAATAATAATAAATAATATGATATAATATATATGAAGTGCACTGTGTTGCATTTGTTGTCAATGAGGCATGATGTTGTCATAAGATGAATGTATGTCAAGGAATGTCAAGATGTGAATGACAAAGGATGTGATGGTGTTGGTGAGGAAAGGAAAATGGCCATGGTACTAAGATGCATGTCATTTAGGAGATTCACTATGTGACATAGGATGTTGTGGTTGAAACATTCTCTATGTATATCAGACGATTGTAGAAATGATCTTAATGTTTCAATACCTGTATCAATATGATACTAAGTTACACCACTTGAGGAATGGATGATGATGGAGCATCATCATTACATCATACGATTGATGAGCTGATCTTAAAGTTCAAAGAACTTGTATCAACTAGATACAATGTCACAATAATGTTAGAAGACCATGCATTGTCTTCACAATGCATGAGGAGATGAAGTGATCCATCCACAGTCACTAAGTGGATGAAGTTGTTCTAATGAAGTCCATGTACTATTTCTTAGTGCATGTGAATTAGAAGAAGAACCAATTTGATCTCTGATTAGATCAACGAAGCACATGGAAGAAATTATGTGATTAAGGAGCTCGGTTGAAGATGCAGACCCGTCGTGAATTCCATTCCTATGTGATGAATAAATGTTGAAGAGAACTGGAGTAATTATAATGTGTTAGAAGAGAAGAGGTTATTGGCATTTGGCATGTTGTATTTGGATACTTTGTTTTAATACAAAGTACCTTGTACGTACTCAAGGAAAAAAAAGAAGCCATCAATCAATGGCCAGCCATAAGGGTTCAACCCAAGGCTCTTGTGGGACTCAAGGTCACCACGCCAATGGGGATCCCAAGGGGCCAGCCCAAGAGGAGGTCAGGGCCGTGTATAAGCCCTCGGCCACGCAGGGTTGTCAACCCCTGCGCAGCTTAAGCACGAGGAGCGCGCTCGTGAAAATCATAGTGGGCGCCAGAGGGGCGCCCGAGCGGCAGGGGTGGGCGCAAGAGCGCGCCCGCAGAGAGAACACGGTGCGAGGCGGCACCGTGGAGGGCGAAGTTCAATTGTGCTATGGCAGGGATGCGGAGTTTCATAAACCGTGAGAATTCCACGGCCCATTTCGATGTGGGATGAAAAATTTCACCGCGGAATAGATCTGAGCCGTCCAAGCGATCTCGCGTCTAATCCGAGACGCTCATCTAATATCGCACGCCGCGATCTAATCCTGGAAGTTGGAGATCATTAGAACTCTGATCCAACGGCCGCGACATTATCTTCTTCATCCGGCAGAGTGAAGACATGTCGTGCCACCTGCGAAGCCGCCGCTGAACCAGTGGCCCTCTGAGGATGAATTTCGAGTGTCCAGACACCTCCGATCGAAGTAAAGGCTCTATCCTGATCGTCTGGCCCTAATGAACATATCCATGTATAAATATGGGCATGCATGCAATGTATGGGAAATTTCAAAGAAGGCCGAAGAAAACTGAAGGTGCGAGGCCTTGTGTGGTTTATATCTTTGCATGATTCGGCTTAAACAGAATGCATGCACACGTTCTAAAACGCATGCATGTGGGGAAGGCTGAAAAATAAATAACCTGCGTGAAACAGAGGATCAAATAAATATTTGAAGAATCTTGAAAACCCGAGAATTTCGGGGATTCAGATTTATATCCCGCAGATGATATGAGGCATCCCTCTGCCTACAAAAAGAGAGGCCGAGGCTCTGAATTTGCTTTGCTGAAAATTTGAAGATCCACGGAGCACCTGTGCTACGTGAATCCTGAAGCCACCGCTCAAGGCACTTTTGCGGCTGAAGATCTCGGGGCCACCCGAGGTCCCGATGGTGTCCCCTACGCGCCTCCCTTGCGCGACATGAAGAACCTGAGGCCACATTCTTGCGCGCCCGTGGTTGATTCCCTCTCCGCCTGAACACTTGTGCGGCAGGAGGAAGGAGCCCGCGGTGTTGCACCTTGCACACTTGCGCGGCGGTTGAGAAGAGGAGGAGGACCTTGCACCTCACACCTTGCGTGCTTTCTACACCAAGACACTATGCGGCAGTGGGTTTCATACCTTGTGTGTGTGTGCTAAAGTGGGGAAGAAGACCCGAGGCTTGGTAGTGTGTGGAAGTGAAAGAACACACTTAAACCATGTGTGTGAAAGGAGGGGAGGAAGACCACACTTAAGTTATGTGTGTACTTAACAAACAATGAAGAGGACATGATCATGTTTGTGAAAAAGTGAAACAAGTGTGTGCAAAGAGACACGAAGGCCGAACCTAGTGTGTGCACTAAAAGTGTAAACACTTAGAAGAAGAAGAAGATATCCACACAAATAAGAACACACATTTATGTGTGTAAGAAAATTGAATTAAGTGTGTGAAGTTCAAATAAGGTGTGTGCTTAAAGTGACTACACCCTTTGTGGGTTTATTGCACCGAGAAGAAGAAGGGGAGTGCATGCTTACATGCATGCACGTACACACATGAACAAAGCTAAATCAGGCTGTGTGCAATTGAGAAGTCCAAGACCAGATGATCTTGAAGAATCAGAGTTTCCATGAATTCAGCGCATGAAGTTGAATTGATGTGAGACTGGACCAGACTGAAGTTAATGATATCAGTTGTCTGAGTATTCAGTAGTTGAAGAGAGAAGCCTGGTCATCCTTAGAAGAAGGTGATAAATCATGAGCAAGACAAGAAGACCTGATCAACTCAAGTGATCAGAAGTGAAGAGGAAGACCAGAAACCTTTATCCCAGGCTGTTGAGGATACTTGAAGAGCATAAAGTTAAGAAGAGCTACTCGTGTGACTCGAGGAGCCAGGAGAAGCCCCCTGTGAGACACAGGGTGGAGGAAGTCTTCAGTGGGATTCTGGAGCAGGCCAGTGGGACTCTGGTAACACTGTGGGACGCAGTATAAAGACCCTCCTGTGGGACTTAGGAGAGATACAGTGGGACTCTGTATCGACCATTGTAATTTTAATAGGTTATAATGGAGAAACCATGTTGGGTTGTATAACCAACATGGCAAGGACGTAGGCCTTTGGTTCCAAACCTTGTAAATCCTTGTGTCTTGTGCCTTTACATTTACTCCATCAATCGAGGAATGGATGAGAGATACAAGAAGAGTGGATAGATGCCTTAACAATCCATATAGGTTTAATTGATAAAGAATCAATTAGTAAAAAGTTTTAAAGTATCACTGCTTCACCCCCTCCCCCTCTTAGTGATTCACACTGATCTGGGCACTTCAATTGGTATCAGAGGGAGGTTGCCTCTAAATGATCCAAGAGTGTCTTTATGAAGTGAAGATTTGAGGAAATGAGCAACCAGCCTCAAATTGAGATATCATCCAAGACTCAGAAAAATACGAAGAAGAAACGGGCCAAGAAGATGAAGAAAGCCTGTCCTAGCTGTGATGAAGTTGGAATAATGAATGATCTTCAAAATGAAATCGAATATCTTCAGAAGACAGTCTCCAAGGATGTGGCAATGTTTATAGCTACAGGCATCCTTGATCTTCAAGAAGAAAAATCACAGTTAGAAGAAGAAGCCAATGCAATGGATGATCAATTGGTAAAAAGGGTTGGCATAACCAACACTCTCAGAAAGCTGGTGAAGGCTAAAGATGAAACTGTTTCTCTTTGCAATGAAAGATATGAAGACACTGCTAAAAAATTGAAAAAAAGCCTTTCTGAGAAATAATTCTTTAAAGTAATAATCAATGATGTTTACCATGAACTGGAGAAGAGGCATAGAGTATCAATGGTTGTTAAAGATGCTCAACTTGAAGACAAAGTTAAAAGGGTGAAGGAGCTTGACAACTCATTGCTTGAAATGAATAAGGTGCATGAAGACCAGATGAAACAGCTGGAAGAGAAATGGGAAGGAAAGCTAAGAACTGTTGAGGATGAGAAGAACTCCCTTAACATGAAGTGTTTTGAATTAGGGAAGATATTGAAAAATCAGAAATCACCCAAAGCTAAAGCCTCCCAGACAGCTGGAAGAAGAAATGTTGCCACTCAAGTGAGCATTGAGCATGATGATTCTAAATGAAATACATCCTCTAATAAAAGAGAAACATCTTTTAGAAAGAAGGTACCATCCATACCATCTTGTACTCAGGATTTTAAAAGTGTTTCCACAAAAATATACGATGGAAGAATAATTCCAAACAAGTATGGATGAGGAAAATGAAGAATGAAAGCTCTCCTAAAACAACACATCAGTTCAAGAAAAGTACCCTACAATCAGAAGGACTCAAGAGGTCAAGATTTGTGGGTCAGTGTTGGTGTTGTAGCAAGCATGGGCATTGTTCAAAATATTATTGGTACAATAATATGAATGAAAAGGCACAAAGGAAGCCCATGCCAAGGGGGAGCATGCCAGAATAAAAGAAGGAACATCCACAGGTCCAGAAACAATAGTTTACTACTAACAGATTTGGATTTCTTGATAACATCTGGGATGTCTGCGAAAGTGGTCAAAATGATGCATGTAAATCTCCAACTGTATCATAAGCTCAAAAGAAGAGAAGATCACAGAACCTGTCTAAGATAGATTCCTTGGGAAGCAAGCAGAAGAAAGCTGACAATGCTCCCAAGTAGATTTTGAAAAATTAAAAGAATACCTTGGAGTCTGAGTCCAAGAAGGGTGATGCATTCAGAAGGACCACCAAGAAATCATGCTTCTACTGTTGAACGAAAGGACATACCATGGATATTTGTAAACAAGCCATGAAAATCATTTGAAGCAGACTGAAATCACATAGAAAATCAATCCAGAAGAAGTAGAAGGTATTTATTGAAAACAAGTTGCCTAAGAAAGGTAGCTTGACGGCATCAAAAGAACCATGTGGAACTTCCAGAACTGAGGCCACACTTCCAAACGATTTGTTAGTCATATGGCGGAATCAGTTGCGACGTGACAGAGAACTACAAAGAGATGAAGATGAAGAACTGGCAATTTCTAAGGCAAAAAGGAAACAAAATATTTCACATGAAGATGTGTTGAGATCCACACCAGCACAATCATCATTGAAGATCAGATGTCCTAGTGTGAAGAATGGTGAAAATGGTGAATCTCGGTTGAGAGAATCTTCTCAACCTTGTTGTTCACATTGATGAACCAAGGATGTTCCATCTTATTCCCTAATCACTTTTATTTACATGTGCTAACACTACAGGGAATTGAAGATGATGATCATTCTCAGCTGGAGGATGGTTTGGAAGGAATGGAGTGCACCCCTTAAGGGGGATTCAATCTGGAGAAGATGATATTTTGGGATTTAATATCATCTTGAGAAAAGTGAAGGTATTCCAATCATACATTCATCCCTTGTTTCTTAATTGTATTCATCATGTCAATTAAGGGGGAATATTTATTGAAGGAAAATGGATGAAAGGGGGATCTTTATCTTTGCACTAAACTTTCTAATGAGTTTTGTGAAGTATGTGCAGGATTTACCAATTCATTGATAAATCTGAAAAATTTCACCCCCTGAAGCCTGATCTCACATGTACAGTGAATTGTGGATAGCATTGAAAATCTTGGTTACATCACTCTTGTTTTCTACAACGGTTTAGCTCAAGTAGACTTTGAGTTGATCTACTAAATGTTCTTTTCTCAACAGAACATGTGGCATCATCCCTCTCTTAGTGTTTTTCAAGAAAATACATTTCAAAGGGAGGAATTAATATTTTGGAAGAGAACCACACCACACCTTTTCATTTGATTGCCAATAAGGGGGAGAATATATTGGCACACATATTGACCCATTCATATGTGATGAAGAAGTGTATTGACAACAAATACAACAGGGGAGATTGAAGTGCACTATGTTGCATTTGTTGTCAATGAGGCATGATGTTTTCAGAAGAAGAATGGATGTTAAAGAAAGTCAAGATGAGAATGACAAAGGATGTGATGGTGTTGGTGAGGAATGGAGAATGGCCATGGTACTAAGATGCATGTCACTTAGGAGATTCACTAAGTGACCTAGGATGTTGTGGTTGAAACATTCTCTATGTATATCAGACGATTGTAGAATTGATCTTAATGTTTCAATACTTTTATCAAGATGATACTAAGTTACACCACCTGAATAATGGATGATGATGGAGCATCATCATTACATCATACGATTGATGAGCCGATCTTAAAGTTCAAATAACTTGTATCAACTAGATACAATATCACAACAGTGTTAGAAGACTATGCATTGACTTCACAATGCATGAGGAGATGAAGTGATCCATCCACAATTACTAAGTGGATGAAGTGGTGCTAATGAAGTCCATGTACTATTTTTTAGTGCATGTGAATTAGAAGAATAACCAATTTGATCTCTTATTAGATCAACGAAGCACATGGAAGAAATTATGTGATTAAGGAGCTCGGTTGAATATGCAGACCCTTCGTGAATTCCAGTCCTAAGTGATGAATAAATGTTGAATAGAATTGGAGGAATTCTAATGTGTTAGAAGAGAAGAGGTGATTGGCATTTGGCATGTTGTATTTGGTTACTTTGTTTTTATACAATGTACCTTGTACATACTTAATCAAAAAAAAAGAATCCATCAATCAAGGGCCAGCCTTAAGGGTTCAACCCAAGGCTCTTGTGGGACTCAAGGTCACCACGCCCATGGGGATCCCATGGGGCTAGCCCAAGAGGAGGTCGGGGCTATGTATATGCCCCAGGCCACGCAGGGTTGTCAACCCCTGTGCAGCGTAAGCGCAAGGAGCGCGCTCGTGACAAGCATAGTGGGTGCCAGTGGCGCTCCCGAGTGGAAGGGGTGGGCGCAAGAGCGCGCCCGCAGGGAGAACACGGTGTGGGGCAGCACCGTGGAGGGGGAAGTTCAATTGAGCAATGGCAGGGATGCAGAGTTTGATAAACCGTGAGAATTCCACGGTGCATTTTGATGTGGGATGAAAAATTTCTCCGCGGAACAGATCTGAGTCGTCCAAGTGATCTCGCGTCTAATCTGATCCTCTCATCTAATCTCGTGCGCCGTGATATAATCCTAGAAATTGGAGATCATTAAAACTCTGATCCAACGGCCACAGCATTATCTTCTTCCCCCAGCCGAGCGAAGACATGCCGTGCCACCCGCGAAGCTGCCGCTGAACCAGTGACCCTCCGAGGATGAATTTCGAGTGTCCGGCCACCTCCGATCGAATTAAAGGCTCTATCCTGATCGTATGGCCCTACTGAACATATCCATGTATAAATATGTGCATGCATGCAACATATTGGAAATTTATAAGAAGGCCGAAGAAAAACGAAGGTGCGATGCCCTGTGTGGTTTATGTATTTGCATGATTCGGCTTAAACAAAATGCATGCACATGTTCTTAAACGCATGCACGTGGAGAAGGATGAAAAATAAAGAACCCGCGTGAAATAGAGGAGAAAATCAAGATTTGAAGAATCTTGAAAACCCGAGAATTTCTGGAATTCAGATATATATCCCGCGGATGATATGAGGCATCCCTCTGCCTATAAAAAGAGAGACCGACGCTCTGAATTTTCTTTGATGAAAATTTGAAGATCCACGGAGCACCTGTGCTACGTGAATCCCAAATACACCGCGCAAGGAACTTGTGCGGCTGACGATCTTGGGGCCACCCAAGGTCCCGAAGGAGTCCCCTGCGCGCCTCCCTTGCGCGACAGGAAGAACCCGAGGCCGCATTCTTGCGCGCCCGTGGTTGATTCCCTCTCTGCCTGCACACTTTCGCAGAAGGAGGAAGGAGCCTGCGGTGTTGCACCTTCCACACTTGCACGGCGGTTGAGAAGAGGAGGAGGCCCTTGCACCTCACACCTTGCATGCTTGCTACCCCAAGACCCTATGAGACAGTGGGTTGCATACCTTGTGTGTGTGTGCTAAATTGGGGAAGAAGACCCGAGGCTTGGTTGTGTGTGGAATTGAAAGAACACACTTAAACCGTGTGTGTGCAAGGAGAAGAGTAAGACCACACTTAAGTTGTGTGTGTGCTTAACAAACAATGAAGATTCCATGATCATGTGTGTGAAAAATTGAAACAAGTGTGTGCAAAGAGACACGAAGGCCGAACCTAGTGTGTGAACTAAATGTGTAAATACTTAGAAGAAGAAGAAGATATCCACACAAAGAAGAAAACACATTTATGTGTGTAAGAAAATTTAATTAAGTGTGTGAAGTTCAAACAAGGTGCGTTCTTAAAGAGACTACACCCTTTGTGTGTTTCTTGCACCGAGAAGAAGAAGGGGAGTGCATGCTTACATGCATGCACGTGCACACGTGAACAAAGCTAAATCATGCTGTGTGCAATTGAGAAGTCCAAGACCAGATGATCTTGAAGAATAAAAGTTTCCATGCATTCAGTGCATGAAGTTGAATTGATGTGAGACTGGACCAGACTGAAGTTAAAGATATCAGTTGTCTGAGTATTCAGTAGTTGAAGAGAGAATCCAGGTCATCCTTAGAAGAAGTTGATAAAGCCTAAGCAAGACGAGAAGACCTGATCAACTCAAGTGATTAGAAGTGAAGAGAAAGGCCAGCATCCTTTATCCGAGGCTGTTGAGGATACATGAAGAACTTAAAGTGAAGAAGAGCTACTCGTGTGACTCGAGGAGCCAGGAGAAGCCCCCTGTGAGACTCAGGGTGGAGGAAGTCTTCAGTGGGATTCTGGAGCAGGCCAATGGGACTTTGGTAACTCTGTGGGACGCAGTATAAAGACCCTCATGTGGGACTCAGGAGAGATACAGTGGGACTCTGTATCGACCATTGTAATTTTAACAGGTTATAACGGAGAAACCATGTTGGGGTGTATAACCAACATGGGAAGGACGTAGGCCTTTGGTGCTGAACCTTATAAATCCTTGTGTCTTGTGCCTTTACATTTACTGCATCACTCGAGGAAAGGCTGAGAGATAAAAGAAGAGTGGATCGAGGCCTAAACAAGCCATAGAGGTTTAATTTATAAAGAATCAATTAGTAAAAAGTTTTAAAGGATCACTGATTCACCCCCTCCCCCTATCAGTGATTCACACTGATCTGGTCACTTCAATATATCATATATAATTATTAAATATCAGATTATTCCTATCCTTTAATGGGGATAATTTAAGAGAAAACAACATCAATTTTTTGAATATACTATTCCGTACACCCAAATGATGAAGGCATATCCCATTTGATGGAAGTGAGTAAAGGTGTATATATAAACCCTAACATAAAAATATGTATGTTTATTTAGGATACAATGGTTATTATATTACCATGTAATAAGAATAATTACAGTGGCTTGAGAGTTAAATAAAATAAAAATAATTTCTAAATAATGTTTCTTTTTTCATGGGTAACATAATTCTGTTCACAGAAAAATAAATCCATTTATAACCCAAATCTAGGATTATATGTAAATAATATTGATTATGGGAGCCTATATGAGCTATATTGGGATGATAAAATGTGTTTTATATGTATGAATATGTGGGGAGGGAAGCTTCCTTTATATTGTGGTTGGGGAGTAGCATTCTGGTAAATAAATAAACATAATCAATATTGGGACATCTACCTGACATTATGTGACTCCAATAATGATTCCACTTTGTTAAAATATTGTATATTGTGTAATAATATCAATATATTTTTTGTACTTGTTTATGGTCATTTTTCTATTTAATATTACTGTTTAACAACTATGTAAACTCATTTTCACCGTAATCATTATAAATAATTTTATTTACATTTTCTAATATTATTGATTATAAACTAACATCACCAAACTATATAGTATAATATATTATTATATAAAAATATTTATTCCATTCCCCAAAATTAAAAACATAGAAGTGGACAAAAATTATTTAAAATTAATACCCCAAATGGGATGAGACAATGAGTTTTTGAATAAAAAAGTTAAAATGATTGAATTTTTTTATATCTAATTACAGTGTGAAAATAAATTAAATTTTGTAAAATGGTTTAAAGAATATATGGTTTTTCAAATTATACATTAAAATAAATTGAAAATATTATGTTACATTATAAATTGTTTAGATGGAAAAGTAGTTGTCAAATAAAATTTGGTGTCATTCATTAGTAATCAAAATATGAATGTTATTAGAGAAATACAAAAATAAAATAGAAAGATAATTTTGACATATAAATTTTGAAAAATAAATACATTTTTTAAAATATTATATTATGAAGTGTAATTAATTATATTTAAAATAAATGCGCTATTAAATGTTAATAAAAGGGAATTTTAAAAATAGAATGTTTTTTGTTCAAAATTTGATTTATTCTTATATAAAAACTATCATAAATACTAGATGTGATTGAGAACATATGAATCCATATATAACATTTAAATTTAATTCTTATAATTCAATAATATTGATTACTTTAATTTATTATTATAAAAATAAATTCTTATTAGATATATTGTTTGTCATTAAAACACTTCATTTATAATCAATTGGTCTATATTTTAATTTCTAATTAATATATAACCAATTTATTTATATTACAAACATGTGTATAATATAATTTTCATAATTTATTTAATATCAGTTACTCCCCCCAATTCAATGTCTATGTGATAAATATCATAACAATATTAATAGTATGTTATTTTTTGATAATCCTGGGATTGTTTATAACATAACTCATCAAAGGGATGTGATATTTCATTCCATAAGATGTGAAATTGATGTATCTTTTGATTAATGAAAAAATATGTATTGTTTATAATGGGATCTCAAAATTAATTTGACAAATAATTTTCATAATATTTTTGGGTTGTTACACCATACCCCCATTAAAATGAATTTCACCCTCGAAATTTGTCTTATTTTTCTTAAGATTATCATTTTATAATTAATTTATTGAAATGAAAATACATTAAAGGGATGAAAAATCTTCTTAGAAAATTATTTTGGGAAACATAAAAGTAACTAGAAGGTATGAATAACGTTTATTCATTATAGGGAGATCTTTAGTGGGAAATTAAATGATTTATTTGAAGTAACAACTAAATAAAATTAACTAATAAAAATATGTGGACAATATTTACAAAAATAATTCAATGAAGAAAAATCCACTAACATAATACGTGTGTAAAAGGTCATTGATATCATCAGAACATATGGTAATAAAAAACTATTTCAAGATCTTTTTTTTCTAATTTTTTATGTTTTTTCACCATCTAGAATGAGAAAATAATATTAATACTTACAAGATAGGTAGATATTCATCCATTATAAAATTTAAACAAAATAAATAAATCTTCTCTAAATTATTATTATTAAATACGAATTTCTAATCCACAAAGAATAAAAAAACTCTTAAATACCACATAACCATAAAAAGGATAGTAAATATTTTCCACCTTTCATTTCACATTAAACAAAAAAATGGTCAGAACATAGTAAGATAATTCCCAGAACGACTAATCTACTATATGATACATTAATATTCCAAATTAATACAAAAATATAAAATGAATTTATTCAACAGGTATCCTTGAAAATATTCTAACATTCCCATATTAGGGTTGAGACCCATAAATTAGATGTATTTGATCAAATATTCATCCAATATAAATCAACCACCATTCCACAAATAAAATCTATTTTATTTATAAAAATTGAAATTCAATATAGGACATCGTGTAGGATAGTGGTAGTGAAAGAAACCCTTTTGTTACTTTAATCATGTGTTCATTCCCCACTGTGTTACTGGATGTGATGAGTTGTCGCCAAGAATATTGGTTATAAATTTTTTAGAAAATGTGAGGACTAATTCCTCCATAAACATGAGTTTTCATATAACAGTGATCGTAGCGGTTAAAAATAACTCATCCTAAAGAAATAAAAAAAAAATTATTTTAGATCAAATATCTTAAAAATAAATGGGGTGTCAAATGGATTAAATTTTGATCACTCTTATGAATTGTAACATATTGTTAGTGTTTTTAAGTTTCCCTAAACCTGTATTTTTATTAACCATTGGATGTGTTTCATTTGGGGTTGCTTCATGTGAAAACATGGTTAAATTTGGATATTCTACAACATTTCAAGGTTGGCACATTGTTTTCCCAAAATATGTTCCTAGATAAACCATACCTTTTAACCCATGGTAGGTGGATTTTACATGTTGGATGAATAGTTTTCTCAAATTATGTGCCCACTCAGTAGTAACCATTCACCTAAAAATTAAGGGCACTATGTTTGTCCTGGCTGTGAAAATTTACAATGCCAATCATGTGTATTGTATTTTTAAATATGTATTTAAATTTTACAATTATTCAGACTCATTTTTATGTACTTGATTTTATAGTATGACCTCAAACCAATTTCTTTATCCATGGATCCACTTGAGAATATTTCATGGCCCCTCTAAACCCATTCATAAATGGATGGAATCTTATAGAATAATGATTGATACACTACTAATTAGTTTCCTCTTTCTGTTCTCATTCCAAAAATCTCTCTCTTCTCCTCCATATGGTTATATGGAAGACTGTGTCGTGAGATGATCTAATTTCTATTAATTTCAATATTTTATCTATTTTTTAATTCATGGATCATAATTTAATTCAATATACATTAGTGAATCTCATTTATGGATTTGTAAATATAGATATATAGAACCCATGGTGGTTGGTTTCATAATAAAAACCAATTTGTATTCAGCATAAATTACATGATATAATTTCTATTTCTATTTAAAATATATAAAATTAAATTGATTTATTAAAAACAAAATTCCATTGAATTTGTGTTTTTTAAAACTGAATATTGTATTAAAATTGTAAAAATCACAATTATATTAAGTTGGGGTGTGATTTAAAAATAAATATAATATTATTTAGATTTAAAATATATAATTTAAATTTTTATATTGGAGGAAGTTGTTTAAAAAAAATTTAACATAATTGTGGAAATTGAATTTTGAAATTGATTTGAGATTTCATTTAAAATTTTTATTTTGTAAAAATGTCTTAAAATAGTTTTGATACAAACCATGGAGTTTTATCAGGGAAAAATGAATGTTTAAATTAAGTCCAAATTTTTTATATTAAATTGAAAATTAAATTTTTTAAAATGAGATAATTGTATTTAATTATATTTTATGTTTTCTAAAAAAATGGCTATCATGGTTTTTTACTAGCAAATATAAAAGTATAGGTCATTAAAGTTTTATTTTAGGAGAAAAATCAAGGATTTGTATCCCCTAGTAGTAGATTGAAAATATAAAACTATAACAGAAACTATTGGAGCATTTTATTAATCAGTAATATGTTGATGAGTCAACTTCGATAAGATTCCATGGACGTGTGTACACATTTTCATAATCATTATACATGATTGTGAGGAACCTATAACCTGGACTTATTGAACCACTTAGAATATTGCAATGAATTTTTCTGTTTCATAGTTGAGATATAAATGAATTTTATTTTTTATATACTATTTACATAATTTCCAAATAAATATAAATAGTTTAATATAATGTGATTATTTATGATATTTTTAATGTTCTTCCATAATTTTAAATGAAATGAATTATTTGATTAACTATGATATCAAGATTATTAATTTGATTATTTAAAATTCATAGGTTATAATATGAATAATTAAATATAGGTATCTATTATTGAATATGTGGTGAGACGCTACTAGGATTTTAGATCACACCCTACATGTGCCTTTGGGTGTTTGATGGTTTTCTACATCCAGGATTGAGAAAGGGTAATAAACAAATTTTCGTTTGTTATAACTATTGATCTGTGGACTTGGGGAGTTTTATTCATTGGGACTTTGGTTTTACTTTTAGCTTTATAGTACTTCAATATAGTACTATTGGCTGTTGTACCTGATTGACTTCTGGTACATTTCCCCCTATGGAGTGTTTTTATCCATTCTTACTTGATTATTTAAATACCAATGATTATGGTAATATCATTCCAACATTCATTAATATGATTCCATGTTCTTATCCACAACCTAGGGAGATCATGAATTCCCTTCATTCCATGTTAGAACCTTCTTGGTGATCAGGTTACCGGGGTACTTGGGCCGGTTTGTGACAATGTGGTATGAGAGGGAGGTTGACCATCATGTATGAAAGATAATATGATTTTATTGTAATACTGTCAGGACATAGGTGGAAGTTGCGATTGATTTTCTGGACAACTCTCACAATAATGAAACAATACACACCAAGGGTGATTAGGGAATGATTTCTTCAAGATTAGTTATATTTTTTCCATATTTTTATTTGAATTTTTTGAAATCCAAATTTTGGTTAATCTAATGTCTTCTTATTGTCAGACCAAATTATAATTAAATGAATAAAGTTATATTTTTTTTTTGTTTTTTATCAATCCAATAATCATTAAATGGTGATCTCCCTCCAATTTTCATCATTTTTTCAAATGTTTTTCCTTCAAATTTCTCTAGTTTCCCACCATTATGGAGGTATATAATTCTATTTATTCATTTCCAGTAACTCAACCTATTTATATCATATCATTAGGCATTGAACTAGCTACTATTAATGAGATTAATAATAAGATGTTTTCTCTTGTAATGAAATGATTTATACAACCAAGTGTGTTTCCATTGGAGGAAGATATTATATATTCATAGAAGGATGATGGTTCTTTAAACCAGTGCGTTGATTAATGAATACTTTATCAAGTTATGATAATGAATATGAATCTATTTTAATAGATTTATAATCTCTTTGATCTATTGAAAGAAGAAATATGATAATTTTATATAAACATTGATCAGGTTACCATCAGTTGATGCTAAAAAAAACTAGATATTTATAAAACAAACTTTTTTAGGAGGTATGGCCATAATGAGTACCTTGACATGCATATTCATTTATTCAGTTGTCCTATAGTATTTATTCTTATGTTGAATTGTATTTTATATGAGTATTTGGATACTTTTATGTAGTCATTTTAGATGAAATAATTTTTTAATACTTATGTGAGGAGAATTATATGCATCCTCAGTGAACAGTTCTAATCATGGAAACCAATCACAGTTATTATGATAAGATTTTGAAATATGATTTATGGATTTGAGAAGTGAAATTAATTACACATGTGGTTTATGATCATGAAATTTCAGGTGATGATAAGTAGTTGAAGGCTATTATGACATGTGATAACCCAGTGAATGTTTTCATGATTTTTAACTTGTTTTGTCTATATATGTATTTTATAATGTTTGTTAATAAAATCCTAATGTTGGATTATCTGAAGGTTTCTCTGACTCTTAAGAGTGAATTTTTTTTGGGATGAGAAATTTTAGAATTATTTTGTTGATCATAAAATTCATTTGGCTACTGCACCGATGTTGACACTTCAAGTGGTTGGGTAGGGCTTTGTGGTGTTATGTAATGAATCGTGTATGGGTTCATGTTGCGTAATTATATAGGGTATTCAATTAATTGATTATGGATCTCATCATCATAGCCCACATGAGTAAAATTACCCAACCCATACTGAGGAACTTGAATCTATGATGAAAACACTTAAAATTTGGTGGCATTACCATTGTGGAAAATGTTTTGCAATGTTTTCAAACCACAATATATTGAGTTATATATTCTATTAACAATATTTGAATCACTACTAGGGGATTTGGATATAATGACCCAAGTCATTCATATTTTACATCTCATAAACCACAGAGAAATGTAATGTAATTGTATATTATTTAGGTATAAAAATTATGACCTAAAATGTGAATGAATCTTCAGAAGAGTATAATTTTATTTATTATTTATCACAATTAAAAATACGAGTCCATGAAATTTGGGTTGAGGTAGCCTTGTGCAGTGATTTGTTTAGATAACCTCATCTTGAGATTATTATTTAGCAACTACATATTTATGATGTTTTCTATATAATAAGAGACACACTTTATGGGGAAGAGACAGTGCCTGATCGGTCACACTATATAATGGGAATTCATGCAATATGAATCATTTTTCTTTTTATATTAGTCGAATGTTATACTTTAATGGTAGATTACAATAACACTATTTGTTTTGTGAATCAATGAAAGACAAAAGTGTTCTATGAAATGAAGTGTAGATTTTGGTGGCTAGTTTTGAGATGGAGAATTGATGAATTTCTTTCTCATTGTTATACAAACCAGCAGGTTATGGTTGAACACCAAAAACCGTCATGATTTCATAAGAAGCATTTAGTTCCTTATTCGAAGTGGTATGAGATATCTTTTGTAATAATTTTTGGGTTACCTCATACCAAGATAAATAATAATTCAACTTGGGTTTTGATCGATCACTAAAGAAAATAATCTTACATTATACTCATTCTTGATATGAGCACAGTTGAGGAGTTTGGAAATCTCTTTGTGAATGATATATTTTTTCACAAAGAGTTATATATGATATAGTTTTTTATAAATACCATTATAACAATTATCAAATGTGGAGAGTACATCATTATGAATATATATTATTGGTCCATATGATAATGACATACCGTCATTAGTCTGATGGAAAAATAGAACGAACAATACAGATTCTTGAGGTTTGATCTGTATTAATGTTTTGAAAATTGGTGGGGATTGGGTAAATCACTTGGGTCAAGTTGAGTTTGATTATAACAATAATTTTTTATTGGTGATCATAATGGAACATTTTAAGGCCTTATATGGATGTCCTTGCATATCCATATTGTGTAGGATGAAGAATGGTGAATGTTCCTTGGATGGACCGAGCATGGATTAGTAGATGATAAATATTCAGTTGATTTGTCATAGAATTTTGACAGTATTGATCCAATATAATTATTATGTTGATCATTAATTAGTACAATTGTAATTATCTATTGGGGACCAGTTGTTTTAGAATGATTCATTCCATTTGTTTAATCGATTACATTGGAGTAAATAGAAGATATCTACGTGCATTGTGGGACCATTAAAGGTTATTTATAAGGATGGAAAAGATTCTTATAATTAATAACATCCACCAAAGATAATTTAAATACATTATGTGTTCCATGTATCTCCTTTGAAAAATTATTTATCTAATCCATCTAATGTTATGAGCAGGAGTGATATTGAGGATTAACCTGATTTATTTTGGTTTGAATGGCCAGTATTGTATGATGATTTTGAAACCAATGTACTTAATTAGAGGAGGATACATTTAATTTAGCTTTTATTATAACATGGTTCTGATTATAATGATTATTGGGAGAGGGAGACACTAATGTGACAGTATTGGTCAGACCTATTTGTCCAAAAAAAAATTCAATATGCTTTTTAAAGACAAAACATTTATATAGTTGGGAGGTTATAAAATCCTATCTTTGTATTTTGTATAAATAATCCATTATTATTATTATTGTTCTATTATTTTTTTGTGTTTTATTTGGGAGAGAACCTGGTTAATTTTGAAGATTTATTGGATGTGCACGACTGGCACATTACTCTCCCAAATCGTGTCCCTTGATAGAGAAAACCATACAACCCAATGTAGTGATATTTTTCATAGTTGGTGCACTGTTTAAAAAAATTCACCCAATTAGTAGTAATCACTGACATAAAAATAATGTCAACACAGTTATTTCTGAAATATGATAATCATACAAGAAAAACATTCATATTGAATTTTTAGAATGATATTTTCTATTTAAAATTATGAATCCCCAACTTTTAGGTCCCTATTGGTCCGGTATGACCCCAAAATAAAAACTTCTCCCATAGAGGATCCCAATAGTAGTTCATGGTCTATATACACACCTCTAGAAGCAAATTGATTCTTGGAGAACTATGTTCAATCCTATTCCAATTACATTTCTATTTCCTTTCTCGTTCTCCCAAGCTATCTCATATCATTCCAAGTGTGTTATGGATAACAATGATGTAGAAAGGTCAAATAAAAATTGATTTTGATATTAAACCTACATATAAATCATGGACCTTATTTATGTCACTCTTCATTGCTAAATCCATGTTAGGTCATTCTGATTCGAGATATAGTGATCATGAGTTTTGGGTTTCTATCACAATGCCCCATTTTTTAACAAAAAAATTGCTTGATTTAAATTCAATAGTTATAATATATTATTTTCCATTAAATTGATTAATACAACCCAATTCCATTGAATTGGGTTTTTAAAAAATATAATTTATCCTGAAAATTTGAAAACACATAATTCAATTGAATTAGGGTACGATTGTCAAATCGATGGAAAATTGAAGAGATAAAAAAATTTCAATTTAAATTGTAAAATTTGTTGTAATTTTATCAATTATATTGTAGAATTTAATTTTAGAAATTGAACTCTGATATTCAATTGTGAACAGATTTTATATTTTGATATAGGAAAAATGGATGAAAATGGGTTTGATAGAATTCTTTAGGATTTATCTTAGAAAAGGAAATTTTTTATTAAAACCCTATTTTGGTTTATAAAAAGAAAATTAGTATTTATGAAATGGTAAAATGATATATATTTGTATTATAATTATACATGAGATAAATTGATCTTTATTGTTTGGTATAGAAGCATAAAAACTCCTTTGTATTTAGTGAGTTATTATGAAGAAACACACTAGGATGTGAATTCCGTAGATCTAAATAGACACTTTATAAAACTATGATAAACTATTTAGATCATGTTATTAATCAACATGATGTTTAGGAGTCTTATTTAACTAGTTTCAAGGGAAATGTTTACACATTTCAGTTATAATTATAATAGTGTTTGAGGATCCCAAAAGGTGTAATAATCGTATATCTTTGAAAATGACCATGTTTATCACATGTTTATATTTGAGAAACACTTTTGAGACATTATTTGAAAATTGTTTTACATGCCTTCTAAATTTACAATTTTTTTAGAGAAAATATTTGTTTTTGACTACTTTTTATGTAATTTTTTCATTTTTAATATTATCTGTCACAAAACCTTCCCACCAAAGATGCCCCTCCGGAGATAGAAATGGTGAAAGGGAGATAATGAACCCTTATTCCCGCCTCCAGTAGGCCCTGGAGTGGCAAATACCTCCAAGGGTATGAGTTTTCACAAATATGGGAGACATTACCCTTTTTATTATTCAAGATTGGGAAATAGGATTATTCAAACACCAAAAGAAAAAAAGAAAATGTAAATGACAATAAACACAAAAACAAACCCATATGCATGTTTTATACAATAATGAAACAAATGTACAAGTACAAGAAAAGCTCAAAAGTATGATACCAAAATGAATGAAAAAACTATAACCAACATAACTCTAACACCCAACTAGAACAGTCTCACACGATCCCTGATGTCCACCTGAAAACCTGAAATTAAACGTAGTGTGATCATACAAGTATACTCATTAGGGAAACCAAATGCTATCATGCACCGGTGGGGAGACATCCTCATACCCCGTGAGAAAACAGAAGGAACCAAAGCCTAGCAAGGGGTCTATCAGCACAACCATACCATCCAAACTCACCAAATATTGCAAGTCAATAGAGTAGTATCGAAATATTATAAAAGTATGGGTACCCTGAACCACCTTCCGACTGAATACTGCTCATGTCCTCATGCCTAACGCTCTGTTGCTTCCCCCTCTTCCTGATATAGTACTGCAACCTGTCCATACAAAGCTCATATTATCTCGTCGGCACTCAATCCTCGGCCATCATAGTATCCTACCGACACTCAATCCTCGACCATAACCACATCTCATCCCGAATAATCCTGGGAACTGCATCACATCTCATCCCTAAGTCTCATGGGAACATATCACATTCTCATCCTGAGGAATATTTGGAAAAATTATTCATAACATTCTCGAAGGATCTTGTGCAATATAACCTAGAAGAGGGGGCACATGGAAGAACAGTAACCAGCCATCCTATAGATATTTGAGAATATCATCCCCCGTCCAATGGGTGTTCATCATGTAGTGATCAAAATGGGTGTGGTGCGTAAAGAAACATAAAACATAAATATTTATATAAATATATCAACCACTCAGCCCATCCTAAGGCTTCTATACGAAATATCTGAACACATGCCTCGACACTGCTACCTCGGAAGTATGCACACAATAAACAGACCCAAATCCCATTAAGATTTTGATGATTCAACAATTTTAGTTTATTAGTTCCTTAACAATCAAGAAAATAACAATAACCATACAAAATCAAATGTTCATAAAACAAATCCATTCAAACCACAACCAATGTTAGGGAAAACACTAGAAACACAACACCATTTTCTTTTATCATGCAAACAATTCCATTGATTTTCTGTATTTAATTGACTACCATGTCCCACAATTCATCAGATAAATCTTCCACTTTTTATTCATATGCACAACCCATCCCTACAGTCCTACTACCAACCACTATAACCACAACACATCTGAAACAATTCCCGTACCACATCATCATTCCTTTAATACCATTTAATGCAGCTCTGCTACTAATCAAAAATATATCATACACGCCAAGCCACAACCCAGCGAACCATAGCCCTGTTGCTCACTCGTTCCACAAAACCCACGAAACTCCCCTTCACAAAATTAATCCCCAACCATCACCCACAAATTCATTCTTTTATTTAGTTTAACCAGGGTGATCATGCAACGGTTACAGGTATTCATTTAATCCGCCAACGTTACATGATTAACCGATTTCCACATTCTATGAAACTCCATCCACAAAACAATCCAGAAAAACAGGGCCACATTTAATTCCCCCAGAAAAGGCCCCCAATGATGGTGATTTTTAGTAGGCATAAGCATATTCAATTCACAACACAATCAAAGGGTAAAAAATTATGGATATAAAACATTAATATCGAGAAAATTTCCCAAAACACATTCTTTATCTAGTTATTATATTTATTTACTTGTTAAACCATATATCATGAAAAAATAGGATACCCAGACCACATGTTGCACAAATAAAATAGAGAAATGAAGGTAAGATCCCTACCTCAATGGTTTGTGAAGAAAACCCCAACAAAGGAAGAACACACAAGAATGTCGGGCTGATCCTCCAAGGATCCTCCTTAGATCTCTTCTCCTAACACAACCAAGACCAAATCTCATCATATTTGGCATCCAAACACTTAGATATACCCCTAAAGTGCGTAGATATATGAAACTGAGGGAAGAAAAGCAGCAGATCTAAGTAGAGCTAACAACCAAACAAGAATGATCACGTATCTCAAGAAACTAACATTGATTAGCCAAGGGAAGCCTTCAGATCACATACAAACCTCTTTTGATAGGTTCTCCTATCATAAAGGGAGGTTAATTCCGATTTATGCACCCTTAAGAGCTTAAAAAAGCATGTTAGAGGAAAACCGTTCAAGATCCACAATTTTAGGATCTAGTTTATGTGGTTGCATGGTTAGTTCACTTGGTTTAACAAACTGTGTGCTAACCGAGCGTTAGCTACTGCCTTGGATACCCTTCTCACATGGTTTGGCTACATGTTTTAGACATATCATGTGTCGTCCATGCAGGAGCTTCTGCCTCCATGCCAACTACACATGGTTTGGCCGTAATGTTTAGAGAAACTGTGTGCCACCCTTGCAAAACATACCACCCTTTAGTTCTCTTTAATAGTTCCCCCAAGCCACTACTCCAAATCAAAGGTAGTTAGAAACATCAAAAGTACCTGAAAACTCAACGTGATGTTAGTTTTCTCAACTGTCTACCATTGAAACGGTTAATCAAGAAGGATCTTTTTGGAAATACATTGTGGATAAGTTACCTTAACATCTGGAACGTCTCTAGCACCAAATTTTTACAATGTAATTGACAGGAGATGTTTGATAAATTACATCAGATACCTATCTAACTATTCTTTCCCTAGAGAATTAAAAACATACCTAAAGAAAGGATAGGGGTTTGAACAATACAACCTCAAATGATACCTCTCAGGAGAAAACCTCCTTGTTACCAAAGGGTTCCCCCTTCCTCACCTATGTCATGAACAATCACAAACATACAACTCCTCTCCCCCCCCCCCGTGAAACCATGCATAGAAAAAGAATAAACTGTCCGGTCATGTGGGTGAGGGGTTTTCCTTCCTCCATGTGAAGATACTATCTGCTTTGGGTGGAACTAAATAACCCACATGGGTTTAGATTCATCCACTTTAATTCGTCTTAAATAGTGATCAGGTCCTCCCCTCCCCACATTTCAAGAAAATTGTTTCTCACTTGAAATGCATTTCATGGTAAACCAGCTCAAGCATTACATCATAAAATGGTACGAAACAAAATAGGATAAAACCCAAAACAACTCTGGGTACTGGGCACGCATCTGTGCTTCCTGTTTCTTGGTACTCTCCTCGCGCGCACCATGCCTCTATAGAACATGAACCAATGGAATGGTTCACCCACGAAGAACCTTCTCTTTACGACCTCCTTTCATCATGGGTTTCTCCATGAATGTTGCATCGTCCCTAATATCTATCTCTCTCCAGTCTAGGATGTGTGAAACGTCATGCAGGTACCGATAAAGATGAGACACATGGAAGATGTCCTGAACCCTTTATAGCGGTTGCGAAAACACTAGTTAATATTCCACCTCGCTAAACTGCCGCAACAACTCGAAGGGCCCAACGAACCTATGAAAATTATTGTTTACCTTTCAGAATATGCAATGCCCGCACCGAGGAGAGACCTTCAAGAAAATGTGTTCCCTGACCTCAAACTCCAAGGGTCTCCTCCTATTGTCAGTGTATGACTTCTGCCAGTCCTGATCATACTTCATCCTCTCTCATATAAGTTGAACCTTATCTGGAGTGCTCTGCACCACCTCCGGGCCAAAACCCCTACATCTCCGACCTCTGTCCAGTATATGGGTGTGCGGCACGACCTCCCGTACAATGCTTCTAAAGGAGTCATGCCAACGGTAGAGTTATAACTGTTGTTGTATGAGAACTCTATTAGAGGCATTTGATTTACCCATGATCCTCCAAGACCAAAAACACATGCTCATAGCATATCTTCCAAAGTCTAGATGGTGTGCTCTGTATTCCCATCTGTCTGGGGGTGGAAAGTAGTGTTGAGGCATAGATGGGTGCCAAAAGCATGTTTCAATTCTTTATAGACCCATGAGGTAAACTGGGTATCCTGGTTGGAGATTATAGATCTCAGAACTCTGTGAAACTACACCACCTCAATCACGTACCTCTGAGCTAGGGCCTCAACCGTACATTACTCCTTCATTGTTAGGAAGTGGGATGATATCATCGGCCAATCCACCACTACCAGGATGGAATCGCAATCCCCTTGAACTCTGGGAAACCCTATGATGAAATCCATCGAGATGTCATCCAACTTCCACTGGGGACATAAAAATGTTGTAACAGACCTCCTTCGACACGGTGTTTGGCCTTCACCTGCTGACACATGAGGAAATTTGTTACGAACTCTGCTACTGCCTATTTCACCTAGGGCCACCAGAACTACCTTCTCATGCCCCGATACATCATAGAAGTTCTTAGGTGTACTGCCAGAGGTGTGTTGGGGAACTAATGAAGAACTTTCTCATGCATTACCTCTGGAAATAACTATTTACCCCAGAAAAGCATCTGATTCAGACCATCCTCCGACCATCGATCTGAAGATGTGACCTGGCTAGCCCGATCGTGCATCACCTCCCTCTCAATGATTCCGCACTGAGATTCCACCACCTTCCATAGTAGGGAGGACTGCACTATCATCTGAAACAAACAACCTCTACATCCATCTTCCCATACATCGTGGTACAATGCAGCCAATTCTTCCATCGCCTTCTAGACATCTACCAACGTTCGAACCACATCTTTCTTCAAACATAAAGCGCCAGCCACCATATTTCACTTGCCTTCGATATATGATATATCAAAGTCCTATACCTGGAGGAACTCCATCCACCTTCACTGCCACAAATTCAGGTCCCGCAGGGAGAAGATATACTTCAAACTCTTGTGATCTGTGAAGACCACAAAGCACTCCCCTATGAGGTAATGCTGCCACAACATCAGTTCGAACACAACCACCACAAGCTATAGATCATGGGTGGCATAGTTATGTTCACTAGAACATAACTTCCTAGACCCATAAGAGATCACCCATTGCTGTTTCATCAACAGAAACCCCAAGCCGTGGCCTGAGGCATCACAACATACCTCAAACATTACTCCCTCATCTGGTAATCTCAGCACTAGGGCTAAAATAGACATTCCCATTCGATAACTGAAGGCTTCCTCACACTTCTCATCCCACACGAACACTCAATACTTCTTTATCAAGGCTGTCAATGTTTATGCAACTTGGGAGAAGTTGGGCACGAACCTCCGGTAGTAGCCTGCTAGTCCAAGGAAACTAAGATCTTCTACCACATTATTGGGCACCTACCAAGAAACATCTGCCTCGACATTTGATTGGTCTATCGCTATTACCTACTTGGTCACCACGTGTCCAATGAACCATACTTCTCGAGTCCAAAACATTCATTTGGAGAACATTCCATAAAGATAGTACTTTTGGAGGACCTCAAAAACCATTCTCAATTTCCCATCATGACCCTCCTCTGATCTTGAGTAGATTAGGATTTCCTTGATGAAGATGACTACGAACTGGTCTTGGTATTCCTAAAAGACGGATTTCATGAGTCCCATGAAAAGGTCTAATGCATTTGTAATGCCAAAAGACATGACCATAAACTCAAATTGCCTATATATACACCTGATGGTTGCCTTCAAGATGTCACCCTCCTTCACCCTCAACTTGTGATATTCAAACTGTAGATCAATCTTAGAGAACCAACCTACTCCCCTCAGCTGGTCAAAGAGATCATCTATCCTCTGGAGGGGGTAACAGTTCTTGATGGTTACCTTGTTCAGTCTTAGGTAGTCTATGCACAGCCTGAGACCACCATCTTCATTCTTTATGAATAAGACTCGAGCACCCCATGGTGATGCACTCAGTCGAACAAAACCCTTCCTCATCAAATTGTCAATCTGAATCCGCAACACTCGTTGCTCCGAAGGTGCCATCCGATAGGGGGCCATCGAAATCAGACGGGCATTAGGTTTTATGTATATTTCGAACTCAATGTCTCGTCGAGGGGGTAGAGTCACCACCTCCTCAGGGAAGACATCCATGAACTCGATGACGATCTCAGAGACTTCTACCATTTTTGTATCTACCGCCTCAACTGATATTTTGACTAACATGGAAATAAAGGGCTCCCCTGACCGGATGCCCTCCTAGTAACCCTTCTCATAGATGAAATTCTCACATCGGCCGCCCACACCTAGAAACAGAACCCTTATTCAGAAACAATTGATGACAACACACACCGAGAAAAACCCGTCGATACCTGTAATGAGTTTGTATGGATGAATTTGCAGTAAAAGGTGATTTCCACTAGATTGATGTGGCCCCAACATCATCCCACCTCTCGGGAAAACATGAGAAAAGCTGGTCTAACCTTTGACTGGTGTATTCAAAACTAGGGGTACAGAAAGTGTCTCTATATCTAGGCCCAAGGATGAGGCTATACTGGGCGCATCAAAGGAGTGTAAATCCCTAAAATAAAACAAGGAATAAGCATGGGTATTAAACAAGTTGATTGTACCCCAAATGACTTCTTGACCTGCTGGAACCGCTTCCTCTATGGCGTGCAACTTCCTACGCCCAACTCCTCCGCCTCTTGGCTATGAGACACATCCCCGACCACACCTTGGTCGAGGTCCCTAAGGGGAGCCCTAAGGTTTGCCTCCTCCTACAATGTTTCCCTCAGAGGAGCAGGAGCCCACTGCCCCAGCTGCTACTATTGGGATGGCCTGGATGGAAACTGTTCTTTCTGAGGCATGTGTTGTACTAGTCCACATCCACTGTACTGTACTCGTTCTAGGCACATGTTCTAAAGGTGCCCACGACAGAAATAGTTGAATCACCTCTGTCCCAAGCCCTATGGAAAAGGTAGAGGACAAGGTGATCGGAACATAAAATGCTGAGGCGTGATCCCTATTGGTTGGAACCTAGAGGGTCCTGATGCTGGAGGCCTTCTGCTGACGGATTTCCCCTTCGACGAGCCCAACTAGATTCCCTCTCGCGACACGGCTCTCGGTGTGTGCATCCTCTCCACAACTCCAGCCTTCTTATGGACCTACAAGTACATCGGTAGGGTGAAGGGATTAACAACATACTAGAGAGGAGGTCGAAGTGCCTCCTCCAAACATCTCACCCGAAACTCCTCATCTAGAAAGTGGACTGGAGAAAAACATAGGAGATCCTTGAACTTGATCCCCAGTTCTCTCATAGACATGCTCCCCTAATGGAGGGACAGTTTCTCTTGCTTCTTATTAGTCTTCATTAGGGATGAGAGGAATTCTTACCAGAACTCCCTCTTGAAATATTCTCACATAAGATTAGTCTCCCTCTTCTCCCTGAGATAGATCTTCTACCACTGACGCGCCACTCCCCACATCTGGATCACAGCCAGAGGAACCCAGTACTCTGCCGGAGCCCATATCAAGCTGAAAGCTATCACCAGCTCTTCTAGCCAACTCTCTGTCTCCATGTTAGATATTCTGACCTCATACTTCTTGAGGGTCTTCCTCTAAAAGGCACGAAGCATCTTCTTCCACTAATCGTACACCTCCTCTTGGTCAGCCCTTCATCGATTAGCCAAGTCAACCCTCTGGGCCTCGATCGCCCGCACTACTCAAGGTCATCTCCCAGGTGCCATAACAACAAGGTAATCAAGGAATGCCTAATCCCATGTAATGTAGAATATTGTTCTCAATTTTTTCATATAATCCTTATTAATTTTAAATCCCCAAAATCCCCAATAAACACAAGAACACAAGTCATTATGATGCATACACCTTTCCTACGTTCTCTACCAGAAAATCAATGTAGCTTAACTTGGTTGTTCGGTAGGTCCAGAGTCCTTTCATCGGATCACGGGGTCCCTAAAATCCCGTAGCCTAGACATTCTTCCCAAGACTACTTCATGCTCCATGATCACCCGACACTGTTTCCATACCATCCCATGCAATCCTCACAGTTCCTAAATCCAGACTCTATCCTATCTCTGATCATCATCTCTAATACTATTCTTTCATGACCCCATCCCACCAAATATTCCCCTACTGAACTGGAAATGGTGATAGGGAGATAATGACCCCAGAGTCCTGCCTTCAGTTGGCCCCGGTGTGCTGAATGACACCAAGGGTAAGAGTTTTCCCAAAATATGGGAGGTGTTACCCTTTTTTTATTCAATATCAGGAAATAGGATGAGTGAAACGCCAAAAGAAAAAAAAGAACAAGTAAATGAAAATTAACCTAAAACCAAACCGATATGCATGTTTTATACATTAATGAAACAAATGTACAAGTAAAAGAAATTCTCCAATGTACGATACCCAAAATAAATAAAAAAACTAAAACTAACAAAACTCCAACGACCAAATAGCAAGGTCCTGAACGGTCTATGAAGTCCTTCTGAAAACATGAAAGTAAACATAGCGTGAGCATACAAGTATACTCAGTAGGGAAACCTCAAGCTCTCGTGCATAGTTGGGGAGACATGCTGATGCCTTGTGGAAAAATAGAAGAAACCAAATCCTTGCAAGGAATCTATCCACCCAAACATACAAGCCACACTCACCAAATATCGCATTTCAATACAGTAGAATTATAATATTAACAATGTATGTGTACCCTGAACCAACTTCCCACTGAATACTTCTAAATCCCGCATGCCTAATGTTCTGATGCTTCCCCCTCTTCCTGAGTTAGTGCCACAACCTGGACATATGAAGCTTGAGCTAGTGCTGAAATCTGGCCATACAAAGCTAATATTATCCTGCCGACACTCAATCCTCGACCAACATAGTGTAGGATCGAAATATGATATGAGATGCTCAATATACAAGAGGGGGGTGAATTGTATACTTTAAAAATTCCTTTGGAACCTTTAAAGTTAGTTATGAACAACTAAAGTTTCCTTAAGAAAAGGAAAGGACTAAGTTTAACAAAGTTAAACTACGTAGATTCACAACACCTCTAACACCGAACTAAACTTGGAAAGAGATTCCAAAAGTAGGTTCCAGAAATATGGTTCCGGAAATTGAAACTTAACAAAAGTTACAATATGAGATTCTACCTTAAAGCGTATAGAATCTAAATGAAACAGAGTAAGTAAGGAAGTATAAGAAAGTTATACTTTCCTTAAGATAAAAATTGCAGCGGAAAAACAACAAGTAGTAAAACTACTAGTAACAAGATAATAGTCTTTTAACCCAAAGAGAAGGGTATCCAACAACCTTGGATAAAGGTTCCTTGATTTATACTTTCAAGCAAGTCTGTCTTACCCACACCAGGGTATGCCCTCGATACGAAGATCGGAGTCTCTGTCTTGCTATCCCCGCAAGCCCTCAACTTCAAGGTAGTTGGCAACCTCTGTCTTTCTCAGCAAGGAAATCCTCGATCTTTAAGGTAGTCGGCAACCTCTGTCTTTCTCAGCAAGAAAGCCCTCGATCTTTAAGGTAGTCGGCACCTCTGTCTTCCTATCCCCGGAAGCCCTCGAATGTAATCACCAACATTCAGAATCGCACGAAGCTTTTGAGAGTTAATAAGAGACTCTCTCTCTAGAAATCACTTCAACAGCATGTAAGCACTTTTTCAGCAATCAGCATCGATCTCTTTCAAATGAGCTCCTATTTATAGGTAAGGTCGGCTCCTTCTCCAACGGTCATATTTCCCTTAAAGTTCGGAGGGACCTGTACACGTGTCACTTAGACAACGGTTAGTTTATAACAAAATGGACGACATCGTTTTATAACAAAACAAGTGTAACAGAAAGTACGACATCGTTTTAAACTTTAACATAAAAGTTCGGAATAGAAATTTCGGAGTGAAAGTTCGGAGTGAATAAATTCAGAGTGTATAAAACAATGATAATCAGATTCTGTTTAATAGGTGAATTCGGAATGAGAATTCGGAATAGGAATTCGGAATAGGAATTCGTCATCAGAAATCGTAATGAGAATTCGTCATTAGAATTCGTAATGAGAATTCATCATCAGAATTAGTAATGAGAATTTATCATCAGAATTCGTAATGAGAAATCGTCATCAGAATTCGTAATGAGAATTCGGAATGAGATTTCTTCATTAGAATTCGTAATGAGAATTTTTCATTGGAATTCGTAATGAGAATTCTTTATTGGAATTCGTAATGAGAATTCTTCTTCAGAATTCGTAATGAGAATTCAGAATGGGATTTCTTCATTAGAATTCGTAATGAGAATTCTTCTTCAGAATTCGTATCCTGAATCTGGAATAGAACTAAGTCAGAATTCATATCCGAAATTCGGAATGAAACTTCCTTATAGTTCTTGTCCAGAACTGAATCCTAAAAACAGAATACTTTTATATCAAAGTTTTTATGATTCCGAGAAAGTGAATCCGAATTTCATACTTAAGAAAAATATTAATGAAAATAAGATAAGGATAAATTTTTCTTATAAAAGCGTTTTTCCTTAAGAAAGCATTTTTCCTTATAAAAGCAATTTTCCTTAAGAAAGCATTTTTCCTTACAAAAGCGATTTTCCTTAAAAATAAGGTGTTTGTGATTTTCAAAACAAGAAGGAATGGAAAAGTCATAAGGAAAACCTTATTGACTCAACAATCTCCCCCTTTTTGGAAAGCACAAACATCCTTACGAAAAAGCTATTCTAAGAAGAAAGAAACATATTAAAGCTTATCTCCCTTGATTTAAGAATATAGATGAATACGACTAACTCCCCCTTAGGCTTTGAGTATCTAAGGATCGTATTCATATTTCCGGAGTGATGTTTCTTTAAGAAAAACTCCCCCTTAAACAAACTCTTATTAGAGTTCTATCTTCCTTGGGTATTTTTCTTTCTCCCCCTTTGATAAGCACTTATTAGATTTCCTCTTTTTCTTAAGGATCTTTTCCTTCTCCCCCTTTGTGATTTTCAAAAAGAATTGGAGGGAATGGAAACAAAATAACAAAGTACCTGAAAAGATTAGTAACGACAGCAATAGAAACAACAAGCACAATTTTCATTATATTTGAAATGTCAGCAACAAAAACAGATCACAACAAAAAGATCGGATTGGTCATTTCGGATCTTTCTCCTTCGACATGAGCCCCTTGAGAATTGTCTTGATCTTCTTAAGATCCTTATGATCTTCCTCTGCTTTCTTTTCTAAGGCAACTATTCTTGCTGACTGAGCTTGAATGATTTCTTCCTGAGCCTTCAACTTTTCTTCCTGAGCTTCCATTTTCTCTTCCTGAGACTTTATCCTTCCTAGAAAATTGATCCGATGATCTCTTTCAAATTTCCAACTTTGATTAACAGAGTTGAGCTTTCCATTCAGATCTCTTACTTCCTGACTCCGAATGTTCTTTTCCTCTGTCAATTTCTCATCGAATGAGGCAGTCATCTCATGAAACTTCTTGTCCTCGGTTTGAAATGCATACTTAACATTCTCCTGAAACTCATCCAGCAACCTCATCTCTTCCACATTCTTCTTCGACCAGCTAGTCATCCTTTTGCACGATCTTTTATGTGCTTCGTAACCAATAAAGAAATTTTTGAACTGGGCTTCTATCTCAACACATTTATCCATAACCATGGATACGGAGTCGGTTTTCGGATTCATTGTATGTTGGAGCATCTGGCACCGAGAGTCAATACTGGAGAAGGTCAGAATTGTTCCCACCAACTACTTCAAGGACTGTACAACAAAATCGTGCCCCAACGATGATGACTCCGAATCAGAAATCTTGCTAGGAGAATTTTCTTCTTCAATAAGCTCCAATTTCCTCTTAGAAGAGCTACCAGCTTCCTTCCTCAAACTTTTTTCTGAACTCGGGGTATCAGCAAGAATTTTCTTTCCCTTTTGTTTTTCCGGAATTGAAACCTATTCCGGAGATCTGTTCTCACTATCAGAGACTTGAACAATTTTATCTTCCTCATCAGCAACTTCTTGAACATTGGCTTCCACGTTTCCCATCTGAGTAGCATCAAGTAAAATATGTTCTTGACAAGTAACTTCTTCTTCTCCCTTTTCTTCTTCCATTGCAGTAGTAGCAAGCTTTGAAGATTGAGCTTCAGATGTTCGGAGCGACAGGTGTTCCGAAGGAGTTCCTTATATTCATCTACTTGTTTGAGCACATCTCCTGTCTCACCACTTCCTTCAGCCGCTTCTTCAACCTCTTCCACTTGCTCTACTTCCTCAGTAGGAACAGCCTCTTCCGGAGTTACAAGATTTCTTCCTGGAGTCTCAGGTAGAGATTCCAGAGAAAAAGATCTCGGAACGGGAATGGTTTCTGAAACCATTTCATTAAACTTTAACAACGCTTGCACAGCCTCAGCTTCTGACAACTTCTTCTTCAGCTTCTTTTCCTTAGCTTGCTTCTCAAGCTCATCAGAAGCCTTTTCTTTCAGAGCTTTAGCCTCTGCAGGATCCAATCCGAACTGCGGATCTCCTTCCTTCCTCTTCTCCTTTTCAGCTCTCCACTTCGCTGCAACCTCATCAGTATATGTCTTCTTCTTCTTAGTCTTAGGAGGTGCGGAATGGACTTCCTTAGACATGGGTTCCTCAACCTCACTTACCACTTCTTTCTGCTTCCTCTTCCTTACCGGCTTTGATGATTCCGGATCAGCCACTTTCGGAGTCACTTCTGCTTGAGGCGGTAGATCAATGAATTTCCCTGACTCCCTGTTAAAAGCTATATTCATCCTTTTAAGAGTTTCATCACTGAGCAACATGATCTTGCAAACTTTCGGCTTAGAACTACAAGCAACCTTGAAGGATTCTAGGCACCGAACTATCAGCTTCGACAAAATTGCCGGGTACATCACTATCTGAGCTCTTAGATTCCCCTTCTTAAAATTATCAATGTTGAGAAGAATATGCTTCATCAGGTTGAACTTTCTTAGATTTATCAGAAAATCCAAGATGTATATCTCACTCTTCTTCAAGCTGTCCTTGTCTCCTTTTCTCGGTACGATAAGCCCTTGCACCCATAACTCCAGAATCCGGAAGTTTGTAGAAAGAGTTGCAATTTTCGGAGCCTTATCATCATCTAATCCGAGAATTTCTAAGGTTTTCTCCTTGTTGAAACTACCCAAGGAGTCTGGCAGAACGTGCGAGATAAACTCAGCTTCCCCTTCATAACTCAGCCCTACCAAGCTTGTAGCCTTGGTGTAAGATAGCTTATATGTCTTTCCATACGATTTGAAGGAAAACTTCTCTCTATTATCTTCCACGAAGAAAGCAACTGTCTCATAAAACTCGACAAGCAAGTCAGAGTAGACTTCATCTTGGTTGCCGGTTTTTGATATCGCAACATCCTCCCAGCCATTCAGCTTGATATTCTTTGATATAATAGAATCATAATTGCTGAAGAAATTCGGATGAACTAACCGCTCTCTGTAGACTAACCACTGAGAAATGGGCTTGGTTGAAGACATCTCTTGAGAAGCTAACTCTGCAGACATTCGGATCTGAAGTCTCTGAGAAGTTCGGAACTGAGAAGACTGAAGTTCGGAATGGCCTTAAATCAGAGAGTCAGAGCTTCAGCACGCAAAAGCTTGAAATCGATGTGGGACGAGAAAATAGGGTCCCCTTTATATAGGTATTGGGATGACGGTTCAACTTCCTCGGTTGATCTGACGGTTTAGAATGATCTGAGATCAGATCTAACGGTTGAAAGCTTGAATCCGATCTTTTTGAGGTTTTATTAAAGTAAAGATTTAAGAAATTCAAAAACCAAAAAACAAACTATAAGAAATTGCCAGGAAGTAAAATATGATTACGAAAACTTCAGTAAGGAAATCATATCTTTCGGATTAGCTTAGGAAAGTTATTCGTAATGGGTAATATAAAGATGACTACAAAAAGCTCAATACGAAAAACTAAATACGAAAACCATAATACGAAAAAGTCAATACGAAAGACTCAATACGAAAAGGTAAACACGAAAAGTCAATACGAAAGACTCAGTACGAAAGTTCCGTTATGAAAATACCAGTACGAAAGTTTTCCATTCCGGAAATTTTCAATACGAATACTTCCATTCCAGAAGTATTCTGTGCGAAAATATCCTTTCTGGAAAATTGTTGTTCGGGAAATTCCATTCCGGAAATTTTTGTTCCGAAAAGTTTGAAAACAAAATTTTGAAAAACTTAGTTAAATAAACGAACAAATGTACTCCCCCTATGAAAAGGAGTTTATTACTGTAAGGGGATTTTTCAACAGAAAGTTAATTGAGGAAGATTACCTTACAGTTATCATTCCTAACTTCTGTTTAATATATTCAAATCTATCAGAAGGTAAAGATTTTGTGAAAATATCAGCAAGTTGTTCTTGCGTTCCGATAAACTGAAGAATAATATCTCCTTTAAGTGTGTGATCCCTAAGAAAGTGATGCCTAATATCTATGTGTTTTGCACGGGAGTGATGTGCAGGGTTTTTACTTAGGGCAATGGCACTTGTGTTATCACACAAAATTTGAGTTTTAGTAAAACTCAAGCCATAGTCTGTGAGTGTGTGTTGCATCCACAACACTTGTGCACAACAACTTCCAGCTGCTACATATTCAGCTTCAGCAGTGGAGAGTGCAACAGAATGTTGCTTCTTGCATGACCAAGAAACTAATGAATCTCCTAAGAAATGACAAGTTCTGGATGTACTTTTCCTATCCATTCTACATCCACCAAAGTCAGCATCAGAAATTCTTTTTAGAACAAAATCATTTAGAGAAGTATAAAATAATCCTAGATCCATGGTTCCCTTAAGGTAGCGAAAAATTCTTTTTACTGCCTTTAAGTGAGATTCCTTAGGATTGGATTGATATCTTGCACATAAGCATACAGAAAACATTAAGTCTGGTCGACTAGCTGTTAAGTAAAGTAAACTTCCAATCATACCTCTAAAAGATGTTTGATCTACTGGTTTCCCAGCTTCATCAAGATCTAAAGAGTTTGAGGTACCAATGGGAGTACTTATACTCTTAGTGTTGTCATAACCATACTTTTTAAGAAGATCTTTAATATACTTATGTTGGGATATGTAGGTTCCTTCTGGTTTTTGAGAAATTTGAAAACCAAGGAAAAATGTTAACTCACCCATCATACTCATTTCAAACTCAGATTTCATTAGACTAGCAAAAGAGTCGGTCAAAGATTGCTGAGTTGAACCAAATATAATGTCATCAACATAAATTTGAACAATCAAAACATTTTTCTTATCTTTCTTTATAAAAAGGGTTGGATCTGCATTTCCCTTAACATAGTTATTTTGAAGAAAAAATCCAGTAAGTCTATCATACCATGCTCGTGGGGCTTGTTTAAGGCCATACAAAGCTTTGGTACGTCTAAAAACATGATCAGGATGTTTTGTATCTTCAAAGCCAGGAGGTTGTTCAACAAAAACTTCCTCTTGAACATAACCGTTAAGAAAAGCACATTTCACATCCATTTGAAATAGTTTGAAATTAATGAATGCTGCAAAGGCAAGTAGAATACGGATAGATTCAAGTCTAGCTACTGGAGCATAGGTTTCTTCATAGTCTATTCCTTCTTGCTGATTATAGCCTTTAGCAACAAGTCTAGCTTTATTTCTAACAATGACTCCATTATCATCACATTTATTCCTGAAAACCCATTTTACTCCAATAACAGAAGTTTCCTTAGGTCTCTCAACCAAGGTCCAGACTTTATTCCTTTCGAATTCATTTAGTTCATCTTGCATTGCTTTGATCCAATCATCATCACCTAAAGCTTCATCAGTGCTTTTAGGCTCTAATTGAGAAAGAAATGCTAGATGTTCTACTTCATTTCTTAAGGAACCTCTAGTCCTTACAGGTTGATTTACATCAACAATGATACTATCACTGGGATGATTCTTAAGAAACACCAGATTTGGGTTTTGTAAAACCTGTTCATCAACATAAGGTAGAAAGTCTTCTGGGGTAAATGTTTCAGAATTATCTTCTAGAACAATTTCCTTATCAGAAGGTTCTTCTATCAACGGTTGATAATCAGTTTTCGAAAACACATCCGAAGATGTAGGTTGGGAGGTTTTAAAAACAAAAGGATCTGATTCATCAAATTTTACATGTACTGTTTCCTCAACAGTACAAGTATCTTTATTAAAAACTCTATATGCCTTAGAGGTTGTGGAATATCCTAAGAAAATTCCTTCATCAGATTTTGGTGCGAATTTATGTAAGTTATCTTTAGTATTCAAAATGAATACTTTGCAACCAAAAACCTTGAAGTAGGAAAGTCTTGGTTTTCTACCATTCCATAACTCATAAGGAGTTTTATTAAGAAAAGGTCTAATCAAAACTCGATTTATAGTATAACAAGCAGTACTTACAACTTCAGCCCAGAAATGTCTAGCAATAGAATATTCACTCAACATGGTTCTAGTTATCTCTTGAAGAATTCTATTTCTTCTTTCAACTACACCATTCTGTTGAGGAGTTCTAGGTGCTGAAAAGTTGTGAGTAATACCTTTCTTACTACAAAAAGTTTCAAAATCAGAATTTTGAAATTCTCCTCCATGATCACTATGAATAGTTTTCAATGGAAGGTTTTTCTCATTTTTAACTTGGGCTCTAAAACTTTTGAAATAAGAAAAAGCTTCATATTTCCTTGCTAGAAAATAGACCCAAGTAAATCTAGTGTAATCATCAACAAGAACAAACACATAGTATTTGCCTCCAATGCTTCCAGTTTGTGTTGGACCAAAAAGATCCATATGCACCAACTGTAATGCATCAGTTGTTGAGACTTCACCGATTGACTTAAAACTAGATTTATGTTGCTTGCCATATTGACAAGGATCACAAACTTTAGAAGAATCAAATCTGAGCTCCGGTAGATCCTTAACAAGTTTCTTCTTAGAAAGTTTACATAGGTTCCTAAGATTACAGTGTCCTAACCTTCTATGCCATAACCAAGAGTGATCTTCCATTGCACTTAGGCAAGGTAAATCTTGGCTTCTTAGGTCTTCTAAGTTTAAGGTGTAAACATTCTCTTGCCTATTGGCTGAGAGAATAAATTCTTCCTTGGAATTGTGAACTAAGCATTTATCATTCCTAAAATTCACAAGGTAACCTTCATCACATAACTGACTTATGCTAATGAGGTTGTGCTTAAGACCTTTAACAAAAAGAACATTTGAAATCAAAGTTTTACCTAAAAGAACAATATTACCAATACCAACAATCTCTCCCTTAGCATTGTCTCCGAAAGTTACCTTTCCTCCTTTCGTTTTGATCATCTTTTCAAAAAAGCTTTTGTTACCAGTCATATGCCGGGAACATCCACTATCCATGTACCAAATATTGTTGCTGGAACTTTCTTTATTTTCCTGAAATTAAGAACAAAGTTAGACTTTCGGAATCCAAACTTGTTTGGATCCGAGATTTTTGGATAATAAAATTTTTGGTATCCATATTTTTTTAGAAAAGTAAGCTTTATGAAAACCTAAGGATTGGGTTTTGTTTAAGGAACAATTTCTTGCCCAGTGACCACCACATTGACATTTAGTGCAAAATGGGGCACTTTGAGGAACAAAATAATTGTTGCTGAAAACAGGTTTTACTTGGGTATAACCAAATCCGGATTTATTTCTTAAAGGTCGTATTTGAGAATACATCTTATCAAAATTTTCTTTACCATGGGTAAAGTTTGATAAACACTTCTTTAAGGAAAAAATTTCGGACTTGAGTTTTACAACCAAGTTTTTATCCTCAAAATAATTAGTTTTTGAACTAGAGTTAGGCTCGAAAACATTTTTATTAGAAATTACTTTTTCTAATTCTTTGGCAAGTTTGTTCTTCTCAGAACATACTTCCTCAAGATTTTTTGAAATATTTTCAAAATCAGCATTTTTCTTATCAAGATCTTTAGAAAGATCTGATATCTCTTTAGTAAGAATAGAATTCCTTGAATTTGCCTTATCAAGTTTCTTGTTGAGTTTGGAATTCTCAATCTCAAGAAGTTCAGCAAACCTAGAGACTTCTTCATAAGTAGGTAAAGTATTTTCCTCATCAGAAGATGATTCTTCATCAGAAGAGTTATAATACTTACTATAATTCGAATTTAAAGAAACATTGGTCAATGATTCAGCATTTCGTACCTTAGCCATAAGACAATGATTTTCAATAGGTAATCTGGCTATAAGACCAAGATTCTTCTGTCCTGAAGATTCATATTCAGAAGATTCATCTGAAGAGTCACCACCACTGGCACTCCATGTGTCATTAGCTTTCAGAACTTTCTTAGCTTTGGCTTTGTAATACTTCTTCCTGTTCTTTTCTGAATGTCTTTCCTTCCTTTCTTTCTTTCTGAGCATAGGGCAATCTGGTCTAATATGTCCAACTCTTTTACATTCATAACAAGTTACTTCTCCATCTTTCTTATCTTTCCTATCCTTTTTCTTATACTTGGATTGAAAGTTTTTTGTCCAGCTATCTTGTTCATCCTTCGAGCAAGATTGGCTAATTCATTTTCTGAAACTTCACTTTCACTAGATTCGGATTGGAAAATGACTTTCTTAGATTTGGATCTGGTTACTCTCTCAGGAGTCTTAGCTTTCATCTGATTCGAAGTTGTAGTAAAAGCAACTGTTCCATTTCCATTCTTCTTCTTGATGTTGTCAGCATCTCTCTTCATTCATGTCTCATGTTGTAGAAGAGTTCCAAATAATTCATCAAGAGTAATTTGAGTAACCTTCCTGTTCTCATCTATAGCTGTTCTCTTGGATTCCCACTCATTGGGCATAATATCAATTATCTTGTCCACAAGAGCTTCATCATCTAAACCTTTCTCTCCCATAGATTGTAGACTGTTGACAATTGTCATAAATCTTTGTTGAACTTTACAGATAGGTTCTCCATAAGGAAAACTGAAGCCATGATATTCAGCTCTAAGCATAGCTCTTCTAGTCTCAATCACCTTAGAAGTCCCAAAGTGTGTAACCTCTAACTTCTTCCATATACAGTTAGCTGCTTCACAAGAAGAAATTTGGCTATATATATTTCTAGTCATTGAACACAGTAAAGTATTGCGTACCTTATAATTGAGTTGATATTCTTGCTTTTCCTGGTTAGTAAAGGTTCTGACTTCCTTGTCAGGAATTTTATAGTCACCAGTAAGCATGACAAAGTTATCTACTCCAGTATTGATAAAAAAAGTCTTCATACGATCTCTCCAGTATTCATAATCATTACCATCAAATATTGGTGGTCTTGTAGGATTTAGATTGTCAATAGATCCAACATTCATTCCTGCCATACTTAAAAAAACTTGGAAACGAACTTCTTAATAGCAAAAGATTCGTAATCAAAAAGTTCGGAATGTGAAAAGTTCGGAATGGATAATCCGGAATGACAAAGTTCGGAATAAAAAAGTGAGCAAGAAAAACTTGTATGTGAGTATAAGTATTTCAGTAACCTTGGCTCTGATACCAAATGTAAGAATGGTATAGAGTAAGAGGTTTCCAACCTCTGATACCAATTGTAGGATCGAAATATGATATGAGATGCTCAATATACAAGAGGGGGGGTGAATTGTATACTTTAAAAATTCCTTTGGAACCTTTAAAGTTAGTTATGAACAACTAAAGTTTCCTTAAGAAAAGTAAAGGACTAAGTTTAACAAAGTTAAACTAAGTAGATTCACAACACCTCTAACACCGAACTAAACTTGGAAAGAGATTCCAAAAGTAGGTTCCGGAAATATGGTTCCGGAAATTGAAACATAACAAAAGTTACAATATGAGATTCTACCTTAAAGCGTATAGAATCTAAATGAAACAGAGTAAGTAAGGAAGTATAAGAATGTTATACTTTCCTTAAGATACAAATTGCAGCGGAAAAACAACAAGTAGTAAAACTACTAGTAACAAGATAATAGTCTTTTAACCCAAAGAGAAGGGTATCCAACAACCTTGGATAAAGGTTCCTTGATTTATACTTTCAAGCAAGTCTGTCTTACCCACACCAGGGTATGCCCTCGATACGAAGATCGGAGTCTCTGTCTTGCTATCCCCACAAGCCCTCAACTTCAAGGTAGTTGGCAACCTCTGTCTTCCTCAGCAAGGAAGTCCTCGATCTTTAAGGTAGTCGGCAACCTCTGTCTTTCTCAGCAAGAAAGCCCTCGATCTTTAAGGTAGTCGGCACCTTTGTCTTCCTATCCCCGGAATCCCTCGAATGTAATCACCAACATTCGGAATCGCACGACGCTTTTGAGAGTTAATAAGAGACTCTCTCTCTAGAAATCACTTGAACAGCATGTAAGCACTTTTTCAGCAATTAGCACCGAGCTCTTTCAAATGAGCTCCTATTTATAGGTAAGGTCGGCTCCTTCTCCAACAGTCATATTTCCCTTAAAGTTCGGAGGGACCTGTACACGTGTCACTTAGAAAACGGTTAGTTTATAACAAAATGGACGACATCGTTTTATAACAAAACAAGTGTAACAGAAAGTACGACATCGTTTTAAACTCTAACATAAAAGTTCGGAATAGAAATTTCGGAGTGAAAGTTCGGAGTGAATAAATTCAGAGTGTATAAAACAATGATAATCAGATTCTGTTTAATAGGTGAATTCGGAATGAGAATTCGGAATAGGAATTCGGAATAGGAATTCGTCATCAGAAATCGTAATGAGAATTCGTCATTAGAATTCGTAATGAGAATTCATCATCAGAATTAGTAATGAGAATTTATCATCAGAATTCGTAATGAGAAATCGTCATCAGAATTCGTAATGAGAATTCGGAATGATATTTCTTCATTAGAATTCGTAATGAGAATTTTTCATTGGAATTCGTAATGAGAATTCTTTATTGGAATTCGTAATGAGAATTCTTCTTCAGAATTCGTAATGAGAATTCGGAATGGGATTTCTTCATTAGAATTCGTAATGAGAATTCTTCTTCAGAATTCGTATCCTGAATCTGGAATAGAACTAAGTCAGAATTCATATCCGAAATTCGGAATGAAACTTCCTTATAGTTCTTGTCCAGAACCGAATCCTAAAAACAGAATAATTTTATATCAAAGTTTTTATGATTCCGAGAAAGTGAATCCGAATTTCATACTTAAGAAAAATATTAATGAAAATAAGATAAGGATAAATTTTTCTTATAAAAGCGTTTTTCCTTAAGAAAGCATTTTTCCTTATAAAAGCAATTTTCCTTAAGAAAGAATTTTTCCTTACAAAAGCGATTTTCCTTAAAAATAAGGTGTTTGTGATTTTCAAAACAAGAATGAATGGAAAAGTCATAAGGAAAACCTTATTGACTCAACACATAGTATCCCGCCAGCACTAAATCCTCGACCATAACCACTTAACATCCTGAAGACACATGAGAACCACGTAACATCTAATCCCGATGACACGTGGGAACATAGCACATCCTCATCCCGATAACTCTTGGAAAACACCTGTCATAACCTGCCCGTAGGATCTTGGGCTATAGAACATGGAAGAGGGATCACATGGAAGAACAGTAACCAGCCATCTTTTAGATGTTTGAGAATCACACCACCCTTCCCACGGGTGCTTGGCACGTAGTGCTCAACATGGGTGGGGTGCGTACAGAAACATAAAACGTATAGATTTATATAATTATATCAACCACTCAGCCCATATTAAGGCTTATACACAAAAGATCTGAGCACATGCCTCGACACTGGTACCTCAAAAGTATGCTCACAATAAAAATCCCCAATGCCCATTAAGATTTTCATGTTTAAACAGTTTTAGTTTATCAGTTCCTTAACTAATGAGAAATTGACAACAACCAAACCAGATCAAATGATCATAAAACATATCTCTGCCGACCATAAACAATGTTAGGGAAAACACAAGCTACACAACACCATTTTATTTTATCAGCCAAACAATTACATTGATTTTACGTATTTAATCAACTACCATGTCCCACAATTCATTAGATAACTCATCCACTTTTTATTCATATGCACAACCCATCCCAGTAGTCCAGATAACAACCACTATAACCACAACACATCGAAAACAATACCCGTACCACATCATCATTCCTTTAATACCATTTACAGCAGCTTCACTGCCCATCACAAACATATCATACAAGCCATGCCACAACCCACCCAACCACAGCCCCGCTACTTACCAATTCCACAACAACCCACAAAACACCCCTTCCCATAATTAAGCCTCAACCAACACACAAAAATTCATTATTTCATTTAGTTTAACCGGGTTGATCATGCATGGGTTCTAGGTATTCATTTAATCAGCCAACTTTATATGATTAACCAATTTACAAATTCTATGAAATTCCATCCACAGAACTATCTAGTAAAATAGGGATACATTTAATTGCACATGAAAAGGCCCCCAAAGACCATGATTTTTAGTAGGTATAAGCAAATTCAATTCACAACACGATAATAGGGTAATCATTGATGGAAGTAAAACAACAATATTAACAATATATTCCCAAACACATTATTTAACTAGTTATTATGTTTATTAAATAGTTAAACTGTATCTCATAAAAACATGAGGCTACCCACCCCGCATGATGCACAAAAAAAGAGAGACACAGACAAGATCCCTACCTCAATGGTTTTTCATGAAAACCCCAACAAACGAAGAATGCACAAGAAAGCCGAGATGATCCTCCAAGGATCCCCCATAGATCTCTTCTCCTAACCCATACAAGACCAAATCTCATCATATTTGGCATCTACACACTTAGATCTACCCATAACAGGCGTAGATCTATGAAACCTATAGAAGAGAAGGAGTATATCTTTGTATATCTAACAACCAAACAATAACGATCACATACCTCAGGAAACTGACTTAGATTCGCCAGGGGAAACCATTAGATCACCTCCAAAACGCTTGGGAGTGGTTCTCTTATCTTCAAGGGAGGGTTATCCCGAGTTATGGCTGCTTAAGAGCTGAAACAACCATGTTAGAGGCAAAACAGTCAAGATCCACAATTTTAGGATCTAGTTTCAGTGGCCGCATGGTTAGTTCACACGGTTTAACAAACCGTGTGCTAACTATTCATTAGAAACTACCTTGGAAAACCTTCTCACACGATTTGGAAATGTCGTTTAGAAAAACCGTGCACCATCAATGCCGGAGCTACTGCCTCCAAGCAAACTATTCACAGTTTTACCGTACGGTTTGGCCGCACAGTTTAGACCAACCGTGTGCCGCCCTTGCGCCACCCGTGCGAAAGTAAATACCCTTTAGTTCACCTTAATAGTTCCCCCAAGAAAGTAATCCAAATTATATGTATTTAGAAACATCAAAAGTACATGAAAATGTAGCGTGATTTTAAAGTTATGAACTATCTATAGTTGAAATGGTTCATCAAGAAGGATGATTTTGGAAAAGTGTTGGGGATAAGTTACCTTGACCTCCATAACGCCTCTAACACCATATTTTTACAAAGTATTAGTCCAAAGAGCTCCAAATCATTACATTATCTTTGATATGTTTAAATATCAATTTTATTATTCCAAAAATTTTATTTAAAAACTATAATTTATTTATTTGGATAATTAAATTTAGGCATCTATACAAATCATTATAGAAATATGTTGTGAATATGGAATATATCTCATATAATCAAATGTGAGAGGATAAAAACCATTACAAGGATATTGTAATTAAATTTAGAATAAATCAATTATATAATCTTGGATCACAAATGAAAACCACATAATAAAATTAGAAATACATAAAAATATAATCAATGGTTATTTAAATTTTATTATTGGAAATAAATAACTAATGAAATTAACGTTTAAACCAATTAATGGAAATTATGTAATGAAATACCTTACTACTAGAGTAAATTTTGAATCATGAGATCCATAAATGAATATTAACAACTGAAACATTTATAGTCAGGAAATTGATGAAATAGTTGTTGTAGTAGACTCATCTATGTAGTACATTAAATTACCATAGCACATATACGAGTTAGAAATACATGATTTTTACTTACTATTAATTTGTATAATTTCATTCATCCACTAATGAAATTGAAATGTCCATATAATAATTCTCTTATCAAAATTTTATAGAAAATTGTTAAAAATAATCAGAACCTCATTATAGTAAGACATTATTAATAAATATAAGTCATATGGTATAGATTCATATTAATGACCGAACACATAATATTTTAGACTATCTGGTGTTGGGGGCCCATAAGAATTTATACATATTCCCATGAGGTTAATGGTAATCAATAGTAGTGAGACCATGAAAATAGACCGTCTAATTGGAAGCCCACATGTTTGGATGTAATTGAGTTTTCCTATCTATAGACAGAATTATTGGTCTTCTGACAAGATATCATTAGCAATGTGTACAATTTGATTTCATGAATTGGTGCAATAAAACCCCATGGTAATAAAATCTTATTGAGGTATATTATGTTGGGGGGATCGTTGGTTTTATGGAATTGATTTAATGGTCAAAAAAAGATTAGTCACTTCTAGATAAAGGAAGTAATATATATCAGCCGTCATGATTTATGATTGTAGTAATATAATTTGATAATGTAAATGGATGTCAGGGGTAAATTTCTACAGTTATATAAACAAAAAATAAAGAAAGAAATGACGATGACATGGGTTTGTATCCTACATTATGATAGGTTAATTACAATGATATTATATTACATTTTTCATGTTCGTTGTTTGGATTTCATTACTATAAATATCCATCACTATTAAGAGGTTGTGGTGGGTGACTCTATCCCACTCATGGTGTATGAATAGTACTCATTAATATTGAGACAAGTGAAAACATGGTCAAACATAATAAAATATCCAAGAGTCTATCCTATTTAGTTAAACATGTATATTAAAAATGGGGGGCCCAACACTAGGGTTCTATTATTTTCAAGGAGATACAATCACCAAAAAAATAAATAAATAAATATAATTCCTGTTAAGAAAATTTATATTGATTTTATTTATTAAAAATATTTATGAGTTTTAAGTAAAAAAAGGAATATATTATTTCAAAAATAGTGGATCAAAATATTAATGGTTTATTTAATAGGATTAGCAATGAAGAGTCTATATAAATGAATATTTATTATAATAGAATATATTTATTACATGAAAGTGATAATAATATTCATGACTTAGTATAGTAGTCAAAATTTGTCATTTATATAGAGTGTTAATTATTCAAGGATCAGGGATGCAATGCATGATAATTTTCTAATTCCCTATAAATATAAGAAGAGAGGACCTCACTAACAACTATTCACTTACTATCTCCCTATATTCCTCTATATCCCAAGTAATCAACGTATATGCTATGTATCCAAGAGTTTGGATAATTATCTCTCCCTTGAATTGCATGAAAGGTGATGTTTTGATCATGAGAACATTGAAAGAGCCATCAAAACTAAGTGAGTGTGCCATAATTTCAATGATTTTTGCTGCTGAATTTTTTTGAAAAATATGTGGAAGATCTAGTGGAATTAAACATCATAATTTTTAAGCAGTGATCACAAATGATGAAGAGATGTTGAACACAACATTAGATCAAACTATTTAGTTATGGTTTTATATTTTTTCCTAAAAAACACTTCACGTGAGATCCATGACTTATACCATGAAACATTTCATTGACATTGATGAACTCATGTTGAACATTAGAGGAATTTTTTTTAAAAACCCTTCCTTTGGGGCTTCCACTGTTTGGACCGTACCTTCATTTGGTAACATAGGGACCAGTGAAATATTTTTTCCAACTATAAGTTAATATTTCAGTAATTTTTATATAGGGAATCATTATGGTCCCAATTCCACTAATGATGATTAAATCCACCATTTTATATCCAAAGTAATAAAATCCTATTATTCTATTTTGGATGGAAAATAAATTTTATGTTATCATTTTTAAATAAATTTAATAAATTATATTATTTTTATACACAAGTCTACTGGAGTGGGAATTAAACCATGATCCTTATTGCTAGCTGAAATTACAATGTTTGAATTTTATTATCCATCTAGTGAAATATTTCCACAGTTTAATGGAAATTGTTATGTTAATTTTTTTTCTCAAAAACAAAAATCATTGGCTTTTGAAAATGGTGGTATGATGTTTCTTAAATAAAAAAATTAAGTATCTGGTTTTTAATAAAAAAATTTTAACATAAAAACACGTATTTTATTATCTGGGGGCCCCACATTATATTCTTGCTCGAATGCCCACCGGACAAATAAGAACTGAGGTAGACCCCTTTGGTTAACATGATTCTACCATAGTCGGATGTCCTCTATCCACTATGGCTATGATCCTCCCTTATGTGAGTGCCTCACCGGCCACTAGATCTAACTAGACAGATCGACTCATTGATATGGAATCTATTTCCTCACCAGACATACAGTAGTGAGTGTCTCATATAAACTAGGACTACCCCTCTGACATTGCCATTATTTTATTGACGAAATCCACCCTTGATGAATCTGAAAATCTAATCTAGTGGTCCCAACCTTCTCCCATTTAATGGAGATAACATGACATCAGAGGACCCAATGACTTCCCAACCCTCACACCAGCATACCACACCTCTCTTTTGGGACAACCAGATAGAATCTACTCACGCCAACATGGAAGACCACCTCGACCTGCCACTATGGTATCCTCTCCAGCCACCATATAGGCTGATCACCATCACTAAAAGATCTTGTCAACTGAATGACGATCCTTGGTAGATCAATGATTAAATACTATCTCCACATGGTGCCTTAGATCTAGAATTTTTGGCCACATAGATATGCTTTTACAGTGGAATCCAGTGACCATCCCACCATGAACAATTTCACGTAGGAACCTAGTTCCCCTAGTATTAGAAATGTCCCTAACCTGTACCACCTAGGTATGTTTTTCTAGATAGATCTTCCCAGAAATGGGCATCAACTGATCAACCTGACCTAGAATGGGTATAGGTTTTCCCGTCTTTCCTATAATTCGCCTACAAAAGGACGAGAAATCTAGAAATGGGAAAGTGTGGGTTCATGTCAACCCACAAAGGGCTTGCATTTTATTTTAGAGTCATTATAATTTTTATAATAATAAATGAGTTAAGTAATTCATTTAATTTTGGGTTTAAATTAAATTATTGAATCATTAATTTATACCATAAAACTCGTACTGCATATTATGTTTATTCAAATTTATTTGAAAAATTAAATTAAACTATTAACAACAAATTTTGGTTTAGTATTAAATTCATTTTTTATCGAATGATGAACTTTTTTGAATTTAAATAAGGTTGATTTCTAATTCAATAATATTATATTGGAAGAATAATTTAACATTATTTTATTTTAATTTCTATATTATATTTTGTTACATGAGGTTAAACTAAATTATATTAATCATGAGAACAAGACCATACGATGTATGTATTGTGTTATTTTTAATTTGCTTATTTAATTTTTTCAATGATGGTTTGTAATAATTATTTTGTTCTACAGTGACATTTGATTCACCTAACAATCATTATATTTATAGGGGACTATGATTCGATTTTTAGAAATTTATTTTATACTCCATATATCCCCTTGCTAATAAGTGATTATTTTTGTATTATGTTGAGATGTCTAGTGACAAAATTCATGCCAATTTATGGAGATGCACAAGAAAGTGGTTAATATATTTGATGGGTAGGCTGTACTACTTGAGTCGCATGTTATGTTACTCAAGGTATTACACCTAGGGTGAGGTTGATCCATTATTGACTCAATGAATAAATCATTAGTATAGGATCATGATCAGTACATAATTTTATTTTTTTCATGGATTTTTATTTTTTGAATTTGTAGCTTACATGAAATCAGATAGAATAATAAACGATCTTGCGTAGATAAAAAATGTGTGATGAAATGGTTGTTTTCTATTCATTATATAGTTAATTTTTAGTGTGATATCATTTTACCAGAAAATAAAAAAAATTAAATTTTCATTGAAAAAAAAAACCATCAACTATATTTTAGTTCTAACCACCTTCCATCATTCAAATTTGGAAGAAACCTAATTATCTGCGGTGCTCGTCATGCCAAAGATGAATGTTCCTCCTGTATTAGGGATTTTTATAAAGGATGGGTGGGTTGACATAACTAATGTAGTAGTATGTAATTTCTAATTATATCTTCATATCATATTTGTGGAATGCATTAAGAAAACAATGTTATGATTTTAGAAGTCAGAACTTCACACAATAGATCATAAAACTGTGAGTTAATCCACTTGGCTTGTCAAATGCCTCACTAGAACCCTCATAGTAGTAACATAGACAATGATTATAGAATAGGGGTTATAAAAAATCATTTCATCTGGGATACTCAAGATATTGTGTATTCTGATTCTAGCATGGATGGTTAATATAATTTAATTAAATAGGTAGAGACATTAAATGATTTAATAAATTACCAAATATTCCCAAATCAATAATCATGATAAAAATTAATAATTTTATATATAATTTACTTTTCTAATAAAAATGAATTTTTAACCACAAGAATAACAATAAGATAAATAATGTTCAATGTATATATAACGAACCAGCCAAATTTACCCTCAAACCTGACACTCTACCTAATCTGTTACATACCCGATGGGAATTACTATTCTATATGGGATTTCAAGATGAAACTGGGCATCAATCAAAAAACAATTGAAATAAATCCACTAAAAATTAATGATGAACATGGATATATTTATATATATACAAACTAAATTTATAAATAATCAATAGTAGACTGATATATATGAATTTCATAACTATAAGAATACAATATAATAAAAACAAAAAATAAAGTAGCTACAAACACATTGTGAAATGGTCAAAGTACAAAGTAAAATGAAAAGACTAAAATACTACATATAAGAGTGTGGGAAACCTTCCACTATATCACCACCAGCTACCCAACACAGTTGACATGAAAACCTTCAATTTCACTATTGTGCCTTGCCTTTACCTGCATCGAAAGACATATAATGGTCTTATCACAACCAATGTTGTTTGAAGGATGTCATATAATAGGATAATAAGATCAAACAAATTTGGTCTATAATAGGTATCTATATAATAGTTCATGAGTGCTCTTTTCAAAAAATTCATTGCATGATATGAAGTAAATAATTTTTTTTTATAAAAATCATAATCATTTCTCTTTTTCCGTAGTTCTAAAATAAAATTAGATATTACAATTTCAATGTAAATTTTTATATTATCATAAAAATGAATAGATGTGAATTTCAATGATAAAATAGTAAAACAATATGTATTAAAAAACCTCATTAGCACCACAGGTATTACAGAACCAAATAGTAAAACTATTTATACAATAGACCACTCATACCAACAAATCTATGAACAAAAAACAGTGTATCCTGAAGAAAATGTTCTACACTCTAGCAGAATAGAGACAACCAAAAGTGTGAAACCCCAAAATAAAATACATTTCTATAGCTAATAATCTAAATTATAGTATATGGGGAACACCCAAAGAGTCTACCACCACAATGGATGATGGAAAACCTCTAATTAATCCTCCTAATAACCGAGGTAACCCATGTTCTCATTTTCAAAATAATCTCAATTTTTTTAACATCATTTCAACCCCAATTAATAAATTCAATAGTTAATAGGGTAACCATATCTTATTATGTTACAAAAATCATTCTATGAATTAAAAATATCCATTTGTTTCATTTAACAAAACCATTGAGAAAAAATATTTTATTTCAAATATCATTTCAGCACACACAATAAATAATCCCAATTTCATAAAATATAATTATAAATATATTATAAAAAATAAAACAATATGGTTCAACAATCATATGGTAGACACTAAATTAATACATAAAAAATTGGGTCACACACACCTCCAATGAAATCCACCAACAATGAAACTAAATAACGTTATCTGGAACCCCAAAATACAATTCACAAGTCTATACAGATTCAATATTTAAAGACGGTTTAGTATATGGAAAGATATCAACTTACCTCAAGAAATTTCACCCTCATCACCAAGACAAAAGATGTATGACTGTATAAGAGGCACAAGAATCACACCATGATTCAAAATTCAATAACATGAGGTTTCAATCCATCCATCCCAAGATGATATATGAAAAACGATGGAAGAAGAAACTATTAAATAGATAGAAAAGTTTTACATTATGTCACACAATCACCAAAATAATTACCGATCACTGATCTAAATAACACGAAAGGGTTTAAGGTTCCCAAAATCCCAAGGGGGTGGAACATGGTTGAGTGAAAAGAACATGAAGGGGGGGGGGGAATTGAGATAATTTGTTTTGATTCTTTTTTTGAAAAAATAATTGGGACATTATACTATGGTTATCCCAATTACATAACATGTATTTTTCATCTCCCATAATTTGTGTGAAATCTACCTTCTTTTGATTAAAAACAAATGTAATTTTATTTTTCTGTTTCACATCATGTTACCTTGTTACATGGTGTGTAATTAACTGGCTGGATAGAAAATCAGTATGTTTAATGCCAAAACATATTAATATTATATGAATTCACCATTATAGTTATATTCCCATCTCTTTCTCAGTTTTACGAGGAAAAAAAGAATGCATATGATAGGATAAAAAATGTAACTTTTAGATGAGAAACGATATGATACATCCTCAAAACAATTAAAAAATATTTTATCCCCAGAAATAATTCAAAACAGCCTCCATGGTCAAAATAATAATCCATTTCCCTCTTATAAGTGCCTTGTGATCCCACTACTCATGAGAATCAGAACTGTGATGCCACAGAACTCAAACCAAATGTATCTTACTCCTATGAAGATACATGGTGTTAGAGTCAACAATCCAAACTTGCCACTCATTCAAGGATAATTCATGATTAAAATCAAGACCACATTATCTTAGAACATGATTTGGACCAGTTAGATACATTTAGAGCTGAGATACATGACATACATTATCTATATCCATCAACTGTGGTGTAAGTACTAACAGATAAGAAACATTCTCTACCTACCCAAAATACTCAAAACGTCCCAAAAATGGTGATAAAACATCCCTTTCCTCCCAATAAATATATGACTAATCCAATGTAAATCATTCAAGGATTCCTTTTCACCATGTCTGAAGTCCAACCATATAAGGTGATTGTCACCATATTACATATATAGTATCGAGGACATCAACATTATATGATGAAACAAATGAATATTTATTGTCATTTCTGGAACCAATATTGGTCTAGTCAAGGTACACGAACCAGTATTTGACCAACACAATAGAGATTTATAAGTCAAGATGTAAAAATCCTCAAAAAGATCCATTTTTATTTTGGAACTGTAATTTTTTATATGAAATATCAACTAGACCCAAGTGATCATACTACACCCCAATAATTTCAACAACACAAGTGAGAAGCATATCCTCAAGAATCTGTATGAGTCTTTATATATGTCCATAAAACTACTGATGGCATACTATACTCAAATAAACCTTAGATCCCAATGCATCTTGATGTCCTTTACAAAATAATAATGTGAACCAAAGATCCCTATAAAAAACTATAGTAGATGGAATATGGTGTAACAGACAATCTATATTATATAGATATTTCCCAAATCATCAAAATTGGTAGAATATTGAATGGGTATAAGGTTTAATGATTCCACATATCTACCAAACACAACCCATTTTACAATATTATTTTCTTATGTTTGTAAAAACCCAACTAAAATATATATATATATATATATGTCATCCCACTTTTATGTTGGAACTATATGTTGTGAAACTACCCTGATGGTTTCTGATGGTCAAATTTCACTTGTTGCCAAGTATAGAAACGAAAGAAAAACTTTTCCATGTATTGTCCCAAAACAGAAGACTAGAATTGTTGCCACATGTAATAGAACATTTTAATGGTTTCTAGAAGTACTAACCACTATGAACTATGAAAAACCCCCAAAATAGCATTAACATCATCAGATGTTTTTAATTGTTTTTTTTCTATTTATCATTATGATATTTTTCATTTCACATGACTTTGGAAATAGTTCATTATAAATATATTAAAATACATTTTCAAACATTACTTTCACATGGAACCCTCTTGTATTACGCTACATGAAATACAGACAAGGATGAAACTAATATTAATACTGACTAGGCTAATGCTACCCACAACACCGGGTGTCTATAAAGAGTCATTTTAATATAATTTTTTATAATGATTTAATTATAACCTCTCAATTAATATTAATAAAAAATATAAATAAATACTTTTCATTTATTTTTTGTAATTGTCTTTATATAAATAATTCATATTGATATTGAATGATATGAGTTTTGGTAATAAGTATTTATGTATTAAAAAACTATTTTCTTGAATGAATGATTTTTTAAAATAAAAATAATTTTAAACACATTTAGAAAATCTATTTGATAAAATAATTAATTTTATAATAATAAAAAATTATTCAAGTTATTTTTTAAAATATTTATAAGAAACGTCGTTTTTTGGTGAATGGTAAAAAATATTACTTTAATGATAAAAACTACCTTTTCATTTAAATCGTTATTAACATCAAAACTTTTTTTAATTCGATTTAAGGTCACATATGATAAATTATAATTCATTAAATAAAATTTAAGCAATTATAAATAATTTTACATTGATATATAATATAAAAACATAATAAACATTCAAAGGTGCTTCTACATTAAAAACCTTTAATTTCATTTCATTGGTGGGGTTAGCATTAATATTAATTTTTTACACTTAAGTGAACTGCATTTTTAAAATCCTAATAACACAATTGTAATAATTATAATATTTAGAGAATATATATAGAATGTAAGGGGTTTTTATGTAAATGATTTGTAAATGTGATTAAAATTAATCACAGTGATAAAGGTATAATTATGTAAATTAGGGACTAAACAATAATCTATGGAGACCCAATGACCTATAAAATTGTACAAACCCCATTCTATTTCCATTATTCGGAATACAACATGAATTATTTAATTATGTTGTTTTTTATTAATTTTTTTTTGTAGGAACATCGGTACACTAGACGTGTTTTCAAAAAAAAATCCAACTGAGTCCTTTTCCTTCCCCATAAATGACCAAATCCTCTACCACTACATCACTCCTATAAAACCTATTATTTTTTCCCAAGCTATTCCAAATACAAATAAAAACCATACAAAATTACTCATATAATCGTTACCTTATGAAGAAGGAAATAAAAAGAATCATTTTAGAAAAAACCATTATGATTTTCCTATTTGAGAGGTTATGTCTTCTATAATATAATTTTTTTTATTTTAGTACCCTTCCACATTATTTCTTCTATTATTGTTTAATAATACTAGTATACAATATATTGTATAATGTTTTTATGCCACGTTTTTTACCAACACTTACTCACACCTCAATCTAATGGATAATGAAAATATTGTTTATGAATAAGCCAAACTATCACCTCTGTAAATGGTGATTGTTAAATTTTCCGTTACTCCTCTGATATTCAACATTAATATAGAAAATATCTTTATATATATATACACTATATTATATAATCTAATATTATTTATTTATTTAATATTATGTATTAAATTTATGGCACATATCTTTTTACATTAAATTTGGGTTAAATATGATAATTTCATTTGAGGATGTATGGAATACCCCTAAATGTGATATTATTCTTTTATACACTATATAGATAGTATTATTGATAGATTAATTGAATATAAAAGAAATATATGATTTTATAAAATATTCAATAATAATTTTATATATGTACATATAAATTTAGATATGCCTATTACATTCTTTTTTTTCAACACGAATATTAAACATAAATAGCGTTCATGCTTATGTATAATGTGTCATCTCTATGAATGGTGTATTCTGTTACATAATTTTATATAATATATAGATTAATATAAGAAAAATATAATATATAAAAATGAACTTGACATCATGTTTTACATTCTTGAATCATTATATAAGTATAAGGACTAGAGGTACAACAAATTAATACATGTACAAAGTATAAAAATAATATTACATTAAGAGAAACCATAGAATATGATTTCTATCAATAGGGTAATATATAGTTGTAATAAAAATATATTTGGAATTATATATTAGATTATGGTTATTTGAAATATTTATATTATATTTATTTTTATTATACATGTTGTTTGAATGAGTACGATGTGATTCAAGACACAAGGTAAAGAGATTTCATTTCATCTTTTTATTCCTATGTGGTAAATGATATTGTGGCCACTCTTTCCATATGTGGGATTTCTGTTTTTCATATGATTATATTCGGTGTATATAATAATTAAATATATGGGTATTGACATATCAATTTTATAAATTTATTTTCAACGGTTTGGGTTTTTTAAGTTACAAAATCAGTGAAATATTTTGTTCACAATTTTCCTTATTTGACAATAATGTTTTGTAATGCACCTAAATTATATTCATAGAAGTATATACATTGATTTTACATGTTATATAATTAGTTTTTTATTTTTCATTCAGTTTTATGTTTAATTTAATTTCATTTTCTTAAATGGAGAGTATGATATCTATTTTCCATGTTATATGAGTTTATTGAGACAATCTCAACGTTTTTCGAGAATGTTTTTGTTTTTTCTTCATTAATGAAATGGTTTTTTAATTTGTAATGATCATTATTGAATTTTTTATACAATATTTATTAATGATTTATTAATATATTGTTACCATTTCTTCAACTCTTCGGTAAATAAGTAAGTTAAGAATGTGATCTAATGAATGATCGACCTTACCATCTATGTTGTAAGAAATATATGTTCCTTCAAAACAATGTTTTCTAAGAATAGATTCCATTAATATTGTACAATTATACTAAAAAAATTAAACAGAATTTTTACTGTTTTTTTCTTTTACCATTATCATCAATTAAATATTCTTGTCAATTTCAGAACATGGAAATTTTCAAATCTTTTTTCCACGAAAATGAATGTTAGTATTTACCCTATATAAATCTATTATAGATTCATCCACAGTTATCCCCAACATCACACTTCTTAAGTGTCTCTCTCTAAAAGGCTTTCCTGTAGACACTAAGGCAAATCACCAAAACAGACACTTCGTGCAACAAAACCACCACATCCACATAATAATGTTACCAAGTAGTTTATGGCAGCCACCACAGCATGTATAACATGTCTCTCATGTTGTGTATTATACCTCAATCCATTACAGCCCATACACTATGTAAGGATCCTCAAGACATCACAGCCTAGACACGTTACACCTATAATAGTCCATAAGACACTATATCCAGAATATATGTGTGTGAATAACCACTAGACATTACATACCTCTACACACATATATGTAAAAAACATACCAATGTCTCTTCCAGCACAAGTAACTTCCAATAGAATAGAGTGGGGGAAAATGGGGTAGTCAGACATCCATCCTTCCAATGGAATGTTGGGGAAAGCACCCCTAGGGCTCATAATCCTCGAGGTGTCAGTTTCCCTAACTAACGGGGTGGAGTAGTGTATAGAAACAAAAAAAGTACAGAATATACTATATAAAACATCCAAACTATGGGCATAACCTAGAAATAGATTCAAATGCATCTAACGTCTCTCAGACTCCCTACTACCACTTCTAATATTAGGTACCCTATAAGCATACAACAATTTAAAAAGATTTATTGCATTACTTCATTCCCTTTTTGTCTATTACACTTTACTTTGATTAATTATTTAGACATTAATTAACCATTAACCCTTTCCACATTACATTTCATTACCCTCAAACCCAAATTCCACTGTCCCATTAAAATTTGTAACCTCAACATTTCGTCCCATCAAGCTTCCACCCCATGGGTTAACATCATTGATTCCATTTTTTATTATATAATTCAATTATTATATTTCAAGGAATTGTAGAAAATATATTATATTCCACTAATCACAAGGGGTATAAAAACGGTGAGTAGATGAACTACCCGTCAACTATTGTCTACCTATATCATGTTCATAAACCCATCCTCCCTTGAGATGCTTGAACCAAAATTCATGGGACATACACCGCATGTCTTCGCCCCTTTAGGAAGAAGGGTAAGCAAGACCAGATGCCTTGAGTAGCTTAGAATGTATATGTAATAACAAATTATGGAATCATCAAATATCCAAACATCTACATCCCACCCGTTCTATCATCCCTGGTGTCCTCCCCGACACCCACATGCATAAAGCGATGCATCTCTCAACTCTAGGTGTCAACTGCTGCCACAACAAAAAGGGCTCCATTCCGCCACTTATCACAATAGCAATATAGGATCACACCATAACACAGGAATCAGGAAAAAAACATCATATGAATGTGGCCCTTTTCCCTTAAACAAACAAGATGAAATATCAGAACCCTACATGGAATTATCTTTTATCAAACAACCAATTCATTATTCCATCCTAGATTAACTGATTTATTATTCATACGTTCAAAATTCAGGAAACCTAACCATTAAGATATTTGAAATAATTAAACATGCTTATTGTACCAATTTGATTAACATAAAATTACAACAAGAAGAATCTGATTCAATTACATGCATCATTATCTTTATCCAATCCACTATCAATTAATTACAGCATTATGTTCTTTACCAATTTCTATCATGAATAATCATTGATATCACACTACCTATCAAAACAAGAGGCAATAACATATGATCTATATTAATTTATTTATCTAGTTCAAATATTTAATAATTCAATTACATTCTTAACTCGTGGGATAAAACATACTAACTATATTGTTTCACATAGAAGAAAATAAATAAATGAATCTCTTACCTCATATGGTTCATGAAATTATTTATATGAGAACGAGCCACAAAATAGGTTTCAATATCCCCCTATGACAACTGTTTCAACCTGAGGATGAAGAGACATCAGCACATCAGACAACACACTATAAAAGCCTATTAGGTGAATGGGGGTAAAAATTCCAAAAAATGGGAAAGGAGAAAGAAGGAGATGAACTTGAAACAAGGAAGATATGTCATACCTTATATCTAAGACTGATCAATATTACATGGCTCCATCAAAAAATAGATGAAAAAATCCTAGGAGGATAGTTTAATTGCACAACTCTTACAGGAAGGAATGGGATGTTCAAGAGTCTCACACCTAAGAAAAATGATGATGAACTAGGGAGGAATATATTTCATCTCTTTAGATGATTTAACGGATCAGTGGTTTAAGATATGCTGATTTTTCCATTAAATGGGAATCACATTAAACCACACAGTATGACCATGTAAAAACAACCCAAAGCATAAGGGAAATTAATATAGGATTTATGGATAATGAATCGACCATAGAGTCCATAAAGCAATTCTTTAAATGCATTTTACATCAAATAAAATGTTAAAGGGGAAAACTGTAGGATGTTGGAAACGCTGTTCATGAACTCAAAATTTGAAAAAGGAAAAAAACTATTATTGAACCTCACTGTTGGATCCTCACCATTTTAGGAACAGAGTTCATGAACCTCACCGTTGGAACCACACTATTCCGGAAACAATATTTATGAACCTCACTATTAGTGCCTCACCATTGGAACTTCACCATTCTGAAATCACTGTTCATGAAATCAAAATTTGGAAAAAGAAAAATGTCACCATTAGAACCTCACTATTGGAACCTCACCATTCTCGAATCACTATTCATGAACTCCAAATTTGGTGAAGGAAAAATCTCACCGTTGGAACCTCACCGTTTAACTGTTCGTATAAAGTTACTGATGACATTGTTCACAAAAGCTCGCTGATGAAATTGTTCACAAAAGGTAACCGATGTCACAGCTCCCATAAGGCCACCATTTCACTCTTCACATAAGGGTACTGATGAAACTTCTCACAAATGGTCACTGATGGCATTATTCATAGAAGGTCCTCGATGACACTATTCACATAAGGTCACCAATGTCATTGTTCACATAAGGTCATTGTTTCACTATTCACATAAGGTTACCAATGACACTATTCAAAGTGGGACAATGATGACACTATTTTCAGAAGGTTACCGATGAACTGCTTACAATGGTCTACCATTGGAACTGTTCTCCAATGGAACTGGTCATAGAATGTGAAATTTGGCAATGTGTTGGGGATAAGTCACCTTGATCTCCCAAAAAAGCTCATACATCTGATTTTTGCAATGGAATGGACGAGAGAGGTCTGAGCCATTACAAAACTCAAACCGCTAGAGCTATATGGGGTAATGATACTACAAATAAATATGAATAAATATATTTCCATGATAGATATAAATTTAACTTCTAGAGATGAATAATTTAATAGAATATATATATACCACAACATTTGAAATATTGGATATTTTTTCTATTTTTCCTAAATAAGCTTTTAATGTAATGGAAATGAGTCTAAATACCAATAAAAATAAATATAATTCTTATAAAATGAATCAAGATAAACCAATTTTAGATAACTTTATAAGGTTTATTTATATTTTAATGAAAATTCCTCTACTGGGAAAACCAATATTTGGTAAAGATCATGTTATGCACATATTGAGATGTTTAATAGTAATATAGAGAAGAGCATAGTTTTAAACCAATACTAATGTAAAATTATTAATTTTTCGATTAAAGAGATAATCATAAATCTCATTATGAATGGTGAGGATCTCAATGTGAATGAAGATGAATATTATGATGTAAAGATGAAATATATATTCTCTAAACATACTACATTAAGATAAAATAGAAGATAAATATTATAACTCATGTGATGAAGAGCCACATATTCACCATGATGAATAAATTACCAATTTGATTGAAGTGTCAATAAATTATACCTAAAGAATAAGTTATGCTTGAAGCCTAAATATAAAGAAAAAAATGAAAAATATTATTATTTTGATGATGTGATTGAAAAATGGTGCCACCAAAACTAAAATAATCTATTACAAATGCAATATAAATGGTGATGTAAATAATGATTTTCCAATGATATTTTTAATAAGGAATATAATGGAAAAATATAAGGGGTACAATGATGATATGAAACTAATCATGGAGTGATTTATATGATTGATCAATTTAATCATATTCAACTAAATAAGACAACTATGATTGAACCAAAATGTGTTTTATGACAAACAAATATGAGGTGTCTTGTATACTTACAACATCACCTATTTATATTTAAAATCCATATTGAGAAGAAAATAACAAAGAAAATATGTATATTGGATATGTTCATAGTTAATTTATATTTTGGGGAATGATTTTAATGAAAAATATTATAAATAAAAAATCATAATGATGATACATGCTCAGAATAATATATTTAAGACCAACATAAAACTTGATATGGATTAAATTGCTCAATATATATGATATAATAGTGAATTAAATCTATATTGGGTTTAATTAAAGAAGTATTTTGGAAATATTTAAAAATGATATAAATAACACAACAAATATTCCTGGAATGTAAAAAATTCCTAGATGTAATTTAGGGATACTCTATCACGAAGCACATTTGTGGATCATTAAAATTATTTTTGTTCATTTGTATAGATCTTCTAAATATAGTAGTAGTTTTTCAACTCTGGAATTAATTTTTTTATTTTTTATATTACAAAATATTATTGTTGGAAACCTTTTATAAAGTAATAGATTCCTAAATATTTTATTACTGAAATTTCTAGACCTATGATGATTTGGGTACCAAAGTCATTTTTATTTAAATTTGTTTTATTGGAAACATATTTGAAATGATAAAGATAGACCATAAGGTATTTAGATAGTAGATGCTCTGGGAACATGATTAGTGAATATTCATGTTTCATGATCCCAATAATGGTAGATGGTGGAAATGTCAATTTTGTTGACAATTTTAAAGGAAAAATAATTGTTCAGGGATATTTAATTAACACTTTCATTATAAAAATTTTATATATTTTTATTTTTTTCCCAGATGAAATTATAATATTTTCAAAATCTCAAAATTATTTGATTATGAATTTCATATTAAATTTATGATTAATACTATTAGAGTTCTTTATTATAAAAATAATTTTATTTGTGTAGTATAAAGAAAGGATTATTTATATTCTCTTAATTTGAAATCCTTGTATAAAAAAAATATTTGGTATAATTTAATTTCAAAAATAGTGTTGGATTATTTATAAGAGACAACTCCATTGTACCACACTTTCATAAAAAAATCTTAGAGGGAAAGGATTAGTCAAATATCATCATAAAAAATACATACCAAATCATATTGTTTGTAATCCATCTCTAAATGGTAGATAACACAATATCACTTTCATATTATAGAATTTTATTTTATTATCTCAACCCCTAGTGTTTTTTCACATGGAAACTCATAACATTATACAGTTTCATTCTTAAATGGAAAGCAATGTTTTTGTGTTATAGTAAATTTATTTTCATTACATAATTGGTTATTCATTCATGATAAAAATTTGAATATTATTTCTATTTATCCATGTATTAAAAATTTGTAAAAAATATTAGTGGACTTTAAAATAAGGCCATAAGTAGAGATCATGACCTAGATTTTGGAAATCATGATTTTGAAATATTTTTCTCATTAAATGGATATAATACTAAATTTTATTCTCATATTACTCAAATATATAATGTTGTAGCATAAAGTATAAATATATAAATTCATGAAATAATATTTTTCTTGCCCAAAGAGATTGATCTACCTATTTATTATTGGTGAATATTTGGGAATAATTCATATTATATAGTTCATGGTGTTTTAATTTCAATAACAATAAATTAAAATCAATATTAATTATCCAATGATAGATAACAAAATGATATTTACATAATAGTATTTTAGAAATCATTTAAGTTTAATACAGAGAAAAATCATGAAAAAACTACATCCATGAGTGAAGAAGGAATTTTCCATGGGTTTTCAATATTTAAAAAATCATAGTGGATATTTAATAAATGAAAAAGTCAATAGAGGTGTATATTCATGTCAGTTTTGATGAATGAAATCCACAATGGATAAAATACCCCTTTATAAAACATTGAATAAGATCATAATAATTTGAATATAAATACCAACAAACTTATCGTTGTTTGAAACAACTAGAAAAAGATTGTACTTTTGAGTAACATACTAAAACACAACCTATAATGGATAATTAGATATCAAGCCCTTATTTCCCCATAACTGTTACGAATCAAAGAAAAAATAATATATATTTTTTCGTTGTAGGTATATATATAGAAACACTAATAATAGTTTTTTTGATTACATATGTTGAACTTAATGATTTACATTCACATTAATAACATAATAACATAAATGATGAAACTTATTAGGAATTATTGCTGATGTTAAGATGACAAAAACATAAAAAAGTTAAAAACAACAATTATTGTTAATTATTAGATAATATTGAATGCACTCTTGATAATAGAAATACGTACTATTATAGAATCAATTTTAATGATTATGAAACTATAGTCAGAATTAATGCTAGATTATTTTTACAAGGATATAATCAGGAAGAACATATTGACTACTGAGAAACCACCGCACCCGTTGTTAGACATAATGCCATTATAATTCATCTATCGTATATATAAGTTTTTAATATAAATATATATGAAATTTATTTTAAGAGTTAATTCCAAAATGGTTTTATTGTTGAGGATTATTTTTCGGAACAACCAACTATATTTTAAAATCCTCATTTTAAAATTCATAATTTTAAATTATATAAATATTTATATGGTTTAAAGAAATTTTATATTGATTGGTATTATTTATTAATATCTATTTTTTTCGAAATTTTCTAATAAAGGAATAGATAATACTTTTATACTTAAAAAATTTAAAAGTTGTTTTAGTTTATATTTTTCATTACAAGATACTATTTTTGGATCTCTTAAAATTTTTTCTGCATTAATTTTCAATAAATTTAGTAATGTAAATTTGATATGAGTTTAAAGGGAGAAAATAAATTAATTAACTGTTTTCAATTTTCACATGATAAAATATCGAATTCTACTAAATCAATGTATGTAACCTAAATTACATCAAAAATGACTTTGTTTTAATTTTGTATAATGTACTGATACTCTGATGAGTACAATTTGAAAGCTAGATCTAGAAGGATCTGAAAAATCAATGGATAAAAATAATTATTGTGGTATGATTGAAATTTGTAAAAACATATCTTCCAACCAACTATATATTATATATAGTGTATGTATGTGTGAAAATTTGGATGAAAATCCTATATAATAAAATTTAAATAATATGAAAAGAATTTTCGAATTCCTTATGTGTAAAAATAATTTCGGACTAATCCATCCTAGAGGACCATCAGTTGATTTAGTTGTCGGCTCAGATTCAAAATATGGTTGTCACATGTTATATAGTTATATAACCTCTAGGAAATGTCATGTTTTGGTAAGTTCACAAGATTAATGGTGTAATAAAAAGGGAAATTTGGTTCAACTATCAACTGTTGGGGATAAATATATACCTTCTTAATTTTTTTGATCAATTTCAATTGGCAAAACACACTTTACAAGATTGTTGATGTAACACCACATGATTTCCTAATATATTTACTTTTTATATAAACTCAATATCTCGCATTGCATTCGATACTAATTTTGAGTGCATGACATTCTGTTAACCTATCTATTTATATATTAGTTTTTAATATTATTAAATATATTATAAAATTTATTTTTATCCCTTATAATTCCTTTTAGAAAATTATATTATAACAAATATCATTTTATGCATAAAAACTATATTTTAAAAAAATGTGACTTTTACCAAATTTTAATGGAGAATCTATTTTAATAGTATGTTAATGGAATTTAATAATTTTTTTTCTAAAAATATACATCATTTTTTAATGTTTAATTTCAAAATTATCTTATGATAAATATTTGGTTTTTTCTTGAGAGGTTTCATTTTTTGATGAAGAGTGAAAAATAGTACATGGTAGCTAAAACAATATCATTTCATTTTAAATAAATTTAAATTGATTTTTGATATCAAAATATATCAATAAAACATAAATTAATTTATTTTATGTCTTTTAATTAATTTTTATAGTAAAATTATATATTAAAAATTATGTACATTTTAACGTCTATTTTACCCATCATCTCACCACATTTGTGGGATTAGTGTTAAATTTAATTTGACCTCTTATGTGAATTGATTTTTAAAAAATGGGTATACATTTTTAAAATGAATATTATATTTATATTATAATAGGTTAAACATAATTTTTTGGGAAATTTTTAATCTAAAATTTAGTAAATTTATATTTTCCATGTATAAGGGTAAATCAGGTAATTAAATGTAATAAAGTTATTAAAATATTATAATGTTACCCTAAAACGTGTTTTTAATTTTTTTGGATGACCAGGTTTAGAAAAAATAAACATTATATTGAAATTAATACTTTATAATCCATTTGTGTAAGAATATAGCATTTATAAAATTTTATTTTATGATATGATGAAATTTTCATATTTATGTTTTTAATACATGCATATACAAGAAGATAAATTAGAATAAATATTTTCAATTTAAATATAATAAATTTATATTCATATATGTAATATATATATATTTATATTTTAGAGAAGAAATAATTTAATTAATGACTATCATAATAATGATGCAGTAATTATGTAATCAATAGAAATATAAAATAAATGATATTAAAAATATTAAAATAAATTAATTATATATATTTAATGAATTAAACTAATTTTATAGACACCATATAAATGTTTATGATATATTATATGTTTTAGTTCAATGTTATCATATTATTATAATATAAAAAATGAATTGTTTCCAAATCAACAAAAAAATGACACATTAAAATAATTAATATTATATTAAATTATTTAAAAATCATAGAATGATAAATATTATTAAATAACTAAAATAAAGTTAAATATTACCTCAATTATACATTTTTGGTTCACTTGGAATTTATAGTAACTATAATTACCCTAAGGAGTTAAAAACCATGTTGACAAGGTAAGAGTTAACAGAATAACTAAGGGTTAAATATAAAAGATAAGTTTAATATTGATATCTAAACATGTATAAAAATAAATGATATATAAAATTTCTACACATCCTCATATTATATTCTATATAAGTAAATTAGGATAAATTTGTAAGTGAAAATCAACAAAAGGTATCATACTCCCATGAATTACCATGGTCTCAGAATAAAGTATCCTGACTTACCACACGATCAAAGTTAAACCACATTTAATATCATTATCACCAAAGCTCAAAACCTGGGATAGATCACATAAATACATTCTTAGAAATGATAAATTAAATATTTTATGTATCGATGTCAGCTATGGTAGATGTGATAAAAGGTTTGAAACATTCAACACTTGTTCAAAAACCAAAAAATAGTCCCACTAATGAGGATAATGTTTCCCTTGATTGGCATGTATTTGATGTCCCAACTAGGGAGAAACCATTAAAAACACCATTTCAGTAATTGAGAATTCAAACAGTCTATGTATATTATCAACATAAAACGTATATCATATTTGTTCCACCACAATATATGGTTAATTATTTTAATATTTTTTGTACTATTTTGCACCAAACATCCCCCAGCCAAAAACCATTAATCAATCTATGACGAAGACAACATAGAGTAATATCAAAAACCATAAAATTCCAAAAAAATCGATTCTACGTTTGTAATGGTTACTCTTATTACAAGAAAATTCAACTTTTCCCAAGTGATCATCCCTAGCCCCACCAAAGTCTATAACCCAAGTGTGAAGCATTTTCACAAGAATCGGTATAGCTCTCTATGTCTAGACACCCGACTACAGATGGTAGGATATAATCAAGAAGAAAATATATACCAATCCCTCTTGAAGGCCTCTACAAAAGAGACATGTTAACCAAGGATCCCAAATAGAAAATATATCTACAAAAACACAATAAAAATTGTTTATCTACTTAGATTAGTTTTTTCATGAATTATCAAATTTGGATATATCATTAATGGGTATGATGTGAGATGACTTGGTCAGCTGGTCTATCAATAACCATATAATATTCATCTTTCTCGGGGCACGAGGAAACCCAAACACAATGTCCATATATATTTCATCCCACTTCATAGTAGGGAGAGGAAGTGGGTGATATAAACATGAAGGTTTATGACGTAGGTCCTTAAAATTTTTGTCTTGTATAATAATGGGAAACAAACTCTACAAAGAATTGTTTCATTCGTGGAAAAAAACTACCACCACATGTTAGAACCACTTTTAGTGGGTTTTTAGTGTATTTTCATCATGGAATTATGAAAATCCTCAATCTCTTACTTTTATGAAAATTACTATACACAGTAGTGATTCTGAAATCATATAACACCCTTTATAGAGAAAAACCAATGGGAATCTTCCTCCACACTTTTAAAAGAGTCTTTGATGCTACATAATTCATCATTAGGATCATTATATTGATTATCCATTTAGTTATGTGTGGAAGTCAACTAAATGATGGCTAGTGAATCTTTACCCCCTTTCTTTTGAACTCCATCATGAAACTATGCCAAAGGAGCCATCAAATTGCAGTCTTCATAGGATTGTTTCACTACATGTATCATAAGAATCACTTTCAACATAACTGAATTGACATTCCTTTTCCCAATGGTTTAGGTGATTTCAATGTTTAATGATTATAGGTACTCAACCAAATTACACTATTGAAGGTTCAAAATTTTTTGAGGTAAAATATTGCACAAGATTTTTTAGTATGAATACAAAGTGAACATTTCTCGAAAAAGGTAGTACTTCCATCTATTATGATCATGAATCACATATGAAAGTAAAATCTCATGGGTTTGATAGTTCTTCTCATGTGGGATAAGGTAAATATAACTATAAGAAACTAAATTATTTACATTAATAAGAATGCATACAAAACCTAACACGATGCATCACATATGGCCATGTAGCCCTGCTCAGCCACTAAAATATTAAACATACTTATACAAATAAAAATTATTTTTAGATCAATTAATAAATCATAAAATTTATCAATCCATGATAACATAGTAACCTTCAATGTTAGCGAATTCATCTGATAATCCAACTTCAAGAATTCCTTCATGAAACTGTCATAATATCGATCTAATCCCATAAACCACCAAATCATGATTGATTTTTCTGGTTTCTCCCATGTCATAACATTGTTCAGTTTTTCATGATCTAGTGATAAACTATGTTCATATACCATCTGTATGATTAAGTTTACATCCCAATTATTGAAATCAAACTGTGAAATCTTGTGATAATGTTGGTGATTTCTGAACTCACTCATATTTATTCCCAATTCTGGAATATGATCCTACATGGAAATATATAAAATAATGATTATATCCTCTAAGAATACAAAAAATGTATCTAGATACTTATGGAAAATCATGCTCATCAAATCCATGAAAACAACATGAGCATTTTTTCGACCCAATGTAATTAAATAGACTCATAATGGACTTACTTATTCCCAAAGATGGTTTTATTAATATCATACTATTTTATCCTCAACTTATGGATACCAAATCAATGGTTGATCCTTGATAACCATATTTCCACTATCAAATAATCAAAAAGATCATCAATACATGGAAATAGATACTTGTTCTTTATCATATCTCAATTGATATTTTGGTAGTCAACACATACTATATGAGATCAATCAGCTTTCTTAGAGAAGTTAACTTGTACCACCTAAGGTGACACACATAGGAATATGTTTCATTTCAAAAGAAGATCACCAAACAGTTTCTTAAGGTCATTCATTTATAGTAGATCCATGTGGTTAGAGGGAATTTATTATTTTTTATGGGAGGAATGAGTTCAATGGGAAACTCATCCACCCTTCCCAATTGAAAAAATAGATAAATCTACGGTAACATGTATAGAAACTCAATGAAAACATTATTGGAATCAAAATTAAATGATTCTCAATATAGATCAAAAGAAAACACTTTTATTACATTATATAGCTCAGGATAAAATGGTATGACCCCACATAACCTTGTGTCTCATTCTTCATTAATGAAAAGAGATAGAACACTCGGTGTTGTATGGTATATCAATCAATGATAAAAATAAAATTGGGATATACTTTAAATTCGCCAATATATTATAAAAATGATGCCAATAGGTTACATATCGTGGGAAGAAAACTCCAAACCACATGAACACAAAATATAGAGAATAAAAAACAAGACTATGGGGACTCGATCTCTCTTTTTCCAAGTAGTGTAGTAATATTAATTTAACAAGAAAACAAATCCATAGAATGATTTAAGAGATTGACAATGTGAATTGATAGACTCTAATGAGATAAAATATTATAAAATATAGTAGTCTCTAAGGATGATGTTATAATAATGGTACCTCTCACGATCACTGTAAATATATCTTCTTCATCTAGAGAGTCGTATATTGCATGAAGAAGATTAATTTCATATGCATGTGGATGGAACAATTGTATGCATGAATTATCTATTTTCACCAAACATTTAGGTGCAGATGATGATCTTATTCTACTTAGTAGAGTATAAATGATATTGTAGAATCTATGTATGCATCATGAAAGTCTGTAGGATCTACAGTTATTGGGATCCTTAGGGAAAACCCTCAGAGAATTTCCTATCATACCACATTGATAGAATGTCGATGGGCTTCTTCATATAGATTCAGTAGGTCAACAATGACCATGTTGTGGAGAAATACCATGAGAATCATCACACATAAGTTTTCCCTTGATGGAACTGACATTTCCATATGAGAAAATGGATCTCCTTACAAACCTAACCTTCAAGCTAGGTCTATCATAACAATCATATCCATATATAATTCATTTTCATAAGTGGGAATATTTATCAATAAAACATGAGAATAAATATCTGATTATAGTCCTATATCAAACAATTAAGACATTATAATCTCATTTTATAAAATCATTTGTGAAAACAATACTTGCTTAGTTATGTTATTTGAATATTCTGTAATAGTTCTGATGGATGAATCATTCTTTAAAGAACTCCACATTCTTGGAAAACACAATTGCATTTGGATAGATCTTATTGGTGAAAATAACCATTAATTATTTCCATGACAATTCATCACAATTCTTTTCCATCACCATCATGTCAAACCATACCCGTCTATGTCATTCTAGAATTATGGTGGAAAATTTTACATTGATTACATCTGGTGTATCTATGAACTAAAAAAAATCTCTAGCATTCATAATAATTCCTCAATATGTTATGAATTAGTGAAGACTTTGTAAAATGGAGGAATCTGTTGTATAGAATATTAAGAGTTATTCTGAAGTACATAACCCGAGGATCCATATCTTGTGCCTGAACTAGAACAGATAGTGGTGCATGTCTCGAAGCATGGACAATGTCCACAATCACCGCTATAATATTTGTGACCACTTGGGGATTTTCTCAATGTGGTTTAGTAACTACTTCATCATAGTTATATTTTTCACATCTTCTTGGAGGCATGATGCTATATTAAAGTAGCTGACAACACAAAATACATCAAATTAACACTCAAACTGTGCATCAATGTAAATTTATCCCAATATATAAAAGCATCATTATTCCGATTTTTTTCTATCCAAATCATAATAGAAAAATGAATAGATCAAATCCAAAACACATATTAATCTATCCACCCCTATAGATGTAAATTTTATTATTGTTAGATCTTTCTAGGAACTAAATCTCAACTCTATCATATGTCTTGAAAATATTTAAAAATGTGTATTGAATTCAATACATGATGTTAAAAAACCTCCTCTGACACCACTTTGCCTTGAAAAATCAAGGGTTCCTTGAAAACCCGATAACTGAGATGTCCTTAACCCAGACCCAAGGGATTTAGTGATCCCCATAGGTCAAAAACTGCCACCTAGATTCATAAAACATATATTCGGGAACGATGTTTCCGTAAAACATATGCAATGTATGACAAAATAGTCTATATGATTAACAAAAATAACATCACCAAGAGTAATGTACCAGAAGTCAACTGGTCATTTATCCCAATGTATTGCAACCCATTTACCAATACAGAGGATAACATCCCTACTCCTTAAGTTAATGACCCACCAAATACATGGTTCAACAACTAAATACACATCCATGTGATCAATTCCCCCTAGCCGAACTATGAAAGAGATACTCTACAAACACCCAAAGGCACTAGTAGGTTGTTAGCTAAAAATCCAATCGGGTGATCACTATTAATTCCAAAATAGATTCCTATAAAATATTAAACATATGAATTATTTCAATTATAAAATAATTACTTTTAAAACTTAAATGAATAATTACAGAAATCAAGATATACAGTTCAAAATAATGAAAATACTTTATGCAATGGAATTTCAATGATATTATATAAAAAATAAAATTTATTAAATAAATAATCATTATATATAAATCTTGAAGGGATGTTAATCAGTTCAAAAAAATTAAATATATGTATATCTCATATATTAAACAATTGAGAAACATTTTTATCTTCCAAATATGTAAGAAATTTCTAGGTTATAGGACTACAAACTATATAAGTGATCATAAAAATATCTGTATACATAGGTATCGTTGACACTAATTAATTTCAACTCATCAGTATAACATCAATGATGTGACCAACTATATTTATGTTTTTTAATGTTGTATATTTTTATTGTGTGTCCAAATAACTCATAAACTAACTCAGGATTGAATTTTCTCTTACACAATCAATAATGAGAAATATATTTTAATACTAATAAATATAGAATAAAATCCCCTTCCATTCAATCAATATTTTTTTATCTCATTTAAACCCCATTATTTGTTTTTAATCAAGTACATGTCTATTTAAAAATATAAAAGAACTATGTTTCTATCAAAACATTTTAATCCATTTTAATATGTTTGAAATAAATTAATAACTAATTATATCAAATTTTCAATCCATTATAATAAATAAATACAAAATTTTAATTTTATTACGATCCATAAAATTAATAATTTATAATATATAATTAAAATCAACCAATTTATGAAAACGATCACTAATTTAATTAAATTGGTTATTTTCTCCAATTATCATTCCAAAACTATTTCAAATCCTACAATTCACTAGAATTGGGTTTTATCAAATAAATGGAATGAAAGCGTGAGAAATTGAATTTAAATCAATAATTTAATTAAATAAGGAAAATCTATTTTAGTGAATTTTACCAAACAATTTAGAATCACATACATTTTCTAGAAACTCGACACCAACAATGGAAATAAAAAACAAGAACAAAGGTATTCTAGACCTTGAAACTGACCATATATGTGATATATATCACTATAAAGAATAGATCCATCAATTTCAATATGATGTATTTAAATATATGAGTATTATAATAAGAGAATTATGAATAATGAGGATAGTTCCTCCCTGAGAATCCACAATGCATGTGTAGCGAAGATTGAAAGTTGAACGAATAAACTCAATAGAGGTTGAGGTCACCAAGATCACATGGGGAAGGCTTTGTGTCAAGAGAAATGAAACTGGATAGGAAGAGAAAAAAATATTATCCATTATTCCTATTTAAAGTCTACAATCAGAGTATTAAATGACACGTAATCCCACTTCACATCATGAAATAGACATGTTTCATAACTGCAAAAAAACATGTCGTATTGAAATGAATAAGAATTTAATAAATAACACATGACAAGAAATAACTATTAATGACATGTATCCTTTCATGGTTTGGATCATCTGTCAACATTAACCTTATCACAGTAAGCATCTAGTGACCATTACACATCGTTTAAGCTACTTATATAGTGTGAAACCCTATGACATCCAATAGAAAATGTATGTTGAAGTTGGGAGTCCAAAAAATATATCGATGCCGCATTATAGGTATCCTCCAAATTCACTCTCATCCATATCTTGTCGATTAAATAAAAAAACCATGACAACATAAAATGTAACACCTATCTGATAGGTAGAAAGATGTTACCTTTGTTATGTGTTTTGAACCAAAATTTCAATTTTAAATAAAGCATACACACTGAGTCATAAATGTGACACTAAAATACATATATAAATGTAGTTGATTTGTACAAATCCAAAACAACCTAACAATAACTTTTATAATGTATCAATAAATTTATATTATTTTTATGAGTTATCAAGGAGAAAAAAAAAGTTATCTGAAATACCATTTTTTATTAAAAAACATGTTCTTTGAGTCACAATTTTTTATAGTGATGTTATTCTATCTAATACATGTCCTAAATGACATGTCAAGATATTTACTAGCATATCGTGAAATTTATAGGGAATTTTGTTAATTATTATTTAGTGATTCATGTTTTTTGTAAAAATATATTTTGAAACTTAACAAAAAATTTCAAGTCATGCAGTATTACTATATGTTGGATTATGGTGTGGTTGATTCATGCATTTCAAAAATGACTTATAGATCATTTTTATATATTATAAAAAAATAATTTTATATGTTTTTTGAATATCACAAATATTTATAACTAAAATGATATTATTAATAATCATCACACACATTGAGTGATACTGAACACAATGTGAGTCAGATTAATGTGTGGTTAGCTAATTTCAAATAAAAATTAAGTATTCGTGTATTAATGTATCACAATAAGATGAATGAATATTCTCATTTTTCAAATTTTTACGCGTCTTAAATAATATTTAATTTAAATCTTAAAACATAATATTTGAGTCAAATTGTTCATACCTTGTGTTAGATTTGCATTCATATAATTCCCACATAATATAAATGACGTAAAGGTCATTTTCAAATTTTTTTTAATAAGGTCATTTTTGTAATTTTTTGTACACTGAAACACATTTTTAACAAATATAAAATATTTAAAACATAATCACAAACATTTAGCCACACCAGTCACATGAAGTGTCAAATTGATGGACATATGACTTTAAAAGGTCATAAATGACTATTTTTTGTTATTAAAATTTAATCATTGAAATCTGAGTGAATTCTCTAGATTTCAGTGAGTGTTGTGGCTCTTAAATTATTATGTTATTTTTAGCAGAGAAAAAAAATTTATTTACATTTATCACACATATCTGATTGACATGATGAAGATTAAGACAAATAAAACATGTAATTTGGATTATTTTCATATCATATAAAAAATTTCAGCACGTTTTTTTATTTGGGGTTATATCAATCATCATTTTATCTAAAAAAATTAAAAAATAAAAATTATTTGAGTCATACCAGTCACTCAATGTGTCTTCTTAATTTGATGTTAATTCATTCACCTCGTAAATTACATAATGACTGTTTTCCTAAATGATCAAAATAATATCACTATGTTTTCTAGTTTTTGAGAATGTCAGATATGTTTTTAGATAAAATATAATTTTAACTGTAGAAACAATCATTGAGTAATATTTGTTTTACTAGTCAAACCATTTTTGAAATGATTTATGACTGATCATGACACATAAAAATGACTTTTAGATCATTTTCAAATTGTATCATGAAAAAATGATTGTATTTTCATTATTTTCATTGAGTTAAAAAATTTTGGTCTAAAATATAATTTAAATTTAATAAATTCATTTATATTCATAGTGGTCACACCATGTATCTATCAGAGGTTTGATTTATTTATACACATCAAAAACCCCATGTGAACACCTTTCCAAAAGGATCAAAAAATTATGAATGGGGTTTCTCAGTTTTTAATTTTTCTCATGATTTTTTAACTAAAATATAATGATAATGTGAAGACACACATATATTATTATATATAATATACTGAACACAATAATATATCAAAAATTAAAATAATGAACCAATAGATCAATGAAGAGAATAGATAGTACATGAGTGCATCATCTTTGTTGAAGAAATGTTTGAGAATTTTTTTCCCTAATCATTTTGATCTCTTATAGATCAAATACAGGTCAAAATAAAAAAATAACAGTGTGGTCATTTTGTTATGATATCCTTCAAATTTAATACAAATTATTAGATAAAAATGACAAGGATATTAATTAAACAAGTGGATATTTTTAAAAAAATAAATAAATAAGATCTAGGATGTCTGTAGTTTATGATATCATCATACCATTTGACAACATATATTATGGCCATTAATTTTTCTAAAAAATAAATTTCATAATTGGATTAATTTGATAGTTGACAGTCTTTGTGGAACTAGAAAAATATAAATATACGATGTTTTAAAAAATACATTATGTTAAATTGTATTTAACATAAGAAATACCAATATGGAGATTCTTATTTGTTGATGGAATATGACATTTTTCATAAAATAAAAAATTAAATCGAAAATAAATTACTATTATTTTGTTCTGAATACTAAAGAGGTGTTGATCAAATAAGCCATTCATTTGGATATAGGTTTAGATAGTGTGTTATATTTTTTTATACCCTAATACTTATCATCTGGTAGAATTTTACTGGATTCTTATGCACATGTAATGTCATCATTAAATTATTTTCATGATATTTAAAAACCAAAAAATAATAATAAAAATCACAATAACATATTATTTAATTATCTACATTATGTTTATTTGTAAATTGTTTGACACATTGTACTAAAAATTAATAAACATAATCATTGGTAGTCTATTTTTTGGATAAATTTTCATTGATTCAAAAAATGACATTATATCCAAATTGTTTTATAAGAGAATAAAATAATACCTATAAAATTAATAATTGGTGAAATGAATGAAACTATATTCAATAATATAAAAATTTACATCTTTACATGTGTATTGTGATTGTTAATAATAGTATGTAATCTATAAAATTGTTTTAAATAATTTATAATAATTTTTACACTATTATTTAATAATCATCTTCCTCAATTTTTTTGTTGATTTAATGACAAGAAAATGTGGCACATATTTTTATTCATAAGGTTGTTAATTATGAATAAATAGTTATTGTATTCTACTATAATTGAAATAATATATAATAAATTAGAAATTTTTTTATAACACCCCATATGTAAAAATTTATAACTGAGACACCTCTGAATCCATCCTTGAGTTTTTAAACAATATTTTTATTGCCAAGATGCTAAATAATTTCCGCTTTATATGATAGTTTTTCCAAATCAGTGATGGTTGTATCACTATACGAGAACATTATATCCAAATGAAAAACTAATATTAGTAAATTTTAATGTTGAACTGGAGGGAGAAAGGTACATTATTAAGGTATTTTAGATTGATTATTAGATGATTTATATTATTTTTATTTACCATTCATTTCTTCCTCCCTTACTTAGCATCTCATAAGATTCCTTGCATCATGAATTTTTTTTATTAATATAAAATGGTTTTCATATTTGATAAATTAGAATTTAATAAATCCTAGTTGACACGTATTATCATATGTTGAACAACCATGATATATATTATAATGAAAAATGGATAATTGTGTGGAAATTAATATCATCAATGGGAACTGGTAACTCGATGCTCGTCCCATTACATTCATGAATCCCCACTCCCACCTAAACATTTGGATGTGTATTTATAAAATAAATCCTTGGATATTTCACATTCTATCCAACACAGAAAAATTAATGGTGGGTCATGATAGCGTATAATCATAATCATTATCACCAAGTATATTATTATTATAGGAAACAATTCAATGTATCCTATCATCACATTTTATTGGCATGGATATAACCAAATAGATTAACTATGGTACAAAAGGGATTTTGGGAGAATAGATCTCCTCAATTGTGGGGGGTCTATTATACCAACAATTGATTAATAATGTATCCATTTACTTATTTTTCTAAATAAGTAAAGTCATTGAGTGATATTTTTGAGTTTTAAGAGGAATTATGAAATATTTTTGGGGTACACTGTATGAGAATTTCTAAAATTAATTGTACCATTCCTATAGCTAAACATACAAGGTATGATAGTGGGATCTGCATATTCACATATCTAGAATCATGTTTGGGATAAACCATGAGGCCACCTAGGGGAAACTATGTTATTCAGATAGATATAATTTTTATTGTTGGGCCATAGTATGTCGAACCATGAGATCATACAATAAGAGTTACTCCTTTTGAAAGTTTATGGTACCGAGTGGGAACATAGTTTAACTAATCATGGGAACCAAACTTACACATTTAGTTCATATATCCATTAAATGAGTACCTCACTCGGTTTTTTTCTCACAAATTATTAGGCGACATTCCCATTAAATGCAAGAGAAATATTTTCAAATAACATGGTATGTTGAATGCTATATTTCTTATTAAGTCTACATTAATTAGAGGACTCCTCATATCTAATCTTCTATAATATCTTATTTTCATATATCTTATCTACTTGGGAAATATATATGTTATTTTATGACAAAAATGAGTATATTTCGATGTGTATATGTTTTCGAATAATATCAAAGGTTGATTTTTTTCAGACCCTGTCCCATTTTGTTTAAGAATTTATGTCATTCTTCATTTCTATTCTAATTTTTATTGTATTTGGATTCACTATCATCCCCTATTATTATAAAATTACGAATAAATTTAAAATTTATTTAATTTCAATAAATTTAATTTGAATTTGATGTGAATACCTTGTTATAATTCTTCATTACAGATTGCATATTTATTTTTGTAAGTTAAATGTTGTTCAAATTGTTCAGTTTATATATTATAATATTATAATTATAAAATGTGGAAATTAATCATGGTAATGGTTTGATTGCAATTTTTTCAATAATATAGTGGTTTTATTGAAATGGTTTGAAAAATATTGTCTAAAATTGTTTTTGAGTAAATGGGATGATGTGAGACCATAACTTTTATGTGACCCTAAATAATGGGTTTGTACAATTGGGGTATATGGTACATATCCTTGGATACGGGGTGTATGCCATTGGGGAATAAATTGATTGGGCACATAGTTACTACATGGTGGATTCATGAGAACCCACACATTATTATGGGATTTTCACTGAAGAATTTATATGTCAATGTGTGGATGTGTGGATTAGTGGGTGTTATTTAAAATGGATTTGTGGATTTTTTTTAAAATAACATTTTAGTTTTATTCCCTATAAAACCATTTTTTGGATCAAAAAACATTTTTCTTATAATTCACATAGGTTTTGTTGTAAACTATTTATATTTTTTCAATATAAATTATTTTAATAATACTTTATATCATGTTCCATCCTAGTTGAATGAGTAGGAAACTAAATTTTGGAATGCCTATTTGGTTTCATTACTCACTCCCTTACATAGCCCTTGGATTGTTTTGAAGATGTCATTTATAGATAATTTGTTTAATGGAAATGAATTCAATTTATTTTTTGATTCAATGCAATACATTGGGTTATATAGTAAACATGATGCATGTAGAATGATTGGATCAATGATGTTATGTCTTCAGAGTTATTGAGTTTTTTTGGTTTTTCCATTCCCTTTGTATTCAGTTTCTAGTCGGATTCCACCTGATACTATGATATGGATCATAGTTCTTGTTGAGTTGTATTACCAGTTTTTTTACATTGATATTTATACTTTATTATCATCCAAAATATTGTGGTTTTGGTAATGGTATGATTGGTTATGGTTGGTTAATTTTCAATGGTAGAATAATCCCCCAACAATATTGATGCCCATACCATTTAGTCATTTTCATTATTGGGATGTCATCTAAGGACAAACCTCAACCCTAAATAATAATGTTTTCTAGGTTGTTAATAATATTATCACCTTGATCGATAATTTACCTACAATCAATATCATTCAAGGTTGGTCCCAGTTTTATTTAGTGAAAAATGGTATTTGTTGTTTGTCTGGGAATTGAAATTCATTCTACTTTCATTGATGGATTTAGAACGTAGAATGAAGATGTATTTTCATAACATGAAATATAGAGGATAAATAGGTATATCTAACCTTCTCATTATTAACCACTTATTACTATGTATTTGGGTACATAAGTGTTTTATGGACACTTATAGTTGGGGTAATATCATTGTATTGGGTTTATCCAAATAGAATATCATGACATGCATTGACAAAAATGACTTCCAAATAGGAGAGCATATTTATCATTTGAGTATTTTTAAGTGTTTTGGTGAAAATTATTGATTTTTGGAATGTATTTTAAAATGTTTTCAAATGTATTTTTTTTAAATTAAATGGTGGTGGTATTTTGAAATTATTTTTATTTTCCATTACATGGTACGTATTTCAAAATTTGGATGAAAAAAAATGTGTGTAATTTTGGGAATGCATTTATTTTTTTTTGATATTTTTTATATGGTAAGTTTTAAATTTTCAAGCATTTATTAGTTAGATATTTAGAATTTTGGAATTTTTTGTGTGTATACGTAAATGAAAGAAGTTAGGTTTTTTAGAAAACAACAAGAATAAGATGCTCAAAATGTGGTTTCAACCGAGCCACAGATTAAAAGACTATTGGTTCAAATCATTTTATAGTATTTATATTTTTTCAATGGATTGAACTAGTAAGATGAACCAAGAAAATTTGATCATTCTATTCAGTTCCAAATATTGGATCCACCAATCATTTTGGCTTATTCAGTACTAATGAAGGAATATGTGTGGTTGAATATGATGAATAAAATATTTGATTCCCCAAGTACTCAAATAGTGTATAAAGTAAAGTTAGTGATATATATAATGGATTACATTTTATGATAGTGGTGGGATTTATAAATCCACTCTAACTTATACTAAGATATTTTATAGGAGGATTTAAAATTATTGTTTAGGAATCAAGTCAATGCTCACATATTCAGTATATGAATAATTATAAAGTTTTTCAGATTGAGATACTGTAATATCATATTAATAGAGTATTTACCAAAATTTATGAATTTAGTTCAATTGTCACCTATATTTCTACTCTTGAATCCATGATGTAACGTGATTTTGAATCAGTGTAGAGATAAGAGATTCTCTCAGTTATTTCCATTATTTTTGTAATGGTTATTACATAGACGGTCAATTGGGAGATGTTGGATGGATAATATATCACAAAATATTTGGGTGTAGTAATCATTTGGATAAACAGTGTAAATGGTTGTATATTTACTATTAAATAAAAGTAAAAGAGGGATAATTATTTCCAATGTACGATTATCACTCAGAATCAAACAGATGATTCTGTGAATATACCTCAAACACCCATGGGTAAAGATGGGTTTTTTCAATTTTGATATTTTGATCATGTGATGAGAGACTATATAGAACCATATATATCACAGAGTAATTATAATCATATGGTGATTCATCAGAACTACTGTTAGACTGCATTATGGTCAGGTGTTTGGGACATATCTCATGTTCCACAGATGTAGTTCCCATCCATTATATGTGGGAATAAAAATAAATTTCATCAGTTGAAAAAATATATCCATGGTGATTGATTGAATTCCATTACCTATTTTGTAGTGCAATGTCAACTGGAAAATATATAACAAAGTGAAACAAGTAAGAATTTAGATGGAGATGAGCAACTGATTGTGTATTATTAATCTAGAAATGGATTGTGAGAGTTATGATTATTCCAAACTCTACCATATGCATGATTCATTCATTTATGTGATCCAAATTTGTATATTTATTTTTTTTGTTTTTGATTTACAGGGTTTTCATGATGAGATGATGCCTTATTCTTTTAGTCAAAAACCATATTTTGTATTAAGAGAATTTAGATCCATTATATTTAAATCATGTTCTATAATGGTAGATGAAGCATAATATATATTGGATTCATCTATGATTGAGACTGGTAACTATGAAATAATTTAATATTGGTATTGGTTTAAATTGTTCAAGGATAACATCAACCGTTATTCCCAACAACTTAGTTTTATGACTAATGATGGCATCTGACGTCTAATTATGTGAGATCAAAAAGTAAAGACAGGGGAAACTAGCTTGTGCGAACCAGTATTTGGGACTATATCATACTGGTTGTTATCGTTGAGTTTCTATTTTATGGAAGATATTAACTATAATAGTTTCCATTATTTTTTTATTAGTTTCCTGATGTTTTCCCAAATAATTTATTATGGTCTCCAAAAATAAGTGAATAAGAATTCATGATTGATCTCCTTTTGTGGACTAGTGCATATCACATCTATCATATCAAACTACACAGGTATAAATAATGTAATATAAAATGTAGTTTTATGATATAAAAATAGAATGGTTCAGGATTCCTAGAATCTCTATGTGGGATGAACCTCTCCTTTTTTTCATAAGGCGTATACAACTATTCAGATGTGTGTGTATTATTATAATCATAATAAAAAAAGATAAACAATCATGATCCACATCTCTTTATTTAGGATATATTTGATCAATTGATGATAGTCAAGTATGTCTCTATAATTTACATGAAATAAAGATATAAAAAATTTTATTTTCATATAGATGACTTTCCTATAAAAATATTTCAGAAGAAGTTATTTTCATTATGAGTATCTAGTAATGCCTTTCGATCATATGAATGAACTAGTAGTATATATATAATAGATAAAATAAATATTATAATATTATCAAAATTATATTATGGTGGTTTTTTTGGATGAAATACCAGTGTATTCAATGACAAAGGGTATGTATTATCAATATATTTATACAATGTTTGTAATTTAGAATGATCACTGGTTGAATTCAAAACATTCAGAGATTGATTTTAATATACAATTGGTACATTTCCTTAGTTAGGTAACCTTTGTAAGAGGTGTTTATGTGGAATTAAAAAAGATAGAGGTTATTTTACCTTGGAACCCACCAAATAATGTCTTTAGGATACACATTTTATATGGTATATCAAGTTATTAACAACATTTTTTCATTAATTTTTATTTTCGGATTCACCTATGGAATCATTTATTGGTATAAATTATCATTCCAATTGATCTAGGAATGTTAGATGTGATTTCAATAATTAAATGATCACCTTATAAAAACATAATAAATTGATATTTCTAGAATCAAGATATGGAAATGTGGTGTATTATGATGCTTCTAAAACTGGTGTGGTAAGTGTTCTCATGCAGATAAATCATTTTTTTGATTATGTATAAATTTTGCTTGATGAATACACTAGGTAATTTAAATTTTCTGGAAGATACATAATGTAAAAATCTATATACTCAATTTGAATAAGAGGGTTTATATCTATAGTAGCTGTTGATGGTGATTGGAAAAATAAACATGGAATGTGAAGAAAATGGTTATTTTGTAGTTTTCTTCATACTTTTATTGCTTAGTAATTTGGTTATGGACATTTAAGTGGCTTAGACAACTAATTAATAATGAGTTTCTATATGGTCAAATCTCATTGTTATGGAGACCATTGATGGATTGATGTTGTATGTAATTTTATTTATATGGATTCAAAATCATATGGTCGTATCAATTTCTTGTCATGAAAATATTCTTTCTACAATCCACTATTTGAGATGGTTTGATAATCATATAATATAAATAATGTATAAAGTGTTGAATGGAATGTTTTTGTGGGTTTGTTTGAAAATAAATTTGTTTTATTTTTTGATGAGATGTGTCACCTTTCAGTAGGTTAAGTTAGTAAACTAGAACCTACCATGTATGTTACAATCATTACATACTCATACATGGAAATGGGAGTGTATAACTATGGATATTGTTAATGATATCCTAAGTATGGTTTGAAAACAAAATTCCATATGGGTGGCATTGTATTTGCACACTATGACGGATCATTTTATCACAATTCATGAATATTTTATGGTTGCAGATATGTATTAAATCTATATTTGATAACATATAAAGAATCAGGGAATAACGATTTTGATAGTATCAGAATGATATCAATGGGTTGCATATTGGTTTTTCAAACACTTATAACTTTTCCATGGGTCTAAATTTACTATGAGTATGCAGTATCATCCTGACATGGATAGGAAATCTAATTGAATTTTACATACATTGGAAGATATTTTTCCATATTATGTACTAGGTTTTAGTGGCTCATGGGTGGATAATATATAATTATGGGGGTTCAGATTTTTTAATATTTATCCTACCTTGATATATATGGATAATTTTTATGTATTGTGTTGGAATCATTTTCATTTTCTCGTTTTTTTGATAAAGATAGCTGATATTTAATTGGATGGACCAAGAGTTGAAAAAAATACAAGAGATAATATTCAATTGATCCGGAAAAAGAAAGAGAAGGCATATATTCTTTCCAAATCATCATTTGATCAACATATTTTGATGTTATAATTTGAGGTGAGTTTCCATGTTTTCTTAAGAATATATCTAATGCCAGAGAAACAAAATTTTGGAAATATGAACATGTTATCTCCTCCATACATAGTAAATTTTGTGATAGTCAAACATTTAGGTGAGGAAAAGTATAGGATGGATTTTAACCATGGTTTATTGAAGTCTTTAAGGTGCTTCATGTATCTCAGTTTGAATAGTATCATCCTAATTCTAACTATGTGATCCAATGTGATCACGTTTTCCTAAATTTTGATGCTTCATTGGTGAATTTAGAAGTATATATTGTGGATAGGTATGGGAATTCATTACATGAAAAATTAATAATGTTCTTGAATGTTTTTGAAACATGATCAGATTAATGTGGAATCATTGGGACATAATAAAGAAATGATCTAGTAGTGGCACAAAATCATTCATGGTAATACTGGTTTTATACCTTATGGGGAGAGAAATTAAATTTTTTGGGAGAATGTATATCCCCCAGTTCCAAGTAACTATCCAATGTTTTCTTATTTTTATGTATATAATATGTTTGGGTGATGTTTCAGAGGGTTAAGAGGGTATTTGAAAGCATTGGGGGGTTTATATAAGTGACCAGTTTGAGAAGAGTTTGTAGAAACCATGCAATCCCAATATAAATTAATGAGCGTTAACATAGTGGGATTTAGGGAGGTAGAATTTAGGAAAAAATTTGGGAACACTATGCAACCATTTTGATGAAATTGTTCTTTTGGATCGAGAGATTTTTAAATGTTGGAATAAGCGTTGATATCTATGTGGTTGAACTGTTGGAGGTACTCCTTGAGGTTTTCTGTGGAACACAATTTGAGTACGGTTATCCTAACTTTGTGATCCAACCATTCAAGGTTAGTTAGAATATCATAAAAAGTGTATGTCACTAGGTTTATATCTTAATGAACTTATTATTACCCCATTTCAACCTTATCATAATTTTTTCCTCCCAATAGCGGTGGAGACATTCTCCATTAATATAGGAGTGACCAGTTGGACAATCATGTGGTTGAGAAAGATATATTTGATGGTAATTTAATATCTCACAATGTTTTTAAAAATAAATTTAAATGCATGTAACAATATATAATGTATATATTTTCACCATCCTAGAAACCTAATTCTTCCACTTCTATAATTAATATTTCAAAAAATGGTCATCTACCGTTGTGATTAGTAAATTATATGGAGTCAGATGGAACCGAATTGTTTTTTTGTGAATTGTGAAATACCATTATGAATATTAAAATGAACATAATGAATAATAATTAATATTATTATTTTAGTTTCTTAAGGAATTATGCTAATGATGTGTTGATTAATTTTTCATGTTGATATAAATAGAGTTATGTTTTGAAAATTGATAATTTATGAATAAAGAATGATTTGAATAAAAAATTAAATAAAAAATATTTAGACAAATATTTTCAATATATGGGGATAATGTTTTAATTAAAAGTTTCAAAAAATCATTTGGGTGATTTTTTGGGATTTTAGTCATATTCTAGAAGATTTGATGAATAGTAAAATATGATAAATTTCAATAAATGATAAATTATTGTTTTACTGCATCATATGTGATGCTTGGCCGATTTAGGATCTATTTATTCCTAATTAAATGAAATTATTACTATTTCGGGCAATATTAATCAATATTATTTATTGTATTGAGAAAAAATATTAAAATAATGATTAAAATAATGAAAAATCCTTCCTATCTCGCACTATAAATACTGCCCATATTCCAGTCATCCTCTCAAACCTCTCAAGCCTTGACTGTTTTCAAAATTAAGCCAAATACACTCCATAAAAATCTTCCACATTCCAAACACTATTCGGGCTCACATTAGAAAAAACCAAATGCCTTAAGATAATATTATGTAGAAAATATCAAGAGGTAAGAACCCCCTTCCTTTTTCTAGAGGTTTTTTCAATTCATTTAATTTATTATACACTTTTCTCCTCGCGTTATCCTAGATTTATGAAATATATATAATCATATATATTTTTTATTTTATCATCTTCATGTAAAAAACATCATAAAATTTCATCCTCTCTATCCCAATTATAAAAACATCTTAAGTGATGTGTAGTTTTACCAAAATCATTGGTGAATTGTTTTCATTTTCAATTACATACATCAAAGAGGAACGCAAAACCAATTTAACTATTGAATTAAAATTTAAAATTTATGATTTAAACTATATTATTTTTTCGACTGAACTTATACGCACAAAATTAAATTATATAATGAATCATGTTCATGATTATCGAGCAATCACCGCAAATGATCTAACCAAATATCCATGATGATTTTATCAAATGATTCCTCATCAAAAATGATAACAAAATGAATTTTGATATCATCAAATATTATTGAACAAAATTAATACCATTTCTATCAACAATTGTAATTTCATTTCCATTTTACAGGAAGATAAAATACAAACCAGCCATGGAAATCATGCAAAGAACGCACCCAAAACAATGGAAAGAACAAAATACTAATAATTAATGGGTGAAATTATGTTATGAAATGATCATATATGGTGTCATAAAAATAAATATTATCTTTTATATATTAATAAAAATCTAATAACAATTATACAAGAGTTTTAAACAAGTTCATGTTAATAAAAACCTGATGTAAGGGAATTCTTGACCTCATTTCCATTATTTGGGATAACCTTCTTCTACATTAATTGCTTTTCATTAATAACATTTGTTTGATGGTGGTTTTTTATATATTGATTAATTATATGCATTTATAGCATATAAACATATTATTCTGGGACAATTTATTCCCTAATCAATTATATGTTATTCATAAGTTATTTTTCTTATAAAATCATTTTTTAAAATACTAATTTTTCAAAATTGAATGTGATGGTTTTTATAAATGTATAATTATTTGTTGATTAGGTTTTGGTTTTTGGGATTTTATTAGGATTATGTGTGGGACCTATATCTTCTTCCAATGTACTGGGTATGTGTTTATTTGTGGTCGTTGTGCAATTACTCTATGCCTATCTATGATGGTTACACCATAAGGTTGTCGGGAGGGTTACACTTTAAGGAAACCATGTCGTTTACAAATCAAGAGGTAGCCATGATGGTTACATGACTCAGTATGTAATTATCCAAGATACCATTATTGTTCTCTTTATGTTCTTTATGTAAGGTAGAAATGTTATTTAAATATCATGTTTTACAAAGTATGTTTATATGGGAGTCAAGTTAACATGACTTTCGTTGCGATCGAGTAAAAGATTAGAAATTTAAAATTTCCCATATGCTACTGTATAGTGGAAAAGTAGGGCCTAACACACAAGGGGGAATATCTGACTTATGTTATTGTAATTTTTTTAAATGACACCACTGTTGTCAGTACTGGGTTATATTTTGTTTATTTTTTAATTTTTTTAATTTTTTTATAAGGGAGAAAAGAAACACCGCAATATTTTTTTTGTATTTTTATAATTTATATTTAAATAAAAATGGACTAAAAATAGTAATAGTGAAATAAAATATTGATAAATGAACAATCAAGAGAAATATGCTTTGGGAAAAACTCTATTATATAATATTTTAATGTATTCCATGGGAAAAAATGATTGAAACTGTGTCCATAGTAGAGGCGTGACTTATTTCACTCAACAGAAGATTGTTTGTCGAGGTTGAACTATCAAAGAGTTTTCCACTCCATGAAATGTCCAACTACAATATATTTAATTATAAAAGATAGTAGAATAGTTTCACCATTAGTCATGAAGTTTTCATTCTGATTTAATTTTTTTTGAAGTTGTATCCTCAATAAATCTCTCTTAATGATTTTTGAATTCTGAAAATAAATTTATTTGGAACGATTCAATTGAATGAACATAGAACTGATACTGGCGATTAATTCATAGTTCATTAGAATGAAATTGTGAAAATGTAGCTAAAAATACCATTAGAACTAGGATTAATCCCTAATCTAGATGATCAGGCTAAAAGTTTTGTTAGTATCATATAAACTGAAAACTTACAATTAAAGTAATCAAAATTAAAAAATTAGAAGATAATACTCACCAATGATAACAATAATTGCACTACTCTACTCCTTGGATATCCAGGAAGAAGAAATCTCTTCTGAATGTCCTTAGATCTACTCTTCTCTAATGAGTAAGAATTTTTTTAATTTTTGAATGATTGAATGATGGATTAATTCCCTTGAAAATTCTACTACTACACTGCCTTAAAACCCACTATCTCCTGTCTTCTGAATGTCCTTAGATCTACTCTTCTCTAATGAGTAAGAATTTTTTTAATTTTTGAATGATTGAATGATGGATTAATTCCCTTGAAAATTCTACTACTACACTGCCTTAAAACCCACTATCTCCTGTTGCATGTTACTGCCACTTTTCAAAGACATCAAGGTTTCTTCACCTATGAATCACACATGTGCAATTTTTGGCAAACCACACATCATAGTAGCTTTTCAAATGTAACTAACTTCTTATGAGTTAGTTTAATAAATTTGGTCATGTTTTTCTCTCTAGAAGGAACCTGAAAAAAAATGTGAAGTTAAAATAGTTCAGAACAAGATAAAAATTAATTAATTATTATTACTAATGTAAAATTACATACTTAAAAGTTATCAGTTATTAATTTAAAATTTAATTGAATCATTTTATTTATTTAATCTAAATGATAAAAAATTTATTATTTAATATTTTAATTACAAAAAAAATATGTATTTGGAATGATAAATTATAATTATCTTATTTATTTTATAATTGCATTAAATAAAAATTATTAATATATGATAATTCTATGAATAAAAATTAATAGTAATTATTTATCGAAATCTGTATCATTTAGAATAAGATTATTTTTTATCTATTTAGATTATTTTATAAAATAATGAATTTTGTTATTAAAATTGAAATTATTTTTTTATTTTAATTTTACTTTGTAATAATTAATAAATTAATTTAATATCGTTTATTTAATAAATATGTATAAATATTTATGTATGAAAATATTAAATAGTTTTTAATTAATTATTATTAATTGTAATTTTCATACATTTATAGGTAATTAATTTTTATTTTATTAAATTTTTTTATTAAATTTTATTTTAACTAATTTAATATGAATATTATTAATATTATAGTATTTATGTTAAATTAAATTTGATTAGTTAATTTAAATTATAACTATAAATTATTATTAATTATTTTGTTTTTTTAATCATGTAATTACTTATTTTATGATTTTATTTTATTTTTATTTAATTTTTTTTATAATATATTTTTTATTATTCCTCCCCCAATCATCTCCTTTAATGTTCCTTATGAGGGGGGGGGTTAGTTATGGTTACTTCCTTCATTGGCCTCATCTACGACTGCTCCTGCATGTGGCATCAACTGACCGGCGATGAGGACTATAGGTAGAGGCCATTTAGCACACGCAGTGGAAGCTTTAGGCCACCTTCATGTTAATCATTCTATGAAGTTCTAACATCTAATTTCAGTTCTTCCAATTTCAGTATTTTTTTAACAAATCAAAATATATTTTTTACATAGAGAAGATATTTTCAAATAATGATCGAGAGACGTTGAACAACGATGATGTGAATGAGACTGGCATTCTTTGAGAAATGGATTCCTGATCATAATCGGATCTGAGGAATCTAAAGATGCATAAATTGATAGAGGGAGATGAAAATAAGATTCTGAGACCACATGAACATGTTGTTTAACTGAGGTTGAGACCCTATGTGGACTGAGGAACTAGACATGTTAATTGGTATTTAAAAAATTATTTTAAAATTTAAAAAAAGATAATTTCTTTCAAAAATATTGAAAACATTTATTCTTTACATAATTTCAAAAAATTTTCATTCATATGGATGATTCTTTATTAGTAGTTAAAAACATCATTGAATCTGATCATATTGTGGGTTGATTATTTAGGAGTGAATATAAATAGTGATTAAATGAAAATTTGGTTTCAGATCTTCTTTTGAGAGTGAAATTGATGACCTATTAGGGGATTTATTATCATAAGCCCTATAATTAAAAACATGATATTGATTCGAGGATACTAATTTCAGCATTAATTATTAACGTCGTTACCTTAGTGAGACAATGTTAATGATTTTTATATAAATGTTTTTGAAACTGAAGTAGTTTATGCATATGGGATCCCACAATTAATCTCTAAAACCCTAGATACATGGTTCATTTATATGTACAATAAAACCTCTATACACTTTGAATATGTGTATTTCATAGTGGTCAGAAAAATGATACATGGTAAGGGAAAAAATAAAATAAAGGTTCTAGTGTCAATAAATTTGTTTATTAGGGTGAGGGGAAGTAGGAAATCTAGATGAAGATGGGTTTAATTGGTTTATATGGGAGCCATTTAGGTTTTTTCATTATGGTGATTCAAAAAAAGTTGTTATTTTTTCTACCTAATTGATGGTCAATGTGTAAGGTTCCAACAATTAAGTTATAATAACACATATTTTTAGCTTCTTTTCACTCTTGGATTCAGATCTTAGATTTTAAATGAGATGAGTCTCTATGCAGTTTCAAAAATGTGGCTAGACATCATTATTTCTTGATGATTAATAGTTATTCTGACTACTAGTGGTAGATTGATTTTAGGTAAGATTCACTTGAACAATACAATATTAAAGCCTATTGACTTGTGAGAATCCTCTATTTTGAAAATGATGGACATGTTACTTTTTGAGCTATAATATATACATATTATTGATCATCAAATATAATAAAATGTAGGATTGTTTGATAACAATCAATGATTATGTGTGGGGGAATTTGATGTGGCCTTATTTATATATATTTTGCAACATCTTTTTATATAATTTTTAATGATTTAATTACTAAATTTTAAAATTATTAATAAAAAATCAAATATTTTTATTTCTATAATTAAGTATTTTTATTAATCATCATTTATATAAAATTATGTACTTTTAGTCTTTAGAAAAATTAATTGTATCATATTTTAAATGTCGAAATTAATTATTTATCGATTAGTTTTTTAATGCTAATCTGATGACTATTTAATAATAAGATATTTATAATAAATATCAATTTAATAATTTTATTTTCCCATACGTTAATTTAGTTTTTATTTTTATTTTATTTCTATTTGTTAGTTGGATTTAACTAAAATAAAGTTGAAAATTTTTATATTAAAAAATTCAATTTGTTTTAAAATATTTTAATAAATTACGTTTGAACATAATAAAATAATTTATTCTTGTTTTTAGGTTTTAATCTTGTTAAATATATAATTATTTTATTATTTTAATTATTTAATTTCATAATGATTTATGTTTATTTTTTAGATAAATTTTCAAGTTAATGGTACAATCATTTTACACTTTTTCCTATCTTCCACTCCCCTGTATTATTTTTTCACCAATAATGACTCATTTAGTCACCGAACCAGAACAATTTCACCCACCATTGTTTCATTAATAAAATTATTTATAAAATATTTAATGTTTTATGTTTTATTAATTTAGTTTATCAATAGTTTTGTTTATTAATTAATCAATTTTTATTTACATAAATATTTACATTTTAATTTATTTATTTATTTTATTTAATAACCCAGTTGCAATTTATTTGTTCTATTTACATTGTTTTTTATCCTTTGCTTTTGGTTTATTTATTTTTGTTTTAAATTAATCAGTTAAACAAATACATCTCCTATTTAATGTTTTGTTGCAATTTTAATTAATTAATTGATCTATGTTTGTGTTCTACAGAAAAAAAATGTTTGTCATCAATTCTAATTTTTCACTATCGGTGTGATCAAACATGTATTTTAATTCAGCTACTATAGGATCCGGAAATGCACCTCATCGGTGACTTCCTCTTTTCTCAATATTAGTAAATAACATTTTGTAACCATTGGTTCCTATGATATCTACTATCAATGTCACGCACAAACCAATCCCTTTTTATTTTCATCTATTAGGGTCATGCACACACATATCCACCTTTTAACTATATTGGTCTCATTTGCATACTGATTTCAATAGCACAACAAACCAATTTCCCCCATCATTTTCACCCCACAATGATTCATTTCACAGTGATCACATTTTATTCTATGGCTGACTTCTACGCTTATACCAACACACACATAAAATCATCCAACGTCAGTCTCTTTCTTCCACTGACAGAAACTGATACCCCAATTTCATTTCAATTCAACCACTTCTCCATAACACCATTCCATAATTCACCACACAGTGACACTTCTCAGACCTTCATGAATGTTTTGAAACCTCCATCTGACATTGTCAGCTACTCGATCTATAACATTATATTTCACTACATCGAAATTGGCCACTGACGTCCAAATTGAATACTTTTTCTCATTCATCCATATCAGGTTCATCTAGAACCTTATTCCGACTATGATTACAGAAACCATCATCCATTATAATTGACATGTCTAGGGATTCGATCTATATAGGCACTCGAGCTCAGCTAAACCACCAATTCACTTCTCCTCCGAATCTGATTTTCATCAACCTCGATCAGTGCATTCATTTTCAAATTTCATAGATCATATCATTCTCTAGATTCACTATCTTAAACCCAACCAATATCATTCAAATCATGATCCATTATAAATTGGATAAGAACAATTTATCAATAATGTTTAAAAATTATTTTTTATTTATGAGATTTATGATAGAAATCAAATGTCTCTGTGAGATTCAAATAATGTGTTTATTACAAATGATAATTTACAGAAGGTTAAGAATTAATTACATACATTATCATTTAAGTCGTTGATATTTATTTTTATAATATTTCATGATATAGCTTGTTTCTTGTGGATGAATTATTGATTGGGTGTAACAATTCAAAATTTTACATCTAAATAGAATGTTGAAAACAGTAAAAAAATGCATGCTAACACCCCAACACAGAAAAATTCAATAAAAAATATCTTATTTTTAATATAACCCCACACATAAGTACTTAAATTGAATGGGTTTCAGAAATAAATGGTACTAAATTCAATGTAAAGATAAAAATGATTATTTTTTTCTACAAAAAAAGTGATACGTGAAAAAAGTTCAACATGGTTAAAGGAAGAAGGATTATATTCTAATAAAAGTTTTTTAGGTTTTTTTAAAACACTATATAAAGAATACTTTTTTCTAAATAAATATAACAAGATAATAAATGTAACATTTAGAATAATTTACTTCCCTAAAAAATAATCAATTACCCTCCATCATGGAAATTCCACTCTTAAAATGAAATCGACTGAATCATCCTAAAAAACAAATCATTTAAACCCAAAAATATATCAATTAGAGATAGTGAATATTGATGACAACAAATCTACACAATATTAAAAAACAAAAATATTATAAAAGTGAAAAATAAATAACATTGGTTGAATCCCATGAAACACTGAGTTTTAAGTCCCTATATAGACTTTATTTCCATATATATTTCTATCCCTACACATTTATTAGGAATGAGTTATTAATAGTTTGAGATGTACTATTGTATAAAGATTCATAAATTAGATCAATCAATGCATTTTCATATTTGGTATTAAGTATCATTAAATAATTCATCCAATACAACGGTTTGTAATATACTGTCCCGCTCATCTTGGTCTCTGGATATCACTACCTCAGCTCTAAAAATGTTCAACAGAATGATATGAAAAAAAGTAATTTTACCTAGAATATTTACATGGATTCCCCCATACATAGGGGATATATCCAACCAAAAAATATAAGGAAAAATTGGAAGAAACTAAACATCATTTTCATAAGATGTTCTAATTATAGGTTTTATAAAAGACAACTCAAAAACTCTTAGAAGAAGGAATCATACTTACCTTCCAATAAGTGGTTCTCAATGTCAAAATATTACTAAAAATGGTAAACAATTTAGTTATTGTTTGAATTTATCACAAATAGCATCAAAATGGTCAAGAAAGAACGTTCCTAGAAAATAAAATTGTTTATGATGGTAATAATCTAGTTTTTAAGTAGGAGTCACCCCAAAACATTCACCAACATCAGAAACCATTATACAATTCAACTTCATATGGAAAAAATTAAAATATGGTAGATACCGTTCAGAAATATAATGTTACTCACACTATATAATGGGTTCCCTGTAAAAAATGCTTATCTAGAGGATTGAGTGGGAATGTAACAATATCCGGATTAAAACATTCAATATGTTGGGGAATCATAATCTATGTGAATTGAAGACGGAAAGAACCATACACAACCCACTCCTCAATTTTAAAAAATTGATTCTATGAAACATAATTCAAATCACAACCAACCACATGTAGAGGATTTTGAAAAACTAAAAACCCCTCCACATCATCAACAATTTGGAGTGTGAGTTTCCATTTAGAAACATCTATGATAGTACCATTTGTAGGAAGGGATGTTCTCATTAAGGTTATTGTGAATTCATCATCACACTCCATATCTAATATTTGGATGTCTATGGGAAATTTGAGTATTCCTATACTCACTAATAGGTCATCCAACATTCTTGAAGCATGTGTGAGTTGCCTATCATCATGTTAAAGACAAACAATTGTTTGATGAAAATACATAATACCCAACCATCAAAATCAGGAGTAATGAATAATATTAATGCTTACTACATGATCACAAAAGATGTTATATTTATAATATGGGCTTATCATATATTGATTGATAAAACTATTAGGGACCTTTTACTTTGGAGGCAACATATTTAACATGATTGCACTACACTCTTCAATTGAGATTGATTTATTTCAGGATCATCCAATCATTTTTGTTTTCTAGAAAATATTTTGGGATTAAAGTATATGGTGGGATTTACTTTTTGGATATTAGAAATTTTATGTTGATACTAATGTTTCTAATCATTTTATGAATCCTCGAATAGTCAGGATCATTATTCATTTTTACTATTCCGGTGAAGGGAATTGGAGGGTAAATTATTTTTAGAAAAGATTGATTATTCTCATTCTAATAAATTTCACATTATTATTCTCTTATTTAATCATTTAATTCTTAAATCTCCGTGGTTCTTGAAATTTTTTAGATGTGGGTTCAAAGTTCTGTTCATTTTGTAAAAACATATATAACTTTCCAAATTCAGTTTAAAGAATATTTTTCATCCCATATATTATTTTTTCATCAATTTTATTTTTCATAGGGTATTCCATTATAAGATATTTGGAATCAAAACCAAATATGAGGATGAAATCTATGTTATTCTTTCATGGATTATTATTTTATGTTCATGACACCTTTCACTTTTCATTAACACCTTGATTCCTAAACTGTTGACCTAATTGATGTTCTAAATTGTGAATCTTATCATTCGTATCCTTTACAAATGAATTGATCTTTCCCAAAACATGTTGTAACATCTATTTTTACCCCACTTATTATTTAGAAGATTCATTCTCATATTCCTTTCAAAAATTTTTAGGGATGGGTGTTGTGTTTTTTGGAAGTGGATTCCTTTTTTCACCGCTCGATCTTACCATAATACATTTGGGTAATTTTTTTTTCAAATTAGTGAAGATATTAGAGTTGATAATTTTACCCATGGTTCATGTCTCTAAAATCCCTGAATTGGGAACTCTCATCAAACTGAATAGGGAGGTAAAAATTATGACAACATGTATGAGTGTGACTAAAAATACCACAATGATGAAATTTCACACTTAGGACCCTATCATTAACAAAAGAAGCTTGTGGATTGTCAAAATTCCTAGGTTGACCCTCTTCCTAGAGAACTTGTGCTGAGTTTTTTGGAGATATTTTGTCATACACATGTTTAATCTCATTAGCAGTGGAGTCAGAAAAGTAACCCCCATAGAATTGGTCAATTATATTCTAGTGTACAATGTGAGATCATTGTAAATAGTGTTCCTGAATAGTGGGGGATAAAAGAGGTTATTTATACCTTTATTATTGATATATTTAAACATATCTCATGCCTTAAGAAATAACTCTACCACATCCTAGACAAACATAATAATTATATGCCTAATATTAGAGGTGGTGTTCCTAGGAGAGAATTTTGATATAAATTCAATGAATACCTCTTCTCAGGTCTCAAAAAATTCCTCATCTAATCATTGTAACAAATTCCTTGCATTATTATATAGAAAAAATGAGCTCATTATCAATCACAACTCATCCTTAAAAATCTATATCAGAGCTAATTATTGTACAAAACTATAAAACACACTAATATACTCATGTGAATCCTCTCCTAGAAGAGAATTGAATGAAGTTATTTGAGATAGGTGATACAACATAATTTTATTGTTCCTATACCTAGGGGAAAACCTAATACAATATGGGTTTCCTGACAGGATTGGAATTTCAAACTCCCTTATGTCTACATAACTTGTTGCTATAAATATGGGATTTGGAAAATTCTTGTTTTGATTATCAACTATGTTATCTGGATTCTACATTGCAATATTCTTTTTAGGAGTAGCTAAATAATTGTATAGTTTTGAGTTTTAGGGCTCTATTGTAAAAGTGAATTCTCTAATGCCCATGTTGAGTGTGATATGAGAGTGAGTATAGCATAAATAAAAATGAACTGAAATATGAAAAATTAAGAAAAAACCAAAAACATTAGTTGTAACAAACATATAGTAAACAGTAGAAAAATGAAGTAGTGAATAAAAGAAGTTTTTTTTACAGGTTTCAGGTTTTTAAAAAAAATTTAGAAATGTAATGGGCTATGAACTCCACAACAACATATACCAAATCTAAACATGACTACAATTATTATCGAGAAAATTTTTACTTTTTTATAATTTCTTACAAATTAATGACTAGTGTAATGTGGGGTAGTACCCACATAGAAAGAAATGTTACCACTATTCATTTAAAAATATTAAAAAATACCCAACTGTTGTCAGTAGTGGGGTATATTTTTTTATTTTTTTATTTTTTTCTAAAGTATAAAAGAAACAACACTATTTTTTTGTCCTAATATATAATGAAATAGAAAAATATATAAGAATGGTATGTAACAGAGATATAAAATTCTGAAAAATGAACAATCAAGAGAAATACACCAAGGTAACTATCTATTATAGTAGTTTCAATAGTATTAATTTTACTAGAAATGATTGAAACCATGTATACTATAAAAGAGTGAATTATTTCCCTCGTTAAGAGATAAGTTTCTTAGGTCAATCAATATTGGAGTTCGCCACTCCATGAATGGTCCAATTGTAATATATTGAATTAAAAATAGTAAAGAATATAATCACAGTAAGTTATGATCATTTCATTTTGATTTAAAAGTATTAATGTTTTATCCTCAATAAATCCCACCAAATGATTATGGAATTATGAAATTAAATGTAACTAGAATGATTCAGTTGAATAAACTCATAACTGATCATGCTAATCAAATCTGAGTACATTAGAATGAAAATATGAAAAGGTGGATGAATATACCAGCAGAACTATGATTAATCCACAAAAAATATGATCTAGGTAAATATCATGTTCATTATAATATAAAATGAAAACATAAAATTACAAAAAATTAAATTTATATGAAAACAGTGGAGAAATCACTGTTACGAGAACAAAAATGGCACTGCACTACTCAATGGATCTCCAGGAAGAAGAATTATCTCCAAGATCTACATTGATCTGCTCTGCTCTGATGTGTCAGATGTTGTTGATACTCAAATGATTGAATGATGGAATAATTCCCCCCAAAATTTTGCTGATGCACTACCATAACACCCACTATCATCTTCTACTTTTTACATCATCTTTTCAACAACATCAAGTGTTCTTCACATGTGAATCGCACACGTTCGCTTTTTCAAAACCACATGTCACACAAGATTTTCAATTATATATAGCATATGATGAGTTATTTGAGTGAATTTCGAAAAAACATTTCTCTTGCATAAACCTGCACAGAAAATAAAATCAAAGAGAAGTTAAAACTGTTAAAAGCGCAATAATTAATAATTAATTATGACTAATAAAGTAAAATTACACGCATAAAAGATATTAGTTTTTAATATAAATTGAAATTGAATATTTTTATTTATTTAATCTAAACCGTAAACTGATTATTAGATATTATTTTAATTACTTTATAATATTGTCTTAGAATGATAAAATTTAATTTTTTTATTTCATATATAATTAGATTATATAACTCTGAATAATATAAATGAATTATATTATTAAAAATTAAATGTTATTATTTACCTAAATATATTATATTTAAAATAATATTCTTATTTATTTATTTATTTAAATTAATAATTAATTAATTTTGTTATTAAAATTGTAATTATATAATTGTTTAAATGTAATTTAATAATAAATAATTAAATTATTAATTATCATAAATTTATATAATAGATTTACTAAATATTTATCAAAATCTATGAATGAAATGATTTAATAATTTGCATTTAATTATTATTAATTTTAATTGTATTACATTATTTAGTAATTAATTATTATTTTATTTAATATTACTATTAATGATTATTTTTAAGTAAATTAATCACTATATTATTATTATTAAAGTATATATCATTGTGAAGTGGTGGCCAGTAAGTGAAATAGTGGTTTTTGTGTCGGTGAGTGGAAGAGAGATACCAATGCTATAATATTGTAAGCTTTTATCGATTGGTGGGACGAAAACATAGATAGAAGAATAAGAGATCAGTGTGATAGGTAGTACATGAGGTAGAATTAGCAAGAGAAATCAGTGGGATGTTCAATCAACATATGTGTGAGAATGAGACAAATAAAAATATGGTGTGTATTTGTGTGTGCATGAAATCGATTGATAAAAATTATAAAGAAATTTTTGTGTGAGTGACACTAATAGTAGATAACAGAGGCATGATAAATAATAAAAAGCAAGTCACTAATAGTGATAAAATAGGGAGTCAGTAATGGGGTGCATTAGAGGCACCAATAATAGCTAAATTAAAATACACTATCAGTCTCAAAGATAGTTAAAAATAAACATCACAGAGTCATTATTTTTTTTCAAAACATAATCATAGAAAAATAAATTAATTAAAATTATAACTAAAACATAAAATAAGATATGTAATTATTAAACTGTTTAATTTAAAAAAAATTAAACCAACATAAAGAAAATTATAAAAACTATTGTAATGAAAATAAATAAATTTTACCTGAGTTATTAACTAATTTCAAATAATTCATTAAAAATTACTTATTTAAGTAAATTAGAATAGATTAATTAGAAACCCATATTATTTTCTCATCTCAATTTATAAATGGTTTATAAAAAAATTATTAAAAAAATTTATTAAAGGAACAGTGGTGGGAGAATGTGTACTGCAGTGGTGGCTAAATGAGTCACTATTAGTGGAAAAAGAAAGCAAGGGAGTGGAATGGAGGCATAAATGTAAAATGATGGCATTGATGACTTAAAATTATATTTTTAACATAAACATAAATCATTATCAATATAATGATTTCAAATACTAAAGTAATTAATTTTTTCAAAAGATCAAAATTAAAATAAAATAACAATTTTTTTAATTATGTTAAAAATTAATTTCTAAAAATATTGTAAAAAATATTTAAATTGTTTAAAAAAATAAATGTTTTAGTTTATTTAAAATGACTTATGATAAAATAAATAATATAAAATTACAAACTATATTAATTAATTTGAAAATAAAATGATTAAATGAATATTTATTTTATATATCAAATTATTAAAAAGTGACATGATTAACATTAACAGAATTAATTGATAAAGAAATAATCCTGACTGGTGAATTAATATTAAATTAATTATTTTAAAGAATAAAAATACATAATATGATATATAAGTTAAATAATTAATGAAATTAATTATAGAAGTATTGTACTGGGATTATGTATTAATAAGTATAAAACTAACTAATTGAATCATTAAAATCCAAACAGAAATTTGTGGAAAACTGTGTTAAAATAAGAACACATCAACAACTATGTATTTTTTAAATTATTCAATATGGTACAAGTATTTATGGAATAATTATTTCTTTCTGCCTTTAGATATCATTTACTGATATTTTTGTGCACATCCAATTTTTTTAAATGATTTTTTCAGGATATAAGGATATGTAATAAAAAGAATAACGTTAAGTTAAATGTTATGAATATTTTTGTAATAAATAAAGTTTTATTTTAAATTTTTTATATTTGGGATGAAATGGACAATGTTTTTATGTTATACACTCTATATTAATGTGGAAGGATATGTATGCATTTATATCCCAAATCCCTAAAACTATGATAATAAAATGATCATGAAACGGAATGTAAGTGACCTCTTGAATAAAATTCATGAATATGTAATGTTTTAAGGCCTATTTCTTATATATGGTATTAGAGGATGATTTAGATAAAAATAGGGGCAGGGTTTATGTAAATAGAATACCATAAATTATTTTTAATCTATGATTAATTTCCAATGTTAAAAAATTAAAATACTACCATGTCTCTTCAACTAACTTATGACTTTTCATAATGATTTTCCATAAAAGAAACACGTAAGATGAAGTGGGGAGGCAATGACAAAATTATATCCTTCTGAATCTACAACCCAGAATGATTGGGAATGAAACTATGGAGTTCTTGATATTAATTCCTTAGATGACACACGAAATAACAGGTGGTGTCATCCATGGAAATGAACAACCAGAGGTTCCACATTGGAGCATGATTACAGTGGATCATTTTATAAGACAACACACTCCTATTAATGGATCATTTTTCCTAGTATCAGATGGAAGATAGATTATTTATGTTAAAATGATATATGATGTTAGGGATCATTCATTTAATAAAAAGGTATATCATTTCACCTATCATTTGGATGTTGAAGCTAATCATTGGCGGTCAATGGTGTAAAATATCAATGATAGAATAGAGATTGATTCCTTAGAGTAGGATGAATAAAAAGACTTTTCCATGAAAATATTTTCCAATGGTGGTGTGACATATGATGGAGAATTAATTCATTGAATTGAAGACAGGTTAAGAATATTTAGTGGATCTTTATAATGTAGACTTTACCCGACTAGAGAGGTATGCTCCAAATATTATTCTTTATTTTGATAGAATAATTATCTATTTTTAATCAGGATTGAAGCAATGGTATCGAATGGAATTGGACACTTTTGAATTCAAAAATTCTTAAAATATTGTCCAATGTGATGAGAGGGTAGAAAGAGAGTTTCTAAGGATCACATTATATTTTTCAAAAAGAAAATAAAGAGGTTCATAAAGTATGTAATGGGTATGAAACTTTAAAATAAATCTTATTTTTTGGAGGTCCAGTTTCCAGTTTGTGTATGGTTTGGAAAAAATAACTCTTTGGAATGCCGTACAAAAACTGTGAAGTGTTTTTGATGTGGTATGTTTGGAAATATGGACTGATATTGTAATGAAATTGGTCTTAATTCTAATATTGATAAACAAACTACATGGTGTTTTAAATTTTGGGAGATGGATCATTATGCATATGTCATCCCAAAGAGATATCTGAAGGACATAAAGAAGATAATCTATTAGCAGAAATGTGTAGTTATATCCTTTGCGACAACATCAAAAGATGTATGGCCATCCAATGAAGTTGTATCTGGTATCATTATTGTTTTCTCATATTTTTATAATGATTTATTTGATACGGGGTCTACATATTCCTTATGATCTGTTCAATATTCTTGAAAATTAAAGATATCGCCTCAACAAATGAGACCGTAAGTAATTTTTAATATATTAGGAGTAATATTATATCAAAGTGGAATTATAAGATTATTTCTATTGTTGTATGTTTAATGAAATTATTTTCAAACCCTATTTTTTTCCATAGAAGAGTTTGATGTCACTTTAGGAATGGATTTACTTTTTATTTATCATTATATGATTGACTATTGAGGTAAAGATATTTTTTCCGAATGCATTTTATATTTAATTAGAGAATTAACCCACACAATTTATAATATATTAGGAAGCTAAGAAACAATTTAATTATAGAAATAAATGTTATATTTTTGATTTTTTTGAAATCAAGGAAATAATTCATATTTATACAATGATAGTGGAAAAATAATACATTTATGTTTTTCAGGATAAATTATCTAGTTTGATACTTGATTAGGATGTCGAATTCATAATTAGCGTTGTTCTTTATGCCAAGACAATTTCAAAAAAACCATATCAAATTTTGCATATGGAACTTATTTAACTAAAAAATCAGTTCTTGGAGTTTTTTAATAAATGTTTCATTCATCTATGTACCTCACAATGGGGGAACCTATTTTTTTGATTAAAAGAATGATGTTTACATGAAAATTTTCATTTATTATAAAGCCTTTAATAAAATCACATTTAAAAAAATCATCCATCGCCTCATATATAGGACATTTATTATCATCTCCATCAGAGGACAATACTTTTTCATTATTCACCAGATATCCAGATACCATTAGTTGATGTTGATGGAGGATGGAATCCCAGAATCATCTTTTCATAATAGATATGGACATTATGATTATGTTTTTTTCCATTTGGGATAACAAATTTTAGGACCCGATACACCCTGAGTGGGGAGAAGTAAATCAGGGTGACAACAATTTCTTTTAATGTGATGGATCTTGTACCCACGTTGGTAGAAACTTGTTAAACCTGTATGATGAAAATTATCAGAAAGAAAACATTCACATACAGAGAGAAGACACACCACTTTTTACTTAGTTCACTAATAAGGGCTACGTCCAAGGAGCATACGCCAACATGTTGTCAGTCATACCAAATTTCACTAAACTTCACTCGTTGTGGATTACAATGATTTGGGAACAATCACTCTATCCCAGACTCACTGCATTTACAATTGTTCAGGGATAGCCTACTACGTCCCTCAGTTCACTCTTACTGACTCCCCTGGATCACTGCACTTGGTGAAGTACCACAAAGTTTATAGACCTAAAGTTATCTTCATCATTCCAAAATAATGCATCCTTAGTTGTATGTAGATTTTCTGTTGAAGTCTAGCTTTCACCCATAGACTAATCTCACATTGCACTGAAGGTACCGGGAAATCATCCAGCTTTCATGCAGCTCCTAAAAATACCGGCATGCTTCAACAACACCTGGAATGCTTCTCCGAGCCCTGGGCACAATTTTCAAGATGGCGTGCTGGTGCAGCTGTCACACTGCTTCAAATTCCATTGGGCATGTTTCACCAAACCACTTGTCTGAAAGCTCTTGCACCAACTCCAAACATGTGTGACTCTCCTCATTTCTTTCCAAAACAGTCATGGACGTGAAGAAAATAAATGTCTTTTAACTTCAAATTGTGTGACCCACCACCACTTGCACGACCACTACACCTGCACGACAGGAGCTCTAAATTTTTATAAGTCAGAACGTTGTACTGAATGAGGAGGGGTGGTCCTCAATTTATAGGTATTTGGATACCCTGCATGACGGCACACAAGTCCTCCCTCATTGCACATGTTTTTTATTTCAATTACTTGCCTGACCAAATACAATACTTGGGTGCCCTTCTTACATAAAGACAATGACACTCTAGTCACATTACCAGAAACACCTTTTCTACATTTTCTTATTTTCACACCAAAAAAATTGGCAAACCCTGGAAAACGGTTCCACCTTCAATGCTTTTATCTTCTTATTCTGTATGATCACTTTTCCGGCACACATTTTGAACTTTTTCTGAGGATTGAAAACAAACACACACCATACCATACTCTAATTCATGCATAGAATGACCATGGTTCCAAAAATCTCCCCCTTGGGGTTTTTTGGCAATCATTAAATATATCCAATCGAGCGCCATCCACAAGAAAACCATAAATTAAAGAATCAAATCATCCAACACTCTATGTCTACTTGAGCAATGCTCAGTGTAGAAAACAAGAGATAACTCTTGATTTGGTTCACGTGTTTTGGAATTCTCATTGACACCCAAGAAATTATCTTATAGTGTCAGAGAACCATTACATGCCTGAATTTATTCCTTTCTCCCCCATTGACAGTAAACCCAAAGACTGGTAAATTTTCATTGTTCAGCTCAAACCATACTCCCCCTGGATAGTATCTCACCCAAAAACCCGCATCGCATACAAAATCAGATAAATAAAATTCACATAACTAGGGAGAGGGTAATTTTGTAACCTCGACATGCACTAGGAGGTGGCTTAAAATTGAGGATCAACCAATTCTTCTCAAACACAGCCGCTGACAGTGTCTTGGTTAGGATATCAGCCACTTGCTCATTTGTTCCCACATGATCCATTCTAATCATGCCTTGGTCAACATTTTCATTGATAAAGTGATAACTGATTTCAATATGTTTTTAATGAGAATGCTGAATAGGATTATTCATAAGATCAATTACTCTCTAGTTATCACTGTAAATTAACATTGGTTGCCTCAACTCATCACCAATATTTGTTAGTTGTTTCTTCATCCATTGCAGTTGAGTGCATGCCTTTGTGGCGGAGATATTCTCATCTTCAGCAGTACTAAGAGAAGTATTGTCTGCTTTATTTCTCAACTAGACAACAAATTTATTATTAATATTGAATGCACCACCACTACTAGAATTTTTGTCCATAACATTTCCATCCCATTCAGTATCAGAAAATGCTGATAATTCACTGTCCCTTCCAGCATCAAAGTATATGCCACAATTGTGAGTACCATGAATATACCTCATGATTATTTTTACTGCTACCATATGTTCTTCCTTTGGATTACTATGAAAGCGGGATGCAAGACATGTGGAAAAGACAATATCTGGCCATGTGGCTACATGTACAGTAGGCTCCCAATGATCCTCTTCTACATGGTGGGATCTACAGTGGTCCCATCCTAATGATTTCCAAGTTTAGTTCCAACTGCAATCGAAGTTGACATTGTTTGGGAGTCTTGCATATTAAACATCTTCAATAGCTCTCTTGCATACTTTTCCTGAGAAATTAAAGTGTAATCCTTATTTTTAACCACCTGCAGCCCCATGAAATATGTAAGTTCCCCAATCATAGACATATCAAAATCTGATATCCTATGATTGGAATATTCATCGACTGATTTCTACTTTCTGCCTCCAAATATAATATCATCAATGTAGACTAGAACAATGAAATGATATTTTGGAGAATTATTCACATATTGATTGTGCTCTACTCCTACTCTTTTGAATTCCATCTTCTTGATATATGAGTCTAGGCAAAAATACCATTCTCATGGTGCCTGCTTCAAACCATATAGTGCTTTCATCAGTTTGTAGACCTTTGTTTCATCAGTACCAAGAAAAAAACCCACTGGTTGTTGAATGTAGACTTATTCGTTGAGTACAAAATTCAAGAATGTTGTATTGAAAACCATTTGATATACATTATATCCTGTTTGGACTTCCATGGCAAGGAAAATCCTTATTGACTCCAGTCTTTCCACTAGAGAAAAGGTTTCTTCAATGACAACCCTTTCAATCTGGGTGTATACATTACATATCGGTCATGCCAGGTTTCTAATAACACTTCAATGCTCATAAAACTTGTTCATGAAGATCCATTTTTTACCAATCACATAGTGACCTTTGGGACTATGGACAAAATCCCATGTCAGATTCTTATCAATCTGATCTAACTCTTCATTCATGGCTTTCACCCATGATTCATCCTTTGCAGCTTATTCAAATGAGGAAGGCTCCACAACTAAATGAAATGTAGATTGCGTGTTATTCCTTATCCTCCTTGTTTGAGTGGGTGCACTCATGTCCCAAATTATGTTAGATTGATCATTCTTAGTTCTTCGATTTCTCTGATGAGGTTCATTTGCATTCTCTCCAGCCATTGTTTCTTCCTTATATTCTTTTTCTATGTCAACATAATGGTGTGACTATTAAGTGTTTTGTACAAATTATTCTATTTAATTATATTTACATTCTCCACATTCACTTTCTTCCTCACATTCTATCACATCACCATATGACGTCCTTGAAACATTTGTGGATTTCTTATCAATTATCTTTACATCACTGCTTTCCACAATCCTTCCTAATCCCTTGTTGAAACCCTTGTAGTCTTTTCTGTTCATTGAGTATCCAAGGAAAATGTCTTCATCAGCATTATCACCATACATCCCTTGATTTACTACTTTGTTTCTGATGAAGAATTTACTTCAAAAAACATGAAAGTATTTTAAAGAGGGATTCCTGCCATGCCACAATTCATATAGTGTCTTTGTATCACCCATATACAGTCCTGTTAGATTTTAAATATACACTATAGCTTGAACAACCTCTTTCCAATAAATGTAGTGGAATACAACTCTCAATCGTCATAGTTCATGCCAGGTTGTTAACCTATCGATTCCTATGTTCAACTACTCCATTATGTTGTGGAGTTCTCAGAGCATCCACCTCATGTTGTATCCCATGTTTCTCTAGGTAATTTTTAAATTCTATATATGTGTATTCCCCTCTAATGTCATATCGCAATACTTTGATTATTCGTCCAGTATCATTCTCGTCAATTCGAGGATATGTTTTCATGCAGTCAAACACTTTTCGTTTCCTGTGAATGACCATTACACATGACATTAATCTATAATCATCTATGAAAAGGACAACACACCTTTTTCCATGAGTTATAGAAACATTTATTGACTCGCATACATCTGTATGAATTAGATCAAGAATATTAGATGCCCTTTTCATCATTGGCCGATATGAACTGCAGAACTATTTTCCACTATTGCAAGAATCATTAGATTTTTCAAACTTACTCTTCAGATTGGGAATGTCCATGACAATTCTCAATTTTGATATTTTCTCCATGTCTTTTTGACTGATGGGTCCTAGTATTTGATGCCACAAATTGTTTTCTTCTTCAACAGTCATGCAACAAACATTTTCTTTAATATCAACCTGATTAAAGTTTCCTTCTTTTATGGATCCCTTCATATGTGAGTTGTCGATATTTCCCTTGATAGTACAGCCTTTCTGATTAAAAGTAACTATAATTCACAGGTCTCAGAGTTGACTCACACTAATTAGATTATAGGGTAGTCCATCTACATAAAATACTTCAGTCTTCTTTAGCTCTCCATTAGCAAATTCAGAACTTCCACTGCCTTTTATTTTTAGGGCTCCATCAGTACCAAATCATATTGTACCATCAACCTTCCATTTGATATCCATTAAGAGGCCAACATTACCTATCAAATGAGATTAACAACTACTATCCAAAATCCAGGTAATGTTTCTCTTTGTAGCTTTGAGGGAAACCTCTACAAGATTTGAATTATTGATCTTCTTCTTTTCATTCAAATAGATATTGGATTGTGTATAAGATATTGATGGCCTTCTAATTATGTCTTACACATAATTAGATTCTTCATACTCATAATCTTCTTCCAGAGGAGAAAACAGGTTTGCGATATCAACACCATCAAGAGGGTAAAGATTGGCACATTTTTGAGAGTTGTATGAATCTCTCCTATCGAATCTCTGCCTTCAATACATAGCCTTATAGCCAAAGCTAGAACAATGAAAACAATATCCATAAAACCAATTTATTCTATAATATGAAGGATATGAAGTAATTCTCCTTTGTGGTCATCCCAGATCTTCCCCATTAAATTATCTCCTTACCTCATCGCAGTATGACATGGTATGGCCCAGATAGCCATAGAACTGACACTTCATGAGAGGAAATGTCTTCTCCATTGAATTTATCCTCATTCCTTATTCCTTGTGAGAATAGTTGAACTGCAAGTCATTTCTGAAAATTTTAGGATAATTTTCTGTTCTTATTTTATTTTGGATTGAGGGTTTCTTTTTTAGAACTTCAGGTAATGTTTCAACATGTCCAACATTCATCTTGTCTTTCTTTTGGCTCTCTTTACTTCTACCAGTTTATGTCTCATCTTCACAGCCAATTCTGCTCTATCCCATACAAGCGGGTCATTGATAACTCAAGAATTTTCCAAACCCGTCTGAACCACACATGACTTTCCCTAGTAATTATGCATTTGAGAATATTCCAAAATGAATTTTCTTCTTGACTACAATTGTGGTTGATTGACTTTCAATTTTACTCTTAAGAGTAACAACTTCATCATCATGTCACTCAACAGTCTTGGAATTCCCTCCCAGTTTGGATGAAAGTTCATTTAGGAGCTTTTCTTGATCTTCAATTCTGATCTTTAGTTCCACAACATCATCTATTCTTTCATGGATTGAATACTGAACGCTCACTATTTCCTCTAGTCGTTCAATTTCGGCATTAATATCATCAATATATTCTGATGATTCTTCCAAAATTTCCCTCCACTTATTGTATCACTTATTTTTATTCACAAGCTTGGAAAGAGAATCCTTAATTTCAGTATTTGAATCACCATTGGGAGTAATCTGATCATCTCTTCCTTTATTGGTCAAGGGTTCTATCTTTTCAATTGTAGCTATCATGGAATCATGGTTTCCTGTTTTGAATTTGGGTTCTTCTTCTTCAAAAAATTTAGGATGCTCATCTTCTTATTCGTATACAAAACTCATCCTCTGTATTTTCATTCCATATTTGAAGTCTCCCTTTTTGGAAAACCATTTCTATGGATTCTTGATGTTTTATACATCGCTATCATCATCATCGATCATTCTTAATCACTGAGAAGCTATGTTCCTAACATTCCACAGCGAAATCATGCTATAATTAACTTCCCTTTGAATTTACCATTTCCCTTCTAGAACATCATGGAAATGAGAGAAAAAATTTCTTTTTCCTCATCATCTTCAACACTAATATGTTTTGGTATTTTCAGTTTCTCCCTGGATTTGAATGCCATTTCCATGCTTACTCGCGTAGTAGCATCTTTTGGTTTGAATCTCATTTCATATGCATGTAGGTTTCTCAACGTATCATCTAAAGAATGTTTGGAAACATAACATTCCTAAAGGACTGACACATTTTCATTTTACATGGGTGGAAGTCTTCTAAATATTTTTTTACAATGTCAATATCTGTTATTTCTTCTTTTAGACCCTGAATTTCTCCAACCACTTCAATAATTCTATTGAAGAAGGAGTCTTCATTCTCATCAAGATGCATCTTCAGATCATTAGACCTATTTTTTAGGACTGGTAGTTTCACCTCCTTCACATTGTTATCTCCTTTAATGATATTTTCAAGTCTATCCCATATGGAATTTGCTTAGGTGCAACTCATTACCTTTAGATAGATCTGATCAAAAAGGGCTGTGGTGAGAGCATTCTACGCTTTAGAATCAACATCATGAATTTTCATATCGGTAGTAGTTATAGCCTGCCCTGTTGGATCAATGACATGAATACATTGTATGATGGAAAAAAGAACTTCCATTCTAAGTCATCATAGATGAGATCTCATTCAATTCTTCCAGATCTGGAAATTGCTTCCATCGAAGAGAGGGACCCCCTGACATTGACTGCATTCTCCAGGACAATAATGGAAAAATTTAACACCAGCAACCTTTACCCTCTGATACCACTTGTAGGACCCAGGGACACCCTGAGAGGGGAGGGTTTAATCAGGGTGACAAATTTTTCTTTATTATGATGGATCTTGTTCCCACATTGGTAGGAAGTTGTTAAACCTTCATGATGAAAATGATCAGAAAGCAAACATTCACATGCATAGATATGAAACAACACTTTTTAGTTAGATCACCACTAATGTCTACGTCCACAGATCATACGCGGACATGTTGTTGGTCATACCAAATTCCACTAAAATTATTTTTATTGTGGTATGTGTAATGAAATTATTTGACAACCATGTTGTTTCTTCTTAGAAGATTTTGATGTCACTCTGGGAATGGATTGACTTTCTATTTATCATTCTAAGATTGACTATTAACGTAAAGGTGATTTTTTCGAAAGAATTATCGATTGAATTAATGAATGAACCCACACAATTTATAATATATTAGGAAGCAGAGAATAAATTTTTATACATAGATGAATGTTATCATTTTCATATTATAGAAATCAAGGAAACTATTCTGATTTATGCAGTGCTAGTGGAAAAATAAATCATTTATTTGTTTTCTGTTGAATTACCCAGGTTGATACTTGATCAGGAGGTCGAATTCAAAATTTAAATTGTTTTTGATGCTAAGAAAATTTAAAAAAATTGATATAAAAATTTTCAAATTAAACTTATTTAACTAAAAAATTAGTTATTAGAGTTTATTGATAAATGCTTCATTCATCTAAGTACATCACAATGCAGAGATACTTTTTTTGTTAAAAAGAATGATGGTCCCATTAGACATTTCATTGATTATAAAGAATTTAATAAAATAAAATTTAAAATAATTATATGTCGCCTCATATATATGAATTTTATGATCGTCTCCATCAGAGCTCAATACTTTTTCATGATTGACCAGATATCTGAATACCATCAGTTAAAGGTGATGGAGGATGGAATCCTAGAAATAGCTTATTGTAATAGATATGGGAATTATGAATTTGTTTTTTATATAAATATGATTATATAAAATAAAAAGTTTTCACTGATTTAACCCTCCCCGACTATGTGATCATAGTGATCCTGGTTAGACATTTTCTTGTTCTAATTTTGTAGTATTGGTCCTTGTAAATTTATCAAAGATCCATAATATCCCCAATATTAAACATTATATAAATATCATAAATATTGATCATATATATATATATATATAATCGACCTTAAATTACTGAGATAATAATTGAATTAAATTATTCATGGAGATGGTGGGTCGTACGTATGCATAAACACTGTCTTATTTTATTTGATGTATGGAACACTAGATATTTAAATATTAATTCACTATTATAGGATACTTATTATATAATATATATCACATATAAAAATTAAACCACTCATAATACATGTAGTGTCATTGATTTATTTCCGTATTATTTTATATATTATATGGAATTTTTACGAGACCATGCACAGAGACGAAACATCATTCTGAGGCCTAGATATCCCGGAATGGTGTTTCGAACATTTTTTATGTTATTTGAGTTGGCACTTGTGCGCGGTTGTGGCAGTTTCCAAATGGATGATTGGGTTAAAAATATGAGGGAACGGATGCATCCGTGAGGAGGAATTTACCAAAGAATTGGTCTAACCTCATCAGGCGTCGGTCGAGGGTAATGTTAATTTATTGTTGTTTTCATTAAAATAAAATAAAATAAATTCACAATGTTTATTTTATATGGAAACATCCACTGTAGCGCTGTGACGGGGAAACTATTTCTTTAACAAATTCCACATCATAATGAATCATGAATTGTAAGTTGGAATTATTAATACAACATCATATTTTTGAATTCATGTACATGTTTCCATTTTTATTGTGATAATCAAATGTCGATCATTGGTGGATGATTAAGAGGAAACTCTGGAGATTACCCTCAGTGACAAACAACAACAGATCGAAGATACAAATCTCTACACCAACGATGTTGAAGGATCTCGATGATGACGGTAGCACGATACCTTCGTCAGAGATCGATCACAGTTAAGGTATGGGTATTCTATTTAAATTTGTTTTACCGTTTTTATTTTAAATGAAGAATGCTTATCAACCATGAACAAGTTTTTCGGAAGATTTTTACGTTCATGCGGGAGGGTTTTGTTGGGATGATTCGGGGAATCGATCCATACATAATTGTTGTTATATGATTCTTCTCTCTTTAATGCTACTAACAGGAGTGGATCAACACTGTGATGAATGACGGTCGAGGTTCGTTCCTCAATTTGATCAATTGATTTATTTTACTTTTTTTTCCCTGTGCTTTCATTGCATTCATTGTGGGGTGATGAACAACGAATCATTGCGTATTCATTTTGAGAATCAAAACTTCCAAAATGTGGATTTGACACCCCCAACGACCTTACGAATGTTCGACGACGAGGGAGGATGATGAATCAAACCAGATCTGGAAGGGATGTTCTTCGAGGATTTTTCATGCTGGTGGATCATTACATATTTTTGGAGCCGATAGGATATCTGAAAACAACTTAATCTTCTTCATGGTGTTGGGGTGACCAAAACCTGGGTGTTTTATGGTGATCGGATAGGAAGATTGATGATAGGGTCATCACAGAATGCGTGATGGTGGATGTTTTCATTCGTAAAAATTTCAAGAATACATGACCTAAACATCTAATGAAAATGAAATATATTACTGGCTCTAGTAGCTTAGGTTTTGGGGGTCATAAAGGAATCACATGGTGTGTGACCCTGGTCATACAGCGTTTTAGACTTTCCCCAAAGCACGACATGTATCCCAGGGATACACAGACATGGAATGGGTTACACTACCTTATACTAATTCTCACGGCCAGGAGGGGATAGTAACGTGGGTCCCAACATGTAACTATTACATGGGTTGGAGTACACGGGTTGATGATCGTGTACGGGCACATGGCCATCAAACACAGAGCCATCCCCAGTCTCTCGGACACTGCATGTACTACTACTACAAGCTGTGTACTAACTTTTCAACATGAACAGCCTTACGACACTGGCTATTGTAGATGGGTAGTACCTAGGGTCAGACAACATAGAGTTTAATTATCCTACACAGCATGTTATTTTTGTAAAATGGCATGGTCCTCTAGTTCACCGTATCCTGGACATCTTTTTTTGGGTTAGTGCCACTTCTTATCGTTCCCCTGAAGGCCAAGCATCATTTCCTTATAAAGGATTATGATCCATTAACAGGACTTTCTGTGATAGAGTCAACATCCCTCTGAGGGGCCCAAAGTGAGATCCTATATCCATTCATGTCCCTAGGTAGAGTCATGCATAGACATGGCCAACTCTACCAGGCGTTGATCCTCTAAATTGCTGATGAATCGCCTAAATGGTGAATCTGGATGAGTCGCGGTATTTTCTATGGCTCTGGATGTGATCCTCATCAGTGTATTGTGATATTTCCCACTCAAGAGTGTGTCTCTCGTAATGATTGTATCTTTCACACTCTAGAGTGTGTCTCCCGTAATGAGTGTATTTATCTATCGTGATCTTCTCAATCATGAGTGTGTCTCTCGTAATGCGTGTATCTACCTCTGGTGGTGTTTTCTGATGAACAATACTTCTTGGACAGGTGTCTTCAGAGACACCAGACTTGTGGAGTGTGTTCTCCTGGAACAAGTGATTCGTGGAATCATCAGATAGAATCCCTTGCAGGGGTATGCGGTTGTGTGACTTTCCTCTTGACTGCAGGTCTGGGATTCGAGTATATCTGGATTATTTTTTCCTGTTATATGTCCAGTAGACATATACTGTGTAGATCTGAATATGACTTTTCTTTGTGTAATTGCTTTCTGTTTTTTAGGGTCCTCTACTGTGTATTGTTATAGTCAACCCAACATGGGATTTTCCCACATGTGTCATGTCATGTGTAGATGAGTATCCCCTTGACAGAGTCTAGGGCGGACCCGGACATGACTATGATTTTTGAGTTACCTACTGGACGAGTCGTTCCTTTAGTTAGAAGCAGCAATCCTAGTAACTCGTTTTGTTTACAAGTTGGACTTTACGGTTTTTGGACTCTTTTTTTTGGTGGGATTGTATTCTATCTCAGTTTACTTTATGTACATTACCTTTTGTCATACTATGTTGGTTGTGTTTAGTTGTATGCATGCATTTTGTTCCTTAGTGATTTTTACATTTCAGTATTAGTGATTTTGAAGATTTTTTCATGTGTATAGGTACATAGGAAATCCCTCCCATGATGGTAATATTCCTACTAATTGCTTGTCAATATCCCCTGACCTATTGTAGACGAGCTTGCAGAGTCGCAGCCCGTGCCCATTTGGAAGTGTCATTATTGAGTGGTATCAGAGGTTGTCAGTTCTACCTTAGGAACACAAGACTGTAATATGGGTTTGGGGCAATAGTGTTAAGTGTTTCAAGTTCGACATTCAGGCCAGAGACTCTAGTGTTTGTGCGGCAGCTGACTTATCCATACACCATGACTTTGTTAACCTTCCTTTCAACTGAGTACAAGAAAATACTGGTTGTGGGGAAATAAAAGAAAAGATCTTGGATCACATAATAATGGGGTGTCTTTTCAATGTACTTTTTGTCAACTATACATATATATTAATGGTACATCTTTTTTCCTTACAGGATGCCTTCATGATGCATACCCACTAGAATTCACCATCACAATCACGAGGATTACCCCCTCAGTGATGAGGCTTCGATACAGGGACTGGTTCCCCATGCGTTGCCAATAGGTGGTGCACCTGATGTGCCACCTCAAGTGGAGAAGCCTGTAGTACCTGTAGTACCGACTATCTGGGAGCATAATCTGAGAATGATTCATGAGTTCTGGATACATAGAACCCTTAGGTTCCATGGTGATCCCATCCCTCAGAAGGCTGAGGACGGTCTTGAGGTGGTGACCAGAGTTTTCCCTCTAGTGAGGACACTAGAGGACCAGATGTTGATCCTATGGGAGAGCCTTTTTTAGGGTTCGGCGGGAAAATGGTGGAGTCTGACCACAAAGACTCTAATAAGGAGACTATTTCATGGATAGTGTTTGAGATATTCTTTAGGGTGGAGTTCTCTCAGGTTATAGTCATATAGTTATGCATCTCGGATCTTCATTAGCTTCAGCAAGACTGTTTGACGGTAGATGACTATTCATCGAGGTTCATCAACCTCACCTGGTACCCAAAGTATATGGTTAGGGATCAGTACATCAGAGCTTGGAATTTTGAGAGGGGTTTATGACGATACATATGATCTAGTGGCGTGCCTCTATGAATTCTGACATATGTTGTAGTGCTCTAGCGGTCTTTGGGGACCAAGAGCTTCTTGGCAGAGCAGAGAAAACCGATGTCAGTCAGCAGTTGGCAGACAGGTGCATAGACCTCAGCAGTTGGGAGCCAACGTCGGATGCAAGGATCAAGATGAGGGAGATGTTATAGGGGGACCCAGGATAGGGGATCAATGTTCCATGGATCTCAGTCCGGATCCAGTCAGCCTAGGGAGATGCAGTGCTATGCATGCGGTGGCAGGGTACATCTCGCAAGAGATTGTTTGAACCGTCGAGTGGTTGATAGTGAAGCGGTGGATAAACCACCAAGGAAGAGGCAGAGATTAGATCAGGCAGACCCTCTATGTAGTGGACATGGAAAAGGAGCAAGGAGAGGTGCATGTCGTGGAATAATGTTTGTTCAACTTCTACCACCACCCCCAGGAGGTCCGCACCAGGAACATGTAGCTATGGGACATGGGCGGGGTCATCTTCATGTGGTCGTGGAATAAAATCCAAGTAATCCTGTGAAGATACAGGTTATGATATGTATCTTCTCTATGTTAGCTTATGTACATATAGACACATGTGCCAGTCATTCGTGTATTTCCAAATGTCTTGTGAGAAACATTGAGATTCCGGTAGAACTGTTGACTCAATCCTTACGCTTGGATACACCTGTGGGAGGAGACTCGATGATCACACACCTTTGCCAACAATGTGATCTTACCATTGGCGGTGATAGTTTTAGTTGGAAGCTCATGTTGGTAGTTTCAAGACCTTACGACTTCATTCTCGGTATAGATTGGTTATCTTCAGTCCATGCCCAGATTGACTGTTTTTGGAGAAGAGTGTGGGGTGTCTGCCGTGGTGGAATGTTATTTTCCTTTGTTAGATAAAAGGAGACCCATGCAACACAGAATGGGTTCATGCATAAAAATTTGTAGTCGATCACTCATAATATGGCTATCCATACCCTCAGAGTAGTAGATTTTTTGATCTCTCAGTTCCCTGTGGTTGTGGAGGAGTACAATGACATCTTTCCCGAAGATGTTCTAATATTTCCTCCCCACTGGGAAAATGACTTCTGCATTGAAATACACTACTGTACGACACTTATTTATTCATCAACATATTGGATGGCTCACACAAATCTTCATGAGATGATGGGGATTTAAAGTATTGGCATACCAAGGGTTTCGTGAGACATAGAGTTTCACCCAGGGCGGCCCCAGTCTTGTTTTCCAATAAGGCAGACGAGAGTCTGAGGTTGTGCGTGGATTACCAGTGCCTGAACCAGGTGATGGTGAAGAATAAGTACCCACTACCGAGAATAGATGATCTCTTCGATTAAATGAGAGGGAAGTGTTGGTTCTCGAAGGTTTACCATTGATCAAGTTATCACCAGTTACAAGTACATGCCGAGGATATACTAAAGAGATCATTCAAATGCTCATATTGTTACAATGAGTACTTGGTGATTCCTTTAGGCTTGACGAACGCCCCCATAGTGTTCATGGGACTGATGAAACATACCTTATAGCAATAATTGTACCGGTTCGTAGTGGTCTTCATTGATGACATACTTGTGTACTAACTGTCAGAGGAGGAGCACACGAGACACCTATGGATTGTTCTAGATGTACTTCGGGAAGAACACCTTTATTGGAGCTCTCAAAGTGCCAGTTCTAGATTCATGAGGTCCAATTTTTTGGACATGTTATCTCAGCAGAAGTAGTAGCTGTAGACCCATCCATGGTGGAGGTTGTGTTAGGGTGGGAGAGATATGGGAGTGTGACGGAGGTGCGGAGCATCCTCAGGTATGTAGGATATTACCGTAGATTCATCCCTGATTTCTCTTGAATAGAAGCATCGATTATGGCCTTGACCAAGAAGGGGTATCCCTTAATGTGGGCCGAGAAGTGTGAGCATGCTTTTGAGTTGCTGATACAGAGATTGACGAGCGCCCTAATCATGAGACTACTGAATGAGGGTTTCAAGCACATTTTTTATGCAACACATCAGGGACCTAACTTGGTTGCATACTGATGTATATAAAGGTAATGATTTCTTATGTTCATGATAGTTTAGGCCACATGAGCAGAACTACACAACCCATGTTCTCGAGATGGTTGGGGTAATCTTCTCATTGAAGATGTGGTGATAGTACCTTATGGACGAAAAATTTATTATATACTAAGTCCAAAAGAGCCTCATGTACATCTCTGCACAGAAGGATCTGAATCTGAGGTAGATGCTTTGGCTAATGTTCCTCTAGGACTATGATTTTGATATCATTTGTACTCCCGGGAAGGAGAAAAAGGTAGCAGATACTCTTAGCAGAAGTTCGAGCTCACAACTATTAAGTGAGGCGACAAAGCAGTTAGCCATGTTGCAATTATCATTTGTAAACAGAGAAGATATATCTTACCTACAGTTAATGGTTGTCGACCCTGCAATCTTAATGCAGGAAAGGGAGGCACAACTAGGAGATGTTGACTGTGTGGCATTACGTACTCAGTTATCCACAGAACATGCTCTTTATGGATATTCACAAGGTGGGGAGCACATAATTCTTTTCAAAGGACACACTATTCTACCAGTACCATTACGGGAGGAGGTCCTAAGGGAGTTTATACACCCCCTTGGTAGATCATCCTGGGGTGGTGATGATGTACTAGGATCTTCGACGATATTTCTGGTAGTCGAGAATGAAGAAGGCAGTAGTAGTGTTCATTTCCCGATGCCTCACATGCAGCAGGTGAAGGCAGAACACTAGGTTCCAGCAAGATTAGCTCACCCAATAAATGTTCCAAAGTTGATGTGGGATGGAATATCGATGTACATCATGATAGTCTTACCACGGACGGCCAAGGGGAACGATTGCATATGGGTGATCGTCGACCGACTCACCAAGTCGGCCAACTTCCTAGCTATCAGGTAGAAATGTCCCGTAGTGATCTTGGGATGCCTCTATGTGCAAGATATATTTAGGCTAAATAGAATCCCTATTAGGATAGTCTCAGAATGAGATGCTTTCATTACATCCCGGTTGTAGAAGGGATTACAGGAGGCCTTTGGGACTCATCTATGCTTGAGCACAGCGTTCCATCACCATACCAATGGTCAAATGGAGAGGACCATTTAGGTTTTGGAGGATATGTTGTAGGACTATATCTTGGAATTTGGTCATAGTTGGGAGGACATACTACCTCTGGTGGAGATTTCATATAATAAAAGCAACGGTCCCACCATTGGTATGGAACCTTTCAATGCATTGTATGGGAGACCATGCCGGTCACCACGTTGCTGGGCCGACCCTGGAGAGTCAGCACTCATGGGTCCAGAGATGGTGTGAGCCCCTATTGAGAGGGTGCAGATCATTTGGGAGCATATAATGACTACAGAAATCTAGCATAAGACTTATGCTGACAGACGATGGAGACCTCTGGAGTTCGAGGAGGGAGACCACCTCTTCTTTCGGGTCTCACCTGGAAGAGGAATACTAAGATTTGGTTCGGGTGGCAAGCTATCTTTGAGGTTCATCATAACACTCTAGATATTTTGTATAGTTGGAATGGTGGCATACTGCCTACCTCTACAACCACAGTTGCATCGGGTATATGATGTATTCCACATGTCGCAGCTGAAAAGGTACGTGCGTGACCCATATCACGCCATCGACTGGGGTGAGCTGGAAATCAAGGATGGAGTGACCTTTTCTGAGTACCTGGTGGACATTGTGGATCAGAACGAGAGGATTCATCATGGGTGATCGATTTCCTTGGTGTGTGTTCGTTGGCAGCCAGAGAATCATCAAGAGAGCACATGAGAGTGGGAGGCTCAAATCTGTTCCCAGTACCCCCATCTTGTGGGGTAGTCTTGTTTTGGATTTTCGCGGACATAATTCCCCAAGGTTGGTAGAATGTAGAGTCATATAATTATCTTTGTATTATTTTTTAAAATTATATTGAATTAATAAGACAACAGGAGGAGAGACGACACATCATTCCGAGGCACGGTGATCCTGTAATGGTGGTTCGAACTCTTTTTTATGTTATGTGAGTCGACACTTGTGCAAAGTTGTCACGGTTTCCAAATATATGCACATTTTAAAAATATGAGGACACCATTGCATCTGGGGTGAAGACTATTTAAAAATGGGTCTAACATTGACCGGTTCATGTTGAGGGAAAATATTAATTTTCAAACGTTTTTAGAAAAATAAAATAAAATATAATCGAAATGTTTATTTTATATGAAATCATCTGCTGCAAAACAGTGATGAGGAAAATTTTTCTTTAATAAATTAAATGTCAAATGAATCAAGAATAGAAATATGGACTCATTAATACCACAGATTATTTTTGAATACCAAAACGCGTTTCTGTTTTTATTGGGGTAATCGAACATTGATCGTTTGTGGAAGATTGAGATGAAACTCTGGAGAAAACTCTTGATGATGAATGGAAACAGATCAAAGCTCTGAATCACTATGAAAAAAATGTTAAAGCATCTTGATGGTGGCAGTAGTGTGATAACTTCTTAAGTGATCGATTCCAGTCAAGGTAGGGGTCTGTTATTTAAATTATGTTCCCCGTTTTTTATTTTAAACGAAGAACGTGGATCAACCAAAAACAAGTTGATCCTCGGATCTATACGTTCTTGTGGGAGAATTTTGTTGGGGTTTTTTTTAAATCAATCCATGTGGAATTGTTGTTGTATTATTCTTCTCCATTTAATCCTACTAATGGGAGAATATTGACGTCCTTCCAAACTACATTGGAGGTTCATTTCTTGATTTGTTCATTGGATTTCTTCCCCTTTCATTTCTCCATATGTTCTTTACATTCATCCTGGGGAGAAGAAAAATTGATGATTGCACATCCATTTTTTGACACAACGATCCCAAATTGAGGATTCGATGGAAAAATGATCTTGTGGATGTGGGACGATGATAGAAAACAAGGAATTGGACCACATCGAGAAGTGTCGTTCGTTGAGCATTCTTCGCGCAGGTGGATCGTTGCACATTTTTGGAGCTTCTAAGAGGTCCAAAAATAATATAATAATATTCATGGTGTTGGGGTGACCAAAACCTAGTAGTATCATGGTGTTCAGATGGCCAGATCGATGATAAAGGAATCACGAAAGGCAAGACGGTGGAGGTTTGCATTCCTAGAAATTTACAGAATACACAACGTGTACATTAGAAGTGCACATTGTGTATTTCTGGTGGCGGTGGCTAGGGTTTTCGGGGTCAGAGTGGAATCACACATTGCGTGACCCTAGTCACAAGATGTTTTGGACTTTTCTTGAACTCGTCGTGTATCCCAGGGATACATGGACACAGAAGGGAGTACAATACCGTGTACTCCATCACACAGCTAGGTGGGGCCATTAACATGGGTCACCCTGTGTACATATTACATGGGTTGGAGTAATCAGGTTGATGAACGTGTAAGGGAACTTGGAAAGAATACACGACGCCAACCCCAGTCACTCAGACAAGACCTATACATAGTATTATAGACCCTTTCCAAACTTATCTACACGAGTAGCCTTATGACATGTGCCATAGTACACGGGATGTAACCGGGGTTAGACAACACGACATGTATTTGTTCTACTTGGCATGTAATTTTTTGGAAAATGTCATGGTCCTATTGTTCAACATATCTTGGACATCTTTCGTTTGGGTTAGTGCCACTTCTTGTCATTCTCATGAAGGTCAGGCATCGTTTCCATCTACAGAATTATGACCGCTTCAGCAGGACATTCTGTGATAGGTTCAGTATCCCTCTGAGAGGCCCCGAGTTGATATCATCTACCCATTCATGAGCCTAGGTAGATTTAGGAATCGACGTGACCAACTATACCAGTGGTCGATCCTCTACCTAGCTGGTGAATCACCTAGATGATGAATATGGATGCGTATCTATATCCACCATGGCCCTGGTAGTGATCCTCATCTGTGTATTGTGATTTTCCCATGTAGCAATTTGTCTCCCGTAATGAGTGTATCATTCCCTCTCAATAGTGTGTCCCACATAATGAGTGTATCAATCCATCGTGATCTTTTCACTCAAGAGTGTGTCTCTTGTAATTATTGTATCTACCTCTCATGGAGTTACCCAACAAACAGTACTTCTTAGATGGATGTCATCAGAGCTAACAGACTCATGGAGTGTCTTCTCCCCGAACAATTTCTTCATGGAATTTTCAGATAGAATACCTAGCGGGGGTATTCAGTTATGTGACTTGCCTCTAGACTACGGGTCTGGGTTTCAAGTATATTTGGATTTTTTTCCAGTTATATCTTCAGTAGACATATACTGTGTAGATCATACTGTGCCATTTATTTGTGTACTTGCTTTGTGTTTTTGGGTTCATCTACTGAGTATTGTTAAACTCACCCATGCATGAGCTTTTCCCACATGTTTCATGTCTTGAGCATATGAGAATCCTTTTGACAGAGTCCAAGGTGGACCTGGATAAGGCTGAGATTTTTGTGTTCCCTACAGGCCGATGTGTTCCTTCAGCTACGAGCAGCTATCCCAGTACCTCGTTGTGTTTATATGATGGACTTTTCAGTTTTCATACTCTTTTATTTTGGTGGGACTGTATTCTGGAACAATTTACATTCAGTACGTTACTACCCATCGTACTCTATTGTTTGGGTATAGATTTATGCATGCATTTTGTTCCTTATTGGACTTTACATTTCATCATTTGTGGATTTAGAGATGTGTGTGTGTGTACAGGTATGTAGGAAATGTATCCCATGTTTGTAATATTCTTACTCGGTGCTAGTCACCAGCCCATGGCCTATTGGAGGTGGGCTTGTAGAGTTGTGGCGCAGGCATCATTGGGACGAGTCGTGACAATACACATCCATAAATTATTGTGATGAAAAAATGAATTGTATCGCTGCGTGAAGATGATAATCCTTACATATGCATAATTGATGCTTTTCACATCCCATTTCATTGGAAATATGCATTATAACTTTGTTTTGAAAATAGTAATAAAACATGGGAAAATTTGAAATCCATAAGTTATTAATTTTTTATACCTATCAATGATTTATGGTTGGTATGCAGGCAATGAAAATGAAATTGATTAGGTAAGGCTATTTCTTCTTATTTGTAAAGAGCCTTTATATCTCACTTAAAGGCCTATTAGGATATAATTTTGAGAATACATGATCATATAGAACGTGTATAAGGTTTCATATAAGGGAAATTTAGACTAGTTAGGAGACTTATATGGATCTATTCCATTTAAATCTATTATGTAGGAGGTTTTTTTATAATTCAGGTGAGTGGAACATTATAGTTTTCTATAAATATTAAATTTTTATAAATTAAATTTCATTCAATTTTACATAAATGGAAATATATATTTAGGAATTTCTTTATAAACGGTTAAAAACAAGAAAAAATAGATTTTAAAAAAAATGGGTCATTTTAAATAATATCATTTTGATTTACACTTCATCTTATAATTACACCATAATATTATTTAATGATTATAAATTTCCAAAAATAATTTCATATAATATTGTTATTATAAAATTCATATATTGTCAATTTTTCACTCTATTCATTCAAATTGACTAAAAATTCCTCAATACAAAATCTAAAATTCATATATAATACATTAAAACACTACAATATATAATATAGATCTATGAAATTCATGTTACACATTATGTCTCTCAAATTATATAACATTAAGTATTTTAAAAATAATTTATTTTATTTTTGTACTATGTAGAGAAATATCTAAATGGTGTTTCATAATCAATTCAGTGAATTATATTATTACTAAAAATTTGAAATAATATTATATCATGAAAAAAAATTTATTATTAAAAAAATATACCCTTATATTAATTCCCAAATAGATTATTTCATATATTGAAATATAATAAAATTAAAAATAAAGAGAGAATCATATTGTAACATTCTTTATTTATATGTTATACAAGTTAATTTTTGTAAACATTTTCTTTTAAAAATAAAATTTTGAACATAATATGTTATGGTATGAATTAAATCAATTAAATATGAATTAGGATGACTAATTACGAAATTATAACTTATTTTCAACTTATATTAACATAATTTACCCTTTATCGAGTTGATAAATTTTACCACAGTAACTATTAATGTTGAAAAAAATTAAATGTTTCATATTTATAAAAATTCCAAATAATAATTATAATTAATTAAATAATTTTATACAATTAAATAACAATATTTTAATTAATTTTATATTATGTTAATTGTGAAATGTTTACAAAAACAACCTTTTAGAAAATACATTTTTAATTATAAAATGGATTTATTGTTATCCAGCGCATAAAAAACTAAATTAATTTTAAAATATATTATTGAATATAAAATATAAACATTTAATAAAAATAATTTACTAACAATTAATAATTTTTTTAGAAATATAAAATTAATTGCGCAGATAAAAAAATTTCAAATAAAAAATCACTCTTTTTTCAAAAAATAATTTTTAAATTATATTCATTTGTTATATAAATAATAATATTATAAAACATCATTACATATATTATTCATAATTTATTTTTTATTATTCATACCCTCCCATCCAACATATATGTGATAATATTCACATGATAGTGTAATAATTATATGTGGTTCATCTGAACACATTGTTGTGTGTAAAAAAAAGTTTAAGGCAAATCAAATTAATTAATGATAAATATTTCATAAAAATATTGTCTTGATAAATTATCCCCAACTAAATTTAAGGATCCCTAAAAATTCATCTCTCTTATAAAATAAATAAATATACTTCTTCCACATCACATCAAGGTGTTTCCCTATAGCTTCCTCAAAATTTTTCATTTCACTGCAAAACGTTGACCATGTCAGTGGAATTTTTTATTGAACTATCTATCTATAATCCCAAATTTTATGGTTTTTCATAATGAGAAATGTATTAATCTAATGGTATAACCTATGAGTTCTGTACATTTATAGAATCTGGATTCTATATCCTTGTGATATATACATATAACACATTACGTAATTGATAGAGAGTTTGTGGATGTCTCAACCAATAACATACAATACAAATATGATCATGAATTAAAAATGAAAAGTATACAATGTTATTTTATTTGCTTTCATTATAAATCACATCAGACTTTTCTAAAGACATATTCATGGGAATAACATTTCACTTTTTTCGAACAATAGATCTTTCTATGGATTTTTATCAAATATTTTTATTGATGATTGATATTCAATTATGTACCACTAAATATCTCTCATATTAAATGTAATTTCATCAGTTAGAACCTGTACTGATATTTTTCGTTATTTAACTTCATTCCATCACATTGGGTTTTTCCACATCCTACCATAAATGAATTTATAATGTGCCATCTAAATGATGGGCTGAAAACTATTTTTATAAAAAAATATCCCAAAGGATGGTGTTGACCCATCCTCATTTAAAATACATATGAAAAGTTATCCACAGTGCTTCTTTTTATTTTGAGTGGTCCAATTAGACTAATCTATTATCTGAGGATGATACGGAATTTTGAAACATATATATATATATTAAGAGCCTTATAATGATTTCTACAAGAAATCTAGGTAAACCTAAAACCCCAATCAGATATAGTAGAATGCATTAAAAAATGAAATCACACCAATTAATGTATAATGTATTAAATTTATCAAGATATATATCTACTCATGTATAAATGAAGTGCCTTTGTAACGAAATAGACTACATCACATATTACAGTAGTCACATTAGATGTTTTGGAGAATCTGAAGAAAAAATATGTGGTGATTTTTTCCCATGAACATTCTATTATGTATAATGGTTTTAACATCCCCAACGACATACCACTACCATCAAAAATATATATTATTTATATGAAACAAGGATTTTACCCCAATATAACTCTCTACATTCTATCCCATCAAAAATACTAATTCAAGTCTACAAAAATCATTATACATTTATGGATGAAAAATAATGATGAAATAGAACCTATATCTAATTGATACATATTTAAATATACAATAATAGTGACAAATTTATGGGTTTTTACCCTTAAAATTATATCTCAATCAATGTTCATTTTATAAATATTTCAAACCATATTGTGAAGCTCTGCATCATATGTATACACTGCTCTATTTTTCTTCATGGATAGATGGTTGAACACTAATTTGAAAAATATAATATTTCTCCCCCTTAATCAGGATTTCATGATTAATGATTATTCTGTCCAAAAATAATATATATTTTTTAAAAACCATCTTAGAGAAGAAAACATTATCCATTTAACTAATATATTATTCCACCCTGTACTATTATTCAGGGTTGTAATTAATTAAGTATTCAAAATATTTAATCTTCCAAAATGATCTTGTTTAGATCATGATCATCTATTTTTTATTAAAAAAATACATTATACTCTTGTGATAATTATATATGAAACAAATTTATTTCTATATATATTTTATTCAAATAATTATTTCAAAAAATACTACAGTTAAGTCCAAATCATCAGTAGAGTAATTCTGATCATTGATCATTAATTTTTGGGAGGCAGAATCTATAAACAAATCATTATGCAATACTATTCCTCATAATACCTTATTTGATGAGTCACTATTGAATACACACCCTTCTTCACAATAGTGTACTATAATCAAATGTGTGATAACTATCCATATCGTTAATTCGTTAAATCATTCCACACATTCATCACTCAAAATAAAACTAGATCCCATTATATGTAACTTGGACAGTGAATTTGATATCCATGAAAAATCCATCATAAAGAGATACTAATATCATGAATAAGAAAAATATTATAGATGACATTCACATTTTTTGGTCTCGTCCAATGTTAAATAACTTATGTCATTGAATAGTCTACATATATACCCTCACATGAAATTACATAAACCATGAATAAACCCATCATAATAAAAAATTAACACTTTGTATGTATTTCATAAATATTTCCCTTTATAAGTGTCATCATCAATTTTTTTAAATGATCATCATGTTATTTTTTACTCATTCAATATATAATTGTATTTTCCATAAAGTCTCCCAAATTTTGATCATAGAAATCCTTAATGTTTATATTTATTAAATCTATAATGTTATTAGGGGAATTACTAATACATAAAGGAGTAACTATAAATTCATAGTGTCTAAAAACTCAACAAAATTATGTTCAATTTATATCCTATATCATGGACCCCTATTTTAGAAATATAAAAGAAAGACAATTCTCAGAAAAGTATTGAGATCTATATAGTTTATTTAAGAAGTCATCAATATGTGGTATAGGACACTTGTTTTTCATAGTGATATTTTTGAGTTATCGATAATCAATGCATATATGTATTGATCCATCTTCATTTAAAAAATATCATGTGCATTATATGATAACTGGCATGTATGAATGAATCATTTATCAAGATTCTCATTGTTTTTCTTCACTAATTATTGAATATAAGTTGGGTGAATTATATATGTAGATTTAGAAATAGGTGCAGCACAATGTGTGGGTTTTTTTGATGCATATCATTTTTTGATTATGTGTATGACTTGATAAAAATATTAAAAATAAAATAATCAACAATAGAATAATATGAATATCAATGATATTTATTTTCTCTGTACCCATATGAGATAAAAAACCCTTTGGAATATGAATTATGACTCATATGATATATGTAATATGTATTGGATGCTGGTTTATCTCACCACATTTATAGTAGATCAATGATTGTGTTGAAAAAACTAATATATATTCCCTTGATCATTTTTTATAATTTATCTAAATAAATAAAATCCATCACCAAAATAGCTTCATTTTTCATATGAGTACTTGGAAGTCCTACAAAAAATTCCATATTCATGCCATCCTACTTCCATTTCAGAATAGGTAATGACTACAATTGGCCTCCAGGTCGTTGATGCTCAATATTCTCATATTGATAGATTAATCATCTTGTTACAAATCTTGTTATCTATTTTTTCATTCGTGGGAACCCAAACTATTATCAAAGGTCAAAGTACATTTTATTCATCCTTGGATGTACCTCCCATCATGAAGTATGAAATTATCACATCAGTTCCTCTCACAAAATTTTAGCCACCACAACCCTATTTTCACATATATGATCTCATCCTTATCTATATTCCAGTTTGAAGGTGTCTACCCACCGTCATGGATATCCCTCAAGGCTAAACATTCTGAATCCTCATTATGACTATCCTTGATCTATCTCAAGAGTGTAGACTCCACTACAATATAAACCAGAGTCATCTTCTCTAGAATATCTTGAATGAAAACATGAATTTCCACTAGTAATGTCATCATCGTTTACTATACAGTTGACTAATTTTCTAACAGATCTTTATTTTTCCTAAACAAGGATTCAGTGACACAATTCTCCTTTCTGGGTGTATATAATAATTCAAAATAAAAGGACTTTATATAATCTACTCATCTTCACTATTGACGATTAAGGTCATGTTTTGAAAAGATATATTTCTAGATTTTTTGATTTATAAAAATGATAAAATTTTCACCCAAATGATAGTGTCACCAATAGATAAGATACTAACCCACTACTGCTTACTCGAGGTCATGTGTAGGGTAATTCCATTCATGTGTCCTTAATCGTCTAGACCCATAATCAATTACTCTACACCCATTCATGATCATAGCTCTGAGTCTAACTCATGAATCATCACAATAAACCACGTCCTCCTCAACTGAATTAGGTAAGATCTAAATTTGTGTTGAATTCATGCTCTTTTTCAAATCCTAGAAAGCATTCTCCCATGATTCTGTCCAAATATACTATACCATTATCTTTTTCAAACTAGTAAGTGGTCATCAAACTCGGAACTGACCCTGATGAATCTCATGTAATAAATAGATAATCCCAAAATTATTTGAATATTAAAAGAATTCTTGGATTCTCTGATGAAATCACTACATGTACTTTTTCTAGGTCCAGTACCATAACATCATATGAGAATATGATTCCCAAAAAGTGTACCTAGTCAATCCAAAACAAAAATTTAGATTGATTGGCATAAATATGATGTTCTCTTAGTGTACTATAGAATATTTCAAGATGTTTGGAATGATCATAATGAGTCATTGAGCACACTGTGATGTCATCCACAAAGACCATCACAAACTGATCTACATACATATTAATGATCATGTTCATCAAGGACATAAACATTGTTGGAGAATTAGTCAACCCAAACTACATTAAAACATACTCATAAAAGACATAACTACTCCCAAAAGATGTTCTTATTATATTAGACGTCTAAACAAACACATGATGATACCATGATCTCATATAGATCATTGAGTGCACACTATCCCCTTAATCTATTAAACTAAAAAAATCAATACGAGGAAGAAGATATCAGATCTTCACATTCATTTTATTCAGCATCTGGTAATCCACACAGAAGGATAGACTCTTATTACCCTTCATGGCATACAAAACAGGTGATTCATGAGGCGATGTACTTGGACAGATAGTCCCTTTATCCTCTAAAACTCCCAACTTTGTTTTGAGCTCTTGAGGCTCTTTCAGGAAAATTCAGTAAGGTGGAATGTATTCTCACTCAGCCCCCAAATTTTTCTCAATAATCAATTATACATCTATATCATGTGGGAACCTAGAAATTTCTTTAGAAAAGTCATCCTGAAACAGTTTTACTACTGGTGGAAGGACATATTCCCTAACCCCCCAACCCATGATCCAACAAAACACTAGAAACATGGGATATGATCTCTCCCAGTTGCTGAGTAATTGGCCCAACTCTTCCTTCATTGATCTCCCACTCTCTATAGAGAACATATTGGTCACCCTAAAGAGATTAAAAGGTCAATCTCTTGTTATAAAAATCTATATGGGATCAGTATGCGACACGCCAGTCTGTACTCAAAATCAAGATGATGTCTGTTATATAAAAGACATAGATATCCCTAAAGAAATGATACTCTACAATATCTAGAGAACATCACATACATAATCTTATATCCTGAGTCATATTTTCCAATGGTGTGTCAATAATTATAATCCTACTTATAGACTCCAACTCCAGGATTAGGCCATTAACATGATTTGAAAAAATGATGTAGGGGATCTCCTCTAAACACTCTGTATCTTTGTAGCTGGTCTCTCAGCATCGGCCTGTCACTGCATCCTACAAAACATCAATAGGTGTCCCATCTTTGCACCAGACTGACACTCCACTGATGATCACGGGAAATGTGTTCGATAATTTCCCTCCCTACTGCACTTGTGGTAATTTACATGTGAAAGATCTAGTGAAACTGAACCTCATGATTGCCCTCCATGATTTCCATTCATATAAATAAGATTCATCTGACTGTGCGTCATTGTTTTAGAAGGCACCATCCAAGATCGTCTAACGATATGTACATCACTGGAATCCCCATTCGTGTTCCCATCTATAATTAGTGCCTGATTAGTAACTTCTAAAAATTTCATCAGCCTAAATCTGGGACATAATTTCACAATTATTCTTGTCCAATGTTTTCTTTCATAACATGCCTCATCATCCACAAAAGATGGAGAAAAATTCTATAAATTTGTGAAACGTTCATCATAATGCATTATGGACATGATTCCCTGTGTCAGATTCATAAATTATGAAGCCTTCTCTTTCCTCAACGTTTCTAGATTGAAGTATTCTAATATGTTATAAAAAAATTCCTTTCATAACATGTTATCATTCTATCCAGGTCTTACATAAATTTACCACTACTGTTTTGCTGAACCCTGTAGCATATATGAAGACATAATGACCCTCCTCTCAGCTAGAGTCTCAAAATGGTCATGTATCATCTCTATGGATTCAACACATATTTAAACTCCCTCAGTCACACCAACTCTAGTAAAAGTAGGAGGGTGCTACAGATGAACTCACTTATCTACTCAGCCATTCTTTTTTTGAACCCTACCTGGTTATCTCTCTATGAATTTCTTGAAACAAGCAATGATCTCCCGAAACTACTCTCTTTTTCCTCATCTTGCACCGACGGTTCCTCATTCACCCTGTCTAGAAGTTCATTCCAGGCCATACACCTTGGTCCCTCCCTCAACAATAATTGTGGATGCATATTTCTACAAATCCAAACACAGGACGTAGGTCTTGTAACACAACATTAAGACATTTTCATAGGAGGAGAAACAAACAAAACACATTTCAACATTTCTCTTTCCCCTTTTCCTTGCCACACTGTCAACACCAAGGACTTATCACTAACACTAACCCTCCCGCTCTTTTGTATTGGTTAAAAATGGAATATTCATTCCCACTAATTCATTAATCCATTGATTAATCACATTATTTCAAATTTAATAATTCATCAATTAATTAATTTATTATTTTTTTCATCAATATAGGTTCTCATTAGAAAACAATTTATTATCATTTGGAATCATTATTTTAATATTACATAATGGAAAACATTTCATGTGTAGAAACTTACAGATAACCCATTTTATCATGGGTTCCTAGAATAAAGCATATACCAACAACCTTGATTTCATTGAATGATTCATGCAGAATCAGTTATCATACCTCATTATGCCACAAATTAAATTTCAAAAAATATCAAAACAAATATCCCTCCACACCACATGTGTGTCACCCAAGGTGAAATTATATTCAACTATAACACCATTCAACTATCCCAATAATACCACCCCAGGTACTCGGATTCCCCCCCTGTACATGGGTTTGCAAAACCACTGCAAAATATCATTACCATGACTCAACTCTTCCTAGTGTATTATGTACCTTTCCAAAAATAGATATTGAAATGAAGATGAAAAAAATGAAAACACCACTCATACAACTATTTGACGTCCAAACACTGGAGCCACTAAAGGGGGCCCCATGCCGATTGGTCACATGACCTCATGCGCTCCTCCCCATATGCTAGAGAGTGTAAACTACTACCGAGGGTATGGAAAGTCATTAATGGGGTGACAATAACCTTTGTTATCAGAATAAATCAACAACGGAAGAAAAAAAAATTCAACAAGTGTAGAAGTGTATATAAATAACCAATATTGATCCACGACATATGATAGTCAAAACCAGAAAATACAATATTGTACTGAAAGGTATTGCAGGCTATGTCAATAAAAGTTCCATGTGTCTATAATTAAACTGAATGTAAAGACACAATGACTCTAAATACAGTCCTGAACCATTCCTGGTTCCCAATTCAATTCCCCAAACACTAACTACAATCTATCCTAGGGTCGTTCCCTTATGTTGTCTTAAAATTATAATGTCTGATCGGGTGCCAATCAGGTGGCCCAAATAGGGTGTGAGTAAAACTCAGTAGGCCACCTCCAAGAGAGTCTAAACCAATTGAAGTAAAATTTAGAGCATTAAATTTAATAAATAAATAAATAAAAATCATAATTATAAAGTTTTCACATTGTTATTTAATCGTTAATCATCACATTGGGCTAGATTCCATTCATGTTTCCCATTTGATCCATCATTAATTATCAATTATCATTTGGTGTAGGTCATCATTCATAAAACCCCAAATCCAATTTGAATCATAATTTATTATTCTCATTAATAATTTAGTGTTGGAATTCATGAATATCACCACAAATCTCATGAGTGTAGATCGTCTTACCTAGAACTCCAATTCCCTTTCGATGTAGGCCATCATGACATGCGCCACAAATATCATCCTTTGATAAATTTTGGGGTGGAACGCCATTTCCATGTCCCAACATCTAATTGGTCTAGGAATCCATGCCTTGTAGTACAAAATTTCATCCATTTAATAAATCCTAAAATCATTAAAATTTTCAACAATATTAATTTACAAATCTAGTGATTAGTTAAACATATCGAATGATATTAGTTAATTCAACAATTAAATAAGAATATAACACATTAATTAATTAATCAATTAATAAATAAATCAACACAATTTCATTTCCATATATAATTCATAACAAATAATTATAAAAAAACCCCAAAAATTCATAAATAATTATCTTTGATCACATAATGGTACAAAAGTAATTTGCCCAATTAATTATCGTTGTTCAATTTCTTGTCCATAAATAAAGATTGCAATTAATTATCATACATAGTCAAAAATAATTATTGAATCAAATCTCAATTTCTATATCTCCATAAAAATATCAACACTCTATAAGATAAATATGGGAAACCCCCCATCAATTCATCCATGATTTAGTTATCAATTAATTCACCAATGTGATTCACAAGTCAAATCAATATTCCTAATTACTCTAATTTTGGAATTAAATTAACAAGGGAAAACAAAAAAAACTCATAAAATCAGACACATATCATAATTCATGACTATGGGGGTTCGATTTAGACCACCTACCATGGATTATTGTCGGATGATATCCCAAAGGAGATCCCCAAAATCGTAGCAGTACAATTTTATTGATAAATCTCAGGATATAAGTCCCTAAACAAAAATTAAGATCAAAAGAATCAAGATCCTATAAATCTAGATCTAGATCATAACTCAATGGTTTTGATACAATAAAAATGTTAAGCTCATCCATGGAATGATAATGGAAAGGTGGAGGAAATAATGGGTGAAGCAAGAGGTTGAAATCAACATACCGAGGAGAGAGGGGATCATAAATCTAGGCTTTCAATCTATAATAAAACTGTTCAGATCGTCTTAGAATCTATACGAGATGATTAAAACACATTGAATTCATCAAGCCTGATTGTAAGTCAAATATGAGAGGCCTAGGGGGTTCGAGGGGTTTTGAAACAGATTTTTGGATATTAAATATTGTGGGCACAATTTCATGGGAAGAGGTGCACTGTCAGTGGAAACCGTTCACCAACCGTGTGGACTCCACTACCCAGTTTTTCATGGTTGCCATAGTTTGATTGCAAGGTTTTTCAAACCATGTGCAAACTGTGTGGACTTCCCTATTCAGTTTCACACACTTATCATGGTTTCATCGCACAAATTCTCAAACCGTGCGGAAACCAGGCACACCACAAATTCCTTTTGTTTTCCTTAAATGTCCACCCAAAAAAATCCCAAGCCACTAATGAAAGTAAAATTTATATAAAACATCAAAAAAACCTGAAAACTCTCCCCAGATGAAACAAAAAAAATGGTATCTTAAAAAATAATACATATATTCAGGTAGGGTGGTCACAGAAAAATCATACCATTGATTCATTGTAGGACTTTACACATAGGTCATAATGGATTCATCATCATATTTTTGAATCTCAAATAATTAATTATTCAATTTTATATGTAGAATAAGAGGAATTTAATTGCAGAAAAAATAGATTTAAAATACCTCCCACTCAAGGAATTTAATTCATCCATATTTGTGGTCGTTCTTGATAATAGTCTACCATTTAAAAAAATCATCATACAAATGATAAACAACAAAAACATAATTATCTTGTTTCAAGAACTAAATATTGGAACTTATATGTTTAATGGTATCATTTAATTACTCAGAAGATAATTGATCTATGGACCAACTAAAAAATGAAGTAATTTCTGCATAATAGAATCAATAGAACATTGTTTCCCCCAATTATTATTTGGATGATCAGCATGATTCATGGCTTGAGAATGTTGTATGAGCAATGTAACGGATTTTTTCACTCTAAATCCTATATCATTCAGTTATTTATGATAAAAATCCTTTAATTTTATATAACATTTTTCATTAGCATTTTTCCGTTGTGTTACATCCATAAAATAAATTTATAATGTGTAGTGTGGGTAACAGTAATAATAGTCGGAAACCATATAATAATGAAAAATGCATTATAGTAAGTATAAACCATGAAACCTTATTTATGAATCCTTCATATTAAACTATCCCATTAATGATTATTACCAATCATTAGGATATTATTATATAATTATTTATTTCTCTAGGATGTTTATTACAGTTTTCTTATCCATGCTTCCATTCGATATGTATTCATTTCTATAATACAGGGTATTGTTACCTATAATTTCCATATATAGATTTTAAAAATAAATAGTTTAATATTATTTACATAACATGATGATCCATTTAATAATCATATTGGTATAGTATATTTTGATATATGGAAACATAAACAACTAGTGCATGATTGTTCTTTATAATCTTTTACTTATATATTCACAATTATAACCCCTCTTATTCATAACATACATAAACCAATTGTACATAACATGGGAATGGAAACATAATTAAGTGTTGAGATTTTATGTTATGTATGGGTAATAAAGTGAGGTACCAATGATAAAATAAGAACAAAATTGAACAAATTGTATGATAATATGAATGTAACATTTGAGAACAATACCTTGTATATAAAATATCATAATCTTGAATCGCAAAATAAAGCATGTATGTTCATAAGAAAAGAATCATAAATGAATTAAAGAAAAAAATACCTTAGATAATTACCATAAAAAAGACACAGAATTTTATTCATACACATAAGAATTAAAAATAATTTCCTTATTAGTAAAGGATCATTTTGATGACACCATTATTGAATGATTTCATTCCAAAATCCTTCATAGTTGTCAACGGTCACTCCCCAAAATATCATAGTGTACAATATCCCTTATTAAATTGGGTTCACTCTCCATGAAATTTATTTTTATATCATGAGATATTAACACTTACCCAAATAATTAATGTGAGGTATAGGTATTCTACTTCACATAATGAAAATCCCATGTATGTGTGCACTAAGAAGATTCACATTTCATGATATCATATCCCATGAAATGTAATTCATTTTTAATCAATTCAAAATAGAATAACCTCATAAAATACTTCGTTTCATAATCATTTCTTTGTATAATCATAGTGTATCCATTGTAAAAAGTATGGGTTTCATATTCAATGGGTCATCATTAATATAAACCATTCAAATAAATAATAACAATGGTACCAATAGATCTCATTCCATTAAATAATATGTAAAAATAAAGGTTTTTTTCATTATTGAATCAATTGATAATTATACGTTATATTTAGTAAAATAACTTTTCATAATTATAATCTTTCTTTAGATTGAAAAAATATAGCACATATTAACATAATAAACTCATTAAAAATAATTATATAAATATGTAAAGAAATAATAAAATCATTATGGCATCAATACGGTGTGGAATTATTTTAATTATTTATATGTTTAAAAATATTCTAGATTGTAATTTTTTTAAAAAGTCACAAAGTACATCATTTATAAAATGAATTTAAGATTATGTTAAGTTATTTAACATAAATCTAGAACATGGGTAAAAACTATAACAAATAATAATAATTTAGGATTAAAAAACTTGGTTAAATTATTTTTAGAAAACATTGATATAGAATAAAATGGTTATTCGACTGGAGAGATATTATAAAGTCTATTTCCCTTTATGGTATTTTTGGTCTCTTCAATATATATGGTGAGAAAAATTAATCTAATACATCTATTTTAATTAAATAATCAAAATATTATAAAATTCATGAGTTTCATGAGATACTGAACATAATATTTCATAATTATAATCAAAATCTTAAATAATCGCAATAAACAATGAGATTCTATAATAAAACCTTGTATCGTATTTCCAAATTACATCATACATGTATGAAAATTATTTATAAAGGATATAGATTTGTTGAAATGATATCATATAAACAAGGATATATTTATTATACAATTTATGATTTAATATTATATTTTAGTTTACTATTAATTTATATTAAATCCTTATTTTTGGTAAAAATTATATCATTTTTCATTTATGACTTATTTTTATAGATTTGGTCCTTATACATTTTAGACAACAATAATAGATATGGATAAAAAATTATTTACATAATTTGTAGAGATGGTAAGTTATAATAATGAATGAACACTAGTTTCCTTTTAGGATGAAAAGAATAAAAGAAATGTAAATATTTATTCTCCATTATTGGATCATTATTCTATCATATATGTAATATCTAAATACTACACCTATCAAAATAATCATCCCTAAAATATGATGATTAAATTTGAATTATATAAATATGTGGTAATGGTAAGTCATACGTACACACAAGCGATACATTCACATCTCATTTGATAAGAATGATGGAATATAATTGTGTTTTAATAATAATAAAAATAAATTTTCGTCATAAATAGGATACATAATATATTATTTCATGATAAATACCATATATTTAGAGGAGTTGTGGAAGGGTAGAAAAATAAATCGATCATGTAAGGTGGTTACCTCTTATTTGAAATGATTACATTTGATCTCTTAAAAAGTCTCTAGGGATGGAATTTTTTGAAGGAAAAAACCTATATAATGTGTATATGTATGTTGATAATGTTAATTTTAATATGTCTGTCGATCTATATGTAAAATATTGTTGTAAATAAACAAGGGTGTAGGATTCCTTTTGTAATTGAGGTGAGGGGTACTTTTATATTTTCTCAATATATTAAATTTTTATAAAGTATGTCTCAATATATATGACTGAAAATGGCTATAAATTCAATGATTAGAATTGATAGGGTTGTAATACCATCAAGTATTATAATTTATAAATTATTTTTCTGACATTTTTATTATTATCATTTTCATGAAACCTTTTTTATCTTATTTTAATATTAAATATGGTAACAATGTTTTCAATACTAAATAGCAATAATTTTTACCTATATGATTACAGTAAGTTAACAAATAATAAATTACTGATATTTTAAAACATATAAATTCATCCTTGTTTTATTTATTTATTTATAGTACTTTTAAATATTTTTTAAAATATTTATGTTCATATAATATAAATATTTTCAATTTTAAAACTATTCAATTAATTTGACTTCAAATACATCATGAAAAAAGGTAAATTACAATATAATTATTTTAAACATACCTAAGATCTAATATAGATATATATAATTTATGAGACATGGTAATTTAATAAATTAAATGACACATTATATTTTAAATGAAATTTATTATATTTTTTATTAAATAAATAAATATTGCATCGATTCTACATAATATATTATGGTCATTATATCATTAATAATAAACATAAATCAATTTCAATCATAAAAAATGATTTTATTGTGTTCAATATATACACATATATTTTTATATAACTATATTTGTTTTCCTACAAGGACATATATGAGATACTAAAAATAAAGATACATTTTCTAACATCATTTGATTGAAATATTATATAATAATATATCTTGGGAATATGTCTATTAAAAACATATATTTCAATAAAACGTTAGAAAGTTCATCAAATAATAAATATGATGAATAATTAATAAATTATCACTTGTTTTCTCCTAAAATGTCAACATTTTCCAATTACAAATATGATAATTTTGACTAAGATTTTATTTAAATAGGCCAAAAATAATTGTGGCCAATTTACAACATTTTAAGCTTCTCATTCAAAATATATAATTGGATTTATCAAATTCAATACCATTAATTTTAATAAAATAAATTGTAACGATATTTCAAAAAATGATACCAAAAATGGTTTATAGAAAAAACCAATTTTTGGTGTAAACATGTTTATTTTAGTTTTATTAATAATGAAAAATTAGATGAATGATTAAATAATTTATTGAATATATAAGATTTAAATTTCATTAAACTAATTCAACAAATAGTAGTTAATTTAATTTATTAATATAAAAATAATTTCACAGATAAATTTTTTTTCAAGAAAACCCACTGTAAATTTTTGAATTGTTTTTCTAAAAAAACAAGAAGTTGATAACTAATTAATACTGTTTATAAATATAATGACCCTATTTGTTTTATAATTTAGTTATTACTATTCATACCTTTCTATCTAATAACTATACAATAATGAAAAAATTATAATTTTAGAATGGTACATGGTTCTTCTAAGCGTGGTATTTTATGTAATGAAATTTGTCAAACAAGCTTGATTGTTTTAGGAGAAATATTTTACAAAAGTATTGGTGTGTTATTATATCCATGAATAATTTACATTTCCACAATATCGTATATCTCTAACCATGTGAATCATCATGTGAAAATCATATAAATGAATAAAATTGAGTAGAATATCACTAATTCACATGATATTATAAAAATTTCTTTTACCGTATTGGAAAATGTCTCTAATTCTATAATATAACAGAATTTTGAATTTAGAAAGAAAAAATTGTTTGTATAATATATGAGAGACATTATTAGACAAAATTAATTATGAAACTGAAGACATTAGATATGTTATCAAAAATGACAATAATGTGATTTTATAAGAATTTACTTTAAATAAGTCATGGAAATGATATTATTTATTTTTTATTAATAACATATCAAAATATGACATCCCATTGGAAGTTGATAACTCTAAATCCCTATAACAAAGAAAGTATGTGGGAACCTAGAAGAAGAAAATTATGTATTTGACTCGTCAATGGTCCCAATTATTCCCGTATCACCAAGTAAAACATTTACATCATATACATAATTCAATACATTATATTTTTTGGTGAAATTGATAACGTTCCAAAAATACCATCAAGGTTTATTTAATATTTTTTTATAGTCGAGTCATGTTACCCAATTGTATTTTACAACAATGACTTATTTTCATATTACTTATTTTTGATGAGGTATATATGATTGACGTAATATGTTTAATATATCATAAGTGTTCAATACGATATAATTTATATGGTTTGAATAATGATATAGGAAATTTGATATTTTGTAATGTTGAACATTATTATATAAGACATATTTTTCCCAAAAACAATTAAATATTCCACCCTTATATTCGAGAGGTTTATGACTTCTATCCTAAAATAAAAATAGAGAAGATTGAAATTGAATCATCCTAATTAAAATAATACCTAATATAAATAAAAAATATTAGTCCAATAATCATGGTGACATCAAAATATTTCTTTCTAATCTGTGCAAGAAATTTGTTGTCTATAATCCTTCAATCTTTCAAATCATATGTGGAAAATTAAAAGGGTTATACAATTAGGACCGTGAAGAAATGATCATTAGTGAAGGGATGGACAAATTTTGTATCTAAATCAAATGATGCATAATTTTAATTTTATATTTCATGATTAATTTTATTCAGATGATATCTTTCAGTTTCATAAAGGGTTATATTTAAGGTAGAGGAAATATAATGACATCCATGATGGTGTAAATTTTTTTATTCCATATTATTATTTTATTTAATTGGGTTCCTAGTAGTATTAATTTATTTTGTAATATTTTGAAAAGTGGTTTCATTTTTAATGTTTACATGGTGTAATAATTTGTAGATGGTTCCTGGAAATTCACTTTTTCAATGTATCTATTTGAAAATAATTTTACATATGTGTGATGCAAAACCCATCATACACCATGGAATTAATGATAAATAATATATTTGAGCATCATTATCAATAATGTGGTTTTTTATTTTATTAATTCATAATTTATTATTTAAAGAGATATATGCAGAATAATAAGTGGAGTATTTGTGATTTTAGAAAAAAAAATTATAAAAAATTATTCAAAACACAAATGTTAATTTCATCCCAAGTGATCATATCATGGCCACCATTAAATTGACAATTCTACAACATTTAATTTACTTATTGACTCTATGAATATATTTGTGATCAAATATCATCCTTTTATATCCCCACTTAATGAATATGTCATTGAAATTGGTTTAGGGATAGTGTTCTTTATCCTCCCTCTTCCATATATATTCTAAATTATGTATCAAAAGTATCTCATTTAAAAAAGCAATAAATAATTTGATAATAGTGTCATGTCCTAAAACATAAAAGTGGACTATATATTGGATTTCATTTGGATAAATTCACACCTCAAGAAATTTTTTTTGATGAGAACACAATAATGTGTTTTAACATACATATCCAATAACATTTTTTGGAGGGACATTGTGCATTAATTACTCATGCACATACGTTCACATGATGTTTATAATATTTCATGAGATCATCAATTAGGATGAGTGGTATTTATGGGTGAAAAGTTTCTTATAGGGACTTAAAAATGTTATTCGAATCAAGAATTTTTTTGAGGGATTCCTAATCGTCATTCAGAAATTGGAATGAGACAACCTCAGTTGCATAAATACTTTTGTTTTTAAAATTTCATCTATATATATGCTCCATGTAAAACAATACATTGTCTCGAATATGATTACATGAAATTATTAAGATATATATGTTATTATATGAACTCATAATAGATATTGTACTACATGATGATAAATGTATAAATTAATTTCTAATGAAATTTATAACTATGAAAATTAATATTCCTTTTAGAAATTTCAATATATTGTTTAACTACATACTTCTTTAATTAGTTATTTTAATTATCATTTATTATTCTCTAATTTAACAGATAATTATAAAATGCACTAATATTAACAAGTATTTCATCGTATTGGTACATTTATATAGTTTCACAAAATTGAGATACACCACTTTCATAATTCGATGTGGCAGTTTAGTCACATTAATTGTATTCCCTATTCATTATTAAAACTAAATTTTATTTACCTAGTAAAGATGAATAGGATGAATAAAATAGATTGGATATAGTATCATTCATTGGTTATTGATATATGGTAAATTTATCATTCATTTCATCCATACTAAACTCCTACGAATTTTTTTTATTTATTACAGTTTCTTGATTATGAATAATGTCAAAAATTTAATTTAATATTGTACAATACACATAATGGGAGATGGATCCAAAAAATTTATTTACAAAATATAAAATTATATTATTTATTATAGAGTTTTTTATCTTTATCATTGATAATTTTTAAACTAGTTTTAAAAATAATTTTGTATTTATTTATAATATATATGATCTTGTGTATTCATTCAATTAGTATTCTATTATACGATGACTAGGATCTTGCATAATCTCTATGATATACCCAAATACATCATGGAGGACTAATCACATGATTGTTAGAGTACATAATATGAGGAACCTCTTATAGAATATGACAGTTCTCTGTAATGATAAAGGTGATATAGATGAAAAAGGAATGCATTTAGAACAACACATATTCCATATTTAGATGTACCACACATTCAATATGAGACTCATATAAATGGTTATATTTCTAAAAATGAATGAAAAATAAATTTCATAAGTATATATACATTTTATATGATTAATCAACTACATCAAAACTATTATTAGCTAAAATTACCATTTTTACAACAATTGCAAAACATCTTTATAATCGTGAGGGGATTTCAAGTTTGAAATCACCGACATATACTTATTTGGTGGTGTAATGATATGGTCAGTCATAGATTTGTCTATGTATATATGAGTGACCCCTTTATAATGAATCATAAAAATATATGATTACAACAACTTATGATCAACCATAATTTGTTGACCCCCTGATTATTCATTATACTCACCTTTTAACATTAATATAGTCAATATAGGAGTCGAATTTTCATGCATAGCTATGAGATATCCTCCAAACGATTTTTATCGACATAACTATAATTGTGAATTTTGATTCTATTTCAAATTTATAAAATTATATTATTTTAATAATTCAATATTTTGTGTAATTTTAAAATTATCATAGGAAAAAAAATCAATCAATTCATTAGGGGTTAGAATAGTACAAATGTACTTACTAAATAATAATAATGTAATTATTAATACAGTTACTATATTTTGAAAAAATTTACTTCATCAAGGGAAGGAGTAAATAAAACAGACATAAATACACCTGAACACACATGGGGAGTTTCAAAAACATGACCTCCCATACAGTAACCATAAATATTACCAATTTACTAGTTCTTTAAAAATTAAAACTATTATATTTAGTAATTATATCAATAATACTAATAATGATGACGATGATGTCACTATAAATTAATTCAAATGTAATTAACAAATATTAATAATAGTAGTAAATAATGATAAATAAAATATCTTTTGAAACATAAGAATATAGATTTTAAAAATTATTGCCTTTATTAAATGAGTAACAAGTATAATTATCATGATTATTGATAAATAATAATTATTAATGAAGATAACAATATTAAAAATAAATAAATTCATTTTTAATAATAATTAAGAATATATATAAACAATAATAATAATTTCATATTATATAGATAATATTTAATTATATAAAATAATAATTACATTAATCATATTTTATTATTAATAAAAATATACCCATGTGATTGTGTTTTTGGTTTGGGTGGGGCGGAGTTGCGATGTTTATACCAAGGTAAAGACCAAAATATTATTACTTTGTGTGCATTGAATCAAAATAATATTAATTATAATATTATATAAGTTTATGAAAATAATAATATAATTGTGATTATTATTACACCTTAATAATAATTATTATAATATTTCTAATAATTCATTACATTATTATTATTATTATTATGAAGTCAATAATTTATTATTTAAATTATGTGTTTATAATATATATATATATACACACACATAAATAAATATTCACATATTTTAATTTATTATATTTTATCAACAAAAGAGTATGGTTGTCTTAATTTTATAGATACCATATCACATAAAAATATTTTGAATCATTCTATGTGAAATATTATAAATTCGGGATCCTTTATCAGTTCTCTATGAGAATTTATAATATGGAACATTTTTCATATTTTGGTAATAAGGATTAATGGTACAAATTATCATTTTTTTTTTAACATTGAGTAAGTGACCATTTATCAGTGATATTCATAATAATGATAAAATTCACATCGTTATAGCGTACTGCTAAATTATATTTCATTTTAGCAACAAATAAAAAAATTAACGTCGATTTAATTTAAATAAAACATATAATGAAAATAGAATATTTTGAAAATGATTAAAAATTGGTTTGTAAATTATTATCAAATATCAATATATTAAGAAATAATTAATATTCAATTTTTCCCCCAACTCCCTCTTAAATGTGCCTGATCATGTGTCCAGTTGTCAAAAAAACTCGATGTTATAAAGAAATATTAAAAATATATAAAAACCAAAATTTTTTAATATTACTATAACTGAATAAATTTAAAAAAAATAAAAAACAATGAATTAATAATATTTTACATTAAAAATTAAATTCATTCAATTTGATTCCTAATGGGGAATCAAACTTTCATATTATTGTTCCATTAAATTATACACATAAAAAATTATTTATAGTTCAATTTACAATGATATTAAGATAAAATGAAAAAATTTACTAAATTTTATTTATGTGATGTGTGTTTTGAAGTAAATTCATCAATTTTAATACTAAATATAAAGACTAAGTCATACCAGACACAAATTTTGTTAGATTAGTGTGTGGTTGATTTATACACATGAAAAATTAATTTTATATCATTGTATTAATGTTTGGTGAAAATGAAATAACATTTTATTTGACTTTATCTATGTGATATGTGTTTGAAAAAAATGTGAAATTTAAATAAAAAAATTATTCATTAATGTCACAAAATTTTATTGGATTGACATGTGGTCAATTACTATGTGTTAAAAATGGCATGACAATTGTTTTCCTATGGTATTATGACAAGAAGAGTTTTTTATCATGGTTATCATTCTGTCACACCTGCTCTTAAGTAAAATTTCATATTGAAAATAAAATTAACCACATTGAGTCATAATCAACTCATAATGCATTGTATTTATGTGGTCCTAATTCATACATTTCACAAATGAACTACGGATCATTTAAAATTTTTATTAATAAAATTAAAGAAAATATTTCTAGGTTTTTACTGAGTGACAATTTTTTTTCAATAAATTCCATTTTAAAACTAATAACTCCACATTCACGAAATTCATGTAACATCATATATCGAATTTATGTACAACTAATTCAGACAAGATAAAAATAATATAGTGATCGTTATAAATAAGTATCAATAAAATATGAATATTTTATAATGGTTTTGATAATTTCGTAGATATTATAAACAAAAAGTAAAATTTTAATTTGAGATCAGATTTTGAATCATAATAAGAGAACCATGTATTAAATTCAGTTAATACTTATTTATATACCTAAAAAAGACATAATAATCATTTTTATAAATTATCAATTCTCAATGAATGTTTTTCTCTATTTTGAGAATGTGATGTGTAACACCCCAGGTAAATAAAGAATATTAAATCTTTATATTTATCCATAGTTGTGAATAAAATATTAATATTACATTAAAGGGTATGTTATGCTCTATGGCGTACCCAACACGCAACAACGAGTTTTTTTGGTAATCATACGTTGCACTCTAATAATAAAATAATATTATTTTAAATGGTAGTTAACGCCTAGCCGTTGTAATGGAAGGAATGAACAGAACTAACTAAAAATAATTATATATGTTGGTCAAATATTTTTACTCTTTAGATTAAAATTTAGAGGATTAAAAATGAAAATTAATCTAGTTTTTAAGCGATAACATTCTAATAATCTTTAGAAGGTCGATTAACCGCCTTTTGATAGAGAACCCCTATTAAATCCACTTTTTGAAAATTTTATAAGCTCTATTTTTCAAAATAAACATGTTATTTATTATTGGGACATTGAAATTTACCTTGGGTTAATTTTTGGTATTTTTCTGATAATGATCATTTTTCAATGAATAGTGAAAAATACTTCATTTTACATCAAGACTTCTTTTTCATATAGTTTAATTATATGGTTATATAATCTTTTTAATTTGTTTTAAATTTTAATTAGAATATATTTTTACCATGTAATTCAATTATGGTCGTTGGAATTATTTTCACTTTGGAATTAGGCATAAACAAGTGCCAAATTTTTCATAAATATTGTTTCTAAAAAACCCGCTATTTGTTTTGACAACGGGGAGTTTTTTTAAATTAATTATTGCAATTTATGTGTTTTTAATTTGGTAAAATTAATTAAATATTTGGAATCATAAGGTCAAAATTATGTAATTAATACTCTTTTGTTATTGGACATTACGAATAGTAACGACGGTAATTATCTTTAATTATTTTGATTAATGAGTAATCGGGTAGTTAAAGATAATAAGATTATATAATAATAATACAAAATGACCACAAAATGTGTCCTAAGGCTACATTTTGTATCATGGACGACCATGGGAGGCCTTGGGGAAAACTTGGGGGCCCCATGGAATCACTTTTGTGAGAAAGTGACTTTTTATCTATTTATTTTTAAAAAATGTTAAATGTGACAAAGAATATATCACCTATGTAAAATATTTTTAATTTTGTCTACATAAATGATCTTTTAGACTATAAATATTCATTGTAAAGAGAAAAAGATTTCCTACATAATAGTAGTTTTTTATAATTTTTATACATTAAATACATTAAATTATTTATGACATCATGATGACGTAGCGATGACCTCATTATTTAACGATTTAAATAAAATGGAAAGATAATGTAATATAGAAGACCTACACATGTCCAAAACCTATTTTATTGGTGGATATCTAACCCTTATCACCTTATACTCGTAAAAAATAAATGTTGGACCATTAAAATCCGAAACTCATTTGGAAATAATGTTACATTTTATACATTTCCAAGAGTGCCCCTCCTCTCCTCTTATAAAAGGCCCCCACCTCTACCTCCATACCCACACTTCTAAAGCCTTTGGATTGGCCAAACCATGCCCATTTTGTCTCTAAACATCCCTCTTTAACTCCTTGAAGCCTCACATTGGGCATAATTCTTTCCAAGGAAGCCTTTGAGCTCAAATCAAAGGATGTTACCCGATTTTAAGGTAATGTCTACACTTGAGTCCTTTTGTTTTATTTCACTTCTCCAACCCCCTAAACCGTTTTTATTCTTTTCTTTTGTAACAACTAAACAATCTTCAATATACTAGGATGTTTTTATCATAAGGATTAGATCTACACTTACACACACCTACATCTAATGGTTAATGAACATATTGTTTCCATGGATGGCGAATTTCCGCGTCCCGAAACGATGATTGTTCAACATTTTTCTAACACTTTCAAAGGTGGAATTTAAGATGAAACTATATTTATATATGATATATAATATGTTTATGTTTTACTTAAGCTTCTGTTTTTTTCATTTATGGCATACCATTATGGTTTCCATTATGGGTAAATGCAATATCTTCATTTTAGGAAGTGCGGACTACCGCCCCCTCAAAGTGATTTGATTCATTAAAACCATATGTGGTACATATAAAGGATATATTTAATGATATTATATATGATACCATACTTTAATTAAAATACAATTATGTATCATTATGTTTTAATTCCATTAAATATGAAATAGAAATGGAAGTAGCGTTCATGCGTACATACGGCTTACTGTCTCCATGAACGGTGCATTTCATTTCATAACTCTATATGTTATGTAATATTATAAATGCATGAATATACTGGATATATATATTATATATATGATATCTACATCTTGAATAAAATTCTGGATATAATGAACATTTGGCCACACAAACAACATGTAATTGTAAGAAGTCCACTTTCGACTTAAGAATCAAATACCGGCAAAACAAATATTATTAACTTAAATGATTACATAATGTTTATGACATGGTAATAAGTGATATAAAAGGAATAATGAAATTTAAAATGGTTCCTAAGGAAGTAGAAATTAACTCAAGTTTATTATTCAGGAGATTAATGAACGAAGAGTCAATTCAGACCCGAGGTAAGGGATCCTACTCCTCTCTTTATTTTTAAGTACACTATTCTATGTCATTCCTTTTAAGCCCATATTTCTTATGATTGGGATGTTATTTTATATTAATACTACTGTAATTATTATGTTAATATGATGAGAGACCCTATTTACTCTCATCAATCCATTTCGGAAGTTTTAAGTGGCGCCATTAGGCTGCCGAGTTTTCGTAAGGGATTTTTCATCTCACTTTTGTTCTCGTGAGATTTATGCTACATTTGCCACAAATTCCTTTGAGTGGTGTATGTACTGCCCAATATTATTCACTTTTTGTAGTATAATTTAATTTATGGGTATTCACATTTTCATTGTATGACCCTTCTTTCATTGGTTGTATGTTTCAAAAGTTACCCAACTCGGTAAGGGGACCTTTCACCCTCCTCATTTTAAAAGACTTCTTTTGTTATGTCTTTTAATTCACATTCTATTATTTTGGGATATGTTCTATTATATCCTTATTTATTTAAATTTTATTTCCAATTGATGAGATGCCCTTTTTATCTCTCATCAACTCATTTTCTGAATTTTGAAGTGATGTCGTTAGGCTGTCGATTTTTACCAAGGGAACTTTTTAACCCAATTTCGATTTCTTTGGGTTCAACATGTAGTTATTGAATATGTCATCTTTTGAATATGTGTGAATGAAATTTGATTGTTTTACACTTAATATTCACTTGTATTGGGTGTATTTATATTTGTCACACATAATTTTGAGATTTATTTATCCTTAATTTAAGGATACCTTCTTTATAAGGGAATTCATCGCATTTGACATTTGTACTGAGACTTCATTGTTGTTGTGCACCAATTCACACTTATATGGTGTATATACTGTCCATTGGAATATTATATCATGAATCCATTTATTCTCATGATATTATAAAGTTATGACTAAATGTTATTTCTCAATTATTGTATTCAAGTGTCTCTAATTCTGGTAGAACCCCTTTAACCAAAATATCTCTAAAATGTTTTAATTATTTGTTCTTATTAATATCCATCATTTCAAAGTGGTTTTAAGGATTTATTTATATGGATATTAATGGTTTAAAAATTTAAAATCATCAAGGTTGTATGGGACACTTTGATTCAAAAATCTCTTTATTAAATGTTTTAAATGGTTTTAGAAATGGTTTCTTTTGGAATGGATTCATTATTTCAATATCCTAAAATGTTATATTGTTGTTGAAATGTGTAGATGTTATGTTTACTTTATGCATGTTTTATGTGATACGTTTATGTTATGGTTCATCGGCATTGTTATGAAAATGGGTTGTTCCGTGATAAACTAAGGGCGGTTGAGCCCGATATAGCTCTCCAATGCATTGGGTAACGAGAAAGAGTGAAACATTAAGGGTTCTCTGAAGAGATTTAGGGAATATACTGTGGTGGGTATCCCAAACGTAACCAAGAGGGTTACTCCCTACGTAAGAATGTTATGAATGTCTCAATATACCTTTTATGTCTTACGATTTCTATAATTTATTCATGAATTGATATGCCTATGTTTTATGGGTAAAGTATGATTTCATTCTAATGTATATATGAACTCATGTTTCCTTTCCATATTTTTATAACTTTTACTGAGCTTTTTATGCTCATTCCAAGTTTTTGAAATGTTTTTCATAGGTCAAAGGAAAGGTACATGATGTGATGATAGTGTCGATTAAGTGTCCAGAAAGAATCCGTGTTTTATTATAAATATGTTTCTGTTGATGGGAAGAATGAATACTGTCTTTTATGTTACCACTTTGTTTAAATGTGGAATGTAATGCAAGTTTTATGATCTAATTCTCTAAAACTCTAAACCTGAAAAGATCATCAATGTGTAATCTTGTAATAACTCAAGATTAAGTATGGTTTAAGGCTGGGGCCTTATAGATGGTATCAGAGGCTCGGTTTAGATAACTTGTGAGGTTAGGGTATTGTCTAATCATAAGTGACAGTACCATAATGGATAGGATTTCAGAAAGAGTCCTAGTTTTAGATAAAGTGAATGAGTACGTATATCTTGGTGTTTATCTTCCTCATTAGTATATGATGGTTTTGTAGATATAATCACAGTGACCTTTTTGGTTTTATTAAATGGATGTATCTAGCAGGCACCAAAGTAACAGTGGATGTGAAGGAAACTGTGACAGGTTTTTGAGCAAGCAAATGAATAATATGGTGGCTGCAATGAGAAGTCTTGTGATTATCCTCAACCAACTATCTGAAGTCATGATTGACCACCTAAACCTTGGTGATTTCTATAAGGCATCATATATGCGATAAACAAGTCCCTACGGAACTACAGGTGATAATCATAAAGGTATGTGTGTTAAATAACATATGTGTCAAATATGATGAAAGAAACACCTAGTAAAATGTTTCAAAGGGATAGAAATATTCTATAGATGTGGAAATGAAGGTCATAAATCAAGAACCTACCATGGAAAAAGGAAGCATCCAGTTGACTCGAGGAAAGAGAAAGAAGTTCTTTCTGAGGGATCAATTGAATGTTTTAAATGTGGGGTGCATGGTCATTATGAAAACACATGTCCTATGAAGAAGTTTCTTGATTGGGATCACCAAGATCGTACAAATATTCGTTGACCAATACCTAATTACATTTCGATTGAGGATGAGGAAGCTGACAATGACCAATCAAAGGTATGGATTATTTCATAACATTTGTTTTCCTATTTTGGAATATAAGGATATGAATCAATGATTTGTTTTTTGGAAAGAAGTATTTCAGAATAAGTTGTAAAGGAATGGTTAATGGATCATGAAGAATGTTGAGTGTGTAAGAAGTCAACATATAAGGGCTTCAAGAGTTATGGTGAAATTCTTAAGAGTATTAAGTCTCTTTTGATGATGGGGTTACATTAGAAAACTTTTTATAGTATGTGTAACCCTGATGATTAACATATGAAAATTTTATTCAAGGAATAATTATCTTCTCTTTTGTGGACATAGTTATAAAGAACCATTTGGGTTTATATGATCCTTAATTTTGAGGTAATTATGGGTTACTATATGTTATGATGGAAGTAAAAGGCATGAGATAAAATTGAGGTTAAATTTTGTTATGGTTATTTTTGATGATTTTATCTTTTTTTGGGGAATTATTTGAGAATTATATAGTTTTTTAAAAAGGACAACACGCAGACCGTGGGACAACACGTCGCGTCGGACAAAGCTACGGGAATCGAACCCACAACCAAAGTGCAACTGGTATTTATCACCTACAACTGGACTACGTGAAGTCCCTGGTTAGTTTAACTAATTCTTTTTAGTTAGATGATCTTATGAATCTATAATGATCTGATTTTGGGTTATCTATGAAAATTATTAACATATCATGGATGATATGTGATTAGGTTAATTACTTTTCACTACGAGACTTTAGGAGAAACTGATGTTGTTTGGAGATAAATGTTACGATTTCACTTGGAAGAGTATGTGACTAAATCCTTAAAATATGTGGGTTTAAACCTTAGTTTGGTTTATATTGAAGAATTTTATGGAAAAATTGTTTATCGAATGGTCCTCGTTGAACATTGGGTTTTGATGGACAAATTTTGGAGATTAAGCATAGATTTTATTTTTATAAAGGGTTATCCTTTTCTGGATTATCTGATCTTGTACTAACCTTTCTGGTTTTGGTTTTGGTTAAAGTCTATAGACATGGGAAGTATATAGATCTGTTTTGTGGATTAGGTGATTCTCTATAAGTTGATTATAGTACTCTTAATGTGAACAACTCATCCAAAATACTCGTCTTTTGGAGAAAATATGAGTTTGTGTAAGGAATCTAATAAAAGTTGAAAGTCAACATGATAAGTGATTATGATTCCTTATGAATAAATTCCTCAATAAAAAGTAACTTAAAACAAAAATTTTGTCTATTATCTTTCCCTACTGGGGAATCGAATACTGTTTAACCCATCACAAGTTTGTGATTTTCTTGTGGTTAACTATCCCCTAATCATGTTTTCTATCACTCTCCATCAGAACATGACCCTTTGTTTTTTCCTCCATGTCGATATTTTCATATTTGGAATCCTTGTATGGGTTAACTCGGGTGACATTTGTACTTATCTTTCTTTATTTTAAAGTGATTGTTTTACAGAATCTTGTTCTGGTGTGGGACTTTCAAGGATGTTTCCAAGCCCAATTTTAAAATTCCTAGGACGCAATTCCCAAAATGGGGGAAGGATGTAACACCCCAGGTAAATAAAGAATTTGAAATCATTATATTTATCCATATTTGTGAATAAAATATTAATATTACATTAAATGAGATGCTATGCTCGATGGCATACCCAACACGCAACAACGAGTTTCTTGGGAATCTTACGTTGTACTCTAATAATAAAATAATATTATTTCAATTGGTAGTTAACGCCTAGCCGTTGTAATGGCAGGAATGGTCAGAACTAACTAAAAAATAATTATATATGTTGGTCATTTATTTTTACTCTTTACAATAAATTTTAGAGGATTAAAAATGCAAATGAATCCAGTTTTTAAGTGAAAACATTATAATATTCTTTAGAAGGTCGATTAACCACCTTTTGATGGCGAACCCCTTTTAAATCCACTTTTTCAAAATTTTATAAGATCTATTTTTCAAAATAAAAATATTATTTATGATTGGGACATTGAAATGTACCTTAGGTTAATTTTTGGTATTTTTCTGACAATGTTCATTTTTCAATGAATAGTGAAAAATACAGCATTTTACATCAAAACTGCTTTTTCATATAATTTAATTATATGGTTATATTATCTTTTTAATTTTTTTTAAAGTTTAATTAGAATATATTTTTACCATGTAATTCAATTACAGTCATTAGGATTAATTTCACTTTGTAATTAGGCATAAACAAGTGACAAACTTTTCATAAATATTGTTTCTAAAAAACCCGCTATTTGTTTTGACAACGGGATGTTTTTTTTTAAATTAAATATTTGGAATATATGTGTTTGGAATTTGGTAAAATGAATTACGTATTTTTAATCATAAGGACCAAATTATATAATTAAGAATCTTTTGTTTTTGGACATTATGAATAGTAATGACAGTAATTATCTTTAATTATTTGGATTAATGAGTAATCGGGTAGTTAAAGATAACAAGATAATATCATAATAATAAAAAATGACCACAAAATGTGTCATAAGGATACTGGTTGTCTCATGGGAGACCATGGTATTCCATTTTCCAAACATGGGGGCCCCATGGAATCACTTTTGTGAGAAAGTGACTTTTTATCTATTTATTTTGAAAAAATGTTAAATGTGACAAAAAATGTATCACCTATGTAAAATATTTTTAATTTTTTCTAAATAAATGAAAATTTGGCCTATAAATATTAATTGGAAAGATAAAAAGATTTCCTACATCATAGTATTTTTTTATAATTTTTAGACATTAAATAAATTAAATTATTTATGACATCATGATGATACAGCGATGACCTCATTATTTAACGATTTAAATATAATGGAAAGATAATGTAAAATCTAAGACCTAAACATGTCCAAAACCTATTATATGGGTGGATTTAGAATCCTTATCACCTTATCCTCGAAACAAATCAATGTGGGAGCATTAAAATCCGAAACGGATTTGGAAATAATGTTACATTTTATACCTTTCCAAGAGTGCCCCTCCTCTCCTCTTATAAAAGGCCCCCACCTCTACCTCCTTACCCACACATCCAAAGCCTTTGGCTCGGCCAAAACCTGTCCATTTTATCTCTCCACATCCATCTATAACTTCTTGAAGCCTCACTTTGGGCAGAATCCTTTCCAAGGAAGCTTTTGAGCTCAAATCAAATGAAGTTACCCGATTTTAAGGTAATGTCTTCACTTGAGTCCTTTTATTTTATTTTAATTCTCCAACCCTCTAAACTCATTTTATTATTTTATATTGTAACAACTACAGTATCTTAAATATACCAGGATGTTTTTATAAGAAGGATTCGAGCTACACTTACACACACCTACATCTAATGGTTAAAGAACATACGGTTTCCGTGGATGGAGAATTTCTGCGTCCCGAAACAATGATTGTTCAACATTCTTCTAACACCTTAAAAGGTGGCCATTAAGATGACACTATATTTATATATGATATATAATATTTTTATGTTTTACTTAAGCTTCTGTATTTTTCATTTATGGAATACCATTATGGTTTCCATTATGGGTAAACGTGATATCTTCATTTAAGGAAATGCGAACTACCGCCCCCTCAAAGTGATTTGATTCGTTAATACCATATGTGGTACGTATAAAGGATATATTTAATGATATTATATATGATACCATAATGGAATTAAAATACTATTATGTATCATTATGTTTTAATTCCATTAAATATGAAATAGAAATGGAAGTAGCGTTCATGCGTACGTATGGCTTACCGTCTTCATGAACGGTGCATTTCATTTCTTAACTCTAAATGTTATGTAATATTATAAATGCATGAATATAAAATATATATATGATATATATGATATCTAAATAATGAATAAAATTCTGTATATAATTAACATTTGGCCACACGAACAGCATGTAATTGTAAGAAGTCCACTTTCGACTTAAGAACCAAATATCGGCAAAACTAATATTATTAACTTAAATGATTAAATAATGTTTATTTTATGGTAATAATTGATATAAAAAGAATAATGAAATTGTAAAATGTTATTAAGGAAGTATAAATTAACTCAAGTTTATTATTCAGGAGATTAAAGAACGATCGAGTCAAGTCAGACCCGAGGTAAGAGATCCTACTCCTCTCTTTATTTTTTAGTACACTCTTTTATGTAATTTTTTTTAAGCTAATATTTCTTATGATTGGGATGTTATTTTATATTAATCCTACTGTAATTATTATGTTAATATGATGATAGACCCTATTTACTCTCATAAATCAATTTTGTAAGTTTTAAGTTTCGTCGTTTGGCTGCTGAGTTTTCGTAAGAGATTTTTCATCTCACTTTTGTTCCCGTGAGATTTATGCTACATTTGCCACAATTTCCTTTGAGTGGTGTATGTACTTCCCAATATTATAAACATTTTGTATTATAATATCATTTATGGGTATTCACATATTCATTGTATGACCCTTCTTCCATGGGGTGTATGTTTCGAATGTTACCCAACTCAGTAAGGGGACCTTTCACCCTCCTCTTTTTAAAAGACTTCTTTTGTTATGTCTTTTAATTCACATACTATTATGTTGGTATATGTTATTTTATATCCTTATTGATGTAAATTTTATGTACAAGTGATGTTATTCCCTTTTGATCTCCCATCAAATCATTTTCTGAATTTTGAAGTGATGCTGTTAGGCTGTCGAATTTTACCACGGGAACTTTTTAACCCAATTTTGATTTCTTTGGGTTCAACATGTATTTATTGAATATGTCATCTATTGAATATGTGTGAATGACCTTTTATTGTTTTACACTTAATATCCACTTTTATTGTTTGTATTTATATTTGTCACACATAATTTTGAGATTGAATTATCCTTAATTTAAGGATACCTTCTTTATAAGGGAATTCATCATATTTGACATTTCTACTGAGAATTCATTGTTGTTATGCACCAATTAACTCTTATATTGTGTATATAATGTCCTTTGGAATATTATATCATTAATCCATTTATTCTCATGATATTATAATGTTATGACTAAATGTTATTCCTCAATCATTATATTCAAGTGTCTCTATTTTTGGTAGAACCCCTTTAACCAAAATATCGCTTTAAATGTTTTAATTATTTGTTTTTATTAATATCCATGTTTTCAAAGTGGTTTTAAGGATTTATTTATATGGATATTAATGGTTTAAAATTTTAAAAGCTTCAAGGTGGAATGAGACACTTTGATTCAAAAATCACTTTATTAAATGTTTTAAATGGTTTTGGAAATGTTTTCTTTTTGAATGGATTCATTATTTCAATATCCTAAAATGTTATATTGTGATTGAAATGTGGAGATTTTATGTTTAATTTATGCATGTTTTATGTGATACGTTTATGTTATGGTTCTTGGGAATTGTTATGAAAACGGGTGGTTCTATGATAAACTAAGGGCGGGTGAGCCCGATATAGCTCTCGAATGCATTTGGAAACGTGATGGAGTGAAATGTTAAGGTTTCTCCGAAGAGATTTAGGGAATATATGGTGGTGGGTATCCCAAACGTTACCAAGAGGGTTACTCCCAACGTAAGAATGTTATGAATGCCTCAAGATACCTTTTATGTCTTCTGATTTCTATGATTTATTTACGATTTGATATGCCTATGTTTTATGGGTAAGGAATGATTTCATAATAATGTATATATGAACTCATGTTTCCATTCAATATTTTTATAACTCTTACTGAGCTTTTTATGCTCATCGCATATTTTTTAAATGTATTTCACAGGTCAAGGGAAAGGTACATGATGTGATGATAGTGTTAAGGATGTGTCAAGAAAGAATCCGTGTTTTATTTTAAATATGTTTCCGTTGATAGGAAGAATGAATACTGTCTTTTATGTAACCACTTTGTTTAAATTTGGAATGTAATGCATGTTTCATGAACTAATTCTATAAAACTCTAATCCTGAAAAGATCCTCAATGTGTAATATTGTAATAACTCATGATTATGTAAGGTTTAACGCTGGGGCCTTATATGATGTTTAATATGAACAAAAATGAAAATATTAAATAAAAACACAAACATGTAGTCATACATTTCACATTGTCCATTAGATTGACATGAATTTGATTAATCCACATAAAAAATGCTATAAAAATAATTTATCATAAGTATAAAGAAATTTACTATGTGTTTTCAGGTTTTTATGTAAATGATACATGCATTTAACAAAAAAACATTTTTTATAAAAAAATAGCCACTATCAGTTATTTTGGTCACTCAATATGTTAAGTGTACATGATTCTGAATCACAGCCATACAAAATGGAGTATGGATAATTTTAATAAATTATCATGACATTAAAATAATGTTCTCATAGTTCTCTATTTATAAATCCTGTTTTTTATTAAAAATCTATTATTTAAATTGAAATACACATTTTGGGTCATTCAGGTCACAACGTGTGTCAGATCGAGCGTATATTTACTATTGATAAAAAATAAAATATTTATCATTTTAATAAATATAATATGAATTTGAATTTGATTGACTAGTTTTTTTATTTCACATATATTTTTTAAAAAAATTTCATTTTTAACGAAATAAACACAATGATTCATACTGGTTACACTATGTTTCTTGTTAATGTGACGTTATTTCCTATAAATAAATATGATATATATATATATATATATAATGATACAATATAATAAAATTTGAATTGTTTGAATGTTTTTAGTATGCCACAACAATTTTTAAGTAAAATTTATTTTTTAAATGAAAACACTCACATTGAGTTATATCAATCACACTAGGTTTTAGATTGATAAAAAAATGATTTTTATAGCAAAATAATTATTAAGAACAGTTTTCATAATTTTTTTAATAAAATATAAGCATGTTTTATATGTTTTCATTGAGTGAAAATTATTTTTAAAAAATATTTTTTACTGAAAACTCACAGTTTGGGTCACATCTGTCACACCATGTTATATATTAATGTATGTATGGATACGAAAAATCTAAAATGGAAAATCGGTAATTTTCTTAATGTATAAAGACATTATGAGTTTTCTCCCTTACTGTTCTATGATTGACACATGTTATAAAACAATAACATTTTCATTCCCAAACCATGCATTTTGAGTCTCACTGGTATCATTGTGTATCATATTGAGGTGGAGATGATTATCAGACATCAAACATGACTATTCTATCATTTCATTGAAGAATCAGAACTATCTAAATGTTTTTTATTTGTTTTGGGTAAGCCACTCGTATTTTTTACATAATCAAATTTTTTAAATAAAAATAATCATTTCGAGTAATATCGGTCAAACCTTGTGTCGTACTGAAGTGAGGTTGATTCCAACAGAGAAAAAATGACTTATAGATTGTTTTATTAATTCATGAAAATAATAAAAATGTTTTCATTTTGTTTTTAGTATATCAATCATATTTTAAACCAAATTTCCAGGTATACTTGAAATACTTCTTCCATGTCATACCTGCCACACATTATTTAGATTTTCATGAGAATAGTTCTTACACATAAAAATGATATATGGATCACATTACAAATATATTAAATGTATATATGTGTTTTTATATGCCTTTTGTGATTTACCCATATATAAATCTAGAATGATATTTTAAAACTCAAAACACTGATATTGAGTCTTATCAGTCACGCTATATTTTAGATAGAGGTCTGAATGATTTAAAGACATAATATGTAAATTATGGATCAATTTCCTAAAATAAAAAACAATATTAATTTGGTTGGTGAGTTATGAGTACTTTACATTCCTTTTTAAATAAAATTAAAATTGTAACTAAAAAATCCACTTTGACTAATTTCTAAACAGAAAACACAGAAAAATGTAATTACATAGGTCAAATAAATAAAAAATATCTATATAATTATAATTGAGAGTTCATGAGAGCATCATCCTTAATAAATATCCCATTATTTTTTTCATTGTCTAATATGATCTCATTATATATCGTAAAATAATGAATTAAAAAATCACAATGATGTAATTTCTTCATGATCATTTTAAAAATTTGATATATTATTATCAGATAAAAAAATAATGAACCCAACTAAAACATCTAGAAAACATAACGTGAAAATTTACAAAAAAAAGTAGTATGTTGTCCCCTATTTATGATTCTTGAACACTTTATGACACCATGTATTCTACCCGTTTGTGTCAAAAAAATATATTTGGAATACAAAGCCATTTGTATATTCCAGTAGTAATTAATCGAATAAATTAAATCATTATTAAGAAATATTTTAAATGAAATTTTAATTATCATTAGAAAAACTTGATTGAGGATGCTATCTTTTTGATGTTGTATTATTTATTTCATTAAATTTCATGTATCACAACCATAATATTATCCATTATTTTTTTTGAAAACAATTGAAACATTGATAAATTTAATTAATTTTATATTATATATGTCTTGATATTGAAATATTATATTTATATCTTAATAATTATACACTTTTAGAATTATATTGACTTATTATGCTAATGAAATTTCCTCATTACACGATTTTTATGATATTAAAACATCTCCATATCATGATTTTTATTTATTAATAATAATGTATAATATATAAAATCATCTTTTTTGAAACATTTTCATATAGTGTATTGCAAATTTATAAATTTCATCATGTAGGTCAAAATTTTTGGGTAGTCCTGCAGTAAATAAAAAATGAAAAAACATTATTATATCAAAATTTTATTCAATGTACAACCAATTATCCCTTACAATAATTACGTAATGATATAAATGAAATAAAATTTGAAAAATTTAAATATTACAATTTTATTCCAACATTGTTAGTATTAAAAATTGTATGTCACCTATATGATTGTCTTCAAATATTTTATCATTTTTGTCCAGTATTACTGAATATTCATATTATTTCAATCACTATTTTTTTAATAAGTAATTCATGCACTAAAGAATCAAAATTCTTATTCATAGTGTGTTCCCAAAAACGAATGTGAAAAATAATTACCTATAATTATCAATCTAGATGATCTATTAGACATAAATATTATGAATACAGATCTTATGTACTCAATTATAACTAAAAATCTTACCCATCCATTATTGATTATTCCATATACATTGTAATGAATACGAATTCCTATAATGGAATATATATATATATATATATTCAAAGTAAATGACTTTGGTATCAATAATTTTGAACATTGAAACCATATGAACTTGTAATATCATAAAATATTGAAGTATTAATAGGGTGGTAAATGTTAATTTTTATGGTGTTTTATATCAATTAGTAAAACATTTAGATTGTATCGATACATCCTTCAATGTCTCCTCATTTTCAAAATCTGTATTAACATTCCATGGATGGTGACATTTATCATTAATTGGAAGTGGTTATACATATTAAATAAATTATAATGGAATATTTTCATGTCGACATGTAAGATTAAAAGATTAAACATCCATGCCATGTATGTTACAAAAGAATGTTTAGTTGTATGATAATTATTTTAATGAAGGGTGATAAATAGCTCTATTCATGGATCATGAGATATGTGAATCCCTACTCTCACATGATCTTTGTGAATTTTTTTGAAGATATCTTATCTGATATTTAACATTTTACCCCTAACAATAAGGTTGTATTAATGTACTTATAGATATAAATCTCAATGATTTTCACACCACATATTATTAGTAAAGAATATATATCAATGAATAGAAATTTAAATTATTAGAAAAATGGTTATGAAAAAATAGATTACATATGTTAAAGATAACAATTGAGGGGATTGACTCCCCTCAATGCTTGGGGTGGGATCCTCATGCAGTGGTCCATTTTTTGTTGTTTCTTGTCATTGGTACCTTCCTAAAACATTATATAACAACTCATGCATCCAATTATCTTTTTGTTATTGAGAGGTTATATGTGTATGCATATTTCATGTTTTCATATATTTCCTCCCATTTCAATTTCTTTTCTCAAAATATGTTATGGTGATCACACAAAATCATAAACATCTGACATAATTATATTGTTCTAGCAACATCAAGGGAACAGAATATAGTCATTCATTATGTATAGTTGACGTTGATAACTATGTATAACCCTAATAAAATGCGTAAAATTAGTGATTAATGTTATCAAATTCTGATTTAAATGATAATAAATTTTTAAATACCACACATAAAGATTCTTAAAATACATTTTCTATATTTTCATCTATTAATATTATTTCATTATTTATACAAGACTCCATGCATAGAAAGTGGAATGGAATTGAATTTTATTTCGTTTATATTTATCCAATATTCATATTATCAATGGACTGTGATTATAATGTTGTTTCATGACAGATAATAATAGTTTTTTATATTTTACATATATACCATTCTTTCGTGTGAAGCATACCCCAACATTAAATTATGGTAGGGGTACATTTATATTGATGCACAGATCTTATTTTCAACACTAAATATAAATTCCATAAATTAATAAATCCTATAAATTGATTAATACATATATTTTCCCATAATGTATTATGAATAATAATTATCATGAAATAAATCATCCTCCTGATGACCCAAATTTTAATTCCACATTTCTTGGTTTATCTTTTGTGCATATATATATGGTGGGTGTGAGATTATATTCCGTTCAACTTTTCTATGTATATGCTTCGATATTATTTTCTTGAATCTTATACTATACATTCATGAGACCAATATTAAAATTTTAATTTGGAATTAAAAATTTTAAATTCACTTTTTATTGAGTAATGAAGAGTAAATAAAGATTTCATTATTTTAGATTTTACAAAATTAAAGAACATATATCATATTTAATTTTAATCGCATAAAAATTTACTAACAAATTCCCTTGAAAAACCTTGTTTCACATGTATACATTCTTGAGAACAAGAATTCAATTGATCAACAAACATTCACTAATTAAAAATTACTTTTTCTATTCAATGGTTGGCCACATTCACTACATCATACATAGAACATGATTCCTCTACTATTGATCATAAAAATTGTTGTTAGCACCATCATGAAATGGAAATACTATTTTTATATGGCATGGGTTGTTTATCGTATACCATTTTCACATATTATAAATAATCCAAAAGTTGTTCTGAAGTATTTGAAATATTGGAACATGGAGACACTTATTATTCTTTTTTCATTTGGATCATTGGTATTTTTTGAAACCAATTGTTCATCTGGTTTGGTAAATTCATCATGTGAAAAAGTCATTACCTATAAATGTTGTTGAAAATTTAATTTATTTTAAACAAAATCACTAGTTAGATGCTATTAATATGATTTATCATAAAATAGAAAATAAAACATTAAACATTGTTATTTAAAGGTTAATTTTCTATATAGACAAAAGTGATTTAACCCCTCTATTAAGTATCCAAATCCCCTCATTGTGATATCCTCTTATATAAATTTTCAAATCAACATTTGGAACGCTGTGATATTATTTTTATGTACCAATGAAAGTTCCATTATCAATTTAATGTAAATCTATGCATCTCCTATATTTAGTCAATAAAATAATAATTGGAAATATAATGTTTATAGGATCAAGGGAATAATAAAATTCATTTATTAAATGTGATTCCCTTATAAATGATTCATCATTAAACGCATAAATATTTGAAATCCCCCTTCATGGGTCCTAATCCAAAAAATTAATTTTCCCTCCAATTATTAACCCACTTTTATTGAGACAATGGAACATGGAAATTTGAATAATCAAAATCCCATATTTGTTTAATGATGAAAAATGAGAAAATATTCACATAAATTTGATTATTTTACTTTGAACCATGTACATATATCACTTAATATACAAGTGTAACTATATATTTTTCTATGATAGTATGATAATAATGTTCCATTGTATAGACCACATATCCATCAGTTATATATTAAATTTAATATAATACATTCACAATTGTTCTTATATATATCCCTAAAAATCATTATAAAATGAAAATATTATTTTCTATTATCTCTGTAAAAATACAGTGTCCATAACATTCTATAAACTAACAATTTTGCTAATTTTATATCCATAATTCATCACTTGATGGATTGAAATACCTAATAATTAATTTTTTATATTTTATATATGGAATAACCTCCAGCCTGTTATATATAATTTATTTGTTAGTATTCTAACTCATAGTAATTGTAAATGTACCAAAATTGTTCCAAAATTTATTCACCACAACATAACCATGTGAATAGATTTTAGTAGACCAAAGGCATCCACACGAGGCATATAGTCAGTATTTAATTCCATAACTCCGTTAACAATATATCACTCGAAAATTCATCTATCTAAACAACATGGATATTTGACGTACCATATAACAATATTCTTATACCATACAATAGAAAAAAAATATAATTTCAATGACCTTATATCCATATCACTATTACCAAGTTAACTTTAAACAAGACCTTTTTAAAGAAGAATTATAATTGCAATAACATCTATCATTATAATAATATGAATGTGATTTTATTTTCTAGAGATGGATGGTTCATTTGGTCTGTAACATTACTAAATATAGTTCTAAAGAATATATGACGATTGCAATAACATCTATCATTCTAATAATCGCATGCCATATAATGATGGAATCCCTCTTGTGAGATCTCATTCCAACATCTCGTGGAGGAATCCCAAAGCATAATCGTTATCAGATTAAACCACCTATATGGACGTGTCTATAGATGGCTGAAGATATAAATCATGGATTCTAACCATGACTATATAGCCTATGGTCCTCCTTCCCTTGTGAAGGTGGGAGGATGGTGCTGCTGGAAAACTCGTGTCAACTCTGCCATTGAAGGGGAAGGGTGTGGTACTTCTTAGATGATCTGCATAAACCTTATAAAGCCCTCTCGGAACTATGCGTCCACACTTGTGTCTGGAATTATGGCTGGTTCCAAGACCAGCACAACTGGAGGATCTGCTGATACATTGTGATCAACCATATTCAGTGTCTGATCACTACCCTATAACTAGAGGAACACCGGAGGACTCCTCGGTGGCATTACATTGGAAGGTCAAGTGCACACATTAAATTAATATTAACAGGGACTGAAACGTAAGATACATGAGAATGGAAAAATAGAAAGAAATCATTCATGTTTTTCAAAACATCGATACACAACTCGTATGGTGACTACATGTTGTGTTCCCTTAATCATTCAAATCGGTGCGTACTTTTTCGAACCAAGGACGTCTAACACCACATACAAACAATGTGTTGTCCTAACACACTGTGTGTACATGAATCTTCCTCCCCTACCGGAGTTCTTCTACATATCTAAGACACACAGTTCTATTATAACTAGACTACACGACATGTTAGTGCTAGACACGACATGTACTAGATGAACTTCACCAACCCATGTTGTTAGTTACATGGTCGGTCACATAGCTGAATCTACACGTCGTGTTTGTTCTAGAAACTGTATGTACTAGAGTGATTTCACCGACTTGAATTTTTCATGACACATCCAGATATATGGGTCACACTAAACAAGGTGTTAAAGCTTGACACAATGTGTGTATCCTATATTTTATCCATATGTTTCATTTGTCACAAGGGTGGACAAATAGTCTAGACATCACAGAGTCTACATCTGTTTCAAGTTGTGCCCCACCTCGATTTCCGAACCCCACATCTCTTCCCATATATCTAGTGACATGGATAGAGATTGCACAACTTGTACATACAGAACACAGTGTGTAATTAATAAAAAAAGTTCCTTCCTGAATAGAAGGACATATTGTGTGCTTTCATCATTACAAGCCGTGTATTCTAGGTTTTTTCAGATAGTAATCCTCATAAAATACTATGGATCCCCTAAAAACATTTAATCGAACATTAAAGTTCCAAATTCCAATCCGTGAGGGCCCATACTCACCATAAATCAATCCCTATCTACTTATACATGGTATATACAAGGGAAAAAGGCAATGATCCACAAAATTCTGATCCATGAGGGCCTATAATACCTCAAGAACCATTTTTTGGAGATCATTTAAACGAAACATTATATAATTCAATACCCTATAAAAATCATTTGTTATATATAGGAAACAGTCGCAACATCATGCATATCTAGAACAACATCTATCAGAACAACATGCAATTACTTATGCACCCTAAATGGCATGGTAAGAATGCATCACATGTGATCTCAAGGAAGTGCCTATATAAATCATGAGATGGTGTACTCTCATCTAATCATGTATTAATATAAATATAACCCCACCAATATCAATAATAACAACACAGAACATGAGAATCACCCATTGGTGAATTGAAATCATCTTTAATAATTACAAAACCAGAAAAATTTCAATAGCGTGGTAAATTGGTTTTTCCATATACACGAGTTAGTTACTCTAGAACATAACTTATTACCAAACACTTATTACTTCCTATCCCTGGCTATAGGGTTCAAAATGTTATCCAAGAAGAAAATATTTCCTCTGATACCACTTTGTAACATCCCATTTTGGGAAGCCCCTAGAGGTGCTTCATACCTGGTTAGTCACATGGCCTCAAGCGCATTTCCCCGATTTCCAAATGCTTACGACTAATAGTGAGATCCATGGGTGTGATAGTGTAGAAACAATTCCGTCATTATCATAGTAACAGAACAGAAGTAAAAGAGATAACTATAGCAGAAGGAGTGAAACATGCAATAGATAAATAGCATATGTAATAAAAAATAGGATCACACACATAATTGTATATGATGCAATATGAATATGTCTTAGAAAGCAGCTAGACAAGTAACAATTCTGAAATACCATAATAATACATTGTTTAACAGAAAATAGAAAAAAATATCCACAGCATTGAAAGCCTCAGCTTAGTCCCAAGCTTCACAGCTCTGTAGAAATCAAGTACCTGAAGTAGAAGGGAACATGACCTTATTTATACCTATAGAAATATGATCTATTTGGCCCCAAAATCATTACCCAAATAGGGTGTGAGACTATATCTCAATCGGTAACCACTCAATGATCTTTTCCACATAGTCATTGAATATATACGGTTCGATATAATCAAAATTAAGCCTTAAACTAGGACATACTAAAAGTAAAAAATTATACAGTTTCAAATGCCTTCAATTATCAGATATAAATCATGTTGTAAATCATAAGTAGAGATCCCTCTGGGAATTACTAATATCCTAACCCCTATGGTCCCACCAAAACACACACAAGCAACCCTCTTGGATGTACTCACAATATAACCCCTTTGATCAACTTTTGTACAGACTCTCTGAGGAAGCATTGAGCATCAATTCCACCTATAGCCTTGTGTCGATAAATAAAAGGGACTCTAAGGAAGCATTCAATGACCAATTCCCCTTATTTTCCACATTGATAACTACAGACACTCTGAGGAAGCGCTTAATTCCATTCCCCTAATGGTCTCACATTGTAATAGTAAATGGATACTATGGAGAATCCCTCAACGTCCATTCTCTCTATGGTTTACTACACCATGTTCTCATTGCCCTATGTAAGTCAATCGAGAAGAAAACTATATAACGGCTTATGTATACATCATGAACTAATTCCCTAAATAGTCTTCAAAATAGTAGCATGATAGATGAAAAATATTACTCTATCCAATCAGCACAAGGAATGGAATGCATGCAGCCTAAGAGGCAAAGCAAGACCAAATTGTCATAAACAATTCAAGCAAGGGAAATACATCCATAGAATTGAAATTAACCCTATTCACATTCATTTGACCTCTAATCAAGCAATTATATCATAGAAGGCAACAACATGGTTAAAATCATAAACACACAATAACCCGATCAAGGGTATTCACAATTCATCACATATAACACAATTACTATCTACGAAAATGCACAAACCACCTACCTCAGCGTTGTATGATTGATATACTCCAAATTCAATCCTTAGATCAACATAAAATGTGTTAGACCTACAAAAACGTCTAAAACATTCAACCAAGGATAACTTGAAAAGGATGAGAAATCATGAAACAAGGATAATGAAGAATAAGGAAATCACCACTGTAATTCCAACACACCCCAGAGAGTTTGATTCGGAGAACAGATGCTCGATCGGGGGATCGGGGATGGATTGGCATCGTCTAAATGTTCGTAGTTGAAGAATGATAATAAAAAGAAACTTTTCCCAATTAGATGCAACCCTATCTAGTTAATGATAAAAATTACACGAGATGTAATTTATATGTACGCGACATCTACCTTCCCTTACCGTCCCTCGCATAAGTCGGTCTTTAGGTCACCACACACAGCTATGTTCTCATCCGTTACACAACCATCACAGGGATACGTGTAGAAAAAGTTTACAGGGTGTGTACAAATAAGTACACGGTGTGTAAATACAATTTTTTCTAGAAACTCATCTTTTTCTCAAAAACACCAAACAAGAAATAAATATAAATGAAAAAAAGATGTAGGTTCTTAAAAAATTATCAAATTCTGATTACATAAGATGATATATTATGACTATAAAATAAAAGTGAAATTTATCCCCTAAATATTCTATGTTGTATCTAATAAAATGTAGTATAAAAAATAACTATAAATGGGAATTATGAAATAAAAATATTTTGATTATCTATTTACCACATGTGATGACCTTACCACTCAATATAAAATGACCATGTCCCTCAACCAATCCCTTACCTATAATTTAATCGGTGTTTATTGGGTAACTAAGTCTATTGGGTGATGTAGTATTATTTCTTCCAAATACATAGAAGAAACACCCCACATGGTATTAATATATATATATATATATATTAAAAGTGGTGTAATGTGTAATCAAATTATAAAATTTTATAATAATAAAATTTTCCCCCTAAAATATATTATGTAATTAATTTAGTACCTACTGCCTGATGGATACTTTAGTGGGACTATACCAGCTTCATCTAGCATCGAAGATGGAATTGAGAAAGCTATACCACCAATGAGGATAAAAGTCCTAGACCTGGGATAACTAGTAAATTCCATTATTAAATTTATGGAATGATTCCATGAATTATCTAATCATCTAGTAAGCGAGTTAGTGAGTGTGATATTTAATTTATTATGAATACCACCAAATCAATGTGTAACTTTGGAAACCCCGAAGGCTTCTTAGTAGTCCCATTTATTGTCCAATGTTAGAATCATCAGTCTCGATCTGTAGGCATCCCAAACAGTAGATTATTGATTGAATTCTTAATGGAAAATTCAAAACAATAATATAACTAATACACTCTGGATTTGAGATGAAAAATTTACAACAATCAATTTTAGGCTCTATGAACTATTCGTATAGAGATATTGGGAATGAAATCCTCAGTAATCCACCCGATCATATGTAGTATCATGTGAATCAATCGAGAAATCCATAAAAAACCGCAAATGTTTTTAAAAACATCATGATCTTATAGGAAATATTTCAACTAGAAATCCAATTTTATCATATGGGAGATACTGTTATTAGCATTATTTTTTATACACTTTCTAAGTTGGGTTTTCTAGATGTAGTGGCAAACCTACGATATATCGGAATGTAGGGAGAGATCAAAAATATAAAATGACATTTAGTAATGATACCATCAAACATAAAATCATGAGCAAAGCAGGCATCCTAGTATTTACATTTATTAATTACTTTTAGATTATTAATTATGTTAGAAATAAATATTTATCTACATTTATTATGTGATGGATCAATCTTTCGGGAATCCAATATTATTTATTTTTTATATTAAATATATAGATATCCTTGTATAAATGTACATTTGATTATAACTATATAAAACATGTAGATATAAACATTTAGGATTTTTGTGGAACCTAAAACTAATTTAATTGTTATGAAGGATCACATATTTGTTTTATGTGCACCCATTTGAATAAAAAAAAGGACATCATGTGCCTCATGTACAACTAGTTCATTTATAATTATATTGTTCAATTCAATTCCAATTTTAGTAATTAATGAATTAATACATAACATGAAGCTGAAGGGTTGGCCAAATTCATTGTCCCATATTATGATCAAATTTTCCATAGTAGTTTTGTTGGTTAATGCATGTCTTAGTTTTTATGACCTTTTCAGTTATTACATGTTCCCACTAATCCCTTAATGTTTCCTCAACATGATTGGGGATCCATACTAGTTGTTTCCTCAAAGTCTATTCCTAGGGATGTTTTCCATCTATATGAGGTAGATGTCCCATAAGATGTACCCTATAACACATTACGACTATTAAGTCTCAATATTGTTAGGCTGTTGTTATCTATGTCATGAATGCATCCCAATAACCACTATTCTAGTTTAAATGATTCGAATTCTTACATAAGGCCCTGATGTCACCTATGTTATGTTAAAATATTTATCTCAAACCTACAGCTAAATTTGGGAACTCCTTTAGGGTGCATTTTAATCTATTGATATGGTATGTGTTGAGGTCAATGTCAATGATGGATGAGGAATATAGACAGTGATAGAAGGAACAATGTTTATATTGGAATATAACAATATATAAATGTTAAGGAGGAATATTTTCATAAAAAATCAATTTATTTATTGAATTTTATTTATTTATTTAGTTAAATAATACATTTAATTATTTTTCACTAATCATTCGGTTTGGACCTGTCACATCACACAACAAGATGGTATGATCAATTTAACTATTGGGATTGTAAGGATTTTCAACTCCCATTATAGAGACTCTCCTATTTATTATCAAGGGATGTCAATATCTACCAACTCCATTCGTAGCCCATCCAACCTCATCTATGCCATTAGATTCTATGTACCAAGACAAAATATCAAAAAATAATTAATTAAAATAACATTATAAGAAATGTATTAATCTAAAAAGATAAAATATAAAAAAAATTAGTTTAAAAAGTAATAAATCCAATAATATCACGAAATTTTCCTATCATGCATAGAGTATGACCAAATTAATTCCAACAATCCATGAAATACCCACAACATCAAAATAGGTAAATTCCCTAAACATTTACATCATGAAATTATTATTCTTATTTTATTCATGATAAAAAAAATTTAACAATTTTTGGTCACTTACGTTAATGAAAAACATGTGGAGATGTGAAGATGACCTACTGGGTTACCCTTTTCCAAGGAAGAGGTGAATCACCTTCACACATAACTGATTACTACATGATTTTTGTGAATTGAATCCAAATCACTAAATGAGAAAAAGAACATATAAACAATGATATTAGTAAAAAATTTATAAATCAATAGAGTATTAAAACTAATATAAATCATTGAGGGAATCAATCAAATTAATCCTCTTAATGAATTAATATGAATATAATGAAGGTGGATTAGGTGGAAAAATTAATGGAGGAATAAATGAAAAACAGGGTTCACCACTCATGAAATATCAGTGGAAAAAATTGTTATTTTCCACATTAAATGTGTTTCATGATTTATCCATGTAAGAACCAGCTTATCCCATTAAAATATGGATCAAACAATTTTTTGTTTGGATTGTGGAAATAGAGGAAAAAGCACATTATAGGTTATGTAGTTTCAAGAGAATGTTGTGTAATATAGGTACACACCTTGTACTACCCAGTACACAACATGTGGTGGCCAATAATATTCCTTTAAATAATATGTACGGACAGATCATGTAAATGAATGTACACACAATTGAATTTTTTTTCTAAAACATGAAGTATCCTCATGTTTTGTTAGACGGACAGAACCCTCATATAGGATTGATAAAAATACTTGTTGAATGGTTGTTTGGCCTCCCGATTATCCCTGCGAACACTTTTTCAATCACCATCATATTAATTTGAACCTAATCTGGAATATCTTTATTCCTCTTGATCCATTAATTGTAATTTACTCTCTCAAATTAGTTATCAATTATTTATCCTTTTTTTGTAGATATAAATTGTTCTAGTTTAAATCAAAGCCTGACTCTGGATGAGGAATGTTGAAGGAGTACAAAGTAGCTGGTTTTGTGAATTTCACAAATTTTCATGATGTATATATATACCAAAGGGGAGTGATCACGTTTTTACGGTGTTCAATGATTTATAAATAATTATTATTGTTTCATACTAGTATTTATGTAATCAAGTAACCCTTTTAACGTCTTAATTAAGATTTTTAACATTATTAAGTTCTTCCACAATGGTGTGATTCCCTTGGAATGATAATTTAGGTCCATTTGGGAAAGGATGCCCATGAGGCATGCCTTAATGCCCTTATTGGGATGTATAATATGAATAACATTTAAATGGAATTTAAATAAAGATTTAATTGATAACAGGTTTGGGATTAGTGATTTCTCCATTTTCCCATGTTATGCATATTAATGTTTAACAAAGTTTGGAATGTTGTGCTATAATTGTGAACCTGCCCACATGAGTTAAAAGATATCAAGGAATTTTAGTTGTATATGATTCATAACATTATGGTTATGTTAATATTTCCGATGTGGGTGAGTTACCATTAAATCCATGTGATAGTTTAATTATCATCTGTTTCATTGTAAATGAATTATGCCAACATGAGATAATGATGTTAAACCAGGTGATAGTTTAATTAACATCTATTTCTTATTATATGATATGTACCCACATGATTTTATATGTTAAGTCCTTGTAGTAGTTTAATTCACATGTGGATGCTTGAATGAAATGATTTCTAATGGGTAAATAGCAATGGGTGGTCCATAGACTCAATAAAAAGACCAGGTCGAGACCATGTCACAAATTTCACCTTATATGACTTGTGTAAACCATTACCTTTGTTAAAAGACAATGGATGGGATCAAGTGGTTAATTCTTTAAAATCTGTGAGTGAGAAACGATTTTGGTGGTGAAGCTCATAAAATATTATTTAAAATTCTTTGTGAACCTAGGATCCATTAATGGATACCTAGGTAGATTTCTACTAAAAAATGATTGAATTATTATTATGTCATGTGTTGATGGTTCTTTTTTTATGGGGGGCCGTCAGAATTATTCCATAACTCAATAATTTTATATTATCCGATTGAGTTGATAAATTAAATATAATTACTAATGACATATATTCCAAGCTAAATAATCTTTTTGGATTTAGACTTCACCTATACATGATTGCATTTCCATATATGAAATTTGTTGTTCTTAATTTTGTGTACCTACCATTTGCTGATTTCACTATTTAACACTACATTTTATATATATTCACTAATAGATTGGATTATACCATGGGAGGATGCCAACATGGATTTTTTCTCACACCCAATTTGGGTCATGCTTTTGGGACCAAACTAATAAAGTGTATGCATGTGTTGATCAAGGAAAGTGCCCTACTATAGTTACTTCATGTGATTACTAGGAGTAATATAGCGTAGAATTGAGATAAGGAATTTGATTATTCCTATCCTCTTTTTGTTTCTTTTGTGATTTTATGAAATATTTTGTGTAAAAATATAGTGTACATATTTGGAAACATTCCTAGAATAGTGACATGTTGAATCATCTTTTGTATAGAATGATGATTTTTTATTTATCTTATCAGTCTTAAGTGATTAATTTCAGTTAAATTTTGTTTGTTACTTTTTATATTATATATTATTTTTCTACTATGTTTCACTCTTCCAATGTGGAAATTGTATACCCAATATTACAACCTAGGTCCACTATACAATCCCACATCCTCACGTGTTCAAGGAGTTCCCTTGAGACCATATGGCCAGCTGGGTTCCGGGCACCAGTTGAGTGGAACACAACTATGGGTTGTTACAATCCTTATAGTAGTACAAAACATGAGCCAACCATATTTCCCAACTTTCCAAGAAGTCACACCTCACATTGGTTGGATGTATAGTTTTCTAATCTAATAATAGACAATAAATCCACCTCTATAACATCACATTATTTACACTGAAATGACACATTGTTTGGGGATAACCTCTTTATAAATGTATGGTCATCAAATTTTCATTTTAAAATGATATAAAATATCCTTAACCATTATTGTGCAATATTTTTTTCCCTAAACCATCATTGTAGACTTCACTGCCAGGAAAAATACCTCTAAAAACAATTAATGTTCCATAAACTCGTAAAACGTTATTTGATGTCACGATGGTTCAAATTAACACATAAAGAACCCCTAAATCCCCATTACACATCTAAAAATAATTTAGTTAATAAAACTCATGAAATATCATTCCAAATCTCTAAACAAAATTCAACCCATCTAGTAATAGAAAATTCAATTTACTTAAGAAATTTTATGCCCCTGTTTGACACCATATCATACACATGGTAGGGGATCTATCATGTATTCTTAATATTTTCAATATTTAAGTTTATTTAGATCAATAATAAGCTACATTTATTTAAAGAGATGTGATTAACCATTAAAATATAAATACATGGTTATATCACATGAAGAAAAAGTTATTTTGATAAATATGGAAATATATTTCAAATAATATTTATGATTAATTATTTTTTTAACAATCCAAGAATAACTAAATGGATATAATGTGTAATTATTTCAGTAATTTGTTTAATTTTATCTTCATAGAATATTATAATTTAATATTGTTTTCTAAAAAATGAATGACATTTAATTTGAAAATTATTAGACAAAGAATAAATTATTCCATGTAGATTGATATATTTGATCATTTATAAACTATAGTAGATATAGGTGACTATCATATGAAAATTCACATTTGTTATCATTAAAATAAAAATCCGTAAATTTATATATATTAGTTATTAATATGCATAAAATTAATAATTTAATTCTAATTACATATTTATAGTTTAGAAAATTACTATTTACAAACTCAAATATATAAATTCAATATAATAAACTATTTCTAATGTTTTTTACTATTTAACGAAATGAAATTGATTTTTATTACATTTATATTATGGTTAATATATTTTCTTTATTGTGTTAAGAATTTATTAAATATAATATTCATTGTTGTGGTAGTTATGAATATCATAGAAATGTTAAATAAATTTATATATATAATTTTTTATTACTGATGATAATAATTTCAAAAATGGAATTCAAATATTTATCACTTTAACTAGATATTAATTTTTTAAAACATATACAATAAGTACAATTAATATAAATTTATATGATTTATATAGAAAAATTATAATTATTTTTTAAATTATCCATGAGGGTGAAATAAATATTTTCATATAAAAGTGTAAATATTATTTGATTATTTAAAAATGAAAACATGTTTCAGATACAAAATTCTATATAATTATAATAATTTTTTTATAATTTTGGAAATTAAAATATTGAACAGGGTATTATAACATTTTAACAATGATTATATTTTATGTTGTAGGAATTATTGAATTTTTCTGTTTTGTGATCATATGTGTTTTTTTGTAGATACTATTGTATCTATAAGGAATTTCCTTTCATTTTATATCATTTTTTAATGGAAAAAATATATTAAAAAATATGATGAATTTATTAATTAATTAAATAGAGGTGGTAAAAGAAGTATAATTATAGTTTATTTGGAGTTGTATATAAATGGAATGAATTATTGAAGGATGTTCAATTGATTTTTAGATACTTCTAGCTACAATAATTGATAACTTGTATGATGAGGCTATTTATTTTAGACAAGTATATCTGTGTAGTAATTAAAATATTTTTTGGTAATATATAAATTTATGGGGGATTATTGAACATATTCTTTATTATAGGAGTCTTGAATTACATAATGTTATGGCCTAATTATCCAATAAAATTATGTATGGAAAAATAATTTTCGTAAATAGTTATTCTTTATAACGTATTTATTTTTTGTGAATTACTACTACCATAACATTTTTAGTCTGAAGATGTGTATTGAGAGAAGGTTCTTGAGGCAATGGTGGTGTTTACTATTTTGATGGAATTGTATTCTGTGTTTGTTGACGCATGAAGTACACTTCCTTGGGCACGTAGTGTCTCAGCATGGAGTGTCAGTGGACCCATCGAAGGTGGAGGCAATTGTTTCTTGGGCAACACACAAGAACGTGGCAGAAGATCGTAGTTTCCTAAGGTTAGTAGGTTACTATCGGAGGTTCGTTTCAGACTTCTCTTGAGTTTCTGCTCCATTGACAGCTTTTACTAGGAATAACTGGGTCTTCCTATGGACCGAGCAGTGCCAGAAAGCTTTTGACTACTAGAAGGAGAAGATGGTCAGTGCTTTAGTACTCAGGTTTCCAGAGGAAGGGTTGTTGTATGAGGTGTTTTGTGATGTTTTTGGCCTTTTTTGGGTGCATACTGATGCTGAAGAAGGGTGTGATCTGTAATGGGTCTCGGAAGTTGTTCCCTCACGAGCGTAACTATGCCACCCATGACCCGGAGCTTAAAGCTGTAGTGTTCGCACTGATGTTGTGGCGACATTACATCTTTGGGGAGCGCTTTATGGTCTTCTCATATCAGAAGAGATTACATTATATTATCTCCCAACGTGACATGAACTTGCGGCAGAAGAGATGGGTCAATTTTCTCTAAGGCTATGACTTCGAGATCTCTTACACTGAAGGTAAGGGCAACGTTGTGGCTGATTCCCTGAGAAGGAAGTCTCATAAAGAAGTGGTTCAGGAATCCATTGATGCTTGGAAAGCGATGGGAGAGTTGGATGCATTGTACTTGGATGAATGGGTAGAGGGTATTAGAGGCAGCTTATTTCAGATGTCGGTACAATCCTCCTTGTCGCAACAGGGGTAAGAGTCTCAGTGGGGAGACTCCGAGGTGGAAGTGATGCGAGATCATGTCGATTATGGAAACACTCCAGAAGGATGGTCATAGGACAGCCGACATCGGATTATTTTCCATGGATGTTTGTTTGTTCCAGAGGCGATGCATGAGGGAGTTCTCCGTTTGTTCCATAGCTCAGCCTTGGCGGTACATCCGGGAGTTTAAAAAATGTACAGAGGCCTGACGGACCAATTTTGGTGGCCCGGGGTGAAATTGGATGTGGTAGAGTTTGTGGCTAAGTTCCTAGTGTGTCAGCAAGTAAAGGCTGAACACCGTGTTCCCAATGGTTTGTTGCATCCATTAGATGTCCCTGAGTGGAATTGGGATGAAATCTCGCTAGACTTCATCATAGAACTACATTGATCATAGAGAGGTTATGATGATATCTGGGTGGTGGTGGATCGTTTGACGAAATCGGCTCACTTATTAGCAGTTCAGGAGTTGGGCCTGGTGAGTACCTCATCACAGAGGTACGTAGACGATGTGGTGTGTTTACATGGAGTTCCGAAGACTATCGTCTCTGACCGGGATACTCAGTTTACCTCAAAAGTCTGGAGGGGGTTACAACATTCTTTTGGCACCCAGCTACGACTTAGCACTGCTTTCCAACCCCAAACTAATGGGCAGACAGAGCGGACTATCTAGACATTGGAGGACATGCTACGAGCATGCATTATGGATTTCATAGGATCATGGGTACGACACTTCCTTTATTAGAGTTTTCCTACAACAACTGCTTCCAATCTACTATTAGCATGGCACCATTTGAGGATTTGTATGGAAAACTCTGTCATTCACCCATTTGCTGGGCAGAGGTTGGTGAGACAGGTGTTCTTGGGCCAGAGGTAGTATAGAGAACCACATAGAAAGTCCAGCTTTTACGTGAGAGAATGAAAGCGGCTCAGGACCGACAGAAGTCTTATGTTGATCGTCGGAGGAGGCCCTTGGAGTTTGATGTGGGAGATCATGTGTTGTTAAAGGTTTCCCCTCAACGGGGGCAGAGGAGGTTTGGGAAGGGGAGTATGCTCTCCCCTATGTTCATTGGACCTTTTGAGGTGCTGAGGTGAGTCAGTGAGGTGGCATATCAGCTGGCCCTGCCACCTCAGTTGGAGAATGTTAATGACGTCTTCCACATATCCCAGCTTCATTGGAACTTACACGATGACTCTCACATTGTCGACTGGGGAGAGTTATATATGGGAGATGACACGACCATCTGGGACTGACCAGTCAGAATCGAAGATCGTAAAGAGAAGGTGCTCCATGGACAAACCATTGCCTTGGTTCGTGTGTTGTGGATGCATGGTGACCTCAAGGAGAGCACATGGGAGTGGGAGACCCAGATGCACGCTCAGTACTCGGAGTTGTTTTGACTTTTGTTTTGCCTTGTTCATCTGATCATTTGATGTTGTAATCTGTACCTTTGATATATAGAATGCTTGGCTTGTTGGTTGTGAGACAATTGTGTTTATTTGTTATCTAGAAGTATGTGACATTTCAGGGTGTGTGGGGAAGGGAAAAAACTGATCCTTAATCGAGATGTATTAATGCATATTTGATTGAACCCGTGCAGACGAGTCAGTGTCGTCTAAAGTAGATAATATATCAACATAGGAAAATGAATTTTTTCCCCAAACCACATGTTTGGGAAGTCTGTGGGTTGTGTGGTGTTGGGGGCAGTGCGAGTGAAAAAAATCCTATGTATGGAAGTGGGAAGACCTGATTCTTAATTGAGATGCATTAATGAGGATGCGATTGAACCCGTACAGGAAAGACAGTGCCGCCTTAAGCGCATAATATCTTGACATAGGAGAAGGAATTCCTAACAACTATAAAATGGGTTGATGGTTGGGTTCCTGTTATAACGAGATCCCTAAGAGGTATCTTGTTGGGTTCCTCTAGGTTGGTTTTGAATTATTAGGGATGAGAATGTTTTAAGAGGTATCTGATGTAATGGAATGGACCTCTACTATGTTTTCCTTTGTAAAAAAGAAGGTCATGAAATGTTCTGTATGGTAAAATGGAATTTTCCACACTTTCCATAATTTTTCATGTACATTCCGTGTAGTGTGAGTACACTCCATGTACCCCCTCACCAGGTATACCCCATGTTGAAGGCCGTGTCCTTGCCATGTGAAATAAATTAGTACACACCCTGTATCCCATACTACACGCCGTGTAGTTCCTCCCTGCGTATGAGTTACCTTCAAACCGTGTGTTGACTAGTCAATGGTTGTGTGCTGTGTTGATGTTGTGTCCTTGCCACGTGAAATAAATGATTACACGATGTGTAGTCAATACTATACGTCATGTAGTTACTCCCTGCATATGTGATACCTTCAAACTGTGTGTTGACCAGTCAACGACTACGTGCCGCATTGAAGGTCGTGTTGGAAGCCGCGTGGTGACCGTGTGAAATGGCCGAGTACATGTCGTGTACCATAAAGTACATGTCGTGTACTTTTGTTTTTCTCACCTATAAAAGGAGGGGTCCCCTCATCCTTTTCAACTCACTCCTCTCATCTCGATTCCCTCGAGTAGAGCTCTCCCAACAGACTCGAAGGCTCATTTCATCCATAACTTCTTCGTATGAGATCCGATTTACAATCCTTCAGTAGCCACGGGATCGTAACAACGAGGAGGAACATCAGAGCTTAGATTTTTTTATTTCTTGTCAGCCTTTACTACCCAGATTCCACCTGAGGAGGGTTTGCTGGGGGTTTTTTCCGAGGCAACGGACACCGACAGACATCTTCTAAAGTTGACCCGAGTGAGCGTTGTGATCAGAACCTATTGGAGTAGGGATATTACCTTCGTCTCCTTAAATTGTACATCATGAGGTGTGGGTGTCCTCTTCATTATTTGGAACAATTTTGAACCAGTTTAATAAATATAATAAATGGCTTATATAACGGGGTTGGGAAGTTTCGATTGCATTTAAATTATTTATATTATTTGATATTATGTTGTGAATTGAATAGGATTATTCCTTCTAAAAATCATGGTCTTGGGGACCTTTGCTTGCGTAATTAAATGATTCCCTATCATTTTAGACCATTTATGGATGGAAACTTTGTGGAATGTGGAAATTGGTTAATCACATAAATTTGACTGATTAAATGAAAAACTGGAACCGTTGTGTGATCACCCTAGTTGAAAAAAATTTAAATAATAAACATGTGGGTTCTGTTTGGGGATAATTTATGTGAATGGGGTGTTTTTTGGGTTTGTTTTGGATCGGGTGAGTAGCAGGGTTGTGGTTCGCTTGGTTGTGGGTTGGTGTGAATACTATCTTACTGATGGTCAGTGGGGCTGCGATAAATGGTATCAAGGGGTGATTATGTGCGGTGTGGTTGTGGTTATAGTGGCTGGTTGCGGGGCTGCATGGTTGGGTTTGAATGTAAACAAACTATGGCTTGTGAATAATAAATAAAATGTGGAAGAGTTAATTAATGGTGGGGCTTTGAAATGGAACTGAAATAATAATCAATGGGGTTGGTTGGTCAATAAGAAGGGATTTGTTTTGTTGCTTGTGTTTTCCTAACATGATTTGTGGATGGCAAGGATAGGTTTTATGAACGATTGATATGGTTGTTTGAGGTTGATTTCCCAGTAGTTACAGAACTAATAAAAAAATTCTGTTGAAAAATGAAAACTTAAATGGGGATGGGATTGATTATTGTATGCATACATCGATATAGCAGTGACGAGGCACATGCTCAGTTTATCTATTTAGAAGCCATAGGTTGGTCTGAGTGTTTGTTTTATATATATATATATATATGTATGTATCTTTTTTTTTTGGTCGCACCTCACCCATGTTGAGCACGTAGTGCCAAACACTCCCTTTTCATGGGAGAGGGTGTTTCCCCTTAGTTACTAGATCCTTCCTGCTCTTTCTTCCAATTGATGTGATGACTTGAGGTTCCCTTACACCCAAGACTCTTAGGGTAGGTTTCGATTTGGGTGGTTTTATCCCAAGACTCTTCAGGCAGGTTTTACTATTTCTTAAGAATCTTCGGGATGATGCCCAGGTGTGTGGGAGCGGGATACATGGTTGTGAGGTCCAGGTGTGTGCGGGCGGGATACGTGGTTGTGAGGACAAGTTGTGTGCGGACAGGATACGTGGTGGTGAGGCCCAAGGGTGTGTGGGCGGGATGTGTGGTTGTGAGGCCCAGGTGTGTACGGGCGGGATGTGTGGTTCTTGAGGCCCAGGTGTGTGCGGGTGGGAAGAGTGTGGTAGCTTCAGGACGTTCGCCATTAGGAAGAGCAGCTAACTAATGAGAAATGGTGTAGGGTACCCAATACTCTTGTTCTTATATACTACTACTACCTGTTGTTTTGAGTTTTGGGGATTGTGGTTGGTGAGGTTGGGTGGATTGAATTCCCTAATAGGTTTTGGTTTCTTCTGTTGTTATCACGGGACATTAGGATGTCTCCCCACTTCTGCACGAGAGATTTAGGTTTCCCTACTGAGTATACATGTATGCTCACCCTACGTTTACTTTTAGGTTTCCATGAGAAATACTAGGGTCATGCAGGACCCTACTAGTCAGGACAGTTGGAGTTGTTGCAGTTTGTTGTACTCTTGTTTCTTTTGGAATTGTACTTTTTGAGATTTCTTATACTTGTACATTATTTCAGAACTATTTTATCATGCATGTGGGATTTGTTTGGGTTTATTAACTTATCTTTACTTTATTTTCTTTTGGTGTTTGATTCATAATATTTCTCGATATTAAATAAATAAAAATGGTAATGCCTCCCATATTGTGAAAAACCAATACCCTTGGTGTTAGTCCCCACCCCGGGGCCTACTGGAGGCGGGACTCGGGGGGTCATTATCTCCCTTTCGCCATTGCTAGCTCAGGAGGGTCATCTTTTGTTGGAGGGAGCCGTGACATTTTTCTTCTACTATTATACACCCTCGATGAATGAAAGATATCAATTTTTAACATATTGAATGATGTATGGGTTCCTAAAGGGTATTTATTAACTATAATGAAAATAGTTGCAATGATTTATTTAATGTCATAGTTTTTTTAATATCATGACTTTCTTGTTTTTATTTAATATTTATGTATGATATATTTAAATTGAATTTTTTAATATTACCTTCATATTATGAAAATATCAGTTCGTTTTTAAGAAATTTATTCTATATAAATATAAACCCAAGGATGATTGAAACTTTTTAAAATGAAATTATTTTTAAATTAATTGAATTTGTTATGTTATTACCACTTTTATTATTGTATATGATAGTTAATTTGATGGATCAGATTGTTAGTTACATTAAACTATGTTTTCATATAAAATATTGTTATATATACCCAATTAAATGATATGTGATGATTTGGAAGAGGTCCACCAAAAATTGAAGTTGGAGGAATGTGTTATTATATAGAAATACATGTAATAATAAGAAATTATATTCTATAAATACATCATATCCTATGTTAATAGAATATTCCTACCAAAATATCATCAACCTGGGTAACATGGGGGGGGGGGAAGAAATTTCATGAACATTTGTTATCTCAAATTATATTAACAATATAATAGATTATTATTGTTTCATTTAACATAATAGTTTAGTGGTTTCTCAATGGATTTAAAATACCAAAAGTAATACATAGGGATTTAAATCCATAAAGGTTAAACAATATAGTTATTATATACAAATAAAAAAATTTCAAGAATGGTTCAGAGAAAATATTTTATAGGGTCAATTGGAAATATTAATAATATTTCAGAACAATATTTATAGTTAGCCAGGGGACTACGCGTACAGATATTATCTAATAATTTTTATGCAATTTATTATTTTTCATTCTATATAAATGACCATGAATAATATTTTACAATGAAAACTATTAGGGGTGAATGTTGTGTAAATAGAGATTCAAGTATCTTTTATGAAGGATACAGTCTAATTATTGGGAATATTATATACTGTAGAATTATTGAATAAATATGGGTGTCATATTTTATGACATTATAAGAGAATATAATTTGATAAAAATAGCTTGATAACTTCAGAGTAGTTTAAATCATTGAATTCAGCTAATTTAGGGTAGATGTTAGTAAGTTAACGTACAAATATAAACCACTCATAATGGAATCACATGATGGAAATGTATTTTTGACTCCAATATTTAAAGTGTAATTGGGATTATTATTATGTTATCAACCAATCCTATTTCATGGTCAAGTGTCTATTCAATAGAGGATGAACATTTATTTGGTACATTACGTAATTTTAGGGAGCTATCAATAGAGATGTGATATGGTATGTCATAGGTACCAAATGAAAGGTATTTGGATACTCTATAGAAGGGTAAAATATTTTTCATATTTAATTTAAAAAATACTGGTAAATAATTATTTATTTTTTAAATATACATAATGAAACCTCATAATATTAGGTGTTCACTGCTTCATTTTACTAATATAAATTAAATCCTCAACTACCTCTTAGGGTAAAGGTGTATCGATATGGTGAAGATTGTTATTGTGAGGAATTGAAATTTTATTGACATTCTAATGCTACTAGTCATGCAGAACAAAAACTTTAGAATTTTGAAACTATGAAAATAATAGAAGGTGAACAACAATTTTCTAATAGACTGTAAGAGTTTTTAGTGAAAATGTACAAGAAATTATTACTTTGGTGAGAATTAAAGGCATGAAATTTGATTCGATATAAAATGCATAATCTTATATATAGATCTAAAAAATTCCATTCTCATTAGAGAAATTAGTGTCACCACTCAAATGATTGTATGTATTAATGTATATACGTGAGAAATAATGTTCTCATGTTGAAGGAACATATTTGGGAATATATTTCGTTTAAATTATGATAATTATTCACTATTTTACAACAAAAATGTTAATAAAATGTTTATTTATTTTTCATTATCCATGTAGAGATCATTTTTACTAAATTAATATCGAATAAAATATCAATTAATAGTTGTTAGAAAGTCTCACTATTACATTTTAATAAATTATTATGATTGATCATGTTAGGTATAATAAGAGAAATGTAAAATAATACTAAAAATATATTTATTAACACATGATAAAAAATTAATCATTGAATGTTTTTATTAGTAACTATGAGGATGAATCATATTTGGTAATGGTTGATTGGTATTACAATACATTCAAATACATTTATTAATCAATTTTATTTAGAAATTTAAAAACTGTTTATTTAATAGAAATAAATAGATTTCCTTAAAACCAAAATAACATTACTATAAATCAATGGCGAGTTCAGTTTCACTTGAAAAATTAGTTTACTTTTTAAATATAAATTGATACATTTCAACGTCATTGGAAAACAATGTAATATGTTTGTTTGATTGTCTACATTTTGATGAATATAAATTAAAATCCAAATATTTCCCACATAAAGTTCTATAAATGAAATCACATTCAAATATATATATATATATATAATATTAGTAGTTGAAGGAAAAAAAATTATATGAGAATCATATGTTTGTATTTTATAAGAAATTTTTTACATTAAATTGTTGTACAATAACAATTAATACTTCTTCCATTATAAATTTTATCTATTAGCCATATGAATATTCATATTTTTTAAAATTAATGACACATTTTAGTGTCAATAACAATATGGACACATAAAAGGTAATGTTTTTGGACAGTTTCATTGAATATATTTTGAGAAAAATCACAAGTGATAAATATAAAAAAATGGATGAGATACATGTATGAATAAATGTTCTAGAAGAAATAAATAATATTCATATTATGTTTTTATGGAATGTTATTTAATATTATAAATGTAATGAAACAATAAAAAACACTATATTGTTATATATCCCCACAACTATGGGGATCGTGATTCCCCTCATTGGGTATCCTCACAAGAGGAAATCAAATTTTTAGTACCCTTTTCTATAAAATGTGAATCACATAGAAACATATACCCTTGGTGTAATAATATTATATATATTGAATTTTTTTGGTATTTATATCTATCACCACCGACCCATCAGCATATAATGAGTGGCTTAGTTTTTAATTCCCATGGAGATATTCAATATGAAAATAATAATCGTAAGATCATGTGAGAGTAGGTATTCTCATTGCTCATGGGAAGACAACATAACTAAATATTCCACCTCTTGATCAAGATGATTACATAGTCCATCATTCAATTTAAAAAATTATAGAATGACTACGGGATTTTTCTAAGGAACAATTAACAATGAGGTATACCATTTATGTTTTATTTTTTATGAATTTTTTAAACAATTATAATAATGTCCATATCATGGAATTTTCTTACATACAGAGAACACGTAATGAGAAATAGAAGGATGAATTATTAATATATAATGTGTCAACCTATAAACTAAAATTACCTTATAAGAGTTCTCTTACTCTGTCAGGTCAAAAACTACATTTTCAAATATTACATGTCTACGTAGATATAAGGTTCAAAGATAATAATCCTTCGTCAATTGATTTTAAGTTATAAAAATTTATAGAGACTATTTAAGATTGTATTGGCTAGGATAATTTATATGAAATGATCAATAATGGAAGTCTATGAGTTTGACATGTAAATGTATTCATGAGGTCTATTTTCATAATTATTTAATATAATAGTTATTCAACTATTTTTATTAATGTTAAATATAATTTATATTTTTTATAGTCATATATATATCTATACTCTGAGAATGAAATACCCTTAAAACAAAAATATAGGCTTATTATACCTCACAAAACATTAAAAAAATTAATAATAGAAGAAAATAAAAATTCAATAATTGTGGACCAACTCGTTGAATTTTTTTTTAAAATATAAATATTAGAAAAAATTATTAATAATTAAAATACATTGGTAAAACAAAGAAATAAAATAATTTAATATATTCTTTACATTAATTAATTAATACTTTTATTAATGAATCATCGTTTATTTATTTTAAAATAATTGAATATTTTATTGATTTATTGTTATGATTCAAAAAATTGATTTACATTAACTCATCCAAACATGATTAAATTCTTCTATTTTTAAAAACTAAATTTATCATTTACCAAATAATCCTCATGTTATAAATTTTATAATATTTTTTAATAATTTTTGTTGATTGGGAGGTGTTTAAATTTCAACAAAATCTTGGTTTGAGTATGGCTAATGAGCATAAGAATCTTATCTATTCCTACAATTTGATAAGTAATAGGGTATATATAAAATAAAATTTAACTAAAAAGGAATATATCAAATAATATATTATATTTCTCAATGTTACTATAATATCTTAAAAAAATAAATATTGTGATTGTGGTTATTATAATTGAAAATTTATGAATGAAATCATATTTGATTAAAAAAATTACTACTTCCAAAATGTATTTCCAATGATAATCAGAGGTTAATTTAAAATATTAAATAATAAATTTTTTATTTATATTTTTTCATTATTACTAATAATTTTAATAGTTCACAAATTCGAAAGAGTATATAATTTTATTTAGAAATGAGTGGGAATAATATATTATTTCAGAATGCTTACAAGCCCCATGAGGATGTGATTTCATATTTTGTTTTAATTTTTCTATTTCATCTAGATTTTTAATAGTATTATATCTAATAATAATCAATTTAATTTTCTTTTGATTTTAACTAGTTAATATTTAGTTTTTTTTATGTCATTTTTATCAATATCATATTTATAGACTTTTCAAAATTTTAATGAATTGGTTATGTAGAATTAATTTTGTTGGGAGATTTTTTCTCCCATAAATATAAAAAAACTCTTCCATATAGAGTTCACGGTACTTGTTGAAAGTTATAATGAGTTATTAGCATTTAATAATAACAATGACATATGTACCAAGTCCTTTTCTTCCCTATATAGTTCCAAAAATCAAATATGAAATATAATCTTCAAAAAAGATTCAAAAAATTGATGCACATATGTTTATCATAATGTTATATCCATAGAGTTTTTAGTCCATTATTTTATTTTTAGTGATCTATTTGGATGTAATGAATTCTATTTCCGATACTAGAATTCTAAAGAACATGTCGGTGAGAAATGTTTCATTAAAATATATAAAAATTTTTTAATTGTACAAATTAAGTGTATGTTAATCTGACACACAATTTTATCGATATGGAAAAAAGTGTTTGTTTTTAATTTAAATGTGATATTTTAGTTCAGTAAATATGCCACACTAAGAAAAAAACAAAACACCATCATAATTTATTCATTCTTCATAATTACTACTTTTATTCCATTTTTTATATTCTAGAATTAACTTATCATCAATTTGATGTATTTTATTCCCCATATAAGTTAATATGTATGGATTGATTAACAATCAACATTAAATTTCAAAACACATGTCACATGATCAAAAAATATAAATGCCCATATATTGACTTAATTCATTAATAAAATAATCAATAAATAATTGTTATGTGTAGGAGTAATTCAATCATCAATTTGACGCTCAATATTAATTATAGAAATGAATATGACTTTTTTCAATTGAAAATATAGATTTTAGTCCAAAACATGCATCATTCACTTAAATCCAAAAAGACAAACCCAGATTATATTAATATTTTATTAAAAATATAAAAAATTTATTTTGATTGGTAGTAATTACATGCATGTTAGTCCCACAATTAGTGTAATTTTAATGATTGAAAGTGTCATCGAAGTCTTGATGAAAATAATTTAATTAAAAAAATCACTTAATCAAAAATGAGAAAATAATCTAAAATTTTCAATAATATTTATATCACAAATCAATATGTAATTTTTTATGTTTAGGATTAATTTACACATTAATTATACAAAATTAATTAGCTGTATTACTCAAATACATGTTTTCATTTGAAATATGACATTTTAGTTCGAAATATGTTTCACTAATGAAAAAAAAGAAAACACAGATGTATTTCCTTTTTTTTAAATGAACCATAATTCATTTTTACATGTATGAATCAACCAGATGTCATTAGAATATATGTGGAAGCATGTATCATTAAAATTACATGTTTCTATTAAAAATTATCAACTTAGTTACACTCAAATAACATAATTGAAATCATGAAAAAATTATTATATTACCATGATACTTTTGAAAACAATACAAATAACATTTTAATGCGTATAAATCATCCTCGTGTTAGTCCAACACATGGTATGCCCGGTTGGATATAAAATGAGTGTTTTCATATTAAAAGTGAAAATTTAATTATAAATATGAATTACTCAGTGAAAACCAATAAACAAACTCAAATTATCATTAATAATTTATATAATTATCCATATATTAGTCTTAATTTGTTTTATTTAATATAACATAATTATGACACATGCTATGCTCTGTATGATTGAATTATATTTTTTATTTCAAATGTGAATTTTAATTCAAAACAATAATTACATACTCAAAAATGATCAATCATGCATGAATAGTCTTCATAAGGCTGTAAAATTATTTTTAAGTAATTTATAACATTTTTTAATCAACCACGTATTAATTTATATGTTGGTGTTCTTATTATGACTCAATGTACATGTTTTCTTATTTAATGCTATATTTTCATTCAAAACATGTGTAACTTGATGAAATTAAAGAAAAAGCGATCATATTTTCTTGGTAAATTATTGAAATTATCTCGAGATCATTCAATATATATAGTAATTAGACATATGTTAGTCTGACACATAGTATGTTTCGTTTGAATTAATGTTTTTTTTAAATAGAAATTATAATTCAAAATAGACATCAAATAAAAAAACTAAAAAGTTATTCTCATATAATCATGATTAGTTAATAAATCTATATTGATGTCATCTTTTACATGTATGTATCAACCAAATAACAATTAGATATATGTTTTGATCTATATGACTCAAATTTCTAGTTTTTTTATTGGGAATTTTTTTTTCAAAACATTTTTCACTCAATGATGAAAAAAATACCTAATCATATTGTCTTGATACAAAATAAAAATGATCCATATGTAATTTTCGACATTGGGTAATTTTTAACACATCAATATTACACATGATGTGTATGGTATGACTCAAATATAATGTATTAAATTTGGTTTTATAAGTAATATTATAGTTCAAAAAAAATTTCATCCACTAAAATTGATGGAATAGAAATATTATCTACATTTTTATAAAATTTATCCCGATGTTATTTGTGAAATATACAAATTTTTTTTCCATAATTTTTTTACTGGGTGTGATCATTATGATTTAATTTTACATTTATTATTTATAGTCACATTTTTAGGATAAAATGAGTGTAACTCATAGAAATATATAAATAATTAGGTGGGTGGTCTTAAAACATTATCAAAATTATATATAAGACATTTTTTGTGGATAAGAATTAGTTTCAAATTACAATAACACACATTAATCACAATTTTACTCATATAATGTAATATATGTTAAAAAGAGATAGTTTAGATTAAAAGAAACATCATTCAATAAAAACTAATAAATAATTCCATATTAGTGTTAAAAATTTAGTAAAATTATTGATAAGTGATTTTTAACATATAGGAAACATCCACACATCAATTTAGAAAATAGTTTTCCTAGAATGACTCAAAGTGTGTGTTTTCATTTTAAAATTAATTTTTTTACTTCAAAATATTATACCCTAATAGAAAAATGAGAACATACACCCATATTATCATTATAATTGAATTAATGTATGAATTTGACTTTTGTGATGCATTGTAATTATTGTCACATTAACATGAGAAATGGTGTTGAAGGTATGATTGAATATGTGTAATTTAATATGAAATTTACATTTTTGTATATAAAACATCCACACACACAAAACTAAGAAAAAATTTATGTATTTTCTAGATTATTTTGGAATGTGATCCATAATTCATTGTTTCTAGAACAAATCGAAGGCACATCATTCCAACACACAATGTGGATTGTATAAAAAAAGTGTAATGTTTTACATAATATTTGTAATTATTTTTTCAGAATGAAATACAATAATCTTTAATAATATTTTTTTTTATTTGTTGAAAATATCAATAAAAAAACTAAACAAATTTTTTTTATAGGACTATAACACACATGAATCTGAGACACAAATTTCCCTATTATGACTATAAGTCTGTGTTATTTTTTAAAAGAGAATTATAAAATATTTATATTAATTTTAATTATTTTTATATATGAATAATAAATACTTTATATTCATTATAGGAAAACTCTTATAGTTTTATCAATATTAGATTGTGTGTTTATAAATTAGTATCATGACTGGTCTTTTTGGAAAGCATCAGCACAAATAACATAATACTGTATTTCCCATGTTTATTTTTAATTTTTTTGGAAAATGTAAATTTTTTACAATTATTAAAATGATATTTTATTTTAGTGTATTTAAATATTTGTAACATATATATTTTTATTTTTATTTTTTGATCATTTGAAAATTAATTGTATTTTAATTATTAATCACTTACCATTGTGTTATTTAAAGGTACTGGAACCTTTCTATAACTTATGGATAATTTCATCATTATTATTACCACTAATAAAATTAAATTGTATCAATGATATAAATAGTTATATGAGAAGGAACTTTTATCACCGATATAAATATAATTGAAAACATATCTATGATTCTGAAGGATCTGGTAACTTTAGCAATTTTCTTAGTGTTGAAAATATCCACATTCTGTGCTGATAATGTCTATATCTAAATTAATTTTATTTTTATTTTATTAATTTTATTTCAATATAAACTTTACCTTACCCATACAAGACCTCTCCGGCCACACCTGTAAAATTAACACTAATTTATTTTCTCATGTCGAGGTTCTTTAATACTAACTTTTCTGACATGGTGTATTGAGTAGTAATAATTCATAAAATTATCAAAAAATTTCCTTTTAAATATTAATTCCAAATGATGATTGATAAAAACAATATGAAATTTTTTCTGTTATTCATTTTTTCTTAAATCTATATAGCTCATCCATTACTATCTTTCAAAATTATGTGTATTTTTTACGCAGTCTAATAATGTTTAAAATTGATTTGAATAATTAAAAATTTTAATCTATTTCTACTCTTAAATATATAATTATGAAATTGTTATAATAAATAATTATAAATGGGAAAATGTTTAAATATACAAACAGACACACAGAACATGGATAACAATTTTTAAATTAAAAAAACAAATAATTAAGCAGTTCTGTTGATAACCAATGATGATAAATAATGTCAAATTAAACAAAATTTACGTCCTTTCACTATTTATTTCCCCATTTTACTATTACTCACACCACTAATGAATGATTTTAAATTTGTATTACCCATTATCAGTGGTAAGAAAAGAAATCACAATGGGGTGGGTTTTATGTATGCCAGATAAAAGTTCGAATAAGTAGTAAAGCTATAATTGTTAAAAACACAATGTCAAATGTTTACATTTATATGTATTTTTTAACATTGATAATGACATCCATTTATAAGCATTTATCATAATTCTGTAAAATGATTTCCCAATAATAGTTATACTGTTGTTTGTCTTAACCCTAATAAATTTTGACTATCATTAAAAATCATATATTTGTAATAATAATATATTTATAATAAAATAATATATATATATATATAATATTTAATTTAATATAATTTAAATGATTCTAAATAAATATTCAATTGTAATAGATTATATATATTAGAGAATAATACTTTATGATATACATAAATATTAATATAATTAAAAGATACTATAGTTAATATATAATAAGTGAAATTTAAATACAATTTCATGGATAAAAAATATTATTTAATTAATTGATATCTTTTGAAAAGAATAAAATAGATTATAAACATTAAATGAACATACCTTTGGATCCAATGTCCATTTTGTGTTTATAATATGTCTATTTGGGGGACCATGGTCTATATTTTTTCTTGGTGTAAGGTACCCAAAAGGCTTCAATGATTGGGTTTTAGATGTCATACATGAATTTTTAAATATTCAATGAAATTTCATATTTTTAAAATAGGATATTATTTTAGATTTATGGGTGCGAATATATTTATTCAAAGATATTGACAAATATTGATATAGGGTGTTAAAAATTTTATAATTTTATATAGACGTATTGTTTATATATAAATACACAAACACACATAGACACTCCCACACAGATATATATATATATAAGAATATGTAAATATAAAAATTTAATTTCATAAGTAATCATTTAAACCTATTTCAATATAAAATACCATTTTAAATATATTAATCTTATATAAATAAATAATTTAACAATTTTTTTTTATTCAAATTTACCAAATTCATAACATTATATAACTGTATGAATATTTACATGCTTGTAGAAAATAATATATAATGTTTATGTATTGACATTTTTTCATGCCTTTATTATCAAATTGATTTATAATTATTGGGTATATTATAATATTTGTAAATAAATTTGAATTTATACTCTATGTAACAAAGACATGTATATGATTATTAAATTATAAATAAATATAATTCTACAGACACAAATAAAAAAATAAAAAATATTTTATAAATGTATTTATATATATATATAATATTTTAAAATATATATAAATGTAAATAAATATAAAAAAATAGACATATAATAAAATATTGAAGATAACAAGATAGACAAGTTGTGTGAGTGTTCACATTGAACATAGTGGTCCCATGTTTGACTATTTATCGGCACAATAATGACTATTGTTACTGAGTGGGGTTGGGGTGGGGTGATAAACTGGTGATAGGTATAACCTATGTGTGTCTGTGGAGGGGTGTTTGGTTTGGTAGGTGGGGAGTGACAAAGGGGTGGTGGGTACCATCTATGGGGGGAGATTATTAATAAATTGGGTGGTTTGGGTTTGGAGTGGTGTAACCAAATAATTTTTTTAAAAAAATATTATTTTTTTCATGTATTTTTTTATCATTGATTAATATAGAATTTGAAAAAGTAACACCTTTTCAACAAAAAAAAATACAGAAAATCCTCCCTTTATTTGAGTTATATTAGCACAAGTCTGGGGTTCCTCTATCAGAAATTTATAGGGAAAATATAAATGATAATTAATTTTAGGATGGAATAATAAAAATTAACACAAGTGGGGGGTGAAATGTATCATTTCAATAATCTTTCACAATCCTATATTTTGATTCTCTAAGTGATTTATGATGATATGAAACTTTTTCTTCTGTTATGAATATGAGTAGAGGATAATCTATAACAAAGAACTCAAAAAAATTTATTTTGGTTTGAGGTACAAAGTTCCCCTACTCGACACCTCCAATATTCTCTCTATGAGTGTGTAAATTTTTAATAAAAATTTCATTTTATCATAAGACCTTCAAATCCACAACTGAGTACAAGATGTTGATACTTTTACAACAAGTAAAAACAAAGACTTCTTGTTAATTGATAAGGAATAATTATCCACATATTAATACAAGAAGATGAAACTTCACCACAACTAAGTTAAGGTATTTTATACTCAAATTAACCAAAAAGATAAAATAATCATATTTAGGGTTTATCTTCATTGTTGTAGAAGAAACATATAACAGTAGATGGATATTATACACCAGAAATGAAATTAATCAAGAAAGAATAATTTTGATGCCATCCAAGTTAAAAATGATCATCATCAATAACAGTTACACACATCATCTGTAATATTATAGTATAATGAGTTTGAAATATGTATGTCTTCCTTATGTAGTTTCTTCCGCGAATTATAGAGTCGATCATCTATTGCAGCATCACAATAAAAGATAATTCCTATAATACAATCATATGTGTGAATGAATCTTTTATAAACCATACCACATATATAAAACACATATCCACTTTATTTAAAAATTAATATGATCATATAAATAGTTTTAATTTATTTGATTAGATCCCAGATAATCACATGACTGAATACATAATTTCAAAATCATATTTACTAGGGGAATCGTACGATCCCTTTAAAAAGTATTTATTTTATCCATTGAATATGGTTCTATGAATCGATCATAATTTATTTTTAATAACTCATAGAGATGCTATCAATCAATATAAAATTTCTTCTAGATCGTTCAATGAAACATGGATAAAACTGTGATTATAAAACATCATTGTTGACTCGAAAAACATAATGTTGAACTGTGTAATAGAGTGTTCTTTTGCATAATTTGGGATCTTCCCAATGTATGTTTTCTTAATATTTATTCCATTTGAGCATATTATTGGGATCAAAGTAAAATAAGAATTATGATCTATACAATCATATTTTTGAGAATAAGATATTTGATTTACAATTGATTAATCATACAATCAATTTCTCGAATATAGGGTATGGATGGTGATTCTAGATTCAAATGTAGGATTAAGATTTCATATGTTTTTGGACTCTCTTAAATAGGGTTTTTGATCCATAAGCTTATTATCTATCATACAATTCCTGGTCAATCAGAAATATGTTTACTGTTGTGTATGGATGACAAACTATACATTTATTCCCCTAACGTAGTGGATGTACAATGTTTTCATTACATATCCCTCATCTATGTTTTTCTCAAAGATATAAATTAAACAATTGAATATTTTCATGAAACATACACAATGAAAAATTATTAGAAAAAAATTGTATTTGTGAGAGTCAATGTCATCATATATTATAGAGTATTGTTGATACAATACATTACCAACTATATCCCCCTTTTTATGATCACAAAACCATACAATAACTAACAGAAATTATAGGATATGTAAAAACCATTATATAAAATATTATTGAATCAAAACCATTTTGATTTCATAGAACTATTTCGAATTAAAAGGTTTTTCATAGAAATATATGTTTCTCGAATATTGTAACACATTTTTCAATATAAAAAAGAATGTTTGGTAGGGAAAATGATGTACACAATACTTAACATAGAATGAAACTATATTGATAATTATAGAATTATCAATAGATAAATAATATATGTTATATTCTAATATAAATATTGGCATAAATAAAATAATAATAAGTGTAGTAACCAGTATTAAATAGACACAATATAATTATCAATGTAATATATCGTAATGTAAACTACATATAATGTTTTACGAAATTATGAGTACCAACCAACATCAACATAAGTGGTATTAAATTTCATAGGATCAAATATAATTTTTTGGTCATAATTAAAGAATGTAGCAGTTTCAGCATCCAGATAATGAATGATCCCAAAACTACTATAAATTTTAAGCATCATAACAAACAGTGTCTGAAAATGGTTATTGAATACATACATCCATTCTATGAGTAACTTCATTAAATATTGTCTTGTATTCCATATTTAAACGAATATTAACATAATTAACTCGTTATCAAATTATGGATATTGAACAATTACTATCGATCTGTTTCTAACATGATGATTAAATGGTCCCAAAAAAGATACATTAGAGGTCATCCGCTAGTAAAATATGTATAGTTGACTATAAGAACATTAAAATGTGTATTGTCACACTAAATAGAATGTGTCCTTTTGTTTAATTCATATATCACAATAGTTATTTCTTCAAATCAACTTATCATGTCTGGAGACATGTGTTAAAGTTTTGAGGTTGATGCTTGATGACATTCCTTGATAAATAGATATTATATTCCAAACATATTTCTTAGTTCATTAAATGCTGAATTTTTTACGAACTTATATTTCAAGAATCTAAATTCCTTACAAAAATATGAGACTAACTGTTCAATAAAATTCACTAAAATCAAATTCCATTGAAATTATTTGATTTGAGTTGGAAGGGCACAAAACTAGGATATTGAATCAAATGAACTCTTGATCTCCTCAAATTTTTTCTTCCCTTATTCTAAATATTCTCTCATATACATTTTATGGCTCTTTAAATGCATACACTTTATAATCATGAATTCGGTATAATATCATAACACTATGGATCGATATTTCATGATGGATGTCTACCATATAATATATCCAAAAATGGATCTCCATGAAATTTTAATCTATCTCTTAATATAGACCATTCACTAGTAATTGATTCCGGAGAAATGCATGAATTATACCAGGGAAAATTAAATATTCTATGTGATGATCTTCTCTATGATCCTATTTCTCAAAATTGGCATTAACAAGAGCATGTAGCTCAATTAAATTTTATTTTTACATCCACAAATTCATGAATGTTGATTGTAATTATTCATAATTAAAATAACATGACCATCTTCAGGTCTATATTTGGCCTCTTCATCATGTGTTGGTCTAATTGAACAAACAGATGGAATTATCCTCTTCTCTCACTCAGTATCTTCCATCATCATTTGTTGTTGTTCACCTCAAACAGGTGATAGAGTAATCATGGATTTTTTTAATCATATTTTAATTCCATAACAGTCAAAAAATTTATAATATTAACATGATGTCATTGATATCAAAGATAATTATTAAGGATTATTCTTTTTCATAGAAACACAGGGGAAATGATAATTCTCTAGGGATATTACACATTATTTTTTTCATTATGAAAGTAATTAATTATATACATTATTATAAAATGAGGTCAATTAAAAGTAAATTGGTTCAAAAAATGAAATAGAACTTACATGAATTGGTACAATAATTTCTCTAGCTCATTTATTCTCTTCAAAATTATATTTTGAAAAATCATCATAATGAATTTACTATCAAGATTATAGTCTTTGTTAATTACTTTATTTATGGTTATATTTTAAAAAATGAAAACATAATTTTTGGGGACTTATAACATTCATCACGACCATTTCTCAAGTCAAAATTAAAATCACTCTCATGTGGACAGTGCACCATCATAGCTATATCAACTGAATAATGATAAAATTCATTATTGTGAATCATAGAGATCATATAGTCATAAAAACTTTCAAATATGAACTCATTATTTCTCCAAAAGACTTTTACTTATACGTCAAACATATGAAAATTTTACAATACCATAAATAAAAGACTCTAGTCCTTGAAATTAAGTAACTTCCTTTAATGAAAGACTGGTTTCATTCAATTATTCAAAAACAGGAACCATACCATTGAGATCATTGTGATAATTTTTTGGAGGATAAATAGATCTACACAAAACATCATCTTAATCTTTTCTTGATATTTCCAACCCTAATCGTCTACTGATTGATGGTTTTAGAGTTTAGGGTATCTGTAATATGAAATGAGAATTGATATTAAAAATGATGGTAAGGGTTGGAACTAAAAAACACATTCCAAAGATATTTTAAATTATTTCGTACATGATCCAAGAGTGAATCAAATTTTTTGATATTTTATTTTACTAGTATTAGCGCCTGAAAGGAGTTATAAATAAAGATATATTGATATTCAATGTTGGGATGAAAAATTGGTTCACATAGCCCATTAACAGAGCTCCCTTTACAATAATGGGGTAGCATGACGGAAGAATCTTTGAGTCTAAGAAATATGACTGGAGCCTTCATGAGCATAGTGATGGATGTGAAGGAATCCTTATTGAGTTTGAGGAACATGGCTGGAGCCTCTACATATTTTGCAAAAGTCGTAATAGAAGCCGATGCATGTCTGAGAAACTTGATAAACTTGATATATATGCCTCTGATTGTAAAGCACCATTTCATTCGTGGTGCACATGTATGCATTGAATACCCCTATCCTATAAATACCAACATCATACATTCATTTGGATATGGTTTGACACCATGTCTCACCCTTTCACTATCGATATGTGAAGCTCATGTTCTCTGTAAACACCCTATTCTATAGAGCACTAATTCTCTATGAAATCTCCTTTTATATGTTCTTAATATTCTCTAGCCATTATGGATATTCCCATCGTTAAGGACATTGAACATCATGAAGGAAAATTCCCTCTTTGTCACATGAGGACTCACGAAGCATTTAGACTTCATGGAGCACTCCTCCAATGAAGCAGGGCATGCTCCATGAGAACTTGATCTCTGTGAAGCCCCATGTTCCATGATACCCTAATCTCAATGAAGACCCATTTTTAGTGAGACCTTGAGCTCCATGAATCCGTTTTTCCCAAGATTTCATTTTCTTTGTGAAGCCCCATGCTCTACGAGAACCTAATATCTATGACGCTGCATGCTCTACGAGTACCTAATCTCCTCGTAGCAAGTTCATGAAGCCCTATCCTTTCTAAAGCTCCTAAATTCGCATCCACTGGTCCATACCCTAAGGGATGCACCCCCGCACCCCCACACATGATTAGCGTCAGGTAGTGGTCCCGACCCTCTGAGCTGGTAACATCATTACCATCATAAACCTGATGAAAAATGGAGACCCATGCAGCAAATTTTCATGTAGGGATGTTATAATTTTACATTACACTATTATGTGCACCCACAATTATGCCAATGAAATACAATTATTCGAGATACTCCTCCATGCTATATAAAACACCAGGAAATGACATATTCCTTTTGGTTCTTCACATATGGCTTTTTATTTGATTTTCATCTTCAATTCTCTGTGTACTTTGAGTTGAGCCATTCATCAAGAAACTCCTCCAAACCCAATCACATGACTCTCATTCCAGGTTGAACCAGAATGTAAAGATATTGCATAAGTCCCAACATCAACCATTTCTCTACTCCATATGCCTAATAGTTGAATCTCTATGGTGTGAAACTATAGTACACCCTACATTAAAATATAGGATGCATCTTTCTCCAAAAATGTGATGACTTATGAGCCAAGAATAAGATCCCACTGGTCCTCTCTACATGAGTATTTATTGTAGTACTCCCTATGTTAAAAATATATGATACCACCATTTTTGAATTATTTATTCCTTATTCTCCAAGAATAAAATTCCAATAGTACACACTACATGTCATTAAATTGTAGCATGCCCTATCATTCAATAATTGGAAGCCTCTTGTCCAAAATAAGAGTTGTATTATGTGGAAAGTAAAAGATACTTTATTCCATGATTAGAGTTGAGTAATTTAAATATAATTTGAATTTTTTTCAAAAATTAAATCACACTACATCACACATTTTGTGTCGTTAATTTGGAATTTCATACTCTTGCATGTCTTATGTGATTCCCAGTGGATTGGACCCATGCAACATCGTCTCACCAACCATTCTGGGACAATTACCTGAAAGACATTGGATGACACTTTGTGATAGGACCCTTGTTTTTATTAGGGTCAATGGTTGGCCCTCATTTTGTTGTTTCTACCATAGGATAACTAAATGAGGATATCATGTTTCAAATATGGTCAACAGTAATCTACCTTATTCATGACACCCTCATTGTATTCCAAATTTTTTTCATGTGATTCCCACATTAAATAACCCTTTGTTTAGACGGAGTTCAATCCCCTTCGCATTATCCTTCTTATTCACAATAACAAAGGTGTTGGTCCCAATTATATGACACAACCCCCTAGAGTTTTAGGATTTTCAATTATCTAGACATGAGGAAGAAATTGTAGGAATCGTTGTTGGCTTAACCCCATGCACCATAGCTCTTCTATATGGAACACAAGTAGCTCCAATGTGTATACCCCATTGCAATATCCACTCCCTATTGAAACCATTGCTTCTTCCTTTGGTAATCCCTTTTAACCATTGCTTCTTCTTAGTAGAAACTATTCCACATTAATGCAAATACCCCATCCACAATTACCTGTATACAATTGCACTCGGTTGTCTTCTATGCATAACCCATATCATTTATTGCCACTTATTAGTGGCACCCACCAAATATCCATCCATAATCCCCTTTAATCATTTCTTCTCGATAGCGACACTCGAGAAAATTTCATATGTATGACCCATTCAACCTTATCAATTCATAGTTGTACCCACAAAGCTTACATTCGTAATCCCCTTTCACCTTTTATACTCCCATGCGTCACACCGGAATTTCCCATGGGTAATCCCAATAATCTATTCACATTCCTTAGCGGTACATATGATGTTTCCATGTGTGTACACATTTACTTATTAATGCACATTAGTAGCACCCAGGAAGATTCCCTGCATAAACATGATCCACCATTACTTCTCTTTTTCAACTCCTAAGTAGTTTCAATGCAGAAGCCCCATCCATCATTTCCACTAGTTAGAGGTACTCAAGAACAGTTCATGTGTGATCCCTTTTATTCATTTACACTCCATAGAATCACCCATGAATATTTCATATTTATTCCCCATTATACATTTCCGCACCATAGTGGAACCCCTGATGTTTCCATGCCTATGTATCTTTCACCATTACCACTCATTAGCGATACTCAGATAACATTCATGCATAATAACCATCCAACATTGTTTCTATTTAGTTCCACCTGGGATACATCTTTGAGTATGCCCCATTTTTGTTTCCTATCTTTATCTATACCCAAGATACAACCATGAATAAGACTCATCCACCATTGGTTCTCTATAGCAGTAACCGGGCAACATCCATTCATAATTACCATTCACCACCCATCGTGGCTGAACCATTACACCACTATCATCAGTTATGTTTTTTCACTGGTTATTCACACCGAGCATGACTCATGGGATATTAGAGTAATAAATGACTACGAACTCCTCTTGTTGTCACTTTAGTGTTAAGGCCTCATTCCCCCTTTTCCGAACAACATAGAATTTTGTCATTTTATTTGTTCCAATCATGGTATGTGGACACCCTCCCAACGGTCCAATACCATAACCCATTTATCCTGACTATCTTCATGTCAGTTCATTCTAATTATTCATGAAATTAACATTCTTGGACCTTTCACCCCACTTGATGTTAAACCATATGCTTTTTAACTACGTGGGATTTGATCCATGTATCTTATACACGTTATTTAGGAAACCTCCTTGAGGTTCAATGCTGAACACCAGTAAACATCAGCTTCCATTTTGTTGGGACCCATATCCCTGGTCCTCCCCTTAGTGGTGGAAAACTAGTTCCTAGTAAGATAACATGTATAGGTATCACACACTACTGATACTCCTCCAACATATAGTATCCTTCATGTGATGGGTTGGAAACCATGTCTAACCCCTATATTGTCTATAGGTCACTGCCCTATGAGTACAACCTCATTCTATGCCACAAAATTAACTAAATGTAATTTGATTCCCTACAATGAGGATACGTCAAAAGCCTCTCTAATGTTCAATCCCAACATTGATGTCCTATCCCGGTCTCTCCCTTAAACTACATAGATATTGATTCTCATTCACAGATATTTGTATAAATCTACCTAATATATCAAGCCCATCATTACTATAATCAACACATCAGTTACATATCATTAACCATCCACATCATTCATCCATCCATCATCCATCTAGATTCTTACCTGAGATGCCACATCCCCGTGAGATCGTGTCATCCATCCAATTTCTTCCCATTGGGGCACTCCATATGTTAACCATGGATGATACCCACATAATCCATAACCAACCAACCAATAGTGTACCTAATATGATGGGACACTAACAACAAATAAGCCCCAGTGTTTCTCCATATTGTAGTTCATTGCATAAACCTCGATTCATAAAACCGTTGAAACTATATGTGTTTGATTGAGGAATTCTAAAGAACATATGTAGGAAGCCTATATATTTTTCAATCCTAGAAAATATAAAACCTAGGTGTAACACTCATTGGGGATCTCCACCCTGATCCTCCCACATTGTAGTCCTGATCAGACATCCGGTTGTGATATCTTCACTTATTAGGGAACACCACCCTGTGTCATCTCTCACTGAGCATTCTGATCCATCCATTAGGGGTTCCTATTAATACAGTATACTTTTCTTAATACACCCATTGTATTGTCTAGATGATCCTTCATGGTTTTATATTTTACGTTTATGGTACACAACACCGTTGTTTCAATAATTTGGGAACTATGATCCATCCATCTATTAAACCTTCTAGGAACTCCCTCCCGGTGATTTAAAAATATGCTCTGTCTCCATGGGGTGTTATGATCACTCTCATTCCGTCTACACAAGAAATTATTCATAGGGAATACCATGTCATAATTAGGGTAACCGAACTAAAACTAAAAGAAATACCTCCTACATAAGATTAACCACGACTGACGTGAGATGCCTTGTGTTCGACACCCTTCAGATTCCCACATATGAAGATGAATACATATCATCCAATGTTCAAACATCTAGAGAGGCCATGATATGAATGATGTTACCATCCACTATGATAGAAGGTTTATACATTATAAAGACCCTTTGGAACGTCTAAATAGAATAAGCGTAATTAACATTCGTCCACGATGATATGGATCAATGAATGAGATTCATGAACAATGACGAAAATCTACAACAGAGAAACGGAAAAGGTGACATATTCTGTGGTGAAATCCATGGAAGGAGTGGTCTACATTATATCACCCAATTTCTATCAACTAAAATACGTCACTGAAGAAGTGATGGATGATTCCAACATTTGGAAAGCATGAACACAGTGGCAGAATCTCTCGTCGCCACGATTAAGCACCCATTGTCCATGAAAAGCGACAGAAAAAAATATTTTGAACCCGACATGAATATAAATTTTCATCTACTATGAGTAGACAAAAAATGATAGACATGAAAAAATTGAGGCATCACCCACGTGATCCCCACCTCCGTTATTTGAGGGAGGATGTGTAACAACGGATGTGTGAATACTACAGTCCATTAGCTCTTTGCTGACCCTCCATATTCATAAGCTGTGTAGGTGGAATCCACCCCCAACTCCATCATCTTGTCACCGAATTTACCTCCTTCATGGGTCGTGTAGGTGGCATCCATACCCCAAATCCATCAGATCATCACTGATTTTTCTACCTTCATGGGCCACATAGGGGGCATCCACCCGCCAAATCCATATTCTCATCATAGACATTTCCACCATCATAGGCCACACGAGGGGATCCTACTCTGACTACCCTCGGATCTTCTCAAGCTCATCTAGATTCATAGTCTACCGAAGGGGCACCTACCCTGACTCTGTCGCCAGCTCGTTGTCAATTCCTGATTCATAGGTCCTGTTAGGGGAATCCATCCCCGACTCCCTTGGATCCTCTCTTAATATACGATATTTATTGGACACATAGGGGGCATCCTAAATAACTCCATCATCTCCTCACAAAATCCACAAACAATAATGGCCATATTAGGGACATCTTCTCCCAACTCCATTGGTTCCACTCTTATCCATTCATTCTTCTAATCCGTGTAGGGGGCATCGTCTCCATGACTCTATTCAATCTTTGCTGACCACAACACTTACATAGACCTCATTAAAGTCATATCAACCTCAAATTTAATGTCTCCTTGCCAACCCCACTAATAATATCCCTCCTTTTTTACATATCCTTTTATAACATTTTAATAACATTGAAACATCAAATTCTATTATCATTGAAATCATGGACATAATACATTAAAACATAAAACAATTATTTATCCCCTTGAAAATATTATTGAAAAGATCATACTAAATATGATTACATCACCAAATAATCTGATGATATACATCAAAGTAACGGGTGAGCATGGGGCCCATTAATAAATTCTTGGGAGTAATTTTAATTGTGATATCAATAAGAACGTAAATACATGGGCAATAGAAGAAGTAAAATTTTATAAAAAAATAACCTGAATCATAACATGAATATGTTTCTAAAACACTTAATTTAGACATTAATGGATATATCGCCATGGATCATCACCGTAGTGTTAAAAAAATTACTATGATTATTCAATAAGGTATCATGAATCTATTCACCTCTAAAGATTAAATTATTTAACTGATACATTAGACCGAAATTAGGACACACCCTTAATTATTCATTCTTTTCATTTAATCCATATATATCATAATATTAAATTTCATAAATAACACATAAAGAGTAAAACAATTGGGTTTCACTTAAAAATCGTGACATTTTAAAAGTGCTAAAAAATAAGATCATTATGTCATTTTTAATGCATGGAAAAGGAGTAACGGTTATGAGTAGATAAATTCTATAATAAAATAAATTAATTTTATGTCTTGATGAATATTCATGGAAATGAAAATAGATTTGGGTATTCAAATAAATAATCTATGATATTTTCTTGACAAATAGAGAGATATTTTGAGACAAAAAATCTGCAGCATAACCGATACATAACATGTTTTTAGAAAACATTAAAATTATTGAAGAAAATGATCAACCACACATAAATAACTCATAATAAAATATAGGGAGATACTAAAACAGAAATATTATAATTTTATAGATATTTGAATTATAAATCAAATGATAAGGAAACTTGAAATAAAAGAGAAGATATATTTTCTTTCACGAAAATTCAACAGCCTACCAGTATAACTTAAATTATGAAAAATTAATTGATCAAAGAGGAAAGGAAATATCATAATTATGAAATAAAATGGAAATTAATAAGGTTATGTAATAACATACCCAGTCATAATAAAATCGAATCTAGAAGACAAAGATAAAGGAAGTCATGATTAAAAGAGGAGGGTGAAAGGTTCCCCTTCATTGAAGAGTAACATTAAAAAAATGATGTTTGTGAACATTGGTGACTTGAGGGAACACCTAGATGACTCCCTGGTTGGTAATAAGACCATATCATCACTGATGATGAATTTAGAATGATATGTATTAAGGAATTGTTTGGTATTTATAGAAAAAGTTGGGGGATTTTTCATTAATCTCAAAGGGAGACATCATTAGTGGTATTTGCAAAACCTGGGGCATTCCTATGGTATTTTATCGTGGTATTAGCCACTTAGGACACCACATAACATAAATTACAATTCATAATTCTACCATAATTATTAAAAAATTGTTACATTTTTAAGGATTCAATTAATGTCATCGAAAGAGAAAACATTATTTTCACTATTCACTGAAAAACAAAACATTTTATAAAAATATCATAAATTCATCTAAACATAATATCAATGATCTGAATAAAAAATGAAATATATTTATGAAAATAATTTTATAATTATGAGATAATTATTTATTAATTAAAAACACACTTATCCGAAAAATACTAATACATATTTACTAATTTCTGAAATAGTTATATAATAATTATGTTATATCTAATTACCATTCAAGATGCCTAAATTATATTTACAATTTATTATGTGTGGTTACTATTCAATTTTACACATTACTATTCATAATGGTAATATACCTATTCATAGTCTTATTATTTACTATTAATTTTGTTGATGTTTTTATAATCTAAATTTTTTATTAATAACAACAATAGAATACAATTTTTTGAATATCATTTCACAATATTAACTATTTAATGAATACAATAATACTTTAAAATACCCTTTATTAGAAAAAACACCAATATTATATACCTTTTATAAATTCATCATATATTTAATTTTACATTTTAAATTAACAAATTTTACCATAATAATAAATAACAACTTTATATATACAAAAGTAGTACGCAAAATATATAAGGCCTCATTACACATCCCATTTTTACAATATTATAATACCTAAGCCTAAGGTTTGCAATGGTGATATAATATTTGGGGCGACTAAGGAGAAATTTCCTGAGTAGTGATTTCTAGCCAATTGAACGTCTCCTCTTAGTGAATCTGTTTGAGCTTCACATATTGAATCTCAACCTGGGATTGGTCCAGAGTAATGTCAAGTGACACTACCTCCTTCCCAAGCTTGGACATATGGGATTCATATCGATATAGTCTACTGGATGAGACCATCAACTCCTCTTTTTTGTTTTAATTAACTGTGATTATTTTTATTTCAAAACAATAATCATAACGTTAAGGTTATAGTTTCCAATGGTCATATTAACCAACAGTCATATTGACCAATGGTCATATAAAATTCAAAACCCAATGATCTCATTTTAATTATAATCACTTAATTAATTAAATTATATAGTTTTGTTTAGTATAAAATAAAATAAAAAAAATATTCAGAAGAAAAATAATATTTAAAATATTGGGTATTTACGTTATTCATCCACCTATGTTATTTTTTCCACAAAAATATTAACTCATACCCCCATAAGAGAAAAGGTGGGGGTACTTATATGTTATAGACACCTCTACTTCCCACGTGGCTTCTTCGCATTTTTGGTTTCTCCACAACACCTTAACATGACAGGTAGTCTTGTTGCATTGAACATTGTCTCTATGATTCAAGATCACCACCGGCTACATCTCATAAGAGTGGTCATGTTTGAGTTCTACAACCTATGGATTCGGTACATGTGAAGGGTCATATATTTAATTCGTGATGAATGATACAAGGAAGAAATAAATGACTTGTGGTATATTTGGATGAAGTGAAAATCGATAGGACAACGCTCCTAAGCGATCAAAAATTTCTTAGGGGACATCGTACCTAGGGAGGAGCTTCCCTTTATTCACAAACATCATGACACTCTCTAATGTGATCTTCGAAGAAAGAATTTTTCAAAAAAATAAAAATCAATGTCCCTTAAACTGTTGTATGAATTTATCTTTTGATGAATCATTGATGCATTAATGTGTTGTTGGGTGGCGTGAACATTTTCTTTAATTTCTTGCAGATGATCAATCCCAATAAGATTTATCCCAACAACTTCATCCCAAAATTTTGGAGTTCTACATCGCTTCAAATATAGAGCATCATAAGGTTGAATTTGATTGCTCAAATGAGAGCTATGGTTGTAAGAGAACTCAACTAATTAGATATTTAGATACCAACCACCTTTAAATTATAATTATCATGTTCCCATCATATAACCAATTATTAGAATAGTTCTTTCATATTAGTGATATGTTTGGGGGAAATAGGTCGTACTGAAATTAAATTCGATTATTATAGATTGTGGAAAACTTCTCCAGACTGTTGAGATGATACTTGGATCAAGATCAGATATGATAGAAAGTGGAATTCCGTTCACCATTTCCACTTCCTTCACGTAAATCCTCTAAAGTTAATCAATAGATAAATCTTCTCAAATAGTGATAAACTGGGCAGTCTTTGTGTGACGTTACGCAATAAAACATATCGCATTGATTCCTTAGAAAGTGCATGGGAGACCAGTGAAAAAATCTATAGTGATATTTTCCCACATGCATGGTGATATTGGTAGTTGTTGCAATACCCCATTAGGATGTTGTCTCACTACCGTCACTTGAAAAAATTCCATGCACCTAGAATTGTAGCCAACAATTTCCTTTTCTTATTTTCGCAACAAATAAGTTCATGAAGGTCCCTATATATTTTTTTTCAACCTGGATTTATAGAGAAAGAGGAGTTATGAGCATCATCCATCATGTCATTCACTATTTCAAGAATTAATGGATGACATGTTATTGTACAAAATTTTAGTACTACTTTATGATCAATATTGAACTCATGAAACATCCCATCCATCACATCCTCAACTATCTTCTCTAACAAATGAACTTCTTTCTGACCCTTCTTGATATTCTCTAGTAAAGATGGTTGAGAAATCATTTTTATATATTTTATTATGTCCCTTCAATTGTAATTATCATTTCTAGCTTTACTAGTTAAATGATTAAATGAAATATTTAATCCCTCATCATGCAAAGAATAACTGGGTATTTCCTAAATAATGCTCTATCATATTTTTTTCTATTATAGGATGATAATGAATTGAACAATCATATTAATTAATAATTTATAACCATCTCATAGCACTCATGTTAAATTCATTTTGTGTGAATATATACTAAGTCATTCATGCGAGGATTTTATATCACATTTCAGTCCATAAAGATAGTGCCTCCATATCTTCAGAGAAAAAAAATACTACAAACAGCTCCAGATCATGCATAGCATAGTAATACTCATGATTATTCAAATATCGATATGCATAACCAATGAATTTTTCATTTTCGATGAGGACACAACCAAGACCATTCATGTATGAATCTATAAAAATAACTAACCCTTCTACACTTGAGGGTAGAGTTAAAATGGGTGGAGTGACCAGTCAATTCATTAACTCTAGGAATATTTCCTCACACATAATTTTCCAATTGATCATGGCCCCATTTTCAGTTAACATGGTTAATGGATTATAAATTCATGAAAATATTTTCACAATAATATAATAATATACCACTATTAAATGGAAACTAGAAATCTCAGCTATTATTGTAGGCTGAGGCCACTCCTCTACCACCTCGGTCTATACAGTGTCATCTTTAATTCATTAATTTGTTACAATGTGCCCCAAGAAAGCAACATGTTGTAACCAAGATTCCAATTTACTGAAATTTCCAAATATTATATTTTTCCATAGTTTTTCTTAATAACTGTTAGATGATCCTCGTGATCCTCGTGAAATTTTTAATATATCAGAATATCATAAATAAAAACTAACACAATGTTATGAAGGATTTCCTTAAAGACTCTGTTCATATATTACATACAAATAATAGGTTCATTAGTTAGTCTAAAGGGAATATCAATGACCTCATAATGCAAAACTTGTGATCGGAAATCGGTTTTTCAAATATTTTCTTTATTCACACTCTATTGATAATAACCAGAAGAAGACCAATCTTAGAGAAGCATTGATCCCCACAATGATGGTAAAATAATTCATCAATTCATGGATGATGATATTTTTTCTTCATAGTGATCTAGTTTAGTTCCCTATAACCAATGCATAGTTGCATTCTTCCATTCTTCTTCTTCACAATGAGAATATTCGATCCACATGGAGACACACTCAGTTAGATAATCCCATTCTCCAAATGAACTTGGATTTGTTTTTTTTTAATTCAGACATCTCTACATTTTCCAACTAATATGGGATCTTTAAAATAGAATGAGATCTGGGTTCGACTTCAATGGAGAATTGTACCTCTCTTTCGGGGGGAGGTCCATGTAATTCCTCAAGATATACATCACTATATTCTTCGATGATGGGGACATTTTCTACCATTATACTATCATTTCATTCTTCTTTTTCACCAATATACTAAATAAATAATGACATAGGAGGTTCGTCATATTAAATATCTGGTTGAGATATCTCTCCTTGAAAGATAAAAATAGGTTTTCCATTCAAAACTACTGATATTCCCATTCTTCTACATTTTATCTTATCATTATACATAGAGATCCAATCCTTCCCTCGTATAATGTTGAATTACAACATGGGAATGACTACTAGATTAATAATAATATTTTTATCAGTATATTAAATACTCTAGTTTCTAAACAATAATGATTCTAGGATAACCCCACCATGAGCCTTGGCTAATTACTCTACTTTTAGAAATTGAGGGGTTGGTTCTAATTTTTTTTCACACATGGTGGAAATAATAAAATGCATAGAACCAGAATAAAAAACAGTATTTCTAGCATTGATAGAAAAATATGAGAACCTTCAACCCCATTATTGGGAGCTAAAACATCATCCATTGTGATAGAAAAATAATATAATTGTTCCATTGGCCATTCCTGAGGCTGATGGAGATTCCCCTCCACTACACCTGGATTTGGATATTGATTGCCAAAGTGCAATGTTATCCACAATTATATCATTGGACATCAGTTAGGGTATGAAAAATATTTCCCTTTTCAATAGATTTGGGATGGTGTGGCTTCACCTCACTATTAAAATTCCTTATATAATGGACATCTCATCTATATTTGTATTACTACCTTCTTTCGAGCAGGCAGTTCCCTGAATGCTTCTTCCGACATTTATTACATGTGGTAAGATTCACTTTCTTTCCACCTCTACCCTGGTCGCAGCTCCTCCCTATGCATGGGTCAACTGATATCTTATTTTCATCAGATTTATTAGACCATAAAATCTCACCAAAATCGAGTTTAACCATAATTTCACTAAGTACGGTCTATTAGTAGCTACAAATGTCTTGGTTGGCAATATTCTTCCATAGATGAGGTCTCATATAAACAATTAATTCATCAACCTTCCAATTAGGATCCACAACAAATATATAGTTGTAACGTGAATTCCTTGTGAATATAATCACCTAGCATCCCATTGATTTGGTCTCCTTCAGTTATATCTTGAGAAACACCTAATCCATTTTTTCTCATGAAACGAGGTAAATACTTGTTGATTAAAATACCTATGATCATTTCCCTATCCATATCTTTAACCTGCACTCTTTTCATCATGTTTTTAATAATATCTCACAATTGATCGACTAACAACTTATGTGGTAGTCACCCATGGTGACCATCTCTTGTTCTATACAAAAGAGCATAGAAAAGCCCTTCTCTATAGAGGTGATTCACTATTCAGCAAAAATGGGTTGGTAAATCCACTGATGGTTGTTGTTCATTGATGTAGAAAAGACTCAATAGAATGTTTTTACATTCACTATGAGAATTTTCTCTCATCTTTATTCAATTTATTTTTCATAACATGGGTCAGTTGGTTAAAAAGTCTCATGAAAGCTTCCATTCTGTCTTCCAATAGAGGGTGGTCAGCACATGGTCCATTACAATAACCAATTGCATGGTTCTTCATATTGTTCACAATTTTCTAAAACAATAAAACCTAAGATAGAAGCTTATTTAGTTTACATATCTTTCAACTATAAATAATTATATGTATTAAATATTTGTTATTAAACAATTATATTTTCCTACAAATCCTCTATAATGATTTATTAAAATATTGTGATTAGAAAATCATATCCCCTAGGAGTATCCAAACAAGTGTATATCAAGGCCTGTTGTCAGATACCAGGATACCCTGGGTCATGCCCAAAACTCCTTATAAGTCTTTTCACTCCATGGTACATCTGTATGATAGCCACATCAACTTGTTCATATCCAGAAAAGGATTTATTTTTTCATAAACAACCTAATATTTCACAAAATTATGAGGATGTTTTAATATATTTAATCATTCCTATAAGAATATTCCAAAATTTTTATGGTGTAATTTAATCAAATAACTAAACTATACACTAATACCAACAATGATATCCATCTTTTTTATTACAAAACTTCTCAAAACATTTTATAAATAAATGATCATTAATGTATGCTGTCTTGAAAATCATAAACATAAAACATGAAAACATGAAAACATTAGTTGAATCCCATTGAAAATATTATTGAAAAGTTCATCCTTTGTTTGATTACAAAATCTGATTATATGAAGATATAAATCAATGTAATTGGTGACCAGAAGGATCACTTAGCAAAGCAAGGGAATCACATGATTGGTGGTATCAATAATAATTTGATGAGAAACATAATGACATGTGTAATGGAAGAAGAGTCCATTAAAAATTAAAATAAGATAAATCATAACATTAATATGGGTATAAAAATTTTAATTTATACATTCATGAACATATCACCATAGTTCATCAGCTAGGTGTCATAAAAATTATGAGGTTTATTCAGTATGATATCCCGAGACTTGACATCTCTAGGGTTTAAATTCTTAACCTAATGAATTATATTTATTTCTAGGTGAAACATGAATATGTATTTTTTTTATTTTCGCCTCATTTATAAAAATCATATATTTCATTAATTACCCTTATAAATTAATGTATTATATTTTCACTTAAAAATTGTGATGTTTTAAAAGATATTAAAAATAAGACCATGATGTCATTTATAACCAATGGTAAGGGAGTAGTTGTAATATGTATGTAAATTCCAGAATAAAATACATAATTTCTATGTTTTTATGAATTCCCATAGAAATGAATATATATTTGGGTATTCACATAAATAAATTAATAGACTTTTTTGGAATAATAGATTGATTTTGAGAACAAAATTCTACTGCATAAAGTCCACATAACATGTTTTTAGAAAATATTATAAAAAGTGGAGAAAAGAATCAACCACTCAAAAATGACTCACAATAAAGAATATAGACAGAATAAAATAGAAAAAAAATTCATTGTATGGGAATTTTAATAACATACCACAAAAAAATTAAACTTGAATGAAATGAGAAGATGCGATTTATTTTATGAAAATTCAACAACCTAGATGTGTCTTTTAAGAAATTTGAAAAAATTGAAATATTTTTTGTGGAAAATAACTCTCAACAATTGGAAATAAAATGGATAGTAATATGAATATAGATGAACATACCCCGACATAATAAAATGGAAACTTGAATACAAAACATAATGGAATTCATGACTAAATGATAAGGGATAAAGGTTCCCTTACCTTGGTGAGTAACATTAGAGACATAATGGTTATGACAATGGGGGTCTTGAGGGAAAAATGGGAGGACTCCCTTGGAAGTAAATAAAAACCATACCAACATTGTGGTTGAATTTTGAATGAAATGAATGAAGAAATGAGTTGGTAATTATATAAAAATGTTTAAATATTTTATTAATTTCCACAGGACAACACATTAGTGGTATTTGAAAAACCATGGGATTTCCCATGGTATTTTAAAATGGTATTGGACACTTGGGACACATCATAACATATATTAAAATTGATAAGTTGACCATAATTATGAAATCATTGTGATATTTTTAATGATGTCATTAAATACACTAAAACTCCAAATTGCAATTTCACTATTCACTAAGAGGCAAAACATTTCATAAAAATATCATAAATTTAGCCTAACAAAATATAGATTCAATTTTTTCAAAAAACAACTCCATTTATGAAATTAACTTTCTCATTATTAGATATTTATTTATTATGTAAAAAAATAATTTTCCTGAAAAATTACTAATACATAACTATTAATTTCATAAAAAGTTATTTATGTAAGCTATTATATCACATTAAAATTCATGATACCTAAATCATATTTATAAATTCTTAAGTGATTGTACTATTCTTGTAGTCACATTACTATTCATAAGGAACATATTGCTATACATAAATTACTATTTACTAAAAAAATTATTTATCTTTTTAGACATTAAATTTTATACTAATCATAACAATTGAAGACTATTTTTTTGAAAATCATTCCATGTTATTAATTATTTAATGTATATAATAATATTTCGAAATACCCTTTTTCCAAAAATTGTCAATAATATAGAAAATATATAAATTTATCCTATATTTATTTTGACATTTAAAATTCACATAATTTACCATAATATTAAATAACATAATTATTTAAACCAAAGGATGACACGATTTAAATAAGGCCCCAATACATATCCCCTTATAACACCAACATAGGACGTAAGATTAAGGTGTGCAATGGTGATATAATCTTTTAGAGGCTTTGACAACATTTCTCGAGTGGTGATTTCTTTCACCTTGTTCTTGTTTCGAATGAAATTTTGTTCAAGCTTCCCATTATGAGGGTCAGCTAGGAATATGTCCAGAGAAAATTCAAGTGACACAACCACCTTCCCAAGCTCTGATAGATGGACTTCGTATGGCCCGAGTATACTATATGAGGCCATCATCTACTTTTTCTATATTAATTAACTATGATCATTTGGATTTAAAAAAATAATCATAATGTTAAGATTATAGTTTCTAACAATCATATTGACAAACAATATTATAAATGATGAAACCTAATGGTCTCATTTTAATTGTACTCACATCATTAATTAATGAATATAGTTTTGTTGAATATAAAATAAAATAAAACCACAATTCTTGTAACTAATATTATTCAAATGTTCGGGTCTTTACACCACTGCCTTCATAAGTCGGTCAACTAGCATCCACCCTTGTCTCTATCAGCACCCCATTGACTCTACTACCCTCATAGCATGCACTGGGGAAACCACCCCCAACCCAATGACACATCAGCAACAGATGAAAAATTCCCTACAAAGGTCCTCCTTACATCGCTATCATTAGGCACAACAGTCCACCCCATCATCATCATCTCCATTATGGAGGTCCTCCCAACATCCTCTTCATAAAGCATTACAGTCCTCTCTGTTTCCATAATCATCAACTATGGCGGTCCTCCCTACACATCTACCATTCTTCACAATGGTTCTCCACATCCCCGATATCAACCAGCATGGAGTTCATCCCCACGCATCATTAGAATCCATAACGAAGTCCCTCCCCATGTCATATCCATAAAATTATATAAAGAACCAATACATGGGGTAGTTCGATCATATCTATACAATAGTTCCTCTGCATTATGAGATGACTTTACTGGCTTCATCACCATCCGAGAGCCATTACCATATCGTACTGACACTCAAGTCCTCCCTATGGTACTTGCATACAAAACTTTTGGGTTCCTTCTCTCCATCTTATTGATGATTCTATCTTCCATTCATTTAGACTCTTTCGCCTCTTCTAACCAATGCTCCCAGATTCCATGACTTTTATGCTCTATCTCCCCGATGAACCGATGATCCAGGATTCTACACCATTCATGCATCATCAACTCATCATTCCGACACTCCTTGCTTCTATTCCATATAGGATCCATCACCCCATCATATAAAATCTAAAGGATTCCACTCTTTTAAGGATCTATCTCTTCATGGTACAGATGTTCCATGCTTTTAAACCTTCTAGGATCCCTTACCCCATCAAACTGATACCTCAGGGTACCATGCCTTCTGGAATCCTTCACCCCATCATACTAATGTTGCAGTCTCCACATCATATGGGATCCTTCACCAGATCATAAATATACTTCCATCTTCCATGCCTTATAGGCTCCATCACCCCATCATATTTATGATCTCGTAATCCATGACTTCCGAGAGCCATCAACCCATCGTACTGACGATTTAGTCATTCATGCCAACTGTGCTCAATTGCCCGACCAGACTAAGGGCATGCTATTAACCCAAACATCCTACTAAAATTTTAATTCATGCCAACCACAACATTTCATTGACCTCAGTGGTCCTCCATATCGCCCCGAAACCATCTTATAGATGTTTCACCATGGTATTTCCCTTCTCATGCATATAGAACGTATGTGTATACACTGGGGGAATTTAGGGTAATTCCATCTCTTGGATTCCAGCCTCATCCCAAACCACCAGAATGGGGTTGAGATAAACATTCCTCTACTCACACAATCATTGTTGTTTCATGTCTATTTTTAATGACATTAAACTACATAACAACAACTTTATATATTCATGTTGTTAAATTGCATAGCAACAATGTCCATGTTTCACGACGTTAAACAACAAAACAACCAAATCAAAATTTCATGACATTTTACAGCATTATTGTACTGCATGAAATTAAACTGATCATCTTCCTCATGCATGATGTCAAACCACGTTAGCTTCTTAGAAGACATTAAATTGTTCATCATCATCCTGTATGATGTAATCTAAAAATACTTTGAGCAATACGACTCTAATATATTTTCACATGCGACTCACATGATAATAAACTATGAACTATGAATAAACCTCATCATCGGATATATATGGCCTTAACCTTAGTTCCATATCATCATAGAAGATGTTAAACCGCATAGGTACATCCAAGATTCATGCATACTTTAATTTGGGTCTCCATCATTTTTCGCATCTGAAAGGTCCCCCCTAACGACCATATCCCATGCCAACATTTCTCACCTACCATTTTGGTCTGACATCCCTAAAGGATCATGAATGAAAATTTGTCATATTTCATCCATTGTGAAGTTGGTTTGTGGTCAATTATTAATTGTTTATTACCATTACATGTCTCATGAGATGGAAACTCTATTGAAAAAATGTTCAATAGTTATCCTCAATCTTTATCGTCTTCCCAATTATCTTCCATGTGATGGACATGGTGATTCCCCATTTGTCCTTTTGTATCATGCACACGACATTTAACTGGGAATCTATGGTATGATCTTCATAACCATAATCTAAGATCATCCTCATCATTACCACATAATTTTAAACTGCATAGCACTTTTAGAAACGTTGAAGGGACTGATACTTATATATATGGGATAATTAGGAAAACCCATACATTTCGTATTCAGGTCTATCCAAAAAATTAATTTCACCCCTCAGTTTTATTTATCTACGAGGGTTGAATATTTAGTGGTGGGGACTTCTATAGTACCCATTAATAGTGGTTTTACAAATGAATTCATCATGTGGTTCACCTTCCCAAATTTCCTTCTTTTTCCATGCCTATGCCGCACGATGTTAAACTGCACGAAATTTTTATGAACTACAAATAGCTTGATTCCCATCCATATGGGATAGTTAGGAACGTATGAATATTTATTTATTCGGTCAAGACCATGTATTTAAAAAACATATCTTCTTTCTATCCTTGTGGACTAGGTTCTCCAAGGGGTTTGTGGTGTTGGGTGGACAGATGTCCTCATTGACGCCGGGTTTGCAATAACATCATTGTATACCTCTATCAAGATCCCTCCATCAACATTTCATTGCATCATTTCTGTATGATGTAAAAATGAAGGACATGATATGAACCATGTATGGATTTATTCCCATCCTTATGGTAGATGTAGGAAGGAATAAAAATATTGTATTGGGTACATCCCTAGTTCCTATTTTTTGGCCCATTTCCATGTGGTTCCCCCAGGGTATTTCATGTGGTGTTGTGTAGAATTTTGTCCTCATTCTCTTCGGGTATGATTTATCACTCCATGTGCATTTTCTTTAGAAATTCATTCTTCTATATGCGTCCATACCATATCACGTTAAAATATTCCGCCTCATCCTACATGTCATTAACCTATTGAAAATTTTCCACACAACCTTTATGTGCATGGGATGGTCCTGCCATATGACCATAAATCGTGACATTATAGTCCTTTCTAAAAAATAAAACAAATAACAATGTATTGTGGTGTCCATGCTTGAGGGGACATCATTTTTTAGCATAATTCATCAACCATGTTGTTTTTAAGGCCTACATGCGGCTTGATTACTATGAAAATGGATGGATTTATCATCCTGGGTTTGTTACTCCAATAAAGAACACGTCCAACAAAAGAAAAAATAGGAGTCATCAAATGCCACATCTTCTAGTACTTAGTCTTGACCTTTATAATAGTATCTCCCCTGGAATGGATATCCTAAAATGCCATTTTCATGAAATACATATGGGTTGATAACCATCCTCATGGGATACATAAGAACACAATAACATTTAATCTTTTAGTCTAGCCTAGGTTCACTTATTATTTCTCACAACCCCTTGGCATGAGTTCTCTTGTTGAATTGTTAAGTGTATAGTGTATATGGAATTATGTGGTCATTTATGATGGTTTATGTTTCCATGTAATACACATTCTTATTTTATATTCCTCTCTTCCACATCCTTGTCACACAACGTTGAACTAGACCGAATTTTCAGAACTATGTTTTCCTTGATTTCGATCCATATTGGATACATATGAATGCCCAGACATATTATATTTTGGTCCAGCCCCAGGTTCATCAACCCATTATTATTATTTTCATCCACACACCCTTGAGTTATCCAACCTTAACCAGACACCTCGACACTTTTTTGCATCTCCAACATTCTCAGATACACTTTTGTTTAAGACAGAGAGTGATGGATTCTATATGGACATGCTTTCACCAATTTCTATTTTTCCCATCTCCCTTTATTTGGGATTCGAATACCTTTAACATCTGAAAGGTCCCCCTGAGTGGTATGGATTCCTAACATTATGGATCGCCTAATATTTTGGGCCATCTTCTCAGAGGATTATGGATGACGTTATGAGACAGGTTGAATGTTGAGACTTTGGTCAACGGAAAACCCTCAAGTGTTCATTCCAATTATAGGCCACACGATAGGGATTCTATTCTCTATATATGGTCAACAATTATCATCCATAATTATTACACACCCATTTTGACCTAAATATATGTCTATTAAATCACATTCCATTCCACTCCAAGATGATCAGAAAGAACTTCGACACACTACAAAATATTTGACTTATACCAACAAAAATTTAGTAACATGTAATATATTTGTTGGTATAAATGAGAAATTCCAATAGATATTATGTTTTATTGGTATTTAATTTAAGTGAAAACATTTATTTTTACCTACATATACTTATGTCAGTATTAATTGTTTAATAACAACAATTTTTTACCAATAAATAAATTTGGTTGTATAACACGTTAACACTAACAATTTTTTTTACCAAAAAATGTATCTGTTGTTATTAATTATTATTATCAACAGTTTTTTCAAACAAATAAATTTTTTAATAGTATTTATTTACTATAAAAAAATCAATTAAAAATATTTTTTATCACTATAATTTATCATTTGACTAAAAAAACATGATTTATACTAACAATTTGTTTTTGATAAATATTAAGAATATGACACTTTTTGAAATAAAACCAAACTATCATTTTAAAAATGATTTTTTTGAAATAAATTATTATATGGTATTTTAAAAATCATTCACAAAAAATGAAAATAAACATGATGATTCACATATAACAATCAGTAAATTTAAAAAATGTAAAAAAGAAAAAAAAATTAAAATGAAAACTGATTCTGACCTGCCTTCTCCCCCATCTCCTCTCTTCCCCTATCAGGCTTGCAAGTGATCATAAAACCCTATAATCCATTCTTTAGGAATCATAACTTCCGATTCTACTCCCAGAAATCTCCCTCTCAATACAACATAAGCAACATGAATTTTTTTGTTGGTGTCATCATGGCCTCCTTCACGATTGCGTACATCGGTCGATAGTTTCTATAAGAGAGGAAGATATTTAGATTGATTTACAAGATTACTCTGGATAAGTATTTGAAGGAGGAAATTGAGAGATTAATAGTAAATGAACTTGTGTTGCAGGTCCTCTCTTCATCTTGAATCCCATCCGTATCCAGAATTGCATCATGAAGGTGTAAGCGAAATCTGAATCTTGATGGTGGGTTGTTATTTGTTCTTATCCTGACATCAGTTTTTGTAGTCATGAACCCCACCATGGATTTCTAATGTGGGTTTCTTTTAGTGATTTTTTAGTTTATTATAGCATGTATAAAATTTGTAGTCCTCTTCCCTAGTCTCCTTCTGATCTCTGTCACTCGCACAATGGAGATCTTCACTTGTGCTCACACTCCTGGTCATGTGCTCACACTCCTGATTCATCATTCATATCCTTGATTATCTACCATTTCTCATACCATCATATATTTATGTTTGATTTCATTTTCCATCTTTCAAGTATACAGATGAGGTGTAGGTACGGGCATGGAAAAACCCATTTCACATTCAATAAATTAATGTCCACAAGCACACATTATCACATCTATGTGATTTGATATTATAATGGAGATTCATGTATCTATGTGGTTGATTTAGGGTTTTCTAGTGTAAACAATTTTTCTAAATTCCATAAAAATAAGAAATCTAATATATTTTTATTGTTTTTTAACATACATGAGAAAACTTTTTCTGTAAATTCTGCTGCTTCTATACAACCATATGAAGAGGAATTAAATCCATTTCTGAAGTTCCCTCTACGGAATGAAAATTTCAAGTTACATGGTGATTTATTTTGTTATCGTTCAATTAATCATTCATTTTAAGTGATGAAATTAACATTTATAGAATATATGTTGCGAGGAATGAATATTATTATTATTTTTTATCTACTTATGTTTAGTGGTGATGCTTAATCTGGTACATGATGTTATTTTTCTTGAGAAACCATGCCATATCCTATGCTTTTGTTATTGGTATCTTGTTGGTGTTTCATTACTGGGCCTTTTGGACGGCTTTTTGGATTTTTTGGACATTTTATTATCAATTGTACCATTTTATTTTCCAAATAATTTTTCATGGTGATGAAATAGGATGCACATGCTTATGTTTTATTTTGTCTTTTTTTCTATGGTTTTAAGTCACATGGCAATAAACACCATTTAATTTGTGATTTCTTGTCCAATTGATGATGTATCTTATCCATTCTTATATAACATCATATATGTTGAAAATGTTGAGAGCAATGCAAGTATCATTCTAACATTTTGGTACTTTTATTTTTGAATCATTAGGTACACACTGAAATATTTTCTGTGATCTCCCTATTTTGAGGGAGAGTGAATTAAAATAACTACTTGTTAAGAATTTAAAATCCACCAGAAGAAAGTTATTCAATCATTTTCCATTACATTTGTAGAATAATGAAAAATGGAAATTCTTTCATATGCAAAACACTTAGATTCATAGCCTGAATTTTCTCACAACACCAAATATTTAAGAATGGGAATGTATCCAATTGGATAACTTTAAAAATTGATATAATCATGATGTAATGTAATTTGTATTTTTAAATTAATTACTTTTCAAAATCTGGTTTATTTTTTTTTCAAGTTAAAGCCTCAGACATAATGTGGTTTTTAACAGTTCATGTGACCTCATGAACATAATAATAAGCATCTCGAAGAGTGGGCTATCCATTTTGGAAGCATTGAAGACATCTATGAATGGTTCAAAAAACAATACCATGGTAAATTGAGAATTAGTCTATGGTCAGAGCTGGAAGGGCTCCAAGCAGAGATGAAGATCATAAATGAGCTTCATGGAAATATTAACAAGAAGGGCTTCCGAACGATCAACAGCTAGCCTGTAGTTAATGTTACTCGATCTAATTCTCCATCTTTTTAGAAGTAAAAAATGCACACGACCTATTGTTTTTTGTGTTTTTTTATTGACATATATTTGGAAATTCTACTTTTTGGGTTAGGTTCATGTTTGGTTGAAATTTCAGTGAACTAGTTTATCCTCAACATCAACACAAACAATTTTATTGAACTGGTTGACCCAACATAAACTATTTACTAAGGGGTGAACCAGAACATGACATGTTTATGTTGTTTAATCAAAATAAATTGAAACATGATGCAATTTACCCAAATAACCCACATAACCTGAACCCTCTAACCAGAATGACCCACATAAGAACTATAATTTCAATGGGTTAACCAGTTATGGTTTTGATTTGAGAACCCATAGATGACCCAAATATTATTCAGGTTCATCCTCAACTAACACATATTACCGTGAACAAACTAGGGGAGTGGTTTTTGAATACTGGTTGAGGTGATGTGAACGTGGTGATATGGGAAGTGTTCTTGGAGAATGAGACCATCCAACCCACCGTGCTGGATCCAGTGAGCTTCAGGGTTTGTAAGGATGAAACATTTGAAAACTAGTCAAGGATGTGGGCTCTATTCCATCTTGATGATGATCCATCCCAAAAAACTGCTCCAGCAGGTTAGTGTTTTTCTCACTTTAGGCAATTCAATTTATCCACAAAGCATAACTCTTTTTTGTTTAGTGCAGGTAAAAATTCATTATTTTTTTGAGATTGGGGATAATGATTATATACACTGTGAATTTTTTGTTGTTTTAACAATTTATGAGTTGTGTTCAAGGAGTGGGTGAGTTTTCATTGTTTGTAGAAACAATTTTCCAGTAAGGATATATTTGACATCATTTCTTGAAAACTGTTTATTGTACTTACGTTAATCAGTTCTAAAATAAAATACCCATTAAAATGGTGGATGAATTTAAGAATTATCCTGATTTCAAATTTAGAAAAATTCCATGGGAATGATTCTTCATTTTTTCTACCATGGTTTCCTTTCTGGATGATTTATTTGGTTCTATGTGCTTATTGTTGTCCTTTCGCTTTGGTGTTTTTAACTTGATGTTGATTTTGATAATTTTGGGGCAGCGTGATATGATGTAATTGCTTATCTGTTTGGGTAATGAATAGTTTATTTGATGTTGTAATCCCTTGATGGAATCCATTTGATAGTCTTGATTTCTTTCTTCAAGATGTAGTTTGATTTAGAACAATAATCTCTCATTATGTTTTTAAAATGGTTATAATGAATTTAGGAGAGTAGAAATAAAATTTTCAATTTTATAAAATGTTAATTAAATGTGTATTTCATTGGATAGGGCTAGAGATGGTTTCAATTGACAATATTTTTTACATGTATTTCAACTAGTACTACATTGACCCTCTTTTGTGGTCTTGGGTATTAGTTATGTTTTCCTCTACTGAATTTTAATTGATGTGTGGTATTTTTGGTTTTTGTGTCATGTATGATGGGAGTTTTTATATCCAATGAAGCTTCTGATACAACATATTTCAATTGATGAATTTAAATTTCTTCTGGAATTTTTGGTCATAGGATTGATCGGATTAATCCATAACAGTCTGAGCCTACATAAAGAACTTTCTACCATTGATGATGATTTTTTAAACACTTAATACAATGTACTTTCATATTGGGTGAAGACGCAACATCAATCACATGGATTTTTCAATCTAGACAGTTGATGGTCCTCATCTTTTATATTGATTGATTATCTTGAGGCATGTGGATTCACACTTAAGTGATTTAATTCTCTATTTTGAACAGGTATAATGTGTTGTTTTATTTTTTTCTGTCACATGACTATGTACCTACCTCAATTTCTTATGGTGTAAGAGTGTTTATTTTACTTATTTGTATACCTCCTTCAATTCCATATGAGGTATTTTCCCATCTGTTTTCTCATCTGTTTGTGAATAGACCGAAGCTAGCATGGATGGGCTGGAGGTGGATCTGGCATCAATTAGAGATGGCATGGATGGGGATGGAGATTGATGAGCTGACATAGACTATAGATGGCATGGATAGGGCTACAGTTGACAATGATGGGCAAGAGCTAGCATGGATGAGTGAAGCTTCTAGGGATGGAGCTGCTGGTGCTGGATTCACTGGTGATGATGCGATAGGGATGCTGGGGTGGTTGATCCGGCATAGTGAGGTGGGGGTGGGGGGCAAAGATGCCCAGCGACTGAATTGGGGGGGGGGAGGGTTGTTTAATGATATAATTGTGGAACAATCTTAGGTGTGGATCCAAATGGTTCTGTTTGTAATGAATTTCATTATTAATATAATTAATTCTTGTTTCATTTTTAACATGTGTTAAAATATTCTCCGGTTTAATAATATAAACATATATATTGTATATGATCAATTAATAAATATAATATGATATTTTCCTAGAAATAAAAAATTTATAATTTTTATTAAAATGAAATTTATAAACAAATATTATATATTGGTAATATCATTATCAACAGATAAATTTGTCACCAGAACCTGTTGCTAAACACTTTTTAAAATATATTTATTATCTGTTTGTATTATTATAATTGCAAAAGAACTATTCTATCTATCGCCAAAAACATTTAGCCATGGAGTTTTTACCAACAGTTTAGTGACATTGGCATATATGTTGGTAAAATATTTCACCAATAGAAAATAAACGTTTACCAACAGATATTCTCTTGTTGGAAAAAGTGAAATATTTTTTAGTGACACCCTCAATGTAAAACCTTTTTTCACCGTTGCACGCTAGGAGGATGAACCAGTGTTTTGGGATAACCCTCGACCCCACACCTTTGTCCCATACCATGTGATTCCTTTCACTATAAATATATTCAATGACCTTGTTTCCCAGACCGTTCTGGGATCACGTGGTATTATGGGTTTGTTAAGCATTGTACCTTCATAGAAGGGTAACACATTCCTTTTCTTCAAAACAATAAGACCGTAAAAATGGAGCTCTGGTCCCCTATTCAGAGCATAATTACATTGAACTATATGGTATCTCTTAGAAATTTTTAAAGTGATGTAGTTACCTTATACATATCCACACTATGCTTCTTCATGGCATCGTGTCACATATTTTCACTTTGGGAATCTCCCCATCTTGGTTCAGGAACAATGAGCATAAACAAATATATCTTATGTCCATACCGTATAATTATAATCTATGCATTCTTCTCCCATTCTTTGAAAAGATAAATTACAATGTCATATGATGTCTTTTCCTGAGAATATGTTTCCCCTTGTCGGGCATGGCTTCCTACCACACCACCTTCAAGAACTACATGGTGATTTATTATCATACATATTGGATATGTAGTGATGACTGGTAATTTTTGTGGAAGATATGAAACACCATGTAGCCTCTTATTCCGTATTATCATGAGTTTCATTAGAATTCTATTGTGTGTTGTGCACTTTTGACCCTATTCATGTTATTTTCGTGATAACCATGATACATAATTATCTCTAGAGTTCACTTTTTTTAATTATTGGATGACAATAAACTACAGGGGCTTGACCTAAACACATTACAGTAAACAACACATCTTACAGTCTATTTTCTGCGACCTTAACCTGTGATTTTTACCATCTATGTTAATACAAAACTAAAATGCATAACAATTACGTTATTCCTCTTAAAAAGATAATATCACCACATTTAGGTTTTATACTCATTTTATTCCAACTCTATGAGCTACCAATGTCTAGATTCCAACCTTTATGGAATACCCAGTGATGCCCAGAATTTCAGTCTATGATATAGTCACAAACAATTTTGCCTCCCCAGCTCTATCTGGCCTTGGATCTCCCAAAATTAAATAGTATGGTGTGACATTCTTCAGTAAAATTCATGTAGTTTTTATAATAATTGATTCATGTATTTTCATCAATATTTCAATTCATTGTTTTCATCCTAAATGAATCATAAACTAAATGGTTAATGTTAAGGCTTCTCATATTCCATCATTTTGGATTTCATTATCATTAGCATTGAAAGGTACCCCCTAATGATATGGATGTTATCCCTAAATTCATTCCTACCATCCTTAGACAATCCCTCAAAGGATTTGGAACAATAATTTTATACAATTCTTGTATCATTAATATTTTTATTTATTTACCCTCATTAGTTTGTTCCCATTATTGGCTAACATGAATTTGAGGCTGGGTCTCAAACACAGTCATCATTTATCCTTTATCATCATGAAAATCCCTCCTCATACCAAATGTAAAATGTTGTGAACCCCATGTTTAATTACCCTTTCCATTTTACGTACCCATGACTCCCCAAGTGTTGTAAATATGTCCATTCATGCATGTCTAGTAGGGATGTTGGTTCATGTGGGATTTTCCCTACCAAACATTTAATTTCAAAAATTACATTCTCTGGTTATACAAAAGACTCCTCACAACACTCCTTGTTTCCTACAACGATCATAGATCACTTATTCTTTGGGTTGTAGTAGGGTAATGGCCATATACAAGATGGTTTGACCCATTGGTCCTCTTACACTACCTTAACCTGAGACACTATCATCCTAAACACATGACATTAAATGGTTCAGAATACAATGTACTATATAAGGATTTATTACTAACCATTATGGATATGTAGTGTAATTATAGAATCATATCCTTGATTCTATCCATATAAATGGTAAAATCCCTGTCTTTGACTTCTTGGTCTGGATGTCCCTTTCACGAACTTGTGTTGTGGTGCGTACTTCTGCAGTCATCGTTCACATAACGTCATGAAATCAACCAAAAATTTCTCCTCTTGGGGATCCCATACCTTCCAAATAAGAATTTAAACTGATGTCCTACCCTAAAAATGTTTTGTATTCCCCATGATAAATATGTGATTTGTCAGCTTCACCACTTAAGAGGATTTCCTCCACCAGCACCAGTCTCTAGACACGCGGTACTCATGAACTACATTGTTCTTGATTCTCATCATTATTAGATACATAGTGATGCCAAAAAACTTATCCTCGATCCTAGCCCCTATACAATTAACATTTCTGGTTCATTTACCCTAATAATGGTATGATCCCTATGGAATTAAACTAGGGGTTCTATGTCTATGTAACAAGCCATTAAACTATCAGGCAAGGTCCCGAAAATATGACTTTAAACTATGTGAAATGACCTATTCATATGATGTTAAACTACTCCATACATCACCCACACCATTTGATAATAAACTACATGTATATCGTCCTCATTTCAATGACATAAAACAGAAATACATTCAATTTCCTAACTAGAGTGGTCCTCATTGGAGTATAGTTGATCATCGTTCAGATTGATATGCTCACTTGATGTATTTTCATCATGATGGTGTAATTATAAGAGTGTTGGTCTCCATTAAAATATCCAATCACTCCACCCACACACTGTGTCCTTTATTCAGATAATCACCCTCTTTCACATCTTATGGGTCCCACAAATGGGATTGAGGCTTGAACTTTTGGTTTGACTACCATTTTGGGCCAATGTTCCAAATGATATTGAGTGACAATTGGTTTAGGCCCCTTGATTTAGAATACAGTCTATATATGTACCTCATTTGTTTTTTTATCATTTTTTGATAATGTGAAATGGATGCTATGTTTTGAACATGGTCAATAGTTATACTCCACCATCATTTTACCCATAAATGTGTTCCAAATTTCAGGTATCATGATTCACACTTCTAAGTCCCCTTTGTCTGAATTAATTCTCATGCTCCAAAAATTATCTTGATGATATAATAGAGATGGCATTCATGGATGTTTTGGCTTTCTAGAGATCCCTATTCTCCATTATTGACCTCCAATCATTTAGGATGATGTAAATGGTGATGCTTGTTCTATTGCGATCCCCTAACATCATCAACTGATTAGCACTCTTGCAAAGGTGGACGATCTCATGTTATCTATTGTTTCCCACATCATGATTGTCTAAAGTGGGAATAGATATTTAGTAGGTTTTTTAATAAATACTATTTAGGTAAAATGGACCACAAGATAAGTTTTTTCCATTGTAGTTTCCTCAGAACATGGTCTACCTCATGCACTTCATCCTCATTGGACCCAATTCATAGGGGGACATTTTATGAAACTATAGAACACATTCACAATATATTCTAAATTCTTCCACGATTTATCCATGATAATATAACGTTTTTCATTATTAAATTTGAATGTTTATAGTGACCAAACATTGTTATTTATTAGTAGTTATAAACATTTGATGTTGGGTTAGAAAACTGGTTTGCATAGCCTATTCGCGGAGCCACTCTGCGTTTGTAAAATGGAATTACAGAAGACACTATGACTCTGGGAATCTTAACCTGAGCTTCCTCATGCACCGTGAAGGATATGATATAAGACTCTATTATTTCAAGGTACATTAATGGGGACTTTAAGAGAAATGAAAAGGTTCCGACAATAGCCTCTATGAGTCCAAGAAACTCATCCAACAAGAAGGATTTACACCTGATTGTGAAGCACCATTTGCTATGTGGAACACTTCTATGCATCGCAAGACCCACATTCCTATAAATACTACCATAATACATTCATTTGGGGAGCATATGATGTCGGGTCAGACCTTTTTCTTATAGATTTGTGAAGCTCATGTCATATGTGAGTACCCTCTTCAGTGGATCTCTCATGCACCATGAAATCTTCTTCATTATGTTCTTCGAAGCATCCACCACAAAAAAGATACCATTCTAATAGGCCTATGACATTTACAAAGGTTGAATACCCTTAGAGACCCATGATTCTTTGTAACGAATAAAACCATTGTAAATCTCTCCTACTATGAATTTAGGCATGATCTACAATACACTGATCTCCATGAAGCCCCATGATCTGTGAGACCTTGAGCACTATAAAACCCCATAGTATGTGAGACCCTAGGCATCATGAAGCCCCTTGCATCATGAGACCATGAGCTCCGCGATACCACATGATTGGTGAGACCCTGATATCTACAAAGAACTATGTTCCATGATACCCAAAGCTTTACAAAGACCCATGCTCGATGAGATGCTGAGCTCTTCGAAGCCCAATGCTCTGTGATACCCTGAGCTCTTTGAAGCCCCATGATCTGCGACATTCGGATCATGGTAATGTTACCTTGCACAACTATATCCTTTACGAAGCTCATACCTTTTAACCCATCTGACTATACCACATGTATTTCTCCCCCTTACCCATACATGGGATCCATGCCATTATAGGGTCTTGACCGTCCACAACAATCCCTTATCTACAGTAATTGTACCCCATGAAAAGTAGAAAGTTTCACAACGAACATTTTTGGACTGGACATCAACATTTTCTATTTTTTTCCGTATGCACCCCCACCTTCAACCTATGGAATGCCATGCTTTGAGATACTCCTCCACAATCCATGGAATACATTGAATTAACTTATTCCTTATGGTCCCTTTCACATGTCATGAGTTTAGATATTTATCTTCAATTCCCTAAGTACATTTAGATAATCAATTCCTCAAGAAACTCCTCTAAACCTAATCAATTAACTCCCATGCTAGGATGAACCTAAAAGAGCTACTCTTGCCTATGTCCCAACACCAGCCATTTCTAGGCACCATATGTATAATAGTCATATATATATATATATATACATGACGTTATACTATAGTACACCATATATGAAAAACATAGTATAACTCTTCTGCCAATAAGAGATGACTAATGAACAAATCATAAGATTCCAATAGTCATCCCTATATGACTATAAACTATTGTACTCCCTATGTGACAAATAAAGGATTCCTCTTATTCTCAATAGGAGAAGTAATATGTGCCACAAATTAAAAGAAAAATGTTATCTCTACTTGACATTACATTATATCAGTCCTTATAATTCAATAAAAGTATGCCTCTTGTTCTAAATAAAAGATGTCTTCTATGAAAAGAATATGATACCTCCTTCCATGATTTCAGTGATGTAATTTCATAATTTTTGGAATCCATTCAAAAATTCCATCACTCCACCTCACAATTTTCTTATCATCCATCTGGATTTTATTCCTCTTTCATGTCTTAAGGGACTCTATAATGGCATGGTCCCATGCATCTTGATCTGACATAACATTTTGGGCCAACTCATCAGAAGACATTGAACGAAACATCAAAATTTGACCTGTTATTTGAATATAGTCAGTTCTTATCCCTCATTAGTTTGATTACGTCTCAGGCTAAAATGATGTGGATGATATGATTTGAATATAGTAATCTGTTAAATCCCTTCATCATTATTCCCCCTGTTGAGTTCCAAATGACAGACATGTGATTCACACTTTTCATATTCCATTGTTGGGAATGATTCCAAAACCATTTTTGTAATCTCTATTATTCTATAGTTCCTTGGTGTTGGCCCTGATTATATGACGCAACCAACCAGTGAGTTGGGATTCCCTTGTGTTCAAAAATGAAGAAGACATCACAAGATGCTTTCATGCATAATCCTCATCCCCCATTACTACTCCTTATCAACACTGGGGAAGCTTCCTTGTGTAATCCCAATTCCCCATAACTGCTCCTTAGTGGATCCCAGGCTACTTCCATACATATGACCCTTTCACCTTTTCCACATCTTAGTACCATCTATGGTTTGTCATGAATAATCATGATCCACCGTTTCCACTCCTTTAATGTAACTGGGTAGATTATATGCATATTTCTCATCCACCATTTCCTCTTCTTAGTGGCTCTAAGTAATCATTCATGCATAATCCCATTTCACCATTACCTCTCCATAGTGACACCTAGATTGATTTCATACATAATCTTTATTCACCATTTTTTCACTTTAATGACACCCAAGCATCGCCCATGTGTAACCCCCCTTCACAATTTCATCTCTATGGAGGCACTTGAGTGGCTTCCACATGTAAACCCCGTTATCCATTACCTTTTCTTTAGCTTCACCATGGATTATTCCCTACATATTATCCTTTCTTCATTTCTACTCCTTAGTAGAACCCAGACATCATTCATACATAACCCCCATCCATCATTTATCCTCTATAGTGGTACCCAGGTAGTGTTCATGGATAAGCCCCCTCCAACATTGAAGCTCCTTAGCAGCACCCAGGAAATATCCATGTTTAATCCCCTTACACTATTATATATCCACAACAATACCTAGGAAGAATTCATACATACCCCCATATAAAATGTTACTCCTTAGCGGCACCAATGCTACATCACAATGTAATACCATTTCACAATTGTTGATCATTAGTAGCACCCGGGTAGCTATCATGCATAAGCCCCATCCACCATTTACACTTCGTAGAGGCATCTGAGATGCTTCCATGCCAATGTCCCTTTCACCATTACTGAAACTTAGAGAAACCAGATTTTCTTCCATGAAGAAACACCATCCACCATTTCTGCTCCATAGCGGTAGTTGGGCAACATACATGCTTAATACCCATTCACCACCCTTCATGGGTAAACCATTGCACCCTGATCATCATGTTTTTAGTTGACTCTTATTTCTTACACTAAGATTAAATTACATGAGATTAGTATAAATAGTGGAAATGACATATTTTTTGGGCCACCTTATTCTATAAGACACATTTCAACTTTTTATGAACAATGTGGTCTATAATAATTTCCCATTCCAAGCAAGGTATGTATGAATCCTTCCTACGGTTCAAGCCCATCACCTATCTATCCTGACCATCTTAACGTCATTTCACTCACTTCATGCATGATGTCAAACTATATTTTCCTTCATCCTAAATGACATTAAATCATATGATTTCATACTACATGGGTTTTGATCCGTATCATCTAGAAATGGAATGTAAGAAGCTTCCTAGAGTTTTAACCCCAATCACTAGTAATCATAGACATCTCCATTGTTGGGGCCCATATCCTTGGACCTTCGATTAGTGGAGCTAAAAATTTTCCCAGGTAGCTAAACATTTAATGACCTTAATATCTTCTGATACTCATTAATCCAATATTATCCCTCATGCGACATGATTCTAACCTAGTGTATGCCCCGACATGTCTCTAGGTCACTGTCTATTGTGTTCAGCCTTTATTAATTTCCCATCTAGAACAATTTATCCTTTGATTCCTTACAATGAGGAATTGTAGGAAGCCTCTTTGAAGTTCCATCCCATCATCTGTGTCCCATATTGATATCTCCCTTGAGCTCTTCTATTTTGGGAAAATCATGATTCAAACCACGGTTTCATTCCCTTTGTGTCCCCATCCATGCGATCTATTCTCCTGGGATGCATCCTCATGTGTCCCATCACCCCACCGAACTATATGTACCTTGATTCCCATTCACATGGATATATTTGTAAGGCTCCCTGATGTTCAATCCCATAATTATTTTCATCATCCCATCGGTTCCCTCTCATTCACCAAACACTCCATTCAACCCCCCATCATCCATCTAGATTCTTACCTGGGCCACCTCATCCTGGTGAGATCATTCCATATATCCAATTGCTTCCCTATGCAGCACGATAACAACTAACCATGAAAATTACCCTCACAATCCATAACCATACAACCAAGAGTGCCCCTCCTGTGATGGGACACTAACCATGGATAATAACCAACATATATCAATGTTTCTTTTCTTTTGCGTACACCCAAATTCATCACACCCTTTGAACAATGTAGGATAGATACCATTATTCTACACCTGGTATGTACGAAGCCACCCTAATGTTCAATCCGAAAAATGGTAATCCTTTGTGTCCCCCAAATTGGGGTCCACCACATAGATCCTCCCACATTGGTTTCCAGATCATTCTTCATGGTGGGATATCTTCCATTTATAGGACACACCAATCCGGGTACACGCTAATTGAGTGTTAGATCTATCTATATTTATTCCCCCTTTCTGGGGGCAATTTTTCTAATCCTCCATCAAGGGAAACTATATCAGAATTCACAGTGTGATATCTTCCATTTATGGGGCACACCACCCTAGGTCTGCATTATTGGAGAATTCTTATATATCCATATGGTGTCCCTTAGTTGGGGTGTACTCTCCTTGATCAACCCTAAATGGTGTCTAGACCATCCTTCACAGTGTGATATCATTCTGTTTGGGGACACCCAACCATGGGCCTGCTCTTATTGGTTGTTCTGATCCATCCATCTATTAATACTTCTAGGAACTACCTCATAGGGATGTACCAATATGATATACCTCTTTGGGGAATTTTAATCACTCTGATTCTATCCTTGAATGACATTAAACTCATGGAATACCTCATTTTAATCATGGTAAGTTGAGGAAAACCTCAATGACATGCCTCAGACACATGATACCCCATGATCGATGTGGGTTGCATCTGGTCCTATGCCCTTTAGATTCCCACTTATGTGTATGAATACATATATTCTAATTTCCACACATCGAGGGATTCCCAAACATTCCTCATGTTACCATCTAATCTCATTGATGGATACTACCTTGTCATGACCCCTTGGAAAATTGAGACATACGTAGTACAATTAACTGACATCCACAATGATATGACACCAGAAGTGAGAATCACGAACAACAAATCAATTCTATGATAGAGAAACAAACTAGGTGATGAATTCTTAGGAGAAATCATTGGATGGTGATGCTGATATACCATCATCCCATTTTGAGCATGGAGAAAAAAATGACGGAATATGCGATTTAGGTTTCTTGCTGTTGGAAAGTAGGAACACGGGGCCCCAAGAACATGTTACCATTACTATGAACATATATGGTGTATAATTTTTTGTAAATTAGATGTGATATAGAATAGTTGGAGAATGTAGATGGGTTTCTCGCAGTAATTTAGAATACACTAATTACCTTCTTATTTAAATAGATCAATAATAATATTTTGAAATGATATAATTTTAAAATTTAATGAATCCATAATAGATAAAAATAAATAGAAATAAACGATCAAATACAATATATACATATTTACACAAAATAAAATTCTAGAGATTAATGTTTAAATAAATTTGTAAACATTCATTTAAATTTAATTAATCCTAGCTCTCTTTAATAAAATAAAAAAAATAATTGGGAAGTTGTTTAGTAAATATATCAGCTAATTAATATTCCGTATTAAAAAGTTGTGACGATATAAACTTTTAACGACCATGATCTCTTTATAAATGATTCCTTATATCAATATGATTCATCCTAAATTACTTATAAATTCTTTTGAAATATTTATTTAACTAGTATTATCACATAATATATGTATAAAATTTGGATTTAGTACAATGTTTTGGAAGGGCGTATTCATCCATAATACTCGTGCACAACAAATTCTAGAAGAAACATATTCTGCCTCGACTATTGACAGGGTTACTCTGTGTTGTTACTTAATCAACCATGATTACCAATATTTTGCATAAACAATTAACAGTTTCCAAATGTGCATTTTCTATCTAATCTAAAACATCCAAAGTTATCAACTGTATATAAAATTAAATTAAAATCAGATATTTTAGATTAAAGTATATATTGAAAAATAATTACTTTTAAATATCTATAATATATTTTTGCTGTTGTAAGATGGGACCCTTTTTTATTCGACTAATATCTATCACATAAAAATATAAAAATATTAATTTCGGGGCTTCTAGTAGTATGATATAACATTCTACCAATAATATTCCTATAAAACTATTTATTAACTAGGTTTTCTTCTTTATCAAAATCATGTTTTATATTTGTACACATAGGATCTGTGTAAGTCATACTATTTTCAATTACAAACATTTTCAATTAATAAATAATATATATACTTTTAATTAAATCATTTCCATAATTTTTTGATAAATATGATATCATAAAAAGAAATTCAATTCCCTTATAATACCCAATTAAAATACTTCATCATTAGTTTTGAAGAATAATTATAATGATTTTTATTTGTTGAACTAGAAATTACATCATGATCATAAATTAGTAAAAATAAATTTTTTGAACAAACAGTTTTCATAAAAAGTGTTTGATCATTGAATCTAAAAGTAAATCCATTTTTGAATTGAAAATAATTTAATATTTCTTAACAAGATCTATTTATATTTTTAAGTCTATATAGATCTTTAGTATTTTTATGAATGTAATTTGGATAATGAGGTGTTCCAAAACATGGATTTTTTTCAACTTCGACGTACTTAGTAAAATTTCAATTTAAAATGATGATTTAACATACCAATGATAATATTTCAAGTACATATGATATGAATATGAGAAAAGGATTCTCATAGATTCTAATATAGATACATGTGCAAAGGTTTCATAATAGTATATACCTTTATTGTAATTTTATTTGGTAGCTAATAATCTATATTTATTTCTAATTAATGTTATTTGATCATTATGTTTGTTTCTAAAGGCCCGCGTAATAATGATTTCTGGATATTTGGTTGGTTTTTTTACTAATTCTCAAACTTTATTTCTTTTAAACTACATTATCTTATCTTGCATTGCTAACACCCAACTCTCATCTTATATTCCATCTCCAATAGAATTAGTTTCTAACTGAGATTGAAATGTTCAAAAATAACTAAGGATTCTTACATTTCTTCTTATTCTAATTCCTTTTTCTAGGTAACTTATAATTGATTATAAATGATTGTTATTTAATGTTACTAAAAATCTCAACAAGTCACTTTCAGGATCCTCTATTTCATGTTATTCTGAACTGGATTGAATGTTATTTATATCATTTTTAAAATTATTTTTAGGTGTTTCTTGTCTTATGTGTCAATCGAATCAGTAATATCATCTATTTGATATTTAACATTAATAAAATTTTATTTTTCATCCAACATAAAATGAAAATATTTTCAACAATCATTGAATTTTTGTTAAACACTGTGTATTATTTAGAGAAAGCATAATAGAAAAAAAATATTCCACCACCAACATTTGGATAAAACATTACATGGATTTCCTTAGTAAAAATGAAAATTAATTTTCATCCAATCACATTAAAGTATATCACATTAGGTCCTATATAATTTCAATAATTATCAGGAGTCATTTTAAACAATTCCATTATTAAAATTCTATTAATGAAAATGTCCGCTATACTTACAACTCCTTCTCAAAAATAATTTATAATACTATCTTTTTTGTATCACATGTATTTATTTTTTTGAATATTTGTTTTTATTCGTTCAACAACTAATTTTTTTTGAGATTTTATTTGTCCAGAAAAGTTGTGTTTAATACACATATTTGATCAAAAATTATTAAAAATTTTATTCTAAAATTCTCCATCATAATGACTTCATTATGAAATTATTTTTAAATAATTTTAATTTTGAACAATTTAGTACAACCATTCAATATAGTGAATAATTCAGTTTTTATTTTTAGATAACACAACGAAGTAAATCAAATTTAATCATGAACTAAAAAATATAAATATAATAATTCATCCATACATTATACTCGGGATAGTCCAAACATATTTATCTGGGAATTTTCTAATGGTTTAGATGTATTAACATTCTTCAAAGATATAAAAGATGATTTTTGTTATTTTCCAATTTGGAGTGAATCAAATAATATATCATTGTTAAATATAAGTCTAAGAAAATCAAAAAATAACCATGTCATAAAACAATTATCTAAATTATATATACTAAAATGTCCACATCCCTAATGAAATATCCCTCACTCATTTGTCTTAGTATTTAAGCAATTCAATTTTTTTTGAAGTAGATATTTAAATAGAAGGTTTAAACATTTTATGTTATATGAGCTCTAAATATAAGAAATATATATTTTATTTATATAACATGATTTTTTAGAAAAATCAACATATAATTCATCATTGCTAATTTGATAGATACTTATCAAGTTGTGATTTAATCATTCTTCATACAATACTTTTTTGATCGAGATAGTCTTGTGTTATCTAATAGTTTTAACTCCAATAATCCTTACATTTTCATTTTCACTAAATGGGACTAGTCCTCAATTAATATGAGTAAGTTTATTTAAATATGATGGGTATTAAATTAATTTCTTGGAATAACTACTATTAAAATACCCTATATCATTCTTCTTCTTTTAGAATTTTTCCAAAAAAATTAATCAAATTTTTTGGTACCTAGTTTTTCTTGGGTTTTGCAGTATTAGCACTCAGTGATCTGGGATAACATATTTGGATAATATTAGCATAATTTGCATCATATTCTTTAGGAATACATTGTAAAATTAATTAATATTTAATAAATATTATTTTAGGACTTTTAAAAAAAGTTCTTAGGAAAATGACATTTTGTTCCAAAATAATAATAGATGTCAATTTTTGAACTGGGAACAGAATAATTTTTTGAATATTTGTGAATTTTCATCCTTGCTTCCAATTCTAAATATTTATCTTTTAATAACCTTAATGTCAATAAACTCATTTAAAACATCTTCTATTTTAGTTAAATTATGTTTTATACTTTAATATGATTGTACATATTTTAATAATTATTTAATCCTTATTTTATAATCAACATAACATGATGTAGAAGCTTGAATTTGTCAACTAATTCTTTATTTTGGCTTAAAATAGTATATCATTATCCTAAAATGAAAATATTGAAATTTAATCCATGTTTTATACTTATTAAATAAATACTAATATTTCTCTTCTAAAATAAAACATTATCTATAAAATTTTTCAAATGTGCAATTATCAATACCAAATTCCAAAGGGCAATAGGTATGTACATATGCATCATTAGCCATAACTAAAATATTGTCATTGAGATTTCAGGGATCCTTATATGAATCATATTATGAAGAGTTATTGGTGTCTTCAAATACATACCATATAGAATTCATTTATGATTTCTCCATTATTCTCATAATAATCATTATTCTAATAATTATTTTATATCCTTTTTTATTCATCAATTAATTGAGAGAAATTCAGTTTAATGTGATTGTAACACCTCGAGATTTTATGAGATATTTTAATTAATATCTTTGATTTCATATGTTGTTCGCTACACCAAGATTATCTTGCGCTATACGTAACACCGTATTTTCTTGTAGTATAAGCAACATTATTCTTGTCTTGTATTACATGCAAAAGCGATCATCCTCCATAGCGTGTGTTGTATGCAATACCGAGATAAACTATAAAATAATATATTATGATAATATTATTATGAACTAGATTTTATGAATAGTATTAATCACATATTGAATTGTATAATATTATAATTCATCTTTCATTTTTTCTAGAACATGTTATGAGATCAAAATTAATTTTTGGGATAAAATAAGTATTTCTAAAAAATGCAGTTTTGTCTCCTTTTGATTGCGTATGGATTTTAAATCTAATTTTTTAATGTTTTTAAGTTCAATTTAACAAATTAAACATCTTACTTTGAATTAAACATCTTACTTTGAATTAGCATATAAAGATTCATTCTACATGATATTCATTTAATAATGATTATATAAATTAATTGAATTAATTAATATGATATATATTATACTAATAAAATTATGTAGATGATATAACTATAACCTAGAAAGAGGAATAATAATTTATTCTTCAAAACATGCATAATAACGTAATGTAGTTAACACCCGAATAATGAGTAACAATGAAATTTTACTAAAAAATGAATAATAATATGACCATTTACGATAACAGAAAAATTAATATGATTCAATAATAATTCAATGACATTATTTAAATCATTATATAGGACGTTTGGATACGTAACATGCAATTAGATCTATGGTAATGGATTATTTCGTCTCACTTTTATATATGTGAGACATATGCCTTAATCAACAAATATTTATTTTGTATGGTATTTATGCTTCCCATGAATGTTTTATGATATTTATTATCAAGGATTTTATATTAACATATGCATGAAATTTTATTTATTTAATGACATATATGATTCCACCGATCATAAATGGTAAGAGATAGTTATTCCAATATCATTCTTATCCCATATTGTTTATTTGTAAGTATTTACCGGGGTTATATTTATCATCCATTTCCATTATTTATGAAGAATTTTTTCATAAATTTTTTACTATTCTTACATGTATGTATAATTTCTTATTTACCTCTTTTCTACTTTAAATATGTTTTATGGAAGAAATCATTCTTTTTATAGCATACGAGGTACTTTTTGACTTTTCTGATAAATGTACGAGGATAATTTTTCAAACTTCTACATCATGAAAGGATTTTAACTATTTCGTAACACCATAATTAAATAAATAATACTCTACAAGATTTCATGATTATTTTCAAAAAAATTATTTCCTTTGGAAATTACACGTCATATTGAGAAAATAAAATGATTTGAATGAAGAAAGGATATTTTCATCAAAAACTCATTCCAGGGGTTTTATCATAACTATTTTCCATATATGGTGACATTAATTAATATAGTTATGTTTCATGTATAATGTCTCTATTACTTACATGATTTGATGTTGTATATGTTGAAATTATATCCATTAATTTATATGGATTATGTTATGATGAGATTATTTTTATGAAACCTATTTTATTCTTTGGGTTATGATGAATGGTTTATGTTTATTTTGAGGAAAAAGAAAAAATGATTTCATTATGAGATGGGTGAAACCTTTATCTCCCTCAGATTCCTTTGGTAATTATTTATATCACATGAGATAGACATCTATGGATCTACAAGTAAATATGGTTCAGTAATACATAATTGGAACGGTAGGTAAACCTGGTTCCGTAATGGACTTTGTCCACAATGATGGTATTTACTGCAATAATTTGGCTACTATGGAAATCATATCATGTTCTTAATGGTTTTACACAATTACATTTTTTATTCACATTCTATTTTTTCCTAATTAATGTTCATTTATGATCTATTCCTTATGTTCTGCCAATATTTATGTCATTACTAATGATTTTGATGTTTTATGTTCATGTTTTTACACTCAAATGTTTATAGGTTGTTTTATGTTCTCCATGTTTACCCTTACTGAGAATTTTAGCTCACCCTTTTTGTGTTTTCTATTCCAAAATATGTAAAGGAAGGTTTTAGGTATGAAAAAAAGGGGAAGATCTTTATGGAAGATAATGATGATCATTCGCCATGATTAGAAGATTTTGTTCCGAATTACCAAAGACACTAAACTAATACAATCTTTGGGAGTCTGTTTTTGTTATGTATTAAGTATTCTTCAAAAGTAATGTAATGTCTATGTCTGTAAGGCTTTTGGATTCTATAATTGGTATAAATGAAAAGTTTTAGTTAACCTTTGGAGACTAGGATGCAAAAACATTACTGAGATCCCTAGAGATATTTCTAAGGTATAACTATGGATGTCCATAAGGATAGGTAAAAGTAAAAGTTATAGTCCCAGAATCACGGTAATGATCCTAGAAATAAACCTATGTTGATCTATATTCAAGGTAATCGTGTATTATTATGTAGTTTTCCATGAATGACTTTTTCCTCTCACACTATTGTTTTTTGGGTTTTAGACGATGGATGGAACCTGAAGGAACCATGTGGATCAATGTAATGGAAAATTAAATGATTTTCCTCCGGATAAAAAAAATGTTATGGGATATGGAGAGAAAAATCATATTTCTATACTTACACATGATATGAATTATTCTGTACTTCATAATGAGTAAAGAAGAGAAAAATATTCTATTGAGTCCTTCATGAGGAAACATGCACCTTCTTTCAATGGGTCTTATGATACACTTATTGGTGAACAATGGATCAATACCATTGAAATTATAGTTTCTATAAATATCTATTCAGAAAATGAAAAATCCATTTTTGTTGTTTACCATTTAGAAGGTGAATCAGACCAGTTGATACTAATTAAGAATACAAGGAACCAAGAAGAAATTAAATCACTAGAATGGGACGAGATGACAAACATGTTTTTCAATAAGTACTTATATCGTAATCTTTAAATGAATATGGAAAAAGAGTTCATTGAGCTTATAGGAATGTGTGATGAATCTGTTTGTATATACAAGGTAAATTCTACAAGGATTTCATGGAATTCATATGGATTTGTTATCCTACCTGATAGTAATGTTGATCGATTCTCTAGTGTCTTAAAACCAAGTCTTTTAAGGGAATTAGCTATAAGAGACATCAGTAGCTATGAAGAAATTGTGTGATGTGCTATCAAGGTGGATCTAGAAGATTGTGTTACATATCTATCTCATGTTTTTGACAATAAATGAATGACGGTGTTAAATGATAAATTTTAAAACAATGGTGAAAATAAGATGAAGGTTTCATTATGCTCCAAGTGTTGTAGAAACCATAGTGGAGATTGTCTTAAAGGTACTAGAAAATGTTTTAATTGTTGAAAAGATGGTCAACGAGACAATGAGTGTCCATGTAATGGAAAAAAGGTATCTAATTATGTGAATAGAAAAAATCCTTTATTGAACTCACCACAAACACATCAATGCTATATGGGAAAGGAAATGGGGAATTATTCTAACCAATTCCATAATCCAAGGGTTAATGTTGATTGTCATCATCACCCTATTAAGGAAAATTACAGAGCAAAGTCACATGCGATCAATATTAGTTATGTTGAATATGAAAACAATGTGTTGGAATGATTAAGTGTTTATGTAACAGGATTTAGTAATACTGTTGTAGAATCACATTTATAGTATCATGGAATATTGGAATATATATGTATTGGTTTTCAATAATTGTATTGTACCAATAACCATGAAAAGTTATTGAAATATTTTTTGAAAGTAGATGATATGCACATATTAAAGGGATAAGGAGACAATGAGATGTTTGATAGAATTAAGGATCCCATGATAGGTATATGGACAATTTTATATCATGGTTTGAGTATATAGATTTTATTGGGGTTATGGTATATGGGAACAGTTAACTTTTGACAGAATTAACATTTTCACATAGGTTATATAGTAAATATTATTTCAAGAGATTACATTATTAATGTATTTACATGTTTCAAATATGACCCACAAGATATATCTTATGATATATGGGGGGGGAATGATGGTATTCACATTCGTGGTAGATGACCTTTCTAGTAATCATTATATTTGGACTATAAAATAGGACAGAAGTATTTTCGATAAGACTAATGGTTGGAATGGATTATGTTCGACATAAAATAGTATTGTTTAATTCTAAAACGTTTTTCTAAATGTTATAATAGTATAGTTTTAGACAAACAACAACCTATAGGATGGGATACAAACCGTCACATCGGACAAGGTTGTGAGAATAAAACCCAGAACAAAAGTGTGACGTGACATTATCACCTACCACTGGCCTACAAGAAGTCCCTCATTTGTTGATATTAATATTATTTTATTAAATAGAATGATATATAATGTATAAGTCCATTTTTGGAACCATTTACTATTAACCTAAACATAGATGGACATATATATATTTAATATATTATGATATCCTTTTATGTGATAGAGACAAATGGAGGGACCTATCAATCTATTCCATGAGAAGCTAATACATCAATAATGACAAATTCAACATCATTTCATTACATAATAGATGAAGTAAAAAAATTTCATGGCATGTCCAATGATGATATTGCACTTATATCATGTAAGTATTTCTCCTACCGCAAAAAGTAATCAACAATAAGGAAATGATCATGAAAACCAAAAATGTGGTCATAGTACCCTCATAACTGATGAATCAGATGGTACCTATGATAATCACCAATTTATGGCTTTGTGATTGTAGGATTTTTTATAGCCATGTTCTCAACCATTCTTATTTAGAACATAATGGTTAGATTTATCTTCCATGTCCATATTATCACCTATATTCTCTAATGTGGGGACCCATAGATGAGTTACATTTCGAGAACGTAATGTTTTTAACATTCCTTTTTAAAATTATGTTTTAGTATTCTTTATTATGATGTGTATTTCTATAAAATAAACATTCAAGTAGTAAACAATTTATAACCCCAACGAATTTCGAGGGTGAAATTCATTTTATGGGGGGTAAAATGTAAAACCCCAAGATTATATATGATATATTATTTTTCATTTCAATAATATCTTGTGGTGTATGTTATACCAAGATTATCGTGCACTATAGTAAACACCGTATTAGCTTCTATTATATGCAACACTATTCTTGGCTTGTGTTGGATGCACGGGAGACCATCCTCAATAGCATGTGTTGTACGCAATACCAGGTTTCAATAAACAACAATATATTATTATAATACTGTTATGAATAGTATTAAACACATTTTGAATTTTATTACATTATCAATCATCATACATATTTTCTAGAAAATGGTATGAGAACAAAATTAATTTTTCAGATAAAAGAAGTATTTTTTTTAAAATGCAGTTTTGTCGCCTTTTGATGGATCACCCATTTTAAGTATATTTTTTGACAAGTTTATAAGTTAAATTTGTAAATTTAAACTTCTAATTTTGAATGAGGATATAGAAATTTACGTTGATTAAATTTTTTACATTATTCTGACAACCATCATATTTTGATGAAAAGTAAAAATACGCTAAATTTTAATTAAAAACAACTTTTTTTATCGAGATAATTTATATGGTTAAATTATAATATTGAATTATTTTATTCAATAAATAGATTATTTTTTTTATTTTTTTATATAAATTATGTAATTAGAATTTATTTTACATTGAATTTTTGGGTAAAAACAATTCAATCTTTTTCAATGTTTTTTTAAAATTATTTTCCCAACAACGGGGATTATTTTAAATTAATTACTTCAAATTTTGTGTTTTGAATTTGGAAAATGGATTCCATGATTGGAATCATTTGTTCTAAATTTGGTTAATAGGCTACTATTAATTTTGTCCATTATGAATAGTAACTACAGAATATTTTATTTACCACACTTAAAGATAGATCATTTAATTAAGGGTAAAAATAATATCTTAAAATTACCTTAACAATTGTATTAATATAATCAGATTATTATATTTCGTCCTAAAAGATAATTGGGTTTAAATGTTATCTATTAGAACCAACTTGGATGATATTGAGACCATTAATTTATTTCCTTTAATGGAATGTGAAATATGTATCACTCAAACATTAATAATTAAAATATTTTTAATTTAAGGAAAAGAGGAATATAATTTAAATTATAAATACTCATTTGAAATCGAATTTTTTTTCTATATCATGTTAATTTATTTGTAATTTTTTTAAAAAATATATTTACCTTATCATCTTATACATTAATGATGAAGAAATTATTTATTTAGTAAAAAATCAATAATATATTTTCTTTAAATAATTATACAAATAAAAAGTCACAAAAACAGGACCAAAACATATTGGTCGAGTATATATACACCATAATCATCCAATTTTAGACTTGTGGTTCATTTGGAGCCTTATAAAACAGATTATGACATTTCTAATATTTTTTTAAATGATTTTAATGTTGTCTATGCCAAAATTTAATAAACATTACACTATAAAAGTTGGGTGTTTTTGAAGATAGATTATAATAAAAGTTTTATTATAAAATATATTATATATATCTTAATTATTGTTTTTTATTTTTATTATTTATGCAAACATTTTTATATTTAACAATTAAATAACAATGTTGTATTAATTATTTTTTTAAGAGAAATATCAAATAAATTGTTTTAAATATATTAAAACTATTATTATATGAACTAATTATTGTGATCCACGAATTTTATAGATTCATATGACTTGATATGGATATATTAAATAATTTTATTCGAGTCTATAATATGTTTGGATTTTATTTAAATTCAAATAAATAAATACTGTCAAAATTGACATTATTTATATTTTATAAAAATAACATATTATTAAATTGTTTAAAAATTCCAAAAATATTTAATAATTAAAAATTAAACATTATATGGTCTAAAATTTTATAATGAATACAATAATGGACAATTCACAACACATAAGTAAGAATTTATAACAATATAAAATTTAGAATATTATTACCTCAAATAAAATTAAATAGATTAAATAAGGATAAATCAAAATTATACGGTTTAAAATAAAATCATAACATTCCTAAATTTTATTCTTTGATGAAATTAAAACCCTATATTATCTCATATTCTATTTGGAGTCACCTTGGATGGGTTTCATGTGGGGTTTGAGTTTGTCATAAATTAATATTATGGAGGTTTCTAAAAGTGCCCCTCTACTCTCTTATAAAAGGGACCCTCCTCCCTCATCTATTCACTCCATTTTGATATTTTAAAATTTAAAAATCCCGGAACATTTCCCCTAAAAAAATATCTTCAAACATACTATAGTACTTGTTTTTCTTCAAAGTCCAATTGTAGTGCCCTATGAAGAGATTTAGAAGAGGTGCATTAAAAAGATGTTAATATCCTTTACCAATTCCTTCAAATTTCATTCTTCTTCTACTTTCTCTATATGAGTTGTTTCATTAATATGTAATAACTCTAGTATAACATGTATACTGATATGTTATTACTAATATGAATCTACCATATTCCATCTTTTATACATCCTATGTAAAATAAAATCACCACCCGTGCGTACATACGGCTTATCGTCTCCACATTGTTGTGTAATATGTTTCTCATCACCAACATACATGGATGTGTATAATGATGGGAGAAATAAAAATATGTGATTATTGTAAATTAATATTGATTCTAAAATATTATTCACCATACTTTTCATTATAATTCCACAATCATGTGAATGATATCATCTCTCGTGCCTATGTATGGTATACCATCTCCACGATGTGATGTCATTCGTTCTACATGATATTCATTGAATAATGATTATATAAATTAATTTAACGAATTAATATTATATATATTGTACTGCTACAATTCTATAAATTATATGACTATATCCTAGAAGAAGGATGAAGAATTTATTCGACAAAACATGCATAATAACATAATGTAGTTAACACCCGAACAACGAGTAACAATGAAATGTTACTAGTAAACCAATAAAAATATGACCATATATGATATCATAAAAATAAAGAATATTCTGGAATAAGTCAATGGAATTATATAAATCATTATACAGGATGTTTAGATACGTACAATGCCATCAGACCTATGGTAATGGATTATTTCGTCTCACTTTTATATCTGTGAGACAAATTCCATAATCACCTTTTATTTTTTGTATAGGTTTTATGAGTCCCATAATTCATTATTATATTTATTATGAAAAATATAATATTTACATTTGTAATAAATTTTCTTTATTTTATGACATGTATGATTCCACCGATCATAAATGGTATTGCATAATTATTCCAATCTTTTCTTATGTGATATTATTTATTTGTAAGTATTTACTGGGGTTATATTTATCATCCATGTACATGTTTAAAAATATTCATAAAGTTTTAATAATATTCCATGTATGTTTAATGTCATGTTTACCACTTTTTCGTCTTTTAATATGTGTATTGTATGGAATCTTTATTTTGATTACCATACGATGTACTTTTTGACTTTTTCAACAAATGTATAGGAGAATAATGTTTTTTATCTTATACAGCATGAAAAAGATTTTATTTTGATTTAATAAAAACATAGTAAAATAAATATTACTCAACAATATTTCATTATTTATTTCAATAAAATTCTTTTCATTTAAAATTGCACATTATATTGAGGGAAAAAATTATTTGAAAGAAGACACGATATTGTCATCAAAAATTCATTTCAAGTGTAAAATAAAAACTACTTTACATCTATGATGACATTCATTAATATGGTATTGTTTCAAGTATAATTTCCATATTAATTACATGGTTTTATTTTTTTATGATATAATAATATCCATTATTTTATATGTATTATGTAATTATGGGATGATGTTTATGAAACCCATTTTAGTCGTTGGGTTATGATGAATGATTTATGTTTATTTTCTGGCACATGAAAAAATGATTTCATTATGAGATCAGTGCGGCCTATATCTCCCACTAATTCATTGGGTAATGATTTATATCTCATGAGATAGACATGGCTGGAAGGATTAGTAAATAATGTTTTGTAATACATGGATGGAATGATAGGTAAAACTAGTTCCGTAATGGAATTTGTCTACTATGATGGTCGTGGAAGCAATGCCTTGGATACTATGGAAATCATATCATGTGCCTAATGGTTTTCGACAACTATATGTTCTAATAATTTTCTATTTTATCATGATTAATGTTACTTTATGATCTATGCCTTATGTACTACCTGTATTTATGTCATTACTGATGATTTTAATGTTTAATTTCATGTTTTTACGTTAATATATTTATTGGATGTTTTATGTTCTCCTTGTTTACCCTTACTGAGCATTTTATCTCAACATTTTTATGTCTTATTTTCCCCAAGATTTAAAGAAATAAAAATTAAAGGGGAAGATCTTTATGGGAGATGTTGAAGATGATTCACCATGATTAGAAGATTTTGTTCCGAGTTTCCAAAGGCACTAACATAATATTGTCTTTGGGAATATGTATTTGTTATGTAATAAGTATTCTGAAAAATTAATGAAATGTCTATGTCTGTAAAGCCTTGTACATCCTCAATGACCCAATTTGTTTTATTCATAGTATCAAACAACTCTTGGTTTTTTATCATCCACCCTAAATAATTTTCTATTGCCCTTCTCTTCTTGAAAATTTTACTTCATATTCGTGCTATTTGACATAGTTTCATTTTTGAATATGTGGAGTCTAAATTTTTTCTGCTCTGGATTCATGTTTTGTTTTGTAGGTCATGATTCTAAAATTTCATTTTGAGAGCTATATTTTAATTTTTTTCTATAATATTATTCTCATCAGCCTCAGATTAAATATCTCCTTATGAGATCATCAGAGTTCCAATTAATAAATTTATTTTTAAATCATTGACATTTGATTAATTCCAAATAGAAGAAAATATGAAATTTTATTTATAGAAAATTAATTTGAGTTTATTTAGTGCTTTTTAACATTACCTGATATTATCTACCAACGTGGTAATATTGTTGATAATTTCTATTTTCCTTCCATCCTTATTATTAATTATTTCACCTTAAAATATTATAAAGGTGGAAACTGTTATATTTATGATTGTAAAACCCATTTTCCCAACATTTTCTATTCCATCATAAGAAACTAATTTTTTTTCCATGTCTCATCGACAGAAGAAATTGTTGTACATGATTAAAATCATAATGACCCAGTCATTAGATAATAACATTCATTGATTTTGATTTTATTTCATATTCATAATCTGTTTTAGTTTTCTAGGTTTCTAGTTTCTTAGGAATTTCATAATGAGTGGTTATTTTTTAGTAATCTTTGAATCCAAGACTCTTCAAATATATAATCTCCCATGATTTCCATCATCTGTAATTTATTTTTAATGTCTATATAATGAACCATAATCATTTATTCATTTAGATATAACCTTGAAATCTTCTTGTTTGAGACATTATACTTTTCCATTATCTATAAGATTATCCTAAAATATATCCTTTGATATAAAATTTTTAGTTCTAGATAATAATATAATAGGGTGAGGAATTGTATCTTTTCAATAATCATCCACAATGTTTTCATTTGAATCCATTTTTGGCTTATATTAATATATAACATTTTATTTTGTAATGAATATGAGCATTAGATAAATATAATGAATGAAAAAAATAAATTATTGTGGTTCGGGTCACAACAATCTCTTAGTCCAATCAACCGACAATCTCTTAGAAAGCTTGGTGAATTTTACTAGAAATGTCCTCTTATCATAATACCATGAAATCCACACCTGAGTACAGCCAGATGAATCATTTACAACAAGGATAAACACAAAATTATGGTTATTTAATAAGGAACTGATTATCTAAAGCCGAATAAAAGTATCTGAAACTTCACCACTACTGGGTACAAGAATTAGATAATACAATAAATCAATAACAATTTGAATTTTTGATGTTTCAATTTCATCTTTATACATTCAGAAGAAACAAAATATATTAGATGGACCTCATTCTTTATAAATGTATATCATTATGAATTAATAGTTCTGAAAAGATCATGGTTTCAAATAATCTTCAATAATTATAGACACACACAATATAAATAATCATAAAATTTCACGAGGTTGAACTGTTTGTGTCTTCAAATTGTAGCATCATGTTAAAATAATAGAGTCGATCATTCATGCATCAATGCGATAAAAAATATTCAGAATAATAAAGTCATATATGGGATAAAAACATTCATTCACCATATCTCATATATCACTCACACCGCCATATTATTTTTAGAATACATTGATCAAATAGATAACTTTATTTTGGTTCATTACAACCATGAAATTTACTTGAGTTAACACAAAAATTTAAAATCATATTTACCAAGGGAAGTGTGACATTCTTTAATAAAATGAGTTATTTTCTCTAATGAATGCATTTAAGTTAATTGGAAATAATGTGATTTGCATACATTCTAGAAATGCATTCATTCAGCCTATAATTATGTGAAAACCATTGCATGAAAATCTTGTAAATTGATATTTTAATACTCTTATGTTGGGTAGAAAAATATAGTGTTGTACTACATAGCATAATGTTTCTTTGTGTAGCAATGGATTCCTATAAATTTTTTGTTTTTTATGTGCACATTCATATGATAAAGAAATGGGTATCAATGTTATGTTGGGATGAGGACCTATACATTCATCCTTTTAGGTACAAGATTCCACATGTTTCATTGATAAAAAATAAAATAAATTTCATAATTATAGGGTAAAAACAATGTTTCTAGATTATAATGTATGATTGATATTCCATACTTTAATTTGTTCGTGAATGTATGATTATCAATTGATACCCTTAATATAAAGCATAGGGTTATAACTCCACACACAAAAACAATTCACTAAAGAATAAGGATGATGGACCATATGTTCATTCACCAAACCTTGGGTATGAATAGTCCTTTCATAATAGATCCTGCAACTTTATATTTCATAAATGATTTAAATAAAAACCTGACATATATTCTTGAAAAATTCATAACACTACATTATTAGAAAAACAAGGGTATTTCTGAGCATTAACATTATTATATAATTTAGTTTTTTTATAAAATACATTCCCAACAATGATATTTCATATACATTAAGATATAAATATTTTTTGAGTGTTGAGAAAAAAATATTTCATGCTCTGATAAAATAAAAATATATATAGTGACAACACTTTAACCCTAGTTACAATAGTATAACCCCAACCCTTCACCTATCACACACATTCTATCAAATTCATTCTTGAAACCACCATAGTCATTTTAACCACAATGTATCCCAATACATTTATTTCTACCAAATATAAATCATATAATACAAATTTTTTAGTCATTGATTTATATTATATTAAATAATTCTTCTAAAAAAATTCATTCATTTTTATTTATTTTATAATAATTTTTTTAATTAATCATAAATCAATTACTAAAAAGAATTTTAATTTTTAATTCAGTCAATTATAATTTAGTTTATAATTGAAAAAATATATAGGAATAATTGGATGGTATTGATCATATATTTAATAAAAAATATTATATATTCTAAAGAACCCTTGTCTCATTACCATTAATATAATGGGAATATTATTAATGTACATATCCTATAGTATGATATAGGTTATATCCCTCTATAGGAAATGCATGTGATTTGTGATATGAGTTATATTTATTGGGATGATATGATTGATATATAATATATCATATATGTAATACCAAATTATTTTTTTTACATTATTTATCATCCATTAAAAACACAATTTTAATTATTCATGATATCTATGGTGTGCGTTGATTTTTTTCTGAATTTATATATATGTATTATTATTAGGTTATGAAGTTAAAGAAATAAAGGGATAATTTTTTTTGGCATTTATTACTAAATTTGAGTCTTCTATTTTATAGTTGTTTCCATAACAAACTAGGTAGGTTATAACTAATAGTAGGGTGAGCTAAATAGAGGAAGTTTTTAACTTGTAATCATAATAGAAAGCCTAATAAAGATCCAAATAAATAAAGTTTTGGATAATTAATACATTAGTGCTACAACTTATCATAAATTGTAAATAGCGTCATTTTGGAATTTTTTAGATCAATATTTTTATTTACAAGTCCTATTTTAATTAATAGTAATATGAAAGGTTTACTTCCCTAAATTATTGCAATATATCCCAATATATTCACTATTACTATAGTAGAAACACTCAATTACATAATAGGATATCGATCTATCAAGTGTATTGGGCTAATATAGTAAAGGTGATTGAATATAAAATATTTATCTTCAATTTAACATTATATTTTATAATTCATTGTAATATTTAATGATTTTTTGAGAGATTTATTTATTTTTTATAGTTGGGGGTGGAAATAAATGTTCAATTTTTTATATTTATTATCTATTGGAATGAAAAATTAAAAAGTTTAATTATATGAACTCAATCTAATTTGTGTGATGAGATTAATTGTTAACTTTTGAGTCCAAGGAAATTATTAATTTATAATGATATCATAAGAATTGAAATGATTTAATAATTCGTGAAAATGGTGCTTTACATGGATAATGTTGGGTTATGCATACTAGAAATCATGATACTGATATATTGATAATATATTTGGTTGAATGTGTGATATTAATTTTTTTAATTGATGTTTAAAATGATTATTATAATTTATGTGATGTTTTTGTATTGAGTAACTGGAAGTATAATTTATATATACATGGTAAATGTATATGTGTTCGTTTCATAATGATAAATGATTTTTTGAAGTAGTTTTGGTTGTTAAATAATGTTTTTGAATGTTAGGTGTTATGATTTGATGTTGGTTAAGAAATGTATTTGAATTATTAAATATGAATGGTTATGAAATGTAACTAGCATATTATCGGGTGGTACAATATATGTTTTATTTTTAATAATAGAAATATATTTTGGGTTGGGATTATCTAACATGAGAAATTTTGACAGTCATTGTCCAATTTTTCCTAAATAACATATTATAATTGTAGGTTTTTATATTTCTGATTTTTTTTTGAAATTAAGTGTTGGATGATAATTATAATGAATTATTTAAAATAAACATAAAAATGTAAACTTATATGGAATGAATTATGTTAGATAGAACAATTTCTAAGGGTTGGTTATAAGGGTCCCTTAATTATTCTTTATTTACTGTCTAATGTATTTTTGAGAGTTATTTTTTATATAATATGGAAGAGCACAATGATATTGTGTTAGTTTATAGTTCAATTGTCATAGATGAATGGAAGAAGTTGAATCATGTCAACGATCAATATATCTCATCTATTGTTGATCATGTTGGATTTATTGATGTATTCTACCTTGATTCAAAGAAGTCTATTGTTGTAAATTACACTCCTATAAAATTTATTTTTCTGAGGAAAAATTTCATGAATGTTTTAAAATATGCTATAAATCATTCCCTCATATAATTTTATATGCCTCCCCTTTAAAGGGTTATCTAGATGTGATTATTACACATGCATCTCCAACAAAGAAGCTATGGAAGATTGGGTACATCTCTGTAAACATTCAATTACTATTATGGGGTTTTTTTTTTAAGATGGTGAATGTATTTGAAAATTCTGTGATCTCATGAGAAAGAATGAAGACATTTGGGAAATTATAGAATCTAATATAACAACCATTGGTCATGGATACTATCATGTGGTGTTTTATCTAGATGAAATCAATTGAAGAAATTAGAGTCTTGGTTCGATATCATTGAAACCTATATTCCTTAGAATTCAATAATCAGATAGGAACATTGATTCATATATTCTAAGAAACACCCTAACACTTGTGTGAATCCTAATTTTTAAATTTAATTGGATTTACTAGCACCCTCATATTCTATGGGCCATAGAATCTACTATGGGAAGCTAATTAAAATGGGTAGAAAAATTGAAACCCCTAACTACAAGAACTATTCAATGATTATGGTGGAAGTGGACATGGATTACACTCTTGTGGAGGAATTAGTTCTGAATACAAGGGATGAAATCATATACATATTGATTCAATAGAAAAGGATGCCCAAATTTTGGTAAAATTATAGTTTTTTTTCAACACCCAATTTAAATGTATGACATTAAATTTCTATAAAATTCATCACATGAATTGGAATGATTATTCTTTTGTAGAAATAAGTGAAAGGGAATACATCCTACTTCATATTTTTTATTATATATCAATTAACACACATGCTAGGAAAGAATGACCTTAATAAGAAGCTACAAATCTGTGTAACAGACACCATATGGTAGGCACTCATCCTCATAGAATTCTGGGAAAAAGGACTGAACCTGCATATAAGGAAACAAATGTGCATTTTTAAAGCACATTAGTCCATTGCTATTACTTCCATGAAGACGAATCACCAAAAATTGAGCGGGAGGTGCACACCAGCTACAAGAATGCAATTTCAGATGGGCCATCAAAGGATTATATCTCATGAGTAGAACTGATACGTTAGAAGGAATTTCCAAATTTCATTGATAATTTTGGGTCTCATCATGTTAATCAACATACTAGTATGGATACACCAAGTAGTAAAGGATTATAATTATTAGTAGGAAAAATAGTATATGTCGAGCATTCTGCCCCAAGCATGATGAAATTAGTAAACCTTGTGAATATTTCATTGAGGTCCCTCCCCTTAAAACCACATGAAGAGTCTTATCAATAGGAAGGTCACTGAAGCCTATTTTTAAAACAATAGTTTCAATTCATTATGTTGTATCTTTTGGAATGATGATGTGAGTGATACCAAATCCCCTATGTAACATGATGTCAATGACGTAAATAATGATTTACATAATCATTTCCATGAAAATTACTACACAAATGGATCACAGATGGAATAAACCCCAATGGGGTTAAATAAATATAGAAAGAGGAAATGGAAAGACCCTACAAATATGTATCATGATGAACAGTCTTACAAAAGGAGAATCACCCTCATATATGGAATATCACCTATTTTAATTTCAATGGTTTATGGAATTCCCATATGGGAATACCCTTAAGAACATTATCATGGAAAATATACCATGCATATGGAAATTGATGATCCAAAAATGTTTTTTGGGAATTGCATAGAATTAAAAGGGGAATATATGGGATACATCTTAGTTTCCCAAAATATTTACACCTCTAACACTAATCACCATTGAATTCTCAGGCATGAAAATGTGAATGTGATCAAAAGTCATAAGATTAAGAAATGCATAACTTCCTCCATTATTATATGAGGTCAATATGTTCGTGTTTCATTTGAATATTCCATGAAAAAATATATAATGAGACGAGATCAATGTGTGGATATTGATGAAATTTCTCATAGTGATGTTCTAAATTGTATAATTTTGGCTGACTTGAATATTGTTTTTACGCCTAAATAATGAATTGGAGACATTTTTAATAGGGAATCTTCTATTGATTATTCTTCTTGTATTTATTAATGGTGCTTTGTGGATTCTCCAATTTAAGGTTTTGATTTTACATGGAATTGGAATTGTTTTATGGGGATTCATGCATGAATTCTTGAAATCTTCATTATTCATTTGATTGATAAGAGAGTTCCTAAAGGGATGTTAGGTTATATGCTTCCCAAGAACCATTTTGACCATAACCACAATATTTTCGATGTCTTATCAATTAATATTATTGTCCATATCCCTTTTAAATTTGAAAATTGTTGGTAAGTGTCTCTAGGATGATAGGAATTAGTTTTGGAGGCCTAGAATCATGTGATTGTGGTAATAACACTTCAGAGAATTGCTAAAAAAATAAATTACACTAAGATGTTGCTAGGGTAATAGAGAAAAAATTACTTTTCAAAGAATGATGCTATAATTATGGATTAGCAACAACATCTTATTGAAACCCATGTTTGAAACCTGATACAATATACTCCCTTTAGGAAGGAGTTCCATTGTCAATGAAAGATGTATAACCTCCTTACCACCAAGGAGAGCATATAAAGGCATAAAATGATTGTGAAATGGTTGATGTAAGGGGACATGAACTGAAGTTTATTTAATAATATACACAAGGATAGAAGATATAAATTGGGGAATAATGCCATCAACATTAATGGGAATTTACTCACCTATGGGAATGATATCTCAAAAGATAATGTTCATTAATTTAGTGGGACGTATGAAAATTATGGAGGTTATAACACATAGATCATGTTTTTAAATATTTCCCCCATCATTGATGACCAATAGATTCTAAGACATATCTCAAAAAAGGACAAAAAAGATGTCAAGAGAGCTCTATTTTCTCTCAAAATGGAATGTGATGTTGGGCCTAATGGATTCTCAAATAAATTAATCATGATATATTGGTACATCATACAAGATAATTTGGTTAATTCATTAAGATAATTCTTCACCCAATCTCATTTTTGACATGGATGGAATATGAATTTCATTTCTATATTCCAAATAAATACAGTGTAGTGGACATCAATGAATTTAGGTTTTTTCGCTTTGGAACACCGTTACTAATGTTATTTGTAAAATTATCATGAACAAAAATGGAGTTCTCATCCATGATAAAATAAATTAAAATCTATATTGAATTTTCCCTAGTAAGAACATACATAATTGGATGGTCCCAACATTAAAAAGTGTGAAAACAATAACAAAGATGGTGTAAGATGGGATATCATCCCAAATGATTGATATATCAATGGATTTTCATACCCATAAATCAAATTTTTAGTTCAATGTTCTTAACAAATATATCATCTATAATGTTTTTCTCATGATGATAAATATCATACTATCATATTAATGGTTTTCCATTATTATCAAATGGTCTTCAAGGGGATTGATTAAATGTAAAAGGGATGCTCAAGATGGTTTTCCACTCTAGGGCCTCCTATTTTAAATTTTTGAAATTATATGAGCATACATAATAATGATCATCAATAGGTTGTAAATTGTAAACAAATAATTGTTGATAGAGGTTAACATGTCCCATAAAACATTCTATATGTAGTTTATATTTTTCTCCTTGTCAATGATTACTAGAGAACCATCTCTTCTATTCAATCACATTTATCCCATGATGATGAAGTAGTCGGGAAAGCTATATATTTGGGTAAATCAATCATTGTGTTTTCTGATGGAATCACTATGGTTTAATAAAATAAAATTGCACAAATACTGGGAGTAAGGAAAACATATATCTTGTTTATCTGCCTTGGTGTCCCCATTTTGTGGGAGCAATATAAAAAAACCTATTTTTAGAGGAATTATCTCTAGCACTAAAAAACAATTGAAAATTGAAACAGAAATCAATTTCCCAAGTCAGTATGGTGTGCCTTGTTAACTCAATCATTGACTCCAAATAAGTCTATTATTTCACTTTATATAGGTGGACATGAATAATCATAAATGTGTTGTTTTGTACGATCAGAAATATCATTTGAACTGGTTCAGTTCATGAAAGGAAACTAGTTATGGCCTCATATAAGGACTATATGAAACCAATTGAAATAGGGGGACTTGGAATTAATGATCATAAAATTTTCAATTATGGACTCATTGGAAAATTCAAATGGAATCTATTGAACACTAATAAATAGTATTTTCAATTTTTATCTATAAGGATCATGTTACACCCCGAGATTTTATGAAAAATATTCTTTTAATTTCATTAATGTCCTGTATGGTATGCTACACCACGATTACCTTGCACTATACGCAACACCGTATTAGCTTGCAGTATACGCAACACTATTCTTGGATCGTGTTACACACAATTTTGATAATAGTTATTCTACACAACATTGAGTATATATATATATATACATTCAATGTATAAATGAAATATGGTTGGATTATGATATACGAAACAACGAAGGATTCTTGCACAGCACAGAACTCTGACTTGACTTGCATTACACGCAATCACGACCTTCCTCGATAGCGTGTGTTGTACGCAATACCAGGTTTTACTAAACAACGATATATTATAATAATATTATTATGAAATAGCCGTTATGAATAGTATTAACTAAATTTTCAATCTTATTATTCGTCTTACACATTTTCTAAAACATGGTATAAGAACAAAATAATTTTTTTGGGTAAAATATGTATTTTTCAAAAAAATGTAGTTTTGCCGCCATTTGATGGTGCACCCACTTTAAATCTAGTTTTTGACATTTTTATAATTTTAATTTGAAAAAATAAAATTCTTCTTTTGAATCAGGATATAAAAATTTACATTAGATAATGTTTTGATATTTTTCCGATAACTTTCTTATTTTAATGAATAGTAAAAACAAGCTATATTTTAATTAAAAACAACTTTTTTCATCGTAATATATTATGTGGTTAAATTATAATATTTAATGGTTTTAAAGTATAAATAGAATATATTTTTACCATTTAATATAATGTATGTCATTATAATTGATTTTAGCTTGAATTCATAGGTTAAATCAATTCAATCTTTTGCAATGTTTTAAAGAAAAACCTGTCTTCTTTCGACAATGGGATTAATTTTATTTTAATTTATGCAACTTTTGTGTATTGAATTTGGAAACATGGATTATATATTTGGAATCAGTGAATCCAATTTTTGTTAATAAGAAACTTTTTATTTTTGGGAATTATGAATAGTAACTATGGTAAAATTTATTTACCATAGTTATATGTAAATCTGGTAATTAAGGGAAAATATAATATTATAAAATTACCCTAACGCAAGTCAAAATCCTATTGGAAGACTGAAAGTCGACCGATATCACCTAAGGGTCGTATTAGATTCATTTTATGGACTTGTTGCCATGAAAATAATTTAATTATTATTAAAACCAAAAAATGTGACAACATGTCACTTTCTTAAATCTTATAAGTATAATAATTTTAATTTAGTAATAAACTTCATAAAACATGGAATATGTATAGTCTCCGGAAAGATAATACAATTATATACATCATAGGAATTTATTTATAATTTTTAGGGATTAAATAATTATCATTTATTATGACACAAAGATGATGGAGTAATTGTCTTATTAATGAAATATTGACATAATTGACGTTATAAATGCCCAAATAAATGTAATTTGAGTCTTTTTATGACATACAATAATTTTATAGGTTAATATGACATGTTATTGTTGATTTAACTAACGTTTTTCGAACTTATCATTCTGTTATGATTTTCATAAAAATCATGTACCAAATAGTGTCAAAATTGACATAAATTAGTTTTTTAAAAAATATTATATTATTAATTGTTATTTTATTCCTAAAAATATATGTTTCGGCCAAATGTCTTATATAAGATTATATATATTAATAATAAACAACTTGGGGTTCGTTTGGCTTGATATTATAAGTTTATTAACCATATAGTGTATGAAAACAAAAAGACACGGTAAAAGTTAAATTATTTAACTTAGAGTTAAATCTAATTGATAATGTTAAAATAATAACCTAAACTTGGATAAATCCTATTGGATGAGATAATTTCGACACATCCCCACTTTAGATTCTAAATAAGACCCTTTGGAACCATTATAAACCGAATTTGACCTTAATATAAAATAATATATTGAGATTTTCCTAAGGTGCCCCTCTCCTCCCTTCTAAAAGGGAACCTCCTCCCTCTCCTCCTCACACCAATTTGAGAATTCAAGCTCGGCCAACCCCTGAAAAAATATCTTATCCACTACCCTAGTATCATCCTAGAGGTCCTGGTCTTCTTCAAAGACCATCCTTAGTTCTTTAAGTGGAGGTTAAGTGAAGGCGCGTCAAAAAGAGGTAATATCCATTACCGATCTTTTTCAATTTCTTTCTTCTTCAACTTATTCTTCTTTAGTTGTTTCATGGTAAAGTAATAATATCAGAATTTCTTATATACTTATATGTTATTATAAATATGAAAAAACTATAATTAACCTTCTATCCGTCCTACATAAAAAGGAAATCACCGCGCATGCGTACGTACGGAATACCGTCTCCACGCCGTGGTGTAATCTATTTTCCGCCACCACCTTAATTGGATGGGTATAATGGTGTAATGAGTAACTATATATGATTATTATAAATTTATATTGATACTTAAATAGTATGCATACACTTCAACACAATTCCACGACCATGGGAACGATATTATCGCTCGTGCGTACGTACGGACTACCGTCTCCACGAAGCGATGAGATTCATTATCCATGTTAACCATTTAAGAATGATTATAAAGAATATATAAGAAATAATAATGAAATATATGACATTATAAAGCTACTTAACTTATTTATATATGTATGTCATCTACTTAATTCCATTCAACTCAATAAGGAAATGAAAACAGTGTTCATGCGTACGTACGACCTACTGTCTCCATGAACGGTGTATTTCATTCCATTTATCGATCTATTATATATATGTATATTATGAATATATATTATATATAAATCATGTTATATATTCTGGAATTAAGTAATCATATGAATAATTACAAGTCAAAACACGGACGACAAATGAAACGATTTTACCCAAAACACTCTTTAAAATGGAATTTACAAAAGAACGGGTAATATAAAGTAATAAGTGAACCATATATGATATAATAACAATGCATATGATTCTGTAATAAGTCAATGACATTATTTAAATCATTATACAGGAGGTTCGAACACTTATCAAGCAAATCGGACCTAAGGTAAGGGAAAATATCACAATCTCATTTTTATCCGAGATTGTTTATACTTTGGTATGTACTGGGGTGTATTTTATCATCCACATAAATGTTTCCTCAAAATGTAATATTTTTTGCATCCACCTACAACTGTTTAAATCCAGTTTTACCCTTCGTTGAGTTTTTAGTAAAAGATATGAAAGGAATCTTTGGTCGTTTTTCGTACGGGGTACTTTTTGACTTTTCCGAAAAAAGTACGAGAAGAATGTTTTATTTTAACTTATACGGCAAGAATGGATTTTTAAAACATTATTTCCAAGAAGATTCCCTCACAAGTTTTCATGTTTATTTTTAATAAATTTCTTTTATTTTAGAATTGTATCACATGTTAAGAAAGGAAAAGTGTTTTTCAAGTAGAAAGGACATTTTCCTCAAGAATGGAGTTCAAGTGTTTTATCAAAATTATTTTCCATATAAGATAATAAAGGGTTCTGTTTTTATCCCTATTATTAAATTGATTTGATTATGTTGTGATGGAATTATTTTTTTATTAATTACTTTATCTTATATGAATTGTTTTATGATGTCACGATGTTTAAGATTCCCTTTTTTTACATGGGTCATGCTATGATGTATGGTTTATGATTTTGTTGCATTCATAAGAATGGTATCATTATGAGATGGGTGGGACCTATATCTCCCTCTGCTGCATTGGGTAATGATTTTATATCTAATGAGATAGACATGGCTGGAACGGTAGGTTATACTGGTTCAGTGAAACAGGACTGAAACGAGGGTGACTCGGTTCAGAAATGGACATTGTCCACTAAGATAGTCTTGGAAATGAGTCTTGAATAACAAGAAATGATTCTCTATGATTATTTGTGTATGCCACAAAGTTTCATGTTTTATGTTATGATTATTGGGATTACATTTCACTACTATGATTTATCCCATGTTATGAAATTATGATCTCTTTTACATGTTAAGATTTACAAAAGTTATGTGCTTATGTATATGATGTGATTGATATTTCTTTTGTTTACCCTTATAAAGTATTTGGGCTCACCCTTTTATGTTTTCTTTTCCCCAGGATATAATGAAAGGTTTTAGCTTTAAAAAATGGAAGATCTTTATGGGAGATGTTGAAGATCTTTCACCAGGATTAGAAGATTATATTCCGAGTTTCCAAAGACACTAAACTATTACGATCCTTGTGTGTGTGTTTTTGTTATGTACTAAGTATTCCGCAAATGTAATGTAATGTCTATGTACGTCAGGCTTCGGGTCTCTACAGTTGGTATCAGAGGAAAGGTTTAGTCAACCTTTGGAAACTAGGATGCGAAAACGTTAGTGAGATCCCTAGAGATATTTCTAAGGTATGTCTAGGGATGTACCTAAGGATAAGTATACGTATAGGATATAGTCCTAGAACTATGGTAACGATATTAGATTAAACCAAATATGTTAGATATTGTAGTTACTCCCCCTTTATTATGATTTTTGCCTCTCACACTATTTTTTTGGGTTTTAGAAAATGGATGGAAACAAGATGATTCATGATAATGGAGGATATGATGGACAATGGAATGATATTCTTCATGAGAAACCAAATGAAATGGGATTTGGAATACCAAACATCATTATTATTCTGAATCAGCAATCTCATAATATGATCAATAAAGAAAAATTTGGTAAGATTACTGACTCGGCTATTAAGAGAAAGATTGAGTTTCATTATGATCATAGAGGAAAGGAAGTTCAATTTCCCCTATGTAAATAATGTGGGAAGAGGCATCAAGGAGAATGTTTCAATGGAATTGGAAGATGCTTTGGGTGTGGAAAAGAGGGACACAAAGCCAGTAAGTGCAAAGTAAAAGGTCCAGTTAACACCAGTGATGGGGATAATGGTATTTCTACGACATCAACAATGGTTAAATGTTTTGAATGTGGAATGTACGGGCATTATGAAAACCAACGCCCTAAGGTAAAGTCTCATGAAGAGAATCAGTATGGTCGTATGGGTAGTATTTATTTTGATGATGATGAAGAGACTACAAATGATATGTGAGAAGAAAGAATTGTTGAAGCTCGGTCAATGGTTTAAGAATGTAGTGGAATGATTACATGTTTATCATGTGTAATGTAGTATAAGTAATCTCATGGTACTATGGAATAAAGATACATCTGAGGATTTTTAAACTGTTGTCTTTCCTTGAGTTCTGAAAGTGTATAATTAATGGTACCAGTATCCATGAAAGGTTATTCAGATATTTTTGGAATGTAGATGATATGTTCATAATGACGGGATAAGGAGAAAATTAAATGTTTGATAGTATTCATGAGCTCATGATTTATATAAGGACTAAGTGATATCATGTTTTGAGTATATAGAATTTTGAGGATTTTGGTATGTGGAAAGTGTTAACTTTTAACTGCATTCATGTTTTCACTTTGGTTCAATGGGTATTCATTTTTTCAGGATAATACATGATTAAGGCCTTAGAATATTTGGAATGAGACCAAAAAGACATATCTTATGATATATGGGGATCAACGATGGTATTAACATGCTTTTTATATGAAATCTCGGTTAATCGTTTTCACTATATTATGAGAGTGGACTGCAGTATTATGGATAAGCCTAAATATTGTAATGCATTATGTTGTACATAAGTTAGAATTGTTTAAGGATAGAATTTTTTTCGATATTATTGATGGGATGTTATAGTAATATAGATTTAGAAAAAGGAAAACCTGCAGGATGGGCGACAACCCATCGCATCGGACAAGGCTGTGGGAATCGAACCCACAACGGAAGTGCGACTGGCCTTTATCGCCTACCACTAGCCTACAGGAATTCCCTGTTTAGTAGAAACTAGTTTTATTATATTAAGCTCTATGATATATGATGTATAAGTCCATTTTAGGAACCATATATGATTAATCTCACTATAGAATGACTTATGTATATTTAATAACTTTTGCTAACCTTTTGTTTGAGACAGATGGAATGACCCGTCATTCTATCACATGATTTTCTAACACTTCACAAATAACAAATTCAACTTCATTTATTTAAGAGATGAAGTGGAAATTCTTCAAGGCACGAACAACAGTGAGATTGTACCAAATTAATTAAGTATTTATTCAAATTCAAATTCTTCAACTTTAGGGAAATGATCTTGGAAACGAAAATTGTTGTCCTAGAGCCCTTATATCCGATGAATCAGATGGTACCCTAGATCGTCAAAAATTTATGGCTTTGTGATTGCTGGCTTTTCCATATCCATGTTAACTACCACTCTCTATCAGAACATGATGGTTAGATTTTTCTTCCATATCCATATTTTCACCTATGTTCTCCTACGTGGAAACCCAGTGATGATTTAATTTGGGTAACCGTTACATTTCATACATTAGTTTTTAAAAGCCATGTTTTGGTATTCCTTTTTACGATGTGGGTTTCTATTAAACAAACGTTCGAGTAGTAAACCATTTATAACCCCGACAAATTTTAAGGGCGAAATTCATTTTAAGGGGGGTAGAATGTAACACCCCAAGATTTTATGAAAAATATTCTTTTAATTTCATTAATTTCTTGGGTTGTATGCTACACCATGATTACCTTGCGCTATACGCAACACCGTATTAGCTTGCAGTATACGCAACACTATTCTTGGATCGTGTTACACACAATTTTGATAATAGTTATTCTACGCAACATTGAGTATATATATATATATATATATATATTCAATGTATAAATTAAATAGGGTTGGATTATGATATATGAAACAATGAAGTATTCTTGAACAGCACGCAACTCTGACTTGGCTTGCATTACACGCAATCACGACCTTCCTCGATAGCGTGTGTTGTACGCAATACTGGGTTTTACTAAACAACGATATATTATTATAATATTATTATGAAATAGCTGTTATGAATATTATTAACTAAATTTTGAATATTAATATTCGTCTTACACATTTTCTAAAACATGGTATAAGAACAAAATAAATTTTTCGGGTAAAATATGTATTTTTAAAAAAATGCAGTTTTGCCGTCATTTGATGGTGCACCCACATTAAATCTAGTTTTTGAGATGTTTATATGTTTAATTTAAAAAAATAAAATTCTTCTTTTGAATCAGGATTAAAAAATTTACATTAGATAAAGTTTTGATATTTTTCCGATAACTGTCATATTTTAATGAATAGTAAAAACACGCTATATTTTAATTAAAAAAAACTTTTTTCATCGTAATATCTTATGTGGTTAAGTTATAATATTGAATGGTTTTAAAGTATAAATAGAATATATTTTTACCATTTAATATAATGTATGTCATTAGAAATGATTTTATCTTGAATTCATAGGTTAAATCAATTCAATCTTTTGTTTTAAAGAAAAAAACCCGTTTTCTTTCGACAATGGGATTAATTTTAATTTAATTTCTGCAACTTTTGTGTATTGAATTTAGAAAAATGGATTCCATATTTGGAATCAGTGGATCCAAATTATGTTAATAAGCTACTTTTTTTTTTGAGAATTATGAATAGTAACTACGGTAAATTTTATTTACCATAGTTAAAGGTAAATCGGGTAATTAAGGGTAAATATAATATTATAAAATTACCTTAACCCATGTTAAAATCCTATTTTATGACTAAAAGTCGACCCAAATAACCTAAGGGTCGGATTAGATTCATTTTAAGGACTTTTTTCCATTAAAATAATTTAATTATTATTAAAACCAAAGAATGTGACAACATGTCACTTTCTTAAATCTTATAAGTATAATATTTTTAATTTAGTAATAAACTTCATGAAAATTCGAACATGAATAGTATCAAGAAATATAATACAATTTTCTACATCATAGGAATTTATTTAGAATTTTTAGGGATTAAATAATTATCATTTATTATGACACAAAGATGATGGAGTAATTGTCTTATTAATGAAATATTGACATAATTGATGTTATAAATTCCCAAATAACAGTAATTTGAGACTTTTTATGACTTAAACTAATTTTCTAGGTTAATATGACATGTTATTGTATATTAAACTAACTTGGTTCGAACTTATCATTTTGTAATGAATTTCATAAAAATCATGTACCAAATAGTGTCAAAATTGACGTAAATTAGTTTTTAAAACAAATATTATATTATTAATTGTTATTTTATTCCTAAAAATCTAAGGTTCGGAAAATGAATTAGATAAGATTATATATATTAATAATAAACAAATTGGTGTTCGTTTGGAATGATATAGTAAGTTTATTAACCTTATAGTGTAAGAAAACAAAAAGACACGGTAAAAGTTAAATCTAATTGATAAGTTTAAAATAATAACCTAAACTTGTCTAAATCATATTGGAGGAGAGTCTTTCGACCCATCCCCACTTTAGCTTCTAAATAAGACCCTTTGGAACCATTATAAACAAAATTTGACCTTAATATAAAATAATATTTTGAGATTTTCATAAGGTGCCCCTCTCCTCCCTTATAAATGGGCACCTCCTCCCTCTCCTCCTCACACCAATTTGAGCATTCACGCTCAGCCAACCTATGCCAAAATATCTTCTCCACATCCCAAGTATGATCCTAGAGGTTCTGGTTATCTTCAAAGACTATCCTTAGTTCTTTAAGTGCAGGTTAAGTGAAGGCGCGTCAAAAAGAGGTAATATCCATTACCGATCTTTTTCAATTTCATTCTTCTTAAACTTTTTCTTCTTTAGTTGTTTCATGGTAAAGTAATAACATAAGTATTTCTTATATAGTTATATGTTATTATAAATATGAAACAACTCTAATTAACCTTCTATCCGTCCTATGGAGAAAGGAAATCACCGCGCGTGCGTACGTACGGAATACCGTCTCCACGCCGTGGTGTAATCTATTTTACACCACCACCTTAATTTTATTGGTATAATGGTGTAATGAGTAACTATATATTATTATTATAAAGTTACATTGATACTTAAATAGTATACATACACTTCAATACAATTCCACGACCATGGGAACGATATCATCGCTCGTGCGTACGTACGGACTACCGTCTCCACGAAGCGATGAGATTCATTATCCATGTTAACCATTTAAGAATGATTATAATGAATATATAAGAAATAATAATGAAATATATGACATTATAAAGCTACTGGATTTATGTATATATGTATGTAATCTACTTAATTCCATTCAACTCAATAAGGAAATGAAAACAGCGTTCATGCGTACGTACGACCTACTGTCTCCATGAACGGTGAATTTCTTTCCATTTATCGATCTATTATATATATGTATATTCTGAATATATATTATATATAAATAATGTTTTATATTCTGGAATTAAGTAATCATATGAATAATTACAAGTCAAAACACGGACGACAAATGAAACTATTTTACCCAAAACACTCTTTAACAGGGAATTTACAAAAGAACTGGTAATATAAATTGATAAGTGAACCATATATGATATAATAACTACTAATATGATTCTGTAATAAGTCAATGACATGATTTAAGTCATTATACAGGAGGTTCGAACACTTATGAAGCAAATCGGACCTAAGGTAAGGGAAAATATCACAATCTCATTTTTATCCAAGATTATTTATACTTTGGTATGTACTGAGGTGTATTTTATCATCCACATCCATATTCCCTCAAAGTATAATATTGTTTCCATCCACCTACAACTGTTTAAATGCAATTTTACCCTTCGTTGAGTTTTTAGTAAAAGATATGAAAGGAATCTTTTGTCGTTTTTCGTACGAGGTACTTTTTGACTTTTCCGTCAAAAGTACGAGAAGAATGTTTTATTTTAACTTATACGGCATGAATGGATTTTTAAAACATTATTTCCAAGAAGATTACCTCACAATTTTTCAAGTTTATTTTTATTAAAATTCTTTTATTTTAGAATTGTATGACATGATAAGAAAGGAAAAGTGTTTTTGAAGTAGAAAGGATATTTTCCTCATGAATGGAGTTCAAGTGTTTTATCAAAATTATTTTCCATCTAAGATAATAAAGGGTTATGTTTTTATCCCTATTATTAAATTGATTTGATTATGTTGTTATGGAATTATTTTTTTATGAATTCCTTTATCTTATATGAATTGTTTTATGATGTCACGATGTTTAAGATTCCCATTATTATTACATGGGTCATTCTATGATGTATGGTTTATGATTTTGTGGAATGCATAAGAATGGTATCATTATGAGATGGGTGGGACCTAAATCTCCCTCCGATGCATTGGGTAAAGATTTTATATCTCATGATATAGACATGGCTAGAACGGTAGGTTATATCGGTTCAGTGAAACAGGACTGAAACGAGGGTGACTCGGTTCAGAAATGGACTTTGCCACTAAGATAGTCTTGTAAATGAGTCTTGACTAACAAGAAATTTTTCTTTATGATTATGTGTGTATGCCACAAAGTTTCATGTTTTATGTTATGATTATTGGGATTACATTTCACTACTATGATTTATCCCATGTTATGAAATTATGATCTCTTTTACAGGTTATGATTTCAAAAGTTATGTGCTTATGTATATGATGTGATTGATATTTATTTTGTTTACCCTTACAGTGCATTTGAGCTAACAATTTTATGTTTTCTTTTCCCCAGGATATAAAGAACGGTTTTAGGTAAAAAAAAATGAAGATCTTTATGGGAGATGTTGAAGATCTTTCACCAGGATTAGAAGATTATATTCCTAGTTTCCAAAGACACTAATCTATTACGATCCTTGTGTGTGTGATTTTGTTATGTACTAAGTATTCCACAAATGTAATGTAATGTCTATGTACATTAGGCTTCAAGTCTCTACAGATCATGTGTAGGCTTCCTTCAATTTATAATTATTACCTTGGGTTTTCAGTGTGGTCATCTATCAACCACTCATTCAATGATATTATACATAATAAAAAATCGATTATCTCCATACAATATTAAATAAATTGATTAAACACTCTCTATCAAAATATACTACTAAGGGATTACCCACTCATTCACCTAGAAAGAAAGTAGATGACTATTTGTGAACTCATGGTAATATAATGTTACCTTTATTTTTTCCCCACGTAGGATATTCTAGAGATTAAGCACCAAATATTCAAGAAAATTTACCACATTGTCTTGAATCCATGAACCAATTGACTATTTAAGGATAAATATAACTAAAATATGGAAGGTGTGTGCACCAACCCGGTACCCACAATGCTACCTGTTGGTCAGAGTGGATGCTAAAGAGGGGGGTGAATTGATTTCCAATAAAAATTTCTGTTAACAAGTTTTCTCTTAAAATCCCCCAGTTTAAAAACACTGTTAAACTGTCGTGAATCTATACAGAATGTAAATGTTTAGTTAGTTTCTCTATGATTGATTAGGTCTCAGTTGAATTAATCTGAAGATTAAATTAAATTTTGAAACAAAGATACTAGTTTACAATAATTATAAACACTTGGTAATTTAACTATCAAAGTAGCTTTAGAAATGTTTTGTATTTAAAATTAATAGAAGCATATTATGGAATAAATATATATAGTTTTCTTTTGAAATAAACTAAAAAGCATAGCACAGGTAACCAAGAGGTTCATTCACAAGCCGAGACTTATTCCTCTCAACATTTTATATAAATTGATCCACAACTTGGATCGAGGGTAAACAATAGTACGCAACTGTCCAGGTCCAAAGACCTCTACCACAGTTCTACGTGGGAAACAAAAACAACAGCACACAGGCTGTCCAGATCATATGAGACCTCTACCACTATCCACAGTGGGAAATAAAGGGATATGAAGTTTGAGTGAGGATTTAATAATCCTCTAGTTTAGCTTAGGATACAATGTCTGTTGAAAATAAACATGGTGCCCACACTGCACAAAATGTAAAGATAGAATCACTAAAGAAAGTGAGAATGACTTTAGAAAAGATTTAGTGATTAGCAGTGTACCTGTGGACTCGTTTGGTTGATCAGAAAAACTTCTGAGTCCTTCACTGGTTTCTGCTCAGAAAATAGAGTGTCATTTTCTTCATTGATTCTTGGTCAATCTTGTCAGTATAAGTGTATGAAGTGTTTTTGGTAGTTCTTCACTCAATGTGCAGATTTTTTTCTCCTTGAAAATGGGTAGCTTTGTGTATGTCCAGTGTTCCTGAAGTAAGGATGTAGCCTTTCACGAATGCACTATGTTTGAATGATGTTCAGTCCTTTTCTTTTTCACTCATCTGACTTCATAGATACTTGATGCTTGTGGTATGTGCACCCAGTGTTCTCTACTTCACATATTCTTTTCAGCTAGTTATTTATCTTCCCTTTTATAGCTTTCAGCTCCGTCAAATGTGAATGATTACCTTTTTCTTGGGTACTAGATACGGTTCCCTGACATGGAAACATAGATCATTATATAACATTAATTGCATTAAAAACATCCCATGTAACCGTTAGATTAATAAATAAATAATATTGAGAGTATAGAGTTTGACTGGTTGGTCAATCATTAGTAGTTCGGGTCGGTACATGTGTACGATGGTCTTTTGTGTAGCAGAACCTTCCATTGGTAGCTCTTTGAACTTGCATCAGTAGCTTATGGGGATCGGTAGCTCTAGGTATCAGTAACTCCTTCTATCAGTAGACTTACACTATTGAATGCTTGGTAGACTGGTTCTATCAGTAGCTCTATAATTGTATTGGTAGACTATTTCAGTTGGTTCATATCAGTCTCCAGTCTGTTTATCAGTATGTCGGTCGGTAGCACGTATCGGTAGCTCTTAGTGTTATGTATCGGTAGACTGAATTTTTCGGTACACTGGCTTACCTGTGGACTTATGCATATCGGTAGACCTGTTCTATCGGTAGCTTGTTTTCTGTCTGTAGCTCTGTACATATATATAGACTTAGCTTATCGGTGACTCTGTCTATCGGTAGACTAATTCTATTGGTAGACTGAGTACCGTTAGCTCCATATTAGTACCTATACCCAGAATGGTGACTTAACACTTGTCTGTTTTATGCAAAATAGATCCGAATGGGTTAGAAGAACTTCAAAACTCATAAAAACATAGATAGACATGGATTAACATATCTGATGGATTATTTTAATATTATTATCATCTTTATCACAGATTGAACGAATTAATATATTGTAAAACATTAGATTGAGATTATCAAAGTATATGAAAGCATAATTGGGATTATCAAAACAGGTGAGCTCAACAAGCTCCCCCTTTTTGATAATCACAAATTATGATATTATCATTTTAAAATAGTGATCAGTTGTATCAGAGGATATATCATTAAATGTAATTATCACAGAGAAACAGTATGTTATAGAACATAATGGATCAGAGGTAGAAAAAGATGTGATAGTATCAGAGATAAAATTAAATGCAATGATATAAAAAGTAATATTTAGTGGCATCATAGAGTTAGATAAAATGGTATCAGAGAATGAAATGTAATAGTATCAGAGGGGAAAGGCATGATAGATCTTCCTTAGATAAAAATTTCTCCCCCTTTGATACTTTCTCCCCATTATTTATTCTTCCTTTAATACTTATCCCCCTCTGTAAAAGCTTGTTAAAATATTTCTCCCCCTTTGTGATAATCAAAAAGTGGGAAAACAAATAGAAGAGGAATATAAAATTAAAAAAGAGATAAAAACTATTTTTATTTCATGTTCCAGATATGGTACATAGAAATAAACAAAATTCCGTGGATTCCTATCAAACAGTCTAGCCACTTGGTCAATCCACATACACAATGTGAGATTTTCCCTTGGGAGAAGAAGAGGATTTAGTTGAATTGGTTGGAGGTGAGGGCTTAGGAATTCCAGAAATGATCAATGGAGACTGTGCCACAGAAACTATTCATAGTCTGTACTGAGATGATCATTGAGTGATCATAGTTGAGTGGCTTCGAATTTCTTGGGCAGGAGTCATCTGAACTGGAGAAGCAGTAGAGGTAGAGGCTGGTATGGCAGGAGGGACAATCACTGGCCTGGCATCAACCTGCAGAAAAGGCAGCAACAGATATCTGAAATCCATAATTATTCCTCCTCCTCTCTTCGTAGAAGATATGATTTCATCCTTGTTCTCCATAATTTTTTCCAATACTGGAGAAAATTCCCTTAGATTTCTACCTTGTTCTCTGAAAGCTTGATTGACAGGAGGCAGCTTCATATTTTCTAATAGATGTTTGAAGTGATTTTTGAGTTGATTCTTGGTGAAAATATTAGCGAAATAGGAGTCCACCTAATCTTTCACTTCTTTCTGAGTGTCAAATGCTTATCTCATATAGTCTTGGACAATCTTCATTATCTCTCTAGCTGAATATCGATTAGCAAGCACAAATTTGTTAGCTCGGATGAGTCCACAGTGCAACTGGTTGAAGCTTGACCAAGAACCTCCTTCATCAAAGCTCGAAATTGATTCAAATCCACTTAGATTTTAGATGCAATAGAACAAACAGAGAATATTATAGTTTTCGTGATGTTCATGGCCAACCCACTGATAAGATTTTGAACTTGAGAATCCTGGGTTTTAACAGGATCTTTCATTGATGTTTTAAAACATTCGAACACTGAAACTATCTGGCTTACCACCCTCCTGACATAAGATAATTCCTTATATCCTTGGGATTTTGAGCTCATGTAAGAGTCTAAAGAAACAACAGATTCCTTTAGAGATTCAAGATATTCTTCAAGTCTAGACACTTGATTCTGGCTATCTTTAATGTCTTCCACTATTTCTACCATTAAGGTTGAAAAATTACAACCTAGAAAGAGTGAAAAAGATCTTTCCAACATCCTCATCTCTTCAGTAAAACAAAGATTCATCTCAGCAACTGATGCATTAAAAGATTCTTTCAGCTCAAACATCAAGGATTCCAGATCTTCCCTTGTGATCATATCAATAGGTGCAAGAGAAGTGTTTAATCTTTCATATGATAAACTAACCACTAATTCATTCATGATCGATTGAACTAAAGATACCAGAGAACATTCCATCTTCTTTACCTCTTCCAAAAAACTGTCCTTATGCTTTTTCTTTAATGTATCCAGGTTATGAATTCTGACCACATCTTTAGGTTGTAACTCAGTCTCAACATCATATGTAATCTTAGGTCTATTAAGAGATGCAACATTGTCAGAATTTGGATAATCTAAACCACAAACTAAAAAACCTTGGTCTTCTGCCCAATCTTAAACATTAACATCCACTTTAACACTTCCAAACATGGTTTGATGCTCCCCTTCAACTGGTGCATCCTCAAGTAATACAACAACATTCTCATCATTTTCAGTAGGTCTTCCTTTCTCAGTAGAATATTCCCATATCAATTTATTCTCTGCAATAGCTGAAGGGTCTTCCAAACTAGGAAAGGGTATGTAAACTTCATTTGTATCCTTAGCAGGCACTAATGATTTTCCAATCACTAGACTCGGGCTCAAATCAGCTGACAAAGATGCTTCACATTTATGAACAACTTCTTAATTCTCTACAGTAGCTTCTTCCTTATATAATTTATGTTGATCATTATTTTCAGGAGTTGGGCTAATAGGTAAGTCAGGGTCTCCTCCTTCATCAGTAGAGGACTCATCATCTTCTGAAACATCCCTGTATTCTGTCTCCTCTTAATCAGGTCCCAGACCTGGATCCCTCACATCCTTTGGTTTTGAAGGATGATCCACATGATTGAATTTTTCATATACCTTCTGGTCATCATTGACCAATTCTCCTCTCCCAGGGTTCCAATTTTTCCTCATGTATTTGCACATTGTGGATGTGATACAAAATTTATTCTTTCCTACTATTGTCTCATCTTGAGAATCAGCTACCCATTTTACATTTATCATCATAGAAATTAATATAGCAAAGAATAAGGAAATTGTCTTTGATTTTTTCCTTGTCATGTATTCCTTTTGGATCATCAGTAATCTTCAAAAATTAACTTTTACACAATGTATTAAGAGATGCAAGAGGTAGATATCCTTATTCCTCAAATTGGAAAAGTCTTATCTCCTCAGTATCAAGACATGTTGATCAAATTTGAACAGAAATTTGTTCTCTCCATCCATTTCTACAGCAACTACTAGACTTTGACTTCCATCACCATTCAGCTCTTCCAAAGCAGTCTCATAGTCGTAAATATCATTGATATGTGGCATGGCTCTCGAGACATATCTAGATACCCCTTCATGTAAAACTTTTAAGCACTCATCCCATTCAATAGATGAAAACGACACCTCTTTTCCATTTACAAATGAAGTCACTCGGTTTTCATTTTCAGATTTCTCAAAAGTTAAAATCATGTAAAACCATTTCACTAAATTTTGAAAGTAGGGACCATTGTTGTTCGAAAAACACTCCACTCATTTTTTTCTTCAAGAACTTCAAGCACTAAGGACTTGTTAGGCAACAACCATTCTACACACATCTCCATTTCAATCACAATAATTTGATTTTGATGATATGGATTTACTGGTGGTTTACCTAATCTTGTCCTGCTAGCACTGCCACTTGCTTCTGGCACAGACTCTTATTTGCTTTCAGGTCATCAACAACATCTCTAACAGAAGGTATTTTGGTTTTTTCCTTCTCGAATTCAAGGGATTTATGGTTCTCAAAGGATTAAGGAGCTAAGGTTTGAGGGTAATGGTTTGAGGCTCGGTGGATTTAGAAGTAGCTCAAACATTAGTTTTAGCATTTAGGAATCATTAAATAAATATATAAAATGAAATAACGAAAAAACGATTCGGATTCTAGCAGCAGACATAAGTTTAAAATAGTGCACTCATCAGTATGGTCTATCAGTGAAAATTCCTATCAGTGAGGTTACATAGGTGAGGATTCACATCGGTGAGAGCTTCACATCGGTGGGAATTTCACATTGGTGAGAATTTTACATCGGTGAGAATTTTACATCAGCGAGAGTTTTACATCGGTGAGAATATTACCTCGGTGAGAATTTTACATCGGTGAGAATTTTAAATCGCTGATATTGACTACCAATAAAGTTTAAACATACCTAAGTCATTTCTAATGTAACTTAACCTCTCTAAAATCAATGGTTTAGTGAAAATATAGGCTAATTGATGTTCAGTACCTATAAAATCATGAATAATATCACCCTTTTGATACTGATCTCTCAAGAAATGGTGCCTTACATCAATGTGTTTGGTCCTAGAGTGAGAAACAAGGTTCTTCGATATGTTTATTGCACTATTGATGTCACAAATGATAGAAACATGATTAAAGTCATATCCATAGTCCAAAAGAGTGTGTTTCATCCACAGAAATTGTGCACAACATCTACTAGCAGCTATGTACACTGCTTCAGTAGTGGACAATGATAAAATATTATTATATTTTCTACACCAAGATAATAACGATATTCCCAATAGATGACATGTTCCTGATGTGCTTTTTCTATCCAACTTGCAACCAGCAAAGTCAGCATCTAAATAACTCATTTACTCAAAGGGTTGTCCTTCTGGGTAAAACAAACCTATGGTTATAGTATGTTTATGAAACTTAAAAATTCTGTTAACATCATGTAAATGCGATTCTTTTATATTAGCTTGAAATATTTCACACATACACACACTAAACATAATATATGGTTGAATAGAAGTAAGGTAATGTAAGATTCCAATCACACCTCTGTAATTGGTTTGATCCACTAGTTTCCCAGTTTCATCTGCATCTAATTTAAAAATAGTACTCATAGAAGTACCACTTTCCTTAATAGTATCCAAACCAAAACATTTTGAAAGTTCTTTTTTATATTTACATTGATTAAAAAAACACCATTTTCATTTTGGAAAACTAGAAATCCCAGAAAAGATTTGAGTTCTCCCATTAAAAACATTTCAAATTCATTTTTCATACAATTTGAAAAATTAGTAAATAGGGAATGTTTAGAAGATCCATATATAATATCATCAACATAGATTTGAAATATTAAAACATCTTTATAAATTATTATAATAAAAAGAGTTGGATTAGCAATCCCTTTAGTAAAACTTTTTGAAATATTAATATTACTAAGTCTATCATACCAAGCTCCTAGAGCTTATTTTAGACCATATAAATCTTTAGAAAGTTTAAACAAATGATTTTGAAAATGAGGATTAGTAAATATATTTGGTTCCTCATCAAAAACATATTCAACAATAAAACCATTTAGAAAATCACTTTCAACATCCATTTGATATAACATGAAATTTGGATGAGAAGCATAGGTAAGAAATATACTAACAGCTTCTAATCAGGCTACAGGTGCAAAGGTTTCGTCATAGTCTATACCTTCCACTTAACTATATCATTGTGCAACTATCCTAGCTTTGTTTCTAACTATGATTCCAGATTCATCATCTTTGATTATAAAAACTCATTTAGTGCCTATTGTTAATGTTTCCATAGGTATGTCAACTAATTCCCAGACTTTATTTCTTTCAAATTGATTTAACTCTCCTTGCATATCCATTACCCAAAATTCGTCAATGACAGAATAATTGATCTTTTTAAGATCTAGCTATGAAATAAAGTCTTTATGTTCAACCTGGTTTCTTAGTGAAGCTCTAGTCTATGTCCCTCTATCTAGATTACCAGTAACAACATCCAAAATATGATTCTTTAAAATCTGTGTAGATCTAGTAAAGGATGGACTAGAAATTTTTAGTTCATCTCTATGTTTGGGTTCAACAGAATCATATTCAATAATATGGCCATAACATGATATTTTTACAGCAGGTTCTTTAGATTTATCATTAAGGTCCCAAACACTCAAATATTCTTCATGATTTTCAACAGATGTTTAGGTTCATGTGGAATAGTTTCATCAAACATGATGTGAACATATTCTTCCACACATTTTGTTCTTTTATTAAAGACTCAATATGCTTTTCTAGTTAATGAATAACCATGAAAAATTCCTTCATCACTTTTAGAAGCAAACATGTTAAGATTTTCCTTTGTATTAAGAATAGAAACATCATAGCCAAAGACTCTAAAGTAAATAACTTTAGGTTTTCTATTGTTAAATAACTCATATGGGGTCTTCTTGAGAACTGGTATAATTAAGACTCTATTAATATTATAACAGGCTGTATTCATAGCTTCAGCCCAAAACTATATAGGCAGATCATACTCATTAAGCATGGTTCTAGCTATTTATTGAAGGGTTCTATTCCTTCTTTCTACTACACCATTCTGATGAGGTGTCCTAGGAGCATAAAATTTATGACTATAGCCATTGCATGAGCTATAAGATTCAAACTCTTGATTTTTAAACTCACGGCCATGACCACTTCTCAGTGTTCTAATCTTATGTCCACTATGGTTTTCTACAGACTTAGAGTAATTAACAAAGTAAGAGAAAGCTTCAATTTTGTGAGCTATGAAGTATACCCAAGTATATTTAAAAAAGTCAACATAGTGCTTCCCATTTAAACTATAAACTATCGAAGGTCCAAAAAAGTCCATGTGAACCAACTCGAGAGGTTGAGAAGATGAATCTTCTTTCTTTGATTTAAAAGAAACGTTATGTTGCTTACCCTTTTGGCAGGGATTACAAACTTTGTCATTTGGGAATTCAAGTTTAGGTAGGACTCTATCCAAGTTTTTACTAGTCATATTTCTATGTTAGTATATGTTACAGTGTCATAATTTTCTGTGCCACAACCAAGATTCTCAATGAAAATCATTTAAACAAGAAAAATTTTATTTAGTTAAAGCATTTAAATCAACAACATAAACATTTTCATTTCTTAAATCAGAAAATACTGAAACATTATTATAATTAAAATCATTACAGGAATCATTTTAAAATTTCACATTAAATCCATCATCACATAATTGAGAAATACATAACAGGTTATATTTACGTCAATCAACAAATAAAACTTTAGAAAATAAAACTGATTCAATGTTACCAATCTGTCCTAGGCTGATGATTTTTCATTTAGAATTATCACCAAAGGTGACACGGCCTCCATCAAACATTATTAATCTTTTGAAGCATGAATAATCTCCAGACATATGTCTTGAACATCAACTATCCAAGTACCATACCTTCTTGTGAGAACTCTGCAAACATGATTCCTACAAAACAGGTTTAGATAGGAAATGATTTTGGTACCTAGATCTTTTTGGATCCAGATAGGTTAGCAATCAAAGATTTAGGTACCCATATTGGTCTTATAGGTCACATAAAATTTATATAATCAATAGATTTTGAAAGATAAACTTTATTTGATCAATAACCATATGAATAAATAGTTGAATCATACAAATTTATAGAATTGGAATATGAATAATTTTGTACAGACTTTGGAAGAATTCGAATTTTTGTGAACTGCCTTTTTCCAGGTTGGTATCACAAAACAATAGTGTATTAAGGTGAAACATGCTTTCCTAACATTTGTATAACTGTATCTCTTCCATTTGTAAGATTTTCTATGTCTTTTCTATGTTTCTCATTAGACATTTTCAATTCAGTATTTTCCTTTAATAGTTGATCATTCTTTTCTTTTTCAATATTAAGTTCAGTTTTAACAGTTCTAGTGAGAGAATGTTGTTTCATTAATGATTTCTATTTATCTTTATTTTCATTGCATGTATCTTCTAGCTTATTATAGTATTCAAATAATTCTTCACTAGTCATGTTTTATTAATCCGAATCAGATTCAGTTCCAGAATATTAGGAATTTAAAACAGGAGTATTCTAGGTTACCTTAGATGTTTTTGTCATGAAACACATGTTGGCACGTTTCTTTTCAGAATCAGACATTTCATATTCACTTGTTCTGTCCACCGAAGCACTCCATGTAGCTTTAATAGCATTCTTTTACTTCTTGTCCTTATAATAATATTTTTTTTTTGAATTTCAGTTTTGGACAACCAGCCTTGATGTGTCTTTTCCTTTTGCACTCATAACAGACTATATCATCCTCCTTGTTAGGCTTTTTTCAATCCTTTTTCCGATGTTCCTTGTTATCATACTTTCCTTTGTAGTTAGATTTTTTGAAGAATTTATTCTTCCTATAGAACTTCATGAATCTCCTGGCTATTTGAACCATTTCAGCATCACTGTCTGATTCAAAATCTTCACTGGTTTAACTTTCAATTTGTATTTGCATTGTCTCATTGTCTTTGCTCTTAGAAGCAGTAGACTTAAAAGATACAGATTTTCTATTAGGTTCATCATCTTCCCCTTTATTTACCTTGAGTTCTTTTTTATACATCATTAATTTACAAATAAGCTCTTTTACAGGTAGTGCTACAATGTCACATGACTCTATGATTAAAACAGAAGTGCCCCTCCATCATTCTGGCATACATCTAAGTATCCTCGTAATTTGTTCCTTAACTGGAACATGTTTTCCAAGTAAACTCATTGTATTTATTATCTCATTAAAACTGATATACATATCAAAAATAGGGTCATCAATATACATTTTAAAATTGTCATATTTAATAGTATAAGTATTCAATCGCATTTCTTTAACATTGGTTTTCCTTCATGAGAAACATCCATAATATCCCATATTTTATAAGAAGTTTTGCAGGTAGATATTCTATTAAACTCTTCATCTCCTAAAGCACAGTACAGGGCATTCATAGCTTTACAATTATTATTGTAAGTAGTCTTTGTAGGTTCATCCCATGTTGTTTGTTCAGTTTCTGTAATTTTATATTGAGAATCTATACAAGCCCAGATATCAAAACTCATACTTTCTAAATGAATTTTCATCTAAAGCTTCCACTGGGCATAGTTGGTGCCAATAATGAAAGGTGGCTAGTTAGTATCATCACCCTCTAATCTATTATCCATAGGTAGATTTTAAAAAATAGTTTTAAAGGGATAAAATATAGAAATAACCCAAATTTATGATCTTTAAATATGCATCTAAAATCACAGTTGAAAAACAGACTGTTTTGAAATCTTGGAAAAGAAACAACTCATCTGATACAAAATGTTGTTAAGAGTGGATACTCAAGAGAGGGGGTGAGTTGAGTTCCAATAAAAAATTTTGTTAAAAATATTTTTCTTAAAATCCTCCAATTTAAAAACAAAGTTAAAATGTAGTGAATCTGTACAGAGTGTAAATGTTCAATCAGTTTTCTAAGATTGATTAGGTCTTAGTTGACATAATCTGATGATTAAATTAACTTTTGGAACTAACTTACTGGTTTACTATAAGTATAAAAACATTCTAATTTAACTATCAAAGTAGCTTTAAAATAGTTTGATATTTCAATGTAATAGCATCAGATTATAAAATATATATATATATAGTATGCTTATGATGTAAAAAAAGCACAGTAGAGGTAAACAAGAGGTTCAGCCTCAAGCCAAGACTTATTCCTCTCAACAATTTATATAAGTTGATCCCCACCCTAGACCCGGGGTAAACAATAGAACACTACATTCCAGGTCCAAAGACCTCTACCACAGTACTACATGGGAATAACAAACAACAGAACACGGGCTGTCCAGATATTACTCGATCTCTACCACTATCCACAGTGGGAAACAAAGGGTAATGAAGTTTGAGTGAGGATTTAGGAATCCTACAGTTTAGCATAGGAGACAATGTGTGTGTAAAATAAACAGGGTATAGACACTTCTCAAAATGTAAAGATAGAATCACTAAAGAAAGTGAGAACGTGTTTAGAAAAGCTTTAGTAATTGGCAGTACAGCTCTGGACTCGTTTGGTTGATCAGAAAAACTTCTGAGTCCTTCTCTGGTTTCTGCTCAGAAAACAGAGTGTTGTTTCCTTCTTTGATTCATTGTCCAGCTTGTCAGCTTGAGTGTATGAAGTGTTTTTGGTAGTTCTTCACTAATGGTGCATCTTGTGTTCTCCTTGAAAATGAGTAGCATTGTGTATGTCCAGTGTTCTTGAAGGATGGATGTATCCTTTCATGAATGCACTAATATTGAATGATGTTCAGCCCTTTTTTTTTCACCTGTGTTCCTTATTAGTTCCTTGATGCATGTCATATGCACACCTAGTGTTCTCTACTTCTCAAGTGCTTTTTAGATAGGTCTTTATCTACCGTTTTATAGCTTTCAGCTTCGACAAATGGGAATGATTACCTTTTCCATGGGTACTATGTACGATTCCATGTCATGGCAATAGAGATCATTAAATAACATTAACTATATTAAAAACATCCTATGTAACCATTAGATTAATAAATAAATAGTATTGAGAGTATAGAGTTTGACTGGTTGGACAATCATTAGTAGCTCGTGTTGGTAAATGTGTACGGTGGTCTTTTGTGTAGCAGAACCTTCCATTGGTAGCTCTTTGAACTTGCATCAGTAGCTTGTTGATATCAATGGCTCTTGGTATCAGTAACTCCTTCTATCAGTAGACTTACTCTATCGGTAGCTCGGTAGACTGGTTATATCAGTACCTCTATTCTTGTATCAGTAGACAGTGTCATTCGGTTCATATCAGTCGCCAGTCTGTGTTTCAGTAGGCCGGTCAGTAGCTCGTATCAGTAGCTCTTAGTGTTCTGTATCGGTAGACTGAATCTATCGGTAGACTTTCTTACTGGTGGACATATGCATATCTGTAGACCTGTTCTATCGGTAGCACGATTTCTGTCGGTAGCTCTTTACATATCGGTAGCCTTAGCTTATTGGTGAATCTTTCTATCAGTAGACTAGGTCTATCAGTAGACTTAGTACCAGTAGCTCTATATCAGTTGCTATACATAGATTAGTGACTTAACACTTGTCTGTTTTATGCAAAACATATCCGAATGGGTTAGTAGAACATAGGACTCATATAAACATAAATAGACATGGATTAACATATCTCAAGGATTATTTTAATATTATTATCATCATGATCACATATTGAAAGAATTTATATATATAAAAACATTAGATTGAAATTATCAAAGTATATGAAATCATAACAGGGATTATCAAAACAGTTTAGGTCAACAATATCCCCCTTTTAGATAATCACAACTTATGATATTATAATTTTAAAATAGTGAGAAGTTGTATTAGAGGATATATCATTAAATGAAATTATCTCAGATAAATAGTATGTTATAGAACATAATGGATAAGATGTGGAAGAAAATGTGATATTATCAGAGATAAAAATAAATACAATGATATCAAAAGTAAAATTTAGTGGCATCAGAGTGTTAGAGAAAATGGTATCAGAGAATGAAATGTAACAATATCAGAGGGGAAAGGAAATATTTCTCTTCCTTAGATAAAAATGTCTACCCCTTTGATAAATTCTCCCCATTATTTATTAATCCTTCAATACTTCACCCCCTTGATAAAAGCATGGTAAAATATTTCTCTCCCTGTGTGATAATAAAAAGGTTGGAAACAAAAGAGAAGAAGAATAAAAATAAAAATGAGAAAAGTGATAAAACTAGATTCATTTCATGTTCCATATAAGGTACAAATATATAAACAAAATACAATGGATTCTTGTCAAATAGTCTAGCAACTTGTTCAATCCACATCTTCAATGTATGATTTTCCCTTTGAAGCAGAAGAGGATTCAGGTGAAGTGGTTGGAGGTGAGGGCTTAGGAATTCCAGAAATGATCATTGGAGGCTGAGCCAGAGAAACTATTCCTGGTCCGTTCTGATGAGATCTATGAGTTATCATAGGAGTGAGGCCTCAAATATCTTGGGCATGAGTCATCTGAACTGGATAAGCAGAAGAGGCATAGGCTAGTAAGGCAGGAGGGACAATCACTGGCCTAGCATCAACATGTAGAAAAGGCAGCAACATATTTCTAAAATCCATAATAATTTCTCCTCCTCTCTCAATAGAAGATTTTAAGTCATCCTGGTTTTCCATAAATTAGTCCAATGATGGAGTCAATTCCTTTATCTTGCTAGATTGTTCTCTGAATGCTTGATTGACAGGAGGCAACATCATATTTTCTAACAGAAGTTTGAAGTGATTGTTGAGTTGATTCTTGGTGAAAATCATAGAGAAATAGGAGTCCACATTATCTTTCACTTCATTCTGTGAGGCAGATGCTTCTCTCATATAGTCTTGGACTATATTCATTATCTCTCTTGCTGAATCTCGAGTAGAAAGAATAACTTTTCTCATCTCAGATGAGTCCACAGAGCTACTGGTTGAAGCTTGAACATTCTCCTCCTTCATCCCAAGTAAAAATTGATTCAAATCCACTGAGAGTTTAGATGCAATAGGACCAACAGAGAAGGTTACTATTTCCGTGATGTTCTTGGTCAACCCACTAATAATATTTTGAACTTGATAATCTTCGGTTTTAACATGATCTTTAATGGAAGTTTTAAATCTTTTGAACACTGAAACCATCTACCTTACCACACTCGTGACATATGCTAAGTCCTTGTCTTCTTGGGATATTGAGCTCATGTAAGAGTCTATAAAAACAACATATTCCTTTAGAGCATCAAGATCTTCTTCAATTCTAGAAACTTGAGTCTGGAAGTCTTTAACTTCTTCCACTATTTCTGCCATGAAGGTTGACAAATTACAATATAGAGTGAGTTTAAAATATCTTTCCAACAACCTCATCTCTTCAGCAAAACAAAGCTTCATCTCAGCAACTGATGCATTAAAAGATTCTTTCAACTCATCCTTCAAGGCTTCCAGATCAGACCTTGTGATCATATCAGTAGGTGCAACTGCAGTGGGTACTTTTTCATATGCTAAAATGACCACTAAGTCAGTCATGATCGATTGAACTGAAGAAACCAGAGAATCTTCCATCTTCTTTACCTATTCCACAAAACTGTCCTTAACCATTTTCATTAAAGTATCCAGGTCATACATTCTGACCACATATTCATGTAGTAACTCAGTCTCAACATCATAACTAATCTTAGGTCTATTTAGATATTCTTCATTGTCAGAATCAGGATAGTCTAAACAACATACTACAAAACCTGGGTCTTCTGCCCAAACATAAACATTAACAGCCACTGTAACACTTCCAAACTTGGTTTGATTCTCCCCCTAAACTGGTGCATCCACAAGTAAAACAACAGCATTATCATCATTATCAGAAGGTCTAATTTTCTTAGGAGAATCTTCCACTATCAATTCATTATCTACAATAGCTGAAGGGTCTTACAAACTAGGCAAGGGTATGAAAACTTCATTTGTATCCTTATCAGGCACTAAAGATTGTCCAATCACTTGACTCAGGATCAAATCAGCTGAAAAAGATTATTCACATTCATGAACATATTCTTCATTCTCTACAGCAGCTTCTTCCTTATCTGATTTATGTTGATCTTGATTTTCAAGAGTTGGGATAGGAGGTAAGTCAGGGTCTCCTCCTTCATCAGAAGAGGAAACTTCCTCTTTTGAATCATCAGTGTATTTTGGATTCTCTTCATCAGGTCCCAGACCTCGATCCCTTAAATCCTTTGGACTTGAAGGATGATCCATAGGATTGAATTTGTCATATACCTTTTGGTCATCATTGACCCATTCTCCTCTCCATGGGATCTAATTTAACCTCATGTATTTTCACACTGTGGATGTGATACAAATGTTTTTATTTACTACTACTGTCTCATATTGAGACTTAGCTTCCCCTTTTACCTTGATCATCACAGAAATTAACTTAGCAAAGAATAGAGAATTTGTATTTGATTTTGGCCCTGTCATGTCTTCCATTTGGATCATCAGCAATATGCACAAATTAAATTTTACACAGTATCTTAAGAGATGCAGGAGATAGATATCCTGATATCTCAAATTGGAAAAGTCTCCTCTCCTCAGTATCGAGACATGTTGAACAAATTTGAACAAAAATATATTCTCTCCAATAATTTCTACAACAACTACTTTTCTTTGACTGCCATCACCAGTCAAATCATCCAAAGCAGTCTCATAGTCAAAAATATCACTAGTAGGTGGCATGGATCTCATGAAAAATATAGATACCCCTACATCTGGATGATTTAAGCACTCAGCCCATTCAACAGATGAAAACGACTTCTCTTTTCCATTTACTAACGAATTAACTCTGTTTTCATTCTCAGATTTCTCAAAATTTACAAACTCTTAAAACTATTTCACTAAAATTTGAAAGTAAAGACCATTGTTTTATGAAAAAGACTCCACCAATTTTTGATCATCATGCACTTCGAGTACTAAGGACTTTCTAGATAGCATCCATTCTACACACAGCTCCATTTCAATATCAATAACTCGATTTTGCAGATGAGGATTTATTGGTCATCTTCATAATCTTGTCCTGCTAGCACTGCCACTTGCTTCTGGCACAACCTTTTGCTTATTTTCTTTCACCTCATTAGAAACATCTCTAACAGAAGGGGGTTTGGTTTTTTCCATCTCAGATTCGAGGGATTTTGGATTCTCTAAGGATTTGGGAGCTAAGGTTTGAGAGTACTGATTTGAGGCTCGATGGATTTAGATGTAGCTTGGAATATAATGTTATCATTTAGGAATCATAAAATAAATAAATAAATGAAATGACACAAAAATGATTCACATTCTGGCGGCAGACAGAAGTGTAAAACAGTGCACTCATCGGTAGGGTCTATCAGTGAGAGTTCCTATCAGTGAGTTTACATCAGTGAGGATTCACATCAGTGAGTGTTTTACATCGGTGATAATTTCACATCGGTGAGAATTTTACATCGGTGAGAATTTTACATCGGCATGAATTTTACATCAGTGAGAATTTTACATCGGTAAGAATATTACATCGGTGAGATTAGCTACCGATCAAGATTAATCATACCAAAGTTGTGTCTTATGTAGCTTAACCTCTCCGAAATCAAATGTATAGAGAAAATATAGGCTAATTGATGTTCAATACCTATAAAATCAAAGAACAATATCACCATTTTAATAATGATCTCTCAAGAAATAGTGCCTTACATCAATGTGTTTGGTCCTATACCAAGACACAGGGTTCTTCGAGATTTTTATTGAACTAGTGTTGTCACAGATGATATAAACATGCTTAAAGTCATATCCATTGTCCAAAAGAGTGTGTCTCATCCATAGAATTTGTGCACAACAACTACTAGGAGCTATGTACTCTGCTTCGGCAGTGGACGATTCTATAGAATTATGCTTTTTACTAAAACGAGATACTAAGTATTTTCCTAATATATGACATGTTCCTGATGATATTTTTTTCCATCTTCCAACCAGCAACGTCAGCATCTGAATAACTCATTAACTCAAAATTTTGTCCTTTTGGGTAAAACAAACCTAAGATTACAGTATGTTTAAGATAATTCAAAATTCTTTTAATAGCATGTAAATGAGAGTCTTTTGGATTATCTTTAAATCTTTCACACATACACAAAATAAACTTAATATCTGGTCGATTAGAAATAAATTAATGTATGCTTCCAATCATACCTCTGTAATTTTTTTGATCCACTGGTTTCCTAGTTTCATCTGCATCAAAATTACAAATAGTACTCATAAGAGTATCACTTTGCTTAATACTAACCAAACCAAAACATTTTAAAAGATCCTTTGTATATTTACTTTGATTCAAAATAATAACATTTTCATTTTTGGAAAACATGAAATCCAAGAAAATATTTGAGTTCTCCAATTAAACTCATTTCAAATTCATTTTGCATACTCTTTGAAAAATATGTACATAGGGAATGTTTAGAAGATCCAAATATAATATCATCAACATAGATTTGAACTATTAAAACATATTTATAAATTCTTTTAATAAAACGTGTTGGATCAGAAATCCCTTTAGTAAAACTTTTTAAAATAAGAAAATAACTAAGTCTATCATACCAAGCTCTTGGAGCTTGTTTTAAAACATATAACTCTTTAGAAAGTTTAAAAACTTGATTTGGAAAATGAGGATTAGTAAATCAAGGTGGTTTTTCAACAAAAACATCTTCGACAATAAAACCATTTAGAAAATCACATTTAACATCCATTTGATATAAATTGAAATTCAAATGATAAGCATAGGAATGTGAGATCCTAATAGATTCTAATATGGCTACAGGTGCAAAGGTTTACACATAGTCTATACCTTCCTATTGACTATATCCTTGTTAAACTAGCCTAGCTTTGTTTCTGACTATGTTTCCAGATTCATCAAATTTGTTTCTAAAAACCCATTTAGGGCCCATTGTAAAAGTGTCCTTAGGTCTATCAACTAATTCCCAGACATTGTTTCTTTCAAATTGATTTAACACTTCATGCATAGCCATTACCCAAAATTCATCATTGATAGCATAATTAACATATTTAGGTTCTAGTAGTGAAATAATTGCTTGATGATCAACCTGGTTTCTTAGAGAAGCTCTAGTCGGTGTCCCTCTATCAAGATTACCAATAACAATATCCAGTGGATGATTATTTAGAATCCTTGTTGATCTAGTAAAGGTAGGACTAGAAATTTGAGGTTCATCACCAATTTCGAGTACAATAGAATAAAATTATGGAATATGTCCAGAACTTGATATTTTTACAGCAGGTTCTTTAGATTTATCATTAAGGTCCAAAACACTAAAATCTTCTTCAAGATTTTCAAGAGATGTTTTAGGCTCATGTGGATCAGTTTCATCAAACTTGATGTGAACAGATTCTTCCACACATTTGGTTCTTTTATTAAAAACTCTATATGCATTTATAGTTAAAGAATAACCAAGAAAAATTACTTCATCACTTTTAGAAGCAAACTTGTCTAGATTATCATTTTGAATAAGAATAGTAACATTACAGCCTAAGACTCTAATGTAACTAACTTTAGGTTTCCTATTGTTCCATAACTCATATGGGGTCTTCTTGAGAACTGGTCTAATTAAGACTCAATTAACAATATAACAGGATGTATTCACAACATCATCCCAAAAGTAAATAGGCAGATCATAAACATTAAGCATGAAACTAGCTATTTATTGAAGGGTTCTATTCCACCTTTCTACTACAACATTCGGCTAAGGTGTCCTATGAGCAGAAAAGTTATGATAATAGCCTTTGTGTGAGCAATAATATTCGAACTCTAGATTTTCAAACTCACGGCCATGATCACTTCTCAGGGTTTTAATCTTTATCCACTATGTTTTTCTACATACATAGTGTATTTAATAAAATAAGAGAAAGCTTCACTTTTGTGAACTATGATGTATACACAAGTATATCAAGAAAAGTCATCTACCAAGACATAGACATAGTGCTTCCAATTTAAACTAGAAAATCTTGAAGGTCCAAACAAGTCTATGTGAACCAACTCGAGAGGTTGAGAAATTGAAACTTATTTCAATGATTTTATAGAAAGTTTATGTTGCTTACCCTTTTGGTAGGGATTACAAACTTTTTCATATGGCAATTCATGTTTAGGTAGGTCTCTAACCATGTTCTTCCTAGTCAGCATTTTAAGTGAATAGATGTTTCAGTGTCCTAATCTTCTGTGGCACAGTCAAGATTCTGTATGAAAAACAATTAAAAAAGTAACATTTTGCTTAACTAAAGCATTTAAAACATCAGCATAAACATTTTCATTTCATAATGAAGAAAATACTAAAGCATTATTAAAATTAAAAACATTATAGGAATCATTTTAAAATTTCACATTAAATCAATCATCACATAATTGAGAAATACTTATCAGGTTGTATTGAAGTCCATAAAAAAATAAAACATTAGAAATTAAAACTGAATCTGGGTTACCAATCTATCCTAGGCCGATGATTTTTCCTTTAGAATTATCACCAAAGGTGACATGGCCTCCATAAACCTTTACTAAACATTTGAAGCATGAATAATCTCCAGATATATGTCTTGAACATCCACTTTCCAAGTACCATACCTTCTTGTGAGAACTCTTCAAACATGTTTCCTACAAAGCAGGTTTAGATAAGAAATGATTTTGGAACCCCGATCTTCTTGGATCCAGATAGGTTACCAATCAAAGCTTTAGGTGCCTATATTTGTCTTATGGGTCTCATATAATTTAAATAATCAGTATATTTTGAAAGATAATCATTATTTGATCTATAACCATATGAATAACTGGTTGAAGCATATGAATTTCCAGAACTGGAATAAGAAGAATTTTGTCCAGACATAGGAATATATCGAGTTTTAGTGAACTGTCTTTTTCCAGGTTGGTATCCCAAAACCGTAGTGTATTTAGGTCAAACTTTCTTTCCTAACATTTTTTTAAGTGTATTTTACCTTTTGTGAACTTTTCTATGTCATTTATATGTTTCTCATTAGACATTTTCAATTCAGTATTTTCCATTAATAGTTGACAATTATTTTCTTTTTGAATAGTATGTTCAGTTTTAACAGTTATAGTGAGAGTATGTTGTTTCTTTAATGATTTTCATTTATCCTAAGTTCATTGCATGTATCTTCCAGCATATTACAGTATGAAAATAATTCAACAGTAGTCATGTTTTAAGAATCTGAATCAGATTCAGTACCAGAATAATAGGAATTTAAAGCATGAGTATCTATGGTTATCTCGGATGTATTTGTCATGGATAACATATTGGTACGTTTCTTTTCAGAATCAGACATTTCAGATTCACTTGTGTTGTCCTCCAAAGCACTCTAAGTAGATTTCATGGAATTATTGTACTTCTTTTCCTTATAATCATATTTCTTTTTTAATTTCAGTTTTGGACAGTCAGTCTTGATGTGTCCTTTACTTTTGCACTCAAAGAAAACTACATCATCCTCCTTATCAGGCTATTTCCAATCCTTTTTCCAATGTACCTTGTAATCATACTTTCCTTTGAAGTTATATTTTTTGAAGAATTTCTTTTTTTTATAGACCTTCTTAAATCTCCTAGCTATTTGAACCATTTTTCCATCAATGTCTGAATCAAAATCTTCACTAGTTGAACTTTCAGTTTGTATTTGCATTGTCTCCTTGCCTTTGCTCATAGAATAAGTAGGCTTGAATACAACAAATTTTCTCTTAGGTTCATCATCTTCCCCATTATTTACCTTGAGTCCTTCTTAATACATCATTAATTTACAAATAAGCCCTTTTACAAGAAGTGCTCCAATGTCACATGACTCTCTGATTGAAACAGAAGTGCCCCTCTATCGTTCTGGAGGACATCTCAATATCTTCATAATTTGTTTCTTAGCTGTAAAAACTTTTCTATGTGAATTCATTGCGTTTACTATCTCATTAAACTTGAGATACATATAAGAAATAGGTTCATCAGTCTTCATTTTAACATTTTCATATTTAATAGTATATGTATTCAATCACATTTCTTTATCATTGCTTGTCCTTTCATGAGAAATAGCCTAAGTATAACATATTTCATAAGAAGTTTTGCAAGAAGATATTCTATTAAACATTTCATCTCCTGAAGCACAGTATAGGGAATTCATAACATTACAATTATTATTATAAGTACTTATTGTATGTTCATCTCAAGTTGCTCTTTCATTTTTTGGAATTTTATATTGAGACTCTGTAGCAGTCCAGATATCAAAACTCATACTTTCTAAATGAATTTTCTTATTATGTTTCCACAGGGCGTAGTTGGGTCCATTAAATAAAGGTGGTCGGTTAGTAGAAGCACCCTCTAATCTATTATCCCTAGTTATATTTTAGAAAATATTTTTAAAGAGATAATATTTAGAACTAACAGAAATTTAATATCATTAAAGATGCAGCTAAAATCACAGTTGAAAAATAGATTGTTTTGAAATCATTGAAAAGGAACAACTCCTATGATACCAAATGTTGGTCGGAGTGGATACTCAAGAGGGGGGTGTATTGAGTTCCAATTAAAATTTCTGTTAAAAATATTTCTCTTAAATTTCCCAATTTAAAAACAATGTTAAACTGTATGGTATCTATATAGAGTGTAAATGTTAAATCAGTTTCTATAATATTGATTATGTCTCAGTTGACTTAATCTAAAGATTAAATTTACTTTTGAAACTAACTTACTGGTTTACAATAAATATAAACACTTGCTAATTTAACTATCAAAGTAGCATTAAAATAGTTTTTTATTTCAAAATAATCGTAGTGGATTATGAAATAAATATATATAGTATACTAATGACTTAAAATAAAATGCACACAAGAGGTAACCAAGAGGTTCAATCTCAAGCTGAGACTTAGTCCTATCAACAATTTAGATAAATTGATCCACACCCTAGATCGAGGGTAAACAACAGTGTACTACTGTCCAGGTCCAAATACCTCTACAATAGTTCTATTTGGGAAACAAAAACAACAAAACATAGGCTATCCAGATCTTACGTGACCTCTACCACTATCCACAGTGGGAAACAAAGGGTTATGGATTTTTAGTAAGGATTTAATAATCCTCCTGTTTATCTTAGGATATAGTGTGTGTGTGTAAAATAAACAGGGTACACACAATGCTCGAAAATATAAAAATAGAAACACTAAAAAAAGTGAGAAAGAGTTTATAAAAGCTTTATTGACTGGTGGTGAAGCTCTGGACTCGTTGGTTGATCAGAAAAACTTCTAAATCCTTCTCTGGTTTCTTCTCCGAAAATAGACTGTCATTTTCTTCTTTTATTCTTGGTCTAGCTTGTCAGCTTGAGTATATGAAGTGTTTTTGGTAGTTCTTCGCTCAAGGTGCAACTTGTGTTGTCCTTGAAAATTAGTAGCTTCATGTATGTCCATTTTTCTTGAAGTGTTGATGTAGCCTTTCATGATTTCACTATGTTTGTATGATGTTCAACCCCTTTCTTTTTTGCCTGTGTGACTTATGAGTTCCTTGATGCTTGTCAAATGCACACTCAGTGTTCTCTACATCTCATATTCTTTTCAGCTAGGTCTTTATCTTCCCTATTATATTTTACCGCTCTTAAAAATGTGAATGATTACCTTTTTCATGGTTACTAGGTATGGTTCCATGACATGGCCACAAAGATCATTAAATAACATTAATGACATTAAAAACATCCCACGTAACCGTTAGCTTAATAAATAAACAGTATTGAGAGTATAGAGTTTTATTGGTGTGTCAATAATTAGTAGCTCTTTTTGGAAAATGTGTATGGTGGTCTTTTGTGTAGCAGAACCGTCCATCAGTATCAGTTTGAACTTTCATAGGTAACTTGTTCATATCGGTAGCTCTAGGTATCAGTAAATCCTTCTATTGATATACTTACTCTATCGGTAGCTCGGTAGACTGGTTCTATCAGTACCTCTATTCTTGTATCGGTAGACTGTGTCAGTCGGTTCATATCAGTCGCCATTCTGTGTTTCAGTAGGTCAGTCAGTAGCTCGTATCGGTAGCTCTTAGTGATCTGTAACGGTAGACTGAATTTGTCGGTATACTTTCTTACCAGTTGACTTATGCACATCGGTAGACCTGTTCTATCGGTAGCTCATTTTCTGTCGGTAGCTCTGTACATGTTGGTAGCCTTAGCGTATCGGTGACTCTGTCTGTCGGTAGACTAATTATATCAGTAGAATAAGTACCAGTAGCCCTATATTAGTAGTTATACCTAGATTAGTGACATAACACTTTTCTGTTTTATGCAAAACATATCCGAATTGGTTATAAGATCTTCAGAACTCATATAATCATAGATAGAAATTGACTAACATATCTCAGAGATTATTTTAATATTATTATCATCTTGATCATAGATTGAAGCAATTAATATATAGAAAATCATTTGATTGAGATTATCATAGTATATGAAAGCATAATTTCGATTATCAAAACTGGTGAGGTCAACACTACCCATGTTTAAGGTTCATTTCATTCGACCATCAAGGAATATATACATATAGAGAATATGGAATCATAGAATCTTAATGCATGTAAAACTAATGAAATATTGTCATCATATAGTCATCCCTTTCCACACTTTCCTCATTGTCGATGAGAATAAACAAAACATTATATTCAATATTTATATTCATAGAAAGTATGTGATTATGATGGATGGATATTTGGGTTGATCCTAGGTATAAATTGATATTTCGAGTGCCATCTAGAATTTATCAACAATTCTAGACATAGTGCGGAGTTTCAAGAACATATACTTTTAGGGAATGCATTTTTGATTACCAAGATTTACTGGTAAAGGAATGGTATACTATTTGTGGGTAATGATTCATTAACCGATGATGGAATCCTTGGAATTAACATTGTCTTTATGCTCTTACAATGGTGAAAATGGGGGGCATGAAAATCATTATAATTGATCTGAAAACTCTGTAACTGCTTTGAGTTAGAACCCGACCAAATAAACCCTTGTTAATGAAACTTGTAATATAGATTCTGCCAATTGAATTGTGGAATAATGTAAACATGCATGGTGAAACTTCTATAATTTTCAACCCTTCGATATGTGGATGAAATTTTGGATCCCACCTTGGATGTGTTAAAGGATTCTTATACCATGCCATTGGAATTATAAATGCTTATTTATATGATTGGTTGGAAAATATTCCCTCCATCAATTGTATTTTATGATATAAATGGACCATGATATGAATTGAATAATACTATGAAATTATAGTCTTGACTCTAAATACCCAAACCTAGAATATACCATGGATACATCATTCACACTAGATGGAATTTATTAATCATTCCACTCACCTCAATATAAATATTTCAAATATTTATTGAGAGGTAAATTAGATGGTGTGAGCTCTCTCTATAGGGGAAGTCATGGAAACATGTATGAAGTGTTGTTTTAGAGCTCTTAACTAATGTACATGAATGTTGTATGATGCCTTTCCTAGAGTGGTCCACTCCCAACTTTGTAATGTCTAGGGTATTTCCTATCTTCATTAAAAAAATTTAATAATTTTTGGGACCAACATTGGTTAGATGTTGTATCTTATTGTTATATTGAAGAGTTTATCCAATCATAAATTTAACATTAATGAATATTTTGTGTGTTAAATGTATTGGTTACCATGGTTATTGTTTTGTATTAATATTACACATGACCCATTAAAATTATGTTGGGATGGGTTGGGTAAATTCTATATGTTTATATAATGAAAAATATCTGGAATGAATAAAAAAAGTATAAAAATTTATAATATTAAAGCTAAAAAATATTCTAAAATATAAAATATTAAATATTCAAAAATAAAAAAAATCATACATTAACATATATTCAAATTTATAAAACACTATTCTTTTAAAATTAAATACATTATTAAATGGAGAACACAATCTACTTCAATCATCTATCTTGAATTTACCTGTAATTTTGAAATAAATTATGTTTAACCTATAAGTTTTATGATCTAATAATATTTATATATTAACATAAAAAGGTATACATAAATAAATAAACATTTATATCATCAAAAAATAGAAATAAACAACTTCATTAAAAAAATATAGTTTTTTGGGTCATTAAGGGTATTTTGTTTGATCATTTTATTGTCAAGTTAATAATAATTACTGGTGATTAAGAAATTTTATAAACATTTTCTAAAATGTCTAAATGATTTATTTCATCTGCGAAAAACTAGATTAAGAGATGACCTCTAAAATTAAAAAACATAGTAATAAATAATTTCATTATAAAATAAACAATATAAAATGTTCCAAAAACAATTTTTACCTCGATTAAAACAAATTAAAATTCATGGAAATAAAAAATACTTCTACAAAAAACATAAAATACTAGATGAAACAACAATATAGTCTTACTAAGATGTGAAAAAAATCAAAACTAAAATCCATGAAGTAAAATTTTGTGAAATTAGTGGACCACCCAAAAAAACAATACAGGAAACCATTTCGTAAATATAACACAACTAAAAATTATATATCAAATATACCATACTACATAAAATATTATAAGTGATTAAGTAAAAAGTATTAGATACTAAATTATAAATATTAAAATATATGACATAAAATGTTACTATGGATAAAGGGAATAAAATGGAGGTGAACCAAGAGAAAATTAACATTATTTTCTCTGAATTTAATGTTATGGATAAAGGGAATAAAATGGATTATAAAAGGCAAGTGGATCATTTAGTGTAATGGCCCGACCCTAGTTACCCAGAGTCAGTGCATTATTGTGTAACAATGGCATGATCACAAAACATCAAGTCTTGAAAGACCGATTAGTTTAGTATCCTAGGAAACAATAGATATATTCATAAGTCTTACATTACATCATAAAGTAAATAAAAACTACAACAACATCTTGTCTTCATATCCCCTAATAATATCCCAGCAAGTCATTCAGTATATACTACATCACATCCTAGAAAAATTAAAACATTGAAAGGGGTGAGCTCAGATGCTCAGTAAGTATAACAATATAGCAGAAGCTTTCATACATTAAAAAAAAATTAACGAAATGTATAACTAAAACAAAATCCTTTTGATCTTTAACTTCAACATAATATGACAAATTGATAATGAGATAATGCTATTTACTTATTCACATGGATATTCTACTGGTCGAATAATCACATGCAATATCCATAACCACTTTCATAATGATGGAATGCATAATGCCAGACTATCATAACCAAGTAGCTAGGGCCTCATTCCAAGACTACAAATAAGATTTTGTCAAGGCCTCATGCCAAGACACTTGTTTGTCTCCTGAGATCTGCCGATGCATCGAGGAGCTATAGCGGGCTCCACCCATCACTTATTAAGTCCAATACATTCCTCATATGAACAGGTATACACATATCATAAACCATAACATAATCGTATAACATAAAACATGCATAAATGAAACAACAAATTTCCACATTTCAATCACAAGATATTAATACAACACCTTGATATAATAAAAAAATAGTTTCAAAACCATTTTCAATACCAAAATAAAATAAAATTAAAACATTGTATTAGTTTTTCATTTAAAAAATTTTATGGCTGGTAGAGGAAGCCCAAACTCAAATAATGGTCATAGAGGTGGAGAAGTCATTGTCGCTGCATACGTCAGACAAAAAAACATTCTTTTTGTCGTTTAGTAAAACACTTAGTATAAAAATATTCCTTTTGAATAAAAATAAAATCCAAAGGGGTTTATACACCGTATAAAGGAATGTTGTGTATAAAACAAAATATGCCTCAATGAAAAGAGATTGAGATGATGTCCCTTAAAAGATCATTTTTTTAAATAAAATAGACCTATTATGTTTATTCACTATAAGTACACATAAATAAAGTAAAAAAACATGATATGACATAATAATATCATGACATAATTTTAAAGTAGGAGATTAACCCAAAGAATGGAAATTGGGTTAAGAAGTTTCCTTACATCGTGTCCGACGTGACTCGACCATTTATTAACCTCTTGAATAATAAACAAGAGTTAATTTATAATTGCTTAAGAACCTTTTTAAAGTTTATTATTCCTTTTATATCACTTATTCCAATGTTATGAACATTATGTAATTATTTATGTTAATAACGGTCGTTTTGTCGATCTTTGGCACTTGAGTCAAAAATAAACTTCTTATAATTACAAGTTGTTCATGTGGTAAAATATTCATTACATCCAGAATTATATTCATGATATAGATATAATATATAACATATATATCCAGTATATATATGAATTTTAAATATTACATAACATTTATAGATAAGAAATGAAATGCATCATTCATGGACACGGTAAGATGTACGCACGCATGAACGCTACATTCATTTCTATTTCATATTTAATGGAATAAAATAATAATTATATAATGTTATATTATAATTCTAGTATATTATAATATATAATATCATTTACTCCATCATTTATACATCCCACATATGGCATTAACGATTCAAATCACATTGATGGGGCGGTAGTCCACACTTTCTCAAATAAAATTATCGCATTTGCACAACATGCAAAGCATAATGATATGTTTTAAATGTAAAACACAGAAGAAAAGAGAGGAAATAAATATAATATATATCATAAATAAATATAGTTTTATCATAGTGGCCACCATGACAGGTGGTAGGATAATATAGAACAATCATCGTTTCGTGAGGCCGTAATTCGCCATCCACGAAAACAGTATGTTCTTTAACAATTAGACAGAGGTGAGTGTAAGTGTAGCTCGAATACATATCATAACAAAATCCTAGTATATTGAAGAGACTGTTGTTGTTTAAAATGATAGGAATAAAAAGAGTGTATGTCGATGGAAAAGCAAAATAAAACAAAAGAACCCAAGTGAAGACATTAACTTTAAAATCGGGTAACTCTTTTTGATTTGAGCCAAAGTCTTCTTTGGGAAGAATTCTTCCCAAAGTGAGGCTTCTACGAGTAATAGAGGGAATTTGGGAGAGTATTGGGGAATATTTTGGCCGAGCCAAATGGCTTGATGGTGTGAATAAGGTGGTAGAGGTGTGGGCCTTTTATAAGAGGAGAGGTGGGGCACTCTTGGAAAGATTGAAATGTTACTTTATTATGAAATGATTATCGGATTATATAGGTTCCACAATGATATATTTCGAGTATAAGGTGATAAGGGTTTGAAATATACTCATACAATTGGTTTTTGACAAGTGTAAGTATTGAATTTTACATTATCCTTCCATTTTATTAAAATCGTTAATTAATGAGGTAATCGATGCATCATCATGGTGTCATAAAAAAATTAATTTATTTAATGTATAAAAATTATAAAAAAATATCATGATGTAAGATGTTTTTTTATCTTTCCAATTAATATTTATAGTCTAAAAGATAACTTATATAACCCCATGTAATAATTGTTTTAGTAAAACAACAGATGTTTGTGACAATTTTATTTTTACTTTAAATAAAAAGTTATTAATGTCATTTTCTTACCCAAGTGGCTCCTTGGGGTCCCCAAGTTGACCCATGTATTTAATTGCTCGGCCAGGACTCATCCTATAAGGGTAGGACAAGTTTAAGGTTATTTTCATATTTTTATAAAATCATTTTTACATTAAATTTCACTAATTACCTTTAATCGCGATTAATTAATCTTAAAAGTTACTATTCATCAAAAAATTATATTAATCACATTGAACCAAATTTTACTTCATAATTATAACCATGTATGTTGGATTTTTGAAATTAAATTCATAGAAGTGGTAATGTTTCATTTAAATGAAAAATCAGTTTTTTAATTACCACTTAGTAGTTTAACTATTTATCAAAAAATATAAGTTTTTCAGAACAATGCAAACATTTCACCCTAATTTATAATTGATATTCCGAATTAAAAAATGATTTCTATTTTACAAAATTCCATACATATATGTTTCATTATTTAATTTTATAATTAATTCCTACTGTCACAACAAATAGCGTGTTTTTAAGAAACAATACATATCAAAAGATTGACATTTGTTTATGTCCAATTTCAAAGTGAAATTCATTATAACGACCACCATTGGATAAAATGGTAAAAATAAATTATAATTATACTTTAAAACCCCTCAATAGTATAATTTATCACTATAAATTAATTTGGTTAAAAAAGTTGTTTTTAAGTATTTTTCACTATTCAAAAAAAATTGGATGTTCTCAGAAAATTTAAAAAAATTAAAATTAAGATAATTTCGATATTCCTAATACAAAAATAAATCCCAATTTGAAAAATAAAATTTATATAATTTCAAAAAGTGGGTATTACTATTCATAATGGATTCTTTGATTGGTCGTGGTGTGTTAGAATCTTGAACTTGCATACAATGCAAGCTATTGCATTATTGAAAGAGAAGTGTATCGTGGAAGCATGAGGTGTTACATTCTCACCTAATTCAATAAATTGAATCCTCGCAATTTGAAATTGTTCTTAGAAAATAAAAGGATGAAAATAAAAAATACCTTTGTGGATAATCCACATCAGAAAAAAGGTTAATAAAATTTAGCCTTAATAAGAGGGAAAGGAAATGAAAAAGTCACCACCAAATTATGATCTCGATAAGGAGAACATTGGTTGAAATTAGAGACATATAATTGGAGGAAAAACATAAATATTTGTAGGGAGTAATTGAGGGCATCATTCACAAACAAGTGTAAAATTGAGGGCCTCAAAGCCTTCAATCTATGTTGATTTAAAATATTATCAGTTCAACAAGACATAAGGTATTAGGATAACACATTTTTAGTTTTAATATCCATTTACTAAAGTTTAAGAATTAATTTATTCATAGAATTAGAGATAGGTATATATATATTTATACTTGACAAGTTGAGTTTCACCATTCAACTAATTTCTACCACAAACTCGTCTTTTACTCAAAAAGATAATAGAACTCAAAAATATTATATTTATCGTAATCGTACCAGGTTCAAAATATTAAAACATACCATTTAGATTAGGAAAAATGTTTTTTAATAACAGAGGACTTCCTGTAGGATAGTGGTATGTAATAAAGGCATGTCGCACTACGGTTGTGGGTTTGATTCTTACAGCTTTGTCCGACGCGATGGGTTATCCCCCAACCTGTAGGTTGTCCTTTTCCTAAAACTATAGAATTATAATATTCCAAAAATAATCATCAGAAATGTTTTCTCCTTAAACAATAGAATCCAAAGTTCAACTTAATCCATTCCAACCTTTATAGTTATTCAAAATACTTATGTCCAACTGACAGTTCAAATTTTATAAGGAAGGTAAACACAATGAAGATCCTTTTTCCCACGTGAAAACATGTGAACACCTTCATCATGTATTATTTTAAAACACTACAACATCCTGAATTTCCATAAAACCCTTTTGATTACATTCAGGATCCCTTATTCCTTATAGAATACTAGATATACTCCTTCTATCCAAAAACGTATACAAATATTTAAGCAGTTTCAATGACGTTAAGAATATCCAATATAATTTATCCAAATCAATCATGTACTATTCCAAAATCACTATCACAATATCAGAACCATATTATGGTTTATCTTTCTTTCAACCATATATTTTCCAAAAATTTAACCTATTGTTCTGTCACTTTTCTTGGTTCCACACAATCTCAAGTCCTTGATGAAATAGTACTGCAGTACAATCCTTATATACTCCATAATTATTATGACCAGTACATCATTGATACAACACTCAAATGAAAAAATATATTTAATAACAACATAAGAACTCTAATCATTCCTCTTTATCTGTGGTAGTATCATAACTTGATTTTTATCCAATAACATCATTTGGGGAATACTCCGATGATTTGGAATTTGGTTTGCATAGTGTCCCCACTCATTGCAGATGAAGCATTATACATTTGAAACCTTTTTCTTACCCTTGCAGTCACACACATGGTGTCATTTTTCTCCACACTTATAACAAACTCCTATTCCCTTCAAAGTCATAAGACTCATAGAATTATTTACTTATCTTATCAACAGATGATATTATTTCTTCATATGTTGAGAACACATCGGATACTATTTCCCTTATAAGTGTTGGCTTAATACTGTGAAAGATATGATCCTTCTTACTGTTTGGATCATACGTATTGATGGAGTTCGCATTCCTTATACTTGGTGCCATTTCTATACAATGGCATAAACTATGTTAGTTTATGAATTGCAATGAATAATTCCAAACATGTAAAAGACTTAATGTAAATTGAACGGTTTATGGATATAATCCATAATCATAAAAAAAAATTCATTGAGGAAGTATATACTCATAAACCCTTCATAATTATTTGTAAATAAATGAGAATTATCCTAAGCATATCCCCCGGGAGTGTCGTAACCAAGAGTACATAAAGGCCCGTTTTCGTGCACCAGTTCCCGTTCGAGTCTAACTCAAAGCGGTGTTTTCAGGGTCTACCACTAGGTACATCTGTGCAAGAGCCGCATCTAGCTGATAATATCCAAACAAGGATGTATTGCTCTAAAAACTCACAAAAATATCTATAATACCAAAATTCTTGGAAGTTCTTCTATACTAATCCTCAAAGTCTATCTTTGGGATATGTTCTCTAATCAGTGTTTATATAAATCTACATTCCAAGGTTAGTACCAAACTACCTATGATACAAACTGTAATTCCCTGACCCCAATTAGCCAGAGTCGGTACATTATTGTGTAACAATCTCATGATCACAAAAGATCAAGTCTCGAAAGACCGATTAGTTTAGTTTCCTTAGAAACACTAGATACATTCACAAGTCTTACATTACATCATAAAGAAAAAAAACTACAACAACATCTTGTCTTCATATCCCCTCATACTATCCATGCAGGTCATTCATAATATACTTCATCACATCCTGGAAAAATTAAAACATTGAAAGGGGTGAGGTCAGATGCTCAGTAAGGAAAACAATATAGCAGAAGCTTTCATAAATTAAAAAAACATTTGAGGAAATGTATAACTAAAACAAAATCCTATTGAACTTTAACTTCAACATAATATGGAAATGTTAAAATGAGATAATTCCATTTACTTATTCACATGGATATTATACTGGTCGAATATTCACATGATATATCAATAACCACTTTCATAATGATGGAATGCATAATGCCAGACTATCATAACCACATAGCCAAGGCCTCATGCCAAGACTACAAATAAGATTTTGTCAAGGCCTCATGCCAAGACACTAGTTTGTCTCATGAGACCTGGTGATGCATCGAGGAGCTATAGCAGGCTCCACCCATCACTTATTAAGTCTAATGCATTCCTCATATGAACAGGTTTAAACATATCATAAACCATAACATAATCGTATAACATTAAGCATGCATAAAGGAAACAAAACATTTCCACATTTCAATCACAATATATCAATAAAACACATTGATATAATAAAATACACTTTCAAAAACATTTTCAATATCAAAAGAAATGAAAATTTAAACATTGTATTTATTTTTCATTTAGGAAAAAGTTATGGCTTGTAGACGAAGCCGAAACTCAAATAATGGTCACGGAGGCAGAGAAGTCATTGCCGCTGCATACGTACGAAAAAAACATTCCTTTTTGTCATTTAGTGAAACACTTCGTATAAAAATATTTCTTTTGAATAAACATAAAAGTCAAAGGGGTTTATACATGGTATAAAGGAAAGTTGTGTATAAAAAAATAATCCTCAATGAAAGGAGATTGAGACGAAGTCCCTTACAAAGAACATTTTTTTAAATAAAATAGATATATTATATTTATTCACTATATGTATACATAAAGAAAGTAAATATACAATATATGACATAATAATATCATGACATAATTTTAAAGTAGGATATTAACCCAATGAAAGGAAATTGGGTTAAGAAGTTCGCTTACCTCATGTCCGACTTGACTAGACCATTCTTTAACCTCATGAATAATAAAATAAAGTTAATTTATAATTTCATAAGAACCTTTTTAAATTTTATTATTCCTTTTATATCACTTATTACAATGTTATGAACATTGTGTAATTATTTATGTTAATAACGGTCGTTTTGTCGATCTTTGGTACTTGAGTCAAAAATAAACATATTTTAATTAAAAGTTGTTCATGTGGTAAAATATCCATTACATCCAGAATTATATTCATGATTTAGATATCATATATATCATATATATCCATTATATATATGCATTTTTAATATTACATAACATTTAGAGACAAGAAATGAAATGCACCGTTAATGGAGACGGTAAGCCGTACATACGCATGAACGTTAATTTCATTTCTATTTCATATTTAATGGAATGAAATAATAATGATATAATGTCATATTATAATTCCTGTATAATATAATATATAATATCATTTACTCCATCCTTTATAAATCCAACATATGGCATTAACGATTCAATTCAATTTGAGGGGGCGGTAGTCCACACTTCCTCAAAGGAAATTATCGCATTTGCACAACAAGCAAAGCATAAAGATATGTTTTAAATGTAAAAAACAGAAGAATATAGAGGAAATAAATATAATATATATCATTAATAAATATAGTTCTATCATAATGGCCACCATGAGAGGTTGTACGAGAAGATAGAACAATCATCGTTTTGTGAGGTAGTAATTCGCCATCCACGGAAATCGTATCTTGTTTAACCATTAGGCGGAGGTGTGTGTAAGTGTAGCTCCAATACATATCATAAAAACATCCTAGTATATTGCAGATACTGGTTTTTATACAAAATATAGGAATAAAAAGAGTTTATGTGGTTGGAAAAGAAAAATAATACAAAAGAACCCAAGTGAAGACATTACCTTTAAAATCAGGTAACTCTCTTTGATTTGAGCCAAAGGCTTACATGGGATGACTTCTGCCCAAAGTGAGGCTTCTAGGAGTATGATAGGGAAGTTAGGAGAGTATTTGGGAATATTTTGGCTGAGCCAAATGGCTTGATGGTGTGAATAAGGGGGTATAGTTGGGGGACTTTTATAAGAGGAGAGGTGGGGCACTCTTGGAATGATTGAAATGTTACTATATTATGAAATGATTTTCGGGTTCTAAAGGTCCCACAATGTCATATTTCGAGGATATGGTGATAAGTGTTTGAAATATACTCATCGAATAGGTTTTTCACAAATTTATGTATTTGATTTTACATTATCCTTCCATTTTATTAAAATTGTTAATTAATGATGGAATCCTGCATCATTATGGTGTCATAAAAAATTTAATATTTTTAATGTCCAAAAATTAAAAAAAAAATCATTATGTAGGAACATTATTTAGCTTTCCAATTAATATTTATATTCTAAAATTTAACTTATATAACCACATGTAATACTTTTTTATTAAAACAACAATTGTTTGTGACAATTTTATTTTTACTTTAAATAAAATGTTATTAATATCATTTTCTTACCCAAGTGGATCCATGGGGTCCCCAAGTTGACCCATGAATTTTATTGGTCGGCCATGAATAATCCAATAAGGTTAGGATAAGTGTAAGGGTATTTTAATATTTTTATAATATCATTTTTACCTTAAATTTCACTAATTACCTTTAATCGAGATTAATTAAACTTAAAAGTTACTATTCATCAAAAAATTACCTTTATCCCATTGAACCAAATTTTACATCCTAATGATAACCATGTATGTTGGATTTTTAAAATTCAATTCATAGAAGTGGTAATGTTTCATTTTAATGACAAATCAGTTTTTTTAACTATTACTTAGTGGTTTAACTATTTATAAAAAATTGATGTTTTTCAGAACAATGCCAAAATTTCACCCTAAGCTATAATGTATATATTGAATTCAAAAATGATTTCTATTTTATAAAATTCCAGACATAAAAGTTTCATTAATTAATTTTATAATTAATTCCCGCTGTCACAACAAATAGCGTGTTTTTAATAAACAATATATATAAAAATATTGAAAAATGTTTATTTCGAATTTCAATGTGAAATTAATTATAATGACCACCATTGGATATAATGGTAAAAATATATTTTTATTATACTTTAAAACCACTCAATAGTATAATTTATCAATATCAATTATTTTGATTAAAAAAGTTGTTTTTATGTATTTTCCACTATACATAGAAAATTGGAAGTTCTCAGAAAATTACAAAAAATTCAACCTAGAATAATTTCAATATTCTGAATACAAAAATGAAGAACATTTTGAAATATAAAATTTATATAATTTCAAAAAGTGGGTATTAATATTCATAATGGCTTGTTTGATTGGTCGTTGTGTGTTAGAATCTTGATCTTGCGTACAATGCAAGCTATTGGATTATTGAAAGGGAAGCGTATCATGGAAGATTGGGGTGTTACATGTAGCATAGATATAGTAGTATAATCCACCCTATTGAGTCAATAAGGTTTCCTTAAGAATTTTCCATTCCTTCATGTTTGGAAAATCACAAACACTCTATCTCAAGGAAAATTTAATTTTCCGTATGAATTCATAAGGAATGTTTTCCATAATCAATGAAATTTTCTCCTTAACCAGATTTTCCATTATAAGGGAAATTATCTATCCTCAAGGGAAATTTATCCTTAACATGATTTCATTGTTTTATAATATTTTCTCTAAACCAAACACTTTTTATTTCTATGTGTAAAAATTAGTTTCATATCCAAAACCTTGGAATCATATAAATACATAGATATAGATCATACTGTTTTCATGATCCAAATTAAGTTTATGAATTCTCTAAATTCAGACTCTAAACATTCAATGTTCTGACTCCTAATTCCATGAATTCAGTCTCTGATCATTCTTGAGATCTGACTCCAAATTCTCCGAATTTAGAATCTTAAAATTTTGAGATCAGACTCTGAATTCTCGTATTTTAGACTCCGAACATTCTGAGTTTGGACTCCGAATTCCTCAGAATTCAGACTCTGAATTTCCATGATATTCAAACTCTGAAATTATATATAATTTAGGTTTCAATTTATTTGGAATGAAAATTCCGAATATTCCTATATTATAGACACGAATGGTTTTTTTGATTAGAATCCAAACTTTATTATTTACTTACACTCAGATGAATTGAATATTATATGGAAAACATATTCTGTTTACCCTTGTAACAGTTATGAAATGATGTCATTCTTTCTATTACTAAGAATCCACTATTTGAGTGGCACAAATATAGGTCCCTCCAAGATTCAAGGAAAAATATAACCAATGGAGGAGGGAGCCAACCATTATAAATGCACATAGAAATAGGAGTTCATTTGAATTAGTTCAAGACAGTTGATCAATAGTGAGATTACATGCTGCTAAACTGATTTCTAGAGAGAAAGACTTTATTTCATTTGTGTACTGAACATCATGTTCAAAAATTTTTTGTGCGACTATGAATGATGTTGAGTACATTCGAGGGCTTTCGGGGATAGGAAGACATAGGTTCCAACTACCATGAAGTTCAAAGTCTTGTGGGGATAGCAATACAATCTCTGATATTTGTATCGAGGTCCTACCAGAGTTTGGGAAAGACAAACATTATTTAATGTATAAATCAAGGGACCATTATCCAAGTATTTTGGATACCCTACTATTTGGGTTAAAATATTTACTACTTGTTACTTGTAATGTTTCATGTTTTCCACTGCATTTTTATTGTTAAAGAATCTATAACTATCTTATAATTTCTTATACTTGTACTCTGATGAGTAAGATTCTAAATTCTGTAAGATAAAAAACATTATATTGGTAAACATTATTAAAGATTCATTTCCATAACCATATTTTTGGAATCAAGCACGTTTGTAGAACTAAGGGGTCTAGTAAATTTTCCGTGATTAAATTTATTAAACATTACCATCATTAAATTATCCAAAAGAATTTATTAAAGTATAAAATTCACCCCCTCCCCTCTTGTATATTGAGAATCTATATCATCAATTTGATGGTAAAATTGGTTTCAGAGTAGGTCCCTAAAATACTAATATTCACATAAGCATTTTCTTACTCATGTTTTTCATTATACTATATTTTCCATCCAGATGATATTTTTATTCATGTTTACTAACATTTATTACTGAAATGTTTTTGTGGAAATATTTTTTCATTGAGATAGATGGAATGAATGTTGGTTGTATTAGCAACCTTAATCCTTCTATACCACCTATATTTTATGGGAATTATTATGAATATTGGAGATATCATATGATGTGTTTTTTATAAACATTGGAGTGGAAAACATTGGTATGATGACCGGATATTACAAGATTCTAGATAAGGAAGTCAGAATATTAAAATAACTACACGATACACAATACATTGTTTTGTTCCTTGAACAAGAATATATATATCCTGATTTGTTTTTGTGAAGCTACAAATTTTATTTGGAAGAAGCTTCAAGTAACCCATTTTGGAACTTCCAAAGTTATTGAAACTAGAATATTTATACATAGAGCCTAGTACCATGGGTTTTTAATTCCTTATGGAGAACCTATATGTATCATATAATAGATATTTATGACTATTTTCTACAACATACAATACATGGGAAAAACAGTTAGGATGATGAGGCTCTTGTAGATATTATTATAGACATCATGCCTAATTACTAGGAATCCAAGAGGACATCTATATATTAGAATAGGAAAGTCTCCCAGATCACTCATGATGAGTTTTTTGGAACTCATTTTAAACATGAGACTCGAATGAAGTGAGATGCTGACAATGTTATAAAAAATAATGGGAATGGAAGTGTTTATTTTACAACTACTTCCAATCATATAAAAGACAATACTTATAAGAGAGTAACTAGATCCAAAACTAATATGGTCACTGTTTATTATGAATCATGTGAAAGTGATCATTCTTAGAATGAACTAGCTAATCATTCTCGAAGGATTAACATGATAGTTGGGCAGAATGAATTATAGTATAGATATAAGAAGAATGAATGGTTGGAAAAGAATAACTCAGATGTCACATGTTATGAATGAAAAACAGGTGGATGTTTAATGCCAGATTTTGATATACTTAACAAAATTGTTAGAAAATATAATAATTATGAATGGAATATAAATAAGTATTATAAATCTAAAGATAAGAAATTTTTGAAAGATAATGACACATAGGGTGCCAGTGGTGGAGACTCTTTTGAAGAATAATCAATGTACAAATCTTCTGGCCCAAAGAATCTTGGCTTACATGCCAGGTTTATAAGGCCCCTTCCTTAAACCTTACTTAATCTTGAGTTATTACAAGATTACACATTGAGGATCTTTTCGGGTTTAGAGTTTTAGAGAATTAGATCATAAAACTTGCATTACATTCAACATATAAACAAATTGGTTACATAAAGATAGTATTCTTCATTCCCATCAAGGGAAACACATTTAAAATAAAACATGGATTAATTCTTGACACATCCTTGACTCTATCATCTTATCATGTACCTTTCCCTTGACCTGTGAAAAAAATTTCAAAAACATGGGATGAGCATAAAAACTCAGTATGGGTTATAAAAAAAACATGGAAAGGAAACATGAGTTCATATATACATAAGAATGAAATCATACTTTACCCATAAAACATTGGAACTTTAACATACCTCATAAAATCACAAATAAATCATAGAAATCATAAGACATAAAGGTAACTTGAGGCATTCATAACATTCTTACATAGGGAGTAACCCTCTTGGTTACGTTTGGAATACCCATCACAGTATATTCCCTAAAATCTCTTCGGAGAAACCATAAAGTTTCACTCCTTCGCGTTACCCAATGCATTGGAGAGCTATAACGGGCTCACCCGCCCTTAGTTTATCACGGAACCACCCGTCTTCATAATAATGTCCAAGAACCATAACATAATCATATCACATAAAACATGCATAAAGGAAACATAACATTTCCACATTTCAATCACGAGATATCAATACAACACATTGATATAATAACATTATGAAAACAATTTTCAATACCAAAATAAAAGAAAAGTAAACCATGGTATTTATTTTTCTTTAAAAAAGAAGGTATGGCTTGTAGAGGAAGCCGAAACTCAAATAACGGTTACGACGGCGGAGAAGTCGTTTTCGCCGCATACGTACTACAAAAACATTCCCTTTTGTCATTTAGTAAACGCTTCGTATAAAAAATATTCCTTTTGAATAAACGTAAAAGTCAAAGTGATTTATACACCGTATAAAAGAAAGTTGTGTATAAAATAAAATATGCCTCAATGAAAGAAGATTGAGACAAAGTCCCATACCTCGTATCCGACTTGACCCGACCGTTCTTTAATCTCCTGAATAATAAACATGAGTTAATCTCTACTTGATTATGAATATTTTCAAGTTAATTATTTCTTTTATACTATGTTATGAACATCATGTAATCAGTTAGGTTAATAATGTTCATTTTGTCGGTATTTGGTTCTTAAGTCAAAAATAGACTTCTTACACTTACATGTTGTTAATTTGGTAAAATGTTCATTATATCCAGAATGGTATTCATGATGTAGATATCATATATGTCATATATATCCAGTACATACATGCATTTATAATATTACATAATTTAGAGGTAAGAAATGAAATGCACCGTTCATGGAGACGGTAAGCCGTACGTACGCATGAACGCTACTTCCATTTCTATTTCATATTTTCTGGAATGGAATCATAATGATATAAGAGTATATTATAATTCCAGTATAATAACATATATAATATCATTAACTTTATCTTTTACACATCCCACATATGGTATTAACGAATCAAATCACTTTTAGGGGGCGGTAGTCCGCACTTCCTAAAATGAAGATATCGAGTTTACCCATAATGGAAACCATAAAGGTATGCCAAAAATGAAAAAAACAGAAGCTTATGGAAAACATAAACATATAATATATCATATATAAAAATAGTGACACCATAATGGCCACCTTTGAAGGTGTTAAATGAGTGTTGAACAATCATCGTTTCGGGAGGCAGAATTTCGCCATCCACGGAAACCGAATGTTCTTTAACCATTTTATGTAGTTGTGTGAGAGTGTAGCTCAAATAAATATCATAACAACATAATTGTATATTTAAGATACTGGTGTTGTTACAAAATAAGTAAATAAAAAGAGTTTAGGGGGTTGGAGAAGCAAAATAAAACAAATGAACATTAGAGAATGAATTACCTTAAAAAGTGTAACTCCTTTTGATTTGAGCCTAAAGGCTTCCTTTGAAATGATTATGCCCAAAGGGAATCCCCTAGGATGAGGAGAGGGATGTGGAGAGAGCAAATGGGAAGGGGTTGTCCGAGCCAAAGGCTTGAAGAGTGTGTGAAATGAGGTAGAGGTGGGGGCCTTTTATAAGAGGAGAGGAGGGGCACTTTTGGAAGGTAAAGAAACGTTACTTTATTTGAAAATCTGTTTCAGTTTAAAAGGTCCCACATTGATATATTTCGTGGATAAGGTGATAAGGGTTCGAAATCCACTCTTCCAATTGGTTTTGGCCATGTGTAGGTTTTAGATTTTTCATTATCATTCCATTTTATTTAAATCGTCAAATAATGATGTCATCGCTGTGTCATTATTATGTCATATATAATTTAATTTATTCAATGTTTAAAAATTATAAAAAAAATACTATGATATAGGAAATCGTTTTAGCTTTCCAATGACTTTTTATAATCAAAATTTGGACTTGTATAACCCCACTTAAAATTGTTTTTGTAAAACATATTATGTTTGTGTCATTTTCACTTTAACATTAAATAAAAAGTAATTTATGTCATTTCCCAACAAAGGTGGATCCATGGGGTCCCCTAGTTGACCCATGGAATGTCATGGTCGTCCATGAAACATCCAATGAGGTTGGGACGTGTGTCTAGGTCATTTCATATTATTAATGCCTTATTTAGACCTTAAACTACCATAATTACCAGTAATCGTGATTAAGAACTTAATAAGTTACTATTCACCAAAATATTATTATAATCTCATTGAACCACATTTTACATACTAATTACAACCATGTATGTCGGATTTTTAAAATTCAATACACATTAGTGATAAACTTTCATTTAACTGAAAAATCAGTTTGCTTGATTACCACTTAGTGGTTTCACTATTCATCAAAAATTGAAGTTTTTCAGAAAATTACCAAAAATTCACCCTAAGATATATTTGATATTCCGAATTAAAAAATGAAGTCTATTTTACAAAATTCAAATAATATAAGTCACATTAATTAATTTAATAATTAATTCCCGCTGCCAGAGCAAAAAGCGTGTTTTTACAAAACAATAAGTATCAAAAGATTGACACCAGTTTAAGTCTAATTTCAAAGTGAAATTGATTCCAATGACCACCATTGGATAAAATGGTAAAAATATATTCTAATTTCACTTCAAAAGCAATTCAAAACATAATCTAATCATATAAATAAATTAGATTAAAAAGCAGTTTTGAAGTAAAATGCAGTATTTTTCACTATTCATTAAAAAATGAATATTGTCAGAAAAATACCAAAAATTCACAAAAGGTAAATTTTGATGTCCCAGTCATAAAGGATAAGTTTATTTTGACAAAAATAGTTTATAAAATTGTAAAAATATAGATTCAAAAATGGTTTCCCATCAAAAGGCAGTAAAACAATCTTTTAATAATATTAGTGTATTTCATGCATAAGATTGTATTTACTTTCATTTTAAGCCTCTATAACACTATCTTAATCATTAATAGACATAGATAAAAATATCTATTATTCATTACTTAATTGGGATGTTACAACCTTCCCCCTTTAGAAAATTGCATCCCCGCAATTTATTTACTTATCAAATAAATGAGGGTACTTATCCCTCATTGCATTTTCAGATTCCCATGTTGCATCTTCAATCATGTGGTTTTTCCATAAAACCTTTACCTGGTGAATCACCTTAATCCGTAACACTTGCTCCCTGTGGTCAAGAATCTGGACCGGTTGTTCCTCATAAGATAGGTTCTCTTCCAGCTGAACTACCTCTGGACTCAAAACATGAGATGGATCTGGCATATACTTTCTCAACATCGAAACGTGAAAAACATTGTGTACCTGAGATAAACTCGGAGGTAAAGCCACTCGGTATGCAACTGATCCAACTCTCTCCAGAATTATGTATGGTCCAACAAAACTTGGACTCAACTTTCCTTTCTTACCAAATCTCATCACACTTTTCCAAGGAGAAACCTTGAGAATAACATGATCACCTACCTCGAAAGATAGATCCTTCCTCCGGTTATCCGCATAACTCTTCTGCCTGCTCTGAGCTGTTCTCATGTGTTTCTGAATCAGCTGAACTTTTTCTGCCATCTCTTCTACCAATTCTGGTCCCATCATCTTCCTTTCACCCACTTCATCCCAGAAAGCTGGAGTTCGACACCGCTTCCCATATAATGCCTGAAATGGTGCCATCTGTATACTGGAATGAAAACTGTTATTATATGAAAACTCAACCAAAGAAAGGTGTTGGCCCCAACTTCCCTGATAATCCATAGAACAAGCTCGTAGCATATCCTCCAATGTCTGAATTGTTCGTTCTGACTGCCCATCTGATTGAGGATGAAAAGCTGTACTAAAATTTAACTCAGTACCCAAAGACTTCTGAAGGCCTTTCCAAAAGTTAGAAGTAAACCTGGGATCACGATCCGATACAATGGAGAGAGGAACTCCATGTAACCTGACTATCTATTTAAGATATAAACGGGAAAGTTGATCAAGAGAGAAAGTATCTCGTATAGCAAGGAAATGAGCAGATTTGGTCAAGCGATCAATAATAACCCAGATTGCATTATTACCTCGAGATGTCTTCGGTAATCCAACAAAAAGTCCATGGATATATTCTCCCATTTCTACTCTGGTACTGGTAAAGGCTGAAGCATCCCTTTCGGTAACTTCCGCTCTGCTTTAACCGGCTGACACGTCAAACACTTCACAGTAAAATCAGAAATGTCTCTTTTCATTCCATCCCACCAGTAATACTCCCGCAGATCTCTATACATCTTAGTACTGCCCGGATGAACTGAAAACGGAGAACTATGAGCTTCACATAACAACTCTCTCTTAAACTGTGAATCACAAGGCACACACAATCTCTTCCCAAATCTCAAAACGCAATCATTATCAATGTTGAATTCAGGCAACTTACCTTTTTGAACCAGCTCTACCCTTTTCTGCAACTCACTGTCTTGCTTCTGTGCCTGCTTGATTCTATCTGATAGAGAAGATCTCACTGATACCTAAAACAAAACAAAAGGACTTCCTGCACCAACAACATCTATGCCAAAGATCATCAAATCGTTAACCAAAGGATCATGTTCCAAACACAACATTGTTAATGAAGAATTACTTTTTCGACTCAAAGCATCAGCCACTTTATTTGCTTTTCCCGGATGGTAATGAATTGTACAATCATAATCTTTGATTAATTCCAGCCATCTCCTTTGTCTCATGTTTAACTCTTTCTGAGTGAATATATACTTTAAACTTTTGTGATCGGTATATATTTCACACTTTACTCCATACAAATGATGCCTCCAAATTTTTAAAGAAAAAACAACAGTAGCTAGTTCCAAATCATGTGTAGGGTAATTTACCTCATGAGTTTTCAACTGTCGTGAAGCATAAGCAATTACCTGATCATTCTGCATTAGGACGCAACCAAGTCCTTTCAATGAAGAATCACTGTATATAACAAACTCACCATTCCTGGAAGGTAGTGCCAAAACTGGAGCATTCACCAATCTTCTTTTCAATTCCTGAAAACAATCATCACATTCTTTTGTCCAGATAAACATAACACCCTTCCGAGTTAGCTTAGTCATTGGACTAGATAACCGTGAAAAATTTCTAACAAACCTTCGGTAAAAGCCCGCCAAACCAAGGAAGCTACGAATCTCGGTTACATTTGTGGGTCTTGGCCATTCTTCCACAACTTTTGTTTTTGCAGGATCAACAGATATTCCATCTTTAGAAACAATGTGACCAAGGAAAGAAATTTTTTGTAACCAAAACTCACACTTGCTGAATTTCCCATACAGTTTCTTTTCTTTTAAGGTTTGCAAGATAACCCTTAAATGTTTTTCATGCTCTTCTTTACTATTAGAAAACACCAAAATATCATCAATGAAAACCACCACAAACTTATCCAAGAACTTATGGAAAATTCTATTCATTAAGTCCATGAATACAGCAGGTGCATTGGTTAGCCCAAAAGGCATTACTACAAATTCATAATGGCCATATCTCGTACGGAACGCGGTCTTCAGAATATCTGCGTCCTTGACCTTCAGCTGATGGTACCCCGATCTCAAGTCAATCTTTGAAAAAAACTGAGCTCCCTGGAGCTGATCAAACAAATCATCGATATGAGGCAAAGGATATTTGTTCTTAACAGTGATATTATTCAAGGCTCTATAATCAATGAAAAGTCTCATAGAACCATCTTTCTTTTTAACAAACAAAACAGGAGCACCCCATGGTGATGTGCTAGGTCTAATTAAACCTTTCTCTAATAAATCTTGCAATTGATCCTTCATCTCTAAAAGTTCAATTTGTGCCATTCGATAAGGGGGTTTTGAAATTGGCTTAGCATCAAGAACTAAGTCAACAGTAAAATCAACTTCCCGATCTGGTATTATTCCAGGCAACTCATCAGGAAAAACATCAGGATACTCATTTACCACTGGCACATCATTAATCTGAACAGTTCCTTTATTTTCAACGACGTGTGCATGTTAACATTCATTTCCATCTTTTAGAAGTTTCTCGGCCTCTTGATATGTTATCAAAAGTAAGGGTTTATTCTTGTAAACAAACTGAAAGTCTTTCTGAAAGGAAAGTTCTTTATCTCTACAGTCAATCTTAGCATGGTAAATAGAGAGCCAATCCATACCCAGGATAACATCAAACTCTACTAGAGGAAGAACAATAAGGTTTGCAAGTAGGTTCTTTCCACAGATAAGTATAGGAAGATTCTTATAAATTCTTTTTGCCTCGACATTTCCCCCAGGTGTTTTTACCAAAAGTTCAGGAGTCATTTCTTGAGATGGTATTCCCATTTTACTAGAAAAGCTTTCAGAGATGAAAGAATGTGTAGACCCCGAATCAAACAACACACTGGCATAATCTAAAAAAACAATCAATGTACCTGATACAACATCATTTGATGGCCCGACATCTGCTGAAGTAGTTGCAAAGGATTTCACCACCCCTTTCTGCTTGTAGTCTAACTGCTTCCCATCACTCAAGCTCCTTGTCGGACACTCGTTTTCATAGTGACCCATCTCATTGCACTTATAACATTTCACTAACTGTAAATAAAATTTGTTCTTACCTTCACCTTGATCCTTTTCAGTGCAATCACGAGCCTTATGTCCCATATTACCACATCGGTAGCACTTCCCAGAATTCAGAAGACATTCCCCAGCATGCCTGTTGCCACATTTATCACAAACTGGAAACTTAGTTCTCTTACCATCAGACTTTTTTGAAGAATTCTTACCTTTCTCCTGCCACCTCGGTCTCTTCTTCTGCTGGTTGTTATAGAAAACTTGGTCATCGGAAAACTCCATTTCCACCTTCTCAGCACATCGAACAAGCTTTTCATAACTTTTAAACTCACGAGAAGCTAATGCCCTTCGATACTTTGGCTTTAATCCTGAGTAAAAACGATTGATTTTACTATCAAGGTCCCGGATAAAATTTGGAGCATACCTTTCCAAACGAGTGAACCTTTCTTCATAAGCAGCCACTGAGTCTTCCTCTTGCCTCAATTCCAAGAATTGCTTTTCCATCCTAAGTCGAACAGCCTTAGGAAAATACTTCTCAAGAAACATACCTTTGAATTCATCCCAGTCAAGAGCATCAATCTCATCGGCATCCCTGATATTTTTAACCATAGACCACCACAGATCTACTTCACCCTCCAAACGGTAAATAGCAAGACTAACCTTTTGATTCTCTGAACACCCCATGACATCAAAAATATTCTCCAGTGCTTTAATCCACCCTTCAACTAGTACAGGGTCAGATGATCCTCTGAATGATGGTGGATGTTGCCTCATGAAATGTTCCACCACTGACATGTTCCTCTGTGGTTGGTCTGGATGATCTCGTGTATGGATACCACCACCATTTATCGCTTGAGTCAACTGCGCCATTACTGCAACAAACTGTTCAGTTCCAATTCCGACCATTTCTGGATGCTGATTCGGAATGTTATTTCCTTCTGTATTCCTTCCTAGCACTGCTTCCCTGTTTCCTCTGCGGAAAACCATTCTGAACAAACATGTCTTAGATGAAGCAACATGGTAATCTTTAAATGCTATTTCATTACAAAAAAATATTTTTGGATAATCATTTAATAGAATTATAAATCCTAAAGTTATCTAAACCGACCTCGGATACCAACTATAAGGCCCCAGCCTTAAACCTTACTTAATGTTGAGTTATTACAAGATTACACATTGAGGATCTTTCCAGGTTTAGAGTTTTAGAGAATTAGATCATAAAACGTGCATTACATTCCACATATAAACAAAGTGGTTACATAAAGATAGTATTCTTCATTCCCATCAATGGAAACACATTTAAAATAAAACATGGATTAATTCTTGACACATCCTTGACTCTTTCATCTTATCATGTACCTTTCCCTTAACCTGTGAAACACATTTCAAAAACATGGGATGAGCATAAAAACTCAGTATGGGTTATAAAAAAACATGGAAAGGAAACATGAGTTCATATATACATAAGAATGAAATCATACTTTACCCATAAAACATTGGCACTTTAACATACCTCATAAAATCACGAATAAATCAAAGAAATCATAAGACATAAAGGTAACTTGAGGAATTCATAACATTCTTACGTAGGGAGTAACCCTCTTGGTTACGTTTGGAATACCCATCACAGTATATTTCCTAAAATCTCTTCGGAGAATCCTTAACATTTCACTCCTTCGCGTTACCCAATGCATTGGAGAGCTATAACGGGCTCACCCTCCCTTAGTTTATCACGGAACCACCCGTCTTCATAATAATTCCCAAGAACCATAACATAATAATATGACATAAAACATGCATAAAGGAAACATAACATTTCCACATTTCAATCACGAGATATCAATACAACACATTGATATAATAACATTATGAAAACCATTTTCAATACCAAAATAAAAGAAAAGTAAAACATGGTATTTATTTTTCTTTAAAAAAGAAGGTATGGCTTGTAGAGGAAGTCGAAACTCAAATAACGGTTACGACGGCAGAGAAGTCGTTTTCGCCGCATACGTACGACAAAAACATTCCCTTTTGTCGTTTAGTAAACGCTTCGTATAAAAAAGATTCCTTTTGAATAAACGTAAAAGTCAAAGGGATTTATACACCGTAAAAAACAATGTTGTGTATAAAATAAAATATTCCTCAATGAAAGGAGATTGAGACAAAGTCTCATACCTCGTATCCGACTTGACCCGACCGTTCTTTAATCTCCTGAATAATAAAATTGAGTTAATATATACTTGATTATGAATGTTTTCAAGTTCATTATTCCTTTTATACCATGTTATGAACATCATGTAATCAGTTAAGTTAATAATGTTCATTTTGTCGGTATTTGGTTCTGAAGTCAAAAATAGACTTCTTACACTTACATGTTGTTAATTTGGTCAAAGGTTCATTATATCCAGAATGGTATTCATGATGTAGATATCATATATGTCGTATATATCCAGTACATACATGCATTTATAATATTACATAATTTAGAGGTAAGAAATGAAATGCACCGTTCATGGAGACGGTAAGCCGTACGTACGCATGAACGCTACTTCCATTTCTATTTCATATTTTATTGAATGGAATCATAATGATATAAGAGTATATTATAATTACAGTATAATAACATATATAATATCATTAACTTTATCCTTTACACATCCCACATATGGTATTAACGAATCAAATCACTTTTAAGGGGCGGTAGTCCGCACTTCCTAAAATGAAGATATCGTGTTTACCCATAATGGAAACCATAAAGGTATGCCAAAAATGAAAAAAACAGAAGCTTTAGGAAAACATAAACATATTATATATCATATATAAAAATAGTGACACCATAATGGCCACCTTTGAAGGTGTTAAATGAGTGTTGAACAATCATCGTTTCGGGAGGCAGAATTTCGCCATCCACGGAAACCGTATGTTCTTTAACCATTTGATGTAGTTGTGTGAGAGTGTAGCTCAAATAAATATCATAACAACATCCTTGTATATTTAAGATACTGGTGTTGTTACAAAATAAGTAAATAAAAAGAGTTTAGGGGGTTGGAGAAGCAAAATAAAACAAATGAACATTAGAGAATGAATTACCTTAAAAAGTGTAACTCCTTTTGATTTGGGCCTAAAGGATTCCTTTGAAAGGATTATGCCCAAAGGGAATCCCCTAGGATTAGTAGAGGGATGTGTAGAGATAAAATTTGCAGGGGTTTTCCGAGCCAAAGGCTTTAAGAGTGTGTGAAATGAGGTAGAGATGCAGGCCTTTTATAAGAGGAGAGGAGGGGCACTTTTGGAAAGTAAAGAAACATTACTTTATTTGAAAATTTGTTTCGGTTTAAAAGGTCCCACATTGATATAATTCGTGGATAAGGTGATAAGGGTTCTAAATCCACTCTTCCAATTGGTTTTGGCCATGTGTAGGTTTTATATTTTTCATTATCATTCCATTTTATTTAAATCGTCAAATAATGATGCCATCGCTGCGTCATTATTATGTCATAAATAATTTAATTTATTTAATTTTTAAAAATTATAAATAAAATACTATGATATAGGAAATCCTTTTAGATTTCCAATGACTATTTAGAATCAAAATTTGGACTTGTATAACCCCACTTAAAAATTGTTTTCGTAAAACATATTATGTTTGTGTCATTTTCACTTTAACATTAAATAAAAAGTTATTTATGTCATTTCCCAACAAAAGTGGATCCATGGGGTCCCCAAGTTGACCCATGGCATGTCATGGTCGGACATGACACAACAAATGAGGTTGGGACATGTGTCTAGGTCATTTCATATTATTAAAGCCTTATTTAGACCTTAAACTACCCTAATTACCAATAATCGTGATTAAGAACTTAATAAGTTACTATTCACCAAAATATTATTATAATCTCATTGAACCACATTTTACATACTAATTACAACCATGTATGTCGGATTTTTAAAATTGAATACACATTAGTGGTAAACTTTCATTTAACTGAAAAATCAGTTTGCTTGATTACCACTTAGTGGTTTCACTATTCATCAAAAATTGAAGTTTTTCAGAAAATTACCAAAAATTCACCCTAAGCTATATTTGATATTCCGAATTCAAAAATGAATTCTATTTTACAAAATTCAAATCATATAATTCACATTAATTAATTTAATAAGTAATTCCCGCTGCCAGAGCAAAAAGCGTGTTTTTACAAAACAATAAGTATCAAAAGATTGACACCAGTTTAAGTCTAATTTCAATGTTAAATTGATTCCAATGACCACCATTGGATAAAATGGTAAAAATATATTCTAATTTAACTTCAAAATCAATTCAAAACATAATCTAATCATATAAATAAATTTGATTAAAAAGCAGTTTTGATGTAAAATGCAGTATTTTTCACTATTCATTAAAAAATGAATATTGTCAGAAAAATACAACAAATTCACACAAGGTAAATTTTGATGTCCCAATCATAAAGGATAAGTTTATTTTGACAAACATAGTTTATAAAATTGTCAAAATATAGATTCAAAAATGGTTTGCCATCAAAAGGCAGTAAAACAATCTTTTAAGAATATTAGTGTATTCCATGCATAAGATTGTATTTATTTTAATTTTAAGCCTCTATAACACTATCTTAATCATTAATAGACATAGATAAAAATATCTATTATTCATTACTTACTTGGGATGTTACAAGGTTACCTATTGAAAATAATTTTTTTATGTTTAAGGTACAAAATTTTGAATCCATAACCAACGTATCATTGAATTCTAACTATTGTGACAGTAAATATAATGAATAATTTGGTGGAGAATCTTCCTCATATGAAGATAATAGTTTACCAACATATGAAGTAGTTTCTAGGTTTTCTATTCTCCTTGAGAGTGAAAATTATAAAGTAAATAAAATGCTTAATAAACAAAATTATAGAATTTCTATTCTTAAAAATTAAATATCATATCTTTCTTATGATCTTGAAATGAAAACCCTTTATTTTGAAGGTATTTAAATAAATCATGTGGAATTTAATTCTGAGAAGGATTAACTTCCTATGGATCTTAAAAAATTAATTTATATGAAAAATGATTTAGAGACTAACTCTTGTGCAAAAACAAATTTTTTTTATGATAAAAACATAGTTATTAGTCTAAAGTTAGTAATATTTTCCTGGAAGAAGTTTTTGTCAAACTTTACATCAGGTATGAAATATTTTGATAAGATATATTCAAAAATTAGACCTATAAGGAATAATTCTAATTTTGGTTATACATGTTCAAAAACTATTTTTAGTAACAATTATTTTGTTCCTCAAAGTGGTCATTTCTGCACTAAATCTCAGTGTGGTGAGAATTGGACAAAAAATTCATCCAAAAAAACACAGTCATTAGGTTTTCAAAAATAATTTTTTCAAAGAATATACGAATTCCAAAAAATATATCATTCTGATGATTCTAGATCCAAGAAAGTTTGGATTCCGATAGAATAAAACTCATATTTTCATGAAATTAATGATTGTACCAACTGAAATACATGGTACATGGACAGTGGCTGTTCCCGACACATGACTGTTAACAAAAAATTCTTTGAAACAATTATCATGATGAATTGAGGAAAATTATCATTCATGTTTAATGATAAGGGATAAATTATTGGTATTGGTAACATTGTTCATCTTGGAAAAAAATTGATATAACATGTTTTATTTAATAAGGGTTTTAAGCACAACCTCATTAGCATAAGTCAATTTTGTGATGATGGTTACCTTGTAAATATTAAGAATCACAAGTTCATAGTACCTAGTTCCATTGAAGAGTTTATTCTTTCTCCCCATAAGCAAGAGAGTGTTTCTAAATTAATCATAGAAGACCAAATGAGCCAATATGTACCTTGCCATAGTGCAATGGAAGATCACTATTGGTTGTGGAATAGAAGGATAGGACACTTAAAACATAGTAACCTATGGAAACTATCTATGAAAAGACTAGTTAAGGATCTACCAAAACATATATTTGTTTCTTCAAATGTTTGTGATCATTTTAAATATAGAAAGAAACATAAATCATGTTTTAAATAAGTCAATGATGTCTCAACTTCTGATGCATTACAGTTAGTGAATATGGATCTTTTTTTTCCCACACAAACTGGAAGCAATATATGGATATATAATGTATTTTTCTTAGTTTTGGATTACATTAAATTTACATGGGTCTATCTTCTAAATATGAAATATTATGCTTTTTTTATTTCAAAACATTTATATCCGAAGTTAAAAATGAAAAAACCACCCTTTGATAACTATGCATATTGATCATGGAGGTGAATTTCAAAATTCTTATTTTGAAACCTTTTGTAGTAGAAAAGGAATTACTCATAATTTCTCAGCACCTAGAACACCTCAATTAAATGTTTTTGTTGAATGAAGAAATATAATTCTTGATGACATAAAAAAAAACAATCTTGGGTGAATATTCTATAGACATACATTTTTGAGGTGGTGACGTATGTATGGATTGTTGTACTATAAATTGTGTTTTGATTAGACATTTTCTTAATATAATTCCTTATGAGTTATAGAATGGTAGAAAACCTAGACATACCTAATTCAAGGTTTTTTGTTGTAAGGTATTTATTGTGAATATTAATAATAATTTACACATATTCACACAAAAATATGATGATTGAATTTTCATAGGCTACTCCACAGCTTCTAAGGCTTATAGAGGTTTCAATAAAAATACATTTACTATTGAACAAACAGTACATGTAAAATTTGATGAAACAGATCATTTTGTTTTTAAACACCCTCAACCTACATCTTCAGATGTGTCTTCAAAAACAAATTATTAACTCATGATATGAGATATTTCTAATAAAGAGAATGTTCCAGAAAAGATTTCTAAATCATTTACCACAGAAGACGTCCAACCCTATGTTGATGAACTTGGTTTACAAAACCCAAATCAGATATTTCAAATGAATCATCCTAGTGATGGTTCATTGGTGATATAAATAAACCTTTAATAACTATAAGTTCCTTAATAAAGGAAGTATAAAATCTAGCATTTGTTTCCCAATTAGAAAAAAATATCACTGATGAAGCTTTAGGTCATGATGATTGGATAAAATATATACCAGATGAGCTAACCGAATTCGAAAGGAATAAATAATGGACCATGGTTGAATAACCTAAATAATCTTCTGTTATTGAACTAAAATGTGTATTCATAAATAAATGTGATTAAAATTGAATCATAGATAGAAATAATGCTATTATGGTTGCTAAAAGCTATAATCAAAAAGAAGGAATAGTATATGATGAAACATATTTTCTAGTATCTACACATGAATCTATTCATATTCTATGTTCTTTTGCAGCATTCTTCAATTTTAATCATTTTGAAATGGATGTTAAATGAGTTTTCCATAATGTTTGTTTGAAGAAAATTTTTTTGTTTAACAACCTCCTAGTTTTGAGGATACAAAACATCATAAACATGTTTACAAATAGACCAAATCATTTTATGGACTTATGAATCCCCTCAATCTTGGTGTGATAGAATTACAATATTTTCAAATCAAAATTATTATGTTAAGGGAAATGTTGATCCAATCCATTTTTAAAAGAATGATAAGAAAAATGTTTCGATTGTTCTATTTTTTTGATGACATTGTATTTGGTTCAACTCAGTAATCATTAACTATATCTTTTTCGAATATAATGAAATTTGATTTTGAATCTATATATCCCAAAATATTTATATTAATGTTCTTCGTAAATATTATGGATATGACAACACTAAGAGTATAAGTACTCCCATTGGTACCTCAAATTCATTTGATCATGATGATTATGGGAAACCAGTAGATCAAATATCATTTAGAGGTATGATAGGAAGTCTACTATACATGAGCGCTAGTCATCCAGACATAATATTTATAGTATTCTTATGTGCAGGATATCAATCCAATCAAAAGGAATGTCATTTAAAGGCAGTGAAAACAATTTTTTGCTACATACCCTATACCATGGTTCTATGAATCTTTTAGACTTTTGGAAGTTATTTTATTTTAAAATGATTTTCGGATGTTTATTTTGGTGAATGTAGAATGGATGGGAAAACTACATATATAATATGTCATTTCTTAGGAGATTTGTTAGTTTCAGGGTAATGCCAAAAACAATACTCAGTAGCACTTTCAACTGCTGAAGCTAAATATGTTGCAATTATAAATTGTTGTGCCCAACTGTTGTATATGCAACAGACAATCACATTTTATGGTATGTTTTTACCAAAACACAAATATTATGTGTTAATACTAGTTCTATGTTCTTTATGTTAGAACTCTTCATATCACTCTCGTGCAAAACACATTGATATTAGGCATCACATTCTTAGGGATCACATAGAAAAGGAGATATCATTCTTCAATTTATCAGAACACAAGATCATCATGCTGATATTTTCTCAAAATCAATACCATATGATATATTTCAATATATGAAATAGATGTTAGGAATGATAACTGTAAGGTAATCATTGATGATAACATGGTATTAAAACCAATCTCATTATAGTGAAAAAATCATTTTCATAGGGGGTGTACATTTGATATTTTTTCATTTTCAAATATTTCATAGTCAATAAATTTTTAATTTCAAAATTTTTCATATTCTAGAATGTTTTTTCATTCTGAAAAATTTCGTAGTCTAGAAATTTTCATTTTCAAAATTTTTCATATTCTATAAATTTTTTCTTTTTCATAATTTTTTGTAGTCTTAAAATTTTTGTAATGAAGATTTTCATACAGAAAAGATTTTTAACAAATATTTCTATACATAAAAAATTTATAATGAATATTTTCCTACTTAAAATTTTCATATAGATGATTTTCATAAAGATGATTTTCATTCAAAAATTTTATGTAATGATGTTTTCGTAATCAAATTTTCAGAATCTTATGTTTTTCGAGAAAACTCTTCCTCATTAAAAATAATCTTCATAGCAATCTAGAATGTATTTTTCCTTTTTTAAATTTTCATAATCATAATTTACTTTTTGGTATTTTCATTCAATTTTAAATTGTTTATATTCACTTTTCCAAAAATCTGTATGTTTTTCTTTAAAACACATCAATTGTTTGAAATCTATCAAAATTATTTGTCGGTCATATTTTTAGAATGTCAGGTCTGGATTGAAGGTTTTTAAACCATTGGATTGATTTTGGAATCTAAAGAGTCGCCTCAAATTCATATATAAAGAACTCCCTATGATTTCCACACCTCGATCTCAAAGCTCTTGCATGCTGAAACACTTCCCTTCTTACATTAATCCATTCCTATCTTCTCAGATCGTCCGTACATTCGAATGTCTGCCGAAGTCTATTCCTATATAAAAATTCAACATTCAATCCAATCTCTGAATGGAAGATATATAGATAATGGTTAGTGGATGCAATGTTTTCTTCGAAATATGACTCTATCGTTTCCATGAATATCAAACTCATTTACTGGGAGAGTGTTTGTATTTCAAAACCAAAAGCTCAGAATTTGGTTGTTCTGTAGTTTTTAGTAGAGTTCAATGAGTTAGTAATATTCTTTAAGGAAGAATGAATGAGTATGTTTTCTTTCAAGTGTTATAGAAGGAAATAATCACTTTCTTTCACTTTCATTGCTTGGTTGGTTGGTGTTTCTTGTGAAGGGTAAGCTGAGTTTTGTACTCACAAGCTACCTGATGTTCAATGATTTTTTGATAAGGTGATGTCCATGATATGCCTTGGTCTCTTAGAAGTAATGACTCTGAAGATTCTCACATGTCTAAAAATTTTCATATTCTTGTATTATAACGACCCATACTTTACATACATTGTTATTACTTCAGAATTGAAGCACACTTATTACAACATATAACAAAACCAAGAAATGACTGTATAGGTATAGTGTCTTTAGAAACTGGGAAACGTAAACAACTGGTTCATAATGCATCTACTTTGACTCCCATTTGTTTCATCATATCTAGAGACCCTTTTTAGAATATTCTACATAATAACCTTCTTCCTGGCCTGGGGAAATAAAACATACAAAAGGGTTCGCTCAAATGCTCAGTAAGGGTAAACAAAAGAAATATCAATCACATCATATTCATAAGAACATATCATTTTGGAAATCTTAACCTGCAAAAGAGAGCATAATTTCATAACATGGGATAAATCATAGTATTGAAATTAAATCCCAATAATCATAACATAGAACATGAAACTTTGTGTCATTCTCACATAATCATAGAGAATCATTTCTTATTAGTCAAGACTCATTTCCAAGACTATCTTAGTGGACAAAGTCCATTTCTGAACCGAGTCACCCTCGTTTCAGTCCTGTTTCACTAAACCGGTATAACCTACCATTCCACCCATGTCTATATCATGAGATATAAAATCTTTACCCAATGCATTGGAAGGAGATATAAGTCCCACCCATCACATAATGATACCATTCTTATGTGTTCCACAAAATCATAAACCATACATCATTGCATAACCCATGTAATAAAAATGGGATTCTTAAACAAGATGACATCATAAAAAAATTCTTATAAGATAAAGGATTTCATAAAAATAATTCCATCACCACATAATCAAATCAATGTAATAATAGGGATAGAAACAGAACCCTATATTATATTAGATGGAAAATAATTTTGATAAAACACTTGAACTCCATTGTTGAGGAAAATATCCTTTCTACTTCAAAAACATTTTTCCTTTCTTAACATGTCAAAAAAATTCAAAATAAAAGAAGTTGATTAAAATAAACTTGAAAATTTGTAAAGTAATATTGTTGGAATTAATATTTTAAAAATCCATTCATGTTGTATAAGTTAAAAAAAACATTTTTCGTACTTTTGTAGGAAAAGTCAAAAAGTACCTCGTACGAAAAACGACATAAGATTCTTTTCATATCATTTACTAAAAACTCACCGAAGGGTAAAATTAGATTTAAAAAATTGTAGGTGGATGGAAATAATATTACATATTTAGGAAACATGGATTTGGATGATAAAATACACCCCAGTAAATACTAAAGTATAAACAATCTCGGATAAAAATGAGATTGTGATATTTCCCTTACCTTATGTCCGATATGCTTTGTACGTGTCCGAACCTCCAGTATAATTATTTAAATAATGTTATTTACTTATTCTAGAATCATACATATTTTTATGATATCATATTTGGTCATATTCTTAGCTTCTTAGTAGTAATATTTCATTGCTACTTGTTATTCGGGTGTTTTTAACTTTTTGTTCTTCTGCGTGATTTGTTGAATAAATTATTATTCTTCTATTTAGGTTATAAATACCTAATTTCCAGAATGTTATTACTATAATATATATCATATTCATTCATTCAATTCATTTATATAATCATTATGAAATGAATATCATGTAGAACGAGTCGCATCACATCGTGGAGACGATATTCTGTACGTACGCACGAGTGATGATATCATTCCTATGATCGTGGAATTGCATTGGAGTATATGTACACTATTTAAAAATCAGTATCACTTTATAATAGTCATATATAGTCATTATTTACACCATTATACCCATCCAAGTAAGGTGGTGGTGGAAATTAGATTACACCACGGCGTGGAGACAGTATTCCGTACGTACGCACGCGCGATGATTTCTTTTTCCGTAGGATGGGTAGATAGTGATATAGGGTTGTTTCATACATATAATAACATATAAGTATATGAGTGATACTGATGTTATTACTTCATAATGAAACAACTAAATAAGAAGAAGTGTATGAATAAATAAAGATGAAAGAATCGGTAACATACATTACCTCTTCTTTGAAGTGCTTCTTTGAGACCTCCTTTTAGGGCACTATAATTGGTCTTTCAAGAAGACCAGAACCTCTTGGATGTATCTAGGGAAGTGGAGAGATGAAATTGTCAGTGTTTGGACGACCATGAAGGCTCAAAGTGGTGTGAGGAAGAGTGGGAGGAGGTGCCCTTTTATAAGGGAGGACAGGGGTACCTTTTGAATAACTAAAAATATTATTTTATTATAAAGTCACGCTCGGTTTTAAATAGCACCAAATTAATTTTTTTCGAGGCTAAGGTGGGGATGGGTCGAAATCCTCTCATTCAATAGAATTTAGACATGTTTAGGTTCCTCTTTTAAACTTGTCATTTAGATTTAACATTAAGTTAAATAATTTTACTTTTACCGTGTCTTCTTGTGTTCTTATACTATAAGGTTAATAAACTTACTATATCAAGCCAAAAGAACCCCAATTTGTTTATTATTAATATATATAACCTTATCTAAGTCATTTTGCCGATATTTATATTTTTAGGAATATAATAACAATTAATAATATAATATTTGTTTTAAAAACTATTTTATGTCAATTTTGACACTATTTAGTAATTGATTTTTGTGAAAATCATAACAGAATGATAAGTTCGAAAAAAAGTTATTTAAATCAATAATAACATGTCATATTAACCTATAAAATTAGTATAATTCATAAATAGTCTAAAATTATATTTATTTGGGTATTTATAACATCAATTATGTCAATATTTCATTAATAAGATAATTACTGCATCATTTTTGTGTCATAAATAAATTAAATTATTTAAAGCCTAAAAATTACAAATAAAATACCATTATGTATGAAATCTTTTTATCTTTCTAATTAATATTTATAGTAGAATTTATAGTATGTATACCCCCATATTAAAAATGATTTACTTATTAAACTTTGATTTTAACTATTTTAAGCCTTTTTTAAATAAATTAATAATAAATGTCCTAATATAATTCATGTGAGCCTAAATGGTCATATTTTATTCCTAAGGTTGTTTTTGGTCAAATTAAAATTTCCCAATAGAATTAGGACATGTGTTAGGGTAATAATAATATCATATTTACTCTTAATTACTCTATTTACTTTTAACCGTGGTAAAAAAAATTAAAAAGTTACTATTCACCAAAAAATTATTTTCATCTCATTAAACCACATTTTACATACTGACATCAACTGTGTCTCTCGGATTTTAGAAATTCCACTCACATAAGCGGTAAAATTAAGTTTTATGAAAAATTCAGTTTTTTTAACTACCACATAGTGGTTTCACTATTCATCAAAAATTGATTGTTTTCAGAAAAATACCAAAATTTCACCCTAGGATAATTTCGATATTCTGAATCCAAAAAATGAAGCCCATTTTGAAAAATAGAATTTATAAAATTTCAAAAAGTGGTTACTACTATTTATAACGTCAAATTTTAATAATATTTTATTAGTATATCGTTGTTTAGAGAAACTCGGTATTGCGTACGACGCAAGCTATTGAGGAAAATCGCAATTTCGTGCAAATCAAGCCAAGCAAGTGTTGTGTGTAGAAAAAGATTCCTTTGATGATTTATATAACATAAAAGTCTCGGGTGTTACATTCTACCCCCCTTAAAATGAATTTCGCCCTCGAAATTCGTCACTTTGTAAAAAACAGATGAGGATACCTCTCCCTCATCATACCCTCAAGCTCCCATGTAGCTTCTTCTAATTGGTGGTTCCTCCATAAAACTTTCACCAATCGAGTGGTCTTGTTTCATAGGACTTTTTCGCTACGATCCAGAATCTCTATCGATTGTTCTTCATAAGAAAGATCTTGCTCGAGCGGTACAACTTTTGAGCTGAGTACATGTGAAGGATCAGGTATGTACTTTTCCAGGACAGATACATGGAACACATCGTGAATTTGAGAGAGATTCGGTGGAAGCTCCAATTGGTAAGCTACCTTCCCAACACGATCCACTATTTCGAAAGGACCGATATATCTAGGGATCAAATTCCCCTTATTTCCTAATCTCATAACCCTCTTCCAGGGAGATATTCGTAAGAACACTTTATCACCCACTTCAAACTCTAGGACTTTTCTTCGGTTGTTGGAATAACTTTTCTGTCGACTCTGAGCTGTTCTTATGTGTTGTTGAATAGATTTGACCTTTTCTGCCATTTCATCAATCAGATCGGGTCCTAATAGATTTCTTTCCCCAACTTCATCCCATCAAGTTGGAGTCCTGCATTTCTTTCCATAGAGAGCTTCATAAGGAGCCATCTGAATACTGGAGTGAAAGCTATTATTATATGAAAATTCCTCCAAAGGTAGGTGTTGATCCCAACCACATTTGAAATCCATAGATCAAGCTCTCAACATATCTTTTAGAGTTTGAATTGTTCTCTCAGACTAACCGCCTTTCTGAGGATAATAAGTAGTGCTGAAACTCAACTATGTATCTAGAGTATGCTGAAGACTTCACCAGAACATTGAGGTAAATCTCGGATCCCGATCAAATAGAATAGAAAGTGGTACTCCATGCAATCTTACCACTTCCTTTACATATATCCTGGCAAGCTTATCCAGAGATAAATCCTCTCTAATAGCAATGAAGTGTGCAGACTTTGTAAGACGATCAACTATGACCCAAATAGCATTATTGCCTATGGATGTTTTAGGATGTCCTGTGACAAAGTCCATAGTGATGTTTTCCCATTTCCATTCGGGTATGGGTAATGGTTGTAACATCCCCTTAGACTTCTGTATCTCATCTTTAACATGTTGACAAACCAAGAATCGAGAGACATATTCAGCAACATCTCTTTTCATTCCATCCCACCAGAAGTACTCTTTCAGGTCCCTATACATCTTCGTGCTTCCAGGATGAATAGAGAATGAAGAACTATGTGCCTCATACAATAGCTCCTTCATTAATTCGGGGATGGGAGGAACACAAACCCATTCGTGAACTTTATTATCCCATCACAATCAAGTTTGAATTCAGGAACATTTCTCACCTTTTTTTGTAACTCGACATCTTCTTTCTGTGCCTCTTTAATCTCCACAAGTATAGATGGTTGAACTTTCATTTGAGAAAGATAAGATTTTTCCCCTTCCATTATAATTCCAAGATCCATCCTTTGTAAATCCATAAATATTGGATCTTTTGTGATCCTCATCATGGATAAACTGGCATGGTCTTGCCGACATAATGCATCTGCCACCTTGTTTGTTTTCCCAGGGTGGTAATGGATTGAGCAGTCGTAATCCTTAATCAACTCCAACCATCTTCTTTGACGCTTATTCAGATCCTTTTGTGTCAAAATATACATTAAACTTTTATCATCAGTATAAATATCACACCATTCACCATAAAGATAATGCCTACAAATCTTTAATGCAAATATTATTGCAGCTAACTCCAAATCATGTGTTGGGTAATTTTGCTCATGGATTTTCAACTGTCGTGAGGCATAAGCTATCACCATATCATTTTTCATAAGAACACACCCCAATCCCTTCTTGGATGAATCACTATAGATCACAAACCTTACTCCACTACAAGGCAGTGTGAGCACAGGTTCACTGGATAACCTTCTTTTCAACTCCTTGAAATTCTCTTCACATTCCTCCGTCCAGACACACTTAACTCCTTTCCGAGTCAACTTGGTGAGTGGATTAGATGATCGTGAAAAATCATTCACAAAACGTCGATAATATCCAGCCAAACCAAGAAAACTTCGGATCTTAGTCACTGTTGTTGGTCTTGACCATCTTACGATAAACTCTGTTTTTGCTGGATCCACAGATATCCCCTCTTTTGAGATTATGTGACCCAAAAATGCATCTTTTTGAAGCCAAAATTCACACTTGGTAAATTTGGCATAAAGATTATCCTTTCTCAGGTTCTTCAATATAATTCCCAAGTGATCTTCATGTTCTTCCTTGCTCTTTGAATAGACAAGAATATCTTCTATAATGAATACCACAAACTGATCAAGATAGTCTTTAAAGACACTATTCATTAGATCCATGAAGATAGCAGGGGCATTAGTAATACCAAATGGAATCACTATAAATTCATAGTGTCCATACCTTGTACGGAAATCCGTCTTTGGTATATCCTCCCTTTTGACCCTTAATTGATGATACCCTGAAAGAAGATCAATCTTGGAAAAGTATTGAGCTCTGCATAGTTGGTCAAATAGGTCATCAATGCGCGAGAGAGGATATTTCTTCTTGATAGTGATCTTGTTATGTTCTCGATAATCAATGCAGAGTCTCATTGATCCTTATTTCTTCTTAAAAAACAGAACAGGTGCTCCCCAAGGTGACACACTAGGGCGTATGAACCCCTTATCAACATTCTCTTGGAGTTGCTTCTTCAATTCCTACAACTCAATTGGGGTCATTCTATAAGGTGTCTTTGAAATAGGCAAAGCACCCGGTACGAGTTCTATTGAAAACTCAACTTCACGATTCGGTGGAAGACCATGTAATTCCTCCGGAAAGACATCATCAAACTCCCATACAATGGGCATATGATTATTCATGAGTTTCTCACCAACCATTTGAGATAAATATCCTTCATTTAGTGGAATCAAGACCCATAGGGTAGAAGGAATTTCCACTGGAAGGTTATGTTCATCCTTGCATTGATAGAAGATCATAGATTGATCTGGAATATGAAATGTGACTTCCCTTCATTGGAAATTGATATGAGATCCAAATAAAGAAATCCAATCCATGACAAGAATCACATCAAATTCCACTATAGGAAGGATCACAAGATTTACAGGAAGCACTTTCCCACAAACTTCGATCGGAGAAGAATTATAAACATTTGATGTGACTGTTGTGCCATTAGGTGTTGTCACAGCAAACTCAACATCTAATTGTTGAGGTAATACGGTGATACCATTAAAAAAATTTCAGAAATAAAGGAGTGGGTGACTCCAGAATCAAATAAAACATTTGCAACTTTAGAGTGGATGGTAAGTGTACCTTTCACCACATCGTTATCGTACTCCAAATCGCTGATAGAAATTGCATGTGACATTCCTTTGTTTTTAGCCTTAATAGTTTGTTGACATCGACCATCATCATAAACCCTTGGATTAGGGCATTTATTTGCATAATGTCCCATCTCCTTGCACTTGAAAAATTGAAGTGTAGTAGGTTCATTTTGTGTATCCCTTCCTTTGACTGCATTTTTAGACATCTTCATCCCATCATTGCGGCATTCAAATGCCCGATGACCTTCCTTTCCACATTTGAAACATTTACTTGTCCCTTTAAGACAACTCCCTCCATGTTTCTTTCCACACTTTGAGCATAAGGGAAAGATGATCTTCTTTTCGGTGTGCTCTTTAGATTTTCCTTTGAATTCCATTTTCCTCTTCATATCAAACCCATATGACGGATGGGTTACTCCAATCTCCATCTCATCTTTGAGAGCACATCGAACGATTTCCTCGTAGCTATTGAGGTCCCTTATGGCTAAGGCCCTTTGAAGACTTGGTTTTATGCCACTAAAGAATCGATCGATCTTACTCTCAGGTTGGATAACAATACCAGAAGCGTACCTTGCAAGTATTGTAAAATTTGCTTCATAGGTACCAACAGATTCATCATCCTTTTGCTTCAGTTCAAGAAACTCTTTCTCCATCTTTGTTCGGAGAATACAAGGGAAGTACTTATTGAAAAATAATTTCTTGAACTCGTCCAATTCCATGGACTCAATTTCATCCCTTTGCCTCATATTCTTAATAATATTCCACCATTGATCAGAATAACCTTCCAAACGATACACTGCTAAGATGACTTTATCATGCTCAGAACATTGAAGAACTGAAAATATCTTTTCAGTAGTACTAATCCATTGTTCAGCAACAAGTGGATCAGAAGACCCACTGAAAGAAGGTGGGCGTTGCCTCATGAAGGACTCAATAGAATGTTGTCCCCTTCTCTGCTCATTTGGAAGTCCAGCATGATTCATAGCTTGTGTAAGTATAACAATAAGATTTTTCACTCCATCTCCCATAAAATTTGTTTGTTCAGGAGGACAGTCATTGCATTGTCCATTACATTTATCAACACGGTTCCTTCGGGTTCTAGCCATCGTCTAAAACCCAAAAAGAATAGTGTGAGAGGAAAAAATCATGCTAGGGAAAACAACATAATAAAGGGGGAGTATCCTCAATATCTAACATCTTAGGTTAAATTCTATGATTGTTACCGTAGTTCTAGGGTTGTATCCTATACGTATACTTATCCTTAGGTACATCCCAAGACATACCTTATAAATATCTCTAGGGATCTCACTAACGTTTTCGCATCCTAGTTTCCAAAGGTTGACTAAACCTTTCCTCTGATACCAACTATAACGACCCATACTTTATAGACATTGTTATTACATCAGAATTGAAGCACAATTATTACAACATATAACAAAACCAAGAATGAACCGTATAGGTATAGTGTCTTTAGAAACTGGGAAACATAAACAACTGGTTCATAAAGCATCTACTTTGCCTCCCATTTATTTCAACATATCTAGAGTCCCTTTTTGGCATATTCTACTTAATAACCTTCTTCCTGACCTTGGGAAATAAAACATACAAAAGGGTGAGCTCAAATGCTCATTAAGGGTAAATAAAAGAAATATCAATCACATCATATTCATAAGAACATAACATTTTGGAAATCATAACATGCAAAAGAGAGCATAATTTCATTACATGGGATAAATTGTAGTAGTGAAATGAAATACCAATAATCATAACTTAGAAAATTAAACTTTGTGGCATACACACATAATCATATAGAATAATTTCTTATTAGTCAAGACTCATTTCCAAGACTATCTTAGTGGACAAAGTTAATTTCTGAACCTACTCACCCTCGTTTTAGTCATGTTTCACTGAACCGGTATAACCTACCGTTCCATCCATGTCTATCTCATGAGATATAAAATCTTTACCCAAATGCATTGGAAAGAGATATAGGTCCCACCCATCTACTAATGATACCATTCTTATGTGTGCCAAAAAATCATAAACAATACATCATTGCATAACCCATGTAATAAAAATGGGATTCTTAAACAACATGACATCATAAAACAATTCTTATAAGATAAAGGATTTATTAAAAATAATTCCATCACAACATAATCAAATCAATGTAATAATAGGGATAGAAACAGAACCCTATATTATCTAAGATGGAAAATAATTTTGATAAAACACTTGAACTCCATTCTTGAGGAAAATATCCTTTCTACTTCAAATTTTTTTTCCTTTCTTAACATGTCAAAAAATTTTAAAATAAAATAAGTTGATTAAAATAAACTTTAAAACTTGTAAAGTAAGATTCTTGGAATAAATTTTTTAAAAATCCATTCATGCTGTATAAGTTAAAGAAAACAGTCTTCGTACTTTTGTCGGAAAAGTCAAAAAGTACCTCATACAAAAAACGACAAAAGATTCCTTTCATATATTTTACTAAAAACTCACCAAAAGGTAAAATTGGATTTGAAAAATTTTAGGTGGATTGAAATAATATTACATATTCAGGAAACATGGATGTTGATGATAAAATACACCCTAGTAAATACTAATGTATAAACAATCTCGGATAAAAATGAGATTGTGATATTTCCCTTACCTTAGGTCCGATATGCTTTGTATGTGTCCGAACCTCATTTATAATGATTTAAATAATGTTATTGACTTATTCATGAATCATACATATTTTTATGATATCATATTTGGTTATATTATTAGCTTCTTAGTAGTAATATTTCATTGCTACTTGTTATTCGGGTGTTTATAACTTTTTGTTCTTATATGTGTTTTGTCGAATAAATTCTTATTCTTCTCTTTAGGTTATAGATACCTAATTTACAGAATGGTATTAGTGTAATATATATCATATTCATTCATTCAATTCATTTATATAATCATTATGAAATGAAGTTCATTTAGAACGAGTCGCATCACATAGTGGAGACGATATTCTGTACGTACGCACGACTGATGATATCGTTCCTATGATCGTGGAATTGTATTGGAGTATATGTATACTATTTCAGAATCAGTAAAACTTTATAATAGTCAAATATTGTCATTATTTACACCATTATACCCATCCAAGTAAGGTTGTGGTGGAAAATAGATTACACCACAGCGTGGAGATGGTATTCCGTACATACGCACGCGCGGTGATTTCTTTTTCCGTAGGATGGATAGATGGTGAAATAGGGTTGTTTCTTAATTATAATAACATATCAGTATATGAGTGATACTGATGTTATTAATTCATAATGAAACAACTAAAGAAGAAGAAGTGGAAGAAAAAAATAAAGATGAAAGAATTGGTAACGGACATTACCTCTTATTTGGAGTACCTCTTTGTGACCTCCTTTTAGGGAACTAAAATTGGGCTTTGAAGAAAACCAGAACCTCTAGAATGTATCTAGAGAAGTGGAGAGAAGAAATTGGCAGGGTTTAGCCGAGAGGCGTACCTTTGGAATAACTAAAAATATTATTTTATTATAAAGTCAAGTTCGGTTTTAAATAACTCCAAATTGATTTATTTCGAGGCTAAGGTGGGGATGGGTCTAAATCCTATCATCCAATAGAATTTAGAAAAGTATAGGTTCCTATTTTAACCTTATCATTTAGATTTAACATTAAGTTAAATAATTTTACTTTTACTGTGTCTTCTTGTGTTCTTATACTATAACGGTAATAAACTTACTATATCAAGCCAAACGAACCCCAAGTTGTTTATTATTAATATATTTAACCTTATCTAATTTATTTGGCAGAACCTTAGATTTTTATGAATAAAATAACAATTTATAATATAATATTTATTTTAAAAACTATTTTATGTCAACTTTGACACTATTTAGTAATTGATTTTTGTGAAAATCATAACAGAATGATAAGTTCTAAAAAAGTTAATTAAATCAATACTAACATGTCATATTAACCTAGAAAATTAGTGGATTTCATAAAAAGTGTCATATTATTTTTATTAGGGTATTTATAACATCAATTATTTCAATATTTCATTAATAAGATAATTACAGCACCATCGTTGTGTCATCAATAAATTAAATTATTTAATGTCTAAAAATTACAAATAAAATACTATTATGTAGGAAATCTTTTTAGAATTCTAATTCATATTTATAGATTAATTTATCTTATGTATAACCCCATATTAAAAATTATTTACTTATTAATCTTTGATTTTAACTATTTTTACCCTTCTTTATATAAATTAATAATAAATGTCCTAATCTAATCCATGTGGGCCTAAATTGTCATATTTTATTTCTAAGGTTGTTATTGGTGAAATTAAACTTGTCCAATAAAATTAGTACATGTGTTAGGGTAATAATAATTTCATTTTTATCCTTAATTACCAAATTTACTTTTAACCGTGAAAAAAAAGTAAAAAGTTACTATTCAACAAAAAATTATTTCCATCTCATTGAACCACATTTTACTTACTAACATCAATCGTGTCTCTCGGATTTTCGAAATTCCACTCATATAAGCGGTAAAATTACGTTTTATGAAAAAATTAGTTTTTTTAACAACCACTTAGTGGTTTCACTATTCATCAAAAATTGAATGTTTTCAGAAAAATACCAAAATTTCACCCTAGGATAATTTCGATATTCCGAATCCAAAAATGAAGTCCATTTTGAAAAATAAAATTTTTAAAATTTCAAAAAGTGTTTATTACTATTCATAACGGCTAGTTTTAATAATATTTTTATAGTATATCGTTGTTTATTTAAACTCGGTATTGCGTACGACGCAAGCTATTGAGGAAACTCGCGATTTCGTGTAAAGCAAACCAAGAAAATGTTGTGAGTAGAAAAATATTCCTTTGATGATTTATATAACATAAAAGTCTCAGGTGTTACATGTATTGTGGGTTCAATGATTCATTATTATAAGAAAAGGTGATAAGGATACTCTAAAGAAGAGTGACATCTATATTTTGGATTTCTTGTTGAATATATGGAAGATATATTTGGTTAAGTACATTATGTTTAAGATTGAGAATATTAAGAATGGGAATTTAAAATCTCAAATTATTATTTATTCAGCCATTCTGTCAAAGATGATTGTTCGATTATTAGAATCCATCAAGATTTCGTGCAGTTCTACGACGTGGAATTCCAATTTCAAGCTGATTAGTGATGATACTTTGAGAAGGATAAAAATTGGTTTTACCAAAGTATCCGAATAATGATATGATTTTCTTAAATAAATTTTGTAAATCATTCAAAGAAATAGTAGGTGGCTGAAATATCTAAAACTGGTGGAAGGAATAGGAAGGTGAAGGATGTGGAAGATGAGGCAACAACACTAGTGGAAAAAGAAATTCTGTTAGAACCCCGAAAGACATATAAACAAAAATCTTATCCGGATGTGGTAGTACCAAAGTGGAGAAAAGAGAAGGAAAATTAGAAATAAGGGGATCCTATGTTTGTCCTAGACCCTGCTGAGGAAGAATCACTGATGGAAAATGAAGTTAAAGAGCTTGATAAGCATGAGAAAGAGAAGAAGCTGATGAAAATGTTGTCTGAGGTAGAGATTGTCCAATTACTTCTGAAGGTTGCTGAGAACGAATCTGAGAATATTCTGGTACCAGAATACTTTTTAATAGAACATTTTCCATAGAATCTGTGAAATAAGTTTCTGAATCTGAAAAACGTCAAATAAATACATGTAAAAGTTGAAGAAGAATAAGTTAGTGGTTATACCAAAGACTTGATAAAGCATGTTGAAGATTTTCATGAGAATATAATTCCTTCTGAAAAATTATCACTCTGAACCTCTGAAGCCATGTCTTAAAAAAATGATACCCTAGAGAACGATGATACGAATGGAGAATAAGTGAGAAAAGTGTCTAAAGAAGAAATATACACTCATGATTTCATTAAGCCAAAGGATGCTGAGGCAGGATCTGAGAAGGAAGAGGACGATGAAGATATAATTGTACAACTATCTAATAGTACACATGAGTAACCCAATCAAGAATAATACATTTTGATAGCTGATAAGGGAATATATGTGGTTGTTGATACACATAGCAGTGTAGTTGTGAAGAAGAAAGAAGTGGTTGCATCATTGAAGAGGAAAGCTGCTGATATCGAAAAAGATTCCTCACCAAGAACAATCTATGATTTGGAATCATCCTCTCTTGGACATGATTTGGTAGTACAGTATTTGAAAAAGTTGGATGGAACTATACCTCTATTTCCATGAATAGGCTATAGAAGTCTGATTCTTTAGTATACATTAAATAAAAAATCAGACTCAGTATCCATGGTGATGGATTAGTGTGTCAAACCTGAGGCTGATTTCAAATCCTATTTCAGAAACTACGAATCCCACAAATGGTCATGCAATAAGATGAATATATGTTTAATGAAAACTGTGTAAGACATTAGAATTGTAACACACCAAGCTTCCACGATACAATTTCCATTGAATAAATAGTTTCCATTGTACGCAACTTCGAGATTCTAACACACGGGGACCAATCAAAGTAGTCGTTATGAATAGTAATTCCCACTTTTTAAAGTTTTACAAATTTTATCATTCAATATGGACTTCATTTTTTGTTTCAGAATATCAAAATTATCTTAGGGTGAATTTTTTGTAGTTCTCTGATAACCTTCATATTTTTATGAATAGTGAAAATTACTAAATTTTAATTAAAAACTACTTTTTCAATCAGAATAATTAATAGTGGTAAAATATGCATTTTAATAGTTTGGAAGTATAATTAGACTATCATGTTATAATTTAATAAAATTTTGGCCATTCTATGTAATTTCACAGTTAAATATGACATAAACAACAATCAATCTTTTGATAGTTATTATTTCATAAAAACACGCTTTTTTTTACAACGAGATATAATTATAAATTAATTTCTTCTACTTCTATGTTTTGAATTTAGAAAAATTGATTTCATATTTGTAATCTGAGGTCCGAATTGTGTAAATAGGTAACTTTTATTTTTAGACATTTTTTGTAATTATTTCAGTAAATATTTTATTTAACATGGTTAAAGGTCAAATTCGGTAAATATGGGTAAAAAATTTATATTATAAGAATATTATGTTTCCCTAACACATGTACTAACCTTTTGGATGATACATGTCTGACCCTGGGTATCCTTAGGATGAACTTGGGACCCCATGTAGCCACATATAAGTGAAAATGGCACATTATATTAACTAAGTTAATGTAAATACAAAAAAGACATAAGAATATATCTTTTAGTAAAACAATTTTTACATAGGGATATATATGTCATATCTTTGATTATAAATATTCATAATAAATATAAAACAATTTTCTACTTAATTATATTTTATTTTTAATTTTTAGACATTGAATAATTAATGTTATTTGTGACACAATGATGATGCTGTATTTTCATTATTAATGAATGAATAAAATAAATGGTATTATAAATGTTCAAATAAATATAATTTGAATGTTTGGTTTCCATCCACAAATTTTATAGGTTAATATGACATTTTAGGTTTTATCAATTTCATTTATTTTTAATTAATAAATTTGTTATAACTTTATCAAAAATCAATTACCAAATAGTGACAAAATTGACATAAAATAATTCTTAATAAAAATATTATAGTATAAATTGATATTCTATTTTTGAAAATAGAAGTTTCAGCCACGAGACTTATATAATGATATTTATATCATTAATTATCCACTTGGGGTTTGTATGGAAGTTTAATGTATGATTATAAACCATATAATATAAAAATACAAAGAGACATGGTAATGTCAATCTAATTAACGATGAGATAGAATTGAAAGATAAGTTTAATATATTTACCAAACCAGTCTAAAACCTATTGTTTGAGTGGATTTCAACCCATACCGTCCTTAGCCTCAAAATAAGTCACATTTTATCCATTAGAAACCAAATATTAATTTATTATAAATAAATATTTCTAGCTTTTACTAAGGTGCCCCTCACCCCTCTTATAAAATGGAACTCCCCCTTATCTATAATTCAAACCTATAAATCGATTTTTCCTGGACAAACCCTACCCAAATATTCATTCAACTTCTCTCACTTAAAACTACAAGCATCATTTTGATCAGGTAGCCATCCTATGGATCACTTATGATCAATTCAAATGGAAGAACCCAAAGAAGAGGTAATGTTTTTTCCACCCTCTTTCAAGTTCCTTTCTGCTTCCAATTCATCTTTCTTTGTTATTTCCATTCTAAAATAATGAATCTAGTATCTTCTATATACGGTGATGTTATTAAATAAAATGGTACAACCATATTCATTATTCTATCCATCCTTTGAATGACATGTCACCATACGTGTGTACGTATGTCTTACCGTCTCCAAGTCGTGGTATAATTGTTATTCAAAACATTATTATTTGGATGGGTATGATATTGATGTGTAATTGAAGTAAATAAAAAATATAACATTACAATAACTCATTATATATGATATACCATCCAATTACATATTATTTGAATTCCAAAATAATGATATTGACCCTCATGCATATTTTCGGACTACCGTCTCCATGAACGCGATGAGATTCATTGTCCATCATTTCCATTGAAGCCTAATTTTCATATGATGATTAAAAATAATTTTATGGACTTGATATCATTTTTTATATGAATAATATACATCCTACCCATAAAAAATGAATTATGTGGAAAAACATATAAAAGAAAACGAGTAAGTTAACACCCGAAAGGATGATAATACTAAAATATTATTAACAAAGAAATGTTAAAAAATCATATATGATATTATAATAAAGTATATCATTATTTTATGACTTAATAACAACGATTTAACTATTATAAAAGATTTTAACCTACCCGCGATCAAGGAAAAGTGCAAGGTAAGGGTTTATAACAACATTTCTTCATTATCCGATGTTTTTTATACGTAATTATCTACTGGGTATTCTTTATCATCCTCATCCATGTTTCATAAAAATGTATTCCAAATCATTTTTACAATTTACTGTACTATGTGTTAAATTAATTTATACCCTTGATTGATTTTTGATAAAATTATTTGAATGGAATCTTTCTGTCGTTTTTCAAACAATGTCCTTTTTCAAATTTTCGACAAAATTAAGGTAAGTATGTATTTTTTTAACTCATACGGAGGGTGGGCTATTTTCCGCCATTATAAAATCGTCAAAACTTAACATACAATATTATAAGAATATATTGAAAGTAAATTTTAACTTTTTAAATTATGAGTCATTTAAATGATTTAAAAAAGAGATATTTCTCTCAAATTGTTTTGATTTCATATATGTCAACATTCATTGATGGATTTTATGCTTATTTGAAGTTGATTTATTATGAAACAAAACTTCCATATTGTATTGCAGGTTTTGTGATATGTTTGACTTTGGATGTATTATTTTTATATCATTCATGGTTTATGGAGAAAGTATTGACATTTCATATGCTAGTTTGAATACGAATTATTATTTTATGTTTACAACTGTTCATATGAGAAATGAATTTGACATAGTATGTGATGGTTGGATCCCGCTATAGCTCATCGATGCATCGGTAGGTCTCATGAGACAAACTAGTGTATTGGCACAAGGCCTTGGAAAAATCTTATTTGTAGTCATGCCACAAGTCCTTGACTATGTGGTTATGAAAGTCTGGCATTATGCATTCCATCATTATAAAAGTGGTTATAAATATTTCATGTTCTTATTAGATTAGTATAATATCCATGTGAATAAGTAAATGGAATTATTTCATTTTATTTCTTCCATATTATGCTGATGTTCTAGTTTAAAAGTCTTTTGTTTTAGTTATACATTCCCTTAAATGTTTATGCTTATCTATGAAAGTTTTCGCTATATTGTTATCCTTAATAGTCATCTGAGCTCACTCCTTTCTATGTTTTATTTTATCCAGGATGTGAAGAAGTATTTTATGAATGACATACAGGGATAGTATGAGGGGATATGAGTGTGGTCTATAGAGACAAGATGTTGTTGTAGTTTTTCATTTTATGATGTAAGGTAAACATTATGAATGTATATATTGATTCCAAGGATACTAAACTAATCGGGCTCTCGCGACATGATATATTGTGATCATGCCAATTTTATGTAATAATGTACCGACTCTAGTTAACAGGGGTCGGGGCTTTATAGTTGGTATCAGAGGAAGTTTAGTACAAACCATAGAATCTAGATTTAGAAAAACTCTTATTAGATCACATAGACCTAGGATGTACTTTGAGGATTAGTATAGAAGAACTTCCTAGAATTTATGTATTATAGAAATTTTGTGAGTTTTCTGAGTAATAGATCCCTGTATGGATACAAGAAGGTAGAGGCGGCTCTGGAACAGATGTACCTAGAGGTAAAACCCAAAAACACAACTTTGATCTAGACTCGAACAGGAACTGGTGCATGAAAACGAGCCTTGCTGCACTCCTGGTTATGACACTCCCAGGGGATATTAGGATAATTCAAATTTTCTTTACAAACCATTATGAAGGGTTTATTGGTATATACTTCCTCAACGAAAACATATTTATGATTTTGGATTATATCCATAAACTGTACCATTTTTGTTAAGAGTTTTACAATTTGGATTTATGTATTTCGATTCATAAACTATTATAGTTTATGCCATTTTTTAGAAATAGAGTCTAGTGAATGGAATTGAAATAGTATAAATGCACTCACTCCATGTAGGGATTTCCCTCCTACTCTAGATAATTATAGTGGATCTTGTGATAAAATGGGTGTTGATCAGCTTATCACCATATTGGGACAACTAACTTAGGTTATGAATAATAACCTTACCCATATGGAGAACCCAGATCTGTAACGTGGAGGATCAATGTTATATCACATTATAAGTAAAAAAACCTCCAACATTAAATGGGGGTACAAATCCACTAGTAGCTGAGAAATGGATAAATTACTTATAGAAAATATTTAATGCCTTGTAGAGTAGCTAAAGGGAAAAAGTTGTCATAGAATTTTAACACCTCACTGGAGATGCTGATCAATGGTGGTCATTAATTCAAAAAATAAAGGAAAATGATAAATTATAAAATATGGAATGGAGGGTGTTTAAAGATATTTTCATAGAAAAATACTTTCGTCATGACCATTGAAAAGATATGGAAAGGAAATTTCGGAGTCTATGGAAAAAGGAGGATGAGAATGTCACAAAGTATGAGTCTAACTTTACAAGGTTAGCTAGGAATGTAGTAGATTATATACATAACCCAAGAAGTAATATTGATTGTTTCTTTGATGGGTTTAAACCATTTCTCCATCAATCATTGGTCTAATAATCTTATTTTCCGTACTAAGATATTTTCTCATGTGCTATCATGATAGAAAAGGAATTATTTATGTCCTACGACTTTAAAGAAAATCAAGAGAAGAAGAGATCTGCTAATCACATTAGAAGTGGATATAAGGGGAATAAGGGAAAATTTGAATATCCATCCTTCAGTAAATGTGGGAAAAAACACCCTAGTACTTTCCTGAAGGGAATAGGAGTGTGGTACAAGTGTGGTGAAAAAGGCCACCAAACTCATGATTGCCAGAGGAAGAAAAATTCTCCCGATGTTCAGTGATACAATTGCAGGGAGATGGGACATTATGAAAATGAATTTCCTAAGCATCAGGGAAACCTACCTCAGAAAAGGCCATGGGATCAATGAAAGCTTATGCTATCACTACTGCTGAGGTTGAAGCTCTGAAAGACGTAATGGCAGGTAATTTAATGGTTTCCTCTAGTTTAGAGAATGATTTATTTGATTCTAGATCATAACATCGTTTCATATATTCCGATTTTTCTAAGAATATTAGATATTTCTAATTTGATTTAACAAGATAGTTGTCAGTCAAAATATTTATGGGAAGTATCATTACAACAATGTTTTGTGAATCATTTCCCATTAGGGCATATAAATGTTTTTATCTACTGATCTCATCGCCATACCCATCGTTGAATTTGATATAATCCTAGGTATGGATTGAATTTTATACCATGATGCAATAAATTATTATAAGAATAGGGGTATTGCTATTATTGATGACGATGATAATGAACACGTTATCATTAGAGAAGAATTGTCACCAGCTAATTTGTATCTATATCCACCCCCAGTAGCTCAAATAAATTAAATTATTGGGGAGGAAGATAATGAAATGACTGTGGGTGAGGAAAGGAATTTTTAAATTAAGGATGTACCTATTGTGAGAGAATATGTAGATGTGTTTCTAGAATATTTACCTGGATATCCTCCAGAATGAGAAATTGAGTTTTCTATTGATTTATTTCCTGGATCAAGGCCCATATTGATGACCCCTTATATAATGGACACTGTGGAATTAGTGTAACTAAAAAAATCTAGGGGAATTGAGTAATAAGGGATTTATTCACCTTAGTGTGTCTCTATAAGGAGCCCCTGTTATTTTAGTTAAGAAGAGATATGGATCTATGAGGTTGTGCATTGATTACAAAGAGATCAATGCTATAAAAATAAAGAACAAGTATCCCCTACCTCGCATTGATGATGTATTCGACCAACTTCATTGAGCTCAATATTTTTCATATATTGACATTCATTCCGGATATCATTAGTTGTGTGTGAAGAAGGAATACATTCTGAAAACAACATTTTGAACCAGGTACAGGCATTGCAAGTTTACAGTAATGGATTTTGGGATGACTAATGCAACTTTGTTTTCATGGATCTAATGAACTGAGTTTTCAAGGAATATCTTGATGAAATTGTAGTTGTATTTTTTTATGATACCTTGGTATACTCTAAAAACATTGAAGATCATGAAAATCACTTGAGTATTATCCTGAAGACTCTAAGAATACATGAATTATATAGGAATTATAGCAAGTGTGAATTTTGGGTTCAAGAGATTTCATTTCTTGGACATATCATCTCTAATGATAGAATTTATGTTGATCCTTATAAGACATTATCAATCCAAGAATGGCTAGGAACAACGAGTATAATAGAGGTACAATGTTTTATTGGTTTACAAGGTTATTATAACTGTTTCATCCAGAAGTTTTCCAGATTGGTTAACCCATTAACGAAGCTCACATGTAATGAGGTTATATTTTTTTAGACAAAAGTGTGTGAAGAATGATTGGAAGAACTGAAGATAAGATTAGTCAATTCTCTTATATTGACTATACCATCAGGGAATAATGGGATTGATATTTATAGTGATTCTTCAAAAAATGAAATGGTTGTGTCCTTATGAAGAATGATAGGTTCATTTCCTATGCATCACAGTAGATAAAAATTCATGAGAAAAACTATCCTACTCATTATATTGAGTTAGAATATATAATAATTTCATTGAAGATATGAAGACATTATCTCTATGGCAACAAATGTGAGATTTATACTGATCTCAATAGTTTGAAGTATATTTTATCACAAAAAGTACTCAACATTACGAAAAAGAGATGGATTGAACTACTCAAGTATTATGATTTCACTATACACTACCACCATGGGAAGGAAAATAAGGTGGAAGATTATTTGAGTAGAAAGGATCATGGTGTTTTGAACTAGATGAGAGTTGAAAGGGATCATATTTTCATGGATCTTGTGAATATGGATATGGGAATCACCATGGAAGGTGAACCATCGATACTTTTTCAAATGGTTGCCAAACCATACTTACTAGAAATGATAAAGAGTTCTTAGTCCGATGATGAAGAGTTTCAAAAGAAGATTAAAGCTATTAATGATGAGAAATTGAGTGACATTGTGTATGAAGATGGAATTTTGAAATTTGGGAAGATACATTGTGTTCCCGAAATACCTGATCTAAAAAGGGAATTATTGGATGATACTCATAGTTCAAATTTCTCTATACACCATGAGAGCACCAAAATGTACAGAGATTTGAAGAAACATTTTTGGTCGGACAACATGAAGAGGGATATTGCTGATTTTGTGTCAAGATGTATGATTTGTCAACCAGTGATAGCTAGAAGGAAACAACATGGAGGAGTTATGAAACCACTTCCCATACTTGAGTGGAAATGGGATAATATTACGATGGACATTGTCATGGGACTAATAGAGAATCCTAGGATGAACGATGCAATATGGGTCATTATTGATTTTCAAACCAAGTCAGCACATTTTCATGATATAAGAGAAGATCTACCACTTGAACGTCTAGAAAGACTATATATTAATTGTGTTGTGAGACTTCATGGAGTACCATTATCGATTGTTTCTAATATTGATCCATGTTTTACATCATGATTCTAGAAATGTCTTCAGAAATCCCTGGATACTTAGCTTTGTTTGAGCAATGCCTACCACCCTCAAACTGATGGAAAATCCGATAGGACTATTCAAACCCAAGATGAAATGATGAGATCTTACTCACTTGATTTTCATGGTATTTGCGATAAATATTTACCTCTGATAGAATTTTCCTATTACAATAGCTTCAATTCAAGTATTCATATGGTTCCATATGAATCATTATACAGGAATATATTTTTCATAACAACTTGTTGGGATGATGTTCATGAAGGAAAACTCGTAGGCCCAGAACTTGTGGAGGAAACAATGGAAAAGGTTAAGGTAATCTAAAACCACATCAAAACAGATCAAAGTAGATAAAAGAAATATGTTGTTAACCGAAGTAAGGATTTTGAATTTCAGGAAGGAAATCATTTTTTCATGAAGGTATATCCATGTAAGGGTGTTATACATTTTGGTATGAAGGGTAAATTGAGACCTAGATACATCGGACGTTTCAAAATTCTAGAACGAATTGGGGTCGTGGATTACTATTTGGCACTGCTGCCAAGTCTCTCCAAAGTTCACGACGTATTCCACGTATCACTATTGAAAAAATACATGTCTGACCCAATGCATGTACTCACCTGGAAGAATTAGAACTAGAACACGATCTATCTTATTGCGAAGAGCCTTTCATGATTCTTCATACGAGAGAACAACAATTGAGAAAACGAAATACTCTTCTGGTAAAAGTGCTTTGGAGAAACCATAAGATAGAAGAGGAAACATGGGAACCTGAGAAACTTATGATGAAGAACCACCAAAGTCTTTTTTTGTAGTAATAATCTATAAATCATAAGGATTAAATTATTTGAAAGAAGGAGAATTTAACACCAAAAGATTCCACAATATGTTTCCCTTTGAATAAATATCTTGCATTGTACGCAACTTCGATATTCTAACACACCACGACCAATCAAAGTCGCCGTTATGAATAGTAATGCCAACATTTTAAAATTTAATAAATTTTATCATTCAATATGGACTTAATTTTTTTATTAAAAATATTGAAATTAGCTAAGGGTTAATTTTTGGTACTTCTCTGATAACATTCATATTTTGATGAATGGTGAGAATTGCTAAATTTTAATTAAAAACAAATTTTTTAATCGAAATAATTAATATTGATAAATTGTGAATTTGAATGGTTTGAAATTATAATTAGACTATATTTTAATCATTTAATAAAATTTAGGTCATTCTATGTAATTTCACAATTAAATTGGACATAAAAAATGTCTATCTTTTGGAAGTTATTATTTCATAAAAACCTAATTTTTGTTTTTACAACAGGAATTAATTTTAAATTAATTTCATACACTTCTATTGTTTGAATATAGAAAAATGGATTCCATATTTATAATTAGGAGGTTCAAATTTTTTAAATAGGTAACATTTATGTTTAAACATTTTGAATAATTATGTTAGTAAATATTTTATTTACCTTGGTTAAAGGGTAAATTCGGTAATTAAGGGTAAAAAATAACGTTATAATAGTTTTAAATTACCTTAACATGTGTCCTAAAAATATTGTCTGATACATTTCCGACCATGGGAATCCCTGGGTTGATTTTGGGACCCCATGGAGCCACTTGTAAGTTAAAATGACACTTTATATTATTTAAGTTAATGTAAATACAAAAATGACATAAGCATATATCTTTTATTTACAAATTTTTTACATAGGGTTATATATGTTATATCATTGAATATAAATATTCATTAGAAATATAAAACTATTTCCCATATAATGGTATTTTATTTATAATTTTTTGACCTTTAATAATTAATGTTATTTATGACACAATGATGATGATGTATTTTCATTATTAATGAAATTATAAAAAAATGGTAATATAAATGTTAAAATAAATATAATTTTAAAATTTTAATGCCATTAAATAATTTTATAGGTTAATATGACATTTTATTATTGATAAAATGAATTTATTTCCAATTAATAATGTTTTTATGACTTTAATAAAAATCAATTACCATATAGTGTCAATATTGACATAAAAGAGTTTTTAAAACAAATATTATATTATTAATTGATATTCTATTTATAAAAATAAATGGATTCTCCAAGAGACTTATATAATGATAGTTATATCATTAAGTAACTATTCGGGGTTCTCTTGGAAGTTTATAGTATGTTTATTAACCATATAAAATAAAAATACAAAGAGACATGGTAAATTTCAAACTAATTAACTAAGAGCTAAAACTAAATGATAAGGTTAATATAGTGACTCAAACCTATCTAAAACCTATTGGTTGAGTGTATTTATACCCATACCCAACGTATACTAAAAATAAGTTACATTTTAGCCATTATAACTTGAATATGAATTTATTATAAATTAATATTTCTAGCATTTCCTAAGCTGCCCCTTGCCACTCTTATAAAAGGGCACTCTCCATTCTCTCTAATTCACACCATTTAAGCCTTTTGGATCAGCGAAACCCTACCCAAATATTCACTCCAAGTCCATCACTTCACCCTAGAGTCCATAGTTTTATCATAAATCCATCCTACTAAGCCCTTTTAATCCTATCCAAAGGAAGAACCCGAAGAAGAGGTACTGTTTTCACCACCCTTTTCATGTTCCTTTCTTCATCCACTTCTTATTTCTTTATTGTTTTCATTATTAAAATAATAACTCCAGTATCTCCTATAGACTGTTATTTTATTATAAATATGGTACAACCATATTCAGTATTCTATCCATCCTTTGAATGATATGTCACCATACGTGTGTAAGTATATCATACCATCTCCACGTTGTGGGGTAATTGTTCCTCAAAACATTATTATTTGGATGGGTGTGATAATGATATGTAATTGAATTAAATAATAAATATAACATTATAATGATACTTTATATATGAAATACCATCCAATTATATTTTATTTTAATATCAAAAGAAGGATATTGTCACTCGTGCGTACGTAAGGACTACCCTCTCCATGAACGCGATGAGATTCATTCCCCATCGTATCCATTCAAGTATAATTCTCATTTGATGATTAGAAATAATTTTTAAGGAATTGATATCATTTTGGATATGAATAATATAAAACCTACTAATAAAAAATATGACTTATGTAACAAAACATATAGAATAAAACGAGTAAGTTAACACCCGAAATGACGATAATACTAAAATATTATTAACAATGCAATGTTAAAAGATCATATATGATATCATATTAATTTATATGATTCTTGTATATGGTAATAAATATTATTTAATTATTATAACATAGGTTAACGTACCCTCGATCAAGGAAAATTACATGGTGTGGGTTTATTTCACAATCTCATCATTATCAGAGGTTGTTTATACGTAATTATCCACTGGGACCTCTTTATCATCCACATGCATGTTTCTTAAAAATGTATTCAAAAACATAATTACTATTTTATAGACTATGGGTTAATGTAATTTATACCATTGTTTGAATTTTTATAAAATGGTTTCAAAGGAATCTTTCTATTGTTTTCCAAACAACATCCTTTTTAACCTTTTCAACAAAATTAATGTAAGAACACATTTTTTAACATATAGGGCAGGTGAAACAATTTTCCACCATTATAAAATCATAAAAGCATCCCTTAAAATATAATAAGAATATTTTCAATGTAAATGTTTTCTTTTATAATTATGTGACATTTAAGTTATTTCAAAAAAATAGTTATTTCTCTCAAATAGTTTTGATTTCATCTATGTCAACATCCTTTGATGGATTTTAAACATATTTGAAGTTGATTTATTATGATACAAAACTTTCATATTGTATTGAAGGTTTTGTGATATGTTTGACTGTGGATGTGTTATTTTTATACCAATCATGGTTTATGGTGAATGTATTGACATTTCATATTCTAGTTTTAATATGAATGTTTTTGTTTTGTTTAAAACTGTTCATATGAGGAATGCATTGGACATAGTAAGTGATCTGTGGATCTCTCTATAGCCCCTAGATGCATCAGTAGGTCTCATGAGACAAACTAGTTCCATGGAAAAAGTACTTGACAAAATATTATTTTTAGACTTGGCACACGGCCATGACTATGGGATTATGATAGTATGTAATTATGCATTCCATAATTATGAAAGCTTTTATTGATATTTCATGTGGTTATTGGATTAGTAGAATATCCATGGTAATAAATAAATGTAATTATTTCATTTTATTTTTCAATATTACGCTGATGTTCATGTTTAAAAGGCGTTTGTTTTAGTTATACATTTCCATAATTCTTTATGCTTATTTATAAAAGTTCCCGCTATATTGTTATCCTTTCTGGGAATCTGAGCTCACCCCTTTCTATGTTTATTTTTTCCAATATGTGAAGAAGTATTTAATGAATGACCTGCAGGGATAGTATGATGGGATATTAGTGTGTTCTATGGAGACAAGATGTTGTTGGAGTTTTTCATTTTATGATGTAATGTATACTTTATTTATGTATCTAGTTATTACGAGGACACTAAACTAATCAGTATTTCGAGACTTGAACTTTTGTGATCATGGAAATGTAAAGTAATAATGCACCGACTCTGGGTAACCGGGGTCGGGGTGTTACAAGAATTATTGATGATATTTAGGACAATGTCAAGGATGTTTTTGAAACTGATGATAGTATGTTCAAAGAACTTACTAAGTATTTTTATGAAAAGCTATCTCTTGAATAAAATACTCATAAGAAAAAAATGAAAAATTTGAATGGGAAATTATATTTAGTTGATTAGAGTTGGAAGATAGAAATGGATCTCAGTTTTAAGATAGAAGAGAAGCTAGATAAGCAAGAAGTAGAACTAAAGGGTTTGGAAGAATCTCTTAATGCTCAAGAAGAAAAAATCAAAACCATTGAGAAGAAAACAGAAGATCAGGATCAGCTTGTCAAACATGTATAAGAAAATCACAAGAATTCAAGAATATCAAAACCATAGTGAAGAACCTGATGCAGAATGAGAAAGAATGATAATATTTTTCAATTCTAATCTTTTATTGTATTTATTCAATGTATAAATTTTCCCAATCATAATGAAATTTTGGGTTTCTCATTATAAATTTGGTGGTTAAGTACTAATATTTTAGGTTCCATATTTTCGTTTTCATTCCCTCTATTCCTTTTTGAAAATCACAAAGGGGGATAAAGATATGATTAAAAGATTTTATTTAAATAAAAAATTTCCCTAACTAAGAGGGAGTTCATTTAAGGGGTAGTTCTTATCCAAGAATATTTCCATATACAATAAAACTCTATGTCTCCATGTGTAAATCAAGAATATGATTCTATGTATTTCCAAATCCTAAAGAGGAGTTAGTCATATTCATCATTTCTCATGTGTTATGATAGATAAGTATTATTTTCAATGTCCAGAAAAATATATTCTATGTCTTATATTCCGTTTCATAAGGATGTTTGTGCTTTCCAAAAAGGAGGAGATTGTTGAGTCAATACAGTTTCCTTATGAAATTTCCATTCCTTCGTTATTTGAAAACCACAAACACTCTATTACAAGGAAAATTTTAATTTCCTTAAGAATTTTTAATGATTCTTTTCCTTCCTCATGGAAATATTATCCTTATATTTTTTTTTCATCAAAAGGGAAATTTTCCTTCCCCAAAGAAAATTTATCATTATCGCATTTTCATTATTCATAACATATTTCCTATAAACCTAACTCTTTTTATTTATAATTTTAAATCAGTTACATATCTAAAACCTCAAAATATTATAAATACATAGATATTGAGCATTCGGTTTTCACAATCCAAATTTACGTTCCATATTCTATAAATTCAGACTCTGATCATTCTGATTTTAGAGACCAAATTCTCTGAATTCAGACTTCTAATTTTCTGAGTTTAGACACTTAATTCTCTGATTTCAGAATCTAAACATTCTGAGTTATGAATTTGAATTCTATGAATTTTGACTCTAATCATTCTGATTAAATACTCCTAATTCCTCAAGATTCAGACACCAAATTTCCTTTATATTCAATCTCATGAATTCTATTTAAATCGTGTTCCTAATTCGTTTGAAGACAGAATCCAAATATTCAGGTATTATAGACACTGAATGGTTTTATTGTTAGACTACAAACCTTTAGTTTTTCCTTAGACTCCGAAAAATATAATATTGTTGATAAAAAATAATATTATTACCCTTGTTATATTTATGAAACGATGACGTTCTTTCTGTTTCTAACCAACCATTGTTTGAATGACACATGTACAAGTCAATCCAAAATTCAAGGAAAAATATGACCATTGGATGAGGTAGATGATCATTAGAAATGAACTTATAAATATGTTCTCATTTGAACGAGCTCAACACTGTTGACCAATCTAGAGATTACATGCTACTGATGTGATTTCTATATTTAGATACATTATTGATTTGTGTGTACTAAACATCTTATTCATAATTGCTTCGTGTGACACTAAATGTTGCCGAGTACATTCGAGGGATTCTGGGGATTGGAAGAGAGAGGTTCTGACTACCTTGATGTTTGAGGGATTGTGGGGATAACAAGACGGACTCCAATATTTTTATCGGGGGCTTACCCTGGAGTGGGTAATACAGAAATTCTTCAAATTATAAATCAAGGGACCTTTATCCATTGTAGTTTGATACCCAACTATTTTGGTTAAATGATTTACTACTTGTTACTTGTACTGATTCATGTTTTATGATGCATTTCATTATTAAGGAATGTATAACTATATTATACTTTATTATACTTGAAATCTGATTAGTATTATTCTATATGATTTAAGATGGAATATTTATCATTTTAAACATTTCATATGTTTAATTTCTAAAACCACATTTCTGGAATCATGAATGTTTGTAGAACTAAGAGGTCTTGTGAATTTACCTTTTTTAATTTTGTTAAACAATACCGTCATTAAAAGATCCACAATATTTTTTTAAAGTATATAATTCACCCCCCTCTTGTATATTGAGAATGTACATCATCATTTCTAACCTACTCACACATCTTATTAGGTGATTTTGAACATGGAAATGATGTGGTGTGGCTAAAAAAGATGGATTGTATATTTTATTATTTTGTGCAATAGTAATGTAGAATTTCAATAAAGAGACATATATTCTCAGGGATCATACATGATAGTGGGGTTATCTAATGTTCTAGGATATCATGGATCAAGTCCATGGATGGATGAATTTTGAATAATCTTTCAACAAATAATTATATCATCACACATTCACGATTCAAAGAATGATAAACTATTTTATTTTGACATTGGAAAATATCTATGTCACAAAGTATGTGGGTAAATTTTAGAATTTACTGCACCTTTCACCAAATGTTTATGTTATTATGCCTTTGATGTCAAAAATTATTTAATTAGGGAAATAGATGGACATTCGATTGAAGATAAATTTTCTCTATATTACAGATTACTCAAATATAGTTAATATAGATATGACTAGTAAAAGATATATTTTAGGAGCTACGAGAGGAGGATGTATGTTGTTACCCACCTGAACCTATTGGAACTCAAATTGTTGGGGAATTTGGATAACGGTAAACCTATTTCCATGGTTGGATAATAAATCAAAATCAAAAGGATGGATTAGTCAATATTACTATGAGACCCATGAAAAAATAGGGATGATTCCAATGTTGTTCACTTGACCAAATAAAGTGATAGTTTATTGAACAACCATGGGTATGACATATATTCAATAAGTAGGGAAATATTCATAGATATATTTATATTTCTCCAAGGGGTGATGCTCGAGAAACTTTTAAGATATCATTGGCATCATATGTTTCAATGAGTCAAGGGAATACAAATCAATATCACTAGTAGAATAATGTTAGCTGTGGTGATTATAGGAATTACATGACACCTCATCTAGAGCAATCTATGATGTTCAAAAAGGAAGAATGTACACTATTTATGTAATTATCTTGAGCTATGTAGGTGATTGTGGATGATCATGTAAGAAAATCTACAGTTAGTGGTATGAATTATTTGTATTCTTTTCTTATTTATGATATATTTTGATAATAGTGCATCACATTCCATTATTTATTCTCATGTTGAGGATGTGATGAGTTTGAAACATGAGATGATTCCTTTTATGATAAAAGCTTAATCTTTTCTTGGTCAATTAGAATGTAGATCCTCCATATTTAGATCATGTTCTATAAATGTTGATGGAGTTGAGATGAAATTGTATTTTTTTAAGTTAGAAATGGAATTATATGATATAACCATGAGTATATATTAGATGAGAAAATTTATAGATAACATCAAATGTTATACATCAAGAGTTAGTTTTACAACTGAGGATGATGATGAGGATACAGTTAAAGGTGAACGAGATTTAATTAAAGGTTTGATAGGGTTTTTTGCACCAACAGTGGGAAAATATCTTACAAGTAAATGACATTGACTTTTGAATTATTGCTAGAGATTGAGAATAGTATCATTCCATTAGTTCTTGACCAGTATCCTGATGTTTTTTTATAATTCCTCTATGGTACAACTGGTAATGGAAGTGGAGTTTATGAATGATCTCCTTCGAGGGTCTATTCTTATCTCATTTAAGTATTATATAATCGAAACTATTGTAATTATTGAGAAGAATGTGTTATAGGATGTTCTTGGGAAAAATGTTTCATTTCGCATATCACATATCCATTCGAAGACTTTGTTATGTTTCTAAAGAAAACATATTTAACTCTATGGTAGTGTGTGTATTATCATATGATTAACCATGTTATGATAATGAATTGGTATCCACTTATATGAATTGATGACCTATTTTATCAAATGAGGGGATCACAATGGTTCTCTAAATTTGAAATTCAATAAGGGTATCACCAGTTACAATTTCAAAAGTAGGATATTCTAAATCAGCTTTTAGAAATAGATATGAACATTATGAAAATGTGGTAATGATTTTTAGTCTTATAAATTCACCAGTAGTCCTTATGGAATTTTGAATTGGATATTTCAATGATATATATATTCTTTTGTTGTGGTGTGTGGGTATGATATATTAGTGTATTCAATGGAAAGGGTTGATCATTAGAAACACATTTCAAAAGTGTTGAATATCTTTATATATCATCATTTATATGCCAAATTATCAATGTGTGAATTTTTTTGATACATGAGGTTTGCATCCATATCTATGACATTTCTGAAATCAGATTTTTCATAGATATATTTAGGATAAATTATGTTATTTATTAGCAAGTAATAAATAATTTCATTAAGATATGGAGTTTTCATTGTCATTATTGTAATTACTGATTGTTTTTTCATGATTTTTCATGAATAAATTCACCAAGGACAAATTTGATAAAGATGAATGTACATTTCTAATGTACCAAAAAATGCTAGAAATATTTTCTATATTTGAATAATCTTTTTACATTGTCACCTATCCTGATATTTCCCAAATCATCAAATGGGTACATGGTGTATTTTAATGTTTTGTTAACTAGTTTGGGATGTGATCTAAAAATAGGAGAGAATATCGTTGCTTATGGATCATGGAAGATGTAGGTGCATTAGACGAATGACCAGATACATTATTTGGAGTTTTTTATATTCATCCAGAATATAATCTATGGGGGTCATTATATCATTGGTGATAATTTTACTATTCTAAATGATCATAAGAGCATAAAATATATATTATCACAACAAAAATTGAATCATAGGAAATGAATACAGATTGACTATCACCAAATGATAAAATTTTACATGATGTTTACCCTGGTTGATAGTAATTTTGTGGATGATTAATTAAGAAGAAATTTGTATGCTCAGTTGGAAAAAGAAGTTTCAAATGAGTGGAAACATATATAGGCCCTATTACACATGTAATGGAATTTTGAAGTCCAAGGTTCTATTTTAGTTTTATTTTCAATTTTGGAGGTTCTTAATTTGGTGAATATAGTATTGGAGGGATAGAAATCATGTACAGAATGTGTGGCTACGAGGTCAACAAACCATGATGTGGAGACCATTAAAGGAAGGATGCTAGATATGAGTTTAATGATGTTGTTAAAAAATTTGATGGTTGTAGCCATGAATTTAAAAGAACAAATTCATTGTGATTTCCACCACTCCAGATGGTCAGTTCCTCTATGAATATAGAATACTTATATGTCTTTGAAAGCATAGATTTGGTGGTTATGTTAGAAAAAGAAGGTCGATGAGTATTTATAGATTATTTACATGTTAGAAAGTTGAGGAAGAACATCTGTAACTAGAAGGTATTTTATAGTATTTACCTTTTCACTTGTGTAAATGGGAGTAGAAAGAATTAGATTTTTTTTATTAGAGTCCCATGAATGGTTTTGAAACACGATTCCATATTGGATGTTGTGGATCAACAGGAAAATTTTGAACACTTCAGCCTTATATGTCAGTCTAATACAAAAGATAATTTTTTCGAAATCTATATCCAAGAAGTTTTAAAGAAGAATGTCATACCATTTATTGTAGTGTTATATAGGGATCCAAGTTTTATATCTATTTTTTAGACATCATTACAGAATGATACTGGGACTTAGTTGAATATGAATACGATATATCATCCATGGAGAAATGACCAATCCAAAAGGATTATACAAGTGTAGGAAGATATGTTTTGGGATTGTGTAATGTATTTTCATGGATCATGGGAATATCACATACCATTAATAGATTTTTCATATAATAATAGCTATCAGGCCTCGATATATATGGCTCCATTTGAAAAAATTTATTGGAATCCTTCTCTTTCTCTATATTTTTGGGTAAAAATTGGTGAGACATAACTAGTTGCACTGGGAATTGTCTAAGAGATTATGTATAAGACATAGTTGATCATAATGATGATGGAGATAGATTAGATACTTCAGCAATAATTTGTAGATCATCATATAGGGATGGTTCCATTTGTAATGTGTGTTCTTGTTTTCGCGATGTTCTCCCCAAGGTGTGGAAATATTCAATTTTGGGAACTACAGAATGCTATATCATTGACCAATTATCCATTTTGTTATTCTGGAATGGTTTGGCGAGGATTAATATAATTTGTAATTACAGATATAGTTCAATGAAATGCAGAATGTGTTCCATGTATCTTAGTTGAAAAGGTATCAGGCTGACCCTGACCATTTGATCAGATTTGATCACATTGATAATTAAATAGATTCTTTATTAGTACATATCTCAATAAAGAATTTTTTTATGTAAGAGAATTTAATTCATTGAAAAATAATCTTTCTAATGTGATTTTTTATAACATGATCATATTTCACAGAGATAGGGGAATGAGAGAAGTAAAAAAAAGGAAAATCCTAGACTCTATCAAGGAACCATTATATTTCTACATTCAATTGCTGAAAATACCAATGGAGTGGAGAATCTAGAACCCTTTATTTTTTGTATGAAACTCTATATCAAATATTTTTATGTTGATAATTTATATAGGTGATGATTGGGAGATTTTGGATAACTTTTGGATTGTTTTGAGGTGTTATCTATGTAGTACCCACAATTTCGGGTATGTAACCCTTACAAAATGATTTTTATTGTTATAAAGTTAAGGGTGTTGAATGAGAGAGTTAGGAGAACATGGAATGAAGTTTTGAGACCAAGGTGAAGTCACAGTGGTGGTGCAAAATTTGTCTAACCGTGCAGCAAAATTATGCGTAGTTGACAATGTTGAGGTTGTGGCTCCCACACATTTGGAGCACGGTTCGAGATACTATGTGAGGATGTCATGCAAGGGTATCTCGAGTCAGTTTCTAATGCACAGTTAGTGCATGGTTTGTCAAACCATGCAAACTAACTTTCATGAACTTAAATGATATCCTAAAAAAGTGGATCTCGAACTTTTTTTCCTTTAAATGGATATTTTTCCCTCCCAAGCGGCCATATCATGGGATCAAAATCCATTGAAGGTATTAGAATCTCTCCAAATTGTATTGGATGAGTACTGAAGGCTTTCCTTGTCTAATCAAAGCCGAATTCTTGAGGTATGTGATCGTTCATCATTGTTCATGGTCAGATTCATAGATCTACTTCTATTATTCTATTGGGTTCTTAGATATACCCTCTTTAAGGGTAGATATAAATGTGTGGAATCCAAATATGAAACTATTTTGTCTTTATATTGCTATGAAAAGGTATCTAAGGCGCTTTCTTGATGAATCAACATATTTTTCTTATGTGTTCATTGTTCGTTGTGGTTTTCATCAAAACCATTGAGGTAGGAGGCATCTTTCATAACTCAACTTAGTAGAAGTAATTTCCATGAATTCAAATTGAATTTCTGGTGTTGAATTGAATTTTATTTGGTTGTTGAACATTTTTAAGAAACATTCTTTAGTGATGGCTGAGAAATCTGAAAAATTGGTTATTATGAATGAGTTCTTTGGTTCTTAAATTAAAAATAGAGATTTTAAAATTTGGTTTATCTGGAATTGTGACACATGGTTGGGTTTAGATGTTTTCAATTAAAGGGGTTGATTTATTGATATGAAGTGGCTGTTTTGAAATTTTTTTATTCTTTTGTTTTTAATAAATGTAAAATTTTATTTAAATTGATTGAATCTGTTGAACAAACATGTGTTTTGACAAGATGGTTGTGTGTGTTCATGGAAATGTGGGATGGATAAGGGATAGGGGTCTCCCCCAATATTAACAGGATGGATAAGGGTTAGGGATCTCCCCGTCAAAGGGTGCATGTGGGATGGATAAGGGTTAGGGGTCACCCCCATCATTAATGGGATGGATATGTGTTAGGGATCTCCACTGTCAACTTGTTCACTAAGGACGACTTAGTGAAATGATGACTCACCACTAGCTACTATAGGGAGATCCATGTTACATACAGGTTTGGTCATGTGGATGTATAAAATGAATTGGTCATGTCAAAGGAATATTAAGAAAGGGTTTTAAAGCTTGATTAGTTATTTTTTGGAAAATAATTTGTTGGAAAAATTATATTCAAGTACACATGTACGATTTTAGTTATAAATTGTTTTGGAAACTTATTTATATTTTGTTATAATCTATTTTGGTAAATTGTTTTTTATAAACTATTTTATATAAATGTGACTAACATTCATATCCTAGGGGAGTAAGTAGGGAATCCATTGGGGAAAACCTACATAGTTTTATACTCACACATGCATTATCACTTTGGTGCTTTTTCAGATGATATCATCCGGGATAAGGGAAAATGTAATGTTTCACACATATTTAGCACTATATTGTGCCGTTTTGGTATTTTGGTGATTGTGGAGGATGGAGCTTTTGGATAATAGAGTCTTATGGTCTTTTGATATTCTTGTATCATTTATCTGATGTTTACTTTGATACTTGTTATTCTTCCACTATTGCATACTTCGAAATGGTTTTGATATGCATGAAGATGTTGGGTTGTCTTTCATTCATTCATGCATCAAATAGTGGATGCTTTTTTATGGTTAGTTGGTTTATTTGTTAATTTATTAAATGGTAAATAATCCCCAAATTGTATTTTAAACCCTTTGGATATTTATTTCCAACCTTTGGCATCTTGGGAATGTCTCTTATGGCCTAGTAATGACTAGGGTTACTCTTTATTCAATGAGAATTGGTGGGTCATTATTAGTGGTATTATCTTGTTCGGTCCATGCCAAGCACGTAGTCATCGATATTCCTAATTTAGGAGATGAAATCTCTTCCTGTCTATTCCTAGGGTGGGAATCTTATAATGGAGTAGGGTTGTCGAAACCTGAAATATATAGCATATAAGGACATAACTAACCCTTTTATACTGAACATCAAGTTACCAGGGAGTTGGGTAAATATGTGTTTGGATACACTTCTATGATTTCAAAATATCATTGTCACGGGTTTAGCCAATGAGATGATCATGACATGAATTATAAAATAATGTCTTCCCATGAGAAGTGCATACATCATTACGAGAAATGATCATTTTTGAAATGTATGTAATTGGTTTTCAAATATATGATTTTGAAAAAGCGAATTATTATCATATTTTGAAAATGGTTTAATTTTCAGAAGCATGTGAAGTGGTTTCAAAAATTGATGAACATAGGGAAAATTATGGTTTGGAAAAAAATATTGTTATAGTTTATGTGATTGAATATTAAATTCTGAGCCATCATTTTCTAGAGAGTGTGATTGAAAGAGTTTGTTGTTGGTTTAGAAAATGATACTCGGTAGGCATCGTCGAAACCAACCCAAAGAAGCTGCGAGGAATGTAGTTGTACCTGAACCACGGGTGAACCATGATCTAGTTCATAGTATTGTATAGGCTTTTCATGAAGTGGATATGGGAAAATAGAGGAATGAACAAAGGAATGTGGATCATACCATCCAGTTTATGATGAAGAATCCACCTAATTTCTGGGGTGATTCTGAACCCGAGATGGAGGAGGTGTGGTTATTTAGGATGAATCGTATATTCGAATTCATCGGCACACCAGTAGAGTTAAATTTCATACTAGCAACTTATATTCTTTAGGATCTTTCACGTCAATGGGGGGATTTAGAGGTGAATTCAATATTTGATGAAGGCATCCAATGGGAGGATTTTGAGGAATTTTTAATCAAAAAATTCTATAATCACACATTTATGATCCAAAAAACGATGGACTTCTTCAGCCTGAAACAAGAGACTCTCTCTATCACATAGTAAGAAGCTATGTTCATGAACTTATTATGCCTTTCACCAGATGTTGTGGCATGTTCCTCTTCGATGGCAGACATCTTCGAATTAGGGCTACAATAGAAGATTCGATCAAAGAGTGCAATACTTTGTATTAAAGATTATACATAGATGGTGAATAGAGAGACTGTTGTTGAACATGATATATCATGATCGATAGGAGGAAGAATGTTGATACCTATAGGAAACAGTGGGAAATCAACTACTTGGAACAAGAAGAAAAGTGACACCTTTTTCCATGGTTCATGTGGAAATCAGTACCAAACAGCTGGATCAATAAACCTTCCTCCACGACCCAGAGCAAAGAATGTTGTTTTCAATGTTATTCTCTTGAACACATAAAGATAGATAGTACAACACAACACAAAGCATGAAATAATTGTAACAATATGGGACATCTCTTCCTCTATTGTCACAATGCTACAAGGTTAGGTGCTTGAGACACTTCTTAGCTATCACAAGCATCATATGCTTTGACAGGACGAGGATAGAAGAATCAGTCTCATCAGCAGAGTAGAGCTATCCATGGTGATTCTAGAAATACCATGACTCTTCAACTAGGGGGATCATTGGTTTTCCAAGATTGACTTATGATCAGGATATCACCAATTGAGAGTTAGGAAACACAATATTCCAATGGCATCTTTCAGAAGTAGTTATGGAAACTATGAATATGTAGTCACTCCTTTAGGTCTAATAAATTCACTAATAGTATTCATGGCATTGATGAATCAGATATTTAAACAATATATGTATTATTTTGTTTTCGTGTTTCTGGATGAATATTTTTCTATTCAATGAAAGGGACGATCATTAGGTGCACCTTGAAACAGTGTTACAAATCTTGAGAGATCATTATTTGTATGAAAAATTATAAATGATTGATTTTTGGATACAGGGTTCATGTTTCATTGGGCATGTCATTTTTATGAAATGAATGTTTTATGATCCTGAAAATATAGAAGCTTTTATCTCTTTACATCCACCAAAGAATGTGTTTGAGAAATAAAGTTTTATTGGTCAAGCTGGTTAATACTGACACTTTGTGCATGATTTCTCATGTCTAGCTTCACCAATGACAGCTCTAACAAAGAAGAATGATCTATTCAAATGGACATAATAATTTCATATGTCACTCAAGTAACTGAATGTTCGACATACATTGGCACCTATCATGACCTTTCCAGAATCAGGACAGGGGTATATGGTGTATTGTGATGCTTCAAGATTAGGTTTGGCTTGTGTTATTAAGCAATGATATCACATGGTTGCTTATGGTTCAATGCAGTTGAGGGTGAATGAGAGGAATTACCCAACTCATGATTTGGTGTTGGTTGATGTCTTCCATTATTTGAAAACATAGAGACAATATCTCTTTGGTGATAAATTTATTGTGTGTGTGGATCACAAAATCTTGAAACAAATTTTATGATATAATGATTTGAATATTTGGAAAAGGAGGTGGATGAAGTATCTATAAATTATTGACATTGACATGATGTACACACCGCGGAATGAAATTTCTGTGGTGATACATTGAGTAGAATATAATATGCTTAGTTGGGGAAAGAAGCTTTAGATTACTGGTAGTTGATGTCAGTCTTCGATGACATGCATGTGGAATGTGAAGATCGTGGTGATATTGCAGTTTTATTTTCACCTATGATTGTTCCTGATTTAGTAATAATGATCAAAGAACCACAAACATCTGATGTAGAATGTCTAGTTGTAAGATAAAAACTCAATTGTGGGGATACCATTGATGGTTGGAAATGTGATGCGGGTTCAGTTTTTTTTCAGAGATCAGATGTTTTTACATATGGTTTGTGAGGAAGAACTCCTTCATGCTTACCAACATTCAATATGGGTCGTATAAGGCACATTTTTTGTAGAGAGACATGAAAAGGAAGGTTTTTGAGTTCACCTTTTGGTTCTTAACTTGTCAGCAGGTTAATGTAGAGAATCAGATACCAGCTGGTATGTTACAATATTTGAACATCCCAGTGTGTAAATGGGATCAAATATCAATATATTGTGTTACATTTCATCCATGAATGGTCTATAAAAACGATGCCATTTGGGTTATAGTGGATTGTTCTAAAAAGTCAGCCCATTTTATCCATTTTCGTGAAACTCATACGGTGGAGGATCGTTCAAAAATCAATATCCAAAAATTGGTAAAGAGGCATGTTGTACTAGAATATATAGTCTTAGATAGAGATGTGATGTTCACATCTTGTTTCTAAAAATCATTACATCAATCCCTTGGAACTCAGTTGACTATGAGCACCACGTATCATCCTCAAACTAATGGGAAATCTGAGAAGATGATAAAAACATTAGAAGAAATATTCTAGGATTGTATAATGGATTTTGGTGGCTCATGGGAGGATAATATATCCTAAGTGGAGTTCTTATAAAATATAAGCTATCAAGCCTTAATACGCGTGGCTCTGTTTGAGGCATTGTATGAGAATCATTGTCATTATCTACTATGATATGGGGAAATGGGAGAAACATAACTAGTTGGGACAAGCCATATCTAAGAAAAAAAATGATAATATCAAGCTCATTAGAAAGACTATGGAGATAGATCATAGTCGTCTGAAATATTATGCAGATCACCGTCAATGTCTGTTGTCATTCGTTGTCGGTGATCATGTCTTCTTGAGGATCACTCCAAGGCTTGGACGTCGTCATTTTGGGATGTAGGGCAAGTTATCTCCTAGATTCACAGGCCATTTTGAGATACTAGATGGGTTGGAGAGGTGTCATATATATTATAATTACCACCATGGTTTAGTTTGATGCATATTTTGTTTCATGTATCCTAGTTGAAAACGGGTCACCCTGATCCTAACCATGTGATCAAATGGGATCACATTGAACTAGAACTGGATGAATCACTAGTACATATTCCAGTGACAATCATGGATAGACAAAAAAATGTCTTTCATGGTAAAATCATTTTCATAGTGCAAGTTTTATGGAAACATTATCAGATTCAGGAAGAGACTTGAGAACATGAGAAGGAAATGAAAGAGCAGTGGCAAAAAAGTTTTTTTCCAGTAAGGGTTATCATCTTCTAGAGGACGGAAAGACAAATGGTGGGGAGAATGTAGTACCCCCCCCAGTTTATGGAATGTAACCCTTAATTAGTTATTTTATTGGATATAAAGTAATGAGTGATGAATGAGAGAGCCAAGAGAACATGGAATGATGTTTTGATGCAAAGGATAGTCGTACAGGCAGTGTAAGGTATGTCTAACTGTGCGGCCAAACCATGTGTAGTTGAGACTTTTGAGGTAGTGGATCCTAGACAATTGGATCATGGTTCAAGAGACCATACGAGGAGGCCGTACTAGGGTCTGTTGAGGTAGTTGATGATGCATGGTTAGCGCATGGTTTGTCTAACTAGGAGTACTAATCATGCAGTCACTTAAATGATATCCTAAAAAAGTGGATCTCACACATTTTTGCCTCTAAATGGATTGTTTTCCCTCCAAAGTGGCTAGAACTCAAGATCACCCACCCTTTCATGTAGGATAATGTATCCAATGTTTTTTTGAGGTGATATGAATTCTTTCCTTGGCAAATCAAAGAATGATTCTTGAGGTATGTGATCATTTTTCATCATTCTTGATCGTTTTCCTAGATTTTTTTCTATTATACTCATGGTTTTTTAGATCAAATCCCATTAGAGGTAGATATAACTATGTGGATGCAAAATATTATGATATTTATTCTTTCTATTTATAGGAAAAGAGATCTCAGGTAGGTTCCTAAAGAACCAAACCGGTATTCTTGTGTGTTTTTCGTTCGTTGTGGTTATTGTCAAAACCTTCGAGGTAGGAGGCTTCTTTCTGGACTCCACTTAGTAGAACTGATTGGAATGCTATCAAATTTAATTTTTTATGTTGAATAGATTTTGAATTTTTTTGAACACTTTTTGGAATCCTTCTTCAGTGATGGTGGTGAAATATAGAAAATTTGTTATTTTGAATGAGTGCTTAGGTTCTTAATTTTAAATTGGAGATATTAAAATGGAGTTTTGTGAAATTGTGAAACATGTTTTCTATTAGTTGTTTTAAATAATAGGAAATGTATTATTGAAGTGATGTGGATTTTTTTAAAACATTTATTCTTTGGTTTTCAATAAAATAACAGTTATATTGAATTGGGTTGAATTGGTTGAACCCACTTGGTTTTTAACATGATGGTTGTGTGTGTTCACGTGCATGTGGGATGGATAATGGTTAGGGGACACCCCCATAATTAATGGGATGGACAGGGGTTAGGGATCTCCCTTGTCAAAGGGTGTATGTCGGACAAATAAGGGTTAGGGGTCTCCCCCATCACTATGTGATGGATAAAGGTTAGCACTATCCATTGTCGATTGGTTTACTAAGGACGACTTAGTGAAAAGATGACTCACTAATCGCAAGTATACAGAGATCTAGGTTACATGAAGGTATGGTCATGTGGACATATGGAATGAATTGGTAATGTCAAAGTCAAATTGTAAATTTTTTTAAATATTGTTTAGTTATTTTTATTGAAAACATAACTTGTTATAGAAATTTCATTCAATTACACGTGTATCCTTTTTCTTTTAAATGTTTTTAGATAATTGGTTATATTTGGTTATAAATTATTTTGGTAAATTGTTATATGTAAACTATCTTAAATGAATGTTACTAATTTTTCTATCCTAGTGATGTGAGTAGGGAAGACATTGGGGGAGAACCTACTAAGTTTTATACACACCCCTTCTTTGGCACTTTGGTGCTTTTACAGATGCTATCTTCCCAAACAAGGGAAAATGTAATTTTTCACATGTATTTAACAATACCTTATGATTTTTGTCCTGTTTGGTGATTTGGGAGCTTGGATTTTGTAGATTATGGATTCTTGTGGTCTTTTTAGAGTCTTCTTTCATTTATCTGTTGTGTACATTGATACTTTTTTATTCATCCACTTTTGCATACTTTGATATGGTTTTGAGATACATGAAGATGACATGATGTCTTTCATTCATTCATGGATCATATAGTGAATGTTTTTGTGTTTTTTTGTTTATTGATTTATTTCTTAAAGGTTAAATCATCCCCCAATTGTATTTTAAACCCTTCGGCATTTATTCCCAGCCTTTGGTGTCTTGGGGATGTCTCTTAAGGCTTAGTAATGAATCATTGTACTCTCAAGACATTGAGAATTGCCAATCCATTACAATCTATATGTGAATTATTTATGGTTATTTTTTGAAAACCATGAAACCCAAAAATAACTATGAATACTAATATAGGTATAAAAGGTAAGTCGAATGGGTGGAGAGAATTTTTTAAAAAAATGTTTGGTTGCTTTGTATAAACATTGCACTTTGAAAAATTTGCTAATGTCTTTTTGAGGGGGTGGATTTTTAATGGTAGGCACATGGTTTAGTGATTGTGTAAGTTAACTATAAGTGGTATTTAGTTATGTTAGTTTTTATATCATGGTTAGAGTACAATTTTCCTCACTGTGTGAAAAACTACATGCAGTTAAAAAGCTATATCCTAAAAAAGGGGATCTAGGTCATCCTTGTGTTTTAATACCTCGATTATGCCCCACAGTGGCCCTAACTAGATTTTGTTCTCTATCAAACGTCCATGAATGTTTTCTCATTTATCTGGTGGTGATTTGAAGGCTTCCTGTGGTTATTAAAAGCCATTTCATAATGGTAAGTGGTTGTTCTTGGTCGTTCATGGTGTTTTTCTTAGATATAATTTGACCTCTCTCTCAATTTCACAAATATTCACCCATTGTGGATAGATATAAGGTTATGGATTTCAAATATTATTATTTATATCCTTTTTTATGATAGGGGAAGATATTTATGGCATATATTTTGAGATTCAGTCTAGTTTGTGACATTTTTATGTTGTTTTTGGTTTTTTATAAACCCATCAATGTAAGAGGATTCACTCTCTACTATACATGATAGAGGTGATTATATTTGTATTAACATAATTTAACTATATGAAATTGGTTATGAAATTATGGTTGAATACATAATATAAATCATCATTTGTGACGATTTATGGAATTTGGTGAAATTATTTAATTGTGGAAATTTTTTTCTGCAAAGTGTTTTAGATTCACTATTTAAAACTATTTTCATTAGAATATGGAAATTTTGGATTTTTAAATATATTTTTTTTGTAAATTGGACTTAAATAAACAATTTTTTTTATTGAATTGTTTGGAGGTTTTTGTATTGGCATGGATTTTGGGAAAGCGTAGTGTGTGTGATCATATTGAATTTATGAGAATTGGATAAAAAATGTCAATGTTCTTAATGACAACATTTTAATGTTACATGGGATATAATTACCTTGTTATGACATAGAATATTGATGAGAGAAATATGTGGAGTAGTAAATTTTCATAACGAACCAAATATCACTTGTGAAATTTTATTAATGAATTTTTTTGTTAATATCTTTGATAAATTGGTTGTTAGGAAAAATGGTTGATATGGTACTTTTTTATAAATATTTATAATTTTTTTTGGGGTATGGTTTCAAAAAAGTATTTCATTTTAATTATCTTAACATTTCAATCCTGGGGGTGTGGGAAGAGAAATCAAGGAGGAAAAACATAATTATTATTAGTTCTCACCCCTAATTTGAAACGTTGGTAATTGTGTAGATGTAATATATTAGGACATTGAAAAAGTTAATGTATCCCACATCTTTAGAAATACTATGTGATAAAAGGGATGTTTGGTTAAAATAGAGCATAAATCTTCTGGAGATTTTGAGTTATAGTTTTTTCAAGTCTATTTGGATTATACTCTTCCACCGTTTACATTGATTTTAGTTTGTCTTCCTTTGGTATTCTCTTTGTAATGTTTTATATAAATGGAATTATTGAGTTATCAATATTCTTATCATGTATAGTGTATATTTTTATTTTGTTAAGGATTTTTTTGTTAGAGGTTTTATACATAAATAAAAAATTGTCCCCCACATGTATTGAAGACCTTTGGATTTTATTTCTAGACATTAGAAAATATGGGATGTCTCTTATATCCTTGTAACATATCAATGCCCTCTCAATCCAATGAGAAGGGGTGTGACATTGAAAAATTAATTTACCAATATTTTATTCAAGTCAACACTATTAATTAATTCCAGAATTTAATAATCACATTAAAATCCCTCAATTTATTCGCAAGTTAATTATCCATATCAATTTCCATTAATTAACAGTACTATTAATAAAACACATTCAATCCCATCAAATAATCCTAAATTTTTTTTTCATGTTTGATTCCAATAATTAATTAATAATTAATCATTCACATTTAATCTCTCTAATTTATTCTTTAATTAATTTGAATACCAAACATCATTGATTATTTCAATTAATTAATCTATTTTTTCTTATTATTTAATTCAACATTTGAATAATTATATTAATCCTACTAATTAGTTCATCAATTAATTAGTTATTTCAATCTAGTTATTTAGTTGAATAACTGACTAATGAAATTTCTTCCATTAATTAATTCATCAATTAACTAATTCCATAAATCAAGTTATTTTATTCAATAAGTGAATAATAACATTACTATATTAATTAATTAATAAATAAATAAATCTCACTAGTCGCATAATAAAATTCATAAAATAAAAATTCATATTAATTATAGTAATTAGTTAATAAATTAATTAATCGAACAAGTCATATTATTCAATTCTATAATTAAGTAATCACATTAACCTGAATAATTATCTCATCAATTAAGTAATTAAATCCATCCCATTTTTTAAATAAACAATTAAATAATCACATTTCTCAATAAATGAATTCATCAATTTGTTAATCCCATAAATCCCATTATTTAATTATAAAATTAAATAATAACATTAAACCCTATAATGAATTTATTAGTTCATTAAGACCATCTATCCCAATAATTTATTCAATAATTTAAAAATCACATTACTGTATTTGTTAATGAAATTATTAATTAATCAAATTACAAAATCCTAAAAAACATGTAATTAATTCAATAATTACTTGTTTCATATTTAAATTCCAAATAATCCTATAACAAATTAATCAATTAATTATTTCATATTCATAATCAAAATATTCTTAGTTTCTCAATTCCCTCAATTAATTAATTCCCCAAATTTATTCATCTAATCTAAAAAAATCAATTTCTAACCATCTAATATAAGGTCTACAATTACATAGGTGAATTGAAATTAGTAATTTTGTATTTTAATTATATACCATCTATCTCATGATTAATGAAGAAGACTCACTATTAGATATCGCCAAATTAAACATAATAAATCAAGAAAATATATATGATAATGATTTAGATCAAAATCCAAAACCTATCATTAAAAGGATCATGAAATAATACACCTAGAAATAGATAAAAACATATATTGGAAAAAAATCTATCATTTTTCAATGAAATAGAGAGGGATAAAGATAGATAAATAGAACACTAAGGGAGAAACCAAATACCTATGGAGGTGCAGTTCTTCAATATGCCATTTTATTTTCCAATAAATGACTTCAATATGGGTTTTAATCCTTCCAATACGCTTTAAAGCATCAATGAAAACTTCATGTCTATATAAAAATGATTAGTGGTTAATATGGGGGGTTGAAATATTTTGAAAACTTGTTTTTGGGAAAAATTAAAACCCACACACAGTTCTCAAAGAAGAGTTCCCCAATTCCCCTAACCGTTCACCATATCATTTCTCATATTGGGGGGGGGGGTTCATTATTTATCCTTTTTAGGCTCATGGTCTGAAAAAAAAGTTTAGTAGCCATGTGAATCAACTCTACCTGGATTTTCATAGTTTACTAGGCAATGAAACATGGTTTGGGATGACTATGTGCCAACCATTTACTTCCAACTTCCTTATAAATTTCCAATATTCATCGAGAAATTCACAAAATAATTACCAAAAACAACATACTCAACACATGGAAGAATTGTACCTATAAACGAGCCCAATATAACTCTCTAAAAGGTAATAATCATTCACTGAAAAATAATTAGTAATGATTTAGGAATGATTATCTTAGGAAAAAAAAATTTAACTAGTGTCTATGCAATGATTAATTAATGAATATGTATTTATTAAACAATGATTAACTAATGATAATGTGATGATTATACAATATTTAAGAAATTATTCACTACTAATTAAATATTATTTAACATTTAAGAACTTAAAATCTAATAATATAATGATTATTAATTGAGGAATTATTAATGATTGATTAATTAATGATAAATTATTAATTAAACAATAGTTGTTGAATGATTAAATAATTATTAGATTAGGACTAAAAAATTTATAGCTAATGATTAATTATTGATAACAAATGATTGACCAATGTTTATTTAATAAATGGATGTAATTTAATGATAAAATAAGTACATAAAAAACCTAATTAATAAATTAATAATTAATGAATTTCTAATGATTAATTGGTGATTAAGGAAATTTTAAATAATAATTAATGAATTATTAACAATATATTAACTAATACTTATTAGAGGACTAACTAATGATTAATTAATTATTAGACATGGAGTAACTTGTGAATAAATAATAAGGAAATTTTTATTCAGTAATAATTTACCAATAAATAATTAATTATAAAAAATTATTTTTATAACTAATTAACTACAACAGCCTACATAATAACTATTTATTAATAAATAAAAAAATAGTTATTAAATAATGATTTAGGAATGATTATATAATTATTAACTAATGATTAATTAATGATAAATTTATGATTAACTAATTATTAGATTCATATTAAATAATTAATATCTATTGATTAACTAATTAATTACAAAGTAATAAAATATATTTAATGAGGCTCAACTACACCATAAGGTGTCCTAACTAGAATCCAGATTTCACACTACTAAGGGTCCAATATTAGATGATTTACATTCTCATTAATTTATATGTATATATATTTTTAGTAATATTAAAAACTAGATACTAAATTTTGACATGTCTTAGTGAATGTTATACAAAGGATACATAACCATGAAATGAGAACATTGGGCGTTGACTCGATCTTCACTAGATCTATGATACATAGGTATTGTCTCACAATTGGTTTCACACAGCCATGAGATATTATTCAAATGATTCAAAATCTCAATATAATGTACTTAATATAACTTTTTTAATATTTACCTTTTTTACAATGAAACATTAGTGACATCATTGAATATATAAGTGAGAACTCCAAAATTACATTTATGTTTAGATTATGTGGTCATCAATGAAATTAAATCCATGTTTTTTTCACTACATGTAGATTTTGATAATGCATAATTATAACTTGGGGTGACAAGCATGAAAAGGGAACATTGTTTATTGACATGATCATCACATTGGATGAGTTCTCATTCTTAAACACTGTGATTCATTAAGAGGGTTTTTAAATGTTTTAGTGATTAAAAATCTACCTTGTGAAAATAATTTTCACATGAATATGAAAAACAAACTTATAAAAATACTGAATAAACTACCATGGTTATAAATAATATGATAATTTCAATAAAATTAATGATCTATATAAACTGGTAATGTATAAAAAATGTCTCACTATGAAGATCAATGATAATGAAGAAACTAGAGGACTGGTTGTTGAAAATAATGAAGATGATAAAATGATTTTTTATAAATAAGTTCTATTAAAATAAATATTTTTTGTCTTTGGAATGTATTAATATTCATTTTAGATTATTTTGAACATGCATGAACTAGTAAAAATTATCATAAATGTCATAAAAACGGTGTCACTCAATTGTAATATTTATCATGTCTCATGATACAATATGAAAAAAATAGTACATATTATAATATCCTGAAGTAATTTAACAAACCATGAATTTATTATATTCATTCAAAAAATTATATTTTATCAGATTCACTGTTCTGATAAAAAACACGTGAATAACATTATTATTAAATTCATTCTTCTTTATTCTAAACATGAATAATAAAATTGACTTATACTACATGATATTTATCACCATTGGACATAAATAATATAGAAATGTTCAAAAATTGTTTTCAATAATATTTTTTAATTAATTATATATATTGCACTTTGTGATGAAAATTTACCAATCATCATTTTCAACTACATAATGAATAATGGGTGTTAACATAACTTCTATATCCTATAATCTAGATATCATAACATTATACTATCCATAAAAATTAAATATTTTCTAATATTTATATCATATTTATTTATTTAGATGGAGGACATTACTCTACTCAATGAGAAATATAATAATTTTTCTTGTGAGGTGTAGAGGACCATGAATTTCAATGGATCATGGAGCATAAAACACACCATTATCAATATATTTTATCTCCAACTACCATTATACCATAATTATGTTGTGTTGGATTCTATGGTGACACTATATCAAATTATACATTAATTTTTCATCACCTCCTTTTATCCTTCAATGAGAGTTGGATACTTGATACTCACATATACAAATTTCCTGCGGGAGAAATGACTATCAACCTAGAGAATGTATTCGTTATGTATTGTATCCCTATTTAAGGTGTAATATTTATATGTGGAACATATAGAGAATGAAATTAGTTTGAATAATGAATTTTAGTTTTTGATATTATGGGAGGATGACAATTAAATAGATGACCATTCTATTTATATTAGTGGGTTGGCGTGCACTTTTGAAATTTAACCATTGTGGTTGATGAGAAAACTATCAGGATTCATGCCAAAGAATATATATTGTGGATCATAGGAGAAATATTCTAAGTTATCAATATTGTATAAATGTCAATATGATGTATTTGCGTTTACTAGGGGGCATCACCCATTCAATGAGATATAATTGGTCATTTGGGTGCTTGGAATACATGTTCATAGCATTAGGCACTACATGGCATCTAGATCGTAGTAATATAAGGCGATGTTTCATTATAAGTAAGTTGTGGTCATGTGATAACATACATACCATCACTGTTATTGATGGTGGTTCAAAGATACATATTTATGTGGTACATGATGTTCTTTGTGGATTCTAGAATGATCACATTGATGTGTTGTATTATGATTCTAATATGAGTTATTATAATTAAATACTTATTAGTCATAACATTCATATATTTTCCGTTATAGTTGGAGTAGGGAATCAATCTTCTTAGGGCACTACGACATAACCATGGTTCATACCATCTTATTTTGGGTAGTCTACTAACCCATGATGTATGTATATAAATTCATCTATTGAAAAATAAATATCATAATTTTACCAATAATGTAATTGACTAACATATATATTAACAAATGTAAAATTTCTTTTCAGATTTCATGGCTTCCATACCAATCTATATAATGCCTGATTCCGACATACAATCATGATCATATTGAAAATTCCACAATTTTAGTGCCTCTCATTCATTTTATTAATCATGAGTATAACCTTCCCGATAATGTAATGCAGTAATTTGGATTTTATAATCATAATCTATCGTCACTCATATAGTAAGGGGAACATCATTCCATGATGCTGATGGGATGGAATTATTCAAACTAGTTACTGAAAACATCATTATTTTGTAGACCTCTTGGACATAAATTAATCATTTAATATTGTGGGAACTCAAATGATTTGATTCCATTTATCAAGGCATCTTGAGTATAATATATCATATAGATTGATGTTTATAATTTATCTTAACAAAATTGGTAGAGGGATTGAACATCTAGTATGCCAATAATATTACAATTTCTTTTTTATAATGTTTTAATTAAAGTTTAATTCCATTACAAGATACTATACATCTACATTAAATACATTTTTTTGATCTGGACGAAGGACATGTATTTAAATATGAATCATACCATACTGAAATAATGGGGATGATATTAGCATATCATGTTCTAGAAGATTGTATCATTGATCTCCCACATAAGAGATATGACATTCATTCCTATGGGTAGGACGTACCTTATCATAAAACTCATTCAGAATCTAATGATGTTGAGGATTTGTGATGATGATGAGGTTGATCACATCATGATGCCTATAACGCCTGACCTATTCAATAGGAAGAGGGAACACAACTAGCATTTGAGCCTCATACATTTATGGTTTGGAACCAGTGGGAAATGGATCCATTTATTCTATCAGTATATCCACATTTTCTATTGTTATCGAAGATTTATATCCTATTTAGAGTCATCTCACATGCCTTCAAATACTGTGATCAACCATTATAGGTTGTATCGTTCCATAATCAGATGATAGGTGATTATACTTACGTGGTGCTGGAAGGATCGAGTGCACATCATCAAATTGGAATGAAACCACCTCCAAATGATTTACTAATAGAGAATATGAATTTTGAGATTCATACAAGTGAAGAATATCCCTCAGTTGTTGATAATATATATCATCACATTGGTCGATGATCTTTACAGATGAATCCCAATCTGACATTAAATTGTCGGATGAGACATAATCAGATTCATTGCTTATATTCAATGGTTTCTAAATTTTCTATTAACATGAAGGATTTGATATAGAAATGTGTTCTATTGAATATATTATTCTCTTATTATTAAATTGATGAAATTATTTTTTTTTCAACAAAATTTATTTGTTGATCAGATTTTTTAAATTTCATGTATATATACATATAGTTTAAATTATATTTTATTTCAAAGTCTATTAAATGAAACATATGAGAACTTATTAAATTTCAAATAAGTAAATATATATTCATATAAATAAGAAACTATAAAATTGATCTAATTAACACTTTTAACATATCAAGACACATTAAAAAATAATTGAAATTAAATATTAATTTCATCAACACAGGTAATTAAAATTTATTTAAATTACACTATAATATTTTATTTGAAACATAATAATTATATATAAAAATTATATTGACGTAAAATATAGTTTAACAAATATATAAATGAAATTGGTAACATTGAATAAAAATATATAAAAACATTAAAAAGAAAAAGGGATATTTGGAAATGTTATAAATTCAAATTTTATGTTTTGAAACAATAATGTTTTTTTATATTAAAAACAATTCACAATAATTTTTTTTATAAATTTTTTTAATGTTCAGTTAAATTTTAATAGGTTTACATAGTAATTCGAATAACATTTATATTATATTTATAATTTATAATATAAAGGCATTCAATGTCACAAAAATGAAACATTATATTGTTTTATCTAGGTGAATGTGAAGATATATAAATTATTAAGTACAAGTACGATATAAATGATATAAAAATATTAATAGACATATGAAAAATAAAAAATTATAATCATTTCATTATTATAATTTAAAATAATTTACATGTTGTAAACATTGTTACACAAAAACAAAACAATTATTATTGAAATACATGATGGGAATAATTATTATAAAGTATTATTTTTTAATATGTATTATAAATTATATTTTTATAAATAAAAATTATGGAAGTACTTTATTAGTATGTAATAATTATATTATTAACTTTTATAATAATTTAAATAATAAATTCAAATAACTAATTAATTAACATAACTATTAATGTATCTTATAAGGAATTTAATAATATAAATTTAAAATAATTTAAAATTATTTATTGATATTAAAATTCTTTTAATTAATAATTTTTTTTATAAAAAATTTATTTTCGAATAAATAATAATTTCTCATAATTAAATTGTATAGTTCATTATATATATATATATATACAAAACAAAACAAAATAAAAATAATAATAATAATGACATTAAAAGAAAAAAATGTTTAATACAACGTTATTGGGGGGGGGGAACATTTGAATTTTCCCCTGAAAAAATGTGTGACCCTGCATAACCCCTATGGACTCCACCTATAAAATCCTACGGTGTTATAGGGGTTTACAAAATTAAAGAACATATTTTATAAAATTTATATCATTGGATTATTTGAATTTATTTGTTTTATAAAATTCTTTATAAAACCCCTATAAGCCATATACAACACCCCAATTCATTTTAATACAATTTTAAAGTAACAATTCTATGAATGAAATTAAAATTAGATGAATTAGTAATTTAACATGAGACACTGTCATAAATATATTTTTCCAATGTTTTTTATATCAATGCCCTATTTCTCAATACCTTGAAGAAAAATATATTATATTAATATAATCAAATTTAACCTTATTTATTTTTAATATCATATTCCCCTAAATTATATCCATTCCTTTGTGATAAATACATTCATATTGTCTTTTTATTATAGTTCTACTTTTTTATACTAATTTTTCATTTAAATATTTTTAGAGATATGATATCTAATAGGAATATATGTGATCCAAAATAAACATATTAAAAGACTCAGAATTTCTTTGGAAAATTTTATAATAAATACAGTGGAATATACGAGTCTGCAAAAATTGATGGCGCATGATTCCAAGGCCTGGTGTGCCTGAAATCAATTTCTGATTTTTTTTAGAAAGTTCATTAAATGTAAGAGAGAGTTTTTAAAACTTTTGAACCGGGGCATGAAACTGAAATCTGAGGGCACCGTCGAACTTACACCGCCGATTTTCTCTTATGAATACTTTCATTTTGATGGTAGTGAGTCTGGAATAAAAGATAATTTTTTTGATTTTCGTGAAATGTAATAAAATAAAGTGACCTTCACTTAATTTTATATCAGCCGCCATGTGGGAACGTGGTGGTAAAAATACCCTTCATGGAAGTTGGAGGTGGGACCTCCAAAACATAACCTCCCATGAGAGGTTATGGTGGTGGGTCCCACCCGAACATAACTTCTGGTGAGATGTTATGATGCAGGGACCACACGGGGATTAACCCCCTATTGATGGAGTAGAGTAAAACCTCTCAACTCTCCCTCACTATCTAGGTGACCCTATTCACCTCCTTTAATTAAATATTTGGGACACCCCCTTTAATTAATTAAGGTGAGCCTACCTAATTATTTAGTCCAATTTGAATATATTTCCAACATAATAAAAGGATATTTCAGTCTATTATTTCGTTGACATATTCATTTTTTTGGAGGCATTGAGAGTAGGAATATTGGGAGAAATCTCACAACGAAGAACCCCATCCCCCAAAGGAGAATGATGAATGAATAACGATGACCTTCTTTGACAACTTCTTTGAAGCTTCAACCGTCATGAGACCTCTTGGACGACCGACTTCCACATTGTCGTCAACAAACCAATGTAGCATGGATTTGGAATTTTGTGGTAGACATAACGTATGCCGATCTTCTTCATCTACTTTCCCCAACTCCGTCATCAAAAGACAAATGTCGATAAAAATTAGGTGGTTTTATTTGTGTATTATCCCTTTTCTTTTCTCATTTCAGTTGGAAGGGAATCGATGCCGAGATTGTAAAATAATTATTGTTCATCGTACTTATTTTATGAACCAATTGATACCTCTCTAAATTAGGAAGGTGATGGTCAATCCAACATGGACCAACCACTCTGTCAATATTTTTTATGATAAATATTGACATGTCAATGAGGCGATGGAACGATGATGGTGGTAGCGACAAAGTTATCTTTACCTGTGGCTTATGCGAACTGTGCCACCACTGCAGCACTATAGTGATCCCGGTGAACACCGATTGCCCACGCCGGCCCACACCGCACCGGACCGGCCAGCGCTGCCGCCTCACTGCCGCATGCTTACATGTTTGGGCCCTTCCAGGACAAACACCACAGGCTGGCCTACCGGCCTTTGCGTGCCTCCCCGAGCCGGCCCCCTTGTGGCCACCTTGCCGAGCCGACGTCTCGGCCCCCTCGGGGCCACCCAGCCAAGTTGGCACCCCAGCCCCTTGCGGCCTCTCGGCCCCCTCAAGGTTCCCTGGTCAAACTGGCTCTGGCTATGCTCTACGATCCAAGTTGCGTCGTGTCGCGCCGCTGTGATGCTCATGGCTGAACTACACCCAAGCCTGTGACGAACATAATAGGTCGGCCTGCTCATTGGGTAGGGCTATACCCAATAGGTCTCATCGGGTCGACCCAGACTATTTTGGCATTTACAGGGGTTAGGTCAGTTCTATCTGACCATGTCAGACCGGACCCAGGCCCTGTACTTTCCCTCTTTACTTTATTTGGACATATCTTTGGCAATGTACATCTGTTTGACGATCCGTAAGCGGCACTGTAAATCTTGGAGTGTAGTCGTCCCTTTGCGTATACATCACTATTGTTCGGGGTTTAGTTGAGATACATTTATTTTGGTTCGTACACGAATTCAACCAGGCCCCCTGAACAAAAAGAATAATTACTCACAAACCATGTGTCTGATTTAAATGACTTATGTTCCATTGATACCCTTATAATGAGGAAGAGAATTAAGAAACTTCTTCTTGGATCTTTGTGGCAGTTGATGTAGCGACACTCGGATTGAGGAGCAGACCCTCCCTGAATCAAACATGCTTCGTGTGGTACTCTATTTCTTTCTCTGCATTGAAGACGGTTCCTGGTCTTGTGTTGGTTCAACAGCTTTGAATATTATTCTTGGATCATATGTGGGTTCAACAGTACTAATGACTATTTATGGATCCCGTACGGGTTCGACAGCTTTGACAACTCTTCCTGGATCCTGTGTGTGTTCTACAGTTCTAACTTTTGATGCATGATCCTGTGTGGGTTTGACAAAATAAATGTTCCTGGATCTTGTGTGGGTTCGACAGTTTTAATAACTATTCCGAGAACGTGTGTGGGTTCGACAGAATAGATGATTCAGCATTAAATCTGATCATCTTTATCTCTCTTCAATTTTTTTTTCATGAGTGAGTTGATTCAGTGACTTTGTGTTTTCCTCTTGATTGAGATGGATTATTAGGTAACATATGTATATGTACGGGAATATAACTATGTTGGGTTATCTGTTGATTTTCATACCATGTGGTTTATCCTTATTGGAATTTGTGGTACCATGAGGGTCTCGGGGTCCCTACTGAGTATCGTTATACTCACCCCTTCACAGGCTATGCACGCAGCTTATTGTGTTAGATGCAGATGACAGACAACACAGACCAAGGATGGGTGTACACGGATTGGATGGTTCCCGGAGGTGGACCTCATGACAAGTCGGTACCTGGAGGATACTGACAAACGTGGTGTGCTAAGGAGGCATATTGTACATACACTTCAGGTAGGATCCATGGTGGATGATCCAAGAGCTTTTTTAACCATTTAGTGGCCTTTTAATTTTTAGTTGTACATGTACAATGCAATTGGGATTCTATTTTCGGCACCTTTACATTACAACAAAATCTTGTTATACAGTTTTACATAGTGTTTTGTATCTAGTTTTGTACTTTTTGTGTGTGTGTCTTTATTTATAATTGTAATTCCTTCTTAGTTTAGGGATTTACACCTTTGGTGCTAGTTTCTAGCCCCTTCCTATGGAAGGCGGGCTTGGGGTTGTCACGACATGGGCCCCTGGGGACGGGTCGTGACAAATTGGTATTAGAGGAGTCAGTTCTACCACATATCTTAGGGCTACGATATTTCATTTCTATCAAGTAATATTGTTAAGGGAACTATGTATGGTTTTATGTTCAGGGAGTCCAGTATTGTTGCGGTGGCTGACATATCCATACACTAGGACCCCGAATTCTGATTTCCAACTCAGTGCATGAAAACACTAATTGCATGTGTGTTTTTAAGAGTCTTATTGGTGTTCTCTTTTGAGTTATCTCACCAGGTATAACTTATTGACGGTGGATCACCTTTTTTTTTACAAGATGCCTCCACGTAGACTGTCAGCCTCCGTGCACCTCCCCCGGCCCGCCAGTCAGCCTCCAAGTGCCCCCTGCAGCCTGCCTTCTGGCCTTCACGCATGCCCCATGTCCTGCATTCAGGCTTCTGTGCACACCCCCTGCTCCCTCCCATGCTGTCCCCCTTGTGGGTGCCTAGATGAGCTGGCATCCCAAACCCCCTTGTGGACACCCTGCAGAGCCGGTATTCTGATCCCTCTTGAGGAAACCTTGATGAGCCAGCGTCCCGGCCCCCATGCGTCCTCCTGGATCTGCCAGTGTCCCGAGCCCCTCGCGGTGCCCTGGCCGAACTGGCCCCGGTCGTGCCCTCCGGACTGAGCTGTGTCAGGGCGTGCCCTTACGACGCTTCGGGACAAACCACCCTCCAGGCCTGTTGGGCTGGACCCAAGAGGCCATGCCAAACCTAACAGGCTGGGCCACTCAATGGGCCGGGCTAGACCCAACAGGTCTGACCGAGTTGACTTAGTCCAAGACGGCCCAAACATGGTTGTGTCGGGTCAGTCTGTCCAGGACGGACTGGACCCGAGCCCTCTACTGGAACACTTTACTATCTTTGGCCATATCATTGACACCGGACGTCTGTTTGACGATCTGTATGTGTCGGTGGAATTCATGGATTGTATCCATCCATTTGATTATAACCCACTAGAATTCGGGTTTTAGTTTAGATACGGTCTGGTTAAATCGTACATGATTCCCACAGGACCCTTGAGACTGAAATACTAATAAATCAAAGAACGGGCGTTTGATTGACACATCATCTATTGAGTTGAGACCCCTATGACGAGGAGGATATTTGAGATACCTATTCTTGGGACTTCATGTTAGTTTATTTATCGACACTCGAATTGAGGAGTAGACCCTCTAGAATCAAGCATTTTTCGTGTGGAACCAGGTGGATAACTACACTCTGACGACTATTCCTAGATCATGTTTGGGTTCGACAGCTCTGATTACTATTCATGGATCATGTGTGGGTTTGACAGCATTGAAGACTCTATCTGGATATCGTACAGGTTCGACAGCTCTGTATATTGTTCCTAGATCCTGTGTGGGTTCGACAGTTCTGAATTATGTTCTTGGATCTTTTGTGGGTTTGACGGAATCAATGTTCCTGGATCCTATGTGGGTTTGACAGTTCTGATTTCTATACCTGGATCCTGTGAGGGTTTGATAGAATTGAATATTCAGTAGCTACAATTGATCATCTATATCTCTCTTCAGCAGGTGTATACATGTGTGAGATGAGTCAGTAACATTGTGTTTTCCTCATGATTGAGATGGATTACTAGTTAACTTTGATATATTTATGGGCATATACCAATGTTGATTTCATACCATTTGGTTTATCCTTGTTGGATTTTGTGATACCTTGAGGGTCTCTGGGTCCCTACTGAGTATCTTTATACTCACCCCTGCATTAGCTATGCATGCACCTTGTTGTGTCGGATACAGACGACAGACAGTACTGAATAAGGCTAAGTGTACATAGACTGGGTGGTACCTAGAGGAGGAACTCAAGACGAGTCGGTACTCGAAGGATACTGAAGGATGTGGAGTGCTATAGAGACTTACTGTACCTTACCATCAAGTAGGATCCATGGGGGATGATATAGGAGCTACTTTTCACCATTCATTTCTTTTTCTCTTTTTAGTTGTACTTGTACTTTACAATTGGGATTTTATTTCCAGCCCCTTTACATTACATCACTCTCTTGATATACAGTTTTACATAGTGATTTTGTCTATTTGTGTACACTTTTCTGTGTGATTTCATTTATAAAGGAAATTCCTTCCCTGTTTAGGGATTTACGCCTTTGGTGCTAGTCACCAGCTCCTCTCTTATAGAAGGTGGGCATGGTGTAGTCACGACACGGGCCCCAGGGGAAGGGTCATGACAATATATATATTAAATTTCAATGTAATCTTATGAATTTATTATTATTTGGATCGGGGATTTTTCATTTTTCACACTAAATATTTCCCTTCTTTAGAATTCATTCTTTATGTTCTATAATTTCATAATTTTTATTACATGAATTTTTCTTCAATTGGAATAAAATTTTTTAGTTTTATAATATTTATTTCTATTAATTTTGTTGTTAAAATATATCAACATTTATATTAAATCAAAAAAATTAAAATATGTGAAATCATCAAATATATAATAAAATTTATTCACAAAGATATATAAAATTTAATAAACACATTCCTCACATAAAAACAAAAATAAAACTAAAAAATAACTTGTGAATACAAAACATAATGGAACCACTCTCAAACACATAATCATTTAATACCTCTTTTCATTTAAAAATTTCAATATAATCATTCAATGAATAATTTTATTTTGTAGTAAACAAGATAATTGATAAATGAATGATTCATACTAAATTATTTTTCATTGATGCCTTATTTTGTGATACAAGATGCTACCTCCTATGAAATTATAAATTAATTCATTTATGAAAAAATAATAAATTCATTAAAATTAAAATCAATAAATTTAATTTAAAAAAATAATGGATATATAGTTTCTGGAAACAAATTGGGAATGGTGATTTCAATTCACGTGGACTAAAAGTTCTATCGGATATCCAAAATATAATGGTTTATGAGGATTATTTGATATAAACAACAAAAGAAATTCATTATATCACTCATAATGTGATTCCCTCAAAATCCATAGTGAGAAACCTGTATTCGATAGTGCATATGATACACGACACCCAACACATAAGGTAATATAATATCTAAATACATTAATATATATATATTAGTTTAAATATAATAAAGATAATTAAATTTAAACAAAACTGATCTAGATATTGTTACACCCAATTGTTATCCTTCTTTATTTCTTCCGTTACAGTAAAGTGATAACATCTTTGATGGCTTGCGTTATATGCATGAATGAGTTTTATTGAAAAAAAAAATATTATTAAAATATAATGAAATAAAAACTAGTTGTTAAATTATAATTTATGAATATTAATAACTAAATTAAAAAAATTAATGTTTCAAAAAAATAAAATTATTTAATTGGGTAAAAATAATTTTTATATTAATACAAGAAGCAGTTGACTATAACATGATTATTTTGATTGAAAACGATTTTTAATTTAAAAATGGATTTTACATTAATAGATTAAATTAAATATAATTAGTGAGTTATATTAATGTAATATATATATGCATACAAATATATATATTTTATATTCAATAAAATATTTTGGATATTCATCCATCATCATTTATATACATAAGAACACATCGAATCATATTTTACACAAATGAAACATCAATTTTTATAATGGAAATTTTACTACCTTTTAATGGTGAAATAATATTAAGTAATAATTTTGATAAATTAATATTTTTAATAAGTGAAAATAAAAATCGTATTTTTAATAAAAATTAATAATTGTAATGGGGATAATTTATCATATTTTTATGAAACATTTTGTTTTTTTAATATATTATTAAAAATAATAAATTTTAGTTGAAAAAGATTTTTCATCCAAATTATTTTTATGGTAAAATTATAATTGTATATTATTTTAAATATTAAATAGATTAAATATTTATCAATGAATAAAATTTATGTTATTGGAATGATTTTCACTTCTAAATTTATTATAAAAATGTTGCAAAATTTTAGACATTTTTACATCAACAACCAGCATCATCATCCCACATATAAGGGGGATTTTGAATATATTTCATCCACATATATGATTATAATTTTGTAAATTGGATTAAATATTTATAATAATAATAATTTCTAATTTCTAATATCTCTAATGTTGTCTTTTTCCAAAATTATATTTTATGGTTATTAAAATTAATTACAACTTCTGAGGAAAAATTATGCTTCGCAAAGGATTAACCATAATCTTAATGGTCCAAATGGCCTAAAGAATTGTACATAACCCCTTTTATGGACATAATTATTCCATGATCCTTCCATCTATGAGTTTATATGAATTTTTATGAACATTTTAATTAAAAATGATTGTACACAAAATAGGTTTATAAAATTCGGAGTTAGTCATTTTCCTCCATTATAAAAGGAAAACACCTCTCCACATTCCATATAGCTCTTGAAACACATAGGATCATATGTTATATTACCAATTAGATTCCCTAAATTCCACCAATAAAATATGATTCCACCCTTTTACATAATTTCATCCATGAAATATTTTATATTTAACCTAAAAGAGTTACTCGATTAAGATGTCAAATCATTCCATGAGCTGTTTAGTTTTATGTCTATTATTCAACCCATAATATATTATTAATATATTTATATATAAAAACACTTTTTACAAAAATATACTATTATTTTTATGGTATTTTTTGACCTAATATTTCATAGACATAAATCTAATTTCTAATGAATATACATTTTTTGTGTACGGTGAACTACTGCCTCATAAAATGAAGAAATGATCATTCTTATCTTATCGACAAATATAATGACCATTATGATTTAAAATATGTTGATATATTTTATATATGGTTTTTATTATTAATTTATACAGCTTTCATCCTTTCATAACAAATACCATTAAAACATTCTATTTTGTTTCAATATGTTTACATTGTTTGAGAATGTGTGGACTACCGCCACATAAAGAGATGTAATTTGGTCACATGATACATGAAATGTTGAAAAGATTATTATAATTATGAATATGAGATATAAAAAAATTATATTATATTCATGAAATGAATAATATTCTTGAATAATACAATATATATATATCACATTCATTATTACCCTTTGACACATCTAAAATGTGGACACCCCATTCGTTTATGTGTGGATAACCACCTCCTCGCCCGGATCTGATTCCTTTTATATAAAAAGAGTTATATATTTGTATATAATATTAAATAACATTTTATTTATTATATAATGATAAATTTTGACCTATATGGTTTTAGGAATATTTTTTCTATAAAAATTATTGAAGAATGGGAAGGATACTCATGCATATATATAGCTTACCATATATATGATTGTGATGTTAAATCATTATCCAAAAACTTATGTAAAGATATAGTTTAAATGTATATTTCTTTAAATATGATTATTATATAATTATTATTATTATGGAGATATTATATAGTGAACCATTTTGAAAATAGTTTAATACAAAAATTGTTTCTAACAGATAAACCCAAAATGGTCAAAAAACCCAAAAAATTGTTTAGGTTTTTATATAAAAAATAATAATAAATGAAATAAATGTAATTAAATAAAGGAAAATTTTTGTCACAAAATTATAAAATTAACATAATTTCAATGTACATGATGTGTTGGTTTTTTCACTTGAAATAAAAATCAATGTAATGGATTCTCATTTCACATTTTCTATCTATGATATAAATGTCATTTTTAACTCTTACATCATTTATCTGGTGGATAAAATATTCATTTTTATATATTATATCTTTAATTAAATTTTCATCATGGTATTTAAGACCCGAAACAAATATTATTCAATCCTGGGGATAATTTTTTAATTCTTTTTTAATTGGTATGGGACACATTTGAATGATTAATGATTATATTTGTCAAAAATGGTAGTATTGATATTTCATTGCCTTTTCTATTCAAGAAAATTTAAAAAAAATTATCACTAAAACTAATAATTTTCTATCATGTAGAGATTATTGATCATTTTAACTATTAGTACCTTTTTTTCCACACATTGGTACTGAAAATGTTTTAGAAAATGTATTTCAGAAAACCTGACTATGTATCCCTCTTTAGTCTACAAACCATGTTTTCCTAACTACAATGTTTTAGTAAGATGTTTTTAAAAAATTAAAATGATTTTCTAAAGACATTTTTATCATTTTTTCTTTTACAAATGTTTTCAAAGTAATATTGATGTTGGTTTCCAAAAAAGGAATTTGATCTAATCATTTTCAAAATTGAAATATTATTATTTTCCTCCTAAAGATTTTACATGTTTACATGTCGTAATTTCATTAAATATTACATTGAATTTTCAAAAAGATTCCATAAAATTTATTTTTTAAAATTATTGAAAATGTTTGTTTAAAACAACAAATATTTTCTCAAAAAATGTCTTTAAAATATATTATCAATTGTATTCATAAATGATACAAACCCATTATTTAGTACCACTAGAGTTATTTTGTATTGATACCACACTTAATCATCCTTTGGATGGATAATTATTTACCTTTCTAAGGATAATATTTACATTTACATCCTTGATTTCTTTTATTACCCCTGAAATACATAATTTCATATGATCTGTTAACATTGATTTTTAACTAATTATACATCTCATTTTTCATGGACATGTTTATTTACTAAATTTTATAGCATATTTCACAAATTGTTTAATATTAATTTTATTTGACTATTTGGTAAAATAATGATAAATATATTTACATTATTCAATACGAAATTTTGATAAGTCATTTTATTTAATCAATGTGACGATTTTTTTTAAATTCAATATAATTATTTTTATTGATTAAGGAGTGTCGTATGGGTTGGAGAGTAATTAATGAAATCTACTTGATGCATTAGTAGTCTTATTTGATGAACTAGTAGCACATATTCGATAATAATTAAGAATACCATTCCAGTAAAGGTATCAGGTTCCTTGGAAAAATGACGTTCAATACAAAACATTTCCCTCAATTCATTTTAGTTTTTATCCATCCATGAGATCTTATGTCAACATATCTATTAATAAATCTCGTTTTTAGTTCATTGATTAAATGTAATGTGGCAGTGATTCTTACCATTCCATATTTATTTTCCATTATCATGTCATTAGAATGGCATGTGTTTCCATATATTACAGTTCAATAACATTTATGCACATTCTTATAAATTTTTGATTATATAGTTTCTCAGTTCTACTATTTAATATGCCAAAATTATTAATCTCATGGATTCATTATTAGTTTCCCTATAAAATTTCCTTAATCAAAATTTTAGAACACCCTTATTATGTTTTTTTTTGCAGAAACCCATGATGTAAACTATAAAAGATATTAAAGGATTGACTAGAATCATTTATGTATTTTATTTATTTATAAGGAATATATTTTAACAAAAAATCGTTCTGATTATTATGTGCATTTTTAATACATGACACATTTATTTATTTTTTATTATAGGTATACTGAACTATTTAGTCATTTGGGATTTCTTCATTGTAATCAAACCAATGTAATTGATAGCTAACATCGGCTCAGGGATATTTGGGGTCATGTCACTATAGTTTTTATAAGATGATGTTTAGTGGTAACATTGGGGATTAGATATAGGAAATCATAGGGTAGAGGACACATAAAAAATGTAGAATTTGAGGATTTGTATAGAATAACATCATATAATTTTCATAATGTAGTGATATATGGTTCTTCTTAGAAATACATCCACGTCTTGATACTACATGTATACATAATTCTAGCATAGATGTACCAATGAGTAATAACATTAACACGGTGTTCTGTGCATGACTCATGGTAACATGGTACTTGAAAATAACCCTTACTGTGAACATAGTTTGATACTCCTAGGGGATAAGATAAATATAATATATGATTTCATTACCAACAATAATTGTGATTTTTCACAAAAAATATCATATAATAAATATAAGTTGTTTTATATTGAAAATAAAGAGTCACGATTATGATATCATAGAAATGATATTTTGGCTAAACCCTAGTCCAAGGAAAAACATATGTTGAAATAAAAGGATGAAGTATTTATCTTTTTACATTATACAAAAAACCATAGGTAGAAGGATACATAGAGATAAACCTTATTTATAGGTTGTATGTCATATTTATTTAGAAAATTAAATTAATTTGGGATCAAGAAAGAACAAAATGAAGCTCGGTGACATCCAATTCAATCAATAAAGGGCATATGTCTTGATCCCATGACCAATGGACGATAAGGGTTTCACGCCTACCACTGTACTATGAAATATTTGTGTTAATGTTTCATTTTTTATTGATAAACAATTTTATAAATAAGTATATATGATGAACAAAAAGTATTACTTTTGAAGATTATACATTAATATATGAAGAATACTGGTTTTTGAAGATAGGTAATGTTAATATTTAGCATATTCACTCCTTTATCGGCCATATGACCCTTTAATAGTTTTATTTAGTGGTTTAGGCATAAAAAATTATTTACTGGTAATTATTTTCAAGTAAAAAAGGAATTAATTTAAATTTTATCAAATTTCCAATAAATGTTAGGATTGATCATATGATATATAAACCTATAAAATAAGTATATTATCTTATATTTATAGATGGAAATAATTACCCAATATTAGGAAAATTATCTTGAAAACAAATGTTGTCATAATACCAAAATTTTCATTGAACTGATGATCTATCAAATTATTATAGTTTTATGGCTTTGAGGCCCTCAACATTCCATTAACTGTTAAAATGATTATGATTGATGACAGAGTTCACAGTCTCTAAATATTTCTGATATTCCACCAAGTACCTATATGTACTTTACACTAATGTTATTTTACATAAATACCTAGTTAAATGGTAGTCAATGTGAAAATTTTTACATTCCATTATCTCATTTGTGGAGGATAAATTATGAACAATTATAGAAATTTAGGATTTCAAATATAAGAAGTATCACATAATCTATCACCACAATTGAGTTCAAATTCTTATGATGTATTTTAAATAGGGCGGGGAAAATGTGACACCCTAAAAATCAAATGTTAGAAAATTGTATTCGATAGTGTGTACGATAGATGACAACAAAAATGTAAGGTAATAAAATATATAGATAATTTATAAAATAAATACTATTTAAAATATATTATATAGATTAAAATTCATGAAACACCAATTTCTTTTGTGTTACACATAGAAGCAACCTTCCTCGATAACATCCATTACATGCAGAATAGAATTTATTTTATTGATTATGTTACATGAAATAAAAAGTTTTATTTATTTTTATTATGAGATGAGACTTTGACCTAAAAATAAAGGCTCCGTTATTGAATAAAAAAACATACCATATACAGAATTCTAAAAATACGAGTGTTATCACAATACCTCATTAAAGGAAGAAAAAACACATTTGTAAGATGATCATACAAAATTATATCAAAATTTAGGACACCTTTATTTTCATGTCCATCATCAAATTAATTTTCTTGGGTATATTTGTGAGTAATGATATGACGCATTATATTATTAGAATCCAAAAAAATGATCCAATGATTACTGATATTTAATGATATGTAAAGAGATCCCTACATGATATCTGAAACAATAATTGTATAATCACTCTCATGCCAGATTTTATTCCACCCATGACTCATATCATGATCCAATACAATAATAACCCCAAGCATCTCAGCCTGAATTGATTTGGAAACAACACAAGAACCACAAAAAATATAGTCGAATAAGTCCATTGGAAATATCTGAAGAAAGAACCATATCTGGAACGGACATGTATTGCCTCGAGAAGACCCATCATAGTTTAATTTAATCCATACAAAAAATTTATGTTGTCATTATACATCCATAGTACTATAAAGCGTTTAAAAATAAACATTAACTCCAATCCTATTGTGAATAGTAATTTTATTATTTGAATTGGACAAAAAATGATTACTTTGAATGTTATCCTCATGAAAAATAGTAAGAATATAAGAAAGGGAATTATGGGTTTAGAAGGACTCACCAAAATGACGTACCTGGTTATGGACATACCAGATGTAATGAAGCAACTTTGATGCAACAACAAGGAATAGATCTAATAGATGAATTGATAGATTGAGGGACCCCCAACTCTAAATGAAATCTTGATTGAGAGTCATCTATGATTGTGATATTTCATACAAGTAATCATTGACAACCACCATCGAGGTAGGTACAACATAGCTACGATATGATCATCCTCATCCTCCCTATGATGATGCAATAAAACAGATGAGAAGCAGAAAATGATTCCACAATTTTGAAAAAAACAATATCTTGGTATTTTTTTGATGAGAAACTATCTATGTTAGTATATATCAAGATAGCCTAATAAAATTCATGTTCAACCCCTTCATCCACCTAAAGTCAACATTGAAATTCAAATAAAACTTGTAAATCAACTAAGAGTAATGAATACTATTAAAGACTGGTTTCCATGCCCATAAATCCTCCATGTTGGAGAAAAAATACATTTTAATAATTTTAACAATATGATGCATAAGATCCTTCATGTTTTCTAGCAATTCCTCAATAGAAACATTCAAATACTAGTTAGAGTCTTCATCATCCAAAAAACAAACAAGGGGTGTACCACACAGATATTCTATAAAAATCTAGAAATAGATCCTTGGAAATAATCCATCTAGAGTGAGAGCCAATTAAAGAAAAAATAATTTTGGAGGGAGACCATATAAGCGATTAAAGTTGATTAAAATATACAATCATATCCTATACATAAATTTAGCTCTAAAAACAATAGCTTTAGATTTTCTATTGAGGAGTCTCTATAATAAAATAATCTTGTAGGGAGTAATTTATTTACTGAATAATTTTTATACATATCCCCCCATGATCATAATGATTACAAAAATTATTCAATAAAAATTTATCAAATTACTTCTTAATAATGCTTCCACTATTCATGAATTTTTTGTGAGAAACAATGATATTCCTTGTGAGAAAAATAGTCTATTCATACAAAATAAGAGAATTAGATAACATGGAGAAAATAATACATTAATCTATGAAAACATAACCAGCCATGGGGAGATTTATCCCTTCCATGTATCAAGATTGCTTCTATCCACACTATATATCTTTGAGAAATATAATTTTTTAGGCCTCCCCCAAAATAAATGCAGCCTCAAATAATTGAAAGGATGTACCTTTCATTAATATCATACATTCTACAAATATCATTATTTCTGGGAATTGAGATGTTTCATCCAATGTAAATAAATGATTTAGAAAAACTTATTTCTTATCCATACACAGAATAATAATGAGAAATGGATCACTGGATATTCATGATATTTAAATTGTCTCTTTGGGTGAAATAATAACATCCTCAACATATTACAAGTGGGTAGATGAAACCAGACATCGACCTACATTAATATCCTTCATTTACCAATTTTCTTCCATGATGGAATGAATTCTGTTAAGTTAGTCCTCCACAATAGAGTATATAATAGCATAACAAGGATAACAATTTATGACCCATTTGGAATATTAAAAGAACCCCTCATGGGACCCAATAATTAGGACATAGATATGAGATTATCTTAAAAAATAATGGATTCAATCAAAAAATACATTATTAAACCCAATTATATCAAGAAACATCTAAATGAAACACCTGTCCATTATGTCGAAAGCATTTCTGGAATCATGAATGGGGAAATATTTCCACCTCCAGTGGATATCCATAACATGTTAACACATTCCGAAGTAGTGATGATACAATCCAAGACTTATTTACCATTGAAAAAACCATACTGACTAGGGAAATAATTTTATAGCAATAAAGGCAAACTGTGTGTCAAAATTTTTTCAAATGATTTTGTAGATAGATTTTTTCCAATGAAAAAAACCTAATGATATGTGTTTAATTTGAATTATACACTTTTCAAAATGGAGCTAGAAAATGAGCATTCAAACCTTGAGGAAGGGAACCCCCTTTAAGTAAATGAATGATAATCCCCTATACATCAAATTGTAAAATGTCTTAGTATTCATTGATGAAAATATTATAAAAACTATCTAGGCCTAGGGAACTTCCAAATTTAAGACTGAAGACTGCTTCATTGATCTCAAAATTCAATGGAATAATTGTGACATTTATGTTGTCTTGATGATCCATATATATGTCAATGATACCCTCGAATATATTATCATTAATGGATGTCCATTTGAAAAGTTACCTAAAATAATATATCACATTATCTGATAGACCCCCCATATTATCAATAATACAACACCCATTTTTTTACAATGATAATGTCTTACAAAAATACATTATTTTATGATGTGAACTAAAAATCATCATATTCTGGTCACCATCCTTCAACCATGTTTCCTTGAAAATATCCCTTTATAAGTCAACATAGTGATTCAGGAGATTATTAAAGATAGAAATACAATCTAATTCACCCTAAACATTATAAGAGATGTCAGTCATGATAAATTTCACCTATAATGTTTGGATAGAAGCATGAAGAGATTAGATAACATGGTCATGAGAGTTTAATATATATTTTTTTGATGTTTTATGTGCTCATTTAGAGGGTTTCTTCCTGATGGAACATGTAAACTCATCCTTCCTATAATTCATATATTTCTATGTGTGGTCAATAATGGTTATATATTTAGTGTGAGTGATCCATGCCTCGTTGATTGTAAATGGTAAAGGAGGCTGATGATCTATACCTGCAACGTCAACCCATGTTTGGGGATGGACCGACTAGAATCTAGAATGATTCGTGCAAGTGAATGAATCCCAAGGGCCAAGAAAGTCTTCATTGACAAAATCTCTGTCAATTATTCTTGTGAAAACCCCATTTAAAAACATTTTGTACCATGTATATTTATCTCTAACAATGATTAATTCTAGAAACCCATTTTAGTCAATACAATATCTAATCTACCTGGGGGAAATAGCATTGTACATGGACCATTATTTTTATTTGAATTAATGATGGAATTAAAATCTCATAGGACTATTCAAGGAAGATAGATAGTTGAGTTTATATCATCAATATCCTGCAACAATATTTTGTAATCCTGATAGTTGATATAAGTATACAAAGGTCTATAAATATTGAGTGGAATGGTACTTGAATAAGCAAGTGACATGCTGTTCAATTCTAGCTATAAGGAAAATATATAAAATTGAGTACCAGGCCAAAAACCACTACCTCCAAATCTTTGACAGACAATTGTTTGATCTAACCAAATGAAAGCATAAATTTTTCAAATTAAAAAATGATGAAGAAAATATTATTTTAGGTTCAGATATAACAATAATAATTAGTTTTTGATGTTTAATGAAAATAATTAGAGACCTTAATGTGGCCCTATTGCCCATACCCTCTGTATTCCAGAATAGATTCCTTATTTAATGATGAGACCATGGTTTGGAACCCCTTATTTTCCAACATAATTCATCAATCCTACTTGGGTGGGGTGGGGGCTACCAACATTCCATTTGGGGATGGTAGAATAATGAAGATGGTTACTAATGTTAGATGTGTTACTATCGTTCTTCCCTAATTTATAAAGTAGAGCACTGTCAACAATACTAGAGATCAGCCAAATAAAATCAGTTGTAACTCTATTGACTTCACCAAATGTGAACCATTACCATTATAATCATTTGATGGGGAAACCTATGTATTACCACTTCCCTCCAACTAGATACATTCAAACATATGTGTGATAGAGACATTTCATAGATGATTACAATGATACTTGTTCACTTTAGAACTAGTATAGTTTTAGTGGAATGAAACACATAATTATTTGAAGAATATTATTCCCCTTGGATTTTGGCATTGAAAATAGAAATAGAAGTTCTTGAATGTATCACCAAAGGGGTACAGATAACTGAGGCACTTCTATCTGCTAAATTGATATTGATAATAGAAATATGTGAATTAGGATGAATCACATAAAAATTTGAGATGTTGTCTCACTTCAGGATGCATCAATTGGAATATTATCTGTAACCTATGTATAAATAAGATAGGGAATAGAATATTTGAGGTTGGTAAGGGTGCATGGAAAAATAAGTTACTTCACATTTTGAATATCCCTTACCAATTCATTGATGTACTTAGAGAGATCTTAGATAATAAGACTTTAATCTGCTTATTTTTGAAGAGCAATGAATATATTATAGACATATATTGAGATGAAAAAAAGATAATCCCGGTCATTTGGGATTCTCACCTTAGTTGGGGAGATAGTCATATCAACATTTTCATTCTCCTATTCTTCAACTAGGTCAGCCCATGAGTGCTATAAGGAAAAGGAGGGACCGACTTGAGACCATGTAGGGGCCTTATAGGATGCTATGTCAGGATGATCATTAAGGGATGATACAGTCTGCTTCTATATAAACAATTTCTTTTTAACCAATGCATTCCTCACCTTTCTATTCTTATTAGCATCAATCCAATCTGAGGATTTCAGATCATCAAGGAAATTATTCTATACCACCAAGAATGTTGGAACCAAATGGAAAATTATCATGAATTAATCAAAAAAAGGAGGCAAATTATCATTCACAACCCCAATATCATTAGTGGTACCATTAGAAAAGAAGGATATAGTAGCAGACCTTTTATTTCCAAATTCACATCCACAGGCATCCAAGTGAATAAGGATATCTCTTTTTCCCATGTCCTCTGATCCAATCTTTAAAGAGTACCAAGGAATGAGGAATGGTCCTTAAGGATCCATGGTTTCCTATATGCACAATCCATACCATGCTTCTTAACCCACATTTTTTCATTGCATTACATGAGTTTTAATGGATTGAAATTAACAATATATTCAATTAAACTAAAGACTCTAGGTTTTAGTTTCAAATTTCTAGTGCTCTAGGCCGTATTCAAGGATTTCTTGGAGTAAAATATGATGTGGAAATATCCTCACAAAATAAGAATAATCCACCAATATCATTTATCACGGCAATGAGACACCCTGCTTTTGAGGTCTTTAATTGACCAAGGTGTATCAACTTATGATTAAATAGAACAAACTAGGATCAAAGATCTTTATTTGTTAATCCATTATTGTAAGATATTCAGATCATCCTCCACATAGAAACCACCATTTATAATTCTTATAAAATTGGGGGACCATGAAGAATCCTTCTTGATAGGATATGATGAATTATAACCAGAATGAGCCTCCATGAAGTTTAATCCATTATTCTTCAAAATCGAGGGCATATGAGGATTTGAAACATTGATATTCTCTTTAAAAAAGGATCGATAAATTTTTAAATACTATTCTGTGTAATGATTAATTTAATTCATTGATGAAATCAAATAAGAGGCCCTCGAATCTTATAATTTTCATTTCCACCACCAATAACTAGGCCATGTGTCATCCACCTAGTTCTATTAAATAATAATATATTATTAAATATAATTAAATATAAAATATCACTTAAAGTTTTTTTTTTAATTTTATTAACTAAATTATGAAAATAATTTTTTTATAAAATTATATAATTTATTATCTAGTTAAAAACTAATTATAAATTAGTACATGAAAATATGGAATATAATGTAAATATTTTTATAGAACTCTATTTTTATGCCAAAAAAGAAGTTTTACACTAATATGTTAAATTTATTACAATTAGTGAGTAATTTAAATTATATATATATATATATTATATAATAAAATATTTATTATATTCATCCATTTTGAGTTATATGCATAAGATAAGAACAAACCATGTTTTTAAAATAAAAACCTACATTTTTATAAATGAATCCTTACTGCATTTTAAAGGAAAACACAGCCTATATCAAAATGTTGAAAAATTAAATGATTTAATATGTAAATATTAAAACAAAATTAAAGGAAATATAAATTTTAGGTTAGGGTGAGTTTTGAAGATTGTTTTGAAACATTTCATTTTTAGTGCATAGTTTAAAATACTAAATATTATATAATAACTATTTTCATATAATTTAATTATAAGGATAAAATTTAATATTAAATTATTTTAAATTTAATTATATAATAATTTTATCAATTAATAAAATTTTTTTCATGATAATCAAGATCAATTTTATGATTATTATAAGAATCATAGAAATTTTAGGTCGTTTTTAATTTAAAACCACACATTGTTTTCCTGCTAGTGGAATAAATTATATATAAATTTACACTACTTCTATGATTTTACTTTTTAAAAAATAGATCTATATTAAGAATTATAATAATTTATAATGTCTAATAATTGAAAATATCTTTTTGACCAAGAATATTAGTAAATTTAATTATAATTATTTACAATTATAATTAATAAAGCATTCTTAATAAAGGACTAAAACATTTACATTAGGGCCCAAATGTCCTAGACACTTGTCAAAACCCCATTGGATAGATATAAATAGGCAATTTAAATTTAATTATTTTTTTTTGTATTTGGATTATTTTTTTCTATAAATACATGGGTTAACTAAACTTGTTTTTGAAATAAAACGTGAGTCAATTTCCATCCATATAATAGGAAACCACCTCTCCCCATTCCTCATATCTCCTAAACCTCATAGGTTCCCAAATAAAAATCCAGATAGCTAAAAAAATCCATCCCCTAGACTTTTAATAATTAATTTAGGTAGAAATAAATCCTAGGATGTTTTTTGTTGAAACCTAAAAGAGTTATCTGATTATGATATAACTTCATTTATTGATCTTTTTAGTTTTACTTCCATTCTCTGAAACATCATCTCTTCTGTATCAATTATTGTATAAAAACCGTTATGCTGAATAAAATAAGATGCTTTTATGCTCTGATATTTACCTAAAATTTCACAAATATCCATCTAATGGGTACTAGACATTTTGTTTCTGTGTACAGTCATCTATTGCCTCATAAAAGATGATTGTTCATTTTTACATTACCACCACTCATGGGGGCCATTATGATTGAAACAAAATTTCTATATAATATATTTTTTATTCATTACATATTTATTATTACTTAATATTTTTATAACACATACATTTAATACATTCCATTTTCATTATTGCTATACCATCATTTGACGGAGTGCGGATTACCTACCCTCAATACATTGTGATTCATTCACACGATATAAGGAATATAAAAAAGATCATTATAATTAAGTATATGAGAGTTAAAATATATATATTATATTCATATAATATTTATATTTATAGAAAAATACTTTATATATATATATATCAATTTCATTGTTACCCTTGGCACACTTGATATGTTATATCATCGTTTTAGGACATGTGTACTACCACCACCTCATCACAACATGATTCATTTTATATAAAATTAATTATATATAATAATATATGATTAAATAACACATTATACATAACTAATAATAATTTGTAAAAATATGGTGTTACTTACCTTATTTCCCTAACGATCACTGAAAATATGAACATCACTCATGCATATGTGCGACCTACAATCTCTGAAACTGTAACGATGATTCATTTTTCATAACCGTATTTAATAATTAGTTTATAAACTATAATTAATGTAAAAATATTATAATTATTTATTTTATTTATTTTTCATTAAATTTTATAATGATTATTATTGACTATAGTGGACCTACAAATGTAGTTTTTGACACATAAAAAGAATTTAGTCAAATCACCCGAAGTAAAATTAGTTGTTTAAGTAGTAATTTATAACATAGTAAAAGGTGATATAAAATTAATTATACACATGAAAAATGATGTAAATCAGTGATAAAATAAATATATGTTTATTATACAAGATCATAAAGGATTATCACTCGAATGGAAACTCAAGGTAATGGATTATCATGTCAATTTTTACATCACAGGGATAAATGTCTTGTTAAACCCTTACATCTATTTTGTGGGTGTATCTAAAAACCATTTTAGAAAATTGTATCATTAATTCATTTATATACATGTTATTTAATTCATTCAACATATATTCTTATTCATGAGGTTTATTACTAAAAAAATTTCAATGTTTTTTGTGACACTTTAGAATGATTAAAAATTATTTTCATCAAAAATAACATTAATGATCATTCAACTATATTTCCATTCAATATAATTTTTAATCATTGTTAAATAAAACCTTCCATTTAACTTGAATATTTATTCATGACCATTTTGACAAATTAATAACATTTTCAACTCTTTTTTACTAAAAATCATTATAAAAATGTATTTTTTCGAAAAGTCGACATTGAATATCTCTTATGTTTTAGAAATAGATTTCTTCTAAAAACAAATAATTTTTTAAATTTTTTTAAATAATTTGTTCAAAATCAATTGGGTTTTATATTTTTATTATTTTTATTTTACATATTTCGTCAAAAGAATTTTCTTATATCAATCCAATCAAAGAATTTTTATATCTTTTTATAATACCAATGGTATTTGTTTTTACCTCATACAACATTAATGGATTTATCCACCAAAATTCAATTTAATATTATTTTGAATGAATAAATAAAAGTTTTTTAAAATAAATTCATCACATTTTTATTAATTGAAATGGATTTTCAACATTTAAATTACAAAAAATGATATTTTCTTCATGAATGGTTTTAAAAGATCGTTTTTATTATATTCATCAACAAAAAAACTTTTACTTTACTCCACTTATATTTTATTTTATTGAAACCCTAACTAATAATACTATAGATGGATTACGATTGGTTTTTTCATGGATAGAATTCATAGTCTCTTCAATGATTACTTTTATTAAACATAAAATATTCAATTTCGTATCATCATTTGACATCAAATTTACCCTAAATATCCATATCATTTTTCATGCATATGATAATTTCCAAAATGATATACAATTTTTCAAATTTTGTTTACATTGAATTTAATGTGGTTTTTTTGGAAATATTGATTAAAACATATACTTTATTAAATGTTAATATTTGATGAGGTAAATTTTTTATTCGATATGATGAATGTTTTGGACATGAAATACATCATTTGGGAACCATATAAGGCATGAATTATAGGTTAGGGATCTGTTAATGAAATCACCTCGATACATCGTTAGATTCACTTGATGAATTATCATTGAAAATTGGAAATGCTTAAACATCCTCTTGATGATAATTGAATCATGTCCCTTGGAAACATGACATTAAATAATTTGAAATTCCCACATTTATATAAAGTTATTCTTCATCCATGAGATCTTGTATTAACATGTAAATTTATACATCTAAATTTTTTCTTTTTATAATATTAATTGTGTTTTAGTTTCTTACCTTTCCATATTTATTTTTCATTATCAATTTATTTTAATGGAATGTATTTTCATGTATTTAATTAACATATTAATTATGCAATTATTTATCATTTTTTGATTATATGGTATGTGTGTTATACTGTTTAACATTCCATAATTATTAATCTCATTGATTCATTATTTCTTCAACTATACATTTACATTAATGAGAATTTGAGAATACCCTTGTTATGTTTTTCCCTATGAATCCATTAATCATAACCCAAATAATGTTCAAGGATTTAATTGATTGAAAAATGTGATCATTGATGTTATTTATTTGTTTATATGAAAAAAATAATGTTATAATTTGTGTTTTAATTTTAAATAAAATACTCATTTATGTATCTGGTTTTCCAAGACTACTAAACTCCTTAGAATGTTTATATTTGATTCATTGTAATCAGGATAATGTAATTGACAACATAGATCGACTCCTGTCTATCTGTGGATGGGATTTTATATGTAATGAAAATATAATTATAGAAGATCCCATGTATATAGTATATCAGCTCTATCCCTATTAAATAACGTTATAATTTCATAGAGGGGATAAGAAAAAATATGGTTCATCCACATTTTCTTCTTCAACAACTTCATTAGCCCGGTATTATTTATCATTTAGAGCTCATGCATGAAGAGTTTCACGAAATGTTTAAACAAGTGGAAAATTAAATAATAATTATACATAATTAAAATTTAGTCTCACTAAATTTATTTATAATTCCACTTCATTAATCTCATATTTAAATTTATTTATTCTTTTATAACCCCATAAATATTTTGATATTCAAATTATAGTATCACATTTCCTTAAAAAAAATCATATTCATTATTTTATTTAATACCAATGGAAATAATATCTAATCAATCATAAATGAAACATGTGTTTAGTGAATTGGATTTGAAAAAAGTGTTAAATTAAACAAATATAATCAAATTTTATGTTTAATTCCTTCAACTGACTATTTACCCATTTCAGTTCTTCTTGTAAATCCAAAGTGAGGTAATAATAATTTTATAGTGATATGTCATGGGAATTTCAACTTCCACATGAATGATGTATTCTTGGTAAACCTGAGGGAAAATATATGCATGTATCATTGCAACTTATTTATTGTTCTATATAATTTAATGTATTAATTAATCAAGTTCATTGGTTAATGATTTTAAAATTCATTGTCTGGGGAAATTAATTATGTCTTTAATAAGATATAGAATTCACTCTGTATAATGTGTTATTGTGAGATTCCCATTACAATCTTAGATTTTTTTTAAAAAAATATATTGCATTGGTTAATGTGTGTATGAAATGGTTTTATTTTATTATATTTTTTAAATTATTTTATAATAAATAATATTTTTTTAAAAATTCAAATAAATAATTTCTGAAATACTGTCATTAATAATATAATTTAAATGATTATGCGATTTAAATTTAAATATTAACATTGAATACACTTCCCATTTTTAAAAAGTGATTAATGGAAAATAATTTTCACAATCAAAATGTTTAATCATTGTGATGATTTAATGATAAAAATTTGTGTTGCGGAATTATCAGAACCATTTTATTGAAAAAAGTAAATATTAATTCCATGTAATTTTATGAACACATTGAGACGATTTATAGTGAGTCACAACCCAACCCTAGAATACCCAAAGTCAGCGACTTAAAACATGTTATGTAAACTTTTACCAAAACCATGCACTAATATTTTGCACATCATGTCCAATACATACGATCGATTCAGCTCAGGTGCTGGAGAACCATCTACTTTTGATATTCATCTTCATTAGCTGTAAGCTAATAACTGAAAACATTATGTCAAAAACGTAGGATGAGCATTAAAATGCCTAGTATGTGGTTTCAAAATAATATACAAAATATAAAATTGGAAATTTTATTTAAAATTTCCATAAATATTTTTATAAATATATTCTATAGCTCATTTAACAAATCATAAAAATTTTCTAAAAAATAAAAGGGCTCAATTAAAAGAATAATAATAGGATTTAAAGGGATCATGAATCAATTATAGGCATACTCTTTCAGAGTTATAATTAAAATATATTCTTAATAAGAATGACATATGATATGCAAGTAAAATTTTAATAACTAAGAATAATAGATAAAAATAGTTGCACATAAAAGTAATAACATCAATTTTATTCTCTAGTACTGTGAAAAATACATTAGAAAATAAATCATGGAGTGAAAAAAAAATTGCATTCCTTAAGAATTTATGTCATATGATACTCATAATTAATGGATCTTAACCATGGATATTATACTAGTAGAATATCCACATGGTTAATTAATTATCATAAACATAATGAGGGAACGTATAACATCAGACCCTGTCTAGACCTCGTGTCAAGACATGAAATTCCATTGTCCTCAGTCCATGAATGGATTGTATCATGAGAACTATCAATGCATCATGGGGATATCATTAACCAGTCCCCAACTAGTTATACCAAGTCTATTACCTTCCTCATATGCCAAATAAGGTTTTATATTAAAAATGTCCCATACCTCATTGAATATTTAATTTCACATTTATTATTATTCAAGGTGTCCCATACCACCTTCAATAATTTTATTCATAATTTCATAAAATACCATAAAAGTTTTAATTACATTCATTAGAATTTACATATATATATATTTTATCAAGCATACAAGGATTAATTACAATACTATCAACTTCGGGGCAATGTCATTGAATGATGAGCATGATAAGATTATTATGGAATATGCGATGAAAACTAATTCACTAATAGAAAAAAAAGTTTTTTTACATGAAATGGCAACCATAAATGTTAAAATCTTCACTGATGAAATACACAGTAGAATTTTCTCATGTATTGGGAGATTAATTAATTAAAATATAAAGGATATATTTCAAAAGGTGTTTTAAACACCGATGCTTTAAAATTTATCACTGATATCACAAGGGAATACTTAATGTTAAAAATGGAAAGCATGAATCCCAAAAATATCTAATACAATTTTTTATAAATGAAATTAATTGATTTATATATATGGGTGTGAGATTACAAAACCTAAAATATTAAACTCATTAATTCTCCATAAATACATAACACATCCGACATATATTATTGGTATTATCCAAAATTTGGGTTTAGTGTTGTTTAAATATGTTGAATCATAAGGGTGTATAAAAAGATTTGTATCTAAAAACCACTCATACCCTGAAAAAATGATGTTTTATTATTTATTAGAAATCCATGGAAAAACTATAAATAAAATTGAGGATCAATGTTTATGTGTATACATATAAATTCACAAAACTAAAATTGAATTATGTATCTAATGGTTAAAACCAAAAATATATTAACACCCATATGACTTAAATATAATGGATACATTAATTAAAAAGAGTCCCTAAATTTTAAATCATAATTTGAAATTATAAAGGTTTATTTTTTAATCAGTCTTATTTATATATATGCTTATTTAATCATGTATAACTCAAATATATAAGAATGTATACATATAGGTCATACCAAAAGATAATTGAAACACATTTGTTTAACAAAAACCTAATTTAACCATTGGGGTTCAGTGTTAAAGGACATATATTATATCCCAAAAGTGAGTATTATATAAACTATGTAATTATATATTCCATTGTATACTATATATATATATATATTTATATTTCTTATAAAAAATCTAATTCTATGCATTTTAAAATTCTTTTTTTATATTAATACCCATAGTTTATGAGTCTTAAAACTAGACATAATAGTGGAATATATAGAACAGTATGGTTATATATTTATATATACAAATAAGTATACAAGGGATGTAAATAGGTTTTGAATAAGAATGAAAATTATCTTTTATGTTTAAGAATACCACATAAGCCTATAATTCAGAAGTCTGAGATTCACGTATAAGAGCGTTTATGTCCAAACCACAATGGTGTATATATATTTAAGAGTATACGTATATATTTATATATATATATATATGTATATAATCATTCATCAAAAAAAATCATGGAAAAAAAAATTCCCTTACCTGGTTTGAGGAGGAGGAGAGGATTGAGGAAGATAATGGAGATCTATAAGGAGACTTGAGAAGAGGGTGGACCGAGAGGTTAGAGTTAAAATGGATGGTTTATATAAAATATATAATACATAGATTATAATGAATATTTTCATGCCACATGCAATGAATCTGAATCCTATTGTTGTAAAAATAAGAGTTGGGTGATGATTTTGTGGAAAACTCACAGATTGAGGCTCAGATGGTGATTTAAGGAGTCACAGGTGTGGAAAATCGTGAAAAGAATGTGGAAAACCCACATTCATGGCACATGAAGGATGAAGAAAGTGCTGTAGATGAGGTAAAACGGGTGAACGAACAAACAATTTTGATCAAAGTGGAATTGGATCGGATGGCCATGAATGATGCATTGATTTAAAAAGGATATGGATAATCATAATTAGAACCGAGATAGATCAAATGGAACAGATTCAATGCAGTGTTATAAAATACCAGGGACAGTCATGATTAGATCCATTAATGATCGAATTAAGCCCACAAAAATAAGGAGAATACCACGCCTGCTAGGAATCGATGCTCGGGCCGAAATACAACATTATGGATATCATTTTTCCATAAAATTATAATCCCAAATTGAAATGGTGGGACACCTGCGACTTATTTATTATCTAGGATCTCTGATAAATGGCTTAAAATTCTCCATCCCCACTCTTGGAACCGCCCTGTACTGGGTTCTGCGGGTGCCACCACTATTCCCACCCATGCCACTGTGTCACCCTACACGGTGGAACACTCTAATATATGCGTGTGTGCTCCTAGGTGACCAGTTTTCCATAGGCCAGCCTATGTTGCGGCTAAAGGATAAACGTAGCTTCCTAGCACGTACAACCTCCTTCGGCCCAACTACAGGTCCAGCACTTGTGGGTATATTTTTTTTACCAACAAACCAACTCTATAAATTAACCATCAAATCATTGAAAAATAAATATTTTCTTTTAAACTATAAGGATAATATCTTACATATTATAAAACATGATTTTTATTTTAAACATTAAATTATTAAGGTACATTAATAAAATTATAATTCCCATTGAATAAGAGTTTTACTAAAAGTATTTAAATATATGTCTATAAATGTAGTGATAAAAAACATACCTCTCTTTTAAAACATATGAGTAGAACATTAAAATCTTAATACATTTATGCATTCAAATTTCAAGGAAGTGTTTCATTTATACACATGTTTAAAATTACAATTTCAATGCATTCTTTAATTACTTTAGAAATCCTATTATCCCTTATTGCATTAAATTAAACCACAAAAGAGAAATGGCTATAATTATAGCTGTTAGAAACTAAACGATCACCTGAAGAGCAACTATCAAATTTGGGACTTATAAGACCATAAATTATGGTGTCCCAAAACATGTCAATTGAGGAATATGGTGCACATAATACTAATAATTCCAATTGCTGTTTTTATGATTCTGGTTGGGATGTTCTTGGTTATGATAGACCAAAAGAAACTTCATTATTTAATGGGCTTGTCCTTGTGCTAGGTGGTCTCCTAGTGGATTTGAAAGGGAATTTAGTAGATGTGTTTGGTTATTATAGATTTCTTTTGATCTTGATGTAATGTAAACACATCAGTGTTTAATTAAATTAAATGTCTTTTTGTTTAATTTGCAGGTTTAGTTAAGATAACATGAAAATAAAACCATAATATTATTATTACCTGAGAAATAATTTGTGGGGCATCACATTATTCCCCCTAAAACAAATTGTGTCCTCACAATTCTAAAATGCTCTTAAAAACCCACACTAACACCAGACACAAGTCACACCTGAGGTCCCTTTACCGGGAACACCACCACCGGTTGTGTGTTAACGACCTCAAGTTGACTCTTATGGTAGTATTAAGCTGTTCGATTTCCTTGGACTAGACACAATGTGAACAACTAGGTTCAAACATGATCCTAAAGCACTTAGGCTTCCATAGAGATTCACATAATGTGTCGAGCATAGAGATTTCATAGTGAAATAAATGATTATTATTCTCTCTAACCACATCGTTGTTGAAAATATTGATGTCATAGACTTTCATGTACATACAAAAACTCTGGACCCATCATAGGTAGGCCTCTCGATGGTCACCATCCAATGTAGCTTCAAAAAACATACCAACAGCTAGGTAGTTATCAACAAAAATGAATAATACATAAAGAGCTTCATGATACTTTAATATTTCCTAAATACTGCAAATTTTCAAATTACTAAACGGTAACCGACAATATTTATTCGTTGGTAATGATTGAGAATGCTTGGATGGTTCGACACCCGATGATGTTGTTAACAAGTAGATGTAAGTAGGAATATGGATGGTATTATTTATAGAATGTGTCGACAATTTTTATCTCTAATAGTTCGATTGTAAGTGATAGAATATTAGTTGGTGGCTCATGTATTTTATCTGAAATTTTAAGAGATATGTTTTATTCAGATGAGAAATAATAATAACAAAAAATGGCTTTCTTTGTAAAATCACGTTAATGTAAAACAACACAGAACATTATTCATTATTACAATGTTTATAAACCCAGGGCATTATATAACTACTTACTCATCAACCCAAGTATAGTTTTCCTAACATCTTCTTAGATGAAAAGTCATCATATTCACTGGTGTTCATGATTTCCACAATTCCCAGTCAAACATATTCCCAAATTGGTTCCAAACTCTTAAATATCCTAGTCCAGATGTAGCATTGGCGGTCCGGATTAATTGGATGTGGGAATCTATAGTCCCAAAAAAAGGAATGAATGAAGGTTATGGATTTGGGATATTTAGTATTGAACATGATATTTATAATTTAAATAGGTACATTAGTCCTTGATAATTTCGATGTCCATGACCTGAACACAAAGGCCGTAGATTATGACTTTCTATAGGTATGTTTCTCGGAGGTCACACTCTTGTGCAGCTTCCTAGAAGTATATTAGTGAATAGAAGCTATCAGCCAAGGTCATGTATCAAAATATACCTTTATAATATATTCCCTTATACACATAAAAGTGAATATGGGCATGAATCATTAGTAAGTAGACAATGCTAGATCATCGTTGATGTTGTAGTACGTGAGGATAATTGGATACACGATATAGATGTTAACGTGATAAATGAAGGTCCCCAAAAGTATCATATCCTTCAAAACATTCCCTTGAAAATATTTTTTATAATATATCTATGCTATAGAAGGTGTGATTCATCAGCCATATTAAAATTATGAATACATAATACTTAGAAATGCATAATTATACTTCCATTGATTAGTTATGGTTTTCCAGAGTTATCTAAACTGAGTCCTCTGATTCACAATGTCATAGTCTGACCCCAAAATACCCAGAGTTGGTTTTTTATAACATTTTTTGTAAATTTTTCAAAATACCAAGAATTGATATTTTACACATCATGTCCATACAGAAGATCAATTCAATCAGGTTCTAAAAAACAACTACTTCTGACATACTTCTTCTTGAGCTGTAAAATGATACCTGAAAATTTTATTTCAAAAACGTATGGTGATATTTCTAATTACCATAATGGGTTTTTAAAATAATATTCCAAATATAACTTTTAAAAACATTCTTTAAAAATTCCTATAAAACATTTTTTTATTAAATGTTGTGACACATGTAACACATCATAAAACATCTCTAAGAAATAAATAAGCATAATTAAAAGAATACTAACTGGATAACATGGGATCATGCTTAAATTATAGGCATGACCATTTAGAGTAATAAGTAATATATAATCTAAATAAGTATGTCTTATGAAGTTGAAGAAATAATATAGTAACTAAGATTAATACATAATCATAGTTTCACATAATGATAATAACATCAATTTTATTACCTACTACCATGAAACGTACATTGGCTAAGAAATCACTAAGTGAAAAATGAACGTCCTGATATAAGCATTTACTTCATCTAAAAATCAAATGTACTGGCTCTTAATGATGAATATTCAACTAGCCTAATATCCATTTGGTTAATTAATTATCATAAACATAATTAGGTAATGTATAATATCATACCCTATCTTGTCCTCATGTCATGAACTAAAAAGTCAATGGCCTAGTGCCATGACATGATTGTTTCATGAGAACTATCGATGCATCGAGGGGCATTAATTAACCGGTCTTCTACATGTTATACAGAGTCTATTACATTCCGCATATTCCAAATAGGGTCGTATATAGAAAACTTCTCATACCAATTTGAATATTTAATTTCACATTTTATATTATTAAGGTGCCCTATACCACCATGAATAATTCAATTCATAATTCCATAAAAGTACATAAGATTTTCAATTATATTCATTAGCATTTACATATATATAGTGAATCAAGAATATATATATTAAATAAAAAACTATCTACTACATGGAAATGTCATTGAATGGTGAGTATGATAAGTAGATTATGTCATATACAATGACAAATAATGCACTAAATGAAATACATGTTTTGATACATAAAAAGATATCCCTAAAAAAATAATTTCTGATAAAATACAAATAGCAATATCATCATGGATTGGGTGCTTAATTAATTTATAGTTAAAAAAATTATTGAAAAAGGGGTATTAAACACTGATGTTGAAACATTTATGACTGATATCACAAGGGTATAGATAATATTAAAAATAAATGTAATGAAACCCATCCATAACTAATATTATATTGTATATTTGATAATAAGTGATTCAATTATATTTATGTGGGAATAGGAAGCCTAAAATATTATACTCATGGATTTCCCCATAAATACATAACGCATCAGAAGTATAATATTTTGTGTGTCCAAAATTAGGGTTTAGTGTTGTGTAAATATGTTTATTTAGAAGAGTTTATATATTGAGTTGTTTGAAAAACCACTCATACTTCGAAATAATCATGTTTTTTTATTCATAAAAATCCTTGGAAAATTTCTAAATAAAAATGAGGTTCCATTTTTATATGTATACATATATTTTCACAAAAACAATAATGCATTATATATCAAAGGGTTTAATCCAAAAATATAAAAACACCCATATTACATAAATATATTGGATACATCAATTAAAAAGAGTCTATAAATTCAAAATTATATTTTGAAATTCAATAGGTTTATTTATCAAAATAACTTATGTATATATATGTTTATGTAAACATGTAAAACTCACATGTATAACCTGGTATACATTTGCGTCTTACACCAATGTGAATTGACACTCCATAGTGTATCAAAGAACATAATTTATCCATTGGAGATCATTGTTATAAGACATATATATGGTCTAGAATGTGGGTATTATATGAACTATGTATTTATAATTGACTTTGTATACTATATATATATATATATATATGTTTAATAAAAAATATAATTCCTTGCTTTTTACAATTCTCCATTAACATTGAACCCCAAAGTCTAAGAGTATTAAAACCAGTAATAATTATGGTTTATATAGTACTGTATGAATATATATATAAAAATATAACCAATAATAAAAGGGATTTAAACATGTTTTTCTAATGATAGAAATTATCCTTTTGGTTTATGAATAACACATAAGCCCAAATTTTAGATATCCTAAAATTGGTTATAAGAGGGTTTATTTACAAATTGGAAGTATGTATATATATATTAGAGTATACATATATATATATATATATATATATATTAGTATGTAAGGAAACAAAACCACAAGCAAGGAAACATAAATTCTGTTACCTGGTTTGAGGAGGTGGAGTGGCTCGAGGAAAATGTTATAGATCTCAAAGGAGACCTGAGAAGAGGGTGGATAGAGAGGTTAGAGTGAAAAAGGAAAATTTATATAAACTAAATTATACATAGATTATATTAATTATTTTAATGTCACATGCAAATAATCTTAAACCTTTTCAGTTTAAAATAGGACATGGGTGTCAATTTTGTAGAAAATGCATGAATGGAGGCTTGGATGGTGATTGAAGGAGTGACAGGTGTAAAAAATGGTGGAAATGACAAGTAAAAACAACTGGTGCGGTGAGCGGTTGAAGAAGAAGGATCTACAGATGAGGTAAAACTAGAGAACAATTGGATAAAATAGATTAAAGGGAAAGTGGATCAGATGGCCATGGATAAGGCATCGATTTAAATAGGAGATGGATGGTTGCGATCAATTCAGTGATAGATCAGATGGAAATGATTCCACACAGTGTTATAAAATCACTCGAACAATCAGTATTAGATATGTGATGTATCAAATGATGAAGAAAAATAGACGGAGAATATCAGGGCTTCTTGGAATTGAAGCACGGCTTGAGATATATGGCCCTAATCGCATGCAACATGATCCAACAGTCTGGACCTCATTTCCCCATAAAATTCATGTTACACATAGAAATATAGGGACTCTTGTGGATTCTTTATAAATGAAGAGCTCCTAGAAATGGCTCATAATTCTCCCTCCCCCATCCTGGTAATGCACCATACTAGGTTCTTCGGGCATTCGTCTGCGCCCACCCACGCAGTTGTGCTGTCGTAAAGGGTGGCGCGCTCTGATCCTCTTGTGTATTCTCATGTGTGCCCACTCACCCATAGCTCGGCTTGTGCTGAGACTGAAGGCTAGGAATAGCCGCCTAGAGTTTGCTACCTCTTTTAGCCCGGCATGAGGGATGGCCCTTGTGATTAAAATTTTTTACCAAAAAAACAACTCTATAAATTTACAATAAAATCATAAAACAATGAATATTTTCATTTTAATTATAAAAAGAATATCTTAAATTTTATAAAACATGTTTTTCATTTTATACATTAAAATATTAAGGTACACAAATTAATTTATACTTTATATTTTTTATGTGTGTTATTAATAGTCATTATAGACATGATTACAAATTTATAGATAAAAAGCATACCTCCCTTTAAAAATACACGAGTCGGACATTAAATCTATAATACATTTATCATTCCAAAATTCAATGAAGGGTTTTAATTATATCCATTTTTTAAATTATTATTTCAATGATATATTTAATTATTTTAGAAATCAAATTATCTCTTGGAACATTAAATTAAAACAATAAATAGAAATGACTATATTTAAAGCCGTTATTATAAGGACTCATCCTTAAACCTTACTTAATCTTGAGTTATTACAAGATTACACATTGAGGACCTTTTTAGGTTTAGAGTTTTAGAGAATTAGATCATGAAACTTGCATTACATTCCACATTTAAATAATGTGGTTACATAAAAGACAGTATTCATTTTTCCCATCAATGGAAACATATTTAAAATATAACACGGTTTCTTTCTTGACACATCCTTGACACTATCATCACATCATGTACCTTTCCCTTGACCTGTGAAAAACATTTCAAAAACGTGGGATGATCATAAAAAGCTCAGTAAGGGATATAAATATATGGAAAGGAAACATGAGTACATGTATACATAAGAATGAAATCATACATTACCCATAAAACATAGGCATATCAAATCATGAATAAATCATAGAAAACATAAGACATAGTGGTAACTTGAGGCATTCATAACATTCTTACGTAGGGAGTAACCCTCTTGGTTATGTTTGGAATACACATCACAGTATATTCCCTAAATCTCTTCGGAGAAACCATAACATTTCACTCTTTCGTGTTACCCAATGCATTGGAGAGCTATATCGGCCTCACCCGCCCTTTGTTTATCACGGAACCACCCGTTCTTCATAACAATTCCCAAGGACCATAACATAATCGTATCACATAAAACATGCATAATGGAAACATAGAATTTCCACATTTCAATCACAATATATCATTTTAGTATATTGAAATAAGGAATCCATTCAAAAAGAAACCATTTCCAAAACCATTTAAAACATTTAATAAAGAGATTTTTGAATCAAAGTGTCCCTTACCACTTTGAAGCTTAAAATTTTAAACCATTAATATCCATATAAATAAATCCTTAAAACCATTTTGAAAACATGGATATTAATAAGAACAAATAATTAAAACATTTAAAACGATATTTTGGTCAAATGGGTTTTACCAAAATTAGAGACACTTGAATACAATAATTGTGGAATAACACTTAGTCAGAACATTATAATATCATGAGAATAAATGGATTCATGATATAATACTCCAAAGGACAGTATATAGACCATATAAGAGTGAATTGGTGCATAACAACAATGAACCCTCAATAGAAATGTCAAATGTGATGAAATCCCTTATAAAGATGATATCCTTAAATTAAGGACAGATCAATCTCAAAAATATGTGTGACAATTTTAGATACACCCAATATAAGTGGATATAAAGTGTAAAAAAATAAAAGGTCATTCACACATATTCAATGGATGACATATTCAATGACTACATGTTGAACCCAAAGAAATCGAAATTGGGTTAAAAAGTTCCCTTGACAGCCTAACGGCATCACATCAAAATGAGTTGATGAGAGATAAAAAGTGTATCTCATCACTTGACATAAAATTTACATCAATAAGGATATATGAGAACATATCCCAACATAACAATATGTAAATTAAAAGACCCAACAAAAGAAGTCTTTTAAAAAAGAGGAGGGTGAAAGGTTCCCTTACCGACTTGGGTATCTTTCAAAACATACACCCCATGAAAGAAGGACAGTATATAATTGATGTAAATAATCATAAACAAAAGTATATTACACAAAGAGTAGAATAATGGGAAGTACATACACCACTCAATGGAATTTGTGGAAAATGTAGCATAAATCTCACGGGAATAAAAGTGAGATGAAAAATCCCTTACAAAAATTCGGCAGCCTAACGGCGCCACTCAAAACATCCAAAATGGATTCATGAGAGGAAATAGGGTCTCTAATCATATTAAAATAATAAGTACAGTAGTATTAATATAAAAGAACATCCCAATCATAAGAAATATGAGCTTAAAAGGAATGACATAAAAGAGTGTACTTAAAAAGAAAGAGAGGTGTAGGATCCCTTACCTCGGGTCCGACATGACTCAATCGTTCTTTAATCTCCTGAATAATAAACTTGAGTTAATTTCTACTTCCTTAAGAACCTTTTCAAGTTCATTATTCCTTTTATATCACTTATTACCATGTCATAAACATTATGTAATCATTTAAGTTAATAATATTTGTTTTGCCGATATTGGGATCTTAAGTCGAAAGTGGACTTCTTACAATTACATGTTTTTCGTGTGGCCAAATATTTATTATATCCAGAATTTCATTCATGATGTAGATATAATATATGTCATATATATCCAGTACATGCATGCATTTATAACATTACATAATCATTTAGAGGTAAGAAATGAAATGCACCGTTCATGGAGACGGTAACCCGTACGTACGCATGAACGCCACTTTCATTTCTATTTCGTATTTTATAGAATGGAATAAAAATGATATAAAGGTATATTATAATTCCAGTATAATATCATATATAATAACATAGTTCCATCTTTTATACGTCCCACATATGGTATTTAACGAATCAAATCACTTTGAGGGGGCGGTAGTCCGCACTTCCTTAGATGAAGATATCGCGTTTACCCATAATGGAAACCATAATGGTATGCCCAAAATGAGAAAAAACAGAAGCTTAAAGAAAACATAAACATATTATATATCATATATAAAAATAGTGACATCATAATGGACACCTTTGAAGGTGTTAAATGAGTATTGAACAATCATCGTTTCGGGAGGCAGAATTTCGCCATCCACGGAAATCGTATGTTCTTTAACCATTTTATGTAGTTGTGTGAGAGTGTTGCTCGAATAAATCTTATAACAAAATCCTAGTATATTGAAGATACTGGTTTTGTTACAGAAGAAGTAAATAAAAAGAGATTATGGGGTTGGAGAAGCAAAATAAAACAAATGAACATGAGAGAATGAATTACCTTTAAAAGTGTACCTCCATTTGATTTGAGCCTAAAGGCTTCATTTGAAAGGATTATGCCCAAATGGAATCCTCTAGGATGAGGATAGGGATGTGGAGAGAGTAAATGGTCAGGGGTTGGCCGAGAAAAATGCTTGAGGAGTGTGTGTAATGAGGTTGAGGTGGGGGCCTTTTATAAGAGGAGAGGAGGGGCACTTTTGAAAAGTAAAGAAATATTACTTTATTTGAAAATGTGTTTCGGTTTTAAAAGGTCCCACATTGATATAATTCGTGGATACGGTGATAAGTCTTCTAAATACACTCATCCAATTGGTTTTGGCCATGTGTAGGTTTTATATTTTACATTATCTTTCCATTTTATTTAAATCGTTAAATAATGAGGTCATCGCTGCATCATCATGATGTCATAAATAATTTAAATTATTTAAGGTCTAAAAATAATATAAAAACTACTATGATGTATAAATTCTTTTTATCTTTCCAATGACTATTTATAATCGAAAATCTGATCTTTATTACCTCATGTAAAAATTGTTTTCGTAAAACATATTATGTTTGTGTCATTTTTACTTTTACATTAAATAAAAAGTTATTTATGTCATTTCCAAACCAAAGGGGATCCATGGGGTCCCCAAGTTGACCAATGGCTTGTCATGGTCGGCCATGACACAACCAATAAGGGTAGGAGATGTGTCATGCTCATCTTATTTTATTAAAGCAATATTTTTACCTTAAACTACACTAATTACCACTAATCACGATTAAAAACTTAATATGTTACTATTCACCAAAAAAATATTTTTATCTCATTGAACCACATTTTACTTATTAATTACAACCATGTATGTCGGATTTTTGAAAATCAAAACACAATGGTGGCAAAATTTCATTTAAACGGAAAATCAGTTTTTATAAGTACCACTTAGTGGTTTCACTATTCATCAAAAATTGAAGTTTTTCTGAAAATTACCAAAACTTCACCCTAAGCTATTTTTGATATTCCAAATTCAAAAATGAAGTATATTTTACAAAATTCAAGACATATAAGTCACATTAATTAATTTAATAACTAATTGCCGCTGTCAGAGAAAATAGCGTGTTTTTATAAAACAATAAGTATCAAAAGATTGCCACCAGTTTAAGTCTAATTTCAAAGTGAAATTAATTCCAACACACACTATTGGATTCAAGGGTAAAAATATATTGTAATATAAATTTAAAACCAATTCAAAATATAATCTAATAATATAAATAAATTAGATTAAAAAGAGGTTTTGAATTAAAATACAACATTTTACACTGATCATTAAAAAAATAAACTTTATCGGAAAGATACCAAAAATTTACACAAAGTAAATTTTGATGTACCGATTATTAATAAGAGTTTTATTTTGTCCAAAAGAATGTTTAAGAGTGAAAAAAAATCTATTTAATTATGGTTCAACATCAAAAGGTGATAAGTGAACCTTTAGTGAAAACTAGGGAATATACGCCTAAAATAGAATTCTTTCCGTATTTTAAGCCTCTATCGTCTATTGGATAAGTGTAAAAACATTTAAAAACATATATAATCATATATTAGTTATTTCTATCCATTCCCTCCAATACAACGGCTACATGTTAACTACCATTTAAAATAATATTATTTTATTATTAGAGTGCAACGTAAGATTCCCAAGAAACTCGTTGTTTCGTGTTGGGTACGCCATCGAGCACAGGGTCCCCTTTAAAGTCATATTAATATTTTATTCAAAAATATGGATAAATATAAAAATTTCATATTATTTATTTATCTGGGGTGTTACATACTTACCCCCTTTTGGGAATTGTGTCCTCGCAATTTTTAAAATTGAGCTTGGAAATGTCCTTGAAAGTCCCACAATGGAACAAGAGTTGGTAAAACAATCACTTCAAAATAAAGAAAGATAAGCATAGAGGTCACCCGAGTTAACCCATACTAGGATTCCAAGTAGGAAAACATGGACATGGAGGAGAAAACATAGGGTCATTTTCTGATGGAGAGTGATAGAAAACATGTTTAGGAGAAAGTTAACCACAAGAAAATCACAAACTTGTGATGGGTTAAACGGTATTCGATTCCCCAGTAGGAAAAGATAATAGAAAACATTTTTGTTTTAAGTTACTTTTTATTGAGGAATTTATTCATAAGGAAACATAATCACTTATCATGTTGACTTTCAACTTTTACTAGATTCCTTAATCAAACTCATATTTTTTTTCCAAAAGACGAGTATTTAGGGAGACTTGTTCACATTAAGAGTAATATAATCAACTTCTACAGAATCACTTAATCCCCAATAGAGAACTATATAGTTCCCATGTCTTCAAGCTTTAACCAAAACCAAAACCAAAAAGGTTAGTACAAGGTCTGATAATCCAGAAAAGGATAAACCTTTAAAAAGAAAATCTATGCTTAATCTCCAAAATTTGTCCAAAAAAACCCAAAGTTCAACGAGGACCATCCGATAAACAATTTGTCCATAAAATTCTTCAAAGTAAACCAAAATAAGATTTAAACCCAAGTATTTGAAGGATTTATTCACATAGTCTTCCAAGTTAAATCGTAACATTTATCTCCAAACAACATCAATCGCTCCTAAAGTCTCGCATTGAAAAGTAATTATCCTAATGACATATCCTCCATGATAGGTTAATCATTTTCATAAAAACCGCAAAATAAACTTAATCTTAATTCATAAAATCATACAATTAAAAAGAATCAGTCAAACTAACCAGGTACTTCATGTAGTCTAGTGGTAGGCGATAAAAACCAATCGCACTTTGGTTGTGGGTTCGATTCCCGCAGCTTTGTCCGACGCGACGGGTTGTCACACGGTCTGTGTGTTGTCCTTTTTCCAAAACTATATAATTCTTAAAACATTCCCAAAAACGAGATAAAATCTTCAAAAATGATCATAACATATTTTAACCTCAAGTTTATCTCATGCCTTTCATTTTCCAGCATATCATATAATAACCCATAATTACCTCAAAAGTAAGGATCATATAAACTCTAATGGTTACCTTTATAATTATTACCCGAACTTCCACATGGATTGGTCATCTCGTACATGATGCATTAAAGATCATACCAATGTTCAAGTGGTTGATCATTAATCCTTGATAGTTTGTTTAGAACAACTATGAGATTCCACATTGAATCCCTTTTCCAGTATCTTAATCAGAGAACCACCACAGTTTCCTTCAAACCCATTGTCACTTTGGTGCCTGCTAGATCTAGCCATTTACTAAAACCAAAAAGGTCAATGTGAGTATATCAACAAAACCATCATGTACTAATGAGGAAGGTAAACACTAAGATATACTTACTCATTCACTTTATATAAAACAAGGACTCTTTCTGAAATCCTAACCATTATGGTAATGTAACTTATGCTTAAAGAATTCCCCAACCTCTAAAGTTATCTAAACCGACCTCTGATACCAACTATAAGGCCCCAACCTTAAACCTTAATTAACCTTGAGTTATTACAAGATTACACATTGAATATCTTTTCAGGTTTAGAGTTTTAGAGAATTAGATCATGAAACTTATATTACATTCCACATTTAAACAAAGTGGTTACATAAAAGACAGTATTCATTTTTCCCATCAATGGAAACATATTTAAAATATAACACGGATTCTTTCTTGAAACATCCTTGACACTATCATCACATCATGTACTTTTCCCTTGACCTGTGAAAAACATTTCAAAAACTTGGGATGAGAATAAAAAGCTCAGTAAGGGATATAAAAATATTGAAAGGAAACATGAGTACATGTATACATAAGAATGAAATCATACTTTACCCATAAAACATAGGCATATCAAATCATGAATAAATCATAGAAAACATAATTCATAAAGGTAACTTGAGGCATTCATAACATTATTACGTAGGGAGTAACCCTCTTGGTTATGTTTGGAATACCCATCACAGTATATTCCCTAAATCTCTTCGGAGAAACCTTTACGTTTCACTCCTTCGCGTTACCTGATGCATTGGAGAGCTATATCGGGCTCACCCGCCCTTAGTTTATCACGGAACCACCTGCTCTTCATAACAATGCCCAAGGACCATAACATAATCGTATCACATAAAACATGCATATAGGAAACATAGCATTTCCACATTTCAATCACAATATAACATTTTAGTATATTGAAATAATGAATCCATTCAAAAAGAAACCATTTAAAACATTTAATAAAGAGATTTTTGGATCAAAGTGTCCCATACCACTTTGAAGATTAAAATTTTAAACCATTAATATCCATATAAATAAATCCTTAAAACCATTTTGAAAACATGGATATTAATAAGAACAAATAATTAAAACATTTAAAACGATATTTTGGTTAAAGGGGTTTTACCAAAATTAGAGACAATTGAATACAATAATTGAGGAATAACACTTAGTCAGAAATTTATAATATCATGAGAATAAATGGATTCATGATATAATACTCCAAAGGACAGTATATACACCATATAAGAGTGAATTGGTTCATAACAACAATGAACCCTCAATAGAAATGTCAAATGCGATGAAATCCCTTATAAAGAATGTATCCTTAAATTAAGGACAAATCAATCTCAAAAATATGTGTGACAAATATAAATACACCCAATATAAGTGGATATTAAGTGTAAAACAATAAAACGTCATTCAAACATATTCAATGGATGACATATTCAATGACTACATGGTGAACCCAAAGAAATCGAAATTGGGTTAAAAAGTTCCCTTGACAGCCTAACGACATCACATCAAAATGAGTTGATGAGAGATAAAAAGTGTATGTCATAATTTGGACATAAAATTTACATCAATAAGGATATATGAGAACATATCCCAACATAAAAATATGTAAATTAAAAGACCCAACAAAAGAAGTCTTTTAAAAAAGAGGAGGGTGAAAGGTTCCCTTACCGACTTGGGTATCTTTCAAAACATACACCCCATGAAAGAAGGACAATATATCATTGATGTAAATACTCATAAACGAATGTATATTACAAAAATAGTAGAATAATGGGAAGTACATACACCACTCAATGGAATTTGTGGCAAATGTAGCATAAATATCACGAGAATAAAAGTGAGATGAAAATTTGCTTACGAAAATTCGGCAGCCTAACAGTGCCACTCAAAACTTCCAAAATGGATTTATGAGAGGAAATAGGGTCTCTCATCATATGAACATAATAAGTAAAGTATGAGTTATATAAAAGAACATCCCAATCATTAGAAATATGAGCTTAAAAGGAATGACATAAAAGAGTGTACTTAAAAAGAAAGAGAGGTGTAAGATCCCTTACCTCGGGTCCGACATGACTCGATCGTTCTTTAATCTCCTGAATAATAAACTTGAGTTAATTTCTACTTCATTAAGAACCTTTTTCAAGTTCATTATTCCTTTTATATCACTTATTACCATGTCATAAACATTATTTAATCATTTAAGTTAATAATATTTGTTTTGTGATATTGGGATCTTAAGTCGAAAGTGGACTTCTTACAATTACATGTTGTTCGTGTGGCCAAATTTTTATTATATCCAGAATTGTACTCATGATGTAGATATCATATATGTCATATATATCCAGTACATGCATGCATTTATAACATTACATAATCATTTAGAGGTAAGAAATGAAATGCACCGTTCATGGAGATGGTAAGCCGTACGTACGCATTAACGCTACTTTCATTTCTATTTCATATTTTATAGAATGCAATAATAATGATATAAAGGTATATTCTAATTCCAGTATGAATTCATATATAATATCATAGTTCCATCCTTTATAAGTCCCACATATGGTATTTAACGAATCAAATCACTTTGAGGGGGCGGTAGTCCGCACTTCCTTAAATGAAGATATCGCGTTTACCCATAATGGAAACCATAAAGGTATGCCCAAAATGAAAAAAACAGAAGATTAAGGAAAACATAAACATATAATATATCATATATAAAAATAGTGACATCATAATGGACGTCTTTGAAGGTGTTAAATGAGTATTGAACAATCATCGTTTCGGGAGGCAGAATTTCGCCATCCACGGAAACCGTATGTTATTTAACCATTTGATGTAGTTGTGTGAGAGTGTAGCTCGAATAAATCATATAAAAACATCCTAGTATATTGAATATACTTGTGTTGTTACATAATAAGTAAATAAAAAGGGTTTAGGGGGTTGGAGAAGCAAAATAAAACAAATGAAAATGAGAGAATGAATTACCTTTAAAAGTGTAACTCATTTTGATTTGAGCCTAAAGGCTTCCTTTGAAAGGATTATGCCCAAAGGGAATCCTCTACGATGAGGATAGGGATGTGGAGAGAGTAAATGGGCAGGGGTTATCCGAGCCAAAGGCATGAGGTGTGTGTGAAATGAGGTAGAGGTGGGGGCCTTTTATAAGAGGAGAGGAGGGGCACTTTTGGAAAGTAAAGAAATATTACTTTATTTGAAAATGTGTTTCGATTTTAAAAGGTCCCACATTGATATAATTCATGGATACGATGATAACTCTTCGAAATCCACTAATCCAATTGGTTTTGGCCATGTTTAGGTTGTAGACTTTACATTATCTTTCCATTTTATTTAAATCGTTAAATAATGAGGTCATCGCTGCATCATCATGATGTCATAAATAATTTAATTTATTTAAGGTCTAAAAACTATAAAAAAATACTATGATGTAGGAATACATTTTATATTTACAATGACTATTTATAATAGAAAATATGATCTTTATAACCCCACGTAAAAATTGTTTTCGTAAAACATATTATGTTTGTGTCATTTTTACGTGTACATTAAATAAAAAGTTATTTATGTCATTTCCCAACCAAAGTGGATCCATGGGGTCTCCAAGTTGACCCATGGCTTGTATTGGTCGGCCATGAAACAACCAATTAGGGTAAGACATGTGTCAAGCTCATATTATTTTATTAAAGCATTATTATTACCATAAACTACACTAATTACCACTAATCGCGATTAAAAACTTAATAAGTTACTATTCACCAAAAAAAATATTTTTATCTCATTGAACCACATATTACTTCTTAATGACAACCATGTATGTCAGATTTTTGAAAATCAAAACACAATGATGGAAAAACTTGATTTAAACAGAAAATCAGTTTTTATAAGTACCACTAAGTGGTTTCACTATTCATCAAAAATTGATGTTTTTCTGAAAATTACCAAAACGTCACCCTAAGCTATTTTCGATATTATGAATTCAAAAAGGAAGTCTATTTTACAAAATTCAAAACATACAAGTCACATTAATTAATTTAATAATTAATTGCCGATGTCAGAGCAAATAGCGTGTTTTTATAAAATAATAAGTATCAAAAGATTGACACCAGTTTAAGTCTAATTTCAAAGTGAAATTAATTCCAACGACCACTATTGGATTCAAGGGTAAAAATATATTCTAATTTCACTTTAAAACCAATTCAAAATATAATCTAATAATATAAATTAATTAGATTAAAAAGAGTTTTTGATTTAAAATACAACATTTTACACTATTCATTAAAAAAAGAAACTTTATAGGAAAGATACCAAAAATTTACACAAAGTAAATTTTGATGTCCCGATTCTTAATAAGAGTTTTATTTTGTCCAAAAGAATGTTTAAGAGTGAACAAAACTCTATTTAATGATGGTTCAACATCAAAAGGTGATAAGTGAACCTTTAATGAAAACTAGGGCATAAACGCCTAAAATTGAATTCTTTCCGTATTTTAAGCCTCTATCCTCTATTGGTTAAATGTAAAAACATTTAAAAACATATATAATCATATTTTAGTTATTTCTATCCATTCCCGCCAATACAACGGCTACATGTTAACTACCATTTAAAATAATATTATTTTATTATTAGAGTACAACGTAAGATTTCCAAGAAACTCATTGTTGCGTGTTGGGTACGCCATCGAGCACAGGTTCCCCTTTAAAGTCATATTAATATTTTATTCACAAATATGGATAAATATAAAAATGTCATATTATTTATTTACCTGGGGTGTTACAGTTATATATTCAATGATCACCTGAAGAGGAACAGTCGAAATGAAGACATATAAAACAATATATTAGAGTGTCCCAAATTTAAGATAATTAAAAAAATGGTGTACATCATTTCATTTATGCTCAGTGTAGTTTTCATGATTCGGGCTATGATGTTCTTCATTGTGAATGACCAGAAAGATATTCTATATTTATTGGGTCTCGTCATTGTGTTAGGTTTTCTCTATGTGGATTTAATGTGGCTTTTATAAGGGATAATTGGTTAGTATATCTTTCCTTTGTTCTTACTGAACTATAATCACATTGATGTTAAATAAAATAAAATGCCTTTGTGTTTAATTTGCACGATTTTATCAGATTCCATGAAAATAAAACCAAAATATCATTATTACATGAGAAATATGTTTTGGGGTATTACATAGTGTACATGTTTTTTAGCCAATGTGAATATGTCTAATAATATAAGATGAATGAAATTTTGTGTTCCCTCACTACAGAAGTATTTGGTGGATGAAATAGACTCCACACACAATGCTTTTTGGTGTGAAAATCCATATAATCTTAAAAAAAATTAATTGAAAATTAAAATATAGGGGATGCCTACCATTATCATCAGCCATGTGGAATTCATAAAAAAAGCCTACATTTTATATATAAGGTACCACTCAAGGGAGGAATTAATATTATTAATGATATAAAATTTAATAAATAACAAAATTCACAAAATTCTAATCAATAAATCAATAATTTATAAGTATTGAATTTTCATGTTAGTGTTCAACCCACAATGGAATGTTAAAGAATATAATAATTCAAAACCAATGAATTTTAGGAATATTGAATGATGAAATTATCGATAAAACTACATAGATTGATGATGTTTTTAGATATAGATATATAGAGAGAGTTCTACGAATAAATGAGTTCATGTCCATGAATTAATAGATGATAAAATAATCCATTTATAATTATAGAGCAATTGGTACATGTTAATAGTGTGTCCCATGGTATATATAAATTATCTCCATACTAATCTCCCATTTTTCCCATGGTTAGGTAAATAATATTATATAATAAAGTGTAAAACGAAACCATATTTATATATATAGTAAAATAAAAATGATGGTTCATGGGAGAAGTTAAAAACATATAAATCAAACTAATGAATGAAAAATCGAATAATCTCAGGTAGTGGATATGTTCAGAGAGGAATGAATATTGAAAAAAACATCCAAAAACCCTATTAAAATATTCATTAAAATAGATATATTTTAGGATTAACAATTAATAACGTGTCCAAGAACTTATGATGAACTGAAATTATAAATACCAAGAGATATTACATACCTATTTATTATTTTTTCATTAAATAAAATTAATCACCCATCTTAATTGCAATGAGAGGGTGTTAAAAAAAGAAATTAAGACCATAAAAAATTGTAGTGTATGAATGGTGGAAGTCACAATCGTATCATAACACCTAACTAATGGTTGTCATGAAATTATCCTTTTATTGTATTAGCTTATCCATGTATTTATAGGAATAAATATCACTAAATAATGTCTTTAGTAATCCCAAAATTAAACCCTTAATTTCAAATAATTCAATAATGAGGGTCTATAATAATGTAATTTTTGAAATCCATTAATAATATCAAGATCTGAAACAAGTAATTTTCCATCATCCAGTTCCATAATGTGACAAGTGTTGTCACACCATTAAATTTTAGTTCTCACCTCTAATATTCTTTATTTATTGTTCTCTTACCCTTCATTGATTTATGAGTAATTCAAGATCATGAATAAGATTTTTATGGTTTGAATAGTTTTTTACATTGTATTTTACTAATTTTTACATGAATATTCAATTTTGACCTGTTAACTCTAGTCATGAATTATCCTTCATCATGGAACATTCTTTCATGTTTTTTTATAACATCTATTTATTCTCAAATTTATTGATTCTTCTCTAAATTAAATTTAAATTATTTTTCCATAAAAAAATATAAACCAATACAGACTAATGAAATAATATTCCGTTTATTTCCAAATTAAATGTATTTTACATCCAATATACACACATTAATTATAGCCATCAAATCCCCCATTAACTGAGAATAATGCTAGTCAGCAAGAAAAAAATTTCAATATAGTATATTGGATTTTCACATTACTGTGATTTAAATGTAATATTAACATAATAAACTTATTAAATTTGGAGATAAATTTTCATTCATCAAATTAATATTTTCATAAACTCATCATATATCAATTATTCCTACTAACAATGTATTTAGCATTTTCCCTTTTAAATTGTCCATTAAATTATATACTTTACTAATACTTATAAAATTAATTATAAATGTTCATTACACTCCAAATTATGTTACAAGGAAATATTTTCAATCATTATATAAGGTAGAAATACAAATGGATATATGATCGACCTCTAAATATTATCCTAAAAATTATCTTTTAATGCCTAATAATTCTCTACCAAATACATACAAAGCATCATTTAATCTATAGAGAATCAATATTTGGATTAGATTAATAAGCGACTTCAGTTGGTTATATAATGAAGTAAAATATCTAAATCTATAAAAGAAGGATATGTGAAAAATTTTCTTAATAATAAAAACTGAATATTTATAAAAATAACAATTTTTTAAAAAATGATAGCTCAACTTTTCCAAAAAACTAAATTTATGTCATACATCAATGTATACGACGAATAAAACACCCTTTGGTATTTTTTTTCTTATTTACTGTTTTTCAAATTATTCAAGTATTTTTTTGATTTATTAAATCGTTGTTCTTTTTAAAAATATCATATCCCCCAGAAAACATAAAATGAACTATTCATGATACTATTTAAAATATTTATATTAATAAAAATTTTCAAGAAATTGGTATTTATGAATTACCCAATACATAACTAATATATCATTTTTTCAAGAGGATCTGAAATAGTTTTCAATGATAAATTCTAATCCTTCACATTATCCCCATTAAAACACGACCACATATCAAATTAAATAAACACATATTTTTAACCATATAACTATCCTTTTACAGTCATCTACTTGAAAAAATGAATAATAATTAGAGTATTGAAGTAAAGGTTAAGATTTATTTTTAATATGGTTCTTCCCTATAAATAATATTAATGGATTCTATTTACTTTTACAATAAATTTAATGGATAGTATAAATATAAATTCAATAATCATTAGAATTTCCCCAATCATATTAAATACATATTTTTTGAATCAAATCTTCATCATGATTAAAATAATGTTCTAGTATAAACAATGTACCATTATAACTCTTCAAATATACTAAAGAAATAATCTGAAAAATTAGGCATATAATATATCGTAGGAATTAGACCATGTATTTGGGAAAATTAATCATGTAAATAAAAAATAATTAAAAAACTTATTCAAATACAATTCTAAAATTCACGGAATGGAAAATATTCGAAAAATTTTATTCCCCAATATTAACCAATATCAATAAATAAATATTTGATAAATCCAAATCCCTATACCTATCTTTACTAGTTCAATCCATAATTATCTCACTCATTATTATTGAAAATGAAATAAAAAACATGGAATTGTTGTGATCCTATGAATTTTTTGCCATCAAGATTAGAAAATGAAGAATAAATCAGTGCATGGGTAATTAATTTTCAATAGAGATAAGAAAGTATAATGTAGGGGTAATATATAAAATATTATAATTAGTCATAATCTCACACATATATTGATGAGGTTTTTCATGAAAATATATAATGGTTTGTTTTTATATTCATATATCTTTACTATAGACAAAAAATTAAAACAAAAAATCAAATAAAAAGGTTTATTTATTAAATTTAATAAATTATGTGTAATTTAAAGTATATATATAATATAAAATTATTTTAATATGAAAAGTTACAATAATAATTACCTAATAATAAATAAAAATCATGTTCCATCTCATTGGATGATTATTTTTATGGTCATTTTCCTTGACATTTACCTTTGTTAACTAAATGGTATGTGATACATAACTATAATTAATTACATTAAACAATTCTAAATTTGATGTAAATCCAACTCTCCATTTCTTATATTCAGTAAAATTAGATTTAGAATCTAAATATGTGACCAAAATTTAGACAGTGTAAATTTTTTATAATGAATTAAGGGATTATATAATCATGGCTATGTACTTTTTTTCAACTACTATCAATTTTTTATCAAGATCTACAATTAACTATTCATGTTGAAAAACAAAAAACATAGTATATGTTCTTTATTCATATAGTTATTCTATATTGTCTATACATATTTAAGAAGGTTCTTCTTCTTATTCATCTTACATCCCTAGCAGATCATCAAAAAATTAATTTATAATTTTGGAAACAAACCTCTTAGTTTATTTTTCTATTTTATCATTGTTTTCAGAATTTTTTATTCCACATTATTCTTCATGTTTGGCATGAAAAATATTTGTGAAAAGGAATTACCATCTTAATATGACTAGATATTACTTATGGAATTTTCAATACGTCATCATTTTGTTGAAATTATTTTTTATTTTATTTTCTTTATCATTGACACTTACAGTTGTGAGCATGTCTTCCATATAAATAAATTCATTTTATGAAAATGGATTACCTCATTTGTGTAATTAGGTTCAATGATTCTCTTTGATATCTCTAGAGGCGATGCATTATTATTAATGTATTTATTATGTTCACCCATTGGTTCCTCACGCTACCTTTTCATTCACACTAGATATTGACATGACTCTTTGAAAAAATAATCTATGTTGTAGATTCTTTCTTAATTTCCCATTAGCTAAATTTGTGGGATATGTATTTCATGAGAATACTGAATCTAATGTAATATATCATCTATTTAAATATAAATTCGTCGATCTAAATGATTAATTTGGAATTATTTTCTAATTTTATGTGATTTACTACCCTCACAATTACAAATACTAATAGCATAAAATGTATAAAAGAAATAAAAAACCTCTTCTAAATTAAAAAATATTAAACAATGTTAAAAACATTATATAAAATATTATTTCAAAATAAAATATAATCATATACCTAATAAAATCCCAAAAAAAATGATACCACCCTTGTATATCAGTAATTCCATTGGGGAGAAAAAATTTAAAAATTTTCAATGTCAATTGAATTTTTTTCAATAAATATAAAATTAGGTTTTACATGATTATAATACATATTCTTTGACTGATTATGATACTCTAAATAAAATTATAATTTAGTAACAAATTATTAAACTATGAATGATTGTATATATTAATATTTAAATAACCAAGAAATTTTTTTAATGAGAGTGAGAAATTGAAAACAAAATGAAAAGTGTTCAGTGGGAAAATGAATCTAAGATCAAAGAATATAAAGAATAATGCAATCTATTTAAAATCATGTAGTTGTAAAAAATGGGTATTAGTGAGTCCCTTAGCCTAGATAAAAACTATCCATAATATACTATACTTTTATTAAATTCATGTACATTATATTATAATGTAATGGGAAACTGAAAAACATATTTAAAGATAGATTGAGAACTAACCCAATGGATATAGTGGAATTATACACCCTAATACTCAATCTAAATAAAGAATAATTAATCTAACTGTGGAAATGGAAATTCCCAAATAATGAGTGTTATTAAATCATGCTTACCCACAATTTATAATTTTGGTCATTAAAATAGAAATAGTGATGGGATAATAATGAGGAAACTAGTGAAGGAACCTAACAATGAATGAATTTATAAATATCTTGATAATTAAAAATTCAATTTTCTCTGTAATGACATGGAAAAAACGGAATCACCCCCACATTATAACCATGAGAGTTTGGAGATATAACGAAATGTAAAGATACATAAATTTTAGAGTAGGTCCACTGAATGACGTTATAACATTACAAAACCATTCCATTGGCTCTGGTCATCATCGTCATTTGACGAAGCAATTTGAACATGTATATGTATGAATATATATCACCTATAATGGAGTAAATATTTAATAAATGTGGAAATTAGTTTCATCTCAATATATATCGAGGGTCTTTGGAAAATTAAATGTGTATAGACATCATAAATTTCATGATTTAGAACATGTAATTTCTCATCATCCAACTTAATATTGTGATAGGTGGTATAAAACCTTGAGATTTTGGACCTCACCCCCAGAGAATCATTTTTATTCACTTCTTTTACCATCCTAGATTATAGATGATTTTCACATCAAGATTATTTTTTTATGGAGTACATTTTTTAAGAATATTTCTCCTTGTTTTATGAAATCATCATTTCTAGGTCATAAAAACATGGTATAAATTTTCTTACATCGTCGGACATGTTTTCATGATATAAATCCTTATCATATCTAAAATTTAATATCTTATTTTTCATTTCTACTCAAAAATAATGATAAACCCAATCTGATATATGATGTTATAACAAATAATTATTCAGTCAACAATTAACACTTTAATATTATATTAAATTTAATTTATATGTAAAATTTAGAATGAAAGATTGTTATCAAAACATTTATATATGTTGTATAGTAAAAAAAATTTGTAATGTAATTATTTGGATATTGGTTCATGTGGATTAATTATAGGGGATAAGTTATTCTAGTATGGAGTCCTATTTAAGAAATCTTCTAATGTTTATTTTAATTTTAAACGATTTCATCATTCATAATTGTTTTGTATTAAAGTTCATTTCATTAAATTAAATTCTCAAAAATTTAATTAAAATTCCATTTTTAATTTTGTCCCTTCAACTACCTATTATATATTCTTCAATTTTAACCACTTTAATCACTCTTATCTATCAATATCTATTATCTGTCATAATGTTGGCTCAGAAAATCAAGCACGTGGGGTGGTGTTATAATTAAGAGTAGAGGAATGATGTAGATAATTATATTTAATTGATTTTATTATTTAATTTATATTTATTTCTTTTTTGTATGTTGTGAATTTTTAGTATATGGGATTTAATTAAGGGGATATATGGATTATTAGAGAATAAATACATGTAACAATCGATGGGATATTGGAAGTTTCATTTTTTTAAATATGTTTTGGATATAATTTATTGTTATGAAATGCGTTATTTCTAATTCCTGGTAGAAATCCAAACCTAAATATATAGTACACAAAATTGTGGTTCAACATGATAGGTTATTTTTCTCTATCTTGTCAAATGATTTTTTTAATTTTTATTAAAATGTAACCCTAATTACAAATAATTTTTTTAATCTTTTTCAACATTATTATTATGTTGTTTGATAAATTTCATTTTACAAACCAATATTTTTATTTTTATTTTATTCAATAAAAAAAATATAAAAATTTCACTACATATCCAGAATTATTATTGACTGAACATATGATTTTTTATTTATATAATATATTCCTATTTTCATATAAATAATAAACTAATAATGTGATTCCAACAAACATAAATTATAAATAAATTTTTAGGGTGCTTTAAGTGGGAATGAATGTTTATTATTTGAGTTTAATGTGTAGTTTTTAAATATTTTCTTCATTTTTATTACTATTTTTTAAATAAAAATGGTTCTATGATATCTATTTTAGAAAAATGAACCACTAAATGCTAGAGAATGTTGAAAACCTAAATCAATTATGAAGTATCCCTAACTCCCTTATCCAACTCCTCCTTTATCTCCCTTTACCTAAATATAAATTTTTCTATATTTAATTTCATTATTATCTTATATTTATACACTAAAAGTGTCATATAATAATGATATATTTAATGATAAAATGAATTAATCAATTATTAAAAAAGCATTTGAATTTAATTTTTGTAATATTAAGAGGACCAATCGACATTCAATTACTCTACCTAGCTTGTAATAGAATAATCCCCACATAAGGATGATTTTTGGGTTGGTAATATTTATAATAGAACAAAATTATTTAATTATCCCAATAATTTAAAACACCTGTCTCTAGGGTGTAAATAAATTACCTCACATTTTTATAACTTAACCCTAGTTAATGTAATATATTTGATTTCCAATCCTTGTTTGGGAGTGTAATTAATAACTGAGATGGTTATTTGTTTAAATATTCAATATTGGAATATTGAAATGTAAAATATTTCCATTAATTATAGGTTGAATTTATGAGAGGAATACCCCACTTCTAAATGTACGTATATTGAATATATTAGTAAATAATTACTTTAATTTATATATAAATACGTTATGTGTACCAATATTCTATAATCTACAGAAAATTAATAGAGTAATATAAATTTAGTGTATAATAATAATGTAAATGTGTCACCTATATCTATTTATACCTAATTTCTTTAAAAAATAAAAAATTGAATGATAATAAATAACAATATCTTTAATGGAAAATTATTTCACTAAATATTTTCATTAAATAAATAAGGATATTGATTTCTTTCTCCACAACTAGCACTGAACTTTAACAAAATAATGATATTTTTAGATAGTGAACACCTATATATTGAATTATTATGTCTAAATAGTTTGAAAAAATTTATGAAATAAAATAAAATATATAATTATATATATATGCCATGTTACAAAAAAATATATAATTCATTATGGTGTTTATGAATCTATAATTTTTTGCAATACAATATTAATTAATGGAATTTAATTAATTTATATTAAATTATTAATTTAATAAAATATAATATGTATTGATAAATTATATCTTTATTATTATTTTATATAAATTATGAAAAAAAATATCTGTAAAAATGTCAATTCCAATAAAAAAAAATCAAAATATATTTTAGGATTTCCATTAAATGCCTAAATAGTAATTTAAATAAGTTATTTTTTTAAAAGTATGGTAAATTTATTGTCTGATAATGTAAATATTAATTTATGAGTTATTTTTTATTTTTTATAAAAATATTAATTTTTAGGTGTATTGTGAAAAATAATTTTTTTAACATTTACATGATTTTTTGGAGGGACACGAAGCTTAACGTACATGGACATTACATTACTTTTGAAGAATACTTAGTACATAAAAAAACACACACACAAGGATCGTAATAGTTGAGTGTCTTTGAAAACTCGGAATATAATCTTCTAATCGTGGTGAAAGATCATCAACATCTCCCATAGAGATCATCCTTTTTTTACCTAAAACCTTTCTTTATATACTGGGGAAAAGAAGACATAAAAGGGAGAGCTCAAATGCTTAGTAAGATTAAAAAAAAAGAAATATCAATCACATCATATACATAAGAACTTAAATTTTGGAAATCTTAACCTGCAAAAGAAATCATAATTTCATAACATGGGATAAATCATAGTAGTGAAATGTAATCAAATAATCATAACGTAAAACATGAGACTTTGTGTAATACACACATAATCATAGAGAATCATTTATTATTAGTAAACACTCATTGCCAAGACTATCATAGTGGACAAAGTCCATTTCTGAACCGAGTTCACTCCTCGTTTCAGTCTTATTTCATTGAACCGGTATAACCTGCCGTTCCAGCCATGTCTATCTCATGAGATATAAAATCTTTACCCAATTAATTGGAGGGAGATATGGGTCCCACCCATCTCATAATGATACCATTCTTATGTGTGCCAAAAAATCATAAATCATAACTCATTGCATAACCCATGTAATAAAAATGGGAATCTTAAACATCGTGACATCATCAAGAAATTCATATAAGATAAAGGAATTTATAAAAATAATTTCATTACAAGATAATCAAATCAATTTAATAATAGGGATATAAATAGAACCCTATATTATCTTAGATGGAAAATAATTTTGATAAAACACTTGAACTCCATTTTTGATGAAAATATCCTTTCAAATTCAAAAAAAAATTCTTTCTTAACATGCCATACAATTTTAAACTAAAAGAAGTTGATTAAAAATATACTTAAAAACCTGTAAAGGAAGATTCTTGGAAATAATTTTTTAAAAATAAATTCATGCCGTATAAGTTAAAAAAACATTCTTCTCGTACTTTTGTCGGAAAAGTCAAAAAGTACCTCGTACAAAAAAAGACAAAAGATTCCTTTCATATCATTTACTAAAAACTCACCAAAGGGTAAAATTGAATATAAACTATTGTACAAGGATATAAATATTACATATTGTGGAAACATTTATGTGGATGATAAAATAAACCCCAGTAAATTCCAAAGTATAAACAATCTCGGATAAAATTGAGATTCAGATATTTCCCGTACCTTAGGCCTGATTTGCTTCGTAAGAGTTCGAACCTCCTGTATAATTATTTAAATAATGTTATTGACTTATTCCAGAATCATAATTATTTTTATGATATCATATATGGTCATATTCTTAGATTCTTATTAGTAATATTTCATTACTACTTGTTATTCGGTTGTTTATTACTTTTTGTTCTTATGCGTGTTTTGTCGAATAAATTCTTATTCTTCTCTTTAGGTTATAGATACCTCATTTCCAGAATGGTATTAGTGTAATATATATCATATTAATTCATTCAATTCATTTATATAATCATTATGCAATGAAGATCATGTAGAACGAATCACATCACATCGTGGAGACGGTATTCCATACGTACGCACGAGCGATAATATCATTCCCAAGATCGTGGAATTGTATGGGAGTGTATGTATAATATTTCAAAATAAATACAACTTTATAATAATCATATATATTCATTACTTTCACCCTTATACCCATCCAAGTAAGGTGGTGGTGGAAAATAGATTACACCACGGCGTGGAGACGGTATTCCGTACGTACGCACGTGTGGTGATTTCATTTTCCGTAGGATGGATAGATAGTGAAATAGGGTTGTTTCATACTTATAATAACAAATCATTATATAAGTGATACTTATGATATTACTTCATGACGAAACAACTAATGAAGAAGAAGTGGAAGAAGAAATAAAGTTAAAGAATCGGTAACGCCCATTACCTCTTTTTTGAAGCGCTTATTTGAGACCTCCATTTAAGGCACTAAAATTGGTCTTTGAAGAAGACCAGGACCTATATAATTTTCCTAGGTAAGTGGAGAAGAGAATTTGGCAGGGGATGGCCGAGCTTGAAGGCTCAAAGTGGTGTGAGGAAGAGAGGGAGGAGGTTCCCTTTTATAAGGGAGGAGAGGGGCTCCTTTGGAAAACTAAAAATATTATATTATTATAAAGTAATGTTCGGTTTTAAATAGCTTCAAATTGATTTATTTAGAAGATAAGGTGGGGATGGGTCGAAATAATCTCATCCAATATAATTTATACAAGTTTAGGTTCCTATTATAACCTTATCATTTAGATTTAACATTAAGTTAAATAATTTTACTTTCATCATGTCTTCTTGTGTTCTTATACTATAAGGTTAATAAACATACTATAAGTAGCCAAACGAACCCCAAGTTGTTTATTATTAATATATATTTCCTTATCTAAGTCATTTGTCCGATCCTTATATTTTTAGAAATAAAATATCAATTAATAATATAATATTTGTTTTAAAAACTATTTTATGTCAATGTTGACAGTATTTGGTAACTGATTTTTGTGAAAATCATAATAGAATGATTAGTTCAAAAAAGTTAATTAGATCAATAATAACATGTCATATTAACCTAGAAAATTATTTTAATGCATAAAAAGTCTCAAATTACATTTATTTGGGTATTTATAACATCAATTATGCCAATATTTAATTAATAAGATAATTACTACATCATCATTGTGTCTTAAATAAATTATATTATTTAATGTCTAAAAATTAAAAATAAAACACAATTATGTAGGAAATCATTTTAGATTTCTAATTAATATTTATAGTATAATTTATCTTATGTATAACCCCATATGAAAAATGATTTACTTATTAAACTTTGATTTTAACTATTTTAACCCTTCTTTAAATAAATTAAAAACAAATGTCCTAATCTAATCAAAGTGGCCATAAATGGTCATATTTTATTCCTAAGGTTGTTTTTGATCGAATTAAAATTTTCCAATAGAATTAGGACATGTGTTAGGGTAATAATAATATCATTTTTACCCTTAATTACCCTATTTACTTTTAACTGTGGAAAAAAAAGTAAAAAGTTACTATTCACCAAAAAATTACTTTCTCTCATTGAACCACATTTTACTTACTAACATAAACCATTTCTCTCGGATTTTCGAAATTCCACTCAAAGAAGTGGTAAAATTATGATTTATGAAAAATTCAGTTTTTTAACTATCACTTAGTGGTTTCGCTATTCATCAAAAATTGAAAGTTTCCAGAAAAATACCAAAAATTATGCCTAATCTATATTTGATATTATGAATTCAAAAATGATTTCTATTTTACCAAATTCAAAACATATCAGTTGCATTAATTAATTTAAAAATTAATTCTCGTCGTCAAAACAAATAGCGTGTTTTTTAAAGATAATAACTATCAAAAGATTGACACTTGTTTATGTCTGGTTTAAATATAGAATTACATCCAATGAAAATCATTGTATTAAATTGTGAAAATATATTCTATATATACTTTAAAACCACTAAAATTCATAATTTATCACTATTAATTTTTTTGATTAAAAAAGTTGTTTTTAATTAAAATTTAATAATTTTAACTATTCATCAAAATATGAAAGTTATCCGAAAAGTACCAAAATTTCACCTTAGGCTACATTCGATACTTAGAATTCAAAAATTAAGTCCATTTTGATAGATAAATTTTCTAAAATTTTAAAAGGTGGTTATTACTATTCATAACGGCTAGTTTTAATAATACTTTAATAGCATATCGTTGTTTAGTAAAACTCGGTATTGCGTACTACACACGCTATCGTGGAAGGTCGTGATAGCGTGTAATGCAAGGCAATTCAAGGATGCGTGTTGTGAAAGCTCATTTAGGTGTTGCATAAAACACAAGACATTAATGAAATTAAAAAGAATATTTTTTCATAAAATCTCGGGGTGTTACATTCTACCCCCCTTAAAATGAATTTCGCCCTCGAAATTCGTCGGGGTTATAAATTGTTTACTACACTAAAGTTTCTTTAATATAAAATCATATCGTAAAAAGGAATACCAAAACCAATCTTTAAAAAGAAAAGTATGAAACATAACATTTACCCAAATAAACTAATCTCTTGGTTTCCAAAAAGGTAAAAATATGGATATGGAAGAGAAATTTAACCATCATGTTCTGATGGAGAGTGGTAGAGAACATGTTTATGGAAAATCCAGCAATCACAAAGCCATAAATTTGTGACAATATAAGGTACCACATGATTCATCAGATATATGAGCACTAGGACAACATTTTTGGTTTTCAAGATCGTTTCCCTAATGTTGATGAAATTGGAATTAGAAGAAATACTTTCGTGATTTCGGTATAGTCTCACTGTTGGTCATTATTTGGAAAATTTCCACTTCATCTCTTAATGAAATGAAGCTGAATTTGTCATTCGTCATGTGTTAGCAGATCATGTGATAGAATGATGGGTCATTTCATCTGTCTCAAACAAAAGATTAGAAAAGTTATCAAAAAATAAAAAAGTCCATCTATAGTGAGATTAATCATATATGGTTCCTAAAATGGAATTATACTTCATATATCATACTGCTTAATATAATATAACTAGTTTCTACTAAACAGGGACTTCTTTTAGGACAATGGTAGGCGTTAAAGGCCAGTCGCACTTCGGTTGTGGGTTTGATTCCCACAGCCTTGTCCGACGCAATGGGATGTCGCCCGTCCTGCAGGTTGTCCTTTTTCTAAAACAATATTACTATAACATCACATCACTAATATCGAAAAAACTTCTATCCTTAACAATACTAACTTATGTCCAACATAATCCATTCCAATCTTTAGGCGTATCCATAATACTGCAGTCCACTCTCATAATATAGTGAAAACGATTACCAGATATTTCATATAACAAGCATGTTAATACCATCATTGATCCCCATATATCATAAGATATGTCTTGTTGGTCACATTCCAAATATTCTAAGGCCTTAATCATGTATTATCATGAAAAATGAATACCCATTGAATCTTAGTAAAAAAATGAGTGCTGTCAAAAGTTTACTCATTCCACATACCAAAAAACCAAAATTCTATATACTCAAACCATGATATAAATATTTCCTTATATCACTAATGAGCTCATGAATACTATCAAACATTTAATTTTCTCCTTATCCCTTCATTATGCGCATATCATCTACATTCCAAAAATATCTGAATAACCTTTCATGGATAGTGGTACCATTAATCATACACTTTCAAAACTCATGGAAAGACAACAGTGTAACAATCCTTAGATGTCTCTTTATTCCATAGTACCATGAGATTACATACACAACATTACACATGATAAACATGTAATCATTCCACTACATTCTTAAACCATTGACCGAGCATCAACAATTCTTTCATCTCACATATCATTTGTAGTCTCTTCATCATCATTAAAATAAATACTACCCATACGACCATACTGATTCTCTTCATGAGACTTTCCCTTTGGGAATTGGTTTGCATAATGCCCGTACATTCCACATTTAAAACATTTAACCATTGTTGATGTCGTAGCAATACCATTATCCTCCTCACTGGTGTTAACCGAACCTTTTCCTTTGCACTTACTGGATTTGTGTCCTTCTTTTCCACACCCAAATCATCTTCCAGTTCCTTTGAAACATTTTCCTTGATGCCTCTTCCCACATGATTTACATAGGGGAAATTGAACTTTCTTTCCTCGATGATCATCATGAAACTCCATCTTTCTCTTATTAGCCGAGTCAGAAATTTTACCAAATTTTACTTTATTGATCATATTATGAGATTGCTGATTCGGTATAATAATGATGTTTGGACTTCTAAATCCCATTTCATTTGGTTTCTCATGAAGAATATCATTCCATTGTCCATCATATCCTCCATTATCTTGAATCATCTTGTTTCCAGCCATTTTCTAAAACCCAAAAAGAATAGTGTGAGAGGCAAAAATTATAATAGGGAAAACAATATAATAAAGGGGGAGTACCTTCAATATCTATCATCTTATATTACAGTAATTCTAGTATTATAACATATATGTATACTTAACCTTAGATACATCCATAGACATACCTTATAAATATCTCTGGGGTTCTCACTAACGTTTTCGCATCCTAGTTACCAAATTTTGACTAAACCTTTCCTCTAATTCCAACTGTAGAGACCTGAAGCCCAACGTACATGGACATTACATTAATTTTGCGGAATACATATATATAACAAAAACACACAGACAAGGATTATAATAGTTTAGTGTCTTTGGAAACTCGGAATATAATCTTCTAATCATGGTGAATGATCTTCAACATCTCCCATAAAGATCATCCTTTTTTTACCTAAAACCTTTCTTTATATCCTTGGGAAAAGAGAATATAAAAGGGTTAGCTCAAATGCTCAGTAAGGGTAAACAAAAGAAATATCAATCACATCATATACATAAGAACATAACTTTTGGAAATCTTAACCTGCAAAAGAAATCATAATTTCATAACATGGGATAAATCATCGTAGTGAAATGTAATCCCAATAATCATAACATAAAACATGAAACTTTGTGGCATACACACATAATCATAGATAATCATTTCTTATTAGACAAGACTCATTTCTAAAACTATCTTAGTGGACAAAGTCCATTTCTGAACCGAGTTCACTCCTCGTTTCAGTCCTATTTCACTGAACTGATATAAATTTCCGTTCCATCCATGTCTATCTCATGAAATATAAAATATTTACCCAATGTATTAGAGGGAGATATAGGTCCCACCCATCTCATAATGATACCATTCTTATGTGTGCCACAAAATCATAAATCACACATCATTGCATAACCCATGTAATAAAAATGGGAATCTTAAGCATCGTGACATTATCAAACAATTCATATAAGATAAAGGAATTTATAAAAATAATTCCATCACAACATAATAAAATCAATGTATTAATAGGGATATAAACATAAACCTATATTATCTTATATGGAAAATAATTTCGATAAAACACTTGAACTCCATTTTTGAGGAAAATATCCTTTCAAATTCAAAATAATTTTCCTTTCTTAACATGTCATACAATTTTAAACTCAAAGAAGTTGATTACAAATAAACTATAAAACTTTTAAAGAAAGATTCTTGGAAATAAATTTTTAAAAATCTATGCATGCCGTATAAGTTAAAAAAACATTATTCTCGTACTTTTGTCGGAAAAGTCAAAAAGTACCTCGTACGAAAAAAGACAGAAGATTCCTTTCATATCTTTTACTAAATGCTCACCTAAGAGTAAAATTGAATATAAACTATTGTAGAAGGATATAAATAATACATATTGAGGAACATTTATGTGGATGATAAAATACACCCCATTATATTTCCAAGTATAAACAATCTCAGATAAAAATGAGATTGTGATATTTCCCTTACCTTGGGTCTGATTAGCTTCGTATGTGTCCGAACTTCCAGTATAATGATTTAAATAATGTTATTGACTTATTACAGAATCATACATATTGTTATTATATCATATATGGTCATATTATTAGCTTCTTATTAGTAATATTTCATTACTACTTGTTATTCGGTTGTTTATTACAATTTGTTCTTATACGTGTTTTGTCGAATAAATTATTATTCTTCTCATTAGGATGTAGATAACTCATTTCCAGAATGGTATTAGTGTAACATATGTCATATTTATTCATTAAATTCATTTATATAATCATTGTTTAGTGAAGATCTTGTAGAACGAATCACATCACATCGTGGAAATGGTATTCCGTACGTACGCACGAGCGATGATATCTATCCCATGATCGTGGAAATGTATTGGAGTGTAAGTATACTATTATAGAATCAATACCACTTTACAATAATAATATATATTCATTAATTTCACCCTTATACACATCCAAGTAAGGTGTTAGTGGAAAATAGATTACACCACGGCGTGGAGACGGTATTCCGTACCTACGCACGCGCGGTGATTTTGTTTTCCGTAGGATGGATAGATGGTGAAATAGGGTTGCTTCATACTTACAATAACATATAAGTATATGAGTGATACTGATTTTATTACTTCCTGATGAAACAACTAAAGAAGAAGAAGTGGAAGAAGAAATAAAGATGAACGAATCGGTAACGGGCAGTACCTCTTCTTTGAAGCGCTTCTTTGAGACCTCCTTTTAGTGCACTAAAATTGGTCTTTGAAGAATACCAGGACCTCTAGAATGTTTCTAGGGAAGTGGAGAAGAGAATTTGGAAGGGTTTTTCCGAGCTTGAAGACTCAATGTGGTGTGAGGAAGAGAGGGAGGAGGCGCCCTTTTATAAGGGAGGAGAGGGGCTCCTTTGGAAAACTAAAAATATTATTTTATTATAAAGTCATATTCGGTTTTAAATAGCTCCAAATTGATTTATTTCAAATCTATGGTGGGGATGGGTCGAAATAATATCATAAAATAGAATTTAGTCATGGTTAGGTTCTTATTGTAACCTTATCATTTAGATTTAACATTACGTTAAATAATTTTACTTTTACCATGTCTTCTTGTGTTCTTATACTATAAGGTTAATAAACATACTATAATCATCCAGAAGAACCCCAAGTTGTTTAGTATTAATATATATATCCTTATCTATGTCATTTGGACGAACCATAGATTTTTAGGAATAGAATAACAATTAATAATATAATATTTGTTTTGAAAACTATTTTATGTCAAAGTTGACACTATTTGGTAATTGATTTTTTTGAAAATCATAACAGAATGATTATTTCTAAAAAAGTTAATTAGATCAATAATAACAAGTCATATTAGTCTATAAAATTAGTGTAATGCATAAAAAGTCTCAAATTACATTTATTTGGGTATTTATAACTTCAATTATGTCAATATTTCATTAATAAGATAATTACTTCATCATCATTGTTTCATAAATAAACTAAATTATTTAATGTCTAAAAATAAAAAAATACCATTATATAGGAAATCTTTTTATATTTCTAAGGAATATTTATAGTCTAATTTATCTTATTTATAACCCCATATTAGAAATTATTTACTTATTAAACATTGATTTTAACTGTTTTAACCCTTCTGTAAATAAATTAATAATAAATGTCTTAATCTAATCCAAGTGGGCCTAAATGGTCATTTTTTATTTATAAGGTTGTTTTCGGTCTAATTACACTTTTCCAATAGAATTAGGACATGTTTTAGGGTAATAATAATATCATTTTTACCCTTAATTACCCTATTTACTTTTAACTGTGGTAAAAAAAGTAAAAAGTTACTATTCCCCCAAAAAATTATTTTCATCTCATTGAACCACATTTTACATACTGACATCAACCGTGTCTCTCGGATTTTCGAAATTCCACCCACACAAGCGGTAAAATTATGTTTTATGAAAAATTCAGTTTTTTAACTACCACTTAGCGGTTTCACTATTCATCAAAAATTGAAAGTTTCAAGAAAAATACCAAATATTAGGCCTAAGCTGTATTTGTTAGTAAGAATTAAAAAATGATGTCTATTTTACCAAATTCAAAACATATTAGTTTCATTAATTAATTTAAAAATTAATTCCCGTCGTCAAAACAAATAGCGTGTTTTTAAAAGATAATAACTATCAAAAGATTGACACTTGTTTATGTCTGGCTTAAATGTAGAATTGCATCCAATGAAAATCATTGTATTAAATTGTAAAAATATATTCTATATATACTTTAAAACCACTAAAATTCATAATTTATCACCATTAATTGTTTTGATTAAAAAGGTTGTTTTTAATTAAAATTTAGTAATTTTCACTATTCATCAAAATATGAAAGTTATCCGAAAAGTACCAAAATTTCACCTTAGGCTAAATTCGATACTCCGAATCCAAAAATGAAGACCATTTTGAGAGATAAAATTTCTAAAATTTTAAAATGTGGTTATTACTATTCATAACGACTAGTTTTAATAATATTTAAATAGCATATTGTTGTTTAGTGAATCTCAGTATTGCGTACTACACACGCTATCGAGGAAGGTCGTGATTGCATGTAATGCAAGGAAAGTCAATGATGCGTGTTCTGCAAGCTCCTTTTGGCGTAGCGTACAACACAATACATTAATGAAATTAAAAATAATATTATTCATAAAATCTATGGGTGTTACATTTTTTGATATTATCACTATATATGTAAGAACAAGAAATTTATGAATACTTTTTCTAAGATTAAATATTTGTTTTACACGTGATAATTAAATAAAAAAATGTTGGTATTAATTTTAAAAAATATATTTTACATTTTAGAGGTGAAGTTATATTTTTTAAAAAAAGATTTATTAAAAAAAATAATAAATTAAGTAATTTAAAAAATAATTTTCATCAATTTTATAAATTGACTATAATAAAAAAATTTATATTTATAATTAGAAGGTAAAAATAATTTAATGTGGAACAATATATTTTTAAGAGTAACAGATAACATAAATTTGGTAAAAATTAGTTCCCAATGTATAATTGGAATGTGTCAAAGTGAAAACACTATTGTATAATAGATGAAAAATATTTACAAATTTTTGGGAATGGGTATTTGAGGAATTGTATGTACACAAAACTTAATATCACTAATATTTATCGATTTTAGCTACATGACATGATTGTTTCATCCCATTATAAAAATGATTTGGGTATTTAAAATATGTTTATCCCTTAATTACTTATAAAATGGCCACTAAATTACTAAGATTCCCTCACATCAAAACCCACTAATATCAATAAAAATCAACCCAATAAACTACCAAATAATACATCACACCACCTATAATGGCATAGACCATTCAGTTCTAGTACATTGCAAAATCCTGATGTTTGTGGTGTCATGAGGATTATCCATAGGGAATTGAAATAGACCTGTCAATGGTTGCAGTGGTTGATTCCTAGGAATAATTCAATAATGTGGCTGATATTTATAGTTTCTTGGGATGGGCAGGATACTACAAGAGGTCATTTCCCAACCACTCTTCAATTGAATCACCTTTGACATCAATGTCCTGAAAAGACTAGGTTTTTAAGAATTTATTATGGGTTTAGATAGTTATTCCTTTACAAACATAATAACTATCTTAATGGATCTGTTGGAATAGATTTATTATGGGTTTCGACAGTTATTCCTTTAAAAACATAATAATTTCACCCCTGACCTAGTGCATGTATTAGTTGTGTTCGCACTAATGATTTGGCTGTATTACCTCATTGTGTAATTCATCACGGACTTTTCAGATCCTAATAGCTTGATGTATGTCTTCTCCCAACAAGACCATAACATGCGAAAATAGAGGGGTATAAAGATTTTTCATAAAGGAGAATTCGAGATCTACTACACCTTAGTGAATGGGATAATGTTGGCTAATTCTCTGAGCAGAAAGACACAAAAGGACATTGTTTGGGTGAACATAGATTCATTAAAGGAAATGGTGGAGTTGTATTCTTTATATCTGGGCATAAGATAGGAATATGTCAGAGGCTATCTGTTTAATATGACAAAGCAATATTCCATGCTGCAGATTGTGGAGGAGTGTCAGTGGGGGGATTTAAAGAGAAATTTGATTTATGATCATGTTCGATATGGTGATGCTTCCGAGGGATGGTTGGATGATGGTCAAAATTAGATTCTTTTCTGTGGGATGTGGATTGTTCCAGATATAATGCATGATAAAGTTCTCTATGAGTTAAAGAGATCATCCCAAGAGGTAGGACAGGGAATTTACAAGATGTACTACGGTGTGATATGAGTGTTTTGGAGGCCCAAAGTAAAGTGGGATATGGTTGAGTTTGTGAAAAAGTTCCAAGTGTGTGAGTATATGAAGGATGAACATTGGTTTCTCAGTAGTCTGTTGCAGCCCATATATTCTAGAAAGTGTAAGGGAGATGAAGTATCAATGAATTATGGAACAAAACTATATTGGTACGTGGGATTCTGTGATTCCATCTTGGTAGTGTTGGACTGATTGACATAATGGCCTCACATCTTGATGATTATAAAGTCGAGCACAGTGGATGCCTCTACAAAGAAGTATGTGGTTGAAGTTGCGCGACTGAACAAAGTTCATAGAAACATTATTTTGGATCAGGATATATAACTTAAATTTTGAATCCATAATGAATTATACAATGCATTTGGATCCCTCCACTACCTAATCACATATTCCCACCCTTAGACTAGTCGACAGACATTGATGACATCTAGATGTTGGAGGATATGCAAAGAGCATGTGTTCGGGACTTCACATGATCATGGGTGTGACAGTTTACTTAAGTATAGTCTATCTAAAATAATAACTATCACTCTTCCATTTTAATTGAAAATTATAAATCCATACAAGGATGAATGTTTTTTTCACCAAATGGCTGGGCAGAAGTTGGGGAGGCATGTGTTCATGGCCCTGAGGTGGTGCAGAGCACGACAGATAAGGTAGAGCATGTGTGTGAAAGGATAAAGGCCACTCAATATTGGAATAATTTATATGTCGATCATAGGAGTATACCCATGTAGTATTATGTTGGAGATCACATGTTATTAATGTGCTCACCTCGGTATGGTCAATAGTGGTTTAAGAGGTGGGGTTATCTTTCCCTAGGTTAATCAGACCCTTCGAGGTGTTGGGATGAGTCATCATTTTGTCATATCAGTTGGTGTTTCCACAGATACTAAAGAGGATCCACAACATTTTACATGTCTCTTAGCTCTTATGAAAACTACACAATTACTTCCACGGTTTCAATGGGGGAGAGATGGATATTTTGGACAATGCGATGTTCGTAGAGCAACCGAGGAATTATATTGGCTCCTATCCACATAAAATCATGTCTATTGGTGATACGTTGATGCACACAAATGAAAATATACATTTCTGGAAAATCATGTTATTTGATTACTATAACATGGAATCTTTTTATTAACAGAAAATTAGTTGATTAATTTGATTCCTGATTAATAAGAATTCTATTCTTATCAACACGGTTAACCAAACAAATAGAATGAACATAATGATTTGTTTTAGATAGATCATAAAAAATTCATTTATCTATTATAGTGATAGGAATAGTTTCTATGTTTAATATTTTTGGGGTAATTTGGACGGTAATGGATTCTCGGGTTGATAATTGGTTTTTTTTGTGAATCCGAGGTATCGTGGAGCCAATATGTTAGGGCTTGGATTGGTTCTAGTACTTACAGGTATATCACAAATCTATTTTGATGTTTTTACTTACATGAAGACCAAGAGTTAATGCTTAAACACATTCTTGGTTTTTTCTATCCCAGTTGATGTTTTTAATTATATTTATGAATATTAGTTTACCATCAGTAATTTTATATTTAAATGAAACCATTTGAACATGAAAATGAGATCAGTTACAATGGGGAACTATTTTCCGGAAATGGGTTGTTCTTTTGTTATGGATATTGTGTACCTGTTCATTTATGAAAAGCATTGAGAGTAGTTTTTTATTGTCAGTCACTAGTTTAGTGACCATTATGTAGGGATGATTTATTGATTTCATATATTTTATATATTTTTTTCTTCTTTTCTTATACACACCCCACCCATGTTGATCACATCATGACGAATAAACCTATTTCATGATGGAGGGTGTATTTTCAATCATTCCCGTGAGTGGATTATAATTATATCTTTTATGATCACTCTCCCAGATATACCAATACTCATCAGGTAGGATATGCTAGACTACCGTTAATTATAGCTGAAGACACTTCGGGCCGGGGGGTTGTAGTGGTTGGACATGTTGTGTGTAGTACGGTTTGTTTCTCAAGTGTATTCGAGAGGAGGACCATGTGTCTTTGGGTGAGGTATTAGTCATTTTCACCCATGTGTCATCAGGTGTGGTAGTGCTTGTTATCAACAAGGTGTTAGGGGGTTCGTTATGTTTGGTTTTGGAATCCCAGGTGTTTGCGGGCCAGATTGAGCTATTGTTGGGAAGGACCATGGGGTGGTTGGTGCGGCGTTAGTGGTATTGTAGTGGGATCTTATGGGGAGGTATGATGCTTAACATGTTCCAATTAAATAGTGGGAGACTGCTGTGGGGAACCAATTAAGGATTTTCCATTACTATTACTTTTCTTTACTTGCATTATTTGGGGAGTGTGGCTTGGTGAGGATGTGTAGATAGTTTTTTATAGGTGTTTTGGTTATCACTATTTCTCACGGGACATTACAACATTCCACAAATTGTGCACAAGGGATTTTGGTTTCCCTAATAATTATCCCTATGTACTATCCCTATGTATATAAAACTGCAGTCAGGTATCTAGGGAGTCATTGAGGGCCATGTCAGACCTTACTATCTCAGACGTCGGGAGAGGTTTCGTTGCTTCTTTGCTTTTGGTATATCCTTTCTAAATTTTTCTTGTACATTGTATCAGATTATTTTGGACATGCAAATGGGAATGAATTTTTCAAAATAAATTTACTTTATGTTTTTTTTTATTTTTTTAGGATTTAACATCTTATCCCCTGATATTGTTCTATAAAAAGGTTAATTACATCCATATTAAGTGTGATTCTATTCCACGGGTTCCCGTGACCACTCCGGGGTCTATTGAAGGTAGGTCTCCAGAGTCACTGTCTCTCTTTAAAATTAAAGAAAGAAGGTTTTGGTAGTTTCCTATCCCATACCTCATTGTAGTAAATGTGGGTCATGAAACCACCATGAGGTCTTGGTCTATGCAATAAACTATCATTCAAAGTCATAACACCATCCGAATTGGAGATAATCAATGATTTCATGTACAAATGTATAAACACAACTTTCTCATTTCTATTTTTTATATAAACATCTTATTCCCTAACATACATTAGAACATATTATAATTACAGAATAAATATAATTATTATATTTTTTAAAATATTATAATGATTATAAATGAATTCAAAACACCTCTATTTACTTTTAAGTGAATGAAAATTGTTAATTGGTGGTTGTGTGGACTTGCACCTCCACAACACAACATGATTCATTTTCCTTCAGCACATTAAAAGGATGATCTTATTATATAATTTCATAAATAATAATATATATATTATGTATTTTATACTCATAAATGTTAAAAAGTTCAACCCATTTTCCCTATTATGTGAAAACGGGAATCATCATCCATATATACGTGTGGAGTACATTTCCCGTATAATGATCCATTTTAATTTAACAATTCTTAATCTGTTTATATAGATTTAATTTTGAATTATTTTAATGGATCAGCGATATTTTTATGAAATGATTATGCTTAAAATATTATAAACTGGAAACCCCATTTACAATATTACTAATACCCAATTCTGTTAAACTGAACTATCCAGTAGTGCATTCTAGGAGAATGAAATAATTTCACCGTACAATGAAATATTTTATATATTTATTATATTTATTATATTATTTATATATAAGATGTAACACACTAATAAAAAAAATTAAGAACATTATATTTCTTGTATAATGATATTAAAAAAATTACAACATAATCACACAATAAATATGTTATGTTATTGATGAATTTATTTATACAACTCCTTAAACAACACTAAAAACATAATTTTTGTACGAATATAATATTTTTATTTATATTAATATGTGGAAAAAATTAAAAAATAACGACTTTATATTGTTTATAGGATGGTAAAATAAATATTATAAACATTATTTAGTATACCTATTTCTGTTTGTTAAAAATCACTGAAAGATGATCCTCTACAAATTAATTTTCAATGTTCATAACAATAAATCATATATAATTAATGAATAATATTACATATAATTACAAAAAAAGTATTTTTTTGGATTTGGGAATGATTATTTTTTGCAGCATAATTATGGAAAACACCGGTATTATAAAATTTGTTCAACAAGGTAAATATTATTCAAATATGATATTGAAAATAAATAATAATTAAAAAATATACATGTAGGAAATAATTATAAAATAATTTTATAAATGGATATATATAAGAAAAGATTTACCAATGATTTTTTATTTATAAACACAATGATAAATTTAATATTGGGTGATTAATAAATAATTAAATAATATTAATATATAACAATGGGGGTTGATTATCCATATTCTATACATTAATTGAATGTAAATGGATTAAAATGAAACCAATGATAAAAGGGTTTTTAACTAATCTACTGCTCGAACTGTAAGAGTTTTTTACATGAAATTATTATTTTTTGATACTAATAATATTTTTGATCGATAATTTTTATGATGAAATTTTATTCCTTCTAAAACCATCAACATCTTTATTTACATATTGATGGTATTTCACACATCCCTCAAATTTTAATTCCCCATTGACCCATATATTCCCAAATGGATTTCTTATAATAAAGGATAAGCCATTCTAATTATCTATGTTGGAATCCACCCATATTCCATATATGTACTCACTGTATGCTTTTACATGTGACACAATCAATAAATTAATAATTTTTTTTTATTATAATATACATTACTTAGAAACTAATAATTAAATATAATCTTTTTTTATATGGGTATTTTTCATAAAATGATAAAATTTTAACTTTTTATCATTTATGTGTGAATAGAAAATAACTATACCTTACCATTTATATGAATTTTAATCCCTATGATTTAGTGGTTTTGAAGGAAATTATTTTTTTCATAGTTTTAAAAAATATTTCCTTTAAACATGTTTAAAAAATATCACGAATATTTCTTATATGCATATTTTATTTTATTATAAAATATATAAAATAAATTTTGAATCTATGTATTGTCGTTTTATATACATTATTCATGAACAAGAATATTATTCAAATGTTAATATCCACCTTATCACCCCAAATGTCTTATATGAAATTCTTAAATTTAATTTTAATGGTATATCAGTATCTTTTTCAATCCTTTTCATTATAGGTTTATACACATAATTATTCTTCTAATAACATCCCTATATGAAAACCGGTTTTTCAATTATATGACTGATGTTTCTTCACCTAGAATTAATTGATATATTGAGTGTGGAAATTATTATATTAACCATAAAGACATTATCTCAATGTTTTAAATACCTCATTCTTTGATATATTGATTGAATGGTATATACAAACTATGTTTCATGATATAATTTCATAACTATTTATTTTTATGGGTTTATCATGTTGTTCTCATTTATTGATTTATTAATGATTTCATTTTTTTATTCCATTTTAAAATGATATTATTTGTATATTTTCATGGGTTCATATTTTATTTTGAATGATATCAATATTATTTCCACTGGTTACTTATACTGTAATGAGTTACTGAATTTCATTTGAATAATTTTTTCAAACACTCATTTTTTCCATTGTATTTTTTAACGAGTGCATTTCCATTTCTTGCGAACTTCTCCACTAATGGTTAAACTCTATAATTTAATGTTCTCTATACTCATGTTTGTGAAATAATAGTTTTATGTTTATTCATAATCATAAATTATGATATCATTGATCTTTCTTATTGACTCATTCTTTTATTATGTTTTTGTAAAAAATATTCCATGATTTATGATATTTGATTTCTTTGGTATAATTTTATTATATATATTTAATATATTTGTATTCTTTTATTTGGATCACTAGTTATATTTGATAGTTATCGGTTTTCATAAAACGAAATGAGCATCTGATAGCACCCATTTTCCTATTTTACCATTTCTCTTAGTTTTGATGATTCGAAAAAATGTTTTTATAGAAGATATTACTATATAGAGATTTTTTGGGAAATTTTTAATAAAAATTATGTATTAATTAATTTTATACATAATTTAATGAATTTTAAATTAATACTAATAACATGGGTTTTATATATATTTCTCCCAAATTATCTAAAATTATAAAACTAATGGGTCTTCAGATTGTATTGAAATGAGAAATATTTATTATGATTTGTTATTTATTTGGTTAGATACAAATTATAAAATATAATATATAAAAATTAATAGAAAAAACAAGGAATGAACCCCATGATGATGATTTCAACATTCGGTGGGAATAGACAATTTCTCTATTTGAATCCTCGCTTCAAACATTGCTGAATGATTTATTATTTCTCATTTTTTAGATAATTATATAAACAACTGTGTTTATGTTAGTTTTTCTTATTTTATGTTAATTAAATATGAATTATTTTTTAATATTAACATAATATAGATAAAAATTAAAATTATAATGATTTTTTATCCAAAAGAGGGGTCCATCCTAAGGTCTAAAAGACATTTGTGTGACTACTACTAGCTGAATAAATTATATATTTTTATATAAGAAACTATAAATCACGTAAATTTTTATATGTAAAATATGTTGTGTTCATCTGTTGTTTTAGTATATATTAATATTATAAAATATAATAAATAGTGGTGAATTTTGATTGACAAGAAGGGACTTATCCTTGGTAAAAAATTTATAACATCAAATCCACATAGCTAATATAAAATAATCTTATTCCATTAAAAAATTAACACTATTTGTAATATTTTTCTTATTTTTAGTTTCATCATTTTATTTTCTTTCTTGTATTTAAAATAATTATAATAAATATTAACTAAACTAACAATGGTGATAATATTTTTTATTTATTTTGTGGTTTTATTCAGATTAATATAAACTTAATGTTATTCATCCACCACCCATTATATTTTATGGAAAATGAATGATTAACATCCCTATTTCAAATCTATTTTTCATTTAAATTAAATGTATTAAAATGATAGCATGTGGATATGAGTAGGTATTTAACATCATTTTTTAAACCAACTATTTACTGATTATATATATGATTTTATAGTAATGAAACTATTGAAATTATCATTTAAACTATTTGAGTTATAATGTAATTTTTTTTCAATTAATATCAATATGAATCATTACAAAAAACAAGGATATGTTAAATATTATATTTAAATAATGAGTTATATATGTTAGGTTATTGTAAATTATCTTTTAAAAATGATTTTTTTATTTCATTATATGATCTATTTTAAAAAAAATAATGGATGAACTAATTATTGTGTACCTATTATATTACTGTTATATTACTACATAAACATTAATAGAGAAGAAATAAATAATTCATGGAGTTATGATATGTGAAGCACGAGGATATTTACTTCTTGAAAATTGTCACTTTGAAATCCAAGATTACTTAAATGTGTGGGGTTTTTAAATTTAATAAAAAATTGTTTTTGGACGTTTTCGTATAAATAATAAATAAATCAATATATTTTTTCTAATTTTCTATATTGTCTGACAAGATTCAAATAAATTATATCATCCAATATTAATTTCATAAAATTGATTACATAATAATTTTTTTATTAATAATAGATTAATTTTGTAATTCCTTGTTTTTCGCATTATTATAATTAATTTAATTTATCTAGTAATGTTAAATATTTATAAACATCTGTAAATATTTTTTTGTTTATCATTTTATAGAGTTTTTGAATTATGAATTTTTGGAGGAGTTAAAATGTTTCGGCGTGGGATTGTAATAATCAAATAATATTCTATATTTTACCACCCTATCATATAATCTAATAAATGATCAGAAGATTTATTTTATAATATAATCCCTAATTTTTTATTTTAGGATTGGAGATAATTTAATTAAAAATATGTGTTAAAAAATTTAAATTACACTATTTTTTGTTTTTTGGATTATAGATTTAGGAAATAAGGTAATATGGAGACCATTTTTTATAAAATAGAAAATATGATCTCTGAGTATATTTGTACAACATGTTGTGTTTTTTTTAAGAAAATAGTGAAAATATTTCCAATGTACATTCCCAGGAGTTCAAGTATAATCGAAAAACCATGTAAAATCAATGAAATGTCATTAACATCATTCTATGAAAATTTGGATGAAAATGACATTAAATTACATGTATGGGTGTGAACAATTTTATGTAATTTTGACCTACTATAATATAACTACAAAATCAAAAGTAATGATTGAATTTTTCACCACTATTAAAGATATCATTGAATGTTAATACACATTATATATTTTAAATTTTTAAAAAAATGATGCTTTTGTTAGAGGTTTAGGAGGATATATTTGATTGGAAAGGTGTTAACAATTTGTAGTATAGTCCAAGGCATATATTTTATTTCCTATCAACTTTTTCCAATATTTTCATTCATAGTTATTTACTTTATAATTCATATTCACTTTATTAAATTATAATGTTTTTATCAAAATTTTATTTATATTTATGTTTATTCATCCATATTTCAGTTATTCATTGTAACTCACAATAAATTTATGCTATCTATATTCTCAAATAAATTTAATTTTTTAACTGTTTACATTTCACACAACCTCAAGCTTAAAGGAACTATGAAAAACTATTAAATGTAATTTTTTTAACAAGACCATTATAATTGAGACATTAATTTGATCAGTGTTAATTATATTAAATATATGATAAAATATATATAAGAGTCATATTAAAGAAAACTTTATTAATTATTTCCTAGAAAATAAAAAACCTCTCTTATTAAAGTAATTTTATTTCCTAAAATTTGAGTTTAAAAAAAATGTTATTATTAATGATTGTTTATTTGAAAATAAATATAATTAATTTTAACATATTATTGAAAAATTATTTTCTAAAATTAATTTATTTTTAGAAATTCCCATATCATGATTACATTATTTGCTTTATTATTATTTTTATGAAATGTTTAAATTTATAGTTTATATTGAAAATTTATGATTAATATAAAATATATAATTTATTAAAAAACAATTTTTTATTCTATATTGATATAAAATTAAATTACTTAATTATAAGTATATATATTTAAAAAAAATTAATCATGTTTATTTTTTATTTTTGTATAAATAATGATTTTACGCTTAAAAATGAATTTATTTGGAAAACTATTTTTCGTTGCATTTTGTTGGATTAATATTAAATTAATTTATGAAAATTATATATTTTTCATTTTAAAAAAAGTGTATTCCATATTTTAATTTAGATGTTATATATTTATTAAATAGGATCCTTTTATAATTATCTAATATGACTAGTAATAATGGTAATTCTTTACCATGCTAATGACTAGATTTAGTAAATTAAATAAAAAATAAATGTATAATAGACATAAAATGAACTTTACACTTTAAAAATTTTAATTTATGAGTAATATTCATCCAAAATAATTCATGTTTCAATTATATGAAAATTTATAGAAAATTTTATAAAATTAGGACTATATCATATTAAATATAAACAAATGTCAAAGATGTCACATTCAGGATTTCAATAATTATAACATCATTAATAATAGATAATTAATAAGAAATATTAATATATAAATATTATATTTAAAGATAAAATATTTGAATAAATAATGGTAATTTATTTTTTATTTTTAGTAACATAATAATTTCCTTAACTAATTAAATAACAACTATTTATTAATTATTAAATTAATTTAAAAATGAAACAAATGATATTAAAATTAAAAAGAATATAATATTTTTAATTAATAATGTAATAAAAATTTATATATTATTATGAAAATTTTCCAATTTATTAAATAATTTTTTTTTCAAAATGATATTATTGTATTGATAATTTTAAATGTTAAAGTAATGAATACTGTGGGAACTGATATTTACTGTTATTTTAAAATAAATTATATTTTATTTAATGATATAAAATTAATATAAATATATAATTCATACATGTGATTTTGATATGGTTTATCATATCAACACTGGCTCATTCAGGGGTATCTGTTCATTTTATAGAAACAATATAAACCCTTAAAATGTGTGAATCGAAAATTTTGATGGTAAATGTTAAATGGGTTAAATAAGGGAAAAAATTAAATAGAATGGGGTAAAATGCAATCTAAAATTGTATAAAAAATTTATTGTGAGATTATTTCGAATCGTCGTTTTATTATATTTAAAATTACTCACTTTTGATCCCTATGGAGTTGAACATTTATATACATTAATTTAATAATCTCAATGTTTACAAAAAATTCACCTTAGTTCAATTATAAATTGTAACCCCTTCCATCACTTTTTTAAACAAATTTTCATTAATATATATATACACAATAATATTCAAATTTTTCATTTTAAATCACTATCCATGTTCTATAGTATTTTATCCATTGAAAATTTTAACATATGATCTATTAATAAAATATCAAAATGAAATCATCTAAAGAAGATGTAATCACCCTTATCAACTCTTTCATGTTTATTTATTTTCATAGAAACATTAATGTTTTTCCATATTAAATTAATAAATATTTTTTCATATATATACTAATATATTATTATTATGAAATGACTATGTACCGATAGTTTTTCACCCTATAGAAACTAAATCGTCATGGATGTGTCAGTACGACATACTCTATAAAAATAGTGGTATAAATATATTGTCATCAGCACATCACATTGATGGGTTTAATAATTATAATTATAGATATATATAATACATATGAGGTTATTTTTATTCTTTAAAATTAATATACCTTCCATTTTCCTAACCCATTCACAATTATGGGAATAAAATAATATCTTGTGCATAGATATGACCTACCATCAACATGACACAATACGATTCATTTTCCATGTTCAAAATTGAATTATAATTCTAAAAATGTACATAATAAATAAATATAAAATAGATGACTAAATATAATTCTTTTGATTATGTAACTATATCATATTAAAGATAGACTTCACTTCCATGAATAATCTACCTCGAGTATGGAAAGCAATTAAAATATGAAACATTGAAAATAATGAAATATTATTAATGAGAATATGTTTGGTTATTATAAAAGGATCATATAGGATGATTAATATACTCATAATATTCTGGTAGAAATTAATAACATTTCTAAAATTATCATTCCTCAGGTATGAACATGTTTTATTGAAGTTGAACTTCAGGCAAGGTTTTCTCATCTCACTTTTAATTCTATATGATATATGTCTTATTCATCACTTATTTATTTTATTGTTGAAAAATTTATATATCAAAACATGAATATAAATATATTCATTGTAGTAAATTTTTATTTTTATTAATATTAAGTTTTGGAAATACATGATTTTACTGATGAAAAATTTGTAAGAGATTTCTCAACTCAATTTCAATTCGGTGGGTTAAACTTCTAAATACTTTACTGTGAAATTATTTAATTATGTGTGAAGTGAATATATATTTTATTTTTATAAATTTACACATTTTAAATATTTATTTATTTTTTATTCACAAAATCACTTCAGTAGTTTATTTATATATTGTATATTAATTTTTACAAATGATATTTAAATTTAATGAATTTTGAATTACTGGGGGGAAAATGTGATATTAACATTTTTTATAATTATAGATACTATATGATAATAAAAAAAATTTAAAAGTTAAATCAATTATTTTATATATGAAAAATTCCTTGGACATGAATTAATTGGTGGGTAATTTATATAGATAATTCCATCGATGCATTAGTAGACTCGTAAGATAAATAATGTTTAATATTTATATGGGGTTTTAGGCATGAAGATTAAAATAAAATTCTAAAGGTCGTTATGTTAATGTTATCATGTTTATTGGAAAAATAATGTCGAATATGTATGATTTTCATTAATTAGTAATTCATGTATTATTATCCATGATACATTCACAATGATTTTTTAAAGTTTTTTCATATTGTTCTCAAGTTATTAATTAAATGGATTTTTTTTACATTGACACAATGATTATGAATTATCTTTTAGTGGTGTTAATGTTATTAAATGACATTTTATTTTAGTTATTTAAATTTTCTTATTGATTATTATTATTTATTGATGACATATTGGGTTATACATAACCTATACAGATCATTTTTTTTCAACCTTATTTTTCTTTCTTTCCGCAATATCTTCGAAGATTAATATGATTATTTTTTATGTAAATACAAGAGGGATTATTGTTATTCTAGCTCAAATGTTATTGAAATTCTTTTAAATGTAATATAAGACAAATTTATACACCTAGTATACCCAAAATACTACACTATTAATTTTTTTGGGTTGTGATTTGGTTTATTTTATGTCAATATATTTAAGAATAAATCATCTCTAGTATATTGGGTTGGAGTCTGTTTTATTTATTATTTGTTTTCTCCTGATTATGTTTTTTTTCATTAGTCCATCTATATTATCTGTCAAACTATATCATCATAAATTCACCCCTCATAAATATGATGATATTAGATATGTAATATTGATGTAGAAAACAATATATATATATATATATATATAAGATTTTTTATCATTTTAATTAATCAACTATCAAAAATATCGTGTAATATTGGAATAAAAAATGAAATTTATGGGATCCATAAATTAATGGAGAACTTATAAATATAACATTCATTGGTATATTAGATATTTAAATTTCATGAAATAATATTTTATATAATTTAGTTAAACGCATGGTATATATCCAATAGTTAGTTGAAATTGAAACTAGACTATATATTTTAATGAGTATTGGTTTAATATTATATACAATTTTCGGTTTAGATGTCAAATTACCGATTTATTTTCTAAAAAAATCAACACAATTCTATGAATTTTTTTTTATATTTTTTCATCATTTAACAAGTATTTCAATGAAATTCACCTTATATATACCATATTTATATATCACATTTTTAAGAAAATAAAAAATATATTGTTTTGATCCCTCTTTTTATCATTACAATGTAGAAGACCATGGAATTTTAATTTTCTATATTTTTTTAATAGTAAAAATAAATAAACAATTGAATTTATAAATATTTTTATTATTATAAAAATAATATCCTTCATAATTATATAAAAATATGACATATCTTATTTATATTGGTATAAAATATTATTTATTATTTTTAATGAATGAAATTAGAGAAAATAATATATCACATAAAGAGTAATTACAATCAATCAATAATTTTTCAAAATTCATTTCATAAATTTTTTTAACAGAATATTTAAAAAAAATATAGAATTAATGACGTGTTGATATTTATAATTAAATTCTATAATGAAAATTTTATATATAAATAAAAAACAAATGATGTTAGCATGAAAGAAATTGGTCCCACTGGTTGGATACATGTGTTCCATCATTACCAATTATTTATTGTCCAAATTATATTTGGGAGTTTATCCCATAATAATTGAAATATTATACCATATTTTGAGGTCAAATTTTACATTAATTGAATATCACTTCATATAGAAAACATTACCTCCATCTATTGTCATGAATGACTAACACACCTCAATTAAGGATGTGAATCATTAAAATACCTAGCCCCATCATATTTCATTCCATCCCTTGAACATAGATAACTCTAATATGAAAATATAATGCTTGAGATAAGGATGGGAATAATGATTTTATAAAAAACATACTTGGTTAAACTATAATGAAATGGTGTTTTGGAAAATCACTACCCCAATATAGAACAATTCTCTCTTTATTGCTACAATTTGATATTAACCATCCATGCATTGTTATAAATAGTGAATTTAATGAACATCAAAAAAATACTACTCTAATGCCTATCCTCATGGGATTATCTCACAATAGTTAGTGTATGTTAACATGATGATGATATTTATGTGTGATAGAGTTATAATGATATAGATAGAAACTAGAAAAAAAGAAAAATAAATATGAGAAGAGACTTTATTAATTCCATGAGGAACTAAAATATAGTGACAGAGAAAATACATGAGTGGAACTATTCTAAATCTGAAAAAGAAAAATATTCCATTGATCTTACCATGTGAATCCACCAATAAAAATCTAGCTAATATAAACATTAATATTTAAGGGGGTTCTATGGTATAAAAATTTTACTAATATGTACAAAAATGAGTCAATGTAAATTCCATTTATGGTTACCCATCATTGACCCATAAAACGAATGTACATGATTTTGGACTAGACCCAATTCTATATTTTTGTATTTTCAATGAATCGCTTTTATGGATGACTGAGAACCTAAAAAACACCAAATAAAAAATTCAAATAAAATCACTTTCCAACCACTTTCAAGCAACACCAAGGATTCAAATATAAAAAATATGCAGTTAAAATTAATGTAGGAAAACGTCAATGTCTCGCCCTGCAAACCGCGTAGAGCCATACAACATGACTATCACCTTCCCCAAGCTATATTACAACATCATTGATGTCGATTGGAAGAACCAAAACATAACCCATTGAAAACAATCAACCATGAACGCAGATCCATCAACCACAAAACCAGAACCACCATCACCGAATAGAAATTTACATAGAAGGAAAACACACATGAATTCGATACCACCACTAAGAAAACAGCTTCATATCACCACCTCGATCAGGGATGTAAAATTCATGCAAAACTAGAATGAAAGAAATCATCACCATCATATCCATTAAGATGTGCGATATAATTTTTTCCCCATAAATAAATATACAGCCTTACAATTTTAAATATTTTTTTAAAAAAATAAGAAAAAACAATATGACATATTTTTTTTAGAAATACCAAAGTTTAATTTATTAATAAGTATATAATCATCATGAAATCTATCGATTCATTCCGAAATAAATTTTTTATTCTAATTCGTAAATTGAAATAACGAAATTATTAACAAATATCACATATGATGTAATACCATAAAAATCATAGAATATTACATTTTAACAATTCAATCTAAATTATTCCATTCATATATGTTCCATATATACATAAATTAACGAGGTATTGGTATTTATGATAATAAAATTTTTAGTTATTTTTTAAATACTATCTCTTTCACGAGGATTTTTAGTTGTAGGGTAATTTATCCAAATTTTTTAAAAAAATTAATAATTTATTATAATTATACAGAAAATTTTATTTTCCTATTTTAGTGTGTTTTTCGTGTTATTGGATATTACATGATATGAAAAAATAATTAAGAATACAATTACATTGTTCCAAATTGGTAATCATATTTCCAAGGTAGCCTTGTAAACAGTTGAATATATTTGATTGATTTTTTAAAAATATATTTTTTTCTAAATGAATTAAAAAACACATATTCTATCTCATGGATATGTGAAATATTTAGGGTCTTATTACAGAGCCTAATTATTTTATTCCCCATGAATCCTATTATATATCATATATATTGATATATAATGATTCACTAATCTTTATCAACGATAGATAAATAAAAAATTGTAAATTATTTTTGGGGACTGAACCTAGTAGAGTACATGAATGTATATACTACCAGGTCGGATAAACATTCACATCTTCATAAGGATTATTCAATTTTTTTCAAAACCAAATTTATCATAATTGGTAGGAAAAATTTCATTAATAAAAGAGTAGTCTCAAAATGTAGATAGTGTACATATCTGAGATTAATTGAAAGTGGTAAATTTATATATTCAAAGGTATATATAGTTCTTTTAATTTACCCATATATAGAGGATACCCTCAATAACATGATCAAGGAACATGATAAATTGGAATTTTAAAGGATTATGGAATCTCCATAACCTACATTTATTTTAAAAAATAATTTAAAATATAATATGATATATTTTATAATGATTTTTAAGATGAATATAAAAACATAAAATGACATCCTATATATATTTCTAGGGATTCAATATAGAAATTCTAAAGTTTGATAGAACCATAGGGATTAAATAGAAAACCATTAATTTTTTTTCTAAAATATATTGATTTTAATTATAAAAGTATTCACCAACAGAATTTATTATTTTATGATATTGTGGAGATAATAAAATTTATTGTATAAATGAATGAAAAATTTTATTTCACCATAAAAGAATGAAATATTCGATAATTATTGGAAATATTTTAATGACACTCCATATATAAATTTCTACTATGTACTTTTGGGTTTTTTCTTAAAGAATAGTATAGTATGAGTTCTCAATTTTATTGTTTTTTTGGTTATGTATATTATTTTAGTACTTCTTTATAGGGTACAGAGTCAATATAAAACATTTCCACTTTTAATAAGAAAATAAAAATTTATTAGGAATAATGACTGAAATCATTTGTTTTTTGGAAGAGATAGTGGTTATTCAGAGTGGTTAATTTCTTATTATTGTAGGAATTTTATTTTTATTTCATACAAATATTTTTACTGTGGTTATTTTTTATTTCTTTAGTGTTTTATGGAGATAGGGAGATTTTTTGTGATTTATTTAAATCACTATTAATGATCTTAGGTATTTTCTCCAATAGTTTGATTATTGATTCTCATTTTTTTAATTTATTAATGATTAACCATGTGAATTTATAACAATCCAAATTATGATAATTTAATTCTCTTATTATTATTATATGGTCCATAATGAATATAAATTTAAATTGAGGGGTTGTTGTGCTTCACCACGAAAACATGTTTTTGACATTGAAGGAAATTATAAAATGTTATCATAGTGATTTTATTTTATATGATCATAGAACATAGATAACATGATGAAATGATATTAGAGGATATGACCTTGATATGAATACAATTTTTTTCTTCGTATTTTGTAAATACAAAGTATAATTACCAATAACCAAGGATTGTGATATTGTGTAATTTTTTTTCATAGTTCCAATTTATTCATTTATATGAATATTTTTTTTTGGTTTTTATATAATTCACATTGGATTGACCTGAATAAAATGTGTTAATACATCATTTTCCAAACATAGGTACATTCGATATTTGTAAATACATATGATTTTTCAGAAAATTAGTATTGATATTATTATTTACTAAATTTATTGAAAATTTATTATTTAATAGACAATTTCATGAATTTAATTTTATGTAATACTGGTTTACAAAATTCCCTGAAAATAGTATGATGATAATATATTATTGTGTTAATTAACTGTTCAGTGTATATTATAATAAATTGATCATTTATTTTCATGATTTATATTTACATTTTATGGATTTTTTTAAATATATATGTACGGATTTCTACAAATATAACATCAAGTATAAGTGTCGGGGGAAATAAGAATGTCGTGGTTAATTTGGAATGATTTTTGGAAGATGGTTTGGAAGGTTATTTAGAGTATGATATAAAAATATAACTGATGTGATTTCTTGTGAATAATTATTTTTTAGGATTCCCCCTTTTTTATATAGTTTAAAAAAGTATGATATGAGATGAATAATTGAAAATCCAAAATATTACATGCTACATTTAGGTAAAAATTTATCCTTGTTTTTGTAGATATTTTTGGACACAATATATATAAGGAATGTTTAAAAATAATAATTAGTTATTTAATGATGATATATACTTATATGAACACAATTATAATGATAGCTATATTTTATACGATAGACTTTTTAGAAAATGGTGGATTTTGCATGTGAAAAATATGATACTTCTGTAGAGGACATGGAAGTTATTCTAGACCGTTTTTGGGTACTTTTTACATGAATGAATTTATATTGAAAAATTTGTAGGAATTACTGGAATTAAAATAAAAACAATTCACTATTTTTTAGTGTACAAAAATATGATGTAAATTATATTTAGGGAACACATATTCAAAATTGTCATTGAAATCCTATAAAAAATATATTAATTTGGTTTTATAACTATAATTTAGTGATGATTTTATAGGACCAAAATGTATATATTTTAATTTTTAGTGTATTTTTTAAAAACTACTAATATTAGAATGATATGTCACACTTAAGATAAAACTGCCCTCATAATCCATAATTTCCACCCACAAAATCACATGATTTATTTCTTTTCACTTGATCTCCTTAAACTCATTTTATTAACTCTACCCACTAATGATAATTATATATTGTATTTCAATATACCACTGGCATCATGTATCTAATCATCTCTTACCACCAAATCCTTCTATATATCCACGTCATTCAATCCATTATCACACACCCTAATGATGTATTCAAAAATATATTTAAATAAAATTGTCTTTGAAAATTAATAATCATATTTGTTGTAGTATTTCTGTACTATAATTTTATAACCACTCATGATTTTCTATTTAAAAATAATGTAACATGTTCTTTTGATCTATATTTAGAAATGTGTTTTTAATTAAAATTTATGATTGTTTATACATGGTTATAAAAATGAAATATAAGTATAATTAGTTTATGTTATAATTATTATTGATATTATGAACAAAATAAAGATAATTATATTAAAATGTTATATATATTTTTTATTTCAATGATATTTTATTTTCAACAATATGTTATATGATAAAAATATATCATAAATAAATAATATACAACTATATTTTATTTGAAAAATTTATGAATAAAATATTATGAATGATAATATCTTTTGTGAAAAATGAAATTTATATTATAATAATGTATTTTTGGATTATGGGAAATAATGTATTAAAAATTATATACAATTTTTTTAGTGATTTATATATTATAATAGAAGAAAACCTCCAACATTGTATATTTATCTACTGAAGGATTAATGTTATTTGTTTTCATTTTGTTTATATATTTCGAGATTTAATAATTTAGTATTATTGTATAGTGTTTTATGTTTTTTTATTTCCTGAATCTTTTATTAAAGATATCAATCATATATCATTTTCTATAATGGTCAACCTACGGTTTTGTCTTTCACTATACAATAATGTTTTATATTTATTTTAAATCCATAGAAACATAATAGTTTAATTTTATTATTCTATAAATTCTATTATTATTTCATTCATGACTTTATAAATTATGAATGGATACAATATATAAGATTGTATTTATCTATTGGATACAAATGAATAACAGTTGGATTAATTTACATTTAAATATACCTCATTATGCCAATGGGATTGAGTTTTTTAAATATTATATCTTAAAAATAGATCTTTAAAAAGAAGAATAAAACTCCCATGAAAGTTTATAATTTTATATGGTGAATTAAAATTCCCAAAGATAATGAGACCATGATATCAATGTAATTTACATGGGTATATTTATGATGAATTTAATATATAGAATAAAATGTAATAGAAATTTTGATTTCTCTCTATATTCTTAATGATGAAAGAACTACAGATATAGAAAAGAATAAAATTTAAATACTAAATATTAATAATTTTGTGAATTAAAAACAACATAATGAAGATGATAACATTTTTGTACATTTTTCTAATAATTTTGTAGAGATAAATAGCATGGGGAAATACAATTTTATCAAAATATTTTTATTAATTAATAAAATTAATGCAACATGAGTTTTTTAAATTATTTGATATATATAAAAACCTATCAATTAAACTAATATTTTAGTAGTAAATTGTTATATGAAATAAAAAAAGAATGTAATATCTATGAAATTAGAGTTTCATTCTAATGTTTTTTTTGATTTCATTATAAAAAAATGATTTTATGATATAATAAAATTTATTAACACAGTAGGTCTAAAAAATATATCGATACAACTGAGTCTTAATGAATACATTATATATTTGGGTCAATATTCACTCACATTAGAGTGTAATTATAAATGTAAAAATGAAGACACTAGTATGAAGAGTAATTGAAATATATCACTTCAGATGTTTTTATATTAATTTCAATTAAATCCCTAATTGAAATGTTATTCATTTCATATATACTATAGGGTACATGGTGTGACATTATATTGATGAAAATAATTACCCAATTATAGGACATTAATGGGGCCTGATATAATGTATACAATTTGTGTCATTGCATTTTTATTTCACTTATTAACATAGCAATGTGATTTTTGGAATTCCCAAACATTTTCTTGATTTGAATTTCTAAGGTGTTCATGAATCCATATTGCACTTCATATGGGTAGTTATTTTTTCTAATGAAGGTTCTATAATGTTTGATTCCATACCCAACTATGAAGATATTTTTAAAATTGAACTCATCCTTTTGCTTATAAATCACTCATGACTCACATATGTTCTTCATCAATTTTACCAGTCTCTGTATCTCTAATTACTTAATATATCTATTTAAATCCTAAATATACACATATTTTTAAAAGGGTAAATATATTTTAGCCTTCAATTTTCTAAATTCCATGATTTAGTGAGATTTCATAGTAGAACCTTGGTAGAATAAGTCGATTCAAATAGGCCTTTGGTGGATATCATTGAGAAGATTTCGATGAATCAATTATTATTTAATCTTGAATAGATATTATAACCCATTTTAACTATCATATCAATGTTAATAAATTTCTGGACTATAATATTTATAACATATTTTATTTTTAGTTTTTCAATTTTGGATATTACATGGATTTATATCGAAAAAATGCATTGAGATAGTGTGCGCTTCTATAGCCTATTATGCCTAGAATATATATTTGAAAAAAATAAAAATATTTAATTGTATGCATTTTAGTTTTCCTTTAAAAATTATATAAAACACAAATGGGTACCCATATTAGATATCCAAGGGCACCATTGAGTTCATATCAGTAACATTACCTTAGGGGAAACTTTCCTTTTGTCGGTGCGGGTCGTTTCTGAAAACGTTATTGTGGGACATAAAAGCAACAAAATTATTTAATATAAATTATTTACTATCCAGTTATTTTAAAAAAATTAAATGTATACTTATGTGATAATTATAGGGTTAGCCACATAACCCTAGAAGCTCTATCAGATTGTTGGAGAGATATATGAGAATCCTTTCTGATGAAATACAACGGGTTTGGGATCGACGACCACACATCAATCATTATTCATCAACTATCAATTGAAATCAAGGGGAAATAGTTTTTATTGAGATATTTTTATCTAGTTATTACTCATGAACGAAGTCAAATAAATTAAACGATCTATAATTGATACACACGTCAGTGTTAGATTTCATTTGATTGAACATTTTTATTTCATTGATATATTCCACTTCATTTATCATTATAAAAAATTTAATTTAAGCCGACATGAACAATGGGATGGGTTCATTCTTTATGGTTACTCTTTTTGATATGCTCATGTTGTTTTTCACGTTCTTCGTCATTAAAACCTTATGGTTCTCAGATTGATGTTTCAAGGAGGTTTTGAAATTGATCAGACCCCCAGATTAGATGATAATAGACATCTTATGATGGATGTATGTAGATTGGGAAAAAATGATCTCATATACGTGTTTGTTTAGTTTTTTGGGAAATGAGGGAGGCATGTATGTCTTTAGAAGGGACCAATGATGCATATCGACAGAAGAATGTCGTCCAGTGGTAGAAAACATTAGCACAAAATGTTTCACATTTGTATTCTACATGAAAGAGTTGGGGTTTCATGTGGTAGAATTAGAGCCATGGGGGAATGATAGAGGCGGTGAAATAGGAGGGGTCGGTGGTGGCAGCAGTAGTATATACGGAGTGTTGGTAGAAAATATGGTGTTGGCTAGGCAGGCTGGGTCAGGCGAGGTGGGACGTGTCGGGATAGGTGGGCTAGGTGGCGTTGGTGATTCCGTCAAGGCGAGGTGAGCTGGCTCGGATCAGGCTGATGGGTCGAGCTAGACTCAAACAAGATTAAGGAAAACCTGGGCAGATCCCAATTTTGTTTGAATACGATAGTCATCTACGATTGTTGACCATAGGTTAAATTACAAAAATGGTGGTATGTCCAGTAATTTGACCAACTGTAGTGGTCAACCATAGTTATAGGTTGACCTTCTATGGTGGTAGGTCTGAAGGCTGTTGTCAAGGCTATGTGTAGTTTCATTCCAATTGGCATATGTCCAATACCTTGTGTCCAATCGTTGAGTAGTCTACGACAATGAGAAATTTACATTGATAAGGTATTTTAGAAAAAAATTCGAGTTTTTACACTATTCATATATATGTTTCGTGTGTTCCCTTGTCACGAACCAGTCCGGGTCGACCCTGAACCGGTAACCTAAGCTGGTCCACGACAAGTCCTGAGGGGCGTTCTCGATCCCCCCGGGATGGCAACCAGTGTCGGGCATCAAGTTTTAATTATTGGGAACGATTTGGCCCAAAAAAGATACATATAAAAACAAGAATAAACGGAACCTGAGCAATTCAATAAGAAAAGGAACAGAACTCCTCAACATACCTCCATGTGACCATCCAAGTCACCTCCAAACCAAAAGCTGACCTTGCTCTAACAATGAGCAACTCAACCGAGAGAAACCTGATCAACGGAAACCTGCAATTGAAATGATAAAGAAAGCCGTGAGTACAAAAATACTCAGAAGGTGAGCCCAACAACAAATCCCAAAGCACTGCCAGTAAATGAAGAATCTATAAATTCAAGGTTTGAACTACAAAATATAAAAGTTTTCATAATGATTCACTTGAAGTTCAAAACACGAGACATTACCCTTATTCTTTTTCCAATGTTGAATTCCTTTCATTGGTGCCAAATTCATTCTAAAAGAGAAATAAGTGTTACATTTTCAAATTTTACAGAAAGAGAATAATGCATATTCATTTGAAAACAATTTTAACAAAGTATTACAGTATAATCTGTAAAGAACAACTGAATGTAAACAAACAAGGAACTTCAAGTAACCATGGGTGATCTTAAACATCCCTAGAATACCCATGGACGTACTCTGGTTCAGACTATTTTCCAGCATGGTACTCAATAGTCAATAACCAACTGGCTGTCCGGACAGACAACTAGTGGCACGCCCCACAAGGACTACCTACCAAGGGGGGACTAACCCGTCTAATCGGGGTTAGCCAGCAACCGTCACTCAATTCTCCAAATGACACCCATGAAACCATGGTGGTTTTAATAATACTGTGTAAGTGGGAGGCCCTCACATGCATGACTCACCTCACCGCACTTTCCAACCCCATACACGGACACCACTACACGACAATCCTCGAAGGGAAGTCCCCCTATAGAGATTCACCATAAGTACGTATATATTTATGTAGTCAGTTCACAATCAATAAAGTGCCAATCGGGCCTCCACATCATTTTCATTTAATCCATTTAATATCATAGCATTTCCAAATGATATGACACATGCCATCATTTTGAAAACCAGAAAAACATACTTAGAAACCCATTTAAGGAGAACCAAACCACCATTGAAAAATTCCAAAATCCAGTTTAAAGGCCAAACAAAATTTCCTCTATCCATGTTTCCAAGAAAACACTATCATCTATAAATGATACACCTGTCATTTCATACAAACCAAAAACCATCTCAAAACAAAGTTTGATATGACATTCACATTTCATAAAGTACCTGTATGACAATATCACCGAAAACCACAAATATTTATCCACGAATGTTATTTTCAATGAGATGCAAGAAGTAAATTGTTTTCAAATTCAGCCAGTCGCCATTCTTTTAATAATTTTCTAATACTACTTGAAATTTACTGAAAAATAATGAAATGACAAGGAATAAATAAATTTCTATATTTATGGGCGAGTGTAGTGGGAGACATACCTTGACATGCAGATAGTTTGAGATGAAACGACATGCTTCACACTTGCGCACAATAAAATGCAAGAAAGCAATTTCGATAACGGGAAAATACCTCGCGAACTCGCTGCAACAAAAGTATAATAACTAAAACACATAAACACTGATTTAAAATAGTACAAAAGATTGGTAACACAAAAAAGAAAATATATATATATATATATAAACTTTGATATAAAATAATTTAAGTAGGAAACAAAGAAAACCTCACCTCTATTCGAAAACTGAACCTGATGACGCAACACACCTCGTGCAGGCACCTACGTGCTCGCAAACAGAAGACCTCCGCGTTGCAGAATTATTCCGCCAATGCACTGAAAAAACCAAACAAGAAACCCACCAACCACAAAATATAAATATGTATATATATATAAATATAAATATAAATATTCAAAAGAAACTAAACTTACCTCGGCGCAGACGCGTTCGACCGCTGGGGCCGCACACCAATTTTCGGGTGCGCTGCTTGCCGGTACAAGGCGGCGACGGCTGGCCGGGCCGTAGAAAAACGACGGGATGCTCGAACGGGAGGACGGAGGGGTGCAGGTCAGTGGCGAATCGACAGAGCTCAGACGGAGGTCACTGGAGGTGGGTTCGGGAACCGCTGTCCGGTGGCAGGGACTTGCTGGAGAAAATGTCGGAGGGTAGAGAGTGCGGGCGGTGGGCGGGAAACAGCAGAGGGTGGGGTGTGCTGGTCGCGGATGCTGGAGGGGGCGTGTGGGCCACCAGATGCTGGAGCGGAGCTGAGGTGCGGGCCACCAGACACCAGAGTGGAGGGGAGCAGGGCGTCGGGCGGAGCAGGGGTCGCGCGGGGCGGAGAGCTGGCGCGGCGGGGCTGTGCACAGGTGCAGAGGCCGGAAGGGGGGCCAGTGCGCCGGAGGAGACCAGGACAGGGGGAGAGGGGGCGGCGCGGCGCATGACCGAAGGCAGGAGCCGGGAGGTGCGGTGGGGAGTGCCGGACGGGGAGGCCGAGATGGCGACGGAGCAGGGATGGGGTGGCCGGCGTGGTGCGCCGAAGGGGCTGGGCGGCGCTTGTGCAAAAGAGAAGGAGGGGGGGGGGGTGCTGTGTAGAGTTAGGGTTTGGGGCGGTTAAATGTTTTTTCTTTTTCATCAACAAGTAACAACTATGATGATAATAATAATAAAAATTATATTTATGATAATAAAATTTATAATAATAATAATTCTAAAATTAATAATAATAAGAATTGTAAATTTTATAATAATAATATCAATAATAATTTTAATATTTTAAATAATAAAAATAATAAAATTTCAATATAAAAAAATTTACATTTTTAAAACATTAGGAAAACGCACGGTCACCACTAGCGATGCGGTAACCGCGCACTTGCGCGAAACCCGCCAACACAATTAATCCTTGAAAATTTCAAACTGGGACAAAGAAAGAGTGAAAAAAAGGATTCTGTGGTCGGGGTGTGACAATTATCCCCACCATAGACACATTCTACCCCCCAAAAGTCACAATGACAGAAGCCAGTCAAGATTCAAGTCCAAGCCCAAACACAACCAGAAGAACCAAAGAGAACTGAGAAACCCTAAATGATCTTACTCTACACAGGTCACACCTGACTGATTTAAGAGAAAATTGATGTCTGTGGTTGAGGGGATAGCACGAAGGGGTTCTCCCCACTATAATAAATTAACTAGTTTAAAAATATAACAATGAAAAAAACCACCATAGGGATGCGGGTTTTGTGCGGGAAATCACAATCATTTCAAACCAAATCTTATAGCACGATTCAAACAACAGCTACATCAAAACATTGAACCCACGACCAAAGCCAATAACCTTCAATACTAGGGGAAACCCACGAAAAGTCTTATCCTAGAGATCGAGTCAGAAACATGACACACTGAAATCCACGAAACATAACCACATCTGATGAGCATTGCTAAACCAAGGTCAACCCACAGAAGGGTTAAACACAATTTTAAGAAAGACACATGATTTCAGAAAATCACATCCACACAAACCAGACAGCTAGGATTATAATAGAACAAGTCCATCATAACATTATGGAAAGACGGCACACTTACAATGATGTTAAAACTTTAATTCCATAAAAATTAAAATTAAAAGGTATTTAATTGTTCCACCATCAACACAGAATATGAATCCTGGACCAATGCATCACACCCCTGGGAACTCTTGACTGTGCGTGAGCTTCACCCCGAGACCAGTGGCTGGGGCTCTGATGGCTGAAGCATCTCCTACCTCACAGTCAGATACTGACACCCTCTAATAACGGCGTCCTCTTCAAGAGACTCTTCCTGAAAAACATCTCCAAATGACCCAGACAGCTGCAACGATGACATGTCTTCGGAGAGTTGAGATAGGATGGCTTCAAATGTCTGAAATGACCACACGGATAGCATACCACTAAACGATCTAACGAACCGATAGTTGGGACCAAATGATATAACTCCTTTGGAACAGGTTTCTCTGGAATCCTTTCCTCGCCAGATGGAGAAAACCCAAAAACAACTGTGTTCACTGGACTACCAACCACCTGCGCTCCGGACACCAACCCAGCTAAAAACGCTTCCTCCACCAGCATCTCGAAACAATGGTCTTTAGGAGGGAGGACCCACTCCATGATTTCTGGATAGAGACCCCCGGTAAAAATAGAGGCCCTAATGAACTCATGTGATGCCACCTCTGGAGAAAAGGAAATCAGTTCCTTGAAATGGTTGATATATGCTTTCACCGTCTGTTGACATTCTTGAATATGAACGATCTCTCCCTCATTCATTTCCTTCACTTCTTCAGGTATAAATAGTTGGATGAAGATGGTTTTAAAGACATCCCACGTCATTCCGTCTTGCATTGAAGGTGGGGTAACCACCTTCCACTGGTCCAGAGCTGTACCTTCAAACAATCCCATAACAGCATGAACCCTAATAGTCTCAAGAGTTCCCAACGTTCTAAAGATACACTCCACTTCTTCAATCCACTCTACTGCTTCTAATGGGCCTCGATCACCATGAAGAATAGACAACATCCCAAAAGGACCAGAAACTGGGCATGACTCATTAGAAACTTTGGGGATCTTTCTGGTCAACATTCTCTGAACAACATAAAAACACAAATCCAAAAATCAGAATCCAATAAAATTTTAATCAAAAGGACAATCGCTTACCAAAAACATGCTCGCATGCCAAAAATCCACTTGTTAAAAAAACACAATTTCATTTGAAGTCTACTTTGAAACACAAAACCCACTTTCTGAAACAAAATCCAATATCTAAAATCATTTTCCTCTTTCAAAAATCCTTTTAGAAAGACAAAGTAAAACCTTTGGTTTCAAATAAACACACATAGCATCTCGTGAGGCGTCACATCTGTGTCCATCCATTCCACTCACATCATCTACGAACTACTGCCTCTAATTCACTTTTCGCACAAACCTGCACACATGCGATCATTCATAAGGAAAACCAAGGGTCACACTCAAACCATTTCCCTACCAATTCCTCAAAAACACCTAGTTTTTGAAACCAGAACACTTTAAATTTCAAAAATCCCTTTACCAATTTAAACCCTTTTTAAAGAAAACACTTCCATTTCAAAATTCAACATTAATTTTCAAAACCACGATCACACCAACCATAACGAAACATAGTACAACTTACTAAGAATCACCAGAATGAGGAAATAGATTTTACGCTTAACCCGATGACATGGTAGTCAGTCATGCCCCAAGTAAGCATCAACAGCTAGGAGGAACTTAAACAGTGTACTCGGACTCCACATGGGTCACTACTCCAAGTGAAATCGCGACGTGACACTGGATCGTCTCATTTTTCATTCCCTATTCCAAAACAAGGTCAAAAAAACACAATTCTCTAACTACCCCTTGTAACTCTAAGATCAGCGTGATCAAGAGTTCGCAATGCTCTTCCCGCACCTACCTCTCGAGTTCCGATAGTCTTAATCTCATTCTATCGAACAACCAAAATAACAAGCACCAACCTCCTCTAATACCATTTTGCCATGAACCAGCCCGGGTCGACCCTAAGCTCAGTCACCCAATCCAGTCCGCGGCAAGTCCTGAGGGGCATTCCCAATCCCCCCGGGATGGAAACTAATGCCGAGCATCACGTTTTAATCGTTGGGAATGAATTGATCCATATGAGATACATAGAAAAACAAGAATAAACAGAATTTGAGTAGTGAAACAGGAAAAGGAACAGAACTCCTAAACATACCTCCAAGTGACCATCCAAGTCACCACCCAACCAGAAGCTGAACTTGCTCTAACAATGAGCAACTCAACTGAGAGAAACCTGATCAACGAAAACTTTCAACTGAAATGATAATGATATGTGTGAGTACAAAAATACATAATATGTGAGCCCAACAACAAATCTGAAAGCACTTCCAGTAAATGAAGAATCTATAAATTTCAGTTTTGAACTACAAAGTATAAAAGTAAGCATTCATAATGTTTCACTTAAAGATCAAAACACAAGACATTTCCCTTATTTTTTCCAAAAGTTGAATTCTTTTCATTGGTTCTAAATTCATTCTAAAAGAAAAAGAAGTGTTACATTTTCAAATATTACACAATGGGAATAACACATCTTTATTTGAAAACCATTTTTACAAAGTATAATAGTATAAACTGTAATGAACAACTGAAAGTAAACAAGAAAGGAACATCAAGTAACCATGGGTGATCCAAAACATCAGTAGAAAACCCCTGGACGTACTCAGGTTCAGACTACCTGCCGGCATGGTACTCCACAGTAAATAACCAACTGGCCACCCTAACAGCCAACCAGTGGCACGCCCCACAAGGCCTACCTACCATGGGGGGACTAACCCGTCTAATCGGGGGTAGCTAGAAACCATCACTTGATTCTCCAAAAGATGCCCAGGAACCCATAGTGGTTTTAATAATACTATGTAAGTGGGAGGCCCTCGCACTTGTGACTCACCTCACTACACTTTCCAACCCCTTACACGGACACTGCTACACAAAAATCCTCGAAGGGAAGTCCCCCTATAGAGTTTCCCATAAGAACGTATATATTTATGTAGTCAGTTCACAATCAGTAAAGTGCCAACCATCCGCCAAATCATTTACATTTTATCCATTTAATATCAAAGTGTTTCCAAAAGATATAACACACACCATCATGTTGAAAACCAGAAAAACATTCTTAGAAACCCATTTAAGGAGAACCAAACCACCACTGAAAAATTCCAAAATCCAGTTTAAAGGAAAAAAACATATCCTCTATCCATGTTTTCATGAAAACACCATCTTCCATATACGATACACCCGACATTTTATACCCAAAAAAACCATCTCAAAACACAGTTCTGTATGACTTTCATAGTTCATAAAGTACTCGTATGACAATATTACAAGGAAACCACACAAATTTTTCCATGAAATATATTTTCAATGTGATGCATGAAGTAAATTGTTTTCAAATTCAGCAAGTTTCCATTCTAGTAATAATTTTCTAATACTACTTTAAATTTAAGGAAAAATAATGAAATGACAAGGAATAAAATAATTTCTAAATTTAAGGGAGAGTGTAGTGGGAGACCTACCTTGACTTACAACTAGTTTGCGATGACATGACACGCTTCACACTTGCGCGCAAGAAAAAACAAGCATGCAATTTTGATAACACAACAATACCACGCGAACACGCTGCAACAAAAGTGGAATAACTAAAACATGTAAACACCGATTTAAAATAGTCCAAAAGAATAAGAAGAAAAAAAGACAATATATATATATATATATAAACATTGATATAAAATAATTTATGTAAGAAATAAAGAAAAACTCACCTAGACTCGCAAACTGAACCTGATGACGCAACACACCTCGTGCAGGCGCGTACGCGCTTGCAAGCCGCTGACCTCCGCATTGTGGAATTATTCTGCCAACACGCTACACTAACCAAACAATCAAACAACCAACCAAAAAAATATAATTATGTATATATATATAAATATATATATTCACACGACACTAAACATACCTCGGCACAAACTTGCTCGACCGTCGGGGTCACACACCAATTTACGGGTGCGCTGCTGGCCGGCGAAAGGCGTCGGCGGCTGGACGGACCACAGAAAAATAGCGGGACTCACAAACTGGCGGTCGGAGGGTTGCAGGTCGGTGGTGACTCACCAGAGCTCGGCCGGTGGTCACTGGAGGTGGGGGGGGCAAAAACCGCTGGCCGACGGTGGTGGCTCGCCGGAGAAAACGCCGGAGGGTAGAGAGTGCAAGCGGCGGCCGAGAAAACGGCGAAGGGAGGGGTGTGCAGGTCGCGGACACCGGAGGGGGGCGTGTGGGCCACTAAAAGCCGGAGCAGAATAGAGGTGTGGGCCGCCGAACCCCAGAGCGGAGGGGAGCAGGGCGCCTGCCGGAGCGGGGGTCCTGGGGGGGTGGGTAGCGAACTGGCGCGGTGGGGCTGTGCGCCGGAGCAGAGGCGGGACGGGGGGTCAGGGCGCCGGAGGACACAGGGACAGGGGGGAGAGGGGGCAGCATGGCATGTGACTGGAGGCATGAGTTGGGAGGCACAGTGGGGAGCGCCGGATGGGGAGGTATGGATGGCGATGGTGTATGGAGGGGGTGGCCAACGCAACACGTAGAAGGGGGTGGGGGGGGGGGGGCTCTTGCAAAAGGGAAGGTGGAGGGGGGGGCGTCGGGTAGAGCTAGGGTTTGGGGGGGTAAATTTTTTTTCTTTCTTCTTCTTCAACAAATAATAACTATGATGACGATAATAATAATAGATATATTAATGATAATAATATTTATAATAATAATAATTGTAAAATTTATAATAATAATAATTGTAAACATTATAATAATAATAATAATAATTTTAATAATAAAAATAATAAAATTTCAACATAAAAAAATTTAATTTTTAAAACATCGTGAAAATGCACGGTCACCGCTAGCGATGCGGTGACTGCGCACCGTCACAAAACCCGCCAACTCAATTAAACCTTGAAAATTTCAAACCGAGACAATGAAAGGAGTGAAAAAAGCATCTACGGTCAGGGTGTGACATCCCTTCACATAACTGGATTAGAATCTCCTATAGAAGTTGATTCTTAGATAGGTTATGGTGGCCATACCCAACACTGGAGTATGCACTCTATCAGACCCAGTGGATTTTTTGATATCGTGTGACCTACATGTGAAGGGATATGATCATCTATCTAGTGGGTCAAACTATTAGAGTTTGTGGTGTCCCCTAGTGATTCTAGAAATGATCCTTACATAGAGTGATGATCCAGATTTGATTTATGCATCCCCCAATGATTTTTTGCGTGATCACATCCTTTTTTATTATATCCATCCATGTAAAATGTGTTATAATTGGGTGGGCCACTAATGAACTGGACATCTTCTTTAAGGATCTTCAATGTTATTAGGGCTTAATGAGTATGTTCTCCATGAACAAGCACGCTTCATGTAGATTCAATTTGATAGAAGTCAGTTGTGGCCATGTGATGGTGCACCGTCTCTGTTGAGAATATCTACATTTTCATGATATAGGTTCTGTATCCATTTAACAATAGTCATGTAGATATTTTCTATGATTTATTCTAATTGGAATGAAATAGGAAGCCTTTCGTGTTGAAAAAAATGTATAATAAGTTCTTTAAAAAGATGAGGTAGAATATGACAAAAGCTCTCATCCCCATGTTACCATAGGAGGGATCCTAGTACACTGTCTTTTGATGTTCATCATATACCGGTGTTGGTTATGCACTAATGTAGATCCATGTGTTTATTTCCTATTGTTAACACTAGTTAAGGCCACATGGGTAGAACTACACCACCCCAAATCTTGAGAGAGTAGCAGTAGTATTCACAAGGACTACGTCTCAGCACTATCTAATGTGTGAGTACATTTTCACCTAATCTGATGTCAAGAGTCTCCCATATATATTCTATCAAATGTATGTGAACTTTAAATAGAGGTAGTAGCTAGAGTTCCTCTATGACTAGGACATTTATATTTGATATACTCATATGAAGGGGAACACGGTGGCAGATTCACTCAGTAAGATATGAAGTTCACAGTTTCTAAATGACATGTTAGAGGAGTTTCATTGATTTTATATATATTTTATGGATGGAGATGGATTATATTACCACTATTCAATGGTTGTCACAACTCTACACTTTGAATGATTCTGATAGGCATATCTTGGAGATACTGAGTGAGAGAACCTATGTGTTTATATTTCTTAAATGGAATGCATTTGTTGGATACGAAAATGGTGGAAATAACATGGTTCTTTTCAAAGGGCAGATGGTAGCTCCAACGGAATTAAGGGAGTCGATTTTGATTTATTTTTATAAACCCCATTCGGTATTTCATCCAGGAGTGGAAATGATGTTATAGGACCACTAATTTTGATTTTGTTGTCTAGGGATGATAAAGGGAGTTGCAATGTTTGTTTCGCTATGCCTTACATATTTTTATGTGAAGGAAAAGAACCAAGTTCCAATAGGTATCTATAAACACCTTGAGGTTCCATAGTGTTGGTATGATGAGATATCTATTGACTTAATGACTTTTTAACCACATACATACAAAGGATACAATTCAATCTGAGTGATCGTTGATCGAGTCACCAAGTTGGACCACTTACTAGCTAGATGTTTTTAGATTACATTAATGTTCAAGGGAAACCTCTACGTGAATGAGATAGTAAGACTCCCTGGATTTCCAACTACAACTATTACAAGTCATGATTCATTTTACACCCTGATTATTTATTAGTCTACAAGAGGAGTTTGGCACCCATCTACACTTGACTAGGTCATTTCAACAATAGAAGTATGGCTATACTAAGAGGACCATTCAGGTTATGGAGTAAATTTTCTGGGATTTCATATTAGATATTGAACATAGATGATATAATCACCTACATATATATGAGTTTTCATACAATGACCACTACTATTACACTATTCGTATGACACAATTCAAGGTGTTATATTGGTGACACTATATGTTACCACGTTACTGGACTAACCAACGATAAACATCACATATGATCCAAGAGTTAGTGTGGCATAATAAAAATAAGTTTCATATCATCCAAGAGATGATAAAGAGTGTACACTGTCATAATAAAACATATGATTATAGACATAAGAGGCCATTGAATTTTGAGGAAAGAGGATATGTGTTCCTTCGAGTTTTAACTTAATGGGAATAATGATTATCTGGATATGGAAACATTATATCTCCATGTTTCATCCACATGTTCATGATAATGCATATTTTTGGTGATGTTTAATACCACTTGTCTCTACCACCATAGATAGATTGCGTACTCCACATCTTCAAAATGTTTAATCTAAGGTGGTACGTGCATAAACCATCGCAAATAATCATCGAGGGTGAGATGAACAACATGGATAGGTCAACCATTGTTGAGTACCTAGTGGAGATCAAGATTAAGAAGTAGAGGATCACATATGGGAGGTCGATTCCATTAATGCATGTTCTATAGAAATAATGTAATATCTAGGAGGAAACATGGGATAAGGATGACCAGATTTATTCTCAAAAAAATCATTTGTTTGAGTGTCCCCTGTTTTTGATATTTGGGGATTTAATTCTTGATGGTGGGGAGAATATATAATCTCATATTTTTTGTGGATTATATTTTTATATAATTTGTATTTTTATAATGACTAGTCATTGAGATGCCATGAAATTTCAAGCCCCTATGATATTGGAATAAATCTTTTGTAACAAATAAATTATTTAACAATAGACACACCATGTTTTCCAGAAAAAGTGGGAAAAATCAAAAATGGGTTCCCATAGAAGAAATTTGAGGGAACAATTTTTTTGGAATAGAATCATTACAATATGTGCAGCCTAAAAGTAGTTGGAATAAGCCATTTATGAAAAATATTTCAAGGGGTGTAAAAAGAATTATAAATTTAAAAAAAAAATTATTTCAGACATAACGAGTTGAAAAACCTTAAATGTATCTTTATGTTAGAATTATAGAGTTCTCCACATAAACCCAAAACCTCTAGAAGATCATTAAAGAGTGCTCCAGAAATCCATTCCAGTGAAAAACAATGGAACCTGGATCGATGATAAGGAAACAACCTTTGTTTATAAACCGATCATCCTAATCATGGTAGTTTTTTTATTTTGATTTTCCATCCCTTCCTTAGTCCTAGACTAATTTAGATCAATTAAAAATAAGAATTGATATGAAAATCATCAGTAGTTTTTAATAGATTTAAATTTTTGGTTAATTAATTTATTCCCCTTAATTAATAATTCAAACATAAATGATAAGAGGACAAAAAGATCAACCACATACTTAAATTCTTCTGGGGTCTTATTTGAGATTTTCACCATTTGTTCTTCATTTTCATCGAAATTGGAATGACATGGTTCCCAGATCGCCATTTTGAGGTGGATTTATTACTTATCAGTCCCAGATATTTGTGGAAAATTGACAAATAAGGTTGTATTTGTGTATATTGGATCCTATGAATCTTGTATTTGTGATTTGTTTTTTTAGGCAATAGATGATGTGCGGTGGTTTGGGGAAGGAACCACTGGAATGCCTCGACTAGAAACTGATAGTTAGCAGCAGTGAATGAAAGTGGAATGTGTGTGGGTGGTGGAGCCATGTACAATTGGGATGGACCTGTGTGGTGAATAGAGTGGGCAGTGAAGCCAGCAGGGATGCAAGACACCAGATGGTGGAAGGAGGTTGTGGTTGATGGGGAATGCAGGGCGTGACCGGGTATCTTGGTTGGGCCAGGTGGTTCGGGATTGTGCAATGAGGCTGGGACAGCTTGTAGGTTTAGGTCATGTCTATTGTAACACCCCAATATTTGATGAAAAATATTCTTTTAATTTCATTAATGCCTTTTGTTGTATTCCACACCAAGATTACCTTGCGCTATACGCAAAATCGTATTAGCTTGTAGTATACGCAACACTATTATTGAATCGTGTTACTCAAAATTTTGATAATAGTTATTCTACGCAACATTGATTATATATATATATATATATTCAATGTATAAATGAAATATGGTTGGATTATGATATACGAAACATCGAAGGATTCTTGCACAGCACAAAACTCTGACTTGGCTTGCATTACACGCAATCACGACCTTCATCGATAGCGTGTGTTGTACGCAATACCGGGTTTTACTAAACAACGATATATTATTATAATATTATTATGAAATTGCTGTTATGAATAGTATTAACTAAATTTTGAATCTTATTATTTGTCTTAAACATTTTCTAAAAGATGGTATAAGAACAAAATAAATATTTCGTGTAAAATATGTATTTTAAAAAAAATGCAGTTTTGCCACCATTTGATGGCGCACCAACTTTAAATCTAGTTTTTGACATGTTTATAAGTTTAATTTGACAAAATAAAATTATTCATTTGAATCAGGATATAAAAATTCAAATTAGATAAAGTTTTGATATTTTTCCGATAACTTTCATATTTTAATGAATAGTAAAAACACGCTATATTTTATTTAAAAACAACTTTTTTCATCGTAATATCTTATGTGGTTAAATTATAATATTGAATGGTTTTAAAGTATACATAGAATATATTTTTACCATTTAATATAATTTATATCATTAGAATTTATTTTACCTTGAATTCGTAGTTTAAATCAATTCAATCTTTTGCAATGTTTTAAAAAAAACTTGTTATCTTTCGACAACGGGATTAATTTTAATTTAATTTCTGAAACTTTTGTGTATTGAATTTGGAAAAATGGATTCCATATTTAGAATCAGTGGATCCAAATTATTTTAATAAACAACTTTTAATTTTTGGGAATTATGAATAGAAAGTACGGTAAATTTTATTTACCATAGTTAAAGTTAAATCGGCTTATTAAATGTAAATATAATATTATAAAATTACCCTAACACATGTCAAAATCCTATTGGATGACTAACAGTCTACACATATCACCTAAGGGTCGGATTATATTCATTTTATAGACTTTTTTCCATGAAAATAATTTAATTATTATTAAAACCAAAGAATGTGACAACATGTCACTTTCTTAAATCTTATAAGTATAATAATTTTAATTTAGTAATAAACTTCATGAAACATCGAACATTAATAGTCTCCAGAAATCTAATTCAATTATCTACATCATAGGAATTTATTTGGAATTTTTAGGGATTAAATAATTATCATTTATTAAGACACAAAGATGATGGAATAATTGTCTTATTAATGAAATATTGACATAATCGATGTTATAAATTCCCAAATAAATGTAATTTGAGACTTTTTATGACATAAACTAATTTTATGGGTTAATATGTCATGTTATTGTTTATTTAGGTATCTTGGTTCGAACTTATCATTCTGTTATGATTTTCATAAAAATCATGTACCAAATAGTGTCAAAATTGACATAAATTAGTTTTTAAAACAAATATTATATTATTAATTGATATTTTATTCCTAAAAATCAAAGGGTCGGACAAATGACATAGATAAGATTATATATATTAATAATAAACAACTTGGGGTTCTTTTGGCTTGATATAGTATGTTTATTAACCATATAGTGTAAGAAAACAAAAGACACGGTAAAAGTTAAATTATTTAACTTAGAGTTAAATCTAATTGATAAGGTTAAAATAATAACCTATACTTGGATAAATACTTTTGGATGAGAGTATTTCGAACCATACCCACTTTAGATTCTAAATAATACCCTTTGGAACCATTATAAATATAATTTGACCATAATATAAAATAATATTTTGATATTTTCCTAAGGTGCCTCTCTCCTCCCTTATAAAAGGGAACCTCCTCCCTCTCCTCCTCACACCAATTTGAGCATTAAATCTCGGCCAAACACTGCCAAAATATCATCTCCACTTCCCTAGTATCATCCTAGAGGTCATGGTCTTCTTCAAAGACCATCCTTAGTTCTTTAAGTGGAGGTTAAGTGAAGGCGCGTCAAAAAGAGGTAATATCCATTACCGGTCATTTTCAATTTCTTTCTACTTCAACTTATTCTTCTTTATTTGTTTCATGGTAAAGTAATAACATAAGTATTTCTTATATACTAATATGTTATTATAAATATGAAACAACTCTAATTAACCTTCTATCCGTCCTACAGAAAAAGGAAATCATCGTGCGTGCGTACGTACGAAATACCGTCTCCACGCCATGGTGTAAACTATTTTCCGCCACCACCTTAATTGGATGGGTATAATGGTGTATTGAGTAACTATATATGATTATTATAATGTTATATCGATACTTAAATAGTATACATACACTTATACACAATTCCACGACCATGGGATCGATATCATCGCTTGTGCGTACGTACGGACTACCGTCTCCACGAAGCGATGAGATTCATTCTCCATGTTAACCATTTAAGAATGATTATAAAGAATATATAAGAAATAATAATGAAATATTTGACATTATAAAGCTACTGGATTTATTTATATATGTATGTCATCTATTTAATTCCATTCAACTCAATAAGGAAATGAAAACCGCGTTCATGCGTACGTACGACCTACTGTCTCCATTAATGGTGTATTTCTTTCCATTTATCGATCTATTATATATATGTATATTCTGAATATATATTAAATATAAATCATGTTTTATATTCTGGAATTATGTAATCATATGAATAATTACAAGTCAAAACACGGACGACAAATGAAACGATTTTACCCAAAACACTCTTTAACATGGAATTTACAAAAGAACAGGTAATATAAAGTCATAAGTGAACCATATATGATATAATAACAATGAATATGATTCTGTAATAAGTCAATGACATGATTTAAATCATTATACAGGAGGTTCGAACACTTATGAAGCAAATCGGACCTAAGGTGAGGGAAAATATCACAATCTCATTTTTATCCGAGATTGTTTATACTTTGGTATGTACTGGGGTGTATTTTATCATCCACATCCATGTTTCCTCAAAATTTAATATTGTTTCCATCCACCTAAAACTGTTTAAATCCAATTTTACCCTTCGTTGAGTTTTTAGTAAATGATATGAAAGGAATCTTTTTTCGTTTTTCGTACGAGGTACTTTTTGACTTTTCCGAAAAAAGTACCAGAAGAATGTTTTATTTTAACTTCTACAGCATGGATGGATTTTTAAAACATTATTTCCAATAAGATTACCTCACATGTTTTCAACTATATTTTTAATAAACTTCTTTTATTTTATAATTTTATAAAATGTGAAGAAAGGAAAAGTTTTTTTGAAGTAGAAAGGATATTTTCCTCAAGAATGGAGTTCAAGTGTTTTATCAAAATTATTTTCCATCTAAGATAATAAAGGGTTATGTTTTTATCCCTATTATTAAATTTATTTGATTATGTTGTGATGGAATTATTTTTTTATGAATTCTTTTATCTTATATGAACTATTTTATGATGTCACGGTGCTTAAGATTCCCATTTTTATTACATGGGTCATGCTATGATGTATGGTTTAGGATTTTGTGGCACACATAAGAATGGTATCATTATGAGATTGGTGGGACCTATATCACCCTCCTATGCATTGGGTAAAGATTTTATATCTCATGAGATAGACATGGCTGGAATGGTAGGTTATACCGGTTCAGTGAGACAGGACTGAAACGAGGGTGACTCGGTTTAGAAATGGACTTTGTACACTAAGATAGTCTTGGCAATGAGTCTTGACTAACAAGAAATGATTCTCTATGATTATGTGTGTATTCCACAAAGATTCATGAATTATGTTATGATTATTTGGATTACATTTCACTACTATGATTTATCCCATGTTATGAAATTATGATCTCTTTTACAGGTTATGATTTCAAAAATTTATGTGCTTATGTATATGATGTGATTGATATTTTTTATGTTTACCCTTATAGAGCATTTGATCTCACCATTTTATGTTTTCTTTTCCCCAGGATATAAATAAAGGTTTTAGGTATAAAAAAAGGAAGATCTTTATGGGAGATGTTGAAGATCTTTCACCAGGATTAGAATATTATATTCCGAGTTTCCAAAGACACTAAACTATTACGATCCTTGTGTGTGTGTTTTTGTTATGTACTAAGTATTCCGCAAATGTAATGTAATGTCTATGTACGTCAGGCTTCAGGTCTCTACAATTGGTATCAGAGGAAAGGTTTACTCAACCTTTGGAAACTAGGATGCGAAAACGTTAGTGAGATCCCTAGAGATATTTCTAAGGTATGTCTAGGGATGTCCCTAAGGATAAGTATACATATAGGATATAGTCCTAGAACTATGGTAACGATACTAGATTAAACCAAATATGTTAGATATTGAAGTTACTCCCCCTTTATTATGATTTTTGCCTCTCACACTATTCTTTTTGGGATTTAGAAAATGGCTAGAAACAAGATGATTCACGATAATGGAGGATATGATGGACAATGGAATGATATTTTTCATGAGAAACCAAATGAAATGGGATTTGGAAGTCCAAACATCATTATTATGCCGAATCAGGAATCTCATAATATGATCAATAAAGTAAAATTTGGTAAGTTTACTAACTCGGCTAATAAGAGAAAGATGGAGTTTCATAATGATCATAGAGGAAAGAAAGTTCAATTTCCCCGATGAAAATCATGTGGGAAGAGGCATCAAGGAGAATGTTTCAAAGGAACTGGAAGATGCTTTGGGTGTGCAAAAGAAGGACACAAAGCCAGTAAGTGCAAAGTAAAAGGTTCATTTAACACCAGGGATGAGGATAATGGTATTGCTATGACATCAACAATGGTTAAATGTTTTAAATGTGGAATGTACGGGCATTATGCAAACCAATACCCTAAGGTAAAGTCTCATGAAGAGAATCAGTATGGTCATATGGGTAGTGTTTATGTTGATGATGATTAAGAGACTACAAATGATATGTAAGATGAAAGAATTGTTGAAGTTCGGTCAATGGTTTAAGAATGTAGTGGAATTATTACATGTTTATCATGTGTAATGTTGTATAAGTAATCTCATGGTACTATGGAATAAAGATACATCTAAGGATTGTTAAATTGTTGTCTTTCCTTGAGTTTTGAAAGTGTATGATTAATGGTACCAGTATCCACGAAAGGTTTTTCATATATTTTTGGAATGTAGATGATATGCGCATAATGGCGGGAGAAGGAGAAAATTAAATGTTTGATAGTATTCCTGAGCTCATGATTGATATAAGGAATAAGTGATATCATGGTTTGAGTATATAGAATTTTGAGGATTTTGGTATGTGGAAAGTGTTAACTTTTAGCTGCATTCATGTTTTCACTATGGTTCAATGGGTAATCATTTTTTCAAGAGAATACATGATTAAGGCCTTAGAATATTTGCAATGTGACCAACAAGACATATATTATGATATATGGGGATCAAAGATGGTATTAACATGCTTGTTATATGAAATCTCTGGTAATCGTTTTCACTATATTATGAGAGTGGACTGCAGTATTATGGATACGCCTAAATATTGTAATTGATTATGTTGGTCATAAGTTAGTATTGTTTAAGGATAGAAGTTTTTTATATATTATTGATGGGATGTTATAGTAATATAGCTTTAGAAAAAGGATAACCTGTAGGATGGGCGACAACCCATCGCGTCGGACAAGGCTGTGGGAATCGAACCCACAACCGATGTGCGACTGGCCTTTATCGCCTACCACTGGCCTACTGGAAGTCCCCATTTAGTAGAAACTAGTTTTATTATATTAAGAAATATGATATATGATGTATAAGTCCATTTTAGGAACCGTATATGATTAATATCACTATAGAATGACTTATGTATATTTAATAACTTTTTCTAACCTTTTGTTTGAGACAGATGGAATGACCCGTCATTCTATCACATGATCTGTTAACACTTCACGAATAACAAATTCAACTTCATTTATTTAAGAGATGAAGTGGCAATTGTTCAAGGCACGAAAAATAGTGAGATTGTACCAAATTAAGTAAGTATTTATTCTACTTCAAATTCTTCAACTTTAAGGAAATGATCTTGAAAACGAAAAATGTTTTCCTAGTGCCTTTATATCCGATGAATCAGATGGTACCCTAGATCGTAAAAAATTTATGGCTTTGTGATTACTGGCTTTTCCAAATCCATGTTCTCAACCACTCTCCATCAGAACTTGATGGTTAGACTTTTCTTCCATATCCATATTTTCACCTATGTTCTCCGACGTGGAAACCCAGTGATGAGTTAATTTGGGTAACCATTACATTTCATACTTTAGTTTTTAAAGACATGTTTTGGTATTCCTTTTTACGATGTGGGTTTCTATTATACTAACTTTGGAGTAGTAAACCATTTATAACCCCGACGAATTTCGAGGGAGAAATTAATTTTAAGGGGGGTATAATGTAACACCCCAAGATTTTATGAAACATATTCTTTTAATTTCATTAATTTCTTGTGTTGTATGCTACACCAAGATTACCTTGTGCTATACGCAACACCGTATTAGCTTGCAGTATACGCAACACTATTCTTGGATCGTGTTACACAGAATTTTGATAATAGTTATTCTACGCAACCTTGAGTATATATATATATATATTCAATGTATAAATGAAATATGTTTGGATTATGATATATGAAATAACAAAGGATTCTTGCACAGCACGCAACTCTGACTTGGCTTGCATTACACGCAATCACGACCTTCCTCGATAGCGTGTGTTGTACGCAATACCGAGTTTTACTAAACAATGATATATTATTATAATATTATTATGAAATAGCTGTTATGAATAGTATTAACTATATTTTGAATCTTATTATTCATCTTACACATTTTCTAAATCATTTTATAAGAACAAAATAAATTTCTCTGGTAAAATATTTATTTTTAAAAAAATGCAGTTTTGCCACCATTTGATGGTGCACCCACTTGAAATCTAGTTTTTGACATGTTTATAAGTTTAATTTGACAAAATAAAATTCTTATTTTGAATCAGGATATAAAAATTTATATTATATAACATTATGATATTTTTCCGATAACTTTTATATTTTAATGAATAGTAAAAACACGAATTATTTTAATTAAAAACAACTTTTTTCATCGTAATATCTTATGTGGTTAAATTATAATATTGAATGGTTTTAAAGTATAAATAGAATATATATTTACCATTTAATATAATGTATGTCATTATAATTGATTTTACCTTTAATTTGTAGGTTAAATCAATTCAATCTTTTGCAATGTTTTAAAGAAAAACCTATTTTCTTTCGACAACGGGATTAATTTTAATTTAATTTCTGAAACTTTTTTTATTGAATTTGGAAAAATGGATTCCATATTTGGAATCATTGGATCCATATTATGTTAATAAGCTACTTTATTTTTGGGAATTATGAATAGTAACTACGGTAAATTTTATTTACCATAGTTAAAGGTAAATCGGGTAATTAAGGGTAAATATAATATTATAAAATTACCCTAACACATGTCAAAATCATATTGGATGACTAAAAGTCGACCCATATCACCTAAGGGTCAGATAAATTCATTTTATGTACTTTTTTCCATGAAAATAATTTAATTATTATTAAAACCAAAGAATTTGACAACATTTCACTTTCTTAAATCTTATAAGAATACTAATTTTAATTTACTAATAAATTTCATGAAACATCGAACATGAATAGTCTACAAGAAGATAATACAATTATCTACATCATAGGAATTTATTTATAATTTTTAGGGATTAAATAATTATCATTTATTATGACACAAAGATAATGGAGTAATTGTCTTATTAATAAAATATTGACATAATTGATGTTATAAATTACCAAATAAATGTAATTTGAGACTTTTTATGACATAAACTAATTTTATAGGTTAATATGACATGTTATTGTTAATTTAAATAACTTGGATCGAACTTATCATTCTGTTATGAATTTCATAAAAATCATGTACCAAATAGTGTCATAATTGACATAAATTACTTTTTAAAACAAATATTATATTATTAATTGTTATTTTATTCCTAAAAATCTAAGGATCGGCAAAATTACATATATAATATTATATATATTAATAATAAACAACTTGGGGTTCGTTTGGCTTGATATAGTAATTTTATTAACCATATAGTGTAAGAAAACAAAAAGACACGTTAAAAGTTAAATTATCTAACATGGAGTTAAATCTAATTGATAAGGTTACAATAATAACTTAAACTCATATAAATCCTATTGTATGAGAGGAGTTAGACCCATACCCACTTTAGCTTCGAAATAATACCCTTTGGAACCATTATAAACCGAATTGGACCGTAATATAAAATAATATTTTGAGATTTTCTTAAGGTGCCCCTCTCCTCCCTTATAAAAGGGCACCTCCTCCCTCTCCTCCTCACACCAATTTGAGCATTCAAGCTCGGAAAACCCCTGCCAAAATATATTCTCCACTTCCCTAATATAATCCTAGAGGTCCTGGTCTTCATCAAAGACCATCCATAGTTCTTTAAGTGGAGGTTAAGTGAAGGCGCGTCAAAAAGAGGTAATATCCATTACCGATCTTTTTCAATTTCATTGTTCTTCAACTTCTTCTTCATTAGTTGTTTCATGGTACTGTAATAAAATCAGTATTTATTATATACTGATATCTTATTATAAATATGAAACAACTCTTATCAAACTTCTATCCGTCCTACGGAAAAAGGAAATCACCGCGCGTGCGTACGTACGGAATACCGTCTCCACGCCGTGGTGTAATCTATTTTCTGCCACCATCATAATTTAATGGGTATAATGGTGTAATGAGTAACTATATATGATTATTATAAAGTGATATTTATAATTAAATAGTATACATACACTTCAACACAGTTCCACGACAATGGGAACGATATTATCGCTTATGCGTACGTACGGACTACCATCTCCACGAAGCGATGAGATTCATTCTCCATGTTATCCATTTAAGAATGATTATAAAGAATATATAAGCAATAATAATGAAATATATGACATTGTAAAGCAACTATATTTATGTATATATGTATGTCATCTACTTAATTCCATTCAACTCAATAAGGAAATAAAAACAACGTTCATGCGTACGTACGACCTACTGTCTCCATGAACAGTGTATTTCATTCCATTTATCGATCTATTATATATATTTATATTCTGAATATATATTATATATAAATAATGTTTTATATTTATGAATTAAGTAATCATATGAATAATTACATGTCAAAACACGGCCGACAAATGAAACGATTTTACCCAAAACACTCTTTAACATGGAATTTACAAAAGAACGTGTAATATAATGTCATAAGTGAACCATATATGATATAATAACAATGAATATGCTTCTGTTATAAGTCAATGTCATGATTTAAATCATTATACAGGAGGTTCGAACACTTATGAAGCAAATCGGACCTAAGGTGAGGGAAAATATCACAATCTCATTTTTATCCGAGATTGTTTATACTTTGGTATGTACTGGGGTGTATTTTATCATCCAAATCCATGATTCCTAAAAATGTAATATTGTTTCCATACACCTAAAACTGTTGAAATCCAATTTTACCCTTCGTTGAGTTTTTAGTAAAAGATATGAAAGGAATATTTTGTCGTTTTTCATACAAGGTACTTTTTGACTTTTCCGACAAAAGTACGAGAATAATGTTTTATTTTAACTTATACAGCATGAATGGATTTTTAAAACATTATTTCCGAGAAGATTCCCTAACAATTTTTCAAGTTTATTTTTAATAAACATCTTTTATTTTAGAATTGTATGACATGCTAAGAATGGAAAAGTGTTTTTGTAGTAGAAAGGATATTTTCCTCAAGAATGGAGTTCAAGTGTTTTATCAAAATTATCTTCCATCTAAGATAATAAAGGGTTCTGTTTTTATCCCTATTATTAAATTGATTTGATTATGTTGTGATGGAATTATTTTTTTATGAATTCCTTTATCTTATATGAATTGTTTTATGATGTCACAATGTTTAAGATTCCAATTTTTATTACATGGGTCATGCTATGATGTATGGTTTATGATTTTGTGGCACAGATAAGAATGATATCATTATGAGATTAGTGGGACCTATATATCCCTCCAATGAATTGGGTAAATATTTTATATCTCATGAGATAGACATGGCTGGAATGGTAGGTTATACCGGTTCAGTGAAATAGGACTGAAACGAGGGTGACTCGGTTCAGAAATGGACTTTGTCCACTATGATAGTCTTGGCAATGAGTTTTTTCTAACAAGAAATGATTCTCTATGATTATGTGTGTATGCCAAAAAGTTTCATGTATTAAGTTATGATTATTGGGATTACATTTCACTACTATGATTTATCCCATGTTATGAGATTATGATCTCTTTTACAGGTTAAGATTTCCAAAAGTTATGTGCTTATGTATATGATGTGATTGATATTTCTTTTGTTTACCCTTACAGAGAATTTGAGCTCACCCTTTTATGTTTTCTTTTCCTCAGGATATAAAGAAAGAATTTAGGAATAAAAAAAGGAAGATCTTTATGGGAGATGTTGAAGATCGTTCACCAGGATTAGAAGATTATATTCCGAGTTTCCAAAGACACTAAACTATTACGATCCTTGTGTGTGTGTTTTTGTTATGTACTACATATTCCGCAAATGTAATGTAATGTCTATGTGCGTCAGGCTTTGGGTCTCTACATCTATGGATCATTAGAAATGAAAACATCAATTTTTATCAATCAATATATTGAACAATAAACAAGAAAACATTTAACATGGATTTCAAAAATGCAAGATTTATAATAATGAATAATCAGGTTCCATGTGACATCAATATTGATAAAAAAATTTATAAAAAACAACATGCATAATGAAAACATGTTGGTTTCTTGAGAAATTATATTCATATAACAAAAAACCCTCACAAAACACTTACAATTGGAATAATGACATGACCATCTGCCATAGCCAATGCATTATAGAACTATTTAAGTGAACCAATCATATAAGCCACACATGGATCACCTAGTTCTATTCATGAATATCCATAATATGTGAAATTTCAATGAATCATTCTATATTTTTATAGATAATATCATGAATTTAATCATAAAACTCATAAAAACAATCATCATTCTTTTAATAACCTGATTATTCCATCGAAAAGGAATGGGTTCAATAAGAATCTTTTCGAAACACGATAAACTAATAGAAAAGAAACTACATTTATAAAAATATCATTTAATCGCTATTAACATAGGTAAATGAAGTTGATTCAATAAAAATCTCAATGAAAAATGTTGAATGCATTAGTAATGGGTTTCAATAACATTTTTTTCAAAACATGATTATCTCCTAGTAATTAAAAGGGTTATATATCAATATCATTGATAAAATGTTAATATTTTTAGAGAATGAATGAAGAAGTCATTATTATAAAATATACCCATTAGAGAATACATTAAAATTAGGGTGGTTCATGTTGAGGAATGGAAATACCACTAAATTTTACTTTTTTATTTTTGTAAAATATCTTTTCTATTTTAAAATGAATTTTATAAACCATAAATAGATAAATTATTTTTAATAAAATTTTATATTTATAAATAATCATGGATATTTGTAATGGAATATTCCAAAAAAACAATGGCCCTCAGGGTGGAAAAAATATGTTCATCTGATACACAATTAAATAAAGAAGTCAATCACATTTTCTGTAATGTGAAAATGATATTATGTGAAAAATGACATAAATATAACGTTAAAATTAATTATATGAAACATATAGATAAATATTAAATTAAGAAAAATAGTCAAATAATTTAAAAACCATTATAGAAAACCTTTATTTTCAATTAAATTTAATTTTTTAGTAAAGTGATAATTGAATCCAATTTTTCATAAAAATATTTTCATTTTAAAATCACTTAATCTAATCTAAATTTTATGCATGTAAAAAATGAAACCAATTTATTTGAATATAATACAGGTTATTTATAAAACAAAGTTAAATGTATTGATGAATCATGGTAGGAGAATGTTATATTCATACTATATTTAAAAAAAATGTTTTTTTGAAAATAGTTTAAAAGGGGACTATTAAATAGGATATTCAAAAGAATGTCCTTTACTAGTTTGGAAACATTTTAATCATTATCTACATGAAAGTTAGAAAATAATAAAAATGTTAATTATCATGAGTATAGATAAATTTATAATATATCTTGTTATAAGGGAAATATATAATCGTTATAAAATAATATTAGTGAATAAAAACAAAACATGCCTCTACTAAAGAAAATAATGATGAATTTTCTTATATTGATAATAAAATTTAAGTTATAATTAATCAATGTTTAAATAATGATTATCAAATTTAATCAATATTATAAAAAATTAAACAAAGAATAAGATAATCAATATTCATTGCACACAATATCATAGTGTATCATAGGTAAATAATATCTAATATGACGCAATGAAGGTTAATTAATTTATAAAATTATCTATAACATGGTAACATTCAATTAAATCCCCCATAGTTGATATAATTCAAATTTATTATAAAAATAAAATTATATCCTATGAATTCTAAATATTACCTGAAAATGATAAAATATACACACCACAGAATATAAATATCTGATGAATGAAGGATCTGTCTTCGGGAAGTAAAATCTAGATGAAAAAAACCTTTACTCAAATTGAGAATTTTCAGGCATGTCATTTAACTCATATATAATTATATTACATAAATTAATTGATTTAAAAATTTATGATTATAGTTTAAATTGATTCTAATTAAATTGTTTATAATATTTCATTTTTGTTGAATATTAAAATATTTAATATGTTAATTCCATGTCTGCTGTTTTAGGTATGTTCAGTTCAATGTTTTAGAACAAATTTGGTTTTATGATTGTGGACATAGTTTTCATTATATCTTCATTCCCAGAATTATTATAATGAAATAATTACCAAATATATTTTATAATTATATTTTCAAAACAAAATGATTTTTTATGAAAAATGACCATTGATAAGATTAATGACATTAAATGTCATTCATACAGATGAATAATGTTTTCAATTATGAATGATTATTTTGGAAATATGTTATGATTTTTGATATATTTTTAAAATAATAATATTATAATAAATACCATATTATTTTATAAATATAATTATACATCATTATTATAAGGATTGGATTAAAAAATAATCACATCACTTCATGGATGTGGTAAAAATAATTTACTGGAACGACGTCATAATTTATCATTGTAGGAAGGATAATGATACATTATATTCTCTGATTAAATTTATTTATTAATATAGTAATTATTTAATTTTTATGACATATATTTATTAAAATCAATTTTATTACCTTCCATGTAAAACATTATTGAATAAAAATGACATTAGTTTGTGTGGATATATCCCCCATACAAACAATTTATTATTTCGTATCTCATTTTAGGGATGCAGATATAGATTTAGGTTATTAAATTAATTTAATCACATATAATAATATATTGGATAATTTTTTTTTCTTATGAGAATAGTTTATGAACATTTAAATGAGGCGGATGATGAAATAAAATAATAATTCATACCAATCAGGTTTACATACTCTTGGATAACCTATTCAGGATTATTCGTAATCTAGTCCTATAATTAATTTTTCTAAAATTCATGGATTTTAGGATGAGGTGATGTATGTTTTTGAATTTATTTGGGTATGTATTGGTAGAAGCAATTTTTTTAATGTGTGAATAAAAAGTATAACGTTTTCTATTTTTATGTGAGGTGTGTTTCACAGTTTTGATTGTTTGAAATAAAATGGTGTAACAACATATTTCCAATTCCAAAAGGATCCAGGATTGAGTATTTTATTATATTATATATACCATGGTATAAATATGCTTATATGTTTTATATATATGTTTTTTTGTTAATTTTCAACCTTTTAATTTTAGTTTGACCCATATAATACCTCTTTCTACATTATCAACGATAATTTCTTGAAATCAAATGACAATTTCATAATAATCAGTATTTTTAATTATCCAATGAAAAATAAATATTTTCTAAAAAATAACAACATTTCCCTAATTTATATTTCTATATAAAAATTTAAATTAATTTTAGAGATTATATTTTTCTAAAATTTAACAATATTATTTATATTATTATATCGTTCAAATAAATATATTCATTAATAAAAATAAATTAAATGATTAATTTATTATTATAAACCATAACCTATAACCTTATAGGAATTAAAATGTTATTTATATAATCATAAATAATTAAATAAGATATTATTTTTGTTTATGCTATTTCTTGCTAGGGTCATGTAAATCACATTCAATCTTAACTAGGAACAAAATAAAATACACATAATTAATGAGAATAAGTTCATCCTTTTTCAATTTCAAATAAAATATTATATTTTTTCCGAAATGTGGTTGGGTTTTTATAATTTATCTTTATAGATAATTTATATTATTTTCATGTAAAATATTTAATTAAATTTGAAATATTGTTTGAATAACCACGAATTCAGCGGTAATTAGCAAGATTTTTATTTTATATTATTGCATCATTATTAGTAGTAATATGAAGCTCATTTTTACCACATTTATGAGTCATATAGGATATACAAAAATTAAGTGATGTTTGTGTTTTAGCAATGTTATTTCTAGAAATTTGTGATGTTTCCTATTCTGGATGACCTATATTTTCCATCCACAGTATAAGATCATGAATCATCATGTCAAAGTAGTTGTTATCATCCTCAAAATATTTGAGGCAGTGTACCTATCCCACACTAATTTACATTATTTTACCCTCATGTATTTTACTTGATTAATAAAAATACTTATCACGATATTTTATTTAAATTTTTTTGTAATCATTTTTGAATATTAACATTCATTGATAATTTTAAATGATATTTAAATTCATGTGGCCTTCCACAGAAAGATTCCTAGTTAAAACTTCTTCGCATGAAAACCATTTTAATTCCACCCCATGAAAAGATATATATTTTTCTTCTACTCCAGTTAAATGGAAACTTATCAATCATAAGTTCCAATAAATCAAGGAGTAAAATCCAATTTGTTATATTTTAACCCTTCACAATTCCTTCAAAAATACATTTTTTCACTCATCATTGTTTATATGAAATAAATGTAATTTTTATATATATTTCCTTATTAAGAGACACATTAATGAACACTGATTTGAAATCAATATTGTTCACCTTGATTCCTCTTGGTACTGACATTACCATATATTTTTAAATAGTTCAAATGTAAAAAATGTATGTAAATGTATAATATATATATAACTTATCATTTCGTAATATCCCATTAACACTATTCTTTATTTTTTGGATCCACATTTCTCTCTTCATTGAGCATATTGCATATCTCCCACATGGTTTTGATGACATATTTCATATCCTTAAATGGAATAATTTTCTATGTTTTATATATTTACATTTCGTAATTATATGAAATGAATTCATTCTGAAAATTATTATTTTTACCAGCCTTCTAAAAACACATAATGTCAGCATCATAAAATAGTTCTTTTTATTATAGAGTCTTTATACTTAATTTTTTCAAGAATTATATATGCTCACCAACAATGTTTTAATTGATATCTTCAAATTGGATCATTTCATTCTTTATAGATACTAAAAAATCCTTAATATCCCGACAATTTAATATTATTATAATTCAATTTTTGTCACATGTGTTCCAAGTAGGCTTATTACTTATTAATAACCCTCCCCCAAATTGTTTTCAATAATCTGTTTTGAAATCATATTTTTGGATTTTGAGAATTTTTGTTATTATACAAGAATTATATTCATAAATTTATTTTCATTAACAATAAATTGTTTTTCCATTTTAATTTCAATTATTGGAGATATCTAATGAAACATAATAATACACAACAGATTGAAACATATAGTTATTAATCTTATTAGGTGAAATGAATTTAATTTTAGAAATTCAAATATTCTATAATTATTCATATTACATTACAATATCACTTAGAGATTTTTTACATACATAATGATATATAAAATATTTTTTGGGGATATAAATTGATGTATGAACTATATAAATCTGTTACTTATTTTATTGATATATTTATTAAGTAATTTTTTAAGATATATGATCTATAATAAAATTTATATTATCTGTTAATCTTTTTTTATATGAAAATTCATAATTGATACATTTTTTTATGAAATGTTTCTTGAGATATTCATCCACAAGATTTATACTGAATTCCAAACCATTATAATCTTGAGACACATGAATTATAATATTGATTTTCTTCTCCACCAATCATTAGTATTGTGTAATGCACATGGACGCTAACAATTTGTGAGATAAATTCATCAATCATGATATAAACTTGTAATAATCATGTACTATAATATAATATCATTTATATTGTTATAATTAGGTGATTGTTTTACGTAAACATCATCATAAGCGTTCTAATGAAATCTGAAAAAATTATCCTTTCGAATATTTTTGTTACAAATGATTTTTCCATTAGGTAAAGTATCATATGAGTGGGTTTACCTATTGTGTGTTTAAATATATCATAATATATTTAATTTCAAATCATTATTACCATTCAATATTAGATCAAGTGGACAAGAGTATCCTTCAATGTATTTTTATCTTCCATCTAGTATAGAAAACATATATCATCATCTACACGAATGAGTTATTGATTTCCTTGTTCTTAGTTACCATTCATTAATATTGAATCATCTCTTGATTTAGTAATGTGTTCCATATTGTTGAAATTTAATTATTAACTTGATTATTATAATTAACAAAAAAAATTATTTTTTAAAAAATAATTTAACCATAAAAAACATTCATAAGACTAAAATAATTTCCTCTAATTTTATAATTTTTAATGTAATTATTTTCAAATAGTTATCTTTTGAAAAATTAAACAACATTATATTAATTATATTAATTTACTAGGAATTTTTATATTTTTTATCACACATGAAGTGAATCTACTATCATAAATATACACTCTATCAAAATATATTTTTTCTGATAAACCATCTTAAATTCACATTATCTTTAATTATTTTTATGATCATGGATTATTATTTTCCTTTTAGAAGAGTATGGTATCTTCCATCAGTATATTCTTTAACTGATTTTGAGTATTGATACCACCTGCCAAATCATCAATATTTGTATATCTTATTATCCATGTCTATATTGGAAAAACAATTATCTTTAATGATAAATTAGTGGATTTGTATTTATAAAATCCCAATGATAAATTGTGTCCAATAAAATATTAGGGATTATTGGAATATCATGTTATTTGTTGTCATTTCCCTTTACCCCTAAATTAAATTTTTCTATAGAAAAAAAATATTATGTTGATATCATATGTCTACAATAATATCACCAAATTAACAGTGTATCAGTTAATATATTGACTTCCATATATGATAGATTATTGTTTCTTTTTGGTTAATGAAAGAAAATTTTGTCCAGGGTATGAGTGTGTGTGAATTTTCATTGAATACAACATATTTGTGAAAAATACCATAAATATATTATAAGACATGGCCTTAAAACATTATATATTATTGAATTTAATGATTAATTCACATTGAATATATTTTCAGGTTTAGAGTTTTAGATAATTTGGAAAAAACTATTACATCTCAAAAAATTACAAAGGAGATAATTTTACTCAGTTTCAATAATTTATATAATATAAAAACTCTTAAAAATAAACATTAATAGTTACATGTTTTATATAGCATGTCTTTCCTTGATCTCATCCTTGACAATATTCATCTTTATGTCCTATGGAAATATTTCAAAAGCTTGGGATGAGCATAAAAATCTCAGTAAGGAATACATAATGAAGGAAACTTTTAGTTTTTCAAAACAATAAGTAATCCATGAATACGTAATCATAAGTAATACTTTTCACCTATACGATGTAGTAAATACTCCTCAATGAATGAAATATCATTCCTTACCCTTTTGTAACCAAAACACCACCATAAAAACCATATAAAGAACACATAACATATGAAGGTAACATGGAACATAAACATAATTAAATGGAATAACCATATGGACGACTACCACAAATGTCACCAAATGGAATATCCATACGGGAGACTTCCATACCCAATGCATTGGAGTTTATAATGTAACAGCCTATCCTAGTATTCACAGCACCACCCGTCACTTGGTTTATCACAAAACCACCCATCCAATGTCCAAGTACCATTAAAAATCATAAGACATAAAAAAAATATAAAGGAAAGAAAACCTTTATAGAAAAAGATTCCCTTTAAATGAAATGAAAATTTAAAGGTTTTTATATAGAATATAAATGAATGTCTTGTATTAAAACATTATATGCCTCAATGAATGGAGATTGAGATGATGTCACTTACCTCATGTCCGACTTGACATGATTGTTATTTAATCTCTTGAATATTAAAATAAATTTAATTTATAAAAGTCTTTTATTCCTTTTATATCACTTAATAACATGTTATAAACATTATGTATTCATTTATGTTAATAATGTTTGTTTTGTCGATATTTGGTACTTGAGTCAGAAATGGACTTCTTATAATTACATTTTGTTCTTGTGTTAAATGGTTCATTATATCTAGAAAGATATTCATGATTTTGGATATCATATAAATAATTTATATCCATAATATTAATGTATTAATAATAGTACATATCATTTAGAGGTAATAAATTAAATGCACCGTTCATGGAGATGGTAAGTTGTACGTACGTATTAACGCTACTTGCATTTCAATTTAATATTTAATTTAATTAAAACATAATGATACACAGTAGTATTATAATTACAGTATTTTATCATATATAATATCATTAAAACTATCCTTTATGTCTACCACATATGGTCTGAACGAGTCATATCACCTTGAGGATGCAGTAGTCTGCACTTCCTCAAATGAAATTAGCGCGTTACCCATAATGGAAACCATAAAGGTATACAATAAATGAGAAATAAAGAAGCATAAGGAAAACATAAACATAATATATAACATATATAAATACAGTGACATCTTAATGGCCACGATGAGAGGTGGTAGGAGATAATTGAACAATCATCGTTTCGTGAGCCATTAGTTTGCCGTCCATAGAAACAGTATGTTCTTCACCCTCTAGATGGAGGTGTGTGTATGTGTAGCTAGAATATGTTTCATAACAACATCCTAGTATATTTTATAAATTGTTTTTGCTACAAAAAGAAATTAAAAAGTGATTAAGGGGTTGGAGAAGAAAAATAAAACAAAATAAAATAAGAGAAGACATTATCTTTAAATCGGGTAACACCCCTTAGTTTGAACCAAAAGGGTTTCTTGAAGAGCTTTATGCATAAGGTAGTGATTCTATGATGAAGATAGGGATATTGGGAGATTATTTGAGTAGAGGCTGGATGATCCAAATGGATTGAGAAGTTTGTGAAATGCGTATGAAGTGGGGACTCTTTATTAGAGAGAGGAGGGGCTATTTTGGAATTCTTGAAAATATTATTTTATTATATAACTCATTTCGGTTTATAAAGGCCCAAAAATCATTAAAGTCGATGATATGGTGTCCCATGTTCTAAATAAAATCATTCAATAAGAATTGCACAGGTTTTAGATATTTTTTTAAACTATATCTTCTTATTTATTTAAATTATTCAATAATGACATAAACACATCATCATCATTATCTCTTAAATTATTTTTTTTATTTGATGTCTAAAAATTATAAAAAAAATTACCATTATGTAGGAAATATTTTTATCTTTATATTTTTTTTTATATTCAAAAAGATAATTTATATAACCCCATGTAAATATTTTTTAGTAAAATAATACATGTTTGTGACATTATTATTTTTACATTAAATAAAAATGTATTAATTTTATTATCTTACCCATGTGGCCCTATGGAGACCCAAAATTGAACTATGGATTTTCTGGTTTGTCCATGAGTCATCCAATAATTTTGGGACATGATTCAAAGTATTTTTATAATATTATTTTTACATTAAATTACTCTTATTACCTTTAATCGCGGTTAATAAAACTCAAAAGTTAATATTAACAAAAATTATTTTCAACCCATTGAACCACATTTAACATAGTAATGACAACCATTTATGTCGGATTTTTGAAATCCAATTCACAGAAGTGGTAAAATTTCTTTTCAATGAAAAAAATCTGTTTTTAAATACTACTTCGTGGTTTTAGTATTCATAAAAAAATTGATGTTTTTCAGAAGAAAAAAATTCACCCCATGCTATATTTGATATTCCAAATTAAAAAATGATGTCCATTTTACCAAATTCAAAATAAAAAAGTTGCATTAATTAATTTTATAATTAACTCCCACTGTCAAAACAAATATCAACTTTATTTGAAACATTATATACCGAAAGATTGAGATTTGTTTATGTCCAATTTCAAAGAGAAATTAATTCCAATTACCACCACTGGATTAAATCGTTAAAATATATTCTAATTATCCGTTAAAACAATTAAAATATAATTTAAACATATAAATAAATTAGATTAAAAAGTGGTTTTTAATTATAATACAATATTTTTCATTATTCATTAAAAAAAGAACTTTATCAAAAAAATAACCATAACATACACAAAGTAAATTTTTATGTCCCGATTCTAATGAAAAATTTTATTTTGTCCAATAGAATGTATAAGAGTAACCAAAAATATATTTAAAGAGGGTTCACCATCAAAAGGTGATAAATCGACCTTTTAGTGAATATTGGTGTATTTATGATTAAAATTAGATTCATTCTCATTTTAAGCCTCTAACATTTATTGGATAAATGTAAAAACATTTAACAAACAAATATAATAATATTTTAGTTATTTCTATTCATTACCTCCAATACAACAGCTACGTGTTAGCTACCATTTGAAATAATATTATTATATTATTAGCGTGAAATATAATATTTCAAATAAATCCATTATTTCGTATCCGGTATACCATCAAACATAGAAACCCCATTAAAGTAAAGTTAATATTTAATTCACTAGTATTAATAATTATGAAAATGTGTTAATATTTATTTACCCGGTATGTTACATCCTTCCCCCGTTTCGGAATTGCGTCCTCATAATTTTATTCACCTATAAAATAAATGGGTGTATCTTTCCCTTAAATCATTTTTAGATTCCCACTTTTCCACTTCAACCATATGGTTTTTCCACAAAACATTCACCTAATGAATTACCTTATTCTGCAACACTTACTCTCTACAGTCAAGAATCTAGACTGGTTGTTCCTCATAAGAGAGATTCTACTCCAACTGAACTACATGTTGGGTCAAAACATGAGATGGATCTGGCATGTACTTAATTAAAATTATAACATGAAAAACATTGTGTACCTCAGACAAACATGGAGGTAATGCCACTCTGTAAGAAACAAATCCAACTTTCTCCAGGTTTTAATAAGGTCCAATGAACCTCAGACTCTGCTATCTTTTCTTTCCAAATCACATCACACTTTTCCGTGGAGTAAATTTATGAAAAACATGATCACGTACCTCAAAAAAGGTCCTTCCTCCGGTTATCCGCAAAACATTTCTGTCGAATCTGAGCTGTTCTCATGTGATTCTAAATCAACTGAAATTTTTCTACCATCCCTTCTACCAGTTCTAGTCCCATCAGCTTCCTTTCCCCTACTGCATCCCAAAAAGCTAGAGTTCGACACGGTTTACCTTATAGTTCCTTAAACAGAGTCATCTGTACACTAGAATGAAAACTGTTATTATATGAAAATTCAACCAATGAAAGATGTTGGCCCCAATATCCCTGGTAATCCATCGTGCAAGAGGGTAACATATCCTCCAAGGTATGAATTTTTTGTTCTAATAGCACATCTGATTGTGGATGAAAAGTTGTACTAAAATTTAATTTTTGTACCCAATGACTTCAGAAGGCCTTTCCAAAAGATACAAGTAAATATGGGATCACGATCAGATACAATGGAGATGGGAACTCCATTTATTTTGACTATCTCATTAACATACAACCGGGAATGTTGATCTAGAGATAATGTCTCTCGAATAGGAATGAAATGAGAAGATTTAGCCAATCGATCAACAATAACACAGATTGCATTATTACCTCGAGATGTATTTGGTAATACCCCGACAAAGTCCATGGATATATTTTACAATTTCCACTCTGGCACCGATAAAGACTGAAGAATCACTTTTGGTAATTATCACTCTACTTTAACGTGCTGACAAGTCAAATAATTCATAGAAAAATTAGAAATATCTTTTTTCATTCAATCCCACCAGTAATACTCCTAAAGGTCTCTGTTCATTTTACTACTGCCATGACGAACTAAAAATAGGGAACTACGAGCCTTACAAAACAACTCATTCTTCAACCGTGAATCACAAGGCACACATAATTTCTTCCAAATCCTCAAAACACAATCATTATTAGTGTTGAATTCAGGAAAATTAACCTTAAAAACCAGCTCTACCTTTTTTTGCAACTCACTGCCTTTCTTCTGCGCTTGCTAAATTTTGTCTGATAGAGATGATCTCACTGATACCTAAAACAAAACAGAAGAACATCCTACACCAAAAACAAATATTCCAAAGTTCATCAAATCAAAATCCAAAGGATCTCATTACAAACATATCATAGTTAATGGATCATAATTGTTTCGAATCAAAGCATCATCCACATTATTTGGTTTTCCCGGATTGTAATGAATTTTACAACCGTAATCATTTATTAATTCCAGCCATCTCCTCTTTCCCATGTTCAACTCTTTTTGGGTGAATATATACTATAATATTTTGTGGTCGGTATTTATTTTACACTTTACTCCATACAAAATATTCCTCCAATTGTTTAAAGAAAAAACAACAATAGAAAACTCCAAATCATGTGTAGGGTAATTTAACTCATGAGTTTTCAACTGAAGTGAAGCATAATCAATTACCTCATCATTCTGCATAAGGACACAACCAAGTCCTTTCAACTAAGAATCACTCTAGATAACAATCTCACAATTTCTGGAAGGTACTGTAAAAATCATAGCATTCACCAATCATCTTTTCAATTCCTAAAAACAATCATCGAATTCATTTTTCCAAATGAACATAACACCTATTCGCGTTAACTTAGTCATTGGACTAGATAACCGTGAAAACATTTCAACAATCCTCTAGAAATAACATGCTAAACCAAGAAAACTAAGGTTCTCTTTATATTTGTTGGTCTTGGCCATTCTTAAACAACTTTTGTTTTAATAGGATCAACAAATATTCCATTTTTTTAAACAATGTCTCCAAGGGAAGATATTTGTTGTAACCAAAACTCACATATTCTGAATTTTCCATATAGTTTCTTTTTATTTAAGGTTTTCATGACAACCCTTAAATGACTTTCATGTTCCTCTCTACTTTTAGAATAAACCAAAATATCATCAATGAACACAACCACAAACTTATCCAACAAGGAATGGAAAATTCTATTCATTATATCGATGAATACAGCAGGTGCAATGGTTAACCCAAAAGCCATAAAAAAAATTCCTAATGGCCATATCTATTATAAAACGCAATCTTCATAATGTTTTCTTCTTTTACTTTCAGTTTATGGTACCCTGACCACAATTCAATCTTCAAACAATACTGAGATCCTTAGAGATGATCAAACAAATCATTGATATGAGGCAAAGGATACTCTTTCTTAACACTGATGTTATTCAATGCTCTATAATCAATACAAAGTCTCATTGAACGATATTTATTTTTAACAAACAATACATGAGAACCCCCTGGTAATGTGCTAGGTAGAATGAAACCTTTATCTAATAACTCCTGAAATTTCTTCTTTAACTCTAAAATTTGAAATTAATCCATTTGATAAGAGGGTTTTGAAATTGGATTAGAATCAGGAACTAACTCAACAGTAAATTCAACTTCCCGATCATGTATAATACCAGTAAACTCATCAAAAAAAACATCCAGATACTCATTAACCATAGGCACATCATTAATCTGAACAGTTCCTTTGTTTTTAACAATATGTGCAAGGTCACATTCATTTCCATCATTTACTAGTTTCTCGGCTTTCTGATATGTTATCAAAAGTGAGGGTTCAATACTGTACACAAACTGAAAAACATTTTTAAAAGAAACCTCTTTAGCACTACAATCAATCTTAGCTTGATAAAAAAAATCCATCACTGTAACAAATAGTTCAGATCCGATTCTGAATGTCTTAGGATGCTGATTTGGATGGTTGTTTTCCTCCTAATGTCTTCCCAACATAGCTGCCCTGTTTCTTCTGTGGAAAATGATTCTGAACACAGAAATATCTTAGGCGAAGAAACATGGAAATATTTAAATTCTATATCATTCCAATCATACCATAAATTAATTTATAGACATGAATTTATAAATATTCTAACTACTAATTTTTCCTAAACAAACCTTTGATACAAACTATAAGGACCAGACCTTAAAACATTACATAATCTTGATTTAAATGAATAATTCACATTGAGGATCTTTTCATGTTTAGTGTTTCCGAGAATTTAGACATAACTATTACATCTCAAAATATTACAAAGTAGATACTTCTACTCAGTTTCCATTTTCATCATAAAATAAAAACTATTAAAAATAAACATGTATAGTTTCATGTTTTAGATAGCATGTCTTTCCTTGCTGACATCATTGACCCAATACATCTTTATGTCCTGTGGAAAACATTTCAAAATATTGGGATGGGCATAAAAAGCTCAGTATGGAACACGCAATGAAGGAAACTGTTAGTTTTTAAAAACAACAAGTAAACCAAGAATACCTAATCATAAGTAATACTTTTCACATATACGATGTAGTAAATACTCTTCATTGAATGAAATAACATTGATTACCCTTTTGTAACCTAAATATCACCAAAAAACCCATATAAAGAACAAATAACATCTTAAGAAAACTTAGAACATAAACATACTTAAATGGAATAATCATACGGTCAACATCAACACATGTCACTAAATGGAATAGACATATAGCCAACATTCATACCCAATGCATTGAAGGTTATAACATATACACTAGTCCTGGTATTCACGACACCACCCACCATTTGTTTTATCACGTAACCACCTATCAAAGGTCCATGTACCATGTCAAAATCATAAGACATAAAAAAATATAAAGGAAAGAAAACATTTCCACATTTCAATCACAATATATCACATAAATATAAAGATATCAAAATATACATTATCAAAACCATTTTCAATACCAAAATATATAATAATGTATATGGAATTTATTTTCTTTTAAAAACATTATGGCTTATTGAGGAAGCCAAAGAACAAATAATCCTAGCAGTGGGCGAAAGGTCATTGTCAACGCGTACGTTAAAAGAAACATTCCTTGTTGTCATTTAGTAAAAATATTCATAGAAAAATATTCCATTTGAATGAAATGAATATTCAAATGTGTTTATGGAGCATATAAAAGAAATTCTTGTATTAAAACAAAATATTCCTCAATGAAAGGTATTGAGACGAAGTCCCTTACCTCGTGTCTGACTTGACTTGATCATTCTTTAATCTCTTGAATAATAAAATAATGATAATTTATACATTCATAAGAATATTTTTCAATTTTATTATTCCTTTTATACAAATTATTAACATGTTATAAATAATATTTAATCATTTAAGTTAATAATATTCGTTTTGTCAATATTTAGTACTTGAGTCAAAATTGGACTTCTTATAATTATTTGTTGTTCATGTGGTCAATGGTTCATTTTATACAAAATTATATTTATGATTTTGGATATCATATATATCATATATATTGCACATATACATGTATTTATAATATGACATAACATTTAGAGGTAAGAAATGAAATCTACCCTTCATGGAGATGGTAAGCCGTATGTACGCATGAACACTACTTCCATTTCTATTTCATATTTAATTGCATTAAAACATAATGAAACATAAGAGTATTATAATTACAATATATTATCATATATAATATCATTAAAAGTATCCTTTATACATACCACATATGGTATGAACGAGTCATATCACCTTGAGGGGGTGGTAGTCTGTGCTTCCTCAAATGAAATTATCACTTTATCCATAATGGAAACAATAAATGTATTCTATAAATGAGAACTATAGAAGAATAAGGAAAACATAAACATAATATATAATATATCTAAATATAATGACATCTTAATGTCCACCATGAGAGATGGGAGGAGATAATTGAACAATCATCATTTGGTGAGGCAGTAGTTCGTCGTCCACAGAAACAATATATTCTTCAACAATTATATAGTGGTGTGTGTAAGTGTTGCGTGAATCCTATTCATGACAACATATTAGAATATTTTACATACTGGTTTTGTTACAAACAAAAAGAATAAAAATCTTTTCAGGGGTTTTAATATAAAAATAAAACAAAAGAACATAAGAGAAGACATTACCTTTAAATCGCGTAACTCCCATTGGTTTGAACGAAAAGGGTTTCTTGAAGAGCTTTATGCCTAAGGTAAGTCATCTATGATGAAGAGTGGGATATTGGGAGCTTATTTTAGTAGAGTATGGACGATACAAAGGGATTGATAAGTGTGTGAAATGGGTAGGAAGTGGGGTCTTATTATATGGGAGAGGAGGGGCTCTTTTGGAAAGCTTGAAAATATTATTTTATTATATATTGCTTTTCAGTTTCTAAAGGTCCAAAAATAATTAATGCCGAAGATAAGGTGTCCCATGTTCGAAATAAATTCATTAAATAATAATTGAACAAGTTTTAGATATTGTTTTAAACTTTATCTTTTTATTTATTTAAATTATTCAATAATGATTTAAACACTGCAACATCATAGTGTCATAAATAATATTATGTATATGATGTCTAAAAATTATTAAAAAAATTACCATGATTTAGGATATATTTTTAATTTTATAATTAATATTTATATTCAAAAAGATAATATTTATAACCCCGTTTGAAAATTGTTTTAGTAAAAGAATACATGTGTGTGACATTTTTATTTCTACATTAAATAAAAAGGTATTAATGTCATTATCTTACCGAAGTGGCTCCATGGGGTCCCAAAATTGTCCCATGGATTGTATGGGTCGTCCATGACTAATACAATAATGTTAGGACATGTGTCATGATATTTTTATATTTTTATAATATTATTTTTACATTTAATTACCTTCATTGCCTTTAATCGCGGTTAATAAAACTCATAAGTTACTATTCACCAAAATCATATTTTCATCTCATTGAACAACATTTTAATTAATAATGACAACCATGTATGTCGGATTTTTGAAATTAAATTCATAGAAGCGATACAATTTCATTTAGATGAAAAAATCAGTATTTATCTACTACTTAGTGGTTTCACTATTCATCAAAAATTGATGTTTTTCGGAAAAAAACAAAAAATTCACCCCAAGCTATATTTGATATTACAAATTCCAAAATGATGTCCATTTTACCAAATTCAAAACATAAATGTTTCATTAATTAATTTTATAATTAATTACCACTTTCAAAACAAATAGCGTGTTTTTAGGAAACATTATATATCGAAAGATTGACAAATGTTTAAGTCCAATTTGAAAGGGAAAATAATTCCAATCACCACCACTGGATTAAATGGTAAAAATATATTCTTATTAATCTTTAAACCAATAAAAATATAATCTAACCAAATAAATAAATTATTTTAAAAGTAGGTTTGGAGTTAAAATACAATATTTTTCAGTATTCATTAAAAAAATAAAATTTATTAGAAAAATAACAAAAACATACACAAAGTAAATTTTGATGTCCCGACTATAAAGAAAAATTTTATTTTTCCCAATATAATGTATAAGAGTGAACCAAAATATATTTAATGGGGGTTCACCATCAAAAGGCGATAAATCGACCTTTTAGTGAACATTAGAGTATTTATGTTTAAATTTGATTCATTCGAAATTTAAGCCTCTAAAATTTATTGGATAAATGTAAAAACATTTAACAAACATATATAAACATATTTTAGTTATTTATATTCATTTCTTCCAATACAATGTATAAGTGTTAACTACCATTTGAAATAATATTATTATATTATTAGCGTGCAATGTAAGATTTCAATGAAATCTGTTATTGAGTATTGGGTACACCATCGATCATAGAAACCCCATTAAAGTAAAAAATAATATTTAATTTAGAAATATTAATAAATATGAAAATGTATTAATATTTACTTACCTGGGATGTTACATCCTTCCCCCTTTTTTGGAATTGCATCCTCCCAATTTTATTAACTTATAAAATAAATAGCGGTATTTATCCCTCAAAACATTTTTAGATTCCCACATTGCCTCTTCAACCATATGGTATTTATACAAAACCATCACCTGATGAATTACCTTATTCAAAAACACTTTCTCTCTATGGTCAAGAATCTGGACTGGTTGTTCCTCATAACAGAGATTCTATTCCTACTAAACTACTTCTAGGCTCAAAACATGAGATAGATCTGGCATGTACATCCTTAACATTGAAACATGAAAAACATTGTGTACCTGGGACGAACATGGAGGTAATTCTACTATGTATGCAAGTGATCCAAATTTATCCATGATTTTATAAGGTCCAATGAACCTCCGACTCATCTTTCCATTCTTTCCAAAATGTATCACACTTTCCATGGAGAAACCTTGAGAAAAACATGATCACCAACCTCAAAAGAAAGATCCTTCCTTCAGTTACCCACATAACCTTTTTGCCGCCTCTGAGATGTTCTCATGTGCTTCTGAATCAACTGAACTTTTCCTGTTATCTCATCTACCAATTATATTCCCATTATCTTCCTTTCCCCTTCTTCATCCCAAAAAGGCAGGAGTTTGACACTTTTTACCATATAATGCCTGAAACGGACTCATCTCTATTCTAGAATGAAAACTGTTATTATATGAAAATTAAAACAAAGAAAGATGTTGGTCTCGACATTCCTGGTAATCCATCGTGCAAGCATGTATCATATCCTCCAAGGTCTGAATTGTTCGTTCTGATTTCCCATCGGATTGCGGATGAAAAGCTGTACTAAAATTTAATTCAGTACCCAATGACTTCTGAAGTCATTTACAAAATTATGAAGTAAATATGATATCATGATCAAATACAATGGAGAAGGGAACTCCATGTAATTTGAATATATCTTTAACATATTACTTAAAATGTTTATCTAGAGAGAATGTATCTCAAATAAGAAGGAAATGAGAAGATTTAGTCAATAGATCAAAAATAATTCAGATTGCATTATTACCTCGAGATGTCTTTGGTAATCCCACAACAAAGTCCGTGGATATATTTTACCACTTCCACAATTGAACTGGTAATGACTGAAGCGTCCCGCTCAGTAACTACCACTCTTCTTTAACCAACTGACAAGTCAAACAGTTCATAGTAAAATTAGCAATATCTCTTTTCATTCCATCCCACCAGTAATAATCCCACAGATCTTTGTATATCTAGTACTGCCAGGATGAACTAAAAATGGGGAACTATGAGCCTCTCATAGAAACTCATTCTTCAACTGTGAATCACAAATCACACATAATATCTTCCCAAACCTCAAAACAAATCATTATCAATTTTGAATTTAGTCAAATTAGCCTTCTGAACCAGCTCTACCTTTTTCTGCAACTCACTGTCTTTCTTCTACGCTTGCTTAATTATATCTGATAGAAATGATCTCACTAACACCTGAAACAAAATATAAGAACATCATGCACCAAAAACTTCTATTACAAAGTTCATGAAATCAAAAACCAAAGGATCTTTTTCCAAACATATCATGGTTAATGAAGCATTACATTTTCAACTCAATGCATCATCCACTTTATTTGCTTTTCCTGGATGGTAATGAACTGTAAAATCGTAATCTTTGATTAATTCCAGCTATCTCCTCTGTCTCATGTTAAAATAATTCTGAGTGAATATATACTTTTAATTTTTTATTCGGTATATATTTTACACATTACTCCATACAAATGATGTCTTCAAATTTTTAAAGAAAAAAAAACAGCAGCTGACTCCAAATCATGTGTAGGGTAAATTAAATCATCAGTTTTCAACTGACGTGAAGCATAATCAATTACCTGATCATTCTGCATAAGGACACAACCAAGTCTATTAAATTAAGCATCACAATAGAAAACAAAATAACCATTTCTAGAAGTTAGTTCCAAAACTGGAGAATTCACCAATCTTCTTTTCAATTCCTGAAAAAAATAATCACAATCTTTTATCCAAATGAACTTAACACCTTTTCGAATTAACTTAGCCATTGAAAAAGATAACCATGAAAAATTTTCAACAAACCTTTTGTAATAACCTGCCAAAACAAGAAAAATATGGATCTTGGTTATATTTGTGGGTTTTTGTCATTCTTCAACAACTTTTGTTTTAGCAGGATCAACAGTTATGCCATTTTTTAAAACAATGTGACCAAGGAAAGAAATTTTTTGTAACCAAAACTCACACATGCTGAATTTTTCATACAGTTTCTTTTCTTTTATGTTTTTCAAGACTACCCTTAAATTACTTTCATGTTCCTCTTTACTTTTGGAATAAACCAAAATATCATCAACGAACACAACCACAAACATATCCAAGAAGTCATGAAAATTTATATTCATTAGATCCATGAATACATCAGGTGTATTGGTTAACCCAAAAGGAAGAACTAAAAATTAATAATGGCCATATCTAGTATGAAATGAAGTCTTCATAATGTCTGCTTCTTTTACTTTCAACCGATGGTACCCTGACCTCAAGTCAATAATCAAACAATACTGAGCTCCCTGGAGCTGATCAAACAAATCATCGATATGATTCAAAGGATACTTGTTCTTAAGAGTTATGTTATTCAATGCTCTATAATAAATGCAAAGTCTCATTGAACCATCTTTCATTTTAACAAACAGGATAGGAGCACCCCATGGAGATAAGCTTTGTCGAATGAATCCTTTATCTAATAACACCTACAATTGCTTCATTAACTCTAAAAGTTCAACATGAAACATTCAATAAGGGGGATTTAAAATTGTCTTATAATCGGTAACTAAGTCAACGGTAAATTCAACTTACCGATCATGTATAATACCAGGCAACTCATCTAGAAAAACATCATGATACTCATTTACCACAACCACATCATTAATCTAAATAGTTATTTTTTTCAAAAATATGTGCAAGGTAACACTCATTTCTATCATTTACTAGTTTATCAGTTTCACAATATGTTAACATAAGTGAGGGTTCATTCTTGTACACAATGTGAAAATCATTCTGAAAGGAAAAGTCTTTATCTCTACAGTCATTATTAACATGATAAACAGAAAGCTAATCCATTACCAATATAAAATCAAACTCTACTAGAGGCAAAACAAAAGGTTTTACTGGTATATTTTATCCACACACAAGGATTGGAGGGTTCTTATAATTTATTGTTGTCTCAACATTTCCCCTGGTGTTTTTACCATAATTTTAGGATTCATATCTTGAGATGGAATTATGAATTTACAAGAAAACTTCTAAGAAATGAATGAATGTTTAGAACCTGAATCAAAAAACGCATTGGCATAATCTGAACAAATAAACAGTGTACCTGATACTACTTTATTCGATGGCCCAACATTTACTGAAGTAGTTGCAAAGGATTTTACTACCCATTTCTTCTTGTATTCTGGCTTTTTTTCCTCCGTTGAGTTCTACATTAGACACTCATTTTCATAATGACCCATTTAATTACTCATAAAACATCTTACCACTAGATTTTCATTTCCTTCTTGAACATCTTCCTTACAGTAATGACCAATATGACCAGAATTACCACACCGAAAGCACATTTGAGACTTGGATAAACATTCTCCAGGATGAATTTTAACACACATCTCATAGGATAGACAACTGGTTTTCATAACTCTAGGATTCTTTGATGAATTCTTTCAATTTTCCTGCCAACTAGACCTCTTATTATGTTGTTTTTCAAAGAGCACCTGATCATCAGAAAAATACATTTATACCTTCTCTACAAATTGAATAATTTTTTTATAACTTTTGAATTCGCGAGAAGATAATGACCTTCGATACCTTGGCTTTAAACCTGAGTAAAAATGGTTGATTTTACTATCATGATCTCATATGATATTTGGAGAATACCTCTCTAGTATAGTGAACATTTATTCATATACAACCAATGAGACATCCTCCTGCCTCAATTCTAGGAATTCTTTTTCCATCCTAAGACGAACTACCATAGGAAAATATTTCTCAAGAAAAATACCTTCGAATTCATCCAAGTTAAGATTTTCAATCTCTTCACTATCCCTAATATTTTTCACCATCGACCACAACTAATCATCTTCACCTTCACAATGGTAAACAGCGAGACTAACCTTTTGATGCTCTGAACACCACATGACATCAAAAATATTCTCCAGTTATTTAATCCACCCTTCTTCTTGCATAGGTTCATATGATCCTCTGAATGATGGGGGATGTTGCCTTATAAAATGCTTCACTACTAACATGTTCCTCTATGGTTGACCTGAATAATCTCTTGTATAGATACAACAAACATTTATATCCTGATTAAACTGTTCCATCACTACAAAAAATTGTTCAGTTCTGATTCTGAATGTCTGAGGTTGCTGATTTGGAAGGTTGTTTTCCTCCTGATGTTGTTCCAACATAGCTGCCTTGTTTCCTCTGCAGAAAACCATTCTGAACAGAGAAATATCGTAGGCGATGCAACATGGTAATCATTAAATTCTATATCATTTCAATAATTCTATAAATTAAGTTATAGAGGTGAATTTAACAATATTATAACTCCTAAGATTTTTTAAACTGGCCTTTGACACTAACTATAAGGACTAGGCCTTAAAACATTACATATTCTTGACATAAATTAATAATTCACATTGAAGATTTTTTCAGGTTTATAGTTTTATAGAATTAGGGCATAACTATTACATCCCAAAAGATTGCAAAGTAGATACTTTTACTCAATTTCCATTTTTTTATAAAATAACAACTCTTAAAAAGAAACATGTACTGTTCCATGTTTTAGATAGATTGTATTTCCTTGATCACATACTTGACCATATTCATATTTAAGTCCTATGGAAAACATTTCAAAAGCTTGGGATTAGTATAAAAAGCTCAGTAAGGAATACACAATGAAGGAAACTGTTAGTTTTTCAAAACGACATGTAAACCAAGAATAGCTAATCAGAAGTAATACTTTTCACCTATACGAAGTATTAAATAATCTTCACTAAATCAAATATCATTGATTAACATTTTTTAATAAAAATATCACCATAAAACCTATATAAAGAACACATAACATATGAAGGTAACTTGAAACATAAACATACTAAAATAGAATAACCATTCGGTCATCTTCTAAACATGTCACTAAATGGAATAGTCATAAGACCGAATTCTATTCCCAATACATTGGATGTTATAACGTAAACACCCATCCAGGTATTCACGGCACCTCCCTTCATTTGGATTATCACATAACCACCCACCAAATGTAGATGTACAATTACAAAATTATAAGATATAAAACAAATATGAAGGAAAGAAAAAATTACCATATTTCAATCACAATATATCACTTAAATATATTGATATAAAGAATCCAATATCAAAAACATTTTCAATACCAAAATATATAATAGATTATATGGTATTTATTTTCTTTTAAAAACATTTTGGATTGTATAGGAAGCCAATGATCAAATAATACTCACGACGGCGGAAAGGTCGTGGTCACCACGTAAGTTAAAAGAAACATTCCTTATTGTCATTTAGTAAAACTATTCATAGAAAAATATTCCCAATGAATGAAATGAAAATTCAAATGTGTTTATAAAGCATATAAAATAATGTCTTGTATTAAATAAAATTATTCCTCAATGAAATGGGATTGAGATGAAGTCCCTTACCTCGTGTCTGATATGACTCGATAATTCTTTAATCTTCTTAATAATAAAATAAAGTTAATTTATACTTTCTTAAGAACCTTTTTGAAGTTTATTATTCCTTTTATATCACTTATTAACAAGTTATAAATATTATGTCATCATTTAAGTTAATAATTTTCATTTTGTCGATATTTGGTACTTGAGTAAAAAATAGACTTCTTCTAATTAAATGTTGTTCATGTGGTCAAAAGTTCATTATATATAAAATGATATTCACGATTTTGGATATCATATATATCATATATAACATATATATCCATCATATATATGTATTTATAATAGTACATAACATTTAGAGGTAAAAAATGAAATGCACCATTCATGGAGATAGTAAGCCGTATGTACACAATATCGTTACTTCCATTTTAGTATCATATTTAATTGAATAAAAACCTAATGATACAAAGCAGTGTTATAATTACAGTATTTTGTAATATATTTTATCCTTAAAACTATCCTTTATACATAACACATATGGTTTGAACGAGTCATATCTCCTTGAGGGGGTGGTAGTCTGCACTTCTCAAATGAAATTATCACGTTTACCCATAATGAAAACCATAATGTTATGATATAAATGAGAAATACATAAGAATAAGGAAAACATAAACATAATATATAACATATATAAATATAGGTGCATCTTAATGTCCACTATGTGAGGCGGTAGGAGATAATTGAACTATCATCATTTCATGAGACAGTAGTTCGCCGTCCACAGAAACAATATGTTCATCACCCATTAGATATAGGTGTGTGTAAGTGTAGCTTGAATACATTTCATAAAAACATCATAGTATATTTTTTATACTGTTGTTTTTACAAAAGAAAGTAATAAAAATATTTTAAGGGGTTGGAGAAGCAAAATAAAACAAAAGAACATAAGAGAAGACATTACCATTAAATTGGGTAACTCCCCTTAAATTGAACCAAAAGGGTTTCTTGAAAAGATTTCTGGATAAGGTATGGCTTCTATGCTGAAGAGAGGGATATTGGGAGATTATTTTAGTAGAGGATGGACAATCACAATGGGTTTAGAAGTGTGTCAAATGGGTAGGAACTGGGGTCTTTTTATAAGGGAGAGGAGGGGCTCATTTGGAATGCTTGAAAATATTATTTTATTATATAATGATTTTCGGTTTATAAAGGTCAAAAAATCATTAAAACTTAAGATATGGTGTCCCATGTTCGAAATAAAATTGTTAAATAATAATTGGGCCGGTTTTGGATATAATTTTATACTTTATTTTCTTATTTATTTAAATTATTTAATAGTGACGTAAACAGTGCATCATCATTGTGTCATAAATAATTTTATTTATATGATGTCTAAAAATTTTAAACAAATTACCATGATGTAGGAAATATTTTTAGTTTTCTAATGAATATTTATAGTAAAAAAGATTGTATATATAACCCCATGTAAATTGTTTTTAGTAAAACAATAAATGTTTGTGACATTTTTAGTTTTACTTTAAATAAAATGGTATTAATGTGATTATCTTACCCAAGTGGCTCAATGGGGTCCCAAAATTGAACCATATATTTCATTGGTCGTCCATGACTCATACAATGAGATTAGGACATGTTTCAAGGTAATATTATATTTTATAATATTATTTTTTCCTTAAATTACCTTAATTACCTTTAATTGCTATTAAAAAAACTCAAAAGTTACTATTCATCATAAAATATCTTGATACCATTGGACCAAATTTCACTTAATAATGATAACCATGTATGTTGGATTTTTGAAATTCAATTCACAGAAGCAGTAAAATTTCATTTAAATGAAAAAATTCATTTTTTAACTACAACTTAGTGGTTTCACTATTCATCGAAAAATGATGTTTTTCAGAATAAAACAAAAAATTCACCCCAATATAAATATGATATTGCAAATTCAAAAATAATGTCCATATTACCAAATTAAAAAAATAAAAGTTTCATTAATTAAATTTATAATTATTTTTTGCTGTCAAAACAAATAGTGTGTTTTTAAGAAACATTATCTATCGAAAGATAGACACTTGTTTATGTCAAATTTCAATGTAAATTAATTACAATGACCAACACTAAATTAAATGGTACAAATATATTATAATTACACTTTAAAAAAAATTAAAATATAATCTAAACATATAAATAAATTAGATTAAAAAGAGGTTTTGAATTAAAATACAATATTCTTCACTATTCATTAAAAAAATGAACTTTATTAGAAAAATAACAAAAACATACACAATGACAATTTTGATGTCCCGATTCTAAAGAAGAATATTATTTTGACTAATAGATTGTATAAGAGAAAACAAAAATATATTTAATGAGGGTTCACCATCAAAAAATGATAAATCATCCTTTTTGTGCATATTGGAATATTTATGTCTAAAATTTGATTCATTCTCATTTTAAGCCTCTATCATTTATTGGATAAATGTAAAAACATTTATCAAACATATATAATCATATTTTAGTTATTTATATTCATTCCCTCCAATATAACTACTACATGATAACTACCATTTGAAATAATATTATTATACTATTAGCCTACAACGTAAGATTTCAAAGAAATCTGTTATTGCCTATCGGGTAGGCCATCAAACATAGAAACCCCATTAAAGTAAAATTAATATTTTATTCAGAAATATTAATAAATATTATAATGTCTTAATCTTTATTTACCTGGGATTTTATATTTATTATCATGAATAACTGATACACTATACTTTTCGGAATGTTTCTAAGTCTTCAAATTTTTCTCTATGGTCTTCCAAATTTCACATCATTGTCAATATATTTCTAAATCCTTTTTTATACAGGGTGTTAGAAATTTTTCTGTACCATTGTACATTCATAACATTGATAAATATAACCTTCAATATTCTATATCATATTGACACAATCATTCAAATAATTGATCATAAGTCTATAATTTATGCATATATTAAATTTTTATCATTAACTAAATTTACATATTTTGTATCCTTGATTTTAATATCCTAATTGTTTTATTAAATATTTAAAATTTAATTTTTCATATTTTTATTACTATATATATTTTTAAGAATAACATAAAACTCAATTAAGGAATTTTATACTGTCGATTTATAAATATATTTTTAATATATGATTCATGATAAAAAAATTAGTTATATAAATTACTTAGATTAAGTCATTAATTTATTATTGGTTAATATTTCAAAAAAACAAGAACATAAAAATCTTTATCATTGACTTCCTCAACATTCTACACATCATTAACTTCTCAGAATTAATTAAGAGATTCACAAATTATATTTATAAATATTTCATTATTTTACATGAATGCCAAATTCAACTCATAATAATGCTCAATAAGTAACAAAAATGATTGAATTAATTCAGGACAAGATATATGATCATATTATTTGACAAAATATCTTCAAAAAGTCACATATCATTATTCTAAAATAGTAAACATCATATCCGTTAATATCATAGAACATATCATCATAACCTAGGGAATATAAATATATGAAAAGATGAGATAAGATATTTGTAAGGGTGGGTAAACATTGGATATACTAATCGTTAATAATTTGTAATATTATTATTAAAATATGGTTATCAGGGAATGATTATATCATTTCAAAATCATACACCATATTTTTTTTTTGTGGCCGAAGCCTCATTTTAGTTTTAATGAAAATATATCTTTCTGGCTAGGAAGAGGGAGACCCATTACATAGACCGAGGTCCCAAGACCAATTGGTATATATTATTAATGTATAATCCATCATAATTCAAGATAAAATCATAATAAATAGAAGATTCCCTGAAAAGAGGATTATAATGTATCTAATAATTGCAATCATTGAAATCTAAGGTCAAGGTTACCCACCAGACATCCATAACAAATTCTATGAGGGATAAAAATTAGATAATCTTCTACGGGGTTGGAATAATCTACTGTATACCCTACATAATACTTGTGATAACAAACCATGTCCCTGTTGTTTTCATAATCAATAGACATTAACATAAATATAGTATGTTTATAAAGGACCCACCTATCACATATTATTCATCTATACATATGTATTCCATAATATCATAAAATAATTTATCATTTAATCATAGATGAATCCATGGATAATAAAATCGGTTTAATCAAGAATTCATCATAACAATAAATAATTATATAGTTATATAATAACGATGATATAATTTGATCATATACGAAATGAATCATATGTAATAGAAAGCATTGTTTTTTGATGGACATAAAATAAAAATTCAACCAGAACATTTCATGGTAATTGTATCCGTTATTTTAAAAATAAATAAAATGAAATATAAAATAGTATAAAATAATAAAAGAATTATAAAAATAATAATTAATGAAACATGTAAATAAAGCCTTAAGTAACTAAATATTCATTTGGTTGTAAAAAAAATAATTCTGGTAAACATTGGAATAATTATTTTATTCACACCTTTGTTAAAAGATACCATGTTTTCTGAATTATTAAATTATTATTCTTAAATTATATTATAGAACATGACATTTGAAAAAAAATTTCTTAAATATGTAATATAAAATCATAAATACATTCTTTAAAATAATTTAATATAAATATTTTCTAGGAAGAATTATATTTATCACTGAATAAAAAATTAAAATATGTTTTCCATAAAATCAATCTTTTAAACATTTGACTGTATAGAGTGGGAAATATAAATGAAAATTTTTATTCATATTAATATGAAGAGGATAAGAAACAAAAATTATTTTATATAGAGATCACATAATATAATTTTTGTAAATTTAATCTTATAAAATATTAATAAAACATAGGATTTAGATATAAACCCTTACCTCATGTCTATATTTCATTTTAATCACTCTAAACTACATTATAATAAATTCTAAATTATTATAAATATATATAATAACCATTTTAATACCATTAATATAGTACATGGTCTACTTATTATATCATATCATTTGTCCAATAAAAATAAATAATTATTATCATAATTTTTGATGTTAATAAAATCATTTAAAAATAATAAGATTCAATAGTTATAGATATTTTATATTAATAATTGTTACATCCAAAAAATAAGTTTACTAATGATAAAAATTTAATATATATTTATTTTCTTCATATTTAAAATAATCTAAAAAATATAGATATTTAAAAATGAATTAAAATTTGTTATAGAGATATTACTCTATATATACACATGAAAACTCTTCTAATTTTATATAAAAATATGGAAATAATAGATAAATAATATTTATAATTTAATGGTAATTAATATATCATAAATAATTTTTATAATTGATCATTATATACATAAATTTTAGTTATTTATGGAAAATAAATCATAACTCGACATGGAGGTAGCGATCTAAATGTACACATGAGAAATACATTAATTAATAGTTTATTAAAATTAAGTGAAAAGTATTTTCCCCAAAGTTATAAAAACAAAAAAATATAATGATGAAATATTATTAATTATGTTAGTATTTTGATGTATATTGTTGGATAGATGGAGCAATGTTCTTGATTAATGGAGGATAATTATTCATTTTTTATTTGTGAAGGGAGGGACACACATGGATTTACATAAATGATTAAATTCATGTGAAAGTCAATCCAAATATAAAATATTTCAATTTTAAAATCATATATGATCAAAATATCTTCAAAATAATTATTATATAACTTTTAGTGTGATTTTAGTTTTATCTCTTATTTTAACCTCCATTAAACCATATTTTATCCAAAATCATTGTAACTTATTTTTAATATTTTTTTTCAATTCATTGGGACTAAAAAAGAAAGTTGAATCATAATTAAATTTAAAAATAATTGTAATAAATATGGAATCAATTTTATTAAATTAAATTTATATTTATGGAATAAATTAATTTTCAAATAAACATAATACATGGAAATAAAATCATTTGATTAGAAAAATTTCATTTAAGCACACAAATATGTTCACGTTCATTAAATTATATGTCAAACCATTTGTTGAATATTAAAATATTTTATGGAATATATATTATATATATATAATTCATGTCATTAAGTTATTTTTCATATATATATATATTTCTAAGATAGACCCATATTATTAATATATAAATATTTCTTAATTATAAAAACATTTAATAACAAATTAATTTATCTATATTCATAACTATATAAATAACTATTGAATTTATTATTATTTAAAAAATAAAATTAATTTCATTAAAATGATTTTTTCATAATTATTAATATATCTAAATTTTAAAAACATAACAACATTAAAGATAAATATTTATACCAAAATAAGTATTTTAATCAGGAAATGTTATTATTATTATTTTTTTTATCTTTTTGGCAATAATAAATAAATTAAGAATCTGGAAAGATATTATATATATATATATATTATGATGATAATTTTATTCTTTCCAATCAATCTATTTTATTGGTAGTAAAGGTAATATTATATCAGGGTTCATTTATATTTTGGGATGCATGTATAAAAATATATAAAATACATTATTTTTATTAAAAATTAATACCTATAAAATATCATGTTGTTACATTCTATCCCCTTTATAGTGAATTCATACATTAAAATTTTTTACCTTTGTTTCATGAAATTGAGGGTACTTCTGCTTCATCGCATCATCAGGCCACTAAGTTGCTTCCTAATATTCTGGATTCCACTAAAAAACATTATCAAGGTAATTAGTCTTATTCCATATCACGTTATATCTATGTTGAATTATTTCTATTGGTTGTTCATCCTATGAATGATCATTCTAAAACCTTTCAACCTATGATTTCATTACATGTGAATAGTTAGGTATATATTATTGAAAAATATATACATTGAATATATAATGAATTTGAGAGTGATATAGTGTCATCACTAAGAGACATGATACATTCCCTATTCAATCATGAATTTTTAAGTTGGAAATAAACATATGGTTCGAATTTAAATTCCATACAAATATCATAACCTTATTCCACGGATAAATTCACTATAATTCCTTCCCAAAACACTGAATTATAATGAATTCATATGAAATTATCCACCATTTTCTTAGAAACAACAAGTCCCAATAGAATTTGTTTTTTATAAAAAATCTAAACGTGTAACAGTACTACAATTACTTTTAAAATGGTACTTGTAATGATTTATCAATATACTGGAGGAAATTATTTTTTTATAATAGAATCAGACAAGGGGAGGGTTTTGATCACAATTGACTTAGAAATATATATAATTAAATCATAGAAAATCCTTAAGTTTCCGAATGGGTTTTCAGTTGAACATATATAAAACAACGATTGGAAGTACTGAAACACAAATCCATATATATAACTTTCTAAATAATTATCCAGATCAGAGAAATAAAAATTGAATAAAAAATAGATATAATGGAATGTGGTAAATAATCAAGTCATATAAATTCATTAATGTATATATGGTAATAATATAAAATGATAAAAATTCTCTTATTGTTATGATATGTGATGAATTTATAAGGTGATATACTACATACCAAAAAAACATTATTCCTTGTATATATATTAGTTGTACTTTGATGATATCAATGGTGGAATCTTCCTATTTCATTATAGGTATATTAATTGGTATTGAAATCCTCATAGACTTATTATATTATTCATTAGCATACTAGAATATAAATCACAGTGGAATATACAACAAAATTTCTCCCTTTATGTTATCCCACAAAAAATTAATTTCGTTTTATATATACATATTTTTACTTCTTGGATGATGATATCTGATACCGATCTAATAGCTCATTATATTCTATTATTACATCAATACTTAATCTATTCTTAAACATTATCATTCAATAACAATCAAAGTTGAACTCAATAACATTTTAAACCTTCTTTTATAGATCTATATCTTCTATATAAACCTCTACAATATTGAAGTGGACAGATAGATGAATGATCATTTCATTGTGGAGATATTATTTCCTTCCAACTATATTTCAAGGTCCATCTCATCCAAATATATAAATACTATATATATTTAATTCCCAATCATTTATAAGGTATCATGTTCATTTTCAAGCATAGAATCAACCATCCCTTTTATAATCATATGGTGGCCCTGAATTAAGTATTGATAATATTTGATCAAGTAAAACCAACTTCATTAATATATATTAAACTATCATTGGTAGAATTATTAATATATTTGTCACACATTTCTATTTAATGATATTACCTCAAAATCTATAATGAATTGATTTCTACAACAGACACCATTTCATGTGTCATGTAATTCGTAAAATAAACCATTATTTTATGAGACGAATAATCTATAACATTGTAATTCAACATAATATCTAAAACGAGCCGATTTTTTATGATCCATATATAATAAGAAACCCTTATACATTACAGGTTAATGTGATTATATGTTCATTTACCAAATTAGTACATTTTTTATGATCCATATAAACTAACACCAATAATATATTTGTAGTTAATTATCTCTACATATGTCTATCAAAGTGGATTTTGTGGTAAAATGTATAATGACTTACTTCCTAAATAGATTTTAATATATTCATTATCTAGTTACTTAATTCGATAATAATTTCACCATATAAAACCAGAATTCACAGTTGTTGAATTTGGAATATTTATTCTCATTAATAAAGGTTTTTAACATAATTCTAATGTGATATTCATGAGCTTACCTTATCTTATATTATACTAGAATATCATATTTACACACTAAGAAAAAATTATTTAGGTATTCTGTAATTAAATTATTCAGTAAGTCTATGAATATATTTGAGGAATTAGTATGGAATTATATAATCATTATAGATTAATAGTTTTCATAAGTAATATAATTGGGTTTTATATGTATAACATAACTTTTCACACTAAAATTATAGAGTCCAAAATTAATATCAATAATTTATAACTATTTTATCCTCTATATTCATTAATAAAATCACCAATATAGTTTCAAAGATACTTATTGTTTATAAGGGTCTTGTTATGTCCAACATAATCCATTTCGAGTCACATTGATCCATATTTCATCAAAAAATTAATATGTACACTCTTGGAAATGAAATTGTTTGAATAAATAACTAATCATGATTCACCAATAGTTTAATTTTCAAATTAATCATCTAAATTGGGTCCATTTAGTATTGAGTGCTAAAATAATTATATCACGTCAAATTAATTTATTAGATATTCAAATTCACCATTTTATAGAATACTCAACAATAATTCTATAATATTATCAAAATTCTCACAAAAAATATTCATATTTTTTATGTTTTTTCTCTCCAACCATATAATATAAATTCCTATATGATTATGAATTATGTCATATAATATAGACGTAATTTTCAATATAATATCATATTATTCCACAAACTGTAAAAAGATTACTGGTCAACATGGAATATGACATGTGACATCCAATACATAAAAAATTTCACGAAATAGGGTGGCAGAGAGAGAGAGAGAGAGATCTAATCTATTTTCAAATTTACTTCAACTTTAAATATAATAAGAATAAAATTATTTTAATGAAAAATATTCCCACAATCAATAATAAGTTGAAAACAATATAGATATGATGTAACCAGTATTCCTTTAATATTTTTCAATGATAATTCACCTTTTAGACATTGATGTGGTAATGCGATACCCTATAAAAGTTATATAGATATTAAATTTTTGATAGAACATGAAAAATTTATGAAATTATTAGTTATAGAGTGGATGATAATAATACCATTCATCAATTCATTCTCATTAAGGACATTAGAAATAATTATCACTTGATATTTCCCTTTTCCACTGACCTTATGATAGCTTTGAAGTTGATCATCATTATTAACCCATGGATTCAAGTAGTGGTTAGTATAATGAACTATGTCCCTAAATTTGAAACATAGATGTGTTGGTGATGAAATACATTGATCATTCTCTCCAATCTCATCATAAACTAAAATTTTCACATCACATCAACAATAAATATCTCAATAACCATACATTCAACTAAAATTTATCTATGTGTTCCCTTAAGACAATTTCTGATTTAATTTATTCCAATCCTACGATATCAAGGATTACCATGTTTATTCTATTAATGAGTTTTTATTAGTGTTATTTAAATTTAATTAAATCTCAATTTTAATATTGAAACAGTGAAATTTATGGTTTACTCGGATCCTTATTTATACATTAAATAAATATTGAATGAATCATAAAATATACAGAATTAAAGATTGAAAAATTGTCCTATATTTTGTTTTAATCTAATGAAGATGTGATCATATTTTATGTTGGATGATAATACAATTAGAATAACTCATAAGTAATGAAAAACACCCCTTATAAGTACTAATGGTTTCATCACCTCTTTTATTTATCTCTTGTAATTCCTTCTCCTTTATCATATGAATAATATTTATAAAAAAAATATTAAATAATAATCTTATTACTCATTCCACTACATATAGTAAATAATTTTATATTTTTATAAATTATTGATAAGATTTTTCCATTCAATTTATTATCATTAGAAATTATGAATAAAAAAAATATTTTTCCCTTATTGAAGAATTGAATAATAGAAAATATATTTTTATTGGTACAAATACATTTCATTGAAATTAATGGATAACCATACATAGTAAATGAAGGTATATTTTTTCTAATGATGTATTAAACTATATATTGTTCCCTTATATACTCTTTTATAATGATAATATGATCCATAGAGTGAGTATTTTTTAATTTAAAAAAAAAGAATAATAATTTTATATTTTATAAAATTTAGTTTCATAGGATTTCAATCACCACATTGTCTATCTTATCTAAGGTTATCATGATTCGTTATTGTTTGAATTATTGACAAATACCAGAAATTCAATGTTTGTAAGATAATAATCATATGGGTAAATAATAAAATAATTAAAAATTAAATGATATATTAATAATATATATTTTTTAAATATATGAATCTATTGATTTAATAAATTTTTCATCCATTGAAAAAATATGTTAAAATAATTCAAACATTCTTTAGAAGAAAATATTCATTATACAAGGAATATTCATCATGATTGTAAAGACATGTTTGTAATCTTATGCCCACTCATTATGCACTTGGGTGATCGATTAATACCTTAACCACACATTTTATAGATGTTACTACTAGGTGAATCGATATTATAATCACATCGACATTCTAGTATCGAGGACACGTTTCAGTTTTTAGTAAAACCCAACAATAGCTAATTTAAAAACTATTCATGATAATATGAGATAAGTACACTTTTTATATGGTTTTTCAACCAAAACATAAAATCATAATCTTTAAACACTACTAATCTATATTTAAAAAAAATGTAACCCAAACATTATATACAAATATATACCGTAATATTAAGTAAATAATAATTACATGTCATAAAATTACATACCATATGACTATAAAGGTTATCTATCATTGATGGATAAATATATAATCGATAATTTCGCGATTTATCTTCAACATATCCCACATGATTATTCTCAAATAGTACACATCATATCAAAAACCCACGTAAATATTATTCATCAACAGTTATTGAAAAGAACCAAAATTATTTGTGAGATCATATTCCCAATATGGTTAAACACAGTAGATGACAATCACTTATAGTATTTAAGAATATCATGTTCATGATGGTATGATTACATGAGTATAACATTTGAAAAAAAAATCATAGTCCATAAACATGACCTATTTATTTGTTAGATCATAGAAAATGTATCATAAAAGAATCAGAAATAAAATTCCATCATATCTTAAAATAATAATAAGGAAATGTCATAGATAGTGTTTTAAAAAGTCCGCGATAATAATAATCCGAAAAATATTATTTTAATGATTTCCAACAAGGTATGTCTCATGTGTTTGGAATGGAATAAAAACCACTTTGTTAATTTTTTGGAATAGGTTATCATCTTGTGCTCCCACTTTTTGGCATTGGATATCCATTCATGTGCCTTTTAAACTCGTTAAAATAAAGCATTACACAATGCACTGGTGGGATATAATGGGACCACCTATCACCTTATCATGTTACATTCATACGTATTTTATAAGATGATGAAAACATTTTCAATTTAATCATATGTTAACAACATGAAAATAATATACGATTCACTAAGATATGATCTAGATAAAAAATCATAATACTGCGAAGAATAAGGTTGGATCCTCAGATAATATCTCTATTTCATCATAACTGTCATCAATAAAAAATTTTTTTCGTAGATGAATAATCCATTAATTGATCAATGAGAATTTTTTTTATGAATATAATATTTCATTTTGTAGTGAAATATTTAAAATATTAGAATCTAAAAAATATTTTGACAAAAAAAATATGAATTTAATCAAAAGGAATATATGATTTATTTGTAAAGTAAAATATATTTTCCATGTGGGGGTATTAATTTTTGGGGTAAATGCAAAAATGATTCCATACAGAAAGATGGTATAAAAAACATTTCTAGAAAAAAATGAGAAATTTTCAAATAAATATATAGAAGGTAAAGCCTGTGTAAAAATAAATTTAATGAATCATTAAATAAAATTAAAAATAATATTTAAAACATTTAAATAAAAATATTGGCATTAATTCATAATAATATATTTTTAAATACAAAAATAAAGATAGTTTTAAATAAAATCATTATTTCTAACATTCAAGTACATAGAAGGAGGAAAATTAAAACCAAAACATCAAATATATAGATAGAAAAAATTAAAAAAATAATATATTACATTTTAGTTATATATAATATTATTTTATTATTATAAATATATGAAAATACAATACCAATAATTAGTGAAATTGTAATGTAAATCCCTTTCCAGAAATCTGAATTTTTAACCATGCTCTCTACTATCCTATACAATTAATTACAATTGATAATAATTAATTTAATGAATAATATTGGTTCAAAATATATAATAAATGTTTTTCATATATCATTTTTTATTTAATTCAATATCAATTTTTTATTATTATCATTATTTGATGTCCACACTACATAGTTTTTCATGTATGTATTGATTAAACAGTTAGGGTCCCAACATATTGGTAATTTTTACATTTTTTATAAAATTTTTTAAAAGATATAAATTTAATTTATATTAATTATATAAATATTAATAAATATCCATTAAATGAATAGATAAAATTAATAATTTTTCTTTTCAAGGTGATTATAATCAATATCAAACCACGAATGATGTTTCCATTTTCAAAAAAATTATGAAAGAAGTAAATTATTATTATATAATTATATAATGATAATAATATCATGGTCATAATATATAATTATTAAATCTATCATTGAATCTTTCAATTTTAAGAGGTCATAGAAAATAAATCTTATCATTATATGGGGTTTGTAATCCACAAATACATCGAGGAATGCTTCCATTTCTCATTTGACCAAAAATAGGTATATTTTTATTAACATATTCCTAAAAATATATATGTATATTTACAATAATAGAGTATTCATGTTATTATTTATATAATACGTATATTGGTAGTTTAAAATATAGAAACTATGAATGGTTTGCGTAAGGAAATGATTTCTTCATTGAAAGACCTCATGTGGATTACACTATTTTAATTATTATAGATTTTTTACGGAATAAATAATTCTAATTAAACCAAAAAAATGATATGATGTTTTTATATGATTATTTTCCAAGGTATATGGATAAATTTTAATGATTAATGAAAAATAATTGGTTCCCACTATATGTAAGGGGAGAGGGAAAGACATGCAATTACATAAAAAAATAAAACAATATCAATATTTTTAATATTTATGTTTATATTAATGGATATGAATACTAATTTAAATATTCTATGGTTTAAATATCTACTAAAATAATATTTGGAAAATTTATATATTGAAAATTTACCCTTATCTCTTTTTTAATCCATGGTAATCCAGTTTTGACACTAACCATGGTAATTTTTTCTATATTTACAATTAAATAAAAAAACTGTGATTAAAATCATTATAAAAATTAGATATGATGATTTCAAATATGTTTTATATTTTATAATATTCAATTTATCTAGGTGAAAACTTTTTTTTGAAAAAACACTTAAAGAAAAAGAAAACGGTTTAAAAAAATTAAAATTTTCAAATAAACTATGTTTGTGTGTATTCCATTGCATGTAAAAACAATGTAAATAATAATATATGAATGTTATAATATATTATATATATATATTAATTATATAATTAATATCAATAATAAATACTAATTTTGTATTTATAAATTTTAATAAACATTATTAACCTAATATAATTTCAGAAGAATAATTTTTCTAACCTATACTTTATTTGTTCATCATTCCAAGCCATTATATAATTATTTATAAATGAATATTAATTATTTTAAAATATATTTAATTATAATACGTTAGAAATTTTGATCAAGATAATTTTTTATTGAAATTCATCACACACAACAAATATATTTCCCCAATAAATAGGTCTTCTAATCTTGAGATGATTTTATTGAAATATCTTGATTATTTAGTTTTTAATTACTAAATTTATTTTAATTATTCATAAAATACTATATATAAATATAAATTATATTTTTTTCAGAATAATTTATAGCCGCCAATTGAACATATTATTAATAAATATTGAAATATATTATTCATTTTTTAAATTCAATGTTGTGTGTAATATAATCCCTTAAATAATAAATTATTATTTCAATGAAATAAATATAATATATTGGTATATAAAATTTAATTATTATAGGGAATGATATTTCTAATTTTTGATATATTTTTTTATATTAATAAATACTTCTATCACCAAATTTTTTGTATTATTCATGGATTCGTGATCGTCAATATTACATTGATTTTTTATTAAATTGTATATGATATAGGAAATTCTCCGACATAAATGGAAATATACTTAAATATTTACTTTTAAAAAAATTCATGTTTTTTAATTGAGTAATGGCTTGAAATAACCCCTTAAATTTCATTATAATTAGGATCATATTAAATTGAGTATTAATAAATATCATTCAATTCAATATTCCCATCATTCACATTATTCATGTGATAGTTTAATTTATTTATTATATACTAGTTAATGAGGGTTCCGATAAAACTATTCAACATCGCCTCTTTATTTTATTTCTATTAATCCATTGATAAATGTTTCTTGAAATATGGTCATAAACTCTGTGATATCCTCTACATTAATTTGGCATAATTATGTTTTCCTCAAACTAATCCCATAACCTCTATATTGATATTAACCCAATAAATAAATATATAAATTAAATAATCCTTATATATCCTTAATTTCTTATAAATATTTTATTGCACTTTCTAGTTAACACAACGTACATTGGAATGTCCTTCAATTATGATTAGAAGTTATTACCTTATTACGTGTGAGGATTTAAATGGAAACACCTTTAAATATCTCTAATTATTTAATAACAGTCCTACGACAATCAATCATTTAATGTAAATGTAAATCTCACATTTGGATTTATATTAAAACTATATATACAAACTAAGATCCCATGTATAACTATCATGTTGGGATCCATTCCAAAAGTTTATAAATAATATTACATCTTGTTCATCCATAATGGGTTGTTACATACATTGAATAAATGGAATAATATATGGTTATAAAGATATCAACTATATATATAATTTTATATTTCCCTTAAAAATATTGAATTCAATTATATCTTTCGTCATTCATCATATTGTGATAAAAATATATGCTATAGTATAAAATTATTATTTATTATCAATGATTTAACACAATATTTGAATTTATTCGTTTTATAATACCATAAAAATTGTGTAAATATATTTTTTAGATAGTTATAATCACAATTCATATGTTATAAATGAAAATAAATTCATTTCATTGTTAAAAGATACTTGTTTCTAAAAAACAATTAATATTTGTGTAATGATTTTGTATTTTAATATATTAAATTAACCACTATATATTAATGTTTTTAATGAAAATATTTTATAATATATTCAATGAATTATATTGACATTAAATTATTTTTTTATTTGGAATTAAATGATAATAGAGTTATTTTATACTTCATAAAAAATTCCTTCAAAATAGTACATATTTTATTTTATAAGAGAATATTGTAAGTAATTTCTACCATATTTTTAAAAAATCATTAATAAATGGATATAATTATTTTTTCTATATATTAATTATAATATGAGTTTAAATTTTTGGTAACATCCTGATATTATCTATTTTAGAGTTAATGGAGGAAATAGAAATTTTTTAAATTATTTATCTTTTATGGCATTATTATATTATAATGTTGAATTAATAAATATTAAAAACCTAATATAAAACTAATATATTTATATAGAGTATAATATTGAATCTATAACATTATATCTATTCTTTTAATACATTATTGACTTTGGTGAACATAATCTATACTTCATGGAAATTAAAAACACTTTGTTGTTTATTACATTTAATGGTATTTTTGGAATGTTAAATTTGGATTTTTATTAAGAAAAGGTAAAAACGATATTTTTTGTTCAATATAAATATTCATGAAAATAATAATTTAAACATAACTATATGTAAAATTATTATAATAGTTAAATTATATATTTTCAAAAAAAAATTATTCATGTTTTTTGTGTCCTAATATTTAAAGTATTTGTTGCTACCAATAATAGTTAAATATGTTAAATTTTACTTCCAATTTTTAATTATCACGTACAAATTTTTTATAAGGACAATTTTAGTGTTGGTGATATATTTATATTATAATTATACATAGTTAAAATATAAATGATCATGTTATACTGGGTATAACATTGTATAACAATGAGAAAATACATAAAATTTCCCAATAACTTGTCTAAAAGTAATGGGTCGAGTTTATACAGACCTATCACACACTATATATTAATTTGATGTTATTTTTAGACTCAATACATGATAAGTATATATATTATAATTAAATATTATATATATTTTCAAAGGTGTTCATTCCTTCCATTATAAAATGGAATTAACTCTTCTCAATTATTCATTATGGTTCATCATTATTTCTCAAAATCCACCAACAATAATTCCTTATTATCGCCCCCAATTGTTTATAGATATATCAGTACTACCATAATAAATTCCTATGATAGATAAAGGTGAAAGGGAAAGGGAATCTCTTAATTAAGTGGTAATCACGTTTCCCAACTATTTCAATGTTAATGTTTTTCTATTATCCCTTAAAATATATTTTGTCCCACCTAAAATTTTTCAATTATCCTAATATTACTAATTTTATTATTATTATTTGATAAAAATTTTCACATACATTCCATCAATGAGGGGAATGAAATTACATCCTATGACTACGTGTGGTCTACTACCATAACATAGATATATGATTCTTTTTCCATCAATATTTCATGGCTGGTTTAAGTTATTGATTTAATATTTATATGTTATGTTTTTGAAATAATAATGCTTGTTTAATTATAAATATAATTCTATTTTGTTAAATATCCATCTGATAGAAAATGATACTGTCACTCTTGAGCATGTTTGGGCTACCAAATACCCAATGAAATGTTATTTTTTTAATATCTATTAAAATATATATAGTTAATAAATAAATATTATATTGTTGATTTAATAATTATTCTATAATCGAGTTTAGTAATATAGCATTCTACAACTCCATCAATTGAAAAGTAAAAACATCACCCGAGCATACGTACTGACAACCATATCTAATAAGTGATGTTATTAATTTGTAATCACCAATTTTTATTAGTGTATATATATATAAATGTGAAATGTTAATATATAGTTACCTTTAAAAAATATTATTTTTTGATACTTTTCTCCACATGAATGACCAAACCTAATTTAAATGATGATTTATTTACATGAAATTCATATATATCTGTATAATTATAAAATAAATCCATCGAGTCAATGGGAATTAATATTGTAACTATTGGATGAATTATATATATATATATAATGACTAATTTTAATATGAATAAAATTTAATTAGTTCCCCTAAAAATATTAATATGATAATTTATTATATAGACATTTATTTTTATAAAATTTTGAATTTTATGATATACACATTTATATTTCATTAAATTAATAATTAATGATATATATTTTTTTATTTTAATACTTTTTCACTCCAATTTAGTTTGAATATTATAAGAAATTAGAATAAAAACTATTAATATTTGAAAATATTATTTTCCATTCAAATTTTTTTTTCAATTATATTTTATGACATTATTAAAAATTAAAATATATATGTTTTTTAATTTAAAATGAATAAAAATATTTTTTTATTACATATATAATACAATTATTATTATTATTTTTATGATATTTTCTGAAAAGTTTAATTTTTTGTATTGAAATATACTATCAATAAAACATTTATTTTTATTACGTTATTGTAATATACAACTGACACAAATATTTATAAAATAATTTATTCAATTATAATATTATTTTTTTAATAAATGTATTCATTTTGAGAAATAATTCGAAATTATGAAATCTATTGAAATCGTTATTATATGAAATTAAAATTTACATTAATATTCCAAAAAAATTTATCATTTATTTATATAAAATAATTCTCTGGGGAGATTATATTTTTTTATTACATGGAATCCTCTTTTATTTTTTATTTTTATTATATAACTATTTATTCTAATTGAATAATTATCAAATATATTTTTTTTTAAAAAAATATTTCATTTTAAAAATTTTAATTTATCTTAAATCTATTTTACACATTTAATTTGTTATATTTTAAAATAATATTTTCATAACTATATAAATTTGATTTGATAAAATGGTTGTCAAATTTGAAATCATGCATTTCAAATTTGTTTAATTGAATAATTTTAATTTTGGTTAATAAAAAAATTATAATGGATAATAATTTGTAAAACTAGAGAAAAGTTAATATTGTAGTAGGACATTTTTTAAAGAGTAAAATAGAAAACATCTTAATTTTTTTCCCAAATGGATGGATATGGCATGTCTTGGAAAAAACTCACCAACATTCCTTATTTATTTCTTTTATGAGGCCACATAACATTTAATTATAGAAATAAAATAATGACATTCAATGGGTATTTCAAATACTACAATAATCATCACATGTGAAATGTTTTTGGTTGATAATGTATTTTCTTTATATATTTATCATTATATTGATATAAAATTTTTATTTAGTATGAGGATCCTGATTGAGATTTATGAATTTTCTAGATGGCCCTTGTTATTAATTCATTAAACCCATTCATGTGACATGTGTGGCCCAAAATTATATGAACACTTTATGCCTCACGAGGTCTCATGATACAACATAATTTTCGGACTTTTGAGATTATACATCAAATTTAAAAAGATATCCTATCTTTGATCAGGAATGAAGGTAATGTGTCCTGGAATAAGGCCCATATAATAGAATTTTTATTTATGTAATTATTCATTCCATAAATTGGAATTCATTATTATTAATATACATGTTTTCATTTATTTTCCTGGAAATAGAATGCTACCAATTACAAATTATTTACCTATCCATTCAATAATATTTATTCCTCGTTTATTACATGATTAATTCTGTAATATGATTCTCTTAATGTGTATTTGAGATCATCCCATATTATGTTCCCATTTTGTAAGGAAAATAATTAAATTTTTTTCATGTAACATACTTGGAAGGATAAAAAAAGTTGATTAATTTATCTTATATATTTAATAATATTCATGAATTAAATAATTTCATATATATAATGGAATATGTACATTAGTTAAGTAGGAAATGGTATGTTTTATTTTATGATTTATCACAATAATCTAAAGCTATAAAACTAAAAATATCCTTTTGATATATAAAATTCAATAATTGTTATTGTTATATAAATATACATTATTATACAAAATTTTCTATAGATGGTACAATAAAATTTTGAAATTTATATAAGGACTAGATCAATGGGTGTGGGTCCAAGGAATTATATCTAGTACTAAGGGAAAGTAATAGATAAATTATGAGACTATAATGTTTGAGTATAATTTATTGATTGATATGTTAGGGTTGATTATTTGTTGAACAGTGTAGAAAAACCTCTGAGATATCAATATAGTTTAATGCAAATAAAATAATACAAAATTTATTTTGGGGTATGTATAATAAAATATCAATGAAATCTATATGATTAATAATATGTAATGAACTAGATCTTAATTTTTTTAAAATTAAATATTTTTTGGTTTTTCATTATAATAAATTATTATTGGGATACTAGAAAATGTATTTTACTCTTACATTGATGCACCGTAGGGTAATCACCTTGAAAGTGTTTGTTGACATTGAATCAATAATAACTATGATACTTGATGAGGGGGTCTAAGTTTACACGCCCGGCCTCCGGCCCTTCCCCTCTTGCCTCCTCCCTGCGCCGCCGTCCGACCCCCGTTGCCCGGCCTTCCCTGCGCAACCCGCCCAGCCGTCCCGGCTCCCGCCTCCGCCTCCCGTGAGTTTTGTTTTTTTTATTTTGTCTTTATTTTGTTTTATTTTATTCTTTGTTTTTATTTTGTTTTATATATATATAATGTTTTAATATTTTTACCATGTTAATAATCTTATAATTATTTTATTATTATTAGGTTATTATTATTATTATTATTATTATTATTTATTATTATTATGTTAATATTATCATTTATATTATTATATCATTATTAAAATTATTATTATGTTATTATTATTAATACTATATTATTATTATTATAAATATATTATTGTTTTAATTATTATTATATTATGTTGTTATTTTTATTATTATATTATGTTAATATTACTATTTTTATTATTATCATGTTATTATAATAATAATTATTATTGTTGTTATTATTATAATTATCATTGCGCTATTCTATTTATTATTGTTCTTGTTAGTATTATGTCATTATAATTATTCTTATTAATATGTTAATATTATTGTTATGATATTATTGTTACTCTTATTATTATTATATTATTATTATGTCATAATAATAAAAATTATTATTATTATTATGACATTATTATTACTACATTTTGGTTCTTATTACGTTATTATTATTATTATTAATATGTTGTCATTAATGATCCTGCTTAACGGTCTATTGTTTTAGGACCAGTTTGACGACGCAACACGCTGCGACCTTTACGCAACAAGAGCTTCGCGCCGTGTCGTTCTTCGTTCCGATCCGAGGTAGGTCTCCCTATGCACTTGCCTCTAAATTAAGAATTTATTTATTCCTTGTCCTTTTATTGAATTTCAGTAAATTTAAGAAAAATAATATTAAGTAGTTTTTATATTGTGGTGATTTGCTGATAATGAAAACTGTTTAATTCTAGCATTTCATTAAAAGTGTTTTCTTGGTTTAAATTGTGGGATTTCATAGTAATGTTGCTAAATGGTTCTTCCTGAGTAACGAAAGACATGTTGAATTGGGTTTTGAAATGTTTTTGGCATGTGTAAATTAGTAAATGTACTGTTTATGGAAAATGGTGTTATCTTAGAACCTTGATTAGAGAAAACGTCGTGTGACCTTTTGAAATTGTTTTTTTTTTTGAAACTTTACGTGTGGTTCTTGGTTGACGAAAGATGTTTTCCCTTGTTGTGTTATTAAAAATAATGCTTTCTAAGTTGTGAAAGTTGTTTATGTTCTTGTTTGAGTGTTTCCAAAAAGGGGTTTTTGCGAAAAGATTGGGTAATGACATTTATATTTTCAGAAAGGTATTTTTGACGTGCGTGAGTTTTGAAATATTGTTTGGGTGTGGAAATGGTGACTTTTGTGTGCGATATCTGGTTTGGCCTGCGATATGAGGAAGTAATATACTATATGAATGTGAAGCTTATTTGAGCACACGGGAAACCCTGGGTATCTAGGTGGGAGGACTAGAACTAGTGCGCTAGTGAGCCGAATGGGTGTCGTCCCTGTTTCACTTAGCTGGATTGACGATTACAACACTAACTAAATATATGATATCTGAGGGTCGTGGCCTTCTAAGCCACGTGTTCTGAGGGTCGTGGCCTTCTAAGCCACGTTTCACCGAGACACGAGGTTCTAGGGTCCCACGCGAGCTAGATGAACCTTAGGGGATTTACCCATAGTGCTCTACCATCTCTGGCGTGGTGCCTTCCGTCGGCATACGGGGGACCACATGAGTGTGAGTGTGTGTGTGTGTGAGTATGTGTGTGTGTGTGTGAGTGTGTGAGTGTGTGTGTGTGGCCATGGTTATTGCTGATAACTTCTGGGTTTTATTTTTACTTGCACTTGGTTTTCCTTGCCTTTTTACCTTTACTTGCACTTGTTTTCCCTGATTGTTTACTTTCAGTCATCTTTCACAGCCTATACTGTTAGACTTTGGGAAAAATGGGTTTTCAAATGAAAATGATTAATTCTCTTTGGGTGAGATTTTAAAATGTAACACTTTGCTTCTCTGAATGAGTTCAAAACTAATGAAAGGGAATTAACTTTCAAAAAGGAATAAGGGAAATGCCTCGTGTTTGATTTTCAAGTAAAGCATTATGAAAACTTACTTTTATACATTAAAGTTCAAACCTGGATTATGTAGATTCTTTATTTACTGGCAGTGCATTGGGATTTGTTGTGGGGCTCACCTACTGAGTACTTTTGTGCTCACGCCTATCTTTTACCCTTTTAGTTGCAGGTTCCTTGTGTTCAGGTTTTCCTGGCTTGAGTCGCTCAGTGCGGGAGCGACGTTGGTTGTAGTTGGGTGGTGACCGCGAGGTCACGTGGAGGTATGTCGTGGTGTAGGTTTGTTTATGTCTTTAGTGTCTGTTTGTTTGTTTAGTTTATACTCATTCTTTCGATCCTATTTTTAGTTTGGGCTGAAATCGTTCCCAACGATTAAAGTTTCAATGCCCGACACTTGTTGCCAGCCCGTGGGGATCGGGAACGCCCCTCGGGCCTTGCCGCGGACCGGCTCGGGTGACCGGTTCAGGGTCGACCCGGGCTGGTTCGTGACAAAATGGTATCAGAGGCAGGTTCTTGTTATTTGGGTTGTCCTGTAGAAGGAGATTAGGACTATCGGAACTCGAGAGGTAGGTACGGGAAGAGCGTCGCGAAGTCTTGCTCGCACTGATCTTCGAGTTACCCGTGGTAGTTCGGGAATTGTGTCCTTGTCTTTTCTGGTTTGTCTTGGATTGAGAGATGATAATGGAGGCAAGCCAATGTTACGTCGTGATTTCACATGGAGTAGTGACCCATGTGGAGTCTGAGTACACGGTTTGGATTCCTCCTAGTGGTCGACGCTGACTTGGGACATGGCCCACTACCATGTCGCCAGGTTGAGTGTGACTACTAGTCCCTCATTTCAGTGATTGATGCAAGTTTGGATGTTGTTTTCGTTTTGGTATGTGTGAGTGCGTAGTTGGAAATGAAAAAGGGTTTTTGAAAGTTGGATTGGTTTCTTTTAAAGGACTTTAAATATATGAAATGGGTTTTAAAACTGAAATCTCTTGATTTGGAAATCTGTTGTTTTCTTGGAATTGGATAAGAATGATTTGGGTTGAAACCTCGGTTCCTATTTATGAACTTTTGCACATGTGTGAGAATGCATGGAAAGTGTGTGTTGATGCACGTATGAATGGAATGTGGATGAAGACATGTGCAACGGTTCATGAGATTACCTGGGTGTGTATTTGAAGTTAAAGGCTTGACTTTGTTTTCTAAATTGGTTTTAAATGGGAAACGGTTTTGGAAAGTTTTGGTTTGAAAGTGGATTGGTTTTTGGAAAGTGATCTTGAAAAAGGGTGGTTTTAAAATCAAAAAATGAAAAGGGAATTTTAAAGAGGAGATTTTGTTTTGGGTTGTGTTGTATCTGTTTGGTCCTTGTGCTGACTGTTTTTGATGAAGACGCTTTTATTGATGTTGCTTCGATTGGATGTTGGTTTTGCTTTGTGTTTTATATATTGCTCGGGAAATGCCGCCCAGAAAGGTCTCTAAGGATTTAGATATGTCATGCCTAGTTTTTGGTCCTCCTCAGACTTTGCCTATACTCCATGGTGATCAGGGTCCGTTAGAAGCAGTGAAATGGCTCGAGGAAGTGGAACGTGTCTTTAGAATATTGGGAACTCCCGATAGTGTTAAGGTCCGTGAAATTATGGAGTTGTTTGAGGGTCCAGCTCTGGACCAATGAAAGGTGGTTGCCCCACCATCGACGCAAGGAGAAATAACATGGGATGTCTTTAAAATAGTTTTCATCCAATGGTTTGTACCTGAGGAAGTGAAGCTGGAGAAAAAGAGGGAACTTGTACATATTCAACAAGGCCAACAGACGGCGAGGGTATATGTTGACCATTTCAAGCAACTGATTCCCTCTTCACCAGATGTAGCGTCGCATGAACTCATGAAGTCCTCTCTTTCCACTGGGGGTCTTCGTCCAGAGATCAAGAAGCGAGTCCTCCCTTATGAAGACCTGTGTTTCGAGAAGCTGGTGGAGGAAGCTTTTTTGGCTGAGTTAGTTTCTGGTGTGCGGGTAGTTAATACTTCAGCGTCCCCTTGTTGTTGTTCGTAAGAGTCCCCCCCCCTCTGGTGAGGAAAAGGCGCCAGAGATACCTGTTCCTAATGAGTTATCCCCTTTGGTCCCAGCTTCCAGTTCACTAGATTGTTCAGTGGTGTGCTATCAGTGTGGTCGTTTCGGGCATTTAAAACCATCTTGTCTCAACCCTCCGAAGACGTGTCGTCGATGTGGTTGTCTGGGTCATCTGGAGAAGTTTTGCAAGAAGCGTCTCTTGAAGAGGATGCTGTGATGGGAGAATGACAGTACCTGACTGTGAGGCAGAAGATGCTTCAGCCATCAGAGCCCCAGCCACAAGTCTCGGGGTGAAGCTCACGCACAGTCAGGAGTTCCCAAGGTTGTGAAGCCTTGGTCCAAGTTCTGTCTTCCGTGTTGACGGTGAAGCAATTAGAAACCTCTTCCATACTTGTCTTCCTACTACTGAAGTTTCAACAGCGTTGTAAATGCGTAGTTTTTCTATAAAGTGATGGTGGACTGGTTCTATGATAATCTAAGCAGACTTGTCGTGTGGAGGTGATGTCCTAAATCGTGTGTCCTTCTTAAAAGTGTGTTTGACTCTCGTGTGGGTTGACCTCGTTTTAGTCATGTTTAAAATGTGTTTATGTTTCGTGGACTTTGGTGGATCATGTCTCCAATTTGATGTTGGTTAAATGTTTTCTATGGGTTTTCCCTGGTATTGAAGGTGGTTGACTCTGGTCGAGGATTTAATGTCTAGACGGAGGTGTGGTTTTAATTGTTCTATAAGAGTTGGTTTGAATTGGTTGGGAGTTCCCGCGTCGACCCCCCCCCCCCCCCTTCCCGGGGTTTTCTATTTAAATGGTCATCTTTTCTGCACTAGTTAAGTTCTTGTGGTGGGGAGAACCCCTTCGTGTTCTCCCCTCAATCTCGGACCCCAGCTTTCTCTTGAATCGGCCGGGTGTGGCCTGTGCTGAGTAAGGTCATCCCCGAGATTCTCAGTTCTCTCTGGTTCCATTAGTTCCGTTGGGGCATAGACTTAAATCTTGATTGACTTTTGGCCTGGTGACTTTCTGGGGGTAGAAAGTGTCTGTGGTGGGGAGAATTGTCACACCCCGACCGCAGATGTCCATATTTGTTCTCCTTTATTGGTCCCGATTTAAATTTTTCGGAGTTTAATTTCGATTGGTGGTTTTGCGCCGGTGCGCGGTCACCGCATCGCTAGCAGTTACCGTGCTTTCAGCCCGGGTGACTATGTGCTCACCCGGTGTTTTAAATACTAATGTTTTTGTGTTTACATTTTATTACTCTCACTATTTAAATTGTGTTATTACTATTGTATTTATTTTTAATTTTATATGTGTTTATATATGAGTATATGTTATGTATATATATGTATATATATACATATATGTTTGTTGTATTTATGTTTATATGTTTTTATAAAGGTATATGTATATACACATGTCTATATATATATATATTTGTGTTTATATATGTGTGTTTTCTTATTATTATTATTTTTTAGTGGTTTTATTATTCTAAATACTTTGGTTATAATAATTATTATTATAATTAGCTAACTTATTATTTTATTGTTATGATTATTATTATAAAGTTTTATTATTATTATTATAAGGTTTTACTAATATTTTTGTTATAAATTTTTATTTTTATTAAGATTAGTTTTCATTATTTTATTTATCCTTTTATTATTATTATTATCAATTATATATATATATATATATATATATTCTACCCTAGCCTAACCCTATTCTACCCAGCCGCCACCCCCGTTTTCCCCCTCTCTCTTTTGCGTCGCAGCCCCTGGACTCGCCTCCCCTCCCTTCGGCGCTCCGTCCCGAGCCCGCCGCCCTCCTCTGCTCCCGCGCGCGGCCGGCCCCTGCTTCCCTTCCCCGTCACCCTTCCCCGACCTCGCCGCGGCCTGCAACCGCCTCCGCCTCAACCGAGCCCGCACCCGGCCTCCCTCCGACCCCTGCCTTGCTCCGCACCTCCGGCGACACCCCGCGTGACCCCCGTTCGGCCTTGCCACCCTCGGCCAGCGCCGGCCTCACCCTCCTGCCTCCTTCCCAGCACCCGGCATCTCCCGCTCACCCCCCACGCACTGCCGCGTCGTCCCGGCTCCCGCCTCCGCCTTCCGTCGAGCCGGCCTTCCTGCACCGCCGCCTCCCGCGAGAACTCCCCCCCCCCCCCCGTCCCGGCCTGCCGCCTCGCCCCGCCGCGCCCTGCCCTGGCCTCCCTCCTTCAGCCTACACCACCACCCCGCGCCGACGTCCCCAGGCCGACCTCCGCGCGACCCCGGCCTTCGCCGGCCTCCTCCCGGCGTCCCGCCCGGCCTCCGGCCCTTCCCCTCTTGCCTCCTCCCTGCGCCGCCGTCCGACCCCCATTGCCAGGCCTTCCCTGCGCAACCCGCCCAGCCGTCCCGGCTCCCGCCTCCGCCTCCCGTGAGTTTTGTTTTTTTTATTTTGTCTTTATTTTGTTTTATTTTATTCTTTGTTTTTATTTTGTTTTATATATATAATGTTTTAATATTTTTACCATGTTAATAATCTTATAATTATTTTATTATTATTAGGTTATTATTATTATTATATTATTATTATGTTAATATTATCATTTATTTTATTATATCATTATTAAAATTATTATTATGTTATTATTATTAATACTATATTATTATTATTATAAATATATTATTGTTTTAATTATTATTATATTATGTTGTTATTTTTATTATTATATTATGTTAATATTACTATTTTTATTATTATCATGTTATTATAATTATTATTATTATTATTGTTATTATTATAATTATCATTGCGCTATTCTATTTATTATTGTTCTTGTTAGTATTATGTCATTATAATTATTCTTATTAATATGTTAATATTATTGTTATGATATTATTTTTACTCTTATTATTATTATATTATTATTATGTCATAATAATAATAATTATTATTATTATTATGACATTATTATTACTACATTTTGGTTCTTATTACGTTATTATTATTATTATTAATATGTTGTCATTAATGAGCCTGCATAACGGTCTATTGTTTTAGGACCAGTTTGACGACGCAACACGCTGCGACCTTTACGCAACAAGAGCTTCGCGCCGTGTCGTTCTTCGTTCCGATCCGAGGTAGGTCTCCCTATGCACTTGCCTCTAAATTAAGAATTTATTTTTTCGTTGTCCTTTTATTGAATTTCAGTAAATTTAAGAAAAATAATATTTAGTAGTTTTTATATTGTGGTGATTTGCTGATAATGCAAACTGTTTAATTCTAGCATTTCATTAAAAGTGTTTTCTTGGTTTCAATTGTGGGATTTCATAGTAATGTCGCTAAATGGTTCTTCCTGAGTAACGAAAGACATGTTGAATTGGGTTTTGAAATGTTTTTGGCATGTGTAAATTAGTAAATGTACTGTTTATGGAAAATGGTGTTTTCTTATAACCTTGATTAGAGAAAACGTCGTGTGACCTTTTGAAATTGTTTGTTTTGAAACATTACGTGTGGTTCTTGGTTGACGAAAGATGTTTTCCCTTGTTGTGTTATTAAAAATAATGCTTTCTGGGTTGTGAAAGTTGTTTATGTTCTTGTTTGAGTGTTTCCAAAAAGGGGTTTTTGCGAAAAGATTGGGTAATGACATTTATATTTTCAGAAAGGTATTTTTGACGTGCGTGACTTTTGAAATATTGTTTGGGTGTGGAAATGGTGACTTTTGTCTGTGATATCTGGTTTGGCCTGCGATATGAGGAAGTAATATACTATATGAATGTGAAGCTTATTTGAGCACACGGGAAACCCTGGGTATCTAGGTGGGCGGACTAGAACTAGTGCGCTAGTGAGCCGGATGGGTGTCGTCCCTGTTTCACTTAGCTGGATTGACGATTGCAACACTAAGTAAATATATGATATCTGAGGGTCGTGGCCTTCTAAGCCACGTGTTCTGAGGGTCGTGGCCTTCTAAGCCACGTTTTCTGAGGTTCGTGGCCTTCTAAGCCACGTTTCACCGAGACACGAGGTTCTAGGGTCCCACGCGAGCTAGATGAAACTTAGGGGATTTACCCATAGTGCTCTACCATCTCTGGCGTGGTGCCTTCCGTCGGCATACGGGGGACCACTTGAGTGTGAGTGTGTGCGTGTGTGAGTATGTGTGTGTGTGTGTGAGTGCGTGAGTGTGTGTGTGTGGCCATGGTTATTGCTGATAACTTCTGGGTTTTATTTTTACTTGCACTTGGTTTTCCTTGCCTGTTTACCTTTACTTGCACTTGTTTTCCCTGCTTGTTTACTTTCAGTCATCTTTCACAGCCTATACTGTTAGACTTTGGGAAAAATGGGTTTTCAAATGAAAATGCTTAATTCTCTTTAGGTGAGATTTGAAAATGTAACACTTTGCTTCTCAGAATGAGTTCAAAACTAATGAAAGGGAATTAACTTTCAAAAAGGAATAAGGGAAATGCCTCGTGTTTGATTTTCAAGTAAAGCATTATGAAAACTTACTTTTATACATTAAAGTTCAAACCTGGATTATGTAGATTCTTTATTTACTGGTAGTGCATTGGGATTTGTTGTGGGGCTCACCTACTGAGTACTTTTGTGATCACGCCTATCTTTTACCCTTTCAGTTGCAGGTTCCTTGTGTTCAGGTTTTCCTGGCTTGAGTCGCTCAGTGCGGGAGCGACGTTGGTTGTAGTTGGGTGGTGACCGCGAGGTCACGTGGAGGTATGTCGTGGTGTAGGTTTGTTTATGTCTTTAGTGTCTGTTTGTTTGTTTAGTTTATACTCATTCTTTCGATCCTGTTTTTAGTTTGGGCTGAAATCGTTCCCAACGATTAATGTTTCAATGCCCGGCACTTGTTGCCAGCCCGTGGGGATCGGGAACGCCCCTCGGGCCTTGCCGCGGACCGGCTCGGGTGACCGGTTCAGGGTCGACCTGGGCTGGTTTGTGACATATTATGTGTTTATTAATGATCATAACGAATATGGTTAGAGAACATAGTTCAAAAATTACAACGGATAACCATGGGTTAAAAAAAACAATCATTTGTTTATCAAAAATTATCGTAGGTAAAAAATAAAATTTCCCTAACAAAAGAAAAATTAACTCTAATATTTGTATATATATTTTTTGAATTTTATCACAACCATTTTAGTTATAATTATTTTAAAATAGTGTAATAAGGTTGAAGCTGAAAATGTTATGTATCAAGAAATCACTCTGTGAAATAACATAAAAAGTTTAAATACATAAAGGGTTATGAATTTTTGTATATTCCAATTTTAATTGATAATGAATGTTTCCTAGTATCATATATGGTAGAAAGGTTTATATCTTAACAGTTATTAGTTCTTTATACTGTTGATATTACAAATAGTGATGTGATAATTATCGATAACGTTTTTATATATTCTAAATTTTTATGGGGTGATTTTTCATTTGTATAAGTACTATTATTATGTATTTTAAATTTATTTGTACAAAAAATATATCTACTGGTATTAATATCCATTTTTGTGTATATATGAAAATTCTATATTTATTGTAATAACTATTGGATAAGACTCAATTGAGGTATGGGTAGCTCTTATGTATATATTACATATAATGTTGAGATAATGAAGGGTCATTTTATTTTGATTAATAATGTTTGATATAAATTTATAGCCCTTGGATTAAAAATTGTTTAGTTATATTTTGGGAGAAGATCAATTCATTTTTGTTACAATGATTTATTATGACTACATTGTAACATAATGAATGAGTGTTTCATATCATTTGATTATTAATGGTCGACTTAGTTTTTTAAGAATAAACAATATCTTCTTGGATTAATTTCATGGTGATTCAATTGGGTTTTGGAAATGGTACATTATAGACAGTATAATATTTTACAAATTACTCATGTTATGTGAGGAAGGATATGTTTGGTTTTGATTTCATTGAAAATTTTGAATGATTCTTGTATTCCTGGATTGTTATTTTAAGTATTAGGTTAATATGTATGATGTTTACCAAACCAAAATTACATAGTTTTAAAAAATAACAATATTATATAAATAAATATGGATATATTTTTAATATTGTACAATACATTTTTGTTGGGATAATAATATACTAATATGATTATGTTTTAAATTATTGCATCATGAGGTTATGTTTTCCTCTAAAAAATTATGATAACTCACTTATGAAGGACATTATTCAAGTTATGTATTTTTGGTTTTATTAATGGATGTAACATGAATGGTATATTGTTGTATGGTAAAATGTATACATTACCTAACCCCCCACCCAAATATAAAAGGATATGGTGTGAAAAACAACATGATTATTCAAAACCATATATCTCAAAATATTATTTTCATTTGAAATAAAATCACATTTTATATAAAACAAGTAATAGAATGATGGTGTCTCATGAATGATATTTTGTGGAATATGTTGATAGAAAATATAGAAAATATTTTGTTTTTCTACAATGTTTGACGAATCAATGTGAAAATTACCTTAAAATGATTATTAAATTTGAAAATTATGTAGTTGAAGGCCATCAAACATAAAATTATTTTGTACAGAGGCAAACTAATTAAATTTTTTTCATTAATTATAGAGTGTACCCCATTATTAGCCTCAAAGTTCCAATACAAGGGCCAGTGAGGCATATTGTCCCAAAAAACTTTTTGAATAATGAAATTCATATGAAAATAATACTAATGAATTAGACTGTGAGTTTTCACTCCAGATTTTCTTATTTTTTATGTCATTTATTTCACCCCCACATAATTTTTATTGAGTTTTAACTTTGTATAGTTCTCTAATCATAATTATTTATATTTTAAAATATATTTCTACATTAAAAATAATCTAATGATCATCTATAGGTGAATGGATTAATAATGTATTCCATATATAATTTACTATGATTCATATTTTGAGGAATTGAATTATTTAGGTGAAATTTAATAAATATAAATTATAATATATTATTAACATTAAATTAATATATGTGTAGGATATATCCATCCACATGCAAAAAAATCTTAAAGGAATCCATGATATAGTTATTTATAATATTAATATCTATATATAACTATAAAAATATGAGCACTCAATTAGAAGGAATGGATGATGTTAACATCCGTATGAATTATTTATATATATATAATGGGTTCAATAAATAATAATTAAATACAATTTGTTTACAAAAAAATTATAATAATATAATTTAATAAAAATATTATTAATTCTATAAAAATTTATATTATATATAATACACATTTATATTATAATAAAGATACGATTAATGATGAACAATTTATTATATTTGGAATTCGTCGAAAGTAATTAAATTAGAAGATAATATGAATTATGGATTATAAAATTTTATTATTTGAAATTTCATTTTCCTCTTAAAAATATAGTTTAAATTTTATTCTATGATTAAAATAAATTAATGAATATATGAATATTTTAATATTAAATTAATGCTGAAAAAATCAAATATTGAATTTTTCATATAAATATATTCTTATTATTAATTTTTGATATTTTTTTAGAATGGTTTGATTTTAGTTGAAAAAACATAGTTCCTAATGATTGTAGTTTTTTTTCATATAATTATATTACAATGAACTAGAAATTTTTTAAACCATTTTTATAATGAAATATTGTGTTTCTAAATATATATATTAATATGAAAATCCTATTTGAACATAGAAAAATGATGGTTAACATTAATTTATTAAATTATATTATTATAAAAGTATAAAAAAAATTTTCAAACATTTCATTGCCTGATGTATTTTTCAAGGATGATTTAATTTTAGATTGACATAGAAGACTCATAGTAATTATTTGTTTTATAATAATGATTTTTTGTATATTTTATAGGATATAAGATATATTCATACTATATAAGAATTTAAATTATAAATTTGTTATTTAACAAAAAACATATTTATAGTTTTAGGTGTTTATATTAAAAATTATTATGTTATATCTGTAGAAATTATATATGATAAAATTATTTTGATCCCATGATATAATATGCTTTATAATATGTAATAAATTTAATTTATCTATTTAAATTAGATGTGATTAATATATTTATAACATATAAACCAAAGTAAAAAAGTAAAAATAGTAAAACATAAATTTTATATATGGAAAGACTGTTTATGTTAATAAAATTTATCCAAATTGGATGTCTGAGTCATGTCTTAAAAAAATTACCCATTTTCATAATTTTTACCATTTTGTATCCCATGACCATTTAATAGTGGAACTAAATATTTTATATTTAATTTTTATTTCAACAACTACCATTATATTCAATTATAAAAGAGTAACATCATCCAAACATCAAGAATAACTTATTATTAGAATTAATTATTGGAAATATACCAATTATATCTTCCTAGAACCCTTTAAATCGTACAAAATATTTTGGTAACTATAATTTGTCCTAATAACTTCATTTATTAGGTGTATCAAAAGTGAATTGAAGACGGAGATGTGATTATTATAAAATACATAGTTTTTATTCATAATTATACTATTTAAACACAATAATATAATTATATAAGAATCATTTATATAAATTATTTTTTACTATGTTAAAGGTATTGTTTTGGTTTATTAAAATATGCCATGTATTCATGAAAATAATCATTGTTTTTGTGTTGTTCTGGTTAATCCCTCAATAAAATAACATCATTCATTATACATAACATCCTTAAAAGGCTGAATCTAATGATGGTATTAATGGTTAAATATTATTTTTTATATTATGTAGGTTCCAGTACGAAATATTTTAGATCTTATTAATTTTATGATCAACAAAGGATAATCAATAATTTAATATTTCAAAATTAGCGTACTAAGGAAAAAACATTTATTTAAGCTACATAATAATTACAAATACAATTTTTCATTGTAAAAATTATTTTATTTATAATATATCACATGAAAATATGATTGTTATTATTTTAAAATAATTATACTATTACCAAACCGCCTCACAATCATTCATTAAATCTGGGTAAATTCATGTTTAGGAAGGTTCAACCACTTAATTGAACACTACAATAAATTTTTATGATGATTTATTATTAGAACATAAATAATCTAATAATAAATTATAAATGAGTAAATAATATAATTTGTATATAGATAAAATATGTCAATAAAAAATTCATTAATTAATAAAACACACTTTTATTTTTAAGAATCATCAAAATGTGCATCTTTTCAATTTAATCATCAAGTATAATGAGTAAAAAACTCTTGAAAATATTTTAAAATATATAAAATAATTAATAACATTCTTTAGAATAATTATAATATCAAATTAATTTTCAATGTTGGGTGAATAATGACTATGTATACTATTATTATGAAAATAGTATGAATGACCAAGATCACAAACACATGATGTGGAAAATAATTATAATTCATATTTAGAATAATTATTTTTGAATAGTATTAATGAAATTATAATTTATGAATTAATTTAATTAAGTGGTAATGGAATATATGTTTTTGAAATAGAATATTAAACTGCGATCTTGTATGTTTGGAATCATGGTAACAGTTTTCATCAAAAATTAATTATTTTAGACACATTTTATATTAATCACTGAATTGAATTTCTATGTTGTATATAATTACAATTTGATAAATAATGTCATAAATTATCATTTTATAATTTTATTTTTTGTTCAATTATATTCCATCAGTTCCTATGGGTTTTTATTATGGTGTTACTTAAGAAAATATATTTTTAATGGTATCATTTTCAATTTATTGATATATGTTACATATTAATATTGATTTTTTCTTTTTATGGTGTTTTCAATACCCATTAATATGCTTTTTAGTACTATTTATATTTCATGGGATTTACTATCCAAAATACTCCTCCTTATTTAATATTTCATTAATACAATTTTCCCATTAGTATAGTTTTGGGTAACTCAAATACCTTTTTCAAAGTTATAACATTAATTAATGAACATTTTTCTTCATATTCATGGGTTATACATACATTATATTATATGATATGATATTATATTATATTATATTATATTATATTATTTTATATTATATTATATTATATTATCATATATGGTAATGTTATGTTTTAATAAAATTGTCATTTTATCACTTTTCTTACAATATAGGGTTTTATGAAATTTATTTTAAAGTAATAAAAATTTCTCTTTTATTATCACATGTCTTATATAAACATTTCATATAGAATGATATATTAAATTTTCAAAGACATATTTTTAGAAATTAATATAAATATAAATTATTTCATTTTTTTCACTCCACCATTAAAAAAAATAGGATGTGACCAACATCATCATTATTTATAACAATTAAAAATTTTGTTTATAAAAAAATTTATAATTGTTTTCACATGCATTATTAAATTAATTTTAAGAGGATTTACCCTATGAGGGTTTATGATTGATTAATAATAATAATAAATGTATAAAGAGAGAGAGAATGAAATCACAATACAACAAAAAAAATTTCATGATCCCTTCTTTCACATTTTCATTTCATCTATTTAAAAATTCATCATGGTTACCTTTGTGACATTTTTAATTTTATTTTTTGAAACTATCCACACGATTACCATGAATTTATTGTGATATTTTTTTTCCTATAATTAAATAACTGAAAAATCAATAATTTATAAAACGTGAACATTACACCTTACATTATTTATATTATATTATTCTCATCATAAAAAAATATTCTTCCGTTGACAAAGGGAAAATTATTGTAATTTTTTACGATATTATTTCAATCTGTATTTTTATTAAAAATTTGAATAACTAACCACATTAATTCAGTAGATGGAAATTATTATGTTATCCCTATTACTGACATGGATAAAAGTCTATAATTATTTATATTTATTTACTATTAAAGTAATATGATTATATATTTGGTTTATGTTTTTAAATATATTCCCAAGATTAATTGGCCTGCCATATGAGGCATTACTTTTTCTGTTATGTGGTGTATACATTCACAATTCATCAAGATTTATTTCTAGTAGTATTTTTAGACATTAATGTAACTAATAGAAAAACTCTATAACCTTTTTTATATCTAAAATTATCAATTTAAATAGTATGATATTAATATCACTGTTATACATGTTTTAATTTACTTTCTTGTGTATATAATTCCTTTAGTTTCAATGTTATTATGACCTCACATTGTTAAAAAATTTCGGATATAGTATTTATGCCATTAGTTCTTCAGTTATATGTTTCCCTAAATGAGTGTTTTACCACACTGCTTATTATGTTTCCATTTCCCTAGGGTACAGTAAATAATAGTATATGTAACCTATTTAAATTGATAATTCGAGGGCATGATTTTTTGGGAGATTTTATAGACTTATAATTCATTAATTTCATTCTAATATATAATGAAAACATGACCATTTGTTGAGAAATAAAGGGGATTAAATAGTTTTTTATGATTCAAAATTCCATAAATCTCTAAATAATAAAATGTCATTTTGATATCTTAAACAAAATAATTGTTTTTTATTTTGAAATTATTTATGGTTGTATCCTGGGTTTTATAGTTGGTTTCAAGAAAGAATGTAAAGTATATGTCTATGGCCAATAAATCGGGTGGTGCAGCTCTAGGGTGATAAATTACAATTTTTTTGTAACGAATAATTATGATACATATTTCTTGATTAATATATTGTAGATTATGAAATCAATACAATGGTTCAACTACAGGTACAATTAAAATGAAAGTAGAATTGAATCAAAAAAAATTCACCATAATATTCATTTTTATAATGAAATTACTAATAAAATGAAAGTTCAAAAATAAATATGAATGATACAGAGTATTTTATACATGAACAAGGTTCTAGAATTTATATACAATAAATATATATTTATTATATGGGATGTATCATCATGTAAAATTAAGACAAAACATGAGGTAATCGATTTATGATACAATCTCATTTCGTTTCTAGATTTTTTATGTTAAATATAAATTAAAGGGAAATTATATAATATATACCCATTAAACTGAACTATTTTATTCTACACGTTTTATTTATATAATTTCTATGTTTTAAAAAACTTTTGTATCATTGTTACAATAAATTTTCTATAATGTTTTTTATGAAATTTCAATAGAATTTCTTTTTTTTTAGAATATTGGACTTCATTTTTCATATTTTAATTAAAAAATGTCAAAAAATGTTTTTATTATTATATAATGATTTATTATTTTTATTTTTAATAATATATTACTTTTTATGATTTTTTAAAAAAAATTTCTTCCAATCATTTTCTTAATGTGAAACATTTTACACATGATTTTCATGTAATATTTTTTAACATATATTTAATTAAAAAAGTATCCCCTCATAATGAATAATAATTCCATTGAACATAATTTTAAGAGTGTCGTGGTTGTTTTTTATGAATATTTTGTCTAAACTTCTTAAAAATTTCGATATTTTGAATATGTGATTTCAAAATAAAAATGATTACTTCATCAATAAATATTCATGTGATTTTTAAATGGTTTTTTGACATATAAAAACATTTATTAATGTAATGTATTATTCACTTGTATTATTATCAAATGATTCCATCATATGTTTTCCATAGATTGTTACTGATTTTGATAATTAAATATTTATGTAACAACATTTTGTTACCATAGGTTCGACTATGATGAAATGATAATACATTTACTATGTAGTCTCATATATATGAATGGATTGTGATTGTTTGATAATTGTGTATATGATTGACCTTCACAGAATAGTTTGATGTGAAATTGATATATTATATGATGATGATGACAAAAATTGACATGATTTTTAATATATATGATCAATGTTTTTTATAAGCATATTAATTATTATATACATTCACACATGGTTATTAATGTACATGATTTAATGTTGATAAGTTCTCATTCAAAATTAGGTGCATAATTTCACTTAGATATTCATAAATGATAATTAAGGTATATGATTGTGATTACCTCTATTCTGATGATTATAATTTTCAATCCATAAAAATCTACATGGCTTCGGTATGACTATTGAATTCCTATTTTTTCACATAATTATTAATGATGCTTAATATATGAATTTTTTTGGTGTTTAGGATAAAATATATTTTATAGTGAATGTTTTACAATTATATCAATTTCATGATATGATTATCAAACCCTTATGATCATCAAATTGACTCTTATAATTGATATCTAAACTGTTTTCACTTACATTGCATCTAAACTCACCATTTATTCTATTTTATTTCACCATGATTTGATGGATGTTAATAAGTGTGATATGTCTATAAGTGTTCAAATATAAATATATATATTCATTATATTAATGATATTTTATGATTTAAGTGGATTCTTTATAATGTATTCGATGTGAAGAAACCATGATGGTCCTTATGTAGGTATAATAGTGTTATTTATAAAAACATTATCACGAATGATGTTACATTTTGGTTTCTATTGATATGGTCATATTTGTATTTATCAGTGATTGTTTTTATAAATTAAAAAAAATTAATCAATTTTGATAAGAAATGCATATATTTATAGGAATAATATATACTATCCAAATCTTCTCTGGTAATTTCCTTTATTGAAATCTAGAGTTGGAGGGGTTTTGGAAGGTCCTGATGACTCATTTCAAGATTTTTACAAGTTTCCTATATTCCAATGGTAGCTCACTGAATAGAGACTTATTAATGGTGGATCATGGAATGGTTAATAATCAAATGGTGACTCATGAACAATGGATCGCTTAATGGTATATCACCAAATAGTGACACATTGAATAATGAATCGGCGAACAGTTTCACAACGAATGGTCACATTTCCAATTGTTAAAATCCAATGGTGAATCATCCAGTGGTGAGTCATCCAATAGTGACTAATCCAATAGTGATTCATAATATTATTACTCATCGAATAGAGTTTCCCAGAACAATGACTCATTAAACAGTAAGTTATCCAATGGTGACTCGTCCAAAACTGTCTCTTCTAACGTTGAATCAACCAATGATAACTTGAACAATGGTGATGCATCCAATATTGACACATCCAATTATGATTCATTCAGTGTTGATTCATCCAATGGTGACTAGTCCAATGGTGATTCATCCAACAGTGACTCTTCCAATAAAGAGTCATCCAACTGTGACTTATCCAACGGTGAGTCATGAAATTGTGACAAATCTAATTATGAACCATCAAATGATGAGTCATCCAACTATAACTCGTCCAATCGTTAATGATGAACAATTATTCTATTTTAATACGGTTTCACCCCAATGAAATTATCATTGATGTAAAACACATTAAAACATTTTTAAAGGTATTTAAGGCTACATCAAATACCATAACTCTTATATAAATTTAATGAAGGTTCAAGGTTACATTTCTCTGTTAAAATGTGTAATCATGAAAAGATTAACTTATAATTGAAAATCTAGGGTACATTTAAACCATTAGTCCATTTATATTTCCAAAAGATCAAAGATACCTTACACCCTTTTTCTTCATTCTTTCTTTTCCTTGCTAAAGGATGCATATAGTTCTTCCTCACATAGAAGTAATGTGTTGTGAAATATCTATGGATCGTGTTCCCCTTAGAATTATTCCTTCTACATATGCACCCTTATTTTGGTGCAACTAGGATGTGTCTATCCGTCTTCTATATAAACTATGTTCTACTTTGGTTTTTATGGGTTCCGTGATTTTTTTCCTCATGTTTCTCTTACCCATGTGATGGAATGTAATCCCCATGTTTCTAAAGTAGATTTCATTATTTTTGGATGGTGCGGTGGAGTCGTGGCATCCTCATGATGATGTACTCATCATGTGAGAGGTGATCGCGAGCCGTTTTGTTGTCCCATTATCGTGAAAAGAACAATGAAGAACTATTGTGGTAGGGGATACGTTCACATATTTTTTTTTAACTATAGAGATAACATGATTTATCACGATGTATTGAAATGAATGTGATATAGTAATTATATTAATTGGATTAAAGAATTGGAATCGATCCCAAAATTATTTTGTTGTTTTATATCGTGATAAGCAGCTTCATCTTGATTTTCATGATAATGTGATATATATTCATTACTTCTTTATCAGGTCATTCTTGATCAGAATTGGTAAATAATATAACCCCCATGTTTATTTTAAATTTTTTATCTAAAGCGTTAAAGTGGAATGATATGAACATGGTTGTTGGTATTGTGATTTAATGTCAATCAAATTGAAGCAGCTATTCATGATTAATTAAATTTCTTAAAGAATGTAATACATATGGATAATTTACAGTAAATGAATTAAATGAATGTTATATTAATTGGTTAATTTGATTGTGATAACATTTTATAGGTTGTGATAGATTGTTGTTTAGGATTCTCATAGATGGAATCTTTGAATAATAATTAAATTTTATTCATGAAGGAATAAGAATTGGTCATGTGAAAACTATAATTACATTGTAGGGCCTGAGTTTCCCAAACAATTGAGAATTATATGTGACTTATTCCTTATATCCATGATATCCCACTGTGTTTGAATGCAAATTGCCATTTTTTAGTGAAAAGATCCTGATTTCTTTATTGTTTTATAATTCTTATCATGTGAGTTGATCCGGGAATGGATGTTCTAGGAGAGAAGTTGTGGTTGTGGGTGGGGGGGGGGTGGAGTCCCAGATATGACATGAACCTGGGATGGCTAAGAATGGAGGGTTTTTTGGTACATGCGGTATAAAGACCCTGTTTTTGTGATAGAAGTTGGTGCCAAGAGTGGTGAGATGCATCATTTAATGCATATGGTGTTGGAGAGGACACCAGATATGATGGAACATGTTGAAGCTGGTCATAATCATTGATATGATAGTTGGATTCCTATTGAATATGTTATTTGTTATTATACAACATTTTAACCACTTCACGAGGAATATGGGTTTGGCTAGTCTCCTTCCATGGGGTTCTAGGTTGTAGGAGGTATTCCACATTCATTTGGTGTTTAGCTTATCATGGACGAATAGTTCTATGCTCCTACAATACATGGGAAAGACATGACCAACAGTTCGTCTAATCACTATGTTGAGCCCCCAATTGTTGGTAAGTTGTAATTTTACATAAAATACATATAAATATAAAAAGTTGTAAGGTTTTTGAATAAATTAATAAATTTGTATCCAATGCTGTCAGGGATTGATATGCAATGTAGTTTTGTAATTATAAAAAGTCATATACTCATTTTTCTTATTCCTCGATGGAATGAATCTTTGTTTTGGTTCTAATGAAATAAAATATAGAATTTTCAAATGTTATTTAATGGTTAGTAATTATTTAACATAAATTTGAAACCGATAAAAGAGGATAAGTTACTTTAATATATCACATTAAATTATAGCGTGCTTATAGGATATCAACTATTAGAAGTGGCATCTAGGTGTCTGACAGTAAATAGATATATTTTATTTTTTTACTAGGTTGTTTCCATTGAGTGGTTGTGAGAAATATTATAATATGTACTTTCTTTATTTGTCTATGTCGCACCACCTTATTTTCAAGGGAAATTGATACCTTAGTGATTCTAAGCCCTTGGGGTGGTGTTGTTTTCGGTAGCATCCCAGTGAGATGATGAATGGTTGTTTACCCATTTTGGATCCTCCCTAATCTCATGGTAGTTACTTTTTCTAGAGTGAATGACCGTATGTTTACCCCATATTTGTCTTAGATGTCTATAATGTATTTTTTTATTCACAATCATATATTCAAGATATAATGTCCTTATAACTACCATATGTATGAGGTGTATATGATTTGAATGGTTGAGGATCCCTACTATGCATATAGGATGTGATGGATTTAGGTATAATACTAGAACTACGATATATTTATATAAGTTGTGGTGGCACCCAGATAATACATGATTACATTGATTATGTATATATTCTTTATCATGCATTCATTACTTTTGAGTGAGAGGATCTGTGGAGGATCCAACTACATATATAGATATACTCACCCTATTCTATATAAAATATATTTCATCTTTGATGATGTATGTTTGATATTAGGCTGGTAACTAATAGCTTGGGGGTTTGTAGGAGATGTTTGGGATACATAGTTACTATCGTATTTACTTTATTTCAGGTACATGCAGTTTTTTCCTTTAGTTTTAGTTATTCATTAATGACATTACAATTTTACATAGGTTTAAAATGTATTATTTCTTGAGTAAGAATGGTTTGGGGATTATATTATCTCTCTATCCCACAACTTTTTCAGTTTGAGGGTAATTCCACCCATCATCAAGTTTATTATATCCTCACAACTAGTCAACTACCATGGGCCATCTCAATGTGGGAATATGTGGTCAATATGACTATTATCTCATTGTTCTCTTAGGACCAGAACAGTTTTTGTCTAAAGGATCATGACAGAGTGGTTTCAGAGGTCTAATTGAGGGATTGGATGGTATCTACCATTAAGTATAGGTGAGGATGTATGGGTTCGATTGGAAATGGAGTACGAAATGTTCAAAAAGCACAATAATAATTGGAGATCGGCTGAGACATGGGTATTTTTGGCACCTTGTGATCTGATGGATCGACCATTAAGCTTATTGTGGTTACAAAATGAGGGGAAACTAATTTTAGGTTAGAGACCTAAGAATGGATCATGTGTCATTCTTATTTTCTTCTATGTTTGAATGGGTAGAACATGGGATATGTTTACAAAAAAATGAATAAATGGAGAAAATCCATTAATACTAAAGTCTTATATATCAAAGGTTTAGGATCACAAACTCATTTTCCTTTTTCAGGTATGGCTCGAGGTTAACATCTTATTTAGGTTTTCTTGTCATTTTTTTAGTAGGATGCACCAATAGATCGACTTGGAGTAGAGGATGTCACCAACGACACATGTTATTGGAAACTCTGAGTGTTTCAGACCCAATGTCTATAATAGTAAGAGGGATTAATTATTTATATAGTGACAGAATAATGTTTAAGGTATTTTGTGGTAGGGTATATTATAATCCATGCTTGGAAGGATCACTAAGTATATTTGGATTTGTAAATGTTGCATGGGGTAGCGAGGTAGTGGTGGTTCTTATTACATAGAGATCATGAGGAGGTGGATGTATCGTTAGAGGAGTACCAAGACCTGATAAGTGTCGAGGTAATTTTTTTGACCATGGGGGTGGCTAGTCACTCGGAGCTAATTTCCTTTTGTTAGGGGATATCAATTGTGCAAGAGTTTGGAATACATTTCAGAAACCTAATGTGATATTATAAGGACCTATCTCCATATGAGAATTCCATAGAGTGGTGTTTCGAGGAGTAATTGTGTCTACAAATTCAGATCCATGAAACCATGATTATATTTATAATGTATCTCGAGGTGTGGGAAAGAAAAGATGTCATAGAGAGGACATTATCCAAAATTAGATCATCATCAGAGGGGAGATGTCATGATTCTTCAAGAAGATGATATGTAGTTTAAGGTTCCCAGTTTTTTTGGAAACATTGTTTTCATTCAGCTGTGGTAGGTTCTAGACATCAATGTCTCATTTATCATAGGCTTTTTGTAAAACTTCATGCTTCCATGGTATACTTCTTTTTTAAATAATTCAATAGTGTGTGATAAACACAACACCATGATCAAAGCAAACAACAACCTATATAAATATCTTTTTAAAAACAGTTTCCAAATAGTATTAACCTGAATTTAAATTTAATATATCCCATATAATATTAACATTAATATTTTTAGTTTCTTAGACATAATATATTGAAAATTTTAAATTTTCAGATAAAAGATGTTTTTTTAATGCAGTTTTCATCATTTTAGTAAAGAACCCTTTTTAAATCCAATATATGAAACATTAATATATTAAATTTTAGGAAAATGTATTCTTCATTTGAATTGGGACATAAAATTTTAGTTAGGAATAATTTTTTATTCTTTTTTGGTAACATTAATATTTTGATGAATAGTGAAAATACTATATTTTAATTGAAAACAAATTTTTTACTGTAAACAATTTATAGTGATAAATACTAAATTTTATTTGCATTCAATTATAATTTGATTTTTTTGTCATTTAATATAATTTAGGTCCTTGGACGGTTTTTCACATTTAAATTATCGTAAATATAAGTTGATCATTAAATATTTTTTATTTCATAAAAACCCACTTTTTGGTTTTCACAATTGGAATTAATTTTAAATTAATTACTACAAATTATTTGTTTCGAATTTGTAAAAAATTATTCCATATATGGAATTATTAGGTCTAAATTGGGTAAATAGGTTCCTCTTATTTTTGGACATTATGAATTGCGACTTTAGTAATTATTTTTATTTAACATGGTTATAATGTAAATCCTGTAGATATGGGTAAAGAAGGAATATAAAACTACCCTAACACATTTCCTCATCATATTGGATGAGATAGATTTTACCATGATCATCTGTAGGCCGAAATTTTTGTATTTGAGGACCCCATGGGTGTGATAATGACATGTTATTGAAATTATTTTAATGTAATGATAATTATAACAAAAACTAATATCTTTTACTATATAAATTTTAATATTTTTTCATATAACTGATCTATATGTGAATAAATATTAATTAGAAATTTGAAAATATTTCTTAAATTATGTTATTTTATTTATAATTTTATTCATTAGATATATATATTTATTTATGACATAATTATGACGTAGTAATCACCTCATTAATGAATGATTCAAATAAATATATTTAAAAATATAAGAATAAATTTAATTCGAACATTCTAATTCCACCAAAGAATTTCTTTAGATGACACTGAAATATGATGTATGATTTAATGCCTACGTTTTAAATTATTCATGTTTGTATGAAATTAACAAAAATCAATTACTAAATAGTGTCAAAATTGACATAAATGAGTTTTTAAAACAAATATTATTTTATTAAATGATATAATATTCCAAAAAATATAATGTTCATTCAAACAACTTGGATAGTGATAAATATATTATAAATTATCTAATTCATGATCTATTTGAATTTTATAGAAATGTTATTAACAATACAGTATAAAAATACAAAGGGACATGCTCATAGATTATTTATTTAAAAAATGATTAAATCTAAACGACAAGGTTAATTTTATGACCTAAAAAAGTAAAAAATCAAAAAATTTAGAGAATTTTGACACATAAAAATATATTCCCAGCTATAAATAAATTATATTAAATTATAATCCAAAAATGATTTTATAATAAATTAATATTTCCTGATTTTCCAAAAGAGCACATCTACCTCTCTTATAAAAGGGAAAATCCCATTCCCTTCAATTAACACCTCCAACTCCCTCTATCTCAGCCAACCCCTTAACAAATATCCTCCAAACATCCCAAAATTATTCTTAAAGGGAATAAATTGGGCACAAAAACAACATAATGAGTTCTTTTAGAAAATAAAAATGAGAAACATGAATAAGAGGTAATTTATTTATCCCTCCATTTCATGTTCATTTCTTCTTATATGTCCTCTTACAATGTTGTTATTATACTAAACTAATAAATCTAACATATAATATATGAAGAAACTTTTTTATTGTTATGGAAAAACTATATTCCTCATTTTACCCATCCTATTAAAAGAAGTACACTTATGTGTGTGTATGTACGACTTACCATCTCCAGGACCAGGACGTGATGAGACTCATCATCCATGTTCACCATCCATCAATCATTATTAAAAAAATATATTATTCGAAATTATGAAATATGAGACATCATACCGATAACATGAATATATATATATATATCTGTGTGTGTGTGTGTGTTTTTGTTTTTTTGTTTGTGTACATATATGACATTAAATTACACCCATTCAATTAAATAAGAAAACAGAAACAGTGTTCTTGCGTACGTACGACCTAAAATGTCCTTGAATTATGTATTCAATTTTAATTATCTATCAATTATATATATTTATAATATAAATATATAAGATATATAAATCATATTATACATTTTATATGTCATTATGTCATGACATATGTAATATGATCAAGAATAACAAGTCAAAACACGTATGATAAACAATGTGATATTGCCCGAAATGATTCAATAATTTGGAAGTTTTTATATATGGGTAATATAAACTCATAAATGTATTGTATATAATATATTGAACATTATTATGATTTGTATATAAGTTAATAATATGTTTAGAAACATTACATATGAGTTTTAGAGTCGTACATAGAGTATCAGATTTAAGGTAAGGGTAAATTTTAAAATCTCATTAACTAAAAGAGGATATGCCATTGGCTCAGAGACCCATGTCCCCAAAAATTATAAAAAATGTGTAAAGGTTTAAGATATAGAAGGAAATTCTTACATACGAAGTACCACATCTAGATAGAAAATTAAAAAATCACATCCAATCATTGCCTTTTTCTAGGTCGTCATTGACCCCTAGACCCTCCCCGATTAACGAGATGGTACCCTCTCCCCCCTTGAATTACAACTTCATTCTCTATTGATAGAACCTCAATAGTATGATATTCAGTTTCTTTAGGATAAGCTTCCCCATGATACATTGAATTCCCAACATCAATAGAGGTGATGCCATCAAGGTGAACAATACTAGTATAACTCTCTTGATGCAGGTCTCGAGAATCCTCCTGTTCAACCTGGGAGTCCTGCACATCAATAAAAGAATGTGATTCATTGTCAACTAGATGTTACATATCCTTTGGGATCTCCAAACCACTATTATACCATGATGTAACCAAGTTTTAGAGAAACCGGATAAAAAAATCCAGGAAATATTTTTCAATTCCTTCAATGGAAGAAAAATATGGAAGGTAACTCTACCAATTGATATCAAATTCCATTCAGTAAAGCCCCAGCTCCGAGATAAATGAGTTAGCACTTTATCAACCCTCAAAGGGGAGTCACTACGACTTCCTGATAAACTAGAAAGAGGGAGAACTATCTTTTTTCAAGACATGCTTCCAACACTTTTAGACACAAATGAAAAAAACCAATATATATATTCATGGTATTCCATTTTTTTAACAAGGTAGATTCATGATGAGATTTATTGAAAAAACTATTACAGGAAGCCGAACCCGTAGACTTCCTCTTAGGGATCATCAAATCTTCCTTCATCGCATCCACATGATTCGAAGAAATCCCACCACCTCTAGCCACCACCTTCGAGGGGGGGGGGTAATGAAAACATAATTAGGATCAATATAGCAATCCAGTAGATTAGACATTGATTATTGGCTCGAATAACACCCGAGAGTTGTCGCGCGATTAGTATACCACATTTCCACCTTTATGGTTTTCAATATCATTATTATTCAAGGTTGTTGATGTGTAATTATCTAGTAGGGAATCATTATTCATCCATATAAATGATTCATAAATTGTTTTGTAATGGAATATTATGAGGTTTAATGGAAGAGTATCATTAACTAGAAAATTATTTTAAATGTTTTAATAATATATTTTTCTTGCACTTTTTAAAAAATGTCCATGTTATCAAAATGATTAAAATGATTTATATATATGGACAACTTTTTTTCAAATTGATAATTCCTTTCAAATGATTGAAATTTTTATATGACTCTTTGATTCAAAAATAGCTTTAAATTACTTACTTTATTAATTGTGAGACTTTTAAATGATTTCACAAAAAAGTGATACTTCTATCAAAATTATTTAATTATCATTTTCAAGTATGTCAACATCTTTTACTAGATATTTATCTTTATTGAGGCAGAATTATTATAATACAATATTCCATATTGTATTTAATGAGCTATGATATGTTGGACTATGTATGTTTTAAATTTTTACCAATCATGGGTTATAGTTAAATTATTGACATTTCATATGCTAGTATTAATACGAATTATTTTGTTATGTTTCCCCATTTTCATATGAAGAATACATTGGACATAGTAAGTGATAGGTGGGGACCACTATTGCCCCTTGGAGAATCGGTATGTCTCAATATTCAAAATAGTATCTTGGAACAAGTCATTGATATAATATTTTCGATTGGTCTTGGCACAAATCCTTGATGAACTAAGTATTATGTCTAGTATTATGAATTCTCTCATTATGAAATTATTTAATACATGTCATTATTTGATTAGTAAAATATACTTCTGTAAGTTTATATGGTAATGTTTGATTTAATTTTTCCAAATTATGTTCATGTCTTTGTTTAAAAGGCTATTGTTTTTATCACAGATCATTCGTTAAAATGTTATAGCTTATTCTGAATTATTTACACTTATTGAGTATCTATGCTAACCCTTTTCTTTTGATTTATTTTCCCAGGATTCTATGAAATGTATTATTTTTTACATGAAGAGATAATATATAGGAATAATAGAATTATAAAACAATTATTTAAGTTTTTTATGATAGAATGTTTAATGTAATATTCATGTATCTAATCTATTTTCCAAGACTTCTAAACTGATTGGTCCATCGAGACATCATTCATTGTAATCATTCCAATTTATTAATGCAAAGCATGAGCTCTAGATAACTGGCTTTGTGGATTTATAGTTGGTATCATAGGATGTTTAGAAACAAACATGGAAATACATTTTGAAAACCATGATAATGTATCACCGCACTATAATAGAATTTTAGGATAACTATAAAAAAAATAATAGAAATTTAATTATGATTACGAGGGTATTCCTTGAAAATAAATCCCCATATAGATTCAGTAATTTATCAAAGTTCTAGAAATTTTATACCAAGGGCAGAAAAATCTTACAAGGTTTTCGTAGATTGACTCGAGGTTACCAGGTACACAATAATTGACCTTTTTATGCACCCAGTTTGACTATCCTAGGGGATATACATGGGATAATTTTTATTTTCAATAGAAACTATTATGAAATATTTATTAGTAAATATGTCCTCAAAGGATCCATATTTATTATTATGGAATAGATTTGAATAAAATTTCCAATTTATGTTATGTATTTGACCACTTTGGATTTATGAATTATGATTCATAACCAACTCCAGTCTATACAATTGTTTATAAAGGGTGCCTAGTTGAAGGAATGGAAGTCGCATCAATGCATGTAATATATGTTGGGATATACCTCCTATGAAATATAATTATTTTGTTGTCGGTGATACAACTAGTACTGAACAGCTTCTAAACATACTTGGATAGCTGACTTATGTTATGAATAATAATCATACCAATGCAGAGAATCATGATCGACCATGAATAGGGTCAATGTTTAACCACTACATGATACAATAACCTCAATCATTCAATGGGAAAATAAATAATTTTATTTAGGAGTAATGGATAAGTTCTATAGAAAAAAAATGTATATTTATTTTGGGTGTAACGAAACGGAAATGGTTGTTAGGGTAGGTTATATTCTCCCAGGAGATGTATATCAATGGAGTTTATTAACTCAAAACACAAATAAGGATGGAGAACTGGAAAATATTAAATTGAGGGAGTTTAAAGAACTTTTTATTGAGAAATAAATTCCTTATTAACAATGTGCTTATATGGAAAGGAAATTTTTGTGCATGAGGAAAAAAGAGTATGATAATGTTTTAATGTGTGACGCTAACTCCACAAGGTTATCAAGGAAAGATATAGGATACACACCTAACAAAATAAGTATGATTGATAGATTATTTTTTGGGTTAAATCATTTCATCAACTGGGTTTTGGTATGAAAATCATTCTCTTCTTACGAAGATATAGTCTCATGTGCTATTTGTAGAGAAAAATAATTCTAAATGTCATATGACATTACATTATAGAAAGAGATGAATAGAACGATGTAGCATGATATAGATAATGTGAAAAATGGAAAAAAGTATTTTACCTTATATGATAAATGTGGAAATAAACACCCTCTAATTTACCTAAATGGACTGGAGTATTGTGAAAATGTAGAGAAACATGCAACTAAGCTTGGGATTTCAAGGTGAAGAAAGAGGTTGTCAATGTTCAATTCTATATTTTCAAAGAAATTTCACATTATAAAAATTATTTTACAATTCATCACAGAAATATACCTTATAAAAATAAATTAGATCTTGGTTAAGATTATGTTATTACTATAGTTGAAGAGGAATAATTACGGTATTTGTGTTTTCTGATTCAAGAATTATATTATGGTTATAAGAAGAGTGTGAAAAATATAATGGTTTTACATCAGTAATTTTTTGTTTTAATATGACTAAGGTAATAATATATTAATTATGTGACAATAATAGAAACATTACTTTGTTTGGGGAATCACATGTTACAAATAATTTTGGCAATTTGGAGACATTTTAGATAGATATTACAAAGAAATATTATAGATAACACTAAATTTTGGAAATGGATTCTGATGTATATTGTATACAATTTTTTACTGATAACACTTTTCTTATGATTATAATTTTTTGGAATGTTATACTTTTATGAAATGTTGAACCCGTAGGTCAGATGAAAATCATTCACGTCCGGCAAGGTAGTGAGACTTGAACTCAAAATAGATTGGCAACCATGGTGCTTCACCTACCAATGGCCTATTAAGTGTCCTGGTATTTATATCATAGTTTTTATGGTGTTATTGATTAATTATAAATTTATTTTTTAATCCTAAATGATTAAGTTAAATAAAATATTTTAATTTTTATCTTTTGGAGAGAAAGATGTGTTTGTGGTAGAAATAATTTAAATGATGGAACAATACTTTTTTTGTTTTTATTTGTCATAATTATTAAATGAAACTATTATGATTATTGGAAAGGTGCCTAAAACTATGAAAAATTTCTTATTATTTTATTAATTGATGAATCAAATGGTCTCTTAGATCAGCATATATTATAGCTTTCATATTTTTATCATTATCCAAATAATAATATCTATCACTCTCCATTAGAAAATTTAGTTTTTTTTCACTTCTATATCCATGTTTTCATAAATGGATCCCTAGTATGTGTTATTTCTGGTAACCTTAATACCTACCTTTCTTTATTTTAATATAGAGGTCTCTTTAATCCATTTTTCGTTATGGGATTTCAACTAAGATATTTTGAAATTTCATAACCCTAGTTCTCAATCCTGAGATTGAATTGCGCGAATATAGTTTATTGATGGAGGCGATAATGTAACACCCCATGATTCCATGGTACACTTCCTTTTTAATGAAATCTATATCAAGTGATGAACATAACTATGAGTTCAACCACACTACAACCTATCAAACTAGTCGTTTGAAGATTGGTTAGGAATAATATTAACAATAATTTGAATTTTTTATATCCCATATAATTAAAAAATTCATCATTTGTCTTTCTTAGACATAATATAATGAAAAATTCAATTCATATTTTTTTTCAAAAAGAGAATTTTGAAAACATTTAATCGACAACAAATTTTAAATACAATATTTGAGACATATATATATATAAATATTCAATTTTATAAAATTAAATTATTCTTCAAAAGTGGTACGTACAAATTTATTTTGAAATATATTTTTTTCTCTTTTTTGCTAACATTCATATTTTTATGAATACTAAAAACTACTAAATTTTAACAAAAAACATATTATTTAATAAAAATAATTTTTTTGATAAATAATAAATTTGAGTTGATTTTAATGTATGATAAGATTTTAGTTTTATCATTTCATATAATTTAGGTCATTGGATTTAATATCACTTTTAAATTTGATATTAACACATATCAATCTTTTTATAGTTTTTACATCTTAAACCCCCTCTTCTTGGTTTTGGAAATGGTAATTAATTTTAAATTAAATAATGCGACTTTTTTATATTGAATTTGGAAAAATTTATTACATATTTGGAAACAGAAGGTCCAAATTTTGTGCATAGGTGCCGTATATTTTTTGACATTAAGAATAGTGAATTCAGTTATTATTTCTATTTACCATGGTAAAAGGGTAAATCAGTTAAATAAGTGTAAAATAATAATATAAAACTAATTTAACACATGTCATAATACATTTTTATGAGGTATATTCGACCATGGAAATCCTTAGGCAGAACTTTTGGCAATTGGGTAGCACTTATCTTGGAAAATGACATGTTTTAGAAATTAATTTAAGGTAAAGATAATTAAAACATAAACATATATATTTTACAGTATCAATTTTAAAATTCTGTTATATAACTGATATCTATGTTAATATATTTTCATTTAAAATATTAAAAAGAATCCTACATCATGATATTTTAATTTTAAATTTTATACATTAGATAAATATAGTAATTTATGACACAATTATAATGTAGTGATAACCTCATTAATGAAAGATTCAATTAAATGAAATAATAAATATTAAATAAATGTAATTTAAAAATTTAGATTCCAACCATGAATTTTGATGATGGAATTTAAATATGAGGTATGAGTTAATGCAATTTTTTCAAAGTAATAATGTTATTATGAATTTAAAAAATTACTAAATAGTTTCCAAATAGAAATAAATGATTTTTTAAAACAAATACTACTTTAATAAATGATATAAAAATCCAAAAAAAAATAATTGTTCATCAAATAACTAGTATATTTATAAAAATTTCATTAATTAACCAATTTATTTTCTCTGTGCACATTATAGAAATGATATTAACCATGTATTATATAAATACAAGGGGACATTTTAAGATTTAACATAATTTACAAAGGATTAAATCTAAACGGAAATGTTAGTTTTATTTCCTAACATGTCTAAAACCTATTGGTTGATAGGATTGTGACACATCCTTATATTATCCTCAAAATATATCAATTTGGGTCTATTATTGTTTGAAAATAATTTTATAATAAATTGATTTTCTGTTATTTTCCTAAAGATACTATCACCTCTCGTATAAAAGGGAACATGCCTTTCTCTTTAAATCACACCTCCAAATCCAATTGGAATGGACAAAACATGCCCAAATCTCCTCCTGACTTCCCCACTTAATCTTAGAGAAATCTATTTTTGTCATAAATCCAACATAATGAGTTTTTTTGTGCAAATCAAAATGAGATACCCAAAGAAGATATAATAGTTTTATCCCTTATTTTAATGTTCCTTCTTTTTCTACTTCCTCATAATAAGTTGATACCATACTAACAAAATAACTCCTTAAAGTAATATATTATTAGATTTTGTTATGAATTTGGGACAACCATATTCCAATTTTTACCCATTCTGTGGAAAACAATACCACCATGTGTGTGTACGTACAACTTACCGTCACCACGATGCGATGAGACTAATCATACATGTTCACTATCCATGAATGATTATAAAAATATATATTTTTAATAATTATGAAATATTGTAAAGAATATTTCTATTGTAATGATATATATATATATATATATATTTATGTATGTATGTATGTATGTACATAGATTTCATTCACTTATATACATTCAATACGATTAGAAAACGGAAACAACGTTCATGCATACGTACATCCTAACGTCTCCTAGAACAGTGTATTCCATTTTAGACTTATATATATTATACATATTTATATAATTAATATGTATGATATATAAATCATATTATACATTATTTATGTACGTATATCAGGCTATATGTAATATGATCAAGAATAACTAGTCGAAACATGTACGATAAACAAAGTGATATTACCTAAAATGTTGCATTAATAAGGAATTGTTAATAAATGAGTAATATAATTTCATAAAAGAATAATATATGATATCATTAAAATTTTCTTTATTTTGATATAAGTTAATTATTTGTTTATAAACATTATATAAGACTTTCGATGTCGTACAGATTGTATCTGACTTAAGGAAATTGTTAATTTCACAATCTCATTATTATTCAAGGATATTGATGTGTAGGTATCTATTGCGGAATAGTTATTCATCCATGTACATGATTCGTAAATAAATAACAATGAATTTTATAAGCATTTATGTAAGGGTATCTTTAACTAGATCATAGTTTTAAATGTTTTAGAGATTTATTTCTTAAAATATTTTTCTGTAATGTCTATGTTGTAAAATTGAATTCAAGGATTTATTTACATGGGCTTAATAATTGAAAATGTAAATTATTTTCATAATTATTAATGTGGTTCGGGTAACTTTTATTCAAAAAAATACCTTTTAAATTAATTTGTTCATAAATTGTGATAATTTTAAATAATTTCATGAAAATAGATTTTTCACTCAGAGTTTTACTGATCATTTTCATGAATGTCATTCTCATTTACTAACTATTATTCATGACTATGGATGATTTATTATAATACAATCCTTCATATTTTATATAATGAGTTATGATATGATTGAATATGGATGTGAAATATTTATACCATTCATTGTATATGGTTAAAATATTTACATTACATATTCTAGTATTAATACAAATTATTATGTTATTTTTTACCCTTTTCTTATGATAAATTAATTGGACATAGTAAGTGATGGGTGGGGCCCTCTATAGCCCCTCGATTCATCTATAGGTCTCACTAGAAAAACTAGTGTCTTGGCACAATTCCTTGACAGAATAGTTATGATTGGTTTTGGAACAAGTCCTTGACATAGTAGTTATTATATCTAGCATTATGCATTGCCTCTTTAATATATCAGTTATTACATGTGATTATTCGACTAGTAAAATATCCATTTCTATGTTTATATTCTAATATTTAATTTCTTTTGGCCAAATTATATTAATGTATATGTTTCAAAGCCTTCTGTTTTTTTTATTAAGCTTGCCTTAAAAGTTATATCTTCTGCAGAATTATTTACCCTTACTGAGAATTTTATCTCACCCCATTCTTATGTTCCATTCTCCCAGGATTCCCAGAAGTGTATTATGATTGATATTAAGTGTTAATAATGGGGAATAATGAAATTATAAAATGAATTTTTGTGATGTGTTTTATGTTAGAAAGTGTAATCTATCATTCATGTATATTATCAATTTTCCATGACTGCTAAAATTATCAATTCTTTAGGACTTGATTCCTTTTAATCATTCAAATGTATTAAAATAATTCTCTAGATCTAGGTAACTGGGATTGGGAATTTACAGAAGTGGCCGACAGCCCTATGTTATTGATAGGGGATTGGATTTCTTGTATATGATGATTTTATTACTAGAATGAGTATCCATCCATTTTGAGTAGTAAACATGAAATATGTATTCCACACCAAGATCCTCCACTGAGGTTGTTCCTGCTGAGGTAGTACCAGTATGAAACACCAAATTTGGAGTAGTAGTGAGATGATTTTCCAGTAAGTGGATAGCCTTGATATAACGACCCACACTTTACATACATTGTTAATACTTCAAAATTGAATCACTCTTATTACAACATATGACAAAACCACAAAGGACCGTATAGGTATAGTGTCTTTAGAAAGTGGGGAAACATAAACAACTGGTTCATAAATTTTCTACAGTGTCTCCCATTTATTTCATCATATCTAGGGTCCCTTTTAGCATATTCTACTTAATATCCATCTTCCTGACCTGGGGAAAAGAAAACATAAAAGGGTGAGCTCAAATGCTCAGCAAGGGCAAATAAAGGAAATAAAAATCATATCATATCTTTATGAAAATCAAAACCTGCAAAAGAGATCATAATATCTTAACATGGAATAAATCATAGAAGTGAAAATGAGATCCCCATAACATAAAACTTAAAACTTTGTGGCATGCACACATAATCATGGAAAATCATTTCTTGTTAGTCATGACTCATTGCCAAGACTATCTTAGTGGACAAAGTCCCTTTCTGAACCGAGTTCACTCCTCGTTTCAGTCCTGTATCACTGAACCGAAATAACCTTCCGTTCCAGCCATGTCTATCTCATGAGATATAAAATCATTACCCAATGCATTGGAGGGAGATATAGGTCCCACCCATCTTATAATGAATCCTTTCTTATGTGTGCCACATAATCATAAAACATACATCATCGCATAACACATATAACAAAAATGGGATTCTTGAAACATCATGACATCATAAATCAATTCATATATGATAAAGGAATTCATAAACATAATTCCATCACAACATAGTCAAACCAATGTAAAAATATGGATAGAAACAGAACCCTTTATTATCTTAGATGGAAAATAATTTTGATAAAACACTTGAATTGAATTCTTGAGGAAAATATCCTTTCTTCTTCAAAAACATTTTTCCTTTCATAACATGTCATACAACTTTAAAATAAAAGAAGTTGATTAAAAATAAACTTGAAAACTTGTAAAGGAATATTCTTTGAAGTAATGTTTTAAAAATCCATTCATGCCGTATAAGTTAAAAAAAACATTCTTCGTACTTTTGTCGGAAAAGTCAAAAAGTACCTCGTACGGAAAAACGACAAAAGATTCCTTTCATATTCTTTACTAAAAACTCACCTAAGGGTAAAATTGGATTTAAACTATTTCAAGTGGATGGAAACAATATTACATATTGAGGGAACATGGATGTGGATGATAAAATACACCCCAGTAAATACTTACGAATAAACAATCTCGGATAAAAATGAGATTGTGATATTTCCCGTACCTTAGGTCCGATTTGCTTTGTTCGTGTCCGAAGCTCCTGTATAATGGTTTAAATAATGTTATTGACTTATTCCAGAATCATACATATTGATATGAGATCATATATGGTCATATTATTAGCTTCTTGTTAGTAATATTTCATTGTTACTTGTTACTCGGGTCTTTATAACTTTTTGTTCTTATGCGTGTTTTGTCGAATAAATTCTTATTCTTATCTTTAGGTTATAGATAATTAATTTCCAGAATGGTATTAGTGTAGTATATACCATATTCATTCATTCAATTCATTTATACAATCATTATGAAATGAAGATCATGTAGAACGAGTCGCATCACATCGTGGAGACGGTATTCCGTACGTACGCACGAGTGATGATATCGTTCCTATGATCGTGGAATTGTATTGGAGTATATATATATATTATTTCAGTATCAATATTACTTAATAATAATCATATATAGTTACTCATTACACCATTATACCCATCCTTGTAAGGTGATGGTGGAAAATAGATTACACCACGGCGTGGAGACGGTATTCCGTACGTACGCACGAGTGCTGATTTCATTTTTCCGTAGGATGGATAGAAGGTGAATTAGGGTTGTTTCATATTTATAATAACATATCAGTATGTAAGTAATACTGATGTTATTACTTTATCATGAAACAACTGAAGAAGAAGAAGTTGAAGAAGAAAGAAATTGAAAAGATCGGTAATGGATATTACCTCTTCTTTGGAACGCCTTTTTGAATCCTCCACTTAAGGAACTAAGATTGGTCTTTGGATAAGACCAGGACCTCTAGGATTATTCTAGGGAAGTGGAGAAGGGAAAATGGCAGGGGTTGGCTGAGCTTGAGTGCTCAAATTGGTGTGAGGAGGAGGGGGAGGAGGTGCCCTTTTATAAGGGAGGAGAGGGGCACCTTAGGAATATCTCAAAATATTATTTTATATTAAAGTCAAAATCGGTTTATAATGGTTCCAAAGGGTCTTATTTTGAAGATAAAGTGGGGAAGGGTCGAAATCCTATCAACCAATAGGATTTAGACAAGTTTAGGGTATTATTTTAACCTTATCAATTAGATTTAACTCTAAGTTAATTAATTTAACTTTTACCGTGTCTTTTTTTTTCTTTCACTATATGGTTAATAAACTTTCTATAACATGCCAAAAGAACCCCAAATTGTTTATTATTAATATATATATCCTTATCTAAGTCATTTGGCCGAACCATAGATTTTTAGGAATAAAATAACAATTAATAATATAATATTTGATTTAAAAACTATTTTGTGTCAATTTTGACACTATTTGATATATGATTTTTGTGAAAGTCATAACAGAATTATATGTTCGAACCAAGTTGATTAAATCAACACTAATATATCATAGTAACCTAGAAAATTAGTGGAATTCATAAAAAGTCTCAAATTACATTTATTTTGGTATTTATATTATCAATTTTTTCAATATTTCATTAATAAGATAATTACTGCATCATCTTTGTGTCATAAATAAATTAAATTATTTGATGTGTAAAAATTAAAAATAAAATACCATCATGTAGGAAATCGTTTTAGCTTTCTAATGAATATTTACAATCGAATTTATCTTATGTATAACCCTATATTAAAAATGATTTACTTGTTAAACTTTGATTTTAACTATTTTAACCCTTCTTTAAATAAATTAATAATAAATGTCCTAATCTAATCCAAGTGGGCCTAAATGGTCATATTTTATTCCTAAGTTTGTTTTTGGTCGAATTACACTTGTCCAATAGTATTAGGACATGTGTTAGGGTAATATTGATATCATATTTACCCTTAGTTACCCTATTTACTATTAACCGCGGTAAAAATAGTAAATAGTTACTATTCACCAAAAAATTATTTTCATCTCATTGAACCACATTTTAGTCCTTGATATTAACCGTGTCTCTCGGATTTTTGAAATTCCATTCACAGAAGTGGTAAAATTAAGTTTTATGCAAAATTCAGTTTTTAACCTACCACTTAGTGGTTTCACTATTCATCAAAATTTGAAAGTTTTCAGAAAAATACCAAAATTTCACCCTAGGCTAATTTCGATATTCTGAGTCCAAAAATGAAGTCCATTTTGAAAAATAAAATTTATAAAATTTCAAAAAGTTGTTATTACTATTCATAACGGCTAGTTTTAATAGCATATTGTTGTTTAGTGAAACTCGGTATTGCGTACGACGCAAGCTATCGAGGAAGGTCGCGATTGCGTGTAAAGCAAGTCAAGCAAGTGTTGCGTAGAAAAAGATTCCTTTGATAATTTATATAACATAAAAGTCTCGGGTGTTACATTCTACCCCCCTTAAAAAGAATTTCGCCCTCGAAATTCGTCACTTTGTAACAAATAGATGAGGATACTTCTCCCTCATCATATCCTCAAGCTCCCATGTAGCTTCTTCAAGTTGGTGGTTCCTCCATAAAACTTTCACCAAGCGAGTGGTCTTGTTTCGTAGGACTTTTTCGCTACGATCCAGAATCTCTATCGGCTGTTCTTCATAAGAAAGATCTTGCTCCAGCGGTACAACTTCTGAGCTGAGTACATGTGAAGGATCTGGTATGTACTTTCTCAGGAGAGATACGTGGAACACATCGTGAACTTGAGAGAGATTCGGTGGAAGCGCCAATCGGTAAGCTACCTTCCCAACACGATCCAGTATTTCAAAAGGACCGATATATCTAGGGCTCAACTTCCCCTTCTTTCCAAATCTCATAACCCTCTTCCAGGGAGATATTCGTAAGAACACTTTATCGCCCACTTCAAACTCTAGGTCTTTTCTTCGGTTGTCGGCATAACTTTTCTGTCGACTTTGAGCTGCTCTTATGTGTTGTTGAATAGATCTAACCTTTTCTGCCATTTCATCAACGAGATCAGGTCCTAATAGCTTTCTTTCCCCAACTTCATCCCAGCAAGTTGGAGTCCTGCATTTCTTTCCATAGAGAGCTTCATAAGGAGCCATCTGAATACTGGAGTGAAAGCTATTATTATAAGAAAATTCCACCAAAGGTAGGTGTTGATCCCAACCTCCTTTGAAATCCATAGAGCAAGCTCTCAACATATCTTCTAGGGTTTGAATTGTTCTATCAGACTGACCGTCTGTCTGGGGATGATAAGCAGTGCTGAAACTCAACTCTGTATCCAGAGTATGCTGAAGACTTCGCCAGAACATCGAGGTAAATCTCGGATCTCGATCAGATATAATAGAAAGTGGTACTCCATGCAATCTTACCACTTCCTTTACATATATCCTGGCAAGCTGATCTAGAGAGAAATCCTCTCTAATAGCAATGAAGTGTGCAGACTTTGTAAGACGATCAACTATGACCCAGATAGCATTATTGCCTTTGGATGTTTTAGGAAGTCCTGTGACAAAGTCCATAGTGATGTTATCCCATTTCCATTCGGGTATGGGTAATGGTTGTAACATCCCCTTAGACTTCTGTCTCTCAGCTTTAACTTGTTGACAAACCAAGCATCGAGAGACATATTCAGCAACATCTCTTTTCATGCCATCCCACCAGAAGTACTCTTTCAGGTCCCTATACATCTTCGTGCTTCCAGGATGAATAGAAAATGATGAACTATGAGCCTCATCCAGCAGCTCATTCTTTATTTCGGGGATGGGAGGAACGCAAACACGATTCCTGAACTTTATTATCCCATCACAATAAAGGTTGAATTCAGGAACATTTCTCACCTTCTTTTGTAACTCGACATCTTCTTTCTGTGCCTCTTTAATCTTCACATGTATAGATGGTTGAACATTCATTTGAGAAAGATAAGATTTTCCCCTTCCATTATAATTCCAAGATCCATCCTTTGTAAATCCATAAATATTGGATCTTTTGTGATCCTCATCATGGATAAACTAGCATGGTCTTGTCGACTTAATGCATCTGCCACCTTGTTTGCTTTCCCAGGGTGGTAATGGATTGAGCAGTCATAATCCTTAATCAGCTCCAACCATCTTCTTTGGCGCATATTCAACTCCTTTTGTGTGAAAATATACTTTAAACTTTTATGATCAGTATAAATATCACACCTTTCACCATAAAGGTAATGCCTCCAAATCTTTAATGCAAAGATTACCACAGCCAACTCCAAATCATGTGTTGGGTAATTTTGCTCATGGATTTTCAACTGTCGTGAGGCATAAGCTATCACCATATCATTTTGCATAAGAACACACCCCAATCCCTTCTTGGATGCATCACTGTAGATCACAAACCTTTCTCTACTACAAGGCAGTGTGAGCACAGGTGCACTGGATAACCTTCTTTTCAACTCCTTGAAATTCTCTTCACATTCCTCTGTCCAGACAAACTTAACTCCTTTCCGAGTCAACTTGGTGAGTGGATTAGATAATCGTGAAAAATCTTTTACAAAACGTCGATAATATCCAGCCAAACCAAGAAAACTTCGGATCTCAGTTACTGTTGTTGGTCTTGACCATCTTTCGATAACCTCTGTTTTTGCTGGATCCACAGATATCCCCTCTTTTGAGATTATATGACCCAAAAATGCAACTTTTTGAAGCCAAAATTCACACTTGGTAAATTTGGCATAAAGCTTCTCCTTTCTCAGGGTCTTCAATATAATTCTCAAGTGATCTTCATGTTCTTCCTTGCTCTTTGAATAGACAAGAATATCGTCTATAAAGACTACCACAAATTGATCAAGATAGTCTCTAAATACTCTATTCATTAGATCCATGAAGATAGCAGGGGCATTAGTAAGACCAAATGGCATCACTATAAATTCATAGTGTCCATACCTTGTACAGAAAGCCGTCTTTGGTATATCCTCCCTTTTGACCCTTAATTGATGATACCCTGAACGAAGATCAATCTTGGAAAAGTATTGAGCTCCGCGTAGTTGGTCAAATAAGTCATCAATGCGTGGGAGAGGATATTTGTTCTTGATAGTGATCTTGTTAAGTTCTCGATAATCAATGCAGAGTCTCATTGATCCATCTTTCTTCTTAACAAATAGAACAGGTGCTCCCCAAGGTGACGCACTAGGGCGTATGAATCCCTTATCAAGATTCTCTTGGAGTTGCTTCTTCAATTCCTGCAACTCAATTGGGGCCATTCTATAAGGTGTCTTTGAAATAGGCAAAGCACCCGGTACGAGTTCTATTGAAAACTCAACTTCACGATTTGGTGGAAGACCCGGCAATTCCTCCGGAAAGACATCATCAAACTCCCGTACAATGGGCATATTCTTAATCGTGAGTTTCTCACCAACCATTTGAGATAAATAACCTTCATTTAGTGGAATCAATACCCATAAGATGGAAGAAATTTCCACTGGAAGGTTATGTTCATCCTTGCATTGATAGACGATCGTAGGTTGATCTGGAATATGAAATGTGACTTCCCTTCTTTGGCAATTGATATGAGCTCCATGTAGAGAAAGCCAATCCATGCCAAGAATCACATCAAATTCCACTAAAGGAAGGATCACAAGATTTGCAGGAAGCACTTTCCCACAAACTTCGATCGGAGAAGAATTATAAACTTCTGATGCGATTGATGTGCCATTAGGTGTTGTCACAGCTAACTCAACATCTAATTGTTGAGGTAATACGGTGATACCCTTAGAAAATTTTTCAGAAATAAAAGAGTGGGTGGATCCAGAATCAAATAAAACATTTGCTACTTTAGAGTGGATGGTAAGTGTACCTTTCACCACATCGTTATCGTACTCCACATCGCTGATAGAAATTGCATGTGACTTTCCTTTGTCTTTAGCCTTAAGAGTTTGTTGACGTCGACCATCATCATCAACCCTTGGATTTGGGCATTGATTGGCATAATGCCCCATCTCCTTGCACTTGAAACATTGAAGTGTAGCAGGTTCATTCTGTGTATCCCTTCCTTTGTTTGCATCATTAGACATCTTCTTCCCATTATCACGGCATTCAAATGCCCGATGGCCTTCCTTTCCACATTTAAAACATTTACTTGTCCCTTTAAGACAACTCCCTCCATGTTTCTTTCCACACTTTGAGCATAAGGGAAAGTTCATCTTCTTTTCCGTGTGCTCTTTAGATTTTTCTTTGAATTCCATCTTCCTCTTCTTATCAAACCCATGTGACTGATGGGTTACTCCAATCTCCATCTCGACTTTGAGAGCACATCGAACGATTTCCTCGTAGCTATTGAAGTCCCTTATGGCTAACGCCCTTCGAAGACTTGGTTTCAAGCCACTAAAGAATCGATCGATCTTACTCTCAGGTTGGATAATAATACCAGAAGCGTACCTTGCAAGTCTTGTAAAATTTGCTTCATAGGTACTAACAGATTCATCATCCCTTTGCTTCAGTTCAAGGAACTCTTTCTCCATCTTTGTTCGGAGAATACGAGGGAAGTACTTATTGAAAAATAAGTTCTTGAACTCGTCCCATTCCATAGACTCAATTTCATCCCTTTGCCTCGTATTCTTAACAAGATTCCACCATTGATCCGCATCTCCTTCCAAACGATACACTGCTAGGATGACTTTATCATGCTCAGAACATTGAAGAACTGAAAATATCTTTTCAGTAGTACTAATCCATTGTTCAGCAACTAATGGATCAGTAGACCCGCTGAAAGATGGTGGACGCTGCCTCATGAAGGATTCAACAGAATGTTGCTCCCTTCTTTGTTCGTTTGGAAATCCTGCATGATTCATAGCTTGAGAAAGTTGTGTGAGCATGGCTACAAGATTTTGCATTCCAGCTCCCATATCGTTTGGTTGCTCAGGGGGACAATCATTGCATTTCCCATCGCATTCCGCATTAACACGGTTCCTTCGGGTTCCAGCCATTGACTAAAACCAAGAAGAATAGTGTGAGCAACAATAATTATAATAGGAAACCACATAATTCAAGAATAAAATTTTCATGCTTAAGGTCGTATCCTAGGTTATTCAAGGCCATTTCTAAAACACTAAGATTGTGTTCTATGCTTAGACTTATCCTTAGGGTTCTTACTAAGGCTTTCACATCCTAGTTTCCAAAGGTTGACTATAACCTCCCTCTGATACCAACTATAACGACCCACACTTTACATACATTGTTAATACTTCAAAATTGAATCACTCTTATTACAACATATGACAAAACCACAAAGGACCGTATAGGTATAGTGTCTTTAGAAACTGGGGAAACATAAACAACTGGTTCATAAATCTTCTACAGTGTCTCCCATTTATTTCATCATATCTAGGGTCCCTTTTAGCATATTCTACTTAATATCCATCTTCCTGACCTGGGGAAAAGAAAACATAAAAGGGTGAGCTCAAATGCTCAGCAAGGGCAAATAAAGGAAATAAAAATCATATCATATCTTTATGAAAATCAAAACCTGCAAAAGAGATTATAATATCTTAACATGGAATAAATCATAGAAGTGAAAATGAGATCCCCATAACATAAAACTTGAAACATTGTGGCATGCACACATAATCATGGAAAATCATTTCTTGTTAGTCATGACTCATTGCCAAGACTATCTTAGTGGACAAAGTCCCTTTCTGAACCGAGTTCACTCCTCGTTTCAGTCCTGTATCACTGAACCGAAATAACCTTCCGTTCCAGCCATGTCTATCTCATGAGATATAAAATCATTACCCAATGCATTGGAGGGAGATATAGGTCCCACCCATCTTATAATGAATCCTTTCTTATGTGTGCCACATAATCATAAAACATACATCATCGCATAACACATATAACAAAAATGGGATTCTTGAAACATCATGACATCATAAATCAATTCATATATGATAAAGTAATTCATAAACATAATTCCATCACAACATAGTCAAACCAATGTAAAAATATGGATAGAAACAGAACCCTTTATTATCTTAGATGGAAAATAATTTTGATAAAACACTTGAATTGAATTCTTGAGGAAAATATCCTTTCTTCTTCAAAAACATTTTTCCTTTCATAACATGTAATACAACTTTAAAATAAAAGAAGTTGATTAAAAATAAACTTGAAAACTTGTAAAGGAAGATTCTTTGAAGTAATGTTTTAAAAATCCATTCATGCCGTATAAGTTAAAAAAAACATTCTTCGTACTTTTGTCGGAAAAGTCAAAAAGTACCTCGTACGGAAAAACGACAAAAGATTCCTTTCATATTCTTTACTAAAAACTCACCTAAGGGTAAAATTGGATTTAAACTATTTCAAGTGGATGGAAACAATATTACATATTGAGGGAACATGGATGTGGATGATAAAATACACCCCAGTAAATACTTACGAATAAACAATCTCGGATAAAAATGAGATTGTGATATTTCCCTTACCTTAGGTCCGATTTGCTTTGTTCGTGTCCGAAGCTCCTGTATAATGGTTTAAATAATGTTATTGACTTATTCCAGAATCATACATATTGATATGAGATCATATATGGTCATATTATTAGCTTCTTGTTAGTAATATTTCATTGTTACTTGTTACTCGGGTCTTTATAACTTTTTGTTCGTATGCGTGTTTTGTCGAATAAATTCTTATTCTTATCTTTAGGTTATAGATAATTAATTTCCAGAATGGTATTAGTGTAGTATATACCATATTCATTCATTCAATTCATTTATACAATCATTATGAAATGAAGATCATGTAGAACGAGTCGCATCACATCGTGGAGACGGTATTCCGTACGTACGCACGAGTGATGATATCGTTCCTATGATCGTGGAATTGTATTGGAGTATATATATATATTATTTCAGTATCAATATTACTTAATAATAATCATATATAGTTACTCATTACACCATTATACCCATCCTTGTAAGGTGATGGTGGAAAATAGATTACACCACGGCGTGGAGACGGTATTCTGTACGTACGCACGAGTGATGATTTCATTTTTCCGTAGGATGGATAGAAGGTGAATTAGGGTTGTTTCATATTTATAATAACATATCAGTATGTAAGTAATACTGATGTTATTACTTTATCATGAAACAACTGAAGAAGAAGAAGTTGAAGAAGAAAGAAATTGAAAAGATCGGTAATGGATATTACCTCTTCTTTGGAACGCCTTTTTGAATCCTCCACTTAAGGAACTAAGATTGGTCTTTGGAGAAGACCAGGACCTCTAGGATTATTCTAGGGAAGTGGAGAAGGGAAAATGTCAGGGGTTGGCCGAGCTTGAGTGCTCAAATTGGTGTGAGGAGGAGGGGGAGGAGGTGCCCTTTTATAAGGGAGGAGAGGGGCACCTTAGGAATATCTCAAAATATTATTTTATATTAAAGTCAAAATCGGTTTATAATGGTTCCAAAGGGTCTTATTTCGAATATAAAGTGGGGAAGGGTCGAAATCCTATCAACCAATAGGATTTAGACAAGTTTAAGGTATTATTTTAACCTTATCAATTATATTTAACTCTAAGTTAATTAATTTAACTTTTACCGTGTCTTTTTGTTTTCTTTCACTATATGGTTAATAAACTTTCTATAACATGCCAAACGAACCCCAAATTGTTTATTATTAATATATATATCCTTATCTAAGTCATTTGGCCGAACCTTAGATTTTTAGGAATAAAATAACAATTAATAATATAATATTTGATTTAAAAACTATTTTGTGTCAATTTTGACACTATTTGATATATGATTTTTGTGAAAGTCATAACAGAATTATATGTTCGAACCAAGTTGATTAAATCAACACTAATATATCATAGTAACCTAGAAAATTAGTGGAATTCATAAAAAGTCTCAAATTACATTTATTTTGGTATTTATATTATCAATTTTTTCAATATTTCATTAATAAGATAATTACTGCATCATCTTTGTGTCATAAATAAATTAAATTATTTGATGTCTAAAAATTACAAATAAAATACCATCATGTAGGAAATCTTTTTAGCTTTCTAATGAATATTTACAATCGAATTTATCTTATGTATAACCCTATATTAAAAATGATTTACTTGTTAAACTTTGATTTTAACTATTTTAACCCTTCTTTAAATAAATTAATAATAAATGTCCTAATCTAATCCAAGTGGGCCTAAATGGTCATATTTTATTCCTAAGTTTGTTTTTGGTCGAATTACACTTGTCCAATAGTATTAGGACATGTGTTAGGGTAATATTGATATCATATTTACCCTTAGTTACCCTATTTACTATTAACCGCGGTAAAAATAGTAAAAAGTTACTATTCACCAAAAAATTATTTTCATCTCATTGAACCACATTTTAGTCCTTGATATTAACCATGTCTCTCGGATTTTTGAAATTCCATTCACAGAAGCGGTAAAATTAAGTTTTATGCAAAATTCAGTTTTTAACCTACCACTTAGTGGTTTCACTATTCATCAAAATTTGAAAGTTTTCAGAAAAATACCAAAATTTCACCCTAGGCTAATTTCGATATTCTGAGTCCAAAAATGAAGTCCATTTTGAAAAATAAAATTTATAAAATTTCAAAAAGTTGTTATTACTATTCATAACGGCTAGTTTTAATAGCATATTGTTGTTTAGTGAAACTCGGTATTGCGTACGACGCAAGCTATCGAGGAAGGTCGCGATTGCGTGTAAAGAAAGTCAAGCAAGTGTTGTGGAGAAAAAGATTCCTTTGATAATTTATATAACATAAAAGTCTCGGGTGTTACACTTGAGATGCTCCATATCCCCAAAGAGCATACCTCAACTGTGGAGGTGGTTGTTATGACGTTCCTTGAGGTCACAGAGTAGGTCATGGACAACATCATGCATTAACATTAATACCTATTGGCGTGCCAGTCATCAATAAAGGTTCCCTTATACTTTTTACAAATTGGGTTCATTCATTGATTGAATCATGAATGACATACACCATCATATCAACTACCCTTGTATATGCATTGGGAATGTAGGTAGAGAGGATTCCATTACCCTTTTCATTGACTACACATGATAGAGGTCAAGAGGACTGGCGCGATGTATGTAAGGATTACAAGATTATACTAGGGAAGAACCAATCCTGGGATGATTTCATATGATTAAAAATGTAATCATATGATGTCATACATAGTATGAATTTGTTTTATTCATTTTAGGATTTTGGGTATTTGTTTTGATGGTAGGTGTTGTTCTTCGATGCTGATAGAGATCCAGTAGGGTTTCTAAGGGTGAGAGACCCTCAAATGTTTTGGAGGTGTGTTACTTCCATCTCAACCTAGATGGATGAGATAATTTTGATTTCGCCATAGGATTAGCAATTGAAATTTCATAGGGATTTGGATGTGTACCATGATGTCATTATAAATGAGGTTGTAGTATTACCCCCTCAATGAGAGTTCATTTCCAAGAATGACATAGATAAAAGAGTTTCTCATATATTGATGTCTCTAAAAAGAATGGATCCTTCTGAGTTTTGTGACCTATGTATACAGCATGATGGTCTATTGTATTGTAGTTTTTTTCATACAAGAATGTCATCGTAGGGTGCACCAGTTTTGTTGAGGAATAATTATTATGATAGATCACACTTTTCTATTGATTATCATCACCCTCACCATGTGAAAATAAAGAACTTATATCAACATACAGGAATTTATGATTTAATCAATAGTTGAAGGGTGGTTCTTGTAGATCTATTTGGGGTCTATATATCATATGTTGGGTGTGACGGTTGAAGATAACAATAAGAATGCTTTCTGTTATCATGATGGGAGTTATTATTTTGTTGTTATGCTATTTGGTGTGACGAATGGTTTAGTTGTGTTCTTGAGATTGATGAATGGTTTTTTCTATGTGTTTTTGGAAATGTTTTTTTTGTTATATCGATGACATCCTTGTATACACAATATCCGTGGATGAGCATTCGAAGAATCTTTAAGTTGTTTTGGGAGTTATTTTCCCTAAGAGGCTATTTGGGACATTATTAAAGTGTGATTTTTTAGGTCAAATTTTTTTATGGGGCCATGGTGTATCCTATTGGGGAGTCGGTTTGGATCCATTTAATATATAAGAAGTTGTGTATGGGTTATCCACCAATATAGTGGAAAATTTAGTTGTTCCCTTATTCATTCAACCAATTACAGAAGGTTCATAGACATTTTCTCTTTGGTTCTGGCTATTATAGAAGTATAACATGAAATGATCATGTTATCAAGTAGACTGGCCAGCGTCAGGAATCATTTATGTACCTAAATGATAACATGGGCATTTTTTAGGTTATTTGTCTACCAGTAGGAGATAATTTGGAGGTTCTTTTGAAACATTACGTTTTGGGATTGGATTTATTATGATATAGAACAGATAAGTCATTTCATATGGGTATCTGAAGATTCATCATGATGACCATAACTATTCCACCCATGATCTGGAGTTGGTGGCAGTGGAGTTTTCTCAGAAGATGTTAATAAATTTCCTCATTGGGGAGCATTTTGTGTTCTCCATTGGTCATATGATCTTGATGTATTTATTATCCTAGTGTGACTTAAACATTTGACAATGCTAGTTAATGGAATTATTATATTATTATATACTTCATATTCTGTATACAAATATAAAGTTAAATTCATTTCACATGCATAGAGCAGGAATTTGTGTAGTGATGAAGTTCATAAATTAGGTGACTCATTTATAGAGATGTAAGAAAATTTAACATTACAAATATATATGGGGAAATTTTTGGGAAGAGGATGTTATTTTCACATAACGGTGTTTTCATATCTGGTGTAGCAGGTGGTGGAATTGCATTTGGGGGAAAGTGAGGTAATGGTTTAGAGGGACTTAGTTGTTCGTGCTGATGCCCTTTATGGTTGGTCTAAGGATGAATTACAACATGAGTTTTTACAAGGAATTATTTTTATTCCTTTAGATATGCATGATATGGTTCTATGAGAGTTCCCTAGGTTACCCATAATGGTACATCCTGACATGACAAATATGTGACATGATTTGAGAGGTTAGTTTTGGTGGCTTGAATTGAAGCATTCAATGTCAAAGTTTCTATCTCGATGATTGGTCTTCTAGAAGGTGAAGTCTTATTACTACGTTCCTGGTGGTTTCATCCATCCATTAGTTGACCCTCATGGAAGTGGGAGGAAATTAAGATAGAATTTGAGACTACTTTCCTTTATCTCTGTAACACCCCAGGTAAATAAACAATATGAAATTTTTATATTTATCCATATTTTTGAATAAAATATTAATATTACTTTAACGAGGGTGCTATGCTCGATGGCGTACCCAATACGCAACAACTAGTTTCTTTGGAAGCTTACGTTGCACTATAATAATAAAATAATATTATTTTAAATAGTAGTTAACTCCTAGCCATTGTAAAGGAGGGAATGAACAGAACTACCTAAAAAATGATAATATATGTTTGTAAAATATTTTTACTCTTTACAATAAATGTTAGAGGATTAAAAATGCGAATGAATCCAATTTTAAGCGTTGACATTCTAATATTCTTTAAAAGGTCGATTAACCGCCTTTTGAAGGAGAACCTCTTTTAAATCCACTTTTTGAAAATTTTATGTGTTATATTTGACAAAATAAAATTATTCTTTATAATAGGGAAATCAAAATTTAATTTTTTTAAATTTTTGGTATTTTTTCCGAAAAAGTTCAATTTTTAATGAATAGTGAAAAATGTTGTATTTTAATTCAAAACCACTTTTTAATCTAATTTATTTATATGATTAGATTATCCTTTTAATTGGTTTAAAAGTTTAAATAGAATATATTTTTACCATTTAATCCAATGGTGGTCATTATAATTAATATCACGTTAAGATTGGACATAAACGAGTGTTAATCTTTTGAAAGATATTGTTTCATAAAAACACGCTATTTCTTTTAACAGCGGGATTTAATTATAAAATTAATTAATGAAACTTATATCTTATGAATTTGGTAAAATGGACATCATTTTGGAATTCGGAATATCAAATATGGCTTAGGGTGTTTTTTTGGTATTTTTTTTGAAAAACTTCAATTTTGATGAATAGTGAAACCACAAAGTGGTGGTTACAAAATTTGATTTTTCATTTAAATGGGACATTACCACTTCTGTGATTTGAATTTCAAAAATCCAATTTAAATTATTTTAATGTTTATGTAAAATGTGGTTCAATTGGATATAAATAATTTTTGATGAAATGTATCTTTTAAGTTTTATTAATCGCGATTAAAGGTCATTAGTCTGATTTAAGGTAAAAATGAAATTATAATAAAATGAAAATATCTTGAAACATGTCCTAACCCTATTGGATGAGTTATGGGCGACCAATAAAACCCATGGGTCTATTATTGGTACCCCATGGAGCCACTTGGGTTTGATAATGACATTTATGCCTTTTATTTAAAGTTAAAATAAAAATGTCACAAACATGATTTGTTTTACTAAAACAATTTTTACATGGGGTCATAAAAGTCATATTTTTGTCTATAAATATTCATTAGAAAGATAAAAATATTTCCTACATCATGATAATTTTTTATAATTTTTAGACAATAAATATATTAAATTCTTTATGACATCATGATGATACAGCGATGACCTCATTATTTAACGATTTAAATAAAATGGAAAGATAATGAAATATCTAGGACCTACACATGTCCAAAACCTATTGGACTAGTGTTTTTCGAACCCTTATCACATTATCCCCGAAAAACATCTATGTGGGACCATTAAAATCTGAAATCCATTTGAAAATAAAGTAACATTTTATACTTTACCAAGAGTGCCCCTCCTCTCCTCTTATAAAAGGCCCCCACCTCTACCACCTTACCCACACCGCTCAAGCCTTTGGATCGGCCAAGCTCTGATCCTTATGTCTCTCCACATACCTCTAATAATCCTAGAAGCCTTAACTTAGCAATGAAGCTCTTCAAGAAACCCTTTTGGTTCAAACCAAAGGGAGTTACCCTATTTTAAGGTAACGTCTTCACTTGTGCTCTTTTGTTTTATTTTGCTTCTCCAACCCCCTAAACTCTTTTTATTAATTTCTTTTGTAACAACTACATTATATTCAATATACTAGGATGTTTTTATAATAAGTATTCGAGCTACACTTACAAACACTTTCATCTAATGGTTAAAGAACATACTGTTTCAGTGGATGACGAATTTCTGCCTCACGAAACGATGATAGTTCAACACTCATATAACACCTTCAAAGGTGGCCATTAAGATGTCACTATGTTTATATATGATATATAATTTTATTATGTTTTACTTATGCTTATGTATTTTTCATTTTTGGCATATCTTTATGGCTTCCATTATGGGTATACGCGATATCTTCATTTTAGGAAATGCAGACTACCGCCCCCTCAAAGTGATTTGATTCGTTAATGACATATGTGGGATGTATAAAGGATGGATTTAAAGTTATTATATATGATGTTATACTGTAATTATAATATACCTTTATATAATTATTGTTTTATTTCCATTAAAGTATGATATAGAAATGAAAGTAGCGTTCATGCGTACGTACAGCTTACCGTCTCCATGAACGGTGCATTTCATTTCTTATACTCAAATGTAATGTACTATTATAAGTACATATAATGGATATTTATGATGTATGATACATATAAAGGATGAATATAATTCTGGAATTAAAAATATACACATAACTCATTTGGTTTTAATTCCATTAATATGACATAGAAATGAAAGTAGCATTCATGCGTACGTACAGCTTACCGTCTCCATGAACGGTGAATTTCATTTCTTACCTCTAAATTATTATGTAATATTATAAATACATGCATATTCTGGATATATATGATATATATGATATTCAAATAAGTAATGTAATTCTGGATATAAATAACCTTTGACCACATGAACAACATGTAATTGTAAGAAGTCCACTTTTGACTTCAGTACCAAATAACGACAAAACAACAGTTATTAACTTAAATGATTAAATAATGTTTATAACATGTCCATAATTGATATAATAGGAATAATTAACTTTAAAAGGTTCTTAAGAAATTAGAAATTAACTCAAGTTTATTATTCAGGACGTTAAAGAATGATCGAGTCAAGTCGGACCCGAGGTAAGGGATCCTACTCCTCTCTTTTTAAGTACGCTCTTTTATGTCATTCCTTTTAAAGATCCTATTCCTTGTTATTGGGATGTTATTTTATATTAATGTTACTGTAATTTTTATGTTCATATGATGAGAGACCCTATTCTCTCTCATCAATCCATTTTGTATGTTTTGAGTGGCACCGTTAGGCTGCCGAATTTTCGTAAGAGATCTAACATCTCTCTTTCTTTTTAAGTACTCTCCATTATGTCACTTCTTTTAAAAACCTATTTGTTATGTTGGGGGATGTTATTTTATATTCCTCTTTATGTAAACATTATGTTAGTATTATGAGAGACACTATTTGATCTCATCAATCCATTTTGAATGTTTTATGTGGTGTCATTAGGCTGCCGAGTATTCGTAAGAGAATTTCCATCTCACTTTTATTCCCGTGAGATTTATGCTATATTTGCCACAATTTCCTTTGAGTGGTTTATGTACTTCCCATTATTTTACTCATTGTTTAATATAACTTCATTTATGAGTATTTACATCAATGTTGTATTGTCCTTCTTTCACGGGGTGTATGTTTCAAAAGATACCCATGTCGGTAAGGGAACCTTTCACCCTCCTCTTTTTAAAAGACTTCTTTTGTTATGTCTTTTAATTCACATAATATTATGTTGTCATATGTTCTTCTATATCCTTATTGATTTAAATTTTATTTCCATGTGATGAGATACCCTTTTTATATCTCATCTACTCATTTTCTGAATTTTGTAGTGACGCCATTAGGCTGTCAAATTTTTGCAAGGGAACTTCTTAACCCAAACTTTATTCTTTGGGATAAACTTATACTCCATGAATATGTCATTCTATGAATATGTGTGAATAACCTCTGATTGTTTTACACTTAATATTCACTTATATTTGGTGTATTCGTTTGTCACACATAATTATGTAATTGATTTATCCTTAAACCAAGGATAACGTATTTGTAAAGGACTTCGTCTCAATCTCCTTTCAATGAGGCATATTTCATTTTATACACAACTTTCTTTTATATGGTGTATAAACCCCTTTGACTTTTACTTTTATAAAAAAGGAATCTTTTTCTATGAAGCGTTTTACTAAAGGTCAAAAAGGAATGTTTCTTTTAACGTACGCGGTGACAACGACCTTTTCCGCCGCCGCTAGTATAATTTGATCTTTGGCTTCCTCAACAAGCCGTAATGTTTTTAAAATAAAATAAATACCATATACTCTTTTATGTACTTTGGTATTGAAAATGGTTTTGATAAAGGATTATATTTTTTCAATACATTTAAATGATATATTGTGATTGAAATATGGAAATGTTATCATTCCTTTATATTGGTTTTATGTGTTATAATTTTATAATGGTACTTGGAAATTTTACGGGTGGTTACGTGATAAACCATATGATGGGTGGTGCCGTGAATACCAGGATGAGTGGTTACATTATAACCTCCAATTCATTGGGTATGGAAGTCAGTCGTATGGCTATTCCATTAAGTATGTATGGAAGTTGGCCGAATGGCTATTCCATTATGTGATATGTGTGGAAGTCGACCTTATGGTTATTCCACTTATGTATGTTTATGTCCCAAGTTACCTTTATATGTTATGTGATCATTATATGGGTTTTATGGTAATCGTTTGGTTACAGAAGGGAAAGTAATGAACTTTTATTCTATGAATTGTTTTTACTACTTCAAAAAGGTGAAAAGTATTACTTTGATAAAGTATACATGATTTACTTGTTGTTTTGAAAAACTAACGGTTTTCATTCTTTGTGTATCCCTTACCGAGCTTTTTATGCTCATCCCAAGTTTTTTAAATGTTTTTCACAGGACATAACGTGGAATAGGGTCAAGGATGGGATCAAGGGAAAGTCATGCTACCTAAAACATGGAAGTAGACATGTTTCTTTTTAAGAGTTTTTTTATATTATAGGAATTTAGTAGAAGTGACAACTTTATAATCTTTTGAGATGTAATAGTTATGTTCTAATTCTCTAAAACTCTAAACCTGAAAAGATCCTCAATGTGAATTATTCATTTAATTCAATATTAAGTAAGGTTTAAGACCGAGGCCTTATAGTTGGAATCAAAGGTCGGTTTAGATAACTTTAGAGGTTAGGGTATTCTTTAAGCATATGTGTTATTACCATAATGGTTAGGATTTCAGAAAGATTCCTAGTTTTAGATATAGTGAATAAGTAATTATATCGTAGTGTCTATCTTCCTCATTAGTACACGATGGGTGTGTTGATATACTCACACTGACCTTTTTGGTTTTAGTAAATGGCTGGATCTAGCAGGCACCAATGTGACAATGGGTTTGAAGGAAACTGTGGTGGTTTGCTGATTAAGATACTAGATGAAAAGGGGGATTCAATGAGGAATATCATGGTTGTTCTAAACCAAATATCAAGGATTCATGATCAACCACATCAACCGTTGTTAGTTATCTAATGAATCATGTACGAGATGACCAATCGATGTGGAAGTTCAGGTGATAATTATTAAGGTAACCATTAGGGTCTATATGATCCTTACATTTTATGTAATTATGGGATACTATATGTAATAATGGAAAGTGAAAGTCATGAGATAAAATTGAGGTTAAATTACATTATGGTTATTTTTTAAGATTTTATCTCGTTATTGGGGAATGTTTTAAGATTTATGTAGTTTTGGAAAAAGGACAACACGTAGACCGTGTGACAACCCATCATGTCGGACAAAGCTGTGGGAATCGAACCCACCACCAAAGTGCAACTGGTATTTATCTCTTACCACTAGACTACGTGAAGTCCCTGGTTAGTATCACTTATTCTTTTTAGTTAGGTGACTTTATGAATTAATAGTAAGTTGATTTTGGGTTTTTATGAAAATTATTAACTTATCATGGAGGATATGTGATTAGGTTAATTACTTTTCAATGCGAGACTTTAAGAGCAACTGATGTTTTTTTGGAGATAAATGGTACGACTTAACTTGGAAGACTATGTGACTAAATCCTTCAAATATTTGGGATTCAATCTTAGTTTGGTTAAATTTGAAGAATTTTATGGACAAATTGTTTATATAATGGTACTCGTTGAACATTGGGTTTTGTTGGGGAAAATTTTGGAGATTAAGAATAATATTTCTTTTTATAAAGGGTTATCCTTTTCTGGATTATCTGATCTTGTAATAACCTTTTTAGTTTTGGTTTTGGTTAAATTCTAAAGACATGGTAAATATATAGTTATCTTTTGTAGATTAAGTGGTTCTCTATAAGTTGATTATAGTACTCTTAATGCAAAAAAGTCTTCCTAAATACTCGTCATTTGGAGAAAATATGAGTTTGATTAAGGAATCTAGTAAATTTTGAAATTCTACATGACAAGTAAGTATGTTTCATTATGATTTAGTTAAGAACAAAAATAAATTTCTCAATGAAAAGTAACTTAAAACAAAAATGTTGTCTATTAACTTTTCGTACTGGGGAATCGAATACTGTTTAACCCATCACATGTTTGTGATTTTCTTATGGTTAAATTTCTCATAGACATGTTTACTATCACTCTCCATCAGAACATGAACCTTTGTTTTTCCTCCATGTCCATATTTTCATACTTGGAATCCTAGTATGGGCTAACTCGGGTGACCTCTGTACTTATCATTATTTATTTTAAAGTGATTGTTTTACCGACTCTTGTTCCGATTTGGGACTTTCAAGGATGTTTCCAAGCTCAATTTTAAAATTGCGAGGACACAATTCCCAAAAGGGGGGAAGGATGTAACACCCTAGTTAAATAAAGAATATGACATTTTTATATTTATCCATATTTTTGAATAAAATATTAATATTACTTTAATGGGGATGATATGCTCGATGGCGTACCCAATACGCAACAATGAGTTTCTTTGGATGATTATGTTGCACTCTAATAATAAAATAATATTATTTTAAATAGTAGTTAAAGACTAGCCGTTGTAATGGCGACAATGAACTGAACTACCTACAAAATGATTATATATGTTTGTCAAATATTTTTACTCTTTAAAATAAATGTTAGAGGATAAAAAATGCTAATGAATCTAATTTTAAGCGTAGACATTCTAATATTCATTAAAAGGTCGATTAACCGCCTTTTGAAGGCGAACCTCTTTTAAATCCACTTTTTGAAAATTTTATGTGTTATATTTGACAAAATAAAATTATTCTTTATAATCGGGACATCAAAATTTTCTTTGTGTAAATTTTTGGTATTTTTTCCGAAAATGTTCAATTTTTAATGAATAGTGAAAAATGTTGTATTTTAATTCAAAACCTCTTTTTAATCTAATTAATTTATATGATTAGATTATCCTTTTAATTTGTTTTAAAGTGTAAGTTGAATATATTTTTACCATTTAATCCAATGGTGTTCATTATAATTAATATCACTTTAAGATTGGACATAAACGAGTGTCAATCTTTTGAAAGATATTGTTTCATAAAAACACGCTATTTGTATTAACAGCGGGATTTAATTATAAAATTAATTAATGCAACTTCTATGTTATGAATTTGGTAAAATGGACATAATTTTTGAATTCAGAATATCAAATATAGCTTAGGGTGAATTTTTGTTATTTTTCTGAAAAACTTCAATTTTTGATGAATAGTGAAACCACAAAGTGGTGGTTACATAATTTGATTTTTCTTTTAAATGGGACTTTTTCACTTCTGTGATTTGAATTTCAAAAATCCAACTTAAATGATTATAATTTTTAAGTAAAATGTTGTTTAATGGGATGAAAATAATTTTTTTATAAAAAGTAACTTTTAAGTTTTATTAATCGCGATTAAAGGTAATTAGTGTGATTTAAGGTACAAATGATATTATAATAAAATGAAAATATCATGACACATGTCCTAATCTTATTGGATTAGTTATGTAACACGAAGACAACCCATGGGATTATTTTTGGTACCCCATGGATCCACTTGGGTTTGATAATGTCATTTATCCCTATTATTTAAAGATAAAATAAAAATGTCACAAACATGATTTGTTTTTCTAAAACAATTTTTACATGGGGTTATACAAGTCATATTTTTGTTTATAAATATTAATTAGAAAGATAAAAAGATTTACTACATCATGATATTTTTTTATAATTTTTATACATTAAATATATTAAATTCATTATAACATCATGATGAAACAGCGATGACCTCATTATTTAACGATTTAAATAAAATGGAATGATAATGCAAAATCTAGAACCTACACATGTCAAAAACATATGGTATGGGTGGATGTCGAACTATTATCACCTTAAACTCGAAACAAATCAATGTGGGACCACTAAAATCCGAAAACAACTTGAAAATAAAGTAACATTTTATACTTTACCAAGAGGGCCTCTCCGCTCCTCTTATAAAAATCCCCCTCCTCAACCTCCTTACCCACACCTCTAAAGCCTTTGGATCAGCCAATATCTGATCCTTTTTTCTCTACACATCCCTCTCCTAATCCTAGAATCCTTAAATTAGGCAGGAAGCTCTTCAAGAAACCCTTTTGGTTCAAACCAAAGGGAGTTACCCTATTTTTAATGTAACGTCTTCACTTGTGCTCTTTTGTTTTATTTTCTTTCTCCAACCCACTAAACTCTTTTTATTCATTTCTTTTGTAACAACTCCAGTATATTAAATATACTAGGGTGTTTTTATAATAAGTATTAGAGCTACACTTACACACATCTTCATCTAATGGTTAAAGAACATACTGTTTCTGTGGATGGCGAATTTCTATCTCACGAAACGATGATTGTTCAACACTCATATAGCACCTTCAAAGGTGGCCATTAAGATAACACTATGTATATATATGATATATAATATTTTTATGTTTTACTTAAGCTTCTATATTTTTCATTTATGGAATATCTTTATGGCTTCCATTATGGGTATACGCGATATCTTAATTTTAGGAAGTGCGGACTACCGCCCCCTCAAATTGATTTGATTCGTTAATGCCATATGTGGGAAGTATAAAGGATGGATTTAAAGTTATAATATATGATTTTATACTGGAATTATAATATACCTTTATATCATTATTGTTTTCTTTCCATTAAAGTATCAGATAGAAATGAAAGTAGTGTTCATGCGTACGTACGACTTACCGTCTCCATGAACGATTCATTTCATTTCTTATCCTCAAATGTAATGTACTATTATAAGTACATATAATAGATATATATGATGTATGATACATCTAATGACGAATATAATTCTGGAATTAAAAATAAACACATCTCTCATTTTTTTAATTCCTTTAATATGACATAGAAATGGAAGTAGCGTTCATGCGTACGTACGGCTTACCATCTCGATGAACAGTGCATTTTATTTCTTATCTCTAAATGATTATGTAATATTATAAATACATGTATATTCTTGATATATATGATATATATGATATCAGAATCAGGAATGTCATTATGGATATAATGAACCTTTGACTACACGAACAACATGTAATTGTAAGAAGTCCACTTTTGACTTAAGTAACAAATAATGACAAAACAATAGTTATTAACTTAAATGATTAAATAATGTTTATAACATGTCAATAATTTATATAAAAGGAATAATGAACTTGAAAAGGTTCTTAATAAAGTATAAATTAACTCATGTTTATTATTTAGGACGTTAAAGAACGATCGTGTCAAGTCGGACCTCAGGTAAGGGATCATACACCTCTCTTTGTTTTTAATTACGCTCTTTTATGTCATTCCTTTAAAAAATCATATTCCTTGTTATTGGGATGTTATTTTATATTAATATTACAGTAATATTTATGTTCATATAATGAGAGACCCTATTCTCTCTCATCAATCCATTTTGGATGTTTTGAGTGGTGTTGTTAGGCTGCCGAATTTTCGTAAGAGATATAACCTCTATTTATTTTTAAGTACTCTCCTTTATGTCACTTGTTTTAATAACCTCTTCGTTATGTTGGGGGATATTCGAGTATATTCCGCTTTCTATAAGCATTATGTTAATATGATGAGGGACCCTATTTGATCTCATCAATCCATTTTGGATGTTTTAAGTGGCGCCATTAGGCTGCCGAGTTTTTGTGAAAGATTTTTCATCCCACTTTTATTCTAGTGAGATTTATGAAACATTTTCCACAATTTCCATTGAGTGGGGTATGTACATCCCATTATTTTACTCATTGTGTAATATAATTTCATTTATGAGTATTTAAATCAATGTTGTATTGTCCTTCTTTCACGGGGTGTATGATTCGAAAGATACCCATGTAGGTAAGGGAACCTTTCACCTTCCTCTTTTTAAAAGACTTCTTTTGTTATGTCTTTTAATTCACATACTATTATGTTGGGATATGTTCTTATATATCCTTATTGATTTAAATTTTATTTCCATGTCGTGAGATACCCTTTTTATCTCTCATCAACTCATTTTCTGAATTTTGTAGTGACGCCATTAGGCTGTCAAATTTTTGCAAGGGAACTTCTTAACCCAAACATTATTCTATGGGATAAACTTATACTCCTTGAATATGTCGTTCTATGAATATTAGTGAATAACCTCTAATTTTTTTACACTTATTATTCACTTATATTTGGTGTATTCGTTTGTCACACATAATTAGGTAATTGATTTATCCTTAAAATAAGGATATCATCTTTGTAAGGGACTTCGTCTCAATCTCCTTTCATTGAGGCATATTTAGTTTTATACACAACTTTCATTTATTCGGTTTATAAACCCCTTTTACTTTTACTTTTATACAAAATGAATCTTTTTCTACAAAGCGTTTTACTAAACGACAAAAAGGAATGTTTCTTTTAACGTACCCGGTGACAACGACCTTTTCCGCCGCCGCGAGTATTATTTGATCTTGGGCTTCCTCAACAATCCGTAATGTTTTTAAAATAAAATAAATACTATATACTCTTTTATGTATTTTGGAATTGAAAATGGTTTTGAGAAAGGATTCTATTTTTTCAATATATTTAAATTATATATTGTGATTGAAATATGGAAATCTTATCATTCCTTTATATTGGTTTTATGTGTTATAATTTTATAATGGTACTTGGACATTTTATGGGTGGTTACGTGATAAAACATATGTCTGGTGGTGCCGTGAATACTAGGACGGATGGTTACGTTATAACTTCCAATTCATTGGGTATAGAAGTTGGCCGTAAGACTATTCCATTAAGTATGTATAGAAGTTGTACGAATGGCTATTCCATTAAGTGATATGTGTGGAAGTTGACCTTATGGTTATTCCACTTAAGTATGTTTATGTCCCAAGTTACCTTTATATGTTTTGTGATCTTTATTTGGGTTTTATGGTAATCTTTTGGTTACAAAAGGGTATGTAATGAACTTTTATTCAGTGAAGAGTTTTTGCTACTTTGAAAATATGAAAAGTATTACTTTGATAAAGTATACATGGTTTACTTGTTGTTTTGAAAATCTAATGGTTTCATTTTTTGTGTATCCCTTTCTGAGCTTTTTATGCTCATCCCAAGTTTTTGTAATGTTTTCCACAGGACTTAACGTGGAATAGGGTCAAGGGTGGGATCAAGGGAAAGTCATGATACCTCAAACATGGAAGTAGACATGTTTATTTTTAAGAGTTTTACTTTATTTTATGGGAATTTAGTAGAAGTTACTACTTTGTAATATTTTTAGATGTAATAGTTATGTTCTAATTCTCAAAAACGCTAAACCTGAAAAGATCCTCAATGTGAATTATTCATTTAATTCAATATTATGTAAGGTTTAAGGTCAGGGACTTATAATCTCAGTAGAAATATGATGATATATGGTTAGTAGTGTATCATTTTATGAAATCATCGATCTTTATAGTGATCAAGGAGTCGAGATCATTGGTGGTTCTATTATGGATGCATCTAGACGAGGTGGATAGGCTTCACAGAGTCTTGATGATTATCATTCTAGATCTAGATCCTTATTTTACCTCTTACGTCTAGAGTGGTTTTTAACTTGAATTTCGTTGTTAGATAGTCCTTATCAATAATTTACAACATAAGAAGTATACTCTTGTAGAAAAGACAATCTAGACACTTGATAACATGTTTCACTCTTGTGACCTATATTTTGGAGGCTCATGGATGAGGCAGTTTACCATTGTAGATTTATCTTTATACAACAGTTTCCATTAAACCATCAGTATACTATTGTTTGTAGCCTTGAATTGTCGTCCATTATATTTTACATTTTGATGGACTATGGTCTAGAGTTATCAATTCATCATACGAAACTGATAAATAATAAGATATAGATGGTTTAGGTGATTTGATATTAGATGAAGGTAGTACATAATGATCATATGTCTTATATATATCATAGAAGGAGACCTATGGAGTTTTAAATTATGGATAACATGTTTCTGATGGTGACTCAACATCATGGAAAGTGATTTTTGGGCTATGGGATGAATCATTATCCACAATTTCTAGGGATTTTTTAATTTTTGTTCATGTTGGAGTTGTGGTGTATCGGGTAGCACTTCCCCCTTAGATGATATATATAGACAATATTTTCCTCATGTAATTTCTCTATCATTATCATTATGATGTCTGTTACATCATTTATTGGTGCAACATCGATGTGGATGATGATATGAAATTTTAGGTGTGGTCTATAAAGGTATATGACCTCAAGGAGAATGTGTTTTACGATAATAATATCCCCTTATATATTTTCTACTAGGAGAAAGGTGGCAAGAATTAGAGTATATGGGATCGTGTGTCATAGATACATGCACAGTACCCTGAGATATTTGATGTTTATTTCTTATAATTTAAAAAATTTTATAGGGTGGTTGTATACCCCTTCGTATGTATGAGATGACTTTATCTTATTTATTATTTATTATTTCTCTTTTTTTAGAAGTATCTCCCTTGGGATAGTGTTTAAGAGATAATTGTGTTTTTCCGGTGGTTTCATGTTGTTGTTTATTTGGGAATATGCTATGTTGATGTCGTGGAAAGAGCCGTCATTGGTATCTTGTGTTGTGGATATTTAGATAAATATTAATTGGTGCTTCTCTAGGTTTGTTTGGCATTCATGAATAAAAGAATTTTTAGAGGTGTCTATGGTAATGGACCAAACCATTATGGTCAATTCCATTATTGAAATATGGTGTTTGGGGTATACTATATGGTTACAGTGAATCATTTCAACAGTTCATGAAAAGTTATAGTTTTCTTATGGTAGCTCATTGATCTATGAGTCACGAATGGTGGCTCACCAAACAATAGCTCACCGAATGGTGACTCGAAAATGGTGTCTCCATGAATGGTATCTCCCAAAATAGTGATTCACCGATCAGTATCTCACCAAATATTAACTCATACAATGGTGAGTAATCCATCTATGACTCATCTAATGCTGACTCATCAAATGTTCAGTCATCTAATAGTGAATAATCAAATGGTGACTCATCCAACTACTAGTCATCCAAATATTACTAGTCCAATGGTGAGTCATCGATATGTGACTCGTCCAATGTTCAGTCTTCTAACAATGCATCATTCACCAATAAAATGTCGAATGGTGAGTCATCCAATAGTGGCTCGTCCAATAGTGGGCTATCCAGTGATAAATTTTCCAATGGTGGTTCATCCACTGATGACTCGCTCCATAGCGGCTAGTCAAATAGTTAGTCCCCCAATGGTGACTTGTTTAATGGTGTGTAATGAATAATGATTCTTATTTTCTATAGTTTCACCCCTTTGATATTATATTTGACATAAAATAAATTAAATGCATTGGTTTTAGGTGTTTAATGTTGATTTAATTCCCATTACTCCTTTTTAAATTTTCCTAATGATATGGGTAGCTATAATGAGTCAAAATGCATACTCTGGACTATATACTCTTTTAATAGAAAATCTAAATTGTATGTATACTACTACTCAATTTAGATGTCCAAAATAGTCAATATACCTTCTTCTCTTATTCGAACATCTTTTTTTTTCTATAGAAAAATAACTTGTTTGAAAATTGGTTTCAATTTATCTTGGATGTTTTTGGTTATAAATGTTCTTGGAGGATTGTTTTTATTTAGTTATAAACTTATTATGAAAATATGTATTATATAAAATGTTATTATATAATTGATTCTAACTCTTCTATCCTAGTTGTGTCAGTAGGGAAGTCATTGGGGGAAAAACAAATGAGTTTTATAATCACCCTTTCTTTGGCACTTTGGTGCTTTTGCAGATGTCGTGTTCTAGGAAACAAGTAAAGGTAATGAATATTAATGCTAATGGCTCATGGTGATGTTAGGGAGATGATTGTGGATCGTGGAGCTTGTGGAGCACAGAGTCTTAGTTTCTTTTGAGAGTTTTGAGTTTTTTATCTGTTCTGCACTTTGATACTTGGCCTGCTGTTCCGATGTTGTGTACTCTGATGTGGTTTGACATAAATGGTGTTAGTTTAGTTGTCTTTCAGTTGTTCATTCATCATATAGTGAATGTTTGGGTATGGATGGTTAGTTTAATGGGTTATTTATTAAAGGGTAAATTGTCCCCCACTTGTATTCCATCCCATTATGCACTTATTGCCAGCCTTTGGCGTATTGGGGATGACACATAAGGCCTAGTAATGGCTCGTTGAGATCTCAAGCCAATGGGAATTGGCGGGTCATTACAGAAACCGTGGTGAGGTTTTTGACACACATAGTAAGAGAAAAATAGATTTTCATGTGACATAAATGGATGAACACCTTGAGGAATTTATAATTCAGCTACCTATATTTTGGGAATGTGGGATGTGGAATCCAAGGAAATATCTCATTGTTAGAGAATATTTGTATGAGTTTATAAGAAGTGTACAAGACAAGTAATTACTGAGGAATATTAAGGAGTACAATGGAGGGTTATAAATTACATCTAAATTAATAATTTATTGGTCATTTTATTTTATGGGGAGAACATGCGAATTATCCATGACATTAGACTCTTTTAAAGGATTACTCTATGTCATAGATTGGGTGTATTCTATTCGAGTCAATAATGTAGATAATGATCATTAAAGAACACATATCATCCTATTAAAAGATGAAAATGTCATTTTACTATTCTTCCTCTAGTTGAATATTATTTTATTCTATAATTGATTTTGTCCATTATTACAGAGTCTATAAAAAATTTCAATGTAGGTAAATTACATTTAATATTAAAATTAAAGGCATAGATTACCATATTCATAGAGACGAATATAATATTTTAATTTAATTACTTCAATTATATGGGTATTACTATTTATCAATGAGATTTATTGATCTCATTTGGTTTGGAAGAAACTCAAAATTTTTGAGATGTGTATATTTGGGAGTATTATAAATAATTTCCAAATGACTATCTATGTATTCTACTGAATCGTGATGTTTGTTTATTTATAAAATAAAAACATGCTGAAACATATATTTAAAATATTCCAAATAGAATAGACTAAAATGTGTTACAAGAATTGTTTATGAAATTCCATTAGAATCTATAAAATGGTTTCATATCTAATAGTGAAGTACCATTGGATGGACGTTTATTATTATTAAATGTAATGATATATATATAAATATTTTTATTGACTATAGATAACTAAATAAGAGCACTATCAATAAAATGTATCATTTACCGTGAAATAATAATTTTTGATAAACTAAATATTGTAAATGTAATTTTAAATATTGACCTTAATTGTGGATATCGCCAATTTATTGATAAGAAGGATAACATGGAATATGAAATTAGGGTGAGAAATGTTCATAGTTCATCCTTAATTGTGATAGAATTATATGGTCCACAAATTGGGTTTTATTCTAATGAATACAAAAATTTAAGAAGGATCTATTGGATAATGTGCATTATTAATAATTTTATAGTTAAATTTGGGGTATGAATATGTATTTTTTAACATCCATTTTTTAAAACATTTATTTTTTTTTAAAAAAATCATTAATAGTTTTCATTATATGGAACATTAATTTTAAACAAAACAAGAAAAATTATTAAAATACTATTATTAGATAAGATTTCTACCACTGGTCTGTTAAAATGTTGAATGAACAAGATTTAGTAGACTATTAAAATAAATATTCTACAATTATATATATAATTAATTATGTACATACCAATTATTGTAATAATAATAAAAAAACAATATTAAATAACAGATTCTCTTTCTAAAAACCTGTTTTTATTCTTACAATGTATTATTATGTTAATTAACAAAACTAATTGTTTCGTGATATATTTTTATAATATATACAGTTATAGTATATTCTAGAAAAAATTTTAACTTTCTTAATTTTTAATTAATAGTACAATGATAAGAATAAATCATATTTTTTGTATAAAAAATTATTTTTATAAAAATCGGTATAGTCACATTCTATGAATATATTTTAGAATATATTTTATTGTATATTATAAATACAATAATTAAAATATAAATATTTTTTTGATATAATAATGAAAAAATTATCTTAAATGGGTTTTTTGATAATTTTCAAAAAAGTTAAATTGATCAATATATAGTGGAAAATACTTATTTTAATTTGGAATATTTTTATTTAAATGCAACTAGAAACATACAAATTGATTATATTTTTTTTAAAGAATGCCTTTTTATAGTATATAATTATTAATCTTATATAGGTCATCTTAATAAATTATATATTTAGTTTTGATGATAAATTATTTTAATCATTTTAACTTTTCTTGGTAATCTTTTTTATCACCACGTAAGTGGGGTTATTTTTACCTAATATTACACCTATTTTAGAAAACATATTTATAAAATTTATCCCCTTTTATGGATCATAACAATTAATATAATATCATATGTTAATCATTATTGATTAATATATTTTATAGAAATAATATTAAAAAATAATTACCGAGAAAAAGGTAATATGGGTTTACTATGGGGGTTAAATAGTAAGATAATAATAATAAATAACCAAAAAATATATAATTCATATTGTATGGTCATATTGAGACTATATATCTTATAGGATTCTACAATTTTCTATTTTGGCACCTTGTGAAATTTGATAATCATGGGAATAATAATATCATTCCAAAAATATCCAATTGTGTCCTGTCATCCAATTATAAAATTCCAACACCATTCCTACCTTATTTGGTTATAGAAAACCATTTGTTTTCATAAATCAAACCAATAGGGTAAATTATGAAACTTCATATTCCCATCACCAATTGTCTTAGGGTTGGCCACTATCATTGATTAGGAATATCAAAAAGATAGGAGACATTTTACTCAAGCACCTATACACACACCAACAAATACCTCCATTAAAAATTGAACACATATATGAATTGAAACTAAAATTAATGCATACATATTTCAAAATCGATAGTAAAAATGAAATATAGAAACATATAGTCATAAAACACATACCCACCAAAAACCAAAATACAATCAATTTATCTCAGAATGAGGGGATATTTGTCAAATGAATTTGTAGAAAAGATTATCGGACAATCTCCGGTAAACAACATGGTTGGTATATCTCAACAAGATCCACCTGCATTAGGTATGATATAGTCTCCATTGAATGTATTTTGGCTTACTGAAGGAAAAACACATGATGTAAAATTCCATGTAGGGGTGATTATAACAATACATAGTAGGTTCCCTAATAATTTAAATGAAAAGTGTGAAACTGATACGAAACTGTGTTCCCATCCTTGATAGAGGGAAAAAAATTGAATGATAACACTATCTAAAATAGTTAATGGCTATATAGTACCAATCTTCATATTCCACAAGGGGTGTCAACCCAGACAAGTGAAAACATCCAAAATACTCCTAAAATCACCCATGTATACACCTATTATACTCCAATACCAATGAGGTTCTGACAACATAGTCAGCTACATGATTCTTCTTTAGGAAATAAATGGTACACACAGCCTTGGTGGAAGCATTACATGATATGATCAATCCTAGTTGGAACCCATCTAAGAGATACACTACATCGGGAAAAACTATTCCATTCATGAAGGAACAACTCAGAGAATGTGCTCCATTGGGAATATCTCACTAGGTCAACTATAGTTCCTAGCATAATGGGTCCATTCAGAACTAAAATGTGTCCTACAAAGGCCATACAGAAACAACTTGGGAGACCTATTCCTCAAAATGTCACAATGTTTAGATATCAATACTCGTTAATATGCAGGTCATGCATCCTATATTATGAGATTTAGATTGGTGGGACCTACACCTCTCCACTACCCTGCAGTAGAGGGAGTACAATATCTTAACCGTCATGTGAATATTTTCTATCTCTTAAATAGAGTTTCCTTAACATCAAATCATTAAGGGAGCACTAACTCTTTAGCTGGTATCAAACATAAATAGTGGAGGGTAATTCTCTTCATAACTCTTATCCACATATATGGTAACACCATCTCAATGGGAGGACCCACCCAGTTCCACAAATCGATGATATGGGATTGAAAACCTATAGGTGGGGGACCACACCGTAATAAAACTAGGGTGTACCTATAAATAGATACAATACCCCATCCCGAGTATGAAATGGAGAGTAGCAAACTATGTCTAGAGTACCTGTACCACTCTACATGTACTATCACTAGGGCGACTTACACCCTGACTTAGTAGGAGTGTTTTGGCCCCTATCAAGAGGAACCACTATATGGTACGATAGAGTATTACCAACTATTCTTGAACAACTTGTATGGAGTACCAATAGCCTTGTATGAGAGTGGTTTTAGAACACCATGGATAGACGATTGGAACTCTAACATGTTATGGGAGTACACACTCAATATATACATCATGAATTGAGTATCCTACCCATGTAACAACATGGTATTACCAACTCCATGAATAGAGGACCATCACCCTAGTTTAATAGGGAAGTACCTACTCTATATATCTAATGGGTATGGAGGGACCGTACAACAGAACATTATGGGAGAATTTTCTCAAATTACATGAAATAAATGGTGATCTCATTCCCTATTCTGATAGGGGAGTAGTATCAATGATAGAACATCCTCATGGATATGGAAAATCAACCAAAATGTGTGGATTTATATATATACCAATGTATAAGGGTAAGGGAAAAACATTCCTTCATTCTATATGGGAGAACAAGTCTAAACAACTCCCTCTACGAACTACACCTATCTTCAAAAATGTTCAAGTACAACATAAGGATGTTGCATGGTTATCAAAGCTCATATTAAAATACCAATTTTTTTAGGGGACCCATGATCGGATAAAACATGGGAAAACTACTCTACTAACCAGAATAGTATAGGAAACCCACATAATAAGATGATAGTGACCGGTAATGACCATAATGTCGTCTCAGTGATCTATCTTCATCACTACCCAATGTTAGGCACTCTTACTATATAACTATACTTGAAACCATCCACATTTTTATCATAGTAAAAAAAATTCAACAATCATGTTATATGAAGATAAATTCTTAGTGTAGGATACACTCATGTAGGAATTTGAGCCCTAGATATGAATCATTGCATGGAGAAATATCCCATGATGTTATTAATAATGTATATGACATGCACTGGAGTTCACATGACATGTGAAATCTATAGAGAATATTTTTTTGTCATTTTAATTCATGGTATAGTTGACAATGTATGCATAAATGGCATGTAAAACCCATACATAGAGCACCCTACCTCACCCACCCCATCCATGTTCTTCCTCAACATGGCTAGAATATCGAAACCTCATACATGACGTATGCCACTGGGTACTTGATGGTTTCAAACTAATTAGACACATATATGTGTTTATTTTCCATGTCGGTGTCTGAAAACCCATTCCATTCTTTTTTGTATTTGTATTTCCACAAAACCAGGTAATATCACTTTGCTACTTTGTCTATTTCTTCTAGTCACATGATATGGTGTCACTACATTTCAAGTTACTCTAGTAATTTTCGATTAGTCCCCCAAATTCAATTTTTTATTAATGGTAATAACTTACATAATGTTTCAATAAGATTAACTCAATGTAAATTGTAATTCCAGAAGGATTTTTCTTACTAGTAACCCAATTAACCCCATTATCCCCTGACACATATTGATCAACTTTAATGGGTTCTTTATCAATCATAATTTGGATCTATGACCATAAAAACATGTATAAAAGTATATCAAGACTATAACTCATAACATCCCAACTAAAATGTGAAACATTTAAGATTATAGTCCAAAATTATTCCTAAATCCTATTTCTCTAGGATATAATGTTTGTTAGTGCCAAGAATAGAGACCAGTAAAAGACAGTCTATTCAATTTACCCTCGGTCTGATTCATAATCCAATGGGGAAGAAGAGTTTAACCACTCTTATTTGTTTCATGTGCATGAAAAGGATGTGTAATAGTGTTTTATTTTATGTTATTTAATTAATTCAATTAATATCATTTTAATACCCCACCACCAAATCACCTTCGATTTAAAAACTGAAAATGAATTTTTTTAACATCCGTAGGGTAAAAAACATTTCTTGAATTGAACATCTGTATCAGAATCCCAATCCATTAATCTAACTATATGGTATTGAATATTGTAATTGAAATGGAACACACATCTCAAAATATATTTAATATATTTAACATCACAATGCTGAGGCTATCTAGGCCCTAGATTCATACTTTTTTTAAGGCGTGACAAAAACAATTTGTAGAGATATTCTGATTTCATACATGTCAAATCCCGAGCCACTATATTATCCCCATCTTATACATTTTCATGCTTGAAAAGTGTTATTCTAGGAACAAGGAAATGAAACATATCTTCTCAATAGAATCCAAATCTAGTGATCTCATCAATGGTTCTCAAGCCGCTTACTAGAACCGACATAGGAGAATCAATAACATTGAACAACACCCATTTCATACAAGAATATGTTAAAAAATTTGTGAAATGTGGTATTTTTTCCTCATTTTTTATATATGGAAATACACAATCCACTACAATAAATCATCATTCATATGGTCTGACGGTACTCCACCTTACTAACATGAAATAGATACTGTTGTAACTCCATTGTTCACATCAACCTAAAGTTTATCTGCTCCATAAACTCCTCAAGAATAAAGTTTTCATGGTTGATTTTGATCATGAAATGACTCCAGAAAATATAGTTTCTCATGTGTAATGACTAGGTCTTACCGGGACCTTCGTATTAAAACCATTATCCATAACACATCTATCATAACTAGGGATGCAACCACATACACTATTGGCATCACAAATGATTTTAGATGGTTGGAATCTAATCCAAATTAAGGATAAATCTTTAGGTATAACATATCATCTATGCAACTGTTTTATGAAATGAACTCCCCCACATGGGTGGTGATGCATAGGGGTCAATCAGAAAATCTCTAATCCAATTTTTAGGGCTTTCCTCAACACTCCTTTTTTATGACAGCTCAATGAACACCCTAGTTAAAATATCGTGTCCACAATACCTGAACACTATCTTTTTTGGATGGATCATAAACATCCATTTATTTTTTGTCGCACCACAAAATCATATCTCATTGTTAGAAAGTTTCCATCTTCCTCATTATTCCAATGGTACATCATAAAACATCCCGACAATGATCTACTAAGGCATCACGTCATATATAAAATACATCAAAAGTGAACTAAAATGAATATAGTAAATTACAATATTGTCTAAAAGTTTACTAATATAAAAATTAGAAAGGACGCATTAAATAACTATATTCATCATCAATACCTTTTAGTCAAAGGCCTATGTGACCTTCAATGGACCTCACCCCCATCTACTAGCTCCGTGAGAAAAGAGTGGACCACCAAGGGGTTTTAGTAGAATCACCTTGAACCACATTCCAACTCATGCTTCTCTCCCATATTATCTTCCACATTATGCTTCATACAGAACACACCTAGTCCCAATTGTTCCTATGTACTGGGGTATATCGACGGGGCTCCCCATCATTAGCACAAAAGATTAAAAAATATCTAGTAACTTATCTCCGACCATCAACTATGTTACACCACCTTTTCTTCAGGTGACCTAATATACGGTATGTATCCTGATCTACAAAAACTATTCCCGATTCGGTGCATGGGTATGCCTCTTATTTAATTATCCTATTATATTACCTCTACCATTAACTATAGTCATATTATCCCCATTACCCCCACTATCGGACACATCATCTCATCCCTACAATATATATCACTTTACTACAATGGATCCCTCATGAACCCATGCATAAGAGGGAAGACATAAGGAAAATACACCTACTCAGACATCCATTTGGAGGCCCAAATCAATATAATGATATATGCAAAAAGACCCTCAAATGATATATATGGTGTATTGGGAACGGTTTCGGATCCTCACTTCATACATTTACATGGTAATGCTTCCCTACTAAAGGTTAACAAGCTCTATGATACGTACTGATCATAACACGGTTTGATAAACTCTTTAAGACACATTCTCTTAAACTTTTCCCAAGAGGATATCATATCATCATGGGTCTATGTCACTAGAATCAACCATCTGTTGGAAAAACCATTTAAAATCCTTATCTCATAGACCACTATATGATAGGGTGGTTTCCTCTCATAGAGGACGTCATCTATTACATCATCAAGTCTATAGTTAGAATCATGGGGTTCTCAATCAACCTAATATATTAGTAGTCCCGGCCTAAGCATCTCATGATGTGCACTTTTACTACATGCATCCTCAACTAGAACTGTTAGCACATTGAGCTACTCAATGAGTGGTAGGACAACATGTAGAACCTCATTAAGACTACACAAGAACTAGGGACCTGCAATAAAGACTTTTCACAGGGAAGATCATCATCAAAAGCATGTGATGGAACCCTAATCTAGATATTATCATCGGTTAATCCTAAAAAAATAAATACATGAAGCGTTCATAGATTATATCTAGGGAGTAGACTCAAGGGCAAGAAAAACACAACCTAGATAAATGTATTTCATCTACCATTAGTTAGAAATGACTAGTGTGCTAATTTCCTAAGTCAAAAAAATAGTTATCAAGGTCATAGTGAATGGATATATTGTTCATCAAATCAAAACAAAATCTTATATCACGGTATCATCTCTCGAAATACCGTAACACCAACACTTTGCATCCAAATGTACTCTCATGAATCGGTGGTCCCAATGTCGAACCCACGGTGATAACACTCAATGATGAATTTACCCAAAGATTCTTAGGTCCTAGATCCCAAAGCCAACATCTAATATTTCGAGGTATGGCCACTAGGGATAAGTAGTTATATCACACATATGAGATTCCATTCAAATATAAAATGTATACGCACACACAAAAAAACACCTCCGTGAAACATTGACGAGTATTCAAAATATTGAAACTGAAATGCATGCATGCATCTATTCCAAACTAAATAAAAAAATAATTACTGATGGAAGAAGTGAAAATTGTGTTCCCACTAAAACTATTAAATCCTAAAAACTACTTTAATGGAGGAGATCACTATCAAATACAACTTCCAAAATACATTTCCGACATTCTCTAGTAAACAACTCAGTCAGTCTTGCTCACTAAACTCTACATGCCTCAGGTAATCTAGAGACTCCATCATATATAATGTGGTCTAAATAACCTAAATAATCTGGTGAAAATCCAATATTGGGTAGGTTTTATAATAATCATAATGAACCACAAAATACCAAATGAATAGGGAGAAACTGAAAGGAAACACTCCACCAAACCATGCTAGAGGGAACTTAGTCGAGAGATAACTATCTTAGAATACATCCCCAGATATACATGAATAGTCATCCAAGACCACAAGGTGTATCAACCCCAACAATGGAAAACCCTGAAAGGACACCAAGAATATCCCAGTTATACTTGTTTCAATTTCCATTCCACCTAGGGTTCAGACCACATCACCAACTATAGGATTATACATGAGGATCTAAAGGTAACAAAAAAATAGAATATCTAACTCATGGAGTACATCGATCATAGATTCCATCCACCTGAATACCATTCAGGATGGTACATCCAATAGTACAAGCTCCGTAATGAACAACACACTAGGATTACTGTAGTGACTAGTAGTAGATGACATTTCATAATAGTCTCACACCCTACTTAAGGCTGTATGAACCAAACAAGAGATACCACCCACACACTACTTCATATAGTTGGGAGATCAATTCTACATACTATGAACCAAATGCATCCTATCTAACAATAGAGTGAATAGAGGTACTCAAACGTCACCCATGTCCTAGATCCAATGCAGTTGTATCTAATAACCATCACAAAAAAACCTCTATCACTGATTTCTGTAGAGGATCACTAACCAACTGTTTTATAGAGAAATAAATCATAAACAGCTATGACACAAAACTAGTGGAGGGTTTGACTCATTATAACTCTACCCCCTAGTTGAGGGAGATAACATATACTAGAGGACCCACCCCCCACTACTACTCAATGATGGGGTAGTATGATTCTACAGATTTGTACTAATTCCTTGGTACGAAAGGGGAGTACAAGTAAATAAAAATATTAATGACACTATATTTTGATAGCATACTACCACTTTGTGGATTGAGGACCGACACCCTTATTCAACAGTTGAGTAGCACTCTACCAGTATGATCACTACAGGGGACCCACAATGTGACTTCAGTGGGAATTAAATAACCACCAGATAGAGGACCCACTAACTAGTATGACAGGGGATCACCAACTCTTCCCAAACCAAATGTATAAATGAAATTAAATCTCGTATAATTGGGGAATTCAAATAACAAGGATACAAGTACCACACCATATCATGGTAGGGGAGTACCCAAATTATTTATACCTCTAATATGGATGCCTTAAATCCTAGAAAAAAAGGGTAGCAGTAACTCTATGGATAAAGGACCCTCATTCTCGTCCAAAAGGGATGTAACAATTTTATCTCAAAAATGAGTATGGTGGGCCCGTTCTCTGTAATGAAAGAGATTATGTCTCTATCAACAAGAAATATATAGGGAACATGAAAACTAGTCTTAATGGTTATTACCAACCCTGATAAAACTACTACATGTGTAGAGAACCCACACCCAAAATTAGGGGAGTCCGATCTCTAGAAAATTTGAGATGTAAGAGGTCCATGCACCCTAATTACATAGGGGATTACCTATCCCAAATTCTCTATATATGAACCACAATGATATACAACATCATCCATGATCCACCTAAAAAGCATCACACGTATCATTCCCTGCATCACAACACGAAAATTGTTCGAGGACACGTTCCCTCATACAAATATAGAGAAATAATCTATCGGGCTAATGTTTCTAGGGGAAACACATCTTATGACGATTTGGAGCAGTTCAAACCCCTATATTAACCATGTGATCCACACTAATCACTAGACAAGGTCTTCAGTGCAAATAATTTGTCATATATAAAACAAACAACATCCTTTCCAATAGGAAAAATTATAGGCTACTACCATTTAAACCATTTACATAGAGTTTCTATCCATGGAAGAATAAAATATTTCTACATCTCGTATATTGTGTGTCCCAACCATATCACATATCAACACTAAATAGGGTAATTACATGCTACGTGACACCAACACATAAATTATTGTACCAAATAGTCATCTTACCAAAATGATAAGATCACAAAAAATGTATCAATAGATTACACAACATGCAAATAGGAATTTTGACAATAATTTTCATTCAAGTCTCCCATTTCACCTTGTTTTCTCCAAAAACATCAAGATCAACCATGTAAGGATCTCATGAATCAATAATATGGATCTAAAACCCAACAAAAATTCATAATAATTCGATCATTTATGAAACAAAAATCTACTAAACATGATGGTGAATCACAAAGGCAACTGTTCAAAAATGATGTCTAGATAGAGATTCCCCTTGATCTGTTTCCAATCAGTGCCACAAACGTATATCAGAAGTACCACTTAACCTTGATTAGACCATAGTATTGTCTGTCATCCATAGGGGAGACAGGTTTACCAATAATATTAATAGTGGGAAAACCAAATCAGATGGGGAGATGGGATTAATTTATTTAGTTTAATTAAATAAATGAACATCCTTATAAAACCCATCTTCTAACACACCATCGATAGACTAACCAATACAAAAAAAATTACATCATACCTAGAGTAAACACTACAATTTGAACTTATATACTGTATCAGAATCCCTATCCAACCCCCTTCTGAACATTTATAGCACATTTCAAGATAAATAGAATGTGTGTGAAAAGAAATTTTTAATATTTTTATGATCCCTATGGTGAGGCTCTTCAGGCCCTAGAATTCCATGCTAACTCAGCATCAGACATTTAAAGTATTCATAAATTTATTATAGAGTATTATTGATAAAAACCAAAATCATTACATCTGCTTTTCTGAATCACTACCAAAATGACATATATACTACCCTATAAATTTCATATAAACCATGGTTATATTGGAAATCCATCCTATGAAAGATTGTTGAGATAACCTAAGAATGTTTTCCAAGTAAGAGGTATCATTATTATAAAAGAATTTTAGTTATGTTTTTACTTAAAAATTTGTCATATATATTTAAAAAATGATAAATTAATAAAATTATTTTATTATATAATCTAATATTTTATTATTTTAAGTTCATTACCTATATTAATATAATATATTATAAAATTGGAATTTAAAATATCAAAATTGTGTAGGATGGACTACCACCACACAATCTGATGATATTCGGTTTCCATTAATACTCAACAGTGATTATTATAATGATGAATATAAGGTATGTATATGATATTTATTATATGAATATACTTATTTAATTATTATATAACATATTCATTCCAAAATAACATTCAACGGTAAACATGAAAAAATTTCTTTTGTGTGTGGAAGACCACCATGTCGTAAAGTAATGGGATTCATTTTGTACTATCACATGAGATGAACTATAATAATAATAAATGTAATTAAAATATATGATATATAACAATAAATGAATATTTATTAGTGCATTATATTTTTCATTCCTTTTTTTCCAAATGTCAGAAAATGGAATTAGTGTTCAATGTGTTTGCAAGACCTACCATCTCTATGAACAACATAATCATTCATTAAAAATATTTCAATTATTAATGATTTTATATATTTATATAATATAAATAATATATCTTTATATCATGCTTAAAATTTGGATAATTTTCATCAATGATCATAGTGCAAGGACAAGTATTATTGAATGATAACATACTAAAAAACAAAATATTTTATTTTCTGAAATAATTATTTTTACAATGAAATGATAATAATATGGTGATAATTGTTTATATATACATAATATATTGAATAATAAATATAATAATTCTGTTTTAATATTGTTATTTTCATAAAAAATATATTATTCCTATTATTCAAACATGTATGAAACAATTTGTGACATATGGTTTTAAATTTATTGTATCAAACATCATTATTTAGGATGTAAGTTATCCTTTACACATGTCATACCTTGTAAGGTGTATATACATTACATTTTTCATGTTAAATTATTAATATATTTTTATGATAAATATTGTATTTATACTTTTATTCTTTCTAGTGGATTATGATTCAAATGTTACCAATGTTGTAATGATTTTATGTCATAGTCTAATTGATTGTTGGGATTGTATATATCTATGTTTATAATCACTATATAGTATGATATATATCACAATAATCCCACAAAAATTTCTTTTGGAATATTTATTTCCTAATAATTCATGTTTTATTTAATTTACCTCTCTTTATTTAATAAGTGGAAGAATGCTTATGGGAAATAGACATTATTTCATTATTTAGACGAAAAGGTTTTTTCTTAAAGGTCAATTAATTAAAAAAGTGTTATATAAAATGCAATTATTAAAATTAAAATATGGTTTAATGGAATTTTTTCATGTATTTCTCTTCTTACAATTTTTTTTCTAATGGAATCTTCTAGTATTTTTCCGAAAAATGCTGTTGTGATATTTATCAAAAATGATAATGGAATATTTATTGAAAACTTTTACATCGTGATCTTTATTTTATTCTCTTCTGAATAATAATTTATTTTATCTGATAATTATATGTTTCAAGGATTATTTTCAAATAAAATTATATTTATTTTTTTTACGTTTGAAAAAACATGTTATTTTGAACGTTAAAAGTCTATTTTCCATAAAAAATATTCATAGAGATCATTGAAACCGAAATTAAAATTAATATTATATCTATTGATGTTGAATATTCTTTATTTGGCATATGATGTAAGATAACCATTATTATAAATACTATAAATGGTTTTTTATGTTGAAATAATTTTTATAAAAATGGTTTCATTAATATCGGTTCTTCCATGATGAAATTCTTATGAAACGTATTTAATTTTGCATGGGATAATGTATGATGAATTGTTAAATGTATTATAAAAATCGATTCTCTTCTATTTTTCACACTATGATGAAATATTTAATAATTCTTTTATTATTATTGGGATCTCATAAAATTAATATTTTATGATATTATGGAATATATATGTTATACTTTCAGATTATGATAGGATAGATATATATCTCCCTATAATGCATTTTTTAAAGATTGATATCACATGAGATAAATATAATTGTAATGTGGGGTGAATCTAGTTTAGTAATGTAAATTTTCCACATTATTATTATTTTGAGGGAACCATAACTACTATAATTTTTTGTGGAGTGAAACAATTACACATATATATCCTCTTAAATTAACCATATATTCAATTGTATGGATTTTTTACTTTTGTGTATATACCATAATTATATGTCTTATTTTAATGTTAGACTCATATTTATCATATTTTTTCATTAATTTATGATTCTTGTCGTATTATTTTCTAATAATTTTTTATGACCGAATATTATGATATTTGATATGTAAATAATAGAATTTAAATATTATGTTCATGTTCTCATACCCTTATCATTATATTATATTAATGTTTCTCCCATGGGTACACTTACTTTGAATCTAATCACACCATTTTGTTTATTTAATTTAATATATTTATGGGTAAATTTATTATGTTTCATATGACTATGAAGGGTGATAATTATAAATTAATTACTGAGATAATATTTAAGTAACTTTTAAAAACATTATTTCAATTTTTATGATTACAATGATACTAAAACATTAAATTCCATTAAATTTTTTTCTATAATGGAAGGAACATTCAGATAAAAATATTTCATATCATTGTAGGGAATGTATGTATAACTATTATTAGTATCATAATATAGTTTTAGTTAACATATATAATCATGAATATAAAATATTATTTACCCAAATGATAAGATTGTCTATAGTATAACATCATAATTTATTGGTAAGAAAGATATGGTGTGATTTTCATCGAAATACTTCCCTTTATGGATACTTCATGTTGTCATCCTCCCCGAATATGTTTACCCAGGGGAAACAGTTTTTTAAAAACATGTATAGATAATGACTATAACATTGTGTAGTGCATAACAACATGCCAGTATACACACATTGTTTTTCACACATGGGTGATATTATTTGGATAATTTAAATATTATTTTTAATACATTATACATGAATTCAATATATGATGAACAATGATGATCTAATATAATCATATGATTTTTTATATTTAAAATTTGGTTACATCAATTAAACATCTTATAAATGGATTTTATCAACAATTTTTTTTCCTAATTAAATATTTTTTCACACTACGCATTTTGATTTTAATCAATGATTTGGAACTAAATGAACATTTCCAATAATCAATGATGGATATGATGAAATGATATTCATTGTGATAAATAGAGTGTTATGGTATATTTCAGGAAAAATATCATTATTATAAATAGAATGAATTACCAAACTAATAATTAGGATAAACATCTAAAAATGAAAAAAATGGAACGAAATTCCATTCGGTTCTCCATGATAAAACATCCACCTTATTTCAGTGGATCTTTTAATCCACTAGTCTCAATGAAATTGATCGGTACTAGTGAAATGAATTTTTCCATTCACTAGATTTAAATTCCTGAAAATTTAATTTTTAATAACCATTGATTGAAAGGTTAATAAGATTAATGGTGGTTGATTATTATAATATATGAAAATTAGATGAAATTTACTTTATGGAGTGGGATGTATATATGTTAATATTTTTTAATAAGTATATTTGTCATGTTATATATATGAAAATAGAAAATGAATTCTTTGATTTAATGAAGAATGATGATTATTACTTTTAATAATATGAAGAAAATATTATAGTACTTTCATTGTATTATTCTAATACCTTCTTCCATCCTAAATAAAATTAAGATATTATTTAGTGGTTTCAATCCATTTCTCCAAATTGAATTTCTAATAATGGATAATACATTCTATAAAAAAATCACTCTATTTTTTTATCATCGGAAAAATAATGATTAATGGTACCCTTATCTATCACAGATTTGATATGAATGAATAATAAAATTAAAAGGAAACTCTAAAATAAATATAGATTAGATGATGAGATTTTATTCGTGCTCGATGTGTTTGATGAAAAATGAGGAAATTTACATTTAGTATAATTATTAAATGTTATAATTGTGGATAGGAAGGTCATCATGAAATTGAATGCACATGTGATGGGATGAATATAGCTAATGATGTAGACAAAAATAAAGAACCCCAGAAATCACCACCCACACTATAATTTTTCACATTGAAGGACTATGGAAATTATGATATCATATTCAAATATATGAAGGTTAATGATTTGGGTGATGTTAGAGATATCTTAGTAAAAATTATTATATGGGAAAATCATGATAACACATATTAATGAGGGGTATGATAACAATTTGTTGAATGAAACACATTCTATCCACTGTAGGACTTACAATTCATACATTAAGAATGGATTTAAGCAATAATTTATATATAAATAGGATTCTGTGGTAATAAAAATTACACCCAACTGAATAGGTGTTTAATTTTACATGAAAACCCCTATTTGATAAATAATTGATATTAGTGTTCGGTAATCTTAAACAGTTGGTGATTATATGAATTTTCTCCCCGAAAATCATATTACCACCCTTTTGGTTGAATTAAGAAACAAGTTAGGGAAACATATAATTTATTAAAAAATTATCATATCAGTTTCCAATGAATGAAATTCACAACATATATTAAAAAATCCACTCTGGACATATAACAGTGTGAAAATAAATATGATATTATTATTTAAAAAATATCCATTATATGTGTTTTGATTTATATTCAATTGTAGTTTTTTCTTAGATGGTTTTATGGAATATATACATCAATGATATAGATTCAATTTTGATGTTTTGGGGGGCCTTCCAAGTAGAATTTTGATTTTTTTCCCTTAAATTTTGATGTTCATATTTCAATATAACTCATACATATTTCCCCACCTATTTTGAAGAATCTATATAGAATGGCGATATTCATGGTAAAAAAATAGAAGAAGAAACTCTTGGATAACCATGAAAAAGTATTCTTTCATAATCTTTTGTGACCTTGTGGTAAACCAATTCATTTTGTAATAATAAATATGGATCAATGAAACTACGTGTTGATTATTGAGAACAAAACATGAATAGTTTTGCGAAAAAATATCCACTACCCAATATTGAAAAATTTATAAATCAACTATGTAGAGATAATTTCTATTTCAAGATTAAACGACAATATAGTGATCTTCAATTGACAGTAAATAATTTGGTTATATAAAAGGAAATATTACATAAAATGTATGGAAACTAAAAATATATAGTGATTCATTTTTAATACTATTACTCCCAAATATTATCATGAATTTAGATGATATATTAATTATATAATAACTTGATTAATTTTATTATATTTTTTATAGCTGATATTCTTACATAATCAAAGGAAAATGTTTATCATGATTATCACTGGAAGATTCTACTATAGACCATATGAAATTCTATGTTGAATAAATTATTAAAAAATATTAATTAGAGATAAATATGTTTAATTTTTTGTTCATACTATCCAAATAGAGGGTATAAATATAGATGCTTTAGTGGTCGATTTTATTAAACAATGGACCATTACATCCAAAATCACTAAGATACCTAATATTATTAGTTTGTGTGGATTTTATATATGGTTGGTGGAAAATTTCTGGTGATTTTGTAATCCATTCAATGTGTTATCACAGAGGCGATCCTTGTTCCATTGGAAATATTAATGTTAATAATATATCAATTGTCCAAATAAAATATGAGTCATAATTCGTATGTTTATAGTATACAGTAGTTGATAAAGGTTAATAATATATAATAATTCATTGAAAATTTGATTTGTAATTTTCCTCATGTATAATGTTTTGTTTATAGATTATAAAACATGAATATTGATGGTCCATGCGGAAAATTTCCCAACTCACGATCTGTTGTTAGCTGTGGTAATATTCTAATTATTTAATTTTTTGAAGTTTTATTATACAGATGTATGAGATATATATAATATTCATAAATTATTTGTGTATATATTCAAATATAATGATTTAAATATACACCATGAGAAAATTGATAATGTTGAATAGAAATTATTTTTGATCAATAAATTACCACCCATGGAAAACAGGAAAATGTAGAACACTTTATTTTTCATAATGATCCTGCAATAATATTTATCACGAGGATCTATAAAGATGCAATATTTATGTGTGTTTAATGATTATATCTTTAAAGCTTACATGAAGGGGAGAAGTATAATCATTATCTATCAAATGTTCAACAATCTATCATTTATGAGATTAATGAGGGAACGAAAGAAAATGTAGATCTAAAGAAAGAAGTGGGAAATGTAACTTTGTTGAACACTAATTAAAAAGGATACATATTGTTTAATAACTGAATATGTGTTCCGTACATATCATTTTTTAGAAGGATTTTTATAAGACTCAAATAGTTATCCATTAACTATTCATCTTGGATGTAAAGCAATTTATTTTTATTCAAACGAGTGTTTCTAGAGGGACGAAATTAAATCATATATTGAAATTTGTTTGTTTTTTCATTGAATCTTAGAAATTTAGGGATGAGTGAAAAATGATTGAGGGGGTTTTTGAATCATTAAGCATATTATAATGTAAATGGGAAACCATCATCTAATATATTTTTGGACACTGCCAAACATCTAAGGTCTATAAATTTATATGGATTTTACTTGAAGGCCTTAAAAAATCATTAAAAATCATTATTATTATAGAATAATTGTATCATTGTCATCGTTAAAATATATTCATTAAATAGATAATATGGTTTCAAGGAGTACCACATTCTATTTAATATTATTAGTATCCTAGTTTAACCATGAATTTATATATTAATATCCAGAAGGATCATGTAATGGAGTTATGCTTTATCACTTCTTATCATCGTTATATAGATAGTCAAAATAATAGAAAAATTCAATCCTTTAATATATATTTATAAATAAAAATCAGTATTTCAATGTTTGTCCAGATTAACATCTTTATTATGATTAGTTTTTACAAAACAATTTCTTTCAATCGGGTATCCATATATCTCCTTACAAACCCATATAAAAAAAATGGTCCTCCAATATTTTGTAGTTAATACGGTGATGGAAATATATTATCACATCAGATACCATCATAAATTATTGAAAATGTTAGATCAAATAATCATAACATAGGGGAATTATAATGTCGATATAAAACTTATGCTGATAATCATTAGTATGAAATGTAATTAAATGATACTAATATTGGTTTTCTAAGAACATCACAATGGAATAATTTTATTATATTTAAAATTATATTAAATAGGATAATTATGTTTACTTAAACATTTAGTATTCTTGGACATTTGTTAAAGGTTAATGGTCAATTTCTACATCCAACAAACCTTTATCTAGCACTCGATGTATTCTATGTATCATTCCTATATAAGAAAATAAATGTCCCCTTTAAAAAAAATATATAGTTATTATAAATAGTGCATAAAATTTCATATATATATATATATATAAAGTAGTTGATATTATGGATAAAAAACCAATTGATTAGAAATAGGACTACACAATTGGATAATGTTTTTTGGTGAACACACTAACTTGTGGAAGCTACCTAGGAGCATGAGGATTAGATGAGGCATAAGTATCCAACATATCATATATAATAGGGAAGGATTTAAGAGGATGAAATATATATTAATAGTATCAAAACTTGACACCCAATGATTTTATAGAATGTTTATATTTTAGTTAAATTTAAATTTATTTATTACATAACACACCTTTTATGAAGGAAACAAGATATAATATTAAAATATTATTACAAAACATGATCGTAATTGCTTATTTGATGGAAAGAATAGGATGCATAGAAGTAAATAAATTATGAAAATATATGATTTAAAGATAAATATTAAAATAATTTATTGTTCACCAATTAATAAAAAATGTAAATAAAAACCATATGGAAATAAATGAAATATGATTATTAAATAATAATTTATTGCGTACAAATTTATTCTATTTAAATAAATTAAATAAATATATTTTGATAATTTATTTTTGTTAAATTTATATAATATATATTAAATTAATTTTTTTTTGATTAATGTTATTTATTTTAAAGGCATGGTATAACAATAAATCATATTTTAGGCTTAGAACTGTATTTTTCTAAACAAAAATCTTCTCATTTACACATGTTTTTAAATACACTTTATTTTTACAATTTTATAAAAATATATGAATAATATAACATTATTTTTTCCACAATAATTAGAAAATTATCATAATGTCATCTTCAGAATGTTTAATAAAAATATAATTTTTTTAATGAATGGTGAAAAATAAATATTTTAAACACGAATCAGCTCCTCGTTCAAATTATTTAGAATCGTAGACATTTAATAATATAATTTTTTAAATTAAAAAGAGTTAAATTAATTTATTAATAATTCAATTTATATCATTATAATCCATTTCATTTATATTTGTATTAAAAAAACATTCTTAATTTCTGATATCTTTTTCTTTGGGGAATCATTTTTTTTCACCGACCATATGGGTTTACATTTCAAAAAAATTCTTAAATATTTTTTAACTGAATTTGGAAAAATAAATTCCAAATTTTTAATCTTTTTATTTATCATTATATAATAACTTTTTTATAATTTTTTCCATAATTAATATTAAAAAAAATAAAAATTAATTACCATGGTCAATGTAATAACATGTTTTCAAAGGGTATAAACAATTATTAATAGGGTTTAAAATGACATAAAATGCATTAAAATAGGTAATTATATAATAAATTATTATACCATTTGTTAGTGTTGTTGATATATGTTGTTTTTGTAATGGATCGGACCTCTCTCGTCCATTTCTTTGTGAAAATCAGGTCTAAGAGGTGATTTGGGAGTTCAAGGGGACTTATCCCCAAATTTTATCCAAATTTCTATTCCTCTGAAAAGTTACATAAATGAATAGTTCCAACGGTAGACCATTGTGAACAGTGCATTGTTAACCTTCTATGAATAGTGTAATCAGTGCTCTTATGTGAACATTGTCATTGGTAACCTTATTTGAATAGTGCAACAATGGCCTTATGTAAACTGTGGCATCGGTGACCTTATGTGAATAGTGTCAATAGAGACATTTTGTGAATGGTGCAATGGTGACATTATTTGAAGAGTTTTATAGGTAACCATATGTGTACAGTGCAATGGTGACCATAAGTCAACAGTGAAATCAGTGACCTTATGTGAATAGTGTCATTAGTGACCTTCTGTGAACTGTCCAATGGTTACTTTATGTGAACAGTGAGATTTGGTGACCTAATGTGAATAGTGTCAGCAGCGACCTTCTGTGAACGGTGCCATCGGTAACCTTAGGTAAATAGTTCAATGGTGAGGTTCTAATGGTGACCTTTTTCCTTTTCTAAATTTTTATTTCATGAACAATGTTTTCAGAATTGTGAGCTTCCAATGATGACCTCTCTCTTTTGCAAAATTTTGATTTCATGAACAATGTTCCTTGAACAGTGAGGTTCCAATGGTGACCATTTTCCTTTTCCAAATTTTGAGTTCATGAATAGTGTATCCAGAATGGTGAGGTTTTAATGGTGACCATTTCCCTTTGACAAATTTTTAGTTCATGAATAGTGTTTCTAAAACGACGAGGTTTCAATGGTGACCTTTTCCTTTGTAGACTTTTGAGTTCATGAAATGTGTTCCCAAAACGGTGAGGTTCTAATAGTGATGTTCAAACAGTGTGGTTCCAACAATTATGTTCATGAACTATGTTTCTAAAACGGTGAGGTTCCAATAGTGAGGTTCATGAACAGTGTATCCATAACGGTGAGGCTCTGACATTGAATTTATTCCTATTACAGATTATGAGTTCATAAACAGTGTTTTCCGAAAGGTTCGTTTCCAATGGAAAGGTTCCAATAGTGAGGTTCATGAACAGGGGTTCTATAATGGTGACGTTCTAATAGCGAGGTTCATGAATAGTGTATTTCCTTTTCCAAATTTCATGTTAATGAACATTGTTTCCAAATTCCTACAGTTCACCCCTTTAACATTTTAGTCGACTTAAAATGCATTTATAACATTGTTTTAAGGACTCTGAGGGTAATTCAAATATTGTAACTCATATATTAATTTCTCCTAATGCTTGGGATGTTTTCACCTGGTCAAACAACTTGGTTTATTGTGATGCATTATTAATGTAAAACCTAGTGTATCTTAAACCAATAGTTCATTATTTCTTCTAAAGGGACAAGTTATCGTACTCCCTAGTTCATCCTGCTTATTCTCAGGTGTGAGATTCTCAGAAAGTCACATTCCTAAGCATAAGAGATTTGCAATAAAATTTTCCTCCTATGATTCGAACCTCTCTCTTTTGATTCAACCAAGAAATTTAGAGTAGTATTCGATATAAGGTATGATATATCTTCATTTTTTAAAGTTCATATCCTTCTTTTTCCTTTCCTGTTTAATTGAATTTTTACCCCATGTTTTTAATGGGATTTTCTTGGGTGTTTCCTGATTTGGTGGTGTCTCTACATCCTCTGGTAGATACAGTTTCGCAAGGGAGGATCCCATAACCTTTTGTGTTTCATGTTCTCATATAATGAACGTTATGAACTATTTTAGGTAAGGGATTCATTGCTTACCTTTTATTTTATGTGAAACTGTAGAGACAACATGTTTTTTCCCATTTGATCACAATGGAATTTGAGTTATAAATATTTGAACTGGATAAATAAATTGATATCGATCGTATGTTATTGCCTCTTTTTCTGATCGATAGAGTGATATCTATACTTGTTTTCTTAGCTCTTTCATTATCGTTTGAGATTGGCAAAGAACGTATAGTAGGAATTAATTGATAATTGTGTAGATAAAGATAAAATGTAATGTAAATGAATCTATTTCATCTATTTTAAATTTGATTTTAGTAAAATTGGTGAAGTAAGAATTTTTAATTATTTTTTATAGCGTACTGATTAGGTTTCCCGAATCTAGAATCTATGAATAATAAATTGGTTAATCCATGATGGATTGAAGAACTAGTTGTTTGATAAAAGATAATTTCATGAATATTTCTTAGTTATCCACTTTCTTATTTAAGGGATAATAGCCCATTTGATAAGACATTTCTTTCATTCTATGATATCCTCTTGCTTATGCTCTTGCATCAGTCTATGCTTTTGGGTGTCCGGGAGGACATCATGGATGATGGAACGGGATGGATGTGAATGTTTGGATATTGTCTTATTCATATTATTTTTTTATCTAAATTAAATTCACAACTACTCAAGGAAGATGGCCTTTCTGACCCTTCTCTTGAAAGGAGAGAAGACGCATGGGGTATTCCACGTGCATCCCATGTCCAACTCTTCAAGGGAGGATGGGTCTACACACATGATATAGGCGGGAAAGAGTCTAGAAGAAGCTATCTACTCACAATGTTTCAACCCCTTGTGTTTAGTTTTATATAATATTTTTCTAGAATTCCTTGGATGATGGGAAATTAATTCTCTAAATAATTAATTTAAAAATGATCTTTACCCATGTGGATGTACTTTTCATGAATGAAATGTTGAGGTTATATTTTCAAGGGGATAGTGTAATTTGGGTGTGATGCTAATGAAATATAATGTGGAATTTTAAATGGTTAATTAATGATTAATTAATTAATTAACGTAATGTGAAATTGATAAAACGAGAATGATGCAATGCATTAAAGTTCTATAAATGGTTGTGTGCATATATTATGCGTAGTATTAGATGTGGTAGTCGATAGTCTAAGAGGAATTAGCTATAGTTGAGTCATATATTATGTTATTCCCATAGTGTGGCTATGTGATATAATATATTCATTATTTTTTATGTTTCTATATGCTACTCCACCCTGTCAGTAAGGGAAATTGACACCCCGGGGATTTTGTGCCCTGGGGGTGTTTTCCACAACATTCTGGTGGGATGATGGATGGCTGAATACCGCTATGTCCCCGCTCTCTTCTCATGGATGTTACTTGTGGTGAAAGGAACAATGGTTGGTTTTCTTCATATATGTATGTATATAACTATAATGGCTTGTTTTTATTCACAGAAATATATTATGGATATAGTGTTCTATGGACTACTATAGGTGTAACCTGTATAGGTAGGGATTCAATGAGGATCCTTACTCGGTGTATGGGCTGTGATGGCTTGTGGTATAATACCCGATGTATGATATATGTTATAGGAGCCATGTTGGCTCTCGAAAACTACCTGGTTACTTTCCTGCATGGACATGGTGGTTTTATAGCATAAGGTGCATATTGTGGTGCTTTTCCCAGGTATCTGAGGGCAAGCCATTATGGAGAGATATGCGTAGGATGTGCAACATTTGGTCAAAGTGGAAAACCAGTGGGGAAGTAGTAGAGAGGTACTCTTGATATTCTTTATTATATCATATACTCTTTTATGTGTTTCATGGTGAGAGTATACATGGATAGGCTAGGAACATAGTATACCTGTTTAGGTGATGATTTAGATACACATGTTGTTCACATTTCTCTAGCATGATTTCATTACATTTACATGATTGGATCTTGGGTGGATTCTACTGAGTATACTGTTTTACTCACCAAATGTATATATAAACTATTTTCAGGTCACATGGATTAGGTTGGAGATCATGCTAGTTCCTACTATTTTGGGGTTGCAATAGCTATTTGAGATTTTGGTTGCTGAAAGTTTTAATTTATTTTGGGTATATGCAATTTTCCCCTACTTTTTCTTGTAGTTTTTCATGAAATTACATATGTGTACTTGGATTTAAATTTATATTTCATTCTGAGTTGGTGTTGGTTGGTGTCTGTATAATCACTATCTTCTGAATGTTATTTCTTAGAGGGAAATGCCTCGCATTTGGGTGTTTACTATACCCTTAGTGCCAGTCGCCAACCCAAGGCCTTTGGGAGGCAAGACTCGGGGGTCATTATCTACCATCTCACATTTCCATCCTATGATAGGTATAATTTTTGCGGAGTGGGGTCATGACAGAGTGGTGTCAGAGGCCCAGTTTTGGGATAGGGTGGAGTTTATAGTTAGACACAGGTGAGTTTTCCTTGGTTGGTAGGGAAACAGTGTCAGTAATGATATGAATGCGATGTAAACAGAAGAGACTTGTTATGAAATAGGCGTTTAAGTACCCCTATGATTTTATGTAGAAATATTTATGTTTATAAGGGATACTAAATGAGGTGATACTAGTTTTAGGGTAGAGTCCTACAAAAGGATCATGCATCACTCTTATTTGTGCATTTGTTTGAATGAGTAGACCTTGGGATAGGTAAACATAAAATGAATAAAATAAAATAACAAATTAATTAATGATATGTCATCCATATTATAGGATTAAGAACTATTAAAGTTTTTTATTTTACCGGTATGGATCTAGGTCAACATCTTCATGATGATTTCATAGAAGATGTCTAGCAGGCTATGCCAGAAGTTCACCACAGGGTAGAGGATGAAGATGAAAAAAATTAAAGGGGGACACCTTGAGTGTTTTAGCATCAGAGTATATAGATGTTTGAGGTCTCTGTTTTAGATGCATTCATGAAGGACTGGTTGGAGGTGGTAAAGTTACGCTTCAGTTTGATCTCTTCTTAGAAGGAGTACTAGGTGTCCTTGGATGTGACGACGATGTGTGGAGAAACGAGGTAGTGGTGGTTTTTATTTGTTGGGGATCATGAGGAGTCCGTGATCACATGGGAGGAGTTCAGAGACACATTTAGAGTCAGTTTTTATTTCTTCAACTGTGAAGGATTCCAATCACAATGGGCTTCATATCCATCGATAGTGGATATCTAGTGTGTGAGAGTTTAGAATCAGTTTTAAGAACCCTTTAATGTATTCTTCATACTTGATTCCAAGTGAAGAGTCCAGAGCGAGGCATTTTCATGAGGCTTTTCATTTATAGATATAGCGCTAGGTTACCCCATTTATGTTGTCAATATATCATGTGGTGCTGGTAAGGACAGTGGATGTTGATATAAAAATTGTGATAATTGGATCACAACTAGAGGGGAGTCATCAGGATACTTCAATAAGTAGAGCTATAGTTTGAAGTTCTTGGTTTTCCCGGAAAAAGATTTTCAGTTCTTCCAGGGGTAGGTCCCAACCCTCCTCAACTAGTTTCTCCAGAGGTTGAGGATCTTAGGCCTATGCCAAGGTATCAAGTGCCAAATTTTCTCATGGATGTCGGGGTCATTAGTAGCGAGAGTGCCCAACCATTCAGACCAGTCATCGTGGAACTAGTGTTTAACTACAGGTTCTTCTGTTGAGGTACTTTCAGTATAGTAGTAGCCATTCTTTGCACCATCTTTAGATCTGTATAGGGTATACTGGGTAGGACATGGATATCCCCGTGACACCCCTTTCATTAGAGAGTAGAGCGCAACTGTGGTGGTTTTCTTCTTCAGGGTCAGAGATGTCATGGAAGTGGCCATGTTTAGATTCATAATTTATCGTTTCTAACTCCAGGCAATCCAGATGTCATTCGAGGTACCCTTTATAGTTTTTATACATTGGTGTATCCCTTTTTTGATACAAGAGATACACTCTCCTCCATATCACTAATCATTTTTTATGAATTGGGACATGAGGTTGAGAGGCTTCCAGTTCTCTTGACGATGACTTCCCCAGTTGGAGGTTGATCTAACATGAATGGAATATGTAGAGACTATGAGCTAGTGCTGGGGAAGCACCTCTCTTGGGGAGATTTTCTATGTTTATAAATACAACCATATGATTTCATCCTCTGTTTGGATTTTTTGTATACGGTGCAGGCTATCGTTTATTTCTTATGGAGGTAGGTTGTGTTCTTCGATGTGGATGGAGTGCAAGCAGTGTTCGTTAGCGAGCAAGACCCTCAAATAGGAAATAGGCGTGTTTTTTCCTTATCATCAATGATAGATGAGATAATATTTCTTTCTCTAATTTTTCAGTTGTTGAAATTTCCTAGGGTCGTATAAGACTTTGCTGATGTATTTCCAAATGAAGTTGTAGCATTAACCCCTCGATGGGAGATCAAGATTGGGATCGAGCTACAACCAAGAGTATGTATTATCTCTATGTATCCACACGGGATGGACCCTTTTGAGTTACGAGAGATGCGTATACAGGTTGATGTTCTGATACAGTGCAGTTTTGTTCGGCCGATTGTGTCAATGTAAGGTGCACCAGATTTGTCCATGAAGAAGGCTAATGGCAGTTTGGGGTTGTGTGTTGATTATCATCACTTGTAAAAAGTGACTATAAAGTATCACTATCCTCTTCCAAAGATTAATGATATATTCAATTAACTGAATGGTGAACGTTGGTTCTCAAAGACCAACTTGTTTTCAGGATATCATCAGATGAGTAGAATGATTAGAAAATCTTGAAGACTACATTCTGTTGTCGTTATATGCATTATGAGTTCGTTGTAATGTTGTTCGGCATGAAAAATGCTCCATATGTGTTCATAGTAATGATGAGCACTGTGTTCTGTGAGTTCCTAAACATGTCTATTTTAGTTTTCATGGATTACATCCTTGTGTACTCCACTTTTTAAGAAGATCATGAAGAGAATCTACACACCATTTTGGGTGTTCTTCGACAACCTAAAATATTTTTCAAACTAACGAAGTGTTATTTTTTGGGCTCGAGAAGTATGTTTCATGGGGCATGTTGTCTTCCAGTAGGGAGTTGTTGACGATCCATCAAAAATACAAGTTATTGTGTCTTGGGAAATCCCCAATACTGTGTTAGAGGAGCGATGTTTCCTTGGTCTCGTAGGCTACGACAAGAGGATTATAGTCTATTTCTCTTGAGATGAAAATCCTCCTACATCTTTGACAAGGAATTACCATGCATTCATATGGAATGATCAGTGTCAGAAAGATTTCGAGTATCTAAAGTAGAAGTTTTTAAGTGCTTCAATTTTTTGTCTTCTAGAAGAGGGAGTTCATAGTGATGATTTCGGCTATGCATTACATATGGGATTAGGTAGCTTCCTGATGAATCTAGGATTAGTTTTTTATTATGGGTCGTGATAGTTTTTTATTCATCAACATAACTATTCCACCCATTGTCTAGAGTTGGCATCCATGGTGTTTTCTATGATTTTGTGGATACAATACTTCATTGGTGAGAGCTCGGTTGATTTAAACGTTCATAAGAGCCCGATGTCTATATCCATCAATCTTTACATAAACAGACGACAACATTGTTGGATAGAGTTCTTACAGGAACACGAAATCAAAATATATGATACACTTGGTCAGGGGAATGTTGTTATTGAGGCACTAAGTCATAAGTAAAATAGTGATTTATTGGATGAAGCTGGTGACTCATAGAAAGTAATGAAAGATCATTCAACATTACTTACTGTTATGGGAGAAGTTGGGGGCTTATGTTGTCTTATTCAGATTACAGTGTAGTCATCTCTGGTGCAAAAGGTGGAAGAGTCCCTGATGGCAGATCCAGAGGTGGAGGCCTAGAGAGACCACATTATTTGTGGCGAGACCCCTAATTGTTGGACTAAGGATGATCAACAATTAGTGTTATATCATTGAAGGATTTTTGTCCATTTGATGATGCACGAGATGGTTCTCAGAGTATTCTATATATCCCATTTAGCAGTGCATCTTGGCTTGAAAAAGATTTATCGAGACTTAAAGAGATAGTTTTTGTGGTTGGGGCTGAAGATTTCAGTTGCGGAGATTGTGTCTCGATGTTTGGTCTTCAAGAAGGTGAAATCCAAATAACAGGTTCCTGGTGGACTTCTCTAACCGTTAGATATTCCTCCGTGGATGTGCGAGGACATCTCAATGAACTTTGTTACTAGTTTACCTCATGCTCAGGGAGGACATGATGCAATTTGGGATGTACTCAGTCGTTTAAAAAAATCATCCCACTTCATAGAAATCATAAAGTCACGCATAGTGGATGTTTTTCTGAAGATGTATCTAGAGGAGGTGGTGTGATATCATGGAGTCCCATGGACGATCATTTCTGATCGGGATCCTCATTTGACCTCTAGGGTGTGGTGGGGTCTCCAGCATGATTATGATTCTCAGTTATTCTTTATCACAACTTTTTATCCCCAAACGGATGGTCAGAGAATGAGAACCATCCATTCCCTTGATGGCATGTTACGCTCTTGTGTCCTAGATTTTCAAGGCACATGAATGATGCATTTAAACATTACTGTAGTTTGTTTACAATAGTAGTTTTCACACCACCATCGGTATGACTCCATTGGAAGCCTTATATGACTGACCAGGCTCTTATCCATTCTACTGGCCTAGGGTCGGAGAGCAGTTAATTATCATACCAGAACTAGTGAAGAATACAAATGGGATGGTTCAAGTTATTTTTGAGTGGATGAAAATAGTCCAATATTGTCAAAAATCATATACGGATCAAACGAGGAGACCCATAGAGTTTGATGTTGGTGATAACATGATTCTGAAGGAGACTCCCCGTCATGGGAAGCGATGGTTTGGTCATGTGAGTAAGTTTTTCCCCAATTGTTTGGGCATGTCAAGGTGTTAGCTCATGTTAGAGTTGTGGCAGGTCGAGTAGCACATCCTCCGCAGATGAGTCGGATACTTGATGTTGTCCTTGTAACTCAACTCTATAATTGTCTTCATGATGACTCTCACATAATCGATTGGGGAGGGATCGATGTTTATGCTGATGCGCCCTTTGAGGAGAGACCTATGGATATCCAAGACCACAACGAGTGGGTGTTGTGAGGGCATTTAATCCCCTTGGTTCGTGTTATATGGTGACACAATGTCAAGGAAGAGAGGACCTAGAAACATGATTCACAGATACATACTCAATACATAGAGTTGTTCGATGTTTAACTCTTTGCATGTGTTGATGTAGCCCTTGTGGTCATAAAACATTCATGTTTATAATATGGATTTCATTTCATGCTTTTTACGAAATTCACACTTTTGATAGGTATCTCGAGAGGTGGTTGTTCGTACCACATTTAATTTTCCCTTTAGGCGGGTTTTTAATTCAAGGGGACGATAATGTTTTGAGAGGTGTCTGATGTTTTGGCCCAGACCTCTATGGTCCATTCCATTGTGAATATCATGTGTATGAGTTGTTTTAGGAGGTCAAGGTGGCATTTCTCCAATACATTTCCAAATATACATTACTATGAAAAGTTTCATTATTGAAAAGGTCCAATGGTAGAAAGATGTGAGTAGTGAATGGTAACCTTTTGTGAATAGTGTAATCGGTGACCTTATGTAAATAGTGACATTGGTTACCTTATGTGATGTAACATACCAAGTAAGTAATGAATAATATATATTTTTATCTATGTTTATTAATGATTAAGATAGTGTTATAGAGGCTTAAAATGAAAATAAATACAATCTTATGCATGGAATACACTAATATTCTTAAAAGATTGTTTTAGTGCCGTTGGATGACAAACCATTTTTGAATCTATATTTTGACAATTTTATAAACTATTTTTGTCAAAATAAACTTATTCTTTATGATTGGGACATCAAAATTTACTTTGTGTGAATTTTTGGTATTTTTCTGACAATGTTCATTTTTTAATGAATAGTGAAAAATACTGCATTTTACATCAAAACTGCTTTTTAATCTAATTTATTTATATGATTAGATTATCTTTTGAATTGGTATTAATGTGTAATATGAATATATTTTTACCATTTAATCCAATGGTGGTCATTGGAATCAATTTCACTTTGAAATTGGACTTAAACTAGTATCAATCTTTTGATACTTATTGTTTTGTAAAAACACGCTATTTGCTCTGGCAGCAGAAATTAATTATTAAATTAATTAATGTGACTTATATGATTTGAATATTTTAAAATAGACTTCATTTTTGAATTCGTAATATCAAATATAGCTTAGGGTGAATTTTTGGTAATTTTCTGAAAAACTTCAATTTTTGATGAATAGTGAAGCCACTAAGTGGTAATCAAGCAAACTGATTTTTCAGTTAAATGAAAGTTTACCACTAATGTGTATTGAATTTTGAAAATCTGACATACATGGTTGTCATTAAGAAGTAAAATGTGGTTCAATGAGATTATAATAATTTTTGGTGAATAGTAACTTATTAAGTTCTTAATCGCGATTAGTGGTAATTAGTGTAGTTTAAGGTATAAATAATGCTTTAATAATATGAAATGACCTAGACACATGTCCCAACCTTATTGGTTGTGTCATGGCCGACCAATACAAGCCATGGGTCAACTTGGGAACCCCATGGGGACATTTTGGTTGGGAAATGACATAAATAACTTTTTGTTTAATGTAAAAGTAAAAATGACACAAACATAATATGTTTTACGAATACAATTTTTACATGGGGTTATAAAGATCAGATATTTGATTATAAATAGTCATTGGAAATCTAAAAAGATTTCCTAGATCATAGTATTTTTTTAATGATTTTTAGACATTAAATAAATTAAATTATTTATGACATAATAATGATGCAGCGATGACATCATTATTTGACGATTTAAATAAAATGGAAAGACAATGTAAAATCTATGAACTACACACGGCCAAAACCAATTGGATGAGTGGATTTCGAACCCTTATCACCTTATCCACGAATTATATCAATGTGGTACCTTTTTAAACCGAAACACAGTTTCAAATAATGTAATATTTCTTTACTTTCCAAAAGTGCCCCTCCTCTCCTCTTATAAAATGCCCCCACCTCTACCTCATTTCACACACTCCTCAAGCCTTTGGCTCAGCCAAAACCTACCCATTTACTCTCTAAACATCCCTCTCCTAATCCTATAGGATTCCCTTTGGGCAGAATCCTTTCAAATGAAGCCTTTAGGCTCAATTCAAAAGGAGTTACACTTTTTAAGGTAATTCATTCTCTCATGTTCATTTGTTTTATTTTGCTTCTCCAACCCCCTAAACTCTTTTTATTTAATTATTTTGTAACAACTACAGTATATTCAATATACTAGGATGTTGTTATAAGATTTATTTGAGATACACTCTCACAAAACTGCATCAAATGGTTAAAGAACATACGGTTTCCGTGGATGGCGAAATTCTACCTCCCGAAACGATGATTGTTCAATATTCATTTAACACCTTCAAAGGTGGCCATTATTATGTCAATATTTTTATTTATGATATATAATATGTTTATGTTTTCCTTAAGCTTCTGTTTTTTCATTTTGGGCATACCTTTATGGTTTCCATTATGGGTAAACACGATATCTTCATTTTAGGAAGTGCGGACTACCGCCCCCTCAAAGTGATTTGATTCGTTAAATACCATATGTGGGACATATAAAGGATGGAACTATGATATTATATATGATATTATACTGGAATTATAATATACCTTTATATCATTATGATTCCATTCTATAAAATACGAAATAGAAATGAATGTAGCGTTAATGGGTACGTACGGCTTACCGTCTCCATGAACGGTGCATTTCATTTCTTACCTCTAAATGATTATGTAATATTATAAATGCATGTATTTACTAGATATATATGACATATATGATATATACATCATGAATACCATTCTGGATATAATGAACCTTTGACCAAATTAACAACATGTAAGTGTAAGAAGTCTATTTTTGACTTAAGAACCAAATACCGACAAAATGAACATTATTAACTTAACTGATTACATGATGTTCATAACATGGTATAAAAGTAATAATGAACTTGAAAAAGATTCATAAGCAAGTAGAGATTAACTCAAGTTTATTATTCATGATATTAAAGAAATGTCGGGTCAAGTCGGATACGAGGTATGGGACTTCGTCTCAATCTCCATTCATTGAGGCATATTTTATTTTATACACAACTTTATTTTATACGGTGTATAAACCCATTTGACTTTTACATTTATTCAAAATGAATCTTTTTTATACGAAGCGTTTACTAAACGAGAAAAGGGAATGTTTTTGTCGTACGTATGCGGCGACAATGACTTCTCCGCCGTCGTGACCGTTATTTGAGTTTCGGCTTCCTCTACAAGCCATACCTTCTTTTTAAAAGAAAAATAAATACCATGTTTTACTTTTCTTTTATTTTAGTATTGAAAATGGTTTTCATAATGTTTTTATATCAATGTGTTGTATTGATATCTCGTGATTGAAATGTGTAAATTTTATGTTACCTTTATGCATGTTTTATGTGATATGATTATGTTATGGTTCTTGGGCATTATTATGAAGACGGTTGGTTCCGTGATAAACTAAGGGCGGGTGAGCCCGTTATAGCTCTCCAATGCATTGGTTAACGCGAAGGAGTGAAACGTTAAGGTTTATCCGAAGAGATTTTAGGGAATATACTGTGATGGGTATTCCAAACGTAACCAAGAGGGTTACTCCCTACGTAAGAATGTTATGAATGCCTCAAGTTACCTTTATGTCTTATGATTTCTATGATTTATTCATGATTTTATGAGGTATGTTAAAGTGCCTATGTTTTATGGGTAAAGTATGATTTCATTCTTATGTATATATGAACTCATGTTTCCTTTCCATGTTTTTTTTATAACCCATACTGAGTTTTTATGCTCATCCCAAGTTTTTGAAATGTTTTTCATAGGTCAAGGGAAAGGTACATGATAAGATGACAGAGTCAAGGATGTGTCAAGAAATAATCCATGTTTTATTTTAAATGTGTTTCCATTGATGGGAATTAATAATACTATCTTTATGTAACCACTTTGTTTATATGTGGAATGTAATGCATGTTTTATGATCTAATTCTCTAAAACTCTAATCCCGAAAAGATCCTCAATGTGTAATCTTGTAATGACTCAAGATTAAGTTAGGTTTAAGGCTGGGGCCTTATAGTTGGTATCAAAGGTCAGTTTAGATAACTTTAGGAGTTAGAATTCTATTAAATGATTATCCAAAAATATTTTTTTTTCGAAATGATATAGCATTTAATGATTACCATGTTGCTTCATATAAGACATGTTTGTTCAGAATGGTTTTCCGTAGAGGAAACAGGGAAGCAGTGCTAGGAAGGCATACAGAAGGAAATAACCTTCTGAATCAGCATCCAGAAATGGTCGGAATTGGAACTGAACAGTTTGTTGCAGTAATGGAACAGTTGACTCAAGCGATAAATGGTGGTGGTATCCATACACGAGATCAGCTAGACCAACCACAGAGGAACATGTCAGTGGTGGAACATTTCATGAGGCAACATCCACCATCATTCAGAGGATCATCTGACCCTGTGCTAGCTGAAGGGTGGATTAAAGTACTGGAGAAGATTTTTGATGTCATGGGGTGTTCAGACAATCAAAAGGTTAGTCTTGCTATTTACCGTTTGGAGGGTGAAGCAAATCATTGGTGGTCTATGGTTAAAAATATCAGGGACGCCGATGAGATTGATGCACTTGACTGGGATGAATTCAAAGGTATGTTTCTTGAGAAGTATTTTCCTAAGGCTGTTCGTCTTAGGATGGAAAATTAATTCTTGGAATTGAGGAAAGAGGAAGACTCAGTGGCTGCCTATGAAGAAAGGTTCACTCGATTGGCAAGGTATGCTCCAAATTTTATCCGGGACCTTGATAGTAAAATCAATCTTTTTTACTCAGGATTAAATCCAAAGTATCGAAGGGAATTAGCTTCTCGTGAGTTTAAAAGTTATTAAAAGCTTGTTCTATGTGCTGAGAAGGTGGAAATAGAGTTTTCCGATTACCAAGTTTTCTATAACAACCAGCAGAAGAAGAGACCGAGGTGACAGGAGAAAGGTAAGAATTCTCCAAAAAAGTCTGATGGTAAGAGAACTAAGTTTCCAGTTTGTGATAAATGTGGCAAAAGGCATGCTGGGGAATGTATTCTGAATTCTGGGAAGTGCTACCGATGTGGTATGATGGGACATAAGGCTCGTGAATGCACTGAAAAGGATCAAGGTGATTGTAAGAACAATTTGATTTACAGTTAGTGAAATGTTATAAGTGCAATGAGATGGGTCTCTATGCAAACGAGTGTCCGACAAGGAGCTTGAGTGATGGGAAGCAGTTAGACTACAAGCAGAAAGGGGTGGTGAAATCCTTTGCAACTACTTCAGCAGATGTCAGGCCATCAAATGAAGTTGTATCAGGTGCTTTTTTTGTTTTTTCAGATTATTCCAGTGTGTTGTTTGATTTGGGGTCTACACATTCTTTCATCTCTGAAACCTTTTCTAGTAAAATGGGAATACCATCTCAAGAAATGACTCCTGAACTTTTGGTAAAAACACCTGGGGGAAGTGTCGAGGCAAAAAGAATTTATAAGAATTTTCCTATCCATATCTGTGGAAAGAACCTACTTGCAAACCTTATTGTTCTACCTCTAGTAGAGTTTGATGTTATCCTGGGTATGGATTGGCTCTCTATTTACCATGCTAAGATTGACTGTAGAGCTAAAGAAGTTTCTTTTCAGAAAGACATTCAGTTTGTTTACAGGAATGAACCCTTACTTTTGATAACATATCAAGAGGCCGAGAAACATGTAAAAGATGGAAATGAATGTTACCTTGCACACGTCGTTGAAAATAAAGGAACTGTTCAGATTAATGATGTGCCAGTGGTAAATGAGTATCCTGATGTTTTTCCTGATGAGTTGCCTGGAATAATACCAGATCGGGAAGTTGAGTTTACTGTTGACTTAATTCCTGATGCTAAGCCAATTTCAAAACCCCCTTATCGAATGGCACAAATTGAACTTTTAGAGTTGAAGGAGAAATTGCAAGATTTATTAGGGAAAGGTTTCATTAGACCTAGCACATAACCATGGGGTCCTCCTGTTTTATTTGTTAAAAATAAAGATGGTTCTATGTGACTTTGCATTCATTATAGAGCCTTGAATAATATCACTGTTATGAAAAAATATCCTTTGCCTCATATCGATGATTTGTTTGATCAGCTCCAGGGAGCTCAGTTTTTTTTCAAAGATTGACCTGAGATTGGGGTACAATCAGCTGAAGGTAAAGGAGGCAGATATTCCGAAGACCGCGTTCCGTACGAGATATGGCCATTATGAATTTGTAGTAATGTCTTTTGGGCTAACCAATGCACCTTCTGTATTCATGGACTTAATGAATAGAATTTTCCATGAGTTCTTGGATAAGTTTGTGGTGGTTTTCATTGATGATATTTTGGTGTTTTCTAAAAGTAAAGAGGAGCATGAAAAACATTTAAGGGTTATCTTGCAAACCTTAAAAGAAAAGAAACTGTATGGGAAATTCAGCAAGTGTGAGTTTTGGTTGCAACAAATTTCTTTCCTTGGTCACATCATTTCTAAAGATGGAATAACTGTTGATCCTGCAAAAACAAAAGTTGTGGAAGAATGGCCAAGACCCACAAATGTAACCGAGATTCGTAGATTCCTTGGTTTGGCGGTCTATTACCGAAGGTTTGTTAGAAATTTTTCACGGTTATCTAGTCCAATGACTAAGCTAACTCGGAAGGGTGTTAAGTTTATCTGGACAAAAGAATGTGATGATTGTTTTCAGGAATTGAAAAGAAGATTGGTGAATGCTCCAGTTTTGGCACTACGTTACAGGAATGGTGAGTTTGTTATATACAATGATGCTTCATTGAAAGGATTTGGTTGTGTCCTAATGCAGAATGATCAGGTAATTGCTTATGCTTCACGACAGTTGAAAACTCATTAGGTAAATTACCCTACACATGATTTGGAATTAGCTGCTGTTGTTTTTTCTTTAAAAATTTGGAGGCATCATTTGTATGGATTAAAGTGTGAAATATATACCGATCCAAAAAGTTTAAAGTATATATTCACACAGAAAGAGTTAAACATGAGACAGAGGAGATGGCTGGAATTAATCAAGGATTATGATTGTACAATTCATTACCATCCGGGAAAAGAAAATAAAGTGGCTGATGCTTTGAGTCGAAAAAGTAATGCTTCATTAACAATGTTGCGTTTGGAACGTGATCCTTTGGTTAAGGATTTAATGAACTTTGGCATAGAAGTTATTGGTGCAGGTAGTCCTTCTGTTTTGTTTCTGGTATCAGTGAGATCTTCTCTATTAGATAGAATCAAGCAAGCACAGAAGCAAGACAGTGAGTTGCAGAAAAAGGTAGAGCTGGTTCAGAAAGGTAAGTTGCCTGAATTCAACATTGATAATGATTGTGTTTTGAGATTTGGGAAGAGATTGTGTGTGCCTTGTGATTCACAGTTGAATAGAGAGTTGTTATTTGAAGCTCATAGTTCTCCATTTTCAGTTCATCCGGGCAGTACTAAGATGTATAGAGATCTGCGTATGTATTACTGGTGGGATGGAATGAAAAGAGATATTGATGATTTTACTGTGAAGTGTTTGACTTGTCAGTAGGTTAAAGCAGAGCGGTAGTTACCGAAAGGGATGCTTCAGCCTTTACCAGTGCCAGAGTGGAAATGGGAGAATATATCCATGGACTTTATTGTTGGATTACAGAAGAAATCTTGAGGTAATAATGCAATCTGGGTTATTGTTGATCGCTTGACCAAATCTGCTCATTTCCTTGCTATACGAGATACTTTCTCTCTTGATCAACTTTCCCGTTTGTATCTTAATGAGATAGTCAGGTTACATGGAGTTCCTCTCTCCATTGTATCGGATCGTGATCCTAGGTTTACTTCTAACTTTTGGAAAGGCCTTCAGAAGTCGTTGGGTACTGAATTAAATTTTAGTACAACTTTTCATCCTCAATCAGATGGGCAGTCAGAACGAACAATTCAGACATTGGAGGATATGCTACGAGCTTGTTCTATGGATTATCAGGTAAGTTGGGACCAACATCTTTCTTTGTTTGAGTTTTCATATAATAACAGTTTTCATTCAAGTATACAGATGGCACCATTTCAGGCATTATATGAGAAGTGGTGTCGAACTCCAGCTTTCTGGGATGAAGTGGGTGAAAGGAATTTGATGGGACCAGAATTGGTAGAAGAGATGGCAGAAAAAGTTCAGCTGACTCAGAAACACATGAGAACAGCTCAGAGCAGGCAGAAGAGTTATGCGGATAACCGGAGGAAGGATCTATCTTTCGAGGTAGGTGATCATGTTTTTCTCAAGGTTTCTCCTTGGAAAAGTGTGATGAGATTTGGTAAGAAAAGAAAGTTGAGTCCAAGGTTTGTTGGACCATATGAAATTCTGGAGGGAGTTGGATCAGTTTCATACCGAGTGGCTTTACCTCCGAGTATATCTCAGGTACACAATGTTTTTCACGTTTCGATGTCGAGAAAGTATATGCCAGATCCATCTCATGTTTTGAGTTCAGAGGTAGTTCAGCTGGAAGAGAACCTATCTTATGAGGAACAACCGGTCCAGATTCTTGACCACGGGGAGCAAGTGTTACGGAATAAGGTGATTCACCAGGTAAAGGTTTTGTGGAAAAACCACATGATTGAAGAGGCAACATGGGAATCTGAAAATGCAATGAGGGATAAGTACCCCCATTTATTCGATAAGTAAATAAATTGTGGGGACGCAATTTTCTAAAGGGGGGAAGGATGTAACATCCCAATTAAGTAATGAATAATAGATATTTTTATCTACGTTTATTAATGATTAAGTTAGTGTTATAGAGGCTTAAAATGAAAATAAATACAATCTTATGCATGGAATACACTAATATTCTTAAAAGATTATTTTAGTGCCTTTTGATGGCAAACCATTTTTGAATCTATATTATGACAATTTTATAAACTATGTTTGTCAAAATAAACTTATTCTTTATGATTGGGACATCAAAATTTACTTTGTGTGAATTTTTGGTATTTTTCTGACAATGTTCATTTTTTAATGAATAGTGAAAAATAATGCATTTTACATCATAACTGCTTTTTAATCTAATTTATTTACATGATTAGATTATCTTTTGAATTGGTATTAATGTGTAATATGAATATATTTTTTCCATTTAGTCCAATGGTGGTCATTGGAATCAATTTCACTTTGAAAATGGACTTAAACTAGTATCAATCTTTTGATACTTATTGTTTTGTAAAAACACGCTATTTGCTCTGGCAGCGAGAATTAATTATTAAATTAATTAATGTTATTTATATGATTTGAATTTTTTAAAATAGACTTCATTTTTGAATTCGGAATATCAAAAATATCTTAGGGTGAAATTTTGGTAATTTTCTAAAAAACTTCAATTTTTGATGAATAGTGAAACCACTAAGTGGTAATCAAGCAAACTGATTTTTCAGTTAAATGAAAGTTTACCACTAATGTGTATTGAATTTTGAAAATACGACATACATGGTTGTCATTAAGAAGTAAAATGTGGTTCAATGAGATTATAATTATTTTTGGTGAATAGTAACTTATTAAGTTCTTAATCGCGATTAGTGGTAATTAGTGTAGTTTAAGGTATAAATAATGCATTAATAATATGAAATGACCTAGACACATGTCCCAACCTTATTGGTTGTGTCATGGCCGACCAAGAAAATCCATGGGTCAACTTGGGGACCCCATGGGGACATTTTGGTTGGGAAATGACATAAATAACTTTTTATTTAATGTAAAAGTAAAAATGACACAAACATAATATGTTTTACGAAAACAATTTTTACATGGGGTTATAAAGATCGGATATTTGATTATAAATATTAATTGGAAATCTAAAAAGCTTTCCTACATCATAGTATTTTTTTTATGATTTTTAGACATTAAATAAATTAAATTATTTATGACATAATAATGATGCAGCGATGACATCATTATTTGACAATTTAAATAAAATGTAAAGACAATGTAAAAGCTATGAACTACACATGGCCAAAAGAAATTGGATGAGTTGATTTCGAACCCTTATCACCTTATCCACGAGTTATATCAATGTGGTACCTTTTAAAACCGAAACACATTTTCAAATAAAGTAATATTTCTTTACTTTCCAAAAGTGCCCCTCCTCTCCTCTTATAAAAGGCCCCCCCTCTACCTCATTTCACACACTCCTCAAGCCTTTGGCTCAGCCAAACCCTGCCCATTTACTCTCTCCACATCCCTATACTCATCCTATAGGATTCCCTTTGGGAAGAATCCTTTCAAAGGAAGCCTTTAGGCTCAAATCAAAAAGAGTTACACTTTTTAAGGTAATTCATTCTCTCATGTTCATTTGTTTTATTTTGCTTCTCCAACCCCCTAAACTCTTTTTATTTAATTCTTTTGTAACAACACCAGTATCTTCAATATACTAGAATGCTTTTATAAGATTTATTTGAGCTACACTCTCACACAACTGCATCAAATGGTTAAAGAACATACGGTTTCCGTGGATGGCGAAATTCTGCCTCCCGAAATGATGATTGTTCAATACTCATTTAACACCTTCAAAGGTGGCAATTATGATGTCACTATTTTTATATATAATATATAATATGTTTATGTTTTCCTTAAGCTTCTGTGTTTTTCATTTTGGGCATACCTTTATGGTTTCCATTATGGGTAAACACGATATCTTCATTTTAGGAAGTGCGGACTACCGCCCCCTCAAAGTGATTTGATTCGTTAAATACCATATGTGGGACATATAAAGGATGGAACTATGATATTATATATGATATTATACTGGAATTATAATATACCTTTATATCATTATGATTCCATTCTATAAAATATGAAATAGAAATGAAAGTAGCGTTCATGCGTACGTACGGCTTACCGTCTCCATGAACGGTGCATTTCATTTCTTACCTCTAAATGATTATGGAATATTATAAATTCATGTATGTACTGGATATATATGACATATATGATATCTACATCATGAATACCATTATGGATATAATGAACCTTTGACCAAATTAACAACATGTAAGTGTAAGAAGTCTATTTCTGACTTAAGAACCAAATACCGACAAAATGAAAATTATTAACTTAACTGATTACATGATGTTAATAACATGGTATAAAAGGAATAATGAACTTTAAAAAGATTAATAAGCAAGTAGAGATAAACTCAAGTTTATTATTCAGGATATTAAAGAACGGTCGGGTCAAGTCGGATACGAGGTATGGGACTTCGTCTCAATATCCTTTCATTGAGGCATATTTTATTTTATACACAACTTTCTTTTATACGGTGTATAAACCCTATTGACTTTTACGTTTATTCAAAAGGAATCTTTATTATACGAAGCGTTTACTAAAAGACAAAAGGGAATGTTTTTTTCGTACGTATGCGGCGACAACGACTTCTCCGCCGTCGTGACCGTTATTTGAGTTTCGGCTTCCTCTACAAGCCATACCTTCTTTTTAAAAGAAAAATAAATACCATGTTTTACTTTTCTTTTATTTTAGTATTGAAAATAGTTTTCATAATGCTTTTATATCAATGTGTTGTATTGATATCTCGTGATTGAAATGTGGAAATTTTATGTTACCTTTATGCATGTTTTATGTGATATGATTATGTTATGGTTCTTGGGAATTATTATGAAGACGGGTGTTTCCGTGATAAACTAAGGGCGGGTGAGCCTGTTATAGCTCTCCAATGCATTGGGTAACACGAAGGAGTGAAACGTTAAGGTTTCTCCGAAGTGATTTTAGGGAATATACTGTGATGGGTATTCCAAGCGTAACCAAGAGGGTTACTCCCTACATACGAATGTTATGAATGCCTCAAGTTACCTTTATGTCTTATGATTTATATGATTTATTCATGATTTTATGAGGTATGTTAAAGTGTCTATGTTTTATGGGTAAATTATTATTTCATTCTTATGTATATATGAACTCATGTTTCCTTTCCATGTTTTTTTTATAACCCATACTGAGTTTTTATGCTCATCCCAAGTTTTTGAAATGTTTTTCACATGTCAAGGGAAAGGTACATGATAAGATGATAGAGTCAAGGATGTGTCAAGAAATAATCCATGTTTTATTTTAAATGTGTTTCCATTGATGGGAATGAAGAATACTATCTTTATATAACCACTTTGTTTATATGTGGAATGTAATGCAAGTTTTATGATCTAATTCTCTAAAACTCTAAACCCGAAAAGATCCTCAATGTGTAATCTTGTAATGACTCAAAATTAAGTAAGGTTTAAGGCTGGGCCTTATATGTGAACAGTTCAATGGCGACTTTATGTGAATAGTGACATTAGTGGCATTATGTGAAAAGTGTCGTCAGTGACCTTCTGTGAATAGTGCTTCAGTGACCTTATGTGAACAGTTTCATCGACAACATTATGTGAACAGTGAAATGGTGACCTTATGTGATCATTGACATCAGTGACCTTATTTGAATAGTTTCATCAGTGACCTTCTATGAATAGTGCAATGATGACCATTTGTGAATAGTGACATCGATGACCTTATGTAAATAGTGTTATCAGTGGCCTTCTGGGAATAGTTCCATCGGTAACATTATGTGACCTTGGAAATGGTGAGGTTCCAATAGTTACCTGTTTCCTTTGAAAAATTTTGAGTTGAAGAACAGGGTTTCCAGAATGGCGATGTTCAAAAGGGTACCATTTTCCTTTGATAAATTTTTTCATCCTGAATAATTTTTTCAGAACTGTGAGGTTCAAATTTTGACCATTTTCTATTGCCAAATATTGAGATAACGAACAATGTTTCTAGGATGGTGAGGTTCCAACAGTGACCTTTTCATTTCCCAAATTTTGAGGTCATGAACACTATTTCCAGAATGGTGAGGTTCCAACTGTGACCTTTTTATTTTTCCAAACATTCATGAAAAGTGTTTCAAAAATAATGAAGTTTTAATGGTGAGGTTCATAAGCAGTGTTTCTAGAGAGGTGATCTTCCAATGGTAAGGAACATGAAATGTGTTTCTATAATGGATAGGTTCCATCGGTGAGTTTCCAATGGTGATATTCATGAACAATGGTTTTACTTTTCCAAATTTCATGTTCGTGAATTTAGTTTGAAACATCCTACAATTTCACCCCTTTAATGTTTCATTTTATGTAAAATACATTTAATGCCTATTTTAAGGACTCTAAGGCTGATTCAAAGGTCATAACTCTTACATTAATTTCTCCTAAAGGTCGGGATTTTTTTACTTGGTAAAATCGTGTGGTTTAATGTGATCAAATTTTAAAGGAGAACCAAGTGTATCATATATCATTTCTCTATTAAATCTTCTAATGGGACGAGATATCATCCTCCCTAGTTCTTTCTCCATGTTCTCGTGTGTGAGATACTCGAACATCCCCTTCCTTCCCAGAAGAGTTGTCCAATCAATTTTTCTTCATAGGATTTCTTCCCCTCTATTTTTATGCAACCAAGAAATATTAATCATTCTTAGATATAAGGTATGATCTATCATCATAATTTTTTTTTCCATCTCCTTCTTTCTCATTAACCATTTTATTGAAATTTTATCCCATGTTCATAACGTGATTTTCTTGGGTGTTGGTTGATGTGGTGGTGTCTCGACATCCTCAGGTGGATATAGTTTCATAGGGGAGGAGATCATAACCCGTTGTGTGGCTCGTTCTTGTATACATAACATCATCGACTATTTGATGTAGTGGATTTGTTACTTTTCTTTTCTTATATATGGAACAATAAAATTTTAATGTTTTATCCAACTAGATCACAATGATATTGGCATAATAAATATTTGAACAGGATAAATTAATTGATATTGATCATATGTTTTTGCCTCTTGTTTTTTAGATAGTGTGATATCGATACTTGTATGCTTATCATTTTTGTTCTCGATTGAAATTGGTAAAGAATGTAAAGCTGGAAATAATTGATAATTGTTTGAAAAAATATAATTAGAAATGAAATTTAATATAGCTCCTCTTGTAGTAATTTGATTCAAATAAAATAGGTGCAGTAAGCATGTTTAATTATGTATTATATCTAACTTATTAGGTTTCCAAAATTTGGAACCTATTAATAACAAATTGGATAATCCAAGATGGATTAATGAACTAGTTGTTTGATAAATGATAATTCATTTTATGGTTATCAGTTATCCTCTTGCTTATTTAAGGTCAAAGATCCCATTTGATAAGATGTAAGTTTTTCATGATGCTTGTGTTGTGATGTGATCATAGATGGATGTTGTGATATGTAGCGGCAGTGAGGCTTATTGGTTGTGGTAATAGTTGATGCCTATAGTGGGGAGATGCATCAGTGTATGCATGTGGGTGTTGGGTAGGTCATCAGGGAGGATTATATGTGTTGGATGTGAATGTTTAGATTTTGGATGATTATTTTTAGTTATTTATCTGATTTATATTCCCCACCTCTCAAGGAATCTTGTATAACATACCCTTCTCTCAAAACGGGCGATGACACATGGGGTATGCCAGGGGCTTTCCTTATCTAGCTTCTCAAAGGAGGATTGGTCTACGCTCTTACTGTTGTTGGAAAAGACATGGTGGGTAGTTATCTTCTAAATGTGTTGAGCCCCCTTCTGTTTAGAAGCATATAATGTTATTCTAGAATGCCCGGGAATATGGTAATGTAATACTATAAAAAAATAATTTATTAATTGATGTTATCCCAATTGGGTGGTTCTTGCTGGAATGAAATGTTGAAGTTACTATTTTTAATGGGAAATTGGACACTGGGTGTGATGCTAATGAAATATAATGTATAATTTTTAATGGTTATTTAATGTTTAATGAATTAATAAACATAAGGTGGAACTGATAAAAATGGAAGGAATTAATATACTAAATCTCTTTAAATGGTTGTGTGCATACATGATTAATAGTCTTAGAAGTGACCACTGGGAGTCCATGTGGCATTAGCTGTAGTTGAGTCTAAGACAATGTTATGCCTATAGTCTGGTTTTGACATATAGTATATTTTGTACTATGGGTTTCTATGTGCTCCTCCACCCCGTCAGTAAGGGAAACTAACACCCTGGGGATTCTAAGCCATAGGGGGGGGGGGGGGTTACCCAACATTCTAGTGGGAGGATGGATGGCTGACTTCCCCCATTGGCACTACTCTATTGTCTTGGTATTTACTTGTGCTAATATGCACAGTGGTTAGTTTTCTCCATATATATGTGTAGATGGATGTGATGGCATGTGGTTATTCATACACATATATTCTAGATATAGTATCATGTTGACTACTATAGGTGTAACATGTATAGGTTTTGATGCCTTGAGGAACCTTACACAGTGTATGGGCTATTACGGATTTATGTATAATATCTGACATATGATAAACATTATACGTGTTGTGGTGGATTCCAAAAAATTCCTGCTTACTTTCTTGCGTGGACATGGTTGTTTTTTTGCATGAGGTGTATATTGTGGTGGTTCTCCCAGGTGTCTGCGAGCAAGACATTTGGGAGTGAGATGCTTAGGACATGCGATGTTGGGGAAAAGCGAAAAACAAGTGCGAAGTAGTAGAGGTGTACCCTTGATATTCTTTATTATATTATATATTCTGATATGCGTTACATGGTGAGAGTAGCCGTGGTGAGGCTGGGAATATAGTATACCTATTTATGTGATGAGTTAGTTTCAGTTGTTGTTCACTGTGCATTAGCATGCTTTCTTTGCTTTTTCCAGAGAGGCTATAGTTTGTATATAACATAGTATACTTTTATACTCACCCCGTGTATATACAAACTATTATTCAGGTCACATGGAGTATTTTGGAGATCATGCTGTTTTCTACAAGCTTGGAATTACAGGAGCTGTTCGGGCTTATAGTTACTGTTTTTTTTACTTTTTTTGGCTACTTGTAGTTTCCCCCTTCTAGTTTTAGTATTTTTTCATGATATTAAATATGTGAACTGGGGATTTAAATTATATTTCAGTCTATGTTGGAGTTGATTGTTTTCAATCTTATTTCAGTTTTTCATGTGTTCTTTTATAGGGTAATGACTCCCATTTGTGTGTTTACTACACCCTCGGTGCTAGTCGCCAACCCGGGGCCTACAGAGGTGATACTCGGTGGTCATTATCTCCTTTATCACATTGCTGGTCTGGGAGGGGCACACATTTTGGGGCGGGGTTGTGAGAGTTGAATTCATTATAAATATATTAAATATTTCATAAAAATTAAAATGGAAATGACTTATTATACAATTTTAGTATTATAATTTATTTATAATTTTTTAAAAAATATATAATTTTAATTTCAAAAATAAAAATTTCATTTTTAATGTAAGTATTCAAATACTATATTCTGTATAATTTTTTATAATTTTATGAATATATTAAATTCTCATGGAATAGTGAAAATAATGTTTTTATTGATAACACTATTGTATATTTAATGTATTAAAAATGTAAAATTACGTTATTAAAAAAGATTTGTATTATCATTAGTTAATTTAATAATTTAAAAATCAAAATATTATTTTTCAATGATATTTTCTACATGAAACTGGTATAAAGAAAATAAATTTCAAATTGGATTTTTTCAGAAAATGATTTTCCTTGTGTTTTTTGAATTTACATTTTAATCAAATTTTGTAACTAATCTAATTTTAATATTTAAAAATTGAAAATATCTATGGAATTTGTTGTTAGAAATTTAGTAAATTCACACTTATTATATTTAGACAATATGAATAGAAGTCTTAATAATTTTTATTATAACAATAAAGTGTAAATATTGTAATTTATGATATAAATAATTTTAACAGAACTGTTAAATGACCCATAAAATTACATCAATCATATGGGATTAAAATATATTGAAAATAGTTATAATATAAATAAATTTATAACCTTTTAGGGCCACATGTAAAAGATCATATCTTTTATACATTTTACTTATTAAAGTATCAACCATATCTCTATATTTTTTTAAATATTTGTAATATTTTTAATATTGTGTTTTCTAGAAGATATATATGATTGTAAATAATATTATGAAGGTAAAAATATCCATATTCCCAGGAAAATTAATTATTAATTTATAGAGAAGAAATAATTTCCTAGAATTTATACACATCACCAATAGAATAAGTATTACAATAATTTAAAAGTCAAATAAATGAAAAAAGTAATATCCTTTTGTATAATTAATTTAATACAATTATATTTCATATTAAATTGACATTTTATTTATATTGAAAAATATGTTTCTATTTTTTAACATGTTACTGTGATATTATAAATTTCAATGAAAATAATAGTTCCAAATAATGACATTGTGGATATATTATATTAGAAGATAATTTATGAAATTATATTAAATTTATAAATATGTTTTTGTTAGAATATTTTTTAAAGTAGTATATATCAACCACGACATTTTGATAAGTCTATTTTCAAGTAATGGTAACTATATTTATCCTCTCATTGAACAAACCCTGATCATAACTGTAAGAGTTAATGAGCTTAACTAAATGATAAAACCAAAGAATGATTGAATAAATATTGTAAAAACTGTAGTTATATTTATCATATTAGTGTAAATGAAAACATCATCATATAAAAAATAATTGATGTATATTTTTACAAAATTTATAATTGATTATTAATTCATATTAATTTTATATTTTAAGAAATTAGAAGATTTCTCATCCCCTTACTTATAAAAAGGCCCATTTCATCTCATTTTTTACACTTCAAAACTAATTTTGTTTATACCATAATAAGATAAAAAAATATATAATTACTAAACAAATTATCATGGTCATGGAATATGATTATTAAAAATGTTAGAGGTCTTAAGATGTTAAAACAATAAGTTTTGTAAATAATATGGATAGTTTTTATCTTCATTGTTTATTTTTGTTTCTTCTTTAAAACACTTGTAAAATATAAAACCAGTATAAAATAATTAATTCAGTATAACCCATATAATAAGATGTTATTTTGTTGGTTTAATTACATTTATCTATCTACTATTCCAAAAAATAAAAAATGAAACTCTAAATAATGTGTATGGGGGAATATAGTCTCTCAAACCATTGTAATTTGTTTTTCCATCACTGTCTATAAATACTTATTATAATGTTGCAAATAATTATTATTTATGATATCTATGACAGATTTATAATTGTTTAAAAACATAAAAATCAATAATCTTACTACATTCTCATGCATAAAAAACTGAGAGCATCGTTCATTCAAACGTGTGGACTACCACATCCACCAAGCGATGTGAATTATTTTTCATAATGACGTAACATGAATGATATATATAAGTATATTTGAAAATGTAATATTATATTTATGATCTTATGATCTTTATCTATTGATAAATTAATACTTACCTTATTTATAGAATGATTATTGTAAATTGGAAATTTTACTCAAGCATACATATGACATAACCTCTCAATGATTTTGACATAGCTTATTATTCATAAATATATTTAATTATATAATTGTTATGTATTATTTATGTATAAATATGATAATTTTATCATGATAATAATTCTATATTTGGTGGATTAATTAAAAAATTTCCATCGTCAACATACCCAAGGCATTGTTTAATTATGGACTAAATATTATCAAAATAACCAACATGAACATAAATAATTAATTAATTTTTATATCATGGAAATGATTTCTATAAATGTAATAATAATAATGAAACGTATTCTTAAGAACATATAAAATTAACTAAATTTGTATTATTTATGTAGATAATGAATGTACACAATAAATCAGTCTCTTATTATGGGCCCTTATTTTTAATAATATGTTTTAAATTTTTCCCTCTAAACACTTTTTATTTCATGAGAATTATTTATAAAATTTTTATAAGAATTTTACTATTATTTTGTTACTATATTTTAAATTAATTTTTAATAGGATTTATTTCATAAAAACTTTATTTAATGTAATATTATTTTCAGTTTCAATAGAAGGTACATTGTGAGTATTTAGACAAGAATACAAATAAATGGTTTTATCACTTATCCAACATAAGGGTATTTTACACCATCATTAGTCTTTAATCTATTTATCATTCAATTATAAGTTTTTTGTTTATTTTTCACAAATTATTTCATTATTCTGTGATCAGTTTTAACATTTTATGTAATTTTCAATGTAAAGGTGTATTATGATAACCCAATGTGTATTAAATTGTAATTAATGGATTTTTAATTGTTTTTTATGATGATAATATGAAAAAATAAAATTGTTTCTTCATGATATGGAAATATATAAATATTTTAAAATTTTTTATTCCTAGAATAACTTAGGCGATGTGCTGAACCCAATTATATCTGACAGTTGAGCTAAATATATGATATAAAAATTGTTGATCACCATTATATATCATAACAATTGGGTGAGGTAGATAAAATTTATATGAAGGGTGAACACCATAATGTATATAAAAGGCATTGTAAAATGATTTTTTATTTATTGAATTATAATGGATGTTGGCCTAATAGTTATTTGAATTGTAAGGTTTTGAATGGGTATTATGGATGTGATGCTCTATGTTTACAAAAAAGGGTTTTTATTTTGGTTATATTTGTTTTTAGGTTTTTACATAAAAAAAATATCTGTTTTTTTCATATGGATATATTTTATTTTATAGACACAATGAACATTGGTGATAAAGAAAAAAAATATAAGGGTTTTCTTATTAGTCAATGTTTTATTGGATTTATTGTTTTTTTTCCATTACTAATATTTTTGATCTTATCATGTGTTATTAAACATTCTTTGAAAGGGTTGATGAATGATTATTCAAAATGACGAGGTAAAAAACAATATTGGGAATATTTTTCAGGAATTACATCAATGTTTTATTAGAAAAAGTCTTTTTAGTGAAAAAACGTTTAATAATTATAATATTCAAATTATTTTGAATGAATTTACTATGTAATTGTTGCTACAAATTCTCTAAAACAATTAATCGAAAATATCCATGGGACTCTAAGATAGTGAATTATTAGTCAAAAAATGAGAATATGTTATTATTGTAGATTTTTTCTAACTATTGGTATTAGAGGTGGGATTATATTGCATTTTATAGTAGGATGGTTTTAGTTTAGGATACCTTAAGATTGATAAATACGATCAAAGGATTATTAATTTGAGGTCTATTATAATTTTAATGTAATTTAAACTCATTTTTGGATTTTAAGATATTTCTCATGTTTCTATAATTATATAAGGATTATTTTCATATCATTTAATGTAATGTATATCCCATAGGTTGGGTGACATTCGATTTTATCATTCAAGTATGTGATATTTGAACGCATAATCGAAGGGTGACATGAGTGAATATCCTAAAAATCCTATGTGATGTTCTAGATAGTGTGATGATGTGTTACTTCATATAAATGATCAAACATATATATATTTATTTTTATTTATGAAGGATATGATTAATAATACAGATAACTATTTATTAGAAAATTATATGGTGGTTAAGAGATAATTTTTTTAGAAGAAGATCACTATATTTTATTGGTGAATTATATGATTAAATCCCCATAATATTATGAGATTTTATTTTAGGAATAAAAGGATAAATTTTTAGTTGTACATAATTCTAAAGCATCTTAATAGTGATTCACGATCTTTATAGAAATGATTAGTACAGCATATATATTATTTTATATGGGAAGGATTATTTTTTTCAAGGAAATTAAGAATAATTGATATTATTAAGAGATAAATAATAAAAAAAATCATGAAAGAAATTATTATAAAATATTAATATATATCAATGTTTCTTAAATATTATTCTATAATAAATTCGAGGAATTTTAGTGATATATATTAATTGAGTGATATACGTTGTATTTACTGTATTTTTATTTAATATTTAAATTAAAATTATTTTTTCTTCATTTCGAGGTTAATTTATTTTACGAAATTATATATTCTTGTACTATCAAATCTCATATTCATTAAATCCTAATGGTAGGGGGACAATAATGACAATGTTTATAGATTTAATTATCCATGTAAGATTATTATAAAATTTTTTCATAAAAAATTTATTACGATTACTCATCATTTGATGAAAAAAGTGAGTTTCTATTAATATGGATTAAATGTTTGAATAAAACTTTATATTTATGTTTATTTAGTAATGTTGTTATAATTTGTGTAAAATAATTTTAAACAAATTGTAAAATATATATTGAACTAAAAAATTTATTTCATTTAGTTTTTATATAGATAAATCAATTGTCGTTTATTCCAAAATAGATTTAGGATTTTGTGAATGATAACTTTATCTTGAAAATGTTATCTATCACGCTCCATCAGATCGTGTGAATTTTTTCATTCATCTCTTTGTTTACCCCCCCTAAATTATGTTATCCTATTTCGAAACCTAATATTTTTACTTCATAAGACCTTCTATATTTGTATTTATTTTAAAATAGATGTTTTATTGGTGCTTTTTATGATGTGGGATTTTAAGAATACTATTTTTACAAGTCAACCCCTTATTACCAGAACCAAGTAAAAAATTGTAAGAGAATAATTATAAATGTGGGGGGAGACAATATAAAATATCTTCTTATAATAGAATAAATTATTTTAATAATTATTAGTATTCTTGAATTATGTATTAATATTCATTATATTATATTATTTAATTTATCAAATCAAACCAAAAGTGGTTTAATTAAACTCAGTTCCAATAATAATTTATATAATAGATCAATGATAATATTATCAAATTTTAATTTGGAAAAATAAATTTCATTTTTTCATTTATAATTTCGATATTATCATAGCATTTATTTATAACAAATTTATGAAATTATTTACTTATTGAGGAAGTGTAGAAATTTTTTTTAACAGATCATTATTTTTTAGTGTACAAAAGTTAAAACATTATTTTGGAATATTTTTAATATTTCCCTACATAATTATGATCTAAAAAATAAAATTATATTTTTTTATTTTTATTATATACTTCATTTTTCTATAAAATTATTTGATATTTAAAAGGTTAAATTTTTCTAAAAACATTTTTTTCATTGGTTTTATTATTTCATATTATAAAAAATAATGAAGATTATTTCTTTTGGATTCTAAGAATATTATTTAGTAATACTAATCTATTGATTAAAATATTGTAAAAATATCAAATTTTTTCTTATAAAATATGAACAATATCCTTACTAATTTGCATTACTTTGCTAAATGATAAATCACGTAATTCCAGTTAAAATTAAAGTAATAAGAAATGTTAAATGACGAAAACATGTAACTAAATATTATATTATGAGTGTATATCAACTATAATAATCTATGATCCTAATTTTTTTATCTTTTTGGGAACCATATATGAGAAAACAGAAAATATACATGTTATTTAAAGAAATGTAAAACATGTCACAATCATTGTTTAATAATTATGTATTTATATATATGGTGAAATCCATACTATATGTTAATATGTAAATGTTAAATTGAAATAAAAATGATCTATATTATCTATGGTAAATTATTTTTGATTTTAATTGAATTAATAATTACTTTTTAGTTCTATCACAATGTCGATGCAATACTTTTTCATTCAATTGAAAAGTGAAATAGATGATATCAAAAATATTAAAAATTATAAATTTTATTATTATTATATTAATAAAAAAATAATATAGATGAATTATACAAGTTAGGGGTACTTTATAATAATTTTTGATACTTTAATGCTTTATCATGAAATTACTAATGTAAAGGCAACAATGATTTCTATATTTTTTTAGTATTGATGTTTTATACCAAATAATATTTTATTAAATGATATAAAATTATTAAAAATAATAAACTGGGACATGTGATCTAGATAAATATTAAAATATCAACCATTAAACATATATAAGTCTATATAATTTTAACTGTATGAATATTGACCTTCAAAAATTAAAAATCTATCCTGGTAAGGTAAGAGTTAAAAACAATAAATATGTGTTACAACAAAATGATATATGTAGGAATAATAAAAAAATGTAAATATTTTTATGAATGATGTTATTTAAATCATTAATAAAATTAAATTATAAATCAATAAATGTGTATAAATTTTTAATTGAAAATCAGTTTATATTAATTTAATATTTTGAAAAATTTTACCAATGCCTCACAACTCTAAATTAAATGGTCCCAATGATTTCTCATTTATTAACACTTAAAAAAACATTTGTTTACTTTTATCCTTGTGAAAATAAATTATTCTAATCTATAAAAAAATTATAGAGGATGTTTTTAAGAATAATAACAATCAACGATTTCAGTATATGATAAGAAACAGATGTTTTCTAAATAAGTGGTATAGTTATTATCAGCCTATTTTATTTTCCTCATATTATAACACAAAACTTTAACATTAACATAAAATGATAACATAATATATCCATTATTATAAAAATATTGATAAATTATAATTATCATGTAATGACTCATATAGTTATACTCTTCTATCAAAAAAGAATCAAAACCATTACTAATGTCTAGGGGACTACAACCTCTTGAAGTAATGAATTTTTTTGATTACCATATCTAATGATTTGTGATAACAAAATAATTTCTTTATATATTATTAATAACATATTTATCATTTATAAAAATTGAATATATCATGGTAATTTTCTACCTATCTATTTATAGGAAAATTACAATGTTTTTCATTAGTACATGTGGACTGCCACCTCTACAATGTCATGTAATTCGTTTTTCATCAACGCTTTTCATGAATGATATATATAAGTATATCACATGATGTAATATATTTCATATGATATTATGATATTTCTAAAAATATAAAATAATACTTACATTTTTTTCAAAATGATCTACGGAAAAAAGAAATGTTACTCATGTATACGTGAGACCAACCATCTCTATGATTTTAACATATTTTATTTTTCATTTAAAAATTAAATTTCTCTATTTAAAAGTATATTTTATGTATAAATATTAAAAAAATTAATGATTATTATTATTTACATATTTTATTAATTACCACTTTAACCATATCCAACTCACCTATGTAAATTTAGACTTATTTACAAAATATATTCAGAACAACAAACATGAACATAAATAATAATGTTATTTTTATAAGAGGAAAATTTTTTATATAGAAGAAATAACAAAAATAAGAAAAAATTAATGAAATTATAAAATTTAAATATGTATATTATTATATAAGATAAATAATGTATGAAATGATTCATGCTCAACATAGGTAATTTTTTTTTAAAAATTATATTTTTAATGTTTCTTATGAAACAATATGTTGTTAAATGTCCATTTTTTATTAATATGTTTTAATTTTGTATCTATTCTACTATGATTGCCAAAATTAATTTTTAATATGTTTTATTATTTTACAAAAGTTTCTGAATGTATTCATTTTGTAATTTTAAAAACAATGTACATTCTGAGTATTCTGATAAAAATATGAAAAATGTTTTTTATATTATGAATCAAGATTTAATTTTACCATCATTATGATACATTAATAATTTTATGTTTCCATTCTAATATTACATGGGTATTTTTAAGGAAGAGGGTTACCTTATAATTTTAACAGCTTCTAATTTTTAAAAAATCATTTTTAAATGTAGTGGGTGTTTTGATATACAAATTCGTTATTCTTTTGTTTGAAAAGGATTTTTATTAATTTTTTATGGTGAAAATATGCATGAATATATTAATTTATTCATGATATGGAACATGGGATCTATATGAAGAATGAGTGAGACAAATACAATTTATACAATAGAATATGTAATTTTGAAGGCCATGTACATACAAAATGAATTCGTAATTTCCCATTTCACAAATTTTTTTGAGATTATGTTTTATAATTTTTGATATTGGCACATTTTGGTTCCATATGGAATTTGAAAAATAATGGAATAATTATTTCACTAAAAAAATTCAGTGTGAGTCCTCTCTCCCACTTATAAAAGGGAACCTCTATCTTATCCTCTTTAAACATAAACATCAATTTTTATAAGACAATACCTATATAAAACAATTAATTACATCCCATAGAGTGACATATAACACCATGTTTTATTATAAATATGTACTAATATCAATTTGTATGTTAACTGTTGAGGGTTTTCAAAGAATATTTATCATTCATAAACGAATGTTTCTATTACTTTTATTATTATGCCTCCTAAAAATAAAATACTTCCATGATAATATAAAAAAATCAATATTATCAATATATATATGTTATTATTTCAAGGTTACTACCTAAATACATCACCCATAACCTTCAATGGGAAATGATATTGTCGCCTGTGAGTATGGCTGACAATCTCATAGAAAAAAGATATACATAAATTCCTATCACCTCTTTTTCTAGATTTCTTTAATGATTTATAGGAATATATATATATTTTTAATGGAATTATTATTATTATTTAATTTTAATGTGACATATTATTTTATCTATTCCATTTAATGGTAAATACATTAATACCACCAGTGTTTATAGTAGACTATCACCTAACAAAGTGATGTGATTCATTTTCACATACACATTACATAGATGGTAATAAAAATAAATTAGATTATAATTTTTAATAAATATATCATAATATTTATTAATCAAGGGATAACTAATATTTAAAATTTATTTGAGCCTTTCTATATTAAATTAAAATAGTGCTGACGCTTACATACGACCTACCATCTCCAAGAGAACTGTATTTCATCTTTCATCTACAAGAATTTATATATGAGAATAGATATGTATATAATTAATATATAAAATTTTAATATCATGGATAAAATTATTCATATTATGGATCAATGATAAATTTACAATGAAAAGTTAAATTTATGAATGATAACATACATGAAAAACAAAGCAGTTATTACCCAAAATATTGATATTAACAAAGAATAATTAATAATCATGTGATCAAAGGGTCTTATTAAATCATATATGGTATGATAAACAAATAAATTTATATTAATATAATTTATAATAAATATAAATTTATTCTTAAATATTTTATAATATGTCTGATAGAATTTTAGACAGAGGAAATGAGTTTTTATTAAAAAATAATTTTGGACACTAATGTTATGAACCCATCTTTTTTTAAATGTTTTATGTGCTTCCATTTTATAATGTAATATCTTGAATTAATTTTTTTTCAAGTTACAAAAATTTTTGTTCAATTATATTATTTTTGGGGTCTTTTTATTCAAATTATATTAATCTAGTAATAATATCTTTTACTATGCTCATTTATCATTAATATTGTTTATGATTGGGCTTCTGATGATGATAAATTATTGTATAACTCTCATGAAACTAAATAAGTTTAAATCCTCATGTTAGTTATTTATAATAAATTTTTTCTGTTCAACATTATCTCTTTATGTACTCACGAGATCAAATATATGTTTTAGAGAAAAATATATTTTATTTATCTCCTCAGCCAAATTTTTTTCGTCATAAAAAATTTATTACATTCTTTAATGAATTGTTTACATTTATAAAATGATATTTTTTTGATAATTTTACAAACATACTAATGTCTATTATATGGTTTTAATGTAACCATCTATTCAATTTTTAAACAATTCCATTATTAAATTTCCAAAAAGTATGATCAATGTATTTAATTTCTTGTTTACATAATGAACATAATTTTTATCCTTAGTGACTAAAAAATTTATTGAATAATACTTTTATAATATTCTAAATTTAGTTTAAATATAATGTATTTGAATATATAATGTGAAATTATGGTTTTAGTAATTAATTCTCAAAATTTAAAGGATATTTTTCTAATTAGATGATTTAAGTTATCATTCTAAATAATTTTTTATCATTGATTAAATAAATTAATTATACTTATTATTTTCCAAGTATATGATCTGAGGATACCTTTCATATTACTTTTTTTTAATTATTTATGATTATTATAATAAGATTATAATGAATCATATTTTTTATTAGGCTATACCATGATTAAATTATTATGAAAACCACATATTTTTTATAGGGTAATGCTATGATGATATAATAAAATTAATTTGAAACCATCATATTTTTCATAGTTTATTATATGAAAATATGTATATATAACCCATTCCTTTTCATAGTTTTATAAATATGAAAAAATTATTATATTTTGTTGGAAATATGTATTATTTTAATTATTTGATGGGTGGGACCTATATCTCCCTCTAATAAATTTGGTAATTATTATTATCTCCAAAGATAAATTTAATTGGAATGTGGAGTGAGTCATATTCTGTATGGGAATTTTTCAACTACTATTGTAGTGGGAGGGATCCTTGAATATTATGATGTTATGGGAATATAACCAATTCCTTTCTAATAGAATTCGAAATTATCCATGATTATTATGGATATTATTTTCTGAGATTATATGTATGAAAAAAATAAATGTCTTGTTCAAATGATATTATTTAAAGGATTATGTTATTTGTTTCCATTAGTATTCATGTCTTATGAAATATAAATTTTTCTTCCATGTCATATGATTATAATATTGTATATAAACGATCTGGTTTTAAAATGTTATACTCATATTATCATACAATTATTATCATGTTATGTCTATATACCTCACATATTTTCCCTTATAAAAAATCATAGATAAACCTTTATAATGTTGTATTTCCCTTGGTTATAAATAATGGAATTAGTTATGATAGGTATTAGAAGGATTCTAATATTGATATAATTAGTTGGAGATGATGTTGTATACTTATGAACTAGTTTTTTACGATTCCATGATTCTAAAGATACTAAATATTTATCTTCATTTGGATCATTTTTCTGTAATGTAATGAATATTTGTTTGAGAAGATGTAATATATATGAATTGAATCCTAGCGTCCAAATATTTTGTTAACAAAAACTGTATTTTATGTGTGGTATAGGTTAAGATATATTTTCACAATTATATGTATTCATTTATGGAAATATGAAATTGTTAATACTTATAGGAATATATATTTGAAATTTTTTTACTATTACCCATAGAAAAATGGAATTGTAAAACCATAACTATTTCTTTCATTATCATAACTCCCATAACATCTAAATTACATAATCCTATTTGGGTTGTAGTTTATACACTTAACAAATATTTATATTAAATGAAATTAGAGAATGTTTCTCTATAGATTTTCATTTTATGATTAAAATTATATAAATTTTTAGATTTTATGGATAACAACATAATATTTTACCTAATAGGGAAATGAGGTTACTGTTCATGTTCTAGAGAAGTATTCAACAAAACATGAATACAATGTTGAATATTAGCACTTCATATGATCTTTATATAGATTATCAGTCTAATAAGACAATTTTATCCTAATAATATATATTGACATCATGTTTTAAAATTTCTAAAGGTGGTAGGGATCTATAACTATCTCATGTTTTTTTTTCTTAAAAATATATCCTTCACATAGGTGTTTAGATGTGTACTAATGAATTACTATAATGTATAATGTTAATAACTCCAATATAATATGATTTAGTTGGAGAATAATATATATTTGTACCCGATCGAGATGAATAAATAGAATATATTATTACATCATATATGTAGCACATTAATGTAACATGGAGTCAAATAAAGTTATGATGACAAATATCTTTGAGATGTGGAGTATGAAGTTGTAGACAATGTAATTATATTAATATCTTCTTTTTTAATGGTAATGAGATTTCAAAACAAGTTTAGATGATCCAAGAATATATAATTCCATTCATGATTTTTGATAATATCGAAATAATATCTTATTACCTGGGGATTCCCCCAAATTTCACTCAATTTCCCAATCCGCTCCATGTAACCCTCATGAATAAGTTGATATTTAATCCTTCATATATACTAAAATCAAAGGTCATACCAATGGATTATGGTCTCTCATATGAATAAAAACTGTTAGATATTATAGATTGAGGAATGAATGTTCTACTGAACAAGAATAATACATTGGCTAATGTTTTGTGGTCAAACAAAAAATTTAGGGGAGCTATAAGGGAACCCGAAGATGTGATGCGGTAGAATTTTACTCACTTTTTTTCATCATTAATGAATTGGGTGGTTCGAAATATTATAATTGGGTATAAATTTATATCTTAATATATATATATATATATATAATAAATATTATGTGTTAAGTAACATTCATTAAATGAATCTCTATGTTTAATAATATCAAAATATAATTATGAATTATTATTTAATTTGATATTTATCACCTATTCATTGGATTAGAGAAGAAGAAATAAGGGAAAATAAATTGTGACAATTTATTTTTTATTATTTAAAATATAATAATCTATATATAAATTCGCAAAAATTCATTTGACGGTCTATAATGATGGTCTTTTGAAAAAAATATATTTTTAGGCTGGTAACAATTCTTTATCATAAAAATTAAATTTTCCACTATTTAAAGATAAATTTAATTAAATTTTTTCATAATATATAATAAAAAGTATATAAAAATTTGTCTATTTATTTTTATTAGTAAATGATTGGTAATATAGTAATTTTATTTTTAAAATAAATATATTCATCATAAATGTGTTTTATTTATTTTCTTGTATGAATATTATAATTTCTTTCAATAAATTATATAAATTCCATCTAAATAATATATATTTTTCCAACCATAATTTCATAATAATCGTACAATTTATTAATTGTAATTTTTTAAAATCATAGAATAGTGATTGAATTGTGAAAATTCATATTTGTCGAATACTATCACATTTATGGCATTATTATGAAATAAAAATGAGATAATAAATTGTTGATTTTTTTTAAATGAAGATATATATTTTTTGAATACATTTATTTTTAATGAATAATTATAAATTTTTATACAAAATAATGGATTTTGTGAACGTAAGTTATATTTAATTCAAATTGAAAATTATATTTGGGTATTTTTATTTATTTATTGATGTAAGAATTTATTTTTCTTCTAATTTATTATATAGAAAAAACATCCAATTTTTTGTTAAATACACTAAAAATCATGTAAATCATCATTTTTATGTGATTTAAATGTTAAATGATTAATACGGTATAATTAGGTGTTCTATGAAATTTTTTTTCATTCATTTTGTATTCTTATATTGAAATTACATTATACCACCTGAAGATATTGAATCTAAAAAAATAATGTCATGATTAAGAATTATAATTAGAATATTTTCATATATGGATTATATTATTCCAGTTAATATATTTTTGTTATCAATTTTAAAAAGGTAATTTATCTCCATTAAAGATAACAGGGGTTTATAGTGGTTTACTAAGTGGATAATGATTAAAATGTAAAAATTATTTATAGTGGTAGTTGGTGGTGTTTATTTAGAAAATACAGAATCTTAAATATTAATTTGGGTTTACTTTGATCAAAATTAAATTATATTTATGAATGTTATAGTTAAATCATTTATGTATGTCCATGTATATCCTTTGCTATAAATATAAAATTGAACCCTATCTTCTTCTTTATTCACAATGATTGGTCACAATTACACTGAAATTATTTACCGTAATACATTCCTAGATTATTCAACCAATTCATTGTGCTTATGAAATTAATTTTAAACCATCAAATTAAGGTTTAATTTTTATGCCCAATTTGTTCTCTCAATGAAGAATAAATCATCTTGCCCGACTCATTAAAAGTATATTTCTTATTATTATTTTTATAATTCTATATTATTATTCCAATAATGATTATTCTAATATCTTGAAAATAATTATATGTTATTAATACTATAGGAAAACCATTTTCACCTCCATTTTATGAAATCGATAATAAAAGTATTGATAATGCGTTCATGACGACCATCAAGTCCATGTAGTGATATGATTCCTTTCAATAAAATTTTTTCATGTTTTGTTATTATTATGTATTAAATTATTATATATGATATGGAATACATAATTACTAATAAAAAATTATATTATATAACTTTTTGAATTTCTATCCATTATAAAATGATAACATTATTCATTTATACCTGCGGAAAACCACATCCTTGAGGAGATGTTACATGTATATAATTTATGATTTACATGGATTGTAATAAATATAGAGTAATTATATATATATATATGATATTTATTTCTTTATATTTATTATATAAATTTAATATAAATTTTATAAATATTTTTTCTAATCTAATGAATAATAGAATCATCAATTGTTGGTTAATATGAACTATCATCTTCCTAAATTGGATTAACTAAATTCTGAACACTTATTAACATTTATGGAAATAAAATTGTTTTTAATAAATAAATATTTTATTTACTTTATTATTAAGTATATTCATGTAATAAATCTTCAATAAAGATTCTTGGCCCATAATGATCAATCCCAAAAAATCACCAGAAACACACTAGTATTCACATGAATATAAATTTAAATGTTGAAATTTTTAATGAATGGATAATAAGATGAAATAAAATAATTATACATAGAAATTTATGTATCAATATATTTCTATAAAACTTCTGTAGTGAATATTTATTTTTTACATATGATGGTTTAATGCATTTTAATAATGATGTCACTTGAGGTAAGGTATTTACCATACAATACCATTTATTTTCAGGATTATTTATGTTAAATTTCAATCTAGGGAGATTATATCATTATTATCCATTACAAAAATAAAATATTATCCATTTTCTATTTCCAGATTTTTTATTCTTTTAATACCATTTTTAATCTATTGAAATTAAAATGTATTTAAGAAAATTTGTAATTAATATATCTTTAGTCGGTATCATTTTCAACTATTTAAAATTATTCATTCATAATATTTCAAATATTAATTTTAAAATTTTAAAAATATAGATTAATGTAATTTTACACATAATATTTTCTACAAATATATATAAGAAGAAAAACATTTTTGTTTTCCAAAATAGTTAGTTTTACAATTGGGGTAAATGAAATATTTTTTTAACATATACATCAAAATTTAATTTTCCCATAGTCATGGTAGCATTTTGATATGAATATTCCTTTACATTATTCCATAACTATTTTGGAATGAGTTTTTTCTATATTATATTGTTAATCTCTAGATTTATTATAGTTATTTAAATATGAAAAGAGAATTTTCCTTAATAATTGATACAGTGATATTTTAATTGTATTTTCATATATAAATAAGCCATTTAAAATTATCTATCATTCACTATAGGTAAGATAATATTATAAAATGATTATTTTCTCTTTGGATGATTGATGATTATAATATCGAAATACTAATGAAAATCATATTATTTTCCATGTGATAAACTATATAAAAATTGTAAATATTTTCATGTCCTTAATAAATACATATTGATGGATTATGATTTAATAATGTATTGGTTTGTCATATAAATATAATTAATTGGTTATTGTGATATTCAAATATCATGATTTCGTGATGATAAGCATATAAGTTAATTCAAATAACAATATTAACATTTTCATGTGTGACTATTATTGCATATATATATATATATGCTCACAATATTGTGTGTGAAAAAAACATTGAATATCTATTTTCACAAATTGATTTTTGGGTTATATTTCACCTAGATATTTTGAAATTATTATGCATTAATATTAGTATGATTAGAAATAGTCTCAAAATTTTTTGTTTCATATGCCTATATTAAAATTTTCTTTTTCTATGACCCCTAATGAAGACTATTAGTTTTCACCATTATTAGTCATGATTATGGATATGATTTATTTTTCAATATATGATATATGAATTTTTTGAGATGTAATATTTTATAGTGATATTATGTAGTTGATAATGATCCTTTTCCATTATGATTATTATTTGAATTTTTATAATCGATATCTATCATTTTTATCAATATTGAGCATCTAAGGTCACAATTTCTTATGTTTTCCTTCCCATGGTTTTCTGGGATGGTTTTACATATGATATTTCTATAAGGGTACACATGTGAAGGTATATTTGGGATATGTTGATCAATATTAATTGAATATGTTTATTATATATATAGTCTCCAAAATAACTAATATTTTATGTTTAATGGGATGTATAATAGAGTTATGTATTTACTATAAATATTAAACAATGTAATATTTATGAGTTTATGCTCTGTCCACATAAAAAACTGCTCATAGTACATCTGATAGAGAATATTCCTTCAGTAAAAATTAGCATTGATACCACTTGTTATGTCAAACGAAAATAAAATACCTTCAGACTTGTGAGATGAATCAGTAAAGAATAAAATATTCAACCATAATCCTAAATTTGAATGTTTATCATTTATTAAAAAATAGTAATTGTCACATCAAAAAAATAGCGGATAAGAAAATAAAATTTGGGGTGCATGCAATTTACTTGGTACACCCAAAGATGGAAAATACATTGTGCCACATTATCAAAGTATAATTCACATAAAAACAGACACTAGTAATTGGTTAAAATAAATAACTAATTTAGTAAACCAATGAAATTTTTACCATAAATTCTATAATGAACTCTCAACTATTACAGAAGTAAAAATACCATATATTTAAGTGTTATATTATACTGATTCACAAAAATAATGGGTGACTTTACATTATATTAGTTTATTAATTATTCTCCAATTTCTCTATATGATATATTCCATGATCTTCTAGAGAATATAAAATCATTATATCCTCCACTCATTAAAATAAAACCATGGAGTAGTTTTTTTATATGTTTTTCCCATGGTACTCTAATCTTCCACAATTATTATTTATATTAAATATAAATAGATATATCACATACATATTTATAGGGCTACAATATTTCACTATACATAGACCAATAAATCTCTATATTTATGTTAGAATAATTCATTAAAAAATATATTTAAAAATAAATCATGATACAACATTTAATTCCCACAAATTTTCCCTAGAAGATAAGTAATTTAATTCTAAAATTTTTTATAGTCTCTACTATTTTAAAGGAGAATCACCAAATTGACACAAAATTTTCATTCCATTAAATGATTCAACATAATATTCATAATATAAATGGTTTAGAAAAATTTATAATTGTACGCTCTTATACATTTATGAATTTCCTATATCACTGAATAACAAATATTTTCTGTATATAATTTAGGAACTCAACATTAACCTTACCACAATAGTGTGACTTAAAAATTATTAGTATAGTAACATGTACTCCATATTCATTAAAACATGAGAAAAGTTTTTAAATGGAATAGATATACAATATGGAAGAATTGACTCTTGAATAATAGAACAAATGAAATCTTCCATAGCCCCTTCATTATGTGGCCATAGTTCAAAAGGGGTGACTGATTCTTGTCCAAATTTTTATAAGTAAAACATTATATATATATTCAAAAAACTATTATGCTATATATTATATTTAGAGTTCCATTTCAAAATTTCAATATATAAATCTATTCATAGGGAAATAAAGGCTTCCATACAATGAAAAAAAAATTGTTCATAATTAAAAATAGGTGGAATCCAATCAAAAATCATGCCTCTCATTGAAGAAAATCACATTAATTTGATCCTACTCCAAATCCATATAGCAATATAACCATAGGTTTCATGGAATGAATTATAACCTACACTCATACACAGATGTGTAAAACATTATGCACAACTCTATGTAGTCCTATATTATATTTAGAATAATATTATATATAGTCCACCCCTTTCCATTTTAAATTGATAAGAACCTATTTCGCAATATGATTAAATAGTCCATGATTTTATTATGTCATCTAGACTAGACCATTGTTACTTATATAGACTAAATCCTCAATATTTTTACAATTTCTTCCTTAATATATAGACACTTCAGAATCCTATAACAACTTTTTTACCAAAATTAACCCTAAAAATTATATATGTGGATTTTTTTTGACATATGTGACATATCGAAGAGAAAATATTTAAGGATATACAATTGAAAATGTTTCCAGAGTATATCCTTGAATAATGATATATCCTTAATCTAATTTTCATCTTTAGTATGAAAATAGTTGGCCTTTCCCTTTTTTGAATCATGAATAAAAAAGAACAAATATTAATAATGGTTTCCTTGAACTGTGTGAGTAATAATATTAATTATATCTCCATAGTCGATTAATTAAAATAAGTTATGTAATATATGAGACTATATATACAAAAAAAATTAATAAAAATGAATCGTTTATTCTTTCTAGGTTATAATATTCGAACTAAGGACTAAAAAAGATGATAAATACATAACTTCCATGTATAATGGATTAATAATATATAATTATAACACACAGATCAAAACCTATGGTTTGTATAAAAGTTAATGCCCATATAAAATCCTACATTATATCTATGAATATTCCTGATCACTTAGGGAATTTTAGTGTGAAGTCTTATATCATATCCCAAACTACAAATATACACTCAATAGAGGTCACTCATTATCTATTAAAAAAATTCATATGAAAAACAGACTCACTTAAGGGAGGTCCCCAATCATTATATTAGTGATCATCACTCCCACTCTATACGTGTAATACATGATCCCATGGAACCATCTTACAACCTGAAACCTTCATAATCAAAATATTTTTAAATGGAAATATTATATATCATATTATAAAATAATTAATAGCAATATCAAGTAATAATGAAAGGTAAAATGACCATCCAAAAGCCTAAATGAATTTCCCATAAGTGTGGATGACACATGGATAAACTATAGGATTATTCAAATTCGACGTCTCAACGTCTCCAACACTAGCCAAGTAAACTCACCCAAAACTATTACAAATAGATTATTGCACCACTAATTCAAATCTTCAAAACCAGTAGTTCATCCTGAATCACATAATACTATAAAATTAAGACTATGATAAATTATTCAAACTAGATTATTCAAATATTATATATGGATAAGTGTATTTTTTCACAATACTCAAAAAATATCATTAACTAACCTATATTGGGTCAATCACATAAATTTGGATACACCTAGTTACCTAGATATTAAAAATAAATATGGATTTTTGGAACACACACACACACGTATATAAAAAATTCCAAACATTTATATCAAAATATCATAATAGGGTATCAATATCCATCATTGAATTTAACAGATAATAACTTCAATTTCCCAAACATCGATTCAATTTCAAACTAATAAATCCACTAATGTGTCCAAAATAGTTCAAAATTTTGTCCCACATAGTTAAATTAATAAATTTGTCAATAATGTGATATAAAAGGAATAAATTTTTGTTAACATACCATGGGAAAATTAATTGAACCAACAGACAATAAAAAATTGAATAAGAGTTGAAGGATAAGGTAAAATTGATTTTGTATATTTGAATATATTTAAATCATTATTTTTTGGTTGAGAGAGTTATAGGGGTATAATAAAACATTATTTATTGGTTCTTTTTAAAATTTTCCCTATATTTATGCCACACATGACACACCAAGTAACACATCCTCCACTAAGAACCTGGTGACCCACTTTAAGAAAGCTACATGTAATTTTTGACCTACAAAAATACTACCTTGGCCATTGGTTACCATATTGACATCTACCTAGTAAAAATTACCAATTAAAAGTATATTATGATCAATGTGAAATTGGTACCCATTTTTGAACACAGTTGAACGACATATAAATAAAAAATACGTGTCAAATATGCCATGGAAAAACTATTCTAAAAGAAAAAATAACATCAAATTCATTATTTAGATTTTCTATTAATTACAATTATAACTAATTCACAGACTATAAATTATTTTTAGTTTTTCAAATAATTAAAGATAATTTAGTCTTATATTAGAAATATCCACATGAAAAAATATGTATAAGTAATGTGAACATAAATCATATCTATGAAAAATAATTAATATGTTGGTAAAAAATAACAATTATGGATTCTTTATATGATTTTTGGAGTCATATGGGGTATAGAAGTCCATTTTTATATCCACTATCAATGTGAACAATGATTAGTCAATTTTGGATAAAAAAAATTCATAATATCAAGTAATTTAAATATAAAATTAATGTCTATATATATGGTTTTATAAAGGTTTCATAAACCTGTTATCAATTTTATTTTTGGAGACCTTATGCCGTCATGATAGTCATGTGTAATGAATCCTCATGAGTTATACCTTTTTCTATGATAAATTAGTCACAATGAGGAATGAATTTTCTTTTAATTTGTATATGTATCAAAACAACATGATTTGTGCCTCTTTATTTTGATTTTCGTATGTTTTTATAATCCATTAAAAAGACATAGATAATTATGAGATTATTTTATTTTTTCTCAATACCATTAATTCTTATTTTACATGTTGAGTAATATATCTCTTCTATTTTTTTTAATTTTGTCTTATATTAAAGACCATGATGTGTTGATTTCTCGAGTAATATATCTTCGAAAAAGGGAATATATGAGTTTTTTCTATAGATTTGTTTTTTAAAACAATACAGTTTACTCACCCAAAAATATTTGTATAAAATCAACATGAGAGAATTTTTATTATATTTAAATTAATTGATATTCATAATTACTATGGAAACATATTTTTTTCCATGAATGTTATAGTTCATTAAGTGTCTAAATATTTGAAAATGAATGTGATGGTTTTGTATGGTTATATAATATTTACTATGAATGTTTCTGTAATTAAATAACATGATGAATTAACCTATAATGTACAAGTAAATTATAGTAATAGATTATTGACAATGAATGTGTGAGTCATATATATTAATTAAATATTAACTATCAAATAAAGAAGATTAACTTTTCATATGGATTTTTTAGGAAACTCAACATGAGAATAAACATGAACTATATTATAGGATGGATTATGAAATTGAAATATATTTTTAGGCCCATGACAAGGAATCTAGGTGTCACTATATATCTTGATATGAAAGAAACCAACATATATAATGTTATTGAATGTATTCAATATAATGATAAATCTAATACATAAGATAAAATTGAATGTTCTTATATGAATGTGATGTTATTTTAGGAATCCCAAAAAAATAATGATGGTCTAGAATGTTATGATGAAAGTTGAAATGGAAAATCTAACAATAGGATACGATGATAGATTTAATATACAATATTTAAAATATTATGATTGAAATAAATAAATCTATAATAATATTATTGGTCTATATGTATAGATCTTTTATTACAAATTTATTATATATTTTTATATGGTTCATCTACGAGGGAGAGAAATTATTGGATAAACTAGATTTAAATAGGGGACACCTGATCACATCAGTTGATTATTATATTGAGTGTAATTTTTATCACAATTTAATTTCACTAAATTAAACTCTACATGAATGGGAAACCAATTGAATGTAATTTAAATTAATAATAGTCTATTATGAATGGAACCAATATCATATATATTTACATGTTCTAAATAAAATAATATTCATTTATGATGGAACATATTCTATATAGCTTAGAAAATTATGAAGATGTATATACTAAAAATAATTTGTAGTATTGAGGTAAGTAATATGATATTTAATTTCTTATATTTTTTCAATACATACATTTGGATATGTAGATTAATTTAATATTATAAAGAATTCAATAATTTTGTTTTAAAAAATGCAATTATGTTTTTTTATTCATGAGTATATTTTTCATATATTTATTAGGGGACCTCATGTTTATATGAAGTGTGATACACTCTTCATACTACATTATACAGTATCATTTCTGTCAGTGTAGACCTTATGTTTGATGTAGGGACCAACAAATTATGTTTTGAGTATTTCTGTTTCATATCAATGATTTTTTTTGTAATTATGTATAAAATAAATTCTTTGTAAATAAATTTGGACTCATTCCAATCTGTTCAGACATACATATATGCTAGGATTTCTTGTAAATTATTCTCACCAAGACAATAAAAACATTTATATGATTTTTCACTAAAAATACTAGCCCATCTTTATGTAGAATGTTTTTCTGAGTGATGGTATATGAACCACATTTGAATACATAAATTTCATTTTTTATATTATTGAATAATTGTTCACGTAGAAATGGTTTAATTAAATAGTGTTATGTTCACATAACTCGTCATGGATTACATCTAGCCATTAATTTTTTCTATACCCGCTATCATTTAAATAATTTTTGATATAAAATTTTAAATAACAATATTTATTCCTTTATATTAACATAAAAAGGGTTATAGGATTAAATGTAGTACTTTTCATATAATAAATTTAAAACAAAACATAGATTCTCATGATGTTATATGATATTATAACATGGGTTACAATAAATATGATGATAATGTTGTATTTTACCATGTTTATGATTTATATAGTTTTAATATCATTTATGGGTATTATGCCTCCATATTTGTTGAATAATTCAATACATATTTGAAAGAATTTATTTTATCAGTTCATAATGGGGGTGTATCAGTTCCTAAAATATAACCAACTTGTGGAAAATTTCTAGGAGAACACAATGATATATAGTATCTACTGGGTAGATGTATGAAACATCATTGAATATAAATTGTGTGGAAAATATATGTGGAACCAACATTTTCATGATTAGTCAAAATCTAGAAAATTATGTTACCACTACCATAGTGGCCATTCATGACACCTATATAATGGGCCACCTAGTTTACAATTCATTAATTTCTCAATAATTTGAGAATATCGTGTCCTCTTTTCATCTAACGAGGATCCCATGGAATATAAACATGAAATGAAATTGGTATGAGATCGGGATGTCTAAAATATAAATGATTATTTTATATCTATAAATTTATCTTGTTCATCTCAATAATACTGAAAATCCCTCAATATTTAGTAGTCAATATATTATTAACCCAAATTAATTTACTGTGGTGGATGAAAATAAATCAATTATATTGGATTATTATTTCTCAACTCCAGTTATTTATATATTTTTATTGTGATATACATGTAGTACCATAGATCACCATGAGAGGGCAGTGGTGAATTAGTGTGTCAACATTTTTTTCTAAAGCGACAGATATTATTCTGACATTTGTTGGAACTTATTAAACATATCTGTTGGAGTAGAGTAAAAATAAACAATTTATATGAAATTAGAGTAAATACATAAATTCAACTCGGTTCCCCAATAATAGAAATTCCATGGAACATATGTCCCTTATGTTAGAGTCATAACTAAATCTATTATTCTTCACTAGTTTTGGAGCACAAGAGTTTCAACATAGTCACAATGTGACATGTGCGATTACTTTAAAATTTGTTCAGGTTATCAAAATATATCCCTCAGAAAAATTCATTCAAATCCCCATAGATTACTACATTTGGAGATTACATAATCATTTTATCAACTTGAAGGTCTCTTTAACATATTTCCATAGAAGTCTTCATCAATGTCCTGCATGAGACACTACATGCATCAACGTCCTGAATTGATGCAACTGAAAGCATTGATCGAACAATCTAGATGTTCAATGCTTACATGATGCACACACTAACACTTTCTCGCAACACCAACCCGTTCATGCAATATTTGGGATTGTCGTGTAATTTGATCTTAGGGAAACAGTTATATTTCATGCACTCATTATCTATCACATAGACACAAAAACAATTTCACACATTATTTTTTAGAAAAAAAAAGAACACTTTGAATGAATGTTTCTCTCTCTGATTCTATTCCACTTAGAATTCATTCTCTAGTACGAGGAATCATCTGTTAATTTAAATGTTCTGATCTTGAGTCAGGGTACCATCATATTTATATACCTCAATTTCCATATGCGTAATATGATTCCAAATCATGAAATATTCTATCCATGTGAGAAAAAAACTTTTGACGTTTCAATGGGATCACAAAATATATCATTCAATATCATATTTAGCGTGAATATAAATCATTCATGCACTTTTTCTATTACATATTTTGATGAAATTGTCCCAAAAAATCCTTGAGTGAATGTTTTCCAGCCAACATCAATAATATATTATTCTTGAACTCTATGATACTTTTCTATACAAATGTCATGATCATCCTATGAGGATTCACAAAAATCACAAACAATACAACATTTATAGAAAAAAACATTTATTCTTCTAAAAACACATAAATTAGTTTTTAGAAACACATATATATTATCCATAACTCTAAATTTGATAAGGTATTATCTTAGATGGGTAATGGTTCCATAGGTTTTTTTTTATTTCAAGTGATATGGTCTCTTAAATACTATATGGAATTTTTTTATAATTTATAATGAATAAATGAGTAGGAGATTCATATAATATTTAAAATGGTTCATTGTGTGACCAGATAACAATACACATTTATTCATCAGTCAGTAAATTTTTTTGATAAAAATTCAATAATGAGGGGATGGTAGATATGATGTCTAAAATTACCTTCATTATATTGAATGTAATAGTGTAGTTTCTCCAGCACAATGGTGAATGAAATGTGGTTCGTTTCAAAATGGCTATTATGATCTCAATGAATTTAATTATAACAATGTAGTCCTAATGTACGTAAAAATTACATCATTTTTATGGAATACATAGTACATTACATAAACATATTTCCAAAGTCTGTATTATTTTAGTGCCTTTAGAAAGATTAAAAAAACAATCTCAATAAAGGATAAGAAAATTTTCCCAAGAAGATATCTTCCACAGTAATTGTATATAAAAAATTTCATCATAAAATATGGAAGGGAAACATAATAATTGGTAGAGATATAATGCATATTAATGGAATATAAAAGATATACATAAGACTAACACGAGCATAATGGTTTGAGAACATGATAAAATAATCAAAAGACCACTCCATGTATATAAAATATCATAACAATAATTTACGGCACAAATATCAGAATTTCATAATATGTGAATCATAAAATAATTGAAAACAGAAATACAAAAGATTGATATGTTAATAAGACAATGAATTGTAGCATACACATCTACGTATAACATCATAAACATGTAAACGTAAAAATAGCATACTCAATAATTTATGGGCATGAGATTATTCCCTTTGATTGACATTTAATCATGAAACTATGTACATACATAATATCATGAACATGGAACTAGGATTACACATAACATTTTGAACAAGTAATGAGGTTCACACGTACAATTATGGATTTGAAACAAGGTACATGAATAACATTATGAACATGAAATTAGGTTCACACATAACATTATGAATACATAATAAGGAGAAATAAAACTATTGTGAAAATTTAATCATGTTCACCCATGAAAAAAAGGACATGATACGATGTCCATTCATATTATTGTGAAATTTTAATCAGGTTCACACATATCATTTGTAATTATGATTCATCCATCATTACCCAATGAATTATAAAGATATATAGGTCACACCCATCCCATAATAAATGTTTCTCAAGATTAAAATCAATAATCATATCTTAACCTACTATTTGTATGGTGTTTCATAATCATTTTATCATTCTATTATGTCTTATAACCATTTCATCTATGAATAACCCATGAAAAGATGTGTCATTCAAAGAAGTGTAACCTAGTGATGAAAAATGAGTTTCTTAAGAATAATTCAAACAAAAAAACATTCAATAAACCATATAAATGTATCCATTGGATCCTTTTATAGAATCACATGAGTAATATCATGATTGGTCATCATATATGAAAAATAATTTTGATGTTCCAATTAAATTATTTTGGGAATCATTTTTTCTATGAATGTTTTATTTCAAACATAAAACATTTAAAAAAACATTTTCTTTGAAGAATAATTAACAACATATATTTAATAATTGAAATTAATCTTAAAAATTTTCCATTGAAAACATATAAATTATGCATGAATTATTTTGAAATATATATTCTGTAAAAGTTGATGAAAGAAGCATGAAATCATTTTTGGAAAACAATTAAATTTAATATACTTTTAAAACATCTAAAAAAAATTTGAATTACTTTTTAGAAAAATTTATTTGAAAATAATTTTAAAACATATAACTAATTATTGATAACATTTTGAAAACCATTTTAGAAAACATGGTTATGAAAAAATCCCTATTTCTGACCGGAGAGAGATATATAGTCACATCATGATTAAAAATATTGATACCCAACCTTAAAACATTACATAATCATGAATTAAATAAATAATTCACATTGAGGATATTTTATGGTTTACTGTTTTAGAGTATTAGGCCAAAATTATTACATATCAGCTTTAAAATTACATGTAGACACTACTACTCAGTATAAATTTTTTAATAAAATAAAAAATCATAAAAGGAAATAAGTCTAGTTTCTAGTAATAGACAACATGAATTTTCCATGATGCCATCCTTGACCCTTTTCATCTTGAAGTCATGTGTAAAACATTTCAATAACATTAGATTAAAATAAAAATCTTTTTAAGGGTTACAAAATATAGAAAATAAAAAATAACCCATAAATAAATAAAAATCAATGAAACCATACATTTCAATAATAAAATACCACATAAAACCATAAGATTTATAAAAAACAAATAGAAATCATAAATACTAAATGAAACTCGTTGTATCCATATCATACATACATTTTAGCTATCACAGATACATAGGGAGTTACGTTGGAATACTCATCACAATATATTCCGTAAATCACTTAGGAGAAATATTAACCTTTACCCCTCTCACGTTACCCAATGCATTGGAGAGCTATCTCGAGATCACCCACCCTATTTTTTTAATGAACATCCCATACACATAAACAATGAACAATAGCTGTAGGATAATCATTAGACATAAAAAATAATTAATTAAAGATAAAAAATAAACATTCCAATGACAATTTATCAAATCAAGATATTGATAAAAATATTGAATTATCAAACCATTTTCCAATCCATTTAAAGAATTTAATAAATATATTTTTGAATCAATGTATCCAATACCACTTTAAATATTTTAACAATAATTTACACTTTAAAAAAATCAATTCCATATATATAAATCCTTAAAAACATTTTTGAAACGATGGCCTTAATGTGAATGATTTTGAAGAATAAATATTTAAAACATTTAAGATGATATTTTAGTTAAAGAGTTCCTAACCAAAATAGAGACAATTTAATACAAATAATTGATGAATAACATTAAAAAAATATTATACTATAATGATAATAAATTGATTCATGATATAATATGTCAAAATTAAGTATATGCACCATATAAATTGAATTGGTGTATAACGAGAAATAATATTCAATGGAATATAAATTGATACAAATTCTCTTACCAAGAACATATCATTATATTAAGGACAAATAAATGTCATTATTATGTCTGAAAAATAAAAATACACCAAATATAAGTGGATATAATGTTTAAATCAATAAAAAGACATTCACACATATAAATAGCATGACATAATCAAGAACTAGAGTTTTATCCCAAACAAATAGAATTGTGTTAAGAAGTTCCCTTACAAAAATTTGACCGCCAAATGGAATCACCTTAAAATTAAAAAAATGAGTCAATGAAAGAGAAAAGAGTATCTCATCACATGGAATTAAAATTTACAGCAATATGGATATATAATAACATATCCCAATAGATGAAAATATAAATTAAAATACATAACAAAAATAAGTCTTTTAAAAAGTGAAGGGTGAAAGGTTCCCTTACCTATTTGGAATCATACTGAACATAAAACCCATTAAAAAGGGATAATTAAAAAAATAATTATATACCCATAAATTATGGTATATTACACAAATAATAAAATCATGAGAATTATATATACCACAAAAAAGGAAATAGTTTCAAATATAGCATGAATCTCACGTGAATAAAATGTGAGATGAAAACCCCTTACCACATTGTAATCAATTGAGTCATATGACAAAATTTAATAACCACAAAATTAATCAAAGATTACCATGAATATAAAAATATCACGATAATATATATATCAAATTTCATTACACAATACACCACATGAAATAAATAAGTGGTGAACAATGGAAATCATATGGAATTAAAATTGAGATAAGAAACCATTTACCTCGTGTCTGACATGACACAATCGTTATTTAATCTCTTGAATAATAAAAAAAATGTTAATTTATACTTTCTTAGAGAACCTTTTGAAGGTTTATTATTCTTTTTATATCACTCATTACCTTTCTAGAGCAATTAGTTAATTATTAGAGTTCATATTGGACATTTTGTCGATGTTCAGAACATGAGTCAAAAATGAAGTTGTTATAATTGCAAATTTTCCATGTCTTAAAAATTACAATATCGCTATAATAATATTCTTGATTTAAATATAACATTATCATATATATCATTTATATTTTAATTTATATTAAAACATAACAGTCGGCGATAAGTAATGAAATTCACCGTTTATAGAGATGGAATGTTGTATGTATGCATGAACACAACGTTCATTTCTATTTCATATTTAATGGAATGAAAACGAAATGATAAATAGTTATATTATAATTTCAATATAATTTTATATTTAAATTAATTAATTACATCTTATAAACTTTCCACATGTGGTATGAATGAGTCATATCACTTTGAGGGGGAGTAGTCCACGCATCCTCAAATAAAATTATCAAGTTAACCAATTATGGAAACAATGAAGGTAAGCTATAAAAGGAGAATACATAAGCATAAAAATTATATAAATATTATATATATCACATATAAATATAGTTCCACTATAATCGCCATGATGATAGGTGGTAGGAAATAATTGAATAATCATCAATTCGTGAGTCCGTAGTTTGTCGTCCAAAGAAACAGTATGTTCATTAACATTAGAAGGAGGTGTGTGTTAGTGTATTATAAATACATATAATAAAAACAACCTAGTATTTTTAGGATACTGGTTTTCAAATAATATAATGGAAGAAATTGTGTTTAGGGGTGTTTCCTCTGGAATTGGGGATGGCCTCGTTGATTAAAGGTTCAAACATTCCAATTGGTTTCTAACGGGTCTGTTCATAGAGCTAGAAACATCTAATGATTCCATATCCATTTGGACCTACATTCCAAAGGTAGGCACTCATCAATTGAGGACTGATGAGGCTTACAAATTTGAATTGGTCTAGAGGATGGGAGGTCAGACTCATCTGACCTTTTTGAGGGGAATTATTGTCTACTTTGGGACTCTCATAATAGATTTAAGTTATGTTCGTGAATAATTATTACATTACCAAGTCTAAAATTATCCTTTATTTAGATCTAAAAATCAATGATTTATATGTAGGAAATTATATAATCTTTTATATGTATTCAATGTTCTTCATCGATAGAGAATCATTTGTATTTGTCAGAGATTTTTATTCAATTGTATCATTTAATACATAAAAGTATCTTGGTCATTATGATCACCATACTGGTTTCAAAGCCACTCATTGGGGAAATTGTTTTTATTGTCATTCAGAAGGACATGGATTATTTCAGAGTTGGGATCATACCCGCATATGGGCTACCGGCATGTCCTTTATTTAGAAAACGAATCAGACCCCATGTAGTTCGAGTTTGGGAGTATGATACTTATGCATGATTGATGGATCAAAGAAAGATTTCATGATTACTTTTACACTCTATGCTCACGTGAGTCATGCTCGGTGTGAAAAACAAGAGGTATTGGTGAAACGATAAAATTATACCACTAATGATGCAATGATGTGGGGATTATGTATGTACGATTGCCCAAAATAGATGAGTATTGGGTTTTACATCAGGGAAGAAACCCAGGAACAAGGTCCATAAAGTTATATGTACTTCATGGAGATTTGGATACTCTAGCCTTGGGGCTTACTCCTAATGAAGATTTCCATGTTTGCAGGGAACTTATGATTGAGTTTTACTCTGGAGAAGGAAGGTCAGGTCAAAAGTAAATTAATACTGGTTAAGAGAAACAATAACTAGGGCTTACTCCTGAGAAGGAGGCCCAGGTTAATGGACATGGGGCGTACACCTATGGAGTTTGCCCATATTTGTAGATTTTGAGACTGGGGCTTATTGCTGAAGTGGAAGCCCATGTTAAGAGAACCATGGTTGGGGCTAACTCCTGATGAGGATGCCCATATTGGATAACATAGAGACTGTGGATTACTCTTGAAAAGGAAGCCCATGTTAAGGGAAATATGACTGGGGCTTACTCCTAAGGAGGATTCCCAAATAATGGGAATTGGGGATTACTCTTGAAAAGGAGGCCCAAATTAAAGAGGACATGGGGTTACTACTATGGAGGATGCCCATATTAATGAGAATCTGGACTGGGGATTACTCTTGAAAAGGAGGTCCGGGTTAAGGATTATTTCATCTTAAAGGATAAGGTTGAAAGAATAAAATCTCAGACCGTAGTGACATGAGGATATGTAATTCACTAGGTTTTAAGAGATGTTCCACAAAATTCCTTTCAAATAAAAAATCATACAAAGAAATCATGCCATGAATCGATTTGGAGAGAGTTCTGATGGTTGAATCTTGAAGAGGAGAGGTGGATAGGTGTAAGAGGGGTGAAATGGGTAGTAAGGGCACCAAAAAAGAGAGGGGCGTGCATGTACTAGGTGGGCGCGCAAGTAATGAGTGGGCACACAAGTCCTAGTCGCAGAGGTGTACCTGCGCGACACATGGGTACTTGCACGACAGCCAATCCTTAGGGTAGAACTTGTTTGAGGCTTGGATCGAGCCCATAATACTACCCCTAGAGACTTCCAGAAGAGAGGAACACATGCTATGTGGAAGGGTTTAGGCATCACGTAGGTGTGTCCATTTCCAATAAGAGATGGCCACCCAGGCGTGCAAGTGTTGACGAGTTTCAACACTTAGGCCTTCCTCCCCCTCTTTAGATATTCCATTCAAGTTAAGAAATTACCTTTGAAGTATTCGGAATCTTTGAAAAGAGTCTAGGGCACCGTGAGCTCAAATATGATGTTCTGGAAATTTTCATCTCTTTAAGGGGGGGCATAAGGGTATTTATAGGCTAGAGAGACCCAATGCGAAATTTCAAAGAGGGCACACAAGTCACCTTCACAACCACTGGGTGTCGCGCAAGTATACTTGTTCGACCTTGATGGAACATGCGCGACACATGTGTAAATTACTCCTTGTTCATGACTTTGTCGATTTTTTATATTTTCTTCAATGGATGAATCACTTTATGCTAAGGAATTTCCCTTTCCTTTCGTCTAGACTCTATAATGGAAATCAGTATCAACAAAATTCCCCCTCAGTGTTGGATATGAAAGAAATGAGGATGTAGCTCTAAGGAAAGAATAAAACAAAGGTAAATTCGGTGCGAATGTGGGGAGTGTGTAGTTGGCATCATGCAAGTGAAAGTCATGCAGGATTCAGCACAGTTGGTTGCGCGTGATGGCATTTAGGCAAGTAGGATTGAGGCCTGGCCTATAAATACGTGGTCATTCTCGCGCAAAGCCACCAGATTTCGAATTTCTATCTCTCGTCGTGCAAGTTGGTCTTGTCACACTACTTTACGTGTTTTCCGCTATTTCACTGCTTTCACACTACTGTTGAGGTAATAGGACTTACGTGGTGATACATACGTGCAAAAAAACATGTGGGACACATCAATACTGGAACTCCAAAATGAGACTTTCACACCTTAATTCCATTGCCATTTTTTGAATTTATTCAAAAGATTTATGAAAAATAAACCCATTTAAGAGTTGATTTATTCAACTTTTGTGCAGATTCAATGGCTCCCAAGAGACTCAGAATGGCTGATGAACTGGCTAGCAAGTGTGTTGATGATATGATGAGCATCATTTTCCATGATTATTATACCGTCCATTAAAACACTCTCCCAGATTGGCCCAAGTTCCTGAAGAAGTATCATCTTGACTTCACACAAAGAATCTATCTGGATTTGTATGGATGTGGTCATCTGTGAGAAGTTACCATTCCAAATGAAAAAAACAATCTACCCGAGATGCAACCGCACTGGTATTCCTCTATTTTGGTTATGTTGTGCATTAAGAGTTGCAGCAATGGTGTGAATATTTTTCCATTATGCCATTTCCTTGTAGATATGAAAATGGAATACCATGGGATGATATGTTTGTTTCTCTCTGTTGATGGACAGAAGACTATCATGAAATTAGAAACAATATCTGAAAAGAGTACTCTCTCCAAATTAATCTTTACATCAAATGACCAATTCTCAAATCCATGTATATATATTCAACGTATCTTGGACAGAAACAGAGTCACTGTTTGATCAGCAGAAAATTTTCTCAAACCGCACTCAAAAACATTCTTTAACAATTCTTCCAATAAGAGCTGGTACTGCTGCATCTCTTATTGTATCCAGTTGAATGAATGAATTCCAGGTGGTTGATGATGAATCTTGGGATTCCGTAAATTAGATGAAGAGATATGTTGAAATCCATTTGTAATTCCTTAAAAAGAGATGAGAATCCAATCTGTGGATGTCATTCTAACACTTGTTTATCAATGAAAAACAATTTCATCTTCAATCATTTGTGCATGCCTTCTTTTTCTTCCTGCTTTATATTTTACCTAATCCAATGGGCCTAGTAAGAATATTGTTATTCATTTTAGTATTATTATAAATAACCCTACAAACATTGAATCTTTTTATCACTCAATATTACCTAAAATCATACAAGATGTATGTTTAGTGAGCTGTTACATGACTTTTGTTCAGAGTTCTTTTTTCTTTTGTGAGCAGTTTAATGTCATGCACGTTGGACATAAAAAGGATATTGTTTATGGTCAAAATAGATTTGGCATAATGGGATAAAATTGACTCAATTCCTTGACAACATATCTGAAAACATTTTACCAAACTCAAGTATGAAGGAAAACATGTAAACTATGGCTTAAGAAATTTTTAATATGAGGAATGATATGAAAAATGGCTAAAAGGAATTAGAATAATTAGTTCCCAATAATGAAGTTACCATTATTTAACAAACCTGTTAGGGGGTTGAATTATGAAAGGCCACCTAAGTGCATTGGCTGCATACTATTGGGTGACAATTCTGTTATGTAAACTGTTTATACGTGGCCGCCTAAGGGAACATGCTGCATAGTCAGGCAAAAAGAACTCCCAAAAATTTACTTTTCTACTGCTAAAAGCCAGTGGAAGATTATGGAGATTCATATTTTCCAAGGCATAGAGTTTGCTGTATGGAGAGAGGTACTTGAATATAGAAAAGATATTTCCAAGAAAGATCATATAAGAACTGGATGAATGTCACTCCTACGAAGGTATGACCCAAATTTAGGGATGAAAAATATAAACCATAGACTTGAATACGTTCAGATCATGAAAAAGAACTTGGGTGAATGTGTTAAGAATGGCTATTTTATGCGGATCCTTTCATATTTTCTTTAAGACAACTAAGGACAAAATTGGTTTTCTTTCCATGAATGAAGTTACCATTAGTTAACAAAATCGTTAGGGGGTTGAATTATGCAGTGCTGCCTATGGGAATTTGCTGCAAGTCAAATAATAGTATCTTTTGGCTGACAATTCTATTATGTAGAATGTTTATGCAAGGCCGCCTAGGGGCACGCGCTTCATGGTAAGGCTAAATAATTCTCAGAAATTGGACATTTTGTGACCAGAAGTAAAGAAAAGGGTTATGAAGATCTGGAAGTATTTAAGGTTCGTATTATGACACATAAAAATGGGTATTATCCAATGTCTGTAGAGATACACAGATCAATGCTATCCATAGTCATGTAGTGACTGGGTCCTTAATTGAAATGTTGGACTTCTCTATGTATCCCCTAAGGATAAGAATCAAGCCGTACGTAGATATTGAAATACATTTTAATGTCATTTGGGATGAATGTGTGAGAGATCTTAGTTTAGGGTCATAGAACTCGAACAATTATAATAAATACACAGTGTGTGTTTTCACATGGACTTTTCCGCCAGGGGACTGAATGTTGAATTTGGGGTTATACCCAAAGACTTGGGGCTGGATTCGAGGGAAGCCTGAATGTTCCTACGTATCCCATAATGATGGGAATCATGCCACACATAGTTCTTGAAATACCCTCTGTACAGATTTGGTTCGTACAAGTGAAGGGTGAAAAGGGGGAGTTTAGTGCCATGATGTTTTGACCCATGATAAAAGGTTCAGGCATCACCTTGTAAGCACATAGTCTTTGAAATATAAAATGATTTGATATCAATGTAAATAATGATTTCCTCTCAGGTGAGGACATCGCAGAATGTTGTAGTTTACTCTCATACATGACAAAAATTGTTGTATAATTTAACATCCTGTAGCAAGGACAAAGGTTATCCAATGTGAAGAGATTGGTTTTGGGCTTGAACCTTGAGAGGTTGCCTACGTACCCAGCCTGGAAGGCAAGGATCAAATTCTGTGTAGTTCAATTGAAGAACGAATTAGTGTTCATGTTGTTCTTGTGGAAAATGACCTAAAAATGGTGTTGGGACTTACACATGGTTAGTTGTCCAGAGAGGGTGTTATGGTTGATGATTACTCTAATATCACGTGAGTTATACTCGGTGTGAGAAACAAGAGGTAGAAACTACCTTAACAATAGACAGTTTAACGTCATGTAGGACATATGAAGGGACAATGCAGTTTAAAGTCTGGTAGTGAGGACTATTTGTATTGTATAGTTTAGCGTCTTGTAGCTAAGACGATGGGAAAAATACAGTTTAACGACATATTGGATGAAAAGGGGATTGTGCAGTTCAATGTCATTTAGTAAGGACAAAAATTGGACACAATTTGACGTCATGTTAGATGTATTAGGGACTTTTTCACAGTTTAACATCATGTTGGACAAAAAAGGAATGATACAGTTTATCATCATGTTGGATGATGGTGCGAATAGTTTAAGGTCATATGCATGGACAATAACTATATAGTTTAACATCATATAGGACGACGAAAGGGACATAGTTTAACGTCATGTTGGATGAATGTTGGAATAGTTTAAGGTCATATGCATGGGCCAAAGATGATGATGTAGTTTAACGTGTTGCTGGACAAGAGAAATGCCAATAGTTTAAGGTTCTATGCATGGACATTTGGTTATGGAATTTAACATTGGTTATACAATTTAATGTCTTGCTGGACGTAAGGGGTTATTTACAGTTTAACGTTATGTAGGTATGATGTCACAGTTTAATGTCATGTTGGACGTAAGTGCCAATAGTTTAAATTCATATGCATGGACACTTTGTTATGCAGTTTTAACGTCTTGCTGGATGAGATAAATGCCAATTGTTTAAGGTCATATGCATGGACTGTTGGTTGTGTAGTTTTAACTTCTTGCTGGACGAGAAAAATGCCAACAGTTTAAGGTTGTATGCATGGACCGTTGGTTATGTAGTTTTAACAAATTTATTAGACGAGAGAAATGCCAATATTTTAAATTCGTATGCATGGACCGTTGGATATGTAGTTTTAACGTCTTGTAGGATGAGAGAAATGAAAATAGTTTAAGGTCGTATGCATGGACCATTGGTGCATTATCTGTTCATACAAAATATTTCTTTAGAAATATGACATTGGTTGGATTAGTGATGATTTATCCATCCATTGAGATTAAAGAATAATCTCTATTGGAGTAGACCTTATGTATTGAATAAGGTCCATCCAATTTTGGCTCATTTTTCAGAGATTTCTTTCCTGGTATCATTGGATTTCTAAGAACTAATACCAATTCTCCCAGAACTAATGAACAATGAACTAATTTTTTGTTGAAAGCTCATGATATTCGATTCTGATATACTTCCATGTGGTTTAGCGTACACAATATTTTCTCATCAAATCATTCCAATTCATCCAATTGCTTTTGATACTGTTCATCTGTAGCTTACTGATCACAAATGACTACTCTGAGCGAAGGTAGTTTAACATCAATTTGAAAGACTAATTTTGTTCTATATACCAATGAATATGGAGTTGACCGCGTTGCAGTGCGGGTGGTGGTCTGATAATCCCATAAAGCATGGAAGTTTTTATCAGACCATGATTTCTTATCTTTATCCACCATCTTTTGCAGTATATTTGATAGAGTATTGTTGAAAGCATCTATCTGGCCATTGGACGCTGCATGATACCGAGATTAATGGTTGTATTTGATGTTGAATTCTTGATACAACATCCTCAACTCGGATGAACAGAAGTTGGTGCCATTGTCCGTAAAATTATACGAGGGACACAAAATCTATAAATTATATTAGACTTGATAACGCTAACAATGCATTTAAAACCGACTTCTTAGAGGGGTATTTCCTCTGCCCATTTAGAAAAGAAGTAAGTATCCTAAAGAATGTACTTAAAATGCTTTGATGTAGTCGAAAGATAAGGTCCTACTACATCCATTCCCCTTGTGGAAGATGGCCACAAGCATTTAACTGTATGAAGAAACATTGGGGGTTGATGAATGAAGTTGGCATGTACATGGAATGAATGACACTACATTGTGAAATCAATACCATATTGTATCACTGGAGGACAAAAGTATCCAAGCCTTAGAATTTGATCAGATAGTCTGCGTCCAAACTGATGGGCACCACAAACACTTGCATGAACTTCTTTCATGACAGCCATTGTATCATCACCATCAGTGCATCTAAAATGAACTCCCTCAAAATCCCTTTTGTAGATAACCTTCTCTATGTGATATGGGCTATCATAAAGAGTGAAATTGACCACACATCTCCGAACATGTTCTTTCCCATCTCTATCTGGTGGAAGTATTCCATTTTGAAGGTATTCCCTGATAGGTGTCATCCATTTTGTAGTATGGGCCTATGGTTTAGGGATAGGACTAACTTCAATTATTTCCTCTATTCTGGCTGGAACATAGGGTGAAATTGTATGATGGTGGGAAATACTTATGGTTGACTCGTCTCGATTTGGATCTTCCAGAGTTGTGGCTATATTAACCAGTGCATCAGTTTTGGCATTTTGTGATCTTGGGAAATATGAACATGTCTGTTATGAAGGAAACTCATCCATTAAATCTCTGACATAATCATACAAAGGGATTAGTTCTTCTTTTCTTATTATGTAATCCCTAATTAATTGTTTGATTAACATTTCTAAATAACCTTTCACCTTTATGTGATTCACTTGTTCTTGAAGTGTCGAATCCAAACCTGTGATAAGAGCTTGGTATTCCGCTTCATTATTTGTGTCTCCTTCCAACAACGAAAAAGAATAGGGTAACACCAACATTTCTAGATAAATGAGAACAACTTTTAACCCAACTTTTTGAATTTAGGATTTTCCATTTCCCTCCTTGTTGGACTTCTGGAATCACCATCGAAGAACATTTTACATGTTGGAAGAATTTCTTGAATAGAGAAGACTTCCTCATCAGGGAGTTCAATATCTGAAGATGTTTATTCAACTGAAGGGTGTTCAACAAAGAAATCAGCCAGGGCTTGGCCCTTTATTTCCTTCTGATACACATACTGAATGTCAAATTACTACATAATAACTACCACCGTGTCTGTCATCCTATAAGAATTGGATGACAAAGGAATAATTTGAGCGGGTTATTACAAGATACCAATTGGACATCGTGATATTGTAGGTAGTGTCTCAACTTTTGAACTGCAAATAATAATGCTAGGAAGAAATTCTCAATACTTGAATATCAGGTTTCTTCCTAAAGCATAGTCCAAATAACATAATATGGGTTGTTTTCTTTCCCAACATAATTTTTCTAAGCGTGAAAGGCACCCAATGATCGCTCTAGAGATGTCACATAGAGGATAAGTGGTCTTCCTTCAAAAGGTGGCACTAACACCAGTGGACTCATGAGATACATCTTGAGAATATCGAATGCTTCTTGAAATTCTTTATTCCACTTGTATGTGACTCCCTTCTTCATCAATTTGGTGAAGGGTAATCTTATTCCTGCCAAATTGGTGATGAAACGCCGAATATAGGCCAAATGTCCTTGAAGTACTCTAAATTCCTTTACATTTTTAGGAGGTGACATACCACAGATTTACTTTTCCTTCTCAGGATCGACTACAATACCATGTTGGTGTACAAAAAAGCAGAGAAATATTCCTGAGGTTACCCCAAAAGCACATTTTAAGGGGTTCATCTTCAAATTATCTTGCCGAAGTTTGTAAAATATTATTTCCAACTCAGACAAGTGATTAGAACTTTTTTTTACCACAAAATAATCCACATAACATTCAACAAACAACCCTAAAATGTGTTTTAAGTTACGATGCATGGAACACTGATATGTTGTGCCTGAATTATTTTGGCCAAAGGGAATTACCTGATCGCAAAACACACTCTGAGGGGATCTGAAGGCTGTAGATTCCTCATCTCTAAGAGCCATTCAGATTTGATTATATTCAGATGATCCATCCATGATGGAAAGTGCTTCATAGCTAGCATTTTCACCAATTAAGAGTTTTGTAATTGGTACTGGAAAATCATCCTTAGGACAATGCTGATTAAGATCTCTAAAATCAATGAATACTCTAATTTTCTCATTCTTCTTTTTCATTGGGAAAATATTAACCAACCACTAGTGATATTGAACTTCTCTGAAGAAGTTATATTGCATGAGCTTATCCACTTAATCTTCAATATAGGATGACTAGGGTGGGTGTGTTCTTCTAGTGGCTTGTTTGAATCCTCAATGTTCTTCTGCCTAACCCAAAGGATGAGTGGCAACATTAGGATCAATCCCTGGCATGTCTATATAGTTCTAAGAAAATATATATTGATTTTATTTAGAAATAAAATATACATCATCTTCTCTTCAAGAGTCATGGCCGCACTAATTAAAGTGGGGTGTGGATTTTATTTTGTACCCAGATTTATTTCTTTAGGTTCATCCACGGTGATAGAGATACCCTCTTCAACTGCTGGAGGAGCATCCCTGAGATCTTCTTCTTCTTCTTCAACATGTGTTATTTCTTCAATTTCTACATGCATAGTAGATGATGAAGTAGAATTTTCATGACCAGAAGAGATGTTAAAATTTGAACATCTTAAAGAAGAAACATACATTTAGGACCCAATTGACGATGAAGGGTCTTCCTTGTGTAATAAATTAGAGATGATGGATGAGAATTGACATTATCATTTACCTATGACATTTCTATAAATTGCTCTGACCTAATTGGAAAAGTATAGAGTTGCTGAATTTCAGCAAATGAAATAAATACATTCCCATTTGAGATTTCATCATTGATTAGTGAATCACCAATTTCTCCCATGTTTTCCGGCTTGATTATCGTAATTGACATTATAGAAATTTTCATAAGAGTATATTGATATGAGTCTATCCTGTCAATTTGACTGATAGGCAACACATAATCTATAGTCACAAGTGTAAATTGGTTTACTATAATCTTTTCCAAACCAAATAGAGCATTAACTTTGGTAATCTCCCTTGTTTTGGATTCCCCCTTTTCCTTCATTTGATAGAATTCTGTCTCAATTTATTGAAAATAACGTGTCTTGAACGGGGACTTATCACCATATAATGTCCCAATTTGACCATTGAAACAATATTTGAGACATTTATGGTATGATGAAGGGATAGCCGCATGTTGATGTATTCAGGGTCTTCCAAGAAAGATGTTGAAGGCTGATTCATGATCAACAAATATGAAATAGCAATTATATACAATATTTACAAACTATGTTTTGAGTGTAATCTCGCCCAGTGGTTCTTGTTCATTTTTATCATATCCTTGTAACATATATGTAGAAGGAGATAAATCAGATTTTGTGAGGCCCAATCAACGATGTGTATGAATGGGGATGATGTTGACTCCTGAACCATTATCAATTAAGACTCTTTGGATGTCTACACCATTGACCTTTCCAGATAAGTAAAAATGTATAATATGTCCATGCACGACGTCATCTTCATCTTCATCAGTAATATATATCACTGCATGGAATTCTGAAAGATTATTCTCTACATGGTATACTTCAGCTGCAACAATTTTAGTTTCAAACTCCCGAGGACTTGATAATTCCTCGATGAGTGCATCCCGAAGACCCTTAAATAAATTCAAAGCATCCAGAATGGATATCTTGTCCGGTATTTGGGCCAAGTGTTTCAATACATCACACTTTTAATCCAAAGGTCTGTGTTACCCAACAAGAACATGTAGTTTAGCTGGTGCCTTGGAATTTGATACTTTGGATGTTGATGCATCTTGTACCAGGATATGAGTCAATAATACTCCTGTAATTGGATGATTAGACTGATTAATTCTATTAACTTACTGAGAGGAAGAAGATGGAACCTTCAACCAATATTCCAGAATAATTGTGCCAGGACTGAGTCTGCATTATGTGGAAGAACTTGTTTGTTCTTGTTGAGCTCGTTGAATAGCTCTACCACGAGTTCCTACCACACACACAGTACTAGCAGTGGTAGAATTGGAATAGTGGTCTTTGAAAGATCCGCTTTTTCCTTTGTATCATGAGACTCTGGAACATCCTCTGATTCCTCTATTTGTAACTGGGAATTCAAGCTCATCAAAATCAAAACGGCGACTGGAATAAGGATCTGTTAAGTGAATCATATTAAAAAAACTGATGATTACCCCTTCATACGATGAATACTATGCCTGGTTATCATGTTTAGGTTGTGCCGTTTGGTGGGGCGGTGCCCATGGTTTTGAAGTAGATGACATGAAATCTCCCAGATTCAAAGACAACATAGGTTTTGACACATACTCATCTTTTTCTGATTATTATTATTTCTTTGAATCATGTCAGTTCATTGAGGATTTTCCCTCTGATGAAGAGGGTTTTGTTGCGGAATTCATGGCAGAAGACACCATTGGTTTATTTAACTACGTTCGCAAAATGTCAGGAGTTCGGTTGATCATTTATCTGACCATCCAATCATCACAATTTTGTGCATTTTTTTTCATGACTTATTTCCACTCGCCCACCTCCTCTGGATATGTAGTTGTAAAACATGCTACCTGAGATGAAGAACCATTCAATTTCACTCGTCCCATGTCAACCATTTTTTGAAGGAGGTCTTTTAAAACCAAACACTACAGAATGGTATGCCCCAAAATTTAATTTAATGAGCAATAATTGGGACAATCTTCATATCCTTCCTTGTTTGGCCTCTAGGGCCTTGGAAATTGATCCAAATAATTTTCCAGATCCGAAATGAAGTAACCAGGGACTTGTTCAGTTTGGAACGAGAAAACATTTCTCTTAAAATCCTCAAATTGGTTTCCTCTTTGATCTCTTTGATTGTTTTGAAGAAACGACCTCTATTGTTGGCGCTCAGGAGGTGGATCCCTTCAAGAAGATGAATGTTTTGATGTAGAAGTATGTACAGGTGCTTGTTTAAGAATAACTTTAGTAGTCTATTCTTTACCCATTATCCTTCCTAGAGCGGATGGAATTACACGAGCTTTATATTTAGTCATTATAAGAGAGTCTCCAATCTATTGAGCGATTAAAGTAAGGTCTCAAAAGCCTCCTATGTATTTCACAGGGATCAGCGGTGTGCGCAAATCATCAAGTAAATTTTCCACACAGATTGGAAACAATTCCTCTTGGGGTAGTGCTAAACTTTGGGAATATGTTAATACCTTTAAAGAGAAATAAAATCTTTAACCCTATCATTCTCCTTGTGCTTAATGTTTTTATGATAAAAAATTGTTGTCTTTGGCAAATTTGAGCTGAACTGAAGAATAAATTTTTGGCAGAGATCCTCCCATCAGTTAATTGAAAGGTATTTCAAGCTTGTTTACCAGAAAAAAGCAGGTCGTTATAATGACTATACAAAACACTTGAGCATAACTGCTTCTTGTTGGTGAGCGGTTCCCATCATAGGATCACAATGATAAATAAAATTTGTTATGTGTTGCTCTGGGTATTCTGAACCTTTAAAGATTGGGAATGTGGTACTTGAAAAATTTGATGGGGGAGTAATTACATTAACCCATTCAGGGTAAACTCTCTTTTCTGGTTGAATTTGAGCACACATTCCATCCATACCATCCAACCGAGCTATTAATGACTCAATAGAAGTTATTAACCTTTTAAAAACATCGGGTTGGTCATGGACCTAAATAGGTTCAATGACTGGTGCTAGTACAGATGTGGCAGTTGTTAATACAACCGATGGAAGCACAATCAGTTATTGTTGCACTTATCCAGTAGGATAAGACCTGTTAGGGTGTACTGATAGAGGAGGATATTATTGATCCATATCAGTATCTGAAACAAATTACCTTGTCTTACTGACTCTCGCATGCTTAGGAGGAAGACTACCATGAAGTAGTTCTGCATTCAACCTCCTTAATTCCTTCATTTCTTCCTCTTGCTATAGAAATCATTGCTCTAGTGGGATCGATTGTACTTCTCCCGAAGAAGGTTATGTAACCTGATTCATTACATTCCCCTTATTGGACACCTTTTAGAGAGGGGGAAGTGGGTTACTTGAAGGATTACCTAGATTCGGGGCAATCCTTTGATTTCAGGTACGCACACCTTCTTCATTTGTGACTGTGCGTACAACTTCGTGAGCAGGAACCTATTCATCTGATCCCTTCGAGTGAGCCTCATCTGGTGGATCTGAAACTATGGAATTGATAACAATAATTGATACATAATGCATTGCATCCTTTCTATAGATATTTCTGTGATATTGTCTTCTCACATGTCCTTGATGAGACAATGCCTTTTGTTGATTCTATCTCTCAGGAACATCTTGATGAAACATAATTTGGAGGGAATCTCACCATAATTTGGCTCTTCGTTCCTTTTGAGGATTCTTCTCCAATCAAGAGAAGACTGAATTTCTATGAGGGAGGTATTGAGGATTTGAAAAATTCCCCAATCTAGTGGACTGGGGCTATTTCTGCAGTCTTTACTCACCTCATTAGATCCTATTTTTTTATTCCAAGGGTTGGGATAAAATTGTCCCAATTCTGGCAAGATGGGGTGGTTCTTCACATGATATATTTGAGACCTTCATGAAATCTCTCCTAATCATATGGACATTATTCTGAAAATTGGCTGGATTCATCAACCTGCATCCACTTTTATCACTTGGATCAAAAGACCATTGGATGATTTCTGACGCTTCTTTCACTTGATGATGTGCTTTCTCCAAATTAGAGGCATGTTCAATATTCTCGTTTTCTTGATGCAAGAGTAATTCAAAAACTTCTTCAATGTATTCTTGATTTTGAGAGGAACTAGTTGAGGCATGTTCTTGTGCAACCTTTTGATTACAAACAAAACCCATTGACTGTGGCCGGCTATGGGCAATAACATTGCATGAGACGGGCTTTGCTGACTGGAGAGTACAGTGAAATGTAGTTCTCCATGAACACCCCATCCCCAGAAATGAATACCAGATGGGGAATTGGTAATTAACTGGCATAGTCTTCTTAGTGCACCATATCATGAACGCTGAAGGGATATCTGCTGCTTTTCAGCCATCGGATATCGATAAACTGAGAGAGATGCCATATTAATTTGGCGTTGTAACCCTTCTATTATGTTAACATGATTTTCATATTCATCATAAGATAATATTTTATTTTTCAACTGATAAAGATTTTTCTATATGTTGAGACGAATATCATGAATTCCATCTTTCTTCAACATCTATGGAATGTCAAACTGAGAATCAGCCAAAATCCAAAACATAACTGGCACATCAACTTTTTCCTGTTGTTTTATCATATTCAGTACATCCTCATTATAATTTAATGAATATTCTTCTACCTGATTAGGCCAAAGCTGGTGCTTCTTTTTTGCTTCATTGGATACAATAAAATTGGTAGAGAAATCACTAATCAAACTAGAAGATGCATGAATTATGGGTTGTTTGGAGAATGAGATACACCCTAAGCTATCTTCTTGTTGAGAAGTTATTTCCCATGCTAATGGTAAAGCATCAGACATGACAGGATTCACATTTTCAAGTCCCTTAAAATAAGAGGGCTTTCTCATCACTACATTGTCTGTTGGAGAATTTTCCAAGCAATGTGAATCACTACTAGGGAGAGGAAGTTCGCAGAAAAATTCATCATCATGGGTAAGACCACCATGGTGGGTTACAAAAAAAGATGAAAATTTTTTCTCCTTTATCCTCTGGCCACATAGAGGGTTCTTGTGGATAATATCTGAAGATGTAACATCGAGATCGACCGAATTTTCATGAAGCAATACTTCATGAGAAAGTGTATGGTGCAGACCTTCAATGTCATGTTCCCACTATTGGTAACTAAAAGAGTTGAATCTTGAGTTACAATAGATAATTTTTTGAGTGCATCAAGAACTCCATCATAATGTAAGGCCTTGTTACAGATTTTCCTTTGATTTCTTGACATTATTAGGCGGGTCTTCTTCTTAGACACCTTCTTACTCCCTTAAGGAACCACTTGTTGACAAAAGTGATCATTATGGGCAGCTGTATGTTCCTGCTCAGCAGAAATGATCAGGTTAGGCTGATTATCTCCACTCAATTCAGGTGTATGTGCCTGACTTGGCTGTCCTTATGATATGGAGGAGTACTCCCCACAACCCTCATTGATTGGAATAGATGGGTGTATCTATTCTGGAGTGAACTATTAATGTGTCACTCTATTGGAAGGGATAGATTTATGTGTCTTTTCCTGAGATTTTGCTGAAGTTGATATAATATCCTGGAAGGCAACCAGAATATGAGATGGGATTTTCTTCTGCTCTTTCACCATTGACAGAATGTTCTTGGCGACATTAGTGTCTGGAATGGGAATATACGTCTATTCCATTATTGGAGTAGGTGTATGTGCCTGCTCTAGTCCTCCTTTTCCTATTAGTGAATTCTGTTAGTACTTAAGTGTGGGGGGAGAGAGTTGAGTTTGCCTCCTATTTGTCACCGGAGCTTTCTAACTGGATTATCCGAATGCTACCAAATGAGACTGTTGGTAGACTTGATCAATACTATTAGGTGTATGTGCCAACTGATTGCACTCTACCGAACATGGTTGACATGCTTCCTTCAATACTGACAGACGAGGCTGCTGGCAGGATTGATTAGTATAAGCAGGTGTATGTGCCGATTTACCATTTGTCAACACATATGGTTGGTAGGAATTATTGTATGTAGTCAGACGAGCCTGCTGACTAGCTGATGATTTATAAACAGGTTTATGTTCTTTTCAATAGTACTCTGCCAGAATTCTCTAGCGGGATTAGCGTGCTGCTGCTAGACGAGTCTGCTGGATAGTGGGATTAAAACGGATGGGTTTGTATGCCTGCTCATTGCTTGCCACCAAGTTAGGTTCATGGACTTCTCTGGAAATGATAGAGATGAGAACCTAACCATTGTTAACCTATTGTTTCCTCTGGTGGTTCGTCTTTCCTTCTTGGGTTCGAGGAACCTAAGCCAAACTCCTAGAGATGAAACCCTCATCATGTTGAGGGTGCACTGCCGCATGAGTCTGGCGACGATTGTTGAAAGGATCCCTTGAGAAGGATTCATGTCTCTTTGAGTTAAGTCCCTGAGGGACCTACTCATTCACCTCCACATAATAGACGAGAGAATGGTGATTGTATTCTGGGGATATGACCTGAAACAATTGGAGATGGTAGTTAGCATCGCCTGCTTCTTGATCACTAGTCATCACCGTCTGGACGACCAGGGTGAGTTATTCACTTGGAGGGCTTTTCTAGAGGCCTCCAAAGATGGAATAGTACCATTTTGATGGTACTCCTTATCTAGTTCATTTGATACCCAGCGTTGAAGATGCTGAGTAGGTGATGTCGTCCTAAGAGTGGATGAAGATCCAGTAGGAGTAGCAGCAAATGCATTCACATCAGAGGTTTTCACGGCAGAAGTATTCACAGTAGAAGTATTCACAGCAGAAGTATTCACAGTAGTGAAATTAAGAAAAACCATTTTTTAATGTAGAAGGTCTTGGAAAATAGTACCGGTTTGAAATAACACACATAATCAAGAAAAATTCTGCTGCTACATCTTTTCGATGAGCACATATGTTATTGATTTCTTTGTTTTCCCTCTCATTGAGATTTAATAGGTGCCTAACAAATAGGTAAAACATCACTTTAACATGGGTAAGGATTCACATCCGGCTCACCATTTTTTGTTTCCTCTGGAATTGGGGATGACCTTGTTGATTATAGGTTCAAACATTCCAATCGGTTTCTAACAGGTTTGTTCATAGAACCAGAAACATCCAATAATTCCATATCCATTTGGACCTACTTTCCAAAGGAAGGTTCTAACTCGTTATGGAAGGATGAGGCTTAGGAATTTGCATTTTTTGATAGGACGTGAGGTCGGACTCATAACACCTTTTTTAGGGGAATTATTTTATACTCTGGGACTCTCTTTATAGATTTAAGTTATGTTCATGAATCATTATAACATTACCAAGTCTAAAATGAGCCGTCCTTTAGATCTGACAATCAATGATTGATATGTAAGAAATTTAGAGAATCTTTTATATGTATTCGAGGTTCTTCATTGATAGATAATAATCTGTATTTGTTATAGATTCTTAGTCAATGGTATCATTCAATACATAAAAGTATCTTGGTCATTAAGTTGACCATACTGGTTTTAAATCCACTGAGTGGGGAACTTGAAGTTTATTGTCATTTAGAAGGACGTGGATTATTTCAGAGTTTTGATCGTACCTGAAAATGGGCTACCTATGTATCCTTTATTTAGAAAATTAATTAGAACCCACATAGTTCCAGTGAGGGAGTATGATACATATGCATGATTGATGGCCCAATGAAATATTTCATGGTTACTTTTACACTCAAAGCTCATGTGAGTCATGCCCGATGTGAGAAACAAGAGGTATTGGTGAAACCATACAATTGGGCCACGAAAGATTCCATGATTTGGGGCTTATGTATGTATGACTTCCCATAATAGATGAGGATTGGTTTTTAATTCAGAGGAGAAACCCAGGAACAAGGTCTATAAAGGTATATGTACATCATGGAGATTTGGATACTCTAATCGTGGGGATTAATCATAAGGAAGATGCCCATGTTAGGAGGGGACTTATGATTGGGTTTTACTAATGAGAAGGATGCCCAGATCAAAATTAAATTATGACTGGTCAAGAGAAACTAAAACTGTGGCTTACTCTTGAGAAGAAGAAACATGTAAAAGGACTAGGGGCTTACACCTAAGGAAGATGCCCATATTTGTAGACATTGAGACTAGGGATTATTCTTGAAGAGGAATCCCTGGTTAAGATAACCATGGTTGTTTCTTACTATTGAAGAGGATGCCAATATTTGTGAACTTGGAGACTGGGGCTTACTCTTGAAAAGGAAGCCCAGGTTAAGGGAATTATTAATGGGGATTACTCCTATGGAGGATGCCCAAATTAGGGGACTTGAGGATTACATAGGAGAAGGAGGACCAAATTAATAAGGACATGGGGCTTACTCCTAAAGAGTATGACCAAATTAATGAGAATTTGGATTGGGGCATACTCTTAAAAAGGAGGCCCAGGTTAAGGATTATCTCATCTTAAAGGTTGAGGTTGAATGAATGAAATCATTGATCATAGTGACATGAGAATATGTAAATCACTAGGTTTTAAGATATTTTCCATATAATTCCTTTCAGATTAAGAATCCAATAATGATATCATGCCATGAATGGCTTTAGAGAGAGTTCTGAAGGCTTAATCCTGGAGAGGAGAGGGGGATAGGTGTATGAGGGGTGAAATGGGTAGTAACGACACCAAAAAAGAGAGGGGAAAGCAAGTACTGTGCGGGCGGGCAAGTACTGAGTGGGAGTGCAGGTCCTGGTCACGCAGGTGTACCTACTCCACATATGGGAACTTGCGTGATAGCCAGTCTATAGGATAGAACTTGGGTGTGGTTTGGCTCAAGCCCTTAATACTATCCATAGAGACATCCAAAAGAGAGGCGCACAATTTATGTGGAACGGGTAAGGCGGCACACAAGTTTAGACATTTCCCTTAAGGGCTGGCCACCCAGGAGCACAAGTGTTGATGCGTTTCAACACGTATGCCTTCCTCCCCCTCTTTAGATCTATTGTTATAGGTAAGAAATTTCCATAGAAGTGTTAAGAATCTTTGAGAAGAGACTAGGGCACTAATAGCTCCAATATGAGGTTCTGGAATTTTTCATCTCTTCAATGGGGGGGGGCAATAGGGGTATTTATAGGGTAGAGATACCCTTGGAGAAATTTCAAAGAGGGTGCCCAAGACACCTCTGCGACCACTGGGCGTCGTGCAAGTATACGTGCTTGACCTTGGTGGAACATGCGCGACCCAAGTGTAAATGACTCCTTGTTTAAGCCTTTGTCGATTTTTGATATTTTCATCAAAGGATGAATCACTTTATGGTAAGGAATTTCCCTTTCCATTCATCTAGACTCCGTGATGGCAAAGGCTATCAACAAGGGGTTTGGAGAAGTAAAATAAAAGAAAAGAACTTAATAGAAGGTGTTGGAATTAAATCTGGTATCTCCCTTTTGATTGCACCAAAAGGTTTACTTTAATTGTCGTCTGCCTAGTAGAAGACATTTAGAAGGAGGAGAGGGATATACGAAGATCAACAAGGAAATTTTTGGATGAGCCTAGGGGATTGAAAAGATTAAGAAATCAGTTTGAAGTGAGGGATTTTTATAAGGGGAGGATGGGCTCTTTATGAATGTTTAAAAACATTATTTTATTATATAATGATTTTTGATCTCTAAAGGTCCAAAACATATTAATGTTGAATATAAGATAACTCGTGTTCATTATAAAATCGTCCAATAATAATTTTTCCAGTTTTGAATATTTATTTAATCATTATAACAGTCTTTATTTAAATAATTCATTAATGACGTAAATAATGCATCAATATTATGTCATAAATAATATTATTTATTTAATATTTGGAAATTATAAAACAAATACAAAGATTTATAAAATAATAATAGATTTCCAATGAATTTTTAAAGTTCAATATATAACTAATATACCTCTATGAAAAAATTGATTTACGAAAAGATATATGATTACATCATTTTTTCTTTACGTTATATTAATTAATATATAGTGTCATTATCACAACCAAGTGGTTCCATGGTGTCCCAAAATAGACCCATGTATTCCCATGTTATGAAATGTATCATCCAATAGGATTAGGACACATTTTAGTGTAATTTATTTACATTATAATAATATTTGGTTACATCTATTTACCAGATTTACACTTTAATAATGGTAAATAATTTTTTTACACATGTAAATATTTATATTTTATAAAATTAAAAGCAACATATATACACAATTTCTACCTCATGATTCCAAAAATGGAATCTAGTTTTTCAAATTCAAAACACAAAGGTGGAAGAAATTAATTTAAAAACAATTCCTGCTATCAAAACAAAAATCAAGTTTTTAAGACATAATAACTATCAAGAAATTGAGACTTGTTTATGTCCAATTTCAAATTTAAATTATTCACAATGAACAAAATTGGATTAAAGGGTAATAAAGTAGCATAATTACACATAAAAAAATTATAAATATAATCTATCCTTATAAATAAATTAGATTTAAAATTAGATATGAATTAAAATACTGTATTTTTTACTATTCAAAAAAAGACTTTTATCCAAAAATTACAAAAAATTTATCCAATGTAAATTTTGAGGTCCCGATTGTAAAGAAGAATATAATTTTTTCATATAGAACATATAAAACTTATGGAAAATATATTTAATGAGGGTTCTCCATCAAAAGGTGGTAAATCGATTTTTTATTATTTATGCTTAAAATCATATTCATTATTCTTTTAGGCCTCTAAAATATATTGGGTAAACATAAAAACATTTAAAAAAAATGTATATTCATATTGAATTTAGTTCTTTCTATTTTTCCAATACAACTTCGAGGCATTAAATGCCATTTAAAATAATATTATATCATTATTTTTCATTATGACGCAGCATTCTGTGCAACATAATATTTCAAAGAAACTTATTATTGTGTATCTAGTGCGACATCAAAAATAGAATTCCATTTAATTTAAAATTAATATTCGGTAGAAAAATATAAATAAATATAAAATATATATATTATTTTTACCTGGGATGTAACGTATATCTTCCCTTTTGAGAATTATGTCACCGATATTTTAAAATTACGCTTGAAAACATCATTGAATGTTCTACATCAGAAAAATAATCTATAAAAATATTACATTTATATAAATAAATAAAAATAAAAAGGTCACATGAGAAATACCATACTTTGATTCCATGTAGGAAAACATGGATTTGGAAGAGAAACTAACCATCATTTTCTAAAGTAGAGTGATAGAAAACATGATTAAAAGAATGTTACTGAACAAAAAATCACAAACATGTGAGAGGTTAAATAGTCATTGATTCCCCTATAAGAAATGTTAATGGATAAAACTTTTATAAGTTTGATGAATTTGTATATGAGCTTATCTAAAAATATATAGAAACATATAAATGTTTCATGTAGACATTCATCCTTTAATAAATTTCTACGACAAACTCAACTTTTCTTCAAATGATGACTATTCAATCTAACATGGTTATATAAAAAGTTCTAGCATAAACTTTTATATTATCACATAATCCAAAAATGATGAACTATATATTTCCCATGACTTTAGACATCAAAAAATCCAAAATGTTTGGTACAAGACCAAATAATCCCCCAAAAGATAATACATTTTAAAAATAAATACTACTCAAAATCCACACATTTCAACCAAAAATACCCAAACATTGGAAAACAAAATTCAATAATCAAATTTATTAAAAAATTATTCGATGAAATCAAAAATATGATTGAATCTAAAATCTCATATTGATTTAATCACATAATCTTCCACAAAAAATCTTAACATTTATCTCCAAATAAAAGCGACCACTCTTTAAGTCACATACTGAAATATAATAACCCCAATCAAATATTACCTATGATAGGTTAATCATTTACATAAATAAAGAAAACAGTCAATTGTCTATAGTAAAACATATAATCTTCAAAAATATTATTTCAACTGATACTTCAAAAATTAAATCACATAATATTTTATTTTCCATAATCATATAGTGATCCCAAAAGAGAGAATTTCTCCAAAAATAACCAATATTACATTATCACCAAATCATTTTATAATAATAAGTATCTACTTTTGATAAAACATAATATCCCTAATGAACATATTCATGACACCTAAAATCATTTATCTTTAATAAAAATGGCATACCTACTAGGGACATCATGTAAGAGAGTGGTAGGCGATGAACGCTTGTTGGTCATCGGTTGTGGGATCTATTCGTGTGGCCTTGTTTAACGCTATGGGTCATCAACCATCTCACGGGTTGTCCTTTTTAAAAATCTCTAGAATATAACTATAATTTTTTAACCTCAACGGTTTTCTAATAACATTCATTTTTATATCAATACATTAAGACCTGAGCAACTTATATATTTTCGATTTTTTACAACAATGTTTTAAAAGAAAACAATTTCCAATAGAAAGAACATTATTCTCTGATCATGGTGTCCATATGGTCTCGTTGTCATCATGTTCATGAAGGTAAAAGGTCCATACATTGCAACAATTTTTTCAGAGATTCTTCAAAATCATTTTCTTCCTTCTTTCAAATACATCTTCTATAACATGGGTCATATGGTTGTCCGTAGAAAAACATTTTTGGAAAATAATCATGTATGACATTACCATTTCAAAACATTTGGATTGAATTTGAGTTTAAACATTAAATCAATGGTCCTTTTAAAATAACAGAAGTATGTGTTTAAATACTATTTTGTAAAATCAAATATAAATACGTTGTTCAAGGGTGAACTTCTTGAGAACATGTTTTAAAATCATAATATGCTTCAAAATCTTATGATAAGGTATAATATATTAAAATTCCTTGATAATAATTAACATTCATTAAAATATGTTAATATTTAGAACATATGTATTGATTAAATACATCCCATGATCCAAGTTGATATCGAGGTATAGTGGAAGTGGATGGTATCTCAAACAACTAATTGAATGTGAGTTGTATGCTAGAAAAGTATTCACTATCATATGAACATAACTTTTCAATAATTATTGCAGGCATGTTATCAGGAAGACATATGAATGTAATTGGAATTCCTCCTCCCATTTGAAACTAAATTTCCTTGATCTGAAGAATTTAAAAAACAAGGATTTAATGTAAATAATATGCATTGGGATTAACAATGTGTTTAACGAAAACTCTTAATCCCTAAAGATGTCTAAACTGACCTCTGATACCAACTATAAGGACTCATCCTTAAAACATTACATAATCATGAATTAAATGAATAGTTCAAATTGAAGATATTTTCAGGTTTCTATTTTTAGAGAATTAATCCATAACTATTACATATCAACATGAAAATTACAAGTAGACACTACTACTCAGTATCAATTTTATCATAATAAAAAAAACCATGAAATGAAACATGTTTATTTACATGTTTTAGAAAACATGATTTTTTACATCATCCCATCTATATCCCTATTCATATTTATGTCATGTGGAAAAAATTTCAAAAAATTGGGATGATCATAAAAATCACAGTAAGGGATATAAAATAATGAAAAGAAACATTAACCCATCAATAAATAAAAATCTATGAAACAATACTTCTCGATCATAACATACCTTGTGAAATCATAAGATTTATGAATAAGACATAGAAATCATAAATCATAGAGGTAAATTATGTGATCTATATCATACATACATTGTAGCTATCACAGCTACATATGGAGTTACATTGGAATTCCCATTATAGAATATTCCATAAATCTCTTAGGATAAACCTTAATGTTTACCTCTGTCACATTACACAATACATTAGTGAGATATCTCGGGCTCACCCACCCTACGTTTATCATGGAACCACCCATATACGTAATCAATTACCAATAACCATACCATACTCATGACACATAACAAAAGAATAAAGGAATGATTAAATTTACACATTCCAATCACTATATATAAAATCAAGATATTGAAATAAACAATTCATTATCAAAACATTTTCAAAACCATTAAAACATTAAATAAAGTGATATTTCAATCAAAGTGTCCCATACCACTTTGAAACATTCGAAAGTAATGTACACATTAAAAAATAATGTCCATATAAATAAATTGATTTTTTTAAAACAAGGACGTTAATGAGAAAAATTTAGAAGAATAACTCTTTAAAAAATTTAAAATGATATTTATGTTTAAGAGTTCCTAAACAAATGAGTGACACATCAAAAAAAAATAATTGATAAATATCAATAATATAAGATTATAATATCATGAGAAAAAAATATTCAATATATAATATTTCAAATGGTATTATATACACCATATAAATTTGAATTGGTGAATAACGACAAATAAGTTTCAATGGAATGTAAATTGATACAAAATCCCTTACAATGATCATATCCTTAGATTAAGGATTATGTATGAAAAAGAAGTATACACCAAATGTAGGTGGATATTATGTGTAAATAAATTATAATTCATCCACATATATTCATATCATTACATAATTAACAATTTGACGTTCAACCCAAATAATTGATACTGGGTTATGAAGTTCCCTTAGAAAAATTTGACAGCCTAACAACGTTTATTTATAATTCAGAAAATGTGTTAATGAGAACGAAAAAGGTATCTCATCACATGGACATAAAATATAAATCAATAATGATATAGAATAACATATTCCTACATAAGAAATTGGAAATGAAAACAAATAACAAAAAGTGGTCTTTTTAAATGATGATGGCGAATTGTTCCCTTAACGAATTGGTTACATACTAAAACAACACCCCATGAAAGTTGAAAAATTCAATGAAGATTTAAATTCCCTTAAATTAAATTATATTACACAAATAATAAAATCATGAGCAGTAAAACCACCAAACAAAAGGAAATAGAGCTAAAAATATCATGAATCTCACGGGAATAATAAGTGAGATGAAAACCACTTCCACATTGTAATCAATTGAGTAATATGAACCAAATCTAATTACATCAAAATGAATGATAGAATACGATGAATATTGAAAGAATCATGATAACATAAATATAAAATGGAAGTACACAATACACAACATGTTATAAATAAGTGGGTAACAATGGAAATCTCAGGTAATGAAAAGTGAGATAAGAAATCCTTTACCTCGTGTCCGACTTGACTCGATCTTTCATTAATCACTTTAATAATAAACTAAACATAATTAATATTATATTAAGAACCTTTTCCATGTTTATTATTCCTTTTATATCACTTATTACATATCTATAACATATATTTAATCATTTGATTTAATATTAGACATTTTTGTGATGTTCAGATCATGCGTTAACAAAGAACTAATTATAATTAAAATTTTCCATGTGGTCAAAATTCCCCAATCTCCAGAATAATATTAATTACTTAGATATGATATCTATAATATATATCCACTATATATGTATTTATAATACTACATAACATTTAGATATATGAAATGAAATTCACCATTCATGGTGATGGTAAGTCGTCCGTACGCATGAACGCTACATTAATTTCTATATCATATTTACTGGAAATAAAACGTATTGATAAAAAGATATATAATAATTATTATATAATATATTATCAAATTTAATTATCGCAATCCTTTATACATTCCACATATTGTATGAATGAGTCATATAACTTTGAGGGTGAGGTAGTCTACACATCCTCAAAAGAAATTATCGTGTTTACCCATTATGGAATCCATAAATGTATGATATAAATAGAGATTCAGAAAAATAGATAGAATATAAATATTATATATATCACATATAAATATAGTACAATTATAAGGGTCACCATGATAAGTGGTAGGAGATAATTGAACAATCATCTTTTCTTGAGGCAGTTGTCACCGTTCAAAAAAACTATATATTTTGTAACCATTAGATTAATGTGTGTATAGTAGTAGTTATATACATTATCATAAATAAACCCAAGTATGTCGAGGATAATGTAGTGGGTATAAATGCAAGGAATAAAAAGTGTTTTGGGGGTTGTAGATGTAAAATAAAAAAAAGAAAATAAGGGAAGATAATAGCTTTAAATCTTGTATCTCCCTACTGGGAGGATTCTCAGATAAGTATAGGGATTCATGGAGCATAATCGGGAAGTGTTTGGATGAGAAAAGGGGATTGATATGTGTGAAGAATGGGTTAGAATTGAGGACATTTATAAGGGGGATGAGGTTATCTTAAAAAATGTTTACAATTTTTATTTTATTATATTATGATTTTCGATTTATAAAGGTCCAAAACATATTAAAGTTGAAGATAAGATTACTCATATTTGAAATAAAATCATCCAATAATAATTGGATATTTTTTTGTATATTGTATTAATCATTATAATATTATTTATTTAAATAATTCATTAATGAGGTAAATACTGCATCATTATTATGTCATAAATAATTTTATTTATTTGATTTTTAAAAATTATTAATAAATACCATGTTGAAGTAAATATTTTTAGATTGTAAATGATCATTTATATTCTATTAGATAACTTATATAACCATAATTAAAAATTTATTTACTAAAAGAGATATGTTTAAGTCATTATTGTAAAAATTTTAAATTAATTAATATTACTTGTCATTATCACCCACATGTGGCTCCATGGGGTCCCAAAATCATCCTTAGGATGCAATGGTACGATATGTATCGTCCAATAGAATTATTTCACATGTTAGGTAAATATAATATTATTATAATTATATTTTTTTAACTTATTTACCAGATTTACCCTTTAACCATGGTAAATAATTTTTTTTCTAAAGTAAATATTCATAATGTCATAAATTAGAAGCTACCTATTTTAACCATTTGAACATACAGATTCCAAATATGGAATAAAATTTTCCAAATTCAAAACACAAAAGTGGAAGAAATAAATATATAATTATTTCCCACTATGAAATCAAAAACTATGTTTTTATGAAATAATAACTATAAAAAACATTACACTTGTTTATTTCCAAATTTAAATTGTAATTATTTCCAATGACCAAAATTTAATTAAATGGTAAAAACATAAAATAATTAAAATTTAAAACATATTAAAATGATAATATAGAATTATAAATAAATTAGATTAAAAGGGAGTTATGAATTAAAATACCGTTTTTTCACTATTCATAAAAAATGAACATTATTAGAAAAATACCAAAATTTTATCCAAAGAAAATTATGAGATCATGATTGTAAAGAAGAAATTTATTTTTTCAAATGTAACATATAGAAGTGACCACAATTAGATTCCCAGATGGTTCACTATCAGAAGTTGATAAATCGACATTTTAATAAATATTAAAGTATATATGCATAAAATCGTATTCAATCTTATCTTAAGCCTCTAAAACTGATTTGTTAAATGTAAAAATATTTAACAAAAAATTATATTTATATTTTAGTTATTTATTTTCCACTCTATCCAATTGAACTACTAGGAGTTAACTACCATTTAAAATAATATAATATTTTTTTATTCAGTATGACTCAACATTGTGTGCAACATAAGATTTCAAAGAAACCCATTGTTTAGTATTAGATACGCCACCTAACATATTATTACCTTTAATTTAATATTAATATTTAATTCTCACATTATAATAAATATAAAAAGTCATATTTCTTATTAACTTGGGATGTTATAGAAATTATTTCATAATCATATTATACTAGAAATACTTGATAAATGTGACTAAAATATAAAAATATAATTAATATGAATATGAAAAGAAAATTCTTGAGTTCCTTTTAGTGATAGGCTGCTAGATTTCATCAAAGAAAAATATTCATAAAAAATTTCAATAACGGTGAGGTTGTTTCAATAAAGTCACACCACATAGTTACTTTGAATTATACTCTACATGTAAGAAATTGAAAATTAATTAATTATAAAATATCATTAAAATAATTATATTCATGATTTATCATCTCAAAGGTATTATATAAATCTCATATGAAAATATATGCATGTAATATATCATGTTTTTCAAAGAAGATAAATTAGGACCATATTAGTCATCAAATTTAGTATCTTTTGAAGAAGAACCGCCATAAAATGGAGATCATAATATAATGATTTAAAAACCTATAAATTTAATTATAATAAACATAAAATACATATATGTAAACTATACACACCATATATAATAAATATACAGAGAATATGTCTTGTGTCTCATGGAAAAAAAGAATGTGAGATGATAAAACACTTACCTCTTGAGTAACATTAGAATCATGATCCGAATGAAAGAATAACTTCAAATAATAATATTAAATATTAAAGAAATAATTTTGAATTAATGATGTGACATTTTATTTGGAAGTATATACCCGCAAAAAATTAAAAGAGTGGTGAATATAGAATGTTTTTCATGAAAAAAAAGTTATATAAATTTCCTTGACATTGGTGTTTACTTTTCATGTACATGTTAAAACCATTTATATAATAAATATAATATTATTATAAATATTATGAATACTAATAATATTTTATATAATACCCTATATGATTTGTTTATGGATTTATATAACTCATTTATTAAAAACATCAACGTTAATTATACATTTCTAATAATATACACTTTATTTTTCATATATGATTTTATATGGTAATCTTGATCATTTTTTGTAGATCATTATTTACTTATTTAAATAATTTAGAACGTTATATAATTATCATTTATATTCACTATATATATTTTTATAAAAATATATATATGATAGAAGTTTGAAATGGAATACATTATTCATGGAGACAGTAGGTCGTATGTATGCATGAACATTCCTTATGTTTCATTTACATATTGAAAGAATAAAATAAAAACTATATATATTAATATTATTAAATAATAATTATTATTTTTATATAACACTTATATCACTAAATTCATCCTAAAAAAATTCAATGTATGGTGTGAACAAATCAAAACACTTTTAGGAGGCGATCATCCCCACATCAACAAATGATATTATCATACGTACAAAAAATTGAATGTTTGAAGGTTTTTGTCATTTATTAACTAAATAATCATAAATAAATCATAGATATCATATGTAACATTGAAATATATAGTTTCCATCATAATTACCAAACCTAAAAGGATGTAACGGAAAAAATAAAACGACATCAGTTCATGATGTTGTAGTTCACTGCACAGAAGAATGATAAGTTCATTACATAAAATATAAATGTTTGTTGTATGAGAATGTATAATCATTAGAATTATAAAATCTGTATATTTTTGATATTTTAGTAATTATATAATCATCGAATAAAAATATTTTATCTTTTGGAGAATGAAAATAAAATTATATTCTTGAGGAATGATGTAACATAATATTCTGATAACTCCATTTGGTTTTCAAGATAGGGATTACATTTATTTCGTTATTCCAACTGAGATGATTATATGGTGTGGGTATGGATTTTTTGGATCTATTTAATAGGAAACGTTGTAAAATATATTTTTCCTGATAAGTTCTATGATATGGGATATATGAGTGCCTTTTATTGCGAGAGAAATGACACCCATGGTATTTCTGAACCGAAATATGTGGTTCCCATGTGTCCAAATGGACCATAATAGAACCGTATAGGTGGAGTGGTCATAATATAGCCATAGGATATGTTTTTTAAAAATTATATATATCATTTTTGCACTAATATTATTGTTATGTGCCTTGATAATCTGAATTTTAATTTAATCGATGAAATCAATTTTAATTACATTGAGTAATATTTTTTCCTAAAGGATGAACATATTAGAAATTGTATTTTTTTAAATTCCCAATAGGTTTTCTATTTTTTAAAAATTTAATAAAATACAATGAATATTTTAATTTAAATTTAATGCGAAATAGGGGATAATAATTAGTGTTTCTAAAGCAAACAAGTTAAATGTTTACTAGGTTTTTATATTAAATTTTAATTTGAAATTCATTTCAATGACCTAAATTGAAATATTGAAGAAAAATTAAACAAATTAACCCTTAAATATATATAAAAATATAATTTAATATTATAACTAAATTATATTATATATATGTTTTTCATTAAGTGTCAATTATTTATATAATTAATTGAAAATTGATACATCATTGAAAAATAACAAAAATTCACCCTATAAAAATATAATGTTTATATTTCAACAATTATTTTTATTTTTTAATTTCATATTTATAAATGTTCTAAAATTTATATTTAAATACGGATGTCAAATAAAAATAGGTAAAAATATAGTTCTAAAAATATAGAGTTTTACATGTAATTTTGGGTCTATTCTCATTTATTTCCTATAAAATCAATTTTATGAATATAAAAAAAATTATGGATTATAAAAAACTTATATAATTAATTTAAAAAATAAAAAATTTAAATTTATTTAACTTATTTAGATAAATCTCATTTTTCACGTAAAAATAGTCTTTTATATTCTCATTTCCTTTATATTCATTATGTTTCATTTTTAATTTCTAATTAAGAGGTCACTCATGAATTAAAATATAAAATTTATTATTCTAGATAATCCTATAATTTAAAATTTATTCTCTATGTTATATCATATTATATTTTTAACATCATGTTACCGATCTGATAGGTACATCTTAAAACATGTCAATGTTTCTATTTTTCATTATTTTAGTAAGGGTTGACTTTGGATTTGGAGGATACCAATAATGGTGAACACAGATGTTTGATAGATTCTCCACATTAAATGATTTTTTCATACAGACTGACTAAGGATTTAATGTCATGTAACCGAGTTACATGTCATGTAATTTCTCAACAAGCTATGAACAACTTCACACTATGATGGGTACATGTAATGACTGGTTACTAAACATCATGGACGTTTTAACAAGATATTTTTAATTTGGTGAGTCAGAATTTATGTCGAGTGGACATAATTTTTTGTATATGAATATTAGAGGGTTCACAGTTTGTATAGTGGTTACACATCATGTAATACCCTGAATACATTTAAAAAAGGCAGTAAGGATGGTATTTTCTTTTGGCACCACTAATGATTATTCTTCATCAACACAAGACACTTTCTAAGATGGATTAGAAAATTGAAACCATTTTGATTTTTTTGGGAATTTCATCATGATTATGCTTGGGGTTTGATTTTCAGGATAGGATTCATGATATAACCCACCATAATTTTCATTGTCACATGCCATTACGAGTCTTTGGTATCATGAAAGATGTAGGTGGTTCAATCCTAATTATCCAAATTGATTAACCAAAAATTTTGTGATTTAATTTATTTAAACATTTAAAATAATTTTTTATACTTGATTTCAATTTATTTGATAGAATTCAGTTCTAGAGAATTGGTATATTTTCAAATGTATTGGAATGTGAATTTGTAAAAAAACCAAATCCATTGAATTAGGTTTTGTTATATGGAAAATATATTATTTAAATAATTTATTTGAATGAAATGATTTAAACTATGGTTTGTAATTTAATTTTTGATGTAAATTTTGAGATTGGTGGAATTAGTTTTGAATGGATTACAAACCTTTGAATATGGATTTAAAATGTTTTGAGAGAAACCCAGTTATTTTATGTTGTGAAATTTTTTTTTTATTAAACCCCAATATGTATATAAATGAAATGAAATTGGAATTTTTTAAATTTATTAATGAGATTTATATTATATTTAGTAGTCATAAATTATGATTGTAACACCTCACCCATGCCTCATTGTCTTGAGGATGTGGTGATGGTTACATTGCCTTAAGGACATTCCCAAGGCTCCAAATGCTGGTAATAAATGTTAAGGGATTCGAGAACAAAATTGTGGAATGATTTTCCCTAACAACAAAACCAACCATACCGTCCACTGTCAACCACTATATGATGCATGTTAATAAAAACTTCTATGCATGTATTCCGAAAGGACATCCAAGTTATTCCAAAATACAACCAAAAATCAATACAACAAATAACATATCAGAGTACTATGTGGAAGAATAAACAACAAAACACCGTGATCCATGACATCACCATAGCTCCAGACCATGATCCTAGCTCCAGGCTCCACCAACACAACACAATCATCACCACAATCCACTAGAAATGACATGCCTTCCCTTTACTTGTATCCTGGTAGACAACATCTACAAAGACACCATAGTTCCAAAGCAGGGGGTGAGTTCAAACACTCAGTAGTTTTTCCTCAAATGAATTCCCTACACATGACACTAGGGTAAAACCATTAGCACATTTATATAAAAAAGATTATATAAAATAATCACAAGCGCATCCATGATCATTAGCCAAACACACACTCACCAAGCCATCTCATCCTAACCATGCAACTAAGGGAAAGCCTACCAATCATGCCATAATCCATTTAATCATTTACAAATTATCACAACCATTTCTATCTTGAAAATTAATTCACAACAATGAGACCATAATGGTGAGACTTCACGCCCAACTTGTTCACCCGATATTCAGCTAGCCAGACATCCCAACCACTATCTGCCTACCCAAAATGGTGGGACTTTCTGCCCATCCCATTCAACATTTATAGTGAGACATCCCACCCACTTCCATACAACCAACACAATCCATAACCAAGAATGTAAACCACCAATTCCAAAACAATACACCATTCACCATTTCCATTACATGTCAATCCACTTCAATAAATCAATCATTATTTCAAAACACCCCTCAACCATTTTCCATAAAAACAACATTTCAATAAAACATAAATTTTTATTAAAACCCATTTTCTCAAATCATCATAATCAAACCAAGAAAAAATCATTTTAAAATCCCATTATAAAATTACATCATGAGCATTTTGCCACAAACACTTTTTCCTAAAAATACCCAAATAATCTCCAAAGGGATTTCCATCCAATTTTGAACATCACAAACAAAATTAATTTTAATCCACACAAATTAATCATAACCAAAACAAATATTTCTAACTATGTGGAGTCGAAAGAGAAGCGACTTACCTTTAGGGTTCCCGAGAAATCATCCCACAAAAAACCGCACCTCAAAATAGGAGGATGTACCACCAAAACCATTCTAGATATCATTCCATAACATCCACAAGACTTAAAATCAACATCCAATGAAACCACAACCATATATCTACACACAAAGGGTTTAGATCTTGAAAATCAAGAGTGAGGGAGGTGTAGATCTAGAATAAAACACAAGGAAACCATGAGGATAGACTTACCTGGGATAAACCACATTCAAACCACAATGAAACCCCTTTGAATGGATTCAAGAATCGGTGGGAGATCACCTTCAACCCCATTAAACTCAAAATCCTGACTGAGGCTCGAGTGGGAGAGGATTTGGAGAAGAATGAGGAAACCCCGAGGAAGGACATATTTTAAAAACCTACTTTTGAGTGGTCGCACGGTTAGCCAGAATGGTTTGTCAAAATGTGTGCATGCTACTGCCTTGGGATAAAGGTTTTGTGAAGTTTCTTCACACAGTTTGACAAATAGTTCATAGGCCGAATAAAGCCTATTGTCTTCCACTACAAAATTTTAAAGATATCCCGCACGATTTCCCCAAATCATCCTCATACCACGCTTCTTGCGAAATGCCTCCAAATTTATCCAAAACCATTTCAAACTCTCCCAACCTATTTTCAACTCATCCCATAAACATTAATCACATAAAGAATTATAACCAAAGTACACATATCCAAAACCGGGGGTGCTATATTCTCCCCACCATTGGACATTCTGTCTTTGGAAAGTAGTAAACCCACTCTTTGCAGAAAGTGCTTGGGCCATTGCTCGACCATCTCTTTCACCCGCTCCCAAGTCTCCTCTTGGATCTGGCCATGCTGCCTCAAACCTGAACCAGACCAATGATTTTACCCTGTAAGAATTTCCCTTTCCTATCTATAACTTGCACTATCATGTGCTCCAATGGAACATCCGGCTCTAGCTCAACATGATCTCATCGAATAACATGGACAAGATCCGAATGATAATTTTTAAACTACGACACATGAAAAACATTGAGTACCGCACTAATCCTAGGAAGAAAAGGCAAGCAATAAGACAACTCACCAACCCCCTAATGAATCTCATAAGTTCCAATATTCTTTAGAGATAACTTTCCATGCATCCCAAACTGACGATGTCCCATCATAGGAGAGATCCTCAAGAAAACATGATCACTCACCTCGAAATACAATGACCTTTGACGATGATCCACATACAATTTATGAATACTCTGAGCCATCTCCATTCTCTTCCTGATTAACATGATCTTCTTCGTAGTCTCTTGGACAAGGCTATGTCCAACTATCAAAGACTCACCTATTTCCACCCACCATTGTGGTGAACTAAATGACCACCTATACAATGCTTCAAATGGATAAATATGTTTGGATGCATGATAACTATAATTGTACGAGAACTCATCCAATGATAAGTGCTCCTCCCATGAGCCAACAAAATCCATGACACAAGCCCACAACATTTCCATTAATGTTTGTATCGTCCTCTAGGATTGACCATCTGTATGAGGGTGATAGTTCATGCACATAGACAACTATGTTCCAAGGGATTTATTTTAGGATTTCCAAAAACATGTTGTAAATAATGGATCACTATCTGATTCAATTGAAACTAGAACACCATGCCTCTTTACCACCTCCCATTTATAGATTTTGGACAGATCACCCACCGTATGAGATTCAAAAATCGGGGTGAAATAGGAAAAATTTATTATTAAATCCACTATCACACAAATGGCATCGTGATTCTTGATGGTTCTTGGGAGACCCGTGACAAAATCCATCGTTTTTTTCTCCCACTTAAAAACATGGATTGGTAAAGACTGCAACATTCTCAGTGGCCTCTGATTCTCTACCTTGACCTCCTGGCATGTTAAGTATCTCAAAAAAAAACTCATCCACACTTTTTTTCATACCATCCCACTTGATCTGTGCTTTCAATACTTTATACATTTTATAAATTATAAGATGAACTACCCACCTTGAATGATGATACACCCTGAGAAGATCCTCTTGACAAAAAATAGGTACGCCATCTGATTCTGAAAATAGAAAATAGAATCCTCATTCAATTTCCAATAATCAATGGTCTCCCCACCATTGAGTTTCAACCTCATGTTCATGCACTCAAAAATAGATATCTTCACATCTTTAACCAGTGAAACAATGATAAGAATCAATAAGACCAGATTGAAGACTGATCTATCACCCTTGTCCTCAAATTCCAACCACATGTCAGTTATAACCAACATCAACTGCCACTGGTCTGAAGCTTGTTTCACAACACGAGAATATGATTGTTTACTTAAATGCATCTACCAACGAATTTCCCTTACCTCGTGTGTACAACAATTCAAAATAAAATATTTGGACATATTACATCCATCTTCTTTTCCTCAAGTTCAAATACCTTTTTGAAAAAATGTCCTTCAAGCTTATATCATATGTATATACACTGAATTTATCACCGAAGATATATTGATAGAACACTATTCATTCCACTAGAATGGAACATTATTTCTTGTCAAATATGTCATCAGTGAAACCAAACATGAAAATTCACAAAAAAAATGATGATAATACCCAGCTAGATCGAGAAAATTCTATACCTCAAACACATTCTTTGGCAATTGTGACGATGTAACACCCTCTATAATTTCTAGATCCACTGAAACACCCCTTTACATAATCACATAGCCTAGAAAACGTACTTCTTGTATCAAAAATTCGGACACTGACAATTTGGTATACAACTGATTTCCCTCAAGATCCCTAACATTGTCACCAAGTGCTCTTCATGCTCCACTGTTGTCATTAAATACACCATAATATCATCTACAAACACCACCACAAATGAATCCAGATATGTATGAAATATCCTATTCATAAATTCCAAAAACAACGTCGATACATTCGTTAGACCAAAGGGAATAACCACATATTCATAATGGCCATATCAAAATCTGAAAGTTCATATAGGAATTTCATCCTCCATCACCTGAAAATGATGATATCCCGACCTCAGGTCATTCATGGAGAACCACTATGCTCCCCTCAACAAGTCAAACAATTCACTAATTTGTGGATGTGGATATATGTTCAATATCATAACATGGTTATGTTGACAATAATCAACACAAAACTTCAATGTACCATGCACCTTTTTCACAAACAACATAGGCGCTGCCCACAGAGTCATGCTAGGTTGGATAAAACATTTGATTTCTAACTCCTCTAACTTGACTTTAAATTCTTGAAATTCAGTAGGTTCCATCTGGTAAGATGGAAGTAAGAATGGATTGGTCCCCAGAAGGAGATAAATCATGAACTTTACTTCTGTTACAGGAGGTAACCAAGATAATTCTTTTGGAATAACATCCATGAAATCATCCACCACTACCGGAGGAACACTCTACTCAACCCCTTTACTTATCCCAATGAAAACACTGCGAACAGATACGATAACGTGCCCACTGGTGGTGCCAACAATCCTATTACACCCTCCCTTTCATGCACTTCTCCACTATAGAGATGTCTAACACCATCATGTGTCGTAAAATCCACTATATGCGCATTATAGTCGACTTGGGTATTAACCACCACTAGCCAATCCATTCCCAGGATTACATCATACCCATCCATCTCAAGAACTGAGAAATTCCACATTAGCTCAAAATCACCCAAAATGATACAACATGCTCTACACAATAAGGATTGACAGTCTCTTCGACCCCGAAGAGTTTGATGATTCAAAACCAAAGGAATCACTTCTACCCTTAAATCTATAAATTAAACCACACATGCAATAATAAAAGAGTGCGAGGCACTCGTATAAAACAACACATACATAAAGGTAAAATTTAAACGAATAGTACCACGCACCATGGATGGTCCCAACTGATCATACACCACAACCTGCTCGGCTCAGAATAACGCACTTTTTTCCACACTCTACTCTTTATTTCCATGTTGGGGAGTTGTGGTGTTCCAATAATCACCATAACTTATATTGTTCTAATGATGAAGGATATGTTGTTGTCCCCGTCCCATCAATGCATATGACATCAGCAGTCCCCGAGAAGTGTCATGCGCAGCTGACCTTGGAGAATTCTGACAATAACGCTGAAGATGAACCATCTACATAAAATTATGTCATGCTTGTGGTTGTTCCATATAGTCTCGCTTTATGTGTGTCATTGAGCCTCACTAAAAAAATCACGGCTTGCTCTGGGGCTTCAGAGAAAGATTTACAGATCCTGTCGTCGGATTATATGTCATTCTCACGCCTTGGGAATAAGTGTCCCTCCTCCACATGAACCCATCATTAGTGTTCTCACTATTCCCCTTGGGTACCACCATGCTTCCTCCGCACGGAGCTCCTAACAGATCCCACTTAGCCACCAAGGCTTGATTCACCATCTCTATGTAATTAAAAATACACAGGACTGCTATTTATGAACTGATCTCATTCCTTAGCCCCGCTTCGAAGATACCTACCTTCAACGACGTACTACCTGCCACCTTGGGTTCAAACTACACTATACTTGTAAACTTAACAGAAGACTCCGTCACATACATATTCTCTTGCTTCAGACTGAAGAAATCAGTTATGTGCTGAATTCTAAACGTATGTGTGTAGAATATTTTATTAAACAATTCCTCAAAGCCTTCCCATGTCATACCCTGGTCTGTTCCCACTTGGACTACCAACTCCCACCACTAAAGAGCATGATCCTCTCTCTTATACGTCACAAGATTTACATTCAATTCTACCAACATCCCCAAGAATTCAAAATCCCTATTCATTCTGGACTGCCATGCCTTTACCCCTTCCATGTCCGAATCACCCCTAAAGATGGGTGGATTTTTATTTTAAAACTGAACCACATGATCCACATTCCTTCGTTCATCTGCTTTATTTCCACATTCAACAACTCGGATAGCTTACACTATACATTGCACTAATTCATTAGGCTCAGGTGAAACCACATTCTCATCAGCCACTTCCGGTTGTTCTCTACAATGCCTACCCAGTTCCATTTCAATAAACAGAAAACAAAAAACCATGAGTCTTACTTCTGTAGATATCAAGAATTCTCTTTTTATTCCGCATCACACAACACTATAACAACTAGGCTTTCCACCTTTTCACATTTTCTATGTTTCAAAATATTTGAAATCCCAACCATTTACGAAATACTAAATTTTTTCACATCACAATTTGACTCATTTGAAACTCCATTTCTCAGTTTAGCCCATAATTTATTATTCCCAATGAAATATGAATCCATGTTGGAAATCAGTTCTACCATATATGTCATGTACATCTCATTGGCTACACCCATGACAATGAAATTTCCAATCCCTATAAGTGTCTCCAAAACACTTATGTACCCAACTCCCTGGTAACATGATGTTCAGTATAAAAGGGTTAGAAAAGTCCTTTTTTTCTATAAATTCCATGTTCATACATTCATACACCATGCTACCATCCCGACTCAATGAATATACCACAACGAATGTCAACTCCAAATCCGAGAATCAACTCCAAAGGACCGAACAAGCTGATACCACAAGTAACACCCTGCCCCATCCTTATTGGCATAAGGAGGCAGTGTGGGTTACATGACCTTAAGCGACGTTCCCATGGTGCCAATGCTTGGCAATAAATTCTGAGGGCTTTGAGAACTAATTGGTGAATGATTTTACCATAAGACAAAACCAACCAAACCATCCACTATAAACCACTATATGATACATGTCAATCGAAACATCCAAGCATGTATTCCCAAAGGACAACCACGTTATTCCATAATAAAACCCAATACTAATAAAACCAATACCATATCAGAGTACTATGTAGAAGAATAAACAACAAAACACCACGAGCCATGACACCACCACAACTCCACACCAATATACATGCTCCATGATCCACCAGCACATCACATGAATCCCGATGACCCGCTATCAATGATATGCCTTCCCATTACCTATATCCCGGTACACAACATCTACAAAAATACCAAAGTGATAAAGTAGGGGGTTAGTTCATCTAGTTAGTAGGTTTTCACCAAATCACTTCCCTACATGTGTCACTATGATAAAACTGTTAGCACATTTATATAAAACAGTTTATATTAAATAATCACAAGTGTATCCATTACCATAATCTAAACACACCCATACCAAGCCATCTCACCAAATCCATGCAACTAATGGAATTCCAACCAAACAAGCCACAAAAAATTTCATCATTTACACATTAGAACAACAATTTTCATCTTGAAAAGCAATGCACAACAAAACAACTATAACGATGGGACTTCTTGCCCAACTCTATCACCCCATCTTCACCAAGCTGCACTTCCATCCCACTATCTGCAATCCCAAAATGGTGGGACTTCCCACCCATCCCGTTCACCTTTTATAGTGATACATCCCACCCACTTCCACACAACCAACACAACACCTAACCAAGCATGTAACCCACCAAGTCCACAACAATAATCAATTCACCATTTCCATTACATGTCAATCCGCTTTAATAAATCAATCATTTTTTGAACACACCCTTCAATCATTTTTCATACCAAACAACATTTCAATAAAACAACCCTTTTTATTGAAATGCATTTTATGAAATAATTTTAATCAAATCAATAATACGATTCATTTTAAAATCCCATTTTGAAATTACATTATGTTCATTTCACTGCATTCCTTTTTCCCATAAATCATTAAACCATCCCCAAATGGATTTCAATCCAATTTATCACATCACCAAAAAAAATTAATTTTACGAAACACAAATTAATTGTAACCAGAAACACTAGTTCTAACTATTTGGAGTCGAGAGAGAAGCTACCTACCTTTAGGGTTCTCGATAAATTGACCCACAAGAAACCACACCTCAAACCGGCGAACACCCCACCCAAATCACTCTAGATCTCCTTCCTTAACATCTACAATCCTTAAAATCTATATCAAAGGAAAAATAACACTTGATATACACATAACGGTTTTAGATCTAGAAAACTAAGATATATGGAGATGTAGATATAGAGGAAAACACAAGGAAGCTATGATGAGAGATTTACCCGAGAGAAAACACCTTCAAACAGCCCAAGAAACCCCATTAAATAGCTTCATAAATTAGTGGTAGATCACCTTCAACCCATGATAAACTAATATTCGTGAGTGAGGATCGAGTGGGAGAGGATTTGGAGAGGAATGATGTAACCCCAAGGGTTCATGGATTTAAAAACCCTACTGTTAAGTGGACGCACAGTTATCCTACACAGTTTGGAAAACCATGCGCTAACCATACACACACTACTGCCTCGAGAACAAGGGTCTGCACATTTTCCTCCCATTGTTTGACAACCCATGCTCAGGTCGTGTGAAGCCTACTATCTCCCCCTGGACGGTTTCTTGTAGATCCCGTATAGATTCCCCTAACCGTGATCAAACCATGATCCCTGTGAAAAGCCTCAAAACATATCTAGAACCATGCAAAACTCTCCCAACCACTTCTCAACTCCACCCATGCACATTAAACACATAATGAAGCATAAAAAAGGTCACATACCTCAAAATGAGGTTTCTACAATGTTTCCCATCACGTAAGATCCCATGTAATCCTTATGTAGTTGGTGAGTTATTTGTATACACTCTATTCTAGTAGAATGTTCTAAAACATAAATATGTTGTGTCCAATCCATAATAGAAGGGTGATGAGAAGCCTCTGGATACTATTATATGGACATGATTATACTCAATTTTCATTGATCACATAGAGTGTGTGGATTCTAATTGGGGGTGAATACTATCGCACCTAGAGGGAAGATGACCATGTTGCTCGCTTGTTTAGATATATGTGGGATATAAACCTATTACAATGATATAAAAGATAATTACAAGACATTTATAGATATAATTAAACTATTTTATGTATCTTTTTTACTTAATCTATGGTTTTAAATATTTTATCCCAAGTAATGTAAAAGAATATTCATTAAATTTATTTTTATCTTTATGAAAATTTATAGTATGTTATTTTTAAAATATAATCATGAATTTCCTAACCCTTTTTTATAAAAAATATTTTAACTGGATAAAATATTTTTATAATATGTTATTGAAAATTTTGTTCTATCGTACTATGCCATTGCGAACACCCTACATTCAACACCTAGTGTTTACATACATTCTTCGTCCAGGTTCATGAAAAGGGAAGGGACCTTTTATAGTTGGATCCAACTGTTGAGCCTGGGACCTGGTGACTGGTGTCTCAAGGTAACATGGGGATATTTTCCATATTTTTAGTACGTGTGTTATAGTATATTTGAATTTTTATGCCTTGTTTTATTTTGCTCCCTTACACCTAGTGGAGTTTCATTTATATGAATATTTACTTTCTTGTCTTTCTTCCATATTTTTAGAGGAAATTCATTAACAACTAAATGTTATTATGATTTTAGGTGGTATTCACTAACCCCAGAGGATCAATAATTCCCTTTGAGATATGTTAGGGATGATTTTCTTATCTAGTCAACAAACTACCTATGCTAGTTTGTGAAAAATTGAAATCAAAGGAGGGTGTTGATATTTTACCATGAAGCTATTATGAAAATTTGAAATCTTATTGAGGCATAGGTGGTAGTTTTGATTATATTCCTAGCTAGCTCTTATCAAAATGAACCTTATGTAACTGTGGGTTTCTAGGGAAGGAACTCTTATGGATTTTTCTATACTCCATTGCTTATTTTTATTTAGAAATAGTGGAATCAAAATATGGGTTTTCCATCTATATGTATTAATTTATCATGCTTCTCTTCTTGATAACAATATATTGTCTTCATTTTTTTGGATACAGTATAGTGTCATGACTCTAAGTAGATGTGATAGACATATCTAGGAGAAATATTCTACTGAAATATAGTGAGTGAGTCCTATAGTGGACCGAAATCTAGTTTTAGATATTTTGTGCATTTTCCATGATCTGGGAAATGTACCACCTCTAGACCCCATTCAGGATCCAACTGTGGATTCTAAGGGGGGTGTTATTTGAAATTACTCTCTATATTTCCATCTCTAGAAGACACTAGTCTTAAAAGGCACTAAAAATTCTCATCAATCTATGGAATGAATTGGAATGATAGAACATTTGTTTGAGTTCATGGGGACACCTGACTTGATTAAGGTGATGTGTTCCCGCTTCATGGTGGAGGGACCAAAGAGGATATGGTGAGACATGATTGTGACTACAATGAATCATGAGGTATTCGACTAGAAAGACTTCATGGTTATTTTCAATACCCAGTTCTATCCAGATTCAATTGTGTTACATAACAACATGGAGTTTTCAAGCTTATGCTGGCCCATAGTATCATGATTGAGTATTCCAATTGTGTTGATGATTTCAAGCAGTTATCACCTAAGAATGTTTCTAATGAGAGTTTGATGGATTGACGGTTCAACATGGGACCTTTATCAGATTTCTATTCATAATATTTCAAAATAAATCTGCATAATTATGTTGATGTGATGGATATAGAAATAATGGTTGAGATGGACATGGCTAGAATGTTAGGGTTGAGAGGAGTTCTTTTTTCCCTTAGTAGCATCTTTAGTTCCTTCAAAGTAAAACAGAAGCGTGATGATTCATATGGTATTTATCGATGCCAGAGTCATTAAAAACCTCTTAAAGGTACATGATGATGTTATCTTGTTTGTTATTTGTGTTCAATTCTTGGTCATTTCTAGAGGGTTTTCCCCGAGGGACCTAATTAATATTTTTTCTATTGATGTTCAGGGAACTTATAAAGAATCATCCAACACTCCATTATTATGTGTAGTGGATCATGATCAGATGATCCTCTTTAAAATGCTGGGTGATCATATAATTCATGTATAAAAGGGTTCCATAAAATTTAATCTAGAATGAAGCTACGTCACATAGTGGGACAGTTTCTAGAGAAAGAAGACATGGGTCAAACTACTAAGAGATATACCATTAATAAACATCTTATCAATGAAAAATATTTTTGATTATGGTTCATATCAGTCCTTTATTTCAACCGGAATCATTAATTGTTTGTAATATTCTTTTTGAGATTTTATATTTTTCAATGTATATTAATCATCATAGTGTATGTCCCTTGTATTTCAAGGAGATTGGGACCCATTATTCGAGAAATATCAGATGTTCTTATACAGAGTTCGGGAATGTGAAATATATGTTCAGTTTTGAGCTAGAATAGTTTTCATTAAGTAGTGTTCTTCCTCATGTCTTCATCTGTAAAACTGAAGTGTGTCCATTATATTTCTCTTGTCTGCCACAAATAAGAGAGGTTGAGATTTTATTGACATAATTAATTTTACATAACCAGTATTAATTCCCTCTTACATCATGACACTAAATGAACTAAATGAGATGATTTCCTAGACGCAATATCTGTTTACAAATGGATTTATATGCCCATGTGTGTTACCTTGTGTGTCGTCAGTTCCATTTTCTATGAAGGCTTTGGTTTCTCTTCGCTTATGTTTTGATTATTGAATGATCAATCAATTTAATGTAAAGAAAAAGAAATTATTTCCATATATTGAGTATATGTTGGATCACATGAAATGGTTAGGTGGTTTTTAATGATAAAAAATATATCGGGATAACATTAGTTGAGGATAAAAAATTCTGTCATTCAAAAAACAGACTTTTGAAGCATTTAAGACAATTATGAGTACTTTATTATGCCCATTGGTACGAAAATTACCATGATTATTTCATAGATTTCTTAAAAAAGATATTCTATGATTATCTGGATATCATTATAGTATTATTATTGGATTACAGACATGAATACTAAAAATCCTAGGAAGATCATATGGAGAATATGAGAACTGTTCATGGTCAATTGATAAATAATTGACATTATGCCATAATTTAAAAGTGTTATTTCAGGATTCATGAAGTGGAATTATTGAAAATTGTGGAATTTGAACAAGATGTATATGTAAATCATGAGATGGTGAATCTTGTTATGTTAAAGGAGAAACTAATAAATTTCTTCATGATCTATAGCTTATTGGGCTTAGTTAGATACCATCATCAGTTCATAAATGTCTTTTTTATTTTGGATTCTCTTATTACTTCTCTGACTATGAAGGGGGAGAGGTTTTCTTCAACTTATAAATTTTAGAATTTATTAATTGAGGTGAAATTTTGCCTATGTTTTTTTGTCTTCTTGTGGCTGGTTAGGGGAATGTGGTCTTCGAGGATGCATCATGTTCAAGTTTGGGATTTGTTCATATGCAGGAAGACCATATAGTTTCTTATGTATCTCATAATATTAATCTATGTGAGATGAATAATCCTACCAATGATCATGAACATGTATTTAAGATTCACATTATTAAGAGTTCTCTATACTACCTCTAAGATGATTTTTTATCATGTTTTCATGACAAAAAATTTTATGTTATATCTTATCTAAAAAAGATAATTATCTTTTGAAAAATCATTGGGTGGGGTTCCTGAAATAGTAAAACAATGAAATTTCCTATACCCCAGGGAAAGGGAATGTATTTTTTGATCGACTAAGAAGGATTATTGCAACCCAGGATCTGATGGAATCTTCAAAAGAGCAGAATTTTATGGCTCTCTTTGGATTGATTCATACTGGATTTCAAAATAAATGGGCTAATGTGTCTTTTGCCAACATTTAGTTAATATCTACCTTTCTTGATATAACACTTCATGATGATGATATTATAGATTATTTTTTAATCATTAGGTAATCTATTTATAGTGGGGAGTTATTTCCCCTTTGTCTGTCTCTAAAGAGTGTGTTCTATGCTATCGAAATCACATCATTGTACTGTTATCATAAAATAAGGATATAATGGGTGATTTTTATAATTCATAGTGGGTTTGGATCATATGAAAAAATTATAAGTTTCATAAAATGTTTTTATAGTTTGTGTGTCAGAGTATGCGATGTGGCATTGGTGAGCCTTTTTACCATTACAACACATAATAACTCATGATAGTTGTCACCATATACCATTTGGTTCATATCAGTAACTTCATGTCCCTACATAGATGTGGGATGATATCCTTAGATACATATTGTTTTGGTGTCCTTATACCTAGAGAAAAGAGAGTGAAATATCGGGTGTGATTTGAAGGCTTACCATGTCAGCCCACTATATATCCATTCTAGATTAATTCAATTTTATGGAGGTGTGGAATATTTATCAGATAGAGTTTGTTCATTTTTTCTTTTAAGGATCATCTGCTTACATGTTTCATTTGGAGAGGACATCAGGATGCACTGGGATCTCATGTTTATTTGAGCATTTCCTACCATCCATTTTTGGTTGGCCAGGAAAAATGATCAATATAGATTCTAGAGTATTTTCTTCACACATATTACTTCAACATCAATGGGGCATGTGAAGTTTACTTGGAACTTTTTGAGTTTTCTTATAACCGTTTTTATTAGTTCACAATAATAATAGATCCATTTTGAGTACTTGTATGACCATCCTTATAAATATCTATTGTGTTGGTCGTAGATTGGTGAAATATATTTAGTTTCACAAAGTTAGGTCCAACCAAATACAAATTGGATCCATTGAACTTGTCATAGATTTTTAATATTATAGAGATGATATAAGTCTTATGCTTATCAACGTTATATACCATTAAAATTTTCAATTGGTAATTTGGTGTTCCTAAATTTATCACCATGGATGGCTCATTGATGGAATGTGAGGTAAGGTAATAGTTATCCTGATTTTGTGGGACCTTTTGAGATAGTTTGGAAGGTTAATAAAGTAGATTAAAATTTATAACTACCACCTAAGATGACAACGATAGGAAACATGTTCCATTTATCGCAACTGAAAATGTATCTATCTAGTCCATATCACATTTATAGATAGAGTGATCTTAATATAAGGATTGATTTATCTTTTATTAGTCAACCAATCATGATATTTGGTAATGAGACTAAGGCACTTAATGGGTGGGAGAATCCTTTGGATCGTGTGCTATGGATGGAAAATTCAAAATATTACTAGATGTGGGAATTAAAGGCACTAATGAGGGAAAAGATTCCTCATCTCTTTGGCATGGAGTCTTATTCATTGAATTACTGTGATAAAAAGTTTATATAGTGGGGGAGGTTGTAAAATCTTGTTACTGATCTGAAAAGTACATCTTAAACATTTTCATGGTTTTTATTTCACATTTTTATGATATGGTTGATTATGGATTATGATGATACCTATAATGGTGAAGTTAGAGGTTTGTTGGTTTTTCACATTTAAATGACTTTTTTCAACATGCTTCCTAATGATCTCATGGTGTGTAACAATGATACACATCATGTAATGGGTCAGAATATAGCTGAAAATGGAATCACGCAGGGATGAGTACATGTTATGTTTGGTCATTAAACATCCTTATTGATTTAATGATGTATTTTTAATTTATAGACTCATAATTTTTGTCTATGGGATTCATATTTTATCCTTTATGAAAATTATAGTGTTCACGATGTTAATTTGGGTTACACATTATGTATTACCCCATCTTCAATTTTCAAATTTGAAGTGCAGTTGTTCTTTCCTTTTGGATCTTTCTTAATATATTCTCCCTCAACCCAAGGATCTTTCCACCTTTACTTAGAGACATCCAAACCTCTTGAACACATTTTTTGGTCTTTGTATCTTCACTACACATAAAGTGTGATTTCTAGGATGGGATTCATGACCTACACCACCTTTATTTTTCATGATGGGTGCAGTTGCAAGTGTCAGGTTATAGGAAAGAGGTATGTTGCTCCATCGTGATTAAACAAATTGACTAACATAGTACTTCATGATTAACATAAATGGGTGATTTATATTGAATTACTATAATATTAATTAAATTGATTTTATAAAATAAAATATTATTGAATTTGGTGATTTGAAATTCTTTTGGTATGAGAAATTCAAAAACAACCAATTCCATTAAATTGGGGTTGGTTTTATAGAAATTGTTTAATTTAATTTGGGGAATTTAAATTATGGACATTATGGGATTGATTTAAATTTAAATTTTGAATTTAATTTCTGAAATGACTTTTGAAATGAAGGAAATTATTTTTGAATGGATTTTATAATTGGAATAATTCAATAAATTTTATTGATAGGAATTCAGTAGTTTTAAAGTGTGAAAATTGTATGTCTTTGATAAAAACCCATTTCGGTTTTAAATTTAAAGAAATTGGAATTTTTGAAATGGATGAATTAGATTTAATTAATTTTACGAAGTGTTAATATATATTTCACATAATGTATGAATAGATAGAATAAATGGGTATTTTGTGAGTTATTTGGAAACACTCTATTACATTACTACATTCTAAAACATACATGTGGTTGCAAACATCCTTGATTGGAGGGTGAAGATTCACCTCTTGCCAGTGTCAGGGGGATGTGACTATACTCAATTATATGTGATCACCTAGAGTGTATTGAAATTGTTAGTTTGTAAATACTATCATACCTAATTTTCAAATGACAATATTTGTCTCTTCGTATTTATATATGAGATATAAATTTATTCCAATGATGTAAAACTGCATTACATGACATTTTTTATTAACATATACTATTTTTTGTAAATATTTTAAAAAAGAAATTCATAAATTATTTCAATATATTTTAATGTAAAATCTTTTTCTATAAACATATTTTACCTCATTTAGATAATTTATAGCATTTTTTGAATAAAAATTATATTGAATTTCCAAACTCGTTTATTTCGAAATTTAAAATCTTCTCTTTGAAAAATATATTTTTGGAAAATTTTATGGAAAATTTGGTGGTATCCTACAAAGAATATAATCACACCATACATTTTACATAGGCAGTTTTATAATTTATTCTTCTAGGTTCATGTAATGGGAAGATATCAATTTGATGAGGATCTAGATATTAAGCTTGGGACCTGGTGAGTTGTGTCTTTAGGGAACATGGGGAAATGTTCCATATTTATGGGACTTAGGTTATAGTACATTGGATTTTTTTAAAATTCTTGTGTTATTGTACCATACTCCCAATGGAGTTTAATTTATATTTTTTTGTAATTTATTATAATTATTCTATTTTGTTTGTCATAAAATCATTTCCACTTGCATGTTTTTATAATGACATATTCTTGTCATCGTCCAATGTGGATCAAGAATACCTCTTACGATATTTCAGGGATGGAAAGGATTTCAAGTTACCAATGTACCTGAGTTTCTTTCGTGACAATATTAAATAATAATACTTATAAAAATATTTAAATTTTAGGTAAAACACAGACATGTATGTTACGCATGCCAATAAGGGGAATTATTCTTGCATGTAATACAAGCAAACTATAGTGTTCTGTATCGTGTAATATCATATTTTTGATGAATTTCTTTCAATATTAACATGAAAATTCATATAACCCAATAAAAATATATTGATTTAATAAAAATATATTTTCAGTGTTCTGTGAATTTAAAAAGTATCCAAAAAATTCAATTAATTAAAAAATATTTCCCAAACTATTAGGGTGTTACATTCTATACCACTGAAAATGAATTTCACCCAAAATAATTATCTGGGTTATAAATGGTTTAATAAATTATATTTTCAATATTAGAAACCCAAATAATATAAATTAATACCAAAAAATCCATTAAAATGGAATGTTTGTACTGATAACAGTTACACAAAGTAACAGATATCAAGGTTTCCAAATAGGACAACTGATGTGGGAATTGAAAATGGGGAATTAAAAAAAGTGTAAATAATTATAGATATTATTAAAAATCACTAATCAATATCCATTATTTTATTTATCAAATATTAGAATTAAAAAACAAATATTAGAGAAGCATAAAAGAGTTCATTGATATTTTAGAAAATTATGATTGTAGGAATCAAATTTATTGTAATATCATTTTAATAATATTGAGTAATTTTTTTTAAAAAGAATATATACTAGTTATCATTCTCTGTCATAAGATAAATATTACCCTTTGTTTGTGTCAGGAAAAATTACCACTAATCCACATTCTCTGCAAAAAGGTAGGTGATTTTTTCCTTCCTGATTTATTACATATCATATGATCAATGATAATTCATCATATTTATCATTAGTTATAGTCAACATAAGGTCGACTAAACAGGATATCCAATATTCATAAATCCTTATATGGTGGGATCATACATTAATCCCTCAAACATCACCTGAATTTTAAAAAAACATTCCAAAAATTGTTGTCCTTATAACACTTTTGAAATATTAAAAACCCAAAAATTATAAATAGACTCTTGAAATCATCTTATAATTGATCCCCCATATAGAAAAATTATACATTTGATGCCACATTAGAATCATGTGAATACTCATATATTCTATTCTTGTGAAACATTGTAATAAACTAAATTACCAAACCTCCATAATTAAAAAATGAATATTTAAAAATTATAAATTTTATTGGATATATTTTTTTAATCGATGATGTTTTAAAATATATACAATATAAAATATTTCACCTTTTCAATAAATCCATTATCATTTATGATGTCAGAAATACAATAAAATTTATTTTATCTATATCACATTCTATTCATCGATATAAAATTTCATTTTCACACAATTGAAATCAAGGTAAGGGTTCCCTTTTATTACTTTAAAATATTCATTAAATTAAAATACATAATTAAAACCTTATACAAATAATCCTTATATATTTATAGTGTAACAGCCCGAGATTTTATGAAAAAATATTCTTTTTATTTTACTAATGTCTTGTGTTATACGCTACACCAAAAGGAGCTTGCACAACACGCATCCTTGACTTGCCTTGCATTACACGCAATCGCAACCTTCCTCGATAGCGTGTGTGGTACGTAATCCTGAGTTTCACGAAACAATGATATGCTATTAAAATATTATTAAAACTAGCCGTTATGAATAGTAATAACCACTTTTTAAATTTTAGAAATTTAAACTCTCAAAATGGACTTCATTTTTGGATTCGGAGTATCGAATTTAGCCTAAGGTGAAATTTTGGTACTTTTCGGATAACTTTCATATTCTGATGAATAGTGAAAATTACTAAATTATAATTAAAAACAACTTTTTTAATCGAAATAATTAATAGTGATAAATCATTAATTTGAGTGGTTTTAAAGTATATTTGGAATATATTTTTACAATTTAATACAATGTTGGTCATTGGATGTAATTTCACATTTAAACTAGACATAAACAAGTGTCAATCTTTTGATAGATATTGTTTCTTAAAAACACGCTATTTGTTTTAATAGCGGGATTTAATTATAAAATTAATTAATGCAACATTTATGTTATGAATTTGGTAAAATAGACTTCATTTTTGAATTCGGAATATGAAATATAGCTTGGGATGAAATTTTGGCATTGTTCTGAAAAACATCAATTTTTGATGAATAGTGAAACTACTAAGTGGTAGGTTAAAAACTGAATTTTGCATAAAACTTAATTTTACCGCTTCTGTGAATGGAATTTCGAAAATCCGAGAGACACGGTTAATATCAAGGACTAAAATGTGGTTCAATGAGATGAAAATAATTTTTTGGTGAATAGTAACTTTTTACTTTTTTTACCACGGTTAATAGTAAATAGGGTAACTAAGGGTAAATATGATATTAATATTACCCTAACACATGTCCTAATTCTATTGGACAAGTGTAATTCGACCAAAAACAAACTTAGGAATAAAATATGACCATTTAGGCCCACTTGGATTAGATTTGGACATTTATTATTAATTTATTTAAAGAAGGGTTAAAATAGTTAAAATCAAAGTTTAATAAGTGAATCATATTTAATATGGGTTTATACATAAGATAAATTAGACTATAAATATTCATTAGAAAGCTAAAAAGATTTCCTACATGATGGTATTTTATTTGTAATTTTTAGACATCAAATAATATAATTTATTTATGACACAAAGATGATGCAGTAATTATCTTATTAATGAAATATTGACATAATTGATAATATAAATACCAAAATAAATGTAATTTAAGACTTTTTATGAATTCCACTAATTTTATAGGTTACTATGATATATTAGTGTTGATTTAATCAACTTGTTTCGAACATATAATTCTGTTATGACTTTCACAAAAATCATATATCAAATAGTGTCAAAATTGACACAAAATAGTTTTTAAATCAAATATTATATTATTAATTGTTATTTTATTCCTAAAAATCTAAGGTTCGGCCAAATGACTTAGATAAGGATATATGTATTAATAATATACAATTTGGGGTTCGTTTGGCATGTTATAGTAAGTTTATTAATCATATAGTGAAAGAAAACAAAAAGACACGGTAAAAGTTAAATTATTTAACTTAGAGTTAAATCTAATTGATAAGGTTAAAATAATACCCTAAACTTGTCTAAATCCTATTGGTTGATAGGATTTCGACCCATACCCACTTTAGCTTCGAAATAAGACCCTTTGGAACCATTATAAACCGATTTTAACTTTAATATAAAATAATATTTTGAGGTATTCCTAAGGTGCCCCTCTCCTCCCTTATAAAAGGACACCTCCTCCCCCTCCTCCTCACACCAAATTGAGCACTCAAGCTCGGCCAACCCCTGACAAAATCTCTTCTCCACTTCCCTAGAATAATCCTAGAGGTTCTGGTCTTCCTCAAAGACCAATTTTAGTGCCCTAAGGGGAGGTCTCAAAGAGGCACTTCAAAGAAGAGGTAATTACCGTTACCAATTCTTTCATCTTTATTTCTTCTTCCACTTCTTCTTCTTAGGTTGTTTCATTATGAAGTAATAAAATCAGTATCACTCATATACTGATATGTTATTATAAGTATGAAACAACCCTATTTCACCATCTATCCATCCTACGGAAAAAGAAATCACTGCGCGTGCGTACGTACGGAATACCGTCTCCACGCCGTGGTGTAATCTATTTTCCACCACCACCTTACATGGATGGGTATAATGGTGTAAAGAATAACTATACATAGTTATTACAACATCATATTGATTCTGATATATTGTATAATCCACTCCAATTCAATTCAATACTTATAGAAATGATATCATCGCTCGTGCGTACGTACGGACTACCGTCTCCACGACAAGATGAGATTCATTCTCCATGTTAACCATTTAAGAATGATTATAAAGTATATATAAGAAATAATAATGAAAAATATGAAATTATAAAGCTACTGGATTTATGTATATATATATATATATGTATGTCATCTACTTACTTTCATTTCAAGACAATAAGGAAAGGAAAACAACGTTCATGCGTACGTACGGACTACCGTCTCCATGAACGGTGTTTTCCATTTTATTTATCTACCTATTATATATATATATATATACTGAATATATATGATATATAAATCATATTTTATATTCTGGAAGTAAGTAAATCATGATATAAGTAATAGTGATGTCAAGAACAACAAGTCAAAACACCTAAGATAAATGAAACGATTTTACCCAAAACGCTTCTTTAACATGGAATTTACAAAAGAACGGGTAATATAATGTCATAAGTGAACCATATATGATATAATAACAATGAATATGATTCTGGAATAAGTCAATAACATGATTTAAATCATTATACAGGAGGTTTGGACACTTACAAAGCAAGTCGGACATAAGGTAAGGGAAATATCACAATCTCATTTTTATTCGAGATTGTTTATTCGTAAGTATTTACTGGGGTGTATTTTATCATCCACGTCCATGTTTCATCAATATGTAATATTACTTCCATCCACCTACAATTGTTTAAATCCATTTTTACCCTTCGGTGAGTTTTTAGTAAAATAAATGAAAGGAATCTTTTGTCGTTTTTCGTACGAGGTACTTTTTGACTTTTCCGACAAAAGTACGAAGAATGTTTTTTTAACTTATACGACACGAACGGATTTCTACTGTTTTATAAAGCCTTATTTTCATGAAGCTTCCTCTAAAAGATTTCATGACTATTTCTAATAAAATATCTTTCTTTTAAAATTGCATGATGTTTTGTGAAAAGAAATTTGATTTTTAAGAAGAAAGGATATTTTCCTCAAGAATTCAATTCAAGTGTTTTTATCAAAATTATTTTCCATCTAAGATAATAAAGGGTTCTGTTTCTATCCATATTTTTACATTGATTTGACTATGTTGTGATGGTATTATGTTTATGAATTCCTTTATCTTATATGAATTAATTTATGATGTCATGATGTTTCAAGAATCCCATTTTTGTTACATGTGTTATGCGATGATGTATGTTTTATGATTATGTGGCACACATAAGAAAGGATTCATTATAAGATGGGTGGGACCTATATCTCCCTCCAATGCATTGGGTACAGATTTTATATCTCATGAGATAGACATGGCTGGAATGGTAGGTTATACCGGTTCAGTGAAACAGGACTGAAACGAGGGTTACTCGATTCAGAAAGGGACTTTGTCCACTAAGATAGTCTTGGCAATGAGTCATGACTAACAAGAAATGATTTTACATGATTATGTGTGCATGCCACAAAGTTTTAAGTTTCATGTTATTATTATGGTGATCTCATTTTCACTTCTATGATTTGTTCCATGTTAAGATATTATGATCTCTTTTGCAGGTTATGATTTTCAAAAAGATATGATATGATTTTTATTTCTTTTGTATACCCTTACTGAGAATTTGAGCTCACCCTTTTATGTTTTCTTTTCCCCAGGATATAAAGAAAGGTTTTAGGTATAAAAAAAATGGAAGATATTTATGGGAGATATTGACGATCTTTCACCAGGATTAGAAGATTATGTTCCGAGTTTCCAAAGACACTAAACTATTACGATCCTTGTGTGTGTGTTTTTGTTATGTACTAAGTATTCCGCAAATGTAATGTAATGTCCATGTACGTCAGGCTACGGGTCTCTACATTTGGTATCAGAGGAAAGGTTTAGTCAACCTTTGGAAACTAGGATGCGAAAACGTAAGTGAGATCCCTAGAGATATTCCTAAGGTATGTCTAGGGATGCCCCTAAGGATAAGTATACGTATAGGATATAGTTCTAGAACTATGGTAACGATATTAGATTAAACCAAAGATGATAGATATTTAAGTTACTCCCCCTTTATTATGATTTTTTCATCTAACACTATTCTGTTTGGGATTTAGAAAATGGTTGGAAACAAGGTGATTCACGATAATGGAGGATATGATGGACAATGGAATGATATCCTTCATGAGCAACCAAATGAAATGGGATTTGGAAGTCCAAACATCATTATTATTCCGAATCAGCAATCTCATAATATGATCAATAAAGTAAAATTTGGTAAGTTTCCTGACTCGACTAATAAGAGAAAGATGGAGTTCCATGATGATCATAGAGGAAAGAAAGTTCAATTTCCCCAATGTAAATCATGTGGGAAGAGGCATCAAGGAGAATGTTTCAAGGGAACTGGAAGATGCTTTGGGTGTGGAAAAGAAGGACACAAAGCAAGTAAGTGCAAAGGAAAAGGGTCGGTTAACACCACGGATGAGGATAATGGTAATGCTACGACATCAAAAATGGTTAAGTGTTTTAAATGTGGAATGTATGGGCATTATGCAAACAAATGCCCTAAGGGAAAGACTCATGAAGAGAATCAGTATGGTCATATGGGTAGTATTTATGTGGATGATGATGAAGAGACTACAAATGATATGTGAGATGAAAGAATTGTTGAAGCTCGGTCAATGGTTTAAGAATGTTGTGGAATGATTACATGTTTATCATGTGTAATGTTGTATAAGAAATCTCATGGTACTATGGAATAAAGAGACATCTGAGGATTGTTACACTGTTGTCTTTCCTTGAGTTATGAAAGTGTATGATTAATGGTACCACTATCCATGAAAGGTTATTCAGATATTTTTGGAATGTAGATGATATGCGCATAATGAAGGGATAAGGAGAAAATTAAATGTTTGATGGTATTCATGAGCTCATGATTGATATAAGGACTAAGTGATATCATGGTTTGAGTATATAGAATTTTGAGGATTTTGGTATGTGGAAAGTGTTAACTTTTAACTGCACTCATGTTTTCACTAAGGTATTCAAGAGAATACACGATTAAGGACTTTGAATGTTTGGAATGTGACCAACAAGACATATCTTATGATATGTGGGGATCAACGATAGTATTAAATCTCTGGTAATCGTTGACTGCAGTATTATGTATAAGACTAAAGATTAGACTGGATTATGTTGGACATAAGTTAGTATTGTTTAAGGATAGAAGATTTTCGATATTATTGATGGGATGTTATAGTAACGTAGTTTTAGAAAAAGGACAACCTGCAGGACGGGCGACAGCCCATCGCTTCGGACAAGGCTGTAGGAATCGAACCCACAACCAAAGTGCGACTGGCCTTTATCGCCTACCACTGACCTACAGGAAGTCCCTATTTAGTAGAAACTAGTTTTATTATATTAAGAAGTATGATATATGAAGTATAAGCCCATTTTAGGAACTATATATGATTAATCCCACTATAGATCGACTTATGTATATAAATTTTGCTAACCTTTTGAGACAGATGGAATGACCCGTCATTCTATCACATGATCTGTTAACACTTCACGAATAACAAATTCAACTTCATTTATTTAAGAGATGAAGTGGAAATTGTTCAAGGCACGAACAACAGTGAGATTGTACCAAAATAAAGTAAGTATTTATTCTAATTCAAATTTTCAACTTTAGGGAAATGATCTTGAAAACCAAAAATGTTGTCCTAGTGATCTTATACCTGATGAATCAGATGGTACCTTATATCATCACAAATCTATGGATTTGTGATTACTGGTTTTTCCATAGCCATGTTCACTACCACTCTCCATCAGAACATGATGGTTAGATTTCACTTCCATATCCATATTTTCACCTATGTGGAAACCCAGTGATTAGTTTATTTGGGTAATCGTTACATTTCATACTTTAGTTTTTAAAAGCCAAGTTTTGGTATTCCCTTTTACGATGTGGGTTTCTATTAAAGAAACTTTCAAATAGTAAACCATTTATAACCCCGACGAATTTCGAGGGCGAAATTCATTTTAAGGGGGGTAGAATGTAACAGCCCGAGATTTTATGAAAAAATATTCTTTTTATTTTACTAATGTCTTGTGTTATACGCTACACCAAAAGGAGCTTTCACAACACGCATCCTTGACTTGCCTTGCATTACACACAATCGCAACCTTCCTCGATAGCGTGTGTGGTACGTAATCCTGAGTTTCACGAAACAATGATATGCTATTAAAATATTATTAAAACTATCCGTTATGAATAGTAATAACCACTTTTTAAATTTTAGAAATTTAAACTCTCAAAATGGACTTCATTTTTGGATTCAGAGTATCGAATTTAGCCTAAGGTGAAATTTTGGTACTTTTCGGATAACTTTCATATTCTGATGAATAGTGAAAATTACTAAATTATAATTAAAAACAACTTTTTTAATCGAAATAATTAATAGTGATAAATCATTAATTTGAGTGGTTTTAAAGTATATTTGGAATATATTTTTACAATTTAATACAATGTTGGTCATTGGATGTAATTTCACATTTAAACTAGACATAAACAAGTGTCAATCTTTTGATAGATATTGTTTCTTAAAAACACGCTATTTGTTTTAATAGCGGGATTTAATTATAAAATTAATTAATGCAACATTTATGTTATGAATTTGGTAAAATAGACTTCATTTTTGAATTCGGAATATGAAATATAGCTTGGGATGAAATTTTGGCATTGTTCTGAAAAACATCAATTTTTGATGAATAGTGAAACTACTAAGTGGTAGGTTAAAAACTGAATTTTGCATAAAACTTAATTTTACCGCTTCTGTGAATGGAATTTCGAAAATCCGAGAGACACGGTTAATATCAAGGACTAAAATGTGGTTCAATGAGATGAAAATAATTTTTTGGTGAATAGTAACTTTTTACTTTTTTTACCACAGTTAATAGTAAATAGGGTAACTAAGGGTAAATATGATATTAATATTACCCTAACACATGTCCTAATTCTATTGGACAAGTGTAATTCGACCAAAAACAAACTTAGGAATAAAATATGACCATTTAGGCCCACTTGGATTAGATTTGGACATTTATTATTAATTTATTTAAAGAAGGGTTAAAATAGTTAAAATCAAAGTTTAATAAGTGAATCATTTTTAATATGGGATTATACATAAGATAAATTAGACTATAAATATTCATTAGAAAGCTAAAAAGATTTCCTACATGATGGTATTTTATTTGTAATTTTTAGACATCAAATAATATAATTTATTTATGACACAAAGATGATGCAGTAATTATCTTATTAATGAAATATTGACATAATTGATAATATAAATACCAAAATAAATGTAATTTAAGACTTTTTATGAATTCCACTAATTTTATAGGTTACTATGATATATTAGTGTTGATTTAATCAACTTGTTTCGAACATATAATTCTGTTATGACTTTCACAAAAATCATATATCAAATAGTGTCAAAATTGACACAAAATAGTTTTTAAATCAAATATTATATTATTAATTGTTATTTTATTCCTAAAAATCTAAGGTTCTGCCAAATGACTTAGATAAGGATATATGTATTAATAATATACAATTTGGGGTTCGTTTGGCATGTTATAGTAAGTTTATTAATCATATAGTGAAAGAAAACAAAAAGACACGGTAAAAGTTAAATTATTTAACTTAGAGTTAAATCTAATTGATAAGGTTAAAATAATACCCTAAACTTGTCTAAATCCTATTGGTTGATAGGATTTCGACCCATCCCCACTTTAGCTTCGAAATAAGACCCTTTGGAACCATTATAAACCGATTTTAACTTTAATATAAAATAATATTTTGAGGTATTCCTAAGGTGCCCCTCTCCTCCCTTATAAAAGGACACCTCCTCCCCCTCCTCCTCACACCAAATTGAGCACTCAAGCTCGGCCAACCCCTGACAAAATCTCTTCTCCACTTCCCTAGAATAATCCTAGAGGTTCTGGTCTTCCTCAAAGACCAATTTTAGTGCCCTAAGAGGAGGTCTCAAAGAGGCACTTCAAAGAAGAGGTAATTACCGTTACCAATTCTTTCATCTTTATTTCTTCTTCCACTTCTTCTTCTTAGGTTGTTTCATTATGAAGTAATAAAATCAGTATCACTCATATACTGATATGTTATTATAAGTATGAAACAACCCTATTTCACCATCTATCCATCCTACGGAAAAAGAAATCACTGCGCGTGCGTACGTACGGAATACCGTCTCCACGCCGTGGTGTAATCTATTTTCCACCACCACCTTACATGGATGGGTATAATGGTGTAAAGAATAACTATACATAGTTATTACAACATCATATTGATTCTGATATATTGTATAATCCACTCCAATTCAATTCAATACTTATAGAAATGATATCATCGCTCGTGCGTACGTACGGACTACCGTCTCCACGACGCGATGAGATTCATTCTCCATGTTAACCATTTAAGAATGATTATAAAGTATATATAAGAAATAATAATGAAATATATGAAATTATAAAGCTACTGGATTTATGTATATATATATATATATATGTATGTCATCTACTTACTTTCATTTCAAGACAATAAGGAAAGGAAAACAACGTTCATGCGTACGTACGGACTACCGTCTCCATGAACGGTGTTTTCCATTTTATTTATCTACCTATTATATATATATATATATACTGAATATATATGATATATAAATCATATTTTATATTCTGGAAGTAAGTAAATCATGATATAAGTAATAGTGATGTCAAGAACAACAAGTCAAAACACCTAAGATAAATGAAACGATTTTACCCAAAACGCTTCTTTAACATGGAATTTACAAAAGAACGGGTAATATAATGTCATAAGTGAACCATATATGATATCATAACAATGAATATGATTCTGGAATAAGTCAATAACATGATTTAAATCATTATACAGGAGGTTTGGACACTTACAAAGCAAGTCGGACATAAGGTAAGGGAAATATCACAATCTCATTTTTATTCGAGATTGTTTATTCGTAAGTATTTACTGGGGTGTATTTTATCATCCACGTCCATGTTTCATCAATATGTAATATTACTTCCATCCACCTACAATTGTTTAAATCCATTTTTACCCTTCGGTGAGTTTTTAGTAAAAGAAATGAAAGGAATCTTTTGTCGTTTTTCGTACGAGGTACTTTTTGACTTTTCCGACAAAAGTACGAAGAATGTTTTTTTAACTTATACGGCACGAACGGATTTCTACTGTTTTATAAAGCCTTATTTTCATGAAGCTTCCTCTAAAAGATTTCATGACTATTTCTAATAAAATCTCTTTCTTTTAAAATTGCATGATGTTTTGTGAAAAGAAATTTGATTTTTAAGAAGAAAGGATATTTTCCTCAAGAATTCAATTCAAGTGTTTTTATCAAAATTATTTTCCATCTAAGATAATAAAGGGTTCTGTTTCTATCCATATTTTTACATTGATTTGACTATGTTGTGATGGAATTATGTTTATGAATTCCTTTATCTTATATGAATTAATTTATGATGTCATGATGTTTCAAGAATCCCATTTTTGTTACATGTGTTATGCGATGATGTATGTTTTATGATTATGTGGCACACATAAGAAAGGATTCATTATAAGATGGGTGGGACCTATATCTCCCTCCAATGCATTGGGTAAAGATTTTATATCTCATGAGATAGACATGGCTGAATGGTAGGTTATACCGGTTCTGTGAAACAGGACTGAAACGAGGGTTACTCGATTCAGAAAGGGACTTTGTCCACTAAGATAGTCTTGGCAATGAGTCATGACTAACAAGAAATGATTTTACATGATTATGTGTGCATGCCACAAAGTTTTAAGTTTCATGTTATGATTATGGTGATCTCATTTTCACTTCTATGATTTGTTCCATGTTAAGATATTATGATCTCTTTTGCAGGTTATGATTTTCAAAAAGATATGATATGATTTTTATTTCTTTTGTATACCCTTACTGAGAATTTGAGCTCACCCTTTTATGTTTTCTTTTCCCCAGGATATAAAGAAAGGTTTTAGGTAAAAAAAAATGGAAGATATTTATGGGAGATATTGACGACCTTTCACCAGGATTAGAAGATTATGTTCCGAGTTTCCAAAGACACTAAACTATTACGATCCTTGTGTGTGTGTTTTTGTTATGTACTAAGTATTCCGCAAATGTAATGTAATGTCCATGTACGTCAGGCTACGGGTCTCTACATATAGTTTCATATAACATAATCATTGAATTACAAAGAATATCCACTTAAATATTTCAAAAGTATTCATAAACAATTTCTATAGATTCATAAAAATAATTATTAATAACACATTCTTATAATATGAAATTTGAAACATGTACTCTAGTTCCTAAATGATATTGTTATCATGTTTCTAGAATTTATTATAAAAATTAGAAGGAAATTTTATACCATTCACATATCATTTTTAGTCCCTTTATCTTCAATGGTATATCCAGCAGTCATACCAAATTCTTGATTCCCAAAATGATATTTCCTCATAGGGCATTTAATTTTATAATTTCCATAAATTACACATCATAATCATTATATGTTAAACATATTTTTTGAGTTCCCACTATATACTAATACCAAAAAAATGTTATTATGAGAAACATTAATAAAAAAGTAAAACCACATAACCAAGACAAAAATAAATTATATGATATCTAAATTAGAAAAATATTTTTAATAAATCAATCATTATGTTTATCATAAGCTATTCATAGCTCTCTCTTTTTCAATGCATTAATAATAGATTCAAAAGGGTATGTGAATTCCGAACGATTATATTATGGGATTTTCAAATGAGGTGCACATTAATGATCATTATTATGTTTTATATTACACTTGAATCAGGCACAACACACCTTGTTGGATTTACTTCTATGAAAAAAATTTCCATAACCACATCCTCACAAATTATCATGATAAGGATTTATTTCTGGTAAACCATTCTATCATACCATTACCAAAATTCCATTCCATTTTCATAATGATAAACTGATCCATATAATTATCATTAGAGACATCCCATGAAATATCTATATAAATAATCCTACTGATCTCAACAAATTTTTGTTACCATAGTTTCCATGTTTGTCTAAATCATTGATAATATACAAAGTACACCAATCCAACATTATTATCCATATACATTACATTATTTTGGCAGAATACTTAGTACATTACTCAATAAACTAAAAAATACGATATTAGATTTTTTTATTTATAATCATGTATAAAAATCAAAAAACTATTATTCATTGATATTTAATGTTTCCCACAATGATATCCCCAACTTAGTAATTAAACATAAAACCCAATCATCATAACATGGTGAGTAGGAAACATATAAATTGGGCGATCCTGAATTATCATTAAGTGTTAATAAAGGAAATATATATGGATAACATGGATATATGTTGATTAGAATATACCCATATCATGAGATGATCATTCCCTGCATATAGAAGGTCTTAAAAAATGTTGTTGAATAATTATTAGAAGTTCGTAATACATATGTCCTAAAATAATCTTGAACATAATACATGAAATAATAATATATGTATACACAAGGGAATTATGGAATACACATAAATGTATAACATCATGGACATTTTTCTATAACCACTCATAGACTTATTGAATTTTCACTAGGTCCATGAATAATGTTGTGAACAGGTAATCAGGTTCACACATAACATTGTGAACATGTAATTAGGTTGATGTATAATCATATAGACACTAATCCAATTCCATGAATGACATTTCAAATATTTAATCAGTCTAACACCTACGATTTTGTGAATCTAAATAGATTTTCAAATAAAATTATGGATTTGAAACCAGATCCATGAATAATATTATAATCATGTTATAATGTCCGTGCACTATATTTATACTCATGATTCAATAATCTTTAAAATTGAATTAGAGAAAAAATATCTCCCTCCCATAAAATAATATTTTATCCATGATATTAAAAAAATAGTCATATTAGAATCCTAGAAATGCAATGAGTATTATATATTTTTTTCATATCATTTGGTGTGATAATCATTTCATCAAATCATAACACATGAAAAAAGTGGTTTTGAAGACCATATAACCTATGGAAGAGAAACATATTTCATATGAATAATTACAAAAAAACATGAATCATTAATGAAATTATTGGAATGTAAAAATTGTATTACTTCCGAAATGGGAATGAATATATCAATAGGTGTTATCTTAGATGTAAAATAATGTTGAAATTTCATTTAAAAATTTTGTTAATAAAAATATATTTTATTATTTTAAAATATTTTTTAATACATAATGACACTAGAAATCAATTTCATTTTAAAATTACATTAATAAATATAAAGATTTTATTATATCATTTTTAAACATATTCCCTTGAAAAGATATAAAAGAATATTGAAAACAATTTTACTAAACCATTATATTAAAATACATTTAAAAACTATTCTGAACGATTAGAATACATTTTATAACCATTAATTTTAAAATAAATTTCAAAATTATTTTAAATTCATGAAATTAAATTGAATACCGTTTTAGAACATATGGTTTTGAATGAACAAAACTTTTTTACCGAATAGAGAAAAAATGTTAGACATTATTTTAAATGGATCATTAATTATCTTGTGTAACAAGAAATTGAAAAAAGGTTCCTATACATGAAAACATATTTAATATATATAAAAGAGGAAAATTAATGAGTCAAATTGATATATGTATAATAATATTTCATCATTTTATGCATAATCACAAACTGTCACGAAAATGATGATAGTTTATCAATAAACTCTTACCAGTTAAATAATATGAATTATAATCCCCATGTAAAAAAAGAACAATTTACCTTAATTTTAAATTTTAATTATAATAAGAACCATAATTATCTAACATGTCAAATTCATTATATAAACCTCATTGAAAAATATAGGTTCATAACATTGAATGTTTAAGAAGGAAAGAAAATTTATACAAAATTACATTACTGATTTAGAAACATTTGAAACATTAATACCATGAAGCGATGTTAATAAAATGGGAATGTAAATAAATGTGTATTTGTGAATAATAGATAAATAATAAATAAATGGGAATTGTACAAACCACATATAATATATATTAGGGGATTATGTCTTCTATCTGATTGAAAACAAAAGGGATATGAGAAAACCCATCCTATGTGAGTAACATCATAATATTGTTCCCAAATGAAAGTATAACATAAAATTAATGATTTAAATAATAATTTATAAGAATATTTAATGATATATCATGTAATAGGGTATTATATATATAAAAATAGTATTATAGTGAATATTGATTTTATATCAATGAAAAAAATTGAGATGTAATTTACTTACAATAAATATTAAATTTCAATGTACATGTTCAATCCACATGTATAATAATTATAATTTTCTTATACATAAAATGTATAGACCCGTATCTTGACTTACATGGACTTTACATTACATTTTCTGAATACTTAGTACATAAAAAAACACACACACAAGGATCGTAATAGTTTAGTGTCTTTGGAAACTCGGAACGTAATCTTCTAATTGTGGTGAAAGATCTTTAATATCTCCCATAAAGATCTTCCCTTTTTTTATCTAAAACCATTCTTTATATCCAGGGGAAAAGAAAACATAAAAGGGTGAGCTCAAATGCTTATTAAGGGTAAACAAAAGAAATATAAATCTCATCGTAAAGACAAGCACATAACTTTTGGAAATCTTAACCTGCAAAAGAGATCATAATTTCATAACATGGGATAAATCATGGAAGTGAAATGTAATCACAATAATCATAACATAAAACATGAACCTTTGTGGCATTCACACATAATCATAGAGAATCATTTCTTGTTAGTCAAGACTCATTGCCAAGACTATCTTAGTGGACAAAGTCCCTTTCTGAATCGAGTAACCCTCGTTTCAGTCCTGTTTCACTGAACCGGTATGACCTACCATTCCATCCATGTCTATCTCATGAGATATAAAATCTTTACCCAATTCAATGGATGGAGATATAGGTCCCACCCATCTTATAATGAATCCTTTCTTATTTGTGCCACATAATCATAAACCATACATCATAGTGTAACCCATGTAATAAAAATGGGATTCTTAAACAACATGACATCATAAAACAATTCATATAAGATAAAGGAACTCATAAAAATGTTTCCATCACAACATAATCAAATCCATGTAATAATAGGGATAAAAACAGAACCCTTTTATTTTCTTAGATGAAAAAAATAATTTTGATAAAATACTTGAACTCCATTCTTGAGGAAAATATCCTTTCTACTTCAAAAACATTTTTCCTTTCATAACATGTCATACGACTTTAAAATAAAAGAAGTTGATTAGAAATAAACTTGAAAACTTGTTATGTAAGCTTCTTTGAAATAATGTTTTAAAAATCCATTCATGCCGTATAAGCTAAAAAAACATTCTTCGTACTTTTGTCGGAAAAGTCAAAAAGTACCTCGTACGAGAAAAGGTTCCTTTCATACATATTACTAAAAACTCACCGAAGGGTAAAAATGGATTTAAACAATTATAGGTGGATGGAAATAATATTACATTTGGATGAAACATGGATGTGGATGATAAAATACACCCCAGTAAATACTTACGAATAAACAATCTCGGATAAAAATGAGATTGTGATATTTCCCTTACCTTAGGTCTGATTTGCTTTGTACGTGTCTGAAGCTCCTGTATAATGGTTTAAATAATGTCATTGACTTATTACAGAATCATAATTATTGTTATGATATCATATATGGTTCACTTATGACATTATATTACCCGTTCTTTTGTAAATTCCATGTTAAAGTAGCGTTTTGGGTAAAATCGTTTCATTTATCGTAGATGTTTTGACTTGTTGTTCTTGAAATTATTAGTACTTATATCATGATTTACTTACTTCCAGAATATAAAATATGATTTATATATCATATATATTCAGTATATATATATATATATATATAATAGATAGATAAATGAAATGAAAAACACCGTTCATGGAGACGGTAGTCCGTACGTACGCATGAACGCTGTTTTCCTTTCCTTATTGTCTTGAATGGAAGTAAGTAGATGACATACATATATATATATATATATATATACATAAATCCAGCAGCTTTATAATGTCATATATTTCATTATTATTTCTTATATATACTTTATAATCATTCTTAAATGGTTAACATGGAGAATGAATCTCATCGCGTCGTGGAGACGGTAGTCCGTACGTACGCACGAGCGATGATATCATTTCCATAAATATTGAATTGAATTTGAGTGGATTATAAAATATATCAGAATCAATATGATGTTGTAATAACTATGTATAGTTATTCATTATACCCATCCATGTAAGGGGGTGGTGGAAAATAGATTACACCACGACGTGGAGACGGTATTCCGTACGTACGCACGCGCGGTGATTTCTTTTTCTGTAGGATGGATAGATGGTGAAATAGGGTTGTTTCATACTTAACATATTAGTATATGAGTGATACTGATGTTATTACTTCATAATGAAACATCCTAAGAAGAAGAAGTGGAAGAAGAAATAATGATGAAAGAATTGGTAACGGTAATTACCTCTTCTTTGAAGCGCCTTTTGGAGACCTCCTCTTAGGGAACTAAAATTGGTCATTGAGGAAGACCAGAACCACTAGGATGTTGCTAGGGAAGTGGAGAAGAGATTTTGGAAGGGTTTGGACGAGCATGAGTGCTCAAATTGGTGCGAGGAGGAGGGGGAGGAGGTGTCCTTTTATAAGGGAGGAGAGGGGCACCTTAGGAATATCTCAAAATATTATTTTATATTAAAGTCAAAATCGGTTTATAATGGTTCCAAAGTGTCTTATTTTGAAGCTAATGTGGGGAAGGGTCGAAATCCTATCAACCAATAAGATTTAGACAAGTTTAGGTTATTATTTTAACCTTATCAATTAGATTTAACTCTAAGTTAAATAATTTAACTTTTACCGTGTCTTTTTGTTTTCTTTCACTATATGGTTAATACACATACTATAACTTTCCAAAAGAACCCCAAATTGTTTATTAATAATATATATATCCTTATCTAAGTCATTTGGCCGAACCTTAGATTTTTAGAAATAAAATTACACTTAATAATATAATATTTGATTTAAAAACTATTTTGTGTCAATTGTGACACTATTTGATATATGATTTTTTGGAAAGTCATAACAGAAATATATGTTCGAACCAAGTTGTTTAAATCAACACTAATATATCATAGTAACCTAGAAAATTATTGGAATTAATAAAAAGTCTCAAATTACATTTATTTGAGCATTTATAACATCAATTATGTTAACATTTCCTTAAAAGAGTAATTACTGCATCATCGTTGTGTCATAAATAAATTAATTTATATAAAGTCTAAAAATTATAAATAAAATATCATTATGTAGGAAATATTTTTAGATTTCTAATGAATATTTATAGTCGAATTTATCTTATGTATAACCCCATATTAAAAATGTTTATTTATTAAACTTTTATTTTAACTATTTTAACTATTCATTAAATAAAATAATATTAAATGTCATAATCTAATCCAAGTGGACCTAAATGGTCATATTATATTCATAAGGTTGTTTTTGGTCGAATTACACCTATCCAATAGAATTAGGACATGTGTTAGGGTAATAGTAATATCATATTACCCTTAGTTACCCTATTTACTATTAACCGTGGTAAAAAAAAGTAAAAAGTTACGATTCACCAAAAATTATTTTCATCTCATTGAACCACATTTTACTTACTGACATCAACCGCGTCTCTCGATTTTTTGAAATTCCATTCACAGAAGCGGTAAAATTATGTTTTATGAAAAATTCAGTTTTTTTAACTACCACTTAGTAGTTTCACTATTCATCACAAATTGATGTTTTTCAGAACAATGCCAAAATTTCATCCTAAGCTATATTTCATATTCCGAATTGAAAAATGAAGTCTATTTTACCAAATTCATAACATAGAAGTTGAATTAATTAATTTTATAATTAAATCCCGCTGTTAAAACAAATAGCGTGTTTTTAAGAAAAAAATATCTATCAAAAGATTGATACATGATTATGTCTGGTTTAAATGTGAAATTACAACCAATGACCAAAATTTTATTAAATTGTAAAAATATATTCTAAATATACTTTAAAACCACTCAAAATAATAATTTATCACTATTAATTATTTTGATTAAAAAAGTTGTTTTTAATTACAATTTAGTAATTTTCACTATTCATCAGAATATGAAAGTTATCCGAAAAGTACCAAAATTTCACCTTAGGCTGAATTTGATACTCCGAATCCAAAAATGAAGTCCATTTTGAGAGATAAATTTTCTAAAATTTAAAAAGTGGTTATTACTATTCATAACAGCTAGTTTTAATAATATTTTAATAGCATATCGTTGTTTCGTGAAACTCAGTATTGCGTACTACACACGCTATCAAGGAAGGTCGTGATTGCGTGTAATGAAAGGCAAGTCAAGGATGCATGTTGTGCAAGCTCATTTTGGTGTAGCGTAAAACACAAGACATTAATAATATTAAAAAGAATATTTTTCATAAAATCTCGGGCTGTTACATTCTACCCCCCTTAAAATGAATTTCTCCCTCGAAAATCATCGGGGTTATAAATGGTTTACTATTCGAAAGTTTCTTTAATAGAAACCCACATCGTAAAAAAGAATACCAAAACATGGCTTTAAAAACTAAAGTATGAAATGTAACGATTACCCAAATAAACTAATCACTGGGTTTCCACATATATGAAAATATGGATATGGAAGAGAAATCTAACCATCATGTTCTGATGGAGAGTGGTAGAGAACATGGCTATGGAAAAGCCAGTAATCACAAATCCATAGATTTTTGATGATATAAGGTACCAACTGATTCATCAGGTATAAGATCACTAGGACTACATTTTTGGTTTTCAAGATCATTTCCCTAAAGTTGAAGAATTTGAATTAGAATAAATACTTACTTTATTTTGGTACAATCTCACTGTTGTTCGTGCCTTGAACAATTTCCACTTCATCTCTTAAATAAATGAAGTTGAATTTGTTATTCATGAAGTGTTAGCAGATCATGTCATAGAATGACGGGTCATTCCATCTGTCTCAAACAAAAGGTTAGCAAAAATTATATACATAAGTCGATCTATAGTGATATTAATCATATATGGTTCCTAAAATGGACTTATACTTCATATATCATACTACTTAATATAATAAAACTAGTTTCTACTAAATAGGGACTTCCTGTAGGCCAGTGGTAGGTGATAAAGGCCAGTCGCACTTCGGTTGTGAGTTCGATTCCCACAGCCTTGTCCGACGCGATGGGCTGTCGCCCGTCCTGCAGGTTGTCCTTTTTCTAAAGCTATTTTACTATAACATCCCATCAATAATACTAACTTATTTCCAACATAAACCATTCCAATCTTTAGGCTTATCCATAATACTGCCGTCCACTCTCAGAGATTTAATACCATCATTGATCCCCATATATCATAAGATATATCTTATTGGTCACATTCCAAACATTCAAAGGCCTTAATCTTGTACTCTCTTGAATACCCATTGGACCATAGTGAAAACTTGAATGCAGTTAAAAGTTAACACTTTCCATATTCAAAAATACTCAAAATTCTATATACTCAAACCATGATATCACTTAGTCCTTATATCAATCATGAGCTCATGAATACTGTTAAACATTTCATTTTCTCATTTTCCCTTCATTATGTGCATATCATCTTATTTCCAAAAATATCTCAATCACATTGAATACCACATTAGACCAAAACATAGATATTCCAATACTCCATGATACAACATTATTTTGGAATCCCATTACATAAACACTTAATCATTCCACCACATCGTTGTCATATTCAACATCGCCAATTGTGATCGCATGTGACTTCCCTTTGTCCTTTGCCTTAAGTAGTTGCTCAAGTCGATCATCACTAACCCTTGGATTAGGGCATTTATTGGCATAATGTCCCATCTCCTTGCACTTGAAGCATTGAAGTGTTGGTGGTGCATTCTCTGCAGTGTTTTCTTTATTCACATCATTAAAAACCCTTTTTCCATTACCTCGACACTCAGCTGCTCGATGACCTTCTTTTCCACACTTAAAACATTTTTTTGTCCCTTTAAGACAATCTCCACCATGATTCTTTCCACATTTTGAGCATAAGGAAACATTCATCTTCTTTTCACCATTATTCTGAGAATTCTTCTTGAACTCCATCTTTCGTTTCTTGTCAAAACCATGAGATGGATTTGTAACACCAACTTCCATTTCTTCCTTGATAGCACAACGCACAATTTCTTCATAGCTACTGAAGTCTCTTATATCTAATGCCCTTCGAAGACTTGGTTTTAAGCCACTGAAAAATCGATCAACTTTACTTTCAGGTTGGATGATAATGCCAGATGCATACCTTGCAAGTCTTGTAAAATTCGCTTCGTATATACCAACAGATTCATCATCCTTCTGCTTCAGCTCAAGGAACTCCTTTTCCATCTTTGTTCGAAGAATAAGAGGGAAGTACTTACTGAAAAACAAGTTCTTGAACTCATCCCATTCCATGGACTCAATTTCATCTCTTGGCCTCGTATTCTTGATAAGATTCCACCATTGATCAGCTTCACCTTCCATACGATATACTGCTAAGATGACTTTATCATGATCAGAACATTGAAGAACTGAAAATATCTTTTCAGTGGTACTGATCCATTGTTCAGCAACAAGTGGATCGGAAGACCAATTGAAAGAAGGTGGACGTTGCCTCATGAAGGACTCAATAGAATATTGTTCCCTTCTCTGTTCATTTGGAAGTCCAGAATGAATCATAGCTTGTGTAAGTATAGCAATAAGATTTTGCACTCCATCTCCCATAAAATTTGTTTTTTCAGGAGGGAAATCATTGCATTGTCCTTTGCATTTATCAACACGGTTCCTTCGGGTTCCAGCCATCGTCTAAAACCCAAAAAGAATAGTGTGAGAGGCAAAAATCATGCTAGGGAAAACAACATAATAAAGGGGGAGTACCTTCAATATCTAACATCTTAGGTTTAATTCTATGATCGTTAGCGTAATTATAGTACTATAACCTATACGTATACTTAACCTTAGAGACATCCCTAGACACACCTTAGAAATATCTCTAGGGATCTCACTAAAGTTCTCGCATCCTAGTTTCCAAAGGTTGACTAAACCTTTCCTCTGATACCAACTGTAGAGACCCGTATCTTGACTTACATGGACTTTACATTACATTTTCGGAATACTTAGTACATAAAAAAACACACACACAAGGATCGTAATAGTTTAGTGTCTTTGGATACTCGGAACGTAATCTTCTAATTGTGGTGAAATATCTTCAATATCTCCCATAAAAATCTTCCCTTTTTTTTACCTAAAACCTTTCTTTATATCTTGTGGAAAAGAAAACATAAAAGGGTGAGGTCAAATGCTCAGTAAGGGTAAACAAAAGAAATATAAATCTCATCGTAAACACAAGCACATAACTTTTGGAAATCTTAACCTGCAAAAGAGATCATAATTTCATAACATGGGATAAATCATGGAAGTGAAATGTAATCACAATAATCATAACTTAAAACATCAACCTTTGTGGCATTCACACATAATCATAGAGAATCATTTCTTTTTAGTCAAGACTCATTGCCAAGACTATCTTAGTGGACAAAGTCCCTTTCTGAATCGAGTAACCCTCGTTTCAGTCCTATTTCACTTAACCGGTATGACCTACCATTCCAGCCATGTCTATCTCATGAGATATAAAATCTTTACCCAATGCATTGGAGGGAGATATAGGTCCCACCCATCTTATAATGAATCCTTTCTTATGTGTGCCACATATTCATAAACCATACATCATAGTGTAACCCATGTAATAAAAAATGGGATTCTTAAACAACATGACATCATAAAACAATTCTTATAAGATAAAGGAACTCATAAAAATGTTTCCATCACAACATAATCAAATCCATGTAATAATAGGGATAAAAACAGAACCCTTTTATTATCTTAGATGAAAAAAATAATTTTGATAAAATACATGAACTCCATTCTTGAGGAAAATATCCTTTCTACTTCAAAAACATTTTTCCTTTCATAACATGTCATACGAATTTAAAATAAAAGAAGTTGATTAAAAATAAACTTGAAAACTTGTTATGTAAGCTTCTTTGAAATAATGTTTTAAAAATCCATTCATGCCGTATAAGCTAAAAAAACATTCTTCGTACTTTTGTAGGAAAAGTCAAAAAGTACCTCGTACGACAAAAGGTTCCTTTCATACATATTACTAAAAACTCACCGAAGGGTAAAAATGGATTTAAACAATTTTAGGTGGATGGAAATAATATTACATTTTGATGAAACATGGATGTGGATGATAAAATACACCCCAGTAAATACTTACGAATAAACAATCTCGGATAAAAATGAGATTGTGATATTTCCCTTACCTTAGGTTAGATTTGATTTGTACATGTCCGAAGCTCCTTTATAATGGTTTAAATAATGTCATTGACTTATTACAGAATCATATTCATTGTTATGATATCATATATGGTTCACTTATGACATTATATTACCCGTTCTTTTGTAAATTCCATGTTAAAGAAGCGTTTTGGGTAAAATTGTTTCATTTATCGTAGGTGTTTTGAGTTGTTGTTCTTGAAATTATTATTACTTATATCATGATTTAATTACTTCCAGAATATAAAATATGATTTATATATCATATATATTCAGTATATATATATAATAGATAGATAAATGAAATGAAAAACACCCTTCATGGAGACGGTAGTCCGTACGTACGCATAAACGCTGTTTTCCTTTCCTTATTGTCTTGAATGGAAGTAAGTAGATGACATACATATATATATATATATACATAAATCCAGTAGCTTTATAATGTCATATATTTCATTATTATTTCTTATATATACTTTATAATCATTCTTAAATGGATAACATGGAGAATGAATCTCATCACGTCGTGGTGACGGTAGTTCGTACGTACGCACGAGCGATGATATCATTTCCATAAATATTGAATTGAATTGGAGTGGATTATACAATATATCAGAATCAATATGATGTTGTAATAACTATGAATAGTTATTCATTATACCCATCCATGTAAGGGGGTGTTGGAAAATAGATTACACCACGGCGTGGAGATGGTATTCCGTACGTACGCACGCGCAGTGATTTCGTTTTCTGTAGGATGGATAGATGGTGAAATAGGGTTTTTTCATACTTAACATATCAGTATATGAGTGATACTGATGTTATTACTTCATAATGAAACAACCTAAGAAGAAGAAGTGGAAGAAGAAATAAAGATGAATGAATTGGTAACTGTAATTACCTCTTCTTTGAAGCACCTTTTGGAGACCTCCTCTTAGGGAACTAAAATTGGTCTTTGAGGAAGACCAGAACCTCTAGCATGTTTCTAGGGAAGTGGAGAAGAGATTTTGGCAGGGGTTGGCCGAGCTTGAGTGCTCAAATTGGTGTGAGGAGGAGGGGGAGGATGTGTCCTTTTATAAGGGAAGAGAGGGGCACCTTAGGAATATCCCAAAATATTATTTTATATTAAAGTCAAAATCGGTTTATAATGGTTCCAAAGGGTCTTATTTCGAAGCTAAAGTGGGGAAGGGTCGAAATCCTATCAACCAATAAGATTTAGACAAGTTTAGGTTATTATTTTAACCTTATCAATTAGATTTAACTCTAAGGTAAATAATTTAACTTTTACCGTGTCTTTTTGTTTTCTTTCACTATATGGTTAATACACTTACTATAACTTGCCAAACGAACCCCAAATTGTTTAATAATAATATATATATCCTTATCTAAGTCATTTGGCCGAACCTTAGATTTTTAGGAATAAAATTACAATTAAAAATATAATATTTTATTTAAAAACTATTTTGTGTCAATTTTGACACTATTTGATATATGATTTTTGTGAAAGTCATAACAGAATTATATGTTAGAACCATGTTGATTAAATCAACACTAATATATCATAGTAACCTATAAAATTAGTGTAATTCATAAAAAGTCTCAAATTACATTTATTTGAGCATTTATAACATCAATTATGTTAACATTTCCTTAAAAGAGTAATTACTGCATCATCGTTGTTTCATAAATAAATTAATTTATTTAAAGTCTAAAAATTATAAATAAAATATAATTATGTAGGAACTCTTTTTATATTTCTAATGAATATTTATAGTCGAATTTATCTTATGTATAACCCCATATTAAAAATGTTTTAGTTATTAAACTTTTATTTTAACTATTTTAACTATTCATTAAATAAAATAATATTAAATGTCATAATCTAATCCAAGTGGACCTAAACGGTAATATTATATTCATAAGGTTTGTTTGGTCGAATTACACCTATCCAATAGAATTAGGACATGTGTTAGGGTAATAGTAATATCATATTTACCCTTAGTTACCCTATTTACTATTAACCATGGTAAAAAAAAAGTAAAAAGTTACTATTCACCAAAAATTATTTTCATCTCATTGAACCACATTTTACTTACTGACATCAATCGTGTCTCTCGGATTTTTGAAATTCCATTCACAGATGCGGTAAAATTAAGTTTTATGAAAAATTCAATTTTTTTAACTACCACTTAGTAGTTTCACTATTTATCAAAAATTGATGTTTTTCAGAACAATGCCAAAATTTCATCCTAAGCTATATTTCATATTCCGAATTCAAAAATGAAGTCTATTTTACCAAATTCATAACATAGAAGTTGCATTAATTAATTTTATAATTAAATCCCGCTCTTAAAACAAATAGCGTGTTTTTTAGAAACAATATCTATCAAAAGATTGACACTTGATTATGTCTGGTTTAAATGTGAAATTACAACCAATGACCAACATTGTATTAAATTGTAAAAATATATTCTAAATATACTTTAAAACAACTCAAATTTATAATTTATCACTATTAATTATTTTGATTAAAAAATTTGTTTTTAATTATAATTTAGTAATTTTCACTATTAATCAGAATATGAAAGTTATCTGAAAAGTACCAAAATTTCACCTTAGGCTGAATTTGATACTCCGAATCCAAAAATGAAGTCCATTTTGAGAGTTAAATTTTCTAAAATTTAAAAATTGGTTATTACTATTCATAACAACTAGTTTTAATAATATTTTAATAGCATATTGTTGTTTCGTGAAACTCAGTATTGCGTACTACACACGCTATCAAGGAAGGTCGTGATTGCGTGTAATGAAAGGCAAGTCAAGGATGCGTGTTGTGCAAGCTCCTTTTGGTGTAGCGTAAAACACAAGACATTAATAATATTAAAAAGAATATTTTTCATAAAATCTCGGGCTGTTACATAAAATAATGAAAAAGATTATTATATATAACACCACAGAATTTTTGGTTTGGTATTTTAATCACTCATTTATTTTCACCTCTATTTTGATGTTACATTTGGGTTAATATCATCTTTATATTTTGTATATGAGTTTACTTGTTATTAATGATAATTTTGCATATATAATTATTTTTTTATTTAAATAATATAAAAATTGAATATATATCATATTTAATATGTATAAATTTATTTATATTTATCTATACATGATATAATTAGTAACATGAATACACCTTTCTTGGAGATTGTAGGTCATACGTATGCATGATCGATGATTCAGTTTTATTGACATGATGTATAAATGAAATTCAAAAATATATATACATATATACATATATATATTTTATTATAAAATCAATATTATTAAGTCATATATATAATATAATTTCACTAAAATAATCTTTAATACCTTCCATTTATGTTCAGGATGAGTCACATCACATTAAGGAGGCAGTAGTCCGCATTCCCCAAATGAAATTATCAAAACTAAATAAAATGGAATGAACAATTCATGGCGTCATATAATTAATTTAGTGTACACAATTAAATCATAAATATCATATATAATTCTTTAAAATATAATTTCCATAATAATTCCCAACCATGATAGGTGGTAAAGTAAAAACGTACAACATCATTGATTGTGGCGTAGTTCGTCGTATATAAGAATGGTATGTTAGATACACATTAGACAAGGTGAGAGAAACATAAGGTATAAAATTTTTAATAAATAAATATATTTATATCATTGATACTGTATCAATTATATAATAGTATAATAAGAATATTTATTTTCTTTCATAATGAAAATTAATCTACAAGTTCTAGATGAATTATTGTACCTCTGATGCAGGTAACTCATTTAGTTTACTCCAAATAAAAACCATGGATGACATTATGAAAAATAAAAATATTATTGGATTAGGGGAGGGATTATTTGGAGTTATTGGGTCATAAGTTTTTATTATTAATGTTTTTTATATATCATAGGATGTGTGATAGTTTTGGGTTTATTTATAGTTAATGGAAAGGAAAAAGATTATATTTTTAAAAATATTTTTTCCCCAAAGTATTACATATTAAATGAATACCCTAATGAAAAATTATGAATACTTATAGGTTGAGTGGCAAATATATTTCCATTTAATGTATTTTGGAAAATTCTATATTTTTCTCAATTAATATTTTGTTTCAGTGAATATTTACGTAAAAAAATCTTTAATTTTGTTAATTGATTTTAATTACATTCAATATTATTTTTGTAAAAATACTAAGATGATCATATTATAAATTATTAATTTTTCTTGTTGTAAAAATTGAATTTTTTTTAAATTTAATCACATTATTGGTATAAATTATTTCCAAATTATTCCCAAATATGGGATGACAATGTGGGTTTTAAAAGTATAAACGATCCAATGATTTATTTGTTTTTATATTCTAATTTAGAATGAGGATGAAAAATGTATAAATTATATTAATTGATAAAATAATAATCTAATTATAAATTAAAATACATTAATAAAATAATTTATCATAGTTAATAAAATAGTTGAAAAGGCATTTTAGAATTCATATTCACAAATTTTCACTCTTAATTAAAAAAACGAAAAATCCAAAAAACAAAAAATAATTTACCCAATCCTAATTTTCGTTTATATAAAAAATTTAAATTTTCTTTGTATAGATATAACATTTTTATAATGTCTAAAATTTAGATTTATTACATGTTTTCCATTAAAAGGTTATATAACTAAAAATATTTAAAAATATTGTATTTATGTGTAATATTGGGTATGTTTAGAACTTATGCCTATAAGATCAATTGAATGAATATAAAAACTATATTACTTAATAAATATCATATAAATATAATTAGTATCATTATTTAATATAATTTTTTTTAACTTACTATGATAAATTATCTTTTTCACAAAAAAATGAATTTATAAAATTATTCTTTTTATATTCATTTAATTTATATATTCAATTTTATTCAACAGGTAACCAATTAATTGCAATAATTATTTTTATAGGATATACAATCCTATTATCATAAATATAACTTCACGGTAATGTATTAATATATTATATAATAATATTCCTAATAAAATATTATTATATGTTAAAATTAGGTCTTGTGTGTTACACAAGCCATTAGGGAAAGTCAGTATTGCATATAACGAATGATAACCTTTGTGTAATATTTGTATGGTGTTACAATTTTCTGTTGAATACCACCAATTGTATGACAAATTTTATAGAGATGTAATAAAACTCCACTAAAATATTATGTATAAAACATTCCATGAGATTGAAAAGAATATTCGTAAATATTTGATGAGATTAATAATGTTATAGAGACCTATATCTATTCATGATGAAGGGGTTATCTTGATAATATTACAAAAACTAATTTTCCTAAATTACTATGTGTTCCATTTATTTTATAGAAACCTTAATCTTCCAACACCTAAAATATTCATTCACAATGGAAGGGAACAAAAGTAATTTCCTGTTTTTGTTTTATAATTTTGTCTTTAGTATTAAAATATTACCTTTTTAGTGTATATTGATGTCTTATAAGTCTTTATAGGTACCAATTTTACCATTTTTTCTTCTTTAATTGTGACAATGACGGCCAAATATTTATGGTATTGATCTTCCCAAGTGAATTGATCTATGATAAATTTATTAACCTTAATCTCATCCATGGTGTTCTAATATGGATTCATTCAACTAACAGTATATTTTTATCATTGATGATTATATGGGAGACATAGGTGAGTAATTAAAACCTTGATGTCTAAACATGATATATCAATGGAATTATAATTAAGTATCTCTAAGTGTTTATGAAGGAATGAATTATAAAACCCCTACTCCATTAGAGTCTTCGAACAGTGATTAATCTGGGTTTTTTATGTTCATTAGTACTCAATGACATATTTAATAGAAGAAAACTATATCTTTTTATTCCTTATTAAAATATCAGGGAACATCCTTGAGTTCCTCTATATTTACTTTAGGATACGTTGATGGTTGATTATCCTCTCCCATTTCAGATGGTGGTACTACAATTACAAATTCATTAATAGGGGAATTATTTTAATGTACATTTTTATATTGGATCTTTCAATTATAAATCTATTTCCTTTAGAAATTAATAATTCATTAGTGATTTCAAATCCATTTATTCTTCTCTAATGAGTAATCATTATGGGATCAAGAACCACAAGCTTTATCCAATATATATTAGTCAACCCATAATGTTTAGTAATCATGATCCATGTTAAGATAAATAATAATATATTACAATTATATAATTAATACAATTATATCAATAATAGGGTCAATGATAGTATTTTTTACCCGTTATATTAAATTTGTTATTATAGAATATTTATCATTTAATTATACTAGTTGATAGTTCCCAATTATGTTTTTTGTTTCCCTAATATGGTGAATGGGAAATTGAAATCATTATTTCATATCATTCCATGGATTAGAATTGAATATATTCAATCCATTTGTATCATATTATTATTCTTCAATCAAATTTGATTCTTCTTTACATCCCATTTTCAATATCATGCATTTGTATACTATGTTTCATATGTATGGAAATGTTAATGATATCAATGAAGAAATTAATTTTGAAAATTATATGGGTAACTCTTACATTGATGATATGATTATACAAGTCCACATTAAAGTGTTCCATTGTTAACTAATAATGGTTTTTATAAATATATACTTACTAATAACCATAAATTTAGTTGAAAATTTTAGAATTCCAAAATGGATTTTAATATAAAATTAATGGTAGATTCTAATAAAACATTCCCAATTAGAAATTCTTTATCCGCAATAAATTTTTTTCCACCATAAAACAAAATATAAATTTAAAACCAATCAACACACTCATCTTTGTAAAATTCCACACATAACATTATACCCACAAGATATGATCATTCTCTCCCAAAAATTCTTGTGGCCACCTATGGTGTGTCCCACTCCATCATTGACTATAATAATCATCACCATATAGAAAATATATATGATGGAGACAAATAATCATTGACTGTTAAACACTAACAAATTGGGACCTATGTGTTCACATAACCTTAATGTCATCACCATCAAATGAGGGATAAATCCAACACACCCTTGCTGCTAGAAGACAAATAACAAGAATTCAACCAATAATTAATGATAAATATCTACAAACTAAATCTTGTAAACCCCATTATAACAATGTCACAAAATTCAAAACATCTTCATTCCAATGTAACAAAATCTTGTAACCCATCTAATTGAACTATAACTTTCCAATGCAGGTAACATTCAACCAAAAACTAAAATACCCTTACAAATATTGACCCATACATGATCAAACTATTCATTTACCATAATGAAATATATAAAATATCTCCCTTTATTAATTAAAAGAAAACTAATTTTATTTATTTATCTCACACATGACCATAATGATTTCTATTAACAAAAAGACACAAGAAAATACATATTACATTGAAACTATATAGTTACAAACAAACTAGTATTGGTAGGATTATACATCTTGAATGTCATCAACCAATTCAAATTTGATTTGATGAATGAAACAATAAATAAATCACAAAATTTTGTTTTATTAAAATCCCATATTATATATGAGAAAATTAGAAAGGAAAAATTACAAATGATGAGACTTAACCATATGGACGTTTTGTGATAGACTGCCTATGGAACCAAGAAAATCATTTGAGATCCCACCTAGAAAGAGGTGAAAATGATAGATATTTAGATATATTAGTTGTTTATGTGTTCATATTGTATGCTATATGATTTTATTCCTCAATTTAATATTATTAAATAAGTATTGAAATAAGTAAATAAAAAATATAGAAATCAAAACAAAAGGGAATTACATACCTCTCCCCTAATTCTATGTACCCACTAGATATACAGTACCCATTCAATTTCCATCATGGGGATGGTGTATATCTCAAATTAAACCCCTTACCACTTGTTTAAAAACGGTTCCCAATACCATTCTACCATGTACCAGACCACAATATTATTTAAGACAAAAGTCCCCAATCTATTTTTACATAAAAAAATTTGTCTCTTCATTCCTATAAAAAAACAATTAAAACATAAAAATTTATAAAATACATATTGTATATCTAATATATACTCTCATGAAATAATTATAAATATCAAGTAATTGCAAACTCACCAATAATGAAAATAAAATTTTTATGTCTTTTGTAGTTACTACACTATTTAATCCTCATCTGTGTATCAAACAATGAGCACCTAGAAATATTATAATCCATAGTTTATTCCAATATATTTACATTATTCTTGACCACCCTCTTGGAAAATACACAAAATTAATTTTCCCATACATGGGTACTCTCAACTATTGGAATCACATTCTCATCCTCATTAAAACCATGTTACCAACCACAATACTTGAACTGTACATAAACCATTATATACTATTTGTTATGTATATTCTATGAAAACATAATTATTATCAATAATTGTCAATTAAAATTCCTAGACCATCTCTAAGTCAATCCACATTCAATATGTAAATACATTTCACTATTACACATCCTAAAAATATTAATCAATATGATTTCAGAATACCTAAAAATAATAATAACGATACCACATACTTGGGAAATATTGCATCAATTACAATGAAATTATATATTACACCACATACACATGACCAAACCATCATTAGAATCACACTCTATGTCAAAAAATTAATCCACTTCTATTAAATTTTATAATCTAGTATGCTCTATACTGATAATAAAAAATGAAAATAATACCAACCATAGAGGCCCCATCCCCATATCATGTTCATTATATTTAACTGATCCCTATCATATTACAGTATGAGATATAGTAGAATAGAACCTCTCCAACTTCCATAATATCCAACAAATCCTAAAATTACTTACATTATCCATCATAATGAATACAGATATTATTTTCCATCTATATTAATAAAACCTAGGATTTTTAAAATAATGAAATTGAAAGAAATATATCATGCCTAAACTACATTGATGGGTATCCTATTTCCCACACATCCAACTATATTTCAAACTCAACTATTTCCAATATTTTACTAACATTTATACCAATGTAAATGTTCATATATATGATTAATTTATAACTCAAAAAATAATAATATAGGGTATATATAATGATATTTAGGTGTATCATGATAAGCCATCAAAGACTATCATCTAATCTCTACACGTTGGAGATATCTTATCTTACTACTATTTGTATAAATATTAAAAAAAAGGATTAAATTACTATAATTACCAACATAATAACCCCACCAAAAAAATGATTGATTATAGATGTAAACTAAAAACTCAATGTCTCGGGGAAATTGTTCATAATGAATGTTAGATTAATATCCCTTAAATACACCTCATCATGTCTACATGAATATAACTCTTTATCCAAATAACATCCCTATAATGACCTTCGTTTCTCATATATATATATATATATATATTAAATCATAATTGATTAATATATGATACATTACCCAATTACATTACTATGGATTTTAGTATGTAAGTTTCTTCAAATTAATTGATATGTAAAATATGGTTTATATATAATCTAAATAATCTCCCACTAATAGATACTTTACTAGTACACATCCTAGTCATATCATATATATAATTATTCATCATTAGAAGGAGAATGGAAACTAATATTTGCTGAGATATAATTACATTTAAGGGAAAGAAAAATATATCAAATATCACATAAGTATAACAAGGGTATAAGGGAATGAAATCACGATAATAACATTGAAAAAACATAACCTACTTATCTAAGATCTTAACACTGAGTCACGGAAGAAATATTTATTGTTCATAAATCATGAATCATAATGAACTAAAATAAAATTTACTATTATATAGTAAATATGTCAAAATATTGAGTATTTTGTAATAAATATAATCAAAGTAAATAATTTCTATAGTATTCATGAAACAATTCCACATATATCATAGTAGAATAGGTTCACGACCAAACCCGTCATAGTATTTAATGTTAACCCCTAAGACAAATATGGAAGATAATGCCTCTTACTAAACTAGTTTATGCCCCCATTTTATTTCATTTAATATCATTTGATAAAAATCATAACCAAATGAAATAAAGGGAGATGTATATGTTACCAAAAATATAATAAAAATCATACATATGTATTCCACACGATAATAAAAAATCATAATATTAGATACAATGAATAAAATGGGTTTCATTAACAAATCATCATACCATATCCCGTAGACAAGATATGGTTTTTATAATCATATTCATATTTAATAAGTTAATCACCCATGAAAAGAAGCTGGTTTCAAAATACCTTCACCTTGTTGAAACCCATGGAATATAAATATGTTTCGTAAACATATTTTTATCACAAAAGTAAACCATTCAAATAAATAATAATCATTGAATGCTAAGAACATATCCCTACTAAAATATAAGTAACATAATATTTTGTCATATTTGGTGGGAAATTTATTGAATGATCAAATGGGACATTTCATGATGAAAACAGAATGTAAACATAGAATATGTCTTTATAAAAAATAAAATATTTTAATAAGTCACATCTATAAAAATAAACATGGATTCTTATAAAAGATGTATTAAATCCATGATTGGACTTGAAGGTGAAAAAATAAGTTCTTTAAGTACATGATAATAATAACATTCTAGTCATATTTTAGGAAAAATAAAAAAATTATTGTTTAGAAAATTACAAGTTTACTCTTTTTACATTATTTGTTAAAAAATAATAAAATTTTATTTTATTAATATAATATACAATTTTAATACATTTTTATAAAACATGGATGTGGTAGAAAAATCATTTTTGAACGAATTGGATAAAAATTAAGGTTAAACATGAATTTTTCTAGACTAATGATTTCATAAATAGATGAACATGAAATGAAGAAATGTTTTCATAAGATATAACTGGTTAGAAATAAATTATAGTGTTTCTTTAGTTATTGATATAAAATATCATTATATGATGCACAATCTTAAGCAATATTTACAAATAATTATAATGAAATGAAAAACATTACAAAATATTTACCATTTTAACCAAAAACCTGTTGAAAGAGATATCATAATATTGAAATATAAATAACCATAATTTTATATGATTATTCATAAAGTTATTTAATTTCATATATATATATATATGACCTAAATGAAACACATAGGTAATATAGAATGTTTATAAAAATTAATAGTGAGATTAAAATACATTAAAATAATTATTGGTTTATTATACCAAAATTAAATAACCGTACATACTTTTTTAATTATAAATATTACATGGTTATCAAATTTTTTCACCCTTTTATTTATAATTTTTTTATTAAAGGCATTGTTTTGGGTAATACATGCTTTGTTTTCAATGTATGTTGTAATTCATTTATTTTTTTTATTTTACATTGATCATGTCACCATAATATAAATTTTGATAAACATGATAAAAATATCTTATATATTTATTATTTAATATTTTATTATTATCCTCAAATTTAGATATTGAAATATATATTGAAACAGACATGAAGACGTCACACCCAATATTTGCACTATATTTAGATGGATAAAAGGATAGTAAGGGTTGTTATATAAAAAAAATTATTGAATAAATATTATTTCAAATATAAATAATATACTATTTAAATTTATCACAATTAACATCCATGTAAATTTTAAATGAAAAACATATCACATTGATTAATGATGTATTAATACAAATTATAAATGAATTATGTAATCGTGTCTCTAATGGAATTAATTTTAATAATTAAAACATGTTATTATATTTATGAAATTATAATTATTTTAATAAAATTGTGTATATATATAATATTCATCATCATACTAAACTATGATAGGTGATGATGGAAATGTATTCACCACGATTCATGAGGTATTAGTCTGAAAAACAGACGATCAACCTTATCATTTCCTATTTGAGGGATTATCATATGGAAATAAGATATATCATTATTGTAACAATATCTAATTATTTTTTATGATATATTTTTTTATATCATAATCATATAATAATATTTTAGGGATGTGAAGGAATAAATAAAATGAAATTTCTTGTTTATGATTGTTACCACATATTTAGGAAACAACTTTTTAGATTATGGATATACACATACTATATTAGTTTTTTGATCAAAATAATACTTATAGGTTATGGTTTGGGAAATAAAAATTTTTTTTGGGTATTTTTTGGCCAAAAAATGTACACATTATTTTGATGAAGATTAGAGAGGGGGTACATATTTATAAATAGGAGAGAAGTCATAATAGAAGTGTTTAAATAATTAATTCAACCTATGGGTTTATAATGAAAAGGGTAATAAATACAATATTTTATGTCCATAGTTGTTATAATGTTTAAATATGACTATAAATATGAAAGTGTAATTTTTTTGGGAAATTTTTAACCCCAACCATTTTTCATTAACCATAGGTAACGTATTTTTTACCATAACCTCGTTAAATAATTTTTAATATTTTTACTATTAATTATAGTTAAAATTATGTTAATCTTATTATACAATATATATTATACCAATTTAAAATATTTACTTCGTTTTTCTAATTTTAATTAATATTAGTGGAAAATTAGTTGTTAATAATTCATCCCAAAGATTGGATGAAAAATAAGTTTTCGATATATTAATTTTAATTTGTATTGAATGCTTTAATCTCAAAATTCAATCTAAAAATGATCCAAATGACAAAAATTCTATTAGTAAATATATAAATGATATAATATTTCATTTGAAACAATTTAAATGAAAATAAAAAAATTTCATTTATTTAACGAAAAAATATGTTATTTATAAAAATTAACAATTAATAATTTTCTTTATAAAACAATCCATTTAATAAATTTACCAAACAAAAAATATAATGTTTCAAGATTTATTGTTCAAAAAATAATGAATATTTTTTCATTTACATTTTATAAAATTGTAAAAACTTAATTGTACAAATTTCTAACAAAAAGTATTAATAACATTTTTTCTTCAGAAAATATTATTTTTGAAACATATAAAGGATATAGTTGAAAATATGTATATTTAATCAATGTGTTTTTTCTATAAATATAATCTACACAATTATAAAAAAGAGTTTTTTCTGGTTCATATATCAATTTTTAATAAAAATATGATAACATTCATCTATAAAAAATATTAATAAAAGTATATTATAGTTCCATAAAACACAGTGTTTTTTCTGATGCAAGATATAGAAGAAGCTCATTGTTGTGCATAATAAATATTTCATATTAACTCATTATAGTGTGTAACAAAAGAAATTAGTGAAATTCAGATTTTTTGAAACCATAATATCTCCTGATGCACCTGTTAGGGGCTCGGCGAACTAGGTTTTCAACTCATCTTCACCGCTTTCTTCACCTTGGGTTTACATGCAATCCCTCATCAATCTCCGCCATATCACCCACCATTTCATATTCCCTCGTCACCAAATAGGGTTCCATGGCGGCGTGAAGATGGTGCGTGGTTGAGGGTTTTGACGTTGCTGGTGTCTTAGTTGGCGGTGACAATATCAGTAGTGGGGCTACCTTCTGGCGTTCTAGTGATGGTTTTCATTCTTCTATATTTTCTGTTATTTTGATTTTGGATAAGTGTTTTTTATTATGATGTTGAGATCAGGATTTTGGTGATGGGATGGTCTGGATATTGTTGATTCCGTGGTTGGGTTGGGGATTTGATGTCAGTTGGGGCGTGGTTCCTCGTCGATGGTCTTCTAAATGAGAATTTGTGTTTATTTGAGTTTTGGATGCCGACCAGGAGACCATTTCTTCATGAAGGAGGATTGGATCTGAAGTGATTTCTGGTAGAGACATGATGTGTTATGGTGGAGTTTAAGAGGATTATGAACTGGGTTTTTCTGATCCAGTGGTTCAAGAAGAATTTTTCTGTTGAGTTGAGTTGCTGAAGGCACAATTGAAAAAGGGACCGTATGTTTGTGAATCCTTTCAGTGCTACCGTCGATGATTCTCGGGGCTTCACCGGCGATATGGTTTGGAATGATCATGATGGTTAGCTGTGTGTATGGTGTGCTGCTTGAGGGTCTCACTGTGATGATGCTGACATGTGATGGTTTGAATTTTTAAATTTTTCTGTGTGTTATTTGTGCTTTGGTTTGGCGTCTCCTACTTTTCATAGGCTGTAATGTGTATTTTTTATGGTGTAATTTGTTTTGTATTTTCATGGAATGTTTGAAGTTTTAAGGTTCCCACTTATCCAAAAAAGTGGTTCTTTTTTCCGAAAGTGAAAAAAATATATTTGGTGAACCCATAATATCTCAATAAAATTCATGTTGTTATATTATATCACATAATAATGAATATCTCCATCGAAATTCGTTGAATATAATATAAAAATCATAGAATATTTATTCCTAATATCATCCTTAGTTCCCAATGTTTATTCCACAGGTTGCTGGTTTTACAAAAATACATTTACCAAGTGACTTTTCTTGATTTAATTCCCTTTATATCTTTGATCCAAAATATCCATCGGTTTTCCATATAAGAAAATTATTCATCGAGTGGTAAAATATTTGAGTATAGTACATTTGATAAATTAGGTATGTACATATGTTGAATAGATACACGGAACACATATTGGTCTCGATAGATGATTATGGATGAAATAAATGACAAGATAATATTCTGATATGATATAGAATTTCATAGGGCCAAGATATCTATTGATACGCCTCCCATTCTTTAATAGTCTCATAACCTTCCTCCAGGGATAAATAAATAGAAAAACCATCACAAAAAAATCAAATTTTAGACGCATATATGGTAATCATAAAAATGTTATGGTTATCATTGGACAACACATATATAATGCTAAATAATTTGAACCATATCATCCATTTCACGATCATTTCATGGTCCCAATATATTTACATATCCATTATAATATGAACACATCATATAGGGATTAAGAATTATCAATCTGAATTCTCCAGGTAATGCTACTATTCAATAAAAACATAACTAACTTGTGGTATTGATCCCAACCAACATTAAAATTCATTCAACAAGATCTGAACATATATTATTGTGTTTGAATCGTTCTCTCATAATGAACATTTGTCTAAGAATGTTAAACAATTAAAATACTCATGTTTGAATCATGAGTTCATTAAATACTTCACCAAAACAAAGAGGAAAAATAAAAATCCTAAACTCCTAAAATATAACTCAAAACTCTATGATACATCACCACAACAATGATGTATATTTCATGGAATGCTTATCCAATGTGAAATATTCTACGATAGTGAAAAATTGTATTCAAAATTTATGGTGATAAACTACAACAAAAATAACATTATGTTTTATAGATTATTATGGATACATATGAAAAATTCATTTTAATGTTTTCTCATTTACATTCAAGTATGGGTAATGGAGATAAAATCACATTATACATTTATCAATTAGCCTTAACATTCTCACATACCAATAAAAAATATAGAAACTATAACATCCCATGGAAGATAATAATTATGGATTTTCATATCTATGTTTATTTATGAATTAGATAGTGTTTTAGAGGATTAAAAAGAGAATAAATCGAATCTTAAGCATAAAATACTCTAATATTTTTAAAAGATTGTTTTACAGCCTTTTGATGGAGAACAATTTTTTAGTCTATATATTGACAACTTTATAAGTACTATTTGTGAAAATAAACTTATTATTTAGAATTGGGACATTGAAATTTAATTTTCAAATTTCTTTTGTATTTTTCTGACAATGTTCATTTTTTAATGAATAGTGAAAAATACTGCATTTTACTTCAAAAATGCTTTTTCATATAATTTAATTATAGCTATATATTATATGTTTAATTGTATTTAAAGATTAATTAGAATATATTTTTACCATCTTATCCAATGGTGGTCATTGGAATTAATTTCACTTGGAAATTGGACATAAACAATTGTCAATATTTTGATAGATATTGATTCTAAAAAAACCTGCTATTTTTTTTGACAATGAGAATTATATTTAAATTAACTACAACAATTTATATGTTTGGAATTGGGTAAAATGGATTCCATATTAGAAATCCTATTTTCCAAATTATGTAATTAAGAATCTTTTGTTTTTGGATATTATGAATAGTAACTATGGTAATTATCATTAATTATCGTGATTAATTAGTAATTGGGTAGTTAAGGGAAGTAAAATAATATCATAATAATACAAAATTACCCTAAAATGTGTCCTAATGCTACTGGTTGTGTCATGGCCGACCATGGTATGCCTTGTTCCAAAATTTGGGACCCCATGGAATCACCTTTGCGTGATAGTGACATTTTATTATATTGTTTTTTAAGGGAATTTATAACCAAAGTATGTATCACCAAATTAAAACAATTAGTTTTTTCTGTGAAAATGATATCTTTGACTATAAATAGTCATTGGAAAGCTAAAAATATTTCCTACATCGTAGTATTTTTTAAATAATTTTTAGACATTAAATAAATTAATTTATTTATGACACCATGATGATGCATCGATTACCTCATTAATAAATGATTTAAATAAAATGAAAAGATAATGTAAAATCTAAGACATAAACTTGTAAAAACCATATTTTATGGGTGGATTTATTACCCTTATCACCTTATCCTCTAATTCTATCATTGTGGGACCTTTAAAATCCAAAAATCATTATATAATAGAGTATCATTTCTTGACATTACAAGAGTGCCTCTCCTCCCTCTTATAAAAGGCCCCCACATCTACCACTTTTCCCACACCTCTCAAGACATTGTCTAGGCCAATATCTTCCCATTTTATCTCTCCATATCCCTCTATTAATCATATAAGCCTTACCATTGGCAGAATTCTCTTCAATAAAATCTTTTGGTTCAAATAATGAGGAGTTACCCGATTTAAAGGTAATTTCTTCACTTGTGTTCTCTTGTTTTATTTTGCTTATCCAACCCCCTAAACACTTTTTATTCCTTTATTTTGTAACAAAAACAGTATCTTTAATATACTAGTATTTTTTATGTGATGGATTCGAGCTACACTTACACACACCTTCGTCTAATGGTTAATGAACATACTGTTTCTGTGGATGGTGATTTTCTGCCTCATGAAACGATGATTGTTCAATATTCTTTTAACAAATTTCATGGTTTCCATTAATATGTCACTATATTTATATATGATATATTTTATGTTTATGTTTTCCTTATGATTTTGTATATTTATTTTATGTCATACCTTTATGGTTTCCATTTTGGGTAAACGTGATATCTTAATTTTTGAAAGTGCGGACTACCGCCCCCTCAAAGTGATTTGATTCATTAATGCCATATGTGAGAAGTATATACGACAGATTTTATGATGATATATATTATATTATACTATAATTATAATATACTTTTATATCATTATGATTTCTCACCATTAAATACGAAATATAAATGAAAGTAGCGTTTATGCGTACGTACGGCTTATCGTTTTCCTGAACGGCGCATTTCATTTCTTACCTCTATAAGTTATATAATATTATAAATGAATGTATATACTTGATATATATGACATATATGATAGCAACATCATGAATATAATTTAGGATATAATGGAAATTTTACCACATGAACAACTTGTAATTATAAGAAGTTTATTTTTTTCTCAAGTACCAAAGATTGACAAAACAACCATTATTAACATAAATAATAACATAATGTTCATTAAATTATAATAAATGATATTATAGAATTAATGAACTTGAAAAATTTTCGTATGAAATTAGAAATTACTCTAGTTTATTATTCATGAGGTTAAAGAACGATCGAGTCAAGTCAGACACGAGGTTTGGGACTTCATCTCAATATCCATTCATTGAGGCATATTTTGTTTTATACAAAGCATTCTTTTATATGGTGTATAAAAGCATTTGAATTTAACATTTATTCAAAAGGAATCCTTTTTATAGGATGTGTTTTACTAAATGTCAAAATGGAATGTTTTTGTCGTACGTATGTGGTGACAACTACTTCTCCGCCACAGTGACCATTATTTGAGTTTAGGCTTCCTTTACAAGCCCTAAGTCTTTTTTAAATTTAAAATAAATACCAGGTTTCAATTTTCTTTTATTTTGGTATTGAAAATGGTTTTGATAATTTCAACATTATATCAATATGTTTTTGATATCTTGGGATTGAAATGTGAAAATGTTTTGTTTCTTTTATATATGATTTATGTTATATGATTATGTTATGGTTCTTGGGTTTTGTTTATGAAGATGGGTGGTTATGTGGAAATCTAAGGGCGGGTGAGCCCATGATATCTCTCCAATTCATTGGGTAACATGAAGGAGTTAAACAATAAGTTTTCATCAAAGAGTTTGAGGGAATATACTGTGATGGGTATTCCAAACGTAACCATGAGGGTAACTCCCTGAGTAAGAATGTTATGAATGCCTCAAGTTACATTTATGTCTTTTGTTTTCTATTAGTTATTCATATATCTTATGCTTTCATGAGGTATGAAAAAGTGATTATGTTTTATGAGTACTGTTTGATTTCATTAATTCATATGAATACATGGACTAATGTTTTCATTACGTACTTTTATAAACCTTACTGATCTTTTTATGCTCTTCCAATGTTTTTGAAATGTTTTCCACAGGTAAATGGAGATGTACATGATGTGATGATATTGTCGAGAATGTGTCAAGGAAGAATCCATGTTTTGTTTTAAATATATCTCATTTGATGGGAAAAAAGAATATTGTCTTTTATATAACCACCTTGTAGAAATGTGGAATATAAAACATGATTTATGATCTAATTCTATAGAACTTTAAACCTAAATAGATCCTCAGTGTGTATTCCTGAAATAACTCATGATTAAGTGATGTTTAAGGATAGGGCCATATAGTTGGTATTAGAGGTCAGTTTAGATAACATTAAGAGTTATAATTCTTCTAAATGATTATCCAAAAAAAAATTTTATCGTAAAACTGAAATGATATAGAATTTAGAGATTATTATGTTTCTTCATCTATGACATGTTTGTTTACAATGGTTTTTCGCAGAGGAAATAGGGATGCAGTGCTAGGAAGGAATACAGAAGGAAATGACCTTCCGAATCAGCATCCAGAGATGGTCGAAATTTGAACTGAATAGTTTGATGAAGTAATGGTGCAGTTGACTAAAGCGATAAATGGCAGTGGTATCCATGAATGAGATCAACCAGATCAACTGCAGAGGAACATGTCAGAGGTGGAACATTTCATGAGGCAACATACCCCATCATTCAGAGGATTATCTGACCCTGTCCTAGCTAAAGTGTGGAATAAATAACTAGAGAAGATTGTCAATATCATGGGGTGTTCGGACAATAAAAAGGTTAGTTTTTTTAATTCACCTTTGGAGGGTGAAGCAGATCAGTGCTGGTCGATGGTTAAAAATATCATGGATGCTGATGAGATTGATGCTCTTGAATGGGATGACTTCAAAGGTATGTTTCTTGAGAAATATTTTCCTAAGGATGTTTGACTTAGGATAGAAAAAAAATTCTTCGAATTGAGGCAATAGGATGACTCAGTGACTGCTTGTTAAGAAAGGTTCACCTGATTGGCAAGGTATGATCCAAATTTTATACGTGACCTTGATAGTAAAATCAATCATTTTTACTCAAGATTAAAGCCCAAATATCAAAGGGAATTATCTTCTCATGAGTTCAAAAGTAATTAAAATCTTGTTCATAATGTTGAGAAGGTAGAAATGGAGTTTTCCGATGATCAAGTGTTCTATAAAAACCAACAGAATAAGATACCGAGTTGGTAGGAGAAAGGGAAGAATCCATCAAAAATGTCTGATGGTAAGAAAATGAAGTTTTCAGTTTGGGATAAAGGTGGTAAAAGTCATGTTGGGGAATGTCTTCTGAATTCTTGAAAGTGATACTGATGTGGTAAGATGGGACATAAGGCTCGTGATTTCACTGAAAAAGACCAGGTTGATGGTAAGAAAAAATTTGATTTACAAGTAGTGAAATGTTTCAAGTGCAATGATATGGGTCATTATGAAAACGAGTGTTCGACAAAGATATCAAATGATAGGAAGCAGTCAGACAACAAGCAGAACGGTGTTGTGAAATCCTTTGCAATTACATTAGCAGATGTTGGGCCATCAAATGAAGTGGTATCATGTACTTTGTTTGTTTTTTCAGATTTTTCCAATGTGTTTTTTTATTTGGGGTCTACACATTCTTTCATATCTGAAAAATTTTCTAGTAAATTTGGAATTCCATCTTATGAAATGACTCCTTAACATGTGGTAAAAACACAAGGGGAAATGTTGAGGCAAAAATAATTTATATGAGTCTTCCTCTCCTTATCTGTGGAAACAACCTACTTGAAAACCATATTGTTTTACCTCTAGGGGAGTTTGATGTTATCATGGGTATGGATTGTCTCTATGTTTACCATGATAATATTGATTATAGAGATAAAGATGATTCTTTTCAGAAAGACTTTCAATTTGTGTACAAGAATGAACCCTTACTGTTGATAACATATCAAAAGGATGAGAAACTTGTAAATGATTGAAATTAATTTTACATTGCATATATTGTTGAAAACAAGGGAAAAATTCAGATTAATGTTGTTCCTATGATAAATTAGTATCCTAATGATTTTCTAGATAAGTTTCCTAGAATAATATCAGATCTAGAAGTTGAATTTACTGTTGACTTAGTTCCTGATTCTAAGCCAATTTCAAAACCCCCTTATCGAATGGATCAAATTGAACTTTTAGTGTTGAATGATAAATTGCAAGATTTAATAGAAGAAGGTTTCATTCGACCTAGCACATCACCATGGGGTGCCTCTATCTTAGTTGTTAAAAACAAATATGGTTATTTGAGACTTTTAATTGATTATAGAGCCTTGAATAACATCACTGTTAAGAACAAATATCCATTGCCTCATATTGATAATGTGATTGATCAGCTCTAGGGAGCTCGGTATTTTTTAAAGATTGACCTGAGATCGGGGTACCATCAGTTGAAGGTAAAGGAAACATATGTTTTGAAGACTACGTTTCGTACAAGATATGGCCATTATGAATTTGCAGTAATGCCTTTTGGGTTGACCAATGCACCTACTGTATTCATGGACCTTATGAATAGAATTTTCCATGAGTTCTTGGATAAGTTTGTGGTTTTTTCATTGATTTTTTTTTGTTTTATAAAAGTAAAGTGGAGAATGAAAGTCATTTAAGGGTCATTTTTCAAACCATAAAAAATGTAAATTGTATGGGAAATTCAGAAACTGTGAGTTTTGGTTGCAACAAATTTCTTTCCTCGGTAACATTGATTCTAAATACTGGATAACTATTGATCCTGCAAAAAAAGGATGTTGAATAATGGCCAAGACCCACAAATTTAACCGAGATTCGAAGTTTTCTTGGTTTGGAAGACTATTACCAAATGTTTTTTAAAAAAAAATTCACGGTTATCTAGTCCAATTCATAATCTAACATGGAAGGGAGTTACGTTTATCTGGAAAAAATAATTTGATGATTGTTTTCAGGAGTTAAAAAGAAGACTGGTGATTGCTCTAGTTTGGCACTACCTTCAAGGAATGGTGATTTTGTTATGTACAATGAAGCTTCATTGAAAGGAATTGGTTTCATCCTAATGCAGAATGATCAGGTAATTTCCTATGCTTTACGCCAGTTGAAAACACATGAGGAATATTACCCTACACATGATTTGGAATTAGCTGTTGTGGTTTTCTCATTAAAAATTTAGATGCATCATTTATATGGTGTAATGTGTGAAATATATACTAATAACATAAGATTAAAGTATATAATTACCCCGAAAGAATTAAACATGAGACACAGGAGATGGAAATAATTAATCAAGGATTATGATTGTACAATTCATTACCATCCGGGAAAAGAAAATAAAGTGGTTGATGCTTTGAGTCAAAAAAGTAATGCTTCATTAACCATGTTATATTTGGAACATGATCCTTTGGTTTAGGATTTGATGAACCTTGGAATAAAAGTTTTTGTTGTAGGAAGTTCTTCTGTTTTGTTTCAAGTGTTAGTGAGATCATCTCTATCAGATAGAATTAAGCATGCACAGAAGCAATACCGTGAGTTACATCAAATGGTAGTGCGGGTTCATAAGGGAACGTTTTTTGAATTCAACATTGATAATGGTTGTGTTTTGATATTTGGGAATATATTTTTTGTGCCTTGTGATTCATAGTTGAAGAGAGAGTTGTTATGTGATTCTCATAGTTCTCTGTTTTTAGTTCATCCTTGAAGTACTAAGATGTATTGAGATCTTCAGGATTATTACTGGTGGGATGTAATGAAAAGTGATATTGCTGATTTTACTGTGAAGTGTTTGAATTGTCAACAGGTTAAAGTAGAGCGGCAGTTACCAAAAGAGATGCTTCAGCCTTTACCAATTCCAGAGTTGAAATGGGAGAATATATCCCGGGACTTCATTGTGGGATTGTCCAAGACACCGTGAGGTAATAATGAAATCTGGGTTATTGTTGATCGCTTGACCAAATCTGCTCATTTTCTTGCTATACGAGATACTTTTTCTCTGCATAAACAATCTCTTTTGTACCTTAAAGAGATATTCAGGTTACCTGGAGTTCCCCTATCCATTGTATTTGATCTTGAACCCATGTTTACTTCTAACTTTTGGAAGGGCCTTTTGAAGTTGTTGGGTACTGACTTAAATTTTAGTACAGTTTTTCATCCACAAACAGATGGGCAGTCAGAATGAAAATTTCAGACATTAGAGGATATGATAGATTCTTGTTCGATGGATTATCAGGAATGTTGGGACCAACATCTTTCATTGGTTGAGTTTTTTTTTAATAAAACTTTTCATTCCAGTATACAGATGGCACCATTTGAGACATTATATCAGAAGTGGTGTTGAACTCTAGCCTTTTGGGATGATGTGGGTGAATGGAAGTTAATGGGACCAGAATTGGTAGAAGAGTTGGCATAAAAAGAACAGCATATATAGAAACACATGAGAACAGCTCAGAGAAGGTAGAGTCTTTATGCAGAAAACAGGTGGAAGGATCTCTCTTTTGAGGTAGGTGATTATGTTTTTCTCAATGTTTCAACATGGAAAAGTGTGATGTGATTTGGAAAGAAATGAATGCTGAGTCCAAGGTTCATTAGATCATATTATATTCTACAGAGCGTTGGATCAGTTTCATACCGAGTGGATTTACCTCCGAGTTTATCTCAGGTACACAATGTTTTTCATGTTTCAATTTTCAGGAAGTACAAGCCAGATTCCTCTCATGTTTTGAGTCGAGAGGTAGTTCAGCTGGAAGAGAACCTATATTATGAGGAACAACTGGTCAAGATTCTTGACCACAGGGAGAAATTAGTGTGGAATAAGGTGATTTATCATTAAATGTTTTTGGGGAAAAACCACATGAATGAAAAGGAAACATGAGAATCTGAAAATTTCATGAGGGATAAATACCCACACCTATTCGATAAGTAAATAAATTGCAGGGATGCAATTTTCTAAAGGGGGAAGGTTGTAACATCCCAAGTAAGTAAATAATTATTAATTTTTATATGTATGTCTATTTATGAATTAGATAGTGTTTTAGAGGCTTAAAAAGAGAATAAATCCAATCATAATTATAGAATACTCTAATATTTTAAAAACAATTTTGACCACCTTTTGATGGAGAACCATTTTTAAATCTATCTTTTGACAGCATTAAAATATCTATTTGTCTAAATAACTCATTCTTTATAATTGGGACATGGATATTTAATTTGGATATATTTTTTGTATTTTTCGGACAATGTACCTTTTATAATGAATATTTAAAATACTGCATTCTACTTCAAAACTACTTTTTCATCTAATTTAATTATAGTGATAGATTATCATTTTAATTGGTTTTAAATTTTATTTAGAATATATTTTTACCATATAGTACAATGGTGGTCTTTGAAATTAATTTCACTTTGAAAATGGCCATAAACAAGTGTCAAACTTTTGATAGATATTGTTTTTAAAAAAACCCGCTATTTGTTTTGACAATACGAATTATTTATAAATTAATTACTAAAATTTTTGTGTATGGAATTTGGTAAAATGGATTCCATATTTGGAATAAGAAGGTCAAAATTATATAATTATGACTTTTTAGGACATTATGAATTGTAATGACAGTAATTATCATTATTTATCGTGATTAATTAGTAATCGGGTAGTTAAGTGTAATAAAATAACATCATAATAACAAAAAATGACCCAAACATGTGCCCTAATGATACTGGTTGTGTAATGTCCGACCATGGGATGCTTTGTGATACACTTTGGGACCCCATGGAATCACTTTTGGGAGATAGTGACATTGTATTATATTATTTTTTAAGGGAAAGTATAACCAAAGTATGTATCACCCAAGTAAAAAAATTTAGATTTGTCGGTGTAAATGTTATATTAGACTATATTTAGTAATTGGAAAGATAAAAAATCATCCAACATCATAGTGTTTTTTAAATAATTTCTAGACCTTAAGTAAATTAATTTATTTATGAGACCATGATGATGCAACGAATACCTCATTAATTTTCGATTTAAATAAAATGAAAAGATAATGTAAAATATAATACTTAAACTTGTAAAAAACCTATTGTAAAGGTGTATTTCGAACCCATATCACCTTAACCTAGAAATATTTCATTGTGGGACCTTTAAAATCGAAAACACATGGAATAATAAAGTAACATTTCTTGACGTTCCAAGAGTGCCCCACCTCCTTCTTATAAAAGGCCCCCACAACTACCACCTTACCCACACCTCTAAAGTCATTGGTTTGGCCAAAATCTGCCCATTTTATTTATACATATCCATGTCTTCATCATAAAATCCTTACCTTAGGCAGAAAGCTCTTCAATAAACCCTTTTGGTTCAAACCAAGAAGAGTTACCCGATTTAATGGTAATGTCTTCAGTTGTGTTCTTTTGTTTTATTTTACATATCCAAACCCTAAACACTTTTTATTACGTTCTTTTGTAACAAAAAAATATTCTTAAATATATACTAGGATGTTTTTATGAGATGGATTTGAGCTACACTTAGACACACCTCCGTCTAATGGTTAAAGAACATATTGTTTATGTGGATGGCGAATTTCTGTCTCACGAAACGATGATTGTTAAATTTTATTTTAACACCTTTCATGGTGGCCATTAAGATGTCAATATATTTATATATGATATATTTTATGTTTATTTTTTCCTTATGCTTCTGTATTTTTATTTTATGGCATGCCTTTATGGTGTCAATTATGGGTAAACGCGATATTTTCATTTTAGGATGTGCGGACTACCGCCCCTCAAAGTGATTGGATTTGTTAATGCCATATGGGGGATGTATAATGTATGGAGGTTATGATTTTATATATGATAATTTACTAGAATTATAATATATCTTTATATCATTATGATTTCACTCCATTAAATACTAAATAGAAATGAAATTAGTGTTCATGCGTATATACAGCTTACCGTCTCCATGAACGATGCATTTCATTTCTTACCTCTAAATGTTATGTAATATTATAAATGCATGTATATACTGGATATATATGATATATATGATATCTGAATCATTCATACAGTTCTGGATACATTGGATATTTTACCACCTGAATAACTTATAATTATAAGCAGTTTATTTTTGGTTCAAGTACCAAAGATCGAAAAAACGACCATTATTAACATAAATAATTACATAATGTTCATAACATGGTAATAAGTTATATAAAATTAATAATGAACATGAAAAAAGGTTATTAAGAAAGTAGAAATTAACTCTAGTTAATTATTCATGAGATTAAAGAACGATCAAGTAAAGTTGGACACGAGGTATAGGACTTCGTCTGAATGTCCTTTAATTAAGGCATATTTTGTTTTATACACAAATTTCTTTTATACGGTGTATAAACCCCTTTGAATTTTACTTTTATTAAAAATGTATGTTTTTTAAACGATGTGTTTTACTAAATGACAAAAGGGAATTTTTTGTCGTATGTATGCGGCGACAATGACTTCTACTCCGCCATGACCATTATTTGAGTTTCGGCTTCCTCTACAATCCATAACTATTTTTAAATGAAAAATAAATACCATGTTTTAATTTTCTTTTATTTTGGTATTGAAAATGGTTTTGATAATTTTTTGAATATATCAATGTGTTTTTGATATCTTCTGATTGAAATGTGAAGTTTTATTTTTTTTCCTTTATGAATGTTTTATGTGATATGATTATGTTATGGTTCATTGGAATTGTTTATAAAGACTGGTGGTTCTGTGATTAACAAAGGGTGGGTGAGGCTGTGATAGCTCTCCAATGCATTGGGTAACACGAAGGAGTTAAAAGATAAGGTTTCTCCGAAGAGATTTAGGGAATATACTATGATGTGTATTCCAAATGTAACCATGAGGGTAACTCCCTACGTAAGAATGTTATGAATTCCTCAAGATACCTTTATGTCTTTTGTTTTCTATGAGTTATTCATAAATCTTATGATTTCATGAGGTATGATAGAGTGCTTATGTATTATGAGTAAAGTATGTTTTCATTAATTCTTATGAATACATGGAATAATGTTTTCATTACGTACATTTATTTCCCTTATTTAGATTTTTATACTCATCCCATGTTTTTGAAATGTTTTTCATATGTCAAGGGAAAGGTACATGATGTGATGATTGTGTTGAGGAATTGTCAAGGAAGAGTCCATGTTTTGTTTTAAATATGTCTCCTTTGATGGGAAAAATGAATACTGTCTTTTATGTAACCACCTTTTTGAAATGTGGAATATAATGCATGATTTATGATCTAATTCTCTAAAACACTAATCCTGAAAAGATCCTCAATGTGTATTCTGTAAATAACTCAAGATTATGTGATGTTTAAGGCTGGGTCCTTATAGAAACATATATATATCTCTCTTTCCTCATTCCCAAAATAAATACACAATAAAATATTTATACATCATCATACATCTAGTAATAATTGATAATGAAGAACTATGAGCATAATTTAACATAGCCTTATTTAATATATGTACGCATATAACACATAAATTTCTTGCAAACCATATCATTTCATCAGCATCTATATTAAACCCATGAACATTTCTTAACTTATTTTCCAGCTCTATATTTTCATTATATGACACTTTTATGATCAAATGGATAGATTTATGAACAATTATTATTAAAATATAATATTTCATCCTTTCAATAATGACATCATGTTCCAACCTCATCAATTATCATGATATTGGATATTTATTGAACTTCAACAAAAATTATATTTTATATTAATTTTTACTCATATCAACAACTACCTTGTGTTCCTTCCAAAGGTGATAATGTATTGAGAAATCATAATATTTATTCATCTCTTACCATATTCTCTAGATAATATTAAACACGTTTCTCATGAATATATACTTTAATGTTTTGATATTAGTTGACATATAACATTTTTCTACAAAAATATATTTCCTTCAGATCATTAAAATAATGTTTACCATAGTAAAATCCAAATGATGAGTTGGGATATTTTTATCATATTCCATCAATTATAATCACATATTACCTAAGACCATTTCATTATTCTTGAGAATACATCATAATCAATTCATAGTTGCATAAATATACATTAAAAACACTTCTCCAATATTTTGAAACATAATAACATTTGCAATGACTAATATTATCTTTTGTTCCTTAAAGGTTTCATCGCATTAATCAATACAAGGTTACATTTATCCCATTCGGGTTTAGTATTTTATAAGAATATATATTCATCCTATATTTTATTCTAAAAAAGTAAATATATATACAAAATAATGAAAACAATTAGTTCTCAATCACCACATATTAAGAATCATCCTTAAAAATTTAAATAACCTTGAGTTTTAGATAATAACATACATCATTACACACTAATAGTAATTTAAATATTAGAATATTAATGAATTAGGATATAATAGATACATAACATTCAATATTTGTGTAAATATAATAACATAAAAATATTATCCATTATTTGTAAATAAAACATTTTAGAATATTACATTGATTCTGTTTCATGAAATTATTCATAACAACCAACATGCCATCCATTGTCCACATACCCATCCTTATTCCCAGTGAATTTTTTTAAAACATGGTATGAGCTCAAAAATAACATTAAAGGAAATAGAATATAAAATATTCCATGAGTTCATTAATAATAATAACCATATGATAATATATTCACAAAGACATATATCACACCCATAATGTATCATATACATACATTGTGAAAAAAGAGACTCCCAAAAATAATAGAGAAAATAAATGAACCATTTAGATATCATTGGTAAATACTTACTTATGATTGAAACCCTCTTATAAACCATATTATTGTTAATTGTCACATATACCTTATTATGTAACCCTCACAGCTACCTGATGATGCAACAGGCGTAGTTATACATTGAGTAACCACTATGACCAACCTTTATCATATTCATACTAGTTGCTTTGGATAGAGATATAATCCTACTATTAATTATAAATAATGATTATGAACTAAAACATAATTTTAAAAAATAATACATAATCATAAAAATATTTATTTGGAATTTGTTAAAACATATAGAAATTAAAAAGATGATTTTTAAAGAAATCTCCATTAAAAATATCATATCATTGAAGATATACATAATAAAATGAATGGAATATGTATATTCACTATAAATACTCATAATAAATTATAATATAAGAAAATATTAATTTCACAAATAATCATATCATGACAAAACGAATGAAGTAGAAGATTAACCCAATTAATAAAAATTGCATTCAAAATCCCATTAATTTATATTCCTCTTACATAATACTTGTTTAATCCACATTATAATGGGATTAATATTGTTATTAATTTATTATAGAACTATAATCATTTTATAGTTCCATATATGATCAAATTTCCACAACATTATCAACTATTTTTTAATAATACTTTGTTATTACCATTGTACCGAGTGCACAAATTTCATGATGTGAATGGGTTATTTGTTATTAAATTAATTATAGAATGGGTGGAAAACACGAGAAGTGAAATGTGATTTTAATAAAAAAAATTCTATAATATAAAATTACACCATATATATATTTTTTGATATGAGGATGATTCATTAGATAAAACAATAATGTGAAGGATATATTTGTATTTTTGATATTATCATGAGAATATAAAAAATCACATATTATAATAACCATATATTGGATCCAAAAAATTATATATCTTACAATATATATGAATAATTATTATTTAATCAAAATAAATATTTTATGACCAACATTGATGGTGGTAATGAAAAATGAATCTGTATCGTCAACAATGGCAGTAAATTGACACATCACAGATGATGATCTCATTTTTAGAATAAAAGGGAAAAGGTGAGATATTTTGTGAAAGATATAACATATTGAAAAGAAATTAAATATATGATATTTTAGTATCAAATAATCATTTGATAGGAGTTTTGAATAAGGTATAAGTGAAAAATAATTTAATAGAGAAGAAGAAAAACTATTACCTCTTGAAAATTTTTCCTTCAGAACCTCATCAGGTCTATTAAAATAATATGTTTAGATAAAAGATCTATATAATGTCGAAATGGATTTGGGGATGGGATATTGGTAGAGTTTATATGATCAAGATGGATTTGGGTGATGAAATTTTTGATGAGAATAATACATTTTTATAAATAATGTGAGAGGGTATCTTTAGAAGTTTATCAAATTATGATACTATAATAAATCTATTATAGGATTTATGAATTCCAAAAAGGATTAAAACTAATGGTGATTACATTGCTGATATTATAATTTCCAATTTGACATTTTTTTATTTTTTTTATTTTTAAATAATTTATGAAATATTAAATTCATGGAATATAATTCTTGCAAAATTACACACTATTCATAAATATTACAATAAACATATCAATTATTTACAAATATGAATAATTTTTTTAATTATATATAATATATATAATATAAATCAAGTGATGTTAGAAATTATCATTAAAATATAAAATTAAATTATGGTTAATATCATTAAATTGATTTATTCATTAATCAAATAATTACAATATCATAATTCAAAAATACATTAAAGTAATTATTTATTAAAGATAAATTAGTAATAAATTTATAAGAAAAATATAATTTTATATTAATTCCAATGAATATTATTTTTTGAAATAAAATTTTGGAATAACTCTTTTTAAAATACTATTTAAGCTAAAATTTATGGTGTTGTCATCTTTATTTCATTTTAAATACAATATAAACAACTTAATGTTATTTTTGAGGGTCAAAAATCTCCAAAATTTAAATAAAATAATGTAAATAGCCTGAATTTTTCGATATAAAAATATTTTTTTTTAAAATTGGTGTAGTTCATAATTATTATATATTAATAAGAACATATTATTCAGTTTTTTATATTTAAAAAAGAAGTGCATCACCGTTTCACAAGCATTATTGTTTATTATTTCATTTTAAAAAACTAGAAATAGATTGCCTTAATGAATATAAGTTTATAATGTCCAAAAAAGTCATTATATACATTGGTCATCTATATTTACTTATTTCAATGATAAGAAATCTTCTTTAATTTGTTCAACTGGATTTTCAATGAATACAATACTAAAAATGGATTAATGAAATCCATGTTACTCCATGTGGTCCAAAAATCAATCCAAGGATACTTTAATTAAGAAAAATAATTATATAATGAAATTAGGAAAAGTTTTATGGAAACATTATAATTCCTATAATATTTTTCCCTTAATTACCATATTTACAATTAACTCTCATAAAAAAATAAAAAATATACTATTCAATAGAAAATATTTTGTTCTAATTAGATAAAAAAATTTATACTAATAAATACCTATTATTTTTTATTTTTGAAATTCATATAACAGAATTAGATAAAATTAATATAAAAAATCCTAATGAAGAATCACGAAAACATTTTTTTAGCGTAAAATATTTCAGTAATTTGAAATTTTTTTATATCCAATTTCAATGGGAAATTTATTCCAATGACCAAAATTGAATTAAATTATAAGAACATGATTTGATTATAAAAGAATTTAAAATTAAATCTAAAAATATAAATAATGTTTAAAAAAAAATTATCTTGGAACTAAAATTGTAACACCCCAGGTAAATAAAGAGTATGAAATTTTTATATTTATCCATATTTGTGAATAAAATATTAATATTACTTTAAAGGGGATGTTATGCTCGATGGCGTACCCAATACGCAACAACGAGTTTCTTGGGAAGCTTATGTTGCACTCTAATAATGAAATAATATGAATTTAAATAATAGTAAACGCCTAGCCGTTGTAATGGCGGAAATGAACAAAACTACCTACAAAATTAATATATATGTTTGTAAAAAATTTTTACTCTTGAAAATAAATGTTAGAGGAATAAAAATGTGAATGAATCCAATTTTAAGCATAGACATTATAATATTATTTAAAAGTTTGATTAACCTCCTTTTGAAGGCAAACCTCTTTTAAATCCACTTTTTGAAAATTTTATGTGTTATATTTGAGAAAATAAAATTCTTCTTTATAATCGGGACATCAAAATTTACTTTGTGTAAATTTTTTGTATTTTTTCCGCAAAAGTTCAATTTTTAATGAATAGTGAAAAATGTTGTATTTTAATTCAAAACCTCTTTTTAATATAATTTATTTATATGATTAGATTATACTTTTTATTGGTTATTATTATGGAACTATATTTATATATGAAATGTATTTGGTTTTTATTTTCCTTATTCTTCTGTATTTTTAATTTATACCATACCTTTAAGGTTTCCATAATGGGTAAACACAATAATTTAATTTTAAGAAGTGCGGACTACCGCCCCTCAAAGTGATATGACTCGTTAATGCCTTAGGTGGGATTTATAAAGGATGTAGTTAATGATATTATAATTTAATTATAATATATCTATGTATCATTAATTTTTCATTCCATTAAATATTAAATATAAATGAAAGTAGCGTTCATGCGTACGTACGACTTACCGTCTCCATGAACGGTGCATTTCATTTCTTATCTCAAAATGTTATGTAAAAATATAAATAGATGTATACAATGGATATATATGATATATATGATATCTAAATAATTAATATAATTCTATATATAATGAGGTTTTGACCACATAGACAATTTGTAATTATAACAAGTTCATTTTTAACTCAAATTCCGAACATTGAAAAAATGTCCGATATGAACTCAAATAATTAACTAACTGTTATTTCAAGTTAATAAGTTATATAAAAGTAATAATAAACATTAAAAAGGTTATTAATCAACTATAAATTAACTTAAGTTTATTATTTAGGAATAACAAGGAACATACGAGTCAAGCTGGACATGAGGTAAGGGATTTCTTATCTCACTTTTAATTCTGTGAGATTTCCATTGTTCACCACTTATTTATTGCATGTGGTGTATTGTGTACTGAAATTTGGAATATATTATCATTAGTATATTTATATTTCTGGTATTATGTGATTAATTTGTTGGTTATTAATGTTTTCTCATACAACTAGATTGATTACAATGTGGTAATGTTTTTCATCTCCCTTTTTATTCCTGTGAGATTCATCCTATATTAGCCACTATTTATTTTTTGTGTGGGGGATGTACTTACAATTATTTTATTCTTTGTTTAATATACTTTAATTTATGGGTATTTACATATTCATTGTGTGATATTTCTTTCATGGGGTGTATGTTTCGTAAGTTACCAAATCATTAAGGGAACCTTTCACCCTCCTCTTTTTAGAAGACTTCTTTTTGTTATGTCTTTTAATTTAAATATTATTATGTTGGGATATGTTATTATATATCCTTATTGATGTAAATTTTATGTCTAAGTGATGAGATAACCTATGTGTGAATAACCTATGAGATAACCTATGTAAATTTTATGTCATCCTATGAATATGTGTGAATAACCTATTATTGTTTTAAACATAATATACACTTATATTGTGTGTATTTATATTTTTCAAACATAATTATGTAATTGATTTATCGTTAATCTAACGATACCTTCTTTATAAGAGATTTCATCGCAATTTCCATTTCCATTGAGACTTCATTGTTGATATGCACTAATTCACTCTTATATGGTGTATATACTATCCTTTGGCATATTATATCATGTATACCTTTATTCTCATGATATTATTAAGTTCTTATTAAATATTATTCCTCAATTATTTGTATTCTAGGATCTCTCATTTTGTTAAAAACTCTTTAACTAAAATATCATTTTAAATGCTTTAAAGGTTTATTCATTTAAATATTTCACATTAATGTCCATGTTTTAAAAAATATTTTAAAGATTTATTCATATGGACATGATTTTTTTGAAATTTAAATTTCTTTCAAAAGATTCAAAGTGTTATGGGACACTTTGATTCAAAAATCTCTTTATTTAATATTTTAAATGGTTTTGAAAATGGTTTGATAAAAGCTTTGATTTTGTCAATATTTTGAAATGATATATTATTATTGCAATGTGAAAATGTTATTTTTCCATTATGTTTGTTTTATGTGTTATGAATATGTTATGGATATTGGGCATTGTTTACGTATACGGGTGGTTCTATGATAAACCTAGGGTGGGTGACCCTGAGATAGCTCTCCAATGCATTGGGTAACATGACAGAGGTAACCGTTAATGTTTATCCTAAGAGATTTAGGGAATATACTATAATGGGTATTCAAAATGTGACTTCCTCTATAGTTGTGATAGCTACAATGTAATTATGTTATTTATGCGGTATGTTAACATTATTATTTATAATTTCTATGTGTTGTTCATAAATATTATGATTTCATGAGGTATGTTATGATTGAAAAGTATGGTTTCATTGTTTTGTATTTACTGATGGGCTAATGTTGTCATTCCTTATTTTATATCCCTTAGTGTGATTTTTATGCTCATCCCATGTTTTTGAAAATTTTTCCACAGGACTTAAAGATGAATAAGGGTCAAGGAGGAGATCAAGGAAATGTCATGTTGTCTAAAACATGAAACTAGACATCAATATTTTTTTCAAGAGTTTTTATTTTATGAAAAAAATGGATACTGAGTTGAATTTTATACTTGTAATATTCATGTTGTTATATAAATGTTATGACCTAATTCTCTAAAACTCTAAACCTAAAAAGATCCTCAATGTGAATTATCCATTTAATTCAAGATTATGTAATGTTTAAGGATGGTTCTTTACAATAGGTGCTGAATTCAACCTCCCCTTCAGCTTTTGAAAATCCAACTTGCAAGAATCTGACCACAAGTACTTCACAACCTTCTTATTTAGTCCCATTAGTGGTGTTGCTAAGCTTGAAAAGTCCTGTATAAAATGTCTATAGTATCCATCAAACCCTAGAAAACCTCGTACTTAAAAAAATTTCATTGAATTCTCCCAGGAAACTACTGATCTAACTTTATATAGGTATACTAATAGTTTTGTCTCTGAGATAACATGACCCACGAAGTGAATCTAGTCCATCCAAAAGTGACATTTTGAGGGAATAGATTATAACTAATTCTCTCTCAGTGTACTCAAAAATGATCTCAAGATGTGTGGAATGTTCGTGTTGAGTGTGAGAGTACACCAAGATATAATCCATGATGAATACCATGAATGAATCCAAGTATGGATGGTACACTCGGTTCATCAGCACCATTAAAATTGCAGGCACATTTGTGAGACCAAACGACATAAACACATACTCGAATGGACCGTACCTGGTTCGAAATATTGTAACAGGTATATCAGATATTCTAACATGAAACTGATGATAATCAGACCTGGAACTATATAGGGCCTGAGATCCTGATCTTACTGGGTCTTCTGCACTGAAAATGTATGACCTTCACCGTCGCCCTGTTACTCTGGCTGACCACTCTGAGCTGATCCACCCAATTGTCACTAAAACCCTAGAAATTGGATACCATGGCCATGATCTCCACCTCAGCATGAACAACTGGAAGAACTCTAGATACCTAACTGATGTGAAACTGGTGGTGCTTCTACAGAATGTGGATTCATAGAAGATCTCCTATCACCAACTATGGGTGAGAAAAAATGATAAAAACACTAAAGATGGCCCATATTGAGGCATGATAAGAACTCCACTGGGTTTCTCAGGAAATATGACCTTGTATTCCCACTCTTCCTGCACTGGTAGCACACCAACTGGATTCTAGAATATGTCTCTTGTCTACTCAGATCTCTGCACATAGACTCTCTATGGTGCTTCTAGCTGTCTGTCGAAGGGGCACCAACTCCAGATGTCAATCTGCCCTAGCTCATAGCTCCAGAATCCTTCATACTTCGCTCCGTGATCAATTCTTAGTTAACTATAGATGTTATAGAAGTAAACCTGAATAAGTTCACCTAATATCAGATGTCGTGCCTAAGAACATCCTCAAACATCCTTCCCAGGAACAACTCATCACCTCCAGGAATAGGCGTGAAGCACTGCAGATCCGTGAAATGAGAACAGTAATCCATGACTGAGAGAGTACCCTACTCCAGACACATGATCTCTTGGGCTCGAACAACCCTCAATGTATTCGGGTAGAAGCAGTCGTAGACGACATGATAGAACTCATCCCACGCCATAACCTACTGGTGTCCCACCTGTGAGATCACATCCCACCATCTCTTGGCGGAGTCCTGAAGCATATAATTAGGAAAATTCATCCTCTTATATGGATGTGTCTCCAGATGCTCGAAGATAGATAGAATGGATTCTAACCATGACTCTGCACCCTGGGGTCCTCCTTCCCCTGTGAAGGTGGGAGGATGTGGTTATTGGAAAAATTGTGTCAACTCTTCTATAGAAGGGGAAGGATGCAGAAATCTGCAAAAGTTCTGCATAAACCTCATAAAGCCCTCTCGGAACTGTGTGTCAGCGCCTGTGTCCAAAATAATGGCTGCTGCCAAGATTGTAACAACAGGAGGATCTGCTGGTAGTCCCTGATCACCCATATTTGGTGTCTAATCACTTCCACATAACTGGTGGACAACCATAGGATGTCTCGGTGGAATGACTCTTCAAGGTCAAGCGCTCACCTTAGATCAAGATTAATAGGGACTAAAACATAGTAGTGTAATAAGGGAAAAGGAGGAAGAAAGAATTCATGTTTTTAAAAACATGGATACACAGCGTGTATAATTCTTACATGGAGTGTTCCCTTAGGCCTTCACATGGGCGTGTACTTCTGCCAACCCAGGTCATGTAACACCCCTTACACCTGGTGTGTTTTCCTAGACCATGGTGTGTACTTGAATCCTCTTCCCCTGCACAAGTGCATCTACATGGCTAAGCCACATGGTTTCCATTAGAACAATACTACACGACATGTTAGTGCCAGAAACGACGTGTACTAGACAAACTTCACTAACCCATGTTGTTCGTCACACGGTCGGTTACACAGCTCACTTCACACGACATGTTCCAGATGGACACAACGTGTAATTGAAGGATTCCACTGCCTCGTGTTGTTTGTTACACAGCCGGATACAAGGTTTATACTACACTATGTCTTCAATCTTGACATGATGTGTATAACTTAATATTTTATCCATACATGTCGTTATCAGACAGGTGGACACATGGTATTCACAACACGACGTGTACATCAAGAAAACAATGTGGACCAAAAATGATTTTGAAACCCCATGTCTCTTCCCACACAGCCAATGACACAGTTAGAGACTACATGGACTATACATATAGTAAACGATGTGTACTTAAGAAAAACCATTCCTTCTCAAACAGAGGGAAACATGGCATGTATTTATCATTACAATATATGTATTCTGGGTTTTCTGGACAGTAAGCCTCAGAAACTACTCCAGAATCTAGAACGACAATGAAACAAACATTATCGTTCCAAATTCCAAATAATGTGAGCCCATACACCCCAAAAATCGATGATTGTCATCTTATTCATGTTATATACAAGAAAACAAGGAAATGATCAACAAAATTCTGATCCATGAGGGACCCCAACACCACAAAAACCAAAGTTTGGCATTCATTAAAATTAAACCTTAAACAATTAAATACCCTATCAAAAGAAAGTATTATATCATGTAATCTATCACAACAGCATGCATATCTAGCACAACATCTATCACAACAACTTGCAATTGCTAATGCACCCTAAATGGCATGGCAAGAATACATGACATGTGATTTATAGAAAGTTCCTATATGATTCATGAGATGTCATAACCTCATATCATCAGGTTGAAATATAATATAACGTCAATAATAATAATAGCACAAAACAAGTGAATCACCCAATGGTGAAATCAAATCAACTTTAAAAGTTGCAAAATCTGAAAAATTGCAATAACGAGGTAAATTGGATTTTCCCTGTACACGGGATAGCTACTCCCTGAAAAACTTATTAATAAGTACCTAGTTCCTTCCTATCAATGGATATAGGCTCCAAATAGTAAGTCAATAAGAAAATAATGCCTCTGATACCACTTTGTAATGTCTCGGTTCTGGAAGCCGCCTAGAGGCGCCCAATACCCGGTTGGTCATATTACCTCAAGAACATTTCCGCAAATGCCCAAGGCTTCCGACTAACATCGAGGGCTTGGGGTGTGATACTGGGGAAAATATTATCTAATTGGAAGAGTAACACAATTGAAGTAAAATAGATAGCAATAGCGGAAGCAGTAAAATTATGCAATAAGTAAATAGCGGAAGACTGAAGAAATAAACAACTGGAGCACACATATATAAATGATGCACGATACCTATGTCTTGAAAAGAATCCAAACAAATCACAATGCTTGAATAAAGTACTAAACCAATGTACAAAAGAAAATTAGTAAATAGATCCACAAAATCGCAAGCCTCATCTTGGTATCATGCTCCTTAGCTCCACAACAATCAAGTACTTGAAGTAGAAGGGCGCTTTCCCTTATCTAGAACTACAACATTATAATCTATTAGGGACCAAAAGCATGACCCAATCAGGGTGGGAGATGAATCCCATTAAGAAACCACCCAAAGATCTATGCCTAAAAGTTAGTGAATATATATGGCAGGCAATAAATAATATTAAGCAACAAACAAGGAAGTACACATAGTAACAATCCTATAAATAAAATTTCATTAATTTTCATATTTCAAGTAAGTAGAAAATCAAAAGTATTTAAACCTCTAGGAAGTACTCAAATCCTAAACTCTCTAGTTCAACTAAAGATATAGTAGAAACCCATTGAAAAATACACACAGTATAACCCCTCTGGTTTAGATTTATCATAGACTCTCTGTGGAAGCACTCACCGCCAATTCCCCCTTTAGTCTCGTATCAGTAACTAATAGGCACTCCAAGGAAGAACTCATCATCCAATTCCACCTATGGCATGCATTGAGGAACTATAAACACTATGAGGGAGCACTTACATCTGTCCCCACTATGGTCTCGCAATGTAATAGAAAAACAGTTACTCTAGTGAAGCCCTCAACGTCCATTCTCTTTATTGTCTACTACACCAGGTTCTCACGGCCCTTTGTAAGTCAGTCGTGCACAAACAATATGTAGAATCCAATGAAAAACTCAAGAACTATATGAATAAAAAAATCTACAACATATAATAGCATGTTAGATAATAATCACTCCATCATAACAATACTAGGAATGGAAAGAAAAGCAGCCTAATAGTAAAGCTAGACCAAATGGTCAAAACAAGAAAACATGATAAAAACCTCCATATTATGGAAAAATTAACCCTATTCATAAAAATAATTTCTATCCAAACAAAGAATGAATATCAGACAAAACAGGGCTAAAAAGCATAGACACACAATACCCCGAACAAGGGTATTTGGAACTTTTTTCACATATAACTCAAAGACTAACTATGGAAAGGAACAAACCACCTACCTTGGCATCATGAGATCAATATATGTGATCCTCAGGCCTTGAATATTTCTATAATTTCATAGATCTACAAAAACGTTAAAAAAAATTCAACTAAGAAAATCTCACGAGAGAGGAGAAATCAGGATATGATGCCCTACAAGATGGAAGATCTCACTGATACAAATTCAACACAACTGAAAGAGTTTGATTTGGAGAACAGACGACAATTCAGGAGCTAAAATAAGATCCATGATTATACGGTCACTCCTAGATGAGGCATATAATGAAGAATAGGGTTCTGTCGATTAGTCACTACCCCAGTCTGTTTAATGAAAAAAAGAAAGTACACGACATGTACTTGCATTTTTCAGCCTCCGCTTTAGGCCATCTCCAGGTAACCACACACGAACCTATACTCAGGAATTACATTACCAAGACATGGTCACCAGCCACAACCAGGTACACAGCGTGTACTTAAATGTACATTGTGTGTACTCCTAAAATTTCCAGAAACTCAATTTTTTTCTAAAAAACAACCAGAAAAGAAAAACATACCTGAAAAGAAGATCTGGGTTCATACAAATTATAATCATATGATCCAAATAATTATGTTGTGACTCATTATAATATGTCATGATATCATTTGTCTCCCAAATGACTGTTTCCTAAATTACTCATGATCTTGAAATTAGAGCATAAAAATCTCCCAGAAATCCCTAGAAAATATCCTATATAGTGTAAAACAACTTCATAAAACAGAATTCTTATTTATATAAACTTCTTCATGGTGTATCCAATAAATATGTATTTTTTATTTACTTTATAAAATTGAAAATCTTAATCAATGAAAATCCCATCATTACAAAATAATATCCTTCATGTGTTATATGAATAAACTCATCATAACTCAATTTATTTGCATTTAAATCACAATTAATCAACTATATAATACCTATAACTCACCCATGTGAATGTTAAAAATATAAAAACCATAAAATAATTCCAAAAATAATTAATAAATTGCCTCAAGAAACTTTTCATATCATTACTCTATTGTTTAAGTATTTATATAGAGAACAACAGGGGAGATAAAACTGTTTTGAGAGTTCTCTAACCACTTAATGTAATGAAAAAGGTAATATTTTCCATGTATCATTCATGATAAACTCATTTCCCCCTCTTCCAATTTGATTTATGATATCTCTTCACTTTTTGATAATCTCTAATTTTATCAATCTCTAAGAACTCTTCAATCTCCCCAAGGTAAATTTAGAACCATCATTCCATTTATAAAATCATGAAATGTATTCTATAACACATAATTTTGTGATCAAATAAATAAATATATTTAATGTGATGAATATTAATGGTTTTAATAATAATTTTAATATAACAATGTGTTAATAATGATTTAGTAGTTTTATTTGTTAAATGGGTCTTATTGTTATTTTTTTTGTTAGGATATACTAATATTGTTATTATTATTTTTATTATAGTTTTTATTAGTGAGATATAGAGATCGTAGAAGAAATAACTTTTAGTATGTTGAAGGAGAAACAAAAATAGTGAACCAAAACTTTCTGAGTTTACTTTTCTAATTGTTATCTAAATAAAAATTATATCATTCAATTTATAGACACTAATCAATAACTTCATTCAAGGAAACTTGGGAATATGGGATAATCTAATATCCCATTTTATAAGAAATTTTTTCATCATCATTATTAAAACCCACAATGTTTTCTTCTTAAAAAATTTATCTAGAATATACCCTTGATTAATTTCTAACGGAATGCTCTTAAAGTAATCAATTTTATTAGGGTTCATATTGGTGTTTTGACAACCTAAAATGTTATATAATTTTTTTGAGGATTAATATTATTTATTTTGAAATAACATAATTTGGGGGCTTGTTTTTTTATGAATGTTTTGATATGTTCTATAGACTTCAATCTTGATTATGAAACACTATTTTCCCAATCTGGTTTTTATTTATTCATTTTTCACTCCATTTTTTAAAAATTACTTTTCTCTATTAATAGTATAATTATAAAAAGTTATAAACATGAATCATTAATTTTGAATCTTTTTAGGCCTTATATAACTTGGGTATATACAGAAATTTATATTATTCAACCTATACTATCCATAATTTTGTTTTATAAAGGAGATTTTTGTTTTTTTTTTCTATTTTTTATTGAGTTTTTTTATTTTTATAATAAATATTAATTTAAGCTTATTAAAACCTCTTATTAATGTTGAAATATAACATTTATTTCACATACGATCACATGGAACAAAATAATTTTGATTGATAAAAGAATAAAAATATTAATTCATGGTTTCTGAATAGCCTTTATGTTTGAGGTTTAACTAATGAATCTCTCATTATTAATACTAATGGGAAATGGGATTTTTGTTGTTCTATGGATGTGGTTAAAATATCATAGTCTAATAATACTAAATATATTTAGGAATATTGTAATGTGGAATATAACTATAAGGTTACTTTGATTCTTGAATTTATTAATGATGTTCACCCTCTTTAAAAGTATAATGAGATTGAGGAATACTGTATTAGATATAGTGAAACAAAATAAAAATATCTAGTTCATACAAATGTATTTATTTAAACAAAATAATAAAAACAAGTCTGTGTAGAGACCAGTCTAATATTGTGTGTACTTTGGTCATCTGGTCCTATGGAATTTTTATTACATATAATAAATCCTCTCCAAAAAAAATTAATAATCTTATTCCACAAATGGTGGATGAGAATTTTGGGTCATCCTTATATTAAAGAAAATATTAAGGGGAATATTTACAAAATCTAAAAATCATTTTACTATTGAATATGGTCATAAGGAGGATATATACCCACGGATTTAAGACCAAGATTGAACATCCAAGAACCTTATCTCCCAGATCTGGTGCTAAAAATATAATCTATTCATTTCTTTATATCATACCAATAAATGTATCAGAATTTAAACCATGAATAACATAAAAAATCAATTTAAATATTGTAATTCATTCATATTGATGATCCTTTTAGGTTTAGTTTTTTAGATAATTAGGAAAAATTATTACATGCCTTGGAAAAATGAAATTTTTTTTATAAAATTATATATTATCTCTCAAAATTTCTTCACTTATAGAACCTTTCTTAAACATACAATACACAAAAAATTAATTTGTATCCTTGGAAAAGGGAAAAAATGAAAAGGTAGATCTCAAATGGTCTATAAGGGTAAATAAGGGAGATAATAATGTTTACATAAGGATAACATGAGCATAAGGGCATAAGACCTTGAACATAACATGAAGAAAAGTTCTTAAGAACATAAAAATAACATTTGAAAATAATACCATTCATATACAACATCATAATATTGTGTCATAGAAATAATATTTCCAATTCCTAAAAAATTAATCATAATGGAAACTCATCTATGAGAAAATAACATTTTCATACAGCATGTGATTGTAGAATACACATAAGAATATAAAATCATTTCATTAGTAGTCAAGGATCACCCCAATACCATATGAGTAGAATGGGTTCAGTTAAAAAACAATAATAATAGTAAAGGTTCACTCTCAAGACTATTATAGTGTAATGTGCTAACATCCCAAACCATTTTAGTAGTAAAGGTTCACTCCCAATACTGTCATAGTAGAATGGGTTCACTTATGAAACCATCATATTAGTCAAGGTTTACTGCCATGATTATCTTAGTGTAATTTATTCACCTAAAAAACCATATTAGTAGTAAGTTTTCATTCTATATACTATAATTTTTTAATGGGTTCACTTACAAAACCATTGTAGTCGTCTGGGTACACTACCATGATAATCATAGTGAAAAATCTCCCTCACTAAACTAGGTTCACTCCCCATTATAGTCCATTTTTTCAAATGAGATATTAATATTTATCCAATTAATTTGAGGGAGATATAGGTCTCACAAATAAAATAAAAAAAATCAAACATAATTTTGTTGTATGATTATAAAAAATTCATCATCTCATAACTCATGATGTGAAGTAAATTTCAACAAATAATAACATATGAAAAAAGGGTATATGTTTCATCAACATCTTATCATCATAAACAAAAACTATATAGGGAAAGAAATAATATTTTATAATTTGTTAATATTTCATGTAAATATTAAGTAATATAAAAAATATGTCATCTTATATGTAACCTTATGTTTAAAGACCACATGGAGGAATTCATGGGGAAAATAATAATTCCATTTTGAGATGATTTTTTGTTAATATCTACACAAATATAAGTAATTTAATTTTTTTAATATAAACTTATAAAAATATGAATTAATGTTAAAAATATGTAGGTTTCATTATAGAGGGAAAATCATCTCATGTCATATAATTTAAAAAATACAACCATTTTATATTTCTATTGGAAACATCACAATGTGTCTTATTTAATTTTTTTTAAAGGATTAGTTTAAAATCATTTTGTACAAAATAAAACATGGGTAAAAATGATATTAAAAAGTTATAAGAAAATATTAAGAATTTTTTTTATAAAATTCTAGAAAACATGTTGATTTAACTGGAATATTCCATAAAAGAAACTTAAACAAAAGAAATCCTAAATAATGATGACATTGTGAAATAAATTGTTACTACTTTTGAGGAATTGATATAATAATCCCCGTGAAGAAAATAAACATAGATTAATATATAAATAATCATCATATAAATAAAAAAAATTATAAAATTAAATTCATGTGAAGTATATACACCACATAAAAGAAACACATGGTGAATATGGTATGTGACCCATACAAATAACTGTGTGACGAAAATCACTTACCTTATATTTGAATTACTTTGAAAGTTATTTGACCTATTGTATAATAAATTAAAAATTATTATAAATGTATATCAGTATTAGATAATAGATATTCTATATATAAATATATATATAAAGTCATCCATAATGTTATATATTGAAAATGAATAACTCCATTCAAAGATACTATAAGTCATACATACATATGAACATTGTATTAGCTTTTTGAATGATGGAATGAAATAAAAGTAATTAAAAAGTTAATATTAACGAAAAATTATAATATCATGTATATAACATATATTAATCATATCCATCCAACTTAACCTCCATGTAAAATAGAAACAAAATATGAGTCATATCACATCATGGAGGTGGTAGTCCATACGTACACACAAGCGATGTTGTCATTTTACAAAACATTGGAAGGTAAAAGGGTAGATATTATATTTTTATTCCTGAGTAACAATTATTTCATAAATAAATTATATGAAAACTAAATCCATCATAGTATCTAGCCATGAATGATGGTGTTTCAAAATGAGTTGTATCACGACATGGAAATGATAATTTATACGTACACATGAGTGAAATTTTCACTTCTTATTGGATGGGAAAGAGGGTGTATAGTAGCATTTACATAATATTAATAACATTTCACAATATTGAGGATACTATATTTATTAATTTTTGATAAATAAAATGAATTTATATGTGGTAAATAAGATTATAAAAAGAACGTGACTGACTAGAGTGATTACCTCTTATTTGAGACAACTCTATTAGATCTCATATTAAGAGATCCTAGGCTGGTCCATCTAGAAGACCAGAATCTCATGAATGGGTATAATGAATTTTGGAAGATAATTTTTCAAGTTATGTTCATGATATATGGATAAAATTATTGTAATTTTGTGATGAATGGGCCCCTATTATTATTTCGGTGAGGAACACTTCTAGAAATATTCAAAATATTAAAATCTAATAAGACAATTCTTGAGCCAAATTCTTCTAAATAGACTATAAATGGACTTCAACGATCATTTTTTATAATATATTCTCCCCATAGTGATCATCTAATATTTTTATTATTCTTAAATAATTTTATAAAATATTAATCCAATAAAATATCAATATTTCCAATTATAATACTGTTAATTAAATTATCATTTAAAACAATAATAAAAAAATTAAAATTAGAAAAAATGTGTTTTATTATATCATATAAATGTTTAGTTCATAAAGATAATTTTAGGCTAACAAATAATATCTCTAATTTTGTTACTTTTAATATTTTTATTATCATTTATTTTATTATTTTATTAATTTAATAATTACTACATCAGCGTAGTGTATGAATTTAAAGTAATTATTTTGTACCAAATATTTTAAACTAAATTACCATGTTATATCTATAAATGTAAAGTCCCATGTTTTTTAACTGGGTTAAAATACGAATGTTTTTTATTTTTTTTTGGTTTATCAACCAAGCTATAGAATTTTATTCTGAGTGTTAGAATACCTAAAGGAGTCATTTTTAGACTTGAATAATTACCTGATAATTTTTACAAGGGTACTAATGAGTCTCAAGAACACCTATTTCAAAAAATTCCATTTTAATGGACCTTCATGGGCAACACATGGTTACGGTCCAACCCGTACAGTTTACCATCTTTAATAAATTATTTAATTTAATTAAATAAGACTATATGAGAGTTTTTCATTAATTAAAAGAATGTTTTAATAGTAATAATAATGATGTTATTATTATTATAGTGGTTTTTTTAATTAAATGAATGTTAAAGAATTAATTAAAAGACTGTTAATGGAATTAGAGATATTTATTCAGGTTCACCAGAAATGTTTAATTAGTTGAGGAGTTTCAATTTTACTGATAAAAAATTATTATTAATTAGTGGTTATGGGTTGGAGTTTTTATCATTAGTATCATATTAATGATATTTTAATAAAGTGGGGGGTTTTGTATTTAAATAAAATATAGTGTTTATAATAATTATAATATTGTTATGATTATTATTTTGGTGATTTTTAAATTATTTAGATGTTAAAATATTTTAATTGAATAATTAATGGGGTGTAATAGTTATGGGAAATTAATGTGACCTTTGGGTATATAATAGAAAAAAAAATTAATAAGGGGTTTCAAATTTAATTATGATGCGTTTAATTGAATACGGAGTTTCAGAATTAATAAAGATGAATTTTTATTTAATAGAGGTGTTGGGTTTTATCTATAGTTCGAATTATAATAATGGGATTATTATTATTATAGTTTAATGAGTACAATAATTATTATTAATTATGGTTATTATTATTATTATGAATAATAATAATAATAGATTTTGGAGGTTTTCTATAATTAATCTTGCTAAGAAGAATTTAATTAATCACTGAGAAGTGGGGGTTTTATTTAATTAATTCATGTTGAGATAATTAATTAAATAATGTAATTGAGTTGAGGTTTTTAATTTAATTAAATGGTGTTGTGATAATTTATTTAAATAACCCAAAGTGGGAATTTATTTAATTAAATATTTTTAAAATTAATTTAATTAAATAATGTGTTAATGAGGTGTTAGGTGTTATCGATGAAGGGTAATATTAAACATAAATAAAAAATGAGGAGTAAATGTGGAGTTGTATTTATTTAAATTAAATTTCAGGTAATGAGTAATTTAATTAATTGATGTGAAATAGAGGATTTATTATATTAAATTCATAGTTAAGATGAATATAATGTTTTCTTTGGAACCATTTTAAATTTTGATATTAGGCTATGCACGGTTAGTCAAACAGTGTGGGTCAACTGTGCGGTTACCTGGTTTTTAAAATGGGTTTTTATTTAATTTAAATTAAAGATAGATTTAATAATAATAATAATAATAATAATAATAATAATAATAATAATGTCATTATTATTATTGTGCCTATTTATTTAAATATATGTTAAAGAATTTAATTGGATGATTAATTGAAGATTTTAGAGTTAATTATGAAACATTTTTTGAAGGACAATTAATAAAGAAATGTTATATTAAATGAGAATAATAAATATTATTATTATTATATTAAAAATATTAGTTTATCTTGGGTTTAATTGATAATTGGGGGATAAAACATGAGGGTGGCACAACACCATATGGGAGGAACAAAATAAACGCAATAGGCCCCTCCCTTGAGGCGCGCTACACCCCCTCACAGGATTCTCTTTTCACGATGGAATCCTCTTAGTTCCTTTATGAATCTTGTCCGTCTCTATTATGTGAGTCTTTATGCATTTTTTGTGATTTGTATCTGCCTTTTGGATCCTCCATTGCCCTGGTTTCTTATCCCAAATCCTATGGTTCAAGTTTTCTTGGGTTTCCTTTATTCTTTGGTTTTAGGGATGTGCAAGGGGCTCTTCTAGACCCTTTGGTCCATATTCCAGCATCTTCCGACAAAGGCAAGGTGGATGGGTTCATTTTTTATTTTTCTTCATGTTTTTGGTAAGGTTATATAACAATTTTGTTGTTTCTCATCATTAAATTAAGGTTTTGATAATTTATCTGAGTCCTCGATACCTAGTCAGAGGTGTGTTGGTCCTAACTGCTTTGATTATGGGTACCTGTTTAATATTTTGAATTTTCTTTAGATTGTTGTAGGGAGTGCACCTGAATATATATATATATGTGTGTGTTTGTAAAAAGATATATATATATATATTAAGTGTTTTCACGTGCGATTTCAGACTAGTTATAGACCGGTTTCCGCTAAGTAAATTAAAACACTTCAGTTTTAAAATGGTGTCACCCCGAGGTAGGGTCCCTTCCCATGTGTTCTACTTTAATAATTGCATTAATAAAATTCTTGCTGCAATTTTGTGAATATTTTATTTATGAATGGAATTATTTATATTTTATTCCATCAAAATGTGAATTTAATAAGTTTGATTAAATTTATAAATGTTATATGTATTATTTTGATACAATACATTTGAATTTATGGAATTATGCCACCCATGTGAGACAAATGAGGACTGAAACATGTGTTGATTTTAATCATGTTTTAAAAATTTGGTTAAATTGATATGATTAAATAGTTAAATGATTTTAATGTGAAGAATGAGTAATATGGTAATTAATTGTAGAATTAATTAACATGTCATGAGTTGGAATAAAATTGTGGCTTTTACTGATTATTGAGAATATTGAATATTTGACATGTTCAGAATATAAATTCGAAACATGTAATAATTTCTGGATGGATAAATTTTTACATGTTAAATGATAAATGTTTAATTAATAGATTATTGATTAAAGAGATAAGATTTAATTAAATAAATGTTTAATTAATTAATTTTCTTATATTAAATTAATATTGTGAATTGATTGTTTATTACGAATGTAATTTTTCCATGCCTTATGTTTTCTTGGATGGAGTTGTTTAAAAATATGTTATGCTATGTGATATGGTTGATAAATATATAGGCTTTGTTTAGTAGGTTTTGAGATTACTATAACATGCATGTAAATTGTTAATGTCTTGGATGAATCATTGTTTGAGCGGATGAGTTCAGACTTGTTAATGAATTTAGATAATTAAATGTAGAGTTAATTAATTAGTAAACATGATAAGAATAATTAATTGTTAATTAATTATTAACTATTGAGATGTTGAATGGTTAAATAATTGTTGACTTATACAACGAGCGATTTATGTTGACAATTAGTTGTTGAATTATGTAACTGATAGGATTAATTAATTTATGAATTAATTAATGGATTGTTTTGGGTTTCTAGACATGGTGTTATACACCAATGATAAATATTTATGTATGATTGATAAATTGGTTGTGAGAAAATTACTGAAGCTCCAAATACTAATGGGGTGCTAGACATGGCGTTCTATACCAAGCTTGCATGAAAATATTCTGTTATCAGATAGGGACTAATTCTCTAAATACCCATGGGTTTTGAGACAAGAACCGATGATCCAAATACTCCTGAGGGTGATAGAAATGATGTTCTACATCCATTAATTGACATTGGATTTGTGGTCTAATTGGTCATACAATAAATGAATTAACGGTTAATGAAAATTGTTGTGACATAATGATTTGTGAATTTAATATGGGAAAGGGTTCATACTTATTAATGGATTGGGTGATTCATTATTAGTGGATGGACCCAGGAGCGAATCAGTATTTTTAGTTGATGGGAACAGTTATATTATATGAAATATTAAATTGAATATCTTATGAAACTTTATCCAAGACAAAGCACAAGATTGTATTGGGTCTTTACTTTGATTACTTAGATGGTATTTAGAGACATATGTGGTGAGTGACTGATATGAGGGATGTTGAGCATAGGATGAGTCTTGAGACTTTCATAATTTAATGAGGTTTTAAAAATTGATAAATGAAAATGGTTGTGTAGTGATTGTTGAGTATGCATGACAAATGTATATTGCAGTTTCAGACACCAGTTGAGGGATGAAGCAGGTACTTGGGTATAAAGTTACATTGTACTGCTTACATTATTTATGAATGCTTTTAAAAGATTTAAATTATTTATTAAATGTCTGGATTTGGGGTAGACACGATTGGTCCCGACCTAAAATGATTTATATCTCACACCCTACTTAGGACGCCATTGTACTGGGGTACCCGAGTAGATTCTATTTGGTTGTAGGATTGTGATGTTTCCATTTACTTGGGAGATCAGAGAAGAGGACTGAGCAGAATCTTGGGATGCTCGAGGAAACCACCATTGGGGCTATGAATCATTGTTTATTTATTTCTGTATTGGAATGTAAATCACGTTTTTTGTTCACTAATTTCTATTTTTGTATCATTATCATTTAATGCATTCATCTACTATATAATTGTCATTGGCCATTTGTTTTGTACAAGATTTATAAAATCTACCTTTCACTGCATTATCATTTATTCAAATGCATCAACAATTTATTTCAATTTTCTATTATTTTTCTCTAATATGAGGGTATAGTCTTCCCACTAACTATCCATAGACCCTCGCTTCTAGTCAGAATCCTTTGGGATACGGGGGGACGCGCTTGAGGTCAGGTGGCGACCGGTCCAGTCACTAGTGTAGTGGTTAGCCAAGATGGGATGTTAAAAAGTTGTATCAGAGGGTTTTTCCCTTTTTCTTTATTTTTAGTTTTGGTAGAAAGGAGACTAGGAATGTGTCAGCACTTGGGTTAATATCTATGCATGGTCTTGATCACCCCATGTACGAGAAATGGCCACGTGGCTAGGGATTGGAATTGATGTTTTGAGTATTTGAAGTTACAGTTGATATGATTTCACCTTGAGTGACTGGTTTATTTTCCATTTCTTATTGATTTTGAGAATTTTGAAAGAAAATTTTCTTCACCTAATAGAGCTAGGAAGTATCATACATGTATCGTCTTAGGCACGTAGAGATACACATGCCATGCATGTAACATGCCACGTAGTTGCATTAGTAGGATTCCTGTTAATTTGGATTGTGTTCCATGGGTGCAATGCCATGCTTTGATCTACTTTGGTATGCCTCTATAGATACCATGTTTCAGTGATAGATTTAACATTCTTGAGTGATTATATTCCATAATTCCTCAGTTATTATCTTGTTTTGTTTTTCTTCCATGCTTCTGTGTTATAGCATGTTGGTGTGTTACTGCATATTCTATCATGATAGAAACGTTTGATATATGAAACAAATAATAAAGTTAAAATGCAAAATGAGTGTTTATTGTGATAAATGGGAGCCAAATTCCAATGATAAGGTGTATGAGTTCCTTATCTATTGCTAGATGGGAAACCGTGTGTTTGAAACTTATAAGACTATAGTATGTTTGAAAATGGTTATAAATGTAAAATTGTTGAGTTTTGATTGAAATGAACTATTATTGGGATAATTTTTTAAGAAACTGGATTGAATAAATGGGACCCTCAAAGGTCACCTTTTTTATAGAAGGAATTTAGATGATGAATTTCATGTTTATATTTGGATAAAAATATATGTAAAATGGAAAAAGAGGATGTTTGTTATACAATGTATGTTTTCTTGTTGGGAGTTCATTGAAAACCAAGTGACTTGTTGGGAAAAAGTACTTGTGTGTTTGATGATTTTTTTTCAAATGATGAAAGGTTGAAACATATTAATTAAAAAGGGTAAAACGAAAAAAGGGGATTTTGAATCTTGGGATTTTGGTTTTGTGTGACCCGAAGAGATGGTCAACATTTATGTTTTTTATGGGTTGAACCCATTTTAGGTAGTACCCTTAGAATGTTCTAGGCCATTAATGTAAGTTCGTCCCACTACCCAGGTGGACATATTGTGACTCAGATGTTATGGAACACTGATAGGTTTATGTTACGACTTTTAGGATCAATGTTTGACATAGTGATCATGAGTCCAGGAACAACACATGAATGCGTTAATGTGATCTAAAATATCTTTCTAGTGAGAGACTGGTCTTTACATGCGACATCATGGACAATCCTAAGGTGGGTAGTATCAAACCAATTTCAATAAATGTGTTGGCAGGTGACCCCAATATTTTTGAACAAATTCATCCGATAGTAGTTCAACTGATCTTCTTAATGTCCTTGAGTTTCTCTCAGTGTGCTCGTCTAAATACGATGAGCATGTACACTATCTTGACCTCATCATGGAGATACTAAGATTGCATTGGTCTTAAGACGTGAAATAGTTAAAATGTAGTTGGGCTTTATGAGTGGTTGTTATTTGGGTAGTACACGGAATGCGTGGTTTCTTTGGGATACTCATTTATTAGTGTTGGGGCATGGTTGTTTTTAAAATGTTCTGGTGATGCCTTAACTTAAAAATTTCACTTGAGTTCAGGTAAGGAATTCACTATACTTGCGGGTAGTTTTGGAATAGTTTTAAAGGAATGTTGTCAAATAAAGGGAAAATGTGGGTTTTGGGTCTGTGATGTCTTTCGAGGGAAGCATGCACAACCTATTCTGTTGATTGATCGAGATTAAACTATTTACATTGATCAGGTCCCTCTAATATACTAATATATATGATTTGATTCAATTTTTAATCTATAAAGTGAGCTTTGGCTTATGTTTTAAAGGCTTAGTTGTTAGTCTTGTGAAGGGTTAAATGTGTGTTTAGAATTTGGAACACTACTCGTCACTTCTATCAAGATTAAATAACCATGGTAGGTTGGTTTTTTTAGTAGTGGTTCTTGATGGCTTCATGGGGACGAGAAGTTTTTATGGTGGGTATATTGTAAATTCCCTTGTTTTTTAACTGGGTTAAAATATGAATGTTTTTGAATTTTGTTTTTCAATTTTTCAATAGGTCATTTTTTAAACCGAGCTCTAGAATTTTATTTCGAGTGTTAGAACACCTAAAGGTGTTTTATTTGGACTTGCGTAATTACCCAATAATTTTCCCAGGGGTCCTAATGAGTCTCGAGAACACCAATTTCGAAAAAGTTTGTTTTCATGGATCTGCATGGGCATCACATGGTTTCAGTCCATCTGGTGTAGTTTAACCTCATTAATAAATTATTTAATTTAATTAAATAGAATTATATGAGAGTTTGTGATTAATTAAAAGAAAATTTTAATGATAAAAACAATGAAGTAATTATTATTATTATTATTTTGGTTATTTAATTAAATGAATGTTAATGAATTAATTAAATTACAGTTGAATAAATTAATGATAGTTATTGGGGTTTACTAGAAACATTTAATTAATTGAGGAGTTTCAATGTTAATGATGAGACATTATTATTATTAATTAGAGGTTATGGTTTTGAATTTTTATCATAAATATCATATTAATGATATTGTAATAATGTTGGGGTTTTGTGTTTAAATAAAAGAAAGTATTAATAATAATAATAATATTGATATTATTATTATTTTGGAGGTTTTTAAATTATTTATAAGTTAAAAGATTTTAATTGCATAATTAATGAGGTTTAGTAGTTTTGGGAAATTAATGTGGCCTTTGGGCATCAAAAAAAAACATTTTTTTAATAAGGAGTTTCATATTTAATAAAGACGTGTTTAATTGAATAAGAGTTTCAGAATTAATAAAGAAGAATTTTTTATATAATATAGTTGTTGGGTTTTATCTATGGTTTGAATAATAATAATGCGATTTTTATTATTATGGTTTTATAAGTATAACAATAAGTATTAATTATGGTTGTTATTATTATTATGTAGAATAATAATAATGGATATTGAAGGTTTTCTATAATTAAAATTTTTATGAATATTTTAATTAATCACTGTGAAGTGGGGGTTCTATTTAATTATTTCACGTCGAGATAAATAATTAAATAATGTCACTGAGTTGGTGTTTTTAATTTAATTAAATTGTGTTGAGAGAATTTATTTAAATAATATGAAGTAGAAATTTATTTAAATAATTTTTTTTTAAATTAAATTATTTAAATAATGTGTTAATGAGGTGTTGGGTGTTATCAAAGAAGGGTAATATTAAATGGAAATATTAAATGGGAAATTAATGTGAATTTGTGTTTAATTAAATTAAATTTAATGTTATGAGTAATTTAATTAATTGATGCAAAATAGAAGTTTTATTTAATTAAATTCATGGTTAAGTTGAATTTGTAATGTGATTTTGAATTGTTTTAAATGTAGATACTAGATTGTGCACAGTTAATCAAATAGTACGGGTCAGTTGTGCGATTACCCAGTTTTTAGAATGTGTTTTATTTAATTTTAATAAAATATATATTTAATAATAATAATAATAATAAAAATGTTATTATTATTATTGTGTTCATTTAATTAAATAAATGTTCAAGAATTTAAATTGATGATCAATTGGAGATTTCAGAATTAATTATGAAACATTTTTTAAAGGTTAATTAATGATGAAACGTTATATTAAATGAGACAAATACCTATTATTATTGTTATATTAAAATTTATAGTTTATCGTGGGTGTAATTGATAATTGAGGGATAGAACATGAGGGTAGCACACTACCATGTGAGAGGAAAAACAAAAACGCACCAGACCCCTCCTTTGAGATGCGCTAGACCCCCCTGGTCGGCTCCTCTTCATGCGATCAAATCCTCCCAGTGTCTTCACAAGTCTTGTCCATCTCTGCGAGGTGAGATTGTCTGCATTTGTTTTATGAATCGCACCGGCCATTTCGCTCATCCCTTTCCCTATTTTCTTGGCCAAAAGCATATGGTTTTGGTTTTATCTAGTTTCCTTATATCATTGGTTCTAGGGATGTACAAGGGGATCCTCTAGACCCTTTCGTCCATATTCCGGTATCTACAGACAAAGATGAGGTGAATGGGTTTGTTTTTTTTGTCATGTTTCGGGTAAGTTTATATAACCATGGTATTGTTTTTCATCATTCTATTAAGGGTTTGATAATTTATATGAGTCCACGGTATCTAGTTAGAGGTGCGTTGGTCCTTAATGTTTTGATTCTGGGTACCTGTTTAATATTTTGAATTTTATTTATATTGTTGCAGGGAACACATGTTAATATATATATATATATATATAAGATTCTCGTGCATGTGATTGCCGACTTTTTGTGGTATGGTTGCCTCCAAGTACATTAAAACACTTCAAATTTGAAATGGTGCCACCCTGAGGTAGGGTCCTTTCCCATGTTTTTTACATTAATGAATGCATTAATATAATTCTTGCTGCACTTTTGTGTATATTTAATTTATGCAATTAATTATTTATATTTTATGTCATCTAAATGTGAATTTAGTAAGTTTGATTAAATTTCTAAATGTGATATATATTATTTTAATGCAATACTTTTGATGTCATTAAATAATGCCTCCACTGTAAGACAAATGAGGACGTTATCATGTGTTGATTTTAAGCATGTTTTTCTAATTTGTTTAAAGTTATATGATTAAACAGTTAAATTATTTGAATGGGCAGAATGAGTAATAGAGTAATTAATTGTAGAATAAATTATCATGCCATGAGTTGGAATAAAATTGTTTATTTTTTTGATTATTGAGAATATTGAATATTTGAAATGTTCAGAATATAAATTGGAAACTGGTTTTAAAGACACGAAATTTCCATGTATTCTTTTATTTATATAGGAATTTTACGAGTCCGTTAAAATTTATGGTGCGTGATTCCGAGGCCTGGAGTGCCCGAAATGAATTTCTGAACTTTTTTTCAGGTACATTCAGGAAACGTTCGAGTAAGATTTTGTAACTTTTAAACCGGTGCTCGGAATTAAAATCTGAGGACACTGTTGAACTCACAACACCGTTTTTTTCTTTAAGAGACTTTCATCTCGATGGTAGTTGGTCGATGGTGAAAGTTATTTTTGTGCTTTTTCATGGGAATAAAAATAAAATAATCATTTATTTTTATCCTCCCAACTGAATGTTAAAGTGGTGGGGTCCACCTGAACTAAAACATTCCACTTTTTGTTAAAGAGGTGGGGACCACCTGAACTAAAACCCCCTTTTTGTGAATTCATGGGGATGGGGACCACACGAACCCATCTTAAATGTGGGGAAGTCCATTGGAATCCTCCCAATAAATTGCACCAACGAAAATTAATTGTCTTGACCCTTTTTAAATACGAAGTAACAACATCATTGGAATTTAGGAAGGTTCCTAAAAATTGAACCATCATAAATTAAAAAATCGTTACTTACCTCCCCCCTCTCTTATTTATATGGAGATTTAGAGGAGGACTTGGGATGACTTCACCAAGAGACGAAGCGCTGGTAATGTTCCACGACGCCCAACACATGGAGAAACATTATGCTTCTCCAATGAAGAACGCACTCTGGAATTGAGGAACAAGGAAGATATTCAAACTGAATCCAGAAGCGTGATTGCGGAAGCGACGATCGTTGGGACCCTCTTTGACTTTGCCTTTTTCCATCTCACAACCTCCGTCAACAAACCTTCGAGGTAGGGGTTTATTTATGTGTGATTATTTGTTTTCCCATTTTCATTCCTTCTAAACAATGAACAGGGATCAACTCTCTAACTAGTTGATCCATGGATATTTTCTTTTATTGGTTTGGGAAAAATTATTGTCGGGGGTCGTAGGGTGGATGTTTTAATTTTTCCCCCTTAACCATTCTTGACAATTCTTCATAAATCAAGAAGAAATTATAGCCGTTCACTACCACTCTAACGTGGAGACTGTGGGCCAAATGAACATGGCCCGACCTCTCAAAAATTCTTGTGATTATTTTCTGTGTTCTTCACGACCAAGGTGACGGCACGACCGTGCCACCCGATAGAAGAGAACGGAGGCTTGTGCCACAGTGGTGAAGGAAGGACGACCGACCGAACAAGCCCCTGGCAAAGGCGCAGTGCACGTCCGCGCTGCGCGGAGAGGATGGTTGTCCATCCGGCCTGCTGTGGCGGACCGCCGCACTACGACCCATGCGCCGCCTCGTGTCCCTCACGCCCTACCTTGGTCCCCGCGCCGTGCAACAGGCCCCACGGCCCGCACGCCACGCCAAGGCCCGCTCACCACCCAGCGGTTCCCCCCACATACCCCGCGTCTCCCCGTAGCCCACACACTGTCCCGCGGCCCCCAAACCACCCCGCGGCCCACACCACGGACCACGCACCTCTCCGTGGCCCCCGCGACACCCCCTTCCTGGTCGGTCCACCTAGCACAGGCCGCGATGGCCCGTCCGGGCCGGGTCGGACCGCACCGAGACCAACTTCGAGCCATTTCCGCTATTTTGGCCATAACTTTGGCACCGCGTGTCTATCTGATGAACCGTCTGCGGTGCTGGAAACCTTGGAGATAGATAGTCCCTTTGGTATACCCCAATTGATATTCGGATAATGTTTGGGAATGGTAGGTCTTGATCGAGCATGAATCCAACCGGGCCCTTGGGACTAAAAGGCTAATAACTTACAAACCGGGTTTCTGATTGACGCACCGTCTATTGCGTTGAGACCCCTTTTACATGGCGGTCCATTAGAATATATATTAATGGGACTTTTTGGTAGTTTTATTATCCGACAATGGCTTTAGGAGCAGACCCTCTCGGAGACAAGCGAGCTTAGTGAGGGAACCCTGTAGCTAGCTGTGATGATGTACTAGGATCCTGTGTGGGTCTAACGATGTACTGAATATATACTAGGATCATGGGTGGGTCTGACGACGTACTGACGATGTACTAGGATCTATGTGGGTCTGACAACGTAATGATGATGTACTTGGATCCTGTGTGGGTCTGACGATGTACTGACGAGGTTCTAGAATCCTGTGTGGGTCTGACAACTTACTGACGATGTACTAGGATCCAGTGTGGGTCTGACGACATACTGACGAGGTACTAGGATCCTGTGTGGGTCTGACGACGTACTGATGATGTACTAGGATACTATGTGGGGTTGACAACGTACTGAAGATTTACTACAATCCTATGTGGGTTTGATGACGTACTGATGATGTACTAGGATACTATGTGGGTCTGACGATGTACTAACGATGTACTAGGGTTCTGTGTGGGTCTGACGACGTACTGACGATGTACTAGGATTCTATGTGGGTCTGAAGACGTTCTAATTATGTACAAGAATCCTATATGGGTATGAAGATGTACTATGATCCTCTATGGGTTTGATGATGATTTAGGATTCTACGTGGGTCTGCCTCTTAACAGAGAAAATGATTTAGCAGTTACATCTAGTCATCTCTACTACTGTACCTAAGTTATACATGGTGTGAGCTAAGTTCGTACCTGTGTGGTATTTTCCTTTGTATTAATAGCTTTGTGGTATTCTTCTGTGTGGCGTACCTATGTGGTACTTACCTTCGTGGTAATCATTCCATTGTGTAATAGTTGAGCTAGGGATTTTGAGTTAGACTCTGTGTTTCCTTATGATTGAGATGGGCATACTTGATAACTTATGTATATGTGTGGACATATACCATAGTATGGTTTTGAGTTGATTTTCATGCTTTGTGGTTTATTATTTGTGGATTTTGAGAGACCCTGAGGGTATTAGGGTCCCTAATGAGTATCATTACACTCACCCCTGTATGGGCTATGCTCGCATCGTCTTGTGTTTGGTGTAGACAACGGAAAACGCTGACTGAGGATGAGGGTACTAGGATTGGACAGTGCCTGGAGGTGGACCATACGACCTGTCGGTACATAGAGGAGACGGGCAGATGTGGAGTGCTAAGGAGTCAATCTGTACCTACCCATTTGGTAGAAACCTCAGAGGATGACCCAATAGTCGTCTTTCCCTTTTTTCAGTTGTATTGTATTTCAGTTGTACTTGTACCTTTACTTTTGGGGTTGTATTCCGGACCCTCTTACCTTTAGCACTCTTTGGATATACAATTTTACTTGTGTTCACATATCACTGTGTGTTTGGTTGCATGTGTTTATAGGTTATAAAGGAAATGCCTACCCAGTTTTAGGGAATACACCTTTTAGTGCTAGTCTTCAGCCCCTAGCCTATGGGAGGCGGGATTGGGGTTATCACGACGTGGGCCCGGGGGAAAGGTCACAACACGAGGCTTGAATTGCCTTAAAACTCTTTATATCTAAAAACATATAAAACATTCAACCCATGATAAATAACTAAAGAGGAGAAATCAAGGGATGGTTCTCTCAGAGAAGAGAGAATTCACTGATGCGATTCCAACGCAACCACCAGTGTTTGATTCGGAAGACAGATGCTCAGCCAGGGGCTCGTCAATGATCCGCGGCTGCTGGCACTCTCAGACGAACTAGGTTGAGAAGGAGATGATTTTGTCCATCAAACACAACCTCGGTGCTTTTATTGAAAAAAAAATAAAGTACACGGCATGTACTTTTGAAGTACACGGAGTGTACTCGCCATTTCAGTACTTCGTTTAGGCGACCTCCAGGTCACTCCCACATGGCCGTGTGCAGGGCCGATACACGACCATCACACGGCTACCTATGGTAACTGAGTACACGGCGTGTACTCATAATGTACAAAACATATACATTGAGAATTTCCAAAAACTCTTCTTTTCTCAAAAACTCTAGAAAAATAACATACCTGAAAAGAAGATCTGGGTTCTTACATTATGAACATTAACAAGTCCCAAAAAACACTTAATTCCAATATTAAGAAAAAATAATTATTCATAAATCGTTTGAAACATTATTTAAAAAGGATTATTCCATTGTATGTTTATTTTAATATCCAACTAAGGTATTCATTGAGAAACCATAATTCATAGTTTTAAAGACAATATATAATTTCACTTATTAAGCTAATTAAAATAATGGTAGATGGATCATAATATTTCCTTATGAAATTCCATTTTGTTCGAAATCACCTACTAATAACATAGAATTGATGAGATTTAATTTATACTAAATAACATAAAACCCTTAAAATCTCATAAAAAATCAATTATAATCAATTAAAAATTAAATAAAACATTCCATCAAGAAAACTAAAAAAACATTACCAAAAACTAAGAATAATAAAACCAAAGATTATTCTAAACATAAATATCTAAAATAATAATTTAAATAAACTACAATAATTCCTATAATAATTTATTAAATCAAGAAAATCCTAATAAAATATTTTCATAATAAAAATCTATAAAAATAGAAATTGAGATTTTAGAAATATCTCACATCAGTCTTCTTTAATGTAGATAAGAAGAATCCATAGAATTTTATCGAATTTCATCATGAACTTAGTGAAATCGAAAAACCAAGTAACCCATTTAAAAAAAGGATATTGGAGGATAAATATTAAAATAATGAGGAAAATGAAATATAGGTGGTCTTAATGTGTTTTTTCATAAATAATCCCATAGTGAAGCATCATTGAATAAAAATAAATAGGAGGAAGAAATTGGATAACATGAAGAGAATTATAGTGGATAACAAAATGCTGGGTAGAAATGGATTTTATGGAGAGAAGTAAAAAAATATATTAGATTTTAAATGTAATTGACAAAAATTACCTCAATAAAATAGCCCAGAAGATACCATAAATCCCGTTAGGTACCACTAGGTACCCAATGGTATATCCAAGACAATAAGGCCTCTTTTAGGTATATAGTGCACCTGATGGACTCACAAAATGTACCAAGTGTCAAAAATAGCTCTAAATTATAGGTAAAAATATTCTCAAGTAACTCTCAAACTCAAAAATTAATGACTAGACCCCAAACCATATCCAAAAGTCCAAGGAAATCACCCTAAAACACCTAATTACAAATATAAATAAAAAAAATATTTAACAATCAAAATTTTTGAAAAATTAAAATGAGCCTATACAAGACCATATAAAGGACCCACCAAAGTAATTAAATCACTATAGTCAACATAGAGGTCCTTACAACCTTTATTTCATATGAATTCTTATCACTAGGAAGTCATAGGGGAATACTCTCCCAAATATTGACTACACCTTAGTCTCCAAGATACAGACAAGGGAATCCATTGAAATCATGATACATAATACCCCAATTGAACTCAAATTTCCAAATAATAAATTCACCATCTACATAAAACACAAAAGAAACATCAAAATATAACAAAAAAATTTATGTTACAGTATCCAAAATCATCAGGCCTGTATATAAACTGATTACCCATCAGTCTTTAGTTTTCTGACCCATAAAACTCAAAGAAAGACATAAAACACAATAATATAATAATACCGTAGATGAGACATCAGGCTCATGATCATCTAGATACCACTAACTAACCAATTTTTATATATGGTAGTCTAAATTCATGGTTCTCCCCACTATATTAACTATAAGGTATTTTATTATATTTATTTTAAACTTATCTATATATTTCACAAAATCATCATTAAACAGTATTTTTTAGGTTCCATTCTATGATCTAATTTCAAAATATACAAAAAAATCAATTTTAAAAAATAATAATTATTAAAAATTCAATAATTTGAAACACATTTCAGTTTTAAAAATGTGCATGACATTATATAGAAATTATATGACATCAATGTTTTACCATACTCACATAGAAACACAATGTTGAATGCTAAATAATAGGCATGATTTTGACATAACATTATATATCTTCTTATATAACCAAACTTTTATTAAGAAAAAATGATCAAGGTATGCAAATAATAATATTAAAATAAAATATATAATTGATTAAGGCATGTGTAGATCAATGATACTTTCTAATAGGGAAATATTTTGAAAAAATAAACTATGTGTCCCAGTGGACCAAATCGGTTACCTGAGGGAGGAGGGGTGAATTATCCATGGCTAAATTATTTTTACCAACATATAATTTATCTTATAATCTTTAACCCATTTTTATTAGAAACCCTAATTTATCTTATAATCTTTAACCCATTTTTATTAGAAACCCTATTATAAATTGGGATATAAATGAATCTATTTGTGTTTAACACAATATGCATTACCACATGAAGTGCATAATTTAAACAGAGATGGACACACAATATTTGTAGAGGGTTTAACCTAGATCTACGAAACCTACTTTTTTGTGGTATGATTTCACTAGGTCAATGATTTTACAGTGACAATTTTATCATATATTATTATTTGGGTTTCCATGGATCATCCTGAAACTATTTTATATTTATTAAACTAGTGATCATTTACCATATTACATAGGTAAATGTTAACTTATTCTTGTATGTTATATATATACACTCTTCTGAGTTCTTATAACTTCCACCACTTATTTAAGTATATGTCATGTTTTCATATGATGTCATAAAATCCAAAAAATTATATTCCCTTTCTCATAAATACTTTTATGACCATTTAAATTTTAGAACTCTACTTGCAACTTAGTCTCTATTATCACATCATTGCATCTAAAACATATTTAGATTCTATTAAATGGGTTTTCATATCTCAAACTCATAGACTTCAAAATCTATTATATAATCCATTAAAAATTATGCAATATTGAAATCCTCCAATAATTTGATTCCCTATTTTTTACTTTCTAAAACCTCTTCAATACAATGTATCATAGGTACTAATTTAAGAACCAATCTCTTCTACCTCCACTTATTTCAACTTTGTCTCACTTGATCTAAAATCAGGTTGTTACACATATTTCTCCCCTTATTCATCTAATCCTTTATTGATATAAAACATGTTTTTATTCAATTTAAATTATTAGGTTCTTATTCTTGTTCATGATCTTTATAGGTCCCCTCAACTCTATATAGTTTACTCCTAATATCCATTTATATCTAATTCCCTTTTATAAATAGACCACTATAAAATATATTTTATATATTTTTATGAAATATAAAATCTCCAATAGCATTTAGTTCGATGATACAATTTTTTTACTCAACATTTTATATACGTGATTGTTTCCACTATCTGTATTTCCTTCTCATGAATTTCTATGTAGGTGTGTCCCCATATTCTCATATATTGTTTTTTACCACCAATATTTTTCCCTATAAGAATACCATAGATAATATTTCTACATTTTATTTCTCATTTTATCTTTACCTAACAAAAAAATAACTTCATTTGTATTTATGGTCTTGACAATTCTTCTTTTATCAAAATATATCTACTAAAATCCAAAAATAAACACTCTATTATATTATTAAAAATATTGTAGATCCATTGTGGATTGGTTTATCTCATTATCGGCATGAGAAAATTTATGAAACCATCATAGCCATTAATATTAATTTGGAAAATTTTATATTTAAATAAGGAATGTCCTTCATCAACATCTTGAATCCCATCATTTCGGTTACATTTAAATAAACTAATGTACAATAGAAGTATATTTGATATAATTATTATGTTTTAATTAATCTATAATTTTCTTATATCAAATTTCTTTAAATATTAAACAAAACTAGCATTGAACTCTTTAGAATCATGTATAAAGATTATATTCCCACCCAAATAAACTTTGTTTGCAAGTAATTTCATGAAGTTTATATCAATGAAGTGTAGAGCATTCATCAGCTGATTTAATTTATATTTTTTTTACAATTGATATTTTTTAAATAATATAACATTATAATAATTTAGAAATTTAATATGATATCCAAATTAATATAATTAGATCTTATTCAACTCAATATCGAATCATGGAATATGTAGATTCATAACATTTAGAACATAAAATAATATCTTTAAAATCATAAATTTTATTTCAACCTAAGAATTTTAAATCCTAATATTTCTTAGTATTCTAAAAATTATTTCTAGATATTTTAACCTTAAATTCCTTTTAAATCTATGAAATACATATATGATATCAAGTTCATAAATTTAAAAACTTAATCAAAAAAATAGTTACTCTCATATCATACCTTGTATTGTTTCATCATAGGGATACTTTATTTCCAACAATGTATAATGTTGCCTTATGATACATAGTTCTCACCTTGTGCATGGTTTATGACTTTTACCATAAAAATTCTAGATATACATTATTTTAGATATCCAATAAATAAATTTTACACAATAAATATCCAAGTAAAATATTAAGTTCATTTAGGCACATTTCAATGTTTATTTTTTTCATTGGGATATAGATTATAATGTCTAGGGAACCCTATAAAGTTCGTCAGTTGTACCCTATTAAGGGAAGGGGTTATACCCAACCATGTTATTATTTTACCAAACTATGTGTGTTGGATTCATTAAATAAGAATAAATTTAAAATATTAAAATAATTGAATTAGTTTGTCTTAACACAATATTTATTCATATCATAATTAAATAGTATTGACTAAAAATTACATCAGAACTACCCATAAACTCTTCACATTACTAGAAAACACCTTTGGATATAGTTTAAACAAACTTATACTTATTAAAAACCATTAACATGTTCTTATAGAATATTAAAAATTCTAGATAAATAATTTTCACTATATATTTATTAAACATAATTTCCATTTTCAAATTAGTTATCTCTAGACTTTATCCCAGATAATTCCTAAAACATTTCAATAAAATTAATGATTAATAAAATAGGATGGTTTTTTATTATCGTTGTAACTTCCATCTCTTAAATTATGATTGTTTTTAACTCTTATTCAAGTTATTTACCTATCTAGCCCTTCAAAACAATAGATAATGTTATAGGATGCACTAGAAATATACCATAAAAAATATATATTTTTACTACAAAAACCATATAAAAAAGTCATATGATATAGGGGATAATACAGGAAACTATCTATATAAGTTCTTCATGAATTAAAAACACAAAATATTTTGCAATTTATTATAATGGGAAGACCTTGAACTTCTTTGTGTGGGTAGTTATTATTTATTATATCTTTAATAATTGTTGAATTACCTCTACTAACTACACTAACAGAATATATAACCCTAATACAAACGTAAAATAAATGTCCCTATTTTTATTTGTTTTGAATAATAAATTTAGGGTTATGTTCATATAATCAATCTCCCCCATTATGATAGTAAATGAAATGACAAAATTAGGATATTCTCCCTCTTATGAAGTTGAAATGAATATAAGTTGACGTATTATAAGGGAAAAATCATCCCCTTTTTCTTATGAAATATAAATAATATATTCTCACCTTTTTATTTTTTTCTCTGCTTTTTAAAAATAATATATAAATTATAATTGATAAAAAGGTGGAACTACAATTTTATTAAAAATTATAAATCAACCAGTCAACTCAAAAAATACATGGACTAAACTAGTGTAGATAGTAAATGAAATCAACTTAGACAACATTTTTTTGCATATAAATTCTATAATGTTATTCCACTTTTGAAAACACCACTTTGGGGGTGTCAAAACGAATTCTCATGAAATTTTAAAGAAAAACACATTATTTGAACAAAAAAAATAAAAAAATTTGTTGTTTCTGGTATTTGTCAAATTTGTTTTATTATACAATCATTACCCATTGACAACTAGTTTAAAAATAAATCAAAATAGAGTTATGAGAGTGAAAATAATTCCTTAATAACCAATTTTTTAGGGATTGTCTAGAATTATAGATTTTAACATAAAAGAAAACATCTTTTGTAATTTAAATAATATCATATCCCCATCATGGAATTCTCTCTAATAATATTCACCATAACTGGTTTCATGAATTTGTGATACCAATTAAATCCTAATAACACTTTTGAATTAAAAATCTATATGATATTTACATTCATGTGGTTTAGATATTATATTTTTCAAAATCTCCCTAGTTTATCCTTTACATTAAATTTAAAATTAAAATTACTACTAATAAATAGAAATGGAAGGATGGAAATAATTTCATTAGATCCTTAGTGAGATTTATATGAATGATAATTATATCTAACAACAACTACTCAATTTATTGATTTTCTGAAGTGTGTAAATATATTCATTCTTACTAACCTCTTTTCTTCCCTACCTAGTTACTCTTTGGGATGAATGGATTTATTTTTTATTACTTTTAATCCAACATATAATGGACTTATTAACATTAGATAAGAAGATACAGTCACCAATATTTTTTTTCCTTTTATCCTTAGAATCTTGTAATCAGGTTTTCCATATGACTAAGAAATTATTTGGACTATTCTCATTCATTATTTTATCTATATTATCCATATTTATTGAAACATTTCTTAGTAATTGATTTTATTTTCATATAAACATCAATAAATTATATTTTTTTGAAATACATAACACAAAATTACTAGTTATTTGTCTATCATGGTTACACCATACAAAAATATCTTTAATAAATTATGATGTACTATTCCTTAGTAAATTATATAGTATTTTTTTTTGTTTTTTCTACCACCAATCTAATTCTACTGTCTCCTTCTTGGATTGTTTAATTTATTTATTCTATATCAACATGTTATTTCTTGGAATTCATATCCATCATCTTGATATCCATGATGTGGCATCTATTATAATGATAGAAGATAATTTAATTATTTTTTTGATCCTTTAAATATTTATTTTCCAGTTTCTTGGGAGTGGTGAATAACTCTCTTATTTGGATTTCTCCTCACAAAAAATTCATCATCTTGATTTATCTGCATCCTTTTATGTTATAGGAGCCTTTATATATCAATATAAGAGAAATTATTTTTTGTTACTTACAAAAACAATATATAATTTTTTTCACCTATATTTAAAAAATCAAAGAATTTATTAAAACGTCAAAAATCAATTTTTCATTGAAATGTGTTTTTCAGATTATATTTCTTTTTTTTTCTATCAAGTAGGTATATTTTGAATTTTAGCATCATAAAACGTTTCCTTAGGAAATATCCAAATTTCATACATTAACATGTTATTCAGGAAGTGAATATATCCATACATCCAAGACTCTTATAAAAGAAAAAATAACCAACAAAACTACATTATTTTCTTATTGATGTATTCTTCCAGATTGTGGTACTTGTTGTTTTGGATAGAAACAACAACCATTTAGTTTCCATTTGAGGGGGTGATTTTGTAAGATATAATTACATCTATACTAGATATATTAATCTATTTATTGGAATTTTTTATCTTCTAGATATTTCTATATTTTTATTTTTGTCACGAAGTTATAGTTAAAATAGATTTAGTGAAACCTAATTTTTTTGGACAGTTGGATAACTTTATATGTGATCTTGTTGTGGGTGATTAATAGATTATTTATATAACCTCTTTAAATTAGTAAGAGTAATATTTGATTAATAATACTTGTCATTTTTATGTGTGGTAATGATTCTTTTTCTTAAATAACTAGGAATTTATAGGTTAAACCTCTTTGATATTTCTCATTATTGATTATATTTCAAGGAACAATTGACTTTGTGTGTTATTTTCGGCCACAATTAACTTCATTTTATATTCCTGTACATCCGTTCTCTTTATTATTTTATCTTGATGAATTTTATTTCCCTCTAGAAACACGTTGTTAATATCTTTCACAATAGTTTACATAATTCCAAATTGAACAATCTTGACATCATATAAAACATTTCATAGTCTTTAAATTCATATATCACTTTTATAAAAAAACATTAATAACTAATATAACAAAAAAAATCTTTTAAATCATTCATAAATAATTTAAACACATTCATTTAAAATTTAAATATATTAATTCTTGGATTTATAGTGATTTATGAGAGTGTTTCATTTACTCATTATTTGAACTAATGAATCCTTCATTACATCATCCTCATGCACTAACTGTTCATTCTCATCATGTATCCCTTTGATGTTTTTAAAATTATATGCAAAAAATTTAATAGAGTTATTCTCCATATATATCTTGATTTAAGAATATAAATAATTGAATGAATCATTAAACTCATATTATATACATCTTAATAAAGATTCATCATTAATGAATTATCCTTACGAACATCAATATGCATTCCACATGTATTTTTTAAATCTAGTGGTTGTTATAATATAATATTTTATGTTTTTATTAATATTTTTTTCACTTTTATTTTCATATTTATCAAATTATTTTTTGAAACATCCAATTTTTTTTAAGTGGGACAATATCGAAAATTCCCAACTGTTTTAATTCTAAACACTATTCAAATATGCACATCATATATTTAGAAAAAATTATTGAGACCTCAAAATAAATCTAAAACTAGGGAACATAGTGTTCATTTATATCACTTGTGACTCTTAGCTAGCCAATAGATATATTATGGGTGAATTTAGTGTGGATAAATTCATTTATGAGTATTGAATTTTTATTATGTGTGTTATATTAATTTGGTATTCGAACCCTAGTTAACTGATTCGATATGAAGGGATATATATTTATTCAACCCAACCAATTTTAAGAAAATATATATAGAATTTATGTAATGATCAACACATTATATACTTAAATGGTTCAACCATGATGCGGGAAACTCACTTCTCATAATGGATGGATTTTGCTATGTTAATGATTCTTCAGTAATAATATGATCCAAAAATAAAAGTGGGTTTTCTAGGATCATCCCAAAATATTGTTCACCATCATACAAAGGTCATAATTAAACATATTACATGATTAAATATAAATTAACACCAATATATTCATTATAATATATCTTGAATTTTATCAACACATTAACTATTTATTGAATAAAATACCTTGTGTGAATATGAGGTCAGAATATCCATATGATCTGAACCCTTCATATAAAATTATGCAACATAATTAGCATATTCTAAACATTTAATTCACCTTACCTTATATTATCTTAACCTTTAATCCATATCTTATTCAAAATATTCACACTATGCTTTGTAAACTCAAACTAAAGGGCTTCGATAACCATTTGATGACCAATAGAATTTCATGAAAGATATATTTCCTTAATAGATCACATTAACTATTATTCACAGTTTCAATACTCTACAAATATTTGTATCATAAGAATTGTTTTATGGACTAGTATCTTATAATTATTATTCATTTTACTTTGACTCACTCGATCTGAACTCAGATGGATGGATGCAAATCTATTTTTCTTTTTATTATTCGTCTTCTTATTATGATTTTTATTATAATTATTATTCTTATTATTATTCTTATTATTATCCTTCTTCTTTGTTATAGAATTGATTTTAATTCATATATAAGTATATTTTTGTTCCATTTCTTTAAGATCTCTACACATTTTCTCAATTATCAACAGTTCAGTCCAAATTCATTGTCTTTCATTTTCAATTTTATTCATGGATCACAATAAAATATTATTAGATATTTTAATAATATATAAAATCTTCAATCACCTTTGGACCGATGATCCTATTTTTTTTCCTCAGTGTATGATATGTTAGATTTTCCTCATGATCTGTATTTTCATTCTTATTAATTTCTATATAGATGAGTCCCCATGTTCACACATATAATTTTTTCTCTAATAGTTGACTACAATAATATATAAATAATATGATTACATGGATTTATATATCATTTTTTCTCCACAACATCAAAAAATCATCATTTTCCTCAAAAGTCTCAATAATGCTTCTCTTATCAAATTATGCACACTGAAATAAAAAGATAAAAAATATATATTATTGTATTAAAAATACAGTAAACCAATTCTGGATTTGATCATCTCATTCTAAGAATGAGATCTTCTATAAAACTATATGTAACTCTATAAGCATTTATTATATATTTATTCTTAAATAATTCAATCACTTTTATAGTTTGGGATATACACAACATTTGGTTTAAATGAAACATAATACTTTATTGAAATATTATTTTTTAAACATGGACATAATAACATGTCTATTATGTTTGCAAGTATGAAATGGACTAAATAAATTATGAAATATAAAAAACATTCACATGTATAAAATAAAGTCAATGGTTATTTATTGATTCAGAAAAATAAGAACCATTCTAAAAAGAATTAAATGTTTTTTAGAAATTGAAATTGTTAAGAAAAGGTGATATTAGTTAGGCTTTGAATAGATAATTCAAAATATAATTTTTAACAATTTTTTAAAATATAATTAAAAATAAATAAAATAATTTTTAAAAAAATACTCTCAGAATTACATTATGATTACTTTTTATAATTTTTTAGAAAATTTTCATTTTTTTATTAATAGATAAAAATACTATATTTTATTGAAAACATATCCTTTTAGAATATTTAGAATCCCTATTTTATTTAAATGTTTCTTAAAAATTTAAAATTATTTAAATTATATAATAATTAATCAAAATTTTTCCATTGGAATTAATTTCATTTTGAATGTTTACATAATTTTTTTAATAGTTCAATGTGTTTCTTTTGGAAAACCATTGTTTGACATGTCTTTTCAGTTAATTTTAGATAAAAGCATACGAATTCAGTGAGTTTAATTATTTATATTTTATTCCATATTTTTATTTTGAATAATATTTTTTATCTAATAAGGGAAACTAAATTTTTGACTATAATAAAAAGTGAAAATATTAAAAATTATTTACCACAGTTAGGGTACAAATGGGTTTACTAGGGTTTAAAATACAAAGATAAATTTTAAAAATGAAACAAACTTTATATACTACCTATTTTATTGTCATATTTAGAACTTAGTTATTATTAGGTAAAAAAATGGTCCATTTACTATACTTTATTAATGATAAAAACTTTGGTGTAATTCATTCCTCAAAAAAGTTTAAGTGTGTCCTCTTCCCCACTTATTAAAATCCACCCACTCTCCTCTCAATGACACACTTAGAATCCAATTCCATTAGAAAATAACAACAATAATAACTTCTTTACTATATTCTTATAATATTATTTAACTTGGTTTGGTCAAAAAACAAACATATGAAGAATTTTGGTTTAATAAAAAAGATCTTCCTGAAGAAGAGGTAACCTCCTTAACCTAGGATTTGATTTGATTTTTTCTTAAAAATAATTCAAATAATATTAAACCACTCTCATAGAATAAACTATGTATCTTAAATTTTCCAATATCAATTTTTATATTAATATCATGACCTAAAACTATCTCCTCTCCCCTAAATTGGGAAATGACATTGTTGATTGTGGTTATGGCGGACTACCGCCTCACGAACCGACGTAATTCATTTTCCAGCATGCCTTCTCATTAATGTATATAATTATGTATAGAATGATGTATATAATCATTATATATGATATTTATGATATAATTATACATATAAAATTATAATATCCTAAATACCTTCTAACATTCCATTCTATATAGAATACGATTAAATCACTTGTGCATAAAGAAGACTACTACGTCACGAAGTGATGTCATTGATTTTTCACATATGATTTACATGGAAGGTAATAGGAATTAATTTTATGTTTATATATGATACTGAAAAAATATTAACCCTTTTAAAAAAAATTTATATAATATAATTTGTTAACTTAGCATCCATTAAATAAATAATAAGGTTGTTCTTGTGTATAGAGATCTATAACCTCACAAAGTGATGTGATTTTTTATTACTGCATCACATTAATGGTATGTATAATGTTATTTAATGAAATAATATGAAAATTAGGATATAATTATCATCTATTTAAGATAAAATAACACTTATCTCAATTACATTATGCCCCTTTAATAATGGAAACATTAGCCACATATACGCATGACCCACCATCTCCAGGATTGCAACATAGTTCATTTTTCATAATAGTATTTTATTGTTGGTTTAAAAAGTATAATTTAGGAATAAAAATTAAAATTTTCCATTTTATTATTATATATATATGATAAATTGATATTTTCTTTGACCTTATTCATCTTAACAAAGTGATTTTGGACATATGAGTTGTTTATCATTAAAAAAATGACACAAAATTAGTTTATTAAATAAATCAATATGACATGGTTACAGTTAAAATAAAATGAATAATAAATATAAATATCTTTCTCAAAAAAGTAAATAATTAATTTATGTTTATTATTCATGAAGATAAATAACAGGTGTGTCATATCGGGCTTGAGGAAAGTGATATATCAAAATAACCCTTTACTTCAAGTTATGAACTTTCTCTTTATAAATTACTTTATATCTCTCTTTAATATCATGTAATTATTCTAAGTGATATATATCTTTATAATAAATTCCTAGCGTATTCTAGCTTCATTTGATAGGGAAATGCATTCCTTATGATTATTTATCAAATTCCATTATTATTAAACTTCGATTGACCATGATATGATGCAAGATCATGCAACCCATTTAATTTAGATATATAATTTTCCTATTATCCCTTATGATTTATTTCTTTTATGTGGCACACATAAATCATGAAAATGTTTTTATGTCTTTACCTAGATATAACCCCCTTCCAATGGGTTATGATTTAGTCTCATGTGTTGTCATATATAGTATTAGGGGAAAACATAATCAAATATGGGACTTTGTCCACCATGTGATATTTTCTAGGTAGTTTGCCTTGAAATAAGTTTGTTTTATTTTATATATTTTTTCCACATTACCAATTATTCCATGATATTATTCTACCATGTTATTTATGATATTATTCCCTGTATTAAATCATAATCCTTCTCTATTATGATATCATTTTATAGCTTTGGATTTCATGTTATGTTTCATTATCATGTTTATTCTCTTACGAAGATTTTTATATCACCTATATCTTTATGTATTCTTTAGGCTATTCCATTCAGTTTTAGAAGTTCAAATGTATTTATTGGATATCCTTATAAATAATTATATTATTATTTCATGTTTATGTTTTGTTTTATGTTATATGGACCTTGTTTTTCTATGACACTGGGCATTTACAATCCTCATGTTATATAAATGGTAATTTACATCTACCATGTTATAATATGTCTAAAATACATGGGTGACCATATGATCACAAATTTTTGGATAAGTTTTCAAAAAATAAAAGGTATATCAACAAGTCCCTATTCATCTAAAAACCTGAGTCAATTCATTTTTTCTCTATTTAAATACAAATATGCACATCATATTAATATTATGGTATAATTTTAATGAGTTAATTAATATAGAGTTTAAAAATGTGAGTATCTTATAATTCATAAAAAACTATAATAGGTCCCATTAGAAATATTTATAATGATAATATTATCACTCAAACAAAAAGGGATTACAATTCATTATTTTATATTTAGATCAATGTAGTTCAATACTCAGATCATGAAATTTAATATAGAATTGTTAAAAATGGTGATTTTCAAATTTTGTCATTTAAAAATAATAGATAAAGGGAATATTTATCCCGATATTTATATCATTTAATATTTTTAAATTTAATCATGAATCATTGATTGTCATAGTTTCGTGATTTTTACCACTCAATATAATAGTTTTGGAATCATCAAATATCCTTTCCACTTCAAAATGTTTAATTCTATAATTTATCATTTTATTAAAAATTATATCCATATGATGTACCCTCTAAAGCCCTTATACCAAAATAATTCCATCTAACTTATGAAGTGTATATGTTTTAAGAATTATCCAAAATTCATGAAATCAACTTAGCCTATACCTTACAATGTTCCATAATAAGGTTCATTGCACCCTATAATGTTTGATGGTACCTCATGACGCACTATTAACACCAAAATCTACTTTCGTGCATTGTAACCAATGAAGTCCAGAAGTATTTTATCAGGGATATGAATAAATGATATTTTACTCTATGATAAACCATTTACCTTATGAAATTTAGTTATTAACATTATGAAATTGATTTTTAAAATTTTATATACCTTACTATGTCAAGGGAACCCAATGACATTCTTCGGTTATACCTAATAATATTTAGGGATTATTCCTTATGATGTTTCTGTTGTACCATTAACAGTGTGTAGGGATCAATAGTTAGGAAAATTTTTATAATTATATAAAAATTGTATTATACTATATTAACTCTCATTGAAAATTTTTTCATCATTTAAAAACTATTTTGGGAATATGTCAAACCAACATAAACATCATCAGCTCCAATAAAAATTTTATATGGTATATCAAATACTCAATATAGAGTATTTCTAATTTATCTTCAAAATACTGCATTTCTATCTTTTAATTCATTATATCTATTGTTCGCCTAAGATAATGTATCACTAGTTTTAGAAGCATTCAACCTAAATTATTCTCGGATTGTTTCTCATTAACTTTACAATTCTATTTATCTATAGAATATATATTTTCACACTTTATCAATTTTTTCATTGAAAATTATCTTCAACATCATCTATCATTAAATATATCACTAGAATCATTATATCAAAAGTTACCATATTTCTATAAAAACTATATAAAAAATCAATTGATGTATGGGATGATACTTGAACATCTCCAGATAAGTTCTTTAATAAGCAGTAACACAAACATTGTTTTCCATTCCCGATGGTAGAAGAACCTTCAAATAAATTGGGGGGATATTTATCCAATCACACAGCTTTGACACACACTTAATTTCCCCATTATCATCACTAACAAAAAATACAACCACAATGAAAAGGGACTTCAAAGAAATAATACCATTTTTAAAAAATATTGCTAGTATTGAATATAATAAACTAGGGTAAGAATTAAATAAAAATAAATAAATAAGGTATTGAATTCCTATGAGTATAATTTTTTATAAAATAATTATAGTAATTTATTTGATTAGAATAATTAATAAGGACACCCATAGAATTGAATATAAGAAAATAATGCATGATTTTTAGTTTCCTATAATTAATTAATATCTTAAATTGATGAAATTAAAAATTATATATATTTATATATTCTAATAATCTTAATTATAAGTTTATAAATGTATACAAGATGTTTCACTATTTAAATCCCTAGGATACATATAGAATATTATTCCTCTATAGATGAGATACAAAAATTAATACATCACCAACACTGTTGATGCATATATGACTACTAAAACATCCTAGGTAACATGAGTATGGAACCTAAATAAATCTATAACTGATTTTGGGACACTTCACAACTGCCGACTATCTTTTCTAATGTCTTCTCTCAATACCAACCATTTCAATTTCTCTAAGTGGGTAATGGTATTGCTTACACTCTTTGTTAACATTTATAATTACCCTTAACTAGTCCATCTAATTATGTGTCTTTATTTGGATACATATTGTAAAAATATATTTTAATGAATTTCTATGTTTTTAGTGCTAAAATATTGTTTAACTAAAAATACTTTGAATTATTATCATATATTGTTTAATGTATAATTCAATATATATCTGAATAAAAATGATTTTTTTTTCAAATAGTAAAAATTCATGATTCCTTAAGTTTACTTTACTTTATTATCCAAAACATTGTAACATTTTTTGGTTAATTTCATTAAAATGATATTTTGAGGTTGAGTCTAATTTTTTCATCTTCCATGATATTTATCTCAATTATATTTTATTCAAAATAAATTGAATTCAATTATTTGTGTGTGAAATATAATTAAAGAAATATTTTTTACATTTTATTAAAGTTTTTATTACTTTTTTTACATTAATAAATGATTAGAATATTTATTATTTTTCTATAATAGTGTTTTGTCATATTTTTATAGTTGAAAATATATTCCTCTCCAATAACAATAAAATATTCTTGATGACATTTATATGTCTCGTTGGACTCTTATCTTGTAGTTATTTTTATATGAATCTTTTAAATCCCAGAAGATATGATTTTAATAAGATAAGATACATTCTCATAAAATTTTTGGGACACATAAAATGTTCCTTTCATAAGAATTCTTCTTTCCTATACCCTTATGAATTATTCAAACATTTTTCTTGTCTGTAACTTTGTAATCATGGCTGCATGAGTAGAATGAGGTCAATAACAAAGTCATATATGATAGAATAAATCAAGTGACATTAATAAAAATATATCTCACATATTTTAGGGTATCAAAATAGGATTGAACAATTTGAGTCATCCTGTGATGTTCTCGAAACCATATAATAAAAACCAATTAGTGTTGTGACTGATAAATATAAATAAATAAACATATTTAATTCAACAAGGTGAGGTTTATGAATATTTTTTGACCATAACTATATTAAATTCAAGGTTAGGTTTCAATGGTATAAGAGAATTTAATGTAAAGAGTGATGGGAAGTTTTATTAAGATATGAAAAAAAATTAATAAGAAAAACTGATAATGAACTTATATAGATAGGAATATAAGACATTGCGATTATAATGAATTATATAGTGTGCTGGTTTGGTGAATAATCCCTTTTAATTGATTTAATTTATGAAGATGGATGAATGTGGTCACTAGTTGAATTTATATCTACTGGTATGAATTTATTAATATGGTTGGAACTTGATATTCTAAAACGCTTCATATGTGAGGAATAAAATAGATGTGTAGTATTTTTTTGAAATATTTCTTTAGTGGGTTTTATATGACCAAATAAGTGTGTGGTGACTGAACATATCATTTTGTAATAATATAAAAACCAGAATTGTTTTTCTAAGTTTCATACACCATAAAAGAAGGTTTACCAAGAGATAGTGATGAAGAACACGTGCCTGAGATCCACCAGAGATAATGATTAATGTAAATGATAATTTTGGAGTCCCATATTTGATAATACATTGATGAATTGTTATTATTCATGAAGTATCTCATTCTTTATCAACTGAAGAAATGTCTTATGAGTTTGAGAAATATTACTAAACATGAAAAAACATGGTCATGTGTATTTGGATTCTAGGATAAAATGTTCGTTAAATAATATGGGAACATATAAAAATATAGTCACAAATTGGTATATGATATTTAGATGAATGGTTTAATTTGGATTCAAAATAAGTATATGACATTCAGAAATATGTTGAAGGAGTTAACAACAAGATGGTCTAGTTGGCTTTATCAATGGAATATGGAAATGTGAAAAAATTGACCAATAATTCAACCAAATAAATTATTAAGATTATTAACTGTTATAATATAAAATAAATGAAAAAAATTATAATTTAACCAATCACATAAGTCAAGAGTAAGTTGGTGGAAAAATATTTAAATCTTGGTTCAGTATAATAATCAATTTATTCTTTGGATGGATACAAGAACAAATTGTGAGGTCAAAATCTAGATTGATTGAAAAATTCATCACAAAAAACAATAATGTAAAGGAAGGATCTATTGGTATGATATTTTATTTAAGGAATAAGAAAGATTAAAATGGATTATGAAGTAAATATATCGCCATAAAAAGAAGAAACGTTTCTCTATAATCTATTTTATTCTATATTTTTATTTTCCTAATGCTTGTGATGGACATTTAATTTATAAAAAAATTTATATTTAAATTATTTGAGGGGAATAAAATTATTATTATTGGGTCATACCTTTATATTCTTCAGTCACCCCTTATTTACTACAATCCATCCTTCTTGGACATTTCCTCATCAATTTAGTAATAATATTAATTGATGTATTAAAGGGTGAAGACATTCATAAGTTGATTTAGAATAATTTTCCTACTATAGTATTAAATAGATTTTGAATATTTTATTTTAAAAAATAAATATACTTGATAAAATAATTGTTTTCATTGTTGAATATTATTTCAACCCATTTTTCTTAAATGTGGTTCATTTAACTAGATTCTTCAATTATAAATTCCTCGCAATACTATTTTCGAATACCTATTTGACACAACTATATGTTATAATTTTATTAACACTATTCACTAACCTTATTATATCTCTATGTTTCATACATTTTTTACTCATATATTCATAATTTTATTTCCATGATTTCAATATTTAGGTTTAATATGAACATCTGAACATCCACACAATTTCCCATAGGTTTGACTCTACTCATTCACAATACTAGTGTGGTGTAGGAAAATAAAAAAATAAATTGATTTTTCAATGACCTATAAAATTTTGGAATACTTTCACGGATTTTTTGGTGTTTAAAGCATTAGGGTTATTAAAAATAAAAACAAAATATAAATCTAGTAAAATAAAAACAGAATAAGAAATGTTTTATATATTTTATCTATATTAACTATTATTTTAGGAATGAAACATAAATGTATGATGTGTTTATCATTTATTTATACTTAATATCATCTTAAAAAAATTCTTAAGTAACTTATGAAAAAAATTCCTATAAATAAAGATTGAATTTTTATCTTATCTTACTTATTAGTATTGATGATATTATATTTTTTATATACTAAAATTACATTTTGTTATTAGGTACTAACTTAAAATGGAACAATTTGAGTGTTGGATTACAAAATTTGAAAAATTTTATTCTTTTTGGGGATATTTTGGGCCAATTCTTCTTTGTATGAAAAAATCCAACCACATTAGTCTTATTAGATTGAATAAATTAAAGACTATTTTGAGTTGAAACCTCAATATGAATCAACTTTAACAAAATTAATTATAATGATGATTAATAAACAAGACCAAAACCAAGATGATAAGTAAGATAAAATCATATTATTACAATCTAGAATAATGGATATTTAAAAAATTAACAAGAAAGAACAATAAGAGCTAAAATTATACCCATATTACAATGAATAATAAATTGAAATAATAATATTAATAAATTAATAAAACCAATTAGTGTAATTTGATACTGAGAATACTATATAAATTAAATAATAAAAAAATAACTGAGAAAAAAATAAGATAATAAAGAAACATACAGAAAAATATTGAACTGATATATTCAAGGGGTTTCAGTGGTGGAAGACAAACAAAATTACATTATTTTATTTCCATAAAAACTATAAAAATTTAGATGTTTTGTGAGTACTGTGGCTTGGTTTGAGAAAAAATGTTCAAATATGAGAAAAATTTCTTACCAATCATTGAATGTTATTCCTAAAATGTGGTCAAATGGACTAGATCTAGAAACTAGGAAGAATTTTTATGATTGAAACATTTTAGAAAAACATTGATTGTAAATATTATGAAAGATAACTCTAATGTAATTTTCCATATTTTAAAAGTGTGAACCCCACTATTTTAAACCATTTAATGATGAAAAGGACAAGGTTGTTCTCTTTTAAAAAATATAATTAAAGGAAAATTAACTTCCTCATATTCTAATTAATAATATATCTAATCATTATATCATTGAAATACAAATTAATGTTCGTCAACTAAGATAAAAATTAATTAAATATAGAATGAATTTATTATAATTTTATTATAATTATACTAAAAATTTCCTACTATAATTTAATTTAAACACTCAAAAGAAAAAAAATTAAAATTGAATTTACAATAAGGATTAAAATTAAATATTAGGGCTAGGTCTCAATAATTCATTAAATGTACTGATTGATGGTAATCTATTTTCATTTGAGGAAATTTTAGAATGAGATCATAATCTTTTATTATATAAACTTGAATGATAATCATGAGTCAATTATTAAATGTTATTTAATTAACTCCTCAATTATATTGGTGGATGAAATTTATTTAGGTATCAAGATTAATTTGGAAGATAATTCATGACTTATTTTTAATAAATGAAAATTCTTTTTATGTTAAAATTTAAAAAATATAGATCTTTTTACTAAAAACCATCTATTACTCATTTGTTGTAAATATGGTAGAGAGTTATGAGGATCATGAAATACCCATAATAATAATTTTTTACTGATTCCCCATTAAAAACAATTAATATTTCAATTATGAATATATTATATAAGTGTAAACAATTCTTGTTTCTATTAAAAATGGTTTCTCTAGTGATCAATTTTTAGTTTACAATCATAAACGACTCTTGTTATAGGTTCAGTGTGTATCTTCTTTTTCATACGGGTCTGAGTGTTTAGAAGCCACTATGGTGTTGAAATTATATTAGATTACTTATACACCTATAGAATATTATTTGAGATTACATCACTATAGAGAGTTATTTTCGTGGGGGTTGGAATCTGTAAAGGGGAGTATTCCAATAATAGTTTAGGATCTCATAAAATATTTGTCTCATTTAAATACTTTTTGTTTATTATTATGTACTAGTTTCTCTAGAAATCAATCCCTCCTAGTGATTTTTTTAATTATGTAAGGCATTATTGATGAATAATATAAAAAAAGAAATCTAGGAGAAAAAGATAATTTTTTAATAAAATACAATTTTTAAATAAAAATATATCACTTAAACCTATAAACATATCTTCTTTGAAATAAAATTTAAAAAGATATCCCACTATAGATAAATTTTTTTATTAATTAGATTATAAATTAATTTCCACATATTTTACATTTTACTATCTTTAATTTAGAAGATATTTTACAGTTGAAACTAATTAATAATGTTTCATAAATGTTTTTGCTTCATTAATAGATAAACCAATAGGTTCTTAAATAATGAAGAGATATTTAAAAATTAGGATTCTTACTAATATTACAATATCTATCAAGGGATTCTCTAATTCTATTATATTATTATAATTTAATTTTTGAAGATGTTCATTATTTCCCTGATAATTTAATTGGTTTTAAGTGGATAAGTTTTCTTAATATTATTTTAAAATATTTTCAAGTATGGAATCGAATTATGGGGGATTTAGTAACTATTTGAAACTAATTCCATGCTGAATCTAGGTTTAATTTCTTTGGTACTATTATTTATTATGTTTATTTTATGAAAACCATTATGAAATTGAATTTAAATTATTTTTAAGTACAACGAAAATTTATTTGTATTGTTTGAGTTTTTTTGTTTTTTTAAATGTTATTTCTTGGAAAAATCAGTATTTAACATACTATTTATAAAGCCATATTCACAAATTTTTTATTATATATATAATAAAAATTCATGTGTATTATTATTTTTTTCATTAGATTTTTTAATTAGAGTTTAATGACAAAAATTTTTCAAATATGAAGAAGAGATAAATAATAGACTATTTCGAGTTCACATTGAAAAATTTTTAATCAATGTATGAATGTTCATTTAAAAATTAAATATTAGAATATTATATTGATTTTATTATTTATAAAGACCCATAAAATTCAAGGGAAATTTTTTCTAAATTTTCCTTCGGACATTACAAGAACGCAGTTTCTGACGGCGCCTGATTCCGAGGCCCGGTGTGCCCGGAATCAATTTCTGAAGTTTAGCTCGAGTACGTTTAGTGAACGAACGAGCAGATTTTTATATCTTTTGAACCGATGCACGGAATCAAAATCCGAGAGCACCGATGGAACCGCAACGCAGGTAATTTCTTAAGAAGACCCTTTCTGGAGTTGCGTTTTCTCGGGAGGAGTTGTTTTAAAAAAATGTGAGGGATAAAAATATAATTGATACAATTATATTTTCTTTTCTTGTTAAGTAGATTAAGTGTTGTGTTACAACACTTTGACCCTCTCTTAAATGGTTATAACCTATGTAAGGGAGTTAGGGGTGGGACCCACTTGGAGTTAACCACCCATGAGAGGATTAAAGGTGAGGTGGGGCCCACACGAACCCCACCCTTTCCCATTCCTCTTAAACTCCATAACTCCCTCATTAATTTTGTAAACTTATCTTTATTTGAGTAACCTTCCATTTCCTCACTCTCTTCCTCATTAACTCTAGCCAACACACACATTAATTAAGTGAATTCAACTTTTGAATTTATTTTGGAAATGCTTGCCTTAGGTTGATTAAATAATGTGGAACCATTATTTCCTTTAGGGTTGGATTTTGTGGTGTTGAGGGTAAGGGAAGGGAGCTTGAGAGTATCTAAAGAACTTCTTCTTCTTCTTCTTCTTCTTCTTCTTCCATCTTCTTCATCCTCAACAAAGGAGGAGGCACCGACATGGGAACTCGCCAATGACGTTCCGCCATTCAATTTTCTCTCCTCGTGGAAGGAAGGGAGACACTGCTTCCTCCTCGGACGTTCTCCGTTGGCATATACGAAACCTCACCCCACGACGCCGTTTTCCGCGACAACGTTGTTCGACAACATTTGTCAAGGTAGGGGTTTTATGCGTTTCTTTTCGTGAATTACTTCTGCCATCTATCCACGTTTTATTGGACCACTTTCTATCGTTTAACGGGAGGGGCCGGACCGCACAAACATGGCCGACCGTCCTCCCTTAATATTTTTGTGTTGTTGCGATTCAATGGAAAGTGGCGCGGTGCCGTCGCACCGCGCGGGAACGAGCGGCAAGGAGGGGTGGCACCGTCGAGCTGCGCATTTGAAAATCGATCCAAGCCGCGGCGCCGTCGCACCACGCTAGAAAAAACCCAAAGACACCGCGGCCGAAGCGGGGCCACGGCGGAGGGGCGCGACGCCGTCACTCCGCGCTGGACAGAATAAACCGCGGCTGTGGCCGCAGCAAAGAAGGGGGACCGTCGGCCCGTTCTGGTCCACCGACGTCGGAGCAGGGGGACCAGCCCTTGCTGGTCCTGTGGTGGCAGAAGTCGACCGGTCAGGGGGAGATCCGGGGGTTACGACCCTCGGCTGGCCAGCAAAGGGCGGCCCCCATTATGGGGGGCCGGAGTTACAAACAGCGGGGGGCAGCACGCCCCCCCCCCCCCACACTCCCGAATGGCTTGACCGTTCGTCCGAGCCACCTGGACAGCGTGCCGGACTGCCAGCGCACCGGGCCGCCGATCCGGGCCATGCCCAGGCCGGGCCGGGCCGCACCCAGCTGGTCCGGGCCGCGCCCAAGAGGGCCAACCCGGATCCGGTTCGGGTCGACCCGATTCAGGCCGACCCAGGGGGTCTCGGGCCGGGTCGGTCTGAGCCTGAAACCCCCACTTCCGGACCTTTTTTGGTCTTTCGACCATATCTTGGGAAACAGACCTCTGATCGACGCACTGTCAGCTGCGATGAGATCTTTGGATCGATAATGTCGTTTTGGTATATTTCACTCAAGGTTTCAGAGTACTTTGTGTTCATCCAGGTTGGTTCATACACGAAACCAACCGGGCCCTCGGAGCAGAAATGCTTATATCTTGAGCTCCGGACGTCCGATTGATGTGTTGTCAACTTTTTTGGATTTCTCTTGAGGAGAAGGGACTTTTGGCATACTTCGCCTGAGGTTTGGACGCAGTTGGAGTATGTCAGGTTTGGATTGTACCCGAAATCCAACAGGGCCCCTGGAACGGAAAAGCTGATATCTTTCAGACTGGATGTCCGTTTGACGATCCATCAGCAGAATTGGTGATCACATTGAGAAATTTTCCCTTTGAGTATACCATATGAGAGTTCGGGGTACAGTTGAGATACGGCCGGGTTGGTTCGCACATGAAACCAATCGGGCCCCTGGGACGATATGGCTAATAACTCACAGAGCGGGCGTCCGATTGACGCGCCGTTTGTTGCGTTGAGACCCCTATGATGAGGCGGTCCTTTGAGATACTTCTTTGTGGGAATTTTGATACTTGGAGTATCAACCGGTAGCCCGTGGAGCGGACCCTCCCAGAGACGAGCATACAGAGTATGGAGACCGGGTAACTGGCTGCGACCGATGACTGCTTGTCTGATTCTATTCAGAGTGACTAGCATAGCCCAGTGGGGAGCACTACTTTGTGAGGTGGCAGACCCATGGCGGAGGAGCAGTACATTGTGAGGTGGCAGACCTGCAGTACTCGATAAGAGGAGTATCTCTGTAGGCTATGAGGGGGAGCACTACAGTGTGAGGTGGCAGACCCATGGTGGAGGAGCACTACTATGTGAGGTGGCAGACCCGCGGTACCCGATAGTAGGAGTACCTCAGTAGTCTTAGGTTAGTGAGCAGTACCTCAAAGTTGTGACAGGATCACTATACACTCTAGAGACAGGCTCATCACCAGTTATGGTTTCGATAATGAAAATCCTGGTTTGAGCTGAGTCGATGACCTTTCTGTTTACCTATTGATTGAGATGGGTCACTTGATAACTTAGGTATATGTATGGGAATATACCTGGGTAGTGGTTATCCATTGATTTCACAACCTTTGTGTTTCCTCATGATTGAGATGGGTTACTTGATAACTTAGGTATAAGTATGGCCTTATACCTAAGTAAGGGTTATCTATTGAGATCCTTCTTTGTGGTTATCCTTGTTGGATTTAGTGAGACCTTGAGGGTCTCAGGGATCCTACTGAGTATCGTTATACTCACCACTGCATGGGCTATGCCTGCACCTCATTGTGTTGGTTGCAGATGACGGGCAGTGCTGACTGAGGCCAAGTGTCCTCGGACTGGATGGTACCTAGAGGTGGACCACACGACGAGTCAGTACCCGGAGGTGGACCACATGACGAGTCAGTATCCGGAGGTGGTCTTCACTTCGAGACGACACATGGAGGAGGTTAATGGGCGAGAGCGTTATGAAGGTTATATGTACCTACACTCAGGTAGGATCCATGGTGGACGATCTAGGAGTTGTGCCATCTCTACCAACCCTTTAGGTTGGATCCGTGGAGGACTACCCAGGAGCCGATGCCGTTCTTCTAGCTGTTGTCTTTTCCTGTTGTACTTTTTTTCAATTGTAGCTGTACTTTCAGTTGAGTTTGTATTCTGGCCCATATACTTTTCAACACTCTCTTTTGTACTTAGTGTTTACTTCCGCTTGTACTATGAGGTGTTTTTTTATTTTAAAAAGGAAATGCCTTACCAGTTATCGAGATATTCGCAATTGGTGCTAGTCGCCAGCCCCTGGCCTATTGAAGGCGGGCTTGGGGTAGTCACGGCACGAGCCCCGAGGATGAGCCATGACAAATTGGTATCAGACGAGTCAGTTCTACCGCGGAACTAATAACTCTGATATTTTCTTTCTGTGAAGCGACAGTGTTAAGAGTACCAAGTATGGTTTTTAGTTCAGGGAGTCCAGTGTTGGTGTGGGAGACCGAAGTATCCATACACCAGGACCCTGACAACTGATTTCCAACTTGGTGAACGAAAACACTGATTGCGTGTGTGTTTCCAGAAGTTTTTAAAAGTCAGATCAAACCAGGTCAGCTCACCAGGTATAAATCGTTTGTCCGTCTCATGCTTGTTTCTTTTAGGATGCCTCCCCGTGGAAGACCAGCTAGAGCCCCGAGAGTTGTTCGTAATGACAGCCCGCCGAGCGACGTGGCCTCAGTATAGGGCCCTATCCCAGTTGAGGTACCAGCGAAGGCACTAGCGGTACTACTACCCATTGGGCCACCGATTCCACCAGCCCCAACAGCAGAGGGTGTACGTCACTTGAGCGCACTACACGAGATCAATCGCTAGAGGACACCTAGGTTCTGGGGAGAGACGGACCCGCAGGCGGCTGAGGATTGGTTGGAGGTTGTGGTGAGAGTCTTCAGGCTAGTGGGGACGCCAGCAGACTTCATGGTGATCCTTGCGGCCAACCTTGTTCAGGAAGCAGCATGCAGATGGTGGAGCCTGATGCTTCAGATGCATGACGAGGCAACACTTCTATGGGAAGACTTTGAGAGCCTGTTCCAGGAATAGTTTGTACCAGCCGCCCTTCGAGCGGTGAGTATACAAGAGATACTTCAGCTGCGGCAAGGCAACATGGCAGTGGTGCAGTATTCAGCAAGGTTCACAGACCTCTTGCACTACTCCACAGATATGGTACGAGACCCATTCTTCAGGTCCCAACCCTTCGAGCAAGGGCTTAGGCGAGAGATTAGAGATTATGTTGTTTATCACAGTATTCTGACGCATACAGGGGTGTTGGAGCAAGCCCTCTTAGTGGAGTGTTTCCTTGCTGAGCAGTCTCCAGCAGCAGGACCCACCACTAGCCGGCATTCGACAGAGTCTTCTGTAGCAGGAAGTAGACAGATGACACAGAGGTCCAAGAGGACTAGAACTACAGGTGGTCGACTGCACGACCCAGGGTCGGTAGTGTGAGGCACCAAGGAGAATGACAGAGCCAGACCTGCCATACAGTGTTACTCCTGCGGCGGGATGTTTTACATGGCACGTGACTGTCCTACCTGCCATGCAGATGACCAGTAGTTAAATAAAAAACCTTCAAGGTAGAGGCAGAGGTTCGATCAAGGTAGACCGCTTGGAGCTGAAGGATGAGGGAGGGGAGCTGGCTGTGCAACTGGAGGTGGAGAACGCTACGAGGTGTTGCCACCACCACTACCAGTAGGTCCACCCAGACCGCAGGGAACATGTGGACATGGGAGAGCTCAGCTTCAGGTAGCATAAGCTTATGACTACGGAGCTCCGGAAGCGAGTGGACAAGAGCAGAACTAGTGGTTTCATTTTTATTATTTGTATATCTAGTTCCATGTTGTTGTTGTTACATTTGTGTCTTTGTACCATGAACTGCAATAATATAAAGACACTTACCTTTGTGACATTTGCTTCCTTCCTTTTTGAGTACTAAGAGGTTTCGGTTTAAACTGTTGACTTGACCCTCACTTTCGAGATTCCTACTGGAAGAGACCCAGTGACCTCACGCTAATGCCAACAGTGTGTCTCATCCCTTAGAGGCGAGAGTGAAGGTTGGATCTCTTGGTAGTAACGTCAAGGCCTTATGATGTCGTCCATGGCATGAATACATAATTCATGTCTGGATTGACTGTATTAGGCAAAGAACGTGGTTCATCCAGGGGATGAGACCAGATTTATCTTTTCGACGAAGAAGAAATCATAGCAGCTCTTGTGGGACCAGACAAGGTCCAGGTCATCCAAGAGCGGATGAGGACAGCTTAGAGCTAACAGAAGCCTTATGATGACAGGAGGCAGAGACCACTGGAGTTCGAGGATGGCGACCACGTTTTCTTACGGGTCTCACATCGACGTGGAATTGCGGAGACGTGGCCGAGGTGAAAAGTTATCTCCGAGGTTCAACGGACCATTCTAGGTCCTCAACAGGGTAGGCGGGGTGGATTACCACTTGACCCATCAACCTCAGTTGTACTAGGTGCACGACGACTTCCATGTATCTCAACTGAGGAGATACGTGCTCGACCCTTCACATATCATCGACCATGGGAGATGGACTTGGGAGGTGGGGTGACTTTCTCGGAGGTTCCAGTGGGGACCGAGGATCGACAGGAGCAGATCCTACGAGGACGGTCGATTCCTTGGGTGCACTTTTTTTGGCAGTATGGGAATCTCTATGTAAGCACATGGGAGCGGAAGGCTCAAATGCTTTCTCAATACCGATTTTGTATCCTTAGTCTGTGTTTAATCTTTACGAGGACGTAAATCCCTGAGATGGGATTAATGTAAAGACCCGTAAAATTCAAGGGAAATTTTTTCAAAATTTTCTTTTGGATTTTACAGGAACGTAGTTTCTGACGGTGCCTGATTCCGAGGCCTGGTGTGCCCGGAATGAATTTTCAAAGTTTAGCTCGGGTACGTTCAGTGAACGAACGAGCGGGTTTTTCTATCTTTTGAACCGGTGCACGGAATCGAAATCTGAGGGCACCGATGGAATCATAGTGCCAGTAATTTCTTAAGAAGGCCCTTTCTGGAGTTTCATTTTCTCAGGTGGAGTTGTTTTAAAAAAAATGTGAGGGAAAAAAATATAATTGTTACAATTATATTTTCTTTTCTTGTTATGTGGATTAAGTGTTGTGTTACAACACTTTTACCCTCTTCTAAGTGGTTATAACCTATTTAAGGGAGTTAGGGGTGAGACCTACTTGAAGATAACCACCCATGAAAGGATTAAAGGTAAGGTGGGGCCCACACGAACCCCACTCCTTCACATTCCTCTTAAACTCCCTAACTCCCTCTTAAATTTTGTAAACTTATCTTTATTTGAGTAACCTTACATTTCCTTACTCTTTCCCTCATTAACTCTAGCCAACACACACATTAATTAAGTGAATTCATCTTTTGAATTTATTTTGGAAGAGCTTGTCTTGGGTTGATTAAATAATGTGGAACCATTATTTTGTTAGGGGTTGGCTTTTGTGGTGTTGAGAGTAAGGGAAGAGAGCTTGGGAGTTTTTAAAGAACTTATACTTCTTCTTCTTCTTCTTCTTCCATCTTCTTCTTCCTTGACAAAGGAGGAGGCACCGACGTGGGAACTCGCCAACGATGTTCCGCCTTTCAATTTTCTCTCTGCGTGAAAGGAAGGGAGTCACTGCTTCCTCCTCGGACGTTCTCCGTCGGCATCTACGGAACCTCACCCCGCGATGCTGTTTTCTGCGACACCGTTGTTCGACAACATTTTTCAAGGTAAGGGTTTTATGTGTTTCTTTTTGTGAATTACTTCCATCATCTATCCACGTTTAATTTGACCGCTTGCTATCATTTAACGGGAGGGTGCTGGACTGCACAAACACAGCCGACCCTCCTCCCTTATTATTTTTGTGTTGTTGCGGTTCAAAGGAAAGTGACGAGGTGCCGTCGCACCGTGCGGGAATGAGCGGCAAGGATGTGCGGCGCCATCGTGCCGTGCATTTGAAAATCAAACCAAGCCACGGCGCCGTCGCACCGCACCGGAAAAAAACCCGAAGACACCGCGGCCGCAGTGGAGGGGCACGGCGTTGTCGCGCCGCGCCGGACAGAATAAGCCGCGACTTAGGCCGCGGCGAAGCAGGGGGACCGGCGGCCGGTTCTGGGCCGCCGGCGTCAGAGTAGGGGGACCAGCCCTCGCCGGTCCCATGGCGGCAGAAGCCGGCTGGCCGGAGCGGGCTGACCAGTTAGGGGGAGAGCCGGGGGTTACGGCCCCCGGCTGGCTAGCAAAGAGTGGCCCCCATTATGGGGGGCCGCGATTACAAACGGTGGGGGGCAGCACCCCCCCCCCCCCCCCCCCCCCGCTCTCCCGAACGGCTCGACCGTTCGGCCGAGCCACCTGGTCAGCGCGCTGGACCGCCAGCGTGCCGAGCCACCAAGTTGGGTCGGGCCGCGCCAAGGCCGGGCCGACCCGGATCCAGTTCGGGTCGACTCGGTTCGGTCCGTCCTAGTGGGTCTCGGGCCTGGTTGGTCCGAGCCCGAAACCCCCACTTCCGGATGTTTTTCGGTCTTTCACCCATATCATAAGTCACAGACCTCCGATCGACGCACCGTCAGCTGCGATGTGATCTTTGGATCGAGACGGTCGTTTCGGTATATTACACTCAAGGTTTCGGAGTACTTTGCGGTCAGCAGAGTTGGTTCGTACACCAAACCAACCAGGCCCTCGGAGTGGAAACACTTATATCTTGAGCTCGGGATGTCCGATTGATGTTCCGTAGACTTTGTTGGATTCCTCTTGAAAATACGAAACTTTTGGCATACTTTATCCGAGGTTTGGACGCAATTGGAGTATGTCTAGGTTGGATTGTACCCGAAATCCAACTGGGCCCCTAGAACGGAAAAGCTGATGTCTTTCAGACCAGACGTCCGTTTGACGAACCATCACCGACGTTGGTGATCACATTGAGAAACGGTCCCTATGATTATACCATATGAGAGTTAGGGGTACAGCTGATATACATCCGGGTTGGTTCACACATGAAACCAATCGGGCCCCTAGGACGAAAAGGCTAATAACTCACAGACCGGGCGTCCGACTGACGCGCCATCTATTGCGTTGAGACCCCTCTAAAGAGGTGGTCCTTTGAGATACTAGTTCGTGGGACTTTTGATTCTTGGAGTATAGGCCTGTAGATCGTGGATCAGACCCACACGGAGACGATCATACAGAGTACGGAGACCGTGTAGATGGCTGTCACCGATGACTGCTTGTCCGATTCAATTCGGAGCGACTAGAATAGCCCAGTGGGGAGCACTACTTTGTGAGGTGGCAGAAACATGGCGGAGGAGCACTACATTGTGAGGTGGCAGACCCGCGGTACTTGATATGAGGAGTACCTCTGTAGGCTATGAGGGGGAGCACTACTGTGTGAGGTGGTAGACCCATAGAGGAGGAGCACTACTGTGTGAGATGGAAGACCTGCGGTACTCGATAGGAGGAGTACCTCAGCAGTAATAGGTTAGTGAGAAGTACCTCAGAGTTGTGACAAGATCACTGTACACTCCAGAGACGGGCTCATCAGCAGTTACAGTTTCGATAATGAAAATCCTGGTTTGAGCTGAGTCTATAACCTTTTTGTTTACCTCTTGATTGAGATTGGTCACTTGATAACTTATGTATATGTATGGGAATATACCTGGGTAGTGGTTATCCGTTGATTTCATAACCTTTGTGTTTCCTCATGATGGAGATGGGTTACTTGATAACTTAGGTATAAGTATGGTCTTATTCCTAAGTAAGGGTTATCTATTGATATCCTTCTTTGTGGTTATCCTTGTTGGATTTAGTGAGACATTGAGGGTCTCGGGGACCCCACTGAGTGTCATTATACTCACCCCTGAACGGGCCATGCCCGCACCTCGTTGTGTTGGTTGCAGACGACTGGTAGTGCTGACTGAGGCCGAGTGTTCGAGGACTGGACGGTACCCAGAGGTGGACCACACGACGAGTCAATACTTGGAGGTGGACCACACGACGAGTCAGTATCCGTAGGTGGACCTCACTTTGAGACGACACACGGAGGAGGTTGATGGGCGAGAGCATTGTGAAGGCTATCTGTACCTACCCTTCAGGTATGATCCGTGGTGGACGATCCAAGAGCTGCGCCATCTATACCTACCCTTCAGGTAGGATCCGAGGAGGATGACCCAGGAGCCGTTTCCGTTCTTCCAGCTGTTGTATTTTCTTATTGTACTTTTGTTCAGTTGTAGCTGTACTTTCAGTTGGGTTTGTATTCTGGCCCATTTAATTTTCAGCACTCTCTTTTGTACTTAGTGTTTACTTCCGCTTGTACTCTGTGGTGTTTTGTTTTCTTTTAAAAAGGCAATGCCTTCCCAGTTATCGGGATATTCGCCTTTGGTGCTAGTCGCCAGCCCCTGGCCTATGGAAGGCGGGCTTGGGGTAGTTACAGCATAGGCCCCGAGGACGGGTCGTGACATTATTTTTAAAGGACATGTAATTATGAAAATTTTAATAGTTCACAATTGGATAAAAGGGAATTATTGATTACTGAACTTAACATATTAATGATATAAATACTTTGAGTGTTTCTGTTTTGTTTTTCATCTATTATAGATATAATAATTATAGAGAAATGTATCATTTTATTTGGTTGAATTAATTATTTGATTTTTTAAATTTTATTTTTACATACTGAACTCATTGTAAAAGTTTTCATGTCACTGATACTCTTCCCATGGACTTTAATTGCTCAAAATATGGTCTTTTATACTATTTTTTGTACCTTTTCTAATTTTTTGGGAATATAAAACATTAAGAATGATTTTTTTACAAAAAATTATTTATATAATGATTTTAAACATATTATGTGGATATAATCACTTCTCCATGATTACAATTCATGTGATTGTTTATGATGAGTGTAAAATATGTTTTTTTAATCTGTCATGTCGTCCTTTACACATGATTTTCACTACTAGTTTTCAAAATCTCTTTAGATTGAAATTGTATTAAATTTTCCTCCACTTTGAAGTAAAATAATAGTTTCAATATGGGGTATTTATTTTATTTTAGGGGTATATTTCATGTTAAAATATTTTTTAATATATTACACATAAAAATAGTATTTGTTTTTCAAATTGACAGTGTTTGTGCACTGGATTTCATACTCTTTACTTGAATTTTTCTCCAAAATTAGGATTTTTTTCTACTTTTAGGGGGAAATATTTTTTATTTCCACATGAATTTAATTGGGTGATGAAGTTTATTTTTCTCTCTTAAAACAACTGTTTTTTTATAAAATTTTTGGACTATGTGTTTACAATATTAATTTATTTTTAATTTCTAGATTGAATTTTAAACTAACATGTTATTCATTTTAATGGAATGAAAATAAACTCTTAATCCAAGAAATAATATTTATTTTCATTAATTTTTTTTGGATAAGATAATTATCCTATATAATTAATTCATATGTTCATTCATCCATCATTAATATTTAACCATTTTGAGATTTTGAAATATCTGTCTCTCTATACCATGGATAAAGAGTGGAATTAATATTAAAAATTGTAATCGATGATAAATTGGTCTAACTACATTAAAAAATTTAAAATTTAATCCTATTTATAAATATTTAAACAATATTTTACCCAAAATAATATTTTTGAGAGATTAATAATATATGTTTATTTTTTAAAGTTCACAAAGGACACACTTTTAAAAATCAATTATTGGTTTGAATTTCAAATAATTCAATTTTTAAGAAGTATTTAATTTAACTAAATATAATGAATTGATTTCTTAAAGAAAATTAATGTGTACAGTGTGGGGGATTTAATTTTGTTTATATTTATACAAATGTTTCAAATATAATTTAATTAACTCTTAATTTTTTATTCCAAATACGATGAAAGATATTTTCGTTAATTATTATATAATTTAAGATCCATAACATTGTTGATTTTAGTGTTAATTTCATATAAATATTATTTTAGAGGATTAATTTTATATTTTCTTATTCCATTATTTTTAACACAATTATATTTTGATAGCACATTTTTAATGAATTTTTTTAGAGTATTAATACTAATTATTTAATCTTGTGTGAATGATTTCTTGTATTTCAAATACATTTTCAACTTCAATTTTTTCTATTTTTATTCATTTTTTTTACTTTTATTTTTTTAAAAAATTAATTTCTTTAGGAAATTCAGCCGAAGAGATACAGAAAACATTCATATGACATTAAATAGTTCTATAATAATATTTTCACATTTTTATTTTTTATGAATATTTCCAATCATTCAAGTTATACAATGCATAAGACAATCCATATTCACAAAAGATTATAGATTCATGTATGAATTGTCTAATGTATGAATCCTATAATCCCTTCATCATAATATTTCTTCTACTATTTCTCAACTTCATTTTACACATTGAAATTTTGGATTCCCATGTTTCTTGAGAAAAATTAAGAATTATTAAAGGATGAGTGCCTCAATCAATCCTATTTGAAGAAACTAGGGCTCAACAATTTAGGGAAAAAATGATCAAATTAAAAAATTTATGCCTTCATTTGGCCTTATCAATGCATTATAATTAAAAAAATATGATTCTAATAATTAATAATATTAAAAATATAAACTATAAACTCAAAAAAGGAGTAGTAATCATCTATGTGTTAGTTAGAACTATCTTAAGCCCAAGATTGGGGTGCACTGATAGAATAAGATGTGATTAAACTATGTTGGGAATAATTATTATCATATGATAAAAATGATCCATCAAGATGAATTTATAGAGAATATAAGAAAAATGTAAATATGATACCATGATTTCCTGAATAATTAATGACCATGATGGGTATATAATGAATATCATAGAATAAATCTAACTGAAGAAAATAAATAAATGTTTTCACTGGTAGAATTTTTTATCTACAGGTTTTAATTATTGAAGGTGGTGGGGAATCAATATTTTTTGATAAGTCGATTGAAATAAAAAATGTTCACATTATGTGTTGGAAATATTTTTTTAGCGAGTTAGGATTCTCTACTAATGATCATGGTGATTGGACTTCATGTTTGGGAATTCTGGTGAGAATGTTTTTTTTCGTTTGTGCCACATAAGTCGAGAATGAAGGCCAACAAAGAGTTATTGATAATTATTAGAGACATGAGATATACAAAAGATGATTGTCTAATAAAATTAGTATACTGAGGTTGTATTATTTATGAGTCATTGTAGACTATATACTACTCATGAAGTAACTCATTTGAGTTTAGTTGAAGTGTAAAATCATGAGTTTATGAACTCTTACTAAAAATATATTATGACTAAAATGTCTTTTTGAAATAATTAATGTATCATTTTTTTCATTAATGGATGATAAGATCAAATAAAAAACAATAAAAACAATGATCCATGACTGGGATGTGTAAATAAATTCAGTTATTGAAGAATTAATTTATCTTGACAAATCTTTTGTGGTTGTTTTATACATTATGTATAATTTGGGTTAATCATTAGAATATGTAAACCTAGAGAAAGGGGTATTTTTGGAATATTATGAATGAAACTATTAATATAAGAGCACAATAAATTACAAAATAAATCATAAATGTTATAATTTCTCCAATCACATGTAATGAAATTAATTCATTGCAATCGATCAGGGAAAAACATAAAATGGGATAAATTGAATAATTATTTTATTATTTGGATTGATTTTAAGTGCAATTATAGAATTTAATGATAAGTTATTTTAATAAAACTTTATACAATATGACAAGATCTAGAGGCATGAAAAGTTATTTAGGGAGAAAAAATGCATAGAATACATGTGGGGGTGAAGGACTGACCTCGATATGGAAGAAAGTTTTTCTTTATAATATCTTTTCTATTGTATTTATATTATTTAATAACTTTCACTAGCCTTTTATATTTTAAACATGTGTTTCAATAATAAAATTTATGTTAATATAATTGTTTCTATTGATTTATACATTTATTTTATTGGTTCTCTTATTTACAACAATTCAACATTCTTATTTATTTTCTCATCAATTAATTCTTGATTTCAATTGATATTTAAAATGATAAAGGTAAATCTCAATACCATTTGAAATAAATTCCACATTTAATATATCAATGCATTAAGTTGATGGTATTTAAAATAATGAACATTCTTGATCAAACTACTACTTGATTTCTTTAATGAACTTGGTAGTTTTCTAACAACTTTCAAGAACATCATTCTTTTAAATATATGTTTCAATTGTTCCTAAAAATTATTAATATTTTACCCTATCTATTTCCCATAACTTTTAGTTATAACTATCATAACTCTATTCACTCACTTCCTTATTTCATCATTCTTCACACACTCTTCACACATCCATTCATCAATTTCGATTCACATTTTAGTAGTATATGTTAAATAAAGGCCATTTAACATTCACCATCCTTCAATTTTCATTAACCTTACTATATCAATATACAAGTATGGTTTACGTATATAAATATATAATTTTATATTCCAATGAACTTTTCACCCAAAAATTTCAACTGGGCTACCGCATGACCAAAAAAGTACTCACTGATCACCTAGGATTGGAAACTAGTGTCGCAGTTTTAAATATACACTTCAGGAGTGATTCACCTAAAATATAATAAAATAATAAAAAATAAATAAAATAATAAAATATTAATGTAATTAATGTTATACAAAACAAATGTAAATCATAGGTAAATGTTAATAATACAATGATAGACGTAAATCAATTGATAAATTCAAAACATAACGGAGAATATCATGTTCTAACACTAAATGGAACATGGACCATACTGTCAAAGGCCATTCATAGTAACATAAAATCATATATACAACTACTAAAACATGTATGTAATTGTAAAAATGACCAGGGAACTATATATATACCAAAGTCTTTATGAAGGATGTGAGTATGTAATAACTATTAGGAAAAAACCATGGTTACAACATGTATAGAATATACTCAGGATTATAATTCAGATACATACACTCTTTCACATCAATATATAATAAATTATTTACAATAATAACGTATAACAAATTAAATGTAGTGGATAATAAATCCCTTTACAATTAGTGTCAACATTGAATGATATCCCTCTATACAAAGAGGGTTCAGAACTTACATGAACACATAAATACTATCACTCGATATCTAAAGTGACCATGTTAGAAAACCATGATTCACATTCAATTGAAGTAAGCCCATGGTAGTTCTTATTATGGAAGAATTAGGTGATAAAAATCCATCCCATGGAATAAGGATAGTGTATACAAGAGTTTGTTAACTATTATCCCATCCCTTCAAGGATAGGGGAAGTGGTATAGGAGATTAATGGTGTTGTGTTCCCATCCTAATCATCATACTCTATATATTCAATATATTTGTAAAAAAATGTATAATATAAAATAACCCCTTATAACATACTCATTATTTATCAATGCAGAATCCAAGGTCAGGGGAATATTAATATTTATAAATATCATCATTATTTGAATAAAAAATTAATTACAAAATCGACATGTCAATATATTATTCATAATCATGTATCTATTTAATAATAAAATATCTAATTCTCAACACACTAAAATCATGAACAAATTTCATTGGATACGTTTATTATCATACTAGTAATGCATTGCCCCATGTTTCACACGATCACAATATAAATCATGATTAATCTATTAACATTACATTAATGGATCTATAGAATACCCAAACTTCAATTTAAACACAGTATTGGTAATAATATTACTTTGTATTCATTCAAGTTTAGATGAATATAATAATAAATTTAAATTATGATGTGGTGAAAAATTGAATGTTTACTAGAATATATCATAACAATTATCTAAATATAGAATGGTCTATTATTTTTAAAACTAAGTAAAATACTAGGTAATAGATTGGGTATAGTATATATCATGATAAATACATACTCATAATAACTTAGTTTAACAATATAGAGATGTACATGTGTTAAAATTAAAACACTCTAAAAAAATTATATTCCATTCCAAAATATAATCTCATATTTAGAAATCCATTTTAAGAATGTTTTTATTTTATTAAAGGATTAAATTTTAAGAAGTGTTTTAAAATCCATTATTTATAAAAATGCAGTGTTATATATGTTTTAGAAAATACGTCATTTCATTAATTCGGGTCACATTTTAATCATACTAAATTATATAAAAGAATTAAATTTTGAGATTCCACGATGCAAGGAACCCTATTATTGAATCTAATTTTTTTTATTAATAAAATAAGTATTCCAACTCAATGAATGAAGTTGTTATCACATTACTAATTCAACCTCCTAAAAATATTTATTTGTGGGTCATTTTCATAGAACTCAAGTATGTTAAAGTGTATATTATTTATCTACATAATAATATATGTTTAAAGATATAATAAATATTTTTTTATAATTAAATATAGTCTCAAAAAATACACTTTAATTTACATGAGTTTAATGAAATTATTCACATGCCTATTTTAATTCTACGAGGGTTAAAGATGACTAATTTTATGTTATGAAATGATTCTAACCCACATACACAAGTATATTAAAATTAAAAAAAAATCAAAATCATTGGTACATATATGATAATTTCAAAACCAAAATATAAATTTATAAAATTTAAATACCTTAAATACATATTTATAAATTGAATAAAAAATGAAAACATTGCTATTTTACGTTATGAAAAACAACCACATTTATTATTTATTTCCAATTAATGAAAATATAATCATGGTTTTTAATTTAATCTTTATTATTTAACTTAAATAATATAAGGGAATATATTTAAATCATCACACATATATTGAAATGATAAAAATATTAGAGATCATATCAACATCAGTAAGTCGACACAATTCTTACTTCTCATAATATGTATTAATCAATTATTCATGAACCAATAAAATCATAATCTAAAATGGTTTATTCCATAGAGAAATTATTCGAGTATATAAATAATTTATTAATTTAAAACCCATAATTTAGATGTTTATAAATAAAGAAGAATATCATTTTTATGTTAAAGAAAATATTTATAGATGAATCCAAATAATGGATTCATAAATTCTATATGTGTCAGAGACTTCTACAAATAACATAACCATTAATATATTTCCATTATACAATAATAGTGACATATAATCTTGTAAAAACTCATTATAAACTAATTATAATAATTTTCCATGGAACTAATATTTATATAGATAAAACTGAAATGAACCCTCACCAAATCCCAAGTAGAACACCATAAAAATTATTTTATCCATTACTATCATGAGAATGCATATTAAATTCAGACCCTAAGAACTCTAAATCAATTTTTGAAATAAAAAAATAAAAATTAATTAATTTATATTAAATTTATGTCCTTTTTGAGTAATGTCTCTAAATATACTCTTTGATCATGGAATTTCATGTAATTTCAGGATTCCTCCACAATGACAGTTATCAAGGATTACATAGTATTATCATGAGTATGAAATTCATAGTGATTAGGATTTTTTTAGACACTTTTGATAGAGTTCGTTCATTTAGGTGGTTTTCCAATCTTACCTCCCCCTGTAAAGTAGTAGTTTTTACTAGTAGTATGGATAGATGATGTGTGAAACATGATCACACTTCCTGATTTTTGGTGATATTGAGATCATAGGGTTAGAGGTGAGCTGGACCTAATAAAACTATGGTCTGGATTAAGATAGTTGTGTAATTTTTTAACCTTTTCATGACTACCCTGATTAGATGGTGGTCCTAGAGAGGAGTCTTATATATATCCTTATAAGGTTATAGAAAAGTTTCATGAATTAGATACATGTAAATACATATCTTTCTTTGAAATTTTTTGAGACTCTATTCATAAAGGACTTCCACTGCATTATTTTGAGAGTAGAACATATCCCATAGCACTTGTAGCATCAATAGGGTGGCATGAAAGTAAAATATTATTAGTCAACGTTTTATAACATCATGAGATAATCTGTGGATATGGTTTAAGATGTGATATTTTGGAAATAGTCTTTTAATAATGGACATCATTGATATATTAAGTTTGGGGTGATATCACATTCATTCCAACTCAGGCTAGAGTTATCGAGTAATCGATGTTGGTGGATAGATTCTCTATAGAGTAATCTACTATAGTTGGTGTTGTTAGTAGGCACCCTAGATATGAGAATTCAGAAGATGGTATCCATCAACAAACAAATGGAACTTATTGAGCACTATAATTTTCATACATCAATATTAAATCATTTTAGATGAATTTTCCATATATAATAATATGGTATATTCTATAACTATGATGGTTTAGTGTCCTTGGAGACTAATTATATAAAAATATTAATTATATAAATTTTTTATAATCTCCTATAATTTTCATACAACATTATTCCCTTCATGATATTTTATACTTAAATCCATTATTCATAACCTTAGTAATAGAAACATAATAAAATGGGATCTGAGATGCTCAGTAAGGGTAAACATAAGATATATGAATCAATGGTCATATGAAAGTTCCATATAAGAATAAATTTATGGGATGATGAATAGATCTAAAATACTATATACCCAATCTATCAAATAACATCGATGACAGTCATGGAATAAACCATTATCTTTTCAAAATACATAAATAATATGAGTGAGAAATATTTATAAATAAATCATGAGCCATATTTTCATGTCATAAATGTGTTGATCCATCATATATATAAACCATTTCATATGTAAAGATTAACTAATGAGACTATCAAATAATTTTGGATTATAAATAATCACCTATTTTTCAAATATGGATCGATCACTTAATCTTGTTTCTCATAGTGGATCATGAACATCGATTTGTTTCCCATAATTATCTTATGAGATATAAACCATTACCCAAAGAATTGGAGGGGTATATAATTCTAGTACCACCCTAAACATAATTTAAATGATACATATGTGTTCCACATGATCATTAAACAATTATCATATCATCTCAACATAATTTAGGAAAAGAAAACATGTTATATAAACATTTAATCAATTCAGTATAGTATAACTAGGGAAAATAAATGTGTTTCCTAAATATCTCTTCATCATAATCATATATCAATGAAATAAATATGAAGGATGGAATAATTGGATCTTATCCCTAGTTTTACACAGTTTACATCAAATTATGTTATCATAGATAAAAAATTTTCTTTGAAATAACACTAAAACATTTCTCATGGAAAATACCCTTTTCGTATTGAAAATCACATTAAAAAAATACAATTACTTTAACAATATTTTGGAAAAAAATTAATTGAAAATATCCATGGAAACCATTAAAGTATGATTCAATCTATTTTTTGGGTATACTTTTGTGAAATTATTTTCATTATATATAAGATAAATAAAACATTCCTTTACTAGTGTTGTAGAAATATTCAAAAAGTACCTCATTAGAAAATCAAAATCAATGATTAATTTTAAAATAATTTTGTAAAAAAGAACATCATAGGTAAAAATTAATTCAATAAATCATTTTATACTCTTAAAATCATTCTTCAAAACTTTTTTAGAAAATATGGATATGGAAGAAAAATATTTAATATTGAAGAAACAAATACAGTCAGTTTCCCTAAGAGCACTATTTTGATCTATTGAAAATGTGAATTGAGGAAAACGAACCCAACACATATATTTTTATGAAATAGATATACGATAAGAAAATAAATTGTATTTATCTTATAATGATCATATAAGTTTCTCAATAGAAATTGAAGCATAAAAATCTCAATTAAAATAGTATTAAAACATAAATTTCATACCTTGAGTTCCACTTCATTAGAAAACACTCTAAAATCATAAATAAAAAATTTAAATTTAGTAGATTTCTAAAATGGAATCATTTTAGTACTAATAATATCATAAATTATCAACTTATATTATTTCAACAACAATCTAATAAAATGTATTTATTAAAATCGTCATTTTCATTGTAAAATATGTTATTTTTCATGAGAGTTTCTATTCAGTAGTTCCAATACTTGTACATTGGTCATGGTTTCATAATTTCCAAAATTTAAATCATGATATAAATTTAAATTCTATTATTTATATATATTTATATTTATTTATAATGGATTTATAAAGAAAAATGATTTACACCACTCATGGATATGATAAGTCGTATGTATGTATGAATTCTATTTTCAATTTTTGACATATAAAGTGAAAGAAAGGAAAATATTAATTCACCATTAAATCATCCTTATTTTATCATTTCAATCATATATTTTACAATAATATATCATTATTTCCATCCTTATAGACCATAAATAAAAAATGAATCTCCTTGCTTCTTGGATGGGGTAGTCCACATTTACGCACTAACACAATTATCGTTCTCTAATAAATTATAAGGTAATAAGGTAGATGTGATATTAATATAAAAAATATATAATTATTTAATATATTTAATATATAATATTTAAATAAAAATTCTATTCATTTGTGACAGTTGTTTACGGAAACCGAATTACATCAGTTCATGAGACAGTAGTCCACTGTACACACGATCGAAAATTTCATTTCTCATTTGATGGAATAAGAGATTGATATAGTTTCATATATATACATAATAAAATATAATTATATGTTAGATAAAAATTTTATTATATTCTAATTATTAATAGAAAATTTAATGTGTCAATATAATAAGTAAAAAATAATGTTCTAAGTGAATACATTTACATTCTCTTAGATAAACCTCATTATAATCTCTTATTAATGACCATAGGTATGGTATTTTTTTAAGAATAAAACATCCAAAATATTTATAATGACTTTTTGAAGATATTTATTACTTTTTTATGGTAAATGGATTAATGTATGTGAATAAATTAGGGGAGAGTGTGCACTTTTATAATTGAGGTGAGTGGCACACTTGTAGTTTTTTAATGTTTTAGAATAATTTCAAGTCACATTGATTGAAAAAATGGATCCAAAATAGACAAATCAAAAACCTTATAAGATATATTGTAAAAATAAAGATCTATAATATAAATTATTAAAGTATTTATGTCATTTTCACCCTTATCGTTTTAGTTTAACCCAGAGTAACCCTTTTTTTACCTTAACTATGGTAATAGATTTTTATATTTTTTTATATTTATTATGTCCAAAAATTAAGTTGGATATATTAAATAATTTAAGTTATTATTATTATAAAAATTCAATCCATTTTATCAAATTAAATTTATAAAATTGGTATAATTTAATTTAAAATTATACCCACAAACACAACTAAACCTGAATTTCCAATAAAATTTTTTCTTATGTATATAATTTTTTCATTTAAAAATTATAATTAAATTTTGTTATAATGAACTAAATTGAATTAATAAAAACATTTTTTAATATTTTAATTTTATGATCAATATAAAATAAAATATATTTTATTAAAATTCTTTAAACTAATGGTAATATTCAATAAAAATCAATGTTTTTATTATTAAAAAAATTACTATTTTCAAAAAATTAATGGAAATAATCTCTAAGATAATATTGAAATTTTGATTAAAAAACATAATTTATATTTTACAAATACATTTTCTAAAATTAAAAAATAAAAATTTTAAATAAGTGTGAAAAAAGTTGATGCTGATTTTTATAATATTTTATTTTTATGCATATAAATAGATTTATAATATTTATATGTCTTTAAAAGATACTCTAATTATTAAAGAATTATTCAATATATAGTATATAAATTTAATTAAAATAATTCACCAATAATAACTAATATAATTTAATGATACAAAAAAACATTGCCTGCATAAAAATAATTTTTTTTAAAAACATTTCCTTTACATTCAATGGAATTTTTATTTTCATACCTAATAAAATGATAACCAAGAAATTAATTTTTTTAATTTTTTTAACTAAAAAATTTAATAATTTCATTATTAATATTCATACCCAACAGTTTAATAGCAATGTTTTAATGGTATACAGTTCTATAGTTCCATTAGACTTAGGTATGCATCTATCACAAGCTATCAAAACGATTTATTTAATATATCATAAAATATTAGGGTGTTACATTCTACCCCATTAAAAATAATTTGCATATTATTTTTTTCTTTCAATAAAAAATTAACATATCTCTCTTTCATCTCATACTTGTGTTCCATTGTATTGTCTTTTTATTTAATATTTCTTTAGAGAACTTTTACTAGGTGAGTAGTGTTGTTCCATAAGAATTTATCTCTACGATCCAAGATTTAGATTGGTTTAACATCATTGAAAGGATAACTATACAATAGAATAATTTTTTATATTAGTACATGTCACTTATTAGGAATGTACTTCCTCATGAATGACACATGTAACACATCATGAACTTGAGATAGGTTTAAAATAATCCACTTGCGATAAAATAACATCCCCACATAATCAAGAATCCTGAAGGGCCCATAATCTCTAAAACATAGATTTTCTATTTTTTTAAATCTCATACCCTTCTTCTGTTGATAAATTCATTGATATAAGTTTTCACCATATTAAAACTCTAGTTTTTTTTGAGTATTATTAGCAAAAATTTATTTTCACTCTAAGCTATCTTGATGTGATATTGACTAATTTTAACATTATCTTCCATTTACTCCAATAGATCATTCCCAAAATATTTCATTCTCAAACTTTATCCCAGCACATTGGTGTTTTACACTTATTTACATAGATTAAATAATAAAGATCCATTTCAATACTTGAGTGAAGATTATTATTGTATGAAAAATCAACTAGAGAAGGTGTTGACCCAAAGAACCATTAAAATCCATAGAAAAAGATGTCAATATACCCTTTTGGGTTTGAGTGGTTCTCAAAACTGACTATATATCTAAGGATGACATGTTAAATAGAAACAAAAATCTACATATTGATCATTCTAAATATGTAACCAGAATTCTATGGTAAACATCCATAATTTATCAAATACTATTAAATAATGGAATTCATGTATCCTTACCACTTAATTAATATTTATTTTGGAAAACCCATAAAGAGAAAGTATTATTTGATACAATAGAAGTGTATTGAATTCATAAGGATTTTGAAAAATAACTAAATAGTATTATGGGATTTAAACATGTTTAGGTCTCCGATTAAAAATATCTATGGTGACAATTTTCCATTTATATTTTTTTATGGGAAAAGTATGAAAAATCCTATTAGAATTTCGTAGTTTGGAACATTATGACATACTGATCACCAAGATACATCATTTTTAATATCTCTCTCCATGTTGTCCCATAAGAAGAACCCTATCAGATCTTTATATATCTTATCACTTCTATGATGAACAGCTAATGATGAACTATGAGTCTCATATACTAACTCATTTAGATATGGTATTAATAAGACATATAAATGGTTCCAAACATTATTATTATATCATAATCAAGGATTAACTCAGGAACATTTCTTACCTTATTTTATAGCTCTACATCTTCCTTTTGATCCTTTTTAATCAGGAATTATAGTTGAACATTTATTTGATCAAGATAATATTTCTCTGAATTCATCAACATTTCTATATCCATCCATTGCATATTCATAAATATTGGATATTTTGAGATCTTTATCATAGATATGGTAGCATAATCTTTTTAACTCAGATTATCTTCTACCTTGTTAACATTCATAGGGTTTTAATATATTAAGAATTAATAATCTTTTTTCAACTTCAACCATCTCCTCCTTTTACTATTTTTCTCATTTTTAGGGAATATATACTTTATACTTTTTTGATATTTATATATATCACATATTTATTTATAGTGATAATTCCTCTATATCATTGATGACAATGTTATCAAATCTAACTCCAAATCATGAGTTATGTAATTTTTCTCATGAACCATCAGTTGTAATGAGTTATAAAATACAACCATATAATTATATATGAGAACACACCCCATTCCATTTTTAATAAATCATAATAGATTTTATTCTTTTCTTCACTATAGGGTAATGTAAGAGAAGGTATACCCACTAACATCTTATTTAATTCCTTGAAATTATCCTCATATTCATCATTTTGATGGATCTTAGTTCCCATTTGAGTTAACATGGTGAGTATATTAGGCACCCCTGATAAATTCTCCACAAAGAATATATAATATCTATAAAAACTAATAATACTATAGATAATAGTAAATATGATTGATCTAATATGTTTCTCAATAACTTCCAACTTTTAAGGCTCCAACCAAATACCCTCACATGAGATTATGTGACCCAATAGTGAAACATTATAAAGCCAAAAGGCACACATGGTATATTTCACATACAACTTCTCCTACCAAAGAGTATTTGGTAGATTTAATAAGTGATATTCGTTCTCTAAATTTATCTTTGAGTAAATAATAATATCATCTATAAAGACTATCATGAAACCATCAAGCTAATACCTATATACATTATTTATTAAATGAATTAATATAAGAGGTCTATTTGTAAGACTAAATGGAATAAATATAAATTCATAGTGTCTATACCTCATACAAATTTTATTTTTATGTATGTATTCACTATTTACCCTCAACAAATTATACCATAAATATATATAAATACAAAAATATTATCAATATCCTTATAATTTATCAAAACAACCTAAATATGGGGTATACGATACATTTTTTAATAGAAATATTGTTATTTTCATGATAATAAATGCATATTCACATAGATTCATCATTATTTTCAATTAAAGGAACTGATTCATGATATAGTGATTCAATTTTCGGAATAAATCCCCTATCAAGATTCATATGTAGTTTCTTATTTAATTCCTTCAACTCAATAGGGTCTATTCTATATATAGTATTTGAAATAGTTGTGACACTATATGTGATTTCTATTAAAAAGTCAACTTCACAACCTAGTGGAAGACCATGAAATTATTTTGGAATTGAATTAGAAAACTTGTGAATAATATACATATATTTAATATTTATTTTCTCCCTAACTATCTGAGATAAATAGACATTATTTATAGAAATTAATACCCAAATGATAGAAGTAAATTTTATTTAATGTTTTTATTCTTCCTCGCATCAATAATTGAGAATTTTTTCATTAATAATATAAAATGTGACATTTCTTCTGCATAAATTGATATGAGATCAATATAAATAAAAATAATTCATTCTTAGAGTCACATTAAATTTATCAAAGTGAATAATAACAATATTTGAAGGAAAAAATTTGCCATAAACATTAATAAGAGAATAAATATATAATTGAGATACCGCTATAATATAATAAGGATTGTCACCACTAACACAATATATAATCATTGAGATGACAATTCAATACATTATTGGAATTCTGAAGATATAAAAGTGTTGGAGGATCTAAAATCAAATAATATATTTTTTATTATATAGTTGATAATAATTGTACATATAACTATGTAATTGTATTAACCCCTTCAACAGTCATGATCACATGATATTTCCATTTTGCATTATCTTAAGAGTTTTTTTATTATGATCATAATCATAAACCATCAAATTCATGCACTACATGGAATATTTACCATACTCTATGAATTTGAAGCATTAAAGATCATGTGGTTCATTAGTTGGAATATTCTTCTCCTCTATTTCAATAATAATACAATTTATTACATTTAAAAATTCATTAGGTTTATAAAATTCCATTATAGATTTCAATTTGTTTGAGTTTTCATGAGACTATATCTTTTTTTCAAATCAAAACCATAGTAATTGTAGAAATCTTCAATATCTATTTCTACCTTTATTTTAAATCTAAAAAGTTATTCATAACTAATAAATTATCTTATAGATAACAAATTTATGTGACATGGAATTAAACCACAAAATAATCAACCATTTTTACATTTAGGGATAATGATTAATCTAGAATCATACCTTGAATGTTTTGTAAAGTTTTCATCATATGTATCATTTGATTCGTTCACCTTATTCTTATGCTCACAGAATTTCGTTTCGATATTTCTAAAAAGAATACAAGGGAAAGAAATGATTATATATATCATCTTAAAATCATTCCATTCCTTGGAGTCATTTTCTAACTCCTGTCTTGTATTCTTAATATGGTTCCACCATTGACTTGATTCACCTTACAAGTTAAAAATGAGTAAGAAAACATTTTCATGTTATGAGAACTCAAGAATAGAAAATATCTTCCCAAAGGTAGTTATCCATTACTCATTCACTATTTGATTACAAGAACTTTAAATAAATGTGGATTTTAACTCCTGAAAGATTTAATGCTACATTATTCCCTCATTTGGTAATTGGGAATCACGACATAATTTATGTCTTGAGAAAGATTCATTGTCATAGAGACAAGATTCATTATTCTGACTCTCATATAATTTGGTTTCATAGGTGTACAATCCTGGTATTGTCCATCCTTTCCATTATTATCATGATGGATTCTATTTTTTTCTATTGTCAAAAAAATTATGGTGTAAGAATCAGGCTATAATAATTAGGGTGAACTATATAATAATCATGAAATATCATTTATAGCATGTCTAAATTGTGACACCTTCATCTTAATCCATGTAACCTTAGGTTTATTCTCGGTTATCCATGGTTGTTACCAAAACTTTATGATGTTATGTGATACATAGAATTATCCCTTGGGTTTTCTAAAATTTTTATAATCCTAATCTCTAAATATTGACTAAATTTCTTCTCTGATACTAGATAATAACATCTTTGAACTTTGAAAAATAAATATAACATCATTCTTGAAGAATATTTCAAATATAGTGTTCTTTTCCATTCCATAAATATGATTTTTAGTGTATATAAATATTGGATAAATAAAATTATTATTGACATAAATACTTCATCATATCCCCTAATTTTATTCCCAATTTTTATCCATTTGAAATACCCTACTTAATACCTTCATTCATAACCTCAAGAAAGGAAACATAAAAATTGGTGGGTGTGGATGTTTAGCAATGGTGAAAATATGTGATATTGATAGATGGTTATATTAATTCAAAAGTTATGAATAAGGGAATGTAATAATGATCATAACTCCTAATGATCATTCCCAATATAACAATGATAATCAAAATGAGTCATGGCATTAAGCATTGTATTTTTATAAAAAAAGAATAATAAGTGTAATAAATCATCATAAATAAATCATAAACCATAAATTTATATCATCGATGGGTGGAAAAATAATAGTAATAGAAAAAATTTAATATGTCAAGTTTAACAAACAATTCCGTAACATCACAGTGAATTAGTGATAATCACGTATTTCCTATAGATGATCAAGAACATCTACTAGTTTCTCCTTGTGTATTATGAACAATGACTTGTTTTGTAACACCCCGAGATTTTATGAGAAATATTATTTTTAATTACTTTGATGTCTGGTGGTGTACTCTACACCAAGAGTAACTTGTGCTATACACAACACCGTATTAGCTTACAGTATATGAAACACTATTCTAGGCATGCGTTGCATTCCAGAAGCAACCTTTCTTGAAGCGTGTGTTATACGCAATACCTAGTTTCACTAAACGAGATATTACTATAATATTATTATGAATTAGAAGTTACGAATAGTTATACCCACTTTTTGAAATTTTATAAATTCTATCTTTCAAAATGGACATCATTTTTGGTTTCGTAATATCAAAATTATCCTAGGGTGAATTTTTGGTAATATTCTGAAAACGTTAAATTTTTGATTAATAGTGAAAACACTAGGTTACTATTTAAAAACTGACTTGTTATTTATATAATTATTTATTTTATTTAAATTTATTTATGTAAAAATAGATATATAATACCTATATAAGTTAAATTTAATTAATTGGAGTCATTTTATAATAATTTTAGATATATAAAAATTTTATTGAACTTTTGAGCGTCTTTTACCCACCTCTTAGGAGAATTTGAAAATTTTCATAAAACATAATTTTACTTCTTCTATGAATGGAATTTCAAAAATATAAGAGACATGGTTGATATCAATAAGTAAAATGTGGTTCTATGAGGTGAAAATAATTTTTGGTGAATATTAACTTTTTACTTTTATTTACCACGGTTAAAAGTAAATAGGGTTATTAAAGGTATAAATGATATTTTTGTTACAATAACACATGTCCTATTTCAATTGGATAAGTGTAATTCGACCAAAAATAACATTAGGGATATAATATTAAACTTTATGTCCACTTGGATCAGATTAGGATATTTATTATTATATTATTTAAAGATGAGTTAAAATAGTTAAAATCAAAGTTTAATAACTAATTTTTTTAATATTGGGTCATACATAAGGTAAATTCGACTATAAATATTCATTATAAAGCTAAAAAGATTTCATACCTGAAGGTATTTTATTTATAATCATTATAAATTAAATAATTTAATTTAATTATGACACAATGATGAGGCAGTAGTTACCTTATTAATGAAATATTAACATAATTGATGTTATAAATACCAAAATAAATGTAATTTGAGACGTTTTATAAATTTAAAAAAATTAGGTTAATATGAAATTTTAGTATTGATTCAATTAACTTTTTTCGAACTAATCATGCTGTTATGATTTTCACAAAAATCATTTACCAAATGTGTCAAAATTGACATAAAATAGTTTTTAAAAAAAATATTATATTATTAATTTTTATTATATTTCTAAAAAACTAAGGTTCGGCCAAATGACATAGATACAGTTATATATATTAATAATGAACCACTTGGGGTTCGTTTGTCTTGTTATAGTATGTTTATTAACCATATAGTCTAAGAAAACAAGAAGACATGGTAAAGGTTAAATTATTTACCTTAGAGTTAAATCTAAATGACAAATTTAAAATTGTAGTCTAAACTTGTATAAAACCTTTTTTAGAGGATTTAGACCCATCCCCACTTCATATTTGAAATAAATTAATTTCTAGCTATTATAAACCAAATATGACTTTATTATAAAATAATATTTTATGTTTTTCCTAAGGTGCCCCTCTCCTCCCTTATAAAAGGGAACCTCCTCCCTCACCTCCTCACACAATTTTTGAGCCATAAATCTCGGCCAAACCCTGAACCATTTCCATTATAAAATTCCCTAGAAACATTATAGAGGTTCTGGTCTCCTCTAAAGACAAACTCTAGTGCCGTAAGGGGAAGCTTAAAAGAGGTGTGTCGAAGAAGAGGTAATCTTTTCTACCGATTCTTTCAAGTTACTTTCTTCTTCAACTTCTTCTTCTTTAGTTGTTTCATTATAAAGTAATAACATCAGTATCAATAATATATTGATATGTTATTATAAATATGAAACAACCCCATTTCACCTTATATCCATCATACGGAAAATGAAATCACCGCGCGTGCGTACATACATTATATTATCTCCACGCAGTGGTGTAATTTGTTTTTCCACCACCACCTTACTTGGATGGGTATAACGGTGTAAAGAATAACTATATATGGTTATTATAACATAATAATGATTCTAAGATACTATAACATCCACTCCAATTCCATTCAGTTATTTTGGAACGATATCATCGCTCGTGCGTACGTACGGATTACTGTCTCCACCGCGCGATGAGATTCATTCTCCATGTTAACCATTTGAGAATGATTATAAAGTATATATAATGAATAATAATGAAATATATGAAATAATAAAGCTAGTTTATTTATGTATATATATATATATCTCATCTACTTACTTCCATTCAAGTCAATAAGGAAAGGAAAAGAGCGTTCATGGGTACCTACGACCTACTGTCTCCATGAACAGTGTATTCAATTTTATTCATCTATATATATATATACTGAATATATATTATATATAAATCATGATTTACATTCTGGAAGTAAGTAAATCATGATATATGTAATAATAATATCAAGAACAACAAGTACAAACATGTACGATAAATAAAACGATTTTACCCAAAATGCTGCTTTAACATGGAATTTACAAAATAACGGGTAATATAAAGTCATAAGTGAATCATATATGATATCATAAAAATGAATCTAATTCTGTAATAAGTCAATGAAATTATTTAAATCATTATACAGTAGGTTTAGATACGTATAAATCATATCAGACCTAAGGTAAGGGATAACTATTCCAATCTCATTCTTATCAGAGATTGTATATTCGTAAGTATTTACTAGGCTTATAGTTATCATCCATGCCCATGTTTTCTAAAAATGTTTTAATTTATGTTTATAGTCATTTTTACCCATTTTTAAATTTTACCACATGTTATGAAAGGAATCATACTTTTGTTTACCACACGAGGAACTTTTTTACTTTTCCGGAAAAAGTACGAGGATACTGTTTTTTTAACTTCTACGGGATGAATGGATTTTTACAGTTTCATAACACCTAATTTTCATGAAGCATACTTTATAAGATTTCATGATTATTTTAAACAAAATCTTTTTCTTTTAAAATTTAATGGCATTTTGTGAAAAAAATTGATTTTGAAGAAGAAAGGATATTTTTCTCAGGAATTCATTTCAAGTGATTTATCAAACCCATTTCCCATTAAGATGAAATTATTTCATATGTGTATGTTTCAAGTAAAATGTATCTATGATTTACATGGTTTCAATTTTCTTATGATAAAATTATTTCCATTTGTTTTATATGGATTATGCAATGATGGGATGATGTTTATGAAACCCATTTTATTCTTTGGGTTATGATGAATGATTTATGTTTATGTTGTGGCACACGTAATAATGATTTCATTATGAGATGGGTGGTACCTATATCTCCCTCTAATGCATTGGGTAAAGATTTATATCTCATGATATAAACATGGATGGAATGGTAAGTTAATCTGGTTCAGTGATACTATACTGGAACAAGGAGTGAACTCGATTCAGAAAGGGACTTTGTCCACTAAGATGGTCTGGGAAGCAATACCTTGGCTACTATGGAAATCATATCAAGTGCTTCATGGTTTTCCACAATTACTTGTTTTATTCCCATGCTATTTTATCATGATTGATGTTCCTTTATGATATATTCCATATATACTTCTATGATTTATGTCATGTTCAATTTTTTACGTTCAAATGTTTATGGGTTGTTTTATATTCTCCATGTTTACCCTTACTGAGAATTTGAGCTCACCCTTATAATGTTTTCTTTTCCCTAGGATATAAAGAGAGGTTTTAGTTAAAAAAACCAAAGGGTATGATCTTTATGGTATATATTATGAAGATCTTTCACCATGATTAGAAGATTATGTTCCGAGTTTCCAAAGACACTAAACTAATACGGCCTTTGGGCGTATATTTTTTTCTTGTATTAAGTATTCCAAAAAAAGTAATGTAATGTATATGTATGTCAAGTATGGGTCTCTAAAGTTGGTATCAGAGCAAAGGTTTAGTTAACCTTTGGAAACTAGGATCTGAAAAACTTTAGTGAGATCCCTAGAGATATTTCTAAGGTATGTCTTGGGATGTCCCTATGGTTAAGTATAACTATAGGTTATAGCCCCAGAATTACAGTAACGATAATAGAATTTAATCTAAGATGTTAGATATTGAAGGTAATCCCCCATGATTATGATTTTTTTCTCTCACAATATTCATTTTTGGGTTTTAGAAAATGGATGGAAATAGTAAGATTCACGATAATGGAGGATATGATGGACAATGGAATGATATTCTTCATGAGAAACCAAATGAAATTGGATCTAGAAGTCCACATATCATTATTATACCTAATCAGAAATCTCATAATATGATCAATAATCTCAACTTTGGTAAGTTTCCCGACTCAGCTAATAAGAGAAAGATGGAGTTTCATGATGATCATAGTGGAAAGAAAGTTCAATTTCCCTCATTTAAATCATGTGGGAAGAGGCATCAGGGAGAATGTTTCAAAGGAACAGGAAGATTATTTGGGTGTGGAAAAGAAGGACACAAAGCCAGTAATTATAAAGGAAAATGTTCAGTTAACACAATGGACAAGGATAATGGTATTGCTAGGACATCAACAACGGTTAAAGGTTTTAAATGTGGAATGTACGAGCATTATGCAAACCAATTCCATGAGGGAAAATATCATGAAGAGAATCAGAATGGTCATATGGGTAGTATTTATGTGGATGATGATGAAGAGACTACAAATGATATATGAGATGAAAGAAATGATGAAGCTCAGTAAGTGGTTTAATAAGGTAGTGTAATGATTGTATGTTTATCAGGAATAATGTATGGTACTATAGAATAAAGAAAAATCTAAGGATTGTTACACTGTTGTCTTTCCATGAGTTTTTTGAAGTATATGATGAATGGTACTGGTAACCATGAATGTTTATTCAAATATTTTTGGAAGGTAGATGATATGTGCATAATGAAAGGATAAGAAGATAATGAGATATTTAATAGTATTAATGAGCTCATGACTGGTATAAAAAAAGTGATATCTTGGTTTGAGTATACCGAATTTTGGGATTTTTGTATGTGGAAAGAGTTAACTTTTGACAACATTCATGTTCTCACTAAGGTTTAATGGGTATTAATTTTTTAAAAGAATACATGATTAAGGAATTCACATGTTTGGAGTGTGACCAACAAGATATATATCTTATGATATATGGGTGATAAAGGATTGTATTCAATTCTTGGTAGATGACCTTTCTAGTAATCGTTTTATTTATACTATGATATTGGACAGAAGTATTTTTTATAAACCTTTTGATTGGAATAGATTAAGTTAGAAATCAGATAGTATTGTTTAAGGCTAGAACTTTTTTGTTATGTTATAATAGTATAGTTTTAGAAAAAGAACAAACCGTAAGATGGGTGAAAAACAATCGCGTCAGACAAGGATGCGGGAATCGAACCCACAACCGAAGTGTGACAAGCCTTTATCACTGGCCTACAGGAAGTCCCTGGTTAGTATAAACTAGTTTTATTTTATTAAGAGGTATGATAGATGAAGTATAATTCCATTTATGGAACCATATTCGATTAATCTCACCATAATATAGACTTACGTATATAACTTTTGCTTATATTTGAGACAGATAGAATGACCTATCATTCTATTGCATGATCTACTAACACTTAATAGAAGACAAATTCAACTTAATTTCTTTAAGAGATGAAGTGGAAGTTGTTCAAGGCGCAAACAACAGTAATATTGTACCAAAATAAAGTAAGTATTTATTTTAATTAAAAAATTATCTACATTAGGGAAATGATCTTGAAAATGAAAAATATTATCCTAGTACCCTGATGAATTAGATGGTACCTTAAATCATTACAAATTTATGGCTTTGGGATTGATGGCTCTTTCATAGCCATGTTCTCTACCACTATCCACCAGAACTTGATGATTAGATTTCTCTTCCATATCCATATTTTCACCTATGTTGTCCTACGTGGAAACCCCGTGCTGATTTACTTTGGGTGACCATTATGATTCTAACTTTCCTTTTTAAAATGAAGTTTAATATATCTTTTTACGACATGGGTTTCTATGAAAGAAACTTTCGAGTAGTAAACCATTTATAACCCCGACTAATTTCAAGGGCGAAATTTATTTTATGTGCTGTAGAATGTAACACCCTGAGATTTTATGAGAAATATTAATTTTTATTACTTTGATGTATTGTGTTGTATGCTACACCAATATTATCTTGCGCTATAAGAAACAACGTATTAGCTTACAGTATATGCAAACACTATTCTAGGATTGTGTTGCACGCCAGAATCAATCTTTCTTGATAGCATGTGTTATACACAATATCGAGTTTCACTAAACGATATATTACTATAACATTATTATGAACTATAAATTATGAATATTAATACCCACTTTTGGAAATTTTATAAATTTTAGCTTTCAAAATGGACTTTATTTTTGGATTTGGAATATCAAAATTATCCAATGGTGAATTTTTGGTATTTTTCTGAAAACTTTCAATTTTTGATGAATAGTGAAAACACTGGGTTACTATTTCAAAACAGAATTTTTATTTAAATAATTATTTATTTTATTTATATTTATTTTAGGTCAAAATAGATACATATTATCATTATAAGTTCAATTTAATTCATTGGAGTCATTTTATAATAATTTTAGATATATAAAAAATTTATTGAACTTTTGACGGTCTTTTACCCACCTCCTCAAAGAATTTGCAAATTTATATAAAACTTAGTTTTAACGCTTTCGTGAATGGAATTTCAAAAATATGAGATAAATGGTTGATATCAGTAAAAAAATGTGGTTTAATGAGATGAAAATATGTTTTGGTGAATAATAATTTTATACTTTTATTTACCATAGTTTAAATTAAATAGGGTAATTAAAGATAAAAATGATATTTTTATTACCCAAAAACATGTCCTAATTCTATTGGATAAGTTTAATTAGACCAAATAAAAACTTAGGAATATAATATTACCCTTTAGGTCCACTTGGATCAGATTAGGACATTTATTATGATTTTATCTAAAGAAGAGTTAAAATAGTTAAAATCAAAGTCTAATAACTAAAACATTTTTAATATAGGGTTATACATAAGATAAATTAGACTATAAATATTAATTAAAAAGAAAAAAACATTTCCTACATAATTATATTTTATTTATAATTTTTAGAGATTAAATAATTTAATTTATTTATGACACAATGATGATGCCTTAATTACCTTATTAATGAAATATTAACATAATTGATGTTATAAATACCCAAATAAATGTAATTTGAGACTTTTTATAAATTACACTAATTTTTAGGTTAATATGAAATGTTAGTATTGATTAAATTAAATTTTTTAGAACTAATCAAGCTGTTATGATTTTTACAAAAATCAATTACCAAATAGTGTCAAAATTGACATAAAATAGTTTTTAAAACAAATATTATATTTTCAACTGTTATTCTATTTCTAAAAATCTATGGTTCATAAAAATGACTTATATAAGGTTATATATATTAATAATGAACCACTTGGGGTTCTTTTGTCTTGTTATATTAAGTTTATTAACCATATAGTGTAAGAAAATAAGAAGACACGGTAAATGTTAAATTATATAACTTAGAGTTAAATCTAAATGATAATGTTAAAATTGTAACCTAAACTTGTCCAAAACTTATTGGTTGGGAGTATTTAGACCCATACCAACTTCAGCTTCAAAATAAATCAATTTGGTGCTATTATAAAATGAATACAACTTTTTTATAAAATAATATTTTATGTTTTTCCTAAGCTGCCCCTCTCCTCCCTTATAAAAGAGAACCTCCTCCCTCTCCTCATCACACCATTTTGAGCCTTCAATGTCGGCAAACCCCTGACCATTTCCCTTCTCAACTTCCCTAGAAAAATTATTGTGGTTCTGGTATCCTCAAAAGACAAACTAAATTGCCTCAAGAGGAAGTTTAAAAGAGATGCGTCGAAGAAGAGGTAATATTTTCTTCCGATTCATTCAAGTTTATTTCTTCTTCAACAAATTCTTCTTTAGTTTTTTTCTTATAAATTAATAACATAAGAATCAATAATATACTGATATGTTATTATAAATATTAATCAATTCCATTTCACCTTCTATCCATCCTACGGAAAACGACATCTCCGTGCATGCGTACGTACCGAATACATTCACCATGCCGTGGTGTAATATGTTTTTCCACCAACACCTTACATGGATGGGTATAATGGTGTAAAGAATAACTATATATGGTTATTATAACATCATACGGATTCTGGGATATTATATCATCTACTCCAATTCCATTCAATAATTATGGGAACGATATCATCGCTCGTGCATACGTACGGATTACCATCTCCACGATGTGATGAGATTCATTCTCCATGTTAATCATTAAAGAATGATTATAAAGTATATATAATGAATAATAATTAAATATATTACATAATATAGCTAGTGGATTTATGTATATATATATATTTCATCTACTTACTTCCATTCAAGTCAATAAGGACAGGAAAACAGCGTTCATGCGTACGTATGACCTATCGTCTCCATGAATGGTGTATTTCATTTCATTCATCTATCTATATATATACTGAATATATATGATATATAAATCATGATTTATATTCTGGAAGTAATTAAATCATGATATAAGTAACAATAATATAAATAACAATATGTCCAAACACGTACGATATATAAAATGATTTTACCCAAAATGCTGCTTTAACATGGAATTTACAAAAGAACGGGTAATATAAAGTTATAAGTGAACCATATATGATATCATAACAATGAATATGATTCTTTAATAAGTCAATGAAATTATTTAAATCATTATATAGGTGGTTGAAATATGTATGAAGCATATCAGACCTATAGTAAGGGATAACTATTCCAATCTCATTCTTATCCGTGATTGTTTATTTGTAAATATTTACTGGGGTTATTGTTATCATCCATGACCATTTTTTATATTTTTTTCATGTATGATTAATGTCCTTTTTATCCATTTTTAAAATTTATCCCATGTTATGAAATAAATCTTACTTTTTTTACCACACGAGGATCTTTTTGACTTTTTCAGAAAAAGTACGAGGATAATGTTTTTTTAACTTATAATGCATGAAAATATTTTTATGGTTTCATAATGTATAATTTTCATGAAGCATACTATAAAAGATTTCATGATTATTTTAAACAAAATTATTTTATTTTAATATAGAATGGTATTTTAAAAAAAATGATTTTTAAGAAGAAATGATATTTGCCTCAAGAATTTATTTCAAGTGATTTATCAAAACCATTTTCCATATAAGATGAAATTATTTCATATGTGTATGTTTCAAGTATAATGTCTCTATGATTTACATGGTTTGAATTTTCTTATGATGAAATGATATCCATTTGTTTTATTTGGATTATGATATGATGGGATGATGCTTATGAAACCCATTTTATTTTTTGGGTTATGAAAAATGATTTATATTTTTGTTGTGGAACATGTAAGAACGATTTCATTATGAGATGGGTGGGACCTATTTCTCCCTCCAATGCATTGGGTAAATATTTATATCTCATGATATAGACATGGCTGGAATGGTATGTTAATCTGGTTCAGTGATACAGGACTTGAATGAGGAGTGAAGTCGATTTAGAAAGGGACTTTGTCCACTAAGATGGTCTTGGCAGCAATGCCTTGGCTACTATGGAAATCATATCAAGTTCTTAATGGTTTTCCAAAATTACATGTTTTGTTCCCTTTATATTTTATCATGATTGATGTTCCTTTATGATCTATGCCTTATGTACTGCTAAGATTTATGTCATGTTCATGTTTGTACTTTCAAATGTTTATGGGTTGTTTTATGTTCTCCATATTTACCCTTACTAAGCATTTGAGATCACCCTTTTTATGTTTTCTTTTCCCCAGGATATAAAGAAAGGTTTAGGTAAGAAAAGAAAAGTGGAAGATCTTTATGGGAGATGATGAAGATCTTTCACCATGATTATAAGATTGTGTTCTATGTTTTCAAAGACACTAAACAAATACGGTCTTTGGGCGTCTGTTTTTGTCATGTATTAAGTATTCCAAAAAAGTAATGTAATGTCTATGTACGTCAAGTTTGGGTCTCTACATGTTTCCCACAATTATATCATGAGATATAAAACATTAAAAATTAAATAGAGATATATATATTTTTGGTCCCACCAATCACATAATGAAAACAATACATATGAGTACAGAAAGATCATAAAACAATCAACATATTATCAAATATTTCCCCTGAAAATAAACTATGTTTCAAAAACATTTCATCAATTCAACATCACATATCCCATGAAAAAATGGGTTTCATAATCATATAATCATCATGATCAAAAAATATATATATTAATAATTAGGATGGTGTTATAGGATCATATCCCTATCAGAGAAAAAATAATAATAAATAATTTTACCATAGATAGAAAAATTATTTTAAAAGATCACTAAAACATTTTTTAACGAATACAATCATTCCTCTTTGAAAATCACTTTTAAAAAATAAAAATATTTCTAAAAGATTATGGAAACCATTTTCATTGAAAATAACCTTAGAAAACTGTAATGTATGGTTTAGCTTATTATTTTATATTAATGGTTTTAAATATCATTCTTGTTTTATAAGATAAAATAAAAAATTCATTTCACACTTCTTTAGAAAAAGTGAACAATTTCCTCATTCGATACAAAAGAAGATTACTTTAAGATATAAATGAAAATTAATATAAGGGAAAAAATTAATGTAAAAAATAAAATTATTTTATTAAAATATTCCCGTAATATTTTTTAGAAAATAATGATATGGAATGAACAAATTTTTAGACTGAAAATAGAAATAAATTTTGTTTTCCTAATAACACTATTTCGATATATGGAATATAAAAAGTGTGGAAAATGAATGTAAAGCATATATTATCCATGAATAAATTAAGTATAATATATTTAAATGTATTTACTGTAATATTTGTATAGAGTAAGAGGTTTCCAACCTCTGATACCAATTGTAGGATCGAAATAGTAATGTAGATGCTCAATATACAAGAGGGGGGGGGGGTGAATTGTATACTTTAAAAATTCCTTTGGAACCTTTAAAGTTAGTTATGAATAACTATAGTTTCCTTAAGAAAAGGAAAGGGCTAAGTTTAACAGAGATTAAACTAAGCAAATTCACAACACCTCTAACACCAAATGCAAACGTGGAAAGAGATTCCGAATGTAGGTTCCAGAAATATGGTTCTGGAAAATTGAAACTAAACAAATTATTACAATATGAGATTCTACCTTAAAGTGTATAGAATCATAATTAATCAGAGTACAAGTAAGGAGGTATAAGAAAGTTATACTTTCCTTATAATACAAAATTCAGCGGAATAAAAACAAGTATTAAAACTACTAGTAACAAGGTAAAAGTCTTTTAACCCAAAGAAAAGGGTATCCAACAACCTTGGATAAAGGTCCCTTGATTTATACTTTCAAGCAAGTCTGTCTTACCCACACCAGGGTAAGCCCTCAATACGAAGATCGGAGACTCTGTCTTGCTATCCCCGCAAGACCTCAACTTCAAGGTAGTTGGCAACCTATGTCTTCCTCAGTGAGGAAGCCCTCGAACTTCAAGGTAGTCGGCACCTCTGTCTTCCTATCCTCGGAATCCCTCGAATGTAATCACCAACATTCGGAGTCGCATGAAGCTTTGAGAGGTAATAAAAGCCTCTCTCTCTAGAAATCACTTCAAGCATGTAATCACATGAATAGAAGATCTGTCATCCTTTCAGCACTTTTTTAGCAATCAGCACCGAGCTCTTTCAAATGAGCTCCTATTTATTTGTAAGGTCGGCTCCTTCTCCAACGGTCATATTTTCCTTAAAGATCGGAGGGACCTGTACACGTGTCACTTAGACAACGGTTAATAAGAAACAGAATGGACGACATCATTTTATAACAAAACAAGTGTAACAGAATGTATGACATCGTTTTAATTCTAACATAAAAGTTCGGAATAAAAAAACTTCATAGTGAAGGTTTGGAGTGTAATGAAAATAATAAAGAGTATAAAAATTATAGAAATGTAAGCAATATAAAATTTCGGAGTCTAACAAAGATATTTTTTAGAGTCTAAATTAATTCAGAGTGTATAAAACAAAGATACTCAAATTTTGTTTAATAGGTGAATTCGGAATGTGAATTCGGAATAGGAATTCGTCATCAGAAATCGTAATGAGAATTCATCATTATTTTTCGTAATGAGAATTCTTCATCAGAATTCGTAATGGGAATTCAGAATGAGATTTCTTCATTGGAATTCGTAATGAGAATTCTTCATTAGAATTCGTAATGAGAATTCTTCTTCAGAATTCGTATCCTGAATCTGGAATAGAACTTAGTCAGAGTTCATATACGGAATTCGGAATGAGAATTCCTTATAGTTCTTATCCAGAATTCGAATCCTAAAACAGAATGCTTTATATCAAAGTTTCAATGATTCCGAGAAAATGAATATGAATCTCATACTTATGAAAAATATGGACGAAAATATGATAAGGATAATTTTTCTTATAAAAGCAATTTTCCTTAAGAAAGCAATTTTCCTTTTAAAAGCGATTTTCCTTAAGAAAGCAATTTTCTTAAAGATAAGGTGTTTGTGATTTTCAAAACATGAAGGAATGGAAATGTCATAAGGAAACCTTATTGACTCAACAATCTCCCCCTTTTTGGAAAGGACAAACATCATTACGAAAAAGCTATTCTAAGAAGAAAGAAAAAAACATTAAGGCTTATCTCCCTTTGCTTTAAGGATATTGATGAATACGACTAACTCCCCCTTAGGCTTTGAAACTCTAAGGATCGTATTCAGATTTCCGGAGTGAATAATAAGAATTTCTTCTTTAATGAAAAATCTCCCCCTTAAACAAACTCTTATTAGAGTTTTTCTTTTTCTTAAAGTTCTTTTTCTTCTCCCCCTTTGATAAACTCTTATTAGAGTTCTTCTTTTTCTAAAGGATCTTTTCCTTCTCCCCCTTTGGGATTTTCAAAAAAAATTGGAGGGAATGGAAAAAAATAACAAAGTACCTGAAAAATTAGTAATTACAACAATAGAAACAACAAGTACAAATTTCATTAAATTTGAAATCTCGACAATAAAGAAAAAATTACAACAAAAAGATCGGATTTGATTATTTCGGATATTTTTCCTTTGACATGAGCCCCTTTAGAATAGTCTTGATCTTCTTTAGGTCTTTATGATCTTCTTCAGCTTGCTTCTCTAAGAAAACTATTCTAGCGGATTGAGCATCAATTTTTTCTTCCTGAGCCTTCAGCTTTTCTTCCTGAGCTTTGATCTTCTCTTCCTGAGCCTTCATCCTTTCTTCAAAATCGATCTGATGATCCCTTTCAAATTTCAAATTCTGAGAAACAGAATTCAGCTTCCCTTTCAGATCTCTTACTTCTTGAATCTGGAAGTTCTTTTCTTCTGTCAACTTCTCTTCAAAGGATGCAGTTAATTCATTTATCTTCTTGTACTCGGTTTCAAAAGCATCTTTAACATTGTCTTGAAACTCATCGAGCAACCTCATCTCTTCCACAGTCTTCTTCGACCAATTTGTTATCCTCTTGCAAGATTTTCTATGAGCTTCGTATCCAACGAAAAACATTTTGAACTGAGCCTCAATTTCAACACACTTGTCCATAACCATAGATACGGAGTTAGTTTTCTGATTTAAAGCATGTTGGAGCATCTGGCATCTTGAATCAATACTTGAGAAGGTCGGAATGGTTCTCACCAACTTCTTCAAAGACTGAACAAAAAAGTCATGCCCCACCGAAGATGACTCCGAATCTGAAACTTTGCTTGGCGAAATTTCTTCTTCAACAAGTTCAAGCTTTCTCTTTGAAGAGATACCAACTTCCTTCCTCTTCATCACTTCTGAACTTGGAGTATCAGCAAGAATTTTCTTTCCCTTGTCTTTTTCCAGAATTGAATCATGTTCCGGAGTTCTCTTCTCCCTATCAGAAACTTGAACGACATTATCTTCATCAACGACTTCCTGATCCCCTACGATTTCCTTATGAGCAACATCAAGTAAAAGATGTTCTTCTTCTCCATGATAAGAAACTTCTTCTTATCCTTTCTCTTCTTCCATTGCTGGTGTAACTAGCTTCGAAGATTCAGCTTCAGATGTTCGGAGTGATAAGTGTTCCGAAGGTGTCCCCTTGTAATCATCTACTTGTTTCAGCACATCTCCGGTTTCACCACTTCCTTCAGCACCCTCTTCTACTTGTTCCACTTGCTCAACTTACTCAGTAATCTTAGCAACAGCCTTTTCCGGAGTAGCGAAATTCCTTCCTGGAGTCTCAGGTAGAGATTTCAGGGAGAAAGATCTCGGAACTGGAATAGTTGCTGAAACCATTTCATTGGATTTCAACAAAGCCTGAGCTACCTCAGCCTTAGACATCTTCTTCTTGAGCTTCTTTTGCTTTGCTTGTTTTTCAAGCTCATCAGCAGTTTTCTCCTTCAAAGCCTTAGCCTCCGCAGGGTCCAATCCGAACTGCGGCTCCCCTTGAACTCTCTTTTCTTTCATCTACCTCCATTTAGCAACAACCTCATCTGGATAAGATTTCTTCTTCTTTGGTTTTGGAGGTGCGGAATGGACTTCCTTAGACTTGGGATCCTCGGCTTCTACTACCACTTCTTTCAGCTTTCTCTTCCTTATCGGCTTAGAGGATTCCAGATCAGCAGCTTTTGGAACGGTTTCTTCTTGAGCAGGTAGATCAATAAACTTTCCAGACATCATGTCAAAATCTACATCCATTCTTTTACGAGTGTCATCACTAACCAACAAAATTTTTCATACCCTTAGCTTAGATCTGCAAGCTTCCTTGAAAGATTCCAGACACCTAACTATCAACTTTGATAATATTGCTGGGTACATTACGATCTGTGCTCTGAGATTTCCTTTCTTAAGATTCCCAATGTTTATAAGAATATACCTCATGAAATTAAACTTCCTTAGATTTATCAGTAAATCTAGGATATAGATCTCACTCTTCTTCAAGCTATCTTTATCACCTTTCCTCGGTACGATAAGTCCTTGTACCCATAACTCCAGAATCTGGAAATTTGTAGATAGACTTGCAATCTTCGGAGCCTTGTCATCATCCAGTCCGAGAGTTTCTAAGTCTTTTTCCTTGTCGAAGCTACCTTTAGAGTCCGGTAAAACGTGCGAAATAAATTCGGCTTCTCCTTCATAAGAAAATCCTACCAAGCTTGCTGCCTTGGTGTAACAAAAGTTTGTAGGTCTTTCCATACGACTTGAAAGAAAACTTCTCCCTATCATCTTCCTTAAAGAAGGAAACTGATTCATAGAACTCAACAAGTAAGTCTGAATACACTTCATCTTGATTCCCGATTTTTGACACTGTAACATCTTCCCAGCCATTCAACTTAATGTTCTTTGAGATAAGGGAATCATAGTTGTTGAAGAAATCCAGATGGAGTAATCTTTCTCTGTAAACTAACCATTGTGAAATAGGCTTAGTAGATGACATTTCTTGAGAGGCTAACTCTGCAGAAATTCGGATCTGTAATCCTCTGAGAAGTTCGGAACGGAGACAACTGTAGTTTGGAACGACCTTAAAACAGAGGGGCAGAGCTTCAGGACTCGAGAGCTTGAAACTGATGTGGGACGAGAATTTGGGTCCCCTTTATATAGGCAACGAGATGACGGTTCACCTTCCACGGTTGATCGAACGGTTTAGAATGAACTGAGATCAAATCTAGTGGTTGATAACTTTGAATCCAATCTTTTTGAGGTTTTTATTAAAGTAAAGAATTAAGAAAAATATAATCCCAAAACTTAATACAAGAGAATTCCAGCAAGTAAAATATGACTATGAAAACTTGAGTAAGGAAATCATACCTTTCGGATAGGCTGAGGGGGATTATTTGTAATGGGTAATATAAAAATGTTTACGGGAAAAAAACGTTATTATGAAAAGACAAAGTTATCAAAAATTTACTATGGAAAACAAACTTACTACGATAAACTCACTATGAAAAACTTAGTACGAAAAACATAGTACGAAAAACTATGAAGGTCCGGTACAAAAATCTGGTTATGAAAGTACCAGTACGAAATCTTTCATTCTGGATGTTTTCTATATGAATACTTCCATTCCAGAAGTATTCTGTACGAAAATATCCATTCTGGAAAACTTTCGTTCTGGAAGTTCCATTCTGGAAATCTTCGTTCCGAAAAGTTTGAAATCAAATTTTGAAAAACTTTGTTAACCAAACAATCAAATGTACTCCCCCTATGAAAAGGAGTTTATTACTGTAAGGAGACTTTTTCCAACAGAAAGTTAATTATGAAAGATTACCTTATGGTTATCATTCCTAACTTCTGTTTAATATATTCAAATCTATCAGAAGGCAAAGATTTTGTGAAAATATCAGCAAGTTGATCTTGTGTTCCGATAAATTGAAGAATAATATCTCCTTTAAGTTTGTGATCCCTAAGAAAGTGATGCCTAATTTCTATGTGTTTTGCACGGGAGTGATGTGCAGGGTTCTTACTGAGGGAAATGGCACTTGTGTTATCACACAAAATTTGTGTTTTAGTAAAACTCAGGCCATAGTCTGTGAGTGTGTGTTGCATCCAAAACACTTGTGCACAACAACTTCCAGCTGCTACATATTCAGCTTCAGCAGTGGAAATTGCTACAGAATGTTGCTTCTTGCAGGACCAAGAAACTAACGAATCTCCTAAGAAATGACAAGTTCCGGATGTACTTTTTCTATCCATTCTACATCCACCAAAGTCAGCATCAGAAAATCTTTTTAGAACAATATCATTTCCAGAAGTATAAAATAATCCTAGATCCATGGTTCCCTTAAGGTAGCGAAAAATTCTTTTTACTGCCTTTAAGTGAGATTCCTTAGGATTGGATTGATATCTTGCACATAAGCATACTTAAAACATTAAGTCTGGTCGACTAGCTGTTAAGTAAAGTAGACTTCCTATCATACCTCTAAAAGATGTTTGATCTACTGGTTTCCCAGCTTAATCAAGATCTAAAGAGTTTGAGGTACCAATGGGAGTACTTATACTCTTAGTGTTGTCATAACCATACTTTTTCAGAAGATATTTAATATACTTATGTTGGGATATATATGTTCCTTCTGGTTTTTGAGAAATTTGAAAACCAATGAAAAATGTTAACTCACCCATCATACTCATTTCATACTCAGATTTCATTATACTTGCAAAAGAGTCAGTCAAAGATTGCTGAGTTGAACCAAATATAATATCATCAACATAAATTTGAACAATCAAAACATTTTTCTTATCTTTCTTTATAAAAAGGGTTGGATCTGCATTTCCCTTAACATAGTTTTTTTGAAGCAAAAATCCAGTGAGTCTATCATACCATGCTCGTGGGGCTTGTTTAAGGCCATACAAAGCATTGGTAAGTCTAAATACATGATCAGGATGTTTTGTATCTTCAAAGACAGGAGGTTGTTCAACAAAAACTTCTTCTTGAACATAACCATTAAGAAAAGCACATTTCACATCCATTTGGAAAAGTTTGAAATTAATGAATGCTGCAAAGGCAAGTAGAATACGGATAGATTCAAGTCTAGCTACTGGAGAATAGGTTTTATCATAGTCTATTCCTTCTTGCTGATTATAGCCTGTAGCAACAAGTCTAGCTTTATTTCTAACAATGACTCCATTTTCGTCACATTTATTTCTGAAAACCCATTTTACTCCAATAACAGAAGTTTACTTAGGTCTTTCAACCAAGGTCCAGACTTTATTCCTTTCGAATTCATTTAGTTCATCTTGCATGGCTTTAATCCAATCATCATCACCTAAAGCTTTGTCAGTGCTTTTAGGTTCTAATTGGGAAAGAAATGCTAGATGTTTTACTTCATTCCTTAAGGAACTTCTAGTCCTTACAGGTTGATTTACATCGCCAATGATACTATCACTGGGATGATTCTTAAGAAACATCTGATTTGGGTTTTGTAAAACCTGTTCATCAACATAAGGTAGAAAGTCTTCTGGGGTAAATGTTTCAGAAGTATCTTCTAGAACAATTTCCTTATCAGAAGGTTCTTCTATCGAAGGTTGACAATCAGATTTTGAAAACACATCCGAAGATGTATGTTGAGATGGTTTAAAAACAAATGGATCTGACTCATCAAATTTTACATGTACTGTTTCCTCAACAGTGCAAGTATTTTTATTAAAAACTCTATAAGCCTTAGAGGTTGTGGAATATCCTAAGAAAATTCCTTCATCAGACTTTGGTGAGAATTTATGTAAGTTATCTTTAGTATTCAAAATGAATACTTTGCAACCAAAAACATTGAAGTAGGAAAGTCTTGGTTTTCTACCATTCCATAACTCATAAGGAGTTTTATTAAGAAAAGGTCCAATTAAAACTCGATTTATAGTATAACAAGCAGTACTTACAGCTTCAGCCCAGAAATGTCTAGCAATAGAATATTCACTCAGCATGGTTCTAGTTATCTCTTGAATAATTCTATTTATTCTTTCAACTACACCATTCTGTTGAGGAGTTCTAGGTGCTGAAAAATTGTGAGTAATACCTTTCTTACTACAAAAAGTTTCAAAATCAGAATTTTGAAATTCTCCTCCATGATCACTATGAACAGTTTTCAATGAAAGGTTTTTCTCATTTTTAACTTGAGCTCTAAAACTATTGAAATAAGAAAAAGCTTCAGATTTTTTTGCTAGAAAATAGACCCAAGTAAATCTAGTGTAATCATCAACTAGAAAAAACACATAGTATTTGCCTCCAATACTTCCAGTTTGTGTTGGACCAAAAAGATCCATGTGCACTAACTGTAATGCATCAGTTGTTGAGACATCACCGATATATTTAAAACTAGATGTATGTTTCTTTACATATTGACAAGGATCACAAACTTTAGAAGAATCAAATCTAAGCTCCGGTAGATCCTTAACTAGTTTCTTCTTAGAGAGTTTACACAGGTTCCTAAGATTACAGTGACCTAGTCTTCTATGCCATAACTAAGAATGATCTTCTATTTCACTTAGGCAAGGTAAATCTTGGCTTCTGAGGTCTTCTAAGTTTAAGGTGTAAACATTCTCTTGCCTATTGGCTGAGAGAATAAATTATTCCTTGGAATTGTGTACTAAACACTTATCATTCCTAAAATTCACAAGGTAACCTTCATCACATAACTGACTTATGCTAATGAGGTTGTGCTTAAGACCTTTAACAAAAAGAACATTTGAAATCAAGGTTTTACCTAAAAGAACAATATTACCAATACCAACAATCTCTCCCTTAGCATTGTCTCCGAAAGTTACCTTTCCTCCTTTCGTTTTGATAATCTTTTCAAAAAAACTTTTGTTACCAGTCATGTGCCGGGAACATCCACTATCCATGTACCATGTATTGTTGCTGGTACTTTCTTTATTTTCATGAAATCAAGAAGAAAATTAGACTTTCAGAATCCAAACTTGTTTGGATCCGAGATTTCCAGACAATAAAATTTTAGGAACCCACATTTTCTTAGAAAAGTAGGCTTTGTGAAATCCTAGGGATTGGGTTTTATTTAAGGAACAATTCTTTGCCCAGTGACCACCACATTGACACTTGGTACAGAATGTGGCACTTTGAGGAACAAAATAATTGTTACTGAAAATAGGTTTTGCATGGGTATAACCAAATCCAGATTTATTTCTTAAAGGTCGTATTTGGCAATACATCTTATCAAAATTTTCCTTACCATGGGTAAAGTTTGATAAACACTTCTTTAAGGAAAAAATTTCGGACTTGAGTTTTACAACCAAGTTTTTATCCTCAAAATCATTAGTTTTAGAACTAGAGTTAGGCTCGAAAACATTTTTCTTAGAAATTAATTTTTTTAATTCTTCAGAAAGTTTATTCTTCTCAGAACATACTTCCTCAAGATTTTTTGAAATATTTTCAAAATCAGTGTTTTTCTTATCAAGATCTTTAGAAAGATCTGATATCTCTTTAGTAAGAATAGAATTCCTAGAGTTTGCCTTATCAAGTCTCTTATTGAGTTTGGAATTCTCAATCTCAAGAAGTTCAGCAAACCTAGAGACTTCTTCATAAGTAGGTAATGTATTTTCCTCATCAGAAGATGATTGTTCATCAGAAGAGTTATAATACTTACTATCATTAGAATTTAAAGAAACATTGGTCAAAGATTCAGCATTTCGTACCTTAGCCAGAAAACAATGATTATCAATAGGCAATCTGGCTATAAGACCAAGATTCTTCTGTCCTGAAGATTCATAATCAGAAGATTCATCTGAAGAGTCACCACCACTGGCACTCCAGGTATCATTAGCTTTCATAACTTTCTTAGCTTTGGCTTTATAATACTTCTTTCTGTTCCTGTCTGAATTCCTTTCTTTTCTTTCTTTCTTTTTGAGCATAGGGAAATCTGGTCTAATATGTCCAGCTCTTTTGCATTCATAACAAGTAACTTCTCCATCTTTTTTATCTTTACTATCCTTTCTCTTATACTTGGATTGAAAGTTTCTCTGTCCATCTATCTTGTTCATCCTTCGAGCAAGATTTGCTAATTCATTTTCTGAGACTTCACTCTAACTAGATTCAGATTGTAAAATAACATTCTTAGACTTGGATCTGTTTACTCTTTCAGGAGTCATAGCTTTCATCTAATTTGAAGTTGTAGTAAAATCAATAGTACTATTTCCATTCTTTTTCTTGATGTTGTCACCATCTCTCTTCATTCTGGTTTCATGTTGTAGAAGAGTTCCAAATAATTCATCAAGATTAATTTGAGTAACCTTCATGTTCTCATCTATAGCTGTTCTCTTGGATTCCCACTCCTTGGGCATAATATCAATTATCTTTTCCACAAGAGCTTAATCATCTAAGCCTTTTTCTCCCATATATTGTAGACTTTTGACGATAGTCATAAATCTCTGTTGAACTTTACAGATAGGTTCTCCATAAGGAAAATTGAAGCCATGATATTCATCTCAAAGTATAGCTCTTCTAGTCTCAATCACTTTAGTAGTCCCAAAGTGTGTATCCACTAACTTCTTCCATATACAGTTAGCTGCTTCACAAGAAGAAATTTGGCTATATATATTTCTGGTCATTGAACATAGTAAAGTGCTGCGTACCTTATAGTTGATTTGATATTCTTGCTTTTCCTAGTTAGTAAAGGTTCTAACTTCCTTGTCAGGAATTTTATAATCACCAGTAAGCATAACAAAGTTGTCTACTCCAGTATTGATAACAAAAGTCTTCATACGATCTCTCCAGTATTCATATTCATTACCATCAAAGATATGTGGTCTTGTCGGATTTAGATTTTCAACTGATCCAACATTAACTCCTGCCATACTTAATATAACTTGGATACAAACTTGTTAGTAGAAATGATTCGTAATCACAAAGTTCGGAATGAGAAAGTCCGGAATGGAAAATTCGGAATGAAAAAGTTCGGAAAGATAAAGTGAGCAAGAAAAACTTATTCGTGAGTATAAGTATTTAAGAGACCTCCTCTGATACCAATTGTAAGATTGGTATAGAGTAAGAGGTTTCCAACCTCTGATACCAATTGTAGGATCAAAATAGTAATGTAGATGCTCAATATACAAGAGGGGGGTGAATTGTATACTTTAAAAATTCCTTTGGAACCTTTAAAGTTAGTTATGAATAACTATAGTTTCCTTAAGAAAAGGAAAGGGCTAAGTTTAACAGAGATTAAACTCAGCAAATTCACAACACCTCTAACACCAAATGCAAACTTGGAAAGAGATTCCGAAAGTATGTTCCAAAAATATGGTTCCGGAAAATTGAAACTAAACAAATGATTACAATATGAGATTCAACCTTAAAGCGTATAGAATCTTAATTAATCAGAGTACAAGTAAGGAGGTAAAAGAATGTTATACTTTCCTTATAATGCAAAATGCAGCGGAATAAAAACAAGTAGTAAAACTACTAGTAACAAGATAAAAGTCTTTTAACCGAAAGAAAAGGGTATCCAACAACCTTGGATAAAGGTCCCTTGATTTATACTTTCATGAAAGTCTATCTTACCCACACCAGGGTAAGCCCTAGATACGAAGATCGGAGTCTCTGGCTTGCTATCCCCGCAAGCCCTCAACTTCAAGGTAGTTGGAAACCTCTGTCGTCCTCAGCAAGGAAGCCCTCGAACATCAAGGTAGTCGGCACCTCTGTCTTCCTATCCCCGGAAGCCCTCAAATGTAATCACCAACATTCGGAGTCGCACGATTCTTTGAGAGTTAATAAAAGCCTCTCTCTCTGGAAATAACTTCAAGCATGTATTCACATGAATAGAAGATTTGTCAGCCTTTCACCACTTTTTCAGCAATCAGCACCGAAATCTTTCAAATGAGCTCCTATTTATAGGTAAGGTCGGCTCCTTCTCCAACGGTCATATTTTCCTTAAAGATCAGAGGGACCTGTACACGTGTCACTTAGACAACGGTTAATAAGAAATAGAATGGACGACATAGTTTTATAACAAAACAAGTGTAACAGAATGTACAACATCGTTTTAATTCTAACATAATAGTTTGGAATGAAAACTTCGGAGTGAAGGTTCGGAGTGTAATGAAAATAATAAAGAGTAGACAAATTATAGAAATGTAAGAAATATAAATGTTCGGAGTCTAACAAAGATATTTTTCGGAGTCTAAATTAATTCAGAGTGTATAAAACAAAGATACTCAAATTCTATTTAATAGGTGAATTCGGAATGTGAATTCGGAATAGGAATTCGTCATCAGAAATCGTAATGAGAATTCATCATTAGGATTCGTAATGAGAATTATTCATCAGAATTCGTAATGGGAATTCAGAATGAGATTTTTTTCATTAGAATTCGTAATGAAAATTATTCATTAGAATTCGTAATGAGAATTCTTCTTCAGGATTTGTATCCTGAATCTGGAATAGAACTTAGTCAGAGTTCATATACGGAATTCGGAATGAGACTTCCTTATAGTTCTTATCCAGAATCCGAATCCTAAAACAGAATGCTTTATATCAAAGTTTCAATGATTCCGAGAAAATGAATCCGAATCTCATACTTAAGAAAAATATGGATGAAAATATGATAAGGATAATTTTTCTTATAAAAGCGATTTTCCTTAAGAAAGAAATTTTCCTTATAAAAGCAATTTTCCTTAAGAAAGAAATTTTCTTAAAGATAAGGTGTTTGTGATTTTCAAAACAAGAAGGAATGGAAAATTCATAAGGAAACCTTATTGACTCAACATTTACTAGATAAGGATAATATAAATTCTTCAATAAAAATTTATGCATAAATAATCTTTGTTAAAATAAGATGGAAACATCAATCACTTACCACTAGTTCTACTTGCATTGAAATCACTATAACCTACTGTATAATTTTTTTAAAATTTATTATAATTATATAAAATAATCATTAACATAATTATAATTTCATAAATTACCTATTTATAATATTTTAACATATATTTATAAATAATTATTTATTAAATTGATCATTTATGATGTTAACTATTTCATTTTTCATGAGAGTTTTGGTTTGGTAGTTACAATCCTTATAAATTAATCATAGTCCTATAATTTAATAATGTTAAATAAATATATTAATTGTGACGACCCATCCTCGGGCCCCGTTCCGTGACTACCCCAAGCCCGCCTTCCATAGGCCAAGGTCTGGCGACTAGCACCAAAGGTGTAAATCCCGATAAAAATGGAAGGCATTGCCTTTATAAAATTAAACAAACATAACAGAGTACACAACAGAAGTAAAAACTATGTAATACTAAATACAGAAGTAAGTGCTGAAAAGGAAAGGGGCCAAAAATACAAGCCCAATAGTAAATACAGTAACAACTGAAAAGCTAGTACAACTGCAGTAATGTAAAACTGTAACCACTGAGTCATCCCCTGGGAATCCCACCAGAAGTGTGGGTACAGATGGCCTCCTCAGCACCTTGGGTTCGGCCATCCACTCCGTGTAAATCTCGCCAAGTGTTCCACCTCTGGGTATCGTCCAGCTCCACAAGCCACCACCTCGATCAGGGTTTTCCATCGTCTACATCCAACACAACATAGTGCAGGCACAACCCTTGCAGGGGTGAGTATACGATACTTAGTAGGGACCCCAAGACCCCCAATGGTCTCTCAAAATCCATGAAGGACAACCCAAAAAATAAAGATACAAACATGAAGTATCAACCAACTCCACTTAGGTATATTCCCATACATATACGTATGTTATCAATCTCAGTTCGGCTCCAAATCTCGAGCCCAAGCACAACCCATACCACACAAGAAAGAAGACAATCACATCGATGATAATGATTGAAAGTCATGAATCATCTCACCCAGGTATACAACTCACAAAGAGGGGTGGAGATGATTAGATGTAGCCTCTGAATCATCTCCTCTCCCAAACCCAAGAAAGATCCTAGTACAGAAGTGGTCGCTGTCGAACCCACGGAGGATCCAAGTACAGTAATCATCACTGCCAAACCCTTGAAAGATCCAAGTACAGTATTCATCACTGCTAAACACACGGAGGATCCAAGTACAGTAATCCTTACTGCAGAACCCACAGAGGATCCAAGTACAGTAGTCATCATCGTCGGACCCACGAAGGATCCAATACGGTAGTTGTCGCAGTCACAGCCAACTCTAGGGTTCCCACACACCGCATGCTCAATTTCAGGAGGGTCCGCTCGTCGATCCAAGGGGTCGATACATAAACTATCACGAAGTCCAGAGTTGATGTATTCTGATGTTCCGTCTCGTCAAAAGAAACCTAACGCAATAGACGGTGCATCAATCGGACGCCCGATCTAAGAGATATTGGATTTTTCTGTTCCAGGAGCCTGGTTGGAAATACACTCATTCTAGACTCATCCTTTTCCAGTGTCACCCAAAACTCACATAGAGTATCGTAAAAGGACCGCTTCTTCGTGAGGGTCCCAATTCCACAGACGGCGCATCATTCAGATGTTCGGTCTTATAGTTATTCATAGTTAAGTAAAAATGGGCCTGACCCGTTAAACCCAGTGGGATGGTAGGTTGGGTCAACCCTGTTTTTTGGAAGGTTTGACCTGGTAGAGGTTCAAACCGGCCCGATGAGCCACGCAGCCTGGCATGGCGCGGCCCTGCTGGCCGCGGCTCGGCCCGGAGGGGCCGAGCAGTCCGGGGGGGGGGGGCTCGCTCTCCCGAACCGGCAGCACCGCCCTCCCAACCGACCGGCCGAAGCCGGCCAGCCTTCCCAGTGCGAGCGGGCCGCGGTCTTACTGTGCGGTACCTTCGAGTGCCGCATCTCCTTCACCCGGCCATCCGACGAGCCGACTTGTTCACTGTCGAAGCGGACCGCGGAGCAAGGGCCGCGGTCCTCTGCAGTGCGTCATCCCTTGTGGTGCCGCGATCTTCCTTTGGCTGAGCAGGTCGCGGTTGTGGTCCGAGGTTCTTTGCATGTGGCGGAAACGCGGCCGCCACCTTCGCTCATCGTTTCCTCTTCCATCATGCCTCAATCGTGAATAAATTCAGGAAAACATCGGGGGGTCGTCGGGCCGTGTTTGTTCGGCCCGTACTCTCCGTGTTAGGTGGTAACAATTGGTCGAGGTTATTCCAAATAAATCAACACTATCGAGATAATTTATTCACTTATAACTTATAGGAAACCCCTACCTCAATCACGGATTCTTCGTCGTAGTCGTGGAAGACGAACGTCGCGGTGGTCGGGCATCGTGGATGACAGCGTCGCAGAGAATGGACGTCGATTCTGTGGACGTCAGGGTGCATCCAAAGAGGAGGTGGCATCTCTTCTCTTGTTGCAGAGAAAGAGGAAGTATGTAACGTCATCATTCTTCTATGGAATCAGTTTTCTTCATCGAAGAATATGTCATTCTTCATGGAAGGTTAAAGCTCTCTTTTAATTCTCTAAGGATCCCCCCACAATATTTGACAAGCCCAAAATTATATAATGGCCTCCCCCAATTTTTATAGATATTCCATGCCATTTCAAATTAATTGAATAAAATAAATTCTTTAAGGGTGATCACTTAATTAAGAATAAAAATCTCTCACAACTTCTCAACCTCCTATTTTAGATCCCTCCCCCTATAATGCCTATGAAACAGGAAAGGAAGGTGACACTTGCAGGAACAAATATTATACCAACCTTGTAGAGGAGCCTATTGAGAAAACATGGTATTCTTAAAACTGATATCAAGGAGAATAATATTTCTCCTACTATTCAAAATAACTCCAACCTTGTTTTCACTCAGGAAAATCAGGTTAGATCTGATAACTCTGATTCTTTACCTATTATAGCTGCCTTATCCTTTGACAGTCCCTCAAAACAAGGTAACAATGATGTTCCTGTTTCTTTAAATGATATTACTACTATGCCTCAAAACACTATATTAGGATCTACTCCATAAACTTTTGATAGACAGGATAACACTGATGCTAAAACTACTCAATCTATTTCTTTAGCTTTCAGTGCACAACAGACAGTGGCATTGGACTCCATGACCACTTTCATTGTCTCCTCAGACACCCCTGATTCTCTCACACTTGATTTTCCTCCAAAGGATTGCCTAATGACGTCGCTTGTGGCTAAAATCTCTTCGGAAAAAAATCGGGGTGCTGATATTAAAAAGGATTCTAATGTCTTTGTTTCCTCTTTTAATAACAAACATGGAAAACAATCCAACCCATCATCCTCTCAAGAACCTAGAAGGTCAGTAAGGAATAAGGGATCAGGTGGAACAAAAAAAGGGAGTTCTAACTCCAAATTCATGTTCAAATGAATTTCTTATTTTCGAATTGTCAGGGTTTAGATAACTCTGTTACTTTTATTATTTTTAAGAGATTTATTTTCACTCACAAACCAAAATTATTTGAATTTCTGAACCTAAAATTAATTTTTCATTGAAATATTTACATTTATTCTCTTTTGGTTACAATTTCCTTGGTTCTTGCAAGGCTGGTACTTCTACTAAAACACTCTGGATTTTTTATCATTCTTCGTTGCAGTCTGTCAATGTTGTAAAAAACTATGATCAAAGATTTACTTGTGTTTTTCCTTTGCTGGTGTTCATACTATCTGCACTATGATTTATGAATATAATAGATATCAAGAACGAATACCACTTTGGGATGACCTACTTTCCCTCTCTAGATCTGTTCAGGATCCCTGGCTGGTGGATGGTGATTTTAACACCATTCTTCACCAATGTGAAAAGATTGTACCGTCACATTCTTCCACCTCAACCAGAGAATTTAAAGCTTCCGTTGAGGAGTGTAACCTTATTGAAATCAACATTATTAGTGATAAGTATACTTGGTATAGAAAGTACCTCAATAGGATAGTGGCCAGCAAACATGACAGAGCCTTCACTAATGCTGCTGTCCTTGATAAATGGGAATGCTTTTCTAGTATTACCTTACCCAAGGTCAAATCTAATCATCACCCTATTCTTTCCAGTTTCATCTCTAAGGGATTAAAGTCACCCCTCCCTCTTAAATTTAACAATGCTTGGGCTATGGTCCTAGAATGTTACAACATGATAAAAGATTTCTAGGAGGGCATGCGACACCAGAATGATTCTTTTTCTTTCATGGATAAATTAAAACTTCTGAAACAACAACTCAATGGTTGGTGTTTTTCTAAACCAAAACATATTGACGCGGACATCTCCTAATTGTAGAATGAACTTTCTTGTATTCAAAGCTCCAATACTTTCTCTGATGTTTCCCTTGATCCCCAAGATGAATTTACTATCTCTTCAAAGCTTAACTCTCTCTTGAAGCTCAAGGATAACATGAAGAACCAGATCTTTAAAACCAAATGGATTTTGGATAGTGATAGAAATAATAAATTCTAAAATTCTCTCCATAGAATTAGGAAAACTTGTAGGCCCCTTACCTTTCTTAGAGTTGATGACACTCTTCTTGACATTGAGGATGCAATTGCTAATCATGTTGTTGGTTACTACCACACTTTGTTTAATGGCCCGGAGGTCAATAAGGATCTTCTTTCTAACATCATTCTTAATATGGTCACTGTTGAGGATAATGAGATTCTCATAAGCATGCCTATGGTCTATGAAATCAGGGCCACTATCTTTAGTCTCAACCCTGATAGTGCCCCGGGACCTGATGGGTTCATCAATGGTTTCTTCCAGAAATACTGGGATCTCATCCATGTGGATGTGTGTAAACTGGTTAAATCTTTTTTCTCCAATGGTGTTATCACTCATGGGTTAAATTCTCAATTTCTTACTCTTATTCCTAAAATGGAAAATGCTGATGAGATTCACCTTTTCTGACCTATTTCTCTCATCAACACCCTCTATACAATTATCACCAAACTTCTTGCCAACAGACTCACCTCCATCTCTAATAAAATTGTTTCTTGGAACTAATTTGGTTTTATCAAAGGAAAAACTATTCAAGATTGTGTCTTCCTTGCCTTGGAATGTACTACTATTCTGAATAAAGCCACTAGAGGAGGCAACGTGTCCATTAAATTAGACATTAAAAAAGAATTTGACACCATGGATTGGAATTTCATTTTAAAGGTTCTCAAAAACATTGGGTTTAATGATTCGTTTATTGATATGATTCACACCTTATTCAATTCGGCTTCAATTTCTGTGTTGTTTAATTGATCCCCTAAAGGGTTTAAATGCACCAAGGGGTTTAGGTAAGGTGATCATTTATCTGCCATTCTTTTCACCATTGCTGAGGATTATATAATAGAATCCTCAGGAGCCTTGTGAGTCAAAACAAAATGAATGCAATTTAGGCTTCTTGAAACTTAAATGTTCCTTCCCATATTTTATATGCTGATGACATTATTTTATTTTTGAAAGGTCATAAAAGGAACATCCAAAACATCAAAAAATTCCCTGGCTCATTATGAAGATATTCTGGGTCAAGCGATAAGTTGGAACAAATCCTTTGTCTTCTTTGGGATGAATTTTTCCCCCAACAGAAAAAGTGATATCATCAATTTCTTATAAATCAAAGATGGATCTTTCCCTTTTACTTACATGGGTGTGCCTATCTTTTGGGGAAGACCAAAATCCAGCTCTTTTCATAGCATTGTGGATCAAATTATCCATCAACTTTCTTCTTGGAAAGGTAAATCTCTTTCCATGGCCAAAATAGTTTGTCTTCTTATGTCTACAATTGTTTTCAAGACGGTCTACTCGATGATGGTTTACAATTGGCCTACTAGTCTTCTCAAAAAAATAAATGTTTTCATTAAAAATTTTGTTTGCACTAGTAGTACGATTGAAAGAAGACTTTTAACCGTACCATGGGTCACATGTTGGAAACCCTTGGATAAGGGTGGTCATGGGATTATGAATCTTATGCTTTTTAACGAATCTATTCAAGCTAGAATGACTTGGAACTTGATTCACAACAACTCTAATTACTTGGCTTTTCTTAAAACTCGATTTTTTCCAATCTTCGGAATGGAAACTTGGGATGCATCACTTCCTCCATCTGGCCATCCATTTGACACTCTTTCCTAAATATCATGCACAACTCTAGATGGATGGTTAAGGCTAATTTCACTACAAATTTCTAGCTGGACAACTGCACTAGCATCCCCTTAATATCAATGCTATCATCCACTACTACTCCTGGGAATACCAACTCCACTATATGTGATGTTATTAACTCTCATGACATCACCCTTCCAAATCACATCAGCCATATCATTGAAAACTATCCTTTTTTCGACACTGATGATTTCCTTATTTGGGAACCTGTGTTTAATGGAGTACTTGATTCTAAAAGTTACTACAAAAACAATTTTAGTAATTTTGTTTCTAACTTTGTTTGGTTGAAAGATTTTAACAAACCTTGAATCAAACCCTCATGCCTTAATCTCATTTGGAGTGTTGCTTATAATAGGGTCTCCACCGATGTGTGCCTTCAATCCTTTGAGATTTCTCTTTTCTCTAGATGTCATCTGTGCAACCAACACCGCGAGGATGCTAATCATTTGTTCTTGTCTTGTGCTAGAGCTGCTGCTCTTTTGGAATTATATTTATGACATTTTTGGTTGCAGATGGTCACTTATTTCTACTATAGGCTCTCAAATTCAACACTGTGTGACTTGGGACATTTCTAAGAAAATAAAGAATCTTTTTCTAACTCTGGTGGCAGATCTCCTGCATGTTATCTAGTATGACATAATTAATTTTATTCATAATAATTGCTCATTCAGTCTCAATGCAGGTAAAACGCGTATTCTCATTGCCATCAAGGATGCTGCCTCACATCAGAAAGATCATTGTGACAACTCTATTGGTGATTTTGAGATCCTCCACCATCTTCGCATTGTGGTATCTTATAGGCAAACTCGAATTACCTTTGATGTATTCTGGCAATATCTTCTTCGAGGATCGATCAACGTGAATGTTGACGGTGCCTCTAGAGGAAACCCGGGCCAAGAAGGTTGAGGTTCCATCTTCAGAGACTCTCTTGGATGATACCTTGGCTACTTTTTCGGTGGATGTGGTATGACCTCGGCCTTGGAAGCAGAAATTTTGGGAGTCATTAATGTGGTGGATTTTTACAAGCAAAAGGGTTGGAACAAGTTGTGGATTGAATGTGATTAAACCACCGTTGTCCAAGCTATTTGGAAGGGGGTGGTGCACCTTGCATGGCTGCTTACTTCTCGATAGATGAAATGTCTTGCTTCACTCATGGATCTCAATCACATTTCCACACATGTGTACCACGAAGTGAACATGGTTGCTGATAGTCTTGCCAACAAGGGGGTTCCTTCAGGTTATTACCTGGTTGGATGATTTTCCTAACGACTTTCTCCCTTTTTTCATTAAGGATTATAATAAGATTACTTCCTTTAGACTTTTGTAATTCCCCTTCTATTTTTTCAATAAATTGTGCCTTGGTCTTTGACTGAGGCACCACCTCTTAAAAAAATGAGGGGGAGTTATCAAAAATTAAACAAGGGGGGGGGGGGGTTAAGGGAGTTGAGGGGAATTATGGGGAGATGAAAGTTTTAGGACACGTGTGGGTCCCACTACACTAAATACTCTCAAGGGAGGTTAAGTGGGTTTGGGACCCACTTCTAACCCCCCCTGGGAGGAAATAACTACCAGATATAAAATAAAACTGTTTTCCACAATTTCATTTATTTTATTCTAAATCCCCAAAATTAACTTTCAACCTGCATAAAACGCAACCACAGTAAAGGTCCCCTTAAGAAAATACCGGCGCTAAGAGTTCATCGGTGCCATCAGATTTCAATTATGAGCAGCGGTTCAAAAGATAGAAAAACCCGCTCGTACGTTCACTGAACGCACCCGAACAAAACATCATAAATTTATTCTGAGGACACCGGGCCTCGAAATCAAGTGCTGTCAAAAACCGCAGGCTCGTAAAATTCCGAAGTATTTAAGAAAAAAAATTCCCTTGAAATTTATGGGTCTTTACATTACCCCCAGCTCAGGGATTTACGTCCCTGTAAAGCTACAACACACACTTGGAAAAAAATGAGGGTACTATACACACATATGAGCCTCCTGATCCCAAGTGCTCTCCTGGAGGTTCACATGCTGCCAACAAATGCACATCAGAGCAATCGACTACCCACATAGGACCCGATCCTATTGATCCTCGATCTCCACTACGACCTTTGTAAATGTCACCCCGTCATCGATGTCCAGCTCCCCGTGATCGATGATGTGGGATGTGTCATGCACGTATCTCCTCAACTGAGATACGTGGAAGACTTCATGAACCCGAAGCAACTGAGGTGGAAGGGTTAGGAGGTAAGACACCTCACCTACTCTACTGAGGACCTAGAAAGGCCCGATTAAGCACGAAAATAACTTGGCACCCCAGCCAAATCTTTGTAGACCTCGTCAAGGTGAGACCCGTAGGAAAACATTGTCGCCATCCTCGAACTCCAGTAGTCTCCATCTCCTATCAGCATAGGACTTATGTCTGCTCTGTGCAGTCTTCACCCACTCCTGGATGATCTGCACCTTCTCTATCAGAGCGTGAACCATCTCTGGTCCTAAAAGTGCTGACTTCCATGGGTCAGTCTAGTATAGAGGTGATCTGCAAGGTCAGTCGTACAGTGCCTCGTAATATTCCATCCCAATGGTGGAGTGGTAGCTGTGGTTGTATGAAAACTCCACCAAGGGTATGTGATCCTCTCAGCTACGACCAAAGTCAAGGAAACATGCACGAAGCATGTCCTCTAGTGTATGAATGGTCCTATTAGACTGTTCATCCGAATGAGGATGGAAGGCGGTGCTCAGATGTAGTTGCATCCCAAAAGCCTCCTGTAACCCCTACCATAGTCGGGAAGTGAATCGAGAATCTCGATCGGAAATGATAGATGATGGCACACCTTGAAGTCGTACGATCTTCTGAATGTAGAGGCATCCCTAGCTCTCTAATGATCCCTTCTCTTTGATTGGTAGGAAGTGGGCCGAATTGGTGAGTCAGTCTATGATCACCCAAATATAGTCGTTTCCTCTGGATGTACGTGGAAGCTCCATCAAGAAATCCATGGATATCCCACCCCACTTCCACTCTGGGACCTCTAAAGGCTGTACCAAGCATGTTGGTACCTGGTGCTCCACCTTCACTTCCTGACAAGTGAGGCATCATGAAACGAACCCTGCTATAGTATTCATCATACCTGGCCACCAGTGCTATCGTCTGAGGTCCTGGTACATCTTTGACACTTCTGGATATACTGCTAGAGGGGAAGTGTGAAACTCCCTCAACACTTCCTCCTACAGTGAAACTGGTACCATAGTACGTCCCCTGAAGAGGATGACGTGCTCCCCTCCTTCAGAAAATCCATCAGGTGCCTGCACTGTCGATATCTAAGCACGCTATGTCTCATAGTCTACATCCCCATGCTATGCCTCTATGCCTCACTGAAGGAGTGGAGGATTGACTATGAGTGACTGTAGAAAGGCTGCTCCATCTCTATCCACAAAGGATATTTACAACGCGGCTAGCTGCTCCGTCGCCTCTCCTAGCAGCTGAATTCCCGATCTCCTACTGAGAGCATCAGCTACAACGTTTCCCTTCCCAGGAGTATAGAATATCGCAAAGTCATAGTCCTAGAGGAACTCGAGCCATTGCCATTGTCTTAGGTTCAGGTCCTTCTGCGAGAAGATGTACCTGAGACTCTGGTGGTCAGAGTGGACTGTAAAGAGCTCACCCATCAGATAGTTCCACCACATCATCATGGGGAATACCACTACTTCTAACTCTAGGAAATGGGTAGCATAGTTCTGCTCATGCTTTATCAACTTCCATGAACCATATGTGATCACTGCTCGCTCCTGGATCAGGACACACCATGGCCCGGTCCCGCATGCGTCGCAGTAAACTATGTACCCAACGCCTTCTTCCGGCAACCTCTAGATGGGCGCACTGGTCATCCTCTGCCTCAGCTCCTAAAAGCTCTACTGACATCAATCTGACCACATGAAGGGTTTATCCTTCTTCGTCAAGGCTGAAAGTGGTACTGAAACACTAGAGAAGTCTGGCAGAAATCTCCAATAGTATCCAGCCAAACCCAGAAAACTCCGCACCTCTGTCACACTCCTGGGTGGCTCCCAAGCAAGCAGTATCTCAATCATTGCTGGAACCACTGCTACTCCAGCCTCTAAGATGATGTGTCCCAATAAATTAACCTCTCGAATCCAAAACTGGATCTTTGAGAGATTACCATAAAGCTGGTGCTCTCAGAGTGTATCCAGTACAACCTGCAAGTGGTAGGAATGCTCCTCCTCAGTAGTCGAGCAAATCAGCATGTTGTTGATGAATACTACAAAAAATCGATCGAGGTAAGGCTGTAAGAACCTGTTCACGAGACTCATGAACACTACTGGGGTGTTTGTTATGCTGTAGAGCAAAACCAATAACTCGTAGTGGCCATACCGACACCTGAAGGCCGTCTTCTACACATCCTCATCTCGAACTCTGAGCTGGTGATAGCTAGACCTGATGTATATCTTCGAGAACCATCGTGATCCCTTGATCTGATCAAAGAGGTTGTCAATCCTTGGATGTGGGAACTTGTTCTTTACGATCACCTAATTCAGGCGACGGTAGTCGACTCACAGTCGCAAGCTCCCATCTGCCTTCTTGGTGAACAAAATCAGAGAATCCCAGGGTGATACACTGGGTCGGATGAATCCCTTTCCCTACATGTCCTCCAGCTATACCTGTAGCTCACGAAGCTCGATGGGAGCCATTCGATATAATGGAGTAGATATCGATGATGTGCCAGGGTACAGGTCAATGTAGAAGTCTACCTATTTATGAGGAGGTATTCCTGGAACATCATCAAGAAAAACGTTCACATACTGATCCACCACAATAGGAAAACTCGGACTCCACAGATCAACTGGTCCAAGGATGAGACTAGCTAACTGATGTGTTATCGACTGCCCTCTCCTCTGCATAAGTCCATCCTGCGCTGCAGAGGCTCCCTTCTCACCGGTGAAGGTGAACCTGCTCCCATCCGTGCAGACACATCACACATTGCGCCTAATGTAGTCGATCTGAGCATGGACTGTAGACAACCAGTCCATACCCATGTCGATGTCGTAAGGCCTCGACAACACTACAAGAAGATCCCAGCCGAAGATCTCACCTCCTAGAGTAAGCTCACACTTCCAGCACCAGTGCGTTATCATCGAGTCTGCTCTTGTAGGAGTCTGTAGCCGTAAGGATCGAGCCAACGGCTCCATCGGAATCTCCGAGCTCCGAACAAGGGCAACAAAAATAAAAGAATGACTCGCACCTGTGTCTATAAGTACTGCAACAAGGGTTGAGTAGACATAGATAGTACCTCGAATCATCTCAGGTGCGCCATAGTTGTAGACCTCGACTTTCTGGAGCTGAGACTGCCTTTGTCCGCCAACTCCCTATGGTAGGGGTAGACCTCTTGGTGGTGGTGGTGGTAGAGCCTCAAAGCGTCATCCACCACCCGCTGCTTGGCCAGCTCCTCTGGCTCGTCCACCTGCTCCCAACGGACCACCACGGTCGAACCTCTGCATCTTCTTGGAAGGTCTCTCTACTGTCTGATGCTCATACACATGGCGGGTCGGACAGTCTCGAGTCATGTGGCCCTGCCCGCCGCATGCATAACACAGCTTGCTCCACATATAGCTGGCTCTATTTTGGGTGCCCCGCACAACTAAACCTATATCCTGAGGTCGATCTCCTGATGGCCTAGTCTGCTTGGACCTCTGCATCAACTTTCTACTACCCGTTGCTAAAGACTCCGCTACGTGTCACCCTGCGGTGGGTCTCGCCGCTGGTGTCGGCTCAGTAAGAAAGATCTCCACAAGATGGGCTCACTCCAGCACTCCCGCCTGCGTCAGAATGCTGAGGGAAATCATCGAAGCCCTGATCTCATGTCTGAGTCCCTTCTCAAAGGTCTGATCCCTGAATAATGGGTCCCACACCATATCCGTGGAGTATCGCGAGAGGTCAGTGATCCTCGCTGAGTACTGAGCTAATGTCATGCTGCCCTATCATAGAAGAAGTAACTACTGAATCCGCACTGCACAAAGGGTGGATGGCACAAACTCCAAGCAGAAGAGACTCTTAATGTTTGTCCAAAGTAAAGATGCCTCATCATGCACCTGGAGCATCAGGCTTCACCATCTGCCTACTACTGCGTGCAGGAGACTCGCAGCAAGGATCCCCATAAGGTCGGATGGTGTCCCTACCAATCTGAAAACTCTGATGATAGCCTCTAGCCAATCCTCAGCTGCCTGTGGGTCCGTCTCTCTGTGGATCCTGGACGGCCTCTGTCGCTGGAACTCATGTAATGCACTCAGGCGATGTGCACTCTCTGCTGCTGGGGTTGTAGGTATCAGTGGACCAGCAGGTAGTGGTACCACTGGTTCCTCTACTGTTATGGGGCACTCTACTAAGGCATCGTCGCTCGGTAGGCTACCATCTCGTACGTAACTCAGAACCCTATATGGCTGCATTCATTGGGCCATACATAAAAGATATAGCTGCGCCATGATCAAATAGTATACATGGTGAGCTGACCCAAAGTAATCACAAAGAAAACTTCTCAAAGGAAACACACACACAATCAGTGTTTTTGGGCACTGAGTCGAAAATAAGAGGTCAAGGTCCTGGTGTATGGATACGTCGGCCACCGCACCAACACTAGACTCCCTGGACTAAAAACTGCACTCAATACTCTTAACATTGTTGCTTCACAAAATGGAAAGATCAGAGTCCTGAGTTATATGGTAGAACCGACTCCTCTGATACCAATTTGTCATGACCCGTTATCGGGTCTCGTGCCGTGACTACCCGAATCCTTCCTTCCATAGGCCAGGGGCTGGAGAATAGCACCAAAGGCATAAATCCCGATAAAAATGGAAGGTGTTTCTAAGTAATACTAAATACAAAAGTAAGTGCTGAAAAGGAAATGGTCCGGAAATACAAGCCCAACAGTAAATACAGTACAGGTGAAAAACTAGTACAACTACAGTAAAGTAAAATAGAAACCACTGAGTTGTCCTCCGGGAATCCCACCTGAAGGGTGGGTACAGATGGCGTCCTCAGCACCTCGGGTTCGGCTGTCTGCTCCATGTACATCTTACAAAGTGGTCCACCTATAGGTACCGTCCATCTCTATAAGCCTCCACCTCGAAAAATGTTGTCCGTCGTCTGCATCCAACACAAAGCAGTGCGGGCATAGCTTGTGTAGGGGTGAGTATACGATACTTAGTAGGGAACCCAATACCCCTGAAGGTCTCCCATAATCCATGAAGGACAAACCAAAAAAGGACGATACAAACACGAAGTATCATCTAACTCTACTTAGGTATATGCCCATACATATACCTAAGTTATGAATCTTAGTTCGACTCCAAATCTCGAGCCCAAGCACAACCCAGTCCACACAGGAAAGAAGTCAGTCACATCGATGATAATGATTGAAAGTCAAGACTCCGCTCATCTAGGTATACAACTCATGAAGAGAGGTGGAAATTATTAGATGTGGCCTCTAAATCATCTCCTCTGCAGAACCCACATAGGATCCTAGTACAGAAGTCATCACTGCCGAACCCACAGAGGATCCAAGTACAGTAATCATCGGTGCCGAACCCACGAAGGATCCAAGTGCAGTAGTCGTCGCTTCCAAACCCAGGAAAGATCCAAGTACAGTAATTGTCGCTGCTAAAGCCACAGAGGATCCAAGTACAGTAGTCATTGTCGTCGAACCCACGGTGGTTCCTGTACGGTAGTCGTCACAGTCACAAACAGCTCTAGGGTTCCCACACACAACACACTTGATTCCGGGAGGGTCCACTCCTCGAGCCAAGGGGGTCGATACATCAACTATCACGATGTCTAGAGTTGATGTATCCCGATGTTCCATCTCATCAAAAAGAACCTAACGTGATAGATGACGCGTCAATCGGACCCCCGGTCTGAGAGATATAGGATTTTCCGTTCTAGGGGCCCAATTGGAAATATGCTCGTTCCAAACCCATCCATTTTCCAAAGTCGTCCAAAACTCAATTAGAGTATCGAAAAAGGACAAATTCATCATGAGGGTCCCAATTCTGTAGACGGTGTGTCGATCGGACACACAGTCATATAGTTATTCATGTTTAAGTGGAAACAAGTCTGGCCCGTTAAGCCCAGTGGGATGGTGGGTCGGGTCAACTCTATTTTTTGGCGGGTCTGACCTGACAGAGGGTCATACCAGCCTGCTGATTCACTCAACTCGGCACGGCGGGGCGCGGCACGGTTAGGCGCGACCCGGATGGCCGCTGTTCGTCCCAGTGGGGCCAAGCGGTCCGAGGGGGGGGGGCGCTTTCTTGAACCGGTGGCGCCGAGTATCACCGCCCTACCAAGAGGCCAGCTGAAGCCGACCGGCCTTCCCGGTGCAAGAGGACCTCTTGGGTGGGACATGGTCTTGTTGCGCTGCGCCTTAGGGTGCCACGGCTCCTTCACCCAGCCGACAGACAAGCTATCCGGCTCGCCGCTGAAGCGGCCCGCGGAGTGCGGCCCGCAGTCCTCCGCAGCGCGACGCCCCTTGGGGCGCCACTGTCTTCCTTCGGCCCAGATTCCTGTAGGTGGCCGATTCTTCTTCAGCCGAGTGGCCCGCGGTTGTGGGTCGCAGTTCTTTGCACGCAGCCGCCACCTTCGTTCTTCGCCGCCTCTTCCATCGTGCCTCAATCACGAATAAATTCAGGAAAACATTGGAGGGTTGTCGGGCCATGTTTGTTCGGCCCCTGCCCTCCGTGTTAGGTGGTGACAATTGGACGAGGTTATTTAAAGAAATAAACACAACATAGAAAATTTATTCACTTTTAAATTATACGAAACCCCTAACTCGATCATGGCTTTTTCATCGTAGTTGCCGAAGACAAACGCCGCGGTGGTTGGGCGTCGCGGATGGCGGCGTCGCAGAGAAAGAACATCGATTATGTGGACATCAGGGTGCATCCAAAGAGAAGGTGGCGTCTCCTCTCCTATCGTGGAGAAAGAGGAAGTAAGTCATGTCATCGTTCTTTGATGGAATCAGCGTTCTTCATCGAAGAAGACATCATTCTTCGTGGAAGCTTAAAGCTCTCTTTTAATTCTCCAAGGATTCCCCCCCCAAATATTTGGCAAGCCCAAAATTATATTAAGGCCTCCCACAATTTTAATAGTTATTCCATGCCATTTCAATTTAATTTAAAAGAATACATTAATTTAGGGTGCTCACTTAATTAATTTGTTATGGTTGGCACATTAATGAAGAGGTTGGAATGTGGAGATGCTACACACAATTAAATTAGGGGGAGTTGTCAAAAATTAAACAAGGGGGTTTAAGGGAGTTGAGGGGAGTTATGGGGAGATGAAAGGTTTAGGGAACATGTGGGTCCCACCACACTAAATCCTCTCATGGGAGGTTAAGTGGGTGTGGGCCCCACTTCTAACTCCCCTTTGGAGGAAATAACTACCAGATATAAAATAAAATTGTGTTCCACAATTTTATTTATTTTATTCTAAATCCCCAAAATTAACTTTTAACCCGCATAAAACGCAACTGCGGTAAATGTCCCCTTAAGCGAATACCGGTTCCGTGAGTTCATTGGTGCTCCTAGATTTCAATTCCGAGCACCAGTTCAAATGATATAAAAACATGTGCATACGTTCATTGAACGTACCCGAACAAAACTTCAGAAATTAATTCCGGGCACACCGGGCCTTGGAATCAAGTGTCGTCAGAAACCACAGACTCGTAAAATTCCAAAGTATTTACGAAAAAAAAATTCCTTGAAATTTATGGGTCTTTAAATTACCCCCACCTCAGGGATTTACGTCTCTATAAATCTACACCACACACTAGGGAAATAAATGAGGGTATTGTACACGAATCTGAGCATCCCGCTCCCAAGTTCTCTCCTTGAGGTTCCCGTGCTACTAGCGATTGCGCACTAGAGGAATCGACCACCTACGTAGGACCCACTCCTGTCGATCCTCGATCTCCACCGGGACCTCTGTAATTGTCGCCCCGTCATTGATATCCATCTCATCGTGATCGATGACGTGGGATGGGTCGTGCACGTATCTCCTCAGTTGAGAATAATGGAAGACGTTGTGCACCCAGTACAACTGAGGTGGAAGGACCTGGTGGTAATCCACCTCGCCTACTCTTCTAAGGGCTTGGAATGACGTGATGAAGTCCGAAGATAACTTTCCACCCCAGCCAAATCTTCGTAGACCTTATCGAGGTGAGACCCATAGGAAAATGTGGTCTCCATCCTCGAACTCTAGTGATCTCCATCTCCTATCATCATATGACTTCTTTCTGCTCTGTTCAGTATTCATCCGCTCCTGGATGATCTGCACCTTATCCGTCATAGCCTGAACCATCTCTGTTTCTACAAGTGCTGAATCACCTGGGTCAGTCCAGTACAGAGGTGATATGCATGGTCAGTCGTACAGTGCCTCATAAGGTTCCATCCCGATGGTGGAGTGGTAACTGTTGTTGTACGCAAACTCCACCAAGGGTAGGTGATCATCCCAGCTACAACCAAAGTCAACGATACCTGCAAGGAGCATGTCCGCGAGAGTCTGAATGGTCATCTCAGTCTAGCCATCCATCTGAGGATGGAAGGCGGTTCTTAGACGTAGCTACATCCCAAAAGCCTCCCGTAACCCCTTCTATAGTCGGGAAGTGAATCAATCATCTCGATAGGAAATGATAGACGATGGACCACCATGAGGTCGTACGATCTCCCTAACGTAGAGGTGTCCCAAGCCCTCTACTAAGCCCTGCTCTCTGATCGGTAGGAAGTGGGCCGACTTGGTGAGCGAGTCTATGATCACTCAAATTGAGTCATGTCCTCTGGATGTATGTGGAAGCCCCGTAATGAAATCCATGGATATCCCATCCCACTTCAACTCCAGGACCTATAAGGGTTGTACCAAGCCTACTGATACCTGGTGCTCTGCCTTCACTTCCTTACAAGTGAGGAATCGTGAAACCAACCCTACTACTACCTTCTTCATACTAGGCCACCAATACTTTTGTCTGAGGTCCTGATACATCTTTTACACTCTTCTATATACCTCTAGAGGGGATGTTTGAAACTTCCTCAGAATATCCTCCTGCAATGCAACCGGTACCATAATATGTCCCATGAAGAGGATGGAGTGATCCCCTCCTTCAGAAAATCCATCAGGCGCCTGCCCTGTGGATATCTGAGCACGTCACATATCACAGTCTGCATCCCCATGCTGTGCCTCTCTGACTCACTGAAGGAGTGGAAGAGTGACTATGAGTGACTGTATAAAGGCTGCTCCATCTCTATCCACAACGGTTATCTGCAACGATGCAAGCTGCTTCGTTGCCTCTCCTATCAGCTGAATGCCCGATCTCGTACTGAGAGCATCAGATACAACGTTTCCCTTCCGAGGAGTATAGAATATCTCAAAGTCATAGTCCTAGAGGAACTCGGGTCATCGCTACTATCTCAGGTTCAGGTCCTTCTGCGAGAAGATGTACCTGAGACTCAGGTGGTCATAGTAGGCTATAAAGTACTCTCCCATCAGATAGTGCCACCACATCTTCAAGGCAAATACCACTCCTGCTAACTCCAGGTCTTGGGTAGCATAGTTCTTCTTGTGTTGTCTCAATAGCCGCGAACCATATGTGATCACCGCTCACTCTTACATCAGGACACACCCGATTCTGGTCCCTGATGCGTCACAGTAAACTACGTACCCAACGCCCTCCTCCGGCAACATCAATATGGGAACACTGGTCAACCTCTGCCTCAACTCCTGAAAGCTCTGCTGACATCTATCTAAGCACACGAAGGGTTTCCCCTTCTTCGTCAAGGTTGAAAGTGCTGCTGCAACTCTATAGATATCTGAGACAAATTTACGATAATATCCATCCATACCTAGGAATCTCCACACCTCCGTCACACTCTTGGGTGGCTCCCAAGCAAGAACTGCCTCAGTTTTTGCTGGATCCACTGCTACTCTATCCTCTCATTAGATGAAATGTCCCAAGAAATGAACCTATCAAATCCAAAACTTGCACTTTGAGATCTTACCATAAAGCCGGTGCTCTCGGAGTGTATCCAGTACAACTCGCAAGTGGTAGGCATGCTCCTTTTCAGTAGTCGAGTAAATAGGTATTTCATCGATGAAAACTACGACAAATCAATCGAGTTATGGTTGGAAGATCATGTTCATGAAACTCATGAACACTTCTGGGGCGTTGGTTACGCCGATGGGAATAACCAAGAACTAATAGTGGCCATACCAACACCTGAAGGCTGCCTTCTAAACATCCTCATCTTGAACTCTGAGCTGGTGATTTCCAGACCTGTGGTATGTCTTCGAGAACCATTGTGCTCCCTTGATCTGGTCAAAGAGTTCATCAATCCTTGGAAGTGGGTACTTTTTCTTTAGGATCACCTGATTTAGGTGACTGTAGTCGACACACAGTCGCAAGCTCCCTTTCGACTTCTTGGCGAACAAAATTGTAGAAGCCCAAGGTGATACACTGGGTAGGATGAATCCCTTTCCCTACAAGTCCTTAAGTTGTACCCACAGCTCACGAAGCTCGGATGGAGAAATTTGATATTCTAGAGTCGATATCGGTGTTGTCCCAGGGTATAGATTAATGTAGAAGTCTCCCTTTTTCCAAGGAAGTAGTCTTGGAACATCATCAGGAAAAATGTATGCATACTGATCCACCACAACAGGAAAACTCGGACTCCACACATCAACTACTCTAAGGGTGAGACTAGACAACTGATGTTTGATAGGCTGCCCTGTCCTCTGTGTAAGTCCATCCCGCACTGTAAAGGGTCCCTTCTTGCCAGTGAAGGTGAACCTGCTCCCATCCGTGTGGACACACCGCACTTTGCGCCTAATGCAATCAATCTGGGTATGGACTGTAGAAAACCAGTACATACCCAATATGACATCGTAAGGCCTCGATGACACAACAAGAAGATCCCAGCCAAAGATCTCACCTCCTAGATTAATCTCACAATACCCGCACCTGTGCGTTATCATCAAGTCCGCTGCTATAAGGGTCTCTAGCCATAAGGATCGAGCCAACGAATCCATCGAAATATCTGAGCTGTGAACAAGGGAAGCAACAATAAAAGAATGGCTTTCACTTGTGTCTATAAGTACTACTGCAAGGGTGGAGTATACACAGATAGTACCTCGAATCATCTGAGGTGTGTTGTGGTCGTAGGTCTCGACTGCCTGGAGTTGAGCCCGCCTCTTTCTGCCAGCTCCCTGTTGTCGGGGTGGACCTCATGGTATTGGTGGTGGAGCCTCAAAGTGTCATCTACCACCCGCTGCTTGGCCAACTCCTCTAACTCGTCCGCCTACTCTTGACGGACCACCACAGTCGAACCTCTGCCTCTGCCTGGGAGGTCCCTCTACTATCTGCTGCTCATCCGCATGGCGGGTCAGACAGTCTCGATCCATGTGACCCTTCCCACCGCATGCATAACACTGCCTGATCCTCGTATAGATGGATCTGTTTTAGGTGCCCCCCACAACCAAACCTGTATCCTGAAGTCTCTCTCCTGATGTCCTACTTTGCATGGACCTTTGTATCAAGTATCCACTGCCAGCTACAGAAGACTCCGCTACGTGTCTCCCTACAGTGGGTCTCACCGCTTGTGTCGGCTCAGCATGAAAGATCTCCACAATAAGGGCTCTCTCCAGCACTCCCGCCTATGTCGGAATGCTGAGGGAAATCATCGAAGCCCTGATCTCATGTCTGAGTCCCTGCTCAAAGGTCCAGGCCCTGATGAATGGGTCCTACGCCATATCCTTGGAGTATCATGAGAGGTCAATGAACCACGATGAGTACCGAGCTACTGTCATGCTGCCCTGTCGTAGATGAAGTAACTCCTGATTCCGCACCGCACGAAGGGTGGCTAGAACAAACTCCAAGTGGAAGAGACTCTCGAAGACTGTCCAAAGTAAAAATGCCTCATCATGCACCTGGAGAATCAGGATCCACCAGTTATCTGCTACTGGGGCTAGTGGTATCGGTGGCCCAACGGGTAGTGGTACCGCTAGTGCCTCCGCTATGATGGGGCCCTCCACCGAGGCCTCGTCGCTCGGTGGACTACCATCTTGTACGTAACTTGGAACCCTAGCTGGCTGCATTCGTGGGGCTATCCTGAAAAGAGGCAGGTTTTCCACGGTCAACAAATATGCCTCATGAGCTGACACAAATAAATTACAAAGCCAAATTTTCAAAGGAATCACACACACAATCCGTGTTTTCATGCACTGAGTTGGAAATCAGAGGTCATGGTCCTGGTGTATGGATACGTCGGCCACCACACCAACACTGGACTCCCTGGACTGAAAACCACACTCAATACTCTTAACACTATTTCTTCACAAAAAGGAAAGATCAGAGTCCTAAGTTCTGCGGTAGAACCGACTCCTCTGATACCAATTTGTCACGACCCGTCCTCAGGGCCCGTACCATGACTAACCCAATCCCACCTTCTATAGGCAAGGGGCTGGAAACTAGCACCAAAGGCATAAATCCCAATAAAAAGGGAATTCCTTGCCTTTATAAAAGTAAACAAACACAACAGAGTACGCAACCAAAGTAAGCACTAAGTAATACCGAATACAAAAGTATGTTCTGAAAAGGAAAGGGGCCAGAAATACAAGCCCAATGGTGAATACAGTACAACTGAAAAGATAGTAAAACTACAGTAAAGTAAAAAAACAACCATTGAGTCGTCCTCCGGGAATCCCACCTGAAGGGTGGGTACAAATGGCCTCCTCAGCACCTCAGGTCTGACCATCCACTCATTGTACGTCTATCCATGTGGTCCACCTCCGGGTACCGTCCAGATCCACAAGCCTCGACCTCGATCAGTGTTGTCCGTCGTCTGCATCCAACACAACGTAGTGCGGGCATATCCCGTGCAGGGGTGAGTATATGATACTCAGTAGGGAACCCGAGACCCCTGAAGGTCTCCCAGAATCCACAAAGGAGCAACCACAAAATAAAGATACAAACACGAAGTATCAAACAATTATACTTAGGTATATGCCCATAAATATACCTAATTTATCAATCTCAGTTCGGCTCCAACTCTCGAGCCCAAGAACATCCCAGTCCACACAAGAAAGAAGTCAATCACATCAATGATAATGATTGAAAGTCAAGACCCATCTCACCCAGGTATACAACTCATGAAGAGGGGTGGAGATGATTAGATGTAGCCTCTGAATCATCTCCTCTACCAAACCCACGTAAGATCATAGTACAGAAGTCGTCGCTGTCGAACCGACCGAGGATCCAAGTACATTAATCATCACTGCCGAACCCAAAGAGGATCCAACTATAGTAGTCATCTCTACTGAACCCACGGAGGATCCAAATACAATAATTGTCGATGTCGAACCCATTGAGGACCCAAGTAGAGTAGTCATCGTCATCGAAACCACAGAGGATCCAGTACGCTAGTCATCGTAGTCGATGCCAGCTCTAGGGTTCCCGCACACAACACTCTCGATTCCGGGAGGGTCCGCTCCTCGAGCCAAGGGGGTCGATACATCAACTATCATGAAGTCCAGAGTTAATGCATCCCAAATTTTTGTCTCGTCAAAATGAACCTAACGCGATAGACAGCGCGTTAATCAGACGCCCGGTTTGAGAGATATTGGATTTTCCGTTCCAAGGGCCCGGTTGGAAACACGCTCGTTCCAAACCTGGCCATTTTCCATAGTTATTCAAAACACACATAGAGTATCGCAAAATGATGGATTTATTGTGAGGGTCGAAATTCCGTAGATGGCATGTCGATCGGACGCACAGTCTTATATTTATTCACGTTTACGTGAAACCGGGCCCGACCCATTAAGCTCAGTGGGCTGGCTGGTTGGGTCAACCCGGTTTTTTGGTGAGTCCGACCTAACAGAGGGTCTGACCGGCCCGATGAGGCGCGCGGCCCGGCCGAACACGACTCGGCCGGCGGAGCGAGCGGTCCGGGGGGGGCTTTCTCAAACCGGTGGCACCACCCTCCTAACTGGCTGGATGATGCCAGCTGGCCTTCCCAGTGCAAGAGGCCCACTTGGGTGGGCCGCAGTCTTACTACGAGGCACCTTCGGGTTCCGCGACTCCTTCACCCAGCCAGTCGGTTCACCGCCAAAGTGGACCACGGAGCGCGGGCCGCGGTCCTCCACAGCGCAACGCCCCTTGTGGCGCCATAGTCTTCCTTCAGCCCTACCAGCTTTAGCCGGCCGGTTCTTCTTTGTTCGAGCGGCCCGCAGTAGCGAGCCACAGTTGTTCGCACGCGGCCGGTGTGCGGCCGCCGCCTTCGCTCGTCTCCGCCTCTTCCTTCGCGCCTCAATCGCGATTAAATTCAGGAATACATCAGAGGGTCGTCGGGCCGTGTTTGTTCATCCCGCGCCCTCTGTGTTAGGCGGTAACAATTGGCTGATGTTATTCCAAAGAAATCAACACAATAGAGATAATTTATTTACTTATAAATTATAAGAAACCCCTACCTCGATCAAGGATTGTTCGTCGTAGTCGCGGAAGACGATCGTCGTGGTGGTCGGGCATCGCGGATGAGGACATCACAGAGAATAGAGGTTGATTCTATGGACGTCATGGTGCATCCGAAGAGGATGTGGCATCTCCTCTCTTGTCGCGGAGAAAGGGGAAGTAAGTCACATCATCGTTCTTTGATGAAATCATAGTTCTTCGTTGAAGAAGACATCGTTCTTTATGGAAGGTTAAAGCTCTCTTTTAATTCTCTAAGGATTCCCCCCACAATATTTGCCAAGCCCAAAATTATATTATGGCCTCCCCCAATTTTAATAGACATGCCATGCCATTTCAAATTAATTCAAAAGAATAAATTAATTAAGGGTGCTCACATAATTATTTTTTTAAGGTTGTCACAATAATGAAGAGGGTGGAATATAGAGATGCTCCACCCAATTAAATGAGGGAGAGTTGTCAAAAATTAAACAGGGGGGGTGGGGGTTTAAGGGAGTTGAGGGGAGTTATGGGGAGATGAAAGGATTAGGGCACGTGTGGGTCCCACCACACTAAATCATCTCATGGGAGGTTATGTGGGTGTGGGATCCACTTCTAACTCCCCTTGGGAGGAAATAACTATCAGATATAAAATAAAATTGTGTTCCACAATTTTATTTATTTTATTCGAAATCCCCAAAATTAACTTTCAACCTGCATAAAACACAACTACGGTATTGGTCCCCTTAAGTGAATACTAGCGCTGTGTGTTCATCAGTGACCTCATATTTCAATTCCGAGCACCGGTTCAAAAATATAGAAAAAGCCACTCGTATGTTCACTGAACGTACCCAAACAAAACATCAGAAATTAATTCCGGGCACACCGGGCCTCGGAATCAAGTGCCGTAAAAAACCGCATACTCGTAAAATCCCAAATTATTTAAGAAATAAAAATTTCCTTGAAATTTCCTAGTAATTACATTAATATAATATCTATTCATTATATATATTTATATTCATCGATAAATTATAGATATAGAAAATTGATTTACACTACTAATGGAGAGGGCAAGTCATACGTATGCATGCACATTGTTTTATGTTTTTGGCAGATGGAACGAATGAAAGTTAAAAATTATTTAAAATTTAAATAAAAAATATTTTATAATATATATAATATATATTAAGTAAATATATCTTAATTATTATCTATATAAATTGGTAAGGAAAATTGAGTCACATCACTTCATAGAGGTCACGATTCAAAACTACGCAAGAGCGACGTTATCGTTTTACAATGGATTGGATGGTAAGAATTTATATATGATATTATAATTAAAATAAATATAATTATGAAATAATTATCATAAATATACTTTAAATAAAATATTATATCCATCCATGATATTTGGTAATGGTAAAAAATTACATAGGTTCGTAATGTGGTGGTATGTTGTACACATTATCAATAGTTTTGTCCCCCATTTTATAAAAGAATAAATTGATACAAGGTCTTCCATAACCATAATAAAATCCAAGAATATTTTATTTACATTAATTATTTTATTTGAATTATTAATCCATAATTGAAGGTGGTAAAAGAATAATGAAAAAAAAGATCTTGGAGAAAATAATTATTCTTGATTAGAAAAACATAATTTTAATTTCATATTACGGACCACATGGCTCATAATATGGGAAGAAAACTATATATATGACATGTATAAGGACTTTGGGTAGTGTTTTGGTATGTTTTTTTCAAGATAAATACATTACAATGTGTGAAAAACTATGAGGTGGTGGTTCAATTTTATAATTCATGTGAGTGACTAAAATGTAATTTTTTGAAGTTTTAAAATAATCTCAAGTCACATTCTTATTAGAATAGCCCCAAAATTGAAATGTTAATAAAAATATTTGATATAAGGTCAAAATATGGACATCTAATATAAATTTTAATATTTTAGGTTATTTTAACAATAATATTTTTATTTTAACCTCTGGTTAACCTGTTTTTACCTTAACCGCTATAACATATTTTTACTATTGATAATATTCATTATAAAAAAATATGTTGATAGTTAGCGTTAATTATTCTTATACGAAATATTTAATTCATTTTTTCAAATTCAATTAAAAAATTGTTATTATTTATCTTCTACGTAACAACAATAACACGATGAAAACTAGTTTTCAAAAGAAGACGTTTCCCTAAGTATAAAATGATTTTGAATTAGAATTAACTAATAAAAATTTTCCCTATAGACACAGATTTATAGCCATGGTTTATAAATATCATGGATATATCCAAAAAAACTCTATGGGAAAAAATATTCTCTTGGAAATATCCACCTCAATTTATCTTTCTCACGTTTTCTCCCCCCCTCCACTTACCCATCCTTTTAGATTCATTATTTCAATAATACACCTCCTTATACTATACCCGTGTGATTCCTCCTCCATATGAACCACCTCCTTTTACATAGACACTATACCACCTTGTAATCCTCCTCCTCCATTGATACTGCTGCAACATGGAAATCCACCACCATCATTGTTGTGGCCCTTATGTAGTGTTACCACCTCTCTATCGACGTGACTCTGACATGTCTTCCCCACCTCACTACTGAAATGAATTCAACATAGTCATCCCACCTCACAACTAAGGAAATCTCTTCACCTCCCTACCAACACAGATCTGATGCAGACCACCCACCTCACTACATCCCTCCTCATCTGATGTGGCTCTCCACTGCTTGGAGTGACTCTAATACGACCTCCACAAATTCTGAAGTCCTCCTCCAATGTGGCAACCCCACCTCCATGGCCCTTTTCCCTTGATGTGGACACCTAACCTCTCTGATTTTTAACCTAAACACAACCCAACCATCGTGATCCACTTCCTTGTGTAATTTATCACTAACCTCATTCGTAGATTCTAGTTAAATCATACCACTGGGATTTAGGATACGAAATCAGTGACTCATTGGTTGTGCCCAAATTTACCCTACTGGTAAAAAGTGGTCAATGTAGTACATGTAGGGGTTGAGTCTACAGGGACCCAAGAAGTAACCTTGAGACACTATGATTAGATGCAGGATTGGCTATGAAGTGGCCAACTATGGTGTTTATTGATTTGAAGAAATGGTGATTTTATTTAAATAAAAAAACAAACAAAATGACTTGAATTAAAACAATTAATTAAGATGTGTTGATCCTAGTTTGCCTCTAGGGATTGATTGGATGTATTTATTTTTCTTTGAATTTTATGTTCATCGGTTCAAGTGGTAACCATTAAATGAAATAATTCCTCAATATCATTCTCCGATTTAATTCATACACAATTTCAAGGATAATCACCAATTCACTTAGAGGATCACTTAAATGAGCACTCTAAGTAATTAGATCGTACTAGTACTCAAAATGGGTTGTCATTAATGTCGGTGAAGACAAAGAAGAAGATAAATCAAAGAAAGGAACTCTTAAAATAAAGAAATAATTCATGAGTTTAAGAACATCAAATAACATTCAATCCAGCCCATGCAACTCCCAAGGATCAACCCATAAAAGGATATCCCTCCATTGACTCTATTCTATCAATGTAAGCGGGTAGTTGGCTTAAATAAGCGAGATTGATGAAGAAAAAATATTGAAAAATAAACACTCCACCTTTTTGTGATGAATTCACAAGTGTGGGTGTGAATAAATTCACACTTAGATTCAACGGTATCAACGTGTGAAAAAGAAGGAAAATAAAAAGTGGATAAGAAGAAGAACTTTTATTAAGATGCTAAACATGAAAGAAAAACTTACATGTGAAAAATTGACGAAATGATTACAAAATGAAAGAAGAAAATTACAATTGAAAGGAAAATATAAGATGCCTATTCCTTTCACCACCATATTCTTATCTAGGAATATTAGGAGCCTTAGGTCCACCCCACAATCAATTCACCCCAAAAAATTAAGAGAGTCAAATGGAGGGTGAATAATCAAATGGAAATTAATGTTTCGAAGTTGACTAGAAAAACTGTCCAGATTCGTCCACCATTTTGACGTGTGAATTTGGAATTGAATCTGGCCTAATAATCAGTGGTTGTAGAAGAAAAATATATTCTTACATGTGTCTTATAGTATCTGTAAACATTTTAGGAACTTTGGCGTAGCCATTTGGACGTTATGGTAGAAATGGTGGGACAACTTTATGTGCATTAATGTCGGGTCCACCATTTAAATCTCCACTTCAGATCCCTTTATCATTATGAAAACTTCAATATTAGCTCCGGATACAGTTGAATAAAATGATCCTAATATTTTTATCTTTCTACTGTAAATATTTAAGCTTCATTGGGCTTGGTTTGTGGGACCCACATTTGTTTGATGGGCCTTAGGCCCATTATGATTTTTCCAGTAAATTTCTCTATTCAGAAGCAAAAATATCTATCTTCCCTTTGGATTCATCCATCGGACCTAAAAAATAAAATGTTCCAAACAATGTGATCAATAATATCCAAAAATAGAAAATTAAAAAATGAATATAATGCAATCCACAAAAAGATGAATGATTGGGCCCAAATTTTAATTTTAAACATGAATTGCATTTAAAATGAGAAATGAATTTCTATTTATGTAATGCACTAATAAAATGTTTATCGACTTTGGAACAATGAATATAAAGATATTAAAAATGAATATTATCCACTTTCAGTGACTAATCACGCCCCCCAACTTGAGTTTTTCTAGTCCCAAGAAAATTATATTACAAATATGAAATTCAAATCCCATTTTCCAAAAACAATTTAATACACATTGCTCACCCAAATACCTCATACCAAAAAATAATGAAACCCATAAAAATAATTTAAAACAAGCTAAGTTCATAAGAATATCCCAATCCCAAGACCATTCCTTTGTTCAAATTCATCGCCACATTTCATCTAATTTCAATTAGGCATGATAAATTGTTGTGCATCACAAAAGATATGGGGCCCATTTTATTTTTCAAGGGGAAAAATGGAAGCGCTAGGTGGGAATCACATTAAACCTTAAGATGAGTATCCATTTTTTTTATTTTTTTTGTTTGTTTGTTTTTTTAATTTTTTTAACCACAATAGATATGAAAAGACTAACTCTGGGCAAGACAACTATGGATTCATGATCCCCAAGTGCCAGACACCACACATATTGCCAATTCCATGCTCTAAAATAGAGATATAAAGCCTAACTATGGGCAAGACAACTATGGAGTCACGATCCCAATGTTCCAGATGCCACACATTTGGAAAAAACATTTCTCTATGTGGTCAATATTTTTTTCAATTTTTTTTGTTTTTTTTTGGATAATCAAATTAAACTAAAAGTGACCCCAGAACCCAATGCTATAATTAAAGGGACCCAAGAACTAAAATTTAAACTCATGATATAGTAGATGTGCATTGTGGAATTTTTATTAAGAGGATGAAAATGTAAACTTTGAAAAATCACATCGGACAATCGCACAATCCAAAAAATATGCTCATGAACTTAAACTTACATTAAAATCAGAATGAAGGCTTGTAAAATTATTTGATATCCAATTTCAGAGTTTGAAATGTGTGTTATCATGTTCAATGTTAATGGAATTTTTCATTCCATGCATGTTCTTATAAAAAAATCATTTTTTGTTTCATCTCCCCTCAACATAGAATAGCATTGTCCTCAGTGTTTAATGAAAAGAAAAGTTAGAAGGGGGTAGGAGAGGAGAGATTTTCAAAGAGAAAATTTAAAATGATAATCATGAAATGAAGTCACCTGGTGGTTGATGATGATAGCGCATTCGACAGTCTCCCTTCTATCCTGGATTTGAGTCTTAGTGGATTGGATGGTGGTGGATGGATTTTCCTTATGACTTAAGACACGTCCTTTAATTTTTGAAGCTATAAAAAAATAAAAAAAAATAAACAGGTGATACATTGTCTTCATTTTAGATTTTTGGGTAAGGTATTACTTAGAGATCACGCCATGTGACATGGATGAATATAGATCTCCCATTTCATACCCATCCTTACTCATAAAAAAATAATATATCAACGGTCTATGGTAATTATATGAAAAAAAAATGATGCAAAATGATTAGAAATATGGAAACCATGGGTTTCCTCCCATGCATCGCTTTTGTTTAACGTCATTAGCTTGACTTGAACCCCCCAAAATATCCAATTCCAACATTAAAAATTTTAATGAACCCATGTTTCTCAACTTAAACAAGATTGAGATTGATTATTTTTTTGAAAGATGTTTCTTGTGAAATCCTTTGTTCTACAATGAGTGGTAAAATCCATGTAATATCATAATTGGTTGATTGAATTGAATTTCTATTATTTCCTAAGACATCAATGACCATTCCCAATTTTTTGTTTTCAAGATGAGAATGAATTGAAATTCCATGGTATTGGTTATCCTCATTGAAGAGTGGGGAAGAATTGAAAAAAAAATTGAGTTCGGGTTGATAAAAATTTACAAAAGAAGGATGGAAATTTGAATCCAAAACACTTTCTTCACCATGAAATTTAGAAATAATTGGTTCCTTTTAAAATTTTGATTCCTCCCAAAAATTTTCCATTTGAATGTCGGGAGTGGGTATAGACTCAATATTTTTTATCTCTCCTAGTGGTTCAATAATAAGTGATTTTAACAAATCATTATTGGAGCAATATTCTGGACACTCAATCCATGACGACAAATTTTCTCCTTGTGAATCCAAAAAATTAATTTCTTATTGATTTAAATACCCTACAACATTTCCTTTATCTTCTTTAGTTATCCCATATCCAAATTTTAGTTCTTCTTTTAATTCCTGAATGGTTTGTGGGATAAAGGATTCATCTATCATTGATGTGCAAAGGACATCTTGAGTGGGAACGGGTTCCTCAAAAGTCTTAATGCTTTGTACTTCTAATATAAAATTTGAAACTTCTGAATTCATTATAAGCATTTTTTTCACAAAAATGTTCAAGATTTTTTTTTCAGAATTAGGATTTATAGATGTTGGTACATCATGAACTTCATTATGTTTGATCTCTTCAATCATACTCAAGAGGTATGGAAATTTATATTTTAACCAAATCAACATCCCATTGATTGTGCATCTCATCTGGTGTGGTGTAATCATTCAAGTGTTTATCAAAGTAATTTTCTATGTGAGGGGATTCCCATTGTTGACTTTCTATTTGATTCCTGCCCAATTTTATGAAAGGAAATTGTTGATGATACTCTATTGGAGTTGAATGAAATTTGGATTTGGATTTTTTTGTACACACAAAAAAAAAAGGGGAAAAGAAAAGAGAAATATAGGTGATAAAAGATATGTTAGGTGAGAATATAAGGTTGGTGTCTAAGAAAACTTACTTGGGTCCCCAGAAACGTCACCAAAATTTGGTTGCCCCCAAAATTACCCTACTGGTAAAAAGTGGTCGATGTAGTACATGTAGGGGTCGAGTCCACAGGGACCAAAGAAGTAACATTGAGACACTATGATTAGATGCGGGATTGGCTATGAAGTGGCCAACTATGGTGTTGGTTGATTTGAAGAAATGGTGATTTAATTTAAATAACAAAACAAACAAAATGACTTGAATTAAAATAATTAATTAAGATGAGCTGATCCTAGGATGTCTCTATTGCTTGATTGGATGTATTTATTTTTCTTTGAATTTTATGTTCATCGGTTCAAGTGGTATCAATTAAATGAAATAATTCCTCAATATCATTATCCAATTTAATTCATACAAAATTTCATGGTTAATCATCAATTCACTTAGAGGATCACTTAAATGAGCACTCCATGTAATTAGATCGTACTAGAACTCAAAATGTGTTGTCATTAAAGTCGGTGAAGAAAAAGAAGAAGATAAATCAAAGAAAAGAACTCTTAAAATGAAGAACAAATTTAAGAGTTTAAGAACATCAAATAACATTCAATCCAGACCATGCAACTCCCAAGGATCAACCCATAAAATGTTATCCCTCCATTGATGTTATTCTATCAATGGAAGCAAGTAGTTGACTTAAAGAAGCGAGATTGATGAAGAAAAAATATTGAAAAATAAACACTCCACCGTCGTGTGATGAATTCACAAGTTCGGGTGTGAATAAATTCACACTTATATTCAATGGTATCAACGTGTGAAAAAAAGGAAAATAAAAAGTGGAGAAGAAGAAGAACTTTTATTAAGATGCTAAACGTGAAAGAAAAACTTACATGGGAAAAATTGATGAAATGATTACAAAATAAAAGAAACAAATTACAATTGAAAGGAAAATATAAGATTCATATTACCTTCAGAACCATCTCATTATATAGGAATATTAGCATCCTTAGGTACACCCCCCATAATCAATTCTCCCCCCAATAATTAAGAGAGTCAAAAGGAGGGTGAATAATCAAAAGGAAATTTACGTTTCGAAGTTGACCCGGAAAACTGTACAGATTCGTCCACCATTTTGACGTGTGAATTTTGAATTGAATATGGCCGAATAATTAGTGGTTGTAGAAGAAAAATATATTCTTCCATGTGTCTTATAGTATCTGTAAACATTTCAGAAACCTTGGTGAAACCGTTTGGACGTTATGGTCGAAATGGTGGGACAACTTTATGTTCATTAATGTCGGGTCGACCATTTAAATCTCAACTTCAGATCCCTTTATCATCATGAAAACATAAAAATTAGCCCCATCCATAGTTGAATAAAATGATCCTCATATTTTTATATTTCTACTGTAAATATTTGAGCTTCATTGGGCTTGGTTTGTTGGCCCCACATTTGTTTGATGGGCCTTAGGCCCATTATGCTTTTTCCAGTAAATTTCTGTATTCAGAAGAAAATATCTCCATATTCCCTTGGGATTCATCCATCAGACATAAAAACTAAAATGTTACAAACAATGTGATGAATAATATCCCAAAATATCAAATTCAAAAAATGAATATAATGCAATCCACAAATCGATGAATGATTGGACCCAAATTTTCATTTTAAACATGAATTTCATTTAAGATGAGAAATGATGTTCTATTTATGTAATTCACTAAAAACTTGTTTATGGAATTTGGAACAATGAATATAAAGATATTGAAAATGAATATTATCCAATTTCAGTGAATAATCACACCCCCGAACTTGAGTTTTTCTAGTCCTGAGAAAAATATATTACAAATATGAAATTCAAATCCCCTTTTCCAAAAACATTTTAATACACATTGATCACCCAAATACCTCATACCAAATAATTATGAAACCCATCAAAATCATTTAAAACAAGCTAGGTTTATAAGAATATCCCAATCCCAAGACCATTACTTTGTTCAAATTCATCGCCACATTTCATACAATTTCAATTAATCATGATAAATTATTGTGCATCACAAAAGATATGGGCCCCATTTTATTGTTCAAGGGAAAAAATGGAAGCGCTAGGTGGGAATCATATTAAACCTTAACATGAGTATCCATTTTTTTGATTATTTTTGATTTTTTGTTTTTAAAATTTTTTTTTAACCATAATACATATGAAAAGAATAACTCTGGGCAAGAAAACTATAGAGTCACAATCCCCAAGTGCCAGACACCACACATATTTTCAATTACATGATCTACAATAGAGATATAAAGCCTAACTCTGGGCAATACAACTATGGAGTCATGATCCCCAAGTTCCAGATGCCATGAATTTGGACAAAACATTGCTCTATGTGGTCATTATTTTTTTTAATTATTTTTTTGTTTTTGTTGGATACTCAAATTAAACTAAAAGTGACCCCTGAACCTAATGCTATAATGAAAGGGACCCAAGAACTCAAATTTACACCCAAGATCCAGTAGATGTGCATTATGGCATTTTTATTAAGAAGATGAAAATGTAAACTTTGAAAAATCACATCGGACAACGGAACATTCCAAAAACTATGCTCATGAACTTAAACTTGCATTAAAATCAGAATCATGGCATGCACAATTATTTGATATCCAATTTCAGAGTTTGAAATGTGTGTTAACATGTTCAATGTTAATGGAAATTTTTTTCCATGCATGTTCTTATAAAAAATCATTTTTTGTTTCATCCCCCCCCAACATAGAATAACACTGTCCTCATTGTTTAAAGAAAAGAAAAGTTAGAAGGGGGTAGGAGAGGAGAGTTTTTCAAAGAGGAAATTTAAAACGATAATCATGAAATGAATTCACCTGGTGGTTGATGATGATATCACATGCCACAGTCTCCCTTTTATCCTCGATTTGAGTCTTACTGGCTTGGATGGTGGTGAATGGATTTTACTTATGACTTAAGACATGTCCTTTTATTTTTTTAACCTATAAAAACAAAAAAATAAACAAAACAAAATAAACTGATGATACATTGTCTTTTTTTTAGATTTCTGGGTAAGGTATTACTCAGAGATCACGCCACGTGACACAGATGAATATGGATCTCTCCTTTCATACCAATACTTCCTCATAAAAGAAGAACAGATCAACAGTCTATGGTAATTATATGAAAAATAAAATGATTCAAAATGATTAGAAATATGAAAACCATGGGTTTCCTCCCATGTATCACTTTTGTTTAACGTCGATAGCTCGACTTGAACCCCGCAAATTATCAAATTCGAACTTTAAAAATTTTAATGAACCCATATTTCTCCACTTAAACAATATTGAGATTGATTATTTTTTTGAAATATGTTTCATGTTAAATCCTTTGTTCTACAATGAGTGGTAAAATACATATAATATCATAATTGGTAGATTGAATTGAATTTTTATTATTGCCTAAGACATCAATGACCATTCCCAATTTTTTTTTCAAGATGAGAATGAATTGAAATTGAATGTTATTGGTTATCCACATTGAAGAGTAGGGAATAAAGGAGAAAAAATTTGAGTTCGGGTTGATAAAAATTTACAAAAGAAGGATGGAAATTTGAATCTAAATAGTTTCTTATCCATGAAATTTAGAAATAATTGGTTCCTTTTTAAATTTTTATTCCTCCCAAAAATTACCCTTTTGAATGTCGGGAGTGGGTATAGACTAAATATTTTTGTCTCTCCCAATGGTTCAATGATAGATGATTCTAAAAAATCATTATTGGAGCAATATTCTAGAAACTCAATCCATGTAGAAAAATTTTCCCCTTGTGAATCCAAAAAATTAATTTCCTCCTGATTTAAATACCCTTAAACATTTCTTTGATCTTCTTTAGTTATCCCATATCCAAATTTTAGTTCTTTTTTTAATTCATGAATGGTTTGTGGGATAAATTATTCATCTTTCATTGATGTCGAAACGACATCTTGAGTGGGAATGAATTCCTTAAAAGTATTAATGCTTTGTACTTCTAATCTCAAATTTGAAACTTCTGAATTCATTATTACCATTTTTTCACAAAAATGTTCAAGAATTTTTTCAGAATTAGGATTTATAGATGTTGGGACATTCTGAACTTCATTAAGTTTGATCTCATCAATCATACTCGAGAGGTATAGAAATTGATCTTTTAAACAATTAGCATCCCATTGATTGTGCATCTCATATGGTGTGGTGTAATCATTTAAGTGTTGATAAAAGTAATTTTATATGTGAGGGTATTCCCATTGTTGATTTTCTATTTGATTCCAGCCAAAGTTTATGAAAGTAAATTGTTGATGATACTCCATTGGAGTTGAATGAAATTTGGATTTGGATTTTTTTTGTACACACAAAAACAGAAAGGGGAAAAGAAAAGAGAAATACAGGTGAGAAAAGAGAAGTTAGGTGAGAATAAGAGGTGGGTGTATAAGAAAACTTACTTGGGTCCCTGGAAATGGCGCCAAAATTTGGTTGCTCCCAAATTTACCCGACTGGTAAAAAGTGGTTGATGTAGTACATGTAGGGGTCGAGTCCACAAGGACCAAAGAAGTAACCTTGAGACACTATGATTGGATGTGGGATTGGATATAAAGTGGCCAACTATGGTGTTGATTGATTTGAAGAAATCGTGAAAGGATTTAAAGAACAAAAAAAACAAAATGACTTGAATTAAAATAATTAATTAAGATGATCCGATCCTAGGTTGTCTCTAGGGCTTGATTGGATGTATTTATTTTACTTTGAATTTTATGTTCATCGGTTCAAGTGGTATCAATTAAATGAAATAATTCCTCAATATCATTATCCGATTTAATTCATACACAATTTCATAGTTAATCACCAATTCACTTAGAGGATCACTTAAATGAGCACTCCAAGTAATTATATCGTACTAGCACTCAAAATGTGTTGTCATTAAAGTTGGTGAAGATAAAGAAGAAAATAAATCAAAGAAAGGAACTATTAAAATGAAGAACAAATTTATGAGTTTAAGAACATCAAATAACATTCAATCCAGCCAATGCAACTCCCTAGGATCAACCCATAAAAGGTTTTCCCTCCATTGATGATATTCTATCAATGGAAGCAGGTAGTTAACTTAAAGAAGCAAGATTGATGAAAAAAAATATTGAAAAATAAACACTCCACCGTTGTGTGATGAATTCACAAGTGCGGGGGTTAATAAATTCACATTTAGATTCAATGGTATCAATGTGTGGAAAAAAGAAAAATAAAAAGTGGAGAAGAAGAAGAACTTTTATTAATATGCTAAACGTGAAAGAAAAACTTACATGGGAAAAATTGACGAAACGATTACAAAATGAAAGCAGAAAATTACAATTGAATGGAAAATATAAGATTCATATTCCCTTCACAACCATCTCCTTATATAGTAATATTATGAGCCTTAGGTCCACCCCCCACAATCAATTCACCCCCCCTCCCAACAATTAAGAGAGTCAAAAGGAGGGTGAATAATCAAAAGAAATAGTGGGATGACTTTATGTGCATTAATGTCAGGTCCACAATTTAAATATCAAGTTCAGATCCCTTTATCATCATGAAAAATTCAGAATTAGCTTCGGAAACAGTTGAATAAAATGATCCTGGTATTTTTAGATTTCTACTGTATAAATTTGAGCTTCATTGGACTTGGTTTGTGGGCCCCACATTTGTTTGATGGGCCTTAGGCCCATTATGCTTTTTCCATTAAATATCTGCATTCAAGAGAAAAAATCCCCACCTTCCCTTGGGATTCATCCATCTGACTTAAAAAATAAAATATTCCAAAAAAAGTGATAAATCATATCCCAAAATATCAAATTCAAAAAATGAATATAATGCAATCCACAAATAGATGAATTACTAGGCCCAAATTTTCATTTTAAACATGAATTGCATTTAAGATGATAAATGAAGTTCTATTTATGTAATTCACTAAAAACAATGTTTATGGACTTTGTAACAATGAATATAAAGATACTAACAATTAATATTAGCCACTTTTAGTGACTAATCACTCATACTCTTGAATTTAATTAAATCTACATAACTGGATAGGGTTACAATTGTATTGAATTTTTCTGTGATTATAGGTAAAATGACACTTATTCCCCCCCAATTTTCACTAAAAATGAATTTATATTTATGAATTAATCTTTATACAATATCTTTTACCATATAATTTTTTTATTCAATTAGAATATGTCTTCAGTTAGACAATCATCAATACTTCTTTCATAAACATATAATTTTATACTTTCAACACTGGATTAATTATTTATTTGAATCCCACAATATTATTATTAAATAATATTATTTTTACACAATTTATACAAGATTAAACCATGAAAATGGTATAACTTGGTTATATTTCATTTTATTATAGTTCGTTTAAAATTTATTATTTTCTCAATATTTCATAGAAATTGTTGGATAGATTATTTTTTTTCATCTATTAATATTGGATACCTTCAAGGGATAAATTATTTTAGGTTTTTAATTTTTTCATTTATTATTAATTTTCCTTGAACTTTTCCTATGAAATCATATTTAATTATTTAATAATATAATTTTATTTTAATATTTATAGGTGGTCTAAGAATGTGTGTATATATAGATTCATGTTATTTTTTGGTTTGATTCATTTTTCAGTTACCCTTACCACAAAAGACAATAAATGTAATTATTTTTTGATTATAATTTTCATTTAATTGGAAAAAAAATTCTCAGATAATTTTTTATAGTTTATGTAATTTATTACCTAAGAATTTATATATTTGTTATCCATTCATTTTTATATTTATGTAAAATTACACCAGGGACTACAAGTTATTTCCATCTTACTAGAAACTATTTTATTGAAATAATTGAGAACTATTTATAGAATATATCCCATAGGATTAGTGTTTTTGATGAAATGTATCACATTGAAAAAAATAAATTTTTACCACTTATTTAAATAATCCATATAAAAAACAATAATTTTATGTTATTTACATATTCAAGAAGACAAGATCCTGGTAAGGTACTATAAAAAATGAAATAAGGTAAATATTTTTCTTGAAAACATCTATTTTTATGTTATATATATATATATTTAGGTAGAATGTTCTTAATAAACTTGTATGATTGATATGAGTCTATATATTTTCATATGGTTGTATCTATTATTATATAAATATATTACCCTGTATAACTAATATTTTAGATTGGTATGTGGTTTATAATATACTATTTTTCTGGTAAGTATCTATTCCTGATAAATAATATCTATTGATAAACCACTATTTTATGTTATTTATATATTAAAACATTTTTTATCTTAATATATTACTATGAGTAATGTAAGAAGGTATTTATTTTCTTATAAAACTACGTTTTTATATTATTTATTTTTCTAAGAAGGTGTGTCCTTGATAAACTAATATAGTTGATATGGGAATGTATATATTTATGTAGGTGTATATGTTATTATCGAAATATATGTCCTTACATAAAAACTATTAGTCATCCACCAATGATTTTATATAATTTATAATTTTTCATTTCCTATGTGATGTAGAATCCATAACAGTTTCCAATAATTTTTTTCAAACATTTCCTAATTGAATATATTTTGTAAAAAAATATAACAATCACTTTTTATGTGTTTATATATTATCAAAAGAGTTATGTTCTTGAAATATTACTAACATTTTGGTGAAATATTTTTTTATTAGTTTGTTGCAACAACTCATTACATTAACTCATTGGAACTTTTTTATAGAGAAAAAATTCATGCATCAGATGAAAAATACTCTTCCTCTTTTAAGATCAGTAATATAATCATTATTATTTTTAATGTCTCAAAATCCAAACTAAATAGATTTTTCATCATGTTAGGGTTTTATGATCAATATTTGTGTCTACTCTATTTCTCTTTCTTGGGTGGTTTTTTTATATTTGGGATTCTCTAATATATATTTCATGTGGACATAATCATTCTCCTAATGTGATTTCCCTAAATTCAAGGTCATTTATTTCATAATTTTCCTAAATTTTTTGATTTAAACCTAATTGAATGAATTTTACCAACATCATAAATTTACGTCTTCTTATATTAAAAAATGGATGTTATTATGACTTTTATAACAACATGTTAACCAATGTTATTTTGTAGCAACACCGTTGTATCATCAAGAGATTCAGAATATGTTTCATGTGTCTATAATAATTCTTTATTCCATTTAACTGTGTCATTACTACTATAATAGTATCTTTTCTACTACTTCATGTTCATTCATCATTACTTATTTCTTATTAAAATTTAAAAATATCCTCTTAATAGACCCAAGTAGATCATTAATTGCATGTAATTTGGTAAAAGAATACTTCATTTTAAAATCTTTTATATTGATCCCAATATGGAAAAAACACTCATGGTAAATTCTATAAGAGAACAACTACTTATGATTATAACTAAACAAGAAAACTTATGACACATTGTGTCCCTATATTTTTAGTATTGTATTAAAATTCATTTAGAGTAGATATTTTATATTATCATTGACCAGGAATGATATTATTTTGTTACAATTTATAATATGTTTGGTGAATAGTTTTGAATGAATTCTGATGACATTCAAATATAGTTTTTTCATGTTCATTTCCTCATGTAAAATTTCCATGTTTGGATGACAAATTTTTTTGTAAGAGTTTTATGCTTGAAGTTTTCCATTGATAATCTATACCAATATCATTTATTTTCTTACGTATGATGAATTATATAAGAATTTAATGGGTACAAGTCTTATTTTATTCATTCATGTGGTTTTATTTTATAATATAAATAATTTTTTTAACAAAATAGTAGTGACATTCACTATGATATAAGAAGTTATTAAAAACTAGAATATGAGCATTATAAGTAGTTTTAAAATTGTGTTTTCCTCCATACCAAATATATATGACTCAACTTTATTTAACATTATTGTAAGAACCCGAGTGTTCTTTTCATGTATGTTTTTCTTTTTCCTGGAGTTTTTCATAAAAGAGGTGTTTCTGGAAATTTTATAAGTACACGTCATGTACTTTATGAGTAGACGATGTGTACTTTCTTACTGCAATAGGCCGTGTAATATCCACACAGACAACCGTGTAAGAGTGACTTCAAGGCCGCTTAAAGCAGAGTACAGAAAAGGCGAGTACCAGCTATGTACTTCAAAAGTACATGCCGTTTACTTTCTTTTTTTCATTAAACACACCGAGGTCGTGTCTAATCACCCGAACGAACTTATTTTAGGTTTCATTCATCTGAGATAACCAAGAATCCACAGATCTTTGACGAGCTCTCGAGCCTTCGTCTGTCCTACGAATCGAACACCGTTGATTGCGTTGGAATCACATCGGTGAGTTCTCTCTTTGGATGGAACCTCGTTCCATGATTTATCTTCTTTTCAAAGTTATCGTGGGTTGAAAATTTTAGAAATTTTATTATATCTATGACATTATAAGGAGATTCAAGCTTTTAGGTTCAAGTATATAGATCTCCTAACCCTAAGGTAGGTAGTTTGTGCCTTTCTGTAGAAAGTCTTTGAGTTATATGTGCAATTTCTCCCAATACCCATGAACGGGGTATTGTGTGTTTACAGTTTTAGCCATTTTTTTCTCTGATATGCTGGTATACCTGAGTCGATTTTTATTGATTGTGAATAGGGTAAATTTTGGTGCTTTGGTTGTATTTCCCATGCATGTATTGTCTGTTTTGACCTTTGGGTATGGTTTTCCTGTTAGGCTATTGTTTACATTCCATGCCTAGTTATGTAGAATGGTGTGACTGTTGTGCTGTAGAATGCATTCCAAGTAGTTCATGGGGTTTATCTTGGATTTTACACACTGCTACACTTGCTTGACTTATACTGGGCCGTGAAAACCTGGTGTATTGACGATAGTGAGAATTGACATTGAGGGCTTCTCTAGAGTGTCTTTATAATTATACAATGTGAGACCACATGAGGAATTGATGTTGTGTGCTTCCCCAGAGTGTCTGTAGTTGCTCGACGTAGGCCACAAGGGGAATTAATGTTTAGTGGTTCCCCAGAGCGCCTTTAGTATGATATGAGACCATAAGGGGAATTGACGGTGAGTGCTTCCCCAGAGAGTCTATAATTTAGCTGAACCAAAGGGGTGAGACTGTGTGTGCCGCTCAGAGGGTTGATAGTACTTGTTGGTTGAACCATAGGGGTCAGGTTGTGAGAACTAAATATAGGGTTACCTATTTGTTTCTACTTTCTTGAGTATCTGATTACTTATTTTTGAATTAAATGCTTGAAACTGTGGATTGTTTACTGTTGAGTACTTTCTTGTTTACTTCTTTCTATACTTTTACCACCGTATATTCACTGACTTTTAGGCACATATCTCATGGTGTTTGCCTACTCGTATTTAGTCTCACACCCTATTTGGGACATGCTTTTGGGCCCAAATATATTATATTTCTACAGGTATAGATAAGGGCATGTACCCTTCTTCATTAGGTACTTGACTTGCTGTGGAGCTGCAGAGCATGGGACCAAGCTTAGGCCTGCGTTTCTAAGGAGATGTTATCTATTTTCATTGTATTTTTGGTTTAGGACTGTTTTTATTCAGCATTGTGACTTGTTTGGCTACTTTCTTAGACATATGTATCTTTCATTATTTTATATCTATGTGCTCCAGCTGTTTATCATTTAGTATTCTACCGTTCACTTGTGTATGGATTGTTTACTACTTTCACTATTATTTATTTATTTCTCTTCCACTGTGTACTCTGAAAATGAGGGTATATTTTCCCCACTATCACACCCAAGGACCTCGCTTCTAGTCGGCAGCCTCTGGCGTTCGGGTAATGCTCTTGAGGCCATGTGACCAACCGGGTACGAGGCACCTCTAGGTGGCTTCTGGAACCGGGACATTACAAAGTGGTATTAGAGGGTTTCTTTTCTTTTGAATTACTGTTTAGAGCCTTATCCAGGGATATGACAGAATAGGTACTTGGTAATAAGCTGTGCCTAGGAGTAGATAACCTGTGTATAGGGAAAATCCAATCTACCCTATTATTGTAACTGTTCTGGTCTTTCAATTATTTTAGTTGATTTTATGTCACCTTGAGTGATTCACGTGATTTTTTCTGTTATTATTGATGTTATTGAGGTTCTATTTATGTTGCAACCCGATGAGATGGGGGTATGTCATCTCATGCATCATATGAGAACTTTCTAGAAATCACATTTCATGTATTTTTGTCATGCCATCTAGGATACATTAGAGATTTCATGTTGTTGTGATAGATTATGTGTAAAATATGCATGTTGTTGTGATAGTTCCCTTGATAGGAATACCTGTTGATTAATAAGGTATTGTTTGTGTAGATGTTTTCTTAAATGAGTGCCAAAATTTCGTTCTTATGGTGTTATGGGCCCTCATAAACTGGAATTTGGTGGGTAATTGCTCTTTTGTCTTGTTTATAACTTTTATAGAATTCCCAAATTTGATTCACAGGGAGTATGGGCCCTCATGGATCAGAATTTGGCATTTTTAATGTTTGTTTCAGTTCTTTTCTGGGTCTTGGAGTAGTTTCTGAGGCTTACTGTCTGAAAAAACCCAGAATAAACGTCATGTAATGTTAACTACATGCCATGTGTTCTTCTATTCGGAAAAAAATATTTTTTCTTAATTACACGCCGTGTGCTTTATGTACACGCCATGTAGTCTCTGACTGTGTCGTAGGTTGTTTGGGCAGAGACACAGGATGTGAAAAGTTTGGTGGAAACACACCGTGTCCATGATAAACATGTCGTGTAGTATAATCCTAGGAAGCCGTCTGTGTAGATACCAACACGGGTCGGTGGAGTCTCTTATTATACATGCCATGTCCATCGTGAACATGCCGTGTAGTCTGACCCAGGTACCCGGCCGTGCCACGAAAAAATACAGGTCAATGTTATCCCTTCACGTACATGCCGTGTCTGTCAGGAACATGCCATGTAGTTTGAGCCGTGTATCTGACCGTGTCACTAACAACACGGGCCTGGTGAATCTTGTCCAGTACACGTCGTGTCTGCCTTGAACACGTCATGTAGTCTTATCTTAGGAGAGATGTGTGGATTAACCATGTAGATAGACATGGGAAGGAAAAGATGATTCATGTATGCACTGTGTGTTTTGAGAACACGCCATGTGATTGGGGTGTTACATGACTAGCTTAGGCAAAAGTACACACCCATGTAGAAGACTTCAGGTAACACGCTGTGTAGAGAGTGTACACACCATGTAGTCATGTTTTTTAAAACTTGAATGTTCTCTTCCTCTCATTCTATTTTTACGATCCTTGTTTTCAATCCTTGATATCTTGATCTAAGGTGTGTGCCTGACCTTGCAGAGTCATGCCACTGAGACACCCTCCGGTTGTACGTCAGTTGCCAGGAAGTGATTAGACATTGGACATGGCTTATCACAGACTTCCCGCAGATCCTAATGTTGTGCCAGTCATTGCACCAGTAGTTATTCATGTTACTGGTGTTGATGCATAGTTCAGGTAAGGCTTCTTGAGGATGATGCAGACCTTTCAGATAGCGCCGCCTCCTGTCCTGTCGATGGATGATTTGACGTCGGTCTTCCTACAGTAGCATCCTCCCACATTTTTAGTAGAAGGAGGACCTCAGGCTACAGAGTCATGCCTAGAAGCCATGCTGATGATCATTGAGCATCTGGAGATGCCTCCAGAGAGGAGAGTCATGATTTCTACATATATGCTATGGGATTCCACCAAGAGATGGTGGGATGTAGTCTCACATGTGGGTCATCAGTAGGTTATGGCTTGGGAGGAGTTCTAGCGCATCTTCTATGACCCCTTCTATCCGGAGACCCTGGGGGCTGACTGAGCTTGGGAGCTTATGAACCTTGAGCAGGGTACCCTATTGGTTATTGATTTTTCCTCTCGTTTCACTGATCTTCAATATTTCACAACCTTCTTGGGAGGATATGGGATATTTTTGGAAAGGAATTTCGAGGATGGCCTCAGACAAGACATCTGCTCTCAGGTGAATATCTCCAGGTTGACTTACATCGCTTCCATCGTCAACCAGGAACTGATCAAGGAGTAGAATCTGAGGGAATATGGGATTGTGATCCAGGGTGGATCGACATCCAGAGTTAGTGAACCTCTAGATGATAGTAGGAAGCACCATAGGGATTCTAGGTGCGGTGACCCGAGGCATCAAGACACATCTATAGGTAGTCAGGTGGTATACCACCAGTGTGGAAGGGTTGGGCATACAAGGACGCAGTCCTAGAGAGACCCAGTAGAGTGCCGATCATGTGGCAAGATGCGTCACCTTCAGTGTTTTTGTCAGGTTTTCACACCAGAAGCTGGTGACAGGGGTTCATCCATGACTCCTCGTTCAGGTGCAGCTCCACCAGTTTCTCACCAATATGGGAACTGGAGTTCTTCCAGCCATTCGAACCGAGGTGGAGGTTGAGGCCGTGGTGGTTGGTAACCGGTCATTCAGCGATAGCAGGGTGGATCAGCTCAAAGTGGTCTGGCAGGGTCACATGGCTGTGGTACAGGTCAGGGTTTTGCAGTGGAGAAGACCCAGTAGGAGAAAGATCCCAGACCATCTATAGTTCAAGGTATGATCTTAGTAGCCTCGGTTTTATCTTCTGCTCTTTCCGATACAGGGGCTTCCCATATCTTTATCTCTGTTGATTTTTTGGAGATCCTTGGGCTCTACATATTTTCCTCTTCCAATATCTTGATGTTAGAAACCCCATTGGGGACTAGGACTTCTAGTATATGTCAGTGTAAGGAGTGACCTCTAGAGGTTGCTGGGTGTCATGTCCTTTGGGATCTCTTTATCCTTGAGATGACATGCTATGATGTCATTCTAGGAATGGACTGTCTAGTTCCCTTCCAGTTATTCATCGACTATTATCACTGTAGGGTGAGTTTCATATCACTAGAGGGTGGATCTTTTCTTCATAATGGCGAGTGGAATGTCAAGGCAAGAAGAGTGGGTCCAGAGAATCATGGGTTGGGAGAAGTTACAACATAGATTGCTAGTCTTTATCTGGATGACTAGGGGACATCATAGTTAGACTTTCTTCTAGTGGTGGATCATTTCAGAGATTCATTTATAGAGGAATTTTTAGGTTTGACTTCAGAGCGTAAAGTATAACTTTCATGTTGAGCATGTGCCAGGAGTGGCACAAGTGTCCATTCCTCTTTATAGGCTGGCTACACTTGAGTTGCAGAAGTTCAAGAAGAAGTTGATGGGATTGTAGGCAAAGGGTTTAATCTGACCTAGTACTTCTCCCAAGGTTTCTCCTATCCTATTTGCGAATATGGGAGACGGTACCCATAGGTTTTGTGTTGATTATCAGAAGCTGAACCATTTGAAAATCAAGAACTGATATACCTTGCCCAAGATTGATGATCTCTTTGATCATCTTTGAGGAGCCTGGGTATTCCTAAAGATTGACTTGAGGTCTGGTTATCATTAGTTACACAAAATACTATCAGATAAACCTCTTACAACCTTCAGGAAAAGGTATGGTCTATACGAGTACTTAGTTATGCCGTTCGGTCTCACGAACGCGCATTCAGTTTTCATGGCACTGATGAAAAGAGTGTTCCATCGATACTTAGATTCGTTTGTTGTGGACTTTGTGGATGATAACTTGGTGCAATATCACACTCTACACGACCATGCCACATATCTTGATATTGTTTTGAGTACACTGAGAGAGCATCAATTATATGCTAGGCTCTTGAAGTGACACTTTTGGATGGACCAGATTCACTTCTTCGATCAAGTTATCTCAGAGACCTGAGAATTTGTAGACCCAGAGAAAGTGAGATCATTAGTTTCCTAGGAGTAGCCGAAGAATGTATTTGAGGTGCAGAGATTTCTAGGGATGGCAGAATACTATAGACGTTTTATACATGACTTCTTACACTTAGTAGCACCACTGATAGGTCTGATGAAGAAGGGTGTGAAGTTCTTATGGTAAGATTATTGTGAGTCGGGATTTCAGAAGCTGAAAGATAGGTTGAATTCAGCACCGATACTAGTCTTTCTAGAGCCAGGGAAGAGCTATAATGTTTATTATGATGTTTCATGTATCAAGCTGGGAGATATGCTTATGCAGGGTGATAGATTCGTTGTGTATGAGTCTCAGCAGTTGAGGCCACATGGGTGGAATTACCCGACACATGATCTGGAGTTCACAGCTGTTGTTCATGCCTTACACTATTGGAGACACTATCTTCTGGGAGAGAATTTTTTGGTTTTCCCCGACCACAAAAGTATCAAGTACATCTTAACACACATGATTTGAATTTGAGATAGCTCAGGTGGGTCGAGTACCTACAATACTTTTACTTTGATCTTGCCTACATACCTGGGAAGGGAAACGTAGTGGATGATGCGCTGAGCAGGAGGACTCAGATACAGGAAGTTCGAGAGGCTAGCAGTGAGTGGAAGCTTGTGAACCTCTTCTCTGTGATGCATTTGGAGGTGCACGACAGACATGGGAAGAATTTTATATCTTATGTAGCTGTTACCTCTACCATTCTTGATCGAGTATGAATGAGGCAACTATCATATTCTGAATGCCTAGTCCTACGGGAAAGGGTGTCAGGAGAGGACCCTATTCCTGGGTGGACCATAGGTGAGGATGAAATCTTGAGTTTCCAGGGATGCATATGGGTTCCAATAGATATACGTGATGAGATGATGCATGACTTTCATTCCTCAGTTTATTCAGTTCATCCTGGCATCACCAAGATGTATCATGATCTACAAAGTCAGTATTGGTGGCCAGGTATAAAGTGAGACATTTCTGGTTTCATCATGAGGTTTTCCACTTGTTATCAGGTGAAGGCGGAGCATTAGCAACCAGCATGGCTTTTACAGCAGTTACCCATTCCTGAGTGGAAGTGGAATGATGTTGCGATGGACTTCGTGACCGGTTTACTGAGGTCGCCTCGAGGGAATGAAAAAGTTTGGCTTGTCATTGACAGACTCACAAAGGTTTGTCACTTCTTGCTGATCAAGGAGACCTTCATTATTGATGAGCTATTGCGGTTGTACATCTAAGAGATTTTACATCTGCATAGAGTTACACACTACATTGTTTCAGACAGGGATGCCCATTTTACTTCTCAGGTCTGCTAGGGGTTTCAGAAGGTTTTGGGTACACAGGTACTTTTGAGTACAACATACCACCCCTAGACAGATGGCCAGTACGAGCGTATGATTCATGTGCTCGAGGACATGCTCCAAGAATGCATTCTATATTTTAGAGGTTCTTGGGAGAAGCATATACCTCTTGTAGGATTTTCCTACAACATTAGTTTTCAAGCAACTATTCATATGGAACCTTACGAGGCATTATACAGTAGGTTATGCCGACCACCCTTATGTTGGTTAGAGGTAGGAGAGAGAGCTTTGCTGGGACCTTGTCTTGTTCTGGAGACCATAGAAAAGATAGATTTGATTCAGAAGAGGATGACTACGACATAGTCTCGATAGAAGTCTTATGATGATCAGTGGAGACAACCTCTAGAGTTCGAGGTCGGGGATCAGGTTTTTTTTTTTGCATGTCACACTGATGATGGGATAGAAGAGGAATAAAAGATATGGTAAGCATTCACTGACATCTGTCGAGCCGTTTGAGGTGTTGGAGAGAGTTGGTCCGGTTGCCTATTGGTTGAAGTTACATCATAGGTATAGAGCTATGCACAATGATTTTCATGTCTCTTAGCTCCGACATTACTTTTCATACCCTTCTCATGATTTTCAACCCAAAGAGGTTAAGCTTGAGGTGGATGCATCATTTGAGGAGCATCCTATCCGGATTTCTAATCGAAGTACAAAGGTTCTCCATGGCCGGTCTATTCCTCTAGTATGAGTTCTATGTCAGTATGAACAGGTGTATGATTAGACTTTGGAGTGGGAGGCTGATGTACAAGCGCAGTGGCCGGAGTTGTTCAGGGTCTCTTCTTTTACACCGCGCTATGGAAATTTTGGGAAGAATTTATTTAAGGGGGAAGTTTATATGAACCTGGACCTTCTTTTCAGGTATGTTTTTATTTTTCTAGAGTTTTTGATAAAAGAGGAGTTTTTGGAAATTTTCTAAGTACACGCCATGTACTTTATGAGCAAACGCCGGGTACTTCCTTGCTGTAGTAGGCTATTTTCTATCCATTTAATAGCCACACACACGACCGTGTGAGAGTGACTTAGAGGCCGCTTAAAGTGGAGTATGGAAAATGCAAGCACACACTGTGTACTTAAAAATTACACATCGTGTACTTTTTTTTCATTAAATGCACCAGGGTTGCGTCTAATCGCCAAAATGAACATTTTTTAGGTTTTGTTCTTTCGAGAGTGCCGAGTAGCCGTGGATCTTCGACAATCTCTTGAGCCTCTATCCTTCCTCCAAATCAAACATCACTGATTGTATTAGAATCACATCGATGAGTTCTCTCTTCTGATCGAACCTCATTTCATGATGTATCTTCTTTTCCAAGTTATCGTGGGTTGAATGTTCTAGAAATTTTCTTATATCTACGGCATTCTAAGGAGATTCTAGATTCGACGTTCAAGTATATTAATCTCCTAACCCTGAGGTATGTGGTTTGTGACTTTCTATAGGAATTCATTGAGTTATATGGGCAATTTCGCATAATACCCATGAACAAGGTGTATTGTGTTTATCGTTTTAGCCATTTTGTTTCTCTACTATACTGGTATGCCTAATTAGATGTTTATTGATTGTGAATAGGGTGAATTTTTGTGCTTTGGATGTATTTCCCATGCATTTTTTTCTTTTTATGACCTTTGGGTCTTGTTTTCCTGTTAGGATGTTGTTTACATTCCATGCCTAGTGTTGTAGGATACTGTGACTGTTGTGTTGTAGAATTCTAGCCAAGTAGTTCATGAGGTTTACCTTTTCCGTTACACACTGCTACATTTTCTTGACTTAAACAGGGATGTTAGAACCTACTGTATAGACCATTGGTTGAATTTACATTGAGGGATTCTCCAGAGCGTCTTTATAATTATATGATGCGAGACCCTAGGGCGAGTTGACATTGAGTGCTTCCCAAGAGTGTCTGTAGTTCCTCGACACGGGCCACTGGGGGAATTGAAATGGAGTGCTTCCTATTTCTACCTGGAAATGGGGATGACCTCATTTGATTAAGGTTCAAAATTTTCCAATCAGTTTCTAATGGGTTTATTCGTAGAACCAGAAACATCCAATGATTCTATGTCCATTTGGACCTAATTTCCAAAGGTATGTTCTCATTAGTTGTAGATTGACGAGGCTTAAGAATTTGAATTGGTCGAGAGTATGGGAGGTCAGACTAATCACACCTTTTTGGGAGGAACTATTGTCTACTCTAGGACTCTCTTATAGATTTAAGTTATGTTCATGAATCGTTATTAATTTACCAACCATAAAAATGATTTTTTCCTTTAGACTTTTCAATCAATGATTCATATGTATGGGATTTAGAGAATCTCTTTATATGTATTTGAGGTTCTTCATCGATGGAGAATCATCTGTATGTATTAGAGATCCTTAGTCAATGGTATCCCTCAATACATTATATAGAAATCTCCTGGTCATTATAATGACCATAATGGTTTTAAATCCACTCAGTGGGGCACTTGACGTTTATTGTCATTCAATAGGACATGGATTATTTCAGAGTTGGGAACATACCCGCAGATGGGTTACCTATGTATCCTTGTTAGAAAAGGAATCATAACCCACGTAGTTTGGGAATTAATATATAGTTTAACATCATATGGGAGAGATGATAATTAATGGGTGATGGGATTGAACCATAGAAATTATTCCCACGTGCTCCACTTTTATGGGAGAGATCAAAGTCCACATAGTTCTAGTATGAAGTGTGGGGATTACGTATGATTAACAGCCCAAAGAGATGTGTTGTAATTACTTTTACACTCTAAGCCCATGTGAGTAATGCTCGGTGTGAGAAACAAGAGGAATCAATAAACCTGACGTTTTGTGCCAAGAAAGATGTGGTCACAAGGAATGATATGGGGCTTCTGTATGTGTGACTACCCAATTAGATGAAGACGAGGATTTACTTTTGTTTAGAAGACTAGGAACAAAAGTCCTTAAAGATGTTCGTTCTTTATGGATATTTAGATACTCTAACTTGGGGATTACTCATGAGGAGGATGCCCAAATTAGGGGGGAACTTATGATTGGGTTTAATTCATGGGAAGGAAGCCCAAATCAGAAAGAAAATAAGGTCGGGACTTTCTCTTGAGAAGGATTCCCAGGTTAAGGGAAATTATGAACCGGGCATACTTTTGAGAAGGAGGCCCAGTTTAAAGAAACTTGTAACTTGGGTCTTATTCCTGAGAAGGAGGCCCAATGTTAAAGGGGACTTAGGGCTTACTCCTAAGGAGGATGCCCATTAACAGGGTCCATAAAAGTATTTGTTTTTTTATAGAGATATAGATTCTTAATTTGCTGCTTACTTATAAGGAGGATGCCCAGATTGAAGGGGGACTTTAACTTATGATTGGGGTTTTCTCTTAAGGAGGATTCCCAAATATAATATTCTATCATCTTAAGTGATGAGGTTGAATGAATGGAACCTTTAACTTTTGTGATCTAATGTTATATAAATCACAAGGTTTTGAGAGATATTCCACATAACTCCTATCAGATAATGAATTCAACAAAGAAACCATGCCATAAGTGGCCTTGAAGATGGTTTTGAAGGATAGATCTTGACAAGGAAAGGTGAATTTTATGAAAGGAAGTGAATAGGCAGGATGGACACCCAAAAAGAGTCAGGAGCACATTCCTTGTCTAGGTGCGCAAGTCTTGTTCGGGCAAGAAAGTCCTTGTTGTGCAAGTATACTTGCATGACATTAATTCACTTCGGAAATGAAGAACCTGTAGGGTAATAGTAGGGAAAAACTTGGATCAATCCCTTAGTATTATCCCTAGTTGTTTTTAGAAGGGAGGTGAGCAAGTTTCCATGAGAGGACAAGGCGGCGCACAAGTGTATCCATTTCCCTTAAGGGATGGATACTTAGGCGCGCACGTGTTGATGAGTTCTAACACTTAGGCCTTATTATTCCTCTTTAGATCTTCCATTCTAGGTATGAAATTACCTTAGAAGTGTTCGAAAGACTTCAAATATATACTAGGGTGACAATATATTAATTCTGAGTTTTGGATTTTTCATCTCCGAAATGGGGGACACACATGGGTTATTTATAGGCCATTGAGGTTCTTGGGAGAAAAAAGAATAGGGTGCACAAGTCACTTGCACGACCCATATGTGGCATGAAAGTATACTTGCGTGACCATAATGAAACTTGCATGACCCATGCTAAAAGAGTTCCATGTTCATGCCTTTGTCAATTTCTGATGTTCTTCAATGGATAACTGTCTTTGTGGTTATGGTATTCCGCTTTTCCATTTGTTAAACACTTCGAAAGAAAAGAGAGTCAACAAAAGTATCCCCTCGGATTTGGATTCGAAAAAGGAAAGAGGATTTGAATCTGAGGAAAATGAGAAATAAGGAGTTGCGGCACACAAGTAGTGGGTGCGCAGGTATGCTTCTGGTGTGCAAGGCCCGGCGCACAAGGGTATGACCTCACCTATAAATATGGCTGCTACTCTCAAGCAAAGAACCCGGTTTTCAAGGAAACGCTCTCTCATCGTGCAAGTGGGCTATCATTCGTGCAAGTAGCTCGACTATCTGCTCATATGTGCTCCCGTTCATGCCGCACATCTGTAGTGAGTTTTAGACTTACGTGCCGGTACTAGCGTGGTCAAACATGCACGACCAAATTGCACTTGCGCGCCAATATGGGACTTGCGCGCCTTATTGCCTTAGCCATTTTTTTCATGTATCTTCACAAATTTTATGAAAAATCAACTTAAGTAAAAGTTAATTATAAGATGTTTGTGTAGATTCAATGGATCCCAGAAGAATTAGATCGGCTGATGAGTTGGATAGAAAGTGGATTGATGACATGATGAACATCGTTGGCCACAATTACTATAATATCTACGAAAGTGCTCTCCCAGATCTGGCCAAGTACTTGAACAAGTATCATCTTAATTTCCCATAGAGCATTTATCTGCCTTTGTGTGGCCATGGTCATATGCAAGGAGTAAATATTTCAGAGGCAAAGAACTATATTCCCGAGATGCAGCTGCACTACTACCCCACATTTTCGGTTATGCTGTGCATTAAGAGTAGCAACTATGGTGTAAACTTTCAAATTTTTCCTCCATGGAATTTACTTACATATATGAAAATAGAGAACCCATAGGATGATATGTTTTCCACTACCAGTTGGTGGAGAGAAGACTATCATGACATTAGAACAATATATGAAAAGATTAATTTCTCCAAATGGATCTTTACTTCCAATGCTACATTCTCAAATCCTTGTATCCATATTCCAAGTCTCTTGGAAAGAAATAGAGTGACTATTTGATCAGAAGAAAAGTTTCTCAAACTGCACTCAAGAACATTATTTTACAATTATTCCAAGAAGAGATGGTATCACTGCATCTCTTATTGTATCCAGTTGAATGAATGAATTCTAGGTGGCTACTGATGAAGTTCGGGATGTCGTAAATCAAATGAAGAGTTATGTTGAAAGCCTCTTGTAATTCTTGAAAAATAGAAGAGACTCCAGTCTATGGATGTCTTTCTAACTCTTGTTCATTAATGAAAAACACTTTCATCTTTATCATTTGGGCCTGAATTCTCTTGATACTTTCTTTAATTAAATTTACATAAGCCAATGGTCCTAGTAATCATATTATTATTTTTGCTAAGATTATAAAAAATAACCCTACAAAATTTGAATCTTTTTATTTCTCAATATTACCATAATCATAGAAAATATATGTTTAGTGAGCTGGGGCCAGACTTTTGTTCAGAGTTCCCTTGTCTTTTGTGGGCATTTTAAATTCATGCACGTCGGACATGAAAAGGCCAATGTTTAAAGGTCAAATAGCTTTGACCAAATGGATAAAAATTGACTCAATTCCTTGATAATTTTCTTGAAAATATATTACCACATTCAAGTATAGAGGGGAAAAAATTGTAAACTATGAATTAAGAAATTTTGAATTTGAGGAATTACATGGGAAAAGGGTTAAAGGAATTAGAGAAAGTATTTATAAAGAATGAAGTTACCATTAGTTGAAAAACCCATTAGGGGGTTGAATTATGTAGGGCCACTTAAGGGCATTGGCTGCATAGCCAAATAATAGCATCTTTTGGATGATAGGTCCATTATGTAGAATACTTATGCAAGGCCACCTAGGGGCATGTACTGCATAGTCAGGAAAAAGAAATCCCATAAATTTTACTTTTCTATTTCTAAAAAATACAGTGGAAGTTTTTGGGGATTCAAATTTTCCAAAGCATAGATTCTGCTGTATGGAGAGAGGTACTTGAATATGGAGAGGATATTCCCAATCAAGATTATCAAATAATTGGATGAATGTCACTCCTTCTAAAGTCTGACCAAAACGTAGGGAAGGGAAATATAAACCATATACTTGAATACTTTCAGATCATGAAAAGGAGTATGGAAAAAATATGTTAAGGATGGATATTTCTATGGATCCCTACATATTTTCATTAAGACAAATAAGTACAAAAGTAGTTTTTCCCCCAAAGAATAAAGTTGCCACTATTTGACAAACCCGTTAGGGGGTGGAATTATACATGTCCACCTAATGGAATTGGCTACATAGTCAAATAATAGCATCTTTTGGATGACAGGTCCGTTATGTAGACTACTTATGCAAGACCTCCTAAGGGCACATGCTGCATAGTCAGAAAAACGAATTCTCGGGTATCAGACATTTTGTGACCAGAAGTCAAGAAAAGGGTTATGGATATCTGGATGTATTTAAGGTTAGGAGTATGACACATCAATATGGGCATTGTCCAATGCATAAAAGAGATACACATACCAATGCTAACCATAATAAAGCTATGGATGGGTCCTGAATTGAGATGTTGGACTTCACTACGTATCCCACAAGGATGGGAATTAAGCCATATGTAGTTCTTGAAATATAGTTTACCATCTTTTTGGATGAGAATATAGAAGATCATAGTTTAGGGTCATAGAGTTCGGACCATAATGAGGGAGACACAATGTGTGTTTATTATAAACCTGATGTGAATAAAGACCAGGGTTTTCATACCACATTCATGTGCTCACAAGGGAACTTTTCAATCAAGGGACTGAAAGTGGAATTTGGGGTTAGGCCCAAAGTCTTGGGGCTGGATTCGAGGGACGCTCAAACATTCCTACGTATCCCATAAGGATGGAAATCATGCCGCACATAGTTGTTAAAATACCCTTTATACAGATTTGGTTCATACAAATGAATGGTGAAAGGGGACTTTAGTGCAATGATGGTTTGACCCAAGATTAAAGGTTCAGGCATTACCATGTATGCACGTATTCTTTTAAATATGACATGATTGGGGATCAATGTCAATGATGATTCCCTCTTAGTTGAGGGACAATGGGGGACTGTATAGTTTAACGTCGTATAACAATGACGATGGTGATGCACAGTTTAATGTCACGTAGCAGGGAAAAAAGGGACATGCACAATTTAACATCACGTGGGACGAAGGTGATCCAATGTGAAGAGATTGGTTTTGGTCTGCTTCACGGATCAGCATCATATGAGACAGAGGTGAACCGATGTGAAGAGATTGGTTTGGGGCTTGAACCTCGGGAGGTTGCCTACGTACCCAGCCTAGAAGTCAAGGATCAAATTCCATATAGTTCAATTGAAGAATGAATTGGTGATTGAGTTTTACTTGAGGACAACGACCTAAAAATGGTATTGGGACTTAAACATGGTTAGTGGCCCAGAGAGGGTGTTATGATTGAAGTTTACTCTAAGCTCACGTGATTCATGCTCGGTGTGAGAAACAAGAGTTAACAACAACCCTAATGATGCATAGTTTTATGTAATGTAGGACGTAGAAGGGACTATTTCACATTTTAAATAACATGTGCCACAGACATGGGATGCTTGGTAGTTCAACATCTTCCAACTCAGACGCACAGTTTAACGTAATGTGGGACAAAAAATGGGGACACAATTTAATGTTATGTTGGATGTAAAAGGGGCTATGCAGTTTAATGTCCTACAGAAAGGAAAATGGGGACCGTGTAGTTTAATGTATTTCAGTGAGGAATAAAATAGTTTAAGGTCATATGAATGGACCAGTGCTGCACAGTTCAGTGTCATGTCGTAGGGAAAAAATATAGTTTAACGTCATGTAGGATGTGTTAGGGTATTTTTTCAGTTTTTCGTCCTGTAGGACGAATATGTTAACAGTTTAATGTCAAGTAGGACAATAAAGTATTATGTCATGTAGGACATTGGGTTGTACAATTTAACGTCGTGTATCCAATACGATGGTTATGTAGTTTAATGTCTTGCAGGACGTAAGTATTTGTTTTACACAAAATACTTTTTCAAGAATCTGGCATTTGTTGGAGTTCTAATGAGTTCACCATCAATTGAGATTATAGAATAAGCTCTATTGGAGTAGATCTTATGTATTGAATAAGGTCCTTCCCATTTTTCCTCAATCATTGGAGGCTTCTTTCCTGGTATCATTGGAGTTATGAGGACCAATACCAATTATCCTTGAGTGAATGAACGAAGAAGAACTTTTTTGTTGAATGCCCATGCTATTCGATTCTGATATACTTCCAAGTGATGCAGGATGCACAATCTGTTTTCATTTAATTGTTCCAATTCATCCAATCACTTTTGAGATTACTCATCTGTAGATGATTGATCAAAAATGGATGCTCTGAGCGAAGGTAATCGGACCTCAATGGGCAAGGCTGCTTCTGTTCTATATACCAATGAATATGGAGTTGACCATGTTGCAGTGCAGGTGGTGGTCTGATAAGCCCATAAAGCATGGAAATTTTTATCAGGACATGATTTATTATCTTTATCCAACATCTTTTGTAGTATGTTTGAAAGAGTATTATTGAAGGCCTTTATATGGCCATTGGCTGCTGCATGATACTGAGATGAATCGTTAGATTTGATGATGAATTCTTGAAACCACTTCCTTACCTCAGATGAACAGAAGTTGGCGCCACTGTCCATCAAAATGGTATGAGGGACACCAAATCTGGTAATGATGATAGACTTGATGAATCTAACAATTCTTTAGAACTAACTTTTTTTAGAGGTATTACCTCTTCCCATTTGGAAATGAAGTCAGTAATAGTAAGAATATACTTAAACTGCTTGGATGTAGCCGAAGGGTAAGGTCCTACTACATCCATTCCCCACGTGGAATATGGCCATGAGTATTGAGCTGTATGAATAAAATCTGGGGGTTGATGAATGGAATTGGCTTATACTTGCCAAGAATGACACTTCTTAGTGAAATAAACACAATCTTGAATCATTGAAGGCCAAGAGTATCCAAGTCTTTCAACTTGATTGGACAGTCTATGTCCTGACTAGTGGGAACCACAGACTCCTGCATGTACTTCTTTCATGACAACAATTGTCTCTTCACCATCAATACATCTGGAGATAATTCCATCAAAAACTCATTTGTAGTGAATTTTTTGGTGATATGGGCTATCATAAAACGTAAAATTGACCACACATCGCCAGACTTGTTCTTTCTTGGTTCTATCAGGTGGGAGTGTTCCATTTTGAAGGTATTCCCTGATAGGTGTCATCCATCCTATAGTATGACCATATGGTTTAGTAATGGGACTGATTTCAATGATTTCCTCTGTTATGATTTGAACATAAGATAAAACTGTATGACGGTGGGCGATACAGATGATTGTTTCATTCTGATTTGGGACTTCTAGAGATGTGGGTAAATTATCCAGTGCATTAGCTTGAGTATTTTGTGATCGCAGGACATAAGAAAATGTTAGTTCCAAAATAAATTCCTCCATTAACTCTCTGACATAATCACCCAAAGGGATTAACTCTTCTTTTCTGATGGAATAATCCCCATTGACTTGTTTGATTACCAAGTCTGAATCACCTTTTACCTTTATGTGACTCACCTGTGCCTGCAGCACCAACTCCAATCCTGCAATGATAGCTTGATATTATTCTTCATTATTTGTACCACCTCCAAAAAATAAGAATGAATAGGGTATCACTTCTTTTTCTAGGGAAATAAGAACAATTCCTAACCCAACTTTGTTGAATTTAGGATCTTCCATTTTCTTCCCTGTTATACATATGTAAGCACCATCAACGTACATTTCCCATGTTTGAATATTATCTTAAATAGAGAAGTATTATTCCTGAGGAAGTTTAGAATCTAAATATGTATCTTCTTCTGAAGGTTGTTCAGCAAGGAAATCAGCCAGAGTTTGGACCTTTATTGCCTTTTGAGATGCGTACTGGATATCAAACTGTTGCAAAATAACTGCCCACCTTGCTAGATGTCCTGTAACCATTGAACGACTAAGGATAAATTTGAGTGGGTTATTATGAGATACCAATTGGACCTCATGATATTTCAGGTAGTGTCTTAATTTTTGAACTACAAAGATTAATGCTAGGTATCACATTTCAATACATGAATATCAAGTTTTTTCCTCAAGCATTGTCCGACTAAGATAGTAAAGACTATTTTTATTCCCAGCATCATTATTTTTGGCAAGGAAGGCACGCAACGATCGCTCTAAGGATGTCACATAGAGGATAAGTGCTCTTCCTTTAACATTTGGCATTAATACCGGTGTACTCAAGAGATATTTCTTGAGGATATCAAATGCCTCTTGGAAATCATTGGTCCATTGGTAAGTGACTCCCTTCTTCATTATTTGGGTGAAGGGTAAACACTTGCCTGCCAAATTAGCAATGAAACTCCAAATATAGGCCAAGTGTCCTTGAAGTCCTCTTAATTTTTTTATATTTCGAGGAGGTGACATACTAAGGATTGATTTTGTCTTCTCAGGATCAACTTCGATTCCACGATGGCATACAAAAAATCTGATAAATTTTCCTGAGGTTACCCAGAAAGCACATTTCAAGGGGTTCATCTTCAAATTGTGTTGTCGAAGATTGTGGAATATGATTTCTAGATCGGCCAAATGATCCGAAAGGTTTCTGGATTTAACCCCCAAATCATCCACATAACATTCAAAAAATTTCCGTAAAAAGGGTTTAAAGATACAGTGCATGGAAGGTTGACACGTTGCACCTGCATTCTTCAGGCCAAAGGGCATTACCCGATAGAAAAACACACCTTGAGGGGCACAAAAAGTTGTATAATCCCCATCCTCTAGGGCCATTTAGATTTGATTATACCCAGAATATCCATCCATGAAATAAAGTGCTTCATAGCCAGCTGATGCATCAATTAAGAGTTCCGTGAACGGAACTGGAAAATCATCCTTGGGACAATGCCGATTAAGATCTCTGAAATAAATACAAACTCTAACTTTTCCATTATTCTTTTTCACATGGACAATATTAGCCATTAATTTTGGATATTGAAGTTCTCTGATGAAGTTAGCATTCATAAGTTTATCCACTTCAACTTCAATTTTGGAGGCATAAGTAAGGTGTGTTCTTCTTGTGACTTGCTTGAATCCTCGATGTTCTTCTGGAAAACCCAAATGATGGGTGGCTACATCGGGATCAAGGCCTGGCATTTTTGTATAATTCCATGAAAATACATCTTGATTTTTCTTTATAAAAGAAGTATACATTTCTTTCTCTTCATGAATCATGGACACACTAATTAAAGTGGGGCATGGATATTTATCTTTACCCAAATTTATTTCCTTTAGTTCTTCCATAGTGGTAGAGATGCCCTATTCTTCTTCAATATGTGTTATTTATTCTGTTTCTACTTTCATAGTAGATGATGAAGTAGAATTTCCATGATCAGGAGAGAAGTTAAAATTTGAACATCTTTATGAAGAGACTACCATTTCTGACCCTAATGATGATGAAGGGTCTTCCATGAGTAATAAAGAGGAGATGACCGATTGAGAATCGACATCATTTTTCACCTCTGACATTGCCATAACTTCTTCTGGCCTAGTTGATGAAGTATAGAATTTATGGATTTCAGTGGATGAAATGAAGACATATCCATTTGAGCTTTTGTCATTTCCTGATGAATCAATAATTTCTACCATGCTATTTAGCTTGGTTGCCATATATGACATTATGGAGGCTTCCATAAGAGTATTTTAATTTGGGTCTACTTTATCAATTTGACAGATAGGCAACACATAATCTGTACTCACATGTATAAATGGGTTTACTGGAGTCTTTTCCAAACCATATGGAGCATTAATTTTGGTAACCTTATTTGTCTTGGATTTCTCCTTTCCCTCCATCTGATAGAATTCTGCTTCAATGTATTGATATTCACATATTTTGAATGTGGCTTTATCACCATTCAATGTACCAATTTGACCATTGAACCAATATTTGAGACACTGAAGGTACAACTAAGGTACGAATTCATGTTGATGTAGCCAAGGTCTTCCAAAATGTTGAAGGCTATGTCATGCCGAACAACCATGAAATCTGAATTTGATACAAGGTCTCCAAAATGAGTTCCAAGTGTAATCTCACCCAGCGGTTCTTGTTCATTTTTATCATATCCTTGAAATATCAAAGTAGAAGGAGATAAATCCGATTTGGTGAGGCCCAATCAATGAAGTGTATGAATAGCTATGAGGTTGACTCCGGAGCCATTATCAATGAAAGATCATCAGATGTCTATATCATTAAACATTCTAGATAAATACAATGGTCCGATATCTCCATGTACAACATCATATTCATCTTTATCTGTAAAAGATATCACTGAATGAATTTCTGCAAGATCATTCTCTATATGGTAGACTTCAACCACATCAATTTTAGTTTTTAATTTCTGAGTACTTGATAAAGCCTCAATGAGTGCCTCCCGAAGATATTTTGATAGATTCAAGGCATCCAGAATTGATTACATGGCCGGTAAATGGGCCAAATGATTCAAGACATCATACTTTTATTCTAAAGGTCTGCGTTTCCCAACATGAACATGTGGTTTCGCAGGTTCCTTAGAAGATGATTCTTTGGAAGTAGATGCAACTTGTATCAGGGTAGGAGTTAGAAATAGTCATGGATTTGGAAAATTAGACTGACTAGGTCTATTTATTTAATGAGAGGAAGAAGGTGTAACCTCTAACCGATATTCCAAAATAACTGTGCCAGGACTGAATCTGCCATGGGTGGAAGAACGTTCTTGTACTTGTTGAGCCCACTTAAGGGATTTTCCGCGAGTTTCAGCTGCATATACTATTCTAGCAAGGGTGGGATTTAAATAGTGGCTTTTGGAATATCCACGTCATCCCCTTTATCCAAGAACTCTGTGTCTTCCCTTAATTCCTCTGTTTGATACAGGGAACTCAGGCTCATTGAGATTAGAACTATGATTGGTATATGAGTCTAGTAAATGAATCATGTTAACAGAACCAAAGATCAACTCTTCATCTGATGAAGAATTTTCTTGATTAGCTAGTTCAGGCTGTGCCATTTGATGTGGTGGTGCCCGTTATTTTGAAGTAGATGGCATAAAATCTGCTAGAGTCAAAGATAAATTAGGCTTTGACAAGAACTCATCTTGTTTTGACTATTCTTATTTCTTCGAATTTTGCTTCCTTTTTGAAGATTTTCCTTCTGATGAAGGGGTTTTTGTTGTGACATTCATAGTAGAAGACACAATTGGTTTATTCAATTATGTTTGTAAAATGGCATGAGTTCGGTTGATCATTTTCTTGACCATCCAATCATCGTATTTATGCACATTTTTTATTTTGACTTCATGACACTCACCTTCTTTCTCTTGATCTGTAGCAGTAACACATGCTACCTAGGTTGAAGAGCCTTTCAATTTTACATGTCTAGAGTCCACCAGATTTTTCAAGAGGTTTTTGAAGATAAAAAACTCTTGAATGAGATACCCTCACATCTTATGAAATGGGAAATAGTTGGAAAGGTATTCATCTCCTTCTTTGTTCGACCTTTTGGGCCTTGGCAACTGAACCAGATTATTTTCCAGAGCTGAGATGAAGTAGCCTGGAACGTTCTCATTCCGGAAAGAATAAACATTGTTCTTAAAATAATTAAACTATTTTCACCTTTAACCTCTTTGATCATCTTGACGAGGAATCTGTTGTTTTTGACGCTCATGAGGTGGAGCCCTTCTATGTGATGAAGGATTTGAAGGAAAAGTAGGTACATGTTCTTTTTTAAGTGTAACTGTAGCAGTCTTTTCTTTCCCCATTAACCTTCCTGGAACTGGTGGAATTACACGAGTTTCAGCCTTAGTCTTTGTAATATGATCTTCAATATGCTGTGTGATTAAAGTAAGGTCTTGAAACCCTCTATTATATTTGAGAGGGATCAAAAGTGTGCGTAACTCATCACACAAATTTTCCACACAGATTGGAAAAAATTATTCTTGAGGGAGTGCTAACCTTAAGGAATATGTTAATCCCATCTATCGTGAAATGAAATCTGAAACCCTTTAATTTTCCCTTTGCTTACAATTTTTAAGATAAAAAACTGTTGTCTTTGGAAATGTTGAGGTTAATTAAAGAATGAATTTTTGACGGAGATCCTCCCACCCATTAATTGACTGAGATTCCAAGATTTTATACCAGACAAAAGCATGTCCTTACAATGAATGTACAAAACACCTGAGCTTAACTTCTTCTTTTTACTGAGGAGTTCCCATCATAGGATCTCAACAAGAAACAAAATGTGTTAAGTGTTGTTATGGATCTCCCAAACCATTAAAAATTGGGAATGTGGTAGTTGAAAAATTTGATGGGGGAGGAATTGCATCTACCCATTCAGGGTAAGCTCTCTTCTTCAGTTGAATCGGTGCATGATTTCCTTCCATAGCTTCAAACCAAGCTATTAATGACTCAATGGTAGTAATTAGTTTTTGAGAAAAATTGTGTTTGGGATTGGACCTGTGCAGGTGAAATAACTGGAGTTTGGACGGGTGTGACGATCGGGACTGCCACTGATTGTAGTATTGCCAGTTGTTGTTGCGTATAACCCATAGGAATGGACCTTGGAGGGTGTACTGGTAAAGGAGGATATTCTTGATCTATCCTAGTAGCTGCAACAAATTCTTATGAATCACTGACTTCATCATGCTTAGGAGGAAGACTACCTTGAAGTAGTTCTACATTTAACCTCCGTAACTCCTTCATTTCCGCCACTTGTTGTGCGAACCTTTCCTCTAATAAGAGTGACTGGCCTTCTCTAGAGGTAGGTTGGAATGTAACCTGAATTGTTTCCTTTCCCCTTGTTGGACACCTTCAGAGAGGGGGGAGTTGGTCACTTGAAGTAATACCTAGATTCTGGGTAAGCCTTTGATTTTGGGTATGCACACCTTCCTCATTTGTTTCAGTGTGGACCGCTTCTTGAATATGCACTTATTCATCTAATTCCTCTGAGTGAGCCTCATGTTCTGGGGGATCAGTGAAAACGACATTGATGAAATTTATCTATGAATAATGCATTGCATCCATTCTATCGGAATTACTGCGATATTGTCTTCTTCCATGTCCTTTATGATACATTGCCTTTTTTTGAGTTTATCCATCAGGAAATTCTTGATGAACTGTAATTTGGAGGGAGTCTCCTGATAATTCAGCTCTGCGTTCCTCTTATGGCTTCTTCCATAATCGAGAGAAGACTAACTTTCACTGAGGAAGAGATTGAGGATTTGAAAAAGTCCCTAGTCCAGTGGAATGGGGTTGTTCCTACTGTCCCTGCTCAATTCCATGAATCCCATCTATCGATCCCAAGGGTTGAGCTAAAAGACTCCCTAGCCTGGCAATCTGAGGTTGTTCTTGAGCTGCTACATTTTAGAATTTCTTAAAATCTCTCCTGATTTTGTGGACTTTAGTCTGGAAATTGGCTGGATGCATCAACCTACATCCATTCAAATCACCTAGCTCAAATGATCGTTGGATTATTTTTGATACTTCTATCACTTGATGATGTGCCTACTCTAAACAAGATGCATGTTTGATATTCTCATTTTCTTGATGCAAGAGTAATTTGAAAACTTGTTCTTTGTATACCTAACTTTGGGAAGAACTAGTTGAGGCCTGTTCCTGAGAAAGACTTTGATTACACACAAAACCAATTGGTTGTGGCCGTTCGAGGGCAATAACATTGCATGGGACCACTTTTGGTGGGCTTTGTTGACTGGAGAATACAGTAAAATGTAGTGCTCCTTGAATACCCCATCTTCTGATATGAATACCAGATGGGGCATTGGTAATTAACTGGCACAACCTTTTTAACGCGCCAAGGCATGAACGCTGAAGGGCCCTCTTCTAATTTTCAACCTTTGGAAGTTGGGAAACTGAGAGAGAGACGGCAAGTCAATTTGGCGTTTCATCCCTTCTATTATCTTGACATGATTTTGATATTGATAAAAAGATAATATTTTCTCTTTTAAATGAAAAAGAGTTTTCCACATGTTGAGACGAATATCGTGAATACAATCTTCCGTCATCATTTCTGGAATATCATGATAAGATTCATCCAAAGGCCAAAACATGACTCGTACTTCACCTTTTTCCAGTTGTTTTCTCATATTCCGTACTTACTACATATCATTCGATGAAGATTCTTATACCTGATTAGAACAAAGCTGGTGCTTCTTTGTTGCTTTATCAGATTCAACAAGATTGGTAGAGAATTCACTTTTCAAATTAGAAGATGAATGACCCAGGGGTGGTTCAAAGAATGACCTACACCCCGGGCTATCTTTTGGGTGAGAAAGTATTTCACCTGCTATCGGTAAAGTATCAGACATGACTGGCTTCACATTTTCATGTTCCTCAAGATAAGGGGGATTTTTCATTACTGTATTTTCCTTTAAAGAACTTTCCAGGAAATGCGAATTACTACTGAGGAAAGGACTTTCACAGCTAAATTCATCATCATGGGGAGGAACACCATGGTGGGTTACAGAAAAAGATGAAACCTCTTACTCCTTGGTCTTCTGGCCACGCAGAGAATTATTGTGGCTCTCATCTGAAGATGATACTTTTAGATTGACCAAAGTGTCATGAAGCAATCCTTCATGAAGAAGTGTATGATGAAGACCGTCAGAATTATTGTTCTTACTATTGGGAAGTGAGATAGTAAAATCTTAAGTTGCAATAGATAATTGTCTGAGTGCATCAAGAACTCCAGCATGGAGCAAGGCCTTATTGAAGATTGGCTCTTGATTTCTCGACTATGCTAGATTGGTCTTTGTCTTAGAAGCCTTCTTACTTACTTTCGAAACCACTTGTCGATGAAAGTGGTTATTATAGGTAGGTGTATATGCCTTCTTAGGAGAAATGGCTAGGTTAGGCTGATTATCTCCATTCAAATCGAGTGTATGTTCCTGACATGATTGTCCGTATGACATGGGAGAGTATGCCCCGCGACCCTCATGGACAAGAAAAAAGGTGTGTATCTATTTCAGAGTAACTTGTTAATGAGTCACTCCACTGATAGGGATAGAATAATGATTCCTTCCCTGTGATGTTGGTGAAGTTGTTATAATATTCTGATAGGCATCCAGAATATGGGCAGGGATTTTCTTCTGCTCTTTAACCATTGTTAGAATGTGCTTGGTGACATCAGCTGTCAGAATGGGAATATATGTTGATTCCGTGTCTGGATTAGGTGTATGTGCCTGCTCCTTTCCTTTTTTTCCTATCAACAAATTCTGACAGTACTTGTGCATAGGGGCAGAGATTTGAGTCTGCTCCAAATTTTTCATCGGAGCTTTCCGACTGACTTTTCCGGGTGCTACCAAATGAGACTGTTGGCAGACTTGATGAATATTGGTAGGTGTATCTTCCTTCTGGATATTCCCTATCAACTATGGTTGATGGATTTCCTTTAATACCAGTAGACAAGAATACTGACAGGATTAGTGATTGTAAGCAGGTGTTTGTGCCTGCTGGATATTACCCGTCAAGTATTTTTGATGGATTTACTTCAATATTGGCAGACGAGACTGCTGACAAAATTAGTGATTGTAAGTAGGTGTATGTGCCTGTTTACAAGTGGTCACCACATTTGATTGGTGATCTCCTTTGGATGCAGTCAGACGAGCCTGCTGACTAGCTGATGAATTATAAACAGGTGTATGTGCCTACCTATAGTACTCCGTCGGAATTGCCAGACGAGATTGGTGGGTTGCTTCCAGACAAGTCTGCTGGACAGTGGGATTAAAACAGACGGGTGTATGTGCCCGCTCGTGTCTTTCCATCAAGTTGGGTTGATGGAATTCTTTGGAGGGGGAAGAAGTAATAACCTGCTCTCTATTAGCCTAATTTTGCCTCTAGCAGTTCTTCTTGCATTCTCGAGTATGGGGAACATGTGCTGAACCCTAAAAGGTGATACCCTTATCATGTTGAGGGTGCACTTCCCGCATGAGTCGGACAGTGATTGTTGATGGGATCCCTTGGGAAGGACTCCTGTCTTCTTGAACCGAGGCCTTGAGTGACCGCTTCATTTACCTCCCTGTAATATGGGATGGACTGGTTGTTACATTCTGGGGATAACGACCAGAAATGGTTGGAGACGGTGTTTAGCACCACCTACTTCATGACCACTGTTCGTCGCTGTCTAGACAACTAGGGTGAATTGTTAACTTGTAGGGCTTTTCGAGTGGCCTCCAGAGTCAGAATGGTACAATGTTGATGGTATTCATTAACCAATCCATTTGAGACCCAGCGTTGCAGACACTGAGTGGGTGATGTCGTCCTCAGAGCAGATGAGGATCCAGCATGAGTAGTGGAAGAGGCATTCGTAGGTGTGAATTTTAGAGAATCCATTTATGTATTGCAAATAGATCTTGGAAAAGAGTGCATGTTTGATATAGCAGACATAATCATGATAAGTCCTTCCAGACTACATCTTCTGGATGAGTATATGTTTCATTGATTGATTTGCTGGCCCTCACATTGAATTAAATAAGGGCCTAAAAAATAAGTAAAACATCATTTTATCTTAGTTAAGGATTCATGTTGGGTTCACAATTTTTGTTTCTCCTTGGAAAATGGGGATGACCTTGTTTATTTAAGGTTCAAACACTTCCAATCGGTTTCTAACAAGTTTATTCGTAGAACCAGAAACATCCAATGATTCTATATCCATTTGGACCTACTTTCCAAAGGTTGGTGCTCATTAGTTGTGGACTGATGAGGCATAATAATTTTCATTGGTTGAGAGGATGGGAGGTCAGACTCATCACACCTTTTTGGGGGGAATTATTTTCTACTCCGGGACTCTCTTATAGATTTAAGTTATGTTCACGAATCCTTATTAATTTACCAAGCATAAAATTGAGTTTTTTCCTTTAGACTTTGCAATCATTGATTGATATGTATGGGATTTATAGAATCTATTTATATGTATTTGAGGTTCTTCATCGATGGAGAATCATCTGTATGTATTAGAGATCCTTAGTCCTTGGTATCCTTCAATACATTATACAGAAATATCTTGGTCATTATGATGACCATACTGGTTTTAAATCCACTTATTGGGGCACTTGAAGTTTATTGTCATTTAGAAGGACAAGGATTATTTCAGAGTTGGGATCATACTCACAGATGGGCTACCTACGTATCCTTGTTAGAAAAAGAATCAGAACCCACGTAGTTTGGGAATTAAGAAATATTTTAACGTCATATGGGACGGATGAGAATTAATGGGTGATGGGCTTGAACCTTAGAAATGATTCCTACGTACTCTAATTTTAAGGCAGGGATCAAAGTCCACATAGTTCTAGAAAGAAGTGTGGGGCTTACGTATGATTAATGACCCAAAGAGATATGTCATAATAACTTTTACACTCTAATATCACGTGGGTCATGCTCGGTGTGAGAAACAAGAGGTATCAGTAAACCTGACGATTTGTGCCACAAAAGATGTAGTCACAAGGAATGATATGGGGCTTATGTATGTGTGACTGCACAAGTAGATGAAGACTAGGATTTACATTTGGGAATAATCCTAGGAAAAAAAGTCCATAAAGATGTTCGTTCATTATGGAGATTTGGATACTCCAACTTGGGGCTTACTCCAAAGGAGGATTCCCAAATTTGGGGGGAACTTATGATTGGGTTTTATTCCTAAGAAGGAAGCCCAAATCAGAAAGAAAATAAGTTTGGGACTTACTCTTGAGATGGAGGCCTAGGTTAAGGGAAATTATTTTTGGGGCTTAATCTTGATAAGGAGGCCCGGTTTAAAGATACTTGTAACATGGGGCTTATTCCTGAGAAGGAGGAACAAAGTTAAAGGGGACATGGGGCTTACTCCTAAGGATGATTCCCATTAACAGGGTCCATAAAAGTATCTATTTTTTATGCAGATTTAGATTCTTAATTTGGGGCTTACTCCTAAGGAGGATGCCCAGATTGAAGGGGGACTATAACTTATGATTGGGGCTTACTCTTAAGAAGGATTCCCAAATCAACGATTCTCTCATCTTAATGGATGAGGTTGAATGAATGAAACCTCAAACCGTAGTGATCTAAAGTTATATAAATAACATGGTTTGGAGAGATATTACATATAACTCCTTTCATGTAAGAAATAAAACAAATAAACCATGCCATAACTGGCATTGAAGAAGGTTTTGAAGGCAAGATCTTGAAAAGAAAAGGTGAATTTGAAGATAGGAAGTGAATAGGCAGGAGGGACACCAAAAAAGAGTCAGGCACAGAAGTTATATTTAGGAGCAGAAGTCTTGTTCGGGCGTGCATGTCCTGGTCACAGAAGTATACATGCACGGCATGAGTTCACTTGGGAGACGAAGAACCTGTAGAGTAATACTTGGGAGAAACTTGGATCAAGCCTTTATTATTATCCCTAGATGTTTTCAGAAGGGCGGCACACAAGTTTCCATGAGAGGACAAGGTGGCACGCAAGTGTATCCATTCCCCTTAAGGGTTGGATACATAGGTGCACAATTGTTGACGAGTTCTAACAATTAGGCCTTATTATACCTCTTTAGATCTTCCATTATAGGTAATAAATTACCCTAGAAGTTTTTGGAAGACTTCAAGAAGAGAATAGGGAGACCGGAGTGTAATTATGAGTTTTGGATTTTTTGTCCACGAAATGGGGGGCCCACAGGGGGTATTTATAGGCCATTCAAAACATTGGGAGAAAAAAGAATAGGGCGCTCAAGTCACTTGCGTGCCCCATATGTGGAGCGCAAGTATACTTGTGTGACCATAATGAAACTTTCATGAACCATGATTAAAGAGTTCTTTGTTCTTTCCTTTTTAAATTTATGATGTTCTTTAAAGGATGACTCTATTTTTGGTTAAGGTATTCCCATTTTCCATTCGTTAAACTCTGTGACAGAAAGGAGCGTCAACACTTCCCTAGAGTGCCTTTAGTACGATATGAGACTATTGGGGGGAATTGACAGTGAGTGCTTCCCCAGAGAGTCTATACATTAGCTGAACCAGAGGGGTGATACTGTGTGTGCCTCCTAGAGGGTTGCTATTACTTATTGGCTAAACCATAGGGGTCATGCTATGAGAATTACCCAGAGGGTTACCTATTTGTTTCTACATTCTTGAGTAGATGATTACATGTTTTTGAATTATATTCTTGAAATTGTGGATTGTTTACAATTGAGTAATTTCTTTTTTAGCGCTTTATGTTCTTTTACCGCTATATATTTGCTGACCGTTAGGCACATATCTCGTAGTGGTTGCCTACTGGGATTCTATCACACACCCTGTTTGGACAATGCTTTTGGGCCCAAACAGATTATATTGCTGTAGGAATAGATAAGGGAATGCACCCTTCATCTTCAGGTACTTGACTTGCTGTGGATATGGAGAGCACGAGACCAAGCTTAGGCTTGCGATGCTAAAGAGATGTTATCTGTTTTCCTTGTATTTTTGGTTTAAAACTATTTGTATTCAGCATTGTGACTTGTTTGGATACTTTCCTATACATATGTATCATGAATTATTTTATATGTATGTGCTCCAACTATTTATCATTTAGTCTTCCGCTATTCACTTGTGTATGCATTGTTTACAACTTCCACTATTGTTTATTTATTTCTCTTCCACTGTGTACTCTGCCAATGAGGGCATAGTTTCCATACTATCACACCCAAGGCCCTCACTGGTAGTTGGCAGCCTCTGGCATTTGGGGAAATGCTCTTGAGGCCATGTGACCAACTGGGTACGAGGCTCCTCTGGGTGGCTTCCGAAACTGGGACATTACAATTATAATTCAATAGAATAACATATTCATTGGTATTACGCCTTTTTTATTGAGATAATAATTTTGTTTTCCATTAGTGTCCTTATTTTGTGAGGTTAGTTTAAAGTAGAATTTTATTATTATTGCATGATTCACTTTTTTTAATGTGAACTCAACTATTGGTAAATTTTGATTCTGATGTCTATTCCATTATTATTTTAGTATGGGATTTATGTTTTTCTAGTTAAGAATGACATATTTATTTTCATATTTTTCGGATTCTTTAGTTTTAATTAATATAAAATAGTGCAAGATTTTAATTTTATATTCATATTTTTCATGATTTCAGTCTACAATTGATGATGACTATCTTCCATAAAAAATGTAAGAATTCATATATTCATATAAGAGTAAATATTATTAGCTGATTCTAGAAACTTTTTTCTAGAATATGTGTAGTTATTCAATCTGACATTACATTTTATTTCTCTATAGTGTTCTTCTACAGATGCATGATCCAGAACAACTGTCCCAATTACTATATTAATGTCATCACTGTATCAAATGGAATGTAATAATTTATTTCATATATCATATACTTCTATATTAAAAAAACATTCAATGATGCTACTAATTAATGTTATTGAGAGAATGATATTATTTACACTAGGAAAATTTAAGATGTTACATCTTCCACTTTACCTTCTCATAGAAAAACTAAAATTGGTATTCCTTGAAAACAAAAACAATTTAGAAAAACATATATTTTTTCCTTCATTTATTATCAAGTTAAATAATATGCGATGGAATAATTTGAATTACGGAGTGTTCATAGTGTATTTAATATGATTTATAGTTTTTAATTACAATTGATTTTATATTTAAATTCCATTAACTTTACAGCAACCCATTATTAACATTCATGGATATTACATCATTTTATAAGACTGTTTAGTACATTGAAAAAAATACTTACCTGAGGTCCTTAATAGTTTAATGTATTTAGAATCAAGGGAAGAGAATATTATATCATGGTGAAAGATCTTAAATATATCCCTTAATGATCTACACCTTTTTTACTTGAACCTAAATCCTTTCTTCATTACCAAGAGAATGGAATCATGTGAAATGGGTGAGCTTAGATTCTAAGTAAGGGTAAATAATGAAAATGCGTAAGAATAACATGAACAAAAGGGTATGGTACATGATTATTGCATTTGGAGATCATACTCTAGATTTCCATGATCATAATAATGATTAGATATTTATAAGACATGAATCAAAATGAAATAATGAACCTAATACATGAGTGATTAATAGAGGAATAAAACACTCAACTATGTAAAATAGAAAAGACCATATAAAACCATTGTAAAATCATCCTACCCAGACCTTTATAACTTGTTAGACATTGGTTAATCATCTGTATATCTGCTTTGGGCCTGGGGTGCCCTATCGTGTACCCACTTATTTCAATATTGGGATTTACACTCATGTAACCTCTTCTTTTAGGATTCAAATGTCCCCCCATGTACCCTCTTAGTTCAATATTGAGATGTTCTCACTTATTTTATCTTGTTTCAGGATTGGGAGGATCTCCCATGTTCCCACTTGTTTTGGTATTGGGATGTTCCCTAGTGTATCCTCTTGTTTTGGGATTGGGATGTTCTCCCATGTTCCCTCTTGTTTTGGGATTTGTATGTCCTCTCATGTTCCCTCTTGTTTTTGTTTTGGGTTGTTCTCTCAGGATCCCTATTATTTCATGATTAGGATATTCTAATTTATTCCCTTTTGCTTCAGGATTTAATTGTTCTCCCATTTTCCCTCTTTTTTTGGGACTTCTATGTACTCCCATGTTCACTCTTTTTTTGGGAGTGGGATGTCCTCCCATGTACACTTTGATATCATAAAACATTTAACATTAACCACTACACTAGAGGGGGATATAGGTCCCACCCATCTCTTAATAAAATTATTCTTATGTGTGCTATAAGATAATATACCATTAATCATATCATGACCCATAAAAAACATAGTTTATATAAACATCAAATCAAAACACCTAAATTACCAAAAAGGCTCCACCATGGATTGGGGTCCATGATGCCAATTTTTTTTAAATAAAAGTAAAGGTGCAATAGGATAAGTAGGAAATGTTCAAAATGTGAAAATTCACACTAGAAAAAAGATATAAAATTCAGCATCAAATCACCTCTTCCTTGGTCGGACCCAACTGTGAGCTCCACCTCGAGGCACTGGATGACGCCCTCTTTTCCATTGCCCTGACTGCAAATGTGGTTCCTCCTCCGCCATGCCTAATGCATCCTCGACATTAGATGGCATAACACCTGCTACCTACTCAAAGTCATCCTTATCAACATTTTCATCCATGACCATCGCTGCCTCCTGTGCAACTTGTACCTCCTCCTTCTCACTAGCCTGCAACTAAGTATTCTGGACAACCTCCACCTATTGTACAGGGGAAACCGCCTTCTCCTCCTACTATACCCTTGAAACTCTTACATATGTACACCCTCATTGATGGAATTTCCTAAACCATTATCAGGTTTCAACACCTTTGAAGGAACCTCTCCAACTACAGAATGCAGTAAGCTACAATTCTTGTTGCTACAACCTACACTCTCAAGACCCTAAAGATTAAGCAAGTAAAATTTAGGTGCGTTGAAAGATTCTATCATTGAAAAAAAATTAAAGCTAGCTTTATCCGGCCCTTGTAACAACTTGGTGGAGGGTTGCAGCGTGATATCCTTGGATTTTCCATCTAGTTTGGGCAACTGGGGGTCATCACTAGCATGTACATCAGCCTATAAAGTAGGCTGGGAACTACACTGGACAACTTGCTACAACTCACAATATAGAAGAGGATCTATACCATCCTAGACAGCAAGGTCAGAGGGCCTAATCTGGGCAGCCATTTTTCCTTCATCCTGAACTGCAAGCTCAAAAGACCTATCAATGGGGACAATATTCCCCGGTGCGATCCCAACCACACTATCCTTGTCTCCTGGCTCCTCTTTAGTACATTCCATAGAGGGGAATCTCAGTTTCCTAGGCATTACCAGCACATATCCATAAACATACATCATTTTAATCTTACCTTTACTGTGATCAAAATCCACCCTACCTGACCCATCGCAATGTTAACTTCTTCTTGGATGAATGCCTCTCGGTCATAATCATTATCAACCAATTCAGCCCAAGATTTCCTTGGAGCAGTTGAGCCCCCAGCATCCCCAGTAGCAACATTCATGGGAGGAGGAAAACCATCAACATCACTGACCACAACACCATCTTGCAGCGGTGGGCGCATGGGATCCCCATTAGTTGATGCCTCAGCTAGGCCTTGTTTTAGTACCTCAGCAAAGGAGGAAGTTTCCTTCTTCCTAAAGACCTTATTCCCAGCCTGTCCATTACCTGGTTGTACCCTCTTACAATGATCATCAGAGTGCCCAAGTGATTTACAAAGAACACACATTATGTTTATTCGACATTGATCATGAAAGTGGCCAATCGAAATACAAGAGTCACAAAAATCAGGTAGCAATTCACACTGAATTGAGAGTTCAAGCTAAAAAAAACCCACCACAAGAAACAATGAATCAATAAACTTGTTGGAAAGTTTATCTTCAACCAGCACACGGGCAATGTGACTAAACCTACAGCGCTCAGTCTCTTTATCTACCTTAATAAGAGACCCTAAAGTATAGGAGATATCCCAAAGGATTTCCGGATGCCAAAAGAACCAACTAAGGCCCTGATTCTAATATATCATCACATCATAACATATGGAAAAGATATAGGTTTCATAACCATTTTATTAAATCATAACCCATGAAAAGATGTGAGATTAATAAATAGGGAACCTCTGGTAAAGGAAGAAGATTCATAAGTATATAACCTGTGGAATAGAAATGGGTTACATAAAGACCGTGACTTTAAGCATAACCCATTCATAGAAAAGATATGAATTACACCATTAGATCACTTTCAAGAAAGGAATGAGTAACATCAATAGATTATATCATATAAAGAAAAATATATTGAAATATATTTCAAAAATGTTTCTCGAGGAAAATGTACTTTTTTTTTTCAAAAAACGGATTTTTAATACATAAAACCATTTAGAAATATTTTTATTAGAAAATACCTTGAAAAATTTTAAAGAAGGAATGGAATAATTTTGAAATCCTTTTTCCTTCATTTTTTTAAAATAATCTTCAAAACATTATAAAACCCATTTTCATCAAAAACATATTGAAAACTTATAAAAATATCTTAAAAATGTTTTGAAAACCACTGTATTTGAAAATATATAAGGGATGGTTAAAATCATTTTGAAAGACGTTTTTCTGAAAAACTTATAAAATAAGTTTAAAAAATATTGAAGACCATTTTCATTTAAATGTTATTTTTTCTAAAAAAATTCAAAAATAATAATGTTTTTAAAAATGAAAAGGGAGATCTGATGAAATGATGGTAGGTAAATCTGTACATGTCGTATGAGGTTAATATGACAATCCTTTTGAATGGTAATAAAATATTAGAAATGTGCATTTTTTGTAAAGAGGAAAGAATATTCCCTTGAATAGATTGATAAAAAAGAAAAAAGGGGTGAAAATTTATTTCAATTCTTATAGAATAATGGTGTAATATTCTTGGAATCCATTTTTGAAAACATATATTTCTGATCGACGAAAGGGTAAAGTCAGGATTTTCTAAAAACACTTTTTGAACTATCTTATGTAACAATGAGTAGAATATGGCACCAACACAATTTTATTTCATGAAATAACATAATATAAGTAAACTCATGATTATTATTGAGATATGGATCATGATATTCCATCAAATAAATCATAAATATAAACAATCTCGAAAAGTAATGAAAATATCTCAATAAACTCTTATAACTTGGTATCTCGAGATCACACTCTCCATGTATAATAACTAAATTACGTGAAGCATATAATATCTTGAAAATATTGAGATTCATGATATATCATGAAAAATGGAAATATACGCACCAAAAAAATAGTTTAGGTGCAAAATAAAACCTGATTCTCAAAGAAGGAAAAATTAGAAAAAACATCCTACTGATTTGGTAACTTGAAAACCATGAAAGAATGTTCATAAAATTTATATGTGAATACCCATAAATTTAAGTGTAAGATAAATATAGTAAAATCATGGGAAATACATACACCATACAAGATGAAATGGTAAAAAACATAACATGTATCTCACAAAAAATAAAAAGTGAGATAAAATCCCTTTACCTTATATTGTGACTCACATCGTACTCATTGAAACCACTTATAAATTAGGTAAATCATTTTGGTTTGTTCCAAAAGGACTCCTTGAGAGTATTTATTCTCAATTAGAGGCATCAAGGTTGACAGGGGGATTTTTGGGATGCGGATTTTGAAAATATTGGCCAAACATTAGAGTTTTGAGATGTGCAAGGAATCAGTGAGGTGGTTGCATTTTATAGTAATGGAAAATGATTCCCATGGAATTTTTAGAAACAATTTTGGTGTGCACATATTCTTACCGAAAAAAGTCATACAAAACCTACCAATATCAGCAATGGATGGTGTATGGCTCAACTATGCATAACCAATGGGTGTTGGACATGTTTTTAGGTCGTTTGGGTCATTAATTTTAAGGTTTATCCCCTATTTAAGCTTAATTTGGCCATAACTATTATGATTAATTTTAATCACTTTTAATAATCATTTTGGTCAAATATCTAATAGGTATTATTAGAATCTAAATATTAGACTGAATACAATTTTTTATGTCAACTTTTCAATATTCAATTCACATATGTGGGAAAATTATGATTAGTGCTAATCCTAGAGATGAGACGAAATAACATTTTTTAATGTAGGAGAAAGATCAATGTTTTTTATGATATTATATATAGTTTCATTGTGAAATTTTTTATAATTATTTATACTGTATTAATAAGTGTAATAAATTTATAATGTGACCTTAAAAATTTATAATATCATTTAGATTTAATAAATAATTAGACAAAAGGATGTTTTTAACTAAAAGATGTATTTTTTACCATTCATTATAAAGTGACGTTTCTCAGAAAATTAACAAAAATTCATATTAGGCTAATTTTGGAACTCCGAATTCAAAATTAATTATTATTTTATTAAATTATATTTATAAATGTGTCTATAATTTATTTTATTATTAAATATCAGTTCATTCAATAAAATGGTATTTTTAACTCAAAAAGAATTAATCAAAAATATTATCTTTCATTATCAATATTTTTAATTTATATAATTATATTTTAAAGAATATTTTAAATCTAGTTATTAATATTCATTTAAATGATTTTAATGGTTAAGTTATCACTATCTCATTTAAATAATTATATATATAAGATAATGTTTCATAGAAACATAATGTTTTGTGCTTTGTAATGTACATCAATTCATACGCCAAGCCGATGTTGCATGTAAAGTAGTCCATTAATGTGATGTGTGTAACATATGCAAAGTCAGTGTTGTGTTTAATGTATTCCAAGTTGGTGTTGCAGGTAGCACAAGCCAAGTTAGTATTCCATGTAGCGCAAGCCAAGTTGGTATTGCATGCAGCGTAAGACAAGTTGGTATTTCGTGTGAAAGGAATGTTTGACCTAGTGTTTTAATATATATATATATATATATATATATATTTATAGTGTCATTTGAAATGCAAATATCAAAAATACAAATTAATCTGAAAAAAAATTATTTCACAAAATCTCATTGTGTAACAATATCCCCCTTTTAAAATGATTATCTCCCTTAAAATTTGTCTTGGTTATAAAAGGATTAATATTTGAATGTTTCTTTCAAAGAAACACACATCATAAAAATGGATACTAAAACTTCCCTAAAAATGGGAAATTTTGAACCATGATGATTACACAAAGTAAAATATAACTGGGTTTCCACATAAGAGATCATAGGTTGTGTGTAAAGATTGGATATGGAGGGAAAATGTAAATATTTATAGATAGTTATTGAGGTCATAAATCACAAATAAGTGAATGATCAAAGTAATGTTAAGGACCTCAAAGTCATAAATATTCGATGATTACAAAATCCATTGGTTCAACCAAATATAAGGTATTGGGAAAACACATTTTTATTATCATTATCCTATCATTGTGTAATATTATTTAACGAGGAAGAATATAAGGAAATATTTTTACATTGTGTTATCCACTTTCATATACAAAATCTCAACCTTTGGTTATGCCACAAAATATTTTTACCTCATCTTCTACCCTAATAAATGAATGAGAATTATTTTTTATCCCTAAATTACTAATAGACAATGAGATCCATGGTATGTCTTCCCATTTGTCATCATTTATCATCAACATCACAATTTAATAATAGGATATCCAATATGCATAAACCCCCATCGTGTAAGATAATATTGTATTCTTACAAACTTATTCTATAGATTATTTTAATCATTCCATAAATGGTTATCCTTGTAACCCTTATTAAAGATGAAAATACAAAACATTAGAGAGATGTCTGAAAATAATGTTATCATTGATCCCCCATATATCACAAAGAGGTTCTTGGTTTTCAATCCCCAAACCTGTGAATACCCTCATTGTATATTCTCTTGAAACATAGTAATAATCTTAATTACAATCAATAATTTTGGAAAACATGAAAGATTCCTTATTCCAAGGGTTAATAAATATATTACTTAAATTTAGGAAGTAATAAGCTTAATCCAATATGAAATATACCACTATATCAATAATTAGTTCTAGGATAATCAGTTCTATTTAATTTATTCAATCAAAATCAATCATGTCTTTATCCAGGCGAAAGAATATTTTCTCAACATCTTGATCACATTAAGGGTTACCTTCTCTTAATAAATATATCACTTTTATAATTCCCCATCACCATTAAACATTTCATTTTCAATACTTAATGTAAACTTATACTTAATAGACTTATATATTTCATGATTCATATAATATAATCTTTGAATTCAAAAACATAACTAAATCATTCATCCAACTTTATTCGTAAACCATTACTTAGGATCCATCAAAAAAATCTTTAATAAACATATCATGTAATATGAAATATGAATCACATCTTAAGGTTCCTAAACCTCAATCTAATCATGCATTTTATGTTTAATATAAACAATACTTCAAGAAAATCACATACCTTTCATATATCATTTGTGGTCTCATTATCTTTAAAAGTATAACCAATACTTGTATTACCTTCTTGATTCTCTTTATGATATTTCACAATGGAAAATAGATTCTCATAATACCCATAATTTCTGCATCTAAATCATTATGTGTTAACCATGTTCCTTCTATTTATCCCAATTACTAAAACCAAAAAGCATAGGGTGATACACACATATCATATAAGAAATCCAAATAGTTCGAAAAAATATTTTATTGGATGTCTGAAGTATGAAAACTTCCTTAATCTATGATACTTTGGTTTATCCAATGTTATTCATATATAAATTATATCTAAATACTTAATGATGTTTCATGAAGTTTTTTTGAATTTTTAAAGGATATCCCTCAAGAGTGTCATTCCAGGTGTGAAGCAAGGCCCATTGTTGTGTACTAGATGACCCTAATTCAGAACCGAAACATCTTGTTGGTGTTGTTACCCCTAGGTACATGTATTCCATAGCCACATACACATGCTATATTTAGATAGGGGTTTATTTCTAGGAAAACACACACTCTATCCTTTACCAAATTTTATGGAAATTTTCTTAAATGTTAATGCATTCTTCTACATATCCTTGGAGACCTCCCTAGACATATCCTTAGAAATAAACATAGGGATCTCACTAAGGTTTTGTCATCATAGTTATAAAATTTTGACTAAAAAAATCCTTGATACCAACTATATTGACCCACGCTTATGATACATGGATATTACATCATTTTAAATGAATATTTAGTACATTTCAAATATACATGCCTGAGGATAATAATATTTTAGTGTATTTGGAAACATGGAAACAAAATATTCTATCCTTGCGAAAGAACTTAATAATCTCCAATAAAGATATTCACCTTTATTACTTCTACCTAAAACCATTATTTATAACATGGTTAATGAAAAACATAATATAGGGGTGATCTCATATTTACATTAAGGGTAAATAAATAAAATACGTAAGAATAACATGAAAAAAGGTATGCTACTTGAGAATAACATTTTAGGATCATACCATATATATTAGAGATCATAATAAAGATTTTTATTTTATAAGACACGAATTATAAGGAAATAAGGAACATAATCCATGAGATAATAACATTTTAATAAAACATCGAACTATGGAAAACACATAATCACACAAAACCCCTATGTAAAAGTGTCCTATCAAGATCATTGTAACATGTTTGGGTTGGGTTAATCACCCTTGTACCTTCTTTGGGTTTGGGATGCCCTCCTGTGTACACTCTTTTTTCAGGATTTGGATGTACTTTCATGTCCCCTATTCTTATGAGATTGGGATTTACTCTCACGTACCCTATGAGTTCTGGATTTGTATGTTCTCCCAAATTTACTCATGTTTCAGGATTCGTATGTTCTCCCATATTCCCAACAGTTTTAGGATTGGGGTGTTCTTCCATATTCCCTCTTGTTTTAGGATTGGGATGTTCTGTTATGTTTGCTCTTGATTCAAGATTGGGGTGTCCTCCCCTATTCCAACTTGTTTTCATATTGGGATGTTCTCCCATTTTCCCTCTTAACTTGGTATTGGGAAGTTCTCCCCTATTCCCTATTGTTTTGTTATTTTGATGTTCTCCCCATTCTTGTATTGTTTTAGCCCGAATGCCCTGAAGGCCTTTACTTTTATTGATTTTGGATAACCCCACTTTCACGGGATGAGGGGGAACCCTTATAAGGCCCATAGGCTTAGATATTACATGGCCTATAGGCTTAAGAGATTACATGACCTGAAGGTCTTAGGGAATTCAACAAGACTATCTACAAGGAACATCCCCTCCCCAGCATCCGTATCATGATAGTAGCTCTCCACCTTCGCATGGCCGTCTGGCTAGGTTTCCCATGCAAGCACAAGCTGGTCTTGATGGCATATCCATACCCTATCTTTCTGATAAATCCATTAGATTTTTCTCTGGTCAGTGCACCTGCTCTGAATCCTCTTATGGGGTTGATCCTCTTATCATCTTGTTTAAGGATTTGGATGTTCTCCTTTGTTCCCCCTTGTTTCATTCTTGGGATATCCTACTATGTACTCTTTGAGCTCAAAAAATTATCATTACCTAATTCATTGAGGGAGATATTCATGTCACAAATCTCATAATAAAAATATTCAAACACATACCATAAGATAATAAAATATTCATCATATCATGACCCATAAAAAGAAATAGGGTTTATAAACATCAAATAATAACCCATGAAATTAAATGGGTATCATTAATATTTCATCACATCAGGACCTATGGAAAAGAGATGGGTTTCACGATCATTTCATCAATGCGTTACCTTTGAAAAGAAGTAGGATTCATAAATATGGAACCTGTGGAAAAGAAAAATATTTCATAAACATATAACCTATGGAAGAGATATGGGTTTCATAAAGACCATAACATTAAGCATAACTAATTTATAGAAAGGATAAATGGAACCTTTAGATCATTTCTTAAAAAGGAATGAGTAAAATCAATAGATGTCATATTAGATATTAAATAATTTTTAAACATGTTTCAAAAATGTTTAATGAGGAAAATATCATTTCTTTTTTGGAACATGATTTTTAATACATATTAACATTTAAAAATAATTTTCATTGAAAATACATTAAAAATTTATAAATAAGTCACGAAATCATTTCAAAATATTTTTACTTAAAAACGTATAAAAAAAAGAATCAAAACATTTTTAAAAACATTTTATTCAAAAAAACATTGAAAACTTATAAAATGTTCTTAAATACGTTTTGAAAACTATTGTACTTGAAAACTTATGAAGGAATCTTGAAAACATTCTTGAAAACCATTTTTATTCTAAAAATATTAATGATTCCAAAAAATATATTGAAAAACATTTTTGTTGAAAATATCATTTATTAAAAATTTCTTAAATATTAGCCCTTTTAAAAATTCAAGGGGAGCTTCGACGAAATGATGGTAGGTAAATCCATACAAGTCATATGAGTTCAAAATAACATTCCTTTTTTTTGGTAAAAAAATAATATAAAAGTTCCTTGTTTTAAAAGCGATAATAAAATTCCCTTAAATAGAGTGGTGAAATTTAAAAAGGGAAAAATTTTCTTTTAATGATTAAAATAGAATTTTATAATATTCTTTGAAACAATTTGTTGAAAATATAGATTTCCGACCGAGGGAAGGGTAAATTTGGGATTTCCTAAAAACACATACTTAACTATCTTATGTACCAAAGAGTAAAATTTAGTACCAATATTTGATGATTTCATGAAGTAACATAGGATAAGAAAAATCATGATTTTTATAGACATATGGATCAAAATATTTGATATGTGTAGGAATAAACATAAATAATCTCAAAAATCAATGACATTGTCTCAATAAACTTTTATAACATGGTATCATGGGTTCATACTCTCCATGTGAGGAATTTAAATTACAAGAAGCATAAAATATCATGAAAAGATATAGATTCAAGATATTTCATGAAAAATGGAAATATATGTTACTCAAAAACAAATTTATGTGAAAAAAACATGATTCTCAAAGAAGCCTAATTTAGACAAAACATTTTACCAATTTTGTTACTTTTGAAAGGTAAACCCGATGAATGAAGGATCATAAAATGGACACGTGAATACCCATAAATTGAAGTGTCTGATACGTAGAAAATTATAGTGGGTAGCACATTCACCAAACAAAATGAATGAGTGGTGAACATAAAATGTATCTCATGGAAATTAAAAGTGATATGAAACCCCATTACCTTATGTCTTGACACACGTCATACTTAAGGAATCAACCTCCAAATCAGGTAACTCCATTTGGTTTGTGACCAAAGGATTACTAGAGAGGCTTTCTTACCAAATTGAGGCTTCAAGGTAAAAGTGAGGATTTTTGGGAAGTGGATTGGTTTTGTATTGTCTGAACAAAAGAGCTTGGATGGGTGTGAAGAATGGGAAGAGGTGGTGGCCTTTTATAGTGAAGAAAAAGGGTTCACATGGAATTTTTAGAAAAATGTTTGGTGTGAACATTTTATTAAATAAAACATCATACTAGAACAACCAAAATCAATAATAGAAGGTTTATTTCTGGAATATAGACAACCAATGGGTGTCGGATATGTTTTTAGGACATATGTGCCATTAATTAAAAGGTTTAGTCCATATTTAAGCTCAATTTGGCCTTAATTATGGTGATTAATTTTAATCACATTTAATAAGAATTTTTATAAATAAAAAACTTGGACTTATTAGTCCGTAAATATTAAACATTATACAATGATTTATATCATATTTTCTTAATTCAATTCCCTAGAGCATAAAAATTAAGATTAGTTCTAATCCCATAGATGTGGTGAAATAATGGGGTTTTAAGGTAGCAAAAATTCGAAAGTTTTTTTAAGATTTTATATTTAGTTTTATTATGAAATTTATTAAAATGAATTAAATATAAGTAATACTTATAATACTTATCTAATGTTTCCTTAAAAAAATTTATAATATCATATATAGTTAACAATTAACTAGATAAGAGTCCGTTTTAACTGAAATAAATACTTTGAACTATTCATCAAAAAATAATGTTTCTCAGAAAAATCCCAAAAATTAAAATTAGTATAATATTAGAGGTCTCATTTAAAAAATGATGTTTATTTTATCAAATTTAATTTATATATATGTCTATAATTACATTTTTTTATTAAAATTGGTTCATTCATGAAATTATTATTTTTAACATAAAAGGGCTCCACAAAAAATATTATCTTTCTTTATCAATATATTTTATTTTTATAAATAAATAATAAAAATTTGAAAAGTATTTATTAATATTACTATAAATTTTTTTAATGGTTATGTTATAAATATCTCATTTAAATAATTATATATTTATATAAGAATTTGTTTCATAGAAACTCATTGTTGTGTGATTTTTTCGCCATGTTGGTGTTGTGTGTAATTTATGCAATGTTATATGCCACGCCGGTGTTGCATGTAACATATTCCAAGTTTGTGTTGCATGTAACATATGAAAAGTTGGTGTTGCGTGTAACATATTCCATGTCAGTGTCGCACGTAGCGCAAGCCAAGTCGGTATTGTGTGTAGCGGAAGCCAAGTCAGTATTTTTTTTGAAATGAATTTTTGACATAGAATTTCAATATATATATATATAACTATTTTTAGTGTCATTTAAAATGAAAAATTTCAAAATGATAAATTAATTTGAAATTATATATTTCACAAAATATCAAGGTGTTACAAACAATCTTGATATTTTGATTAATTACATTTTATATTATCTTTGTATTTAGTGGGGAATAAACACTTTGATAATATATAAAATTTAAAATAGAGTTCTTTTATTATATTCTAGTGTTATTAATATACTTCTAAAATAGTGTAATTATGGTATCTTATAGTTTTAGTCTGTGTAGTGAATGAAATGTGTTGATAAAATCCTTATATCTAATTAATAAGTTTTTCTCTTAGGAATTGTACTGCCAATTGAACTGATTCCATCCAATTTTCCTTTATATTTTTTTAATTTACATTATTCCCACTATTTCATACTCATTAATAGTTTTCAAGTATAGATCCTTCTTCAATCTTTTATAATTCTACATTTTTATAAAACGTTCATGGAATAAAATCCTAAATCAAGGGGCCCCCTATATCCTCCACCTTCATGCACTACTTTAGGGAAGTCTTTAAATAGAATATAGACAGGATGGTCTCTCCAGGTTTAGTATGAATCATCACACATCATAACACTAGAACTTATATGAATTGAATATATAACGTATTCTTTATTAACTTATTCAAACCATTTGTGATCAACTGCTCGGAATGGGGGATTTAGTATTATATTCCACATTTTGTTTTGGGTGAGTGTGTCCTATTAATGTGAGGATACAATCATTTATTCCCAATATATTTATTAGTGAAAAGATCGACCAGGTGAAGATAATTCCAAAATGGAATTATCAGTTTTATACAACATCTTAAACTCATTAATTTGATAGATTTATAAATGAAATTATTTCCCACTCCTCATATTTTCTTTCATCTAATGTACTAGTTGTAGCATTTTAATTACCTTTTTAGTATAGGGTATCTTATAATTTTCCCAAATCATAATATATCTTTCAAGAACTTTTTTTCTAAAATACAATTCTTCAATATTTCTTTAGAAGTCTACATTTTATATAAGTATGAATTATTGTTATTCTATCTAAAAACCTCCACCACCAATCTGAGAGTAGAATAAACTTTAGTCTCTTCAATGCTCAATCAATATTCCATGTGTCCTGCAGTTCTTTATTGTGAAAAAAATCAATAATTTTAAAAACAATATCAAATACTTCTCAATGATCTCTAGAGCCTAATTCAAAATTATTCATTTATTATCTCTAGGTTTTAATCCACAATGGTGTGGTGAAATCCTGAACACCTATTTTGGGATCCAATTAAAAAATTTACACAAAACACTAAGATATAACAACTAACATATCATAATTATTACAGTCATGTTATGTAATTAATTTTTCCAAATCATTATCAATCATGGAGTGTCACGACAATCCACATGCTGTAACAATTATACAAGAAAAATCTATTAGAAATAGATTCCTCCATTCCCACATTCCCATTTATTCTTAAACATTAATAACCTGACACTGATAATACTTTCTCCATGACATAATGTTCCACTATTTTTCTATTACCACTCTCTTTAAATAATTTTTACACAATTTCTTGGTCTTATATAAAATCCACATAACCTCAAGTGAGGTCCAAAATAACTTCCAAAATACGTGTTTTAGGATTCATAATTTTTTATATGGGGGTTGAAGTATCAATATAGAATCCTCCATGGTTTTTTATTCATCATCATCCCATTTTAGTTATTCCTTTGACCATACCAATATCCATAACACAATAAAAACGAATTATAAGAAGATATTACATCTCCATGTCTTCATTATATTCAATTTATCTTGAAAATTACATAATTCATCAAAATGAAACCAAGAAACAAAGGGGATGATCTCAAATAGTGTTCATAAATTACAATATATTTTACATTTGGCCTTTATTCATATACATCATTCATTATTTAGAATCATGAGGATATTAATATCATGAAAGATGTGTTTCACATGACCTACTTTTAGGTAGATTCAGATACATGATGGTAATAAAAAAAATCCATCTAAATAGATAATCTTATATAAATCCTATTTAAAAAAGGATAATCACATATTTCCCCAAAAAAATCATATTTAATATCAAATTGACAATTAATTTCCTAATTTATTCATTTATAGATCTTGGAGAGTTTTATTTAATCTTTTTTCATGTATATTACTCTAAAATTAATTTAATCCTTTCCTTAAACCTATTGAAAGATACTCTAAATCCATGTTAATCCAAAATATATTTAATTAGCTCATAAAAATCACAAAATCTAAATCATTCTAAATGAAGATACAACCTTCTCCAATTGAATTTTGACATTCACAATTTTATTCTAATTCCAGAGTATCAATTTTATGGTTACTCATAAAAACATGACTTTATGGATTCTTATTATATTCTTATAATCACATATTAAATTATAATAACATATATTATAATGTGATCTTCTATACCAAATGTGATTCCATATCTATATATCGAGAATATTCACAATTTCCAAAAAAATAAAACATTCATCATACATCAATCAATGTATAGTATCAATCTCAACAATCTTCATGTCCATATTTCTATATATCACTTCATGTATATTTTTTTGATTCTCCTATTTTTACCTTTAATCTATAATTGTATTTTCTTCCAAAAGCATAACCATTAATTATAAAATAAACAAAAAACCCAAATTCCTTGGTTAAAATACACATCATTATATTATTATCAATATCAAAGAGGTGATATTGATTAAAAATACGGTCTTAATATCTAGAACAAGAATTATAATAAATAATTATCTAAACTATTAATCAATATTCAGAAATCCTTCTTAATTAATATCTGTATGGATCAAGTCTTTACCCATATTTTTCTTAAAGAATGAAGAAATTTTTAATACATAATTTTAATTGGATTATTATTGAACAATAATATTGTTTTTCTAATGTTTATAAAAAAGAATTAACATATTTATAGAGAAATAAAAATCATAGTGAAAGACCTTGCATTGAGGAATAATTATTAGTGAAAAATATACCAATAAATCAAAGGATCAAAATTGGTAATGAAGTGAACATCACTAATTCATCATAGTGATGACATGGGTCTGTTGATATTAATCACAGTATAAAAACGAAAAATGTTACATATTCCTTTTTTACATATATGTAACAAAACATAAATTTTTTTTTACTAAAAAAATAACAATTTTAAAAATAATAATATTTATTGTTTAATTATCTAGTTAAATAATATTTGATGAAATAATTTGAAATCTTAAATGTGTGTAGGTAATTTATTATTATCCTTTGAGTGTAAAATCATCCATTATTATATAATTATGTTTTCTTTACTTAGTTGAGAGTTTGAGGATTGTCACTCTAGATTTTACCATTGTATTCAGCAGTTTCTAAACACTATGATAATCTCTCAATATAGAATTTAGTTCTTTCACTATAGTTTATTTTTTCTTATCTAATATTAAAATAATATATGTGGTGTATCATATGGTTTTAGGTTATATAGTGAGTGAAATATATACATAAAAATCCTTATAGCCGTTAATGAATTTATTTTCCATGTTTTCTATTCATTACATTAAACATTAATATTTTATACCAAAGTCAATGATAATTAAATTTTCTATCAAATTTTGGAATGTTTTGGAGATCATGTTCATTTTAATCAATTAAATATTTTTTTAATCAATGTTGAAGCTTGATTATAATTGTGTAATTATTATGTACATGAATAAGAAATCTAAATCATCTCTTTAGTAACCAAGGTAATAGTTGAAATTATAGTTACTATTCAGATGATTTTAAATTTAATTAGTATGTTTGGTTCTATTATATAATTTTTTATGGAATATTATACAACTTCTCAATTTTGGGAGCTTCCCTAGATCATATCATCAACTTGTTGCAAAAATATATTACTACGATTCATGTGTAATTTATTCTTCTTACTCTATTTTGATAGGTGGAATACACATCACCAATATCAATTATACATTAATTATAATGAAAGATAGAGATGGTGAAAATTATTTTTTCCATATTTGATTGCCTTTTTGGGGTTTACATATTTCTTAAGAAACTACATTTCATTACAGGTGTACATGGGAGAAAACTTCTCATTTTTTTGTGATATCCAGGTAAATACTTATTTTTTTGATGTTATATATGTTTTTTTGGGTCAAATAATCTATGATCCTATATGTTATTTTTTATTCTAGTGGTTTGGGAGTATATGATATTTATTAAGCTCCTGGATGGTGTTTTTTATATTTTCTAGGCTATTTCAATGGTTGTAAAACATGACAGTAGATAGAGTGACACAAATTAAACTATGGATAATACCCTAGTGCCAAAAATTTAAATATTTACAATAAAACTACATGGAAGTGTTTATATCCATGATTTTATTTTTATATATAATCTTATTTCCTTGGTTACAAACCATGGTTATAAGTCATCATGGAGGATGTTGCATCCATGGTTACAAATAACGAAAATATCCCTATTTCAACAATTGAAATCATAGAAATAGACTTATATATATGATTCAAATCATGCAACAAGGGATACTTTCATGGTTAAAAATAATTTATATATTCTTTTCTATATAGACATTTTAATAAGATTTGTGTCCTGCTATACCATGGATATTACCTATAGCTACAATTTTGGTGTTTGTAGCCATAATTACAAACTATGAATATACATAAATTCTATATTAGTTCTTCAACATAAAATTTATTCCATTTACCTATACATGAATAATAACAATCTATTTTAACTTCTTTTACTTTTATCCCATTTATAACAAAATATATCTTTTTAAATTAATTATACAAAAGGGAATTTTTAATAAAATTTAGTATGTTTACTATTCATCAAAAAATTAATATTTTCATAAATTTACCACAAATTAAATATTTTATAATTTCGAAATTTTGTTTTCTAACATTAATTGTATTATTTAAAGTAGGTTTTTTATCGTTTCACAAAATTAATATTTAAAATAATTGTTCAAAATAGGAAGAAAACACTCACCAGAAGAAATACAATATTTAAGCATAAATCTAGATTTATTATTATCCCATTACTTGAATAAAATATTCAATGAATAACAAAAAAAATTAATAAATATATTTTAAATAAATTTTATTAAAAGAATTTTATTATGGTGAGTACATTAATTTATTATGATAGAAGCACATTTTGCTTATGAAAAATGTATTTCAGAAAAACATTTCTTTTAATTTTAAAGGATATTTTTCATATTCTAATCAATTAATATCCATTTAATTTATTTTAAATATTTTCAAATCATATAATTTCATATTTTGTTTAGTCTTTTTCCCATTCACCAATTTAATGGGTAGGTTATAATGATGTACTATATCATAGTTCATTTAGACTCATGGTTTTTAGTATCCCAAGATATCGAAGTTATTTATTTAATATACCATAAAATATCAGGGTGTTATTAAATAAAAAATGAAAGGTAGGTTCATAGAAAGTCTTAGGATAGAGGTTATGCAGTTCAGGACTCTCAGGTCTATTTCATCAATTCGAGATGGAGGTGATTCTACTTTTGCAATGGTCAGAGACATCCCATATATAATTGTCAAACCAACTTAGTAGAGGATGGGGAGATAGTTTATGAACTACATATGTTGAGAAATAAAGTAGATAAGGGAGGTATAAAAGGTATTATACATGGTGGATGATTTGGGAGAGTAGTATGATGTGGCTGATGTTTTTGATCTGCGATCATCACCACCACCAGATTGTCCATGCCATGCTTAGGGAGATGGTGGTTAGGGATGAGACAACTATAGGTTGCAGAGTACCATGACCCAAATTCTAAAGGGATTATTAGAGGTATTATCTATCTCTTATCTTATTTATATATAGTAATTATTTACATAAGTTTGAGTCACTCTTTTTTTCACATCCATTGTTCATGATATGTAGATTCTAGTTGATCCTTTGGCTTTAACATTGCTTTTGTAGACTCCTACCAGAGTTGATTTATTTATTTCACACTTCAACCATTGGTGTGACCCATCTCTTGGTGTATATAGATTTATTCAGAGAATTTTGTTAATATTTTTGAGTCCTTATGAAATTATACTTGATGTGGAATGTCTATCTGCAGTTCATGCATAAATTGATTCTTTTAGGAAGAAGATGCAGTGTATCCTCATAAATGGGATGAGTTTTTCCTTAAGAAATATTAAATAAATAAAAAAATAGTATAATAGAACCATTATGTTAGGGATAAAACCAATTATTGTCCATTTCGATAATATTAACCTTGAAGTAGAAGAGTATATGAGTTTCATCATCTGACAGTGGTGGCGGAGTATGTGGGTATCTTCCCTAAAGATGTGTCAAGATACCTCCTCATGGGGAGACCAAATGTGACATATAATTTCACCCATTGACTAAACCAATATATATAACAGTATAACAGATTGGTCCTACAAATATTTGATAGTTGATGATGCTATTGGAGGATTTATAGAGGAAGGTTTTTGTCTAACCTAGTGATTCCCCCTAGTGAACCACACTTTTCTTCACTAAGATATAAAATAATAGGATAATGTTTTGTGTGGATTACCGTCACAAGAATCAGTTTTCATTCAATAATAATTTTCCACTATAAATAATTTATGACCTCTTAGACTAGGTAAATGGAGTGAGGGGATTCACAAAGGTTGGCCTTAGGTCAGCCGATCACCCGCTCTAGGTTCAAGACATGGATATATTGAAGATGGAAATCTGATGTAGATATGGTAACTATGAGTAATTGGAGACTATCTTTAGGGTGAATTATTCTCTAATTGTTTTCATGGAACTCATAATCTAGTTCTTTGTTCCTTTCATAGACCGGTTCATGTTAGTCTTATTCATTGACTTCTTAGTGTATTCGGTGTTAGTGGGGGATCATGTGAGTCATTTTAGGATAATATTAGACATAATTTGAGACTACCAGATTTATGGGATATCCTCAAAGTTTCATGTATCGATAAAATAGGTCTACTTTCTAGGATAATTTATCCTATAAGGATGATTGTTAATTTTAAAACAATGGTTTAGGGAATGTTAAATTTGGAGCCACCCATGTGTGTGTCCATGTATTGGATTTTCCATGTGTTTTCAGGATAATATAACATATTCATATATGATTTATTTATGATATCATCACCCTTGAATTATTTTACCCCAAAAGTGGAGCCTTTTGTTTAGACAGAGAAGTTCTAGTAGGATTTTTAGGAGTTTTGGAAGAGGGTGATGAGTTCCCCCATCATGATTCTTATGTATGAGCATGTTTAGTATGTGGTGTTATGTAGTACCTCTAGAACTGGGATGGGATGTGGTTAGATTAATATGCGTGTAATGATATCCTATGGGTATAATTAGCTAACACCCCATGAGTATAACTATACAACCTCTTACCTTGAGCTAGAATTAGTAGTCTTCACCCTATATATATAGTGACACTACATTATAGGTCATAGATTTATCTTCTATTTTGACCACAATATTCTAAAGTGAATATTTTCATAAAATTATCATAAACATAGATAGAGGATATGTATAATGCTCATTCAGAATTATGACTCTTGGAAATTTTATAATTGTGGGAATGACAACAAGGTGGTATATAATCCTAGTAAGAGATCATGTTCACAACTGGCGAGTGAATTATTGAAGTAGTTTTTCTTGTTGAAGTTATCCTTAGTGTATAGTGATGGTACATCCGAACTATTGTGGATGTTATTTATACCACATATTCTTTATCTTATTTTGGAGGATCATATAGGATATCTAGACTATAGGAACATTCATGTTCAAATAATCAATGGATGTTCTATTAATAGATTCTATAAAGGTGGGGAGGATTACATTCTTTTATCAGGAGGGATTGATGGTACTTGTGATAGTGTGAGGAGAGATTTTGAGGAAAATTCATATTACACCTTTATTGGTATATGTATTATTATTTAAGATATACCAATTTCATAGATATAAATTTTGATGGCCATGGATGAATAGATGTGTAGATGATTTTTTTCTCACAATGCCTCATTTGTTTGAATGTGAAGGCTGTGCATAAGGTTCTAGTAGCTATGTCTCAACACCTTGATTTCATAGAGTGAATGTTGTATGTAATCTATATAGCATTCATAAAATGAATTCATCGTTAATATAGAGGGAATGATTATATCTGGGTGATCATAGTCCAACATAACAAGCTGACCAACTTCTAAGCCATTCGAGATTATAGTTCAACTAAGATATCATGATTCATTTATGTGCAATAGATAGTCTGGTTTAATGAAGTTCACATAATTATAGTTTCAGATCATTATTATCACTTTATATCATTATTATAGATATGATTACAAGAGGCCTTTTGGAATCCGTTTTTTTAGCATATAATTTCAGCCCAGAAAAATGGCCAAATTATGTAGACCATTCTGGTTCTGGACAAAATTATTTGGTATTTCATGTTGTAATTTGATCATATTTGGGATGATCATATACACTTGGTATAGTTTTCTTATAACATTTGTTAGCACACGATCATCGATAATGAACCAATAAAGGCCTTGTATTTAAGACCTGATACAAGAAAATTATGCTGTATTGGACTATGAGAGTCAGTACTGATGGTTATAGAGTTGGTGAATGTGGTGAAATAGAAGGAATAAGTCATTCAAAGAGAAGGAAAAGACTTTATAGTTCAATCAGAAGTCACATATATACGGATTATAGAGGCCTTTGGAATTTGATAAGGTATTCCATGTGTTCTTGAAGGTCTCCCCTCAATGAGGATTATAGATATTTGGCTAGGTTGGTAATTTATATATGATATTCATTATCCCTTTCTATATGCTATGTAGGTTTGGTGTGGTTGCATACCGCTTGGTCATATTTCTATAGTAAAATTGGGTGCATGATGTCTTCTATATGTTGTAGTTAAGAGTTATGTTCACAACCAATCATATGTTATTAATTTTAGAGATTTATACATTGAAGATTGAGATTCCTTTACAATGTACATACTAGAGATCAAGGATCATCTTTAGATGTTCTTTAATGGGTAAGTGACTACTTTAGATTGTGTTTTTTGGTAGCATGAGAATCTTCTAGAGTGCACCTGGGACCAGGAGAACTAGATTTGAGCTCAATACCCTCACATGTTTGAATAGGTTTTTTATTATTAGGATGTAATTCAATTAGGTTGGATTAATGTAATTACTATTTTATTCATTTTAAAACATTATAATATATTAAATAATGTTTTTGATGTTGGCCTCTATGTTAAGGCATAATTCTAGGGCCTAAGGAGTATGTTGTTTACCTAATGCAATGGAATAACCCAAAAATGAAGCTTTATGGAAAATTTGAGGCCACTACGAAATTTGGAATATTGGTTTTACCCCAATCACAATATAACATATGTGCATATTTGGGGTTTGAGTTAAGTGAAATCATGGGAGGATTAATTAATAAATAAATAAAATTTACATATTTATTGTTCATTAATTGGCACAAAACCAAATATAATATTTTCAGAACTTTTTATGTAGAATTATTAAGGCTATCTATATAAACCAATGTATTTGAGAAGAGAAATTGTAGGAAACCATTGATGAATGAAAACATAGAATGGGTTGATGATCAGAGTGTCAAAGAGGATGTCAATAATATAGGGGTTTGAGGATCTCTCCAATGAAAAAAATAATCTATTATTTATTAGGTTTTGATCCAAAATTAATTTTAGGAATACGTTTTGATTGATTTAATCTAATATTTTTTATTTCACACCAAACTCAATCAAACCATCTAAAAAATTATCTTTTTGTCGAATTTTGTTTTTGGGTTGATGTATTTTTATCATTTTCATTATGATTTTCTGATCATTATTTGTTACTCATTGTTTTTAATTTTATATCAATGTACTGAGTCTATCCAAAATTATGGTCTTGGTTTGTTTAGTTTGTTTTGTATTTGTTATTTTATATCTATGTTCTCTATGCATTCGTCATTGGTATTCCCTTGGATGGAGTTTCAATAGATGCCTAAAAGAAAATCATTGTTCATTTGATATTTGACAGAAAAGATCATTTCCATAGGTTTTGATTCAGGATTGAGATTATGGACATGATATGATTCAGTATGATGATATATTAGAGATTTATTAGAGCTGGATAAGTTGATCTTTATTCAAGGGATTCACCATTCAGTTTACTGGTGTGACATGATCGAATCGTGAGGAGATTGGGTGGTAGGAAACTAGGCACCAACAATGGATTTAGTTGATCAACATTAATTATGATTTTATAAGTTTGATTCATGTCCCAATCTGTGGTGTAGGTTACATGATTCAAACTGAATTTTTTTTTCTAGAAAATCTAATCATATACGACATGAACCTCATAGAGATGTTCAATGCAGTCCCAACCTATTTTCGCTGGGATTTACATGTTTAATAAAATATCACTAGTTGTGTGTCATGTCACAAACCATTTGACCCATGAATGATGACATAGAATGTACCCATAGGGTACAAGGTCATGAACACTACCAATTAAATATGCATGGTTGTATTACATGAGTATATCCATATACTCAGACAATAATAGAGTACTTAGACCTAGACAAGTACCTGAGCATGTACAATTCATATGGGAATACCCAGAGTAAATATGAATGGGATATTGAACACTAGAATCAAATTGATCCATTTAATATGTGAATGTATATAATTTTCTCTATAATTATTAAAAGATTCTGATTAAATTTCCATGTGTAGGTTGAGGCACTCATTCTCTTTAGTAAATACATGTATCTATAGGGCATGTTCCCTTTTTTCATCCCTATAAGGGTACACTAAGGAATAATTTCCTAGGAATATAATGTGATCAAAATTATAGGATTGGTCTTAGATAGTGTTCTGAATCCCTCTATGAGGCCATGAAGGTGATCCTATATCAATTTTGTTTCTCCCAATGATGGGTCAGGATTCACATAACCAACAAATTCAATAATTTCTTCTTCTTCTAGTATGTTATTTTAATTATTTTCAGGTGAACCACATATTACTTATGATAGATCACTTATATTTGTATCGATATAATCATAGTTACAAAACATACATATACTTGGAGAGGCATGAAAAGAACAACCTATAAGATGTGTTCCTTTAGTGATAGTAAGTCTTGGCGTGTTATTTCTCCCATATGAGAATTATTAGGAATCATCGACCAAAATCCTAGGTTTTAAATAATGGATGTGGACCAACCATGAGAAATACTATCTATCATGAGTATATATAGGTTATTATTTTTAAATATTATATTCTTATTGATATATCAATATGATTATGATTTAGATTTTACTATTTTATTGATTAATGTTTGGTGATTTTGGGGTGTCCTACTGGGTATTGTTATACTGAACTCTGCATGGGATCTAACCTCACATATCATGTATTATACATATAGCATGCCATATGATAGTGTCCTAATTGATATTGGAGTAGGTATAACATAGTTGATATAGAAAGTTGATGGTTTGTTATATGAGTGAATTTGATTGTAGTCCCCGCCTTAGCAGGTTTCACTCTTTTTTAGTTTTGGTGGACTTTTATTTTTCCATTCTATTTTCGCATACTAGTTCTATAATTTTATGTACAATATAGTTCATGAATATATTTTGGTAGCATTTTTATATTACCTATCCGTGTTTTATGGGTATTTGAATATGTTTTCCTATTGACAGGCACCGTAGTCTATGTCCTCTCATGTGTGTGATATACATACTTATCATGGGTTTCCAGTTGTTGGAGTATTGGAGGTGGTCTTTGGAAGCAACAATCAAAATTTCACTAGACAGCTAGGCCTAGATGGGTAAAATATTTATTTTAATTTTTGGGTCAATGTAGGTTGTATTAGAGCCGGACTTAGTTATTTTTGGAAATTAGGATGATAAATGTTTCGTTAGAACCCTTAGGATAATCCAAATTATAAAAGAATATCATATGTTATTGTAATGGAAGGTTCTTGGTTTTCCTAGAAAATTAATCTCAATCTGGATACTAGTGTAATGTCATGGAATTTCTTGTGTATTATTTTTTGTTTTTATATGGATTATTTTCAAGACCATAATATTAGACGTTGTGAAATTATGAGGCCCTGTGTTTCTAGAATAAATGATTGAAATATATTAAATATATTAACTATAATGAACACACATTTTTATCAAAAAGTGGATTAACTTCGGAATGGGTTCCTATATAAGAATCATGAGGGAACCGTTGAGTTCAGCATGCCAGTTTTACCCTTGGTGTTACATAACATTACTCAACGTGGGTCGTTTGTTGAAAACTAATAGCAGGAAAAGAAATGAATAAAATAATTTAAATATTTATTTATTTCATGATTGTTGAAAAAATGATTAGAAATATTTATATAGATTGTTATTTCAAAATACTATGGTTATCCACACAACCACGGAGATGTTAGAGATCCCTTGGAGAGATTGTTGGAGAATTCTATTAGGTGATTAACATTATGATCTCTATAATGAGAACAATTTAGCTTCTTTATTCATTATAGATCTATCAAAATTGTGTTCGGTCTCGTTTTTTTATTTTATTATTCCTCGGTCATGGCTCCTATAATGAATAAGAATCAATTAATGAACAGATTGATTTGCAGATTGATTTTTATGCAAGATGGGTCTATTTTTCAAGGTTTTCATGTGATAATATCATTGATTTTTTGATTATTATATTATTTTTATAGTGAAAATTAATTGAGATCAATATGAATATATATTGAGGATTTTTCCATTAATCCTTTCTTGTGATTTTTTCCACTGATTCATCATTCATCATGGGCATCCTTTGTTTAGGGAGAACCTAGAGAAATCCTGGTCAATTGATAATTTCACACTAATCTCTAGGAATAATGATCAGAAATAATAGATATAGAATATCCAAAATTCAATAGAGGTGTGATGAAAGAGATTTATTAATTCATATGATAATGGATTCATTATATCCCATTCTTCAGTGTTCTTCAGCATGAAAAAATAAAAGACCTATAGATCGAGTTTATGATAGATTTGATACCAGAATATATTGTTCATGTGATAAAGTGTCTTGATAAATACAATCATTTATTACTATCATGATTGGAGATAATATATGTGGCTGAAGTAGTGTGAGAATGTGACGATGGAATAAATAAGGTTTTTGGAAAATTCATATCATCAAGGAATGTATTCTAGGATTAGATGACATATGGCCCCCTAGAGTCGTAGCTTGGGTTTCTATAAAATATTACATATCATAAGTAATGTGGCCATTTTCACAGGGAATGTGGTCTTTCATGGTTGACTCGGCGGGTAGTTTGGGAAGTACCCAAGCATAAAGTGGATTACATAGGTTATATCATTCTATGTACTCCCGCACAAAGGCATGGCCTGAACCAGGTACATTGGCGAGGCTGTGAACTCGTACACGTAAAAACATACAAACTCTCTAGGCATGTACTATCACACAAGAGACCACATCGGAATCATACACATTGCAGGGTACTACAGAGATATAGATTGATGAAACATTCCATTGATATTGGAAGGACCTAGGGTCAATGGGAAATGTGTGTGAACCCTACTATAAACTATTTACTCTTTTATACATGGCATGAATTTATTTTCCTATGTATATTTCACAAGATTCATTAGGGTACATTCCATGTATCATTTCCTTGAAAAATGGCATTGAATAGTCTCCCACTCATAGTATTAGGATCCCTCTCGATGGAATTCTTGTATAGAGTCATTGGAATCCCTATGAGAGGCCTGAAGTGAGATACTATATTAATCTATGTTCCCAAGGTGGAGTTATTGGTATCATCGTGAGGAACACTACACAAGAATCAATCCTCATCTTAGTGGGTTAATCCAGATTGAGTTGTTTATCTAACCCCATGGGCTTGGTAGTGAACCTAATTTGTCTATTATATTCTCTTCAGACAATCAATGTGTTCTTCTCATGAAGAGAAATAATGATAAGTACCTCTTAGATGGAAATCATTAGTGTTATCAGAATCAGGAGTGTGTTCTCTCGTATGATTTCTTTGTGTAATATTCAATATGGAATTCTAGAATGGTAAACAATAGAATGAACATACCTCTAGATAATGTGTCTTTGTTGATTATATCTGTATATTATTTTTATATGTTTTCTATACATATTCCTTTGTAGAGAGGACTTTATATTCCATTATGTTATTATGTGTGTTGTTGGGGTGTCCTAATTAGTATTTTTATTCTAACCAATGCATGGGATTTTTCCACATGTGTTGTGTCATGTGAAAGAAATCAACCTTTGGATAGAGTCCTAGGTGGACCATGACCAGATGGTGCTTAGTGAGACCAGAGAGACTGAGTTGTGTTACTATGACTTTCTACCATTATTCCAAATACTTAACATCAGGTTGGACATGTGTTACGTAATATTTTTAGTGGTATTTAATTTCAACCTATTTACTTTCCATTACTTAATGTCATACTCAAGTTGCGGGATTTATATGTATGGATGCATGATTGTTGATTTTTTTAACATTTCAGCATTATATAGGCTTAGATATGTTTTTGTACATACATTTACATTGGATAAGGCCTCCCATGTCAATGATATTCCTTCTCAACACTAGTCTCAAGTCCCTATCCTATTAGAGGTGGTATAGGGATGTCATAGAATAATATACACTAGGATGGGTCATGATAGAGTGTTTTAAGAGGGTTATGTTCTATATTAGGATAAGGATTCTATAAAATTGATTTTGGGAAAAAGGGGATAAGTGTCTTAAAATTAGATTTCAGGATAGAGACTCCATTTTTGGTGCCTTGGATGTTGTATCCATACACTAGGATGATGATCACCTACTTTTCCACTTGGTACATGAGAATGTTTTTTGTGGAGAAAACAATGGGACATGAATCGTATAGTAAAGGGTTGTGGTTTCAATGTCCTTCTTGAGTTATATATATAGATATACTCATTGATAGTGGTACATCATGTTGTTTTAGGATGGATTTTCAATGTATTCCATATTGGATTTAGCATACGGATCATGAGGATGATCCCCTTAGTTACGAGGCATCAATACAGGGAAAAGTTCTAGAGATGGTCCTTTCAGGTTGTACATCAGCCGTACCTCCACATATAGAGTAGCACATGGAACCTAAATTTTCAAAGGATGAGGTTCACAGGCTGAATAGACATGTTGAGTCTCAGTGATAAATACAAATAAGGTTTCAAGAAGATCATGAACAATAGGTGGATAGGGACATGCTTGAGGTGGTGACCAATGTTTTTGGTCTAGATTGGATACTAGAACATTAGATGGTGCTCCTAGAGGTGATACTTCTTCAGGGATTAGATGTGTGATGGTTTGTTTTAGTGGCCTAATATTACTATGAGGTGACTCTTTTATAAACTAAGTAAGAGAACCATTTCAGAGAGGATTTTTCACCATCTATACTAAGGTATGTACATATCAAAGAACATCTGCATCTCTAATAGTGAAATATGATGGTATCTTAGTATTCTTCAAGGGTTACCATCCACTCTAGGTACTCTATAGATATGTTTCATGATTATTTATTTAGTGATCAGACCATCGACCAATGTTTGAATAGAGACATCTGATCTAGTGTTATTCCTCAACACATTCCAACTAATTTTGAGGTTCTATAGAGACATTAGGTGGAAGATAATTTCTCAGCTAAGTAGATATAGTCAGTGGTTGTGAGTAGTGGAATGAAAGATAATGTAACTTGGTAGTAGTGATATTATGTTATTATTAGGGACCTAGACACGTGAGATGTATCCATAGGAGGCCCAAGATATAGGATATGTAGTTAGGGGCTCATAGTGTGGGTCCAGTCATCCCAAAGATACATGGTCTAACTAATGTAATGAAAAGGGTAATATTTCATGATATTTTCATACCCATCATATAACTAATAGAGAGGCTATGTATGGGCCTCCAAGGTAGATATAGTGGTAGGTGCAAGTAGGTTTGGAAGGTGGATACCATCACAAAATAGATGGGGGGGAAGCATGAGGTGTTTGGCATTTTTGACTTGTTATCGCCAACATCCCCAAGTCATCCATGCAATAATTATGAAGCAAGAGGGAAGGGTTGGGAATAGATACAGCCAGTCAAACCATAATAACCAATGGCTCTACGAATGATTCATGGTATGATCTATATATTTTCTACCTTAGCTATAACATTGTCAGATATATGTTCTATTAATTCCTTTCTTATCACAAAAATTCAATAGGACTTAGTGATTATGGTTGACCCATTGGATTGACCCTTAGTGTTTGATACTCGTATTCAAGAAAACTCAAAGATAATTTACTTGTTCTGATAGTGTGACCTAACTCTTGGACGTTAGATTTTATGTTGAAATCTCTTGGTAGAAGCACCGAGACCTTAGAATGTAATTATTTGTATAGATTGGTTATCTACATTTCATTCCAAGATTGACTATTTTAGGTTAAGGGTGATGTGTGTCTATAATGATGGAACCGGTTTCTTCTTATTCAGTGAAAAGGGAACCCATGCCACACAAGATAGACTCATGCATAGTAGGGTGCATCCAATTGCTTATCAGTTTGATTTCTAACCCTTGGTGTAGTGGATATTATGAGGTCCATGTTTCCTATTAGGGTGGAGGATTATGAAGAGGTCATCCCGGAGGATATTCCTTTTTTACCTCCCTGTTGAGAGAAATAATTCTAAATTGATCCACACTCCAGGAAAAATTGATATATTTTTTAGTATATCAGATTACTCTTTCATGCTTCGCATGCCGAGGGTGCATTTGTAGGAATTATAGAGGATGGTCTATGTTCGACCGAGTGTTTCACATTTGGAAGCCCCACTTCTATTTTCCAAGAGTGAATATGCGAGCTACTTGTATTGTATGGAATACTGATTCAATAACAAGGTGACCATTAAGTATGAGCTTCCACTACCGAGGATCAATGACCTCTTTGACCAGTATATTGGGTAAAGATGGTTCTCGATGTTTGACATTATATTAGGCTAGCATCAACTATGACTACGGGAGAATGTTAAAACAATGATAATATTTATATGTCACTACAGTCACTATGATTACCTAGTGATTCCCATTTGGCATGTTGAACACCCTAACAATGTTCACATGGCTCTTGAAATGGATATTTCAACCTTACAATGATTGGTTCGTGGTAGTCTTCATCGACAATATCATAATGTACATGACATCTAAGGAGGAGTTGCAGGGACACTTGAGCATGGTTTTGGACATACAATGAGAGTACTGACATTACAAAAATATCTTGAAGGATCAGTTGTGGATTCTACCGGTCCACTTTCTGGGACAAATTATCATAGAATATGTGGTGGTAGTGGACTCTACCAAATACAAGGCAATGTTACCCAAGGATCCACCAAATAGTGTGATGGAAGTGTAGATATTCACTTTGTTGATATGATATTTCCAAATATTCATACATTATTTCTCATAAATATCATCACCCATGATGACTTTTACTTGAAAGGGGAAGAAATGCATGTGTAAATAATGTTTATAGTGGGTTTTAGTTGTGGTAGAGGTTGATGAGTACTCCCATATTGATATTTATATTAGAAGGAGCCGAGTACATAGTGTTATGTGATGTATTAGGAACTGAGATCGATTTTGTTCTGATGTAGAGTCATGTGATGATCGAAAATGGTTCACACTAGTGGATACAACAAGGCTAAAACTACCGGACACATGACATTGAGCTGGAAGAAGTATTATTTTCTTTTATAATTGGGAAACACTACCTGATGGGTGAGTAGTTCATCGTCTACTCCAATCACAAGAGTCTAAAGTATATATTCCCTCAGAAGGATCATAACATGAGACACATGTGATATATAGAGATCCTCTAGGACTATGAAATAAAAATTTTATGTACTCCCAGGATGGGGATTGTGCTATCAAATGATTTCAATTAGAGATCATGTTCATACATTCTAAAAGAAGAATCATATAATTTTTCCTCATTTTACTAATCCTTTGTGGGAAGAGGTGGTGAATCTTACATACAATCGACATTTGTTACCCTTCATATCTTATACCGAGTCACAGAGTTATAGATTGGGGATACCTACTATAAGAACCTATGTAGTAATATTTAATCTATACATGTTGATTATGGATTTTTATAGGTTGGGAGAATGTTTTTATTTTCATAGGACATATCATCATACAAGTGATATTTAATAAAGAGTTTCTTTTATATTTTCATACATATACATTTTTCGATACTTCTAGTGGTGGAAAAGATGTTATATGGCCTCCAGTATTAGTTTTGGTGGTCATGAATGAAGAAAGAAGTTGTAGAGATTTTATATTGATTCCTCTCTTCCCAGTAAGTGATGGATGAGCACCATGTTCCATCATATTTTACCTAGCCCCTTGATGTGATAGAGAAAATGTGGGATGTGATATCTATAAAAATTGTGAACGGGATATGATATACATATATGGGACACGATTCCAAATAGGTGATCGTATATTGACTCACCATGTCATTACATTTCATAGCTATATGAGAGAATAGTTCAGTAGAGAGCTTGTGATGCCTCTATTTACAAGAGATAGTCTAACTCCATGGAGATTAATTGATGATAATATTTGATTGTGATCCTCCCATTACATCTTTATGTTGGAAGGGATTACAAGAGGTGATTGAGACATAGTTTATCTTTAGAACAATTTTTCACCTATAAACTAATGGCTAGACTGAGCAGAACATTCTGGTTCTAAAGGATATGTTTCTAACTTGATGGTTTTAAATTGTTCAGTTTTGGAAGGATCAAAAAACACCAGTGGAGTTTATATTAAAAAATAGGTATCATTCCACCATCAGTATGAAATCATATGAGGATTTTTAAGGGTTACCTTGTAGGTCAAAATTTTGTTTGACTGTCCCACATGAGTTAGTGGTCATGGGCCCATAGTTGGTTCAAGCTACTGCAGGGAAGGTGTAGATCATCCAGAAGTGGATGCAGACTACACAAAGCTATTAGAAGACTTTTGATGACATATAGTGGAATAAAATTGGAGTTTGAGTAGGAATAAAATGTGTTACAATGGGTTTCACCTAGAAATGTATTAAAAAGACTTTTTCTAGGAGAAAAGATATCTCTAAGGTCCATTGAACATTTACAGATACTTTGTAGAGTTTGTGTGGTATTGTAACACTTAGATATACCCCCGTAGTTAAAATGTGTTCCCAAATTCTTCTATGTGTCATAGCTGAGGAGGTATTTGGATGACCCATCACACATTATCGAATAGGGAATACTATAAATTAAGCATAGAGGAACATTTTGGATTAGTCATTTAAGAATGCAGATCCATAGAAGAGGATCCTTCATGGGTAATTGATTCCCTTTCTATGTGTCTGGTGGTAGCACATGAATCTATAGGAGAGCCCATGGGAATGGGAGAAGCAGATTCATACTCATTACCCTCATATTCTTGAGTAGCCCTTTGTTTTCCATTTTTAGGATATAAATCCATGAGGGTAGAATTTAATATCTTAGATTTTCCATGTATTACTTTTGTATATTATATGGTTTTTTTCGAGAATAAGAGTTGATATGGAATGTGATTCTGAGGACCGATGTTCCAAGATTAAAATTTTAAAATATAGTAAATATATTAAATAACACACACATGCAATATTAATTTAAAAATGGATTTTCATCCCCATGGGGTCCAGAATATGAACTTCTAGGGATCCATTGATTTTAGAACATGAGGATTACCCCTGGCATGACATAACTGTAATCTGCGGTAGTAACTTGTGGAAAAGTCATCAAGGTAGAAGAAATGAATAAAATAATTCAAATTAATTAATTTATGTATTTTTTTAATGCAGTGATTAAAAATATATAAATATATTGTAATTTTATAATTTAATGGTTTGGCACATAACCCTGGAGATATTGGAGAACCCATAGAGATATAGTTATAGAATGCTCTTAGGAGATCGGAGAATGGTTCGTTTATCAAAAATCAATGCACCATAGAGTCTATGGAACTATCCAATTAGGGAAATTAATCTTTTATGTCTATCAGTGACTAATCCAAATAGATGTGAATGATGTGTATTTATTTGATTCTTCCCCAAACATGATTTATATGATGAATGTGAATGAATTAACAAAAAGAGTAATCTATGGTTTGATCATTATGCAGGATTGGTTTTTTATGGGGTGTTGATGAGAGAATATATTTTATTTTTTGATTATTATATTGTTTTTATAATGGAATCAAGTAAAGATTGACATGAACATCCATTGAGGTTCATAAATCTAATTTGTTCCTATTCTTTACTCTCCAGAATCATTGTTTTTCACGGGCGCCTTTCCTTCATCTACTGACTGGAAAAATCCTTATCAATAGATCATTGCACATCCAATTCCTAGAAAAATGATCCAAAATAGTATATCAAGTATCGGTACAATGTTATGGAGGTGTAACGATGGATAATGATTGAATCAGATGATTGTGGATTCCCAATTTTTCCTTCTTCAGTGTTCTTTGGTGTTCTACAAAGAATGACCTATATATCTATTTTTCAAATTAATTCTATACCAAAATCTATTGTTTTCATGATTGATACGATCACGAGAGATTATCCTTGATTACTAGTGTGATTAGAACATAGATATGAGGAGTTATCAGTGTGGGAACACACAGAATGAAGAATGAGGGTTTTTGGAAAAACCTGATCAACATGACCGGTAATCTGTGATTGCACCATGTGTAGGCCCCTGAGTAGAGGTTAGGGTTTCAGGATAATTTTAAAAATGGAATAGTCTGTGAACCCTTTAAAATGATGTGTGATATAACATGGGTGACTTATTCTATACATTGGGAAGTTGACAGACAAGGGCTGGAATATACAGGTCAAATCACATCGTGTACTCCCCCCACAAGAAAATCATGGACTAGGTACATGGGCTAAGACATGTACTGGTACATGGGAAAATTTTCATGGGTTCGAGACATGTAATCTTGAATGGGTAGATTACAGGGGAATAATACACACCATGTAGTACTACAGGGGAACGACTTGCTAAAATGGACCATTTACTTGGGCGAGACTCAGGGTTAAGGGAAACAACATGTGACCCCTACTATAAGATGTGTACTATTTTAAACCTGGACTGAAATCCTTTTCCTCTATATGATGGAAATTTTTTATTAAGGTATTTTCCCATTTTATTTTCTCTGAGGGTTGGTATGGAATTGTCTCTTACTCCTAGAATTATGATTCCTTCAATAGGAAATCTTAGATAGAGGCATTTGGATCCTTCCAGGATGCCTATAATTAGATCCTATATTAATATTCATGCCCTAGGAGGAGTTCCAGGTATCTTCATAACCAAAAAATCAAGGATTTCAATCCTCTACATATATGGTTAATCCATATGATTATTTCTTAATCATCCAAAGTCCTAGGTAGTGATCCTCATATGTGTATCATATTCTCTTCAGACTATCATTGTGTTCTCATGGTGAGACCTAAATTGTAGTACCTCTCAGACTAACATCATTAGTGATATAAGACATAGGAGTGTGTTCTACTCGATGTGTTCTATTTGTAAACATTGAGATAGAGTCCTATACTAGTATACTATGGTTGGGACTTACGTCTAGACTTTGTGTTTTTGTTGAGTATATTGGGATATTCTTTTTTTATGTGTTATAGACATATACATGTGTAGAGATGACTTCATTTTTCTTTGTTTTATGGTTTTTTATTTTGGTGTGTCCTACTGAGTATTGTTATACACACCTCTGCATAGGATTTTCCCACATAAGTCATGTATTGTTCTAATGATCAACCATTTGACATAGTCCTAGAAAGACCCAGACTAGACGGAGCTTAGTAAAACTGGAAAGGCCGTGTTCTGTTCCTATGGATTTCTGATAGTAGTCATAATACTAAGATTCAGGTTTGACATGTGTTATAGACTTTTTGTGGTGGGTTTTTATTTTTCTATTTTTACATTCCTTCACTACTTATGATACTCTAGTTACGTGCATTAGATATTTTCTTGCATGTATGTTCAGTTTTTTACATTATATCATTTTATAAGCTTTAAGATGTGTGTGTGCATACATGTAATTATGATAAGGCCTCCCATGATCTTGATATACCTTCTCAATGCTAGTCTCCAGCACTTGAACTATGGGAAGTAGGATTGTGGAGTGTCGGAACATGCCCCACTATGAAGGGTCATGAAAACTAAAAAGTGGATGTGGATGTAGAACTGATGAACCTAGTGGTAATAAATTTGAATGGGTATTATTGGGTATTAACATGAACTTCACCGGTGCATGACAAGTGGGCCTATGATTTCACCCTTATATATAAAATCTTACTGGATATTTAATAATTAATTCACATTTTCATTCTGACCCATTATTAATTATTTCAATAGGTGGGGATTATTGATAATCATGGTTAATTATAAGGTTTCATTGTAACACATCATGATTTTTTGAAATAATTTTTTAACATTAATTTAATCTTTTCAATATTTTATATTACATGTAACACAATTTTTTTATTAAAATGTTTTATTGGTGTTTAGATGTGTCATATTTTTAAAATATTATTATATGATATTTATCACTTACTTATTAAGATTATGGGTATTAATTTTATTAAATAAATTATGAAAATATATGGGTTTCAGATGTATATAAAATAATTTATTTGTTTAGAAATTAACAAAAATGTAAAATAAAATATATTTTAAAATAAAGGATTTTTTATTTCTAAAAAACATTTATTTTTTTAAAAAAATTGTTTTAAGACATATAATTTAAACAAAATAATTTTGGGGAATAATTTTAATGAAATTTATATAGTGTATATTTAATGAACTATTTCACGTTCATCTTTTTTTTTCTCAAGAAAAGAGATAAGAATAAATATAATTTTATGATTAAAAACTATATATCTCCGAAAATATTTTTATCCACCTTTTGGAGAAATTATGGTAAAATTTTATTGAAATTTGACGTATTTTTTTTAATTTTATTTTTCAGAAACTAAAATTTCAAAATTTTTCTTTGGGAATTTTTTTTCACAATCTTCTAAAAAGAATAATTTGATGATGAATAGTGATAAATATAGAATTTTAATTGAAACTTTTATTTTTATTTAAATTATTTATAGAGTTAAATTTTATAATAAATTGGTTTTAAATTAAAATTACATCAATTATATTTATTAATCAAATATAGTTCATTTTAATTATTTTCAATTTTGTTTTTATATAAAATCATTTTAAAGAGTTGATGATTTTCTCATTGAAATACCGATTTCTCATCACACCTTCATGATTTAAATTAAATATTTCCACTTATTTTGATTGAATTTGAAAGAATTAATTCCATATTATTAATGATATTGATTTAAATTATTGAAAAATTCCAACAAAAAATTTGACAAAAATGAATAGTGAAAATAGTAAAAAATTAATTACCATGGGTAATATACAAATGGGTCAACCCTGGGGTCAAACATAATGGATAACGATTAAAATGTAATAAAAAATTTCTAAAATATATTTTCTATTTTGATTTTATACTATCATGTAAATTTTTTATAATAACCCATTTTCAACCTTTAGGTATGTGAAAAAACATTTTACACCTTATACTTTTAAAAAATTTCAAGTGTGAAACTCACCTCAGTTATAAAAGGCCACGCCCTGTCCTCTCCTCTTAAAACCATAAAACCCTTTTGGATTGGCCAATAACTACACAAATGAATTTCAAAATTCCTTCACCTTATCCTATATTCTTTATTTTTTTATGAAATCAATTATTGGATGGATTTTTCTACAAACCTAAGGAGGGTACCTGAAAAAGAGGCATTATTCTTCAAGGGGTGTTTTAATATTATTTCATCTTCCACCTTCATCAATTTTTATTAAAATAGGATTATATAATAACATAAATATATTAAAAAAACTGATATATCATTATGATAAGATCATTACCTACAACTATCTTTACATCCATCAAATGTGTTATGAAATAATAATTTGTGTGTATAGAGGACCACCATATCAAGAAGAAATGTAGAATAATATATAAATATAGGGTTATAAAATGGATTTATAATAAATTTATAGTTATTATACATGAGGTTTATACAATTATGAAGAATTTTTGGACTTAAGGTAAGATATTTATAGTCTCTATTTTATTTCTGGGAGACATATATTAATTCACCACTAGTTTCTTTTTTGTGGCTTATATACTATCATTTAAAATGTTATATCATAAATATCATTTATTTTATTGTATTTAATGTTTTATTTAATTTTATTCTTTATTTTGGATTATGATTCAAAATACTACTAAGGCACTAAATGATTTCGGTCAAACATTTATCGTTTGGGAGCAACATTTCATATTAATCACCTATATATATTATTTGGTGTATATAATTATGATGAATCTATTTTATGATTCACCACATGAAAATTAAGGGGATAATATATACATTTTATGATTTATCTTTAATTTGGATCATCATTCAAATGATATCGATCTGGTAAGGCATATATGTTACAATCTAATCACTTATCCAGAGTATTTATGCTTAATTTTTCAGTGTTTAAATATTATAATCTACCTCTCAATAATTCAGATTAATATTATTTTACTTTGGTTTTTATTCATATTTAAATGTAATATTACCATATTATCACTCTTTAGAACATAAAATAATTATAAATTGTTTTTAAGAAAAATTATCTTCATCTCTCTTTTCGGTTGAAAATGATTTTTTCCTTCAAAAACATGATTACAAAAAATGTTTCCAAAAATATTTTTAACTTTATACAAATTATATATTAATAATATTTTTACTCCAGATAGATTTATCACTATATAGTTTAATATTAACATTTATGACATTTTTCAAACAATGCATGTTTGTCATTTTAAAAAAATGTGAAATGATTATTTATTTTAACCTATATGACATGAATTAAATTTTCCTCCCTCATCTCCATTATTTTCATTAAAGATTCATTTATGTGTTTTCAAGGTTATTTTCAAAGAAATGGATTTTAAAATTTTATTATGTTTCAAACCATTCTTTTCAAATAAAAAATGAATATTTTCAATGGAAATGTTATAAATGATTTTTAAAGATTCATTTTTATGTTTTAATTAATAATTTAAAGGAAAATGATTTTGGAAATATTTTATAATGATTAGTATTATAATGTTATTTTAAATTTGACATTATTTACCTCATGAAATTTTATGTGTGATTTTTATTTCAAAATTAATCTCAATCATAAATTATATCATCTGAGGATGCTTATCATGTACTTCAGATATAGTCCAAAATCCATTCTAATTATTTCATTAAATGGTTTATGTTTAATATAAAATGAATCTTATGCATCCTACTTCTTCTTACAAGGGTTTTGATATGATAAAATTATTATGAACATGTTTAATTTCTATAGTTTTGGATAAGATGGAATGATGAAATGATTATGAAGATGCATCTTTTCAACTTATTATGTTATGATTTGATGTTTATGAAACATATTTTTTTCACCGTTTCTAATATTTTTTATGTTTTATGTTCTTTTGGAAAACATGTTCATGATTTTCATTATGTGATGAGTGGGACCTATATCACCCTACAATACATTGAAACATGACTACTGTTATATGTGCCCAAAGGGTATAAGGGAGGTTATTCCAATCCTTAAAGAGTATACATGATAGGTTATCCCAAGTGTAAAAGAGGGTACACATGAGGTTATCCCAATACCATTGTCGGTAAACGGTTGGTAAGAACAAGAATAATATGTTATGAATGTATTGGTGGGTAGCCTTAACATAATATATTACATGATTATGGGTATGCCACGATTCTATGTCTGATACCAATGTTATGATTTCATTGATCATGTTTTTTTAATTTCATACGATTCATGTCTTATGAACATTAAATCTGTATGTCATGACTCATGGTTATGATCTTTTAAAATCATGGTATGTTTTTAAAATGTTATTCTCATGTTCTCATACCCTTATATTCTGGTTAAGCATATGTATCTCCATTGTTTACCCTTAAAAATTATCTGATTTCACAATTTATTATGTTTACATTACTAATTCTATGAATAAAGATTTTAATAAGGTTATGTTTTTTAATGATTACTAATGGGGGAGATCATTATGGGAGATATTGATGATATTTCCACAAATTCATATATTTTTCCACCAGAGATCCAAAGTAACTAAACTATTATAGTCCAAAGGAATGTGTTTTGTAATTAATTGAATATTCATATAATGATATGAAATATCCAGGTATTAAATTAATGAGTCTCTATTGTTGGTTTGAGGGGAATGGTTTAGTTCACATCTAGAAATTAGGATGATAAATATTTAGTAAGGTCGCTATGGATATTTCTAAGGATGTGTATTGGGATTTCTCTAATGATAAGTCTCAGAATTGGTCAATGTTTAGGAACATTTCCTTGATATTTTTTAAAGGATTATCATGTGATTTCAATAAATTTACATCCTTTTTCAGATATTATTATTGTATATGTTAGTTTAATTGAGGAAACTAGGAGTAATAACACTAATATTGACACATTGATATATAGTCGATCGTGACCCGGTACATGAAAATGGGCCTTCATAGACACCTAGTCTGATGATCCCTTGGGATATGCTTTTGAAATTATAAAATACATTATCAACCAACATGAATGATAAAAATAGATGATGATAATTGATGAAATTGTTTAAACCTATGAGTTCATAGATTTAAAATAATGTGTCATCATTTATACCTCCTATAGATTATAGTTTTGACAATGAGGTTTCCAATCGTGATTTTTTTCCCACACTATTCTTTTTTAGTCAATGTTGGGGACTCAAATAAATTGGGATAAATTTGAATGAGATGAAAAATTTAATGATGAGAAGAAATATGGGATGATAAAGGGAGTAAAGGATATTTTTATTATTCCTAATGAGTTATTATAGAATTTGTATAACAACATAAACCAGAAACAAAACTCTAACTCACAAAATAAGATATTGATTGATTTCAATGAGATTAGTATAGTAGAGACCATGTATGAATGAATATTATGTTTTCTCTATATGAAGAATTTTGGAAGAAGCAGCAAAGGGAATGAATTTGAGGGATGAGAATATTTTTTTATTGTGGAAAAGAAGGACATAAATAAAGACACTACGAAGGAAAAATTAATTGTTTTTTTAATACAATGGATGATAACACTATTCAACCTATGGTATTATTGATCGATGGATGTATTAATGTTGGAAAATGTGGGAATTATACACATCAACCTTTTGAGGGGAAATATCAATAATATAATCCAAAAGGTTGTATGAGTAATGATTTTTTATTTTTGATGATGAAGAAAATAATTTTGCCATATGAGTGCATGGATGAATTAAGAAAGATTATGAAGAATCATTGTTAATTTCTTAAGTATTAGGTTTAATCATTTTATCTTTATTATATATAAATTACAGAATTATGTTATGTGAATAATAAAAGGAATATGGATCTTTTTTTAATGTTTTTAATTATAGGTTTTCAATAATATGGTGAATGGTACTGATTAAATAGAAATTGATTTAATAGATATTGATACATTATGAATATAACATGATTAGGGAAGAAAACAATTAATATTTTTTGATTTTGCTGATAATGATAAATGGATTATATATTTTGATAAATTAAAATGGAATGTATTGATGATTATGGAACTAACTAATGATTAATGGAAAAAGTGGTTTCTAATATAATTGATGGATCTTACAGAATTATTGGATTTGATGAATATATTCAATAATATGTGGTTTTATTCAAGGAATGAGGAGGTATGTATTTTTTTATTAATTTTGTATGGGAATTCTAGTTATTACCATGATTGATGAAAGTATATGACTATGGTATTCACATGTTTATAATGTGATATTAAATATATACATTATGATATATGGGGTATTATGTAAAGTTTATTGGAGACCTTCTTTATAAATTTATATTTTTTTATAGGGGAGATAAATTTAACCATTATTGATTTTTTTTAAGTTTATATTTCAATGATTTTTTAGAGAATAATGTATTACATCACCATGTAAAGATTTATTCATATTAGGTAACCAGTTATAACCATTTTTTAACTAGAGATTAAAGTAATTCATTATCATTATAAAATGGATATTATTAAGTTCTTCAGACATGAAAAGTTAATCTCTCAGAGTAAGAGATAATGTGATAATGGATCCAAGTCACAACCAAAATATGAATATATCCCTATAAAATGAAAAGACACCATCTATTTAAATTTTCATATGTTCCTAATTAAATGGAAAATGACATCCAAAAAATAAGGAAAATGATCTTGAAATAAAATTTTATCATGTTATCATCATTTTTTATGGTATCAATGAATTTTTTATACCTCATTATTTTATGGTTTCGTGGTTGTTGACATTCTCTTGGGAATGATCTATATCTATTTACATTACTGTTTGGATGATAGTTTTATCTTATATATACATGTTTTCATTTCCAACTCATGTTCTAATTTTTTTAAACCAAGTATGTGTTGTTCCAAATCAATTTTTCAAAAACCTTTCTCATTTTCCAGAGGATGTTTTATTAACCATTTTTATAATGTGCATTTCTATGAATGTATTTTCAAATTTTAAGACTTTAATGACTAAGATAAATTTAGTGGGTGAAATTCATTTTAACGAGGTTATAATGTAACACCCATATATATTTTATTATATGTTGTTAAAATTAATTTAATATCTTTAATATTTTTCATTACATGTAACACTAATTTAAGCATGCATTACATGAAATAATAAAATTAAACAAAAATTTGTTACATTGTAAAACTATATCTGATTGTTATAACAGTGCCATTGTAATGGAAGGTATGAATATAATAAACTAAATTATGAAAATATATGGTTTAAAAATTTATAAAAAATTAATTCTTCATTTAAAAATTAATTATCAATGTAAATAAAAACAATTTTAATATAATGGAAATAATTTACTGAAAAATATTATGACACTAAAAACATTTTTTCCACAATAAATTAAATAATATACCTTTGTTAAATTAATTTGATTAATTTTATATAGTATATTTTCCTTAAAATTCTTAATATTAATCTTATGTTTTTTCTAGATAATATATAGGAATGAATTCAATTTTATGCTTAAAAACTGTATTTTTTCTAAAAAGTAGATTTGTCTCTTTTTTTACAACTTATTTCCAAAGATATATTTTTTAATATAGAAAAAAATTTACAATAAAATAGTAATAATTTTTTGAATCAAAATGAAAAAATCATATTGTGTTGAATTCTGGATAATTCTCTAAAATGAATATTTTCTTGATAAATATTCTATAATACTGAATTGTAATTGAAAGATTCATTTTTGTTTAAATTATTTATAAAGTTAAATTATATTACAAATTAGTTTTAAATTAAAATTATTTTAATTATATATATATATATATATTAACACAATTTATTCAATTTTAGTCATTTTTGTAGTGATTTTTTTTTGTAAAAACCAAGTAATATTTTGAAGATTTTCTCTTTGAAAACTCGACTTATCATCGTATCATTGTGACTATTTTTAACATAAAATTTTCAAGTTCTCTAGATTGAAATTTGAAATATGGAATCCATATTATGAATAATAATATTTAACATTATCTAATAATATCATATTATTTTTTTACCAATATAAATAATGAAAATAGTAAAAAATTATTTATCTCATTTACAAAAAATGGGTTTATAGGGGGACAAACAAAAACGTTAAGGGTTAAAATGACCAAATACTTTTATAAACTATATTTTATAGACATATTTTTTCTATTTAATATTAAAATAATTTTAATAATCCATTTATGATGTTTTTTTAGGTGAACAATTTGGGTGGAAAATTATTTTAAAAAAATTACAAGTTCATCGCTCACCTCACTTATAAAAGGCCAACCCATCTCCACTACTATTCACACCTTCAATTTTTTTGGCTCAAACTATACAAAAAAAATAATTCTAAAATTAACTAAATTTATATGATAATACTTTTTAGGATGAAATATTATATTGGAAAGTATTTGGTGCAAACCTAAGAATGATACTCGATAAAGAGGTAATGTTCTTTGTTTTTTATTTTATTTCATTCTCCACCTACATAAATTATTATTAAACCATTATTATATAATAAATTAAATATATTTAATAGAATAATTTTTTATTTTATCTTTATGAACTAAAACTATATCAAGTTCCATTAAATTTGTTACAAGACCATCATTCATATGTACGATGGACTACCTCCTCACAAACTGATGTCATTCATTTTTCCATTACAAAATATCACAAGATAGAATGATAATTGATATAAGGTATATATATTATTTTTATACAATAATTAATAATCTTAAGTCCTTATATCATATTTAACATTATAATTCTCATTCTGTAGGGGATACAATAATGTAGGTTGTGTGTATGGAAGACTTCCACCTCATAAAGTGATACAATTCTTTTTTCAGTAATGATTTACATGGAATATAATAATGATAATTTAATGAATATTTGTGATATACATGAAATAAATTTGCTGTTAATGAAATATTTATTCTTATTAAATTATAATATATAATTTTATTTTTTTATTTTTTCAGTCAATTAATGATGATTATGTTGTACATGTATGTGCAGACTACTGCCTTCACAAAGCGATGTGACTCTATTTTCATCACTGCAAAAAATAGTTGATAAGTATAAGTATATTTATTAAAATAATATTTTATTTTTTTATTATTATAACTATTTAATTATAATATATTACTTACCTCGTTTCCACATATATCATTGAAAAATGGAAACATTACTGATTCATACATATGACCTATCATCTCCATGATCATAACATGCTTCATTTCTCAAAAACCATATTTATTGTTTTTTCATAAAATTATACTGTATTTTTATAAAATATATTTATTTAATTATTATTATGTAGTATATTTTACAATGATCAATGTAAGAGGGTAAAAAATAACAAGTCAAAACAATACAAAAAATAAACTTGTTTTTTCCTGAAACATAGTCTTAACATGGAATTGGTAATAAAAGTGTAATAAAAGGATGTAAATAAATAATAAGTGGTATAATATATATAATTATTGTTATATAATTTATTTATAATAAACATATATTTATTATATAAGATTTTTGGACATGGATGAAAGATGTTGATACTTATAGTAAGAGATTTCTAGTCTCAATTTTATTTCTATGAGATATATGAAAATTCACCACTTGTTTATTTTGTGTGGTTTATATATATTCATTTTAAATGTTATGTAATTCAGATGCTTAATTTTCATGATAATTAATTTTTCATTTTATTTAATTATTTATTCAGTAATATGATTAAATATATTTTAAAGCAGTATGGTGTTTTTCTCTCAATTTTTTATTTCTGTGAGACACATGTCATATTCACCACCTATTTATTTTATGTGGTGTATATAATTCCCATGTATGTATTTTATTATTATTTTACATAAAATTATGGTGATTAAATATACATTTTAGTTTATATCTTTTATAGGGATTATGTTTCGAATGTTATCAGTGTGGAAATGGATTTATGTTACAATCTCATCATTTATCAGGATTGCTTATGATTAAGTTTTCAATGTTGAATTATTATTTTAGAAATCCAAATAATTATGATTAATTTTATTCTAATATGGTTATTAATGATATTTTATAGTAATAGTTTCATTTTCAAACACTTTGGTAATTAAAATAATTGGGAAAATGTTTTAAATAATAAGTTTATGTATTTATAACTTTGATCAAAACTTTTATTTATTCCAAAACTATGTTATCCAAAAATGATTTACAAAATGTCTTTAACATTCATAATTTTTTTATTAATAAATATTTTATACATTTCTTAATATTTACATTATGTTTTTAATTGATCTTCATAAATTCTTCCAAATAATTCCCAGCTGGATTTTATCTAAAACCTAAAAGGAACAATTCCTTTAATCCGTACAACATGAATGATATTTTACACCATAATTACTATTATTTGTTTTGAATATTCCATTATATGTTTTCAAGGTTATTTTCATAGAATAGTTTTTTAGAAAATATTATTATTAAAAAAATTCAAAGTGGAAATAATATTTTCCTCAAGAAATTATTTAAATTATTTTTAAATATTCTTTTGTTAGTTTTAAAGTTTATTTTCAATGAATTTTATTTACACAATATTTTATTATTTTGAGTTCAAAAATTTATTTTCAAATAATGGTTATTTTCTCTAGTAAACATTTAAATTTATTTTTCTTTATAAATCAATATTCATATAAGATGACATTCATTCATGTTATTTATGATTTACTAGGGATATTATGCAAGGATATAATTATTATTTTTTATATTAATGGTTTATGATTATGATGAAATGATTATTATGAAATCTGCTACTTTTTGTCATGTGTTATTACTTGATGAAATGACGATATACTAATTTCATTTCCATGGATTTTTTATGACAAAATGATAAAATAATTATGAACCCATTATTTTTCCATGGGTTATTATATGATTAAATATTTATAAATAACTTTTCTTTTCAGAGTTTCTATATAGAGAACGTTTTATGATCCTATAGTAGAAATATGAATTATTTTCATTATGTTGTTTCTTAGAAATATATCACCCTTTAATTAATTGGGTAATGATTAATGTTATAAGAGATCCAATGGTACACATGAGGTTATATAATTCATGAAAAAGGGCACACTTGTGGTTATCCGAATCCCAGAAAAGGTTACATGTGAGATTATCCCAATCCTAATGCAGTTAAATGGGTGGGTAGACCATTCCAAATATGTTATATATATCTTAGTGTGTATCCTTAACATAAGATTTTATATGATTATTTGTACACCACAATTCCATGTCTTATGAAAATTTTATGATTTCATAGCTCAAGTTCATTTATTTCCATATGATTTATATCTTTTAAAATTCAAATCATTATTTCATGACTCGGGGTTATGATCATTATTATACAGGGTAAGGGATTAAAATATTATGATCATTTTTCCATTCCACTATGTTCATGTTATCATTATTTATCTCCCATTTGTACCCTTTTTGAGAATTTGAGGTCACCCATTCTCATGTTCCCTTACCCCAGGTTATGAAGAATGGTTTTAAATAGGGTTTGTTTTTGAAGAGTACTAATGGATTATATATTTGCGGGACATGTTAATGATCTTTTACAAAATTAGAATATTGTGTGTTTAGTCACAAATGATAATAATGATTTACATTTTTAGGTTTTTATTTGTGTAATGCATTGAATATTAATTAAATAGCTGTAATAAGAATTTATGGAAACACTCGGTCACTATAGTGATAGTTTGAAATGATTTTTTAATGAATTATACCTATTATATTTCATTTTCATGATTATAAGATTTCCCGATATGATTATTATTTATCATAATAATATATTTGGTTTTTTCACATGCTATTAAAAGAATGATATTTTTTTAGGTAGAGTTTATTATGTTTTATAGTGATCATTCTCAAGATCCAAAAAATGAAATTGGAGATATAATGTGAAATATTGTGATTATTTATAGCTATCTATCTCCATATTTAATTATAAAACATAACATGGGTGTGTTTTTTAAGGAACCAAATTAGAGAAAAATGGGTTTTCATTAAGATTTTGGATGAATAATGATGGGACATCCAAAATTTAATTGATGTGGGAATAATAACAAAGGGAAATTTCGTAATTGAATATGAAGATATTTTTGTGTCAAAATTTGTCCATATATCACGTAATTCCCATGGAAAAATGGAATGTTCGGTTAATTAAATAAATAAAAATAATAAATTCTATAAGGTATTAGATAAGGTTAAATGTTTTAAATTTGGAAATTTTGGGAATTATGAAAATTTATGTCCTAGGGAGAAGCTCTGGGATAGGATGAACAAAGTTGTATGAGTAAAAGTTTTACTATAACTAATGAAGAGACTATGAAAGAAATATACACAGTGCGATTTTTTTAACTAAATTTCCTATGTAAAAAGTAAGAGATGATATTAAATTGAAATTCATAAATATTAAGACATGATTCATATTTCATATTATAAGAATGAAGTATTAAGGAATAATATAATGAACCTGGATAAATTATTTTAGAAGGAAGTGAAATGATTTATGTGTTAGTGTATTGAGATTCACAAACAATGTTTTTCATGTATTTTATCTTTGATATTTTTTTTATAAAAATTATGAAGCCTCTATGGATTTATGTCTAGTATTTATTCATTAATTATTTTCATGTATTTTTTAAATGATACTGATATCCTAGAAAAGTGATTTAGTAGTAATCTGATATTTTTGAACAATACATGATTGAGGGAATGTTAAACCGTAATATATTACTGATATTGAGATAATAATGTGTACTAAAGATAATTATAAGATGGATATCAATAATTTAAATTGGATAGAATTTGATACGTTGAAGTAGATTAGTTATTTTAGAAAAATTATATTTATGATTAAATTTATTACATTTTTAGATTTATGGAATATATTAAATAGTAAATGATTTTCTTTAAGGAATAATGATAGTGTTAGTTTTTTAAATCATTTAACATTCCCTTGTTGTTTTATAGTGATTTTTGTTATTTTGGGAAAAAAATATCATGTTTTGTGTGTGAAATTATAATCTAATTTATGTTATTTGGGGATAAAAGTTAAAGTTAATAATGAAAAATAAGTTATCAAATATTTTAATTGTTTTGGATTTGAGATTGATATAACATTTTATATTAGAGTAGTAAGAATCATTTTTTTTGGAATATATAACATTAAATTTTTATGTTATTGTCGATGTTTTATAGAGTAATGTATTATATCATCACATAAAGACGTATCCACATTTGATAAATAATACAAACTTATTTGATTTGGGATAATGTATAGAGACATAAGGAATTAATTTTCCATAATTTATGAATCTTATGATATGTTAAATGTTCATTTTAGTTCTTTTAGAATGAAAAATTAGGATGTAATCATGTTTTTATAGAGTAATATATGAGATAATAGTGGAAATTGGTCGAAGCACAACAAAATGATGAAATTATATTTATAAAATAGATAGAAATAAAATAAATATATATTATCATATTATTTATCTTTCTAGTTATAACATTTTTCAGATATATATAAAATCACCCTTTAAATGAAATTTGTTTACAATTTAATGTTATTTATATAGAATTGATGGTTGTCCTCATTGCTCAATAAGTTATGGTTTTGTGTCCATTAACATTCTCATGAACATGTTCTTTATCCCACTTTTTTATTCATTGGAAAATCTTTATCTTCTCAATGTTTATATTTTAACATCCCTATAATTTTTTCCTTATATTAGAATCCAATTATGTGTTTTTTATGATAACGATTAGGTTTCCCTCTTTCAATTTTGAGGAATTTTAATTATCCCTTTGTATGATGTTGGTTTTCGACAAAGGTATTTTCAAATAGAGAACTTATGATTATAAAGAAAAAAATTTAAATGGCAAAAATTTATTCAAGGTGGTGTAATTTAACAATAAGAAATCTTGGTTTAAAGGAATAATATGCTTGAATGCATTTTTAATAACTAAATATACCTTTAACTGAAAAGTGATATACTATAAAAATATTATTTAAATGTGACCATTATAATCTGAAAATTAAATTGTTTATTATAAATAGTAATAAACTAATTATGAAAAATATGTATATAGGCTATAAAAAATGAAATTTTAATGATTAATTCATAAAAAATAAATACATAATTTTTTTAAAAGTCATTTTCTTCTTCAAAAATAATTTTTCTTTGAGAAAATTTTTTATTGAAATTTTTGAGGGAAAATTATAACTAAATTATAATTTTTTATAAATTTAATTTTATTAAAAGAAAATAATTTTTTAAAGAATCATGTCATTATAACCATAGAGTGAATTTTTTGGATTTTTTTAAAAGATTCCTTTTTCAACGATTAGTGAAAAAGACCAAAATTTTTAAAAATATCATTTATTTTATTTTAAATTTCCCATTATGGTCTGTATTAAATATTTAAATAACATAATTTAACTTTAATTCTATATAATAAAATTAATTAAGACTTACACTTAAAAATGAATTCATTTAAAATAGGGGTTCATGGCATTTTTCATGCTTATGTAAAATTAAATTCTACAACATATAGAAATTGAATATATAAAAATGGTTTTCATTATTTTAATAACAATAATAGATAAAATTTAATAAGTTTAGATTATTTTTTGTCATATTTATTTGTAATTTTTTTTAAAATTATTATTTGTAAGGTTAAAAGGGGTTTACAAGGGGTTAAACCAAGTGATAAAGGTAGAAATGCCACCCACACCTATCTAATTATTATCTTTAAAGAATATATGAACTTATATTATCTAATGTTCTTATAATGTAAAATTATGATCTAATTTCACTTGAACATTACCTAATATTATTGAAATCATTTTTGAAATTCTATGTTCATCCCTCCCCTCACATATAAAAGAGAAGCTCTTGTCCAACATTATTCACATAATTTGAGAATTATAGATCCAAAATACCAACTCCAAACAATTATTATATATCTTCCCATTATATTAGATATTTTTTAATCCCATAAGATCATTCATTCAACGCTTAAGGTGTAATCCAAAAGAGGACTCTCAAATAATAGGAACATATGATAACAATGTTCTTTAAATTTTATATATTCTTACACATTCTTGAAAATTGTTATATAAAAAAACATGATGAATACCATATCATAAATATATTGATATGTTATTATGATGATGTAATAAAAATTTACTACCTATATTATATCAAATGAGATATTAAAGTATTTCTCATGTGTATGTGTGGAGTACCACCTCCACATAGCGTTATGATTCATTTTCCATCAAAATCATTCATGGCTAGTTATTTTAATGGATTTAATATGTTTATATTATAATCACTTAATATTTATTTTTTAATTATAATTTACTATCTACCTTCTCCATTGGAAGATGATTACGACTCTCATGCATATTATGGACTCCGACTCCATTAAGCGATATAATTCATTTTTTATTTTTCCATGACATGGATGGTAATAAATATATATTTAATGAATATGTATTATATTTATGATATAACAATAGTTCAATAAAATTAAATAGTTATTTACCTTTATTTCACCCCATCAATCAATATTTGAAACATCACTCATGTGTACATATAGTTTATCGACTCAATAATTCCATGTAATTAATTTTCTCCACAAATTTATATGATTTTTTTTAAAGTATATATAATTATTAAATATGATACTGATGTAATAATAAATATTATGTATTTAATGTAAAAATTATTAAATTTCAATGAACAATACATCCAAATATAAACATACAAGATAAATGGAATAGTTAACACCATGAAATGGTGATTTTAATAATGAATTGATAATAAATAGGAGTTGAAACGTAATAAGTTCATAAAATATGATATTATATGTTTTAAATGGTTCTATTATAAAATTTAAAAAACATTTAATTTATTATACATGAGGTTAGAGTTCTTATGAATCGAGTCTGACATAGGGTATGGGTTCTTCATCTAAGCTTTCCTTCATTGAAACATGTTTGAAGTTACACATGTATTTTTTTCACGATTTGTCTAAATTAATAATTTTAAAGGTTATATCATGTATAATTATTAATAGATACTAATTAAGGCTTTTGTTTTTATTATTTTATCCAAGGTAGTTTTATTATAAATTTAAAAACGTGGTAAGGGTTCATCATATCAAATTATCTATATTGTGAAACATGTTATGTTATACCACTATCTTAATTTATGAGTTATATCTAATACCCATTTATTATTTTATATCATGAATATACTTCGGTTTATGGTATTTATATTTTTATTTGAATCTATTTATTCTATGCTGGTTATGAATAAAAAATGACCAAAGTTGTAAGGGTTTTAATGTTTCATTTTATTCTTCTTAACATTATTGATTTAGATTAAATTTTTTATGACGAACTTATATGATGTATCGTTACAAAAATATTATGAATTTTCATATATTTTTCCAATATATCTATATTAAATTATATCATTTCCCATTCCTCTTATTAATTACTAAAGTGTTAAATATAATATTTTTAAGTGAAAACTAGCATTATTTCTCTCTTCGATCTCAAATCATTTTATTCCATGTATATATTTTCTTTAAAATATATCATTAATGATTTTACTATTATAAAATTTTTTTAATGTAATTTCAAAATTTTTTAAATATTAAAAAATGGAATCTTATTATATTTTTTATAATTAATTACTTTATACTTTTTATCAAAAATTTGAAAATAATTTTTATTTTAATATACATTTTATGAATAGTTTAACCCACCACCATTTATTTTATTTATTTTGAAGATTTCTATAAAATTTTAAATAAATATTTTAAAGGATATTTTTTCACTTAATATCTATTAAATATGTTAATTTTTAAATAAGTGTATTCTTATGGAGAATGGTATTTTCCTAAAGAAATGTTATAGTAATAATTTAATGGTATTGTCACTTATAACAATATTATTTGATGTTTCATTTTAATTACTATAGATATAATATAATGTTAATATATATATTCCTTATCTATGTGCTTTATTATTATTATGATTATATTTTTATGAAATCTTCTTTCATTATAAGGAATATTCTATGAAAATGATGAATGTTTCACGATCTTATTGAACTTATATAGATAAAATATAATTATGTAGAAGGATAAAATGATTTTGATATAATAATGGGGGGGAATTATAGACCTAAAATTAATTGTGAATGGATTAATATGTTGAGAAAAATATAATAGATGATGGATATAAAAAAATCTTAACAGATGGTGTAGATAAATGGATGGAAGTTAATTCTAAGAGAATATTGAAAATGACTATGTAGTACTATCAATAATTATACATTTTCTATAATGATCATATTTCGAATGAGAATTGATAACGAAAGGGATTTATTTATGGCTATGTGAATGAAAAAAAAAATGTCTTGTGCTTATGAAATGTTTTCATTGGTAAGGATTTATTTTTTATGATTCTTCACTCTTATGTATTATGTATTTTGATTTAAAAATCCTTAAACAATGATTCATGATTAAAGACCTTTGAATTATTTTTTTATGTTTATTTTATGTTTTTATTATTTTATAACTATCAAATTATATCTTATGATCAGTTATGATCATTTTTTAATATCTCATATGTTTACACAAACATGGCATCTGAGCTCATCCTATTTTATGTTTCCTTTCCCCTGGTAATAAAGAATGGTTTTAATTATTCTATGTATAAGAAGACCTTATATTGAGAAGAAATAAATGGGAAATAAGGTATATTTTTTTTATAAATTTTTTTATGTACCTAGGTTTCAAAATATAGAAAAACTTTACAGTTATGTATTGGATCATATTGATATATAATGAATACTAACCTAAAATGATATAATATTTTTTATGTATTGGTTTTTACTATAATTTATAAATTTTAAAATCTATCTTTTTAGTTCAAATGTATATTTTACTACTAAAACAAAAATTCCATCACCTAACTCCCATGGGATTCAAAATTTTCCTTTCTACTTCCTCGTGTTTATAAAGAATTGCCTCTCTTTTTCATCTATAAATGGAACAAAATCCCCCCAGACTAATATAATTTATTTTATATGATTAATCTAAACAAATTATCACCTCTATAATAATTTTCATGCTTCTCATCATCTAGTATTAATAATAAGTCCAATGGACTTCAAAATTAAAAATCTAACTAAGCGATGATTGAAACTATTCAATGTGTGTAACACCATCTTTAATTTTTTTTTTGTATTATTTATATATGTATTAAAAAATATGAATTCACACCATTATAAAAAAAATTAATATCCATATTAATATAGAATAGGTTTATAATAATGAAGTCTTTACGGGTTTATTACCGGGTTTCTTTGTAGCATATTCTTATATATATTTTTTATCCACCAACATGAATGATGATACTCTATTTTTATAATTGTAATTAGTGATGGTTAAATTAACATGAACTATAAAAATTTATATCGCCTGACCTGATGTTTTTATTAATATAATGAAATAATATTAAATAAAAAATTAATCTTCCTTGGTATGTAACTCTCTATGGTTTGTTAAATTCCCAAAAATTGGAGAGTTATGGATTAATTATTTATGAACTATACATTTGACATCCTTAGAAAATATTGGAATTTAGAACAAGATATAAATTTATTAATATAGTAACTATAATATTATATATGTGAAAAACACATGTATAAGGAAATATTATCCAGACATCCATATGGAAAAAATAGGAAAAATTAAACAACTAACATCTAATTATGAAAAAAATAACCAATAAGTAATAAGTGAATATAATTGTTTAAAAAGGAAAAGAAATACAAATAATGTTTTGAAATATATTTTTTATAACTTTTTGTTGAAAATATAGTGTATTCAAGCATGTTTGAAGGAGATGAACATTAAGGTTTGGGGTTTTCTCAAAATAAATAATAAAAATTGAGAATCTCTATACCTAATATTCATTTAGAGTATTTATATTTTACTTACACATAAAATATTATATATGTTATGATCTGATAATTTTTGAATTCAATTATTTTTTCCTACTATGATTTAGTCAAACATCATTCATTTTGGTTTTTATAATGGTTTTCTCCACCAATTATCACCCTTTTAAGTTTTAATTAATTCTTTCTTACTATTATTATTATATTATCTTTTGTAATACATTATCTATATAAAAATATATATTTTCTCTATAAATATTGTGATATTTTATATTCTTAATGTCCATTTATGTGTATCTTGAAATATATTAATGGATTTTCACACAATATCTTATCCTCAATTCTTTATTCCTTTATTGACAATATTCTTAAAATCTCTACATTGTTTGATAGGTAATTAGATTTGTCATTTTTTAGTATTTATCTTTGGAATACTACTTTTAAACATCCAATAATGGATTGTATATTTGCTGAGGTATAGCTCTCAAAAACACCACTAAAATTTTTATGGGTATTGGATGCAGACGAATAATGGTATTAAAAACCAATCTATATTTAATCCTATATATATTTCCATAAAAATTTCCATATAAAGGGGTATCATTTTTTATGATTGTAGTTAGATAGTATTGGGTGTACTGTTATATAATAACTAATAAATTCTAAAAAAAGTGCAAGCAACTTCAAACTAATATATGTCAGTTATAGGATTTTATTATTAACATGAGGATGTTTTATAAGTTTTTGATATAAATAAAATTTTCAGAGTGAACCTAATGTTAATAATAGTCTTCTTCAAAAATGGGTATTCATTGATGATGAGTCTACTCAAAAGAATGGTCCAAGGAATGAAACCCCCCACAAATTAAAATTTTTTAAACTGTAAAACATTCTTATATATGATGTTATATATTATAGAGACGTTGATTGCTTAATTATCAAGAAGATGATAGAGCAAATTGTCCTCTAGATTGGGGTGGATCACAAAATGGTTCATTCTGACAACTTCTCTCTGAGATAGTCATGGTCATCAAACATATGTACCTATAATTTTGACATTATAGAGAGTGTAATTACTATACAGATATGAAAAATAAATTTGGTTACAAAAGTAAATAGGTAAACAGATTATGTAATATCTTATCACTAATTTAAAGACACCATCATGTTCAATAGGTCTATTCTGGTTGAACAGAGTACAGGTTCATGTGAGATTCCACTATTTAGTAGAATATATTACCATACTAGAAATGTTATGTCTATACAATGTATATTTAAGATATTTAAATTTTAATTATGGGATATAAAGCATTATATCCTTCATTTAAAGGGAATTACGATGAAAAGGTGTCATGTTGGGCCTCTTCCTTTTGACCCAAATTGAGGAACCTCAGATACTACTCTTAAATACATGGCCTATACCAATGATAGTGGGTTATTGGATTTTAATAATTTTTAAGAGGTTATGTTATAAAAAACCAACAATATCAATGATATATATATATATATGAGAATAAAAAATCATATTCCTCTGATGATTTTTTAGTATCTTCGGTAGAGGGAAATAAGGTGTTGTGAACTTCTAGTGAGGGGAAGATGGCATGAAACCATAAATACTATTCATATTATTCAAAAACCATTAGTATAAGGCATTAAAGGAATAATTAGAATATAAATGTTCTATGGATCCTAGTTTCAGAGATTTTTGAGAATTATCTCAGCTCCAACATTCCAAAAGAGGCTTTGGAAGGCCGGTGTATCAAGGGATTGCATCTCCTACATTAAATTAATATAATAATGATTTTATAAAAAATTCTATTTCATAACCTCATGGAGGGAACTCAAGGATAATAAACATTATGGAATCATATTTTTCTCAGAGGATAATATAGATGTAATAGAGCTTTAAGACCACTATGTCTGGATAAAGACATTATTCTTTAGAATTATTTTTACCAGGAATCCAATTCTTAGGAAGTGGATGTCTTTTCTCATACTATAGAATATTTAATTTCTCTATTGAAATTATTTTTACTATCCATACAAATCCTCATCCATTTTTACTTTAATTAGTGTTAAATACTTATCCTTGAAATATTAGGCTATTCATAGATTGATTAATGGTTATTAATGTTAACACATTATTTCATATGAGGTTTTTCTATCATAAAAGTGTATTTTTTTTAAATGGGTATTAGTGATTTTATAATGGTAATGTGTGTAATTTTGATTATGGAAAAGTTTTCAGGGTTTTTTAGTCATTATGTTTGTTGTTAATGGTGTAACAACCAAAAAAAATCATTTAGAGTGGTTATTGTGATTATAATAAAGTCAACCTATAATACATTATAGTCTCTATATTTTTAAATATTATACCATTTGGTTTTACATATATTTTTTTCATTATATATATATATATTTTCTTATAATAATATCATTTTTAATTTAATTATAATATAACAAAATAAATAATTATAATGAAAAAATTTGATTCACTATTTTGGATTTCTCCCTTCCATAGATTTTTTTTTATTATAGTAGATATTTATGTTCGTAAATTTAAACATTAAATAAGTATTTTCAACTTTTTAAAAGAACCAATCCTATAGGGTACCCTCTACGATATCATAAAACAAATAGTTCCACCCCATTTTCTCTCCTGTACAATAAGGGTTTGTGAAAAAAACTAGTAGGTATATCTAAAAATATGGGAGGTCATAACCAATATCAATTTGTAATGAAAAAACATCATTGAAGGAAATAACCCAAAATATCAACTGGATATGTACGAACAAATTATATGTTTACAATTCAAACAAGAGAGAATGAGTTCAAATATATATTATAAAGTATTTACAATGGTGATAATGCTTCATATTAGTTTTTGTACAGTAAGGAATTATAAAAACAAACCGCATAGAAAATACTACCGGATCATACTCAAGCCTTATTTTTCACTATTTCCATAAAAAATCAGCATTTTCCATAATGAATAACCAAAAAACACTCGGAATATACTATGAAAAATCCTTAAAAACTCTATATCCACCATTCCATATTTCAACATGCACATTAGCTATACAAATAGAACATGTGTTGGCACAATATCTATACTTGTTGGGATATAAACATACCCAGTAGGATGAATCAAAACCCACATAAGAATCACAAATAAATGATTCATCTCAACTCCTAGTATAAGAGATTACCATGAGGTTGAAAAATAGGAACAAATAAAAAACCATGCCATCTGAAATCTCTAAGTACTAATGAGTATATAGATGAATAATTAGGAAAAAAATCCATATATTCTAAATAAATAGATGTCTTTGGGAAACACATTGATGTATCAGCCATTCTATCTCCAAACCTTGTGTGTCATAATATATTAAGTGACTATGGATTCCTAGAGAAGTGATATGTCTGTGATGTATAATTTAAATAACTACTCATACATTAAATCTCAAGGGTTTCCCAAGGGTACCTAAGGATTCATTTGTATTGAATAAATATGAAATGTTTATCCATCAAAACTACTAAACTTACACTATAAAAAATGTGTGGATCATTTTCACTATTATTGAATGGATTCTAGTTATGTGAATAATCCATCATATGTCCCATAAATACAATACCATCGATCAAACCTCTAATATTAAAATTTTTTCAATCCATATAACCTCCCTAGATGAGTAGATGGGGAATGTTTCTTAATATTTTTTTTTGTAAATGGTTGATAAGATTCTTATAGAATCCTAAGATAAAAAACACAGATATTTCATAATTTTAAATTAATATTAAATACAAAAAAATATTTTCTAGTAAAAAACTATGAAGGTTTAGGGTATTTGAAAAAGTCGATACCTGAAAAAATAGAAGGGGTATGGTTTACATAATCTACCACTAAGTTCATCACAACTATCACCCTTACAAGTCACAACATATATAAAACCTTTCTTCATTTCATTTGGAAAATTAAACGTAATAAATTGGAGCCAAGACTCTCATTAAGGGTAAGAATATGATATATAAATAAATTAACATTATTGACAATAATATAAGAAATAGGGTATGATAACATGGTCATAACATAAAAAATTCATACCCAATCATTCAATGTTCCTTAATCATTAATACTAGCATAATACATTTACTTAAAAATTTCATAATTGAGGAAAATCATTAATAATCAATCATAATCAATGAGAACAAATAATATGAATAAGACATAAGTTTTTTTCATATTAATAAACATAGAAAATATTTTTATTATTTAAGGATAATATCAAATAATATATTATAATACTAGGTTCACTCCAATTTCCATCATATCAATAGTCATGGGTTACTACAAAGACTATCAAAGTGGATGTAGTCCCTTTCTGAACTAGGATTACAATCTATTCAAGTTATTAGGTTATCATGAAATATCCTTAATTACCCAATGGATTGGATTGATATATAAATTTATTTACATACAACACATAATTAAAACCATATATATTTGTGCTAAAATATCCTAAAAAATCATTATATCATTATATAATTGACTGTGGAAAAATAATTTGTTGGATAAAAAATTCATCATAGTTTAACTCATGGAAAATAAACTCCATTCATAATCATATGATAATAAAAACCATAAACCATATAGAGAAAGAATAATGATCGTATCATTAGATGAAATTACTACTAAATCACATGTGACATCAAAGGATGTTATCAGATATGAAAAAACCTTTAGTAGATCACTATAATATTACTTGTGAAAAAAGAACTTTTCATTTTGACAACACTTGTTTAATATCAATAAATTAGAAAGTATTATGGGAAATATTATCTTGAAAATATACATAAATTCATTGTAAGATAGATTCAATGAATTTATTAGTCATGATAGTGGGAAGTTTTTTTAATCATTAAATGGTAAAAAATGATTTCATTCACACCTTTGGTTAAGTAACTCATTCAGAAAATGACATTAATATGCTTTTTAAAAAATTTTATTAAATGAAAAATATGGCTGGATATTAATTTAATTAATTATTGGAGGATAGTAAAAACCATATATAAATCATTTTAAAACAAATAAGGTGATGGAAGATTAATATTCCCTACAAAATAGAAATATTTTCAGTTTATCATATAAACATTTTGTTGACTATTTTGAGTTCAAAATAGTGGAAAATGTTACTAAAAACTAAAAATTATTGAAATAAATAACTGATAAGAAGAATTAAATGGGTTTATTAGATAAGTATCATATAATTTCCCCGAATGGGAATTTTTTTATAAACATTCCTGATTAAAATGAGGTTGAAATATAAAGGGATTCATAGCCATTGTTAATGAAATAAAATCAAATAAAAAACTGAATACCATGAATAAAAAATAATTAATTATATATCATCTAAAAAGACATATAATATACATCATATAAAATAAATAAGAGGTGAAACAGAAATATGCCTTACGAAAAAATGTGACATGAGAAATCCCCATTCTAAAAGTTCTATATTTATTAATTTTGGTTCAAATGTCCTATATAATTAATAAATATTTAGTATAATTATATTATTGAATCAAATTTTTATATAAATTACTATGTATCATTTCGCTATAATTTTTATATATTCTTTTATTAATAATTTTAATTTTATAATGAATATTCTATTGAAAAATGCTATGTTTTCCATGCATGTTTCAGTTAATAATTGTTGTACATACACCTTGTTCTAAGTTCATCATCTGCAGAATTTTAATACAGAAATAAGTATCACATTTTTTGAATATATATAATTTTTTAATTATTCATATAAATCATTTATGAAAAAAATAATCTCATCACTTTGTGGAGATGCCAATCCATACAATCACACAAGTGATGTTTCTACATTTCTAGGGATAAAATGAAAGAAAGTTAAATAATAATTCACTGTTATCAAAAAATAATTATATCATATATATCATTCTTTTTCATTAAATATTTATCTATTACCATCTTTGAAAAAAAATGAATTACATCACATTATAGAGGTTCTTGTCCATACGTACGCATGAGCGATGTTATAATTTTTCAAAGGCAAGAAAAGTAAGAAGGTAGATAAGACATTATAATTAAAAAAGAATAATTATTTCATAAATATAATATATGTATATATATATATATATATATATTATGTCATAATAATTAGTAAATATGAATCATATCTCTTCATGGAAGAGATAGTTCACACATAAACACAAGTGACTGATTTAATTTCCCATTTGATTGAAAGGATGTGTAAAATCAATAAATCATCATCAAAATATAAAATTATGAATATTTAATTTAATAAATTCATTATTTTCTATTTTATAAAATACTTTTATTTTATGTAGCAGAAAAAATATTTTTAATGTGGTCTAGTAAGGCGATCAATTCTTCTTTGGTAGAGCTCCTTTAAATTCTATATGAAGGACCATTAAAAGAGGTGTTTATGAATACTATCACATATTAATCATTGATAGGTATTTTTAAAATATAATATAATATTTTTTATTGATCTAGGTATCTCAATATGGTATAAATAATAGAGAATATGGGTGTCCTTTTATAAGTGATGGAAGGGGAACTCTTGTAATTTTCCAAAACATTAAAAAATTATCAAGTCACATTAATTTCCATGTGTTTTCAAATTTATCTTAATTTAAAATTAAGGATTAGATGTTATATAAATAAAATCATCAAATATAATTTATATTAGTTTATCTTTTTAGTTATTCCCCTTATGAACCCTTTTTATCCTTACACACAGTATCACAATTTTTAATCATTAGGGGTTGTAAATTTACATATAAGGAGAAAATTAGAAAAAATATTCTCATTAATACATTTTAGATCAAATACCATCCCCATTTTCTTATTTAAAAAATTATCTGATTTTTATATCATTTAATAAAATATTATTTATCATCAAATATCATTACTATCAGTTTTGGGACTATTCAATATATTTTATATAAAGGATAGAAAGACAACAATTTATTTTGAATATACACCCATTGAAAATTGGTTATACATTATAATTACACTTAAAATTAATTTTTCGCTCAAAATACTCAAAAAAGAATTTATTTTACTATTTTTAAAATGACATCATAAAATTTCTTGTTACTTACACAAATAGTGTATTAGTGTTGTGAAAGAATTTATGGTAATTATACCAACATTAATGATCAAATAAATATACTAAAAAAAGAATTTATTTTTGTACAAAAAAATAATTTATAACTGAAAATGAACTATTTTTCCCATGATTAAATATTAACGTATTTAAAAGAAGATAGATTGATACATTGAATTTTTCATTACATAATATAATATATTTCATTATCAATGAAAAAAGGATGAAAATTATCATATAATTGAATATTGGATGATAATGGTTGATACCCAATCATAAAATATATTATAAACTAGGTTCATATTTATTATAAAGTCATATCCCGTATTTTTAACCTTGTTTTATATGTTCTACCCTTACCGGGGTGAGAAATATGTACAAAAGTTACTATTAATAAATAAAAAAAATAAATGGATCCTATTTAATAACTTTTAACCTCACAATTCCAAATATGGATTAAAATTTTCAACATTGAATTTTATAATTGTTATAATTAATTTTAATACAAATTCATAAAGAACAAAAAAATTTGTTTGAACAAATATTTTTGAGCCAAAGAATAAGTAATACAAAAATAATAAATATTGATGATAAAAAAAGAATTAATTTAAAAATTATAAATACAATTTATTATATTTAATTTTAAAACAAAATAGAAAATAAAACAAGGCTTTTAAAATAAATTATTTAATATAAAAATAATAGTATTTGAATATTTCTATTTTTCAATGTTTATTGAGAAATCACGCATTTCATAAAACACTAAATATTTCACCCTAAGTTAATTTTGATATTTTGATTTAAAAAATTATGTTCATTGTATAAAAAATGTTTCTAAAATTTATCTAAATTAATTTTTATATTTACCCCTAAATGGAAATAAAAACCATTTTTAGAAAAAAAAATAATTTTGATGCATAAAATGTCATTACTAAAAACTGAGTGATTATTTCATAATTACTAATAAGTATATTTGTATCGAGTAGAAAATTCAAATAAATATATATTTATTTCATAATTAAGTAATTCATATTCTTATCATCCAATTAAAAAGCTATGTTACAACATCCATAGTTAAATAATCATATTTATATTGTATATCAAAACTCACTTAATGATTTCTGTTGCATATTAAAAAATATATTGATTGTTTTGTAATATTAAAATAAATTTTCAGGGAATTATAAAATTGACCATAGTTGGGGACCTTATTCCAACCCATGATCATAGTAATGGGGATATCAACTCTAAATATAATGGACCCAAGTTCTGGATGTGTGTGTTGGGGGGGGGGGACAATGTCGTAATATAAGAATGCCTCCATGAGGATAATAATGTTAACATCACTCTAAATATGACACATGTATCCCATCAACTGCTAACTATTGATTAATATAGAGTAACATGCTCACACCACCTCATATATAATCATATATATCATAAAAAATCCCACTATCACATTCTACATAGAAAACACATAAAAAAGATATTATTTTCATATTTCTATGTTTTGAGAAAGTATAAATGATAATATACATTGACTATAAGGAGAAAATATTTTGTACTATAGTTTCCATGGTGTATAGCCTCTAGGGAGTAAATTTTTTATTTTCTGATACATTAAATGGTGAGAAAGGAAATTCTGCATGATAGGTAAGAAGGACTATATAGAATCTTAGGCCTAGAGGGGTACCTGATGGCTACCACAACTTCTATAGTCTTGTATTATAGATTAAAAATGCATGGTACTAACCCACATGGCATGTAAGGATAAACAACCACCTGGGCTTGTACTCCCTATTCACGACATGCTAATTTTCTAGAGGTATATGGAGTTTGGGTTAGATCATATAAAATGTGACATTTAATGTCATCTAAAATCATACATGACACACCACTAAGATACACAATGTGTTCTATTCGGAACTACATTTTTTTAGTTGGTTACCTTGAACCAGAATCAACCCCTCACCTCCACATCTCACTATATTCTCCAATTTATCCTACATATAAACTTTTTCAATCCATTATGGAGCTCGAAATAGGTGTAACATTACAATATATCGATATTTAGTCATCAATTTTTGAAAAATGGAATCCATAAACAGCCATATAGACTCTTTTCACCATAAATTTATTGGATCAGGATGAATTTTAGCCTCCCAACATTTATAATCTTCCATCACCCAAAGAGCATCCATCATTACTCAATATAAATTATCAAAATCCAATATTTATACATAGTCATTGATTTGATTACATTTTAAACCAAAAAATAATATTGGAATCATTAGACTAAGTGTAGTCTAATAAAAAAACAGAATGAATGGAGGGGGGGGGGGGAAGCAATAGGAGGTAAAAGTAATTATCAATGATAGTTTTTGAAAACATAGAAATTATTTCAAATGTGATAAATAAATGATTATTTAAAAATATTATATATTTAAAAATACTTCAAATTGGTAAATTATGATATCTTAGGGTCATGTGAAATAGATGGGAAGTAATGAACTGTATCATTATATACTAAAAAAATAAAAAAATGGTTTACAAAATACATAAAAAATTCTTACCACAATTAAAAAAGGAAAATGAATAAATTCATCATTATTTATATCTTCACCTCATCGATTTCATAGAGAATTTGGACTAATTCTTCAAATATGATGTCATATCCACTAATGATGTTCCCCTATTTCTTCCCTCTTACTCTCTTTAGGGTTTATTGTGATGATAAATAGCTAACACTGGAGAAATACTGAACATGGATATAAATATAGGTTTTTTAGTATTTTATAAAATATTAACTAATTAACTAATTAATTATATTAATTATTTTCCCTATCTATGTTAATAAACACCTATGTGTCTTAGTAATAACAATACTAACACCACTCCCTAGGAAAAATCATCATTATGTAGTAGATAATGTTAAATATTTTCTCATCTAAGATTAAATTTACAATATATAATAAATTAATTAAATAATTGCAAGTTGGAAAAATAATATTTTTATAAATAATATATTTTTATCAAAGGACCTATAACAACTTAAATACCACTCTAGCTTAGAATGGGTTTAAACATCACATTGCAAAAACAATGGAACAACTGGGTAATTTTTCTTTGGTCACATTTCTAGGGTAAATTTATTATTTTTTCATCTAAATTTTCCTTGGATAGAAAACCTAAAAATTATTCAATGTCTCAGAAAAAAACCCAGGTCCCTACAAGCTCTCCACATTGGATCCTTTTTACTAGTAGTAATAATATTAAGATAAATCAACCAAAACATCTCTAAAAATCTATATAGAAAACACCCCCTCATAAGAATCCTTTAATTTTTAGGTTCCTACCCTAAGAGATATAAAAATACTAGTAACCACACTGGGGCCATCTATACTCATCACTAATTTAATTTAATTTAATTAATATTATGATTGACCAAAACAAGAACATGCATATGATATAACAGGGTCTTTATAATACTCAATCCCAAGAACCCTTCCACATTTGAAGGACATCCTATTACATGGAATGAAATTATATTAGGAACCATCAACCCATATCAGTAAAGAGTCTATTTACAAGGTTACCACTAGTAGGAGTGCCTCTATCTACACTATTAAAAATAATTCATTATGGTTTTATATGAGATAAACAAACCCACATTGCATTCTCAACTGAGTGATTCACCAAATTTCGCAAAAAAAAAAGATAATTTATAAGTTTTCAATATTCTCTAGAGCAATGATAGTTCTTTCATCATCTCCTACCCTCATGGTGCTGGATCCTTGCTTGTGATATAATGGAATATTAGAAACATGATATTTTTTTCAACGTATTACACAGGATCCCATGAAAATCCCATGTATTCATTTATATATCTAATATAATCACATAAACTTCCCAATGTAACATAGTTGGGTTTTCAATGATTCTTCATGAATGATAATTAAGATAACACCTATCTTCTTAGAATCACACAACGTCTCATCGGAAGGTCTAGTCCACTAAAACATAAAACGAATAGTCATAAACAATAAAGAAATATTTCACTTTCATCCCCAAACCCGAGTATTACACCATTCCATGTGACCAAAAACCACAACCTCTTAAGAATAAATCATCTTTAATCACATAGTAAGGGTTTACATGTTTTTGGTACTCCCAAATTGACTAAATGATAATTCTACACAAAGAACCATTATCTACATGAGCAGTATCTACTCAAAATTTCTATCACCACATCTTATATAAGAATTATGAAACAAAAAAAATATTCCATAGGGAAGTACTTGAATTGTTAACTACTTCTATGAAACCCAGATTAATTCAATTTAATAAGAAATTTCATAATATAGAATATCCAAATTGACATTGTCATGACCATATGCCCTTTTATACCATTGAAAATTATTAGGCTTCCAGTATCAATAAAAGTTTATATATATCCCCCTATATATATTAGAATAACTACATTGAAGTCGAATACTCAGAGAACTTTATCGTAACATAGAAATAAGGTTATCCACTATGAGGAACCAAACACCACACCATTTCTGAACTACTCTAATCTCACAACAAAATATGCAATATAAAAATGTCCAAAATTTCTAAATAGTTCCTAATCCAACCCTATGAGAGTAGATACACACATATTAAGACAAGAGTGGACTCCCAACACTAGAAAGTCTATGCCTTAAACCATTCCATGTAAAATATTTGTACACTTGATCTACATACTCAGCAACATAGCAAGCCATCCCAATTTAAAAAATTCAAAATTCATCCCTAGAATGTAAGAAATTTACACCAGCCCCCCTTTAAGGTAAAACTAAAGATCACCTCTCAAATGATCCTATACATTAATCAAAATTAATATGAATATAATTAGTATTTACAAACTCAACTTTGAATCCATGCATATCAAATAATGTTTATTTATTTTAATATCTAAGGGCTTATGTCTACTCACTATGGTTGGGGGGTCTCTCACTACTATATAAAAAGCTCACCCCATAAATTCAATTTTAAGAACCCAACATCACTATCAATGAATAACTAATTTACACTAATATTGGTAATATAACAACACTTATTATCTAAAAGTGATCTTTGAATAGAACTCAAGTTTCTACAACGATGGATAAACTTAACTTGTAGTGGTTAGAGAATGTTGTTAACCATCAAGGAAAGTACCCTAGATGGAAAAGGTTATATAAGTATCTATGTCTTCTAAAAATTATCATTGGATGAGAAACTTGCATCCATACATACCAGTTCTCGAGTCCATGATGAACGGATATGAATCATACTCTTATTTTCAACTACTAATTCTTGAATATATTAGTCACCTTTATGAATCATCCCATATTGATGAATATTAGTATTCTACATCAAAAAATAACTAACAAAAGGTGAATGAAATGGTATATGATTGATTTATTATCCAACTGCAACTAATATCTTGCTAAAACATCACCACCAAGTAACTACCTAGTTGTTATATGTTACTGTAACAAGGAATTGTTTAGTTCCATAAGCAATATCAATGTGGAGATCCATATGTGGAACTATTGTGGCTACCTTTAGGTGAAAACTAACCTTCTCAAACAGTCATGGTGCATCTCTACTATGAATTTTTAATATACAAATTCTTATTCTAGTTATCCTAGAACCTGTAGTGATGCATGGAATAACATTTATAGATAGAAATATTTACCTCTATATTCCACACCAAAAGAATTAATATCAAAACGTACATTATAATAAAACACTATAAAAAACCTTATAATGTTTACATGACTTGATATATACCGAAAATATGTTCTGACACCTTCTACATGATTCAACAACCTCCAATAAATCTTCAACTCATAATAATATTATCAAAATATATACACTATAGATAAGTCCCATAATGAGTTCAAAAAAATTTATTTCCCTCTTTAATGGATCATGATGATGTTTAAGGAGATTATAGAAAGAATCATTATCGAATAATTCCATGTAAATCTATATGAAAATTTGGGTAATTGACTACCATTGATCAAATATCACCTGTGTATTAGTCTCGACATGATAAAAGAAAGTGACACATGATATTCCTATATATAAATATTAATCATAGTTATTATAATCTACAATATTATCTATAAGATTCATTCAATATCCTAAACGAGTATAGAAACTACCTCAAACTAAAATTAAATGTTATCCATAAAAAATTATAGAAAAACAACACAAATCATTGCATCCAATGGTGTAAATGACTAATTTAAAGAATTATCTCTTCACAATCATGCCTCCACACACAAACCATCTGCTAGTGGATAAAACAATTCATTAATAATAGAAACCCACAATGGTTATAGTGTATGTAGACGTGTTATTATGAAATGAATATGAATATTTATAATTGAATGTCATATGATGAAAATACCAACCTACTCTTAAGCTATAATGATGACTAAAAACTCTGGGATGACAATCAGTTTTTCATTGTCATATAGAAATGATATATTGGTCACCACACTAATGATGGTCTCTCTATTTTGACATCCAAAAGAAATTTCCTTACCATAATTACCCTATTACTTTAAACTATTCATCACAATACCACTAAGTACAAAAGTTTTCCATGGGGAAACCCACTATGATAAAACGATGACATAAACCAACACACTAAGACCCCCTCTGGGAAAGAAGTAGTCTGTGAGTGTAACCCTAAGGCCACCTCCGATAAGAAATGGCATGTTGACTAGCATTGAGTTAGAATATGTCACAATATAATAGGCCTTAATCTATATCAATTTAAAATAAAAACATCTTCGGTACCAAAAGTAACCCAAAATACAAATTTGAGATACATATATATATATATAATCAAATGAATTGTATAAAATTCATGCATGAGTAAATGAATAAAAATATATATCATATGAAAAGTACATGGGAAGTAATGTATCTGATGGGTATTTATACTACAAGGCATTAGGAATCTCCTCTAACCCATACGTACTCATAGATCACACTCTAGTCATTGCGGTCACTTCATCCATGATGAATCACCATGATCTATAACATATAATGAGGAATACATATGATTACACTCTAAAAAATCCAATCTGGATTCTCATCCACCCAAACCATATTTGAACCCTCATTTATTCTACACTAATAAAACATGTTTGAGAAAAGGTATCTTTTATGGGTCATTATAAACATACCATGTCTGAATCCATAAAACCCATATAGGAAACGCAAAGTAACTAGTCTAATCAACACCATGCACAAAGGTGAACATTATGAAAAAATGGGGAAAATGGAACAATAAGTAATCTCAATGCTCCAAGTATAAAAGTGTTTCTAGATGAATAATGAGGAAGAATAAAATAGATATTATTAACTACTAAAATTATTAATGAAATATGTGGAGATAATAGTAATCCAAGATCCAAACCATGAGGGTAATAATCTCTTGATAAACAATAAATTATCAGAGTAATGTTATGTTGTTTAATTCTAAAGTAGATAACTAGTCATAAATCACATTATGAAGACCATACTTCGGATCATGAGAAGCCAGCTGTTGTGATTAATTGTACACTATATATTGTTCCCAATAACTTCACCACTTTCAAAAAAATGAGGGGAGACTAATCACAATTGATTCATGCCCGCCATTCAAGGGAATAAAACATCCTTCGACCCATAAATAACATAAAATTAATGAAACCTAGGGTCAAACTATATTTTTAATCCATCTCAAATCTCCAAAATAGTGTTGGGGCGAAAAGGTACATCCTTTTATATGCAATGGTTGACAGGAATTTTTCCCTATTAGAGGACTTACTTTTAGGTAAATATCCTAGGAGGGTAGATTCCAAATTTTCTGTTATAAGGTTCACATTTTAAATGTGTATGGTGGTATTTTGCAACACCCTCTTGATTTTTGAAGTACACAACCCTCTAATTTTCCACTAAAACTCATGTTTTATTATTTTAAGATTGTTTTTAGAAGTTTTATGATGGGAGATAAAGAATTAGGGGTCTAGGCCATGAAATGAGACCATGAAATGTTCTCTTAGTCTCATAAAAAAGACGATATAGGGCCACCATCAAGATGGGGGAAAACTAGAATCAATTTAAGGTTCCTAAGAGTCATCATCTAGATGATATATGGTGACCGAATAATTGGTAAAAAAACTAGAAATCATATATGATATCCTAGGTTCAATAGCTAGATGGTATGGAGCCATCAACTCTTTGGGTGAGCCTAGTGGACAGGTAAAGGAATACTGTATTATTATTATTTTTTATTGGGTGTTTAGACATTTGACAAAACAATCACACTTAATCCTGAAAAACTTTTCTCCCCCTTCCCATGAATATCATCACTTCACTAAGCTCCACTCCTCTCCTTCAACATGGTTGAACATCTTATGTGCCTTTTTGTTCATCATTAATTTCATGTGATACAAATATCTAGGTAAATCTATAGATCTTAGTGCCTCCCTTATTTTTTTGGTTATTTTATCTCACATTATTTTAGAAAATATTCCAAATTTTTAGGGCTTTGGTATGGTATTTTTTTCTCTAATTTTATACTCAATCAATGCACATTTTGGGAATGTGGAATCCCTGTAGAATATAGTAGGTGATACCTATGTTTCCTGTATATTATCTATCTTATTTCAATGTGAAACTATTATTCATTTTGTAGGAACTCATGTGCAACCCAAAAATATTTATTCCCTTCCCAATAACATATTTTGTCCTGTTATTCCTCTCTTTTATGTTGAAAATTGAAATATAAAAGTGAATATATGGGAATAAATCTCCTTGAGCTAATGACCCTATGAAATGGTTATGGAAATGATAATTCAAAATGGTACATTGAATTGGTATTTTGAAATTTATGTATAATAATTGGTTTTTTATAAATTAGATGTTTGAAAGGCTCTTTTAAATTATAAATTTCAAAATGTGAAATGGAAATTGAAAGTAGAAATTGTTTTTGAAATAAAAATGGGGAGTGGTATTGATGTTATCTATTTATGTTGTGTTTTAATATGTGATATAAAATTGTCCATGATTTAGTTTTAATAAAACATATAATGTGGAAACCATATGAAATGGTTATTTTTTGTTTATTTATATGAAAATAAAACACCTGAAGTTGTGGTATGTGTTATTATATATTTTCTTAGAAAACACCACATGTGGTGGTCCATATTTCTTTATGTTGGATGAGAAAACACCTCAAGTGGTGTTTTGTGTTACTTTTTATTGGATATTAAAACACACAAAGGGGTTATTTGTGATATTATGGTTGTCATTGTATTAGAAAAATCCGCAAAAAGAACTAGACATTGACAAATGTAGGTATCATCAATTAGGGTCTCAAAACTAATGATAGAAAGTGTTTTCCATTTATTTATTTTACTTTTAAATTATATTGTTAAAATTTTAATTATAACACTTTTTAAATAAATTATTTATAAATTATTTTTAATTAGGGGAATAATTTTTGGTGGCATATTGAGTTGTACTCACACCCTGCTTGAACTTCCATTTGGTACCCATTAATACATCGTAGTTATATGGAAAAATATGATACACCATTAGATGATAGATACCTGATTTCATTATTGGGTTGGAGCATGGGAGTTGGGTATTAAGAAATAGATCAATATATATTTCATGATCATGATTTTTCCCATTTTTACCCTTTTGGTACCTATTGTATATGACTATTTTTATGTATGAGTCATGGTTATTTATAATATAATGTTAGATATTTCATTTTTTTTGTTTAGTAGTAGGATCTTGTCTTGATTATCATAAATATTATAATTTATGTAAACTATTTTCATTATTTTTACATTGTTATTCCACCATGACCATAGTATATTGTATCTCAACCAAATCAATATACACCCTCATTGCTTGTCGACAACCTCTAGCATATAGGGAGGAGAGCATATGGTCAAGTGGAGACTAATGGTATGGACATAGATTAGATGTACATTATAATGGAAAGATATAGATTTTAACCCTATATATACAAAATAAGTAAGGGACTCATTCCAAAAAAATTACATAAATCATACCAGCAACAATATCATACTAAAGATCACAGATGAATCTTGTTGTTAGTTCTCCATAGCTGATGATAGATTAATCTACATGTATCACATTTTTAATCATATCTTATATCATGGAAAAGGATATAACCACATTCTTCATGATGAATACATCTCAATAGGCTATCTAATTTCTCAATTATGAGTTTTGACAAATGATAAACAACAAGTTACATTGACTTCAATGATTACACGACATGTGTAATATGGTACATGATGTGTATCCTCAAAAAATTATTATTATTTCTATGTAGTGGAACACTACATATCATGCAACAAAATTAAATTGAATATTGTATTGACTAAATGTTGTTTCATGTCAGGATGGGTAGTCCTCATATACCACAACTACTTGATTTGTATTTTTTAGATTCATGACATGTGGTCTTAACCCATAATGAGTGTAAGAACCATTTGCAACCAAATAATTCTCTCCATGAAGATTCCATAATGATACATTAGGGATACAAATTTTTTTGGTTAAGCTTCACAATCTGTTATATTTTACCCCACATAAAACCCTAGCTACCCACCCCTGAGATACAGAACACGTGTTCTTCCAAACAACTCAATGTGTCGTCAGGTATTTTAAACTAGATTTAATACATTTACCAAAAATATCACCTCCGTATCCAATTTCAAATCCTTATAAAGTCATTCCTTATTCTATATCCCCAATAATGATTTAAATTACACTATATATTGATATTTAGTCATTAATTTATATAAAATGGAATCCATCACAACCCATGAAGACTCTCATCGGGAAAAAGTTGTTTATTTAAAATAAGATGAACCTTTCTACCATTAAGATCCACTGTCACCTTAAAATATCCCCACCTATCACAACCTATATTTTCAAAGACTAATAATCTCCCATGATGAAGCGAATATATCACAATTTTTATTATTATAAGAGATATTACTAGGTAGACTAACCATAGACTAATGTTAAACTTGTGAAGAACAGAGGGTAAAAACCAATAAATAGTGAAAGTTCTTATAATCAATGGTTAATGTGAACTCAAACATCACTCTTTGATGAAGTAAGTAAAATAACATGTATAAACCATGATATCATAGTTAATTTATCCAATTAGGAATGTAAAACCTTCCAAGGCTAAGTGAAGTAGAGAGGAAGCAATGAATAAAATCATTACACACATTCAAATCTCATGAAGGATGTATATATCCATTATTAGAAATTCTACACCTCAATGTAAAATTATTGATGGAAAATCTATCATTATTTCTATTCTTACATCATTATAATCTTTGATAATAAGCCCATGTTCCTTTAATCCAATGTCATCACCACTATAGTCCAGCCTCTCACTCTACTATCTCCCTCTCCAAAGAGTCCATAGTAATGATAAATAGATAACCCTATATAGAAAAATAAAAGGGATAAAAATTGTAGAATTCCATGGTTTGAAATAATATATAAATAAACTGATTAATTTATTATATCAATTAATTTAATTAATTTATCCTTATGTGATGAAAAAATCCTTAGGATATTAATGAAGAAAAAACTAACATAACTCTAAGGGGAAAACCCACATTCCAAACATAATTGTAGCCTTAGTTCTCCAATCTAAGATCAAAATTATTAAATATAAAAAATTCTTTAAAAAAAATGAATGTGTGGGTTAATAAAATTTATAACAAATATATTTTTATCAATCCCCCAAAACCCATAAAATACGACACTAGATCATCATGGGGTATAAACACCACACCCTCAAAACAACTAAACCATAAAATAACTCTTATGAGATCATCTTCTACGCTAAATTTACAATTTTACCATTGTGATAGAATTAAGTATTCAAAACCAAATATAGAGCTATGTCTTAGTTGGGGAAAACCTTGGACTCCATAGATTTAAAAAAAATATTTTTTTGTTTTATTTTATTTACAATTTAATTTTATATCTCTTTTCACTGATGTGAATTCATTAATTATTTTATAAAAAACTAATAATTATTCTATTAATCTTTCTTATTATTTCATATAATTATCTCTATGTTTCTTTATCTTTAATAATATTTTAATTTATATTTCCCCTATTGATATTTACCATTATTAACATAATAACTTAAAAACCTTTTTGTTACCTTTTTATAATTATTTTAATTCACTTATAATTTTTAAGACAATGTTACCTATTAATAAAAAAACTCTATTCATAATTTTTCTTCAAATTATATTATATTTCATATCAATATTTCTTTATAATGTTATTATTATATATTTAAAACTAATATAAATCATATTTTTAAATAAATTGTTTTTTTCTGTTTAGAGAAAAATATTTCTAATCCATTATTTTTATTATTTGTGATTATTTCTAAATTATAAAAAAATAGGCATTTTTTTTCTTAAATCTTCAATAATTTATTTTCGCACACTAAACTAATTTTCATTTATAATGTTAACCATTTATAATTTTTTTTCTTTTATTACATTTTAATTTATATTTTCACTCATTATACATCATTTCATAAGTTGTTGTTATGGTAATATAATTCCTTATTCCTTTACTAAAATTATTTTGCATCAATGTGTCATAGAAACAAAATCCATAATATGGGATTTAACCCTCACAGACTTCACTAGGTATCATCATAAAATATTTGAAATATAATTTTTCTTTTAATACCCTTTTATAGTTATAACTTATATTTCCTTATTCCAATTAAAGGTTGCTTCCATAAATATACATAGTATTAAATTACTATTGAAAACTATATACCTGACCATATATACCTTTATTGTTTGTAGTTTTAATACCATATAAATCATCATTCTGATATAATGATGATTATGTATTTATTTGGATATTTTTTTACTTCTATAAATTTTTGGTTAAATTTATTTATAATAATGGATTAATCATTATATGATTATAAATGATGTTTGATTATTATAACATGAAACACATATGATTATAAAAATCATTATGTTATGGGTGGCCCTAAAATTTTATGTCCCTCTCATATACTGGGTAAAGAATTATATTGAAAGAGATTATGTTTTGGGATATATTTTGGTAGCCTAGTCCACTATGTTTTTTGAAAATGTTAGTTATCATAGTCCATTATTTTATGGAACATATGTGGCAATATTAGTCCATTATTTTGTTATCCACAAGTGGATAGACAGGTTTATTATTTTAATAGTAATAGGCAGTTATCCTAGTCCGTTATATAATTTGACATAGGTGGTTATCCTATTCCATTATGTCATGTTACATTGGTGGTTAGTCCAATCCATTATGTCATCAGAAATGATTAATTATCCTCGTTCATTAAGTTATGGTATATGGGTGGTTAACCTAATTTATAATTAATTGGATGTATTAGGGGTTATCCATGACCTATTCTTATGATGTACTATAGTTATAAATATTTCAATTCCACACCTTATTATTGTGTTATTCCAAATTACAATTTTATGAACTAGTGTTTAATGATTATTGTTTTATGATTCAACAATTTTTTTCCATTACATATGGCATATTTTCAGGATCATCATTTACATTTTATATAAAATAAAAAATAAATATAACATCTTGCAACTTTATCACATACAAAGATTTTATTTTCATATTACATTAATCAAGTAATTTATATCTTTATTATATATATAAATTTTTTTTGATTAATTGATAAATTATCTATGTGTTATTTATAAATTTTTACCCCATATTAAGAATGTAAGATCACTCTTTTTTTGGTTCTTCCATTTCACATCGAGTTATGATAGAGTGATATTTATTGGTTGGATCTATTTTTGATGTTCATTTTAGAAGAAATATTTGATTTATTAATAAATAATATTTATATGGAAGTAATATCAAATTAAAAAAACCTTTTAGTTATGGGGGTGGTTTTTAAATATTATTATGATACATATAATATAATAATATAATGTATTTTAAGTTCATCTAAGTTGGTTTCAAATTATGTTTGTAATGTTTTTATTTGTAACAACATATCTATAAGTGTGGGTATGGGGGAACTTTAGTGTACACAAGATTTGAGTTTAATAATTTCCATGGATGAGATTAAGAATAATAATTTTATAAAACATATAGAAATATAGGTTAAAATGATAGCTTCGGTGAATTCATATAAATTTTCATAGGTTAAACCAAATCTTTCATATGATAAGATGTGTTATTATTGATTTTTTGTATTCAAATAATTTATTACTATGAATTTATTTTATATTTTCAACACCCACAATAAATATTTCATTTATTTCTAGAATATGTGGGAATCATGTAAGCAAAGAATGTAATGGATAATAAAATATCATTCAATATGATCACCTAAATGGAATGGGTTCAATTGTAAGAACTCTTATCTTGTGTGTACCATTACCTTATGTAATGATTAAGTACTTAACCATTTTGAACTCCTAAATGAATTAAGGTTGAATAAACCCTATATTGAAACCGTAAAGTATTGATAAATATTATCCTTTAGTGGAATATTCAATCCATTAATGGTTAAAATTTTCCAAAATTATTGAATGTATTTGTTTTTCATTCTTTAAGAATGAAATATATTTCAAGTTCATTTACCTTTATGAATGTGATGTTGATCCATACTGTATACTTATTATAACAAAAATCTAAATAATGAAATTTATCCAATTTTATATGATTAAAAAAAATGAATTGTTATTATAATGTGTCCCACATATGTGTAGATATATAACTATTTTATTGGTGATAAAATAATTATATATCCATCAATTTAATATTATATAGCATTTAATCCCATGTAATTATTTTTTTGGATATTGCTGGTTACCCTAGTTCATTATGTTATAGGACATATGTGGTTAGATCAACCCATTAAATTTTTCAGATTAGGTGGTTAGGACAACCAATTTTTTATGGTATATTGGTGGGTAGCATAGAATTTAATGTTATGGTAGATATGTGGTTATCCTTATAACACCAAATCATTAATTGTACCAATATTTTATTTCTAGATAAAAAATAAAACAATGCACATTTCTATATTCAATAATGTTATTAAAATTGAAATTCCAAGTTTTTATAATTTTAACATCATTAAATTAATTTCAATTTTTACTCATCATGTAAAAATTATATTAGTGTTAATTTTGTAATTTTTTCCAAGATAATTTATTTTTGAATGAATAATGAAAAATACTTATTTTTTAAAAAAATGCAACTTTTATAAAATTTTAATGATTTAGAAATTACATATATGTTAAGTAAACATTTCGTATAAACAAAATATATATTCACAAATTAATATAATTGATAAGTAATATAATGCATAACATAGAAATATATTCTCAACATTTGGAAAATATAATTTATGTTTTTTCAAATAAAAAGAGTTTTCATTTAATCTATTTTAATGTATCATTTAAATGGATATTTCATTTTTTCTGGTTTTAATGAAAAATATGTAACATTTTATTTAATAAAACCAAATTAATTCTATTGTAGTAAACATTTTACAGTATTTTTCCTTAATGTCGCATTTATTCATAAAAAAATATTCTTAATACCATTTTGTAGTTTTTTTTCACACATGTATTGAAATACATTTCTTAAAATTATAAAAAATGAATATTTTTCAATATATTATTTATTTTTAATCAGAATAATTAATATTATAAAAAATATTAGCTTAATTTTATTTATAATGGATTATAAAAATAATATAAATTTGTTATCATAGTTTGGACTATATTGAGTTTACCTATGGTAAAGCTAATAGGTAAGGGTAAAAATAGCACTAAAACTTACCTCAATATTATTGGTAGAATATATTTATAACATATTTATATTAAAATGAAATCAATGATAATATTATTAAATATTAACAAGAAAATGAATTTATATGATTTTAATCTTATAATTAATTCTATTGGTGTCCCTCTCTTCATTTATAATAGGGAAGTTTTTCACCATACTTATTAATAAGCATTTAGAGCTCTATTTGAGAAAATAAATAACCAAAAGACATCCTAGATTGAATCCATTCATTCTAGATATTGTTTTAATCATAATAACATCCAAATGTGTCTTATTGTGTAGTCGATGGAGGTCCCTCTAAGAAGAGGTAATCGAATTTAATAAGTCTTCATAAGAATATTATTTCATCTACATCAAATAAATCAGTTTTAAACATCATAAAATATTTTATATTGTATTTTATATATAATTATGTTTTATTATAATTATATAAAAACCATTTTTAAATTCTTTTACACTATTTGAAAAATTATAATATAACTCATGTGTATGTACAACCGACCATCCCCACTTAGCGGTGCAATTCATTATTCTTTATATTGTTACATGCTTGGTTATGAAGTTATAAATAATTAATTTATATTATATTTATTAAATTTTTATGCTTCTATAAATATATAATATAATTTTTTATCTTACACCTCCAAACGTTAAAAAATAGATTACATCGCCCATGCTTACGTGTGTAATACTACCTCAATGAAATCATGTGATATTTTTATCATGTACAAATTTTTGGGATGATTGAATATATATATATAATGAATATTATTAATAGTTATATGAATATTAAAATTTTTATATGATTGAACTGTGATCAAGATTCAATGGAAATAACTTTCAAATCAAATCCTACATGAAAAATGATGTGGTTAACTCATGAAATGATGATGATAATGACTAGTTTTTAATGAATGGATGAAAAAATGTTATAAGAAAATAGTTTATGGTATTATATCTAAAAAACATATTCTAGGATATAAGTATAATAAAATTAAATTGATTATATAAGAGGTTGAAACCACTTAATATGAAGGTAAAAAAATGAGGCACAACATTATTTCACAATCTCATCATAATTCAAGATTCTTTTGGTTTAAGTTACAGTTGTGCCATTATATAATATTTCTATGTTAAACTATATATAATTTCATATCATCTATTTATTTATTTAAAATACATTTTTCCTATAATTTTTCTCTTATTATGTATTAAAAATTATAAAATAACATTTTATGAGAAACTAATATTTTTTTTATTCATTGAAGAATAATTTTATTCCATGTCCATATTTTCTTTTAGATTTATACATTATTTTTATAATATTATCAAAGGATTTATTAAATTTATTTTAACCCATGTTTTAATTTCTATAAAATGGTTTAAAAGGAATAATCATTCCATATTTTGATGATGAAACTTTTTACCAGATGTGAGAATAGAATCAATATTTTATCTCTTACCACAAAAATGAGTTTTCTTTTTAACATGACTATTAAATTATATTAATCATTATTTACATGTTTCAATGGTTCTTTTCAAAGTTAATTTATTTACTCATATTTTGGAAATTTTTAGATTTTAAATAAGTGGATTGGAAATGAAAATGGAATTTTCCTTTTGAAATGATTCAATGATATATTAAAAGTATTTTTATCTATGTAGTAATCCTTTGATGAATCATATATATTATTCCTGATATAATCTAATAATATTATCTATGATATTTATTTTAGGGTCTTATGAATTTTTTTATTTATTTAATAGGAAAATTTTTAACATTTTCTATGCTAGTTTATTAATATTCTTGGTTATATTGATTATATATTAAACTTTTATTCAATTTTTTAAATGACGAATTAATTGGAATTTTTATGTGATGGTTGGGTCACCTTATAACCCCTAGATGAATATTTAGGTCTTATGAGAGAAACTATATTGGCTATTTGGAACACACATTCCCAATTTTGATATGGTTTCTTTTCTGAAGGACTTGATGGTTATATTATGATGTCTAGTGCTATTAATTCTATCATCATAAAACTAGTTATTATTATAAATGTGATTATTTTTATTGATATGTTATGCATTGATATTTTCTCATTATATATTATAATACATACATAATATTTTATTGTTGTTCATATCTACTATATTATTCTTTATTTATATATTCTATGATATATTTTGTACTTTTATTTAACTTACAAAGCAGATGAGATCACTATTTATTACGTTCTCATTTATTCAAATTTATAAGAAAGGTTGTATGAGTCATTTAGAGGATATAGATAATGAAATAATAATTCTATCACTAGAATATTAACCTGTATTTAATGTTTTGTAATGTAATGTTAGAATCATGTATGTATCTTTTCTTAAAAGATTGAAAAAATATTTGATCCATCAAGATGTGATATCTTGTAGCTTTTTACCATGTAAAAAAATCACTATGATATCTAGGTTTCTTGATTTATGGTTTTATAATTAGTATAAATGTATATTTAAAATAATCCTTGGGTACTAGATTTTGGACAACATAGATTAGAAAACATAAACCAATTAAAGAATATCATTATAATTCTATCTATATGAGAATATAATAATGGTCTGTTAAAGTAGATATTTATTGGTTTTCTTAGAAAATACATAAGTTTATGGATAATAAAATTTAAATTGAAAATTTTCATCAATGCATGTATAGGGGAAAATATGAAAGAGATAGAATGGGTATTAACTTGATCTTCATCTGTACATTATGAGCAGGCCCAAGACTGTACCCCTAGATTAACGATCTTGTGGGATATGATTTTGTTGATTCAAATGGTATTAAAAAGACATTATGAGACATATGAAAATATTTTCATAATTTAAAGACATTATCAATGATATGATTGTAAGATCATATATGCATAAATGTTCAATTATTTTGATCGTAACAAAATATTTATAATTAAAATTCATAATGTTATGGGATACTTTTGTATATATCATTTATTATAGATGGTACCTATAGGAATGAATAATAACCATATAAATACATATAATCTATTTATGTATTTACCTCCAAAAATTGACAATGAACCTAGGGCTTGATTTAGAGTTAGATATTAAAAAATTGAAACTATATTGTGGTAGATGACTCAGGTTATTACTAATAACCATTCCCATATATATCATCCTAATTATCCAAAAAAATGGTGAAATAATATTGGATTGTTTCATGCATCATAACCCTCCATTATTCAAGGGTAAAACTAATCCGTTAGTTGATGATAAATTGATCAATTCCATGTAGAATATATTTCTCGATTTGAGAAGTAGTAAAAGATTGAAAATAATCATGGTATTTTATCATCATAATGGAAATTCTAATCATTGGTAATCCTTAATAAATAATACTAATTAGTCTATGGAAATAATTTTTTTGGTGTGGAAAACATTCAAGGAGATATTCATTGAAAACTAACTTCCTCATGAGAAATGTGTTGATAAGTAATTTCTAAACATAAGGAAAATTGAGGAAAAAATTTTATTCAGTATGATACTGACTTTAAATGGTTAGAAAGTTATGTTGTGGGATATTTACATAATTAAAGGAATTCGATTGATCATTTCTCTCATGGTATAAATCATAAACTTCAAAGAGAATTAGTCTAATATAATTTTTTAGTACATGGGGATATAATATCTAGTTCCATCAAAATAGATAAATAATTCCCTAATACTTTTTTTTACATGGAAAATAAGAAAAAATGTTTGCAGTTGAGAACTCTGGAAAATGAAATACATAAAGGTGGAGAATTTTAGGGAGGAAATTTTAAATATTAATAATTTTTGAATAAAACACCATGGAACATGATTGATGGTAATGGGAGTTTTCTTCATGTGTGTATAGAATAGAAGCATGATTATTAATGAATGGTTAAGAAACAAGCTTTTAATTTTCAATTATTCAACAATAAGGATAAGTGGATAAATTCAAATAAATTCCCTAGGTGTTAAACGAATTTTCCTCAGAAATAACTGGTGGTAAATGTCCAAGCTAACATAATCACCAACATCCAATCATGAAATTCTTAGAGATATGTTGGTAGGTTCATCTATTAAAGACTCAATAATTAAATATGGTTATTGATAGAATTATCACCATGGAACACCAAAAAGAATAATATATAGACACCTGTAAAGTAGTTATAGAATTAATAAAAATAAATATTCGTTACAAAATTATGAAATATATACACACACACATAACGAAGAACAAAGAAATCCATTTAAATAAGAAATAAATTTTTATATCTAAGAAAATAATAAAATATTTTTTTATGATTAAAGTATATTTCTTAAATGGATATTTATCAATTTAGAAATATTTATAATTATTATTAAATATACAATAATAGTAAATATACCAATAATTGATTTATTCTAAAACATTGATTTCCAAATTTTTTTATGATTTCGTTTAAATTTTAATTTTATATGATTTTAGTATATGAATTTTAAAATATTAAAATAGTTTTTTTCTTTATCATTTTTTATATTTATAACATAATGTTTTATAATTTATCTAATAAAAATTGATTTTTAGTTTAATACTAAAATATAACTTTTTTACAAATAACATGACTTCTATAACATTATTAGTATGAATTTAAAATTTATGAGACCTATTAAAAAGAATAAATATATATTATACAAGTGATTTTTAAATTTGAAAATGTTGGTTTTAATTTATAAGCCCATATTTTACATTTCATAATTTAAAAAATATTTTTTCTAATATATTTTTTTGCACATTACACATTTAGTATTTTAAAATTAATTTTTTTTTGAAATTAAAAATCAAAATATAAAATTGATTTAGAATTTGGGATATTTATAATGAAATTATATAATAAAGATCATTTTATTTTTGTATATAATAGTTAAATTAACTAGATAAGAACTATTTACCATTTTGAAAACTAAAATTGTAAAAACATGAAAAAATAAAGGTAAATAGATAAACACGTTTTGAAAAAATTATATTTTTTTGATATATATTGATCTTATATCTCTTACACTGCATTATCTCTAAATTTTTTAGTTTCTATCCCTGAGAAGGAATTCTCTTATTCAAGACTTTTTGTATCTATAAAATTCAACTTCATTTCACTTATAAAATGGGAACTCTGACCCTCATTTCCCCAAAAAACCCATAATGTTCAGGATAAAATCATCAAAAACTATATGATACACTACTATAAAAATTCAAATGGATCTTTTCTTCTGAAAATAAAATCCCTCAATAGTTTAATACCCTTCTTAAATGAGATAATCAAAAAAATGTTGTATAAGTTCTTAACCACTCCTTTATTTTTTCTACTTATTTAGGTAATATTATTCATCCTAAAATTTCTTTTGAAAAGCATAAAATTATTTCATAAGTATAATTATTATACATTTCTTTTATTATAATTATGATAAAACCATTATCAACCCTACCATTTTTCTATAAAAAATGAAAATGTGTATCAAGTGTTTTACTGACTACCACTTCTACAACATAATGATTTTTATTTTCCTCTTACACCATACAAAGATGGTAATAATTATTAATTTAGTATATAATTTTAAAATTCATGAAATATTTTTATTTTCTAAAATTAAAACCACATTACAATATTTCCCAATTCTATGGAAAACGAAATCATCATCCTTTGGTATGTTTCTACAGCCACCTCTATTTAATGAAAATTTACCATTTTTTATTTCATGACCACCCTAGATGGATGATCATGAGAAAGGGTTTTAATAGGTAAATATTATTTTAATGATATTGTCACGAACCAACCTGGGTCGACCCTGAACCGGTCACCCGAGTCAGTCCGCGACATGGCCCGAGATGCGTTCCCGATCCTCCCGGGCTGGCGACAAGCGCCAGGGCATCAACAGAGGCTATAGGAACGATTTCGCCCAATATAAATAAATAAGACAGCGAAAATAAAACAGAACATCGCAGAAAATATAAACAAAATAAAGTGACTAATAGGAAAAAACAGAAATCAAACTAACCAAACACGTCGTCCGAACAAACTCCATGCGACCTCGCGGGTCGCTCTCCGACTCAACGATCGAGCGTCGCCCTAGGCGAGCGCACTCAATCTATAGCCTGCACAAACACTAAAAACTGAAAAGAACTATAGGCGTGAGTATTAAAACTCAGTAGGCTAGACCGATATCTATTCCCAATGCACTACCTTTAAAATAAAATAAACATCATTTCAAGTTCGAACTACAATTTATAAAAGTATGTTTTTATAAGCTTTTTACTTAAAAACAAAGTACGAACCATTGCCCTTAGCCATTTTCAAAATTCGGGTTCATTTCATTAGTGTCAATGACATTTCAGGAAAAGGGGAAAGTGATGTTTAAAATTTTCAAAGTTGTACAAAGGGGATTAAACACTTTTATTTTAAAACAATATTTTTTGGAACCTAATCAAAAAGCAATTTACCATTTTCCAAAGAAGACAATACACCAGAATGCACAAAGTAAAATACACAGCAAGGGAAACGTAGGTATACATGTGAGCATCATAATCATTACTGCAAGCTAAAAAGGCTGAATAGAGATGGGTGAACCTAGGAGATCAAGAATAAACCATAAGACACCAATACATGAGAAATAATCCTTATCAACATGTCATGATGAAATCAAAACGCACAATACGCTCGACCATCCACTCACAGGCAGGTCAAGGGCAAATCACATAGTAATAAACCCAATATATCCACCTACTATGGGCCACTGGTCAGTACCATAACCTATCAGTACAGCAATCATTCTTAGAATATTCTCTCAATATGCCAGATGCCCATTTCTCAAGTGTTAAAAAAGGGGTGACCCAACCGATGCCAACCGATCATCCAATCAGATATATAAATATATAAAGAATAACAGGTATTCCCCGAGCCACACCATGGGACAACCTCTTTCCTTTAACTACTCAAGTACCCGGGAGCCTCTAAGCGCGGCCTCCCAAACAATCAATTGCAACCAAGGCATGAGAGTCTCCCTAAGAGGGTTTTTATCAAAACATTTTTATCGCTTTCCATAAAGTGCCAAACGGGCATTTAATACATTTCACAAACACTACTCAAGACAGGTACAACTTCTTTATGAGACAAAACCCAGTTTAAAACCATTTAAAGAACCCCAAAACACTACGTCACAGGCTAACAATATTTTTATAAACCAAACCAAACCATTTTCTTTTTCCAAATAATCATTAAGAGCCAACCAGGCAATTTCTCAAACGAACCAAAGTATTTGTTCATGCTTCAAAAGAAATCATTTCTCATTAAACCAGAACTCTATTTTATGTTCTGTGAATTATGTTTCAAATCCAAACATGCATTCTTTCATTATTGTGTGTCCGCTCGTCAAAAGGATGTTTCATGTGTCGTGTATAAAATAAACGGCTCCTTTTGACATTAAATAACCATTTAAAAATTAACAATCTTATATTAAAAATTAATTATCGTATATTATCTCATATTTATTAAAATTAATAAAATGTTGATTTTGAACAATTAGGGTGCGCAAACAGCATGAAATAATACAACTTAAATTTTAAAAGCAGTGCAAAGGGAACCTACCTCAAAATCAAGTGCGTCGAAAAACAACCTCAGATCCAAGGCGTGATGAAACGACGTATGTCCGAGACCCCGGGACAAAGTCTAACACTCTGCATAATCAAAACCAAGGACTCAGACACATACAAGAACTCACTAGAGCACGCGAAACCAAGCGGCGAGAAGAAACACTCACCTTGGAACTGAAGCGCGACAACAACGGAACCTCGGAAACAAGGCGCGACGATGGCGCTCAATCGGAAACGCCTTGTTCTGTTTCTAAGAATCCTAAAACAACAAATAAAAATCCACCGTCAATTAAAACTCATGAACCAACAAGAGTACGATGATGAAGATAATAATAATAATAATAATAATAATAATAATAATAATAATAATATTAATAATAATAACAATAATAATTAGAATATGAATAATGATAGTAATAATAATAATAATAATTATAATAGTAATAAGATTAATAATAATAATAATAACAATAATTATAATTATAATTATATTAACAATAATAACAACAAAATAATAATAATAATAATAACAATAATAATAATAATAATAATAATAACAATAATAATAATAATAATAATAATAATAATAACAATATAAATAGTAACAATAATAATAATATTAACAATGATAATATGAATAATAATAATAATAATAATATTATTATTATTAATAAAAATAACAACAAGAATAATAATAATAATCACACAAGAAGAATAATGATAATAAAAGTATGAAAGAAACGAAAAAAATAAAAAAAAAATAAATAAAAAAAACCAACCTGGCAAGGGAGGTCGAGCGGCTGGCCGGGGGTGATGCGCACAGGACAAGGGCGTCAGGGTTCGTGTGGGGAAACCAAGAAGAGGAAGGAGAAAGAAAAAGAAGAAGAAGAAGAGAAGAAGAAGAGGGGGCGTGGGTCTGCCGTGGGTGCAGCAGGGGAGCAGCGGTGAGGGAACTGCGGCAGGGGGGCGCACTGCCAGGAGGAGGGCGTGTTGGTGGGTGCTGGAGGAGAAGGCAGGAGGCGGGAAAGAGAGTCGGCGTTGGACAGGAGTCAAGGCTGGAGGGGGAATGCGCCGTGCGGGAGGCGCAGCTGGAAGTGTGAGTTCGGCGGTGCTGCTGCGTGAAGAATGGAAGAAAAAAACAGGGGCCGACCGGGGAGAGCCTGGCATGCACGGAGGCCGGGAGAGTAGGCAGGGCGAAGGATCGCCGAAGATCCGTGGGCAGGCCAGGGGATCCGGGTGCTGGCAGCGCCAAGGGGGGGGGGGGGGGGGCGCACGGCGCGCCCGGGGCTGAGCGGGAGCCGGACGACGGCGGGCTGGCTGGGCGCTGTAGGGGTGCGGGGTGCGGATGGTACAACGGGGAGAAGTCGAGTAGGAGGGGGCCGAGGCGGACAGCGGGGGGGAGAAGAAGAGGAGGAGGAGGCAGCTCCCGCAGGGAGAAGAGAAAAAAAATATAAAGGGGGACCCTAGGGTTAGAAGAAAAAGAATAAAATATAAAATAAAAATTAAATTAAATTAAACAATTCAAATTCCTAATAATAATAAATTACAATAATAATAATAACAATAATAAAGATCAATAACAAATCATTTTTAATAATGATTATACTAGTATCCACAACATTAAAAATTTCATTGATTATTTATTTATAACATAATGATAATAATAATCATAATGATAAAAATAAAAATGATAAAAATATTCATTTCATCTTAAATAATAAGAATAATTATTAATAGCCATAAAAAAATTAATACAATCTAAATTGACATTTTCTAATTTATTTTTAATTCCTCTAAGCCGAAAAGGCCACACAGTTGCATGGGCGAAGCCGCGCGGTGTCGCGCTCCGCCCGCGCGTCCGACGACGTCGAACCCAAGACGCGCACTTGTTATTCTAAGGTCATAAAAAGAACAAAATCGTTCGCGACTCAAACCAAACCAAAAAGAATTTAAGGCCAAGCGAATAATATAATAAAATAAAATAAACACCCTTGTCAGGGTGCGACAATTCTCCCCACCATAACGCTTTCCGCCCCCGGAAAGCCACCACACTATCCAGCCGATCGATCAACACCTAAGGATTTCACAGAACACGATCCAACCTCTAATCTCAAGGATGTCATAACCACTACCACTGGGACTGAACCTCATTGCCCAAAGTAAATCACCAACATAGGGAAGGCCTGAACGACTCCCCACCATAAGAACTCAACTAGCATTTGATAACGACTTAAGAGAAAACCCAAAAGACTCATGGTGGGTCTCGCCACCATAAAGGACTGACCTCTTAGAGGCCAACCAGAAAACCAATTTGGACCTGCATCGAGCCTTACCCGAGCTAAAAAGAGAACAATAAGAACATTTTAAACACTTACTCTCGTCCGAAAGGGGTAGAATCTTAAATGGATATTTTGCGCAACTAAAACCCTAACCCCATGGGTGGGGAGGGTGGGCCCAAGGATCAAATCACTAAAACTACGACGTACGACTACTCACGACCCATCACTTCGGGATGGAAACAAACCAGGGCCGCAACTGATTTACATCAGTGGCCCACGCAAGGTCACTGATCAGAAACTTACATCCAATAGGCACAATTCCCGATGTTACATGAGGGATAAGTCTATCGCGCACTTTGCGACAAGAGAGAACTACAACGACAGAGAAACCAGAGAAACAACACCAAAACCATCACACCACGACGATAGAGGCACGACTTTCACCAGACTCTTTAAAATTTCCCCGGGGGTTCCTGAATACGCGCTGGCTTCACTCCGAGACCTTTTGGCTGGAGCTCTAATGGATGAAGCAACTTCTGCCTCGCAGTCAGGTTCTGATAATCCCAACAAGAAACATACATCTTTTGATTTGACAAAAGAAAGGACAAAATTTTAAAATTTAAAAACTCACCATCATTGAAATCCGATGTTCGTCAAAAGACCCAAGACATTACCATACATTTCAAACCCAAAACAACACCCATACATAGGCCACGATAATAGATCACTTACACTGAAAGGAAACTTACACTGGGAACTTTGAACAAAGACCCTACAACACATTACTTCTGAGAACTTCCTCTGTGACGCTTCCTTGCAACGCCCCGTCAAAATCGTCGCAAGTGACCCAGGCGTCCACATGCCTGGCAGGGCTTCGGAGTGCTTGGGCACGATGATTTCTTGTAACCCCGCTTGCCACACTGATAACACACAATAATCTCTCGTACCGAAGACGTTGATGAAAGATCCCGAGGCCTCTTGATTCCATGACCTGATCCATCCACTTCCATTTGCTTACTCATCTCCTTTCCAGAATATTCACCACTGCTCATAGGGATCGAAGGAGGGAGAACTAATTCGAGAACTCCTGCCATCGCAGCTTCGATACGAAAAGCTTGTCTCACCACATCAACAAAAGAAATCGGTTTGGACTCTGAAACCTTCGACTGTAGGTCAGGGCGGAGACCTGCCTCGAAGCGTCAAGCCTTCACGGGGTCATTTGTGGAATACTCTGAATCATAATGTACTAGCTCCACAAACCGCTGTAAATATTCTAACACGAATTCGTCGCCCTGCTGCAGACAACACATTTCCATCCCCTTTCTCACCCTTTCTTCCTCATAGAGATACTGACGAATGAACAAAGACTTGAAGAACTCCCAAGTAATCTCTTGACGGGGCTTGTTCCGAGACACCGACTTCCACCACATCCACGGTGAACCTTCAAGCATAAAGGTCGCAAACTTGACCTTCAACGACTCGGGCAACTCAATGTGGTCAAAGTCCCTTTCAATCTTCCGCATCCACTCCTCTACCACAGAAGTTTCTGCTTGACCATGAAAGAGAGGAGGATCCAACTTCTGAAACTCAAGCATAAAATCCTTAGGTTGATCAACCGCACTACGATCACCCGTCAAAGCTTCAAAGGATAACCGCTGGACAAGGAAAAGTCGAAAACCCAATTCAAGACCAACTCAACGAATGAATAACAACCTCAAAATCAAACACTGCATAGGTGACAAGCTCAAAATCCGAGAAAACAAGTTATCATAACATCAAAAAAAAATTCTTTGAAAACATAATTAATTTAGAATACGCTTAGTGGGTTAAACCATCGCCATTGGTATTCTTTAGAGCCTCACTCACATGCATGTATCCGTGCCACCCATGGCTTCCATCCACCATACCAGATATCCATCCACATTTCCAATATACCAAAATACATGTGAGTACTCATCGGAACACCAAGGCCGAAACAAAGCAACTTCATTTTCCAAAAACAATTCATTTATACCACTTCTTTTAAAACCATCCACAAATTAAACATGTCATTTCAAACAGCCAATTTTTTTTCAAAACCATCTTTTCTGATTCAAACTGCTTTCAGAAATCAATGGAAACCCAAAACAAATCAAACAGGGGACTAGTGTTAGTGGGTGACTTGACCATATGGTTTGTGGCCATATGCCAAACACGCCACTGACACAGAGAGCCTTCTTGGACCATGCCCCTAGATCCACATGGCTTGCCAGGCCATGCGGCTTAGGACTATTAGCCCAACTCCATTTGTCGTACCCCTATTGCAAAACATTACCATAAAAACCCAAACAAACAAATTAAACCGGACTTCCCATGGAAACCTGAGGATCAGTACGGGCAAGAGTTCGTGACGCTATTCTCGCACCTACCCCTCAAGTCCCGATAATCCTACTCCATCTACCTTGACATCCCAAATAACAAAGGGCGCTCTGAAACGTGAGGTCTCTAAGAGCTGACCTGCTCTGATACCATTTTGTCACGAACCAACCTGGGTCGACCCTGAACCGGTCACCCGAGTCGGTCCGTGACATGGCCCGAGCGGCGTTCCCGATCCTCCCGGGCTGGTGACAAGCGCCAGGGCATCAACAGAGGCTATGGGAACGATTTCGCCTAATATAAATAAATAAGACAGCGAAAATAAAACAGAGCAGCGCAGAAAAGATAAACCAAATAAAGTGACAAACAGGAACAAACAGAAATCAAACTAACCAAACACGACGTCTGAACAAACTCCATGCGACCTCGCGGGTCGCTCTCCGACTCAACGATTGAGAGTCGCCCTAGGCGAGCGCACTCAAGCTATAGCCTGCACAAGCACGAAAAATAGAAAAGAACTATAAGCGTGAGTATTAAAACTCAGTAGGACAGCCCGATATCTATTCCCAATGCACTACATTTAAAATAAAAGAAACATCATTTCATGTTTGAACTACAATTTATAAAAGTATGTTTTTCTAAGCATTTTACTTAAAAACAAAGTACAAACCATTGACCTTAGCCATTTTCAAAATTCGGGTTCATTTCATTAGTGTCAATGACATTTCAGGAAAAGGGGAAAGTGATGTTTAAATTTTTCAAAGTTGTACAAAGGGGATTAAACACTTTTATTTGAAAACAATTTTTTTTGGAACCTAATCAAAAGCAATTTACCATTTTCCAAAGAAGACAATACATTAGAATGCACAAATTAAAACACACAGCAAGGGAAATATAGGTATACATGTGAGAATCATAATCATTACTGCAAGATACAAAAGCTGAATAGACATGGGTGAACATAGGAGATCATGAATAAACCAGAAGACACCAATACATGAGAAATCATCCTTATCGACATGTCACGATGAAATCAAAACGCACAATACGCTCGACCATCCACTCACAGGAAGGTCAAGGGCGAATCCCATAGCAATAAACCCAATATATCCACCTACTATGGGCCACTGGTCAGTACCATAACCTACCAGTGCAACAATCATTCATAGAATATTCTCTCAATATGCCAGATTCCCATGTCTCAAGTGTTTAAAAAAAAGGGGTGAGCCAACCGATGTCAACCGAGCATCCAATCAGATATATCTATATATAAAGAACAACATGCATTCCCCGAGCCACTCCATGGGACAACCTCTTGCCTTTAACTACTCAAGTACCCGGGAGCCTCTAAGCGCGGCCTCCCAAACAATCAATTGCAACCAAGGCATGAGAGTCGCCCTAAGAGGGTTTTTATCAAAACATTTTTATCGTTTTCCATAAAGTGCCAAACGGGCATTTAATACATTTCACAAACACTACTCAAGACAGGTACAACTTCTTTATGAGACAAAACCCAGTTTAAAACCGTTTAAAGAACCCCAAAACACTACATCACAGGCTAAAAATATTTTTATAAACCAAACGAAACCATTTTCTTTTTCCAAATAATCTTTAAGATCCAACCGGGAAATTTCTCAAACGAACCAAAGTATTTGTTCATGCTTCAAAAGAAATCATTTCTCATTAAACCAGAACTCTATTTTACATTCTGTGCATTATGTTTAAAATCCAAACATGCATTCTTTCATTATTGGGTGTCTGGTCGTCAAAAGGATGTTTCATGTGTCGTGTTTAAAATAAATGACTTCTTTTGACATTAAATAACCATTTAAAAATTAACCATCTTATATTAAAAATTAATTATCGTATATTATCTCATATTTATTACAATTAATAAAATGTTGATTTTGAACAATTAGGGTGCACAAACAGCATGAAATAATACAACTTAAATTTTAAAAGCAGTGCAAAGGGAACCTACCTCAAAATCAAGCGCGTTGACAAACAACCTCGGATCCAAGGCGCGACAACACGACGTGTGTCCGAGACCACGTGACAAAGTCTAACACTCTGCATAATCAAAACCAAGGACTCAGACACATACAAGAACTCACTAGAGCACGCGAAACCAAGCAGTGAGAAGAAACACTCACCTCGGAACTGAAGCGCGACAACAACAGAACCTCGAAAACAAGGCGCAGCGATGGCGCTCACTCGGAAACGCCTTGCGCGGTTTCTATGAATCCTAAAACAACAAATAAAAATCCACCGTCAATTAAAACTCATGAACCAACAAGAGTACGATTATGAAGATAATAATAATAATAATAATTATTATAATTATAATAATAATAAAAATAATGACAATAATAATATTAATAATAATAACAATAATAATTAGAATATGAATAATGATAGTAATAATAATAATAATAATTATAATAGTAATAAGATTAATAATGATAATAATATCAATAATTATAATTATAATTATATTAACAATAATAACAACAAAATAATAATAATAATAATAATAATAATAATATGAATGATAATAATAATAATAATAATAATAACAATAATAATAATAATAATAATAACAATAACAATAATAATAATATTAATAATAATAACAATATTAATAGTAACAATAATAATAATATTAACAATGATAATATGAATAATAATAATATTAATAATAATAATAATAATAATATTAATAATAATAAAAATAACAACAAGAATAATAATAATAATCAGACAAGAAGAATGATGATAATAAAACTATGATAGAAACGAAAAAAAGAAAAAAAAATAAATAAATAAAACCAACCTGGCAAGGGAGGCCGAGCGGCTGGCCGGGGGTGATGCGCACAGGATAGGGGCTTCGGGGTTCGTGTGGGGAAACCAAGAAGAGGAAGGAGAAAGAAATAGAAGAAGAAAAAGAGAAGAAGAAGAGGGGGCGTGAGTCTGCCGTGGGTGGAGCAGGGGAGCAACGGCGAGGGAACTGCGGCAGGGGGGCGCGCTGCTAGGAGGAGGGCGTGTTGGTGGGTGCTGGAGGAGAAGGCAGGAGGCGGGAAAGAGAGTCGGCGTCGGACGGGAGTCAGGGCTGGAGGGGGAAGGCGCCGTGCGGGATGCGCAGCTGGATGTGTGAGTTCGGTGGTGCTGCTGCGTGAAGAATAGAAGAAAAAAACAGGGGCTGACCGGGGAGAGCCTGGCATGCGCGGAGGCCGGGAGAGTAGGCAGGGTGCAGGATCGCCGAAGAGCCGTGGGCAGGCCAGGGGAGCCGGGTGCTGGCAGCGCCGAGGGGGGGGGGGGGGCGCGGCGCGCTCGGGGCTGAGCGGGAGCCGGACGACGGCGGGCTGGCTGGGCGCCGCAGGGGTGCGGGGTGCAGATGGTGCGACGGGGAGAAGCCGAGTAGGAGGGGGCCAAGGCGGACAGCGGGGGGGGGGGGGGGGGGAGAGAAGAAGAGGAGGAGGTGGGGGCTCCCGCGGGGAGAAGAGAAAAAAAATATAAAGGAGCCGCTAGGGTTAGAAGAAAAAGGAATAAAAGATAAAATAAAAATTAAATTAAATTAAACAATTCAAAATCATAATAATAATAAATTACAATAATAATAATAACAATAATAAAGATCAATAACAAATCATTTTTAATAATGATTATACTAGTATCTGCAACATTAACAATTTCATTAATTATTTATTTATAACATAATGATAAAAATAATAATGATAATAATAATCATAATGATAAAAATACAAATGATAAAAATATTCATTTCGTCTTAAATAATAAGAATAATTATTAAAATCCATAAAAAATTAAGACAATCTAAATTGACATTTTCTAATTTATTTTTAATTCCTCTAAGCCGAAAAGGCCACACAGTTGCATGGGCGAAGCCGCGCGGTGTCGCGCTCCACCCGCACGTCCGACGTCGTCGAACCCAAGACGCACACTTGTTATTCTAAGCTCAAAAAAAGAACAAAATCGTTCATGACTCAAACTGATCCAAAAATTATTTAAGGCCAAGAGAATAATAAAATAAAATAAAATATACACCCTTGTTGGGGTGCGACAAATATCATTACATTATTTTAATTACCTATTGAATAAATAATTATTTACATGACCAAAAAATGATTATAAAAAATTTAATAATTTAAAATAATCATACTAAGGGGAAAATAATTAATATAAATAAAGTAATAATTTCATATATAATAATAATAATAATAATAATATATAATTTAAAAATATATCATATAAAACTATTATACACGATATGGTATAATTATTCTATTGCTGTAATGATATGAAAACTAGACCATCTCATAATCATCGAAAATCATGGTATATTAATGTTTTGGTAGGTTTGAGCACCTACTTGAATAATGATATCAAATTACATCATGGATTATTAGAAAAAAATACATAATTTTATAATATGATATGATAATATAAATATTTGTTTTGTGTTTTGAAAGTATCACAAAATATTTAACTCACTAATTAATAAAACAACCTTTATAAAATAAAAATCCACAAAACAAATGTCTATAATTGTTTTAATATTCTACGATATAGAATAATGTACTAACTAAAAAAATTAAAACATGAAAAATAATTATTAGAAAAAAATAATATTAACATTAATGAAATTGTAATGAAAAAATTTAGATGTTGAATGAATACTAACACCACTCTAATGAAACGACTACAAATCCTCAAAACTACTAACAAACTATGTGGAAAAATTGAAAAAACAGACTAATATACATTTATATATTGATTATAAATGAAAATTATAAGTTTTCTATGTTTGAATATGGTTTAAAAAATAGTATATTTATATATTTATGTTTCATTTACATGAGGTTAGAGTGTATTCAACTATATGGAACTAAAACTAAGGGATTTTCATGACTCAAATATTTTCTTGGGGTCATAATCACTCTTTGGATAGTATGTTCCATGATTGACATATTATAACAAATGAGGAAATTATTTTATATTTCCAAATTCTTTTCTAGTGCAAAAAATTTTCACTCGAATTACCTCATCCTTGATGATTCAATTTTTTTAAATGTAGTTTTTAATACTAATTATTGTTTATTTTAATTAATTGTTATTCTATATCCATGTTTTTTTCTTCCCTCCAATGTTCTCCATATCATAATGGATAATAAATGTGTTTTTATCTCAAATGATCATTTTATTACCCCTTCTGAATATGAAAATAATAGATTTGTTATTCTTTAATGATGTGGGTTTCCAATAACCGTGTTTTAAAACATTTTAAGGTGTTTTCTTACCATGATATTATATACTTCCCTTATACTTCAAATGTTGACATAATTTTTATTTTTTATGAAGGTCTACTTTAGGGTTTTTTCTGATATAACATTTTAATAAGTCTTAACATTATCCCCAAAAATGGGTTTTTAAAATGTGACCTGAAAATCACATAAATTTCAAGATGATATAAAGAAAATATTTTTATGAAAAAAAATCATTTTTTGGGGTTTTTTCTATTTTCAAAGGATTTCCCTTAAAATTGATTTTTTTAATGATTCATCCTATATATTATTTTATTATTATATTTTTATGGATGTTAAAATTTTTGTATCAAATAATTTAATTCAAATATTATTTTTATACCATTTGAAAGTTTTATGAACCCTATTTTATTTCCATTGGATATTTATGACAAGTGAAGGATTTCCATTTGTATGTTAATGAAACCAAATATTTTTCAATGATTTTATTAATATATGATGAGGACTTATTTTTAAGTGTGGATCATATGTATGGATTATTATGGATGGAATTTAATATCTCCCTATAATGTATTGGTTATGTTTTTATAACACATGAGAAGAAAATTTGTAGTGTAAAGGAGACGTGGGATGCTTTGTTCACAAGATTACTTTTTGAATGAGATAAGAGATGATTTTTCACATGATTATTATTTGAATGGGATCTGGAATAAGTTTTTCACATGTTTTTGTGTGAATGTGATTATATAAATATTTTTCCCATAATATCATATTCTTATGATTGTTCCACATTCCCTTGATGTTTATCATGTTATGCCAAAATTTTAGGATATATTTAACTTAATGGAAATTACATGTTTTAATGATTATTCCCGTTTCTAAAGTATTCATAACATTTATGTCGTTACAAAATGTTATATGATCATTATGATTTTTTTCCATGTCATATCAATTATAATTATTTAATATTCTTTTTAATATCATATTTTTCTGACATGTTTCTGATCATACACTTTATGGTATATTTTTTCCTTACTAATCATATATGCCATTACATTATTTTGTTTAAAATAATCATGTTACAGATATGACTATATCATGTTATATATTTATAAAAGATTTTAGTGTAATGCGATTATTGAGAAATTATTGCATGTGTAACAAAATTATATATTACTATAGATAATTTTCGAGATGCCAAACTGTTGAAACCTCAAGTTGTTTGACTATAGAAAGATGTAATTTCTAAATCATGGTATTATTTTAATATTAATAATTTTTTGAGATTGGTTCAATTTAGTTGGTATAAAATGAAGTGTTTAGTTATTTTTAGATATTTGTTTAGAGAACTTTAGCAAAAAACCTGGGGAAAAGTCGTGTGAATGATTCTAATTATAGGATAACATCCTGATGTTTTTAAAAGTAGATATTACCTGATTCACATATAGATTAAATTACTTCCTAGATACTATAAGTGGATGTATGATCTATCATAATTCTTCCTAGGGGTAATAACCCAAAATATGGCATATTAGGTATTAAGTAAACTATGACATAGTTCACAACAAAGAGGACCAACAATACACCTAGGTTGACACTCCCAAGGGATACTCATTAGATAGTCACATTATCTTTCAAACAATTATTATGACATTAAAGATATATATATATATATATAAATACTTTATTTATAAATGTTCCCATGAATAAGAAATATTAAAACCTACATATTTCTAGGTTAATGTACTCATGTTATTTATTAAATCCCCTTATAAGTTTATAGATTCCTTTAATATTAATTTATATATTTATGTATAATCATTCCAAATTATTATTTACTAAATTTAATGTATGGAACCTATAATAATATTGTAAATATACATTTCAATTGAAAATGTGGATATATTCTCAATGGGAGACTTAATAATATTGGGGTTAGATAGAAAAACAATGTGTCCATTATCACCCAACTATATCATGTCTTTTAGAAAAAATACCAAAATCATGTTAATCTCAATAACATACCATGGAGGTATTAACATTTTAAGGCGTCATTTATAAGTCAATTCCAATCATGTTTTAGAGGTTTTTCTAATCCACTTTTTCTTGGGTGGTGGTCCAATATAATAGAAATTATATTTTTTATTTTCCAGTTCTAAGATCATGGTATGGTTTTCTTTCCAGTATATCTTTTAGAAATTGATGTTGACCAGTGTGGGAGTATCATTAAGAATACCATGGAAAACAAGGATTAATAATCTATGGAATGGGAGGAGTCTAAATATGAAATTTGATGTTATTTATTTTACTTAGAATAATCACAAAAAAATCAAGTGATATTTCTTAAAATTATAGGAAAAAAGGGATGAATCTATGGGATTGAATGAATAAAATTTCATAGGAATTATAATGCATGGAATTGTTTTCATCATTGATAATGGGAGATAAATTTATTCCTTCATTTGTAGACAAATTCCTAGCTTTCGATGGGATTTAACAAAAAGATACTTCAGCATATATGAAGATATTTTTCAATCATCTCTTATAGGGGAAATGGAAGCTGGAATCACGCGTTATTGTAAGATTTTTGGATTATTGAAATGGAAAAAGGGTTCCCATGAGAACTCAAAATACATATAACATAGAAGGAAGAAATTACAATCACATTCATGCCAAAAAAAATTTTAGAAGAATATAAGAACATGTTAAAGATGAACATGTGAATGATTTTAGGTTGCGAGGAAGGAATATATGGTTCATTATTGTTAGAAGAATATGAGAAATAACATGAAAAGAGTGAATTTCCAAGGTTTTAAATTCCATGTGTATGGGAATTTTGTAAATTGATGCTCTAATCCAATGGATGATGTATAAAATATTCATAAAAACCATCAAAATATTGGGAATAAGGAATTTCAATTTCAATGACTACCAATAAAGTGTATTTTTTGTAATTATGTAACATAAATACTCTACAGTAAATTTATGTATTTAATGATGGATTTTTAATTTAAAACACCTTTATATATATGATATTTGTAACCCAATTAAATCAAAATCAGAATGATTTTGTTGTTATGGAAAAATAGATATGTTGTCATTGTATCATGGTATTATGTTTATAGGAATAAACTTCATGTAAATATTATTAATCCTTGCATTATAATAATTTAATTTGATATTAGGCATTAAATATATCCCTTTAGATGCATCTCATACCAATGTGTGAACAAAGAACTCAAGAATCATATATCAAACCAGCCTACAATTAGTGATTAGTGAATGTATAGATATGTATACTCTTGGAAAACAAATTCTTTTACATGATTCATGATACACAATCAAGAGTGATGTTTAGTTATAATGATGAGATAAAATTCAATTTTAGGAGTGAACTATTGTATGAAAAAATGAGATATATTTCCTATGTTTGAATGTTTTAAATTTATATAGAAATTATATCATAATTTATATTTATATTTTAGATTCCCATAAATATTTATATTATATTTTGACAATTAAATTCATGAAGATGATAATTATTTAAGGGGGATTTAATTTATTTATTTTTTCCTCTATAAAAAATTATTTTTTTTGGTGTCATTCTTTAAACATAACCCCAATGATAAAAACAATAAAAACCATTGTATGTTAGTAATATAATTATAGGGTATAAATAGAGGTAATAATGTTATGATATATATATATATATAACAAAAAAACTCTATTTAAGTATGGACACAATTAGTAAAACTAAAAAATTAACAAAATCTTTTTCGACATTAAAATTTAATTTATAAAATGTTAATGTTTCAATTTTTTCATATTTATTATTAGCACTAATTTTATATTAATAATTAATATATAAATAAAATTACTTCAAATAAAAAATGAATATTTTTTATGATTTTATTTTAAAGTGAAAATTATATTTTTTTCGATGCGAAATCTAAAAAATTAATAACATTTTTAGGATTGATCATGGTCTTATTTTTATAAGGTGAATTGTTTATAATTTTCTAAAAATATTTATTTTAGGTGAATAGTGAAAAATATCCTTTTTAAAAATAGTATGAATTTTAGGACATTATCAATATCTAAGTATAAATTTGAAATTTATGAATTTTTTTTATAACGCCAAAAAGTATTTTATAAATGTCTTTATAATTTTTAATATTTTTTTAAAAAATTTATAATCCCATATGGATACTTTTAGAATTTAATTTATATTTTTTGTTCGAAATAATATTTTAATACATTATAGATTTGGATTTCTAAATTTAAATTTTATCCCATTTAAAATTGAATTAATGATCAATTTAAAATTTGGAATCACTGGGTCCTAATTATATAATTATTACCATTTTATTTTTGCACCTAATGGATAAATTACCAAGGTTAAAACTATTTAACTTGGTGAAGAAAAAAATAGTAAAAATGAGTAAACTTAGAGGTAAATGGACTAGCATATTTAACTAATATTTTTAATTTATTTTATATGGTGTGGATCAACCTTATGTCTCTTAAACTCCATTATTTCTCAATTCTTGAAACCTTCAGTAAGGGTGATTTTTATTATCCAATTTTCATGGTATTTACTACACTGTGAATATTTTCCTCATATTAAAGGGGAACTCTTATATTCACTACCCCTCACACCCAAACCCCTTATGTGTATCATAAAAACTACTTAACCACTTCCCCAAAATCATGTAATCCTTAATTAGGTTCTAGTATTTTCAAAATACCATCCCTCAAAGTTGTAACCCCCTTCTCAAAAGAGATAATTTAAGAATGAGGTACCACTTCCTGACCTCTCTTTCTTTTTTCTATTTCAATTTATATTTTTATTCTTCCATAAAATTATTTTTAGTATCTCAAAATTATGAAATATTGATCATTATTATACATCCATGTTATTATAATTATTGTAGAATGAAATAACACCCTCAATGATATTGTAGTCTCCACCCCTGGTGGTCGACCGAAAAAACCCAAATATTGATTCTGATTGATTTGTAGATGTTGTTATTGAAGGATCTATAAATTCTAATTCACTTCCTTGAATGGTTTGTGTCTCAGAATTTGTGTTCATGTTTCCAAAAATATATTTCCCCAAAGAGGCCACTCAGAAATTTATTTCTCAACAAACAAGGTAAATCTTCCCTCTCAGGATCTATGCATTTTATTTATTGTTATATTTATTTGGAATAATCATACTTGATATTTTTATGAAAATGAATCAAATCAATTAGGTTTCATGGAGTCCATATTGGTTTTCTATACTTTTTTAACAATATCAATTCCTCTCTTATCTAAACATGTGTATTATATACTCAAGGCTAGGTGATCATGTTTTGTTTTGGTTTCACGATGAATGTTTTGAAATGGACCACTAATTTGGATCCTAACAAAAAAATATATTATTATCCCAATTTGGAATCGTTTTCTATAATTAACTCATAATCTATTATTGAAAATTTTCTTATTTTCGATTTCCATCCTCGTTGGAAGTTTGTTGAAATTTTATGTTTTTTAAAAAATATCAATACCTTTTGTTTCATAGGGTTGTTTTAAGGTAAATGTATATGAACAACATGAATATCAAATATGGATTAAAAATGGATACAATGGATTCGTTCAATATGTGATTTCTATAAACAATCCTACTTATTTTCATGATTTTATTAAACATGGGAATCCATCCAATTAATGAGGGAGGATAGTATGTCCAATAGTTTTTTATTTGACATTGGTTGATAATGGAAAGAAGAAGTTAGAACAAGGGAAATTCACTAGATAGTTAGGTAAATTGATGGCCCCTATATGCCCTACTATAACAAAGGAACATATTAGAGGGTAGGAAGAAGTTTTAAAGAAGCCAATTAAAAATTAGACTCTAATCATTATCAATGATTTGAGTGGTTCCTAGCTTAAGTTCCCTAATGTATTCTATGTTTTTTTGATGTTGTCCAAAGTGCTTGGAGTGATACCATTATTTCACCCACATTACTATGGAATCCAGATAAAACCAACTATAATTTTAAATCAGTGTAGGGTTTGTATGATATTTTTCATCAATATGAACAACAATTTTTGAATTTATGTGATAAAAAAGTTACGAATGTTTCGGTGAATTCCGATTGGTTTATTACCCTTATCCCAAGAAAAATAGAATAATATATATTATTCCAAGATAGAGAATTTTTTTACTAGATCCTATGGATTAAATATTTAATTAAATGTGGTACCTATAAAATAATAGCTTTTTATAGACATTCTATAATTTTTTATGAAGGGTATGCAGATAATATTTGTAATCTTAAAAAACATGGAACTGTTGTCATGGAGGGTCTCAAATAAAATATTTACCATTAGATTGAATAAAATGAACTTGTGATGTTCCAAATATGTCAAATTGTAAACATTAATTTCCATTAATATTGAAATATTTAGGAATGTATTCTCTGAAAAATTGATCTTAATTTGTAATTGAATCCTAAATTTGAATACAAACAGCTTCCTTGGGAATAAATTATTGCAAAGAATCAATGAAGGGTGGATTAGAGATGAATTGGGGATAGGAAAAAAAATATAAATTTTGATTACATGCATTAGAGAAGAAGATGAATAATTATTCTATGGTTTATTAATTATTAAATTTATTTATATATATTTTTTCTAACAATAAAACCCTTTTCTCTCTTGCTATCCTAAATATTTTTGGTTTATTTATTTGAAGCAGATCTGTCTATTTATTGAAAAAATTATCTAGATTGGGTTTTGGTGATGGTTAAAATGGAACATATCCTTGTTCCAATTAATTTAATATAAATTTATGGAGATATCATGCTCTACATTTAGTGAGATTATTCAATTTCTAATTTTCTCTGAATAGTTGGTTTATGATTTGTGCCATGAATTTGACATCTGTGATGATCAAAAATCTTTATAAACTATAGTGTTTCAACAATATATCTATAAATAGATCCTAGTTTTTAATAGATATTGAGTTTCTATACATTGTATTGGAGTCTTGGTTGGTATTTTTCAGCATGAGGTTGATGGGGTTTTCAATGACTTCAAGAAAGAAAAATATATATCATCAAATTAATTCCAAATTATTTACCATAATGGAGAAGTTTACATTTGGATTGTAAAATAATTTTATTCATGTTTATATCAAAAACCATGATAGAGAGAAGCATATTTATTTGAACCTAGGGAGTTATTTTATTGTTTCACTGTTTTTAAATTGGGATGAGTTAGAGTGGATTTAAAAGGAATAAAGTGAAAACCATGAGTTCAAAATCACTGAGGGTTAGTGTGCGATTTGGCCTGTATTGAAGATTTTAGTTCCATATGAGTACTTTTTCATCTATATACTTCTTTTTTCCGTCTTCATTAGAGGCATTCATGATGATTTGGAGGCATAAATTGACATTAATGATGGTTACACACATGCAGATCTAAAAGATTATTTTTGTAATTCAATTTTACATTCCAAGGCTTCTGAGGAGAAAATCTACCAATTGAAATGTAAAAATATCCAAGAATAATTCAATAAATATTGTTTAAGTGATGTGTGTGGGTGTGGATAAAAAGGGATTATTTTGGATGTAATTGGAATAGTCTTGACAAACCCCTCCAAAGATTTATTCCCTTAGGGATGATGTTGAGAGATGTTGATTACCTCATTAGTTGATGAACTAAATGCTCTTTGTTCTCTACCTCTCATTTCATAATCACCAATTTTCCAATGGGTGAAAATTTATTTCACAAAATTTAATCACTTTACTGATTAAATTTATTTTAATAAATTTATGGTGTATGATATTCTTAACTGACTCGTGATCAAATCATTTTGCGTAATACTATTGTACAAGAATTAACGGCCCTCCCCATTTCCATTAAAAAAACAAAAAAGCGAATCATATATTATGTGGAATACCTCTTCTATGAAACATATTTTTTCCATTAAAAAACATAGATAGTCCTAACTGGGAATTTAATATATAATTTTGATATTTATAACATATTATAGATTATTCAATCCTAAACCATATTACTCATTTTCCCTATTCTATAGAAAACAAAATGTTTATCCATGTGTATGTGTACATTCCCACCTCCACGGAATGATCATCTTATATTTTTTATTTTATCACCACCATAGATGTATGGTTAGTAAAATAGGGTTTAATGGATAAATATGAATATTATGTTGTTATTAAGGCTTCAATATGACTAATTATAGAACATATTACTGTAATATTTTCATATCCATGAATTATTATTATACATAGATTATATTTCTAATATATAAAACTAATTAACACTAAATTATATCATTTTTGAACTAATGTAATGATATTATTACCAAATCACCTCATATTCATTGATAATCATGGTATGTTCATGTTTGGATGGGTTTGAACACCACTTTGAAAAATGAAATGAAATTATATTGTGGATGGAAATTAAAGATTAATTAATGGTATAATATATATATATATATATATATATATGTATATTAAAATAATGTTTTTTTAAAAAGGATATATAATTATTTAACTCATTAATTTTAAAAACACCCTTCATATGTTAAAAATGATAAGAAGAATGTTAATTGTTATATTTATCTTCTAAAATAAATACTGAATTAATATTGATTAAAAAGTTTGGCATAAAAAATCAATTTTATTCATCCATTATATCGTAAATTTTATAAACATTTAATAATGAAATTTGGAAGAAGAATGAATACTGATATTTCTCTAATGAAACTACTATAAATTGTCAAAAATATAAACTCCTGTTGTGGGAAAATAAAAAAACAAACAAATAAATATACATGTAGATAATGATTATTAGTGTAAATTATAAATATTTTTTGTAACAACCCAACACAAGATGCTTAGAACAGGTGAATTATTTTAATACATTGGAATGATCACAATAAAACGAATCCTAAAGGACTGTTTATTTTAATAGTCTTGGAAATTAGATTACAAAATGACCATTACATTAAAATTTTGAACATAAAGTACAACACAAGAAATCCATTTAAAATTCCATTATTCTCCTTGCATAAAACATCATATCAATCATAAAATAAATCTTTCCATCCTGGGAAAATAAAACATAACAAATGGGTGAGCTCAAATACTCAGTAATGTTAATCAATATAGCAGGAACTTTTAAAAATAAGCACAACCTTTTAACGAAAGTATATAAATAAAACAAAAGCCTCTTATAGAAGAACATGAACATAATATGGAACTAATAAATCAAAGAACGTCATTTAAACATTCACATGGATATTCTAGTAGTCGAATAATCACATGTAATATCTATAACTAATATCATAATGAGAGAATTCATAATTTTGGACATCATAACCACATTGTCGAGGCCATATTCCAAGACCATACTTATGCGAGTAAGATGTTATTAAAAACCCAATGTAATTATTTTCGTAACAACTAACAATGTATCATGGGGATTTCATTTACCACTCGCCAACCTATAGGGATTTCATTAACTGATCCCTAACATGTCACATACTATGCGCTATGAATTCCTTGTATGAAGAGGGTGAATCATTAACAATATAAACACACATACTGAACTTACAATAAGAAATGTTAATATGTTAACCACAAAACATGAATAGATCATACTAGAACACACACAGTCAAAAATATCATAGAAAATTCAATACAAAATAGGATATTCTATCATAATAAATCATCCTCAATTAACAATAAAACCCCACAAGGATTTTTACATAGATGAAAATAATAATCATTAAAACTCTAAGAGAGTGATATCCTATTTTACTTTGAAATCATTTAAAATACATGAAAATAAATAAAAAATTTCTTTTTAAAAAAACCGTGGATACATTTAAAGGAATATTCAAAATTTTAAGGTATCATAATGGCGAAAAATATCCAATCATGACATATAAGTTAAAAAACATTATTTCATTAATTTTTTGAAAAGGTTATAAAGAAAAACTTATGGAAAATAACATAAAGAATCCTTTAAAAATTTATAAAAATTAAAACATGGGTAAAAAATTAACTTAAATAATTGTTTATAATATTTTGAAATACATTTTTAGAAACATATTAATGGATGATAAAGATGTACCATTATATACTTATGTATAAAGAACCTCAGATAATAATGATATTGTGAAATTAACCCTTACATAATAACCACAAATGATTTTTTTTTCAAAAAAATTGAATAAACATAAAAATATACATAACATGTTCTTTATAATACTTTATATATATAAAAAAATATGAATGATAATATCAGGAATATTGATATAGGGACAAGATTATATCTTAAATCATTCAAAGCATCCCATTCCAATTTCAATATTCAAATAATAAGCTAAATAGCTTCAAAAGAATCTTTAAATACCAGGAAGACAAATATATTCATTATATCAAATATAATTGTGGTAGTATATAAACCACACAAATGAAATAGTTGGTGAACATGGATTATCATTCACGAAAATTAAATGTGAGATGAAATTCTCTTACCTTGTACTTTTCTTTAGTCGATGGTGAGTTAAACTATTGTATAATGGTTAAATAATATTATTAAATTATACCATAACAATATACATATTTATGATATTATATATTATCCACTTATATTATTTTGATAATAATATTTCCGTATTACAGTTGTTTCGGGTGTTAAAAGATTTTTTTCCAATTTAGATTTTTTCACATAAGTCTTTTTTTACAAATAGACTATATTTTATTCATATACATATTGATATTAAGTTCATAATAATTATTAATACCTGTCATTTAAATTTTATAATCATTCTTGAATTGTAAATGCGGAGAATGAATATCACCATGTCATGAAGATGGTATGTCATACGTACACACGAGTAAAATTATTATTTCATTAATAGTTAAATTATGTGGAATTTTATGTAATATGAGTTATAAATAAAAATTATCATTTAAAATTTATTATTTACATACTTTATATTGATCCTTTTAACCATCTAAATAATGAATAAATTAAAATAGTTTTCACCATGGTGTGGAGACGGTAAGATGTATGTACGCACAGTGGTGATATTGTTTTTCGTAGGATGGGTAAAAGGGGGAATATGGTTGTACCATAATCATAATATCTCCTCAAAATATATGTTATTCTTGATATATTAATTTATTATTGAATCATCACAAGAAGATGAAGTATGAGAAGAATTTTTTTAATGGAATCGGTAAATCAATTAGATCTTCTTCATGTGTCTCTTTTGGATTGGCAGAAAATGACTCCATAGGTTCGTTTTCTAACTGATGTGTGGTATCTATGATGAAGTGAGAGACGTTTTTTTGAAGATTTGTTCATGTTTTGGCTGAGAAAAAGGACTTTTTATGTGTAATTTAATTAAAATTAAATGTTCACTTTTATAGGAGAGGTGACGGGAACTTTGGGGAAATTTTAAAATATTAATGTATTATAAATTTATTTTCAGTTTAAGATAGCACCAAAGATATTTATTTAGAAGCTAAGATGAGTGTGGGTCTAAATCCTCTAAAACATTAATTTTTTTTACATTTATAGGTCATAAAATTAACCTTATCTTTGGGATTTAACATTTAGTTAAACTGTTTAACTCTTACTATACCCTACTGTATTTTGACACTATAGGCTTAATATAGTTACAATAAAATAAAAAATGAATACTAATCTATTAAAGATTGACATATTCGACATTTTCAATGTTATTTGGCCAAGAATTATATTTTTTTGACATTTATGTCATTTAATAAAATATTATTTATTTTAAAGTATCATTTATGTTAATTTTAATACTATTTAATATTTGAATTGATAGAAATAATAAACCAACATCATTAATTTTAACCAATACATCCAATATGTTACTAACATTATTATTCTATATAAAATGTTTTTATATGTCATTAATTATGTAAAATTATATTTATTTTGATATTTTTAATATTATTTATTTGATATATCAATTTATTAAATAATTACTGCATCATTATGTTGTCACCATTTAATTTAATTATTTAATGTCTAAAAACTATAAATAAATTATCATGATGTAGATAAATTTATTATATTTTTAATGAATATATATGGTGGTCCATATTAATTATATATCCTCGTATTGAAGGGAAAATATTTATTAAAATTTTAATATGAAATTTTTAACACTTCATTAAATAAAATACAATAAATTTCCCAATCCAACACAACTTTTTTAAAAAATATAAAATTTATTACCTAAGGTTGATTTGGGTAGAAAATATACATATCCTATGAAATTATGACATGTGTTAGGTTAATTATATACTATTATAATATTATTTTAAACATAAATAATCCCATTTATCTTTAACCATGGTAAATAAAATTCAAAGGTTAATATTCCCCAAAAAATATTTTCATCTTATTAGATAACATTATTCCTACTAATTACAACCATGTATATCCATTTTTAAAAATTCAACTCCCAAAAGTGATAGAATTATGTTTTATTTTAATCTGCAAATGTGGGAAGAAGGTAGATAAAAAGAGGTTAAAAAAGATCAATGAATTTTTATATCTAATTCTATTATAAAAATGATTCAAATGACCTAAACTGGGTTAATATATGTATTATTTATCTTATTTTACATTAAAATATATTTAACATAAAATAATTATTTAAATGAAAAAGATGATGAATTAACAATAATGTAGTGTTTTTTCACTATTCATAAATAATTGAATGTTTTCAGAAAAATACCAACAAATAACAAAAAGATAATTTTGATATTAAAAATAAAAAAAATTATTTTAAAAAATTCAATTTATAAGAATTTCTATAATTATTTAAATTATTTTTCAAAAAATGACATAAAAAGTAGTTCCTTTATGAAAATAGTATTTTTAAACATATAACTTTTTATGAAAACATGTAAATTTATTTTTAAATATGTTTTATTTATGGGAAACCATTAAAAATAACATTTAGAAATTATTTATTACATTTCATATAATTATATTTAATAGAGACTTTATAAATATAACATTTAAAAATTTATCATACTAATGTATTGTTTCGAAGAAACTCAATATTGAGTGTAGCACAGGCCAAGTTGGTGTTGTGTGAAATATAATAAATTAAATTTATTTGAAAATATAACTGATTGGGAAATCTTATGATGTTAAATTATCTCCCCTTCATTAAATTGAGTCCTTACAATTTTAAATTGGGATTTTGAAATTAAATGTTGACTCTAGAAAATACCTTTTTGGAAACCCCACATCGTAAAATGGATTAATGAGACCCCCACATTAAAATAAATAAATGAATTCATCAAGGTCACTAGAGATAACACATATGAGGGTTCCATATAGGAAAACATGGACATGGAATAAAAATTGGTCCATTATGTTGTGATTGAGAGTGATAGAGAACATGATTAGGATAAGGTTAACAATCACAAAGCTCTAAATATGAAATGATCTATGGGACAATTTTATTTATCAGAAAAAGTACTTGGATGGAATTTTTTATTTCTAGATAATCTCCCTTGATTAAGGGAATTAATTTAAATCATAGACATAGAAAAAAAAATCATACATACTTGAAAAGTATATTTTTATCCTTTAACTAATTCCAACCACAAACTCATATTTCTATTAAAAATATAATAAAATTCAAAAATATATTATTTATCTTAATTTCATAAGGTTCGATGCACAACCCATCCCCTAGGGACCATGTCGTGACATACCCCAAGCCCACATCCTGATGTCCAGTGGATGACAACTAGTGCTGAAGGCGTCAACCTTCAAGTTGGAGGTTTTTCTTAAGTACATGTATGCACACACATGCCCAATCACATCCCACAAACTGAATGGGGAAAAACATTACTAAAAAAAGTGTTTAATACAAGTACAACTAAAAACAAGTGAGACATAATACAAACCCAAAATAAGACAAATGAAAACTAAAGAGTACAAGTACAAAAATGAGAAAAGGTCAGCTACTGAGAACACCACATGATAGGAAGAGTAGAGTAGCTACTGAGAGTTGTGGGAGTATGCCCTATCTAGCTAATGTCACTGGGTTCCTCTTGGTCCTAGGACACTTTTTACACCGTTGAAACTTCTGTTGTCTGCACAAGACAAAACAAATGTGGGAGAAACTTATGCATGGGTGAGTAACATAGTACTTAGAAGGGGACACCAGACTACTAAAGAGATATACCACAAAGAAACCACAAATAAAATCCACCAAGTAAGGAAATTAAGTATGACCACAAGGTAACACCACAATGTATAGATATATCACACCAGGAAAATTCTAATGAAAAGGAATAAGGTTCATTGGATATAGCGATGAACGTTTCTTACTGTTGAGGGACTCATCCCTGATGAATAGATTCTTGTCTGCTGGGCCACTAAGGATCCACACAGATGCTAATCGAGACATCAATTCTACCTCTAATACCACAAAGTCCAACAGAGTATAGCTTAATGTACTGTATTGTCATATGGGTTCCATTGCAATAAACGAAATGCTGAACAAATTCTCTCTCTATAAGATATGTGCATTTTAGTAAAAAGGGACAAGTTGCATTCAAGTTCAATCCAATCCATCCATACGCCATCCCCTACTGGAACTTCCATAGAGTATCTAATAAGGGCCACCTCATCCCAAGGATCTTTGTGCTGTAGATGACGTGTCAATCGGAAACCTGTTCTTCCAATTATTGACGTTTCAGCGAAATGGGGGCCGATGGGTTCTGGGTTCGGTCTGACCCATTCAGAACAACCCGACCCAACCCAGGTCCGGTCCGACATGGGTCTAGCTCAGTCAGCCAATTGGGCCTATAGGTCCGGTATGACCCAATATTGAGGATCCATACCAAGGGGGAAGATCGCACCCTTCCAGGTCCACCATGGTTAGACTAATTCATTTTTCTGGATGGAACGTGGTCGGTTCGTCTTCCTGGCCGGGACACGACTAGTTCGTCCACCTTGACGGAATATAGCCAGATGCTTCTTTCGGCCTCCTACTGCCTCATGAGTCACTACGGGTCCCCCTATTTTTTTGTGGTCAAATGACTACGGCCCGGTGATGACACGACCCGCCAAGATGGACGACTGAAATTACTGCATGCTACCGAATGTCACGCGCTACTGGATCTCCTGAGCTTCCCAGACACGGGCCACTCCTCCACGTAGTGTTATTCTGTGCCACATCTCCACGCTGTTGTGGCTAGCCGAACATGGTCGGTTGCTGCAACATCATTCTGATGGGCACGCCACCTCCCTCATCCTATGGTAGCCACTACCGCCGGCTCACTAGTGTTTCCTTTTTCAGGCCACCGGGGTTGTTCCGATGATCTATTTCTCGATCCACTAATGCCTAGAGTCCTCTTGGGTTGACAACATCTATTATTTTGCCTGAAATTATTATTTTCACTAATTTTAGGTTACAAACACAAAGAAAAAATATGCATAGGGACTAATACCATGTTCGTGTTGGCCCACACCCTCTGCGTTAGAGGTTTAAAACAGGGGGATGGTCTGGGGATCACAATTCTACCAACAATAAAATTTATCCTGAATAGAAAAAAAAATGAATTCCTCCTAAAATAATGAATGTTTTTTTGATTAACTTATTCATGGGTTAGTCTGTATATATCATTTTTAAAAAATAAGGAATTCATAATACCAAAATCAAACCCCTACATCATTGACATTTGTTGACATATCGCTTCATCCTTGAGGGTCTTAGAGGTTGATGGAGTTTTTCATTTCTCGAGGTACGTCGAATTCAATGATGTCCCACCATCATTTATCATTCTTCATTGGGGAGGAAAATCCCCCAGAGGGGTTCATCAGAGAATCCTCGTAGTTTAATCCTCATTCTACCAACGTTTCAAACTATTAAAAAGAAAACATGTATTAATGTTTCAGTTATACTGTGGCATTACATCTTTACACTGTTCCATTTATGAAACATCATCATTTTTATGCATCATTAAATAATCGTTACATTGTGTGTTAATGGGACATTAATGAGCTCAATTAATTTGTCTCATTACGACCTCCTCGCTACACCACAACGTCATTGTGTCATCACTCGTTGGTGAGAAAAGAAATAAAATAACTTTTTAAGTTATTTTATTATTTTTACTAAAAATTGTGAAATATAGCTTTTTTATTAGGCCCTTGTTGGCTGATGTTATGTCATTTTATGGAGAATCCTAGCATTCTGAGTTCAACAGTTCCCATAGATGTTTTTATCAAAGAACCTATTCAATAGTTATAAAAACATGCTCGCACATTTAATAAAAATACCTTAAAATTGTCCAAAATTCCATCCCTAGATCACTGGCCTTGGAATCACATGTCGTTAGAGTGTGTGGTATAAAAATAATTCCATATATTAAAAAAATGACTTGGAAAATCTAGACCATTACATTCTCCCCTCCTAATGGATGAACGCCCCCAAAAGCTAAAACAAGGGACAATCAAACAAATGGGGGTACTGAGCATGAATGTAAGCATCCTAATCCCATGTTCTCTCCAAGAGGTTCATGTGTTGCCACCGAACATGCAACATAGGAATCGACCATCCACAAAGGACCTAATCCCATTGATCCTCTATCTCTACTGAGAACTCTGCACACGCCGCTATATCATCAATGTCCATCTCGCCCCAGTTGATGACGTGTAATGGATCAAGCACATACCTCCTCAGCTGCTACACAAGAAAAACATTGTGCACCAGGTGCATCTATAAGGGAAGGCCTAGGCGGTACCTTCCCTCTCTAACTCTGCTGAGAAAATGGAAAGGACCGATGAACCTTAGAGATAACTTGTCACCCCAGTCAAATCTCTACAATCCATGTCGGGGCGAGTCCTGGAAAAAAACATGGTCTACCTCCTCGAACTCCAAGGGTCTCTGTCTCCTATTAGCATAGGACTTATTCCTGATCTGTGCAGTCCCCATCCACTCTTGTATGATTTGTACCCTCTTGGTGGTAGCACATACCGACTCTGGACCCATGAGTGCTGACTCCCCTAGGTCTGTCCAGGAAAGGGGTGATTTGCAAGGTCAGCCATACAAGGCCTCGAACGGTGCAATGAAAATAGAAAATTGATAGATTTTATTGTATAAAAACTCTACCAGTAAAAGGTTGTCCTCCCAAATATGACCCAAATCCAGGATGCAAGCACATAGGATACCATCCGTGGTCTGTATGGCAAGATCTATATGACCATCTATCTGGGGAAGAAAAGTTGTGCTCAAGAACAGATGAGTCTTGAATTCCTCTTGTAATCCCTTCCACAACCAGGATGTAAAGCATGAATCATGGTCTGAGTTGATCATTGAAGTTACTCTGTGGATCCACACAATATCCTAGATGTAGAGGTGTCCTGAGCCCTCTACCAGTCCCTGCTCCCAGATGGGTAGGAAATGAGAAGCCTTGGTGAGTCAGTCGACGATCACTAAGATAGAATCATGGCCTTTGGATTTATATGGTAACCACATCATGAATTACATCAAGATACCATCCTATTTACACTCTAGTAGCTCATATGGTTGATCCAATCCTACTAAAACCTGATGCTCATCATTCACTTGTTGACAAGTGAGGCATCATGAGACGAACTTGGCCACTGATTTCTTCACTCCATGCCACCATTACTGATGTCAGAGGTCATGGTACATCTTTTATTCTCCATTATGTACAAGCAGTGGGGATGTATGGAACTATCAAATCACCTCCTCCCACAATGTCATTGGTACTATGGTGTGCCCTTTGAAAAAGATGATGTGCTCCCCACCTAAAGAAAATCTATTATAAGCATGTCAGAAGGATAAATGTGGACATTGAGCCTCACAATCAACATTCCCCATCTATGCCCCCCAGACATGCTATAAGAGGTGGGGGGGGGGGGGGGTAACAGTCTTCGACTGAAGGTAAGATTCTCTATAATCATCAATAAAGAATATCTGCATCTGGGCTAGTTGTTCTATCAAATCACTCAGTATCTGCAAACTATTCCTTCTACTAAGCGCATCTGCTACCACATTCTCCATCCAAGGAGTATAGACTATCTCAATGTTATGGAGGAACTCTATCCAACATCAATATCCCAATTTCTATTCCTTGTAGTTGAATATATACCTAAAACCCTTATTATCGGAGTAGATTGTAAACCGCTCACCCATGAAGTAGTGATACCACATATTAAAAGCAATTCCCCATACTGCTAACTCTATCTCATGGGTCTCGTTGTTCTTATCATACTACCACAACTATTGTGAGCTGTAGGTGATCACTACTTGCTCTTTCATCAGGATACAAAATTGCTCGATCCCTAATTTGTCACCGAAAACTACATACCCAATACCCTCTTTAAGATTTCTTAACATGTGGCACTTGTTAGTCTGTGCCTAATCTCTTGGAATATCTACTGCCATCTCTCTGTCCACATAAAGAACTACCCCTTCCATATAAAAGCTAAAAAGGGGTCTTCTACTCTGGAAAATTTAGGTACGATCCTCCTATAATACCCAACCAACCTTAGGAAACTCCACACCTCAGTCATGTTCCTGAGGGGATACCAATCTAGAACTGCCTCTATCATCATCAAGTACAGAAAAAATCTAGACTTCGAGATGACGTTTCCCAAAAAGTGGACCTCCCGTATCCAGAACTGGCACTTTGAGAGTTTACAATAAAGATGGTGCTCTCCGATTTTATCGAGGACTATCTGTAAGTGTGTAGCGTGCTCCTCATTGGATGTTGAGCACACCGAGATTTCATCAATAAAGACACCCATGAGATGATCAAGGTAATGTTGGAATATCTTGTTCATGAGTCCTATGAACACTAATGGGGTGTTGGTCACACCGAAAGGCATTACTAGGAACCCAATGTGGCCATACCGACACCTAAAGGCCGTCTTTGGTACATCCCCATCCCATTCCTGAAGCTGATGATAGCCTAGTCTATGGACTATCACGGAGAACCAACTTTCTCACTTACATTGATTGAAGAGGTCTTCAATCCTCAGCAGTGGAGACATGATTTTTAAGATCACATTGTTCAGGTGTAGATAGTCAACACATAACCTCAAACTCCAATCTTTTTTCTAGGAAAACAATACTGGGGATACCCATGGTAAAATGCCGAGACTCACGAATCCCTTCTTCTATAAGTCCCCCAACTGAACCCTCAATTCAAGAAGCTCTTTGAAATCCATCCAATATTCTGGTGTGGATATCAGTTTCCTCCCACCATACATATCAAAGTAGATGTTTAACTCTCAATGGAGAGGTAAACATGGAACATCTTTAATTTAGACGTCCTTACACTCTACTCTCACTACGGAACTTGAGGACTCAGTACATTCACTACATTGGGGGTTGAACTAGCTAACTGAATAGTAATTGGCTAAACCCTCATTTTTTGAGTCCATAAAGAGCTTCAAGGATTTCCCCTCTACCGATAAAGGGAAATATGGTTCCGTTTATATGGATGAACCACTTCCTTTTCCAAACAAAATCAATCCTAGCATGAATGGTACTATTCCATACCATGAATGACTTCGTAAGGCCTCGATGATACTACTAAGAGATCCCAACTAATACTCTCATCTCATGGACTCAGGTCACACGGTCGACACCAGTGTGTGGTCATTGTGTCTCCTCTAGTATGAGTCTCTAAAAAGGAGGGTCAAGTCAATGGCCTTATCTGGAACCTCTTGGTATCAAATAATAAGAAGGTGAAGGAAAGGGGAAATCACTAGAACAAGTGTAAATCAATACTGAAGCTAATGTAGAAAGACACACATCATACCTTGATTCATCCCTGGAGTCCTGGGGTCATAAGCCTTGTTATTTTACAACTATCTACTCTCTTTCCTTGCAACATGAATGGTGGGACAATCTTATATGAGATGAAAATTTTTATGAAAAGAATATAAAATAACTCCCTTCTGAAAACTAGCACATTCAATCCTATAAAACCTTGTGTTCCATGGCTTACTTTTTTCCTCTAAAATTGGTAGGTATTAATGACACTTCATCTCGGGTTATCACTGCCTCAGATGCCCGTGACACACATTCAAACCTTATGACTCATTGTCAAGTTCCAAAAGAGTCATCCATGTCATGGTCTAGAAAGCTGCATCCACCTAAACCACTATAGTTGGGCCTACTATATGATCAACGAGTGGTGGTAAAACCAGTATACCGCCTAGTTGGGCCATCACTAGTAGTGGTCCCTGATTGAACACCTCTTCGCTAGGTTAACTGTCCTCAAGACAATGTATTGGGAATAAAGATGACTATTTTTGTGGAGGTATCCTGAAATAGATCAAGATGGACTATAGTAAATATATTATACATGGTGAGTTGAATCTTATACAAAATAACACAAAGAGATGATTATGCAACCAGTGTTTTCATGTTTAGATCTAAAACTCCGAATTTGGGTTCCTGGTGCATGGATACGTTGGTCGCCGCACCAACACTAGACACCTTTGATCTAAAATTTGAACCCTACACACTAAACATTGTTCCCCAAAATCAAAATAATAGACTATCTATCATTAAGGTTGAATAAAACACCTTTGATAACACTTTTTCGCGACCCTTCCCTGGGGCCTGTTTCATGACATACCCCAAGCCCACCTCCTGAAGCCCAGGGTTTGGAGACTAGTGCCGAAGGCGTGAACCAGCAAGTGAGAAGCATTGTACCTATACGCACACACACACACACACACTGAAACACATCCTAGTTTCTGAAATTAAAATACATGTATATTGAAACAAGTGCTGAATACAAGTCCAACTGAAAACAAGTGGGCCGAAATACAAACCCCAAAGAAGAAAATTTAAAACTGAAGAGTACAAGTAAAAAAAACTATGACCATGATGGATGATCATAACCCCACCCGATGGTAAGAGTATTGTAGATACATGAATATATGGGGGTAATCCATGAATGCCTAATCTCACTGGGCCCCGTCTAGTCCTAGGACTCCAATTCAACCATCGATACGTCTATCATATGCACAAGGCACAACATGTGTGGGTGAATCCCAAGCACAGTTGAGTAACACATTACTCATAAGGGGACCTAAATCCAATAAGGAAAAATACTAGAAATAAACCACAGAGATGATACAAAAAGTAATTTCATGATGTAAGACCGCAAGGTATGACTAAAAAATATGGATAGCTCCCACCAGGTACAATATAAATTATAGGAAAAAGGTTCATCGACTAGAGTGATGCGTGTTTCGTAATATTGATGGACTCATCCCTGATGAATCACTAATCATCTTCCAGGCCACTAAGGATACACACAACTCCTACTCAAGCCATCATTCATACCTCAACAACCATTATTTCTCGCATAGAATAACCCAAATGACTGTTTTGTCGTAAGGAATCTAATGCAACAGACGACGTCTCAATCATACGCCTGGTCTGTATGTTATGGACATTTTAGTAAAAGTGGACTGGTTTGATTCAAGATTGATCCAACCCAGCTGTATTCCAACCCCTTCAAAAACTCATGTAGAGTTTATTAGAAGAACTAGATATTTTCAAGGGTCCTTATGGTGTAGGTGGCGCGTCAATCAGACACCTGATCTGTGAGTTATTAACTTTTCAGTGAAACGGGTGCCGGTTGGGTCTGGGTCTTGTCTGACCTAGTCGAAATGACCCAACATGACCTGGTCTGGGATCCACTGACCCAAACCATGTCTGGTTCAGCATGGTTCTAGATCAGACAACAAATTGATCCTATAGTTATAGCCCAAGGCTGTGTCCCACACCTTGCCGTGTCCGCCAGGGGCGGACCAGTTCGTCCACCTGGCCCGGACGCATTCAGATGTCACGTCTTGCCTCAAGTTTCCCCACAGGTCACCACTGGGCCCCTAATCCACCATCATTAAATGACTAAAGCCTAGTGCTAATGCGACCAAGAAAACTGGCTGACCAAAATTCTTACTTTTGATCGGATTCCACGTGTTGCTGGCTCATCGGAACTACCCAAACACATGCCACTCCACCATGTGACGTTGTTCGGTGTCACAGTGCACAAATGGGCATGCCTCCTCCCTCCTCTCGTGGCCTCCATCAGTGTGCTGATGTTTCCTTCTTCAGGCCACCATGGTTATTCCAGTGGTCTATTTCTCGATCGTTATGCACCTACATGCCCCTCGGGTTGCCACCATCCCTGCATTAGCCCCTGATTCTTCTTGTCACCAATTTGAGGTTACGGGCACAAAGAACGGACTTGTAGAGGGACCCGGGCATTATTCATTTCATCCTTCACCCTCTGTGTTAGAGGTTTAACACATGAGGAAGGTGCATGTATTATAATTCTACCAACAATAAAATTAATTTGAAATAGAAAACCCAAGAACGACACCCTCCTGCAAGAATTCATGTTTCACATATTAACTTGTTCTTGGTTAAATCTGCATTTGACATTTAAAAAAAATGAGGAATTTATAAAACAAAAATCAAACACCAAACTTGTTGATGTTTTATTCAATATCTCTTCATCCTTGAGGGTCTAGGAGGTCGATGGCATTCATCGTTCATTGAGGTAGGTCGAAGTCGATGACATCCCACTGGCATTCGTCATTATTAATTGGGGAGGAAAATCTTTGGGATGTTTTTCAGATAATCCTCATAGTTTAATCCTCAGTCCACCAATTAGTCAAACTATTAAAAAGAAAATAGGTTTCAGAGTTTTTATTATGTTGTGATGTCATGTTGTTATGTTGTTTCATTTATGAAACAAAGTTGCTGTTATGCACCATTAAAGTGTCATTATGATGCGTGTTAACGAGCCATTAATTAGATCCATTAGTTTCTCTTGTTGCTGCCTCGTCGAAGCACCATAGCATATCCATGACATTTTTCTCCAGTGAGAAATTAAATAAAATAAAATTTTATGTTATTTTGTTTTTTATTAAAAAGTATGAAAATTAACATTTCCATTTGGCACTTGTCATCTAAAGTTAAGTCATTTCTAGACGGATCATGATGTTTTGAGTTTAAAAATGCCCTCCAATTATCAATCGAAGAACTAGTTCAAAAGTTAGAAACATCCACTTGAAAGTTTAATAAACATACCTTAGAAAGATAAAAAATTCTATCCCATGCTCACCAGGCCACATAATCATGTTATGTCCGAGCATGTGATCTCAAAATAATTAAATATAATTTGACTAAAATTCATGGAAATTCTAGGAAATTGAATTAAAAAAAATTAAATTGTAACTTTAATATAAATCAAACTATGTTCTAATAACCATAGAATTTATGTTGGAAAATGGTCGGTGATAAATCCATGTTTCACTTTAGTTGTGGGTTCGATTCCTATAGTCTTGTCAGACGCGACTGGTTATCACTCGACCTATAAGTATTTCTTTTCATAAAACTATATTATAATAATATTCCAAAAATATTCTTAGAAAACTATTAACCTATAATCAAATCTACTAAAGGATGAATTTAATCCATTCCAATATTTATAATTATACATAATTATTCTTTCTAAACTCACAGTCCATAAATTTATAAAGAAGGTAACAATATTTCTAAAATCAACATAACATAATGCATATTTTTTTTATCACATACCAATCATATGAATATTTTCATCATGTATTCTCTTAAAACTTGGTAATAACCTAATTTACCATTATGTCATATTTAATATGTTCAAGAATCACAATTTCTTATATAAAACATAGAGTATTGGATATACACCATCAATCCATAAATGTTGTAAACTCCAACAATGATGGTATAAAAAACCCACTAATCAGTTCCAAGGTAATCAGTAATATTCAAAATACACTATCTGAAATAGTCATCTCATTATCAAAAAATAATTATCTCAATAACAATAACATATTAAGTATAATAATTCCATCATCTATATATTTTCCATAAATATTAACTTGATAGTGTTCCACTTTTTATGGTACCATATATTATCAAATATAAAATTAAATAGTACTACATCACAATCCTTATATACTCTATAATTATTAAAACCATTAAATTTCTAATAAAATATTCAAATAAAATAATTCTTCAATACGAATATCAATTATTCATCTTCATATGAGGCAGTATTATAACTTAATCATTATCAAATAACATTATCTGGGGTATACTACTTTTACGATTGGGTCATTAATTTTCATAGTGTCCCATCAATTTATAGATTAAAAATTGTACATTGGAAACCATTTTCTTTCCCTTTCAATCACGAAACATGGTTTTATTTTTCACTACACATATAACAAACTCCCATTCCCTTCATTAATTTACCAGGGTGATTCTTTCCACAATTATCACATGTGAAAAAATCCTTCATTACCTTCTTCCCTTTATCCATATTTTTCTCTTACATCCTCTTATTCTCTTGAATCCCTTGAAATCCATAAGAATCAGAGAATTATGTACATATCTTATTAACACATGATACTATTTCCCCATATAATGAGAATACATGGGTTACTATTTCCATTCAAAATGTTGGCCTAAGACCATGAAAGATGTGATCCTTATTAATATTTGGATCATGTGCATTGGTTGAGTTATCATACCTTTTTCTATGCTCCATTTCTATAAGATGGCATATACTATATTATATTGTAATGTTATGTACATTGTGTAACGATAAATATATTATACATTATTACATAAACATATTCATCATAAATCCATGAATCATAAATTATATTTACTCTAGGGGAATATCTTATTTTAACTCCTTTATATTGGTAGTTAAATGAAATTGTAATTATACTATGAATTTCCTCTACGAGTGTCAGACTAGGTGCACAGTAAGGCCTATTGTCGTGTACCAGGTTACCCTTAGTCAAACTCGGAACATGTTATTAGAGTTATTACTCTTAGGTACATCTATGCGAGAACCATATTAACATATATTATTTAGAAAATTATATATTTTCTAGTAATACCCACATAATCTCTACGTTACCAAAATTTTAGGATGTTCCTCTACACATATCCTTAATGTTTATCTTTGGGTTATGATACCAAATATTATATTTCAAAATCAAGTTTCAAAGGTTGTTACTAAAATTCCTCTGATACCAACTATCACACCCCAAACTAAAATGCATGGATCCATTGCATTATATTAATATACATCAATGATCACACGAAATAAAATCCCAATGGACCGATTAGTTTACTAGTATTGGAAAATAGATTACAAGTAATAACATTACATTACAAATTTTAGCATAAAATACAATAACATTAATCATTTGAGAATAAAATTACTATACTAGATTAACCCATCATATCAATCATAAAATAAACAATGGAATCCTTAGAAAATAAAACATAACAGTAGGGTGAGATCAGATTCTCATTAAGATTAATCAATATAACTGAAACTATTCCTAAATAAGCTTAAAATTTTAAGGCAAGTATAAAACTAAAACAGATTCCTTTTAAATATAAACATGAACATAATAATGAAAAAATGAATCAAATAATTCCATTTAAACATTCATAAGGATATTATACTAGTCAAACAATCTCCCACAATATCAATAACTAATCTTATAATGATGAAATATTCCTAATACTAGACATCATAACCACTTTGTTAAGGCCTCTTTCCATGACCATAATTATGTGAGTAAAATGATAGTCAAACCCCAAATAAATTTCTCATGAGAACTACGCATACATTGTGGGGATTTCGTTAATAATTCCCTTACCTGTAGGGATTTCATTAAGAGGTCCCCAAATCATTACATACAATGTCCAATGCATTCCTCATATGAAAAGGAAGAATCATTACCATCATAAATACTCTTATTAAAACTATAATACAAAACATTAATACTTTAACCATAAACCATGAATGGTATCAGAATAGAACAACTATATTAAAAAATATTATATACCCTTCAATAAAATATAGAAGATTGTATTTTAATAAATCAACATCAATTAATGATAATATAAAACAATGATGTTAACATAGATGTAAATAGTAACTGTTAAAACCCTGGGAGAGAGATATCACTTTTTAATTTGAAATAATTTAAAAGACACGTAATGAAAGAAAAAATTTATATAGAAAACATGTATGATTTTAATAGAAGATTAAAAATGATAAGGCATTATCATAGTGGAAAATATGCTCTCGCACCACATAAGTTAAAAAACATTCATTCCATAATTTTTTAAAAAGGTTATAATATACCTTTTTTGGAAAATGTTGGAATGATTTATTTAATAATGAATTATAAAAATTAAAACCTAGGTAAAAATAAAATTTAAAAGTTTTTCATAATATTTTGGAATACATTTTATGAAACATGGACATGGATGATAATGCTATCCCAATAAATACTTACATATAAACAACCTCAGATAATAATGAGATCCTGATATTAAAACTTACGTAAAAACCTCGAAATATTTATTTTTTAAAACATTTATATAAACATAAAAATATATTAAAATGATCTTTATAATTATTTTTATATATAAATATATATTAATGACAATATAATGAATATTTAAATGTAGAAAGGATTAAATATTTAAACATTCAAAGAATCCCATGCCACATTAGACATTTCAATAATATGATAAAAATATTTAAATAAATCATTAAATACCATGAAGTTTAATTTAATCATGATATCACATATAATAAGGTTGGTACATACACCATAAAAATTAAATAAGTTGTAAACATGGAATATATATCATTAAAATTAAACATGAGATGAAATTCCCTTACTGTGTACTTTTCATTAGTCGAGGGGGAATTAAAATCATGTATAATGGTAAAAAAAATTTTAAAATTATTCTTGAACCATATCCATATTTATGCTATCATATATGATCCTTTTACATTTTTTTGTTAATAATATTTCAGTATTATCATTGTTTCGAGTGTTAACTGCTTCATTTTTCCATTCCTATTTTTTAATGTATGTCATGTTTATTATGAATAGAATGTATTTTATTTATATCCATAATGATATTAAATTAACAATTTTTATTCTTACTCATAATATAAATTTTATAATCATTCTTGAATGGTTAACATGGAGAATGAATCTCACCACATCATGGAGACGGTAGGTCGTACGTAGAAATGAGAGATGATATAATTTCCTTGATGGTTAAATGGGTTGGTATGTTGTGAAATATGAATTATACAGAAAAATTATCATGTCATATTTATTATTAAAAAATGTTATATTCCTCTTTATACACAACTAAATAATGTGTAAATGAAAAATAATTTTCACCACGATGTGTAGACGGTAAGCTGTATGTACACAAAAATGGTGGTATTATTTTTCATAATATAAGGCCCCAGCCTTCAACCTTACTTAATATTGAATTAAATGCATAATTCACATTGAGGATCTTTTCAGGTTTAGAGTTTTAGAGAATTATATCTTGAAACTTGCATTACATTACACCTTTAAATAAAGTGGTTACATAAAAGACAAGATTCAGTCTTCCCAACAACGAAAACATATTTAAAATAAAACTTGGATTCTTTCTTGACACATCCTTGACTCTATCATCTTGTCTTGTACCATTCCCGTGACCTGTGAAAAACATTTCAAAAACTTGGGATGAGCATAAAAAGCTCAGTAAGGGATACACAACGAATAAAAACTGTTACTTTTTCAAACATCAAGTAAACCATGTATACTCAATCAAAGTAATACATTCACCTTCATGAAGTAGTAAAAACTCTTCACTGAATAAAGTATCATTACTTACCTTTTTGTAACCAAAGGATTACCATAAAACCCATATAAAGAACACATAGCATAAATAAAGGTAACTTGGGACATAAAAAAACTTAAGTGGAATAACCATACGGTCGACTTCCACACATATCACTTAATGGAATAGCCATATGGCCAATTTCCATACATACTTAATGGAATAGCCATATGGCCGACATCCATACATACTTAATGGAATAGCCATACAGCCGACTTCCATACCCAATGCATTGGAGGTTATAACGTAACCACCCATCCTGGTATTCACGGTACCACCCGTCATAATGTCCAAGTACCATTATTACACATAAAATATGGAAAATATAAACATTTCAATAACAAAATTTCATTTGCAATCACAATAAGTAATTCCCAGATATTGAATTAATCAATCCATTTTCGAAAACCATTTAAAAAAGATTTTTGAATCAAAGTGTCCCATACCACTTTGAAGCTTTTAATGAAATAATAATTTTAAAACATTAATGTCCATATAAATAAATACTGAAAAACATTTTGAAAACATGGACATTAAAGATAAAGATTTAGAATAATAAATCTTTAAAACATTTAAAAATGATATTTTTGTTAAAGAGTTTTTAACAAAATGAGAGACTCTTGAATACAAATAATAGTGGAATAACATTTAATCCAAACTTTATAATATCATGAGAATAAAAGGATTCATGATATAATATGTCAAAGGACAGTATACACACCATATAAGAGTGAATTGGTTCATAACAACAATGAAGTCTCAAAAGAAATGTAAAATGAGATGAAATCCATTATAAAGAAGGTATCCTTAAATTAAGGATAAGTCAATCTCATAATTAAGTGTGAAAAATATAAATACACCTAATATAAGTAGATATTAAGTGTAAAACAATAAAAGGTTATTCACACATATTCAAAGGATGACATATTCAATAACTACATGTTGAACCCAAAGAAATCGAAATTGGGATAAGAAGATCCCTTGGTAAAATTCGACAGCCTAACGACGTCACATAAAATTTTACAAAAGGGTTGATGAGAGAGATAAAGGGTATCTAATAACTTGGACATAAAGTTTACATTAATAAGGATATATAAGAACATATCCCAACATAATAATATGTGAATTAAAATACATAAAAAAAAGAAGTCTTTTAAAATGAGGAGGGTGAAAGGTCCCCTTACTGAGTTGGGTAACTTTTGAAACGTACACCCAATCGAAGAAGGGTCATACAATGAAGATGTGAATACCCATAAATGACATTATAGTACAAAAAGTGTATAATAATGGGCAGTACATACACCACTCAAAGGAAATTGAGGCAAATGTAGCATAAATCTCACGAGAATAAAAGTGAGATGAAAAATCCCTTACGAAAACTCGGCAGCCTAACAACGCCACATAAAACTTCCAATATGGATTGATGAGAGGAAATAGGCTCTCTCATCATATGAACATAATAAGTACAGTAGGATTAATATGAAATAACATCCGAATCATTAGAAAGATGAGCTTAAAAGGAATGACATAAAAGAGTGTACTTAAAAAGAAAGAGAGGTGTAGGATCCCTTACAAAAATTCGGCAGCATAACGGTGCCACTCAAAACTTCCAAAATGGATTGATGAGAGAGAATAGGGTCTCTCATCACATGAAAATAAAAATTAATGTATGTTTAATATAATATAACATCGCAATAACAAGAAAGTTGAGCTTTAGAGGGAATGGCATAAAAGAGTGTACTTAAAAAGAAAGAGAGGGGTAAGATCCCTTACCTCAGGTCCGACTTGACTCGATCGTTATTTAATCTCATGAATAATAAACTTGAGTTAATTTCTACTTCCTTAAGAACCTTTTTCAAGTTCATTATTCCTTTTATATCACTTAATACCATGTCATAAACATTATGTAATCATTTATGTTAATAATATTTGTTTTGCTGATATTTGGTTCTTAAGTCGAAAGTGGACTTCTTACAATTACAGGTTGTTCATGTGGTCAAAGGTTATTTATATCCAGAATTACATTCCTGATTTGGATATCTTATATATCATATATATCCAGCATATACATTTATTTATAATATTACATAATCATTTATAGGTAAGAAATTAAATGCACCGTTCATGGAGATGGTAAGCTGTACGTACGCATGAACGCTACTTTCATTTCTTTGTCATATTAATGGAATTAAAACTAAATGATAGGTATGTATATTTCAATTAAAGAATTATATTCATCATTTATATATATCATTCATTATATATATCCATTATATACATGTACTTTTAATAGTACATTACATTTGGGGATAAGAAATGAAATGCACCGTTCATGGAGACGGTAAGCCGTACGTACGCATGAACGCTACTTTCATTTCTATCTCATACTTTAATGGAATGAAATAATAATGATATAGAGGTATATTATAATTCCAGTATAAAATCATATATAATAACTTTAAATCCATCCTTTACACGTCCCACATATGGCATAACAGGTCACATCACTTTGAGGGGGCCGTAGTCCGCACTTCCTTAAATGAAGATATCGTGTTTACCCATAATGGAAACCATAAAGGAATGACCAAAATGAAAAATACAGAAGCTTAAAGAAAGCATAAAAATATTATATAACATACATAAATATATTGACATCATAATGTCCACCTTTGAAGGTGTTAAATGAGTATTGAACAATCATCGTTTCAGGAGGCAGAATTTCGCCATCCACAGAAACCGTATGTTCATTAACCATTTGATGTAGTTGTGTGAGAGTGTAGCTCGAATCCTTCTTATAAAAAAATCCTAGTATATTGAAGATACTGGAGTTGTTACAAAATAAATAAATAAAAAGAGTTTAGGGGGTTGTATAAGAACAATAAAACAAATTACCATGAGAGAACAAATTCCCTTTAAAAGTGTAACTCCTTTTGATTTGAGCCTAAAGGCTTTCTTTGAAAGGATTATTCCCAATGGGAATCCTCTAGGATGAGGATAGGGATGTGGAGAGAGTAAATGGTCAGGGGTTGGACGAGCCAAAGGCTTGAGGAGTTTGTAAAATGAGGTAGAGGTGGGGGCCTTTTATAAGAGGAGAGGAGGGGCACTTTTGGAAAGTAAGAAATATTACTTTATTTGAAAATGTGTTTCGGTTTTAAAAGGTCCCACATTGATATAATTCGTGGATATGGTGATAAGGGTTCGAAATACACCCATCCAATAAGTTTTGGACATGTTTAGTTCATATATTTTACATTCTTTTCAATTTTATTTAAATCGTCAAATAATGATGTCATCGTTGCATCATTATGATGTCATAAATAATGTAATTTATTTAATGTCTAAAAATTATAAAACAATTATTATGATGTATGAAATCATTTTAGCTTTCCAATTACTATTTATAATAAAAAATCTGACTTGTATAACCCCATTTAAATTTTTTTTTAGTAAAACATATCATGTTTGTGTCATTTCTTCTATTACATTAAATAAAAAGTTATTTATGTCATTTCCCAACCAAAGTGGCTCCATGGGGTCACCAAGATGACCCATGGCTTGTCTTGGTCGGCCATGACTCATCCAATAGTAGTAGGACATGTGTCATGGTGTTTTAATATTTTTATAATATCTTTTTTACCTTAAATTACACTAATTAACTCTAATCGCGATTAAAAAATTAATAAGTTACTATTCACCAAAAAATTATTTTAATCTCATTGAACCACATTTTACTTCTTAATGACGACCATGTATGTCGGATTTTTGAAATTCAATACACAAAAGTTGCAAAATTTCATTTAAATGGAAAATCAGTTTTTTTATAAGTACCACTTAGTGATTTCACTATTCATAAAAAATTGAAGTTTTTCAGAAAAATTCCAAAAATTCACCCTAAGCTATATTTGATATTCCAAATTCAAAAATGAAGTCCATTTTACAAAATTAAAAACATATAAGTAAAATTAATTAATTTAATAATTAATTCCCGCTGTCATGACAAATAGCGTGTTTTTGTGAAACAACAAGTACCAAAAGATTGACACTAGTTTAAGTCCAATTTCAAAGTGAAATTAATTCCAACGACCACTATTAGATTTAATGGTAAAAATATTTTCTAATTTCACTCTAAAACCAATTCAAAATATAATATAATCATATAAATAAATTTGATTAAAAAGTGGTTTTGATTTAAAATACAACATTTTACACTATTCATTAAAAAAATGAACTTTATCGGAAAGATACCAAAAAATTACACAAAGTAAAATTTGATTTCCCGATTCTATAGAAGAGTGTTATTTGGTCCAAAATAATGTATAAGAGTGATCAAAACTATATTTAATGACCTTTCTCCATCAAAAGGCGATAAGTGAACCTTTAGTGAAAATTAGGGTATAAAAGCCTAAAAATTGAATTCTTTCTGTATTTTAGGCCTTTATCTTTTATTGGATAAATGTAAAAACATTTAAAAAACATATATAATCATATTTTAGTTATTTCTATCCATTCCCTCCAATACAACAGCTACATGTTAACTACCATTTAAAATAATATTATTTTATTATTAGAGTGCAACGTAAGATTCCCAAGAAACTCGTTGTTGCGTGTTGGGTACGCCATTGAGCATAGCGTCCCCTTTAAAGTCATATTAATATTTCATTCACTAATATGGATAAAAATAAAAATGTCATATTCTTTATTTACCTGGGGTGTTACATCCTTCCTCCCTTTTGGAAATTGCGTCCTCACAATTTTAAAATTGGGCTTGGAAACATCCTTGAAAGTCTCACATCGGAACAAGAGTCGGTAAAACAATCACTTTAAAATAAAGAAAGATAAGTACAGAGGTCAGCCGAGTTAACCCATACTAGGATTCCATGTAGGAAAACATGGATATGGAGGAGAAAACATAGGGTCAGGTTCTGATGGAGAGTGATAGAAAACATGTTTAGGAGAACGTTAACCATGAGAAAATCACAAACTTGTGATGAGTTAAATGGTATTAGATTCCCCAGTAGGAAAAGTTAATAGACAACATTTTTGTTTTAAGTTACTTTTTATTGAGGAATTTATTCATAAGGAAACATAATCACTTATCTTGGTGACTTTCAACTTTTACTAAATTCCTTAGTCAAACTCATATTTGTTTCCAAAAGGAGAGTATTTAGGGAGACTTGTTCACATTAAGATTACTATAATCAAATTCTAGAGAATCACCTAATCCAAAAAATAGAACTATATACTTCCCATATCTTTATAACTTAACCATAACCAAAACCAAAAAGGTTAGTACAAGGTCAGATAATCCAGAAAAGGATAACCCTTTATAAAACGAAAATCTATTCTTAATCTCCAAAATTTGTCAAAAAAAACACAAAGTTCAACAATGATCATTCGATAAACAATTTGTCCATAAAATTATTCAAAGTAAACCAATATAAGATTGAATCCAAAATGTTTGAAGGATTTAGTAACATAGTCTTCCAAGTTAAATCGTAATATTTATCTCCAAACAACATCTGTTGCTCCTAAAGTCTCGTATTGAAAAGTAATTAACCTAATCACATATCCTCCATGATAGGTCAATCATTTTCATAAATAACCCAAAATCAACTTACTATTAATTCATAAAATCATATAACTAGAAATAATCAGTCAAACTAACCAGGGACTTCACGTAGTCCAGTGGTAGGCGATAAATACCAGTCACACTTTGGTTGTGGGTTCGATTCCCGCAACTTTGTCCGACGTGACGGGTAGTCACATGGTCTGCGTGTTGTCCTTTTTCCAAAACTATATAATTCTCAAATCATTCCCCAAAAAGGGATAAAATCATCAAAAATGATCATTAAATATTTTAACCTCAAGTTTATCTCATGCCTTTCATTTTCCAGCATATCTTATAATAACCCATAATTACCTCAAAAGTATGGATCATATAAACTCTAAAGGTTACCTTTATAATTATTACCCGAACTTCCACATCGATTGGTCATCTCATACATGATGCATTACAGAACATACCAAGGTTCAAGTGGTTGATCATGACTCCTTGATATTTGGTTTAGGACAACCACGAGTTTCCTCATTGAATCCTCCATTTTATCTAGTATCTTAATCAGAGAACCACCACAGTTTCCTTCAAACCTGTTGTCTCTTTAGTGCTTGCTAGATCCATCCATTCACTTAAAATAGAAATGTCAGTGTGAGTATATCAACAAAACCATCATGTACTAATGAGGAAGGTAAACACTAAGATACATGTACTCATTCACTTTATCTAAAACTAGGACTCTTTCTGAAATCCTAACCATTATGGTAATGTCACTTGTGCTTAGAGAATACCCTAACCTCTAAAGTTATCTAAACCGACCTTTGATACCAACTATAAGGCCCCAGCCTTAAACCTTACTTAATATTGAATTAAATGCATAATTCACATTGAGGATCTTTTCAAGTTTAGAGTTTTAGAGAATTAGATCTTGAAACTTGCATTACATTCCACCTTTAAATAAAGTGGTTACATAAAAGATAGGATTCATTCTTCCCAACAACAGAAAAATATTTAAAATAAAACTTGGATTATTTCTTGACACATCTTTGACTCTATCATCTTATCATGTACCTTTCCCGTGACCTGTGAAAAACATTTCAAAAACTTGGGATGAGCATAAAAAGCTTAGTAAGGGATACACAGAGAATAAAAACTGTTACTTTTTCAAACATCAAGTAAACCATGTATACTCTATAAAAGTAATACCTTCACCTTCATGAAGTAGTAAAAAATATTCACTGAATAAATTATCATTACTTACCTTTTTGTAACCAAAGTATTACCATAAAACCCATATAAAGAACACATAGCATAAATAAAGGTAACTTGGGACATAAACATACTTAAGTGGAATAACCATACGGTCTACTTCCACACATATCACTTAATGGAATAGCCATAAGTCCAATTTCCATACATACTTAATGTAATAGCCATAAGGCCGACTTCCATACATACTTAATGTAATAGCCATACGGCCGACTTCCATATCCAATGCATTGGAGGTTATAACGAAACCACCCGTCCTAGTATTCACGGCACCACCCGTCATAATGTCAAAGTACCATTATTACACATAAAATATGGAAATTATAAAAATTTTAATAACAATATTTCATTTGTAATCAAAATAAATAATTCCCAGATATTGAATTAATCAATCAATTTTCAAAAACCATTTAAAGGACATTTTTGAATCAAAGTGTCCCATACCACTTTGAATCTTTTAATGGAATAATAATTTTAAAAAATTAATGTCCATATAAATAAATACTGAAAACCATTTTGAAAACATGGACATTAAAGATAAAGATTTAGAATAATAAATCTTTAAAACATTTAAAAATGATATTTTTGTTAAAGAGTTTTTAACAAAATGAGAGACTCTTGAATAAAAATAATAGCGGAATAACATTTAATCCGAACTTTATAATATCATGAGAATAAAAGGATTCGTGATATAATATGTCAAAGGACAGTATACACACCATATAAGAGTGAATTGGTGCATAACAACAATGAAGTCTCAAAAGAAATGTAAAATGAGATGAAATCCATTATAAAGAAGGTATCCTTAAATTAAGGATAAGTCAATCTCATAATTATGGGTGACAAATATAAATACACCTAATATAAGTGGATATTAAGTGTATAAAAATCAAAGGTTATTCACACATATTCAAAGGATGACATATTCAACAACTACACATTGAACCCAAAGAAATCGAAATTGGGTTAAGAAGTTCCCTTGGTAAAATTCGACAGCCTAATGGCGTCACAAAAAATTTTACAAAAGGGTTGATGAGAGAGATAAAGGGTATCCCATAACTTGGACATAAAATTTACATAAATAAGGATATATAAGAACATATCCCAACATAAGAGTATGTGAATTAAAATACATAAAAAACGAAGTCTTTTAAAAAGAGGAGGGTGAAAGGTCCCCTTACCGAGTTGGGTAGCTTTTGAAACGTACACCCAATGGAAGAAGGGTCATACAATGAAGATGTGAATACCCATAAATGAAATTATACTACAAAAAGTGTATAATAATGATCAGTACATACACCACTCAAAGGAAATTGAGGCAAATGTAGCATAAATCTCACAGGAATAAAAGTGAGATGAAAAATCCCTTACGAAAACTCGGCAGCCTAACGGCACCACATAAAACTTCCAAAATGGATTGATGAGAGGAAATAGGCTCTCTCATCATATGAACATAATAAGTACAGTAGGAGTAATATAAAAGAACATCCGAATCATAAGAAAGATTATCTTAAAAGGAATGACATAAAAGAGTGTACTTAAAAATAAAGAGAGGTGTAGGATCCCTTACGAAAATTCGGCAGCCTAACGGCACCACTCAAAACTTCCAAAATGGATTGATGAGAGAGAATAGGGTCTCTCATCACATGAACATAAAAATTAAAGTATTTTTAATATAAAATAACATCCCAATAACAAGAAAGTTGATCTTTAGAGGGAATGACATAAAAGAGTGTACTTAAAAAGAAAGAGAGGAGTAAGATCCCTTACCTCGGGTCCGACTTGACTCGATCGTTCTTTAATCTCATGAATAATAAACTTGAGTTAATTTCTACTTCCTTAAGAACCTTTTTCAAGTTCATTATTCCTTTTATATAACTTATTACCATGTCATAAACATTATGTAATCATTTAAGTTAATAATATTTGTTTTGCCGATATTTGGTTCTTAAGTCGAAAGTGGACTTCTTACAATTACATGTTGTTCGTGTGGTCAAAGGTTCTTTATATCCAGAATGAAATTCCTGATTTGGATATCTTATATATCATATATATCAAGAATATACATTTATTTATAATATTACATAATCATTTAGAGGTAAGAAATGAAATGCACCGTTCATGGAGACGGTAAGCCATACATACGCATGAACGCTACTTTCATTTCTTTGTCATATTAATGGAATTAAAACTAAATGAGAGGTATGTATATTTTAATTAAAGAATTATATTCATCATTTAGATATATAATTCCTTATATATATCAATTATATACATGTACTTTTAATAGTACATTACATTTGGGGATAAGAAATGAAATGCACCGTTCATGGAGACGGTAGGCCGTACGTACGCATGAACGCTACTTTCATATCTATCTCATACTTTAATGGAAAGAAATAATAATGATATAGAGGTATATTATTATTCCAGTATAACATCATATATAATTACTTTAAATCCATCCTTTACACATCCCACATATGGCATTAACGAGTCACATTACTTTTAGGGGGTGGTAGTCCGCACTTCCTTAAATGAAGATATCATGTTTACCCATAATGGAAACCATAAAAGAATTCCCAAAATGAAAAATACAGAAGCTTAAAGAAAACATAAAAATATTATATATCATATATAAATATAGTGACATCTTAATTGCCACCTTTGAAGGAGTTAAATGAGTATTGAACAATCATCGTTCCGGGAGGTAGAATTTCACCATCCACAGAAACCGTATGTTCTTTAACCATTTGATGTAGTTGTGTGAGAGTGTAGAACGAATACTTCTTATAAAAAAAATCCTAGTATATTTAAGATACTGGATTTGTTACAAAATAAATAAATAAAAATAGTTTAGTGGGTTGGAGAAGAAAAATAAAACAAATGAACATGAGAGAATGAATTCCCTTTAAAAGTGTAACTCCTTTTGATTTGATCCTATAGGCTTTCTTTGAAAGGATTATGCCCATAGGGAATCCTATAGGATGAGGAGAGGGATGTGGAGTGTGTAAATGAGTAGAGGATGGCTGAGGAAAAGGCATGAGGAGTGTGTGAAATGAGGTAGAGGTGGGGGCCTTTTATAAGAGGAGAGGAGGTGCAGTTTTGGAAAGTAAGAAATATTACTTTATTTGAAAATGTGTTTCGGTTTTAAAAGGTCCCACATTGATATAATTCGTGGATTAGGTGATAAGGGTTCGAAATACACCCATCCAATAAGTTTTGGACGTGTTTAGTTCATAGAGTTTACATTCTATTCCATTTTATTTAAATCGTCAAATAATGATGTCATCGTTGCATCATTATGATGTCATAAATAATGCAATTTATATAATGTCTAAAAATTATAAAAAAATTACTATGATGTAGAAAATCCTTTTATCGTTCCAATGACTATTTATAATAAAAAATATGACTTGTATAACACCACTTAAAAATTGTTTTAGTAAAAGATATCATGTTTGTGTCATTTTTACTTTTACATTAAATAAAAAGTTATTTATGTCATTTCCCAACCAAAGTTGCTCCATGGGGCCACCAAGTTGACCCATGGCGTGTCTTGGTCGGCCATGACTCATCCAATAGGAGTAGGACATGTTTCATGGTGTTTTCATATTTTTATAATATCATTTTTACCTTAAATTACACTAATTACCTCTAATCGCGATTAAAAACATAATAAGTTACTATTCACCAAAAAATTATTTTAATCTCATTGAACCACATTTTACTTCTTAATGATGACCATGTATGTCGGATTTTTGAAATTCAATACACAAATGTGGAAAAATTTCATTTAAATTGAAAATCAGTTTTTTTAGAAGTACCACTTAGTGATTTCACTATTCATCAAAAATTGAAGTTTTTCAGAAAAATTCCAAAAATTCAACCTAAGCTATATTTGATATTCCGAATTCAAAAATGAATTCCATTTTACAAAATTCAAAACATATAAGTCAAATTAATTAATTTAATAATTAATTCATATTGTCATGAAAACTAGCGTGTTTTTGTGAAACAACAAGTACCAAAAGATTGACACTAGTTTAAGTCCAATTTCAAAGTGAAATTAATTCCATCGACCACTATTGGATTTAATGGTAAAAATATTTTCTAATTTAACTCTAAAACCAATTCAAAAGATAATCTAATCATATAAATAAATTTGATTAAAAAGAGGTTTTGAGTTAAAATAAAACATTTTACACTATTCATTAAAAAATGAACTTTATCGGAAAGATACCAAAAAATTACACAAAGTAAAATTTGATGTCCCGATTCTATAGAAGAGTTTTATTTGGTCCAAAAGAATTTATTAGACTGATCAAAACTATATTTAATGACAGTTCTCCATCAAAAGGTGATAAGTGAACCTTTATTGAAAATTCGGGTATAAAAGCCTAAAAATTGAATTCTTTCCGTATTTTAAGCCCTTATCTTTTATTGGATAAATGTAAAAACATTTAAAAATCATATATAATTATATTTTAGTTATTTCTATCCATTCCCGCCAATACAACGGCTACATGTTAACTACCATTTAAAATAATATTATTTTATTATTAGAGTACAACGTAAGATTCCCAAGAAACTCATTGTTGCGTGTTGGGTACGCCATTGAGCATTGCATCCCCTTTAAAGTCATATTAATATTTCATTCACTAATATGGATAAAAATAAAAATGTCATATTCTTTATTTACCTTGGGTGTTACACATAAGATGGGTAAAAGGAGGAACACAGTTTTAAAATAATCCTGATAGCATCTAATAATATATATTATAGTTGATATTTTAATTTATTATGTAAACAACATTGGAAAATGATGTATAAAAAGAAAATAAATTTAATTGAATTGGTTAAAACAATAACCTCTTATTTGAGAGTCTTATTTTTTAATTGCAGGAAAGGACACCATATGTTGACTTTATTTCCAAATTGTGGCCTTTAAGATGAATTGTTGTAAATTTAGAGGAGAATTGGGTAGTTTCAGGCTGATCCAAATGGCTTTAGTGGTAAGAATTCAAGAGAAGGGGAAGTTCCCTTTTATAAGAGAGGTGAGAGGTACTTTTGAAAAATATTATAATACTAATTTATTATAAATATATATTTTTATTAATATAGATCCAAATTAATTTATTTAGAATATAAGATGATTATGGGTTGATATCCCCTAAATAAATTAATTTTAGATACGTTTTGGTCATAAAATTAACCATATCGTTTTGATTTAACCTTGAGTTAAAAAGTTTAACTCTTACTCTATCTTCTTCTATTTCTACAATATAGGGTTAATAAAGTTACTGTAATATGGAAAAAGAAAAAAATTAGGTCATTTAGGATATATATGAATTTATCCAAGATATTTTTCCTAACCTTATATTCTTATAACTTTTATAGAATTTAATAAAATGATATTTATTTTAAAGTTTCATTTGTGTCAATTTTAACACTATTTATTATTTGAATATTTAAAAATACGAAACCAAAATTATAACATCAAAATAATACTTAAAATTTTTCACTAACATGTTTATGTTCTAAATAAAAAAATTTATCACATTAATTAGGCGAAATTTTACTTATTTTAATATTTTTAATATTATTTATTTGATATCTTAATTAATTAAACAACTACTGCATCATCATTTTTTCTCGATTTAATTAAATTAATTAATGTCAAAAAATTAAAAATAAATTAACATTATGTATATAAATTTCTAATATTTCTAAATATTATTTATATTCAACCATATCACTTTTATAACATCACATTAAATATAATGTAGTTATGAAAATTTGAATATGACTTTCTTAGCTCTTCTTTAAATAAAATATAATAAATGTCTTAATATAACATACATAAATTAAAATGGATAATATTTCTGAAAAAAGGTTCATTTGGGTCTAAAATCACTTATCCAATGAAATTTAGACATGCGTTAAGATAAGTTTATATTATTATAATACAATTTTTACCTTCAATTACCCTATTTACTATTAACCATGGTAAATAAAATTCAAAATATATTATTCACCAAAAATTATTTTGATCCTATTCCATGAAAATTTTCACACTTATTACATCCTTTTACATATTTTTTTTTATTTTTTATTCAAATAAGAGATAAATTCCATTTAATGCCAATATGTAAATGTGGCTATATGACCGGGTCAAAGACGTTAAAAAAGTTCAATGAATTTTTATATCTATTTCTATTATAAAAATGATTCCAATGACTTAAACTATGCTAGTATAAGTATTAATTATATATTGTGACTTTTAACTCAATTTAATGTAAAATAATTATTTAAATGGAAAATTTGATTTTTTAACAATAATGTACTTTTTTCACTATGCATCAAAAATTGAATGCCGTTAGAAAAAATACCAAATAATAACCATAATATTTTTTTTATATTCTAAATAAAGAATTAATTCTATTTTATGAAATTATATTTATTAGAGTATATATAATTATTTTTATTATTGTTCACAAAAAGACAAAAAGTAGTTCTTTTATGAAAATTGTATTTCTAAACATATAACTGAATTACTGAAACTTATAAATTTCATTATAAATATGTTTTATCTATGTGAAAACATTTTAAATGAAATATAAATATTACTTATTACTATTCAAATAATTATATTTTAAGGAGAACTTATAAATATAACATTTAAATAATTATAATACTAAGGTGTTATTTCCCAATAACTCAATCTTGCGTGTAACGCATGAAATTCAGTGTTGCATGAATATAATTAAAATGATGTTATGATTAACAATATAATTATCAAAGAATATTACATTTGTCTGAAATTATTTGTTAATTATCATTGATGATTGATCTAATTAATAAAAATGATGTTATGATTTATTTTCAGCTTATTTTCTAGTGTAATAATATTTCAGACAAATGTAATATTCTTTGATAATTATATTGTTCTATAATAATTTTTTTGATAAGAATATGTCTCTTATCTTTTAATTTTTTTATATGCATGTTTTTACTTCCCAATAATATTACACATCCATTATTAGAAACAAAATGTGTTTTTATTTCAAATGATCATTTTATTCCAATTTTTACATTTTTAAAATAATGGGCTTGTTATCTTTTTAATGATTTTGGTTTTCAATAAATGAATTTTAAAGCATCTTAAAGTATTTTCCATTCAGAGATCCTATATACTTCCCTTCAACTTCACAATTTTATATACATATTATTTCATATCAATGATTATTTTTTATAATTTTTTTAACATAATGTTTGACTTAAAATTTTCTCCACTTTAAAAATTGGATTTTACAATGTTAATTTAAAATCATATCATTTTAACGATGGTATGATGAAAAAATTTTAAGAAAAAATATTATTTTTTTATTTCATTTCCATTTTCAAAATATTTTTATTCATTAGGGTTTTGTTTCGTATTTCAATATATATCTTATTTTATTATGTGATTATTTTGGTAGATAATGTTTTTGGTATCATAGAATTTAATTCATGATGTTATTTAAAACCTTTTTGATGTTATATGAAAACAATTTTATTTCCATGGGTTATTTATCAAAAGTGAATGATTTATATTTTGATGGTTAAGAAACCCATTCGTTTAGCATGGGTTTTGTAATATATGATGATGAATTAATTTTAATTAGCTGTTATATATATGTATGATGATGGGTGGGATCTTATATCAATATCAAATTAATTTTTTAAGGTTTCATGTCACATGAGATGTTGAAATAATGATTGAATGGGTTGTGGGTATATTTATTAACAAAATTTTTGTGAAAGAGATACAAGTTGTTTTTTGAAAGGTTTATAATCTGAATAAGATGCGGTAATAATTTTACATATGTTATTGTATGCATATGATATTCAATGATTTTTCAGAATATTTCTAATTCCTATGATTTTTCCTTATTCCCATGTTGTTTATCAATTTATTATATAATTCTATTATTCATTTCATTTCGACAAAATTCAATATTTTCAGGATTGTTAATTATTTTTAAAGTATTATGTACTTTTTTGTCATTCTCACTTATTATATTATCAATGATATGTATTTTCAGTGATTATATATCTTATATGATTCATTAATGGTATTTTTATGATATTATATATATTTTAAATTCTGTTTGACTATATTATAAAGTATTTTGATCATTTTATAGGATATGTATGCCTTACATATGTTGTACTTTTTTTTATGATATAATAATTTGCGATACGTTCTCCATTACAGTGAATATAAGATCAATCCTTTTTTATGATTTGATTATAATAGTTTTTAATATATTTATATAATGTGATATATTTTAAAAGGATATTTAGGAGCATGATTATAGAGAAATGTTCATAGGTGTAATAAAATAAGATGTTAATGTAGCTAATTTTAAAGAGGTTGATCCTTTTGGACCATAGGTTGTGAAATTATTATGATATATATTATCTAAATAATTATATTATGGTAATATATATGATATTTATAGTTGGTTCACTGTATGAACTAGTTATTATCTTACTTGTTTTCTAATAAAATTAGATACTAAATTGGGAACATAATAATGGATTAATCAATCAAGAATCATTGTGGAAATATTACTGTAATATCGAAATGTCAATTATCCCCCATTAGGAAACATAAAAATAACCTATCTATAAACATTATTAATATACATATGGATAACTTTTCTATAATATTATGTATGTATTTTCTTTCAAGTTATAATGTGATAATTTATTACCGAGAGAATATGGTTACAATTTGTGATAGAGACACATAATCTCGTATCTTTATTGGAGTGGATATGTTCTCTAAATATTGTCCTATTCCGCCTCTAGTATCTATCCTTATTAAATTATTGGACAATAATAGAAAACAATACCAATGAATGGAAAAGGAATCCTCATAATATAAGATTTACTTATTATATAAGAATATATTGATGTGTTTCCTGAAGAACTACTTAGACTCCACTTGATTGTGAATTTCAGATTACGATTAATATCATTGATGATGAGAAATATATATCTATGACTATCTATAGTATTTTCATAATGTAATTAGTGTTACTGATGAAAAAACTTTATGCGTTATATGATAATGGATTTATATTTCCTAGTGTTTCACCATATAGAGACAACATTTATCTTGATTTGAATAAATATGGGACTATGGGATTGTTTATAGATTATGGGGAAAGAAATTATACTAATATAATGAAGAATTATCATCTACCCCACTTGATTAATTTTCTCAACATCGTCAAGTAGCTCAATTTTTTTCAAATATTGATATTCGTTCTAGGTATCATAAACTATAAGTAAATATTGAAGACATTAAAATCACAACATTTCTAATGATGTAAAAAAATTATTAATTTATATTAATTCCCTTTAGATTGAATAATTCACCCTCTATTTTATTAATATGATGAACTATGTATTTCAGGTTTATGTGGATTATTTCCTTGTGAACTTTATTAATGACATCTTTATATACTGTAAAATCCATGAGGACCCTAACACTCATTTTTAAATCATTACTAAGACTCATATGGAAAAGGATTTATATGGAAATTGTTTCAAATATGAATTATTTATTTAGGAATTCTTATTTCGTGGATATATTGTATTTAAGTATGGTATATCAATTTACCCTTTAAAGAAAATGTAAATGATAGAATGCTAAATGATAATGAATATAATATAATTACATAGTCTCATTGGATTAATAATTTTCTATCAATGTTTTGTTTAAAATATTTCTCTTATAAATAGTCTATTAACTACGGTACCATATAAAAGGATTAATTTTATATGGTTAAAATAATGAAAGGAATGATTTGAAAAATTAATGAGGATATTGGACAATGCCCTAATATTTAATTCATCATCAGGAAGGTATTCGTTTTTTTTATATTGTGATTTATCAAAATAAGTAAATTAAAGTGTCATTATTTATAATGATATAGTTTTTTCATATGAATAAAGGAATTTAAAAATTTATGAATAAAATTATCCAACACATGATCATAAGTTGCAAACAATAATCATCGCATCAAATATATGGAGGAATTAATTTAATTTATAAGGATGTAATATATAAATAGATCATAAATAATTTAAATAAACCTTCTCATATATGTATATGAACATAAGGAAATGATGATGTTTATAATAGCTGATAGATTATGTCTTCTAAAAACACTTTCACCCCGAGATGGAAAATAAGGTGGGTAATGTGTTTAGTTAGAAAGATCATGGTGTTTTGACAAATATAGGGATTGAAAAAGATATAATATTCATGTACATAGTAAAGTTTTATATATTAATAATTAAGGATAGGGAAACATCACATACATTGTAAATAATTTCTAGATAAATATTAATTAGATACAAAATTTTCATAGATTAATTATATGAAAAGTAAAATAAATATCCATGTCATGAATGAGAAGAATTCTGTAAACTCTGTTGATCAAGAAAATACATTGAAACTTAAAATAATGTTATATGATTCAATTATGTTTGAGAAGAAAATATAATTATTTGATTAAGATCATAGCTAAAATATCTATACACACAATAGCAGAACCAAGTGGTATTAGTATTTGAAGGATAAATTCTAGTGGGATAATATGATATTTAAAATTGAAAACTATATGTCAATATTATTGGTTTTTAAATATGTAATGGCTGAGAGACAACATCATAAAGGATTCATGCATCTTTACTTTTTATTGTGTGAAAATGGGATGATATTATTATAAACTTGGTTACTGGATTTCCAAATACTCTATTAAATAATTATTCAACATTATTTAATGTTGATTACCTTATAAAGTCCTCAAATTTATTATCAATAAATGAATATATAGGTCTTATGAACAACACAATACATTATATTAATAAAATTCAGAGACATCAAGGTGATCCTATTTCGATTTTATATATTCATATTTGAATGTTTAAATTGAAATTCACAAATATTATTTATTTTGATGTTGAAACCATGCATCATTTTAGAAATTCCTATCATCCTAAAAATGATGGGTCTTTTGAAAGGATTATCCATGAATTATATTACATGTTGAGGTCAGGATCACATGACATTCATGGTATATAAAATTATTATTTACCTTAGAATAATTTTTATATATTAATAGTTTCTATTAGAGAATTTAAATGGAAACATATAAATAATTTAATAGGAATAGATTTCATTCCATAACTTATTTGGATGGATTTTAGGGAATTATGATTGTAGTTCCAGATCTTTTTGAGGAAATAATGGTGAATGTAAATACTATTTGATATCCTATTAATGCAGTAGAAAGTAGATAGTAAATTTATGATGATAACTTGGTAATGTATTTTTAATTTCAAGTGGTATATCAATTTAATTGATGGTATCTCCATGGAATGGAGTTATAATATTTTGTATGAAATGAAAACTAATTCCCATGTACATTGGGCCTATTGAATTTTGGGAATGAATTAGAGTTGGGCATATTTTTTTGGAAATGCCACATAGCCTCTCTAATGTTCAAGATGTGTTTGGAATTTATTTATTAAGGATGCACATTCTCAATCGAACACATGTTCTCACCTATAAGGATATATAATGAACCATATTTATCTTATTGTGATGATCATATCTATATTTTTAACAATATATAAAACGATATAAAAAATCGAATATCACATCTGGTAAAAGTAATTTAAATTTTTTTTTTGATTAAATAAGGGAGGTGGGATCTTAATTAATTTATTAAAAATAACATCAAAAATAAATTCATGAGGTGGTAATAATTAATATTTTGGGAAAAATTTTATGAAAGAGGAAAGAGTGTAACATCAAGGATTTAATTATAGTAATCTATTCCTTCTAGAGATAATACAATAAAATAAACATATCATTATTGATTACAATGATTAAAGGCTAAATTACCAATTACTATATATTGGGATTGATGAAATGAATTTAATTTTTTAATTATTATTGTAAAAATTAACATAGGGTGAATATTTTTTTCTTTTAAAAAAATAATGATTTTTGGGAGAATAGTGAAAACTACAAATTTAAAAAAATCTATCACATTTATGATATAAATATTATTTAATAATAACTTGGAAATTATTATATGAAACATATATTCAAAATATATATTCAATAATTAATATCATTCTAATTAATATTTTATTTTTAAAATATAAACATATGGTCAATATTTCAAATTCCTATGTAATGATTCTGTTCAAAAAAAAAATTCATTTAGTTCTTATCATTAAATAATGTATAAAATAATTTATTTATTTTGTTTTGGTTTTAATTAAAAATGATTTCAATTTTAATTAAAATAATAAAATTAATTCTATTTAAATAAAATTTATGATTTTCTTTATTAAAATCATTTTTATTCTTAAAATAAATCTTTTTATTAAGGCAGTTTTCATTAGTTTTTGCACAATTATATTAAAATTAATTTATATTAATTATAAAAATTTAATATTTCAAAATTGAATACATGTTTTTTATTATAATAAATATTGTTATTTAGTAAGGTCAACTTATTTTTCCATCATAATAAATAGTGAAAACTATAAAATTTTGTTACCATAGATAGGGTGATGATGTGTAAATCGGGGGTTAAACTATAACATAATGTTACAAATAACACTTAATATTTTATAAATATCAATTTTTAAAATATTTTGATATTATATTATCATAGAATTAAATATATGACCATTTTGTGCCACTGGAATATGAAAATGACTTTATATTTTTTAAATAGTTTAAGTAATTTCATGTGTATCCCTTCTAAAACTTATAAAGGCCCTCATCTTCTCTTCTGTTGTTCACAAAAAAACTTACACTCTATCTCAGCAAATACCATTCTAATAACATTAACTAACTCCTTTACATAATTCTTGATATTTTATTATTCTTCTATTACCATCCTATGAGGGCTTATGGTGTATGCTAAGGGAGGTCCCTTAAAGAAGAGGTAACCATATTTATCAACTCTTTTAAGGTTTATTTCATCTAATGCTTCCCATAAACATTTTATACCCAAAACTTTTGTTGAAATAGTATTATAAATTAAATTTTTAGTTTTGATCATTATATTAAATCCATTTTCCATCTCTTTTCTACCACATGGAAAAAAATATCACTCATGAATACGTACACTCTACCATATCCGAATAGCAATGTAATTCGTTATTCATCACCACTTTAATTGGATGGTTATAAATATTTAACTGATGAATATATATGAAATTATTTTAATATTTTTTTTTATAAATATATGATAATTTTTACCTTCTTACCCTTTAACTTTCTAAAAACATATTATGTTGCTTGTGTGTAGTTGTGGACTACCACCCCCAATAAGTGATGTGATAAATTTTTAATGTCCATAATTAATGGATTATATAAAATATAAATGTATATATAATGAAAATAAATTATATTTATAAAGTTATTATCATTCAATATGTTATGTTACCCAGATCAAGATACAAGTACTGTAGTTTCTAAATCATTACTTGCATAGAAAATGAAGCAGTTAACACTTAAAAAGATGCTTATAATAAAATAATTTTAAATAACATGTGATAATATGATATATGTAAAAAAATTATTGTATTATAAGTATGAATATTATTTTATTACAGAGTAATAAAAAAATTAAATTTATTATACGTGAGGTTAGAAGAACTTACAAATCTTATCAGGCCCAAAGGAATTGCTTATTTCATAATCCCATAAATTTTCACGATTGTTTATGATTTATTATTAATTAAGAGTATTATATGATATTTATATATAAATATTCATATATTTTACAATCCTTTTTATATTTCTAGAAGTTACATGTTTTTCTTTCACTTTCAACTTACTAAGTACGAAAAATATGCAAGAACATTTTTAAGAAAATACATGATTTTTATATTAATTAGGGAATCCTTTTCTTCAATTCCAACATTTTTAAAAAAAATTGAATTATATTATTAATATTCTACAATTATTTGTTAAATTCATTATTAAGTACGATTTAATTTCTATTAAAAAATACATGTATTTTTATCATCATTTTTTAAAGAAACACTTTTACCAAAGACATTTATATAATTGTTGTTTTAATGATTACAACATGAACAGATTTTACTAAAATCATGACTATTCCATGAATTTACTTATACTTTATAGTTTTACATAGTTATTTTAAAATAATTTTTTCCCATTATATTCTAGAATTTTTTTTAAATAATATATTTTAAAATGAAAATGGTATTATCCTCAAACAATATTCTAGTTATCTTTTCAATGTATTTTCAACTATTGAAAGTACTATGAGAAGTATTATAATTTAATGGGTTTATCCTCTAATTATTCAATAAAACATATTATGTTGGATTACTTATGAGTATTTTATTTTATTAATCGACTGGGGGAAATATTAAAATTTCACATACTAGTTTATCAATATGAATGGTTTTTATTTTTGTATTCAATTTTTTATTATTTTACTTTATATTATTAATTTATTGGTCATTGAATTTGATGGAAGGGTCCTATTATATCCCCTCCATTTATTAGTAGGTCTAATGATGCAAACTAGTTTAGGAAATTTTCATACAAGTTAACTGTTTATATATGACATCCTTGAAATTAGGCCTTGATTATAAGAATATGTTATCCTACATTTTCCATTATTATTTATAAAACTAGTTATAGTTATCCATGAAATTATTTAGGTTGTTATTTCATCCTTGTATATGATCCTATTTTATTTTATTAGTTACATGAAATATTTTATTATTTTTTGTCTCTACCATATTATTCATGATTTATTAATTCAATGATATCTTATATCATACTCTTTCCCTTAATAAGAATCTAATCTCACACCTTATAAATTTTCTATTTTCCCAATGTTACAATGAATGGGTTTATGAATTATTTTAGTTATATAATAAATTGAAAATATAATTTTCTCACTGGAATATTACGTTTTACTTCATGTTCTCTTATATAATATCAAAATAATATACCCAGCCCGTCTCCAAAGACTACAAAACTATTTGATTCATAGAGATGTGATCCCCTATATTTGTGAAAATATAGTAAAATAAAGAATCACATCTAGGTTAACATAATCAGGTTGTAAGAATCCCAATCCATAATGTTATTATACATAAGTTATTAGATGATACCTTTACATTATGGGGGCATCTAGATTTATATTATTCTATTATGTAAAAAAAACTATAAAGGTAGTTTATTGTATTTTATCATGGTAAATGGGTGGTTAAACATTTCCATTATAGTATTAAACAAATTTATTTGTCCTAGATCACCATGATATTAATATTTTGTTGGTTATCCTTGATATAAGATTGTAATTTTCAAAACTCGGCCCAACAGGGCCCAAACACTTTCTACACCAAGCCCCCCTCTTATAGGCCAGGGTATGACTACAATAACTATGTAGGAAAATCACTAACATGTAATGCCTGGCCTAATGTAAATGTATATAGGAATAAATCATCAATCCAATAAAATTTTAAATGTAAAAAAATTGATACACCATGACTTCATACATCATAAATCTCACCATAAGTGTACACCAACAAGTACATTATATAAATAAGCAGAAATACAAGACCACCATAAAAAATTGATAACATGTACAACCTATAATGTGGTTGAGGACAAACGTGAAGGTGAAATCAAGATCAAACCTTATTATGTTTGGATCACTAGTCTCTACTTGGTCCTCGTCCCACTATGACTTTTTCAATATTTTAATTATCTCCCTATGACATAGTACAAGTACGAAAAGTCTCTATATGGGTGAATATAAAAATACCCAATAGGACACCACTAAATCACCAATCATATAACATAAATAATAATATTCATCTCATTATTTGTACACTTCATGACACATATAACCAGAATATCTAGATACACACAATATAGACACAAAGTCTAATGGTAACGTTAAAACTTTAATACCGTCCTAGGATTCCTTTTCAAAAGTTCCCACATAGAACTCGTCTTAGAGAACACATGACATGAGTTAGATAGACCTGATGATTTCCATCCAATAGGTCAGTGTCTTTATTTTTTAATAAAACTTATATGCTATATGTCTGAAGTGAACAATACATATATGAGGATCACACATAAGTCCATGGGGTTTACTAAGTACTCAATATTGATTAACCTGATAAATTGGTGTTTCACACACATGTATTTTTATTCATGATGATAACAAGATACCCACCTAGGAAAATGATGATTTTAGAGGATCTCACTCTTGGCCTTAGAGAAGGATTTTAAAAACCTTATCCAAGAGTAAAGTTCTGTAGAATGGATCACCGACTTTTGTATATGATTCAATTCGATACGAAACCATCATGGAATGAAAAAAGGGAACACAATCTAACAAAACATGTCCATGATAAATAGTAAAATAGATGCATTCCTTTCTTGAAGGAGTACATTATGTCTCCCTTTGTAATTGATTCATGCCTATGTATTATGGCAGTGCTTCTGCCCGAGTCTGTGTTTGTGTCTGAGTATAGTGTTTCAAGACCATGCAATCTTTTCCATGTCTGTGTTTAGCTGGACATGTTCATGTATCAACAACATTGTATGTGTCCAAGTACCTCACCATAGAAATGATTATGTTCTTAGAATGGGTCACATGTCATGTGATATTTTTCATTGGATATGGGATATTTAAATATTTCGTCAAACCCTAACACTGTATAGTGGGGTCCCACATGACATGTGATACCAAATAACATGCTGTATAACTAGAAAATTTCCATTCTATATTATTCATCTTTATATCCCACACCATTTCTTCCTTTAGTTTCTACATCGATCTAACCCAGATATCAGGGATCTACATTGACCGACCCTTTTAATCACAACTAGCTAGAGTCTTACCTCCAAAACTCCTAGGAAAATGATCATTATGGTCATCATCACCATCAAATTCCCCACTAGAACTGTGGATCTGATATACATCCTAAATCTATCATCATAATTACCACTAGTCAATCCCATCATTGATATGAACCTAGATCTATGATATCAAACCATTGTGCGAAAAAATGGGTGAGAAATGATTTATTACAATATAATTTTTTGTACCACTAGTGAAAATGGAATACTAGGGATGAATGAATTATGAATAGTGGGAGAAAACACAAAAAAACTAAAAGGTAGAAAGAACCAAGTCTAAATTTATGTTTTCCATTTTTCCATTATAATGAAAAACTAAGATTCATAACAAATAAACTCTTAAACCAATAATCCCCACAGAATGAACTCATATATGCAATATGATCATACTATGAATCAATCCATTGGTAAATTGATTCATGTTCTTTATATGATGAGAAAAAGAGGATAAATAAACAAAAATAAAAACATCCTTCCATGATGTGGATCAATCCCTGATAAATAAAAAACTTATATTGTTGTTTTTATAGAGATCCTCGAATCTCATTGCACCCCGATTTGTGATATAATATCTAGTTAGGTGTTTTCTGTAAAGATATATTTTAAAGAACTCCAATGGATCCTTGAAATATATTGGGTTATGTAGGTAATCCTATAAATTGTCCATAGTGGTGCATTTATAGAAATATATAAGGTTTATGCATCATGTAAAATAAAAAATATATATATTTTTAATTAGACAGCGACATCACTCAATCAAAAGATATAACACACTCCATGTTCAATTATATCATATGGTAAAACCCATGCTCTAAAATAAAATATGGACACATATTTATGATATGAATCTTTTTTTAAGAGTTAGTAAACATTCTCAAGAAATATTTTCTTGTGTGATTTCTAATATATTTTAAAAATTAATTTTCAAGCACACCATGCCTTAGAAAATAATGCCATATAAATTACTAAACCTGAAAATAATTAATAAAATAATCCAATAAAAAACATGAAGAAATACGAGCCATTACATTCGCTTAATCATAGGCCAATAATTCTTGGAAATCCAAAACAAAAGTCTACACAAGGATATGTTGGTAAAGAGCACACATCAAGGTATCCGACTCCTAAGTGCTCTCCAAGATATTCTTGTGCTATCACCAAACATGTAGTAGGGGAATGGATCACCCATATATAATCTTCTCCTACCAATCATTCAACTCTAATTTTTACATAGAAAACATAGATCCATCCACAATGTTCATCTCACTCAATTCGATAACATGCAATGGGTCGTGTACATACATCCTCAATTAAATAACATAGAAGAATTCATGTACTGTGTCTAACTTCAAGAGTAGAGATAAGGGGTAATCCACCTTACCTACTCAACATAGAACCATGGATGGTATAATGAATCAAAAAGATAAATTTTCTCCCCAACCAATTCTCCAAAGTCCATGTTGAGGTGATACCCTCTCGAACACATGGTATCCCTACTCAAATAACAAAGGGTTCAATCTTTAGTCTCTATAGAAATTATTATTAATATGTATTGTCTTAATCATCTATTCGATGATCTGTACCTTCTTTTTTAGTGTCCTTCACAAATATTGGGTCCATAAGTGTTGACACTCCTAGATCAGTCCAATATAGTGGTAACATACATGTTCGTCATACAAAGCCTCAAATAGTTCATACTAATTGTTGAATGGTAGAAAATGTTAAAAAAACCAACCATTGGTTGGTGATCCTCACGAATACATACAAATTTTAGCCTGTATGTCCATAACATTTCCTACAGGACCAAAATGTACTACTTATTCAAGACATAATTCTAGGGATAAAAATTCATGCTCGAACACAAATGAGTCCCAAATGCCTCCTACAATACCATCAAAAATTTATATTTGGAGTGAGCATCATGTGAAGAAACTATCATCATTGAAACTCAATGGAGTTATACAATCTCTTACACATAGATGAATCCCAATCTCATGACTGAACACAACTCTCAAATAGTTGTAATGTTGGATGAATTGGAGGGTCATCCTATGATCAACCATATGGCTTCAGGTCCTCTAGATGTACATGGTAACCCAATCATGCTTTCCATATAGATCTCATACAACTTTCATTCGGAAACTATACGGGGTTGAGCCTAACCTTTTGGAACTTTGTGTTAAGCCTTCATTTGTAGATAATTAATCCATCAAGAGATAAACTTTACATCTCCCTTCTTTATCCCTATCCACCAAAATGTACATCTGATCTCCTATTACATATTCACCATGCATAGATGTACCACCATGGGTGATTTATTAATCTCCCTCAGAACCTCCTCTCAAAATTCCACTATAACCATAGTGCATCCTATGAAAGTAATGACATGAACCCCACTATTATGAAATCCAGAGCAGAATTTCCAATGAATTTCTGAAAATTTAGCCCCTCCCAGCCAATATCCCCATGTATTGGCTCCCATAAAAACTAAAATTTTAAGGGGTAACACCCATCTACTGGATTTAACCTTCGCCTTCCCATTCCATAATGGTTAATTTTAACAATGCTCATTTCTCTGACACCTTGACCATTAGTTATGAACATGATTTCAAGTTGAAATAATATACTAACACATTCCACATCCCATTAGTTTAGAAAACCTCAAAGCCAAATTAATAGATTAACCCAATCCATTTTCAATATCCAATGTTCTTATCATTATGAGAAAATATATAATTGAGAATATTTTAGTCATTATATATTATAAATGACTCACTAATTTGGTAGTGTCGCCACATCTTTAGTGAAAACACTTCAAGTAATAACCCATGATTGTGGGTTACCTTGTTCTTTACACGTTGTATTAACTGTTGTGAACCATAGGTAATCACCTTCTACCTTTGTATTAAAACACAACCATGCTTGGCCTGTAATTCATTTTAGAACACTATATACTTGACAACCTATTATGGAAATCTTAATATGTGATTTACCTTCAATCCAAGCCTCAACTCTTAGATATATTTCTCACAGATACCTACCAACACAAATGGATTCCCATTTTGGGTAAAAGATAATGTGGGAGTTTATATCCTTAATAAATCTATTCTAGACCATTGTTATCATCTTACCAACCCATGGAATGTATGATACTCCATCACACTATTTGTTGGGTCCCATGATAACAATTACTCAACCATCACCAGGTCCACTTCTACACTATATAGTGAGATAAAATGTCTCATAAAGTGTAAATCATGAATATAAAACATAAAAATTGTGATCTTTTTTTCAATATGTCTCTCTTAGAGTACATATCGAAACATCCTCAAGTTTTTTGTGTACTTCTTCTTGGATGCTGAGTACACTAGTATATTGTCATTGAAGACAACCAAGCAATGGTATAATATTGGATGTAGTATTTTGTTCTCAACCCTCATAATCATATTTATGACATTTTGATAGCAAACGGCATCCCCAAGTACTCATAGTGACTATAAATTCATAAAAAATACATATTTGGTATATCCTTATCCCATACTCGCAACTAGTGATAACCTGATCTAAGGTAAATATTCTAGAACCATAATTCCCATCTCAACTAATCAAACAGGACATTTATTCTTAGTAGTATATACTTTTTTTTATAGTCACCAATTTTAGGTAACAATAGTCCGCACACAACATCATGTTCTAATCCAATTTCTTATATAATAACACTAGTGATACCCAATGTGAAACACTAGGTCTGAAAAAGTGATTATTGAGTAGGTCCTCTAACTACAAAATTGACTCAAAAATCTCTATCGAAGAGATCTATTTTGATATTGTATATTTCAGATCTTTTCTGGGGTGTAGATCAATGTATAGTTCTATCTCTTAGTGGTAAGGTAATTATGGAGCTTCCACGGGGAATGCATACTCATAATTTTTCACTACTGTAGGAAACTAAAAAATCATTTTATCCACTACACCAAGAGATATTCAATCCAACTGATGAGTAATCATACATTCCCTGATATGAACGAGTCCATTCCAGTCTTCATGGGTTTCCTTTCCACTCACAATTGAAAACATCATCTCATCATTGTGCACACATACCATCCTCTTTCATAAATAGTATATCTGGGCATGAACTAAAGATAACCATTCTATACCTAATATGTGATCATAAGGCCCCATCACTACTAAAAAAATATCCTAAAATAAACTCTCACCCATAAGAATCATATCAAATTTTTGGAAAAATTTTGTTATCATGGTTTCACCTCCTCTTGGAGTCTCTATGATCAAGGTTCAATCCAAAAGATCAAATAGAATCTCTATGTCCTAAAAGATATAAGTGGAAATAAATGGACAAATCACACCTATGTCTATTAGTACTAAACCTATGGTAGAAAAAATACAGATCATAAATCATATCATATCTAGAGCCTCTGGATCATAAAGCTCAATTTCCTATAGCTTCCCTTTCCCCTATACTTCATCTCATTAAGCATGTCGTAGAACATATAGATGGTAGTGCTACCATGTAATAATGTATGCCCCCTATAGATAATCTCTTGAATCCTCTACCACATCTTTCACCCTGATAACATGCCTTCTCCTACTATTACCTCTTCCAAGGAGACCCATACACTATCTCTATTTCAGTCGTACAACAGCTTAGACAATACCACACAAGATGCACCCTTCCATCAAATTATAATAACCAATTATCCATGGTATTATTGGATTCATATTTTTATCCATGAACCATAAAAAATCAATAAAAGGATCATATTTTAAATATCTCGTTGGTTCTGGACCATGAGTCTTATTTTAACAACCTATTGAAAAATATTCATCTCTAGTGTGACCAGAGCTGACCCCATCCATCTATATCTGCTTATCTAGGAAACTATCAATGAGAAAAGCATGTTGTTGAATCCCAACATATATAGGAATTGATATATTTATCATGATAGATCTGATTATATAATAATTGTTTTCTCAATTTTCCCTGATTAAAAATTATGATCCTATACTATATCCATCGAGTACTAATGGATGTTCTAAAGCACAATGAATTCTCTTCCACATTCATAAATACCTACTGAAGTTTTACAAGCTTATTAATGTGCACATTCCTCAATATAGCTAGAGAGAACACCCTTATGAAAAGGTTATCGAACAGAGACCATGATAGTGTTTACTCATCTTATGAATAGTCCACTAAGCCCCACCATAATAGTGGAAGGCCACTAATAATTCCTTCTTCCTAGATCACAATATAGTATATCAGTGTCCTGAAATGATGGAAGACTCACGTCACTACCCTAATCTAATCCTCATTATTTTATGGGTAAATAATTCCTTTGAACTTGAGGGTTCACAATCACTGAAACTCATGAAACACACTCATCTGGTGCACCTTATCTAGTGGTTCTTATGGTCTCATCTATTTTTCAAAATGTGTTGGTATGACATTTACACCACCTAGAAAAAATAACTTTTGAAAAGGTTCATTTAAGGAAGCCTGATCACTGAGAGGATCATCCATATGACCTTATATTGAATCCAAATTTGAAAATCCTCCTAGAGAAATCCTAAAATTGAGATGATATACCACAATCAATGAGTACATATTGATAAATAACTCAAGAAGGATAGGGAAACAACAACCCATTTCTATATGATGCATGTACAATGTTCTTCCCTCAACCGATGTCTATATATACCGATTCAACATATATGTTTTTAGAGTCTTGCTGTGTGGATACATCAGCTTCCACACACAAACTAGATTCTTTCACCTGAGAGATAACCCCGAAACACTTAACACTACTTCCCCAAAACCAATTTAGAACTATGATCCTATGATATAACATTATTCAATAAACTATTTCAAAACAAGGACCAATGGATCACACAATGTGACTACCCTAAGCCTACCTTAAATTGGCCATGGGTTGGAAATTTGTGCAGAGTAGGCTTATCACTCAAATGGGAGGCCTTATTCTATTTTACCTATAATCACAATCACACATATCCAATCCCATAAAACACTAAAATTTAAAACATCTTATAAATCATTCACACATATATCTAAAATTATACCATTAGGGTATAACAAAATGTATGGGAAATACAAATTCCCAAATAAAATACCACAGTTATGAAATAGAAAATATTTCCAACCTATAATGTGGGAAAGGATTGATATCCAAGTGACTGCAATAATACACCTCAGTCTATCTTTATCATTTTGCTCTTCCTTGTTCTTGTTACTGTAGGACTCTGAATAATGGTAAATCTTATACATAAGACAAAACATGTGCATGAAAATCCCATATAGGGGTGATTATATAAATACTCAGTAGGACACCTTGAAATCAATAAACATATAACATCAAGAATAAAAGCTATCTCAACACATGTATATGTAAATGCACATATAATGATATTATACATATATAATCAACCTGGGAACACAATCTCACAGTAAAAACACAAACACAATTCTATCCTATGTTACCTACCCAAAGGTTCCACATTGAACTCATCCAACAGAACCCAATCCATGAGTCATATTTTATTGATGAAGTCATTTTGAAGGTCATTCTCATCGAGTCTCACCATAAAAAGAATACTCTAGAAGATTGAAGGTAACGATACACATATGAAGGTCACACCTTAGGCCATGGGGTATAGATAAATCATAATCTATATTAACCCACACTGTAGGGGGTCAATTCTTGTATAGTGTCTGCCAAGAAAATGTCAAGAACCTTGCTAACAAAAAATGATAATGATAGAGTATCTCCTTCCAATCCTCATAGAAGGATTCCAAAAACACTATCCAAGACTAAATCCCCTCTAAAATATTTATTATAATTTTTATACGAAATGATTCCTTACCAAAAACTTAGGGTACGAATCAAGGGAACATAGACTATAGAGATATATCTAAGATGAATATGATAGGGGTTCCAAGCCTTAGTTTAAATGGTACATGGTTTGTAATGGTTGTACACAGCCTATAACATGAGTATTGAACCCTTGTCATGTATTATGACTACTTCCCATATATGTTTCTATTTTTATGTGCACGACATGTGAAAGCCAGTGTACTTATTTCTGTGTATGTTTCTAGATAGATGTGTTCATGTCTCTGTACCTCCCTGGGTTCATGACCAAGTTCTAGGAAAGTGTCACACACCGTGTGAGATTTTATACATGATGTGTGGTATTTATATAATTCATATAACCTGAGAACTACATTTTGGGGCCCCTAACATCCTATGATCAAGGATCATGCACTATGTAACTGAATATTTAACATAATTATAGATTTTTCTTTAACATTTTCTCCCATGCCACTGAGTCCATTGTTTTCCCCACTAATCTCGACCAGAGATCAAGGATTTTTTCCAATCAAACCTTTTAGTCACCTATATCTAGAATACATCATCCAAAACACATCTTAAAACTATTTTCATTGTTCGTCGTCTCCACCACACACACTGCTCAAACCATGGATCTCAAATCCTTCATCATTCTTTATTAATTATCATCGATTCTCTATCTCTTCATCAATCTTAACCTAGATCTGTGATATCAATCTATTGCATCAAGAAACAATTTAGATAGGACCAATTTACTCATATTTTATCGAACCACTAGTCACGAAAATATCAATGATGAATGAATGAAGAACGTTGGGAGAAAAACATGAAAAAAATAGAATTGGAATAAAACTCAGCTATGTTTGAGTTAGAATTCATCCATTTTAGTTATAATGATCAATGAATATCCATTGAAAAAAAACTATCCTAATAATCCCTATAAAATTATCATTTACCCACTATACAATTGAACCACAAATCAACCAACTAGTTTATTGATTCATGTTCATCATATGATAATAAAATGGGGATAAAACCAAAAAAATGAAAATGTCCTACCTTTAGATAGATCAGCTGCTTAGGAAGAATGAATCTATGTCATTGTCATTTCATGGACCCTCGAATCTCATTACATAGTGATAAATAATCCACAATCTGGTTTAGTGTTATATGACAAGATATTATCCAACGCCCTCTAATGAATCCTTTCAATTAAATTTTTTTGAAGATAAAACTACTAATTAACCATATTTGGTTATTTGTAGAAATATAATAAGTAACTGCATCGTGTTAAATAAAATAAAATAAAATATTTTATTTATTTAATTAATTAACCCATGATGGTACTCAATACGAATATCTGACATGCTCAAAGGGTAAGTTTTACCTAGGATAAAACCCACTCTATAAATTCAACGGAGGCCATTGATTAATGATTATATCCACTATTTAAATATTTTTCACTTTCTCTAAAAATATTCATAAGTATGATATGTTATATATTTAATATACCTCAAAACATTATTTTTAGGCACACAGGGCCTCATATTCTCACACTGTTTCCCTACCAAGACCTATAAATAATCCATATAATATTGCAAAATTATAAATGGAAAAAACATAGTGGCTAAAATAATATCTTAATTTTTTTTCTACATTCTAAAATCATTGTAAATTCTTATATAATTCCAAATTCATATTTTATGACTCCATTGTTCAATATTATTTTTGTAGGATTCGACATTTCTATTCCACATTATATGTTATTCTTTTAGGATTACCAATTTTGGAATCTATGATATGATATTTTATTATGTTATCATGCCACATGATCACTTCTTATGATTTCATGATATTATTATACAAATAAATATATTTATATCATCAATATTTATATTATTCCATTTTTAAAAATTGATAAATTATTTATATAATGTGTATAACACTTTAACCCGTTGTATGTTTTTAATAATAACACTTCAATATATATCCCTATTTTCCATAATAATTTTAATGTAGGGATATATCAAACAGAGATCGATGTGTGGGGTATTTTATTGAATAATGTTATACTAGGTTGGAAAATAAAATGGATATATATTTAATTTCCAAATATATTAAACTTTTGGGTCATAAGATTGTGGTTCAAATAATTTGTTGACATGTTTAATCATGTAAAATGATATGTTTTGTATATGTTCATCTCATTTTTATTAGAGTCTGTGTATAAATTATGTATCTATAACACTATATCTGGAAGTGATGTTCTAGGGATCTTGACTTTTAATGAAAGAAAGCATGGTAGTATGTTAGGACACCTAAATATGGCCTCACTATTAGAACACAGTTGATTTATTCAAAATCAAAGTTGATGAGACTATGATTATAGTTAAAAATAAGGCCATACTACTCATAAAATGGTATCATTAATAATAAATTATTAATTATTTGGATACAATTTCATGGGTAGTTGGAGATGAAGATATTTAAATATTATTATCATATATAGTTCATTTTAATTTCATGATCTATCAAATTAACCTTGAGTGTTCATTTTTTAATGATATTTTTATTAAGGATATTTTTGTTAAAAAAACCATATATTTTAGAAACATTAATTACAGAAAATATTTTTTAAAATTATTTAAAGTGTTGTATAGCTTTAAAGTGTACTCATTGATATTTTTACGAAATGATAATCATTTTTATTTTAAAATATTTCTTTTTGGAAATATATAGCAACCCAATTAATTTTTATCAAAGAAACTAAAAATATATTTTGATATATCAAATTTAGGTTAATTATACCTTTTCTAGTATTATTAAATCTTTTGGGTGAATCATTTTTTCATTTTATTTAGAAATTAATTCAAAATGAGTTTTATAACAAAGTGAAAATTATTTCATGGTTTAAAGATTTTAATACATTAAGATAGTAGTTTTTGGAAGTAATGAGAATAAACATGGTATATTTTGAAATGTTCAGGTATGGATATTGTTTTAGTATGTTAGGATCAAATGATTATTTACTATAAACATGACATGGATGAAATTGGGATAAATTTTAGTATTCACATTACATTGGTATGATTGGATGTTTAATATAGAATACTGAGAAAAGATACTGTTATTCTTTATTCAGTGTGTATATATGAAATATTTTATTAAAACCCCATGGAACTCACTTGGGTAGAGTTAAATTATTTTTGAACCCTTGCTGTAATTTTTTAATATATTTAATATTACTATATATAAATATATTTTAATTTTTATTATAATAATTGAAATTTATATAGATATTGGTTCTCTAGAATATTTACTTTTTCGATAAGGCTTTACTTTTACAGTTTATATATACATATAATTTGTTCATCATCTACTATAGATTCTGTAACATATTTATAAGAATCTGTTGTGTAAAAAACATGTACAGGAAACACATATTACTAGATTATGGATTATAATTATTACAATTCACTATAACATTTTAAAAAAGTTCAATTAATATTTATAAACAATTTAAGTCTAATTTTAGAATAATAATATTGATATAATACATCACTTTTGAAGTGATCATTTCCAAAAATGCAATAATACACATTAATGAATTGGGACTGAATTTCAACATATTATCATTTTTTTTCTAAATACATGAAAATTGTGGGAATGAATTATATAAGGCATAGAATTGGTATGAATAATTATACATTTTTTATTTTGATATATATTTTTATTAAATTAATTTAATTTATTTGTTTTTGTGTTTCCTTATAATTGAATTCCACTTAATTATATTTTTTGGACTATTTAACACATTATTACATAAAATATTTTATAGTCGAAAATTTTATTTTAAAACAATAATATATATATATATATATTCAATATTCAATTATTTTTGTTCTTTTAATAGAATTTATGCTTTACCAATCCTTTTAAATTTTAGAGTATTTAGTTTTTTGAATCTCAATTGACTAATCCCTCTCTATTTTTTGACATAATTTTTAGAAAATACTTTGTTATTGATAGGAATAAGTTTGAAAATTACTATATTTTTAATTTTGATGTTTCTTGGTTTTTATGTTTTGAATATTATAAGTACCTCACATGTTTACAAAATTTGATAATTATAATTTCTCAAAAATATAATTTTAAATTGTTTATCATGCTTCTCAATATTGGTAAAATATTTGATGTTTACTATGTAAAGTTTGTGTTTGTTATTAGAATTGACCTAGTTTTTTTATGAATTGTATAAAATTTAAACATTAATAAAATTTTCTATTATCAAAGTCATCATTACCATTACATAATCTATTTTACCCATATGTAGATTCCCTTTACACTGTTTTTTTATAACTGTTTTGTAATTTATATTAATATTTCAGGAATTGAGTATTACCTTTGGGGAATATGTAAAACCCATGAATTACCATTACATAGATTCTAAAATTATCATTACGAACTTGTGATATTATCCTTATGTGGAAAAATTTATCATTATGTGGAACATAGAATATTGTTAAAGATACTCAATTTATTCTTACAAAGAAATATAAATCGATGCTAAATAAATATTTATAATTTATTCTTATAGTGTTTTTAAAAACGCATGTAACTTTTAACCAACTTGTTAAGATGCATTTTTCATTTATGAATCATGTATATTCAGCATTGTTCCCTAAAAATTATACTCATTTACTCCCATTTAAGTATAAAATGATTTACCTTTATGTAATCTGTATATTATATGTACATAAAATACAAATTAAACCTACATTATATAAATTTCATGGTTACTTAATTTTTCGCAAATAGCAATTAATTAAGATATTAATTATGAAACATAAAAAATTGAAGCAATGAACATAATTCTAAAAATATTGAAACCCTGATCGATAGGATCATTGTGTTTTGGAAGCATACCATTAATATTTTTATTATAAATTAAAATTGGATGAACAAGTTGAAGAGAAAAAGAAAAAAATTTACTAAAAATATTTAAAGACTAATATTTTAACTTATGTTCTAATATGATCACTAATGTTTATTAAATTTTTGGACATTTTCTATTATTATCAAGATTTAGACTAAAAATGTAATCAACTTGTTGTTGTTCTTAATTACTTTTTATGTTTTAACATTGTAACTTCACATTATGCATAATTATGTTTTAATAATTAGTATTTGATTTTCCTATTCCTATAACATGTATTGTGTTTTTTAAATTCCTATTAATTAAATAATGTATTTTGACCTGTGAATTTATTTAATAGTTGGGTAGGTTCTTTGTTTTTCGTTCGTCTATAGAGAGGTAGTATAGGTTTGAGTTATGCCTCCTTGTGGGTAAAAGTTAGTAGTTATAAATTTATATCAATACCTTTTAAATTGGAAATATTTTCTTAGTGGGTTCCCATTCTTTTGAGAATAAGATGAGGTTAAATAGTATATTTATAATTTTTTTGACCTGAACTACTATAAAAATATAGTCTTCACTATTTTTTATTTTTACACTCCTTATATGAATTTCTTATTCTTCTCAATTATTTAAAATGTTAATACAATATTTTACTTTTCATTTGTTGTTATAATGATGTTGAATGTTGTTGTCTTCATATAATTAAATATTAAGAATGACCACTCACACAGTCTTTATAGATGAAATCGATATATTTGACAATGATAAATTTTTATTATCAAAATTATTTTATTTTAAAAATAGGTTCTATTACATATCTTTTAATGTGATAACATTACATATGGAATAATTATATAAGTAAAAATAATATTAAAATTCATCAATAATAAACTAAAATGATTGGTTGGTTCTTCAAAAAGGATAATATTTTGATTAAAATGATTACAACTACATGAATGAAGGTATGGAACCATACGTAAAATATTTTTGAATAGATCATTTTATGAAAATGGAAAAACCAAACAATATACCTGATTTTGAACAAGATACACTTATGTGTAATTATGTGTCAGAGTGTGCTTTAAATTAAAATTTTATGAATATATTATATTTTTTTATTGTTAAATGTTTGTTTAATTATGTTTCCTTTTATACGATAGATCATGACATATAGATAATACTTTAAGATACACACTATTGTACAAACACACTCAAATGAAAAAAACTAGGAATATTGCATTTAGAATATCAAGACATAAATATGAGATAATATGAATCCATAAAAAATATGCTTAATTATTTTACAATAACCATTAATGATATTAGTTGACACTAAAAGGAATTGGTAAATATTTTTCTAATTGAAATGGTGTAATTTTCTCTACCTCAAAAGTGTCTTGTGAAGAAAGTGTAACTTAATGAGAGTAATAATTTTAAGGAGTATACTTTAGATAAACTCATTGGTTCACAGCTACAATATGAAACTGTGATAAATAATATTATGGATGATGAGGCTTAAAATAAGAAACATGCTATATTTAAGTAAAAAAATTAATGTTTTATATACCCCTTCTAACTCCAAACTACATAAAAGTGTAAAAAAAGAAATACCTAACATCACTAAATGATTTTACATTATGAGGAAAAAAACTACAGGATTCATGGATCTATCAAAAAGAGACAACCATAAAGTTTTTCAAAATAATAAAATCAATGTTAGAAAATATAAAAATGTTTCATATCTAACATTAAATGAGGGCTGAAGGAAGTGACACTTAAACTAATATTTTTCAATGCTAAAGCACCGTATAAAATACAAGAACTATAGAATAAATATAATAATGAAATTATGGTTTTATGGTGTAATAATACTTAATCTTACATCAATAAGGATTCAAAATTTGTTAACATATTTGATAACCTATTATTTATACCTATTGATAGAAATTAGAAAATATACTTTGTGAGAGTCATGTATATAAGGTATAATAGTTTCTCTAATCATTAGATAGGTAATCAATAAAACATTATTTCTTATAATAAATGTTATAAAGTAAAGGCCCTGACCTTGAACCTTACTTAATATTGAATAAAATGAATAATTCACATTGAGGATCTTTTCAGGTTTAATGTTTTAGAGAATTAGATCATAAATCTTGAATTACATTCCACATTTAAACAAAGTGGTTACATAAAAGATAATATTCGTTTTCCCCATCAATAGAAACATATTTAAAATATAACATGGATTCTTTCTTGACACTTCCTTGAAACTATCATCATAACATGCACCTTTCCCTTGACCTATTAAAATAATTTTAAAAACATGGGATGAGCATAAAAATCTTAGTAAGGGATATGAAAGTACGAAAAGAAAACATTAGTCCATGTATGAAATCATACTTTACTCATAAAACATAAGCATTTTAACATACCTCATCAAATCATGAATAAATCATAGAAATCATAAGGCATATAGGTAACTTGAGGCATTCATAACATTCTTACGTAGGGAGTAACCCTCTTGGTTACGTTTGGAATACCCATCACAGTATATTTCATAATTCTCTTAGGAGAAACCTTAACGTTTAACTCCTTCACATTACCCAATGCATTGGAGAGCTATATTGGGCTCACCCGCCCATAGTTTATCACGGAACCACCCATCTTCATAACAATGCCCAAGAACCATAACATAATCATAGCACATAACATAATCATAAAGGAAATATAACATTCCTACATTTCCATAACAATATAACATTTTAAGATATTGAAATAACGAATACATTCTAAAAACCATTTTCAAAACCATTTAAAACATTTAATAAGGAGATTTTTAAATCAAAGTTTCCCATACCACATTGAAGCTTTTAACATTTTAAACCATTAATATCCATATAAATAAATCCTTAAAACCATTTTGAAAACATGGATATTAATGAGAAGTAGATATAAGATTAAATAATTAAAACATTTAAAATGATATTTTAGTTAAAGTGTTTATAACAAAATGAGAGACACTTGAATTCAATAATTGAGGAATAATATTTAATCCAAACTATATAATATCATGGGAATAAATGGATTCATGATATAATATTCCAAATAACAGTATATACACCATATAAGAGTGAATTAGTGCATAACAACAATTAAGTCTCAATGGAAATGTAAATTGAGATGAAATCCATTATAAAGATGGTATCCTTAAATTAAAGATAAATCAATCTCATAATTATGTACGAAAAATATAAATAAACCCAATATAATTGGATATTAAGTGTAAAATAATCAAATTTCATTCACACATATTCAAAGGATGACATATTCAATAACAACATGTTGAACCCAATGAAATCAAAATTGGGTTAAGAAGTTCCCTTGACAGCCTTACGGCGTCACATCAAATTTTAGAAAAAGATTTGATGAAAGAGATAAAGGGTATCTCATCACGTGAACATAAAATTTAAAGAAATAGGGATATATAAGAACATATCCCCACATAATAAGATGATAATTAAAAGACACAAAAAAAAGAAGTCTTCTAGAAAGAGGAGGGAGAAAGGTTCCCTTACCGATTTGGGTAACTTTCGAAACGTACACCCCATGAAAGAAGGACTATACAACATTAATGTAAATACTCATAAATGAAAGTATGATACACAAAGAGTAGAATAATGGACAGTACATACACCACTCAAAAGGAAATATTGGAAAATGTAGCATGAATCTCACGAAAACACAAAGTGAGATAAAAAGCCGCTTACAAAACTTCGACAGTCTAACAGCGCCAATTAAAACCTCCAAAATGGATTGATGAGAGAAAATAGGGTCTCTCATCATATGTACATAAAAAGTCCAGTAAGTGTAATATAAAATAACTTACCAATCATAAAAAATATGAGCTTTATAGGAATGACATAAAAGAGTGTACTTAAAAAGAAAAAGAGGGGTAGGATCCCTTACCTCGGGTCCGACTTGACTCGATCATTCTTTAACATCCTTAAAATCGGGCATCTCTCTTTGATTTGAGCACAAAGGCTTCCTTGGGAAGACTTCTGCCCAAAGTGAGGCTTCTAGGAGTAATAGAGCGATGTGCAGAGAGAAAATGACAGGGGTTGGCCGAGCCAAAGGCTTGAGATGTGTGGGTAAGGTGGTAGAGGTTGGGGCCTTTTATAAGAGTAGAGGAGGGGCACTCTTGGAATGTTACAAAATGTTACTTTATTTCAAATGAGTTTCGGATTATAAAGGTCCCACATTGATGTATTTCGAGGATAAAGTGGTAAGGGTTCGAAATATACTCATATAATAGGTCTTTGACAAGTGTAAGTTATAGTTTTAACATTATCTTTTCATTTTATTTAAATACTTTATTAATGAGTTAATCGCTGCATCATCAAGATGTCATAAATAATTTAATTTATTTAATGTCAAAAAATAAAAAAACAATCATGAAGTAGGAAATATTTTTATCTTTTTAATGAATATTTATAGTAAAAAATATGACTTGTATAACCCCATTTAAAAATTGTTTTATTAAAACAACTCATGCTTGTTACATTTTTATTTTAACTTTAAATAAAAAAATAATTTTATGTCATTTTCCAACCAAAGTGGCTCCATGGGGTCCCCAAGTTGACCCATGGATTTTCTTGGTAGGCCATGACACATACAATGAGGGTAGGACATGTGTGTAGGCCATTTCATATTATTAAAACATTATTTTTACCTTAAATTACACTAATTACTTCCAATCGTGATTAAAAACATAAAAGTTACTATTCACAAAAAAAATATTTTAATCCCATTGCAAAAAATTTTACATACTAATGAAAACCTTGTATGTCAGATTTTTGAAATTCAAATCACAGAAGTTGTAATGTTTAATTGAAACGAAAAATCAATTTTAAACTACCACTTAGTGGTTTCACTATTCATCAAAAATTGAAGTTCATCAGAAAAATACCAAAAATTCACCCTAAGCTATATATGATATTCTGAATTCAAAAATGATATCTATTTTCCAAAATTAAAACACATATATGTTGAATTAATTAATTTAATAATTAATTCCCACTGTCAAAACAAATAGTGTGTTTTTAACAAACAATATCTATTAAAATATTAAGACTAGTTTAAGTCCAATTTCAAAGTGAAATTAATTCCAATGACCACCATTAGATTAAATGGTAAATATATATTCTGAATACAATCTAATATAAATTAAAAATATAATCTATCCATATAAATAAATCAGATTAAAAAGAGGTTTGGAATTAAAATGCATCATTTTCAATAAAAATTATCTTTATCTGAAAAATAACAAAATTTTACACAAAGTAAATTTTGATGTCCATATTCTAAAGAAGGATTTTATCTTTTCAAATAAAACATATAAAATTGTCAAAAGTATATTTAAAAAGGGTTCTCCATCAAAATGTGGTTAATCGACCTTTTAAAGAATATTAGAATATTTATGCTTAAAATTGGATTCATTTGTATTTTAAGCCTCCAACATTTATTGGATAAAAGTAAAAATATTTGAAAAACATATATAATAATTTTGTAGTTAGTTTCTCTCATTCCCGCCATTACAACGGCTAGGCATTAACTACCTTTTAAAATAATATTATTTTATTATTAGAGTGCACCGTAAGATTTCAAAGAAACTCGTTGTTGCGTATTTGGTACTCCCTCGAGCATAGCATTCCCTTTAAAGTAATATTAATATTTTATTCAAAAATATGGATAAATATGAAAATGTCATATTATTTATTTACCTGGGGTGTTACATCCTTCCCCCTTTTGGGAATTGCATCCTCGCAATTTTATAATTGTTCTTGGAAGCTTCATTGAAAATCCCACATTGGAACAAGAGTCAGTAAAACTATCACTTTAAAAGAATGGGAGAGTAGTACAAATGTCACCCAAGTTAACCCACACTATAATTCAAAGTATGAAAATATGGATATGGTGGAAAAAACAAAGGGTCATGTTCTGATGGAGAATGATAGTAAACATGTCTAGGATAAATTTAACAACAAGAAAATCACAAACTTGTGATGGGTTAAATGGTATTTAATTCCCCAGTAGGAAAAATTAACATACAACATTTTTTTTTTAAGTTACTTTTCATTGAGGAATTTATTTATGAGCTTAACTATAACATAATGAAGCATACTTAATTTTCTTGTTGACTTTCAAAATTTACTATATTTCTTACACGAACAAATATTTTCTCCAAAAGAATAGTATTTAGGATGACTTGTTCACATTAAGAGAGCTATAATCAACTTCTAGAGAATAACCTAATCCACAAAAGAGAACTATATACTTCCCATGTCTTTATACCATAACCAAAACTAAAACCCAAAGTTCAACAAAGACCATTCAATAAACAAACATTCCATAAAAATCTTCAAAGTAAACCAAAATAGGATTGAAATCCAAAAATTTGAAGGATTTAATTGCATAGTATTCCATGGTACAAATTAACACTTATCTCCAAATAAAATCAGTTGCTCTCCAAGTCTCATATTGAAATGTAATTTACCTAATCGCATATCCTACATGATAGGTTAATAATTTCCATAGATACCCCAAAATCAACTTACTCTTAATTCATATAATCATATAACTAAAAAGAATAAGTCATACTAACCAGGGACTTCACGTAGTCCAATGGTAGGCAATAAATACCAGTCGCACTTTGGTTGTGGGTTTGATTCCCGCAGTTTTGTCCGACGCGACGGGTTGTCACATGGTCTGTGTGTTGTTCTTTTTATAAAAATCCAAAAAATAACCCTAACATGTTTTAACCTCAATAGTTTCCTTATACCTCTCATTTTCATCCAAATTCATTATGATCTTAACATCTTAATTCTTGAAGTCTTATTTCACCACCATAAGATAAAATAAAACAATTCCCAAAATGAATAACATCATACCTTGATCATGGCGTCAACTCAGTTTCATCGTCATCTTGATCACGTATGAATAAGTCCCATGCATTACAACAATGATTTAGATATCCATCAAAATCATTTTCTTCCTCCATCCAAATACACCTTGTACAACATGGATCATATGGGTGTTCACAGAAAAACAATTTTGGAAAATAATCATGTATGAAATATAATTCCAAAACATCTGATAAAACATGATTTCTATAAAATAGTCGGACAAAATTTGAGTTGAAAATTTCTATTATTGGTCCTTTTAAAATACCATAAGTATGTGCTGAGAGACTATATTTTAAAATAAAATATAAATAGGTTGCGTAAGGGTCTCCTTCCTCAGCACCATTTTTAAAATCATAATATGCTTCAAATTCTTGTGATAAGGTAAAATATTTGAAATTACCTTGATAATATTTACCTTTCTCAAAAATATGAGAATATTGTGAAAATAGTATTTTTCTAAATACAACCCATGATCCACGATGATAACATGGTATAGTGGAGGTGTTTGATATCTCAAAAAACTGCTTGTAACTGAGTTGTATGCTAGAAAATGTTTCACAATCATCCGAACATGACTTTGCAATAATTATTGCAAGCATGTCATCAGGAATAGATAGGAATGTCATTTGAGATCCTTCTCCTTCCATTCATAGCCGACTTTACTTGACATGAAAAAAGTTATAAAATAAGGATTTAACTGAAATAATAGATATAAGGACTAATTATGTGTCTAACAAAAACTCATAATCCCTAAAGTTGTCTACACCGACCTCTGATAGCAACTATAAGGACCCGACCATAAACCTTATTTAATATTGAATTAAAGGAATATTTCACATTGAGGATCCTTTCAGGATTAGAGTTTTAGAGAATTAGATCATAAATGAGGAATTACATTCCACATTTAAACAAAGTGGTTACATAAAAGATAATATTCGTTTTCCCCATCAATGAAAACATATTTAAAATAAAACATGGATACTTTCTTTACACTTTATTTACACTATCATCATAACATGGACTTTCCCTTGACCTGTGAGAAACATTTCAAAAACATGGGATGAGCATAAAAAGCTCAGTATGGGATATAAAAGTATGAAAAGAAATCATTATTCCATGTATGAAATCGTACTTTACTCATAAAACATAATCATTTTAACATTCCTCATCAAATCAGGAATAAATCATAGAAATCATAAGGCATAAAGGTAACATGAGGCATTCATAACATTCTTATGTAGGGAGTAACCCTATTGGTTATGTTTGGAATACCCATCATAGTATTTTCCATAAATCACTTCGGAGAAACCATAAAGTTTATCTCCTTCGTGTTACCCAATGCATTGGAGAGCTATATCGGCATCACCCGCCCTTAGTTTATCACGGAACCACCCGTCTTCATAACAATTCCCAATAACCATAACATAATCATGGCACATAACTTAAGCATAAAAGAAAGATAATATTACCACATTGCAATAACAATATAACATTGTAATATATTGAAATAATGAATCCATTCTAAAAACCATTTTCAAAACCATTTAAATCATTTAATAAAGAGATTTTCAAATCAAAGTTTCCCATACCAAATTGAAGCATTTAACATTTTAAACCATTAATATCCATATAGATAAGTCCTTAAAACCATTTTGAAAACATGGATATTAATGAGGAAAATTTATAAGATTAAATCATTAAAACATTTAAAATGATATTTTAGTTAAAGGGGTATTAACAAAATGAGAGACACTTGAATACAATAATTGAGGAATAACATTTAATCAAAACTTTATAATATCATGAGAATAAAGGGATTCATGATATAATATTCCAAATAACTGTATATACATCATATAATAGTGAATTGGTGCATAACAACAATGAATTCTCAATGGAAATGTAAATTGAGATGAAATCCATTATAAAGGCGGTATCCTTAAATTAAGGATAAATCAATCTCATAATTATGTGCGACAAATATAAATAAACCCAATATAATTGGATATTAAGTGTAAAATATTCAAAGGAAATTCACACATATTCAAAGGATGACATATTCAATAACTACATGTTGAACCCAAATAAATCAAAATTGGGTTAGGAAGTTCCCTTGACAGCCTAACGGCGTCACATGAAATTTTAGAAAAAGAGTTGATGAGAGAGATAAAGGGTATCTCATCACTTGGACATACAATTTACGGAAATAAGGATATATAAGAACATATCCCCACATAATAAGATGATAATTAAAAGACACAGCAAAATTGAGTCTTTTAAAAAGAGGAGGGTGAAAGGTTCGCTTACTGATTTGGGTATCTTTCGAAACGTACAACCCAAGAAAGAAGGACTATACAACATTGATGTAAATACTCATAAATGAAAGTATGTTACACAAAGAGTAGAATAATGTATAGTACATACACCCCGAAAAAAATGGTAAATGTTGCATGAATCTCACAAAAACAAAAATTGATATAAAAATCCCCTTATGAAATTTCGGCAGCCTAACGGCGCCATTTTAAACCCTCAAAATGGATTGATGATAGAAAATAGGGTCTCTCATCATATGAACATAAAAAGTACAGTAAGTGTAATATAAAATAACTTACCAATAATAATAAAGATGAGCATTATAGGAATTACATAAAAGAATGTACTTAAAAAGAAAGAGAGGGGTAGGATCCTTTACCTCGGGTCCGACATGACTTGATCGTTCTTTAACCTCCTTAAAATCGGGTATCTCTCTTTGATTTGAGCTCAAAGGCTTCCTTGGGAAGACTTCTGCCCAATGTGAGGCCTCTAGGATTAATATAGGTATGTGGAGAGACAAAATGAGTAGGTGTTTTTCGAGCCAAAGGCCTGAGAGGTGTGGGTAAGGTGGTAGAGGTGGGGGCCTTTTATAAGAGGAGAGGAGGAGCACTCTTGTAAAGATACAAAATGATACTTTATTTTCAAATGCATTTCAGATTTTAAAGGTCCCAAATTTATGTATTTCTAGGATAAGGTGGTAAGGTTTCAAAATACACTCATCTAATAGGTCTTTGACGAGTGTATGTTATAGTTTTAACATTATCTTTTTATTTTATTTAAATCCTTTATTAACGAGTTAATCACTGCATTATCATGATGTCAAAATAATTTAATTTATTTAATGTATAAAAATTATAAATAAATATCATGATGTAGGAAATATTTTTATCTTTCTAATGAATATTTATAGTAAAAAATATGACTTGTATAACCCCATTTAAAATTTGTTTTAGTAAAACAACTCATGCTTGTGACATTTTTATTTTAACTTTAAATAAAAAGTTATTTATGTCATTTTCCAACCAAAGTGGATACATGGGGTCCCCAAGTTGACCCATGGATTGTCTTGGTCGTCCATGACACATCCAATGAGGGTAGGACATGTGTCTAGGCCATTTCATATTATTAAAACATTATTTTTACCTTAAATTACGTTAATTACCTCTAATCGCTATTAAAAACTTAAATGTTACTATTTACCAAAAAATTATTTTAATCCCATTGAACCACATTTTACATCCTAATGAAAACCATGTATGGAAGATTTTTGAAATTAAAATCACAGAAGTGGTAATGTTTCATTTAAACGAAAAATTAGTTTTTAAACTACCAATTAGTGGTTTCACTATTCATCAAAAATTGATGTTTTTCAAAAAAATACCAAAAATTCACCCTAAGCTATATTTGATATTCTGAATTAAAAAATGATATCTATTTTACAAAATTAAAACACATATATGTTTCATTAATTAATTTAATAATTAATTCCCGCTGTAAAAACAAATAGCGTGTTTTTAACAAACAATATCTATTAAAAGATTGACACTAGTTCAAGTCCAATTTTAAAGTGAAATTAATTCCAATGACCACCCTTAGATTAAATGGTAAAAATATATTATAAATACACTCTAATATAAATTAAAAATATAATCTATCCATATAAATAAATCAGACTAAAAAGAGGTTTTGAATTAAAATGCATCATTTTCAATAAAAATGATCTTTATCTGAAAAATAACAAAATTTGACACAAAGTAAATTTTGATGTCCAAATTATAAAGAAGTATTTTATTTTGTCAAATAAAACATATAAAATTGTCAAAAGTATATTTAAAAAGGGTTCTCCATCAAAAGGTGGTTAATCGAACTTTAATTGAATATTAGAAGATTTATGCTTAAAATTGGATTCATTTGTATTTTAATCCTCCAAAATTTATTGGATAAAAGTAAAAATATTTTAGAAACATATATAATCATTTTGTAGTTAGTTTCGTTCGTTCCTGCCATTACAACAGTTAGGCGTTAACTACCTTTTAAAATAATATTATTATATTATTGGAGTGCAACGTAATATTTCAAAGAAAATCGTTGTTGCGTATTGGGTACTCCCTCGAGCATAGCATTCCCTTTAATGTAATATTAATATTTTATTCAAAAATATGTATAAATATCAAAATGTCATATTCTTTATTTACCTGGGGTGTTACATAAAGCCTTTTGGAAAGTCGTGAATAAATAATAAGGAAAAATTATAGGATTCAATGAAGTATATATTTTTAAAACAGTATTAATTTATAATGATCTATATGTATATTTATTAAAAACGTACAATAATTATTATCAAATAAATTAATTATTATGAAATGAATGATAAGATTAAATAAAATAAATTTTTATTTTCTAGGAATGAATTTTATTATTTTATCCAAACTAAGAAACTTATATATATTATACTAATTTTTATAAATGTACCAATCATAATGTAAAGAAACATAATGGTATTGAAATAAAGGATATAATATTGAAAAAAAATCTGGGACATGAAAAGATTCATCTTCTTCATAAGTTATAAAATAAAAGGAAGGTTATGTAATTATTCTATGGTGACCCAATAATAACTTATATTAATATTACATCATTTCAGATGAATATTCAATATATATCATAAAAATAAATCCCCCCCAAACATAAAAGATAATTGAATTATGATACTAGATACATAATAACATTACTTCAAAACTGTAATTCAATATATCAAAAAATTTCTTCTCAAAAGCTACACATCTTAAAAATACCATGCATAAAACCTTTCATAATAACATAGTTAATGGAAAAATTAGAAAGAGTCATAAAATTTTCTTAGTATGCTTAAATAGGGTATATATAAATCAATAATCATAATAGATTATAATATAAAAATATTGTAATTATTACATGATAAAAACTTCTGAAATTCATATCCAATCAGTAAAATATCATTAATCATGAATCATGGAATAATGATTTGTCGTAAAAAATGACCTAATTCATTAGAGTTTGGAATCACAAATAATAAATCATGTTCAATGAGAACATATATGAAAAATAAACATAGGTTTGGGGAATACACATAAGCATAGCTAATTATTTACTTAGTTAAGGATCTCATCAAATACTTCTTTAGTTTATTGGGTTTACTACCAATTCTACCATTTCATTAGTCAAGGATCTCTATATAGACTATAAAAATGGATAAAGTCTCTTAAAATAATGGTTTAAATATGCAATTTATTATATATTATATAATGAGAAATTAATCTTTAAACACTGTATTGGGGGTATATATAATTATAGGTCCATCTATCACATAATGTGGACCATATATATGAGTTCCATAATATCAAAAAATATTAATAACATCATCATAGTATAGTCCATGGAAAGTAAATAGTTTTCACAAAAAAATCCATCATTTTTTCATATCATAACACATTTAAAATATATTAGTTCCATCAATATTATATCATAACATAATTAACCCATGGGAAATTAATAGGTTTCACAGAAGAACCCTCAAAACAACTTCCTCACAAGCCATCCCGAGAAAGAACATTTATATTATCATAAGATCACATCATGAGTAAAGAATAAAAATACTTAAAGTATGTTGACATTGACTAAAATTTACCTGTAAAATATCATTTTGAAATTTCATTGAAAATAGGGAAAATATTCTTTTCATTTTCTATCATTAAAAACAAAAAATTCCTTAAATATTGTGAAAAATAATTTTAATAAAAAAATCATGTAAAATTTTAAAGGAAAAATAATAGAAAAGAACAATTGTGATGGTAGGAATATTAATTTTTTTCCATATAAATTACAAGAAAATATTGTTTTTTAAATGTTTAAAAATTGAAAAAGAGATTTATATATAAAACATTTAAAAATATTCCTTTAAATTGTATTTAAATAATACAAAATGTTATTAAAATAATATTTAGAAGAAATTTTCATATAGATAAAATATTTCCTAAAATAATTTAGAAAACATGAACATGAAGGAAAATGTTTATCAACCGAAGAGGAAATAATTTTGAGTATTCTTAATTTTTTTTCATGATCTGTTTATATGCAAAATAGATGAAAATAATACAATTACATAGTAATTCCTTAAAATAAAACTCGAAAAGAATATATATGTGTTGTGAATGACAAGGACCATATAATTTCCCGCAACATAAATTTACCATTGACAATCCAAATAAGATATTAGATTATAACATAAACCCTTACCATAGGACATGTCATTATTCATACATGTAATTAAGCTCCCATGTAATTAATATTGATTTATTATATATATATATACCCTAACCATAACCATATATTTCATAAAATATAACATTACCCTATAATTTCAAATTACCAATTTATTTACAATTTCTCATTAAAATAACCATTTGGATGAAAACAAATCTATTTTCCATGCATGTTTTGGTTAAAAAATTCTAGTACTTGCACCTTGAATATTCTTATATCTTATATATATTTTTCTAATTTTTTATGTATAATATAAATTCATTTCAAATAATTTAATAACCACTGATATAAATATGTCATGAAAATGATCTAAATATCTTTATGGAGATGATTTTCTGTATGTACGCATGAGTGATGTACCCAATATTCAATAGATGAAAGGAAATAAAGATAATTAATCAATTAGATTTATAAAATAATAATTATATCAAAAATATAATTTATGTTCAATAATTATATCCTTAATTCCTATCATGTAAACATGTAATGAAAATTGAATCACATCACTTCATGGAGGTGATAATCCACACGTACGCAAGAGTGACATTACCATTTTTCAATGGATGAGAAGAAGATAGAATAAGGTTATTCTATTAAAGAAAGAAAAATATATTATTATATTGAATATAACTATTCCATAAAATTAATATATAATTTTTAGCATTTGTATGAGGTTTAGGAATAATGAAAAATGAAATAGATCAGTTAGAATATATACCTCTTTTTTGGGTCTCCTCCTTTAAAAGAATTCGTAGTCTACATGGATAGTAATGTTGGGAATAAAATAACCTCAAGGTATTGCATAATAAATTTGGTGTAGTATTTGGCAAGATTTGTTTTGAGATACATGGCTCAAGTTGTTTTGAGAGGAGAAAATAATGTGTTCCCTTTTATATGTGGGGGGTCTATCACTCTTATAAACATATAAAATAAACAAAATATTTATGTGAAAGTGAATCCAAAGAAACAAATTAGAATATATGAAAATTATGGGTGTAAATCCTCTTTAATAGTAATATATATACATTTTTTATGATATTTTAAAAATTATCTCTTTAGTTTAATCAATCGATAACCCTTTAAACCTTTAATATATTAGTTATATTTTACCTTATTTACTATTAATAAAGACTTAAATTGAAATTGAACAAATTAAATAAATTAAAAACTACTTTTAAATGTGGATACCATTTTATTAATTTTAATTTATATAATTTTCAAAATTTTACTTAAATAAGACTAAAAAATATAACAAAACCCATTTAAAAAAACAATTATCAAGCATAAAAGTAAATCAATCCCAATTACATTTCAATTAAAAACCATAAAATGAATGCTAAATTATATTAAATTATATATTATAAACATATCATGCAAAATAATACCTAAATATTGATTAATTTAATTTATTAAAATAAAATTAATTGCATCTGACATTTATTTTTCAAAAAAACATCTCTTTTGTACATTAAAATGATTTAATTTTCTTTTATAACAAATTAATAACCTATAAATTTATTTTATTAATTTATAAAAAATAATATTCTATTATTTAGTTTTCTATATTCATACCCTCTAATACAATGAAAATGTGATAACTATCACATTTAATAATACTACTTTAATAGTATATTGTGCTACATTTAATATCATCATTTCATGTAAAGAATGTTATCAAAAATCATAAAAATTACATAAATATAAATATATCATAAAATATTGGGGTGTTAAATCCTAATCCTTCATATTAATATATTTTTCATAATTTAATCACTCTAATGATATTAACTAGGGATACATCTACCTCATCACATCCTCAGGTTCCCAGGTAGATTCTTAAAATGTATAGATTCAACAGAAATCATTGACCAGGTGAGTAGTCCTATTCTATATAAATTAATCTATTAAATCTAGAATAATAACTAGTTTTTTTCCGATAAGAGATACCATGAACCAATGTAATGATATATGAGTTATGTACATGTGAATTACTTGGAATATATATCCTCAATAGAAATACTAGAATATATCTTGAACATGTGAATGAATCAATGGACTAACCCTGTGAAAACCAACCATCAAGATTCAGTTAATAATTTTTAAGGGAACGATATATCTAGGGATAATATTCTCATTATTACAAATCTCATAACTCTATTTCCAGGTAAAATTAATAGGAATATATTATCACCAAATTAAACCTCTAGATATCACATATTATTATCAGTATAATTGTTTCAACAACTATGAATCACCAAAATGTACTAATGAATAAATATTATATTCTTATTCATTTTATCATATATATTAGGTACCAATATTTTTTTTTCTCCAAATCAATCCCATCACATTTTACTTATGTACTTTATTCCCTAGAGGGATTTATACAGTTCAATCTAAATATTTGGTTTAAAGGAATTTTTATAAGAAAAGTTAACCACATAATGATATTGATCCCAAACACCATTGAAATCCATATAAGATGATCAGAATATATCTTATATAGTATAAATGTTCCTCTCATACTGTCCATCTATATGAGGATGATATACAATGCTAATGTTCAACTCTGTATTCAATTATTGTTGATGATTTCTTCCTAACATCAAGGTAAAACTCTAATACCGATCAAGTAAAAGAGAATATGGTAGTAAAAAAACCTTACCACTTACATAATATATAGCATGGAAATATAATCAGTAGATAATTATTCTCATATTTCGATGATAATTGATGAATTTTTATGGTGACCAGCCACACCTAAATCCCATTGTGGACATTAAATTTTTTTGGGATTCTAATGAATATATATATGGAGATGTTTTACCATTTCAATTTTGGTATGGTTAATATCTGTAGAATCCCCATGTACTGTTATCAAATAGTAATATTATTCTAATATACCATGGATTAAGATACATACGCAAAATATTTTTTTTTGTGAAATCACAATAGAAATACCATTTCATTTATCTAAAAAAAATTCTAATAGGATGTGTAACGCCCCAACCCTGGTTACCCAGAGTCGGTGCCTTATTACATAACATTGTAATGATCACAAAATCTCAAGACTCGAATGACAGATTAGTTTTGTAGCCTTGGAATCACTAGATACATTCATAAAGTTTACATTATATCATAAAGTGAAAACTACAACAACATCTTCTCTCCACACTCATAACACCTTATAATATCTCGGAAGGTCATTCATAAAACACTTCTTCACATCCAGGGAGAAATAAAACATTTAATGGGGTGAGCTCAGATGCCCAGTAAGGATAAAAATATAGCGTAAACTTTCATAAATAAGCATAAACATTTAAGGCAATGTATAACTAAAACAAAAGCCTTTTAAACTTGAACTTCACGATAATATGGAAAAAATAAAATGAAATAATTCCATTTACTTATTCACATGGATGTTCTACTCGTTGAATAATCACATGAAATATCAATAACCACTTTCATAATGATGGAATGCATAACGCTAAACTATCATAACCACATAGCCAAGTCCTGGTGCCAAAACTACAAATAAGATTTTGTCAAGGCCTTGTGCTAAGACACTAGTTTGTCTCATGAGACCTACCGATGCATCGAGGATCTATAGCGGGCTCCACCCGTCACTTATTAAGTCCAATGCATTCCTCATATAAACAGGTTTAAACATAACATAAACATTCGTATTAAAACTAGCATAGAAAATGTCAATACTTTCTACATAAACCATGAATGGTATAAAAATAAAACTTCCGCAATAAAACATATCAAAAAACCTTAAATACAATATGGAAGTTTTTTATCATAATAAATCAACTTCAAATAAGCATAAAATCCATCAAAGTATGTTGACATTGACGAAATCAAGACCATTTGAGAGAAATATATCTTTTTTTTGAAATCATTTAAAAGTCATATAATTATAAAATAAAACATTTACTTGGAAAATATCTTTATAATCCTGTAAGGGAAGCTTCCAATATTTTACAATGGTGGAAAATAGATGCACCTGCCGTATAAGTTAGAAAAACATTCTTACCTTAATTTTTTCAAAAAGGTTAAAAAGGACCTCGTTTGGAAAATGATGTAAAGATTCCTTTCAAACAATTTTATAAAAAGTCAAAAATTGTATAAATTAATTTAACCCATAGTATAGTAAATAGTAAAAAAGTTTTGAAATACATTTTTAAGAAACATGGATGTGGATGATAAAGATATCACATTAGATAATTACGTATAAACAACCTCAGATAATGAAGAGATTGTAAAATAAACCATTACCTTGTACTTTTACTTGGATGAGGGTAGTTTAACCTCCTGTATGATGGTGAAATAATTGTTATTAAATTATTCAAGAACAATATATATATATTTATGATATCATATATGATCTTTTAACAATGCTTTTTTAATAATATCTTAGTGTTATCTTCATTTCAGTTGTTACTTACTCATTTTATTTAATATATAAGTCATGTTTTTTATTCTTAGGTTTTATCCTATTCATATCCAGAATGATATCAAGTCCTTAAACATTATTTTTAATCATAAAATGAGAATTATACTTGAATTGATATGATGGGGAATGAATCTCACCGCGTTCGTGGAGACGGTAGTCCGTATGTACGCACGATCGACAAAATCCTTATTTTGATATTAAAATAATATATAATTGGATGGTATATTATATATAAAGAATAATTATAATGTTATATTTATTATTTACTTCAATTACACATAAATATCATCCCCATCCAAATAATAATGTTTTGGATAACAATTACACCACGAAGTGGGGACAGTAAGCCGTACGTACGCACGTATGGTGACATGTCATTCAAAGGATGGATAGAATACTAAATATGGTTGTAACATATTTATAAAAACATCACAGTATATAGAAGATACTAGAGTTATTTTTTTATAATAGAAATAACAAAGAAAGAAGAAGTCGAAGAAGAAAGGAATTTGAAAGAGGGTGTTGAAATCAATTCCTCTTCTTCGGGTTGTTCCTTTTGATTTGATCAAAAGGGCTCCTTAGGTTGGCTTTCTAATCACACTAAGGCTTCTAGGATAAATTGAGGGAAGTTGAGAGAATAGTTTGTCAGGGGTTGGCCGAGACAAAAGCTTTGAAGGTGTGAATAATTTGTTATAAGTGGTGTCCTTTTATAAGGGGGAGGAGGGGCTCTTTAGAAAAAACATAAAGAATTATTTTATAATAAATTCATACTTGGTTTATAATGGATCCAAAGTGGATTATTAAAAGTATAAGTTGGTGATGGGTCTAAATACTTTCAACTAAAATATTTTAGATAGGTTTGGGGAACTATATTCACCTTATCTTTTAGTTTTAGCTCTTATTTAATTAGTTTTACATTTACCATGTCACTTTGTATTTTTATATTATATAGTTAATAAACATACTATATACTTCCAAGAGACCCTCAAGTGGGCCATTAATTATACACATATCATGATATAAGTCCTTTGGAAGAACCTTATATTTTTAGCAATAGAATATCAATTAATAATATAATATTTGTTTTAAAAAATCATTTATGTCAATTTTGTGACTATTTAATAATTTATTTTTTTAAAGTCTTAAAATATTTATTAATTCAAACAAAATTAATTAAAGAAATACTAACATGTAATATTAACCAATAAATTTAGTGAATGTAATCAAAACATTCAAATTATTTTTATTTTATCATTTAAAATACCAATTATTTGATTCTTTCATTAATAAAGAAAAACACTGCATCATTATTGTGTCATAAATAAATTTAATTATTAAATGTCTAAAAATTATAAAAATAATAAAATTTTGTAGGAAATATATTTATATTTATAATTAATTTTTATAGTCTAATATATAACATGTATAATACTATGTAAAAATTGTTTTTCTAAAAGATATATGATTATGTCATTTTTGTATTTACTTTATCTTAATTAATATATAGTGTCCTTATCACCTACAAGTGGCTCATTAGGGTCCCAAAATCGAACAAAAGATGCCCATGGTCGGACATGTATCAACCAATAAGGTTAGGACACGTTTTAGAATAATTTATTATTATGATAATATTATTGTTTTACCCTTATTTACTGAATTTACCCTTTAACCATGATAAATAAAATATATATACCGAAATAATTATTCAAAATGTCTAAAAATAAAAGTTACCAATTTACACAATTTGGAAATCCTGATTCCAAATAGGGAATCGATTTTTTCAAATTCAATACACTGTTGTGGAGGAAATTAATTTAAAATTAATTCCTGTTGTTAAAACAAAAGGCGTTTTTAAGAGATAATAACTATCAAAAGATTGACACTTGTTTATGTTCGGTTTAATTGTGAAATTATGTCCAATGACCAAAATTGTATTAAATGGTTAAAATATATTCTAAATATACTTTAAAACAACTCAAATTAATAAATTATCACTATTAATTATTTCGATTAAAAAAGTTGTTTTTAATTAAAATTTAGTAATTTTCACTATTCATCAAAATATAAAAGTTATCTGAAAAGTACCAAAATTTCACCCTAGGATAATTTCAATATTCCGAATCCAAAAATTAATTCCATTTTGAGAGATAAAATTTATAAAATTTCAAAATTTCGGTATTACTATTCATAACAACAACTTTGATTGGTCGCGGTGTGTTAGAACTCAAAGTTCTGTACAACACATGCTACTGTATTATTCAAAGAGAAGCATACCGTGGAAGCTTGGGGTGTTACATTCTACCCTCCTTAAATAAATTTCTTCCTCGCAATTTGCAATTGTTCTTTGAAAATAAATGTTTGAAAATAGAAAATATCTTTGTGGGAAAACCCACATTCGAAAATTGGGTTAATAAAATTTTGTCTTAATTAGAGGGAAATAGAAATGAAAGGGTCACTACCAAATTATGATATCTATTTGGAGAACATTGGTGGAAATTAAAGTCACATAATTGCAGGAAAAACATAAATATTTATAGGGAGTTATTGAGGTCATCAGTCATAAACAATTGTAGAATTGAGGGCTTCAAAGCCATCAATCTATGATGATTTAAAATAACATTGGTTAAACCCAAAATAAGGTATTAAGATAACAAATTTTTGGTTTTAAGACCCCTTACCTAATTTTTATGAATTTGTTTCTTCATAGAATAAGGAAAATATATATATATATATATATACTTGAAATGTAGAGTTTCATTCTTCAACTAATTTCTACCACAAACTTATCTTTCACTCCAAAAGATAATGACACTGAAAAATATTATATTTATCTTAATCGTATAAGGATACAAACAATATCATATACAATTCAAATGAAGAAAAATACATTGTAATGACCAGGTACTTCCTGCAGGCTAGTGGTAGGTAATAAAGGCCTGTCACACTATGGTTGTAGGTTTGATTCCTACAGCTTTGTTCGACACGATGGGTTATTGCACGACCTGCTGGTTATCCTTTTCCTAAATCTATAGTATCATAATATTCCAAAAATTGATCATAATAATTGTTTTAACCTTAAACAATATTATCCAAAGTTCAACTTAATCCACTCTAAACATTATAGTTTTCCAAAGTACCTCTGTCCAGACTCTCTGTAAAAGGTATCTGAATTCCGAAATCAATTATCACATTAGATTCCCCAAAAAAAGTAAACTTTATCTTATTTTCACATACAAAAAATATTATTACCTTAGTCATATTAAAACCTTAATGAAAACAACAATTACTAAAGTACAATACTTCTATATATCACATTATTCTTATAACCATAATTCAATCCTTAAGTCTAAAACACAAATACATTAATTATTCCACTTCAACTATAGTAACAACATAAGATTGGCCTTGATCCCTTGGCCTTTTATGAGGTAAGTTTCCTTGGGGCTTAGGGAATCCATTCGCATAATGACCCATTTCTCTACAATTATAGCATTCAACATTAACAGCATCTTTCTTTCCCTTGCAATCATGAGCCTGGTTACCTTTTTCACCACATTTGTAACAAATTCCCATTCCTTTTAGGAAAGTACCGTGGTATTTCATCCCAAAATTATCACATAATATAAAATCATTCATTCCTTTTTCTCTTTCTCTATCTCTTGTTTCATTGTTCTCTTCTTCTATTGCTTTACTTTATTGCCATAAGATATAGAGATTTTTTTTTCTATCTTTATAGCAAATGAGACAATGTCTTCGTATGAAGAGAATGATTGTGAGACTAATGCTCGATGGAGAAATGGTTTTAATCCATAAAATAAATAATAAATCTTACTCCTCGGGCTATGTATATAATCTTCTGCATGCCTCGCTAACCTTGTAATGTTAGCTTCATACTTTGCGACATTCTCATCCTCTTTTTGCATCAGAATGAGAAATTGTCTTTTTATATCTGCTCGATGGTCACGAGGAAAGTATTTTTCTATGAAAATCTCTTTAAACTCCATCCATTACATACTTGATACTTCTTCATCGTCATTTTTGTTTTGAATTAATGACCACCATTGATCAGCATCTTCAGTGAGGCAGTAAACTGCCATGATAACCATTTCCCTTTCACTACTCCCAAAGCCTGAAATATATTCTCTATCGAACTTATCCATTACTCAGCTACTAGTGGATTTGTACCTCCATTGAATTTTGTTGTTTGTTTTCTCATGAAGCTATCTAACTTCGATCCTCCACGCTACGAATCGGGGTGCTCCATACAGGTAAGGATATTATTCATAACCTGAGTGAGTTGTCCCAGTATGATGATTAGTTGATCAGCACCAGTTACATCACCAGCTCCACTATAATTATCTTGAGTAGGAGGTAAATCCCTAAATGGAGTGTGTGCATTGATATGATTTCCATTCCTTCCACTAGGTGCTGTTTATAAACAATGGAAAAAACTATATCATTTTATGAATAAAAATACATAATTACATACTTATAAAAAACATAACATAAATTAAACTATTTATGGATATAATCCATAATCATAAAAAAAATGTTTTCATTGAGGATATATATACTCATAAACCCTTCATAATGGTTTGTAAAGAAAATGAGAATTATCCTAAGCATATCCCTCGGGAGTGTCATTACCAAGAGTACAGCAAGGCCCATTGTCCCGCACCAGTTCCCGTTCAAGTCCAGATCAAAGTTGTGTTTTCGGGTTTTACCCCTAGATACATCTGTTCCAGTGCTGCCTCTACCTGCTCGTATCCATAGAGGGATGTATTTCTCGGAAAACTCATAAAATCCCTACAATAAAAAAATTCTAGGATGTTCTTAAATACTAATCCTCAAAGTCTATCTTAGGTCTATGTGCTCTAATCAGATTTTATCTAAATATAGCTTCCAAGGATTGTACTAAACTTCCTATGATACAAACTGTAATGCCCTAGCCCCAGTTACTCAGAGTCAGTGCATTATTACATAACATTGGCATGATGAAAAAAGATGAAGTCTCGAAAGACCGATTAGTTTTGTAGCCTTGGAATCACTAGATACATTCATAAAGTTTACATTACATCATAAAGTGAAAACTACAACAACATCTTCTCACCACACTCATATCCCCTTATAATATCCATGTAGGTCATTCATAAAATACTTCTTCACATCCTGGGAAAAATAAACCATTTAAAGGGCTGAGCTCAGATGCCCAGTAAGGATAACAATATAGCATAAATATTCATAAATAAGCATAAACATTTACAGAAATGTATAACTAAAACAAAAGACTTTTAAACTAGAGCAATAGCATAATATGGAAAAAATAAAATGAAATAATGACATTTACTTATTCACATGGATATTCTACTAGTCAAACAATCACATGCAATATCAATAACCACATTAATAATGATGGAATGCAAAATTCCAGAATATCATAACCACATAGCCAATGCCTGGTTCCAAGACTACAAATTAGATTATTTCAAGGCCTTGTTCCAAGACACTAGTTTTTCTCATGAGACCTACCGATGCATCGAGGAGCTATAGCGGGATCCACCCGTCACTTATTATGTCCAATGTATTCCTCATATGAACAGGTTTAAACCTAACATAAACATTCGTATTAAAACTAGAATGTGAAATGTAAATACTTTCTCCATAAACCATGAATGGTATAAATATAACACATCCAAAGTCAAACATATCAAAAAACCATCAATACAGTATGGAAGTTTTGTATCATAGTAAATCAATATCAAATAAGCTTAAAATCCATCAAAGGATTTTGACATAGATGAAATCAAAACTATTTAAGAGAAATATCTCTCTTTTTAAATCATTTAAAAGTCACATAATTATAAAAAAACAATTACTTTTAAAATATCCTTATAATATTTTAAGGTAAGCTTCGAAGATTTTATAACGGTGGAAAATAGCCACACCCACCGTATAAGTTAAAAAAACATTCTTACCATAATTTTGTCGAAAAGGTTAAAAATGGCCTTGTTTGGAAAATTACGTAAAGATTCCTTTCAAACCATTTTATAAAAATTCAAAAAAGGGTATAAATTACTTTAACCCATAGTCTAGTAAATAGTAAAAATGTTTTTAAATACATTTTTAATAAACCTGTACGTGGATGATAAAGAGATCCCAGTATATAATTACGTATAAACAACCTCGGATAATGAAGAGATTGTGAAATAAACCCTTACCTTATACTTTTCCTTTGATAAGGGTAGTTTAACCTCTTGTATAATGGTGAAATAATTTTTTTTAAATTATACAAGAACCATATACATATTTATGATATCATATATGATCTTTTAACATTGATTTTTTACTAATATCTTAGTATTATCGTCATTTTGGGTGTTACATACTCATTTTATTTAATATATAAGTGGTGTTTGTTATCCATAGGTTGTATATTATTCATATCCATAATGATATCAAGTCTTTAAACATTATTTTTAATCATAAAATGAGAATTATACTTTAATGGATACGATGGGGAATTAATCTCATCACATTCGTGGAGACGGTAGTCCAAACGTACGCATGAGCGACGATATCATTCTTTTGAAATTAAAATAATATATAATTGGATGGTATATTATATATAAATAATAATTATAATGATATATTTATTATTTACTTCAATTACACATCAATATCATACCCATCCATTTAATAATGTTTTGAATAACAATTACACCATGACATGGAGACGGTAAGCCGTACGTACGCACGTATGGTGACATGTCATTCAAAGGATGGATATAATAATAAATATAGTTGTACCATATTTATAATAACATAAATGTATATAGAATATACTGGAGTTGTTTTTTTATAATGGAAATATCAAATAAAGAAGATGTTTAAGAAGAAAGGAACTTGAATGAGGGTGGTGAAATCATTACCTCTTCTTCGGGTTCTTCCTTTTGATTTGGTCAAAAGGGCTCATTTGGTTGGTTTTTTGATCAAACTATGGCCTCAAGGTTGAATTTAGGGAAGTTGAAAGGATATTTGGGCAGGGGTTGGCCAAGGAAAAAGGCTTTTAAGTTGTGAATAATTGGTTAGAAGTGGTGTCCTTTTATAAGGGGGAGGAGGGGCTCTTTAGAAAAAACTTAAAGTATTATTTTATAATAAATTCATATTCATATTCTAGTGGATCTAAATTGGATTATTAAAAGTATATTGTGGGTATGGTTCAAAATAATTTCAACCAATAGATATTAGATAGGTTTGGGTCACAATATTAAACTTATATTTTAGTTTTAACTCTTAGTTAATTAGTTTTACATTTACTATGTCACTTTGTATTTTTATATTATATTGTTAATAAAATTACTATATACTTCCAAGAGACCCCCAAGTGGCCCATTAATGATACACCTATCATGATATAAGTCCTTCGGCGTAACATTAGATTTTTAGAAATAGAATATCAATTAATAATATAATATTTGTTTTAAAAACTCATTTATGTCAATGTTGACACTATTTAATAATTGATTTTTGTTAAAGTCATAAAATCATTATTAATTCCAAACAGATTCATTTAAGCAATTATAACATGTCATATTTACCAATGAAATTCGTGGATGTCATCAAAATTTTCAAATTATATTAATTTTATCATTTATAATACCAATTATTTGATTCTTTCATAAATAAGGAAAATACTACATTATTATTGTGTCATAAATAAATTTAATTATTAAATGTATAAAAATTATAAATAAAATACCATTATGTAGGAAATATTTTTCAATTTTTAATGAATATTTATAGTTGAAAATAATACATGTATAACCTTATGTAAAAATTTTATTTTCTAAAAGATATATACTTATGTAATTTTTGTATTTACTTTAACTTAATTAATATAAAATGTCCTTATCACATACAAGTGGCTCCATGGGGTCCCAAAATCGACTCAAAGATTCCCATGGTCAGACATGTATCAAGAAATAAGGTTAGGACACGTTTTAGGGTAATCTATTATTGTTATAATTTATATTTTACCCTTATTTACTGAATTTACCCTTTAACCATGATAAAAAAAATATATACTGAAGTATTTATTCAAAATTTATAAAAATAAAAGTTACCTATTTATGAAATTTTAACAACCTGATTCCAAATATAGAATATATTTTTATAAATTCAAATCACTGAAGTGGAAGAAATTAATTTAAAATTAATTCCTATTGTGAAAACAAAAAAGCGTGTTTGTAAGAGATAATAACTATTAAAAGATTGACACTTGTTTATTTCCTGTTTAATTGTGAAATTATTTCCAATGACCAAAATTGTATTAAATGGTAAAAATATATTCTAAATATACTTTAAATCAACTCAAATTCATAATTTATCACTATTAATTATTTATATTAAAAAGTTGTTTTTAATTAAAATTTAGTAATTTTCACTATTCATCAAAATATAAAAGTTGTCCGAAAAGTAAAAAAATTTCACCCTTGGATAATTTTGATATTCCGAATCCAAAAATGAATTCCATTTTGAGAGTTAAATTTTATAAAATTTCAAAAAGTCTGTATTACTATTCATAACGACATCTTTGATTGGTCATAGTGTGTTAGAACTTGAAGATGCGTACAACACACGCTACTGTATTATTCAAAGTGAAGCATACCGTGGAAGCTTGGGGTGTTACAGGATGAATAGAGAATCAATAAATATTATATTCATACAATAATTCATTAATAAAACTAGTATTTATGTGACACATACTTAGTTCTTAAACAATACCAATACATCAATATAATGGCTGAGCATAGAAAAATTCTCTCACCTTCTTCTGCAGTTCCATATCTTCCTTATACACATTTGTAATCCTATCCAGATGGATGATTAAATATTAATCTATGAAATATATTATTTTTCCCCTTTCATCAGGATTTAAAAATCTTCCTTAAAAAAATCCATAAGTATTGAATCTATTTCAATCATCATCATGGAAAAACTAGTATGGTCTTTCAGATTACAGGTATAAGCCACTTTCTTCTCCTTCGTAACAATGTAATGTATTGAGTAGTCATAATAATTAATTAAATCTAACAATTTACATTGTTAAATATTTGAATCTTTCTATTTTAATATATAGTTTAATATTTTATGATCAGTTTATATATCTCATTTTTTCACCATAAATAATATTATTCCTTACTTTTAATGAAAAAAATAATTCCACGAACTATAAAAAGTGAGTTGAGTAATTTTTCATAGCAATATTCCATTAGAGTAAGGAATAATAAATAACCATATAGAAATGTATGTGGAAACATCCTATTACATTCCTTGATGTATCACTATAGTTAATAAGTCCTTCAATATTGTTTGGTAGTGTCAGTATAGGTGCACCCACTAACGTTCTTTTGATTTCCTTGAAATTTTCCTCACCTTAATTTATAAAAAGGAACATGTTTACATTCAAATTAAATATTGTTATTAGATTAAAAATACCTGATTTATATTTCAAAAAATGTAGATAATATCTAGAAAACCTAAGAAAACTACTGATCTTAGTCATTGTGGTTAATATAGACCATTTCATAACTACCTTTTTAAGGATCTGCAAATATACCATTGCAAAATATTATATAACCCAAGACTACAAATTTATATAGAAAAAATAATAAATTTCTAAATTTTAAATATTTTCTCTATATCCTCACGGTCTTAAACACAATCCTAAAATAATATTAATTCTCTTCCTTACTCTTGAAATATATAATAATTTCATCTATAGATAGTACCAAAAACTAATAAATGTAATATCTAAAGACTCTTTTAATTAAATCCATAAAGATAACATGAGTAATGGTATGTCCAATTATAATCACTATAAATTAACAACATATATACCTCATGTGGAATGTTTCTATGGGTATATGATCATTTTACCCCAATTATCAACATCAAGATCTACATTTATTCTTGTTAAAATATAGATCTCCCTGTAATTGACCAAACAGATCATCGATATTGGGTAGGGGATAATTTTTCCTAATAATGATCACATTATATTCTTGGTAATCAATTAAATGATTCATTTATAATTTTTTCTTTAATAAAAAGAATAAGTGAACCATATGTTTATGAAACACATGGTCACCTTCTAAATCCTATAAATCCATATTCACAGACAAAGACTGCAAATTTTCCATTATTGTCTATTTTAATTATCTTTTTAAATTGTCATTATTGGGATGAGAACATTTTATCATTTCCAAAAAGATGGTTTGGAATTAATTTTAAAAATTATATATGTATCTTATTATTTAATAATTCCCATATCTATATTTACATGATCTATGAATATTAGATCCATGTCAATCCTAATTTTTTATATAAATCCACGATCATTTGTTATAAATGCATATAATACAATATGTTCATTCCATAGGTGGTAATGTATTGAGAAATCATAATCCTTGGGTAGTTCAACACATCACCTTCTCCTTATTTTGAGACAATTTTTTGAAAACATATATATATAAGACTTATATATAGTGTGTACCTCATATATTTAACTCTATAGATAACGATGTCATATCATCAATGAAAATATTACAGGTCCTAACTCAAGATCACAGGTTGGATATTTTTGTTCATGATTCATTAACATCAATGATTCATATTAAATAACATTATCATTTTGAATAAAGACACAACTAAGTCCCTTCTTCAACTCATCACAATATACCACAAATCCATCATTTACTAATCATAGTGTCAAAATAGGGAAATTCACCAATATATTTGTTCAATTATTAAAATAATTATTCACATTACTTTTCCATATGAATATAAACCATTTAAAGGTAGGCATAGGAAATGGGTTATCCAATAGGGTAAATGTTTTTATCAAATCACTAATAGTAATATTCAAAACCAAATAAACTATATACCTCAGTTATGTTCATTGGTGTAGGCCATTCATGGATTTACTTTACCATCAAATCATATACATGGACCACATCGTTGAATATAATATGGAAAATAAAATAAACATTCTAATGACATAATTCACACCAGTTAAATTTCCCATACAACACTTTTCTTTTACGAGACTCAAGAATGACCTACAAGTGATATCCATAGGCAACATATAACATATATTGTAGTAATATATAATCAATAAATACCATAACAATGTTATCAAGATATTCCTTTAATGATATATTCCTTAGATCCATGTAGACAGAGTGTGTATTAGTCAGTAAAAATGGAATTTATATGAACTCATATTGTCTATACATTGTTTAAAACATATTATTTATTATATATTCCATCTTTACTTTTATTTTACTATACTCATAACAAAGGATATTTTTTAAAAAATATATAGAATTTTTTAATTTGGTCGAATAATTCATCAATGTGTGGTAGAGGATAGTTTTTCATTATCATTATAGCATTGATTTATGGTTAATAAATTGAAAAAATTAAAATATGTATTTATTTTTTAAAAAATCACACTGGATACCCAATGAAAAACACTAGGGATCTTAAATCCCTCACCACACAACACCTATAGAATTTATTTAACTCTACTAATTCTAGAATGGTTTTTCTATAGGTAATCTTTGATATTGGTATTTTATCAGGGACTAAATAATTGAAAATATCAACTTCACTCTCTGGTAGATTTCCATGTAATTCCTCTAAAAATACATCATGGTATTCCTGTACAACAGTAACATCCTAAATTTTCATATTACATTTTTTATTAGTAGATTATGTCTACTCCTCTTCAATAAGGATCTCATTTAGAAGAGATACTATGGATGGATCAAGACATGGCTTGGAAAATGAATTCTCTCCTTTTAGTATAAGGAACTCTATGTCTTCATTACTAATCATGAATTCCTTCTCATTGAAATAATTTTTCTGCTTCATATTTCTGAATCCTAGTCCAAACAAAGGATTGTAGATAATTTAAACATAGGTATAATAAGGAATTAATAAAATTAAGGAATTTTATGTGTTATCATGGGTACTTATTGGAACATCTTTGTTTTGTTGAGACATCAGATATGAGTCCTGATAGGTAACTGCATTATTAATGTGCTAGAGAAATATCAAATTTTCATGAAAAAATTGATGATAAAAAAGAGTGTGAAGACTCCAAATCAAATAATGATTTAGTTAAATTTTTGGATTTGTTTAAATTTAATTCTACCATATAATTTGGATCTAAAATGAGTTATAGTGGTTGTATTATCCTTTCCATTTTCCCTTGTCATTTTCTAGGGGAAAATTCTTGTGATGCATGGGTAATAGTTTGCATAGTTCTTTATATCCTTATAGTTGAAGCATTAAACATTGGAATCATACTTATTCCCCTATAAATCACAAACCCATTATAAATTAAATATATTATTTTAAGAAAATCCCAATCCCATGAATCATGTTCCATTGTGTTTCTTTCGACATTTATTACGTGATATAATTTCCACTCTTCTAATATTCCCATTATCCATATTTCAATTCCCAGAGTGCTCATACAACCTCTTACTATATTTATTTTCATCAAAGTCATAATACTTGTATAATTACTTATATGTCTGATGGAATATATTAATACATTCTTGTTTGTTGAAAATATTTGATAGACTATCGCCCATTGAATCTTTTTCTTAATCCCATTAATGAAATTTTCAATAATGATATTTAGATTACATACATATTCAACAAAATTCCTTTATATCAATATTAATTTATCTTTATTCCAAACAAAATTTCTATATTCCTTTTATATTTGACTCAAGAATTGTCTTTACTTTTTCACTAATTTTTTCCAAGAAAAATATTTTTTCAAGATTACTTTCCTAAAATCCTTCTACTCCTTGTTTTAGATTTCTTATTTATCCATAGTGTTTATAATTAATGAACACCATTACCTCATATATCACGAGAGATGATAAAGTTCTATGAAAATATATTCTATTTAATTTCTTCACAAGGAAATAAATATATTATCTATGTAACATATCCATATGTCAGCTATAAATGGATCTATAGTCCCATTAAATGATTGAGGTTTCTAGTTTATAATATAATCTAAAATTATTACAAAAAATTGTAAATCTATATGATTATCCAGATGAGAAATGTTATTTTTCAAAAAATGAGTCATCTACCCCAGTATATTTACAATTTTTTCATCTCTAGGTATAGATATGTCTCTAGAATCATTATATTTTCTAGAAGATATACCAATACAAGGATTATGGGAATTGATATGGTTATAATTAATTCTAGTAGGATCCATTTGTAAAGAATATAATTAACTATATTAGATAATATCATTATATATTATTTTAAAACAATCTAAGTATTTGAGAAAAATTGAATATTTTTCATAACTAACCATAATATCATAAACTTGGATTCATTGGGAATATTCTCTAATAATAAAAATATTTTTAAAATTCATCATAATGGTTTGTAAAGAAAATGTGAAAAACCCCCTAATTATCCCTCTAGAGTGTCAAACATGGAGTGTAGTAAGACCAACTATCAACAACTAGACAACGATCATGAAAAATCACATTATTCCCTTTCAGACTTATTACCCATAGGTATAATTATGCCAGAGCCACATCCATTTATAGTATCTGGAAAGATATTAATTTCATTGAAACCCATATAACCTCTACCTTACGAAAATATTTATATTTTATCCTATAATTTGAAATGTCATCAAATTTATTGATATGAATATATTCTTTGATCTATGTTTTATTAAATCTTATTCTTAGGGTTTCAACAAAACATAAATTTATTTCAACTTTACACTGATCCTAGTAGCCTAGAGTCAGTGGATACAATATTATATTTCTGTTAAAAAAACCAATCATATCCTAAAAGGATGAATATTTTTTTAGAATTGGAAAACCATATGAAAATTTATATTTAACTTTTCATTTGAAAACATAATATAAAACATAGTATTTTATTTCAGAACACCAATATTCCCTTTATCATATCCCTATATATGTATATATCATATTACATTTCACGAAATCATATAGATAGAAAACATAAGAAAGGTGTTATATTAGATTCTTCATAAGGTTATGCATTCAATATAATCTATAATTAATACACAAGTCATAATAAATATATAAAGTAAAACAACTAAAAAACATTATATTTAATAAAAAACATGAGCATGAATAATAATATAGAACGAATAAATAATAATCAAATAGTTCTGTAAAAATGATTATATGATCTTGAAACTTATACATAGATATCATAACACATAAAATAATAACACAGAAATCAATAAATATTCTCATAATGAGATAATTCATAATTTCAGACCACATAAATATAGCTTCAAGGCCGTATTCAAAGACCTCTTAAATAAATGGACAATTCATCAGCCAAATACCCAAGATAGATTGTCTCATTAGACCCGCTGATGCATCGATGGGTTATATCAGGCTCTGTTAGTCAGATAATAAGTCCAATGCATTCCAATATGAAATTGAAGAAACATTATCAATGTATTAATTCTTATTGATAAAATATAATATGAAATGTTAAAAATTTCCCCAATCAACAAACGTAATCATAAAAAATCTCAAGTGATATAGATAATAGTGTCAAAACCGTATATCCCCTATCAAATGGATCATTAGAGACTTAGAGAAATAATAACTACGATATCATCACAACATATCCCCAATTGAAAATATTTAAATAAATTTTTTGTCCTTGATAAATAGAAATGAAAAAAATGTAATTGAAAACATTCTTGAGGAAAATAAATTTTTCACATTGAAAATTACAATTTTCATATTGAAAATTACATTTGAAAAATAAATATTCATAGAATATTAGGAATTAAATTTTCTATGAAAATAATCATGTAAACATTTCAATTAATATTCAAATTAATGAGTTTTTATTATGGGGTATTATTATCTAGATGCGGTTAAAAAAAATTCATTTCTCAATGTTGTAAAAATTTCAAAAAGCACATCATTAGAAAAATGAAAAGAAGATTCCTTTTAAAACATTATTTAAAATTTAAAATGATTTTTAAATTTTAATTTTAACAATAATATGAAATGTTTAAAAAATTGAAAACCTTTTAATAAAAAATAGACATAGAAGATAAAATATTTTTGACAGAAGGGAGAAATGAAATCAATTTTCCGTGAAAACATTCTTTTCAAATATTGTGGATAAAAAGAGAGTAAAATGAAAGGAAAAAATGATAATTTATAGGATCATAAATAGGATAATAAATATTTTAGGATTATGGTAGAATGAATTAATTCCACTAAAAGAGGCTCAAACATAAACTGTCTTGAGTAATGATGATATTGTGAAATAAACCAATACATCATGTTTGATTTCGTATATACATGTGAGTAAATACTAAATAATTAAAATAACATTATTGTAAGTCTATTAAAAATCATAATAATATGTATCATTAAATATATTATTTACTTATAACATTTTATCATCAGTTTATAATTTTTTTATTAAAATAACTTTCTCATTTATTGACAACTTCATATTTCTATTATATTTTTGTTGTGTAGTTTTAGTACTTATAGAATGAAAATGGATCCATTTTCCCCATAAAATTATCCATGGTATAAATATAATATATATTAATTATATAATTATTCTTTATAGTCTATAAAATTTAGAGGTCGAAAATTAGTTACACCATTTATGGATATAGTGGGTCGTACGTATGCATGAAAATTGTCTTAAATATTTATTTGATGGTTTGATTGAATGAAATGCATATAAGATCTAAAATTTTATAATTATAATTATATCATATATGTTCATTAAATACATATTTTTTTACCAATATTTTAAAAATAAAATGTAACGAAATCGCATCACATCATTGAGGTAGTATTCCACATGTACACACGAGCGACATTATCATTTTCCAACAGATTGAAATGTAAGACAGTATATGTGATATTATAATTTAGTCAGTATAATTATTTCATAAATTGAAAACACACACACACAAACACACACATATATATAGTCTCAAATCCATATTTATATCCATCAATGGGATGTGTTGATGGAAAATGATTTGCAATAGTTTGCGAGGTAGTAGTCCGTCATGCACACGATCGATAGTTTCATTTCCCATTTAATAGTAGATGATATGGATATATGATATTAAATTAATATAACAAAATTTCAGTAATAAAGTTGTAATTAATTTGTCTTATTTTATGAATATTTTTTGTAGTTATAAGAATAAATGAAATGAAAATACATAGTTAATAATTATAACTCTTCTTTAGACTACAACTTTAGGTATATACCTAATGGCTTCATAAAATATATTTATGATAAAAAGAGAATATATTTCAAGGTAATGGATGTATTGAAGTTATTTTGGTATGAATTTTCCAAATCGAGGGTCTCTAAAAATATGTAGAGGAGACGATAGGGATTTTCCTTCTATAATTGGGAGAGATCACAAACATGGAATTTTGGAAAAGAATAAATTATAAAATAATTTTTTTACTCACCATATGGCCCCAAAATAGATCTTTATCGAACCTTATATGAGATAAGGTCTTAATATTTTCTTAAAATCGATAATATACATGTTTTTAGGTTATTTTTACCCATATATTTGTTTCTTAAACCCTGGTAAACTAGTTTTAACCTTAACTATTGTAAGAATATTTTATTATTTGTACTATTAATAATGAAAAAAATATATATTTAAATAATTAGATACAATTAGTTTTTATTATGAAAAATATTAAATCCATTATTTTAAATTTAAAAAAAAATAAAATTTTTATTTAGAATTAAGCATGAATATGTGATTAAAAAACAAGTTTCCAATGACAAAATTTCTTAAGCATATAATGTTTCCTATCATAATTCTACATGAAATGGATTTCAATGAAGAAAATTTGACTAATTGTAATAGAATATTAATAATGATATGTTTAAACTAATTTAAAATAAAATTTGAATTTTTAAATTATTTAAAAATGGTTTTTTCTATCAAAATCATAATCTTTTACTATTCATCAAAAAATTTATTTTTTTAAAAAATTATAAAAAGGTTACTCAGATATAATTTTGAAATGATTATTTTAAAAATTGATTTTAATTTTTCAATAAAAATTTTATAAAATTGTTAATAATTTATTTTAAAATAACTCAACAAAACATGATGAAACCCATTTTTAGGAAAGTATTTTTTTAAAAACTGTTAATTCATTAAAAAGATATTTTTTAATTTAGTTTAATATATAACTAATTAATTTATTTTATATATGTGTAAACCATGTATCTTAATATTTTTTAATACTATCCATACACACCCATTTAATGTATAGGTTGTAATAGTATACTAGTTTACTGTTCATTTAGATTATTGGTTGCATTTACCTCAAGATATCAATGAGATTAAATTTATTTATAATTAAATATATGATAAATTATTAGGGTGTTTCATGATTTAGTTATTTTTAAAATATTTTAATATAAAAATATTTTTTTTCTTCAATCTAACAACGGAAGTAGTTTAACTTCAAATGTTGGAGGTGACCTCAACCATGCCAGAGAAAGGTCAGCATAGCCAGTTTGGTGAAGTTGAGTATCTACATCAGTTGTATGGTAGATGCTCATAGTGTATAGTGGGTGTGTATATGAGTGGTGAAGGAAAATCAATGTAGGGAGGCATGATGGCCTTGATAGAGGAATTCTATAGCGAATTCCAATACCCAAACCAGACCAACTCTAGATATATGGATTTATATTATGTAGAGTCCAAAAACATGTAACATAATTATGTGACATATAATTAAGAGAAAAATTCTACTAACACTAAGAAAATATAAAATGACCATCATAATCTGATCGAGAAAATTTACATTATTTGAATCAGTCACACATCCTCTCTTACATCTGACTCTTCAAGGGTTGATTGTACATAGAAAATCAATTCATGAGAAGGAAATAATTCGGGATATGTGAAGATAATGAATCATCCATGAATACGAGAATCAATTACATTTATATATCTTCTATGAAAATAAAAAACTATGTTCCATGAGTGATGATGATGTGAATGTGGCTCGTATAAATAAAGGAGCTACCATGAAGGTCATATAAAAGGATGAGCTACTATAAGTGTCACATTGAAGGTTGTGCTACCATGATTGTCACATAGAAGGAGGATATAACATGATTGTTTTATAGAAAGAGGATTATCCAAGATTTTAAGGATCAATGATGTTTTTTTATGGAGAATAAATGGATATTCCATGAGAGTTACATGATCCTTATTTGAGGAATAAAGGGTACAAGACTTCTATTCATCCAAACTGGTTGACTATATAATTACCTAACAGAAAATATATTGTGTATTCAATAGGTCATGTGAGTGTATTAAATTATCCACAAATTCATTGTAATTCATGTTCATTCATGAGATGAAGGCTACTACATTTGGGTATTTTTTTATGCAACATTCACAGAAGTCGATCCACATAAAACGAGGAAAATCATACACTTTCATGCCTGATAAAATGATGTTTTGTAATGAATACATAATTCCAAATCATTCATTCACATTACTAGGAATGTCACATAATTTTTTATACTCATTTGATATTTCATGCATTTGTTATTCATTCATAATAATAGAGAAATTGCATGTTTGGGAAAATTAACAAGAGAGTAATAAAAGTGACTCAAGCCTTTATGAATTTAAATTATGATGATACAGGTGAAGCAATTTTTATATGTTAAAATATGATAATCCAATTATTGTATTTCAAGTATGTATAAAATATTACGATGGTTGAATAAATGGATCATAATGAATGTTTATTTTATAGGCTTCAAGTCATAGATAAGAATCCAATATTAAATCTTACACATGCAAAAAATTTTAAATATGGGTCAAAGATATCAAGGATTGAAAAATTATGGGGATTAAATATAAGTGATTCCAAACATTAATGAATGTGTATTTATAAATTATAATTTATATCACGCATCTTGGATAGAATAATAAAATCATAAAATAATGATATATTGGTTTATATAAAATGTTGTTTTGAATATAAGAGTTCTCATCATGCATGTAGGCATATATTAATTTGGTTATATAAATGTGTTTTTTGTGGAGATAAGTTGAATATGTGACTTTTGATATAATAGAGTGTGCATGAAAGAGAATAAAATAGATATATTTAGGTTAAAAAGACGAATTTTTCCCATGAATAAATGTATATGAATGAACAACATTAGGTATATCTATGATCATAACCCTTATAATGCATAAGAATCCATAAAGTATACAAATATAGATGAAAAATGTAATGGCACGGACCTCTCTGGTCTATTCCATTGTGAAAATCTGGTGTCTGAGGTGTTTTGGGAGGTTAAGGTGTCCTATCCCAAACACTTTTTTAATTTTCCAATTCTATAAATATTTCCATTAGTGAGACTATTGTGAAAAGTTTCATTGGTGAGACTCACGTGAATAGTTCCATGGGTCAGACTGAGGTGAACAATTTCATCGGTGAGACTGATGTGAACATTTCCTTCGATGGGACCGCTATGAAGAGTTCCATCGGTGAGACCGATGTGAACAGTTCTATCAGTGATACCATTGTGAACATTTCCATCAGATTGGTCTATCATTCTGTAAATAGTACCGTCAGATTGGTCTGTCATTCCATAACAGTTCCATCAGATCAGTCCGTCGTTCTGCGAACTGAACCATCAAAGTCATCTATCGTTCAGCGAACAGTACCATCAAATCAGTGAGTTGTTATTTGATCAGTTCCATTAAATCGTTCTATCATTCTGTGAACCGCACTATCATATTAGTCTTTCATTCTTTAAACAGTTCCATCAGATTAGTCTTTCATTCTATGAATTGTACCAACGGATCAGTATGTCATTCTTTGAGCAGTACCATGAGATCAATGAGTCGTTATGTTAATAATACCATCCGATCGGTTTTTCGTTCTATGAGTTGTACCATCAGATCAGTCTTTTGTACTGTGAACAGTAACATCTGATCGGTTTTTCGTTCAGTGGACAATACCAGGGGATCAATCAGTCGTTCTGTGAATAGTACCACTAGATTGGTCAGTCGTTCAATTAATAGTACTATCATATCAATCTATAGTTCTCTAAATAGTACCATCAGATCAGTGAGTCTAGGATCGGTGAGTCATTCTGTGAACAATGTTTCCAGGATCGGTGAGTCATTCTATAAACTGTGTTTCTAGGATCAGTGAGTCCCGGATCGATGCGTCATTTTGTGAACAATGTTTCCCGGATTGGTCAGTCATTCCATGAATAATTTCTCCAGGATCGGTGATTCCAGGATCATTGAGGCATTTTTGAACTGTGCTTCCATGATCAGTGAGTCCAAGATCGATGATTCATTTTATGAACATTGTTTCCAGGATCAATGAGTCCATGATCGGTGAGTCATTCCGTGAACATTGTTTCTAGGATCGGTGAGTCCAAGATCAGTGAGTCTTATTGTGAACCGTTTTTCCATGATTGATTGGTGTACAATGTTTCTAGGATCATGAATAGTGTTTCTAGCTTCCTACAGTTTCAACACTTTGATGTTTTCTTTGACGTAAAATACATTCAAGGCCTTGTTTTAAGGGATTTAAGGCCAAATAAAATCTCATTACTCTAATATTAACATTTATATGTCCTAGGATGCCTTTATTTGGTCAAACAATTTTGTTTAATATGAACTAATTTTTATGAAAAATCTAGCTTATCTTAAACTACTACTCCGTTAAATCTTCTAAAGGGATAAGATATATTCCTCCCTTTTTCTACCTTCTTGTTCCCTGGTGCAAGATTCTCACACCTTTCCTTATACCCATTGGAGCAGTGTGATCAAACCTTAATCCTTAGATTATTTCCCCTTGATGTTTCTTACTGATTCATGTGCACCCCCAGTTTTGGTGCATTAATTAATTTTTGATCCTTCATAGATATAAGGTATGTTTTACCGTAGTTATTTTGGGTTCATCTCCTTCTATTTCTCCTTGCCCCTTTATGGAATGCTATCTCCATGTTCCTAATTGTATTCTCATGGGTGTTTACTAGTGTGGTGGTGTCTGTGAATCCTCAGGTGGATAGCGTTGTCATGAGAGGAGGTGATCATGATCCTTTGTGTGAATAGTTCTCATATAAAGAACGACAAGAACCATTTGAGGTAGGGGAATCATTACCTCTCTTTTATCTTATATGAAATTGTATAGTTAGCATGTTTTATCCCACTGGATCACAATGGAATAGAAATAATAAATATTTGAACCAGCTAAATAAATTGATATCGATCAAATGTTATGGCCTCTTGTTTTTCTAGATAGTGTGATATCTAGGCTTTCTTTATTATCCTTTCATTCTTGATGGAAATTGGTAATGAATGTAAAAATGAAATTAATTGATAATTGTTAGGATAAAGGTAAAGAGGCATGTAAATGAATTTGGATATTCTTGTTGTAATTTGATGCTAATCAAATTGGTGCAGTAAGACTATTTAATTATTTGTGATAGATTACTGGTTTGATTTCATTAATTTGAAACCTAAAAATATTAAATCGGTTAATCAAAGGTAGATTAAGGAACTAGTTGTTTGATAAAATATAATTCCTTGAAGGGTTCTGAGTTACCCTCTTTCTTGTTTAAGGGCTAAGAGCCCAATTGATATGATTTTTGTTTTCCTGATGCTTGTGTTGTGATGTGAGTATGGATGGCTGTTGTGACATGCAGGGGCATGGAGGCCTACTTGTTGTGGCAATAGTTGACACCTACAGTGGCGAGATGAATCATATTATGCATGTGGGTGTTGGGGAGGACACCAGGGATGATGAAATGGGTTGGATATGAATGTTTGGGTTCTTACTTATTCTTATTTCTTGTTTAACTTATTTTGTTTCCCCACTACTCAAAGAAACTAGTCCTTCATACCCTTCTTCATAAAGGGGTGAATATGCATGGGGTATTCCATGTGTTTTTTGTTTTTAGTTTCTCAAGGAAGGATTGGTTTATGCTCTTGATATAGGCGGAAAAGATTCGACGGGAAGTTCATCTACTCACCGGGTTGAGACCCTTGTGTTTAGTAGCATAGAATGTTTTTCTAGAATTCTTGGGATTATGGGAAAGTAATACTGTTAATAAATAATTGTATAAATGATGTCAATCCATGGGGTTGGAGCTTTATGGGATGTAATGCTGAGGTTACAATATAAAGGGATAATGGACTTTCGGTGTGATACTAATGAAATATAATGCGGAAATTGATAATGGTTAATCAATGATTAAATAGTTAATTAATGTAATGTGAAACTCATAAAAACGGAATTATTTTATGTAATAGAGCTCTTAAAATGGTTGTGTACTTATAAGATACCTAGTCTTAGAAGTGGCAGTTGGGAGTCTGAGAGACATTAGCTGTAGTTGAGTATAATACTAGGTTATGAACATAGTGTGGATTTGAGCTATAGTATATTCTGTACATTTTTTCCTATATTATACTCCACCGCATCAGTTAGGGAAACTCATACCCTGGTGATCTTGAGCCCTGGGGGTGTTTTTTCCAACTTTCCGGTGGGAGGATGGATGGCTGACTACCCCCTTTGGCCGCACTCTCTTCCCATGGAAGTTATTTTGAATATAGGCACAATGGTTAGTTCTCCCCATATATTTCTATAGAGGGTTGTAATGGATTGTGGTTATTCACACACATATATTCTGTATATTGTATCCTACGAACTAATATAGGCATAACATTTATAGGCAGTGATGGCTTAAGGATTATTACTTAGTGTGTGGGCTATAATGGCTTGAGGTATAATTTCTAATGTATGATACATGTTATGTGAGCGATAGTGGCTCCCATAAACTAACTGGTTAATTTCTTGTGTGGAAAAGGTGGTTTTATTGCATGAGGTGCATGCTCTGGTGCTTCAACCAGGTGTCTGCGGGAAAGCCATTATAGAGAGATATGCTTAGGATGTGCGATGTTGGGGCAAAGCGTGAAACTAGTGGGGAAGTAGTAGCAGGGTACCCTTGATATTCATTATTATATTCTATATTCTTGTATGCGTTACTTGGTGAGAGTATCCATGGTGAGGATGTGAACATAGTATACCAGTTTAGGTGAGCAGTTAGTTTCACTTGTTGTTCATTGTACTTTAGAATTCTTTCTTTACTTTTCCACAAGATTCTTCAGGGAGGATCCTACTGAGTATACTGTTATACTCACCATATGTATATATAAATTTTTTTAGGTCACATAGAGTAGGTTGTAGATCATGATAGTTTCTACAATTTTGGGTGGCAACAGCTATTCAAGTTTGTGTAGGTTACTACTTTTACATTCTTTTGGGTATTTGTAGTATTTCCACTTTCATTTGTAGTAGTTTTCATGACATTACATATTTTTACATGGGATTTATTTTATATTTCAGTCTAAGTTGGAGTTGGTTGGTGTCTATCTTATCTCTATCTTCCTCATGTGTTATCATAGAGGGTAATGCCTCCCATTTGTGTGTTTACTATACCCTCGGTGCTTGTCGCCAACCTGGGGCATACTGGAGGTGGGACTAAGTGGTCATTTTCTCCCTTCTCACATTGCTTTCCCTAGAGGGGTATATTTTGTGGGAAGGGGGCTGTGACATAGTGGTATCAGAGGTCTAGTTGAAGGATATGATTGAGTTTTCTGTTAGGCACAGCTGAGGTTGCATTGGTTAGTAGGGAAACAATTCTAGTTAATTTTAGCAAGTGATTTAAACACTAGAGGACATATGAGACATAACAATTTTGGCCCCCTATGATTTGATTTATAGAACGTTATTTTTAAAATGGATACTAAATGAGGTGATCCTAGTTGCAGGGTAGAGACCAAGGAAATGATCATGCATCATCAATATTTTTTCCTATTTTTGAATTGGTAATCCTTGGGATAGGCTCACCTTAAATGATTAAAAGAAAACAATAAATTAATTAGTGATGGTTTTTGCATATTCTCGGTTTAGGAGCACTAAATATTTGTTATTTTATAGGTATGGATCTGGGTCGATGTCCTTGTTAGGATCTCATAGAAGATGTCCAGTAGGATGTGCCAGTACATTTCCACCAGGTAGAGGTTGATGATGATGACACTTAGAGGAGGACACTCCGAGAGTTTTAGTTCTAGAGTCTATAGAAGTATAAGGGATCTGTTTTAGATCCTGTCATGGAAGAATTTTTGGAGGAGGTCTATATAGGCTTCAGTTAGATCCGTGCTTAGAAGGACCACTGTGTTTCCTTGATTTTGATGATGTTTCATGGATCAATGAGGTAGTGGTGCTTCTTCTTCCTTAGGGATCATGAGGAATTAGTTATATCATGAGAGGAGTTCCGAGACAAGATTACCGTCAAGTTTCTTTCTTCGACCGCAAAGGAATCCAGTAACAAAGAGCTTCTTACTCTTCAACAGGGGTGCTCAAGTGTGCAAGAGATTGGAATTAATTTGAGGAACCTTTTATGATATTCTTCTTACCTGTTTCCATATAAGGAGGCCAGGGTGACTCATTTCGAAGAGGCATTGTGTCTAGAGATCTAGTACCAGGTCACCCCATTTATGCTAAATACATTTCTTCAGGTACTGGATAGTGAAGAGGTCTTCTAAAGGACATTGGCCATAACCAAATCATCACAATAGGGGAGTCATCATGATTCATCATGAAGCAGAGTTGTGGTCTAGGGTTAATAGTTTTTAGGGAAGAAGAGTTTTCATTCAGCCGGTGGTAGGTCCCAACCCTTAGCATCTCATTTCTTAAAGGGAAGAAGCTCTCAAGCCTATTTCAAGGGATAATGTGCTTTTTTTTCTTTTGGTGGTTGAGTTCATCAGCAGCGAGAGTGTCATACCTTTCATAGTATTCATCGTGCAACAGGTTTTCCACTCTAGGTTCCTCCATTAAGGAAGTTTCAGTCGATCCAACAGCAGCATGTTCCACCAGCTTTAGATTAGCTGAGGGAAGATGGGGCAGTCAATGGACAACCCCGTGACACTCCCTATCCTTATAGAGTAGAGCGCGGCCGCGGTCGGGGTCATCATCAGGGCCAGAGTGGCCATTAAGTAGGTCGTGGTTAGCTTCATGCTTTAGAATTTCCAGCACTCGGTGAGCAGGACATCATTCGAGGTACCCTTGTATTTTTTTCTACCATGGTGTTTGACTTGACTGATTCAAGGGTGACACACTCATTCATATCACATACCCTTGTCCATTCTTTGGGACATGAGGTTGGAAGGCTTTCAGTTCCCTTGTCGTTAACTACGTCAGTTGGAGGTCAAGCTGACTTGTTTGATGTATGTAGAGACAATGAGTTAGTGTGGGGGAAACACTACTCTTGAGGCGATTTCCTATGATTATGAATACAACCATATGATGTCATCCTCTTCATGGATTGGTTTTATTTGGTGTAGGATATCATGGATTGCTTCAGGAGGTTGGTTGTGTTCTTCGATGAAGATGGGGATCCAGTGGTTTTCGTTGGCGAGCGAGACCCTTGGATGGGTCAGAGGAGTGTTCTATACTTTTCATCCATGATAGTTGATATGATTTTGTTTTATTAAAGGGCTTGGTAGTTATCATTTTCTAGGGTTGTAGAAGAGTACCTTGATGTCTTTCTAGAAATGGTGGAAGCATTACCCCCTCGACAGGAGATCAAGTTTAGGATCGAGATGCAACTTGGAGCATCTCATATATCTATGTATCCATATAGTATGGCCCCTTTTAAGTTATGAGAGCTATGTATACAGCTTGAGGGTCTGGTATTGTTAGGTTTGGTTCAGACTAGTGTGTCACCGTGGGGTGCACCAGTTTTTTTCGTAAAGAAGGATAACTGCATATTGCAGTTGTGTGTCCATTATCATCGCTTAAACAAAGTGGCATTGAAAAATTTCTATCCTCTACCATGTATTGATTTTTTATTCTATCAAATGAATGGTTCAAGATGGATCTCAAAGATTGAATTTCGGTCAGGATATCATCATATGCGTTTGAATTATGATGATATCCCGAAGGCTGCATTCTATTGTCGTCATGGGCATTATGAGTTCGTTGTCATGCCATTCGGTGTGAATAATTCTCTATCTGTGTTCATGGGATTGATGAATTATATGTTCCATGAGTTCTTGGACATGTTCATGGTGTTTATCATAGATGAAATCTTTTTTCACTCCACGTTTGAGGAGGATCATATAGATTATATACTTGCCCTTTTGGGAGTTCTTCATCAAAATAAGATGTTTTGGAAGTTATAAAAGTGTATGTTTTTGACTCTATAAGTTCGTTTCATGGGGCATGTTGTATCCCAGCCGAGAGTAGTTGTGGATCCATCAAAGATAGAAGCATTCGTGTCTTGGGCATCCCCCAAGATAATGTCAGAGGTGCGATGTTTCCTTGGTCTTGCAGGCTACTATAGGAGGCTCGTAGTCGATTTACCTCATGTTGTTACTCCACTGACAACCCTGACCAAGAAGGACAAGTAATTCATAAGGAATGATAGTGTCGGGAAGCATTATAGTATCTAATGGAGAAGTTAGTAAGTTCTCTAGTTATCGATCTTCTAGTTGAGGGTGTTCAGTTTGATGTTTTCTGCGATGCTTTACATCTGGGATTTGGTTGTGTTCTGATGCATCAAATATCAGTTGTTTCGTATGGGACATGGTATTTGCATCTTCATGAATGTAACTATGGAACCCATTATCTAGAGTTGGTAGCCATAATGGTTTCCCTGATGTTGTGGAGAAATTACCTCATTGGTGAGTGCTTTGTGGTTTTCACAGATCATAAGATCCTAAGGTATATTTTCTCCCAGCATGACTTGAACTTACGATAACATCGGTGGATGGAGTTATTACAGGAATACAACTTCAAAATATCATGTACACCTGGAAAGTGGAATTTTGTAGTTGATGTGCTGAGCAGGAAGTCACGTGGTGATGCAGTGCATGAATCTGGTGATTCTTGGAGAGTAATGGAAGAACTATCAGTATTACATATTTATATGAGAGAATTTGAGGGTAGAGGTTGTATTTTTTAGTTGACGACATAGTAATCACTAGTGTAGCAGGTGGAAGAGTCCCAGTTTGGGGATCTAGAGGTGGAGGTTTGGAGAGACTGAGTTGTTTGTGGTGAGGCCCCTGATGGTTGGTCTAAGGATGAACCACACTGAGTGTTGTATAATGGAAGGATATTTGTTCCTTTGATGATCAGTGAGATAGTTCTCAAAGAGTTCCATATTTATCATTTAGTGGTGCATCCTGGAGTGACAAAAAAATATCGAGCCTTGAGGAGCATGTTTTGGTGGCCTGGTCTGAAGCATGCAGTTGCAGAGTTTTTTTCTCGATGTTTACATTGATAGAATGTGATGGCCAAACACCATGTTCCTGGTGGTCTGCTGCAACCATTAGATATTCCTCATTAGAAGTGTGAGGAAATCTCAATGGACTTTTTTACTAGATTACCTTGAGATTCGATAGCACATGATGCTATTTGGGTGGTAGTGGACCATTTAATGAAATAATCCCACTTTATAGAGATCAAGGAGTCGAGCACAGTGGATGTTTTGTCGAGGTAGTATCTGGAGGAGGTGGTGAGACATCATAGAGTCCAAAGGATGATCATTTCTGATCAAGATCCTCATTTTACCTCTAGGGTATGGAGAGGTTTCCAACATACATTTGGTTCCCAGCTATGCCTTTGCCTTGCTTTTCAGCCGCAAATGGACGGTCAGATAGAGTGAACCATCCATACTCTTAAAGACATTGTATGCTCCTATGTCCTTTATTTTGGAGGTTTGTGGATGAGGCCCTTACCCATGGTGGATTTATCTTACCACAATAATTTTCACTCCACCATCGGGTTGGAGCTGTTTCAAACCTTCTATGGGCAGAATTTTCATTCTCCATTATGCTAGACTGGGGTCAGAGAGTTAGAAATTCTCAGACCGGAACTAGTGCAGAATAGAACAGAGATGGTTCAGGTGATTCATGAGTGGATGAAGATAGTGCATGATCATCATAAATCATATGTTGATCAAAGGAAGAGACCCGTAGAGTTTTATTTTAGGTATCACATGTTTCTATAGGTGACTCCCCATCATGGATAGCGAAGGTTTGGTCATGGGAGTAAGCCTACTCCCCATTTTGTTGAGGCTTTCGAGGTGTTATCTTGTGCTGGGGTTGTGGAGTATCGAGTAGCACTTCCCACATAGATGAGCCAGATACATTATTTTTTACATGCATCATAGCTCTGTCGTCATCTTCACAATGACTCTTGAATCATCGATTGAGGAGAGATCAATGTTTATAATGATGCGACCTTTTAGAAGCGACCTATTGAGATCCAAGACCACAATTAGAAGGTGTTTCACAGTCGTTCTATCCCTTTGTTTCATGTCTTGTGGCCACATGGTGGCAAAGAAGAGAGTACCTAGGAATGTGAGTCACAGATATGAGCTCAGTATCCATAGTTATTTGATGTTTAACTATTTTAAACTAGTGATGTCCTTTTTGAAGTTGAAGACAATTATTATTTATGAGATAGCCTCCTTTTGTTGCTTATTGTGGATTACTCTCTTTTGAGAGGTATCTCGATGGGTGGTTGTCTAGACTTCCTTCATGTTTCCTTTTAGGTTGGATTTAAATTTTCGAGGATGAGAATATATTGAGAGGTATCTGATGTAATGGTTTGAACCTCTCTATTCCATTCCTTTGCAAACATCTGGTGTCTGAGGTGTTCTCGGAGGTCAATTTGACTTATCCCCAACACTTTTCTAATTTTCCAATTCCGAAAACAGTTTCTTCGGTGAGACCAATGTAAACAGTTCCATGGGTGAGATTGATGTGAGTAGATCCATGTGTGAGATCGATGTGAACAGTTCCATCGGTGAGACTGATCTGAACAGTTCCATGGGTGAGACCAATGTGAATAGTTCAATCGGTGAGAACGATTTGAAGAGTTCCATTGGTGAAACCGATGCGAACAGTTCCATCAGTGAGGCTAATGTGAACAGTTCCATCAGTGATACTAACATGAATAGTTCCATCGGATCAGGTTATCTTTTTGTGAAAAGTACCATTAAATCGGCTTTTCATTCTATTAATAGTTCCATCAGATCAATATGTCATTCTATGAACAATACCATCAGATCTATCCATTATTCTGTGAATAGTAATATCAGATCAGTGAGTGAACAGTTCCATAATATTAGTCTATGATTAGGTGAATAGTACCATTAGATTGGTCTCCCATTTTATGACCAGTTCCATCAGATCGGTCTGTCGTTCTATGAGCAGTTACATTAGATCGGTCTGTTGTTCTCTGAATAGTACCATCAAATCTGTCTGTCTTTATGTGAATAGTACCATAGGATCCGTCTGTCATTTTGTGAACAGTACCATCAGATCGGTCTGTCATTCTGTGAACAGAACAATTGGATTGGTCTGTTGTTCTCTAAACAGTACCATCAGATCAGTGAGTCATTCTATGAACAATATTTCTTGGATCGGTGAGTCCGGGATCATTGAGTCATTCTGGGAATAGTGTTCCCAGGATCAGTGAGTCATTTTTTAAATAGTGTTTCGTGGATCGGTGAGTCCAGAATTGGTGATTCATTCCGTGAACATTGTTTACATGATCGATGAGTCCAGGATTGTTGAGTCATTCCATGAATAGTGTTTCCAGGAGTGATGAGACATTTTTTGAACATTGTTTCCAAGATCATTGAGTCCCAGATTGGTGAGTCCAGGATCAGGGATTCATTCCATGAACAGTGTTTCCTAGATCAATCGGTCTATGATCAATGAGACTTTTTGTGAATAGTGTTTCCTAGATCGGTGAGTGTAGGATTTTATAGTGTTTCCAAAATCGTGTACAATGTTTCTTGGATCAGTAGGTGTACACTGTTTCCAAGATCATTAACAGTGTATCCAGCTTCCTACAGTTCACCCCTTTGACGTTTTCATTGACGTAAAACACATTAAAGGCCTTATTTTAAGGGATTTAAGGCCAAATAAAATATCATAACCCCTATATTAATTTTCCTAAGTCCCATGATGCATTTACATGGTCAAACCATTTTTCTTAACGCGATCTACTTTTAATGGAAAATCCAATGTATCTTAAACTACAGCATCGTTAAATATTATAAATGGATGAGACATCTTCCTCCCTTGTTCTACCTTCTTGTTCCCTAATGTGAGACTCTTGAACCTTTCTTCCACCCCATATGAGCGGTGTTATTTAACCTTAATCCTTATATCATTTCCCATTGATGTTTTTTACTACTATATTTGCACCCCCAGTTTTTCTGGAAGAAGGAAGTGTCGATCCTTCATCGATATAAGGTATGTTTTATCATCGTTATTTTGGGTTCATCTTCTTATATTTCTACTTACCCTTTTATGGAATGTTATCTCCATGTTTCTAATGGGATTATCTTAGGTGTTGATCGGTGTGGTGGTGTCTCTGCATCCATGGTTGGATACAGTTGTCATGGGAGGAGGCGATCATGATCCTTTTTGTAGATCGTTCTCATTGAAATAATGACATGAACTGTTTGTGTTCGGGGATTCATTATTTCTCTATTACATTATGGAAAACTATATATTTAGCATGTTTTATCTCACTAGATCATAATGGAATTGACATAATAAAATTTTGAACTGGATATATAAATCGATAAGGATCATATTATATTTCCTCTTGTTTTGCTAGATAGTGTGATAACTATGCTTGCTTTGTTTAGACTTTATTTCATGATGGAAATTTGTAAAGAATGTAACGCCTGAATTAATTGATAATTTTTTTGGCTAAAAATAAAGAGGCATGTAATTGAATCTGATTTTTATTGTTTTAATTTTATGTTAATAAAATTGAGGCAGTATGAATATTTAATTATTATTGATATCTTACTGTTTAGGTTTCCCGAATTTAGAACTAATGAATATTAAATTTTTTATTATAAGGTGGATAAAAGGACTGGTTGTTTGATAAAATTTAATTACTTGTAGTGTTATGAGGTACCCTCTTTCTTGTTTAAGGGACAATAGCACATTGGGTATGATGTTTGTTTTCCCACTGCTTGTATTGTGATGTGATCTTGGATGGCTGTTGTGATATGTAGGGGAATAGAGGGCTACTGGTTGTGGTAGTAAATGAATACTAGAGTGTTGAGGTGCATCATTTAATGCATTTGAGTGTTGGGGAGGACACCGGAGATGATGAAATGGGTCGGAGGTGAATGTTTAGATTATTACTGATTCTTATTTCTTGTTTATATTCGTTGCTTTCCCCACTACTCAAGGCAACTGGTTATTTATACCCTTCTTCTTAAAGGGGTGAAGACCCATAGGGTATGCCATGTGCATTCTGTGTTTAGCTTCTAAATATAAGATGGGTATATTCTTTTGCTATTGGTAGAAAAGACTCAACGGTTAGTTCATCTACTCACCGGGTTGAGCCCCTTGTGTTGAGTAGAATAGAATGTTTTTCTAGAATGATTGAGATTATGGGAAAGTAATGTTTTAAATAAATAATTGAATAAATGATGTTGACCCATAGAGTTGGAGCTTGCTAAGATGAAATGGAGAGGTTAAAATTTAAAGCGATAATAGACTTTGGGTGTGATTCAAATGAAATATAATGTGGAAATTGATAATGGTTAATCAGTTTTTAAAGTGTTAATTAAAGAAAATTAAACCTGATTAAAAGGGAATGATGTAATGTAATAAAGCTCTTAAAATGGTTGTGTGCTTATAAGATACTTAGTCTTGGAAGTGGCTGTTAGGAGTCCAAGAGATGATAGTTATATTTGAGTCTAAGATTAAGTTATTCCCATAGTGTGCTTGTGAGCTATAATATATTCTATACTTTTGTGTTTCTATACGCTAATACACCCCGTAAGTTAGGGAAACTGACACCCCGTGGATTCTGAGCCCTCAGGGGGTGGTGTTTTCCCCAATATTCTGGTGGGAGGATGGATGGATGACTACCCTCTTTAGCACCTCTCACTTATCTTGGTAGTTACTTATTCTGGTAGGCACAATGGTTATTATTCACAATATATGTGTGTAGAGGGCTATAATGTCTTTTGGTTATTCACACACATATATTCTAGATATAGTATCATTTGGACTAGTATAGGTGTAATGTGTATAGGCTGTGACAACATGAGGATTCTAACTCAGTGTGTGGGTTGTAATGGCTTGAGGTATATTTCTCGACGTACGATACACGTTATGCAAGCTATTGTGGCTCCAAGAAACTACCTGGTTACTTTCTTGTGTGGACACCATGGTTTTGTTGCATGAGGTTCATGTTGTGGTGCTTCGCCCAAGTGTCTGTGGAAAACCTTTTTGGAGAGAGATCCTTAGGATGTGAAACATTGGGAAAAAGAGGAAAACCAGTTGGGAAGTAGTAGTAGGGTACCCTTGATATTCTTTATTATATTACATATTTGTGTATTAGTTACTTGGTGAGATTAGTCATGATGAGGCTAGGAACATAGTATACCTGTTTAGGTAATGAGTTAGTCTCACTTGTTGTTCACTGTTCTTTTGCATTCTTTCTTTACTTTTTCATGAGTGTCTTTGAGGAGGATCCTACTAAGTATACTATTATACTCAACCTATGTATCTATAAATTGTTTTTCGGGTCACTTGGAGCAGGTTGGAAATAAAGCAGGTTTCTACTAGCATGAGGTTACAGGAGTTGTTCGAGCTTGTGGTTGCTACTGTTTTTACATTCTTTTGGGTATTTTCTATTTTCCCATTTCTGTTGTAGTAGTTTTAATGAAATTACATTTTTTTAAATCTGTATTCTTTTATATTTCAGTATTAGTTGGATTTGGTTGGTGTCTATATTATCTCTCTCTTCCGGATGTGTTATCTTAGAGGGTAATGCCTCCTATTTGTGTGTTTACTATACCCTCAGTGCTAGTCACCAACCCAGGGCCTATTGGAGGTGGGACTCAGGGGTCATTAACTCCCTTCTAACACTGCCTTCCCAGTATGGGTACACTTTGTGGGGAGGGTGTCATGAGAAAAAATATCATTAAACGTGTATTGAATCATTTATTTGAAAATAGAGAAAAAATCCTTTTCTTTTTATATCATTAAAAGATAAAAATTCAAAGAATATTGATACATATATTTTACTTCAAAATATCATTGAATACATTTAATAGAATATACAATTGAAATAAAATCCATGATGGATGCTATGGTAATTTGTTTCTTATATATTAAAAGATAATATTCTGTTCACACTTTTCTAGCAAGTCAAAAGTGAGTCATATATAAAACATATGAAAATTTCCGTGTAATAATTTATAAATAACTTAAAAGTTGGTACAAATATTCATTTTACTAAATTTATAAATATATATATAAAACTTTATAAAAAATTTCTAATAACATAGAAAAGGATGAAATGGTTTATCGACTGAAGAGGAAATAATGTTAAATATTCCTTAAAACATTTTATCAGAAAATTTAAAGTAAAAAAGAGATTAATATATTAATATAACTTTAAAATTATATTAATAACCAAATTAAATAAAATTTATATGGGTTTAGTGGTAATGGACCATATAATTTCCCTCAATGGGAATTTGGTATAGATAATCAATAAAAGAAATAAAATTTTAAAATAAACCCTTACCTCAGTTCCTATATTTCTTCATGTGTGTTCCTAAGATACTTCATAATAAATTTAAATTTATTATAAATATATAAAATATCCATATTTCAAATTTTAATATAACATGAAATTCCCTTATAATTTCAAAATATTGATTTTTTAATAAATATTCTTTAAAATTTATATTCGTGTGTAAAATGTTCTTTTTTCTGAGCATGTTTCACTTCTACAGTTTTAGGAAGTACACATTGGTCATGGATTCAATATATCAAAAATATTAATCATATAATAAGTATCATATTTATTAATTTTACATTCTTTTATAATCATTCAAATAAATCATTTATGGAATATAAATTGCATCAAGTCATCGAGAGGATAGTTTGTATATACCCACGAGTGATGTTTCCACTTTTAAATGACGAGAATAAAAGAAAAGCATAAAATAATTCATATTTCTAGTACCACAAATATATCTTAAATATAATTTATATTAGTTAAATCTATTATTTCTACCATCCATGTAAAAATAAAAATTAAAAATGAATCACATCTCTTAGGGGACTTGATAGTCCACACGTTCACACATGTGAAGTTATCATTTACCAATAGATGGAAAAGAGATTGAAAATGAATTTAAAATTAACATAAAAATATCTCAATATAGAACATATAATTATTCAATCATTTATTTATTTTTATATAACATCTTTATGAGGTTTAAGAATAACGAAACAAGAAAAGGATAAGTGAGGACATATACCTCTTCTTCGGGTATCAACCTTTGAAAAGAACCATATGGATTCTTGGATGTATATTTTGTGTTTAAAAACACATAAAATTCAGGGATAAGGATTCTTATAGACTATTTGTGTGTATATTGTTTGAGAAAAAGGGCTAAATTGGTTCACATAAAAGAGGATAGGAAGTTCCTTATTATAAGTGTGGAGAGTGAATACTAGTAAAACACATAAAAAATTAAAGAATAATGATGTTATATTAATTTCATTATGAAAAATTAACCCAAAGTAGAATATAATTTATTTTTGATAATAAATACACTTATAAAATATGATTTAGAAATGTATTTTAATTATTTTTATTCATATATCATTAGTCTGATCCCTTATTAAGCTTTCTACCCTTTACTTATGTAATGAATTTTCAATTGGAATATGATTCACAATGAAAAAATTGAAATTTTCAACACTAGAAAATTAATAAAATGTTATTAACAATAATAAAACAATTTTATCTATTTTAATTTTTATACATCAAAAAATGAATTTTAACATAAGTGCACAAAATGCGATGAAACCTGTTTTTAGAATAATTCACTATTATAGATAAAACTGAATTTCATTGATTTAATTACATAGAACAACAATAAGATAAATTTTCCAATATTTTATTTCATATATTATGTACACCACTCATTAAAATTATTAACAAATAGAAATTATGTTATTTTAATAAAATAATTTTTTTTATTCTACATGAAAATAGTTAAAAAAGAACATCTTCTATTTTACTTATATGTTACTTATTTTCATTTTATGAAATTGAAAAAAATGAACTCATTTAATACATGTGTAAAAAATATCTTTTAATTATTTCATTGGCCTTATCCTAACCTCCCAATCTAATGTCCAGCTGATATGTTTTTATTTAATAATTATATTTATTATTATATCGTGGTTTTCATAAATGCATTTTTTCAGGTAATGTACGTTATAGAAGAAAAAATAATCAGTCAAATTTATATATATAAAAAAATCTTATGATGCCTCATTCCTAGGATGAAAACAAGTATATATATATATATTTTATTCATGTTTGAAAGGAAAACAACATAAATGATATTTACAATACATTAATGAAGTTAATATACTATGACCTCTTGAAAATTTTCTTCTAGATTTTTTTATCCAATTGTAACTGTATCTTAAATAGATAATAAGTATGGTTTTTTGATAATTTATTATTTTATTTGGTTTACGTGGACTTATTATATATCTCATAAAATTGATACATTAGCTGAATTTACTAATTTGGTAAATATGTTCAAAATCGAAAGGGTTAGTTAATTATTTTTATTGGAATTGATGGAAGAGTTTATTTTCATTTCCTATAATTTGAGAAATTCTATTAATAGTGCTTATTCTCTCTATTTTTGTGCTATTATAACTCTGTAACAAATTAGTTTCCAAAAAATAAAAATAGATCTTTTTTGAAGGTGTATATAGTAGTGCTTAATGAATATAATTTGATAAAATAAAATTTTCTATGTAAATTAACACAAAAAATTAAATTTTAAAAATATTTTCTTTACCTTGGATAAATAAAACACCTTATAAATTTTACAACAGAAAAAAACATAAAATGTGTTTTTTTAGATAAATGAGGTGTGATGGTTTTATATTCAATATTAATGATTTTGTATATAAGTTTTATGATATATTTTATTAATTGATGTTCAAGGATATTCAATTATGTAAATGGTTATATTGTGTATAATAATAGAACTATAACATTAAAAGATAGTTTATATGTGAAATTTGATGAATATTGTATATATATAGAAAATCATATTTAGGGAAATCTAATTAAGAATTTATAGAATTTAATTTGTTGAATAAGATTACCAAAAAATTAATGTATCTATCTATGGGGAGGATTCAACTTCTCATTATGATCCAAGAGTTTTAAATACTCATAAATATATCCCTTTAGATATTGTAATTTGAATATTTTTATCTAGAGTTAAAACTAGAAATTTTATATTTCATTATTCTGATAATTATAAATTTTTTGATTTTTTTACTTATTATATTGATAAATCATTAAAATATTTTAATCCATTTTTTTAAAAAAGATGAAAAATATCAATTAATAAGAAATAATGTCTTCTCTATAGTTAAACCCCAAAAATATAAACATATTATTATAACTAAATATATAATGTTCAATAAAATTGATGAGTTTTTATAAAATTCTAAAAAAAATATCTTGATTTATTTCTCTTGTATATTATGAGGATAGAAATTTTATTCTAATGAAACTTTTATATATGTGTTGGGAATGAATTTCTATGGATTTTATTAGAATTTTTATCATTTTTATGTTTTAAATTCTTTCAAAAAAAATTTAAAAGTTTATTTTTTATATTGTTTTATTTTGGATGAATTAATTATTAATCGACCACATGAGTTTTAGCATGAAAATTTTATAAAGTTGTTTTAAATTTTTTTAAATCAAAACATATTTCCGTAAAAAACCTCCTAGATCATTGCGTGATAGAATTTCTTTATTTTTGTTAAATAATGATTCTAATAAAGATAATGTTACCCAATATTATTTGTTAATAAATTTTCAAATGATATTTTAATTGTGTGAATATATATTGATAATATTGTGTTTTTCTATAAATGTGATAGGTTATGTATTTAATTTTAGAAGAACATTACTTTATAAATTGATATGATATTATTTAATGAATTAAAACTTTTTATTGGACTTCAAATCTTTTAAATACTTGATAAAAAATTTTAGAATCAAATTAAATATAATAAAGAGGCTATAATAATGTCTATTATTAACATTAGTAACACTTTTAAAAACCCAATAGATACAAATTAGAAATTAGATTTAGTTGAATCTAGATAACATGTTGATATTAATCTATATAGAGTAATGATATAAATTTTTTTATATATGCATTCTTATAGAACTAATATCATGATTTCTGTTTGTATGTATTTGATATTTCAATTTATACTGAAGGGATTTATTTTAAATGTTTTTAAAGAATCAAAAGATATGTGAGAGGATGTTAAAATACTTTCTTCTTTTTTTAGTCATAACTATTTCACTTTTTTACTACATCGCTTCTAGTTTGGGAGGTTGTAAAGTTGATTAGAAGAGTACTTACGTTGTCTGTGTTGTATACATGGTCCAAGTGTGATTTAGTAGAGTTGTAGAAAGTGATTATCAGCTTCTTCATCCCCAACATAATAGAAGAACATTGTGTTTAAAAATATTATTCCTTATGTTTATAGATAAGAAAAAATATATCTAATTTAAATGCTAATTTTGATAAAATCTCTATTTATTGGGATTATATGTCTGTTATTTTAATTTAAGATAATCATTTACTACATTCAAAAAAATGTTATTATTTTAAAATTTCATATTATAAGATACCATGTTAATCAAAGAGGTATTAATTTGTTATTTATTTCAAAAAATCCAAAAATTAATAATTTATTTACCTTTCCATTTGATGCGTTAATGTTTTAAAAAATAAAATTTGACCTAGGTGTTACATGGAGTTTTTTGAGATATTATATTTTAAATGTTTATTATTAATTTTTAGTTTCTAACAAATCCACTGTATATATTAGTCTAAATCTATTTTTTATAAAATGTTTTAATTAGTTGTATTTTTTTGTATTTTTTTCACTAAATTTTTTAGTTTTTATAATTGTTATAATTATTTATGTATTTTTTTAATATGTATTTATTATTAAGGAGTCTAAAAAATTATCATATATATTTTTAAGAATGAGTTTTGTTATGTTAATGTGGTAAAATAAATATAAATCATACTGAAATTCCCTATATATTCAATTATATATTCTTAAGTTAGGAATGTTTTATTTATATATTCATAGTATTAAATGTTTTTTATTTTTATGGAAATTATGATTGTTTTTTAATTGTTTTTTAATTTTTTAAAATAATAAGATATCTTCAACACAATGTGTTTTCTAAAAAAATTAATTTTTATTAATTTTTGAATTTTTTTAAAATGGGGTAGAATATTGTAAAATATTGTTTGGTTTTTAAATTTTAAAAGAGGGGATATTTTTAGTGTTGTTATTTATTATTATGTTTGGGGATATTTTTTTAACACATGTTTCTCTTTTTAGGATTTGAATATTAAAAATACATCACATGTTTACAAAATTTGATTTCTATAATTTCCTAAGAAATCATTTAATTTTTTTTTTCATTTATCAGATTTCTTATTATGGAATAAATATTTTATGTATACTCTATGAAATTGATGTATATAATTTAGTGTTATTTTTTTTAAAGGACATTCATGTACATAGAATAATTATTTTACCTTTTTGTATTTTTATATTACCATTAAATAGTGTATTTTACCTTTACATTAGTGAACATTATGTATGTTTGTTTCATAACATTCAAATAATCTAAATCTACATTATATGAATTTAATATTAAATTATCTGGAACAAGAAACCTATGGAATACCTTTACATAAATGTTAAAATGCTCTTTATGAACATATGATTTTTCCTTATGAATGTACATTTATCATTACACATAACTTATAAGCTAGTTTACGTAGATAAATTTATTCTTATACAGTAATATAAATATATCCTTACATAGTAATATATACTTATTCTTACATATAAATATAATATTATTCTTAAACATTGTTTAAATATGAGTGTTACCTTTATTTGACATGAGAATATGTATGTTACCTTTACATAGCATGTAATATATGTGTGTTTATTTTTGGTATATAATGTATTTCCCCTATGTAAAACTAAAAGTATTTACCTTTATGTAATATTTATACTGTTTTAATTCAAACGAATAATTAAACCTACATAATATATATATTTCACATGTTGTTTCGTTATTCCCTCATAAAACATAATTAATATATGTAATTTGATATTTACAAACTATTTTAAGGCGATCAACTATCTTTTAAAAATATGAAAACTAACATGGATATGATTATAGGGTTCATAATGATCACTATTGATAATTTTATTATAAATTATTATTGAAAAAATAATTTTTGTATAAATGAATAAAATTTAGAATCATTACTAAATAATGACTGAAAATTTTATTTCACTATAATCACAAAGAGTTACATAATGTTTTATCCATGTCTAAATTATTAAATATCTACAATAAAATTATTAATATTTTGATATTGTTATTAATTTCTGTTTATGTTTCAATGTTATATCATTAACTTATTTATGTTAGTGTTGTAATAATATATTTTTGATTATCTGTTTGAAAATAAAATTATTGGATTGGATATACCTCCTAATCCATGGGAAGGTATGTCAAGTTGTGATTTTCATAAAAAATCACGTATGTTATTATTTTTACCATGTTCTATAGAATGATGGGATAGGTATCAGTTGTTCAAAAAATGTTAAAAAGGTCAGATTGTAAAAGGATTCCACTACCTGTAAAATGTGAGGTTTATTATTAGTGGGATATTTTCTATAGAGTAGAAGAGATGTGTGAGGGGTAGATTTGGGAATTATTTGATTTGAACTACTATAAAAATATATTATTAAATTTTTTTTATTTTTATATAGATTATGTGAATTTTTTATTCTACTACATGTTTTAAAGTATAATATCCATTATTAGATTTTCATATAGTGATAATCTGATATTGAACCACTTTATTGTAAACATTATAAATTTTAAGATACTGTATTCACTACCCCCCCCCCCCTCAGAGTAATCGTATTCAACATATTACACTAGGACAATAATGATATGATTTAAAATTAGTATTCTATAGTAAAAAATATGATTGGAATAACCTTTATTAAAGTTTAATAGATCAATAAGAAGTCTTATAAAATTATATTAACCTCAACTAGGTTGTTGAATCCTCTTTTTAAGGCTTGGATAATAATTTTTGAAAAGTCTATAGATTGTAATTCTTTGAAATCAAAAAATTTAATAAAATAAATGCATTGAACGTATAAATTTAGGACCAAGATATTCTCCAGAATGTGGTTTTACCCTTATTTATTTTAGGATTTATCTTTAAAATGTTATATTTTTAGAAAAAAAGGATATGATTTGTACTGCTATTCATGGATAAAAACTAAATATTATTTTAAGATAGTGGGAAAAATATTTTTTATCCCCATATGGGTGTTTTTTTGCACTACACAATCCCATTTCCATAAAAAATTTAATACTCAACATATATTTTCTTGATTTGACCTTACCATGTATCCTCCAAAGCTGAAAACGATATTAAGAGTGTCCCCTAAAGACTGACTTTATTAGGATACAAGATGGAAACACTCAGCAACGGTTTAACACCACATTTTATAGGAGTTTTTACCATTTTATATATGAAAAATACCAACAAATGTAAAATTCAACCAAAATTTGAAAACTATAATCAATATAATATATTAAATTAAAAAAATATATATGATTTCTCAACTAAAGAAACCAAAACCCCAATAGATGAATATGGAGATATCAGTGATAAGTTTATCCCCTAATCCCAGATAGGTCACCTTTTTTAGAATATAAGATGCTCAATACCATATAGAACATGATCTTTTAATTCAAAAAGAATTGGATAATAATTGGGAACGTATACCTATATACAGAGTATGAACCTTCTCCAAACACACATATTTCTAGTGAATATATGAAATAAATATTTGATAAATTAAATATATAATTATTATTGATTTTACACAATAATAATAATAAAAATCATCAATATTCTAACTCCCTGACCCTAGTTTCCCAGATTTGGTGCATTATTACATAACATAGGCATGGTCATAAGAGATCATGTCTTGAATGAACGATTAGTTTAGTAGACTTGGAAGTAGTAGATATACCCACAAGTTTTACATTACATAATGAAATAAAAAAACAACATTGTGTACCCTTTGAACACACTCATATACTTTGGCTTATCCCTGCTGGTTAATTCCAATATAATTTTTCACATCCCGAAAAAAAGAAAACATAAGAAAGGGGTGAGCTCAAATGCTCAGTAAGGATATCAATATAGAATAAAATATTATAAATAAGCATAAACATTTAAAGTAATGTATAAGACTAAAACTCAAGCCCTTTAAACTTAGATTTCATCATAATATGGAAAAGATAAATCAAACAATGCAATTTACTTATTCAGAAGGATATTCTACTAGTCGAATAATGACATGTAATATCTATAGATAATTTTAAAACGATTCAATGCATAATTCCAAACATCATAACCACATAGTCAATGCCTCCGGCAAGACTATAAATAAGATTTTGTTAAGACCTTTTGACAATACACTAGTTTGTCTCATGAGACCTATAGATGCATCGAGGAGCTATAGAGGGCTCCACCTGTCACATACTAAGTCCAATGCATTCCACATATGTAATAGTCAAAATATAATATAAACATATGTATTAAAATTAGAATAAGTAATGTCAATACTTTAACCATAAAACCTGAATGGTAGAAAAATAGCACATCCATAGTAAAACATATAAAAAATCATTCAATAAAATATGGTTGATTGTATCATATTAAATTTACTTCAAAAAAATGTAGAATCCAATGAAGGATGTTGACATTGATGAAATAAATCCAAAAACTACTTCAGTAAAATATATTTTTCTACATTTAAATAATTAAAAGGTAAATAAAACATTTATTTTGAAAATATACTTATAATATTGTAATTGAAACTTAGAAGGTGTTATAAAGGCGGAAAATAGTCGTACCCATCATACAAGTTAAAAAAACATTATTTCCTTAATTTTTCGAAAAGTTCATAAAGTACATTGTATGGAAAGAAACTAAAATATTCCTTTGAAAACATTTAATATAAAGTCAAATATGGGTATAAATTAATTTAACCCATATTATACTAATTAGTAAATATTTCTGAAATATATTTTTATGAAACAAGGATGTAGATGGTATGGAGGTCCCAGTAGATACACACATATAAACAACCTCAGATATGTGAAGAGATCGTAAAATTAACCCTTAACTTGTACTTTTACTTAGTCAAGGGTAGGTTAACATCCTATATAATGGTGAAATAATTGTTATTAAATTATTCCTAAACCACATACATAAATATGATATCATATATTATCTTTAAATTTTCCTTTTTAAAGATATTTTAGTAGTATCATTGTTTTGGGTGTTAAATGATTTATTTTCCATTATTAGTTTTGTTATGTAAGACATGTTTGTTATCGATAGGATTTTATTGATTCAAATCCACAATGATATTATGTTATTAAATTTTATTTTCAATTATAAAATGAAAATTATTCATGAATGGATATGATGAGGATCTAAATCTCATCGAGTCGTTGAGACGGTAAGCCGTATATACGCACGAGAGACAATATCATTATATTAGTGGTGAATTTTTATTTAATTGGATTATATATTATATATAAAGAATAATTAATATGTTATATTTATTATTTAAATTAATTATACTCATTATTATACCCATCCAAATATTGAAGTGGTCAATAACAAACTACACCACAATGTGGACATGGTAAGTTGTAGGTATGCACGTATGGTGACTTTTCCATTCATAGGATGAATAGAATAATGAATATGGTTGTTCCATTTTTATAATAACATCACGGTGAGTTTATATTAATGTAGGTAAAATTTTGGTATGGAAACAACAATGAAAGAAGAAGTGGAAGAAGAAAAGAACATTGAAAGTGGTGATTAAAATATTACCTCTTCTTTGTGTGCTTCCTTTTGATTTGATCAAAAGGGATTATTAAGTTGGAATTATGATCAGAGTAAGGACTATAAGATTAATTTATGGTTGTTGGGAGGATATTTTTGTTGGGGTTGTCTGAGTGAAATGGCTCTGGAGGTGTGAAATTAATAGAAGTGAAAGTACCCTTTTATATGAGAGGTACATATCACTTAAGGAAAAGCATGAAATATTATTTTATTATAAAATAATTTTCAGTATATAATGGATCCGAATGGATTAATTTCAATGATAAGTTGGGGAATAGTAGAAATAATCTCAACCAATAGATTTTGGAAAAGTTTAGTTCACCATATTATCCTTATATTTTAGATTTAACTCTTAGTTAAATAGTTTAACTTTTACCATGTCTTCCTGTATTTTTATATTACATGTTTACTAAAATTCCTATAAAATGCCAATATAAACTCAAGTTGTTCATTAATAAAATAAATATAATTATATAAGTTCTTTGGTCGAGCCTTATATTTTCAGGTATATTATATCATATAATAATATAGTATCTGTTTTAAAAACTCACTTACGTCAATTTTGACCCTATTTAGTATTTGTTTTTTTTTTGAAAGTAAAAAAACATGATTACTTTGAAAAAATATATAAAATACTCCTTAAAATGTAATATTAACCTAAAAATTAGTTTAATGAATCAAAAGCCTCAATTTACATTTATGTTGATATTTATAAAATCAATTATTTTAATATTTCATTAATAAGATAAGTACTGCATCTTTATTGTGTCATAAATAAATTTAATTAATTAATGTCGAAAATTTTAAAATAAAATACCATGATGTAGGAAAACTGTTTATATTTCTAATTAATATTTATAGTTTAAATTATCTTATGCATAACCATATATTAAAAATGATTTAGTTATTAAAATTTAAATTTAACACTTTTATCTCTTCTTTAAAAAAAATAATAATAAATGACCTAATCTAATTTATGTGGGTAAAAAAGATCATATTTTATTCCTAAGGTTTATTTTTTTTAAAAAAAATTTATCCTTTATAATTAGGACATGTTTTAGGTTAATTATAATATAATTTTACCATTAATTACCCTATTTATTTTAACCATGGTAAATAAAATTCCAATGCTACTATTCATCAAAAAATATATTTATCCTATTGAACCAAATTTTACTTAATAATTTCAATATTATCTCTTATGTTTTTAAATTTAATTTACAGAAGAGGTAAAATTATTTTTTATGCAAATGTTCCTATATGGTGGGTAAAAGATGATAAAAAGTTCAAAACAATTTATATATATAATCTTATTATAAAATGAATCTAATGAATTGAATTAGACTAATATAGGAATTATGTATCTATTTTTACATTAAAATAAATTTAAATAATAATAATTATTATTTAAATAGAATTTCTGTATTTATATACTATGTATTATTTTTCACTATTCATCAAAATTTAAAAGTTTTCAAAAAAACATTCACCCTAAGCTAATTTGGATAATCCGAATCCTAAAATGAAATATATTTTACCAAATTAAATTTTTAGCAGTGTCTAATATTAATTTAATTATTGTTTCCAAAATGACATAAAAAGTAGTTCTTTTAAGAAAATAGTATTTTCTAAATATATATATATTTTAACAAGACATAAAAATTTCATTATAAATATGTTTTACTTTTGTGATAACATTATATAGAATAAAAAATTCTTATTTAATATTCATATAAAAATATCAAATTGATAAATAAATAAATCGTTTCAATACTAATAATAATAATGTGTTGTTTCACAGAAACTCAATCATGTATATAACACATGCCATGTTGGTGTTGCATACAATATAAGCTATTGAATTACATTAATTATATAAATTACTATGAAATCACGAGTTGTTAAATTCTCTCCTCCATCAATAAATTATGTCCTCACAAATTGAAATTTCCCTTTGAATATAAAAGAATAAAAATAGAAAATAGAATTGTGGAAAACTCACATCAAAAATAGGATTAATAAAATTTAGTCTTAATAAAAGGTAAATGGAAATGAAAAATGCACCAGAAAATTAGGATTCTGAACAGAAGAACATTGGTGGAAATTTATAACACATAATTAGAGGAAAAATGGAAATATTTATAGGGGTGATTGAGGTCATCAATCACAAACAAGTGAAAAATAAATAGAAAATTGAGGGCCACAAAACCATAAATATATGATGACATAAAATATCATTGGTTTATCAAAACGTATGTTATTTTGATAACACATTTTATGTTTTAAGATTCCTTCCCAAATTTTTAGGAATTAATTTTTCCATAGAATAAGAAAAAAAATACTTTACATGTAGATTTCAATCTCTTAACTAATTTTTACCATAAACTCAACTTTCAATACAAAAGATAATTGAACTCAAATATATTATACTTATCCTAATTGTATAGGGTTTAAAAAAAATAAATTTTTAATTCATCTACAGAATAATTTAAAAAACTACAATATACATACTAGGACTTTACGTAGGCCACAGGTAAGTGATGCACCCTTATTGCCCTTCAGTTGTGGGTTCAAGTCTTGCGGCCTTACTGGATGTGATGGGTTGTCACCCGACCTCTGAGTTATCCTTTTTATAAAAATCCTAAAATAATCTTAAGAAATGTTTTAAAATTAGGTAATAGTATCCAATGTACAACATAATACATTCCAACCTTTATATTTATCCAAAAAACGTGTTTCCAATATCATAGTCCAAAATTTATAAGGAAGGTCAACATAACATAATGAAGATATCTTTTTTCCACATACTAACATTTGAGTACCTTCATCATATATTATATTAAAATTAAGGTAACACCTTGAATTACCATAAAACATTATAGATTACCTTCATTCTCCCTTATTCCATACATATTACTAGATATATTTTTTATATCAAAAAAATTGGAATACTCCAACAATGATAGAATAAACAAACAATTAATTGGTACCAAGGTAGTCAAGAATATCAAATATAATTTATCCAAATCAACCACATATTATTCCAAAATCACATCCTCAATATCATGACCATTATAAGATTTATCTTTCCTTCAACCATGTATTTTATAAAAAGATTAACTTCTTGTTGAGTCACATTTATTAGTAACATATAATCTCAAATCCTCAATAAAATAGTATTGTAGTTCAACCCTTATTTATTTCTATAATTTATATAACTAGTACATCATTGATACAACACTCAAATGAAAAAATTCCTTAATAAAAATTTAATACCACCAATATTTACTCTTTATCTGTAGTAATATCATAACTTGATTAGTATCCAATGACATCATTTGGGGTATACATTGATGATTGGGACATTGATTTGCGTAGTGTCCCAAATTCTTGCAGATAAAGCATTGTACATTTGAAACATTTTTCTGACCATTTAAATTACCTACATGGAATCATTTTTCCCTAAACTTATAAATAAATCCCATTCCTTTCAATAATTTACCATGGTGATTCTTTCCATATTTATTACATATGGGAAAATCCTTTTTTCCTTCTTCACTTTATCCATATTTCTCTCTACCATCATTTTCTTCTATGGTTTCACTTTAAATCCACAAGACATGGAGAATTATTTACTCTTCTTGTTAACACATGATACTATGTATTTTTATAATGAGAATACATGGGAGACTATTTCAATTATTAATGTTGGCTTAAGAACATGGAAGATATGATCCTTCTTACTCTTTGGATCGTGCGTATTGTTGGAGATCTTATTCCATCTACTGGGCACCATTTCAAAACATTAGAATACACTAGGTTAGTTTATAAATATCAATGCATTTTTATAAACTTGTAAAATAACTAACAAAAAATGAATATTTTATTCATATAATCCACAATCATAAAGTTATTTTCTTTGAAGAAGTATTTACTCAAAAATCCTTTATAATGTTTTGTAAAGAAAATGTAAATTATCATAAGCATATTCCCCAATTGTGTCAATACCAATAGTGTAGCATGGCCCAATGTAATGTACTAGGATACCCTGGGTCAATCCCAAAACTCCTTTTATGTGTTTTCACTCCTAGGTACATCTATTCAAGAGCCACCTCTACCTATTTGTATTTAGACACGGATGTATTTTCTTGAAAAATTCACAAAATATATACATTACCAAAATTCTAGGAAGTTCTTGTATACTAATCCCCAATTTCTATCTTAGGGTAATGTTATCTAATTAATTTTATTTCTAAATATAGTATCCAATGATTGTACTAATCTTCTTCTGATACCAACCGTGATGCCCCGACCCTAGTTTCCTAGAGTCAGTGCATTGTTACATAACATTGGCATGATCACAAGAGATCAATTCATTGAAGTCCTATTAGTTTAGTGGCCTTGGAAGTACAAGATACATACCTCAGTTTTACATTACATCCTGAAATAAAAAAAACATTGTGTACACTTTGAACACAATTGTATCCTCTGGTCTATCTATTCAAGTCAATCCTAATATGATTCTTCATATCTTGGTAAAAAGAAACCATAATAAAAGGGTGATCTCAGAGGCTCTGTCAGGATAACAATATAAAGGAAACTATAGGAAATTAGAATAGACATTTAAGGTAATGTATAAGACTTAAATAAAAGCCTTTTAAACATAAAAGTAAGCATAATATGGAAAACATTAGTCAAATTATTCCATTTACATATTCACATGGATATTCTATTAGTTTAATAATCACATGTAATATCAATAACTAATTTGATAATGATATAATGCATAATGTCAGACATCATAACCACATAGTCAAGGCCTCGTGTCAGGAATACAAATAAAATTTTGTCGAGGCCTTGTTTCAAGACACTAGTTTCTCTCATGAGACCTACTGATGCATGGAGGAGCAATATCAAGCTCCACCCATCACTTACTAATTCCAATGCATTTCTCATATGAAAATGTTGAAACATAATATAAAAATTCGTATTAAAAAAAGTATACGAGATCTCAATAATTTAACCATAAACCATGAATGGTATAAAAATAGCACATCCACTGTTAAAAATATAAAAAAACCTTCAAGATAATACGGAATATTGAATTATATTAAAATGACTTAAAAAACATAAAATCCAAGGAAATATGTTGACATGGATGAAATCATTCAAAAAACTACTTGAGTGAAATATATCTTTCTACATTGAAATCATTTAAATGTAAAGAAAAAATTTATTTTTAAAATAATCATATAATATTGTAAGTGAAACATATTAGGTGTTATATAAGGGGAAAATAGATGCACCCGCCGTACAAGATAAAAAAATTCATTCCTTAATTTGTCGAAAATGTCACAATGTACAATGTTTGGAAATCGACTGAAAGATAATTTTCAAAAAAATTAATAAAAAGTAAAAAATATATAAATGACTTTAACCCATAGTATAGTAAAGAGTAAAAATTTTTTTAAATACATTTTTAAGAAACACGGATGTGGGTGATAAAGAGGTCCTAGTAGATACTTACATATAAAAACCTCGGATAATTAAGGAGGTCGTAAAATTAACCATTACCTTGTAATTTTCCAAAGTTGAGGGTAGGTTAACCGCTTGTATTATGTGATATAATTTTTGTTAATTTATAAAGGAACCAAATACATAAATATGATGTTATATATGATCATCTAATATTTCTTTATTTATTATATTTTTGTAGTATCATAGTTTTGGGTGTTAACAGATTCGTTTTACTTTATAGGTTTTGTTATGAAATTCATGTTTCTTAGGGATATGATGTATTTGATTAATATATATAATTATATTGTGTTCTTAAAAATGATTTTCAATCATCAAATTAAAATTATTATTGAATAGTTATGATGGGGAATAAAATCACATCGCGTCGTGGAGACGTTAAGTCATACATATTTACAAGTGAAAATATCTTTCTATTAGTAGTAAAATCATATTTAATTGGATGTTATATTATATATAAAGAATAATTAACATGTAATATTTATTATTTACATCATTTATACTCATTATTATACCCATACAAGTAATAATGTGTTTAATAAAAAAACTACATCACAAAGTGGAGACAGTAAGTCATAATTACGCATGTATGGTGACTTTTTCATTCATAGAATAGATAGAATAATGAATATGTTTGTAACATATTTATAATAACATCCCAGTCTGTAGAAGTTACTGGGTTTAATATTTTATTATTGAAGCAACAAATAAAGAAGAACTGGAAGAAGAAAAGAACTTTTAATGAGATGATGATATTATTACCTCTTCTTTAGATGATTCATTTTGATATGATCAAATGGGATCTTTAGGATGGACTTATGATAAATTTAAGGTGTCTATTATGAAGTTTGGGTAGTTGGGAGGATATTTGATCATGGTTTTTCAAATCCAAAATGGATTTGGAGGTGTTAAATTAAGATAAAGGAAAGTACCCTTTTATAAGAGAGGTGAGGGTCATTTAAGGAAAAAATTGAAATATTATTTTATTATAAACTTTTTTTATAAATTTATAATGGATAGAAATGGAATTATTTAAAGGATAAGGTGGGGATGGTTCTAAATACTCTCATCCAAATGGTTTTAGACAAGTTTAGGTCACCATATTGACCTTATATTTTACATTTATCTCTTAGTTAAATAGTTTCACTTTTAGCACGACGTCTTGTATTTTTATATTACATGGTTAATAATCATACTATAATATTCCAAGGTAACCTAATGTAGTAAATTAATGAAATATATATAATTATATAAGTTATTTGGAAAATCAATAGATTTTTATGAATATTATATCATTTAATTTATAATATTTATTTTAAAAACTCATTTATGTCTATTTTGACACTATTTTGTATTTAGATTTTGTGAAAGTAAAAAAACATGATTACTTCAAATAAAATACATTAATTCAACCCTAAAATTTCATAATAACCTTTAAAATCCATGTAATGTATTAAATGTATCAAATTACATTTATTTTGATATTTTTAATGTCAATTATGTTAATCTTTCATTATTAAGGTAATAAATGCATAATCATTGTATCATAAATAAATTTAATTATATAATGTCTATCAATTATCAATAAAATACAATGATTGAGGAAATGGGATTATATTTATAATGAATATTTATAGTCTAAATGAACTTTTTTATAAAACTATGTTAATAATGTTTTAGTTATCAAAATTTGAATTTAACACATTGAACCCTTTTTTAAATAAAATAATAATATATGTCTTAATGTAATCCAAGTGGATTAAAAAGGATCATATTTTATTCCTAAGATTCATTTTGGTTGAATGAAAATTATCAAATTGAATTAGGACTTATGTTAGGGTAATTATAATACACTTTTTACCATTAATTACCCTATTTAATGTTAACCGTGGTAAATAAAATTCGAAAGTTATTATTCACTGAATATTATTTTCATCATATCAAACCACATTTTACTTACTGATGTCAATAGTGTATCTTTTATTTTTGAAATTATATTCTAAGAAGTTTTAAAATTACATTTTTTTGCAAATTTTCAAATGTTCTTAGAAGGTAGGTAAAAGACGGTAAAATGTTCAATAAATTTTTTTATATCTAATCATATTACAAAATCACTCCAATGAATTAAATTGGACTAATATTTATATTATGTATCTATTTTTTAATTTAAAATAAATTTGAATAAAAATAATTATTATTTAAATCAAATGTTAGTTTTTACGCACTATGCAATATTTTTCACTATTCATCAAAAATAGAATGTTTTTAGAAAAATTTCAAATATTCACCTTAAAATAATTTTGATATTCTGAATCCAAAAATGTTTTATATTTTACCAAATTCAATTATTAGGAGGGTATACTCTTAATTTTATTATTTTTCATAAAAGGACATAAAAATTAGTTTCTTTAAGAAAATAGTTTTTCTAAATATATAACTATTTTAACAAAACAAATACATTTCATTATAAATATTTTTTATTTTTGTGAAAACATTATAATTTTTTTATTTGGTTCGATTAATATAATAATATTTAATTGGTACATAAATATATCGTTTAAATAATTATAATACTAATGGGTTGTCTCGTAGGAACTCAATCTTGCGTATAATGCAAGCCAAGTTAGTGTTGCGTCCACTATAAGCTATTGAATAACATTAAAGATTGAAATTATTATGAAATCTTGGGGTGTTACAAATTTAACATATTTAAACCACCTCCCAATCTCCTTTTCCACCTTCAATATAATAATATCACCTCTAGTTGTCCATACATCTAACAAAATAAGCTCCAATAATAACTACTACTCACTTACATAATGAAGAATATATATCTTCAAGAAAAATAAAAACAAAAAAATAATAATATATATGGTGTTAAATCAATAACCCTCCTATATACCATCCTATCAGAAAACCACATCCCACACAACACATCATTTTCAGGGAAACCATATCACCCTTACCAAAAATTAATTTTCTAAACTAGGTTACCAGATTTCCATAATATTATAAATACTCTTTGTAAGATAGTATCACATTAAAATTTTATCAAATGAGATTAAGAACATAAATACCAAAATATATCATCATTACTGTAACGCCCCGACCCTAATTACCTAGATTCGGTGCATTATTACATAACATTGGAATGATCACGAGAAAGATCAAGTCTCGAAAGACCGATTAGTTTAGTAGCCTTGGAATAACTAGATACATCCATAAATTTTTACATTACATCATAAAAAAACATTGTGTCTTCATATCCCCTCATACTATCCCTACAGGTCATTCATAAATTACATCTTCATAATCCTGGAAAAAAAATAAAACATTGAATGGGGTGAGATCAGATGCTCAGTAAGGATAACATTATAGCAGAAGCTTTCATAAATAAGCATAAACACTTAAGGCAATTTATAACTAAAACAAAAGCCTTTTAAACTTGAACTTCAGCATAAAATGGAAAAGGTAAAATTAAATAATGACATTTACTTACTCACATGGATATTCTACTTGTCTAATGATCACATGGAATATCAATATCAACTTTCATAATGATGGAATGCATAATGCCAGACTATTATAACCACATAGCCAAGGCCTCGTGCCAAGACTACAAATAAGATTTTTCCAAGGCCTTGTGCCAAGACACTAGTTTGTCTCATGATACCTATTGATGCATCGAGGATCTATAGTGGGCTCCACCTGTCACTTATTAATTCCAATTCATTCCTCATATGAATAGGTTTAAGCATAAAATAAACATTCTTATTAAAACTGGCATACGAAATTTCAATACTTTAACCACAAACCATGAATGGTATAAAAATAGAACATCCACAGTCAAACATAACTCATTTGATACAATATGGATGATTTTATTGTATCACATTAACCTCAATCATGAATAATGAAGGATGTTGACATAGATGAAAATAATCATCAAAACTATTTGAGGGAAATATCCCCCTTTTCTTGAAATCATTTAAAAGTCACACTATTTGTCAAGAAGCCATTTAAAAATAGATTGTTTTTGAATCAAAGTGTCCCATACCACTTTGAAACATTTAAAAGGAGTTTTAATTTTAAAACTTTAATGTACATATAAATAAATCCTTAAAACCATTTTTTAAAACATGGACATTAATGAGAAAGATTTATAAGAATAAGTCTTTAAAACATTTAAAAATGGTGTTTTAGTTAGAGATTCTAACCAAAAGAACGACACTTGAATACAAATAATTGAGGTAATAAAAACTGTGTAATATCATGAGAATAAAGGGATTCATGATATACTATGTAAAAGTACATTATATACACCACATAAAAGTGATTTGGTGTATAAAAACAAAGAAGTCTCAATGGAATTTAAATTGAGATGAAATCTCTCATAAAGGTCGTATCCTTAGGTTAAGGATAAATCAACGACATAATTATGTGTGAAAAATATAAATACACTAAATATGATTGGATATTTAGTGTAAATCAATCAGATGAAATTCACAAATATTCTTGTAAATACAACACCAATGAATTGGATATTTAACTCAACAAATGGAGATTGAGTTAAAATTACTCTTATCAAGTTCATACCGATCACTTGAGAATTTATCAATAGAGTGATTATGTGTATCAAAAGTATATCCACAGAAAAGGGAGTGGAAATTATGACATAATCAAATGAATAGTTATTCCACACATAATCTTGGAGTAATATAATCAATGAAATATGCGTAAAGCCAAATGAGTGGAAATTGAAATTTCAAATTCCCTTATCGATTAGGTAACTTACGAAACATACACCCATGAAAGAAGTATCATACCATTACGACGTAAATACCCATAAATTAAAGTATATTACACGATGAATACAATCATGGGCAGTACACATACACCACATGCAATAAATAAGTGGTGAACAATGGAATTCTCACGAGATTAAGAGTGAGATAAGAAACCCCTGACCACGTTAATCAACTGAGTCGTATGGCCAAAAGATAATAACCATCAAATGATTTACAGGATAACATGAATATAAAGAGAATCATGATAATATATATCAAATGGCAGTACACAATAAACCACTTTAAATAATTTAGTGTTGAACAATGGAAATCTCACGAAATTGAAAGTGAGATAAGAAAATCCCTTACCACGTTAATCAACTGAGTCATGTGGAAAAAAGTTAATAACCACCAAATTATTTACAGAATAACATGACAATAAAGGGAATAATGATAATATATATCAAATGGTAGTACACAATACACCACTTTCAATAATTAAGTGGTGAACAATGAAATTCTCACGGAATTGAAAGTGATATAAGAAAATCCCTTACCACGTTAATCAACTGAGTCATGTGGCCAAAAGTTAATAACCACAAAATGATTTACAGAATAACATGAATATAAAGGGAATCATGATAATATATATCAAATGGCAGTACACAATACACCACTTTCAATAATTAAGTGGTGAACAATGAAATTCTCACGGAATTGAAAGTGAGATAAGAAAATCCCTTACCTTGAACTTTCCCTTAGTCGATGGTATGTTAACCTCCTGTATAATAATTAAAATATTTATTAAATTATACAATAATCATATACATCAATATTATATCATATATGATCTTTTAACATTTCTTTATTAATAATATCTTAGTATTATCGTCGTTTCGGGTGATAATCGATTCGTTCTTCTTAAATGTTTGGTTACGTAAGACATGTTTGTAATGGATATATTATATCTTATTCATAATAAGAATGATATTAACATTATTTTTATCCCTAAAATGAGAATAATACTTGAATGGATACGATGGAGGATGGATCTCATCGTGTTCGTGGAGACGGTAGTCCGTATGTACGCACGAACGCTACTTCCATTTAATTTTTCATTTTAAAAGAATTGAATACAAATTATACATAGGTATATTATTATTCCAGTATAATATAATATTTTATATATGTTACTTATGTTCATTAACACCATTCTTTATACGTTCCATGTGTGGTATGAATGAGTCATATCAGTTTAAGGGGGCGGTAGTCCGCACTTCCTCATATGAAATTATCGTACGTATATACAACATGAAACGAATAATGGTATGAAATAAAATGGAATTACAGAAGGTTATATATAAAATATCTATCATTAATATCACACTTAATTACAGTGCCATCATAATGGCCACCATGAGAGGCGGTAAGATGTATTTGAACAATCATCGTTTCGTGAGGCGTTAGTTTGCCATTCACAGAAACATTATGTTCATCATCCATTAGATGGAGGTGTGTGTATGTGTAGTTCGAATCCTTCTTATAAAAACATCCTAGTATATTGAGGATACTTTTTTTGTTACAAAAGAAAGTAAATAAAAAGAGTTTGGGGGTTGGAGAAGAAAAATAAATGAAAATAATTTAAGAGAAATCGTTACCTTTAATTTAGGTAACTCACTTTGGTTGGAACCAAAGGACTTCTTGAAATGATTTCTGACTAAGGGGAAGCTTCAAGGAGGAGGAGAGGGATGTGGGGAGCTTATTTGGGCAGTGTTTGGACGAGCCAAGTGGCTTGAGAGGTGTGAGGAATGAGTAGAAGTGGTCTCCTTTTATAAGGGAGAGGAGGGGCTCTTTAGGAAAGAGTGAAAGTATTACTTTATAATATAATTATATTCGGTTTCTAATGGTCAACAAATCATTGAGATCGAATATAAGATGACTCATATTCTAAATAACATCAACCAATAATAATTGGACAGGTTTTAGATAATATTTTAATCATTATAATCTTATTTATTTAAATGATTTATTAATGAGGTAAACATTGCATCATTATTGTGTCATTAATAATTTAAATTATTTGATGTCTAAAAATTATAAATAAAATATAATTATGTAGGAAATATTTTTAGCTTTCTAATGAATATTTATAATCGAAAATCCAACATGTATAACCCTATGTAAAAATTGTTCTTCTAAAAGATGTAAAATTATACCATTTTTATTTTTATTTTAACTTTATTAATATAATGTGTCCCTACCACATACAAGTGGCTCCAAGGGGTCCCCAAATCGACCCATGGATTCCCATGGTCGGGTATGTGTCCACCAATAAGGTTAGGACACGTTTTAGGGTAATTTTTTATTATTATAATATTATTTTTTAACCCTTATTTACCGGATTTACCCTTAACCATGGTAAATAAAATATTTACCACAGTAATTATTCAAAATGTCCAAAAATAAAAGTTACCTATTTACACAATTTGGAAATCCTGATTCCAAATATGGAATCCATTTTTCTAAATTCAAAACACAGAAGTGGCAGAAATTAATTTAAAATTAATTCCGGCTGTCAAAACAAAAAGCGTGTTTTTAAGAGGTAATAACTATCAAAAAATTGATACTTATTTATGTTCGGTTTAATTGTGAAATTATGTCCAATGACTAACATTATATTAAATGGTAAAAATATATTCTAAATATACATTAAAACCACTCAAATTCACAATTTTTCACTATTAATTATTTTGATTAAAAAAGTAGTTTTTAATTAAAATTTAGTAATTTTCACTATTCATCAAAATATGAAAGTTATCCGAAAAGTACCAAAATTTCACCTTAGGCTAAATTCGATATTCTGAATCCAAAAATAATGTCCAGTTTAAAATATAAAATATATATAATTTCAAAATTTAGGTATTACTATTCATAACGGCTAGTTTGATTGGTTGTGGCGTGTGTTAAAACTCAAGGTTGCGTACAACACACGCTACTATTTTATTTAAAGGAAAGCGTACCGTGGAAGATTGGGATGTTTCATTTTAAATTTTTTTTATGTCCCAATTTATTCAGATAGTTTAAAATATTTTATTTAAAAATGTTTCACTATTAAAAGTTGATAAAAGTGCAATACTGAAAATGAATCTGTTCTTGCATTATGACAAAGAAAATCATAATAGGGATTCTAAAATTATAAGGATTATAAAAAGTTCAAAATGTAGTTCATACTATTCATGACCTCTTTTAATGGCTTTTTTTGTACGTCATGGTGTGATTGAACTCGGTGTTGCGTGTAGTGAAAGTTATTGAATTATTTTTAAGAAATAACACACTATGAAATCCTGGGGTGTTACATTCTCCCCTCCTTCAATAAATTGCGTCCTCGCAATTTGAAATTGTTCTTCGAAAATAAAAGGTTGAAAGTAGAAAATATATTTGTGGGAAAACCCACATCGGAAATTGGGTTACTAAAATTTAGTCTTAATATAAGGAAAAGAGAAATGAAAGGGTCACCACCAAATTATGATCTCGATTAGGAGAACATTGTTGGAAATTAGAGACATAAATTTGGAGGAAAAACGTAAATATTTATAGGTAGTGATTGAGGTCATCAATCACAAACATGTATAAAATTGAGGTCCTTAAACTCATCAATCTATGATTATTTGAAATACCATCGGTCCAAGAAAACATAGGGTATTGGGATAGCACATTTTTGACGTTTCAAAATATCTTAGTTGAAATCCCACATCGAAAAATGAATTAATGAGGCCTCTATTTAAAATAAAGAGTGGAATGTAAGAAGATTACCGAAAATAACACATACTAGGGTTCCATGTTGGAAAATATGGATATGGAAGAGAAATCTAACCATCAATTATCTGATGGAGAGTGGTAGAGAACATGGCTATGAAAAGGCCAACAATCCCAAAGCCATAAATTAGTGATGATTTAATGTACCATCTTGGACAACATTTTTTTTAAAGTTACATTACATAAGGAAGAGGGATTCATTTATGATATTGATTAAGAATATTATGAGATATACTTAAATTTTAAGTAGATTTTCATTATTTAATAAATTTCCACCACTAACACAATTTTTTTTAAACGATGAGTATTCAAGAAGACTTGGTCACACTGGAAGAACTAGAATAAATTTCTATAGAATCACATGATCCATGTAGGATAAACCATATATTTACATTGTCTTTGAAGATTAATCAAAACCAAAATGGTTAGTGAATGATCTAATGATCCCCCAAAAGGATATTCATTGAGATAAATATGCACTAATATTAATTTCTAAAATTAAACCAACAATACCCCAAAGTTATATAGATACCATTCAATAAAGAATTGTCCTTACAATACTTTAATATAATCCAAACTAATATTGAAACCCAAAACATAGAAGAATTTGATTATGTAGTATCCCATGTTACATTGTATCTCCAAATGACATCAAATACTCTTAAAGTCACATACTTAAAAGTGATTAACATCATCACATATTCTTTGTTATAGGTTAATAATTTCCATAAATAACCCAAATCACTATAAATCAACAATAAAAATGTAGATAAAAATCCACCATTACTCTACAAATGAAACCTCATTGTATTCTATTTTCCTTGGGCATATAGTGTTCCTAACAAAACGAACATCTTCCGAAATAACATTTATCACTTAATCACCAAATCATTTTCCTATACCAAGGGTATTCATTTGATAAGACATAAGAACCCAAATCATCTTATTATTGATCAATAAAATCATTTAACAAAAAAAATAGTCACACTAACCAGGGACTTCACGTAGTCCAGTGGTAGGCGATAAATCCCAATCGCACTTTGGTTGTGGGTTCGATTCCCACAGCTTTGTCCGACGTGATGGGTTGTCACACGGTCTACGTGCTGTCCTTTTTCAAAAACTATATTTTATAATATTACCAAAATGAGATAAATTCCTCAAAATAACATAATTTAACCACAAATGTTATATCATACTTTGCATTTTCATCCCAAATTATAACAACTTATCATTTTCTCAAAACCCAATGATCATATAAAACCAAATGGTTATTTATACCTATATCCACATGAGAAGAGACAATTCTTCCTCAAATATCATTCTCACATGGCAAACTGTGGGGTTACAAATACAAGAGAAAATTATTCCAAAGTAAACCCATCAACAAGGATTGCTAATACTTTTTAAATTTTTCTCCAACCATTTATTTCCACATAGCTTCATCTTTGACCAAGAAAATATCCTATAGAATAGGACATTCACTCGGGTAATGGCCAGGTCCCCTACATTTACGGAAAATGACTATAAATGGACTTTTGGGACCATTTTTATCTTCTTCCACATTACTCTTCATTTTTCTTCGGCAATTCTTCACTTTATGTCCTTCCTTCCCGCACGTAAAACAATTCGTTGTCCCATTGAGACACTTTCCTGGGTGTCTCTTTCCACATTTCCTGCATGATGAAAATTGAGGTTTCTTTTCTCCATGGTCTCCATTGCTGGAGATCTCATCATTTATCACCTTTATCTTCCTTGTTGAGTCTGGGAGTTGGTTAATATATATGTTATTGATCATATTTTTGGAAAACTGATTCGGAATAAAGACGATATCTTTTACGCCTATCAACATTCCATTTTGTTGCTCATCGCCACCACCGTTCCCACCTTGTACATCATTCTCAAAGTCACTATGAATTCCTTGGAATCCAGCCATTGACTAAAACCAGAAATAATTGTGTGAGTAATAGTAGTCGTAAAATAATTTGGAGATTAAAATGTCACCATATTCTCAATTTGAAACATATTAGGATTAACCAAGGTCATTTACTCTCATCTTATGTATATATTACTTAAATCGGTTTGTAAAGAAAATGTAAATTATCCTAAGCATATCCCCCGGGAGTGTCGTAACCAAGAGTGCAGCAAGGCCCGTTGTCATGCACCAGTTCCCGTTCGAGTCTAGCTCAAAGCGGTGTTTTCGGGTTTTACCCCTAGGTACATCTGTGCCAGAGCCGCCTCTACCTGCTCGTATCCAGACAGGGATGTATTGCTCCGAAAACTCACAAAATCTCTACAATACCAAAATTATAGGAAGTTCTTTTATACTAATCCTCAAAGATCATCTTAGGTCTACATGCTCTAATCAGAGTTTATCTAAATCTAGCTACCAAGGTTTGTACTAAACTTCCTCTGATACCAACTGTAACGCCCCGACCCTAATTACCTAGAGTCGGTGCATTATTACATAACATTGGCATGATCATGAGAAAGATCAAGTCTCGAAAGAACGATTAGTTTAGTTGCCTTGGAATAACTAGATACATCCATAAATTTCTACATTACATCATAAAAAAACATCTTGTATTCATATCCCCTCATACTATCCCTGCAGGTCATTCATAAATTACTTCTTCATAATCCTAGAAAAAAAAATAAAACATTGAAAGGGGTGAGCTCAGATGCTCAGTAAGGATAACATTATAGCAGAAGCTTTCATAAATAAGCATAAACACTTAAGGCAATTTATAACTAAAACAAAAGCCTTTTAAACTTGAAATTCAGCATAAAATGGCAAAGGTAAAATGAAATAATTCCATTTACTTACTCACATGGATATTCTACTAGTCGAATGATCACATGCAATATCAATATCCACTTTCATAATGATGGAATGCATAATGCCATACTATTATAACTACAAAGCCAAGGCCTCGTTCCAAGACTACAAATAAGATTTTGCCAAGGCCTTGTGCCAAGACACTAGTTTGTCTCATGAGACCTACCGATGCATCGAGGAGCTATAGCGGGATCCACCCGTCACTTACTAAGTCCAATGCATTCCTCATATGAATAGGTTTAAGCATAAAATAAACATTCGTATTAAAACTATCATACGAAATGTCAACACTTTAACCACAAACCATGAATGGTATAAAAATAGAACATCCACAGTCAAACATAACTCATTTGATACAATATGGAAGATTGTATTGTATCACATTAACCTCAATCATGAATAATGAAGGATTTTGACATAGATGAAAATAATCATCAAAACTATTTGAGGGAAATATCCCCCTTTTCTTGAAATCATTTAAAAGTCACACTATTTGTCAAGAAGCCATTTAAAAATAGATTGTTTTTGAATGAAAGTGACCCATACCACTTTGAAACTTTTAAAAGGAGTTTTAATTTTAAAACTTTAATGTCCATATAAATAAATCCTTCAATTTTTTAAAACATGGACATTAATGAGAAAGATTTAGAAAAATAAGTCTTTAAAACATTTAAAAATGGTATTTTAGTTAGAGATTCTAACCAAAAGAACGACACTTGAATACAAATAATTGAGGTAATAAAAACTTTGTAATATCATGAGAATAAAGGGATTCATGATATACTATGTCAAAGTACATTATATACACCACATAAAAGTGATTTGGTGTATAACAACAAAGAAGTCTCAATGGAATTTAAATTGAGATGAAATCTCTCATAAAGGACGTATCCTTAGGTTAAGGATAAATCAACGACATAATTATGTGTGAAAAATATAAATACACTAAATATGATTGGATATTTAGTGTAAATCAATCAGATGACATTCACACATATTCTTTTAAATACAACACCAATGAATTGGATATTTAACTCAACAAATGGAGATTGAGTTAAAATTACTCTTATCAAGTTCATACCGATCACTTGAGAATTTATCAATAGAGTGATTATGTGTATCAAAAGTATATCCACAGAAAAGTGAGTGGAAATTATGACATAATCAAATGAATAGTGATTCCACACATAATCTTGGAGTAATATAATCAATGAAATATGCGTAAAGCCAAATGAGTGGAAATTGAAATTTCAAATTCCCTTATCGATTAGGTAACTTACGAAACATACACCCATGAAAGAAGTATCATACCATGACGACGTAAATAACCATAAATTAAAGTATATTACACGATGAATACAATCATTGGCAGTACACATACACCACATGCAATAAATAAGTGGTGAACAATGGAATTCTCACGAGATTAAGAGTGAGATAAGAAACCCCTTACCACGTTAATCAACTGAGTCGTATGGCCAAAAGTTAATAACCATCAAATGATTTACATAATAACATGAATATAAATAGAATCATGATAATATATATCAAATGGCAGTACACAATACACCATTTTAAATAATTTAGTGGCGAACAATGGAAATCTCACGAAATTGAAAGTGAGATAAGAAAATCCCTTACCACGTTAATCAACTGAGTCATGTGGGAAAAAGTTAATAACCACTAAATTAATTACAGAATAACATGAATATAAAGGGAATCATGATAATATATATCAAATGGCAGTACACAATACACCACTTTCAATAATTAAGTGGTGAACAATGAAATTCTCACGGAATTGAAAGTGAGATAAGAAAATACCTTACCACGTTAATCAACTGAGTCATGTGGCCAAAAGTTAATAACCACCAAATGATTTAAAGAATAACATGAATATAAAGGGAATCATGATAATATATATCAAATTGCAGTACACAATACACCACTTTCAATAATTAAGTGGTGAACAATGAAATTCTCACGGAATTGAAAGTGAGATAAGAAAATACCTAACCTTGAACTTTGCCTTAGTCGATGGTATGTGAACCTACTGTATAATAATTAAAACATTTATTAAATTATAAAATAATCATATACATCAATATGATATCATATATGATCTTTTAACATTGCTTTATTAATAATATCTTAGTATTATCGTCGTTTTGGGTGATAATCGATTCGTTCTTCTTAAATATTTGGTTACGTAAGACATGTTTGTAATGGATATATTATATCTTATTCATAATCAGAATGATATTAACATTATTTTTATCCCTAAAATGAGAATATGACTTGAATGGATACGATGGAGGATGGATCTCATCGTGTTCGTGGAGACGGTAGTCCGTACGTACGCACAAACGCTACTTCCATTTAACTTTTCATTTTAAAATAATTGAATCCAAATGATACATATGTATATTATTATTCCAGTATAATATAATATTTTATATATGTTACTTATGTTCATTAGCACCATTCATTATACGTTCCATGTGTGGTATGAACGAGTCATATCATTTTAAGGGGGCGGTAGTCCGCACTTCCTCAAATGAAATTATCGTACGTATATACAACATGAAACGAATAATGGTATGAAATAAAATGGAATTACAGAAAGTTATATATAAAATATGTATCATTAATATCACACTTAATTACAGTGCCATCATAATGGCCACCATGAGAGGCGGTAAGATGTATTTGAACAATCATCGTTTCGTGAGGCGTTAGTTTGCCATTCACAGAAACATTATGTTCATCATCCATTAGATGGAGGTGTGTGTATGTGTAGTTAGAATCATTCTTATAAAAACATCCTAGTATATTGAGGATACTTTTTTTGTTACAAAAGAAAGTAAATAAAATGAGTTTGGGGGTTGGAGAAGCAAAATAAATGAAAATAATTTAAGAGAAATCGTTACCTTTAATTTAGGTAACTCACTTTGGTTGGAACCAAAGGACTTCTTGAAATGATATCTGCCTAAGGGGAAGCTTCAAGTAGGAGGAGAGGGATGTGGGGAGCTTATTTGGGCAGGGTTTGGACGAGCCAAGTGTCTTGAGAGGTGTGAGGAATGAGTATAAGTGGTCTCCTTTTATAAGGGAGAGGAGGGGCTCTTTAGGAAAGAGTGAAAGTATTACATTATAATATAATTATATTCGGTTTATAATGGTCCAAAAATCATTGAGGTCGAAGATAAGACGACTCATATTCTAAATAACATCAAACAATAAGAATTGGATAGGTTTTAGATAATATTTTCATCATTATAATCTTATTTATTTAAATTATTTATTAATGAGGTAAACATTGTATCATTATTGTGTCATTAATAATTTAATTTATTTGATGTCTAAAAATTATAAATAAAATATCATTATGTAGGAAATCGTTTTATCTTTCTAATGAATATTTATAATCGAAAATCCAACATGTATAACCCTATGTAAAAATTGTTCTTCTAAAAGATGTAAGCTTATACCATTTTTATTTTTATTTTAACTTTATTAATATAATGTGTCCCTACCACATAGAAGTGGCTCCAAGGGGTCCCCAAATCGACCCTATGATGCCCATGGTCGGGTATGTGTCCACCAATAAGGTTAGGACACGTTTTAGGGTAATTTAGTATTATTATAATATTATTTTTTAACCCTTATTTACCGGATTTATCCTTAACCATGGTAAATAAAATATTTACCACAGTAATTATTCAAAATGTCTAAAAATAAAAGTTACCTATTTACACAATTTGTAAATCCTGATTCCAAATATGGAATCCATTTTTCTAAATTCAAAACACAGAAGTGGCAGAAATTAATTTAAAATTAATTCCCGCTGTCCAAACAAAAAACGTTTTTTTAAGAGGTAATAACTATAAAAAAATTGACACTTGTTTATGTTCGGTTTAATTGTAAAATTATGTCCAATGACCAACATTATATTAAATGGTAAAAATATATATTCTAAATATACTTTAAAACCACTCAAATTCACAATTTATCACTATTATTTATTTTGATTAAAAAAATTGTTTTTAATTAAAATTTAGTAATTTTCACTATTCATCAAAATATGAAAGTTATCCGAAAAGTACCAAAATTTCACCTTAGGCTAAATTCGATATTCCGAATCCAAAAATGAAGTCCATTTTAAAATATAAAATATATATAATTTCAAAATTTAGGTATTACTATTCATAATGGCTAGTTTGATTGGTTGTGGCGTGTGTTAAAACTCAAGGTTGCGTACAACACACGCTACTATTTTATTCAAAGGAAAGTGTACCGTGGAAGCTTGGGATGTTTCATTTTAAATTTTTTTATGTCCCAATTTATTCAGATAGTTTAAAATATTTTATTTAAAAAGGTTTCACTATTAAAATTTGATAAAAGTGCAATATTGAAAATGAATCTGTTCTTGCATTATGACTAAGAAACTCATAATAGGGATTCTAAAATTATAAGGATTATATAAAGTTCAAAATGTAGTTAATAATATTCATGACCTCTTTTAATGGCTTTTTTTTGTACGTCATGGTGTGATTGAACTCGGTGTTGCGTGTAGTGCATGTTATTGAATTATTTTTAAGAAATAACACACTATGAAATCCTCGGGTGTTACATTTACAACTTAACCATAATAAATTATTTATACCTCTACCATACTCATAATCAACCTAAAAACACACATAAGTTATATTGTTTCTACTATATCTTATCAATCATGTTATTCCTCTTCAAAACCCATTATAATATCCATATTAATAATGATAAAATTAATAATCATTAATAATGTAATTTTATTTAACATACATTAATATCATATAATTCAGCTTATATAATCCATTCATTCATCTTTACCACTATTCAATGTTTTTATTTCACGTTTAATTCACAATTTCTAGCATTTTAATTATCTTATTATTTCATTCCATATAGTTTAACTTTATACCTATTAGTTCATATATATATTTATCTAATTTAATTCATAAGAAAAAAATTAATTTATAATCCAAACATTAATGATTTTCCACCAATTATATCAGTTTTAATTAAAATAATGCTAGAATACATTATCTCAATAATGATTTAATAACACAAATTTATAAAATAAAGAAGAAACTAATTATTTAACACCATAAAACGTGGAAGAATCTTTCATAATACTATAAAAATCTTCACCTCTTCAACAATCCAATCAGAAATCTCTAAAACTAGACAATAGTGTTTCTATATATTCCTCATAATAAGAGAAAAAAGGTGAAAAAATTAAAAGTGGAAATAAATGAACCTTGGATCAAAAAGAATCAATCACATAAATACCTAGATTAAGTGACATACAATTATGTTAAATAATAACAAAACTAAGACTCATAAAATATATTTTTCAATATAATACCAAATAAATAATTATAGATAAATATATTAATAAAATTTATAATAAAATATTAGGAAACCACAACACTTTGTGGTGGGAGACAGACTAATGTATTGTATAGTTCAGATAACCAAAATCCTAGGGCATTCTTAAAAAGAGTTACATTTTTATCAATATATGGTTATTTCCTTCATTAAATATTCTAATAATAGAATATTTTAATATAATATTTACCATGCTCATTGTATTTTTATCATCCCATTTAAACAATTGACGACTATCAAATAACCTCAACTAGCCTCTCATTTTTAAAGAAGCTTCCCCAATAACAACATGATAGAATGTTGTCCAATGAAGGGAATAACCCCCAAGCCACATGAAATATATGTTTATTTCCAATTTATTGTAGATAGTAGTCCCACTAAACAAAACATAATACCATGAACTCTAAAACAATATCTACCACTCTATAAACTCAAAACATACCATAATATTATAAAAAATTCATAATAAGGTAGATCTATATTTTTATCCCTTATAAATAATCACCTAAAAATTACTTTTGGGCAACCAAGATTAACCAAAGATCCACCATAATATATTTAGGATCCCAACATTTCCATGTCTCCTTCAAAATGGAAAAAAATTATCGTTTAAGATATTTAATTACAGAAAACACTCTTTCAACGAATCCAACACCAAAAAATAAAAAATTAAAGTGTAAGAAAATAAAAATCATTATATTATACATATATTAATTCATTGTATTTATATAGAATAAATAAACCTATAAATAATGTATTGCATGATCAAAATTAAACATCATGTGTGATACATGTAAAATAAGAATATCCCCATTATAAAATAACAAATCAGTAATAAAAGTGAAAAGAACCAATTTAATATTATTAGTAAAAAATATTTTGAATATCCTTATAAAATATAAAACCTAAATTAATTAATTATTTTAATCCCTCTTTATTGAATATTTTTCTCAAATACACTCATTTAAGCCTCCATGTCTCGATATGACATGAACCTCGAGAATGATATGACAACATAACAAATTATCATGGAGATATTATATATGGAGAGGTCATTTTAATATGCTAACATTCTCTGAAATGTAAAAATGAACATAATCAATGTCATTGGAGTCATCATGAAGATACCTTAAAATCTATTAAATAAAGGTAATATCCAAAACTATCTGTAATTGGGAGGGATGTTCTATCATATACGCCACTTCACCTATTCCGCTCAACACCATAATAGTTATAAAAAATCATCAGGAATTATTACTTAATCTTCCAAACCACCACTACCCATGATGAGGATATGATTATAAAAAATAATATTTCTATCCTAAAATTAAAATGGTCTCTAATTTGAATCTATATAATGTTTTTCAAAACACTATGTAGCCTTTATCTACTCATAAACTATATTAACCTTCTCTACCATGTCCTATATCATGTCTAGACAACTAAGTGTTACCATTCTTGTCTCCTTCTATCAAAATTTTGATCTTAATGGTCATTCATAGAATGTCTCAAATGTTTTCATAATAATAAATTAAAATAGTTTTAATATTGGGAAAACCCTGACAAAAATAAATTAATTAATCAATATCCTCTAAAATAATGGACACAGGAATGAATCATCTCTTATTATGTTTGTTAGTACTCTTAATCTACTCATCCATCAATGGATGAAATAATTTTTAGAGGCACAACTAAGAGCCAAAATCATTTTCTAGTCCCTTCCAAAACCTTTATTTGGAATAAGAATCTCGTATTGAAATGATAAAAAAAATTCATGAATCCATCCCACCTATTCATTATGAATTTAAATGGACATAGATTCCATTCTCGACTCCTAAACTGATATAAAATTATATAATTAGTAATGTGATTCAGAATAACCAATATTTATCACATTCTCCCAATTTTGGAAGAATATATCTGATATAATACCAAGATATTCTCATCAAATTCCATTATGGAACCTCAAAATGTTGTGATAATCCCATCAAAACTCAATTATTAACTATCACACAAATGAATTTTTTTAAGATACAAATTCAGCCACAAAACAATATATATCGACCCAAAAAAACTTCTCCTTAAAATAATTATGCATGATTGAAATAAATATACACACTATTAAATTTGATACTTGATACTCACAAAATACATCCTATTATATGTCTTGAGTAATGTAAAACATTCAATGAAACACCACATGATTTCTTATTCTTCATACCATCTATAAAAAATGAATCCAAAAGAATAATATGATCTATCTAAACCATATAATTATTTTACCCTAATTGATATTAAACTAATTTTTAGATAAGGATGAATGAACAATGTTAAATTATAAGGAAACACCCCCAATAACATTTATATAATCTAATATAAATCATAAAGGTGATTCCATCATTTTCTATTCATCACTTGATTCATGAACAACAATACTATAGTAAAATTTTCCCAACGCCCTAAATATTAATATTCATTTCAAAGGTTTATATAAATTCTTGCACTCATTATACTGAAAAAATAAAATAAGTATCTAATGAAGAAGGCTCAAATTTTTAAATCATAATATGTATAGCATGTTCTTATGGACAACAATGATAAAAAATACTCTATAACCCAGGGAAGTATCCATACATTCAATGAAAACAATGTGACTTGGAATTAAAGATAATGAGTAGCATGGTGAAGTTCATGAGGTCTCTACTACCTATACACATATGAAATAACTATATATTATTGCATCAAAACAGATCTTAATATATGAGGTGATACAGGAAAATAAACCACCAACATTAATCCTTCCTAGGGTAAGAAAAATATAAACTTGTATTCAAAATCTCTTTCAATATTTCCAAATATATCTAACAATATGATGTCAAAATTAATGATTGATCCTTAATTGTAAAATATGATAATGGTGTTGAAATCTAAGAGAAATTGAATATAGAATACTATAATAACAAACTAAATTGAGGAAACTCTAAACCCAAAAATAATTCTTGGGCTCCACCCAAGAAATTTGTACGTCAACATTTGATCAGACCATAACTATTACATGGAATGTAAAAATATTCCCAATGTATAAAACTTATCATGACCAAAATAGATAGTGTTATAGTTTCCCACAAACCTAATATTGATGAATGGTTCTGAAAAACCCATTGATTTCTCATCATGATCCTCCTTCATCCATGAAAAAGGAAAAATATTATTAATAACCCCCCACCAAAAGAATAATGTTATGTATTTAATATCCAATTTTTGGTTAATATATAAAATTATAGTATTTTAGTTACATTAAATGGTGTGAAAATAAATTCAAAATATCCATAATAACACTAAATTTTAGTGTTTTAATATCCTCATATTTCACCCAAATTTGGTAATATCCTAACTACAAATTTATCTTCGAAAACTATCTTATCCCATGGAATAATATAAAAATCATCAATATGTGGAATAATATTATAATAATTAAATATTAAATAAATTAATTGATTTTAATCAATGAAAATAATCATAATTATATTATAATTATTAGAAAAAATCAATGGAGCACCCAATGGAGATTTACAAGGGTGGATAAAACCACTCCATAATATATCTTTAAACATGATTCATTTTTTCATAATATCAGTTTGATTCCTTCAGAAATCTAACATCAATATTAGATATGTACATGGATAATGTTTTATAAAAAATATATCTCTCAACAGAGTGGTAAAATTTAAATCACTTTTGGAAATACATCATTGAAATCTATAACTACTATAAGAAATTATTCCAATTATACATAAAATTCCTAGAAACAATTATATAATATGTTAAGAAATGATTATTTTTAGATCAACATGTTACAATATATTAATTAGATCAATATCCCAAAAAACCCCCCAAAATATCTATCCCCGTTAGATAATGTCACTCTCCACCAATGATAATAAAAACAATCTCATACCATATATAACTAATCCAATCAATATAACAAATTTTATGGTTTAATTTTTAGTATAATTAGGTCTCATGTCATAGGGTTCCCTCTAATCCCCAGTTTTAATTCTTAATTAACTTTATCCAATTTAAAAAAATCACACACAGGTGAAGACAATTCAAGGGATTAACGAAACCTATTAACAAATAAATCCACCGCTATTACTAATCAGGGTGAAAAAAATGTGATGCATTATATTAAAATAAAATAAACTCAAGTGTTGAAAATATAAAAATTATAAAATAGAAAACCTCAGTTCCCTCACTGTCATCAACTTTAATAACATGAAATTAAACAGGACCAGCTCCTTTAACTTATTTACCTACATTACTACCTCCTCACCTATGACCATTCCACAGTCCTAGAGGGTTAGGAATGTTCATGGGTTGAACTATATTTCCCCTATTCTCCAGTTGTGGTCTATTAATTTACTGGTGCAACTTGGTCTAAAAATGATGAGGCAGTTGTTTTGGTTGATATGGAAATCGATACATCATTATACTTTTTTCAGGTGATTGTTTAACTCATTGACAAGATCAACAAATAAACATTCAATATACCCAACCTATACATGTAATTATAATAAATCACCTATGAAATCCCATGGCATATAAACATTTATCTCTTTATTTCATGAATTGGGAGTGGCTTGATATGGACCAAAATTCCATGAAATTGATCCACACAAACAAATAGATTTACTGTATTCCATACTCTATCATCCTAGATCATGTACTATTCCACATGTTTTCAACATTGTATTGTCAATTATCTCTACCTTCTCTGTAACCTTTGAATATTTCATCATGGAAAAGGGATTGTGCTTTTACAAGGTCATAGTTGAAAATCTATATAAAAGTTTTGAGATCTCCATTTATCATCCTCAAGGAAATTTTTTGAATGCCATAAAATTTTTATAAAAATTAACCAAAACTCATGAATATTGTATTTTTAAAACCCCATGAATTTTCAAATAGATTTATTATAGAATTCATAGATCACTAAGTCTCTACAACCACCACTTTGTTATAAGCTACCCATGTAAACATAATTTTTCCACTTCAATGATATGAATTTTGAAAATCTGACAAACACAGTTGTGATCAGAAAGTTATTTGGAGTCTGATAAGAAAAAATCAACTTTCGGTGAATAGTAACACACGCTTATGAATAGTAACTTACCCTTATGAATAGTAAATGACTCTTATGAATGAACCTATACACATGAATGTATAAATATATTTAGGAACCTTTAAAATAATGATGAATATTTTATGTTTCTATATTTTTTGATTAAATAATTATTTAAATAAATATATAATTAATAATATTTAGAAAATAATTTTGGAAAAATGGACTTTATTTTTGGATTCTAAATGTTGAAAAATGGTTCGGGCGAGTTTTTGGTATTTTTCTAAAAGACATGAATTTTCTATGAATAGTGAAATACCATAAATTAAAAAATAAGCAAAATACACTAATTATTGAGTCATGTAAGATTTTCTGCTGATGTAAGCCCAATTGATTCGGAATAAAATAAAATATTACTATTCGTGTTCATGTAATACTCACTATTCCTTTTATTGTAGAGAATTAATAATGTAATGAATATAATATAGAGAAATCCCCTCTCCCCTCCACTATATAAACCAGCCCTCACCACCTCTTCCTCCAACACCACTCAAGCTTCATGGCTTTCCAAAATTCATCTCAAATTTCTGCCTAACCTCCTCCCCCACGTTAAATACCTAATGGTATCACCAAAAGGGGAAAGTCAATGGTCTTAAGGATTTTCTCAAAGAGAAGTACTCAAGAGGTGAACCTCTCATCCATTTTATTTCAATTACTTTTACAAGTTCCTTTATTTTGTTCTCTCTGCTCATCTCAACTCATCCAAAAACCATGATAATTATATTTCCATAAATCTACTGGATTTTCATTATTCTAATTGAATATTTCATCATAATATCTCTTTTTCCCTCATTTTATACAATAAATGCAAACACCATCTGAGATGTGTAAATTTATCACCCTCAAGGAAGATGAGCATCCCATTTGCATTAATATCTTCAATACTGGTCATGAAACCTTTTAAATGGTACAACCAGATCATAATATATGCATTTTATATTTTTTAATGTTCTATAATCCTTACACAATCATTATATGGAATACTAATATAAAACACATATATTGTGCACAAAACTGCCAATCTGAATCCAAACATTTATTACCTCATCGAATGAGTAATCCCTATGGTATATAACCAAGATCATTATAAGATAATTTATATCTATTTAATTTCACTAATATTTTATATTAACAATTCTGGATTTTTAACCTCATTTCAATCAAACATCCATCCATGAATACAATTATACAGATAAAAAAACCAAAGAAGAAAATGCTACCAAAACAATAAAATTGAATCTCTTAAGACCATAAAAAAGCCCATTAATGAAACTAATAAGGATATAACATATCAATTAAAATTTGATGAGGTTCATAAATTATTAATTAATGATGATAAATTAGATTATTCAGGTCATTAAGAACAATTAAGAACACCTTCAAGCATAAGGTATGAGATCCTCTCTATCACTTTTGTTCAAGGATCTCCGCTATGTTGTGCTATTTTATTTGTAATACCTAATGACAGAGTATGTTTTCACACATCCCACATACATCCCTTATGATAAAAAAATAACTGTATACCCCTTTACCTCTCATTAATCTCTCGCAAGAACACTTGTTACCATGCCGAAATGTTTTTAAGGGGTTTTCTCATCTCACTTTCCATTCTGTGGGGTTTCCATTTTTAACCTCTTATTTCATATATGGGTTATAGGTGTACTTCCCTAAGATATATATTATCATGATTCTTATTTATATTAATGGTATTCTTTGATTCATTCAGTGGTTATTAACTTTTGGTCATATGACTCAATTGATTACACCGTGGCAATGAGCATTGTCTCAATTTTCACTTCATTGTGACTTGCTCAGTATTGTGCACCTACTCTTTATTATATACTGTAGATAATTCCCATTTTAGATCACATTTCTCTATAAAATATATTTCATTTAAATTTCCATATTTTCATTTCATGGATATGATTATTTTCTATGTCGTATACCATTTTACATACGATATTTATTTTGAATGTTGTTTTGATTGTGGAAATAATGATGTATCTGTATCTTCTAGTCTATATAGATAATGTAAAGGAATATTTATTTAGTGTTGAATCAATTTATAAAGAGTTATTTAGACATGAAGAAGTGGGTGGGGCCCTCTACAGCCCCTTCATGCATCGGTAGGTATAATGATTCAAATCAGTTGGCAAAAAACCCTTCGTGTATGTTTCAAAAAATCAGATCGGTTTCTACCCACAAAACTAAACCGTTTTTATGGTATTATGGTATCATGTTCCAGTTTATCTTCATTCATTATTAGTTATTATGATCCATTAGGTTTTCACTATGATAAAATCTATGGATGCATTTTCATTCTCAGTTTATTAAGGGAGTGAGTATTTCATTTATTCACAATGCCATATTGCTTATATCAAATTGTATACAATTTAGTTATTATTGATTCATTCTTATATAATTTGAAACCCTTACTGACTATTTGAGCTCACCCCTTTTCATTGTTTACATTCAACAGGTGATAAAGAGGTCATCATTTATTGAGTTCTTGTGGATGCAGTTTTTTAGTTTTTGTTATGTATTGTGTTTTGTAACCTTTTCCAATGTAATTTGTGTACCATCTATGTATCTAGCTTCATTAAGACTACTAAAATAATAATTCCTTTGGTGTTTTTATTCTTTATAACCATTCCAATATAACAAGTAATGCTCTGGCTCCGCTCTAGAGGGGTCGAGGTGTTACAGTTGGTATTAGAAAAAGTTTAGTAGGAACCTTGGAAACTAGATTAGAAAATAATGATTAGGGAACAAAGACCTAAGGTAGTATTTGGGGAAAAAAATAAAAAAACGTCCTAGTATTTTGGTAAGGAATAGATTATATGGACATTTCATGAAAATAAATCCCTTTCTAGATACAAATAGGTAGTAGTGGCTCTTGCAGAAATGTACCTTGGAGTGAAAGCTCCGACAAGGAGTTTCGGGCTTGACCTAGGGTATCAGGGTACACAACAATGGGCCATAATACACTCTTGGTATTGACACTCCTAGGGGATATGCTTAGGATGATTCAAATTTTCTTATCAAGCCATTATGAAGGATTTTAATGTAAATGTTTCCTCACAGAAACCATTTCTATGGGACTAACTATGCATAGAATTTTAATTTATGCTAAGTACTTTTCAAATTGAGAGTATAAATTATGATTCATAACCTAATCTAGTGTACTAAATAATTTAGAAATGGCACCTAATAGATGAAGGGGAATCAATTCTCATTGAAAACATTAGGAATTATGAGTTTTTGTTAAACACACGGTTAGTCTCTATATCTATTCATTAAGTTTAATCATTGTTTTATAACATTTTAGATCATGGAAATTCAGTTACAAATCGATGGAAGAGGATATCAAATGGGATTCCTATCCCATCATGATGAAATTCATGAAATAATTATTGTAAATTCCTGTCCCAATAATTCTAAAACATTTTCTAACATACAACTCACTTGCATGAAATTGTTTAAGATATCAAACACCTCCACAATACCTCGATACCATCATATAAAATAGGTTGTATTTAATCAAATACTACTTTCAAAATATTCTCATATTTTTAAGAAAGGTAAATATTAACAAGGCATTTTAAAATATTTTACCTTATCACATGATTTTGAAGCATATTATGATTTTGAAAAAGGTGTAAAAAAGAGACCCTTGTACAACCTATTTATATTTTCTTTTAAAATATAATCATTCAGCACATAATTATGGAATTTTAAAAGGACCATTGATTGAATGGATCAACTCAAACTTGGTCTGAATGTTTTATAAAAATCATGTTTTATCTCAAGTTTTGAAATTATACATCATACATGATTATATTTGAAAACTTTTTTTCTCTGAACAATCATTTGAACAACGCTGTACAATGTGTATCTGGATGAAGGAAGAAAATAATTTTGATGGATCTATAAACCATTTTTTCAATGCATGGACCTTCTATTTACGTGAGAAAGATTATGATGAAACCAGATAGACCCCATGATTAAGGTACCCTCAATTTTTAATAAGTAAATAAAAATTCAAGGATAAAATTTCCAAAGGTGGGAATAATGCAACACCCCAATAATTTACAAATAGATTTATAATATAATTCATTGATTGAAAAGACTATTCAAACACCACATTATTATAACCTACCCAAGTAAACATAATATTGTCACATAAATGATGTGAATTTCAAAAATCTGACATACACCGTTGTGATTAGTATGTTATTTGGAGTCTGATAAGAAAAACTCAATTTTCAGTAAGTAGTAACCTATCCTTATTAATAGTAACCTACCCATATGAATATTAACTTACCCTTATGAATAGTAACATTCCTCTAATGAATTGTATCCATACTCAGGATAGTATAAATAAATTTATGAACCTTTAAAATAAAATGAATATTTTAAGTTTTTATATTTTTTGATTAAATAATAATTTTAATTATATATTTAATTTATAATATTTATATTTTTTTTAAAATGGCCTTCTTTTTTTATATTTTATACATAAAAAATGTTTAGGGTTGCTTTTTGGTATTTTTCTAAAATACTTGAATTTTTTATGAAAAGTTAAATACCAAAATTTATAAAATATGCTAAATACTATAATTAGAGTCATGTAAGATGTTCTACTGATGTAAGCCCTATTTATTCGAGTTCACATGATAAAATTACTATTATGGGTTATAGAAGACTCACTATTCCTTGTCTTGTGGAGAAATAATAAATTAATTATTATAATATAGAAAAATCCCCTCTCCCCTCCACTATATAAACCACCCCTCACCTTGAATTCATCCCACACCACTCAAGCTTCAAGAAATGCATAAATTCTCCAAAAATAGTTTTATAACATCCTCCCCCACTTCCAATACCTGATGGTCTCACCAAAAGGCCAAAATCAATGGATTTAAAGAGTTTATCAAAGAGGTGTACTCAGGTGAACGTCTCTTCCTTTTTATTTAAATTCCTTTTACGTGTTCCATTATTTTGTTCTCTCTTCTCACCTCACCTCATAAAAAATACATGATAATTCCAGTACCTTACACGTACTGGATTTTAATTATTCTAATGTAATATTTCATCCTAATATCTATTTTACCCTCGTTTCATACAATAAATGCAAACACTATCCGAGATATGTTAATTTATCACACTCAAGGAAGACGAGTTTTCAATTTGCATTAATATCTTCAATACTGGTCATGAAACATTTTCATTGGTTGTACCGGATCATTATATATGTAATTTATCTTTTCTAATGTTCTTTCTTCCTTACAAAGTCATAACATGGAATAATAATACAAACAAGTTTATTGTGCACAAAACCATCATGCCAAATCCAAGCGTTTATTAACTCATCAAATGAGTCATCCTTATAGTATATAACCAGAATAATTATAAGATAACATATATCTATTTAATGTCACTAATAATGTATTAACAATTCTGGATTTTTAACCACATTTCAAACAAACATACATTCATGAATATAAGTATACAGATCATGAAATCCAAAGAAGAAAATGCTACCAAAACAGTAAAATCGAATATCTTAAACCCATAAAAAATCCCATTAATGAACAAAATACGGTTATAAAATATCAAATAAATGTTGACGAGGTTATGGAATTATTAATTAATGATGCTAAATTTTATTATTCATGGCATTAAGAATAGTCAGGAACACCTTGAATTATAAGGTATGGGATCCTCTCTCTCACTTTTTTTCAAGAATCTTCCCTATGTTGTGCTCATTTATTTTTAACACCTAATTATGGGGTATGTTTCCTAATCTACCCCATAATGCCCTTATGATATATAAATAATGTGATACCCCTTTACCACTAATTAATCCCTTGAAAGAACACTCGTTACCATGCTGAAATTTTGGTAAGGTGTTTTCTTATCTCACATTCAATTCTGTGGGATTCCCATTATTCCAATATTTTTTCTTATATGTGGTATAGGTGAAACATCCATTATATATATATATTATCATGATTATATTTATATTCATTGTATTCTGTGATCCATTTGGTGGTTGTCAACCTTTGGTCATACGTCTCAATAGATTAGAACATGGTAACGAGCATTGTCTCAATTTTCACTTCATTGTGACTTGTTTAGTATTGCGCACCTAATCTTTCTTATGTGGTGTACCTAATGCCCATTTGATATAACTTTTAAATTGAAATTATATTCCATTTAGATCTCCATATTATTATATAATAGATATTATTATTTTCTAAGCCGTATACCATTTTAAAAACAGTATCTATTTGGAATATTGTTTTGACTGTGGAAATATTGATGAATCTGTATCCTCTATTCTATATGGATAATGGAAAGTCATATTTCTATGGTTTTGAGTCTATGTATAAATAATTCTTTAGATATGAAGCGGTCAGTTGCACCCACTACAACCCCTCAATGCATCGTTATGTCTAATGAGACAAATGGGTTGGCAACAAATCCTTCGAGTTTGTTTCCAAAAACCAGACAGGTTTCTACACACAAAATTAAACTATTTTTATAGTATTATGGTATCATGAGCCAGATAAATGACGTTCAATTAATAATAATTATCTTTATTAATTATTATTTATTACTATCCATGGGGTTTTCACTATGACAAAATCTATCGATGCAGTTTCATTCTCAGTTTATTAATGGCTTGAGTTTTTAATTTATTCACCAAGCCATATTGATAAGGTAAATTTGATTACAGTTCAGTTATTATTTATTCATGATTCCTTTATTTGTAACCCTTACCGAATGTTTGAGCTCACCCCTCTTCATTGTTTACTTTAAACAGGCGATGAAGAGGAGACCATTTATTGAGTTCTTATGGATGTAGTTTTAAGTTATTGTTATATATTGTATTTTGTACCCCTTCCAATGTAATTTGAGTTAAATCTATGTTTCTAGTGATTTTTTAAAAACTACTAAACTGATATTTCCTTCAGGATTTTCATTACTTTTAACAATGCCAATATAACTTGTAATGCACCATCTCTGGTCTAGATGGGTTGTGGCATTATAGTATCTTTATAATTGAATAAATAATATTTACTATTAATCATTTGATCAAGGAGGGGAATTAAAAAATTCAACCAAAATTCCAACTGAAATAGATTCCTCTTCAATGAAGATACATCATTTTCACCATGATATGTTATCCACCTCTTTTTCACTACTCCAAACATTAAAGTCACCATCAATAAAATCGAATTCTTATGTGATTTTTAAATATGTGGATGGGTTATCTCTATTTCTTCTATCCAATTATCTATTTCATTTTATTAATTATGTGATTATATATTTTCATATGTTTTATCTCTATAACTATTATAGAGTAAATATTTATTCCTTCACTACTACTAGGTTATCCATTGAGAGAGAAACCAATGGTTTTTTCTACATCCTCTATTCCTCTACCTCTATATTCTAATTTATAGATGGAATTACTCAAAAAACAAAACATCTTTAGAATAGAGAAATGTGAATTTGTATAGACAACCTAAAATCAATTACATAAAATTGATTAATCTAGAAAAGTAATTTTTATTTACCAAATTATAAATGATTCATGATTTCCATTATTTATAACTTTCATTATAACAATACACCATACACAATGTAATGATTGGTTTATTGTAAAATTATGTACATGAAATCCCAAGGGACATCTATATCCATAAACATCATATCTTATTTTTTCATATAACTGGTTCATAAAATCTAAAAATATTTCCAACCCTTGAAACCCTCATATATCCGTACTCCAAGACCACTCACTCGAGTAACATTTTTTCACAAAAAATAAATACAAGGGCTTCTAATCAACTAGAAATTATATCAACAATGATCATAAAATACTGCCTCTATTAAGAAATGTGGTATAAATTAAACCCACTGTAATAAAAAAATAATTGGGTAGAACGTCATTTTTGAGTAAGTATAAAAAAATCCAACAAGAAATCATTAACACATAATATTAAAAACATCATTAAAATAAATATAGAATATGAGCATAATAATGAAAAGCAAAAACTAATAAATAATACTAAAAAATGGTTGTAAGGATAACACTAATAAGTGACCCACCTACTCTTTTCTAGGACACTATATTAAAGATCAAATGATGCTCAACACCACTATCAACATGATTCTGAAGGTCTGATAAACAATTAATAATAAGAGGGTGGCCATATATATATAATCACTTGGTTCCTCCCCCAATGATATTTATTTTAAGTGACTAAAACTTATTTTTTTATTTTCTAAATAAGTCACTTTTTGGGTTAGTGAGAACTGAACAATCAATGAGAACCATATGCGGGTGGGATTTAGAACCACTTCCTAATCTAGACCCACCAAAAAAAGAAACTATACAACAACCAATCCTCCAAAAACACATCAACACCAAGACGAGAATTTCAATAATAAGGCTTCAATGAATGTTATATAATTATTAATTAAGAAAATAATTATCAATTTACTAGATCATATATTAGCTACCACTTATTATATTATGACACTTTTATCAGAACTATATCAGGTAAGTATATCAAAACCTATAATGACTATAAATCTATAAAAAAAATTCATTCTACCATTATAATCACCATAAAATTATAACAACTACTATTATTACAAAGAGATACAACTATAAAAAACTATATATATATGGAGTGAATACAATACCCCTTCTCGACATCAACCTATGGGAAAAAGAATTACAAGAAAAAAAATCATTATTAGTGAATACCACTACCCCTAACAAAAATATAAACTAACAGGTAATGTTAGAACATTTCCAAAATATAATAATAACATTGTTTAAGATAACATTAAATGAAAATTAAATCAAACATGAATAAACAAACAAACATAAAAATACAAAAAAAAAATCAAGTATAATAAATTAAATAATTAAAATCCCAAATCAAAATCAACCCATAACTATCATTTATAAGTAAGGTAGTTTTCATTATCTCTTATTTGAGACCTTATTCCTCTGGAAATAATATGACATCCATAATAATACATCTCACAATAATCATTACTAAAAATTTACTTTCCATAAATATATTGAAATTTCATATTATTTAACTTAAAAGAGGTTTTCAATATATATTTTCCACTTCCTCAAGTTCTTATTCCTCTTTGAATTTGACTCTACCATTATTCTTGTTAACATTTCATTTTACTTCTTATAAATTAACATTAACCCTCTTAATTCTTATTTTTTATTATAATTATTTAATTCACAAGATAATCATCTATTACTAATAATAAAATATAACATATTGTACTAATTAAATCAACACACCATATAGTAATATTAGAATCACCTATCATAATGAATTTTTAACAAAAAATAAATTGTTAGGGGAATAAGAACTAATAATTAAAAGAAAATAAAATTTTGAGAATCATTCACATTTTATAACTATAAAACATATGACTAAACTCCACCAAAATGGAATTCCAGTGTTACCTAACCTTCCTCAGGAATATAGAAATAGACAAGAATCTAGGGACGAGGAAACAAAGGAGCCATAGATACTAAGTAATAAATCACATGAATTTTGATCTTAAAATACTAGAACAGATATCAAAGACCACCATTACAGTTTCTCAATACACCTAGGGTTCAAGAGAGGACCCATTAATAAATCCAAGAGAGGGTGATAACTAAAATTATAATATAATATCCATTGACTACATAAAAACATTGGAAGGTACATACCTTGTTATAGTAGATTGCACTCATCAAAGATCTAGAAACCTCAACATTTAAAACCACCACATCATCATTAACAATATTTCATTTTCTAATTTAAAATTTTAATTAAATTATGACACAAAATATACCATATGAACACTATTATAGTTCATAAATCATTCAATATAGAATTATAATAATAGTGACATAACATCTAACGGCCTCAAAATTTTTTTGAAATCCCAATGATAATACCCTTTTATAATGTTCCCAATTAACAAAATAATCCACTATAATTCTTAAAAAGAGAATTTCTATGTTCCTCATGGAAGACTGATGTCCCACCAAACCTAACCTAGAACGAAAAACTCCAAAATATAACCACCACACTATAAACCCAAACTATGATATAATACTCATCTAAAACATCTATAAGTTGTCTTCACATTACCATCCTTGAAAAACGGGTTCCTGAACAAGTGTAAATATAAATAATTATCAATATTAAACCAACCAAAACAATTTGAGGATAATACCACATTTCTATCTCCTTAATAATGATAAAAACACAATGTATCACTTCTAGAACACAATTAAACACTATTATTACACCTATAACACCTAAAAAAGTTGTTTATAAATATTTGAACCAATGGATGTGGAATTAATTATTTTTTATATTAGCAGGGGAATAAATGAGAGTCAAAAACATGGATATTAATAGTGAGAATAAAATCCTTGTTAAAATATTACAATATATATTGATCTTACGGAAACAATATTTTTGAGGTATGAGACAATAAGACTTCTTATTTTTTATATCTCATTAATATAGTATGTAAGCTAAATCTATATAGATTATTTATTTGGGATATATATTTTTACAAACCCACTCCCATTGTACTAACTCTACCAAATTCCATTTTTATTTCAATGGGCTTAGAGGTAAAAGTCAATGTTGTAATAGGAACTCAATCATCATAGAAATAACCTATTGTACTCTAAAGACGAGGCATGTTTAATTATATGAATGTGGGATAGAATAAATTGAGTATATTTTGGTTGATGTATAATGAGAAATTTTATAATAATTATATTCCTATATATCCATTTATAACTCTATAAGAAATAAAACTACCATGATTATGAGCTACTAAGATTATCAGTGATGAGGATGACCATATTTTTACTCATAATCAGTATACCTGTAGTGAAAATGAAATGTATTGTCATGAGGATGAAGAAACAAATTCACCTATAGAATTATTGGAAGAAATGGTGGAATTGGAGAGACAGATAAAACTCACATAGATATTATAGATGATGCTATACTAAATCAAGTGGGAGATACACTAATTGAAGAAGGAAACCCTTTTATGATGATAAATAATTTTAGGATTTTTTTCAAATATTTATGAGCATCCCAATAAAAAAATTAATATATCAAAATATATTAAAGAATATAGAAATTAAAATGGTTCTACATTACTATATATTGATTAATAGTACTTAATTGAATCCATAACATTTATAGAACTGAGGCATATCGAAATAGTATAAAATAACTGAGTAGGGGAAGAAATGATAGAGTTTATAGAAATATATTACATACTAACCCAAAAATAATTTAACATATCCATAATAAAGAACATATTCCAAATAATTTATAATAAAAAATACAGTTTCATGAACCAAGTAACATTCATTTGAATATTGATCCAACAAAATAGGATTTCTAACATTATGGTATATTATTTATTATCACTTTAGATGAGATACCAATGAATGATATTCCATAACAAACTCTTGATATAGTAAATATATTATATTTATTCCAGTTAAATGTTAATATTTGAGTTATATTAATCGTGAAACTATAAATCATTATTCTATTGATTTTATAAACATATAATTTCAATACTGGTCAAGCTCTCAGAAATATTCAAGAAAGATGTAAATATTTTAGATACTTATTTATTTATAAATAATCTAAAAACCATGTAATTTATATATTTTAATCTATCAAAATGATGATTAGAAGATTCTGGTAAGAAGTTGAGTAAAATATCTATATTAATGTCTATTGGAACCACTATTTTTTCTAAGTCGATTAGTATACCTACACCTTGTCAATCCTCAATGTCAATTTTATTAGATCAGATTGAGTGTTAAATATTTTCATTATATATATATATTTCACATTATTATATACATATAATTATTATTTTTACCTTATGATAATTAAATGATATGTTTTCCAAGAAGATAGAGAATAATTAGAACCTCTTAGGGTTATCAAGTTTCCGTATTATCACCTCCAACAATTGTTCTAAAAAAATGTATTCTAATTTTAATTTCTAAAGTAATCAGTAAGATAATTGAACTAGGTTGAGACTTTGATATTCTATGCGGTCAAAATAATCATACCCATATAATAAAAACCATTTCAATTAAGTCTCTATAAAAGATAAAGAAATATATTATTTTGTATGGATATAAAATTCATAAGAAAAAGAAAAGTATCCCCTTATTGAAATATAATTTTTATTATAGAACTAATTTCAATGTGCAAATCAATATTTTGAGGTTAATCTAGAAAATACCCATAGGTACTCATTATTTGAAAAATTAATGTGTAAAAATGTATATAGTTACTTATAGTATTAAAAAATCTTTCAATAGAGGACTAATTTAAGATGTCAATTATTAATGGTTTACAGGTATGATAATTATATAGTATAGTTTATGGAAAGACTTATTGATTATATAATTTGGTATAAGATTGGTGTTTTACATTCCATTATTTTTCTTTAGCTACTTTTTTGAATACAATATATCCAAAGACAAACCTAGACTTTTCTATTCAAATACAAATTGAAAAACGTAACTACATATTATAAAAATTATAACTATTCTTATGCAGTTAGTTTTGAATCTAAAAAAGAATTTATTTATTTCAATATTGAAATTACATAAAAAATTACTAGTTTTATTTTTTTTCTTAATGTAATTCTCATTAATGGACTATAATTTTATTTTAAACAAAACTGATATTCAATTTAATACTTGTTGTTATATAGTAAAATAATATCTCATTTACACATTTATGTGTTTTCATTGGATATATTTTTTATTTACATAATGGGTTATTGTAGATCGTCAGGCAAGATTGACCATTGAGAGTGGTGGGGAGAATATGTTCTTTATTTTTAAGAATTACTTTTATTTCAAATTCAACATATAGAAATAATAAATGTTCTCGATCTACACAATATTATATCTCAATCTCACATCATGTGTAGTTATAATAATGGAGAGAGAAGAACATAAGATTTAAAATGTTTGATAGATATTTAAATCCTTGTTGAAACTGTAACACTGAAATATTTCACATTAAGTTATCTCTTTAAATTAATTTAATAGCTTATATTGCATGCAACTGTGACTTGACTTGCATTATACGCAAGATTCAGTTTCTACGAAACAACACATTAGTATAATAATTATTTAAATGATATATTTATTAATCAATTAAATATTGTAATATGAATAGTAATAAAAAAATTTAAATTTCATTTGTAATGTTTTCACATAAATAAAACATATTTTTTAAATGTATAAGTTTTTTTAAAATATTTTTAAATTTACAAAAAATATTTTTTTAAAAGAACTACTTTTTTATAGCTTTTTTAGAACAATAATACAATTAATTTTTAGACACTTATAAAAATTAAATTTGGTAAAATAGATATTTTTTTGAATTTGGAATGTCAAAATTATATTAGGGTGAATTTTTGGTATTTTTCAGAAAACATTCAATTTTTTGATGAATAGTGAAAAATAAGGCATAGTACAAATTTTTTTTTCATTTAAATAATTATTTTTAATTAAAATTTATTTTAATGAAAATAGATACATAAAACATATATTAGTACAATTTATTTAATTTGAATCCTTTTATAATAGGATTACATATATAAAATTTAATTGAACTTTTTAAAGTATTTTACCCACCTTCTAGGAACAATTGCAAATTTGCATAAAATGTAGTTTTACCTCTTTTGTGAATTGAATTTCAAAAATCTGATAGACATGGTTATCACCATTATGTAAAATTTGGTTCAATATGATGAAAATAGTATTTGGTGAAAAGTAGCTTTTGAATTTTATTTACCCCAGTTAAAAGTTAATAAAGAAATTAATTGTAAAAATAATATAATAATAATATAAGATTACACCAAAAAATATATTAATTATTTTGGATAAGTGTTTTTAGACCAAAATAAACTTTGAGATAAAAATATGATTCTATTTTATCCACTTGGGTTAGATTAGGACATTTATTTTATTTTATTTATAGAAGATTTAAAAGTTTTAAATTCTAATTTTAATAACTAAACCATTTTTAATATAAGGTTACACATAATATAATTTACACTAATAAATATTAATTATATAGATAAAAATATTTCTTACATTATATTATTTTTTATTTAATTTTTTTACATTAAATAATTGGATTTATTTTTGACAAAATGAAGATGCAGTAATTACCTTATTAATGAAAGAATCAAATAAATAACATTATAAATATTAAAATAAAAATTACATGAATGTTTTTATTCCATACGTTAAATATCATGATTACATTTACATATTTGGTATTATTTAATGCCTTTGGTTTAAATGAAACATGTTGTTATAAATTTAACAAAAAAGAATTACAAATAGTTTCAAAATTGACAAAAATGAGCTTTTAAAACAAATACTATTTTATTAAATGATATCAAAATCATAAAAATATATAATTGGGCCAAATAACTTGGATAGTGATAAAATTTCATAAATACTCCACTTTAGGTTATCTGGGAATTTAATAAGAAATTTATTAACCCTGTAGTATAAAAATACAAGAGGACATGGTAAGAGTTAACTTATTTTACAAAGGGTTAAATCAAAATGATAAGATTAATTTTATGACCTAAACATGTTCAAAACCTATTGATTGAGAGGATTTCTACCCATACTTGTCATAGACAATAAATAAATCAATTTTGAGATATTACAATCTGAAAAACATTGTATAATAAATTATTATTTCAAGCATTTCTTAAAGTTCCCTTCACCTCTATTAAAAAGGGAATGTACCATTATTTTTAATTAACAAATCCAAATCCATTTGGATCAGCCAACCCCTACCCCTATCAGTTCCAAAATCCCCTCACTTTAACCTATAGGATTTACCTTGAGCATAAAGCCAACCTATGGAGCTCTTTTGTTCAAATCATAAGGAAATACCCGAAGAAGAGATAATTATTTATTACGTCTGTCTAAGATCTTTTGTTATTCTAATTCTTATTTATTTGGTTTTTCTACACTACAATAATACCCCTAGTACCTTTAACATTCTGGGATTTCATTATAAATTTTTACAACCATATTCATTGTTTTATCCATCCTATGAATGAAAATGTCACCATGCATGCGTACGTACAGCTTACCGTCTCCACGTCGTGGTGTAGTTTATTATTCAACACTACATTATTTGGATGCATGTAATAATTTGTATAACTAATTTAAATAATGAATATAAAATTCTTATTATTATGTATATATATTATAGAATACAATTTAACATTTTTTCAACATCAATAGAATGATATTGTTCCTTGTGCGTACGTACGGCTTACCGTATCCACAGCGCGATGACATTATTCTTCAACGATCACCATTCAAGAGTTTTTATAAAAAACATTATAATTATTAAGTATGAGATATATGAAATAATATTTCATCTGGAATAATATATTTTTATTTAGATAAATATATGTCATTTACATACTTCCATAATATACGAAAAAAATGTATATGACATTCATGAATACATACAGACTACCATCTCCATGAATGCTGATTCCATTTCATATATATATCTATTATACATATTAATATTCTAAATATATATGAAATATAAATAATTGTTTATATTATGTATGTATTTAAATCATTATATGAGTGATATGATTAAAAATAATAAGGTAAACACATACAATAAAGAAAGAAATTATTTCCCAAAATGTTACTCTATCATTGAAATTATTATTAAATGTGTTGTATAAATTCATAAATGAATCATATATGATATCAAAAATATGAATATGGTTTTGGTATAGTTTAATAACATACTATGGAAATTATACAAGAGTTTAAATGTACCCTCGACTAAAAGAATGTTTAAGGTAAGGGATAATTTCTCAATCTCATTATTATCAAAGATTGTTTATGTGTAAGTATTTATTGGGGAAAATTTATGATCTATGTCCATGTATCATAAAAATGTTCCCAAAATGAATCTTTTAAGGTTTTATGGAATGGTATCTGTAACTAGATTTTCATTTTAAATGTATTAATGATTTTTTTACTAAATCTATTTCATTAATGTACATGTTTTCAAAATGATTTTTAAGAATTATTTATATGTATATGATTGTTTTAAAATGTTAATTTCTTTCCAATGTATCAAAGTTGTATGGGATACTTTCATTCATAAATATCTATTAAATTACAACCTTTATAAATTTTATGAATTTTAAATGATTTCATAAAAATGGATATTTCTCTCAAATATTTTTGCTGATAAATTTCAACTGTGTCAACATCCTTTACTAGATATTATTCTTGATTGAGGTTGATTTATTATAAAATAATATTCCATATTGTGTTGAATGAGTTATGATATTTTTCTTTGTGGATGATCTATTTTTAAATGATTCATGGATTATGGTTATAGTATTAAAATTTCATACGTTAGTTTTAATACAAATTTTTATGTTATGTTTCTCCCTTTTCATATGAGGAATGCATTGGTCATAGTAGGTGATGAGCGGGGCCGGCTAGTACCCCTTGATGCATCGGTAGGTCTCAGGAGACAAACTAGTGTCTTGGCCGAAGGCCTTGAAAAATTTTATATATAGGGTCTTGGCATGTGACCATGACTTTGTGGTTAAGATGTCTGACATTATACATTCCATCACAATGAGATTAGTTATTGATGTTACAAGCTATTATTCGACTAGTAGAATATCCATTGAATAAGTAAATCAAATTATTTTATTTGACTTATCTATATTATAATAAAGTTTATCTTTAATGGTATAATGTTTCAATTTTAAACGTTTCCATAAAATATTATAATTATTTATTATAGCTTTAGCTATATTTCTAATCCTTACTGAATATCTGTGCTCACCCCTTTCTTGTGTGTTATTTTCCCAGGATTCCTAGAAGTTTATTAGGATTTATATGCATGTTTATTCTAGGACAATAATGGAATTATAAAAGCATTATTAATGTTGTATTTTATATTATAAATTGTAATGTTATGTTATTGTATGTAAACTATTTTACAAGATGACTAAACTGGTCAGTCCTTCGGTACATGATTCTTAATAATCATGAAAATGTATTAAAATAATTCACCAGCTCTGAGAATCTAGGGTCGATGCATTATAGATGGTATCAAAAAAAAGTTTACCAATAACCTTGGGAACTAGATTTTGAAAAACTCTTACTAGATAACATTACCCTAAGATATACATAGAGGATTAGTATAAAATAACACCCTAGAATTTTGGTAATGTATAGATTTCCTGAGTTTTCCAGGAAATACATCAATGTCTGGATACAACAAGTAGACATTTTTCTAGAACAAATTTACATAAGAGTAACAACTCTGACAAGGTGTTCTGAGAATAAATTGGGGTAACCCGGTACATGACAACATGCCTTACTGCGGACCCGGTTTGAAACTCCAAATGGATATTCGTAGGATAATTCACATTTTCATTATAATCCATTATGTACTATTTATGATTAAATATTTCCAGAATGAGTCCACTTTTATGATTATAATATTAGATATGCATAATATTTTCCAATTTATGATTATGTACTTCACTATTTTAGAGTCATGAATTAATATTCATAACTTAATATAGTGTATTACATTATTTAGAAATGATGCCTTGTAGAAGGAATGATTTTCCCCATTAATGCACATGTTCGAAAGAGTAATAAAGATCATATCCTTTATGGCCATAAGCTAACATTTCAAATGTAAATAGCCTCCCATGTGTTCTCTTCATATGGGGAAATAGTATCATGTGTTAATAAGATAAGTAAATAATTCTACGAGTCCTATGAATTTGAAGGGAAGGCAAATAAGAATATGATGGTAGATAGAAAGATGGATAAAGGGAAGTATGGAAAGAAGAATTATCCCATATGTGTTAAATGTGTAATGAATCGCCCTGGGAAGTGGTTTAATAGGCTGAGTGTTTTTCATAAATGTTTAGAAATGGGTCTACAAGAAAAATAACGCAATGGGAAGAAAGAAAAGACTAATATTTAGTGTTTAAATTATAGTGAAATGGGGAATTATGCAAATAAATGTCCCAAGATTCAAGGAAATATAGGTCAGAAGAATAATAGAGAATAAGGTCAAGCATTAGTTGTTACTATAGTTGACATTGAATCATTAATGTATATTTATTTCTGGATTGATGAACTATTTCATTTTAGTGTTGTATCTATGATGTACTAGATATAATATTTATGGAAATAAATAAGGATTGTAATGCAGTACTATTTCATTAAGGTTTTGATATTGTATGGTACTAATAAAAGTGACTCAATTACAAGTTAAACATTTTGGAAAATACATGTTTGATGGAAAAATAAACTATAATGTTGTCCTGATTCTGAGATAGTGATTTTGGAATAAGAGATCATTTATTTGGATAAATTATATTTTATATTCTTGACTAACAAAGAACAATTAATTTTTTGTTTGTTCCATCATTGTTGGAGTATACAAAATGTTTGGATTTAAGGAGTATATTTATTAGTCTATAAGGAATACAAGAGCATGAATGTATTCATTACAGTTTTATAGTAATTCACATTGCTACCATGTTTTAATAGAATACATGATTAAGGTATTCACAAGTTATTATATGAAAAAAGAGATCTTTATTATGTTTGCCTCCAATATAAATATTTCAAATGTGAGTTTGGAAACAAGTATTTTGGATAAGTTTAAAGGTTGGAATGAAGTAAGTAAAGCACTTGATATTTTGTTTGAGGTTAATGTATAATATATATGACACTTTTACCTAACCTTTTGGATTTATGTAAACATATATTGGATTAAAAAAATACTTTTAGAATGTATGATTTATCAAATGATCATAAGTTATTAAAAAAAATTCATTTTTGAACATTCATTTCCGAGTGAAGGGATGAACTGAAAACAGATCGAAGCACAAAAAAATGATGAGATTATGATTGTGATAGGTAATAAAATCAGGTATGTGTTTTTGAGTTCTTATCTTGACAGTAAATTTATAAATCTTCATCAAAAAATATCAAAAAAGGTGTTACCCTAATACGTTATTTTTTGTGAACTAATGAAACATTAAATAATCAAAGATTCATGGCTTTGAGGCCCCCAAATTTCCGATTATTTTTCACTTGTTGTTGATTGATTAGCTCAATTACTCCCTATAAATATTTACATTTTTTCCTCCAAATATGTGTCTTTAAATTTAACCAATGTTCTCTTATTTGAAATCCTAATTTGGTGGTCAATTTTTCATTTCCCTTTACATTCTATTAAAAGTACATTTTATAATCCCTATTTCCGTTGTGGGTTTTCCATAATGGTATTTTCTATTTTCAAAATTTTATTTTTGAAGAAAAATTTCAAATTGTGAGGATGAAATTTATTGAAGGAGAGGAGGATGTAACACAAAAATATTTAATAGTATATTATCTCTTAATGTAATTTAACATCTTATATTGCGTGCAACACTAACTTGTCCTACGTTATACGAAATATTGAGTTTTTGTGAAACAACACATTAGTATTATAATAATTTAACTATATATTTATTTATCAATTAAATATAGTAATATGAATAGTGAAAAATAAATTTTAAATTTTATTTTTAATGTTTTCACCTAATGAAAAAATATTTATGAAATGTATAAGTTTTTCTTAAAATAGTGATATATTTAGAAAAATTATTTTCTAAAAAGAATAAATTTATATGTCCTTTTGTGAAAAATAATAAAATCAACTTTAGACACACATGAAAATTGAATTTGGGAAAATGGAATTTATTTTCTAATTAATAGTATACAAATTAGGTTTGGTTGATTTTTTGGTATTTTTATGAAAATATTCAATTTTTGATAAATACTGAAAAATACTACATAGTACATAAAAACTGAATTTTTCACTTTAAAAATTTTTAATTAATATTTATTTTAAGTTAAAAATATATACATAATTCATATATTATTCCAATTTAAGTCATTTGAGTCATTTTATGATAATACTTGATATATAAAATTTTGTTGAACTTTTAAACGACTTTTACCCACCTTCTAGGCACATTTCCAAATTTACATAAAACGTAATTTAACTGATTTTGTGAATTGAAATTAAAATATCCAAACAAAAATGGATTTCATCAGCAATTGAAATTTTGTTGAATAGGATGAATTTTCTTTGTGAATAGTAACTTTTGAATTTTATTTATCAGGGTTAAAATGAAATAGGGTAATTAAAGGTAAAATTAATATAATAATAATATAAAATTACCCCAACAAATGTCCTAATTATAATAGATAATTGTTTTTCAAATAAAACTAACCTTGGGAAAAAATTTATTATTCTTGATACAATTGGGTAAGATTAGGACATCTACTTTATTTTATTTAAATAATAGTTAAAAGTGTTAAATTCAAATTTTAATAAGTAACCATTATATATATAGGGTTATTAATAAGATAAATTAGACTATAAATATTAATTATAAATATAAAAAATATTTCCTACATCATGTTATATTATTTTTAATTATTTAAATTAAATAATTAAATATATTTCTGACACAATGATGATGCATTAATTACATTATTAATGAAAAATCAAGTAAATGATATTATAAATATTAAAATAAATATAATTTCTATGTTTTGAAGCCATAAATGAATTTTCATTATAACATTGAAATATTTGGTATGATTTAATGAATTCTGTTATAAGTAATGAAGTTGTTATGGCTTTATCAAATATCAATTACTAAATAGTTTGAAAATTGACATAAAAGAGTTCTTAAAAGAAATACTATTATATTAAATGATATAAAAATAATAAAAGATATATAGTTCCACCAAATAACATGGATAGTCCTTGAAATAGGATAAATTATCCACTTTAGGTTATCTTGGCATTTTATTGTTATGTTATTAACCATGTAGTATAAAAATTCAAGATGATGTTGTAAAAGTTATCTTCATTTACAAAGGGTTAAATATAAACGATTTGGTTAATTTTATGAACTAAATTTTTCTAAAACCTATTTTTTGATATTATTTAGATCCATCCTCACCATGGATAATAAGTCAAACAATTATGTTATATTAGAATCTGAAAATCAATTTATAAAAAATTAATATTTCAAGATTTTCCTAAAGTTCCCCTCACCGCTCTTATAAATGGGAACCTCAATTTCATTTTAATTCACACATCCAAATGCATTTTTCTCATCCAAAACCAACCCAAATCTCATCCCAACGTCCCTCACTTAATCCTATAGGACTAACAATGAGTACAAAGACAACCTAAGGAGCCTTTTTTTCAAATTAAAAGGAAACACCCAGAGAATAGGTAATTATTTTATGACCTATTTCAAAGATCTTTTCTTCTTCTACATCCAATTTCGTTGTTGATATTATACTAAAATAATAAATCTAGTACCGTATAAATGATTATATGTTATTATAAATATGTTACAACAATATTCCTTATTCTATTTAGCCTATGAATGATAAAGTCACTATGTGTTCATACGTACAACTTATCGTCTCCATGTCATGGTGTACTTTATCATTCAACACTAAATTATTTGGATGGGAATAATAATCAGTATAATTAATGTAAACAATGAATATAACATGTTAATGATTATGTATATATAATATAAAATACAATTAAACACGGTTTCACTATCAATAGAATGATATTTTCGCTCGAGCGTATGTATGACTTACCGTCTTCACGACGCGTTGAGATTCATCTACAAACGATCCCAATTCAAGAATTGTTATATATATATATATTATAATTATTTTATTTATGAAATAATATTTCTTCTGGATTAATATATATTTATGTAGAAAAATATATTTTGTTTACTTACTTTCATACTATATGATAAGAAAACACAAACAACGTTCATCCATACGTATAGACTACCGTGTCCATGAACGGTGTTTCCATTTCATATATCTATTTATTATACATAGTAATATTCTCAATATATATGATATATAAATCATGTTTTATATTATATAAATATATAAACCATGATATGAGTGATATGATCACGAATATCAAGTTAAAAACCTACAATAAAGAAAGTGATTATTACATAAATTGTTACTCTAACATGGAAATTATTATTAAATGGGTAGAATAAAGTCATTAATTAATAATATATGATATCATAAATCAGAATATAGTTATAGTGTTATTTAATAACATACTATTTTAATTATACATGAGGTTAAACGTATCCTCAACTAAAGGAAATTATAAGGTAACAATTAATTCTTCAATCTCATTATTATCCACGATTGTTTATGTCTAAGTATTTATTGGGACATATTTATCATTTATATAATTGTTTCATAAAAATTTCTTCAAAAAGAATATTTTTGAGGTTTTATGGAAGGGTATCTTTAACTAAATCATCATTTTAAATATTTTAAATATTTTCTAGAAATCAATTTAATTTAAGTCCAGGTTTTTAAAATGATTTTTATGATTTATTTATATGGGCATTATGGTTTTCAAAAGTTAATTCCTTTAAAATGTTTCAAAGTGGTATGAGACTCTTGGATTCATAAATCTCTTTTAAATAAATTACTTTATAAATGTTTTCACTTTTATGTGATTTCATGAAAAGGGATATTTCACTCAAAGAGTTTTACTAATCATTTTCAACTATGTCAACATTATTTACTATATTTTATTTTTGATTAATTTTTCTTTATTATAACACAATATTCCATGTTGTATTGAATGAGTTATGATATGTTTGACTGTTGATGTACTATTTTTGAACCATTTTTAGTTTATGGTTAATGTATTAACATTTCTTATGCTTGTTTTAATATGAATGTTTAAGTTATGTTTTAGCCTTCTCATATGAGGAATGCATTGGACTTAGTAAGTGACAGGTGGGGCCTGCTATAGCCCTTTGATGCATCGGTAGGTCTCATGAGACAAACTAATATCTTGGAACAAGTCGTTAAAAAAATTTATATTTACGGTATTGGCATGAGGCCTTGACTTTGTGGATAAGATGTCTTGAATTATGCATTAGATCATTATGAGATTAGCTATTGATGTTACATGTGATTATTCGAATAGTAGAATATCCATGTGAATAAGTAAATGGAATTATTTGATTTTTCATTCCTGTATAATGATGAATTTTATGTTAAGAGGGCCTGTGTTTAAATATTTCACATTTCCATAAAATATTATTATTATGTACGATAACTTATGCTATATTGGTAATCCTTATTGAGAATCTAAGCTCACCCCTCTCTTATGTGTAATTTTCCCAGGATGGAAAGATGTGTATTATGATTTATATATAGTTTTAAGCTAATAGAATAATTTAATTCTAAAAGGAATATCTTTTTTTTATTTTATGTAAGAAATTGAAATGATAGGTTATTGTATGTAATATATTTTCCATGATTGCTAAACAGATCAGTTCTTCAGGGTGCGATTCCTTATAACCATGATAATTTATTAAAACAATGTACTGACTCCAGGATTCTAGGTTCGGGGCATTATAGAAACCATTTTCCCCCTAGTTATAGATTTTTCACATTAAAGAAATTTATTACCGAAAATTTTATATCCAAATAAAAGACTTATGATATGGATATATCTAAGAAATTCCTTTTTGATATGGATCCTTCCAAAAAAATTCTTTTTATAGGTCCAATTGAGAGACACAATCTACATCCAAAACAAATCAGAATACTTAAACTACTCTCAGCACCAACCAAAATACATCACCTCTGTTAAAGTCTTTATCCACTATAAGATGATCCTTCTATATTACTCCATAATCTCATATAATCCCACATTATTTTTTATAGATTCATATATCTTTAATAGCCTCTAACAAAGTCTTTTAGTCTTTCTCCAAATATTATGATCACATGTATTGATCAGTTTCATCAATTCAACATTTCTTTGGATATTCCATCTTTTTAAAGTTCATACCTCAATTTATTTGTTCGAATTATGCAAAAAAATCTTCAATAATATTTTATATAGGACTAATCATTCAAATATTCAACTATGTATATCTTCATAGATTCTAAAACCTCATGCATGTGTGATACAATGCATGACCTTATATCTTAAAAAACCGTTACATAAATGACTTGTTTATTTTTTTTTTGAAACATGTATTCTATTTCAAAAAAAATTATTATCTCCATGGTAATACATGTGATTGATGAACACATGAATGTTCTTACTTTTATATTCATTATCTTCTCTATATGAGTTAATGTAATTCAGGTTTTCATGAAATCCTCACATTCTACTATCTTGTGAACAAAACAAAGTAGTTTTTCATTCTGCGTTGCGTGGGTGATATCCTTATGTGTTTCATGTGTGCCATATCATGAATACATTCACTCTTTTAATTCATGAATACCTTAATGGGTGTTTTCTTCTCTTGTACTCACATTTCTATAATGAAAACCTAAATAATTCCCAAAACAAAACTATCAATTTCTTCTTTAAAACTTAATTTGTAATCATATAAATATTTTTTAAATGAAAAAATAACATTATCCTTATGTTTCGCCAAAAAATGTTGTTATGAACATAAATTTTCATGTGTCTTAAAGAGTTCATACAATCCAGTGTGGGTTTAATGAAACTCAGTTTCTTTGTGAAACCCATGTGTCAGTGATATGTAAGTTAGAAAAATGATGAAATCCTTCTCCCTCACGTAAGATAAATAGAATCATGGACCCCCTTCCCTTCTCATAGTATAGGTGTTTGGAGAGGATTTATTTCATGAGTTGTCACAAATATAAAGGTAAGTCACTAATAAGGGGTTGGTATGCCTCTTTTTATATGGTGGTATCACCATTTCTCACACCACCTCAACTCCAATTTCATTTTTTTTTGTAATGGAGCCTCATCACCGAGTCTAGATTCTTTGTATATATGAATATTTTAAATACATATTTCCTTTTTATAAAACTCAAAGTAATGGTTCCCCCATCTATATGAGGACTCCTCATGTGAATATTATAATATTGTATCCTCCATATTATTTGGAATCTTGAACACATGAATGTGTTTTGGATTCATTAAAAGCATACTAGAACTTCATTTTCATTCATCCATGTTGACTTTTTTCAGTTAATTGTATTCATGAAGTATGTAGAATGAATGCATAGAGGTTTGAAGTCTCTTCATCCAAAAACCTCAACCATAGATCAATCATATATTCCCTGGGATTATTCATAAGAGGTCCACCCACCTACTCAAGTGGAGTGGAGATCCTTGATATTGTGAAAGGTAGAATAAGATGTGCCTTTATGATTTGGACAACTCAGATTATCTCTATTGAATTTATATGATTAAATATATAAATTTTTTATAATGTGTTCATATCATCATTTATTTAGTGTCCCACACCTATATTTGTTTTGGTAGGATACTTCCTTATAATACGATCTTTGTCGCAACATACTTGAGATGGAATAATAGGATTAACACCTAAAACACTTGCATTTCACTCCTCAAAAGACACACCAACATGTACCGGCCCACATGACTATCCCAAAACAATGCACTCATGGGTGTGGCCTACTATGAGCATATATATGGCCATCCTACACACTCTATCATCATGTGAGACTGTGATTTGCCAATTATACATGGTTGGATCTCCTCCCTCCATAACATGGTGTAACGATGCCTTTCCACTTATGTTTACATACATTTTTTAGTATAGGGATTATATATAATATTTTCTAAATAAAATTATCCTCATATGAAAAATGAAAATAATCTAGATTCTTATAATATTTCTAATGTAAAAGACATATATTTTTCATGGTCTTCATAATTAAACATCATGGAATTATTATCTTTTAATTCAAAATGTCAAGTCAAAATGAAATATTATATTAGTTGAATGGCCCTCTAGTTCAGAATGTTTTGTTTAATAAAGTATCATCAATGACACAAAGAATGGAACATAATATCACTTCACCAATCATCACATTTAACATTGAAAATTTCTTGAGCATAAAATCAAATTCCATCAATTGAATCTATAATAATCTTCTAGTCATTAAAACTTATAACTATCATTATTCGAAACAGATATCTCCAATTAATTGAATAAAATGAAACATTGGTCCTATAGAATTCCACATAGTATTTTGTTGTAAATATATCTTCATATATTTTAAAATTTAAAAAGTTCATAAAAACATTCTCCCACATGAAAAATAAAATTTAAAATAATATTTCTTCCCTTTTGTTTAATTTTAAAATCAACCAAGCACTTCACTTTAATTGATATGATTTATACAATTAATAATGATGGAAAAAAGCTTGATTAGAAAAAATCAACATACATGTTTTGAAATATATAAATAAATTTTAGATTTAGTGGTGTTTATAAGAATGATAAATATTAGATCAAGATTTCTCCAGCTTAAGGGATTCCTTGTTTTGTTCCATTTAACAAAAATATATAGACTTCAGGAATTATAGTCTCTTCATTATGTCTTATATTGATAGCCTCAAATATCATACTCAATTCCCTACATGTTATCTAAAAAATACAATAATAGGGAATCAGGGGGGATCTATAGGCTTTTCAAACGAAATATTTAGACCATGATATTCCCATAAATCAGAGAAATTATATTATTCTAATATTAGAATGTGAAGAATTATTTTCACCCTAATTATTGTTTTCAGTTACACATAATTGAGAATCATCCTCTTCCCTTATTTTTAATTATATTGGATACTTTTTTTTAATATTATCCTTCTTGATATTCATGTTTCCAACAATGGGTAACTTCTCACAATGTTTAACCCCATTTTTTCAAAAAAAATTAATTCCAAAATATTTACACAATTTCCCAGTTTTATCTAATTATTTATCTAATTTCATCTGATTTGGCCAAACTACGAGAGAATCATTCATGACATTCTCAATCTATTTAGAATCATCCCACGAATTAAATTTAGTTTTCTTGTGAAATTTATTCCCTTTTATAGTATAGGTATCTTATCATTCCATTCATGTCAAGAATACGACATCCTAGTGGCCTTATAATATTCATTTCCAAAAAATAAATCAAAACATGAACAATTTATTATTTATTCAATTGTGGTATAGATATGGTCACATGTTTTTTCCATGAGATTGTTGCCTACTTTTTCTCATTGGAAATCTCATGAAATTCATTCTTCATTCCTATTAAATACTTGTTAAATAAGAAAGAATAATCTTTTTGACCATACACACCATAACACCAATAAAATCCTTGAAAATGTATTATCTCATATTGGTTCTAGATGAATCCAAAACTATGTTGTTTCCTTCCTCTTGAAGATCAAGACACACTTTACATGGAAGGTTTCTGCCTTCTTGGAATGTTATTTCCTTCCCTAAATGTGTAATATTAGATATTCTTATTCTCAACCCACATATTCTCATTTATAGATTTTACATAAACACTATAAGAAATTACAGATCTATAGGAATAATTTGATGCAATTTCCCCTTCCGTCTCTCTAACTGGAGAATATTCTCCCTTGATGTATATAGATGTATTGAAATCATTTCTGGACTTATTCAAAAAATCCTAAATTTTTAGACATATGAATTATGTCCCAAAAAAATTAATCTCCTCTTTCAGTAAACTTATCTTCAAGAACATATATAATCTTATATTTCTATCCAATTTTTTATGTGTGGTTCTAGACTAAATTAACATAAGATTCATATTTCTTGATCATCAATTATTTTCCATCATTTAAGAGAACTTATTTCCCCTCATTCATTTACATAGTTAATTTCACATTTTATTTTTTAAGACTCTACTTTTTTAAGATATTGAACCTATTCTATTGAAAAATAAAAATTTTATTTCATCATCCAATCAAGTTGTTTTCTTTATTCATTATTATCATCAGTATTTGAGGAATTAGTTCCATTCCTTTCATGCGAAAAGATACTAAATTAATTATCTAATGAAATATTTAATGATGAATATTTCTTGTGATTGTACAAAATATTTTTGTTTATAAGATATTTCTTCATTAAATTTCTATTTTGATTTTAATTCATCAGCCATATTCTTTGGGGACTTTTTGTAAAAATGATCATTGCTAATACAGTTAAATAATATTAGTGTGTTTATAATATTTTCCCTCTAGTTTCTCTTTCGGAATCCATTTAATATAATGGATCAATTTTATTGAATTTAGCATCAGCCTTTTTACTATCTAAATATATAGATTCATTAACCACTTATTATTAGAGGTTCCCTTTTCTAATTTATTTAAAGGTATACCCAATTGTTTCATTCTTCTTAAAAGATGGTAGTTTTTGGATATCATAAGCTATGAGGATGATTTTTAATTCATCAAGATATAAGTCATCTATTTTTTTATTTGATTAAGATATTGGAATAAAAATGGTATGGAAAATTCATCATCAATATTTTAAATATGAGAGTCATCCAACTACCCACAAAATCCTAAAATGAAGTAAAATATTTCATTAAGGCTTCGGAAATGGTCATCAATTTTTTTTATCAACCATATTTATGTCCTAAAACTAACTCCTCCAAACACATCGATTAGATTTCATTTCTTTTAGATTAACTTAATAGTTTCATCTTAAATTTTCCTAGATCTCCTTGTTTTTTTGGAGACCCCATAAATTTTTACAGACCTTTTTTTGATAAATACATCAAGACGTAATTTTGACCCTTTCTATATAAATCTATATTTATATTATTGTCCTGTTCCAGAAGACCTAATGATAAATGGATAGAAAACATGTTGTTACAACATATCTTACTTCTTGAATGAGTGATGGGAGATGGATTTGCATCATATTCTCCATATATGACAATTCTTCCCATATAATGTGGGGACACCATAGAAATTGAAAGATGAGTGATTCTCAATCTATTAGAATGAATCATAAACATTTAGAGGGAACCTTTACTCAGATACCATATGTAGAGCCCTAATCTGAATTGACCACTGAGAGAATATGGGTCAATCTATGGTATCTTTATATAAATTCATTTTATTTGAAATTAATCCTCTAAAACATGTGAAGGTTCTCAAAAAAATAAATATTATATCTCAATATCAACTAATGGGAAATATTGATAATGGATAGTGAATCACACTGTATTTATTTGGTTCATATGGGACAAGTTATCCCCCCAATAACATATTTTGAATATCAAACAAGTGATTATTATCTCTGTTAGGCCCTTGTGGGAGGCTCCTTCTTTTGAAATCTTGAACTATAAGACTACACATACTCTTGGAACTGACTATAAGGCTTCACCGTTTTTTCAAGGCTTGATCCCCTAAAAGGTTAAATTTTGATCTCTCTCCATAAGCTCACATAATCACACAGTCTTGTTTACCTATTCAAGTGTTTTAAATAACCTCTGATCATGTTTTTTTGGTATTTCTTCATAAATTATGATCACTTATATTGATCGGTTTACTAATTGAAACATTTATCAAGAAATTAGTCATTAATATTAATGGACGATACTCACATAATATAAGAATGTGATAGACACATCCTATTCAAGAATATTTTGTACATGAATGATCTTTCTCAATGTCAAATATGTTTATCTTATTGAATTATCATACCTCATACATGTGTGATACACTTCATGGCCCTCTCACATTGTAAATACTTACGTGTAATAATTCCTTCACCATTATTTTATGTGAAATATTAATTATGTTTTAAAATATTTTGTGTATCTCAATGGTTTTGTTTGATGATCACTTGCATGTTCTTACTTCTATTAATATTATCTGCTCAGTATGTATGCATGCATTTCATGTATTCATACACTATCCATATTCCATTATCCTATATACAACCCTAAATAGTTTTGAATGTTGTTATGTGAGATTTATACCGTTACACATTTCTCATTTTCATGAGTATACATGAATGCACTATTTTATTTTTTGAAAATCCAAATGGGGTGTTTCTTCTCTTCAATGTCCATTTCTGTCACATGAACCTGACTACTTCTCAAAACCCCATTGTACTTATCTTCATTAAAGCTTATCATGAATGTTTTTATATCTTCACTCAAGGTTGAAATAACATTATATTTATGTTTCACAAAATAAACTGTTACAAAAAAGTTATTTTTAGTCATAGTGTTTGAATAACTAGTATAGGTTTTACAAATAATAGTTTCATTATGAAACCCTTGAGTTCATGATTTTCATGTTAGGAATCCCCCATAATATTTATACCTCATGTAAGATTAATATATTTGGGTATTCTCCGCCATATGTGTAGTTTAGGTGTTTGGAGAGTCTCTGTTTCACAAGATCATTATAATACAAATGAAATCAACAAGTCTTTGATTGATACTATAATTTTTATAGGAAAGGATCACCATAAATCAAACATCCTCATCTCTAAAAAATACTTGTAATATGGCCTCACAAATATCCTGAGAATTTTGGAATGTCTCATAATTTAGAATGAGGCTTTCATCCTTTAATACACTGAAAAAATGGTTCCTCCACATACAGGAGGTCTCCTCAAGTTCATATGATAGGATAACTTTCTTCCTCTTATTTTAAATCACAAAATCATCTATGTATTTTTGATGCAGGAATATCCAAATGTAACATCCATTTCATTAATCAATGTGAACTTCATTTAGTTTACTATATTCATGAAAGATTGAGATTTAATGAATGAATGTTTGATTTCTAAATTTCTCATTATCTTGGCCGTAGATATATCATCGCTTCCTTGGGTTAATTTGACGTTGGTCTAATAATTTTTTCTTTCTAAATACTGATCTTCATGAAATATATAGGTGGGAGGTGACATCTGGTAATGATCAGACAACTCAGATAATCTCCATCGAATGGCTTTACATATATGAAGTATCTTTTTTAATGATGCAAAATCAATGTCATAGCTTTGGTGACCCACATTAAACATTGGGTTTTCTAGATATACCCTAATAATATAATTTATGCAGCAATGTACTCATGCTGGAATAAAGGGATTAACACTAGAAACACATTCATTGCATACCTCATGTGTTTATTTGACACATGCGGGCCCACTAGAACTATCCCGAACCCATATACATTTAGGGGACGATGTTAGGGGCCTATACATGGACCAACTACAACCTACCTACCATGCAAGATAGTTGGATGGAATCCTTGTAGGGTTGAGGTTCCTCCTTCTATAGTATAGAGTTAAGATAGATACTTAATTTTATGACATGACAATTTTTAGTATATGACATGTATGTAATATATTTTCAATCGAATTATCATAAAATTCCAAACCAAAAGGCTCAATATTATTCAAATATTATTCAAAAAAAATATATTTTTCTTCATGCCCTTCATAATTAAACTTCATAAAATTGCATATATTTTTTATTACAACCTTCAAATAATCATGTAATAAAATTTTTATTTCATGACCTTCTTCTTCATTATCTTTTAGTAAACAATGTGTCATCAATGACACAAATCATGGAACATAATATCACTTCATCAATAGTCACATTTAACATGAAATATTTGATCAAACAAGCTATCCAATGTTATCAGGTGAATCCATAACAATTTTCCAATCATCAACACCTCTCACTATCAACATACCAAACACATATTCACACGTTATTTACTAAAAATGAACAAATGGGATAAATATTGGTAATTATTTTTATTAAACAAATTAAATACATTGATGTTACTATAGTAGTGTTCTTAAATTTTTAATCTTTACTTTTTTCTTTTGATTTAAACAGTAAATATTATTTATAAATGTTATAGATTGTTGATCCATGTCTCAAAATTCCTTATTCCAATACTCACAAAACGTGTTTTTTGTTTTCTTATTGTGATTATTTAATGTGATTATTCCATGTGACGAAAATAATGGTATAAAAATATATTTTTATAATTGATTGTATAAATAAAGTACTGGAAATGAAATTTTATCATGAATAACCATATAAATGGAATAATGTGACTATAAATTCATTTATAAAATTTTCAAGACATTAAAAACTAATTAAGTAGTGTAACTAAGTAAACCATGCTTGATATTAATGATAAAAATGTATTTATATATAGTTATCTATTTAGATCAGAAAATAAAAAATGAATAATATGATTTGTCCAAACAATAAGTCTAGTCATCTATGTATAATACATAATCAACTATGCATAAAATATTCTAAAAATTTTCATAATGTGTCTGAGTAACAAATAATGATGGTGTAGTGGGACATGAATATGAAGTGAAATAGACGAAAAATTACATGAGTAACCATAACGATTTTTTGAGGATTTGAATTATTTGTTGTCAATGAACATTAATGGTAGCATTAAATGGACATAACTAATGTGATCAAAGAGGAAAGATTATAAATTTTTATAACTACTTATAAAATCAATTGTAGTAATCATATGATTATATTTTTCATATAACTTTTAGCACTGGGTAATTCATAAATATGATAAGATATTTTATGTAAAAATAGGGGATTTAATGTAAACAATGTTATCATATGAGAAAAATAATTTTCTTTTATGCTCTCAGACATTAACAATGATCATTCCAAAATTAAAAAGAAACTCAATTGTAAAACACACAAGAGAATCCTCATGAATATTCAATCAACTCAATTATTTATATCCATTAATGGGTATGAGATATATTTATTTCTATTGTTTCTTAAAAATAGAAAAATATAATGTATTTGAATTTTTTTAAAAATTTATCATCATATTTCTATTAATTTATTTTAATAAAAAAAATTTTATTAATGTTTTAAAATTTTTATACTCTAACTAAGTTGTATCAAAGGATTATTAATACATTTATATGTTATTATTAAATTTTTTTCCCTTCTTAATATGAAATATTGAATAGCTTCTTCATTTTACCTGGGTAATGCTCCACATTTTTTTAACATGATCTAATTTTTAGGCTCATCCATTGGATATAAAACTCTTATTCATTAATAATAGTATTTTTGGTTATGGGTTTCATCTAGGATGAGAGAATAATGGTATTTTTGGAATATAATATAAATTATTATATTCCACCTTTATTTTATTTTTTATTTTTATTATATATTTATATTCACAAATATTGTTTTATCTGATACCAAAACATTGATTTTTTGGGTTCAAAATATGTTTCATATATTCATGTAAAGATATTAAAAAAATTGAAATACAAATATATTGTAATTATTGATTATTTCTTGTTGGGTGGATTATATATTTTTTTCTGATAAATTATTTTCAATAATTTTTACGTTATCTAAAGTATTCGACTATGTATTCATTATTCAAATTATGAAATTTTTATACAATTATAAATAATTATTTCTTGTTTATTTATAAGTAATTATTTCCTACCGCATTGAAATTAATGTTTCATAAATATTTTTCACCTATTTTAAAAACAATTATAACAATTAAACCTCATATTGAGTATATTTATGAAAAAAATGAATCAATGATTTACCTTTTTTGGTTTCATCTAATGATTAAATGGAATAAAATAATGGTTTATGGCCTTAAAACTCATATTTTCATGTTTGAAATCATGGTTGGTGAGTTAAAAAATGTTTTCGGAAAGAGTAAGGGAATGTTGATTCTGCGTTAGGTAGGAAGATAAGATCATTATAAACCAATAATAATATAAAAAATGACTAATCTCAATATTAATTTCAATACATAAACTATTTGAATGGTTTCAGATATGTGATGCGTTAGTTGACACAATGAATGTGTCATTTTATTTTTTCCATAGTTAGTTGTATCCTTCAACTAAAATCAAGATGGGAATTTTTTTTTATTCATTATTTAGAATCATTTTCCAAATTTTTTAATAAAAATGATTACATGTATTTATGATAATGATAATAACATTAAATATAATTTCAAATGTTTATAAATAATTAATATTTTTTTGTTATTGATTTTAGAATCATTTAAAATTAGAGTAATCTCAAAACACTTTAATACTAAGAAAAATACCACACAAGAAAGGTTAAATGGATATTTTGGAAATAAATTATTTTATTGAGAAAAAATTGTCCAATTTGTATGTTAGTTTGGAAACTTTTCTAGAGAAATAGATTGTTATATTTATTTAAAAAATTCAATGTTTTAAATTTGTGTAATTATTTTAATATTTTTTTGATATACTGATTAATTAAAAATAAAACGTTATTATGAAAATAAAAAATTTGAGCAGGGGATTGAATAGTGAAATGGAAATCATGGGAGTTAGAATTTGTTAGATGATGAGTTGATGTAAATTTATTTTTGAATGATTATTTAATATTTTGTGCTGATTTAATTGATGTTTTCTTTGAAATATTTAATAAGAATGTAGGATTTTTTCATGGTAGATAAAGAATTTAAAATTTCTTGTGAATAATTGGATAAACCACGTAATAAAAGTTCAAATTTTAAATTTTACCTACTTATTTTGGAAGTGATATTTATTTAAATGTGATATTATATTTAAAAATAAAAATAAATTATTTAATTATTTGTTATAGGTCTCAATGACTTATATAAAGATGATAAAATATGAATGGAAAATATATATTTCAAACATGTTAAATTTAAATAAAATTTTATTTTTATAGGGGTTTTAATCTAATATCATTAATATTATAATAAATAATTTGTTGATATAAAAATATATTTATATAGGTTTTATATTAAAATGTTATGAAATTTGATATACTTTTTTAGTAAATAAGATATCTTGTTGAGGATGAAAAAAAATATTCAAATAGTGGATTTTGAGTAAAAATTTCAAAATTATTTATTACTAAAAATTAAGATGACATAGATTTTTGATTTAAATATAACCAATGTAATATAAATTCTTAAAAAATAAAATTCTTTTGAATTTGATTAATTTTTTAAAAATATTTTATTTTATCGTTTTTTTAAATTGTGGATTTTATTTATTTTATGAAACAAAATGATATATAATATTACATTGGAATAATATCGGCAAAATTTAAAAGTTTTTATGACTGATTTTGTTAATATATGTAAATAAAAATAGATCGGTAAGGGGGTTTTGAAATATGATGGAATCCATCATATAGTATGGGTTCGGTCATGAATGATTTACAAAATAAATTATTTTTTAAAAAAAATGATTTTGAATTGGAATAATGTAATCAAAATTTATATGGGTTTTACACATGTAACAAATGGTTTTTAAATGAGTTTAATGTGAAATATTTTTAGCAAATTTTTTTTAATTTTTATACATTTTATTTTGAAAATAATATTTAATATTTTTTGTGTAAGTGTTTCCAAATGGGTAAGGGTATTAAATTTTTATATATTATATAATTTCTTTTGAATTAATATTATTTACTCAAGGGATATTTTAATTAATTAATATATAAAATTGATGAAATATTTTAATAATATTATTGGTGAAATTTTGACTTTTTTGGGTTTTAATACCATGAGAAGATATTTGACTTAGTGTATCAATTTTAACTAGACTCATAAATCATTTGTTATTACATGTGTGTATATGTATAAGTATTTATATGAAAATGGATTAATTTGGTTGGAAATTAAAAATTAAAGGTTTATTTTTATAGGATGGTGGGTATAAAATTTATGTTATTTTTTTGGGTATGTTTTTGTATGATAAATTTGAGTATGGAAAAAGGATAATTTTGGATTAGGAGACCAATATGAGAAATAATAATTTATTAAGATCCTATATGAAAATTTAATCAGATTAAAATATTGATATTTAGTATTTTTAAGGATGTGTTTTTAGTGTTGGGTTTTTTTCTCGATGTTGGTGTTCTTAGGTTAGTTTTATTCAAAATTTTAATTATAAAGTGAGAAAATTAGTTGCTTTAAGATAATGTAATGTAAGAAAGTTGGATCCTAAGATTGGGGCATATAAAAACATCCTAAAAGGAGATATTTATTTATTATATATAGATTATTGGGTATGAATTATTGAAATTTATATTTTCTTTTTATGTTTTATTGTAAATAGAAATGGGGAAGTAAAATGGTGTGTAAAATCATTCTATCTGATCTTGTATTGATTTTGAGGCATGAAAAAATCCATAATTATGAGTTCTTATAAGATTACAATTATTTTGAGAATATAATATTTTTAATTATGAATGTTTTTCATCAATATGAAATTTTCGGAACATAAAAAGTTTATAAATATTACGGGAGAGTCTTGTACATGGTTTATAAGGCATGTATGGTTTGTAAGTGAAGAGAAAATGTTCATAGCATATAAGAAATGCCCAAAAAGTGTTTTAGGTAGAGATATTGATGCAATAGAGATTTCTTATTTTTAAAAAGAGTAAATAAATTGTTTATTATTTAAAATTTATTATAGGTATTCTTCGTGGAATCTTTATGTTATTACACAGTTTAATAAATATTTAATTATCAAAACATTTCATTTTTGCACTCTTTTGAGCCTGTAATGTAAGATCTATGATTCACTAAGGTAATATAAACATTATTTATTAAATTTTTAAATAATAATATTAAAAATATTTTCATTGTAATATAATTATTAATTATTTAAAATGTATATTAATAAATTAATATTAATTACAGACATACATCAAGGAATAAAAATTTTATTTACCAGATGAAGAGTTTTTTAATATTAGGAAAAAAATACCTAATTTTGTCAAACTTGATAATTTTATTTATCAAAAAATTTATTCTATAAATATAATTAGTTTTATAAAAATGGATTTAAAATTTAAATCATCATTTTGATGTAATTTAGGATTTGCAATTTGTTTAAGAATTTTATTTTTGGGTGAATAATACAAATTAAAGTTTTTATGAAAACAACAAGTTTTTCACAATAATTATGATATAATCATGAATTAAAAATTTAAGAAACCATTCCGTTGATCTAAAAATTTAAGTAGTGAAATAATGAATTTAAAAACATTAATTCTAGTTTACAAACTTATATTTGCAAATTTTGGAACTTAAATGAAAATTTATCCATATAAACCTAATTTTTGACATTCTGATATAATTGAGAGGTGAATAGGATATATTCAATTTTAGATTGATTTAAATTTTAATTAACCCTCATTTTTTGAATAACATGAAAAATAAATTTATAGGATTCAATTCTATTCAAACGTAGTTTCCCCAAATAACAAAATAATTAATATTTTAATGTAATAATACAAACCTAACTCATGTAAACATAGCTACCCATTATAATATTCATCTATATGATAAATTAATTATTCTTGAAGTATCTCTAATTTTTCCTCCAAATATTCTATCCTAATATTTTTTAAGGCTCTGTGACAATTATCTCAATATTTAAAGAGCAAATATTCTATGTAAGTGTTACAAAACTCTTCTTCCCATTTAGTTTTACAATCCTTCAAGTTCATTTTCATTATAGTGATAAATTTTATAATGATTCATTGTTAATTTTTTTATTATATTTTCAATGATATATCAACATTCCCACTATTTATACCACCTTAACAATCCATTATAACTCTTAAACACTCTCATAGTAATAATAAATCTTAAAATTTAAGTAAATTATGGAATGCGTGGTTTCTTATTAAGGAAAAAACTATCTAGATAAAAATAAAGGGATATAGGTTCTATATCATTTAAAACTAATTTTAATAAACCTTAAAGAAGTTTTTTGGTTATTAATATTTGCTTCACTCAGTTCACAACTAAGTAGCCTAACTTCATGCTTAGTTTTAAATTATAGAGGATATGCTTTGGATGACTACTAATATATTTTTAAACCATAATCAAGCATTATTTCTTACTAATATCCCAAATTCATAAAGGTTGACTTCACTAATACCATTTTATCATTAATTTTGTTAGGGTTATTTCATTTACATTTTTTAAATATCCTATTTTTTGAAAGTTGATTGTATGAAAATGACCAAGATATACAAATTATTCTATTGATTATGGATATACATATATTCTATATTTATATATTCCAAGATTATAAACTATTTATTACTTATAAATGATCATGTATGAAGTTCTGTAGGGATCATTACTATATGTATATTTTTGACATTAATTTTTAATTAGGGATGCATTGGACATGTTATTTAATGGTAAAAGAATTGAATTATATATCCCCTAGATGCATCAATGTGTCTCAAGAGACATACCAGTAGGGTATTTGGTATAAAACTTACCTATTTATGAATGATGTCTTAGAAAATGACCTTAATTGAATTTTTATGATTTTATTAATTATGCATTCCTCCACTATAATATCATTTATTCCTATAACTGTATTTATTTAATGTTATGAAATCCATTGATATATTATTCTCATATATCCATTTTTATAGAATTTAGTTATTACTCATATAGTATTTATTCAATTCATATATATGATGGATTTAGCTGTATAATATCCCTTATAGAAAATTTAATCTCACCTTTTTGTATTTGTTACATTTCTCAAGGAATCTAAGTAGATTATTACATTTAAAAAAATGAATTTTCATGGGGAAAGAATAATGTTTTGGTTTTTTGATTTGATGTATCTTCTATTAAAAATATATTATAATGGGTTTTTATGTATACAGACTCTTGATACTACAAAACTATTGGATCATGTGGTCTACCTATTTTTACCACATTAATATGATAACCACTAGCTCAATGTTACCTAATTCAGGTTGTTATAGGTAGTATTGAATAAATTTTAGTTGAATCATTAGGAACTAGATTTATAATAATGTAGTTATACAATATAGCGTTATTGAAAACCATTTATATATTCTTTTATTTTTTTAGATCACATGAAATCAATTTATTATAAATTCATTGAAATTATATACTATGATTTAAAAATAATATTTTAAATCATAAACTAATTAATTATATTCCATTTTTAGAAATGGAACCTTAAATAATGAACAAAAATCGTGTCAACAACCAAAATCAACGTAGGGAATTATCTCCAATGAAATTCAATGAGGTTAGTGTTGGAGAAGAGTGATTATAACTATATTACGCTGGTTTAATGTGTTTATCACCAATAAAATTTCATTTATAGAATAACATATTTCTCTATAGTATTTTTTATCAATGGTGGAACACATTATAGGGAAACCACATCCATCCTTTAATGGAACCATGATTCATTTAGTAACTGAATAATGGATCAAATCACAATAGAATGTGTTCCTTAATTTTGGATTTAGTGAATGGAATAGGGTAATATTGATCAACAGTGGAAATTGATTGAAAAGAAGAAATATAAGGCAGAGAATATGGAATGGATGTATTTTATATTGATATTATTTCATAAGTATTTTTGTTATTTGAAATAATATTACATGGTAATGGAAAATATGAATTTAATACGAAATGATAGTAAATTTATTATTATGTATGAGACTAATATTACATGAATATCATGGTATACAGTAGACAATGTACGTAATTTAAAAGCATGAATGATAGCTTCATTGATGAATCAATTCTCAGTTGACAAATGGAATTTGTCTATAAATAATTTTCTTCATATAAAGATATAGAGACTAGTTATTGCAATAAATAGATGTATTTGACATAGTATTTTACATTCAAATGGAAAGAAGTTAAACATAGTTAATTAGGATCAATTTTTAAAATAAATTAGAAAAGGAGAATAAATTAATGCTGGAATTTCATACATGCAATAACTATATTTAAAAAATCTCTATATCCATCACAAATAGAGTCAATGTATGTTTTATGTATAGAGATAAGGGCAATAAATATAATGATCTCAATGTAATGAATGAATACAAAAATTTCCAAAGCGTGAATTATATGGATATTGAATATTTTTCATATCAATTTCCCAAAAATCAAGGGAATGTACACTATATGAGCCATGGGAGAAAATATGGGATTATATAAATTCAAAAAAAGATTTTAGGGTACCAAATGATGACATATTATATACATTGATCATTATATGAAAATTAACTAATACATTATTTGATTCTAGACCTACATGGTATTTTATATCTCATAATTTTTCTATGAAAATTGAACCATCACTTATTAAGAAAGGAATGAATTTTCTATTAAAACACCACATTTAAATATTAGATTATTGAAATTATATTTATATATCTTTATTAAAATGCTTGGATGTTCCATAACTACTAAACTGGTTTTAATTCCGATTATTGAATTTAATATAATCCTTATCATGTGTTGTCTCTCATATATTAATTCAAGGAATTATTTTATCCATATATATATTATAACATTTGAGGCCATAATTGAATCAATTCTATATAATAGAGGTAATTCGTTACCCATGCCTTGATCAGAACCATCTCTGGTGCCTCATCTAAATGAAACTATTAGAGAGTATGAATTTGTAAATATAAATTATATCCTTATTATATAGGATCTATCTATTATGAAGGATTAAATTGATGTATTTACTATAGAAATACCTATAAATCAAAATGAACTTGAATTCATGTTCTATATTGACTATATCCCAATTAAAAAATCTGTATGCAATTTTTTCTATAGAATGGTTTTTTAGGAATTAGTGTAATTAAACAAAAAACATCATTAAATATGTGATAAGGGATTTATACTCCCTCAATGTTTATATTTTTGTTATACGAAATTCATAATATTTAATATTTCACCTTAGCGTACACTTATCATATTTGTGAAGAAGAAGGATGGTTCTCTAAACTTATTCATTTACTATAGGTAACAAATTCCATTATAATAAAGAGAATTTTTATTTTAACTCTCATAAATTATTTTTTGATCAACTTCAAGGGGACTAATAGTTTTCGAAGATTTATCATTGTCATTGATATAATCAATTAAAATTCATGAAAGATGACATACCAAAAGAAATGTTTTTACATATGTTTTGGGAACTATGAGTTCTTAGTAATTCCATTTTAGTTAACAAAACCACCGAATTGGATTACAAATTTAATTAATATAGAATTCAAGTATTATCTTGATAATTTTTCAATATTTTTATTGATGATATCATTATACACTATAAGTTAAATTAATATCAAGAAGACCATTTATGAATCATCCAAGAAATTATATGGGAGAGGGTTTTATATGGGATCTTTATTAATAGTTAATTTTGTATTTAAGATGTATCTTTTTATAGCCATAGATTCTACAATAATAATATATCAGTCAACCTCACAAAGTTATATTTATTTTAATAATTTCCCACCAAAATAAATATTATCTATATATGTATTTTCTTTTGATTGTATAGTTACTATTGGTGGTTTTATATTATTTTTTTCTTAATCATCTAATTTTTTAACTAAGATGACATTTAAGGGGGTTCAATTCACATCTATGAAGGACTGGTAATAAATATGGGAACTAGAAAAGAATTATTTACTGATCCCATATTGAATTATCTATTAATGCAAAAGGGATTCTATATATATATATTGATACATCAGATATAGGTATAGAGTGTGTCCTTATGCAAAATGATGGAGTTGTTGCTTATGAATAATGGATATTCAAGAGAAATGAAAAATATATATCCAACATATGATCTAGATCTGGTAGTTGTAATATTTATATTGAAAATATGGATCTAATATCATTATATATAATTATATGAAATATAAACTACTCACAAAAGTATGAGGTATATATTCACTAATACAGACCCTTACATGAGTCAAATGAGATGGTTTGAACTACATTAGGGCCAAAACCATGCAATACACTATAATCCTATGAAGGATAACATAGTATAGGTTTCATTATGTGGGATGTATCATGGAGTATTATCTATATTAATAGTGTGAAAGGATACAATATTAATGGATTTAGTAATGTTAGATATGAAAATTATTAAAGAAAGGGAAACATTGTTCCTTTTCAAAATAATATGAAATTTCCCACATTATTATGACCTAGAAATTCCCAAGGAAATTAGAAAACATCATTTTGTGGGAAGATAATTTTGGGAATGGAGGGATGGGTTGGAATATTAAATGTTTGTAAGTTCTAAAGATGTGCTTTTTACATGGTTCAATGCTCAGGTAAGTCTATTGGTGTTCAAGAAAAAGTTAAAGAATGGAATTAGTATCCTTGTTCCTAGATCAGACATCAACAAGAATGTGAACCGCATCATCGATCTTATAGTCTAACCAAAAGTATGGATGTACTTATAGTGTCACCAGATATTTGGTAGGATAACTGATATCATTGGTATTGTACTAGTTTCACAACCCGACATTTGATCAAGCACCAGTCAGTGGTTCATCTACCGGTCCACTTGTGAGACCTAATAGATTGTTGATTGTCTTGGCTGGGTGGGTTTTTAGCAGGGTCTTAAGAATATTTTTCTTCGAAAAAATCCTTGGTATTTTAGTGTTTTTTATGACATGGAGAGGACAATTCAATCCTATCATCCAATACTTATTTGTCTTTCTCTACCTCTTGAAGCGAAATGGATCAAGATGAAATCCAGTAGAGATTTTGGGAATGATCCATCATTTTTTGTTCTTGAACATATCACTCTTCTACAATAATCTTATATCAATTTTAGTTAGGGATTAAATTATTATTTAATCTGATATTGGTCAAATATTTTAAACATTATTGGGATTTTTTCGACATGTGAAGAGGATGTCCCATCGCGATAACCACATGTCATTAAATGGATGTTTTACTTAGGTACATATCATGGTGGGTTTATTCTAATATTTTAAAATAAATAATATTTAATAGGGGTTTTAGGCCAACCAATAGGTCTCATGCCTGGTATGACATCAAGGGTGTGAAAAGATCCTCTATATTTTTATGGAAGTGAATTTGATGTAGCAGAAACATCATTGAGTGTGTTTGGAAATTACTAAATTTATAATTTGATAAATTATTTAATTATAATTAATTATAATTATTATTTTTGATGTTTGGTTTGATTCCCTGAATTGGGATTCAACTTAAGAGGTTCCTCGAGTTCAGTAACCATATGGACTCAAGAACATATAATCGAATGCAAGAGGCTAATGACTATAATATTGTGACCAAGGTGTGTATTTTTGGAGACTATATCATCATTACCAGAGTGTATAAAAATGGATAATTATAAAAATTGGTTAATAAAGGAATTATTGCATTCAAATAGAATGCATAACAAAATTAGAAAAACCAATAATCACTGAAATAACTTGAATAAAATAATATAGATCATGATTATATTTTCATGTCACTAGATAGATGAGAACATGAATAAAAAGTAGCAGGTATACAGGAAAAACCAAATTTATAAAAATGAGAATTCATAAACAATCCCAAGAATCTCGAGCTACATCTTTATCATCTTTAACTAGCTCTATCCTATAATTGTAAAAATCAAGTGTTTGATGAATTATGATTCCATTTATCAACACCTCCATGTATTTAATTTACCCCAAATACCAAAAAACCACTCGGATAGAGGGTGAAATAAATCACAGTGGGCCACCTCCAATGGTTTCAATAACATCCATCCCATGTAATGGAAATGTAATAGTGTGATGATGTTCAAATATAATGTATTGAAGTAAAATGTAACTAATTACCCATGCACATTCTTCATCCCTCGGCTGGTGTCTGAACATGTGATCAATTTATTAATTAAGAAATTACCAATTTATATTAATAGTTCATTTGAGGAATATCCATCACCGACATCACCTCGAGAAATTATAAATAGTGTAGGTTCCAATATGTAACAAGGAATCCATGATTGATAATGAAAAGACTAAATATGTGAAGAGAAATAAAATAGTAAAATAATTGAGCCATTAAATAAGGGTGGGAGATCATGTGGAATCATGTAAATCACTTGAATTCTTGCAAGATTAGGAGGAAAAAAGTGTCCAATATGACTGTAATGACTTATAACATGATTCATGAAATCAATATTTCCAGATTGAGGGAACATATTTGATGTCATTCCCTAAAAAGGAAAAAATCCAATGATTGTCTAAGATGGACATGTTAAGCATTATCCCAAGAAGACTAAAAAAACATAGAAAATATTTGAATATTTAAAAAACCTTTTTCATTAGATCCTTTGATGCTGGTAGGTATCAAAAAATGGAATCCTCTTCATAGCATATTATCGTTGAATGAACTTGCATAACTACTAGTGACTATTCATTGAAAGGTTTTATTTTTTATGAATATATTGACCCCATGATAAAATTTTCATATACTATTTTTGGAGTGCTGGAGGAGAAAATATTATATAAGTTTAGATAACATAATGAAGTTTTTCTATGAAATACAAAATGTTGAAATAACTGTGGAGTATTACCTTGAAATTAGAGAAATATTTCTCTCCAAAATGAAGGAAGAACAAAAAAACAAAACATAAAATATAAGGATGTTCCTTGGGAGTGACTTTTTTTTATATTTTGATATGATGAATGTTTATTTTTTTTCATCATTTGTTGGCTTCTCGAACAATCTCATACGGAAGGGTCTTCGTATTGTATATTATTATGAATATAGGTATGTTTAACATGATATGGATATCAATTCATGTTTATTAATGATCATGGGATATTGGGAGATATGATTTTTTATTTACATAGATTTTATTGATGCTCTAATGGTTTAAGAGATCAGTTAATTCTACTGATCAATTTAATTTCCTTGTTGTACAATGATTTTTCTTTGGGGTTATGGATTTTCTCTAGTTCTTATTAATCAAATGATTTTCACTTGACAATTTTATTCTTTGTTTATGATGTTTTGATATATGTATATTATGATATATAAAATTTTTCAATATAATTAATATTGTTAAATTGATGGAGTTGAAGATATTGTTTATAAAGTGAAGCTTATGTTCTTGGTTGTGATGTGTCCTAGTGGTTGAAATTACATGGGTTTTAGGGATTTAGGAACACGTGAAGATGTTATCTTTTCTACTTTCTGAGAAATCTATAAACATGGAATGATATTTTCAATGGGTATGTTGTATTATGTTCTTTAAAATTTTTCTTTATTTATCTCAAATTTATATCTCAATCATTTTTTTCATGTTGTAGGATTGTTAAACCTCATTTATTTATTACTAACTTTTATTTTAATAAATATCATGATTGCCTGAATTTGTTGACCTATTCATGTATGGGTTTAATAAATTAAAAATAATAAAAATAATAATAATTATTGTTTCATTAAAACATATCCCTAGTGGTTCCTTAGTTAAATAAGGGTTGTTTTTATTGATGAATAGAAATAACATGAAAATTTCATTAAAAACATTCTTGAGGAAAACATCCTTTTCACCTTAAGAATATAATTAAAAAACAAATTATTTTAAGAATTTGAGGATATATTTTATTTTAAATGCGACTTTGAAACATTTTAATAATCATTAAAAATATTAAAATTCATGATAGAGGTAAATTACATTCATGTTGAGTAAGTTAAGAAAATTCTTTTCAAACTGTTATAAAAATTTTAAAAGTAACTCATTTGTAAACTAAAAAGAATATTTATTTCGAACCATTTTTTTAAAATTAAAACATGTGTAAAAATATCTTTAATAATTAATTTTCAATATAGAAACCATTTTAAAATATTTTTATAAATCATGGATATGGAAGAAATGGGATTTTTGACGAAAGCAAGAAATATGGTCCCTTTTTTTAAAAAATATCTCAATAATTTTATATTGAAAAGAGTTAAAAATTAAACTATTACATGAAATGTTCATGAATAACCATATAATAAAAAAATATATTGATTTTAATATATAAATATAAAATAATTATCCCAATGGGGGACTAAAACATAAACAATAACGAATACTGATGAGATTGTCAAATAAACCCCTATCATTGTGGTAACATTTAAATAGTGATCCCCATTAAAATTATAACATAATATTAAACTTTTAAATACCATAATGATAATGATATCAATGATATAACATATCCAAGGGGTATTATATACACCATAAAAAATAAATAAGGGGTGAATATGGGATAAATTTCGTGAAAGTAAAAGAGATACGTGAATCACTTACCTTAGGAATGATATACCTCATATGTTTTAGAACCTCTTACATAATAAATATAGAATTATTATACATTTAATATAGAATGATAATCATATATTTAATAACATATATGATTTTATTATTACTCTTTTCACTCATATGTTAACAAATCTTTTTTTTAAAACTTTCTTGGGTTATAACTATTTTATTTTTCATGTAAGTTTCAATTCCGTTGTTTCAGTCCCTACATATTTATCATGGAATCATAATATATAGAATATAACCCATGATATAAATATTATACATATTAATTATATAATTATTTATTATTGTTCATAAAATTTTTATATAAGAAAAAGAGTAACATTGTATATTGAGATGGTAGGTCATACATACACATGAACATTGTTTTCAATTTTTTATGGATTGATTGAAATAAAGGAAAACAATTTTAAACCAGTCCATAATATTTTTACTATAATATATATTTTATATATATTCATTAGTTATATTTTTATTACCTTTTTTGGGTCCACTCGGCTAGATACGTTGAGAGGGGGGTGAATCAGTGTATGATAGATTAAAACAACTGCCCCTTTAATCTTGTTTCGTTGTTAGAAAAAAACTCTCTTCTATATATTACCTATTGTTGAGTATGAAAAAATATTAAATAATGATCAGAACACAACAATTTTATGTGTTTCACCTTCATGCGGCTATGTACAAGGAGCATACACCGACAATATCCCGATGTACCAAATCCACTAAAAGCACACTTTTGTTTAGAAGTTCAAAGTAGACTCACTATCCCCCCTAGTTTATAACCATTCAAAATTTGATAACTCAGTACTCTCTCAATTTATGTAAGCTCACTACTTCTTCAGAAGATCCACTTACATTTTATAGACCTTTAGGTCTCTTCATTATCACTAATTAATGCATCCTCCATCTTTTTAGATACTCTGTTGAAGTCCAAATTTCATCCACTGATGAATAAAACATTGCCACTAAACTATAGGAAGTCGCTTTTTCAAACTCTATTTCTAAGAACACTACCTTCGCAAATCTCTCACCTTTTCAAAGCTCAAACAATCCTTTTCAATGCTCCAACCACTTCTCAATGCTCACATGTTTTCAGAGGTCACAGGTTCACAAAGCTCACTAGATCACATAGAACTCTAGATAACATATCTCACTACTTCGTAGAGCTCACACTGGTCTTATTAATTTCTCATTGATAAAAAACCCTTTGGGAGGAGAACGCCCTCTACAAAGTCAAATTTTCATTATATGTCTACCTTCCTTTCACAGAGCTCAACTGCCTTTTTCAATTCCCTTTCATTTCAAAAAACTCCCTACTCCATGAATATATTTTTCTATTCAAGAGTTTAAGGTTTTTTTATTTTATCTCCCAAATTTTCTCGAGGGGGTTACAGTCAATTAATATGAGATTCCACCAACTGAAGAACCTTCAGTGCAATGTCAGTTCCACATCAGCTCAAATAAAAAAGCTCAGATATTTCTGCTTAAATTTTTTATATATCACGAACCACTGTGGAAATTTTTAGATCACAGAGGTCATCATAATCACCGTGCGTTATTCCATGTTCATTGCACCACTGCGATAATTCTCTCTCGAAATGTTCATCACCTATGTTGTTCATGAAGCTCATCATAATAGCATAGCTCAGAGTAAAAATTCTTTATTTCTTTTCGAAATACAATTCATGAAGAAAATAATTGTGAAACTCATGCAGTTACAATATTTTGATGAGATCTTAACAGAAATCCAATTTTCAAAATTCTCACCAAACTCCAAATATTGGACACCAAACATTTAGAAAACACTAGAAAATGGACCCATCTTGTATATGTACTTTTGTGCTACCTCCAGATCATTAATTTCATTTACATGGTTCCTTTTAAACATAGATTGTAAAAAAAATATCTGTTACATGGAAATTTACCATAAAAAACTTCTTTGAAGACAAACGCAACCAACCAAAAAATTATGCAATGTTACCTTGAGATATTTTTTTCCAACAACCATCCATGCTAGATACAATGAAAAAAATCACATTGCTTTGTGGAGGCGGTAGTCTGCACATATTCACAAGCGACATTATAGTTTTCTAATGGGATGGATTTCAAGAGGGTATATGTTATAATATAATTACATATGTTTAATTTTGTAATAAATTTAATATATATTCCTTAAATACATCATTGTATCCATCCATGAGAGGTGGTTATTGAAAAAAATTACATTGGTTCACATGCTGATAGTCTGTTGAACAAGCAATCGACAGTTTCATTTACCAATTAATGGAAGAGGATATGGATATAGGTAAGGTAAATAATATAATATAATATTAGATTAATTAATATACTGGTGTTATTATTTAATCATTTTTAGAAGATTTTAATTTGATAGAAGAATAATTTAATTAAAGACACATGCACAAGAAAAATAAATATTTTTCAAAGAAACTATTTAGGTTTACCCATAAATCCATACTTGAATGGTTTTATGATAAATACAAGGACTCTAGTACATTTTTAAAAATGGTATTTATATATTTTATAAGGTATTGGATGAATCAAAATACTATGGATGTGTGAGTAGAATAGGATATGTGGTTTCCCTTTATAAGTGGGGAGATTGACACACTAGTATTTCTTTTAAAATGAACTGTACCCAAAATTATTACCATCCAATGGACTTAAAAAAGGTCTAATTATTTAAAATTAGATGATATAATGTCAAAATATGTCAATAAAATAAAAATATAAAATTGTTTAGGTCATTATAATCCTTATCTTATTAGTTCAACCCCTACAAACTGCTTAAACCATAACTACAATAATTACTTATTAATGTTTTTATTATTCCTTATAGAAAAAAATTAAGTTACAATTATTATATAATAATTATTTTTATTATTAAAACTACTAAATACATTATAAATTAAAATTCAATGAAATTTAATAATTTAATTTATTGTTAAACCCACATAGCTGACGGAAAAACGTGTTCCCAAAAAAAATTTCATAATAATAAATTGTTTTTATATTAAAATTGATCATATAATGTATTAAAATATCAAAAATTGGTTTAATTATAAATTAATTGAAATAATTTAACTTAAAAAATATTAAACAAAATGGAACATTATATATTATTTAATGAAAACAACATTTTCAATTAAAATTAGTATTTTCACTATTGATCGATAAATTTATCTTTTCATAAAATTAAAAAATAAACATTAATATAATTTTGCCATGATGATTATATAAAAGAAATATCATTTTGAAAATAAAATTTCAAAAATTGTTAAAATAAAATTTTAAAATAATTGGGTAAAAAACCACAAAACTGTATTTATAACAATATAGTTTTTAGGTAATTTTTTTATTTATTATTATCTCTTGCCTAGAAAAAATATTAGATTAAATATAATTTTTTTATTAAATATATAATATATAAATTTCATTAAAATCATTCAAAAATATATATTAATTTAATTTATTAATTTAAAATCATGTTCCATGTATAAATAGAGTTTTTAGAAAAACATTTATTTTACCTATTAATGAATTTTATTTCTATAAATAATCCATGGATAACAAATGAATTTATTTTAATCATTTTTAAAACATATAATTTTAATAATTTAGTAATTCCTATTAATATCCACAAGTTTTAAATCTTGTTTATAACATTCATAGTTAAATAATAAATTTCACAAGTCATTTAAGCTCAGTTTTGTGTCTCATTCACTCTATCAAACATAATGATACACTTTTAAAATATCTATGAGTCATAAAAATGCTTCAATAATGTAATTTGATGAATGGAAAATGAGATATGTATGGGAATGGTTACCCTAAGGATGTGAAAACCAAAAATTAGTTTTGGAATAAGTCATGGGTGATATGCCTTCAGATCACATTATGGAGCATGTGGATGCTTTTAACATTGAGATTTGGACTCAATGGATGGATTGGTGGATGTATGGATAATTCTTATTAAGATGTGGTTCTCATAGGATTGTGTGTGAGTATCATAGGTCGTTAGACCTAAGAGGGTTATATCATGGGAGTTAGCTTAGTGGTTTTGGACCAACCCCATGTAATGGGTCGGTTTTAGTATATCCTAGAAATAGGGATATACCAGTTATGAAGAGGAGCGAAGTTGATGATCTATGATAGGTGGAATTTACTTATTAGTGATAATTTTTAGTGGGTTAGGCATGTGACACAAGGTTTTATGTGATGAACTTCATTGGACAATGATTCAAGGTTTTCCACCGGGTTTCACCAGAGTATGAAGTTGTTGCATTTGGGTAAGGCCAAGTGGGATCTTGAGTGAGGACCTTAGAGAAGGTTCTTGGTTTTTCAATAATCCTTGGATAGATGGGAGTGATTGTTGATGATAATTTAATAGAAATTACTGGTACACTAGGGCAACTGAACACTGGGTATGTTTGATGTATAGCTGTGTTATAGATCAGTTATCGGGCCATATATGTGTACAAAAAAGATTTTTTAGGTTGTGGAAGAGCTTGAGTGATGATAATTTGGTAGTGATGCAAATATTTTTTTATCAATTTTTCTATTAGATTGAGGTAATCTTTTCATACATGATACACATGTTAAAATAACATTATAGAGTTTCATAGTTTGGATTTAGAACGTCCAGGTGGTAATAGGTGACATTGGTTGTAGACTAGGTGTTGTGGAATGGAAAATCCAATTGTAACCTTCACGATGTCCCATTTATGGCATGGTGGGGTGAGAGTGACTTGGGAAAATTGTTATGCATGCAGGGCTAGGAACTATTTGGGGTAAAATATCATGGAGTAATGTAAATGAGTCCATATAAAGGAGAGATCACAATTGGATGGTTGGAGGATATGAAACTCAATCTATATTAATTTGTTCGATGTTGAGAACATAATTCTTATCATGACATGAATGGGATACAATCAAGGTCAACGTTATCAATTGATTAAGAGTGGGACATTGATTTCTTTCTTTATGTTGTATGATGGGCAGAAAATAGTCGATGGATTTAGATGTTCAATTTTTTTTGTGATAATCATGATTCTCCAATAGTGAGAAGAATCATTTAAATATAGGGTGAATTAATTTCATGTTTAAAGAATATTTGAGGTAATTAACATTGTCCAGTGAACGGTTGAGGTACAATTTTGGTTTCATAGGATAATATATCTGATTTTATTAAATTCTATATTATGCACTAGAGTCAATATTTTGATATTATTTCATGTGATTTTGGGCAACATCATCAATATTAGAGTGGTTCTGTTGGATATAATTCCAAGTCAAGGTGGAGGTGTTTCATTATTTGGTTGAGAGGATTATAAGAATAGAATGTGTTTGGTAATACAAAAATGGTTTTTAAATCAAGTTTTAGGTTTGGAATAAAGAGTATATGTAGAGACCCGAAGCCTGACGTACATGGACATTACATTACATTTGCGGAATACTTAGTACATAACAAAAACACACACACAAGGATTGTAATAGTTTAGTGTCTTTGGAAACTCGGAACGTAATCTTCTAATCGTGGTGAATGATCTTCAACATCTCCTATAAAGATCTTCCCTCTTTTTTTACCTAAAAACTTTCTTTATATCCTAGGGAAAAGAAAACATAAAAGGGTGAGCTCAAATGCTCAGTAAGGGTAAACAAAAGAAATATCAATCACATCGTATTCATAAGAACATTACATTTTGGAAATCTTAACCTGCAAAAGAGAGCATAATTTCATAACATGGGATAAATCATGGTAGTGAAATGTAATCACAATAATCATAACATAAAACATGAAACATTGTGGCATACACACATAATCATAGAGAATCATTTATTGTTAGTCAAGACTCATTTCCAAGACTATCTTAGTGGACAAAGTCCCTTTCTGAATCGAGTAACCCTCGTTTCAGTCCTATTTCACTGAACCGGTATAACCTACCGTTCCAGCCCTGTATATCCCATGAGATATAAAATCTTTACCCAATGCATTGGAGGGAGATATAGGTCCCACCCATCTTATAATGAATCCTTTATTATGTGTGCCACATAATCATAAAACATACATCATCGCATAACACATGTAACAAAAATGGGATTCTTGAAACTTCATGACATCATAAATCAATTCATATAAGATAAAGGAATTAATAAAAATAATTCCATCACAACATGATCAAATCAAAGTAATAATAGCGATAAAAATAGAACCCTTTATTATCATATATGGAAAATAATTTTGATAAAACACTTGAACTTCATTCTTGAGGAAAATATCCTTTCTCCTTCAAAAACACTTTTCCTTTCTTAACATGTCATACAATTTTAAACTAAAAGAAGTTGATTAAAAATAAACTTTAATACCTGTAAAGGAAGCTTCTTGGAAATAATTTTTTAGAAATCCATTCATGCCGTATAAGTTAAAAAAACATTCTTCGTACTTTTGTCGGAAAAGTCAAAAAGCAACTCGTATGAAAAACGTCAAAAGATTCCTTTCATAATTTTTACTAAAAACTCACCGAAGGGTAAAATTGGATATAAAAAATTGTAGTTGGATGGAAATAATATTACATATTGAGGAAACATGGATGTGGATGATAAAATACACCCCAGTAAATACCAAAGTATAAACAATCTCGGATAAAAATGAGATTGTGATATTTCCCTTACCTTAAGTCTGATTTGTTTCGTATGTGTCCGAACCTCCTGTATAATGATTTAAATAATTTCATTAACTTATTACAGAATCATATTCATTGTTATTATATCATATATGGTCCACTTATGACTTTATATTACCCGTTCTTTTGTAAATTCATGTTAAAGTAGCGTTTTGGGTAAAATCGTCTCATTTGTCGTTCGTGTTTTTAACTTGTAATTATTCTTATGATTACTTAGATCATGATTACTTAATTACAGAATATAAAACATGATTTATATATATATATTCAGAATATACATATATAATAAATCAGTAAATGGAAAGAAATACACCGTTCATGGAGACGGTAGTCCGTACGTACGCATGAACGCTGTTTTCGTTTCCTTATTGAATTGAATGGAATTAAGTAGATGACATACATATAAATATAAATAATTCCAGTATCATTATTAGGTCATATATTTCATTAGTACTTATTATATATACTTTATAATCATTCATGAATGGTTAATTATTAAGAATGAATCTCATAGCGTCGTGGAGACGGTAGTCCGTACGTACGCACGAGCGATGATATCATTTCCATAATTATTGAATTGAATTGGAGTGGATTATACAATATATCAGAATCAATATGATGTTGTAATAACTATTTATAGTTATTCTTTACACCATTATACCCATCCATGTAAGGTGGTGGTGGAAAATAGATTACACCATGGCGTGGAGACGGTATTCCGTACGTACGCACGCGCGGTGATTTCATTTTTCCGTAGGATGGATAGAAGGTGAATTAGGGTTGTTTCATATTTATAATAACATATCATTATGTAAGTAATACTGATGTTATTACTTTATCATGAAACAACTAAAGAAGAAGATGTTGAAGTAGAAATAAATTGAAAAGATCGGTAATGGATATTACCTCTTCTTTGGAACACTTCTTTGAATCCTCCACTTAGGGAACTAATATTGGTCTATGAAGAAGACCTGGACCTCTAGGATTATTCTAGGGAAGTGGAGAGGAGAAAATGGCAGGGTATGGTCGAGCTTGAGTGCTCAATTTGGTGTGAGGAGGAGGGGGAGTAGGTATCCTTTTATAAGGGAGGAGAGGGGCACCTTAGGAATACCTCAAAATATTATTTTATATTAATTTCAAAATCGGTTTATAATGGTTCCAAAGGGTCTTATGTCGAAGCTAAAGTGGGGATGGGTCTAAATCCTATCAACCAATAGGATTTAGACAAGTTTAGGGTATTATTTTAACCTTATCAATTAGATTTAACTCTAAGTTAAATAATTTAACTTTTACCGTGTCTTTTTGTTTTCTTTCACTATATGGTTAATACACTTACTATAAAATGCCAAACGAACCCCAAATTGTTTATTATTAATATATATATCCTTATATAAGTCATTTGGCCGAACCTTAGATTTTTAGGAATAAAATAACAATTAATAATATAATATTTGATTTAAAAACTATTTTGTGTCAATTTTGACACTATTTGATATATGATTTTTGTGAATGTCATAACATAATTATATGTTCGAAAAAAGTTGATTAAATCAACAATAATATATCATAGTAACCTAGAAAATTAGTGTAATTCATAAAAAGTCTCAAATTACATTCATTTGAGCATTTATAACATCAATTATGTTAATATTTCCTTAAAAGGGTAATTACTGCATCATCGTTGTGTCATAAATAAATTAATTTATATAAAGTCTAAAAATTATAAATAAAATATCATTATGTAGGAAATCTTTTTAGATTTCTAATTAATATTTATAGTCGAATTTATCTTATGTATAACCCCATATTAAAAATGTATTAGTTATTAAACTTTGATTTTAACTATTTTAACTATTCATTAAATAAAATAATATTAAATGTCATTATCTAATCCAAGTGGACCTAAATGATCATATTATATTCATAAGGTTGTTTTTTTTTCGAATTACACTTATCCAATAGAATTAGGACATGTGTTAGGGTAATAGTAATATCATATTTACCCTTAGTTACCCTATTTACTATTAACCGTGGTAAATAAAAGTAAAAATTTACTATTCACCAAAAATTATTTTCATCTCATTGAACCACATTTTACTTACTGACATCAACCGTGTCTCGCGGATTTTTGAAATTCCATTCACAGAAGCGGTAAAATTATGTTTTATGAAAAGTTCAGTTTTTTTAACTACCACTTAGTAGTTTCACTATTCATCAAAAATTGATGTTTTTCAGAACAATGACAAAATTTCATCCTAAGCTATATTTCATATTCCGAATTCAAAAATGAAGTCTTTTTTACCAAATTCATAACATAGAAGTTGAATTAATTAATTTTATAATTAAATCCCGTTGTTAAAACAAATAGCATGTCTTTAAGAAACAATATCTATCAAAAGATTGACGCTTGTTTATGTCTGGTTTAAATGTGAAATTACATCCAATGACCAACATTGTATTAAATTGTAAAAATATATTCTAAATATAATTTAAAACCACTCAAATTAAAAATTTATCACTATTAATTTTTTGATTAAAAAAGTTGTTTTTAATTATAATTTTGTAATTTTCACTATTCATCAGGATATGAAAGTTATCTGAAAGGTACCAAAAATTCACCTTAGGCTAAATTCGATATTCCGAATCCAAAAATGAAGTCCATTTTGAGATCTAAAATTTCTAAAATTTTAAAAGGTGGTTATTACTATTCATAACGGCTAGTTATAATAATATTTTAATAGCATATCGTTGTTTAGTGAAACTTGGTATTGCGTACTACATACGCTATCGAGGAAGGTCGTGATTGCGTGTAATGCAAGGCAAGTCAAGGATGCGTGTTATGCAAACTCCTTTTGGTGTAGCGTACAACACAAGAAATTAGTGAAATAAAAAAGAATATTTTTCATAAAATCTCAGGCTGTTACATTCTACCCCCCTTAAAATGAATTTCGCCCTCGAAATTCGTCGGGGTTATAAATGGTTTACTATTCGAAAGTTTCTTTAATAGAAACCCACATCGTAAAAAGGAATACCAAAACTTGGCTTTAAAAACTAAAGTATGAAATGTAACGATTACCCAAATAAACTAATCACTGGGTTTCCACATAGGTGAATGTATGGATATGGAAGAGAAATCTAACCATCATGTTCTGATGGAGAGTTGTAGAGAACATGGCTATGGAAAATTCAGTAATCACAAATCCATAAATTTGTGATGATCTAAGGTACCATCTGATTCATCAGGTATAAGATCACTAGGACACCATTTTTGGTTTTCAAGATCAGTTCCCTAAAGTTGAAAATTTGAATTAGAATAAATACTTTCTTTATTTTGGTACAATCTCACTGTTGTTCATGCCTTGAACAATTTCCACTTCATCTCTTAAATAAATGAAGTTGAATTTGTTATTTGTGAAGTGTTAGCATATCATGTGATAGAATGACGGGTCATTCCATCTGTCTCAAACAAAAGGTTAGCAAAAATTATATACATAAGTCGATCTATAGTGAGATTAATCACATATGGTTCCTAAAATGGACTTTTACTTCATATATCATACTGCTTAATATAATAAAACTAGTTTCTACTAAACAGGGACTTCCTGTAGGCCAGTGGTAGGCGATAAAGGCCAGTTGCACTTCGGTTGTGGGTTCGATTCCCACAGCCTTGTCCGAAGCGATGGGCTGTCGCCCGTCCTGCAGGTTGTCCTTTTTCTAAAACTACATTACTATAACATCCCATCAATAATATCGAAAAAAAATTCTATCCCTAAACAATACTCACTTATTTCCAACATAATCCATTTCAATCTTTAGGCTTATCCATAATACTGTAGTCCACTCTCATAACATAGTGAAAACGATTACCAGAGATTTAATACCATCGCTGATCCCCATATATCATAAGATATGTTTTTTTGTCACAATCCAAACATTCAAAGTCCTTAATCATGTATTCTCTTGAATACCTTAGTGAAAACATGAATGCAGTTTAACGTTAACACATTCAAAATCCTCAAAATTCTATATACTCAAACCATGATATCACTTAGTCCTTATATCAATCATGAGCTCATGAATACTATTAAACATTTCAATTTCTCGTTTTCCCTTCATTATGCACATATCATCTTATTTCCAAAAAAATATCTCAATCACTTTGAATACCACATAAATATTGCAATACTCAATGATACAACATTATTTTGGAATCCCATTACATAAACACTTAATCATTCCACCACATCGTTGTCATATTCAACATTGCCAATAGTGATCGCATGTGACTTCCCTTTGTCCTTTTCCTTCAGTGGTTGCTCATGTTGATCATCACTAACCCTTGGATTAGGGCATTTATTAGCATAATTCCCCATTTCCATGCACTTGAAGCATTGAAGTATTGGTGGTGCATTCTCTGCAGTGTTTGCTTTATTCACATCATTAGAAACCCTTTTTCCATTACTTCGAATCTCACCTGCTCGATGACGTTATTTTCCACACTTAAAACATTTTCTAGTCCCTTTAAGACAATCTCCACCATGCTTCTTTCCACACTTTGTGCATAAGGATACATTAATCTTATTTTCACCATTATTCTGAGATTTCTCCTTGAACTCCATCTTTCGTTTCTTGTCAAAACCATGAGATGGATATGTAACACCAACATCCATTTCTACCTTGATAGCACAACGCACAATTTCTTCATAGCTACTGAAGTCTCTTATAGCTAATACCCTTCGAAGACTTGGTTTTAAGCCACTGAAAAATCGATCAACTTTACTTTCAGGTTGGATGATAATGCCAGATGCATACCTTGCAAGTCTTGTAAAATTCGCTTCGTATATACCAACAGATTCATCATCCTTCTGCTTTAGCTCAAGGAACTCCTTTTCCATCTTTGTTCGAAGAATACGAGGGAAGTACTTACTGAAAAATAAGTTCTTGAACTCGTCCCATTCCATGGACTCAATTTCATCTCTTTGCCTTGTATTCTTGATAAGATTCCACCATTGATCAGCTTCACCTTCGAAACGATATACTGCTAAGATGAATTTATCATGTTCAGAACATTGAAGAACTAAAAATATATTTTCAGTGGTACTGATCCATTGTTCAGCAACAAGTGGATTAGAAGTCCCACTGAAAGAAGGTGTACATTGCCTCATGAAGGACTCAATAGAATATTGTTCCCTTCTCTGCTCATTTGGAAGTCCAGAATGATTCATAGCTTGTGTAAGTATATAAATAAGATTTTTCACTCCATCTCCCATAACATTTGTTTGTTCAGGAGGAAAATCATTGCATTGTCCATTGCATTGATCAACACAGTTCCTTCGGGTTCCAGCCATCGTCTAAAACCCAAAAAGAATAGTGTGAGAGGAAAAAATCATGCTAGGGAAAACAACATAATAAATGGGGAGTACCTTCAATATCTAACATCTTAGGTTTAATTCTATGATCGTTAGCATAGTTCTAGTACTATTACCTATACGTGTTCTTATCCTTACGGACATCCCTAGACATACAGTAGAAATATCTCTAGGGATCTCACTAACGTTTCGCATCCTAGTTTCCAAAGGTTGACTAAACCTTTCCTCTGATACCAACTGTAGAGACCCAAAGCCTGACGTACATGGACATTAAATTACATTTGCGGAATACTTAGTACATAACAAAAACACACACACAAGGATCGTAATAGTTTAGTGTCTTTGGAAACTCGGAACGTAATCTTCTAATCGTGGTGAAAGATCTTCAACATCTCCTATAAATATCTTCCCTCTTTTTTTTACCTAAAAACTTTCTTTATATCCTGGGGAAAAGAAAACATAAAAGGGTGAGCTCAAATGCTCAGTAAGGGTAAACAAAATAAATATCAATCACATCGTATTCATAAGTACATAACATTTTGGAAATCTTAACCTGCAAAAGAGAGCATAATTTCATAACATGGGATAAATCATGGAAGTGAAATGTAATCACAATAATCATAACATAAAACATGAAACTTTGTGGCATACATACATAATCATAGAGAATCATTTCTTGTTAGTCAAGACTCATTTCCAAGACTATCTTAGTGGACAAAGTCCCTTTCTGAATCGAGTAACCCTCGTTTCAGTCCTGTTTCACTGAACCGGTATAACCTACCGTTCCAGCCCTGTCTATCTCATGAGATATAAAATCTTTAGCCAATGCATTGGAGGGAGATATAGGTCCCACCCATCTTATAATGAATCCTTTCTTATGTGTGCCACATAATCATAAAACATACATCATCGCATAACACATGTAACAAAAATGGGATTCTTGAAACATCATGACATCATAAATCAATCTATATAAGATAAAGGAATTCATAAAAATAATTCCATCACAACATGATCAAATCAATGTAATAATATCCATAAAAATAGAACCCTTTATTATCTTAGATGGAAAATAATTTTTATAAAACATTTGAACTTCATTCTTGAGGAAAATATCCTTTATCCTTCAAAAACAGTTTTCCTTTCTTAACATGTCATACAATTTTAAACTAAAAGAAGTTGATTAAAAATAAACATTAATACTTGTAAAGGAAGCTTCTTGGAAATAATTTTTTAGAAATCCATTCATTTCGTATAAGGTAAAAAAACATTCTTCGTACTTTTGTCGGAAAAGTCAAAAAGCAACTCGTATGAAAAACGTCAAAAGATTCCTTTCATAATTTTTACTAAAAACTCACCGAAGGGTAAAATTGGATTTAAACAATTGTAGTTGGATGGAAATAATATTACATATTGAGGAAACATGGATGTGGATGATAAAATACACCCCAGTAAATACCAAAGTATAAACAATCTCGGATAAAATTGAGATTGTGATATTTCCCTTACCTTAGGTCTGATTTGCTTCGTATGTGTCCGAACCTCCTGTATAATGATTTAAATAATGTCATTGACTTATTACAGAATCATATTCATTTTTATTATATCATATATGCTCCACTTATGACTTTATATTACCCGTTCTTTTGTAAATTCATGTTAATGTAGCGTTTTAGGTAAAATCGTCTCATTTGTCGTTCGTGTTTTTAACTTGTAATTATTCATATGATTACTTAGATCATGATTACATAATTCCAGAATATAAAACATGATTTATATATATATATTCAGAATATACATATATAATAAATCAGTAAATGGAAAGAAATACACCGTTCATGGAGACGGTAGTCCGTACGTACGCATGAACGCTGTTTTCGTTTCCTTATTGAATTGAATGGAATTAAGTAGATGACATACATATAAATATAAATAATTACAGTATCATTATTAGGTCATATATTTCATTAGTACTTATTATATATACTTTATAATCATTCATTAATGGTTAATTATTAAGAATGAATCTCATCGCGTCGTGGAGACGGTAGTCCGTACGTACGCACGAGCGATGATATCATTTCCATAATTATTGAAATGAATTGGAGTGGATTATACAATATATCAGAATCAATATGATGTTTTAATAACTATGTATATTTATTCCATACACCATTATACCAATCCATGTAAGGTGGTGGTGGAAAATAGATTACACCACGGCGTGGAGACGGTATTCCGTACGTACGCACGCGCGGTGATTTCATTTTTCCGTAGGATGGATAGAAGGTGAATTAGGGTTGTTTCATATTTATAATAACATATCAGTATGTAAGTAATACTTATGTTTTTACTTTATCATGAAACAACTAAAGAAGAAGATGTTGGAGAAGAAAGAAATTGAAAAGATCGGTAATGGATATTACCTCTTCTTTGGAACGCTTCTTTGAATCCTCCACTTAGGGAACTAATATTGGTCTTTGAAGAATACCAGGACTTCTAGGATTATTCTAGGGAAGTGGAGAGGAGAAAATGGCAGGGGTTGGCCGAGCTTGAGTGCTCAATTTGGTGTGAGGAGGGGGAGGAGGTATCCTTTTATAAGGGAGGAGAGGGGCACCTTAGGAATACCTCAAAATATTATTTCATATTAATGTCAAAATCGGTTTATAATGGTTCCAAAGGGTCTTTTTTCGAAGATAAATTGGGTATGGGTCTAAATCCTATCAACAAATGGGATTTAGACAAGTTTAGGGTATTATTTTAACCTTATCAATTAGATTTAACTCTAAGTTAAATAATTTAACTTTTACCGTGTCTTTTTGTTTTCTTTCACTATATGGTTAATACACTTACTATAACATGCCAAACGAACCCCAAATTGTTTATTATTAATATATATATCCTTATATAAGTCATTTGGCCGAACCTTAGATTTTTAGGAATAAAATAACAATTAATAATATTTTATTTTATTTAAAAACTATTTTGTGTCAATTTTGACACTATTTGATATATGATTTTTTTCGAATTCATAACAGAATTATATGTTCGAACCAAGTTGATTAAATCAACAATAATATATCATAGTAACCTAGAAAATTAGTGGAATTCATAAAAAGTCTCAAATTACATTCATTGGAGCATTTATAACATCAATTATGTTAATATTTCCTTAAAAGGGTAATTACTGCATCATTGTTGTGTCATAAATAAATTAATTAATTTAAAGTCTAAAAATTATAAATAAAATATCATTATGTAGGAAATAATTTTAGATTTCTAATTAATATTTATAGTCGAATTTATCTTATGTATAACCCCATATTAAAAATGTTTTAGTTATTAAAATTTGATTTTAACTATTTTAACTATTCCTTAAATAAAATAATATTAAATGTCATAATCTAATCCAAGTGGACCTAAATGGTCATATTATATTCATAAGGTTGTTTTTGGTCGAATTACACTTATCCAATAGAATTAGGACATGTGTTAGGGTAATAGTAATATCATATTTACCCTTAGTTACCCTATTTACTATTAACCGTGGTAAATAAAAGTAAAAAGTTACTATTCACAAAAAATTATTTTCATCTCATTGAACCACATTTTACCTACTGAAATCAACCGTGTCTCTCGGATTTTTGAAATTCCATTCACAGAAGCGGTAAAATTAAGTTTTATGAAAAGTTCAGTTTTTTTAACTACCACTTAGTAGTTTCACTATTCATCAAAAATTAATGTTTTTCAGAACAATGTCAAAATTTCATCCTAAGCTATATTTCATATTCCGAATTCAAAAATGAAGTCTATTTTACCAAATTCATAACATATAAGTTGCATTAATTAATTTTATAATTAAATCCCGCTGTTAAAACAAATAGCGTGTTTTTAAGAAACAATATCTATCAAAAGATTGACACTTGTTTATGTCTGGTTTAAATGTGAAATTACATCCAATGACCAACATTGTATTAAATTGTAAAAATATATTCTAAATATACTTTAAACCCACTCAAATTAATAATTTATCACTATTAATTTTTTGATTAAAAAAGTTGTTTTTAATTATAATTTAGTAATTTTCACTATTCATCAGGATATGAAAGTTATCCGAAAGGTACCAAAATTTCACCTTAGGCTAAATTCGATATTCCGAATCCAAAAATGAAGTCCATTTTGAGATCCAAAATTTCTAAAATTTTAAATGGTGGTTATTACTATTCATAACGGCTAGTTATAATAATATTTTAATAGCATATCGTTGTTTAGTGAAACTCGATATTGCGTACTACATACGCTATCGAGGAAGGTTGCGATTGCGTGTAATGCAAGGCAAGTCAAGGATGCGTGTTATGCAAGCTCCTTTTGGTGTAGCGTACAACACAAGACATTAGTGAAATAAAAAATAATATTTTTCATAAAATCTCGGGCTGTTACGGTATATATTAGAAAATCATATGTTGTTACTGGGATTTGAGGGAACTTGTTCAAAAATAATTGATCAATGCTGGAATATGAAACTAATAAATTATATTAGGATGGGTTTTTACATGAGTTTTAGATACAATGAAATGGTGACCCTGAGGAAGAGTTTTTTAGACATCAATGGTGAGTCATTTGACCATTTCCGGTGTGTATTTTGTAGGAATATCCAATGGTGGGGAGAACCATAGATTATAATTATCCATTGTGGGTGAAGACATATATGGTAGAACACCATAATAATCCAGAAAAAAAAATTAGAATATTAAAATATGTGCCTAGAGATATGGGTTTGAGAACCATCATCTTGGGGTTCATGTCAGCAATGAGTGGGTGGATTAGTTTTTGGAGAATGATGTGAATTTATGTTTATAATTAAATTAGATATATAATTTATAGTTTGGGGATGAAATGAAATATGTTCGATGTAAGTTGGAGATCCTAGTAGATAATAAGACATTTTTCATTTTCTACCACAGCCTCTCAAGGATGAGTAACATTATGGAGGAGAAGTTAAAATGGCTCTTATAATTATAGGTTGAATGTTCCTACGAAAATGTGAACATATCACTTAGGGAAAGGTATTTTTTGATAATTCACTATCCTATAGAAAAACCAATGGATTAGAAATCCTAAACATGTATTTCTTGGATATGGTTTAAAAATATATCAATATCGTAGCTCTTCAAGAGGAATACAAATTAGGGAAAGGTGTAGTCTAGAGGATCAAATAACCAATGGCTAGTGGGTGAGCCACCACTAGAAAGACTGTAGGATAACTAGTAGCTTGGGTGCACTTTTGGGATCACTAACCAGTTGTTGAGACACCAATACCATGCAATAATGCTAACAACATTATTTGGTATTCTATTCGTCCCACCTGATAGCCTTTGTGATAGAACTAGCGAATTGATTGGATCAGTTGTTTGGTGTTTTGATATGTTATTATATCTGTTTTAGGAAATAAAAAAACATAGCATTATAAAAGGTAGATTGTCCTAGATATAGTCAATTGGTTGGCCTCTTCTCTCCTCCAACTAAGAGTTCCCCTAGAAGAATAAATTATTATAAGTTAGTTATTGATGATTACATGTAATACATGTCATTTTATTTTCCTTATTTATTTTTTCCTTCCATTACTATGAACTTTTATCGATTTTAATTAGGGTTTCTATGAATATTTCATTATATCATTGTGAAATAATCTAAAAATAATGGGGGGGGGGGTTCTTAGCATTCCTAGTGGTTGTCTTGTGGAAATAAATGGTTTTCATAGAATGTTAATTCATCTCAAGAATGTCTTGGTGGTTTTAATATAAATTATTAAATTAAATATAATTTATTTGTACGTTTTCATTTTTTTTGTTTGGGATCTTATTCAAGATGGAATCAAGGGTGTTCGATGACCCTTTTGAAGCATTTTGATATGAATCTGATGTATTCTAAGCACCAATGAGGGTGTTTTAAAAGTTTTCCTTTTAGAGTTAGATAAGATAATGATATATAATTTTTAAAATTAATTATTTTTATTACTGGAATGAGGTATACATATAGGGATTAAAATATTCTGGTAAAAGGATGTGCTCAACATGAATGAAACTCAGTAATACTAGACAAAGGAATACATGTTCTCAGGGAGGCTGACAACTCATTTATGTTAGGTGGACTCTTAAATACTCAAGTACATGTATTATTATGAATGGGTGTTCATATTACCTATCATATTTCATGGGTTCATATAACGTTTTTAAGGAATGAGTTACATGTAAGCTAAACAACATGGTGGAAATGAGCTCTTATATATGGGATGAGTGATCATGAAAACTTAGGGTGAGTTGTAATTCCATGTCAAATTAGTCTCCATGGGATGAAAAAGTCAATACAATTAATGGGATATGTTAGTAGGTTTTAGATAAGGATATGAGATGTGGATATTCTATGTTGTAAATAATTGGACTAGTGATTCAGGATTGAAAAGATTATGATGTTCATAGAGATGGGTGGGTCATCCAAGACATGAATTTTAGTATTGATATAAGATTCCTCTATATGCCGGGATGAGTTAGGATAAATTATGATATATAATGTATAACCTATCATGAATTTTGGTAACAAAATTGGAATAATCAATTTCTATATATTTTGAGCTGTTGTGTGGTTGTTGCAACTAAGTGATTATTGGTCTCCCTTCATGAAAGTGGTATATTCCATTAGAATATGACAATAGTTTCATTAAGAAATTGAATGAGAAAACTAGGTGGGTCATTGTTTAGAATTTTTCCATTCCTTTTGGGTCTAAAGGTTTTCATAATCCTTTGGGATATAGTGTTACTATGCAGTGATGACTACAGGTAAATACTGATAAGAAACGAATGAGTCTAGATAGAGAACTCTAGTAATATTTCATTGGTTTATATGAAGTAATAAGTGATTTTAGTCATTATTTAGGTGACAAGACTAGATATATCAAGATATAAATACTTGATGGGTTGCAACCATGTTCTGAAACATTGTGTTAGCGTTTCATTGTGGGATACCTATATTGTATGATATTTTTTCTATTAAGACCTTACTAGATTTGACATGAATTGGTGTGCATGTGTCACCCTTGAGACCTTGGTGGATGTGAATAGAATTGGGTTTTGTGGGTTTTTCTGTTTCTTGTAAGAACGTTTTCTACTGATATTAATAAGGGTTTATGCATATATGGAGTATGATAACTTTTTTCTAATATGGTAAGGATGGTGTATGTGTTTATCTCATCAGACCTATTCTGGTTTTGTTATCCATATAGTATGTGTGTGTGTAGCCTATGGGACCTATGATTTCATGATGTGATATGCTTCTTCCATATATATGTTGTTCCCTATTGTTAATTTTATCCTATGGATATGTTCTTCTAGAATTGGGGTATCATGTGGGATCATCATGACCTGAATGACTTATACTGGGTAGAATTTGATATGTAGGAAGGTGATGATGATGGTTAGGGAACCTAGAAATAGTTAATCAGTTTGCAACCAATATTTCATGACCTGTGATAAAGGATGGGGAATTGTGGTCTTATAGATTAAACTAATAAATTATAGGGTTCAATAGCCTTGTTCTCAATCCTGGTAGAGCATTGGTATTGAAAACCTTATGGAGTGACTTGAGATTGAGCTTGGGATGAAATGGATATGTGGAATTTCCTAGGGGTTGATAGATATATATTGGGATATGTGATCGGTGAATTACTTGTGACCATGTGTAATCTGTGCTGATACATGACACATTACATCTAGAATGGTGTTAAAGGTGTTATGGATGGGTTTCATGGAATCATGGTTACTAAAATATTGTCCATTATATGATTGATTTTTTTGAATTTATCTTAAATTCATACACATACATATGAAAATGTATATTTGGGGTCTATTGTAATACCCTACTAAGATACATTTTTCAAACTCTTCATGAGTACCTTAATGTTGTTTAGACCTTATTTTTAATTTTAGGTTGGTTATAGAACATGCATTGTATTTTTTAGGGGTTTATTATGTGTATTATAAATAGTGTGTAGGTGCATTGAAATTAAAAGACAACCTCCTTTTATTTTTTTAATATTTTTTGAATCTGTGGTAGGCCTAGTAGAAATCCTATTGTAAATTTTTATATTTTGGATAAAAAAAGTTCAATATAACATTGTGTATAGTGATTTATATATACTTTTATATTCATTTTGAATTCTTACTGTATCTTTTTTATTGTCATTTTTGAATTTGATATATGCAAATAGTTTTCTCGCTTTTACTCTAGGACCTCGCCTGTAGTTGGTAGCCTATCAAATACTTGGAGGTGGGCATGAGGTCCTTTATGACACTAGTAATACCTACTGATTTCATTGGGGAATCACTTAATTTCTCAATCATCTTTACTATAGAAGATAAATAAGACTCAACAAGATGACAATTCACTACAAAAGAAGATTAAATCCATGTAAAATGGGATATTATAAGATTCATTTTATGAAGACGGTGTCCTGCTGTTTGGAATGTAAATATTTTTTTAATCATTATCTATACTAAAGAAGGTATTACAATATGAATCTCATAGATTGAATTTCTATATACACCTTGGTAGCACCATTATGTATAGATGTCTAAGGAGAAAATTTATAAAGGAAAACATGAGGCCAAAAATTGCTTACTGGGTTATAAGATTCTAGATACACCAACAAGAAGAGGTAAAGAGATATCTCACCAAAGTTGTGATTCAGCCTGCCCTGATATCATTTCTGATGTACGGTGATATCAAAGTTTGTTTTTTAAAAAATTTCTGAAGAAATCTATAAAGTTTGATTATAGATGGTTCATTGTGGACTACATTTAAAATTTTTCATAGTCCTTAGATCTAATGGAGGATCTACCAATTTTAAAATCATATAAAAAACAATATCAATGAATTTTTAAGTCATGATGGGGAATATAACAACTGAGATTTAATAATATTTTTCAAATAAATTTAACTTTTTCTAGGTCCTATGAGATGTTGAATATTCAATTATCTATCACTATAGGAAACCACTTAAGTGGTGATTCAAAGGGTGGAGTCCTTTGCACATCTCATTCTCCATCACCCCTATCTTATTCCTTTTACTTCTCTACTGGTGATACATGTCTGCTATATCCTATTTTCTCCCCATCTTGATTTTTCTTCTGCTTGGGGTTTTTCTGGTATAGGGCCTGATTCTAGGGGATGTCCCCCACTTCTACTTTAATCTTCCCAGCATCAACATTTTGCTATGGAAATTCAGTGGCTACTCAAATCACACTCTGACATCATCTTCCCCTATTCCTATCTAGTTTTGATCTAGAACGTTAGTTCAATTGGGTTTCTGGTCAAGTGTGTAAGGCCCCATCCTTAAACATTACATAATCTTGAGTTAGGTTAGGAATTTACATTGAGGATCTTTACAGCATTAAATATTTAGATAATCAGTCCATAAATGTTACATTACATATCAAATATTACAAAGTAGACACCTCTACTTAGTAATCATTTTTTCATAAAAATAATATTGAAAAGAAAACAATAATTCTATTCTTCATATAAACCTTCTTGAATTATTCATTTCTATTACCCTACCTTATACCCCGTGAAAAACTTTTCAAACACATGGGATATGCATAAAAAGCTCAATAAGGGTTATAAAATAATTAAAAAAACAATAGTTCATTAATACATACAAATCATAAGCTATTTAACAAGCCTCATGAAATCATAAGATTTGTGAATAACACATAGTAATCACAAATCATTAAGGTAACTTGTGGAATCCATATCAAACATACATTGTATATTTCACAGCAACGTTGGGAGTTATGTTTGGAATACCCATCGCAGTATATTTCTTAAATCTTTTAGAAGAAACATTAGCGTTTACCTCCATCATGTTACCAAATGAATTAAAGAACTATCCTAGTCTCACCAACCCTAGGTTTATCATGGAATCAACCGTATATGTAAACAATTACCAATAACTATAACATACTCATAACACATAATATAATCATAATGGAAAGATAACATTTCCAAATTTCAATAAAAATATATCATTTAAACATATTGACATAATAAATGCTTTATCAAACCATTTTCAAAAACATCATGAACATTTAATAATTAGATTTTTGAATCAAGGTATCCCATACCACTGTAATGCTTTAAAAGGAATTAACAATTTAAAACACTAATGTTCATATAAATAATTCCTTAAAACCATTTTGAAACATGATCATTAATAAGAAATATTTATAATATATATATATATAATTTTTAAAAAAAAAATTTAGTTAAATAGTTCTTTACCACATGAGAAAACACATGAATATTAATAATTACAGAATAACATTAAAAAATTCTTTTAATTTCATGCGAATAAATAGATTCATGATATAATATTTAAAAGGGTTGTATATACACCATATAAAAGTGAATTTGTGTATAACAACAAATAAGTCTCAATGGAATTTAAATTGAGACAAAGTCCCTTACAAAGACTGTATACTTAGATTAAGGATAAATTAATGACATAATTATATGTGAAATATAAGAATACACCCAATATAAATGGATATTATGTGTAAAAAAATCATAGGTCATTCACACATACTTATAGGACGACATAATCCAGATATAGATGTTTAACCCAAAGAAATGAAATTGGGTTAAGAAGTTCTCTTACAGAAATTCGACAGCCTAACGATGTCACTTTAAAATTCAGAAAATGAGTTGCTGAGAGAGAAAAGGGTATATAAAAACATAGAAATAAAATGTATAGAAATATGGAAATAGAAGAACTCATCCCAACATAAAAAAATGGAAATTTAAAATACATAACATAAAATTAGACTTTATCTAATAGAGAACGGTGAAAAGTACCCTTATAAAGATTTTATAAATGACATTAGAATATATAAATTGGGAGATTATATGTATAAAATGAATATCCACACAATGGGGGCTGTAAATTAAAAAATAAGTAAATAAATAGTGATTCCACACATAATCATTTCGTGACATTATTATGAATTAGAACATTAATCCAAGGAATTGAAATTGGTTGAAATGGTTTTCTTACCGATTTAAAAACTTATGAAAAATACACCCCATGAAATAAGGATCACGCAATGAAGATCAAAATACCAATAAATTAAAGTATATTATAAAAAATAATATAGTAATGTGCAATACAGACACCGCACAAAAGAAAATAGTGGCAAATATAGCATGAATCTCACATGAATAAAAAATGAGATAAAAGCTCTTAACTTGTGTCCGACTTGACTCATTCGTTCATTAATCCATAGAATAATAAACAAAATTAATTTATAATTGCTTTAGAACCATTTTCATGTTTATTATTCCTTCTATATCACTTTTTAGAATATTATAGAAATTATATAAACATTTAATTTAATAATGGCCGTTTCTTCGATATTTGGTGCTTAAGTCAAAAGTTATCTTCTTATAATTACAAATTGTCCATGTGGTCAAAATTCCATTATCTGCAGAATTATATTCATGATTTAGATATCATATATATATTATATATCCATTATATATATTTATTTATAATTGTAAATAGAATTTAGAGATAATAAATGAAATGCACCATTCATGGAGATGGTAAGGTGAACGTATGCGTGAATGGTACTGTCATTCGTATTTCACATTTAATAGAATGAAAAAATAATCTAAAATAGGTATATTATAAATGAAGTATAATATAATATAAAATTTCATTAACTCTATCCTTTATATATTCCACATATGTCATGAACGAGTCATATCACTTTGTGGGGGAAGTAGTTCGCACATCCTCAAATGAAATTATCACATTTACCCATTATCGAAACAATAAAGGTATGATATAAATGAAAAATAAAGAATCATAGAGAAAATATAAATATAATATATATCACATATAATTATAGTTCTATCTTAATGGCCAATATATGAGGTGGTAGGAGATGATTGAACAATCATCGTTTCGTGAGGCAGTAGTTCGTCGTCCACAGAAACTGTTTATTCGTATCAATTATATAGAGTTGTGTGGAAGTGTAGTTAGAACCCTTATAGTGAAAAAACCTAGTATCTTGGGGATAATATTGTTTTTATATAAAATAATAATAATAACAGCATAGGGAGTGAAGAAGGAAACTAAAAGAAGATAACTTGAGGGAAGATGTTACCTTTAAATCAGGTAACTCCATTTGGATTGAACCAAAAGGCTTTCTTGAAGTGACTTATTGCTAAGGTAAGGATTATAGGAGTAAGATAATTATGTTGGGATATTATTCTTGCTAAGGTTTGATGAGCCAAGGGTCTTGAGAGGTGTGAGTAATGGGTTTGAAGTGGTGTCCTTTTATAAGAGAGAGGAGGGGCTCTTTTGGAAGGTATAAAAGTATTACATTATTATTAAATTATTTTAAGTTTAAAAAGGTAAAAAACTAATTAATTTTAAAGATAAGATGACTATAAGTCTAAATAAAATCATCCCATAATAATTGGACAAGTTTTGGATATTTTTTAATCCTTATCGTTTTAATGTAAGCCTTTGATAACATATTTAACTTTTACCATGTCTTCTTGTATATTAATACTATATGGTTAATATATTTACTATAAAATTACAAGAGACCCAACATGGATAATTAATGAAATTTTTAACATCATATATGTCATTTGGGAGAATATTATTTTTAGGAATATTTTATCATTTAATTAAATATTAATTCTTTAAAAACTCATTTATGTCAATTTTTATACTTTTCATATCATGAATCCTTAAAAAAATTAAAACAACATTATTCTTTTGAAAAACCTTCATTAATTCAAATATAAAAATTCCTAATCATATATAATATTAGTGGATGGAATAAAAAGTTTCATAATAAATTTACTTTAATATTTATAATCTCATTTATTTAAAACATTAATTAATGAGGTAATAGTTACATCAACATTGCGTCCTAAATAAATTTATTTACATGATGTCAAAAAATTATAAATAAAATACCATGAATTATTAAATACATTTAGATTTATAATAACTATTTATAGTCAAATACATCAATTATATAACCCCATATTAATATTGTTTTATAAAAAATACATGTTTATGATATTTTTATTTTTTACTTTAAATAGAAAGTAATTAATATCATTATCTTACCAAAATGGCTTTCAATGGAAAAAAGTTATACCCCAGGATTTTATTGGCCATCCATGACTCATCTAATATGGTTATGATTTTTCTTATGGTAAATTTATATATATATAGTTTATTGTTAACCTTGAATTGAACTATTTACATTTAATCGTGGTAAATAAAAATAAAAAGTTACTATTCACCCAAAGATATTTTCATCCTATTAAAGAAAATTTTACTTAATAATGAGAACCATGTATGTCAGATTTTTTAATTTCAATTCAATGAATCGGTAAATTTTTATTTAAATTAAAATTTGGGTTTTTAGCTACTATACTCTGTTTTCACTATTAAAAAAAATTTAATGTTTTTTGAAAAATACAAAAAAATCACCCTAACCAAATTTTGATATTCTGAATTCACAAATTATTTATATTTTACAAAATTAAAAACAAATATTTTTCATTAATTAATTTAAAATAAATTATATTTTCTAAACTAGAAATCGGGTTTTTATGAGGTAACAACTACAACAACATAGACATGCATTTATGTTCAATTTAAATGTAAAATTACATTCAATGAACAAAATTGGATTAAATGGTAAAAATATAATCCAATTAAAATTTAAAACCATTCAAAAATATAATCTAACTATGTAAATAAATCTAATGAAAAGAGTGTTTTGACTTAAAATGTGGTATTTTTCACTATTTATTAAAAAAATAACTTTATCAAAAAAATAAAACAATTACCCAAAGAAAATTTTGATGTCCAATTTCTAAATAAAATGTTTATTTTGTCAAATAAAACATATAAAAGTGAAAAAAATATGAATTAAAAATGGTTTTCATCAAAAGGTGGTAAAACTACCTTTTAAAAATATTAGAGTATTTATGCTTAAAATTGGATTTATTTACATTTTTAAGCCTCTAAATTTTATTGGATAAAGGTAAGGACATTTAACAAACATATATAATCATAATATGGTTAGTTCTGTACATTCTTGCCATTAAAATGGCTAGGCGTTAACTATCATTTAAAATAATATTATTATTTTATTATTTTATTCAATATGACTCAGCATTGTGTGGAAAATAAGACTTTGGAGAAACCCATTATTGTGCGTCGGGTATTCCATTGAACATAGAATCCCTTTTAAAATAAAATAAATTTTTAATTCCCAAACATTAATAAATATCAAAATTCCATATTATTTTTTTACCTGGGATGTTACATCCTTCCCCCCTTTTGGACATTGCATCCTCACAATTTTAAAATTTGGCTTTCAAACATCATTAAATGTCCTACATCAGAAAGATAGTAAATAAAACTATCACATTAAAAGAAATAAAGATACGTACAATGGTCACCCAAGATTACCCATACTGCGATTCCATGAAAACATGGATATGGGGGAGAAATTAAGTGTCAAGTTATGATGGATAGTGATAGAAAACATGATTAGGAGAATGTTAATAATCTTAAAATCATAAAATTAGGACAGGTTAAATGGTCTTTGATTCCCCATTAAAAATGTAAATGAATAATGTTTTTTTTTTTGAAGTTCCTTTTCATAATGTTGAGGAATTTATTTGAGATCTTGATTAAGAACTTAAAGAAAACATAATTACTTGTCATGTAGACTTTCATCCATTACTAAATTTCTACCACAAACTCATCTTTTCTCCAAAAAATGAGTATTCAAGATGAATTGGTCACATAAAATGTGCTAGAACAAACTTCTAGACAATATCATAATCCCAAAAATATGAACTATATATTTCCCATGTCATTAGACATTAACCAAAACCAAACTGGTTAGTAAAAGATTAGATAATCCCCAAAAGTAAAATCATTTATAAAACTAAATATTACTCTTAATCTCTCAAATTAAACAAACTATACCTCAAAAGACCATTTAATACGCAATTTCCCTTAAAAATATTTAAAATAATCCAAACATCATTTAAGACCCAAAATTCATAAGGATTTGATCACATAGTTTTCAACAATAAATCTTAAAATTTATCTCCAAATAACATCGACTAGTCTTAAAGTCTCGTAATGAAAAACAATTAATCTAATCACATTTTTTCTATTATAGGTTAATCATTCCCATTAATAACAAAATAGCTATATGTCAAAAAATAAAAACATATATTATTTCAAAATAAAATTCCACCATTACTCCTCAAATAAAATCTTATAGTATTCAATTTTCCTTAGCTATATAGTATTCCCAAAATATAAAACATATTACAAAATAACCTTTATCACATAATCACCAAATCATTTTCCTATTCTAAGGATATCCATATAATAAAATATAAGTTCCCAAAATCAAATTATTATAGATCCATAAAATCATTTAACTAAAAATAATTTGTCATACTAAATAGGCACCTCAAGTAGTCAAGTGGTGGGTGATAAATCCCAATCGCACTTTGGTTGTGGGTTCGATTCCCACAGATTTTTCTGACATGATAGGTTGTCACACGGTCTACATGTTGTGTTTTTTCAAAAAATATATAATTTATAACATTCAAAAAATGAGATAAATCCCTTAAAAATAACCATATCATAATTTAACCACAAATTTTCTGTCATACCTCACAATTTATTCACATAAAGTAATAACTTATAATTTTCTAAAAAACAGAAGAACATATGAACCCCTAATGCTATCAATTATGTCCATACAAGATAAGATAACTACTTATTGAATAAATTATTCACATATCAAAACTTCAGCGTTACACATACAATAAAAATTGTTCCAATGTAATCCCATCATCAAAAGATCCTTAATACTTTGAAGCATTTCATCATCCTAAAATGTACCATAACACTTGAATCCCTTATATATAGAGTTTTTACACATTCAACATTAATGATGATCTAATATCCATTCATTTACGACATATTCCATAATTCTTCATTCCTACAAACAAAATCATGAATAATATACTAATATTAAATAATTTCAAAACATTAGTTAAAAAAATAATCCATACATTTCATTGGTCACTGTTAGTTTCCTCATCTTCAATTGGAATGGAATTAAGATCTGGTAAACATATATTTGTATGATCATACTTATCCCATTCCCAACCCTTCCTCATTAGACATATATTTGTATAATGAAAATTAACACCACATTTAAAACATTAAATTGATCCTCCAGGAAAAACATTATTAGCATTACTGGAGTCAACTAGATGCTTCCTTTTTCATAGATGGTTTATTCTTTCTGACCATCATTACCACATCTATAGCATCCTCCAATTCCTTTGAAACATTTTTCTAAGTGTTTTATTCAACATCTTTGACACATATGATTTTGAATATACATACCTTTATGATTATTACCTGAACTTCCATAGGGATTTGTTTCTTGCATATATGATTCCTTATAAAAATCACCAAGATTCATGTGGTCAACCAATACTCTAGATGGTTGGTTGAGAATAACCACAAGAGTTCTAATTTCATCTCCCATTTCTTTTAGTTTCTTATTCAAAAACCCATCACATTTTTCTTCACATCCATTGTTACTTTGGTGCCAACCAGATCCATCACTTGACTAAATCCAAAATGGTCAGTATGAGTATATTTGTAAAATCATCATAGAGTATATTATGAGGAGGAAAATCCATTGAAACATGCATGTTCATGTTATATTAAACACATTCAATTTATCTAAAATAACTATGAGTCACTCTAATGTGTTAACGTTTATAGTTATGTCACATATGCTTAAATAACACCCTATCCTCTAAAGTTATATAAACTGACCATTGAAAACAATTGTAAGGCCCCAACCTCAATCATTATATAATCTTTAGAAAGGTTAAGAATTCAAATTGATGATATTTTAAGGTTTATATTTTTAGAGAATTAGGTCGTAACAATTACATTACATCTCAATTATTAAAAATTAGTCACTCTTACTCAGTATTCAATTTTTCATAAAATAAAAATTCTTAAAAGAAAACATTAATTATTTTCTTCATATAAATCTTCTTGAATTCTTACATTATCTTACCATGTATTATACCCTTTGAAAAACATTTCAGTGATAAGGGATGATCATAAAAACCTTAGTAAGGGTAATAAAATAAATAAAGAAAACATTATTTCATCAATACATACAAAACAAAATCTCTTTAACATACCTCATGAAATCATAAGATTTACGAATAACACATTGTAATAAAAAATCACAAAGGTAACATGTGGAATCTATATAAAACAATAATTTTTGGTTTGACAGCTACGTAGGGAGTTACATTTCTAATACCCAAAACAGTATATTCCCTAAAGATCATAAGAGAAACATTAACTTTTACCTATGTCACGTTACCCAATGCATTGGAGAACTATATCAGGCTCAGCCGCCCTAGGTTTATCACTGAACCACCTATACATGTAAACAATGCATAATAACCATAACATACTCATAACACATAAAACAAGCATAAAGGAATGATAAAATTTCTACATTGCAATCACAATATATCATTTCAAGATATCGATATAATCAATCATTTATCAAACTATTTTCAAAACCATTTATAACATTTAATAAAGAGATATTTGAATTAAATTGTCTCATACCACATTGATAATTTTAAATAAATTAACATTTTAAAAAATTAATGTCCATAAAAATAAATCCTTAAAATAATTATGAAAACATGGTCATTAATGATAAATATTTAGAATAATAAATCTTTATAACATTTAAAATGAATATTAGTTAAAGTGTCCCTTATCAATTGGGAAAATACATGAATATGAATAATTAGATTATAACATTATACACGGCATACAATATCATGAGATTCATGAGATTCCTGTTATAATTTTTCAAAGTGAAGTATATACACTTTATAAAAGTTAATTTGTGTATAACAAAAAATAAGTCTCAATAGAAGGTAAATTGAGACTAAGTCCCATATAAAGATCATATCCTTAGATTAAGGACAAATCAATGACATAATTATGTGTGAAAAATAACAATACAACCAATATAAGAACTTATCCTAATATAAAAAATGGATATTTAGCATACATAACATAAAATAAGTCTTTAAATAAAATAGAATGGTGAAATGTTACCTTACAAATATCATATAAATGATGCTAGAATTTATCAATTGGGATATTATGTGAAAAAACAACATATCCACACAATGTGTATTGGAAATTAATGCATAAATAAATAAAAAGTGATTCCACACATAATCGTAGTAGGACATAATTAATAATCAGAAGATTAACCCGAAGAATAGAAATTGGGTTAAAAAGTTCCCTTACCGATTTGGTAACTTACGAAACATACACCCCATGGAAGAAGCATCATACAATGAAGATGTAAAAACCCATAAATTAAAATATATTACAAAAAATATTAAAATCGTGAGCAGTAAATAGACCACAAAAAATGAAATAGTTTAAAATATAGCATGAATCTCATGGGAATAAAAATTGAGATGAAATCCTGTTACCTCATGTCTAACATGACTCATTTGCTCTTTAATATCCTGAATAATAAACTTATACCAATTTATATTTTCTTCAGAACTTTTTTCATGTTTATTATTTATTTTATATCACTTATTACCATCTTATATAAAATAAATAATCATTTAACTTAATAACAGTCATTTTGTTGATTTTTTGTTCTTGAGTCAAAAATGAACTTCTTATAATTACAATATGTCCATGTCGTCAAGTCCATTATCTCCAAAAAAATATTCATGATCTAGATATCATATATATCATATATATCCAGTAAATATATGTACTTATAATATTACATAACATTTGGAAGATGAAATGAAATTCACCATTCAAGGAGATGGTAAGCATTACGTACGCATAAACGCTGCTTTCATTTCTGTTTCATATTTTATTAAAATAAAACATAATGATAAATTGGTATATTATAAATCCTGAATAATATCATATATAATTTCATTAAATTCATATTTTATACATTAAATTTATTGCATGAACGAGTCATATCCCTTGGAGGGGGCCGTAGCCCAGACTTCCTCAAATAAAATTATAGCATTTACCCATTATGGGCACAATAAAGCTATGATATAAATTAAAAATAAAGAAGTATACAGAAAATATAAATATAATATATATATCATATATAAATATAGTTCCGTATTAATAGCCACCAAAAGAGGTGGTATGAGAATATTGAACAATCATCGTTTCGTGAGGGAGTAGTTCATCGTCCAGAGAAACTGTATGTTCATATCCATTTGATGAAGGTGTGTGGAAGTGTAGATAGAATACTTATAAAAAACACTAGTATTTTTAGGATATTGGTGTTGTTATGTAAAAAAAATTAATAAAATCATAGAGAGTTAATAAGTAAAATAAAATAACAGAACTTGAAGGAAGACATTACATTTAAATTGGGTAACTCCCTTTGGTTAGAACCAAAAGGCTTTCTTGATGTGCCTTTTCCCTAAGGTAAGGCTTCCAGGAGGAAAATAGGGATGTTTTAAGATTATTTGGGTAGATAATTGTAGATCCAAGATGCTTGATAGGTGTGAGTAATGGTTTTTATGTGGTGTCATTTTATAAGTGAGATGAGGGACTCTTTAGGAATATTTGAAATTATTATTTTATTATAAAATTATTCTCTTTTTCAAAAGGTCAAAAACCCATTAAATTTCAATATAATAGGAATATAAGTCAAAATAATATCATAAAATAAAAATTGGACACGTTTTTTATATTTTTTAATCCTTATATTTTTTATTTAACACTTTGTTATTTTATTTAACATTTACCATGTCATCTTGTATATTCATAATATATGGTTAATATATTTACAAGAAAAATCCTAGAGACCCAAAATCGATCATTAATGACATTTGTAACATCATATATGTAATTTGGCCGAATAATATATTTTTAGGTCTATTTTATCATTTAATAAAATATTAATTTATTTAAAAACCAATTTATGTCAATGTTTATACTATTCATATCATTAATTTAAAAAAAACCAAACAAACTTGATTATTTCGAAAAGAATCATAATTATTTAAAATATAAAAAGTCCTCTCCATCTATAAAATTCATTAATGGCATAAAAAGTTTCAAAATAATTTTATTTTAATATTTATAATCTCATTTATTTAAGACATTCATTGATGAGGTAATAATTACATCATCATTGTGAAATAAATAAATTTATTTTTTTTGATGTTTAAAAATTATAAATAAAATACCATGATGTAGGAAATATTTTTAGCTTTATAATTACTATTTATAGTTAAATATATAAATTATATTACCCTACATTAAATTTTTCGTAAAAAAAATACATTTTTATGATATTTTTATTTTTACATTAAATTAAATGTAATTAATGTCATTATCTTTCCAAAATGGCTTTCAAAGTCCAAAAGTTCTACCCAAGGATTGTATTAGTCTGAAATGAATCATCCAATAAGGTTAGGACAAGTTATGGGGTAATTTTATAATATTATAATATTATTTTTACCATAAAATACCATATTTATCATTAACTATTGTAAATAAAAATCAAAAGTTACTATTCACCAAAAATTATTTTCATCCTATTGAAAAAAATTTTACATACTGATGGCAACTAAGTATGTTAAATTTTTGAAATTAAATTTAGTTAAGCATTAAAATTTCATTTAAATGAAAAAGTAAGTTTTTAACTACTATACAATGTTTTCACTATTCATTAAAAAATTTAACGTCTACACAAAATTCTAAAAATTCACCCAAAGATAATTTTGATATTATTAATTTAAAAATGAGGTGTATTTTACCATATTAAAAACATTTAATTTTCATTAATTAATTTAAAATTTATTATTTTCATCAAAACTAGAAAACCTGTTTTTAATAAATAAAAACGACAAAAAGATTGACATGTGTTTATGTCCAACTTCAAAGTGTAACTACATATAATGACAAACATTAGATTAAATGGTAAATATATATTCTAATTAAACTTTAAACAGATTTAAAAATATAATCTATCCATATTAATAAATCTAATAAAAATATTGTTTAGACATAAAATGCAATATTTTTCACTATTCATTAAAAAATGAACTTTATTGTAAAAATACCAAAAATTTACCTAAAGTAAATTTTGATGTCCCTTTTTTAAAGAATATGTTAAATTTTCCAAATTAAAGATATAAAATTGACAAAAACTAGATTTAAAAATGGTTCACCATCAAAAGGCGGTAAAACTACATTTAAAATATATTAGAGTATTTTTCTTAAAATTGGATTCATTCACATCTTAATCCTCTAACATATAATGGGTTAAAGAAAATACATTTAAAAAACATGTAAAATCATTATATGCTTAGTTCTGTACATTCCTGAAAATAAAACGGCTCTTCGTTAACTACTATTTAAAATAATAATATTATAATAATTTTTTATCAATTTTACTCAGCATTGTGTGGGATATAAGACATTAGAGAAACCCATTATTGCGTGTCAGGTATGCCATTGAACATATAATCCCCTTTAAAATAAAATTAATATTTAATTTACAAATATTAAAAAAATAAAAATGTCATATTCTTTATTAACCTGGGATGTTACAATGTCTTCTGGTGGTTGATGGGTTACTAGGTGCTCCCAACATTTGGAATACTTTTATCCTACCTTCATCTAGTTTTCTACACCATAGTGATGGTGTTCAGAGCCCCCATATCCTCAACCCTACTCATACCTTGAGTTCTTTAGTGCCTCTCATAGACTTATTTAGAGAGGTGGATTATTTGAGGTTATGAGAAGTGTGGTTTAGTGGCATTCAGTGCTCCAAAAACTTTTTGAGTTGATTTTTATTGTGAATTTAATTTCATGTTTTTTATTTTTTTATATTTTTATTATTCTAAAAATTTGGTGATTACGTTGATATTTAGAGTAGGAGTTGGTAATTTTTGGAATCTGGTGTCATTATTGTTTTTTCTCAGTGGTGATGAACACTGATGTTGACGGTGACGGTGAGGGTGGGGTGGCGACAATATGGGTTTTTGATGCTTATGACTAGTTTCAAGAATTGAATAATTGTAGTGACTATGAATATTTTATGATGACGATGACAGACTCCAATGAAAGGGCTCACCGATAATTTGTTATGAAGTTAAAATGGGGTTGTGATATGACAACGTGTCTGAATCAAGGTGATTATGTGATGTTAGGTGGCACGTAGACCAAGATAGAATGATAGATAATCATCAAGTTTAATTATGATTTGAATTGTGATGTTTTGATGTGGGGTATTTTTTTTCATTGGATTTCTTCTCATCCATAATGCGGGTTTAAAATTGAAAAAATGTTTTTTTTGGATTTCATGAATTTCAAGAAAACCTGAGTTTTAACCAATAATGTTATATTATTAATATTAGTATTTAAAAAGGCTATTATAAAATGGTAGTTAATTTTGTTTATGTGAATAGGAATATAAAAAATTTTAAAATTAATTTTAATAATTTTATATAAATACAAAATATTGATAAATAATTCTTAATTTTTATTAAATTATTTATATGCCTTGAAAAATACAATTTTCCCACAAAAGAATTCAATAATTATTGTGAAAAAATAATCAACTTATTTTTCAAACTATTACAATTTATATTTAAAATATAAAATCTTTTTTTAGTTATATATTTACCAATTACCTCTGAATTATTTTTTAGTGTTTTATGGAGAGATTAATTTTCCATTTATAGTAATAATTACCTATTTTAATTAAACACAATCTTTTTATTTAAAGAATTTAATTGAATAATTTTATCTAAATAATTTTTTAAAAGTAAAATTTGATCAATAATATATTTATTAATACAATTTATGTTATTTAAAAAAATTTCATATTTAATATAGATATTAAATCCTTTTATACTTATTTTAATTTTCTATTTAAAACCCCACTTTTTCATTATACCCACGAGTTCAATTTTAAATTAAAATTCACTATTTAATTGATAGTAATTTATAAAAATGGTTTAAAGTTTTTTAATTATAATAATAACTTTTATTTAATATTTTTATATTTTTTTCAAAATTTATAGTGAAAAGAGTAAAATAATTATCATGGTTAAGGTTAAATGGTTTTTGGGGCGAATAAATTAAAAATAAAAAGTTTATAATGATATAAAAACATAAAAAAAATATAATTTTTCCAAATATTTATAACTCTTATCATATAAGGTTCAAAACAGATCAATGTTGGATACTTTTTTCAGTTTAAAACATAGATACAACTTTTTCATTTCAAAACATCCACAGGTGTCCTATCCCCTGCTTATAAAAGGGAACCATCTCTCCTCTCCCCTTAATACTACCAAAAACCTTGGGATAAGAAAATTTCTAACCAAATAAATTTCATAATTCCCTCCCCACATCCGATATGAATTATTTTTGTTATTTAATCCTCTTTTTATGTAAGTAGGCATAAACCTATTTGGTTTCTGTGAAAAATAATAAAAATTCATAAACATACATTTTTGTTTTATTTATACATACAACCATAAAATATTATTAAACTATAGTGATATAAAATAAATATTATCAAACATATAATTATATTTTATTTTTTTAATTTAATAACCTATATCCATATTCTCTTCCATAAAATATCAAATGAAACTGTCAAACTTGTGTAATATGAACTACTACCATGTGAATCGAATTTTTTTTCCAACAATTCCATTCTCGTTGGAAAATAATTATTTATGTAAAGTATATATGAAATATTTATTACCTATAAATAATTATTTAATTATAATATAACAAATAACTTCTTATCTTCAAACCCATTGAAAAAATATTACATCACTTCTGTGTATGTGTGGACAACTGCCTCCACGAAGAAATATGATACATTTTTCACATTGTATTGACCTAGATGGTAATAAAAATTATTTTAGTAAATATAAAAAATATATATAATAAATAATAATAAATATAAAAATATGATATGATATTTAACTTTATTCCATTCCAAATGTCATGGAAATGGAAACAATGTTCATGCATACGTACGTCCTACCCGCTCAATGAATAATGTAATTCATTTTTTATCTCTAATTCCATAAATTATTATAAATACATATATAATGACTATATTTATATATGTTATATATATAATTTTAAACATTCATTATTCCATTTAACAATAATCAATGTAATCAGACCTAAAATATGAAATAGAAACAGGCATGAAAAACAAATGAATTATTACCCAAAATATGATTTTGATTTGTAATTTTTAATAAATAGTTGATGAAAGGTTATAAGTAAAAAATATACAATATGATATATATGATAACGGTCTTGAAATATATTTATAAAAAACATTTATTTAATTTATAATATTTTAGAACATGTTCCAAGAAATTCAAGATATATGGTACGGGATTTCTAGTCTCTCTTCTATTTTTGGGAGTCATATGTCACATTCTCCAATATTTTCACTTCTATGATGTATATACTAATAAATTGATATGTTATCTCAAGAATTTATTTATTTTAATTATTTTTAATGGTTTTAAATTTTTTCTTCAATGGGTCATATGATTCAAACACTACCAAAGAAATAAGTAACTTTTGTCTCACATGTATTTCAATGAGACATGTTCCATATTCAACAGATTTTTCTTTTATGCAATTTATATTATAACCAGGGATGTATTTTATAAATATAATTACAAAATATAAGGGGATTAAAATTTAAATATAAAATTATTTATTTCATTTGGATTAGGACTCCAATGTTATGAGAGTGGTGAAGGTTTAATTTTATAATGTCATTGTTTATTATAATTTTTTGTGATTATGTTTAAAATGATTAAATAATATGATATATATCTTATGAAACTAATTAATTTTATTATATTATGGTTATTTCATGAAAATTACTTTTTTTCCATTCATCATCCCTTCTTTATATAATCAAGGGTGAAGAATAATATTTTTTTTAGAAAACCAACATTATTTTTCTCTTCGGTCGAATGTCCTTTTTCTCTTATTTCCTTATTTTATAAGAAAATATTAAAGAAAATTTGACTATTCTATAAATATTATTTCATTTCATTTTTAAAAATTCCACACTTTTTGAATGTTTATTTAAATAAATATTATTTTAATTTTCGAAATGTTTTAATATTTACTTTTATCGAAAACACGAATAAAAACATTAGTTTAATTATTATAGAATTAAAGGAAATTCCGTCATTATAACCACTCAATGTTTTGATGCTTCCTTTAAAAATATATAATTATATTTTAAATGAAATAGATTTCCATGATTTTATTAATTCATGTTTTTATGTTTTTCTTTCTAAAGTGTTGAGTTCATTTTCTTCCCGAAATGTTCCATTATATCATTCAATTTAAAATTCAATCAATCATGAATTTGTTTTATGTTTCTTAATATATATTTGGGATATAATCTAACGATTATAGCCAAATTATTTCTATATATTTTTTTTATGAAGACATGTTTATAAAAACCTTTAATTTTTCAATGGGTTATTCTTTGATGAAATGATAAAATGATTATGAACCCCATTTAATTTCCATGGGTTGTGTAATGATACAATTTTATTGAAACCCATTTATTTTAATGGTATATGATATGATGAATATTTTATGATCATATGGAACATATATTTATGGGTTTCATTAAAGATCTTGGATAATTTATAACCAAGTATAGTTTTCCTGTTATAACCAATTATAGTTGTATCATTATAATAAGAATGGTGATTAAATTATAACCAATGATAGTGGTGATGTTATAACCAAGGTTAGTGGTCATGTTATGACAAAGGATGTGTGGGACTTATATCTCCTTCCAATACATTGGGTAATGAGAGATATCTCATGAGATAAATTGGGAAGTAATATTGAGTGAACCTAGATTGAAAAGTGACTCTCTCGATTATGATAGTATAGGGAGTAAAATTTGACTAATACAATGGTTTCAAGTGTAATCCCAATCCACTACAATATCCTTTGAAATTATATGTAACTAATTCAAAAAAAAATAATATTATTATGGGTATGCCAAAAATCTATGTTCTATGATAATATTATATCCTTATGGATCATGTTCATTAATTCCTTTATGATACATGTCTAATGAATTAAAAATATTTATTCCATGACTCATGATAATGATATATGATATACAATGTATGTTTTAAAATATTAATCTGTTGTTTTTAAACACTTATAGTCATGTAATGTTGACATATAAATTTTTTATCCTTATTGAGCATATGAGCTTAGAATTTCTTATGTATCCATTCCCCCTATCATAAAAAATTGTATTAAGTATGATATGTCAAATAAGGGTTCTACATAAAGACAATATAGTAGAGATTATATCTTCCACTTATGAACTAGTTTTTAATGTTACCAAGTTTCCAAAGGAACCAGACCTATATGATTCATGGGTAGAATTTTATGTTATGTAATGAATATAAAAATAATTTGATCTAATATATATATATATGAGATGTTCGGGACTTTGTAGATGCTATTAGAGAAAAGTTTTAGTTAACCATTGTAAACAAGGATGGGAAAACATTTTTCAAATCCATTAGTTTAATCCTATCTATAGGATAACATCTTATATTCATGTAAGTAAAAGAGTTTGGTTTTCCTAGAAAAATATCCATGTATATATATTATCAGTTGATGTGTCTTAAGTAAAATTTTACTTAGGTGTAAAAACTCCAAAAGGGAACATTGATCAATACTTTTTCATGAGTTGGTGTAAAAAAAAATTATTTCCACACATATGGCTTGACAATCCCAGCGGATATGATTTCGATGTTCACAAACTCATTAAACCCATTATGAATTATTTGAATAGAATATTAACATGAATGTCATAGTTTTAACCTAATGTTATATATATTTTAAGGAAGGTGTAAATATTTATTCATTCTATAATTTTTTTTCATGATTTTCTGATTTCCCAATATGAGTAGTGTTTCTTACAAAATTATTTTTTAGTTAATGTATGAAACCTGAATACACAATGTTACTGCTCAATGAAATAGATAATGAAATTATTTTTGTCATGAGAAAGGAAATATTATGTGAAAAGGAATTATAAAAACTCATTTTTATTTGATAAAACACTCTCAATCGCTAAATAATGATGAACATAAAAATGATAAAAGGATGGAACACCATTCTATAGACTCTTTCATGAGGTAATTCCCACCTTCTTTCATTTGTTCTATAGATCAACTAGTGCTGAAAAAGGATCAGTACCATTAAGAACTATTTTCAATTATCCACTATTTAGATCATAAAAATTTCATTTTTTATTCTTTTCATTTGTAAGGATTAGAAGATAAATGGTAGAATATTATCAAGATTACAATGACATTGTAAAAATTTATTCCATATAGTGTTATGACATTAAGAGCTCATTTTTTATGTACATCCAAATAATTATACACACATTTATGTAGAATGAATTTATTTATGTCATATATAAGGATGATAAATCTATTGGTAACTATGGAGATAATTTTAAAATACATTCAAGTTATTATTCTTGAATAATAATAATCCCTAAAATAAAAATTGATCTATTATTTGGTGGATTAAAACATAGTTACAGAAATATTTTATATATAAGAGACTTATATAGATACTATGAAATCATTCTATGTTCACTCAAGGTTGAAATGTAAATTAATGATTCCCTTCATTTTAAGGTTTTTATAAGAAAAAGAATATCGAGAATTGTGAGAGTACATATAAATCACATAGTCCAAAGAAAATTCAAATCACCTACAAGCATGAAATCTTGGATGAAACATAATTGGAATTTCATTAGTTGGAATTAGATGAGTGTTAAGTGTATAAAGTATGTTAATAGATCCAATAATTGTATAAAATTATTATAATGGTCATTTGATACAATGGATTAAATTAAGACACCAATTGATGAACCACTAATTCATTAATTCTTCAAGTTTGAGGGGTATGGGCATTATGCCAATGAGTTCATGAATATAAATTTTTTTTATGATCAAGGTCAATAGCCTTCTAATACTAAAGCTAAATTGAAATCTCATGTAATCAAAACTAATGATGTGGGTTATCATCATGCCATAGTGAATGTTATACTTATCATCTACTCTTAATCAACTATTTTATTATTTGATTCTAAATATACCCACATTATTATATATAAATTGTTTTATAAGGGTATTAACATTTCACCCCAATGATTATATGTTGAATGAATATTAAAACCACATTATGGTATGATGGCCACATCACAAGTCCATGATTATTCTTTAGGTTATGTTTTTTGGAATGTGCTCCTGAAAAATCTCATTATTCTTCCTCTAGCTAAATTTGATGTTATCTTAGCCATAAGTCAGATTTCACAACAAAAATCCCACATCAATTTATAATTATGGGAAATCAAATTTGATATTACAAACTAGATTATGATTGGATACCAGTTTTATTACAAATATTAACTTCTATTGGCAACCACATATATTATATGGGTTTTGATTCTAATTAAAAAGAGTAATTTATCTCATAAAGTTTGTAAGAAACTAAAACTTGATTATTTTCCTATTATTCAGTATTTTCTTAAAGCATTTTCAGAAGAGTATCCTAGTATACCTTAGAATTGTGAAGCAAGGATTACAATAGAACTCATTGATTATACCACACATATTTTAATGAACTCTTACAGAATGAACCCAATTGAGTTATAATAATATAATAAAAAGCATGGGTAGAATCATTACAAGGGATTTTTTTTTGCAACACTGTATTCATTAGATTAAACCAGTTTTATATTTTAAATAAATATTGATCTATAAAACTCTACATTGATTACCATGAACTTAATAACAACATTTTAAAGAAAAAATATCATCTTCTTTGAATTGATGAATTTTTAGATCAACTATTTGTAGATAAATACTTTATTTAAGATTGTTATTTTTTATAGATATCATCTATTGAGAGCCAAGAAGGATAATATACCCAAGAAAACATTCCATTAACTGTATGCATAATATGAGTATATTATTAATTAATTTAGTTTTTTTATTCTCCAATTTATCTTTTTATATTTAATGATTAGTGTATTTAGAGAATACCTTGATCAATTTTTTGTGGTCCTTATAGATGATATTCTTATATATTAGAACACTAAGGAAGATAATGAATATCACTTAAGAACTTTACTAAAGACCCATTGGAAGGAAAAACTATATGAAAAAATTATAAAGAGTGAATTTTGGCTACAAAATGTTTCACGTTTTGGTTATATAATGTAACAACCCAAACATTCATTAATGGAAATACCTCTTGATCTAATTAAATGCCTCTTTCTGTAAAATGTTAATATAAAATGCCAGCTTCATTGGTTTTATGTTAAGAATTGTGACCATTTCTAATATAGCTATTGAACAGTGATCACCTGATTAGTATAAATATAGGGCTTTAACATATCCAATTTACTCAAATAAATGATGCAATGGACTCATCCAGTATATGTGCCCCATACAAAGCCAATTCTTCAGAGCTTGGAAAGGAGGTGGGGTCATTGGGATTCTCTCATGACCAAGCCCAAGCCGGGATTGAATATTTTAAGTTCGAGTGGGACCGCTTACAAGAGAAATTGAAGTTGATAGAGATTATCACCCGAGCAATGTTATCCGAGCCAACCCAAGAGCCTTTCACCATCTCACACCATAGTCTTCGGTCTTATGTGGGTGTAATAAGGGGTTATGTAATAATACCTTAGCACTATGGTTATGTACATTATTTTTTTATATAATAATGAATGTACTTTCATTTTATTATTGTTACCCTGTAAATAGTTTTTAAATCTCAAATAGTATTTTTAGTTGAATTAATGGATTTTTGAATTAAATAATATTTTAATAAATTATTATTAGTATTATTAAATTAATTTTTATGATATATAAATGATCGTATAATTTAATGAATGCAATTGTAATTTTTATTATGGTTTGAAAGCTATTTTTTTCAAAACCTGTAAATTTTCTATAAATATCGGTTGTTATTTTAAATGTGAAAATTAAAAAATTTAGATAATTATTTTGATAAAATAAATATTATTTCTAGAATCAGGACATCAAAATTATCCAATGGTGAATTTTTCCTAATTTTCAGAGACAGTCAAATTTTTGGGTAAAAATTAAATACTGTTTAATTATATAATGTGCATTATGACATCATAATGACCAAATAGAGATGTAATGAACTACTATAAGCATTATGTTCGGACAATATATGATTTACCATTAAAATAATGTAATTTTGGGTTTGTTTGAATTATTTTAAAAATCATTAATGGACCCTTCAAGATCACCTTTCCAATATAAACCCACCCAAGCTCCCACTTCCTCCTCACTAAAATCCTTTAATGTTTGTCCAACCCCTACCCTACTCTCTCTATAATACTCCCAAGTTTTCCAAAGCTCCAAATAAGCCTCTCTCAAGCCTCTCTCTAGCCTTTGGAAGCCACTTCTATGTAAGGGTTTTTTCTTCATTTCTCATTTTTGTCCAATTTTTTAATGTTGTAATGCCATTTTAATTACAATTATAAATGTTGGGGTATGGTTTTTCACATCCCCCATACATCCCTATTTATGTTTGAATGATGGAATACCCCTTTATATCTCATTAAATGCCTCTCATGTACACCCGTTACTGTGTCGAAATTCTAAAAGGAATTTCTCTCTCCTCATTTACATTCAAGAAATTATTTTTTATCATGAATCTAAATTCCAATAAAATTGTTAGGAAATGTTTTTATATGACCCCATTACTATAAATTTCATGTTCATAGTATGAGACACACCTTTATCTCTTATCAAACATTTTTATGAATTCTTACGTCACACCGTTTTGCTGCCGAAATTGCCCCGATTTTCTAAGCCAATTTCATTGTGTAGTGAATACCATGTCCATTTCTCTATCAAGGGTATTCAATATTATGCACATTTACTTGTTGATTATAAATTTTCATTTATGAATACCACATTCCTTTATCGTTTAATAAATTATGATGTTTTATGAATCCATGTTATATGATCCACGTGGCACACTTATGCATGAAATGAAATGTTTAAGAAGGGTGCACCCTTATAGAGCTCCAATGCATTAGGTAATGTATATAATCATGATAAGACATGTGAAATGGGTTTTTACTCATTCTAATTCAAGCACAACGAGGTTTTATTCGTGCTTCATATGTAATGAGGAATTACAAATGCGCCATGTTCAATGAGCCTTGGCTCATGAAAATTTAATGTTAAGTGTTGTTTCCACATTTCCATGTTATGATTATCATGATTTGTCATGACTTTATATTTATTCTTCTCTTGTTCTATATTGATATACCAATTTTCTAGCATTTATTGTATTCTTCATTTTATTCCATGATTATTCCCTTACTGGGCTTTATAGCTCAACCTTTTCTTATTCATGTCCTCGGGTTATCCCATGAAATGATATGTACGAGGGAATTTAGTTTTCATGTAAAGGATGTTTTCAATAAATATGTTTTATTTCGTGTTTTATGTTGTTATGTAATGATATTAATCCCCAAATACACTAGACTAATCGATCTTCAATGTTGTTTCATGTGATGTTTATGTAATAAATTATGTTTAATTGTGTAATAAAAGATTAGGGCTATCATAGTTGGTATCAGAGGATAGGTTTAGTTATTTTTGGAATTAGAATTAGAAAACCCTATTGAAGCCTTAGAGACATGACTAAGTATAATAAAAACATACCTATGTTTTGGTGAGAATTGATTAAGTGGCTTATCACACAAATACATCTCTATCTAGATATGAGAAGGTAGATGCGGCTCTAGAACAGATGTATCCTAGGGGTAAATCCCAAAAACAACTCTTTGAGCGAGACTCGAACGAAAACTGGTGAACAGAAATGGTCCTTGCTGAACTCTTGGTTATGACACTCCCTAGTTATATGCTTTGGAAAATTCACAAGCTTAGTATGAACAATTATTAAGGTACAAAAAATACCCTAGGAATATATGTTAGAAAGTAGATCATGGATAACATAGACTGAAGCTAATAGATTCATATGTTTTGGAAATAAAATATATATATAAGTCATTAGTTTTGTCCTGGGATTACCCGTTATGTGTTGCAACTAGCATTCCTTTTACTCAAACCAATGTCCGTTAATAGGAGGACTCAAGCTAATAACCGATGTGGAGATCAATGTGATGACTGTACTAATTAGATGACCAATCCAACGGGAGAAGAAATCACATACTTTATCACTCTTCTCTCTCATCTAACTCAGGGTTTGAATAGAAAAATGGGTCAAGAGGAACATTCAACCCTCTTAAGAAAGAACAAGTCACTATCGAGAGCTTCATGAGAAAAAGACATCCTACTTTTAATGGATCATATGATCCCTCAATAGCTAAACAATGGATAAAATCTACTGAAAAGATATCCTCAATCCTACAACGTTTTGAAAATGAGAAGGTCCTCCTGGATTCTTATTGTATGTAGGGTGATGCTGATCAATGGTGGACGTTGATAAAAAATAAAAAGCCTGAGGAGGAGATCGAGGCATTGGAATGGAAGGATTTCAAAAAGATGTTTTTCGATTAATATTTTCTGCACACCCTCCAACATAAGATGGAAAGGGACTTCCATAAACTCAAGAAAAAATATGATGAATTCGTTGGAGTGTATGAGGATAACATCACAAGGCTTTCACAATATGCATCTAGAATTGTTGTTACCCCTGAATACAAGGTTGACCACTTATTTGGTGGGATGAAACCTAGCCTACGGAAAGCGCTGGCGATCCGTGACTTCGATGACTATAATAAAATTATTTGATGCGCCCTCAAGGTCGAAATGGAGATCAGATATTATCATGGTTATCCTAGGGATAAGAAGTGTGATGTTAGATTTCAATTCTGGTGGTCCGATGGATAAATCCAATGATGCTAAGAATATCCAACACCCCCCTTTCCAAAGGTATGGAAAAAAGAACACTGGAAATTTCCAGATGGGGATGAGGAAATGCATTAGGTGTGGAAGTGAAGGGAACCCAGCTGTTAACTGCTGACATGAAAAACGTCATGTTGCAATAGATGAGAGGAATACTCCATTAGAACCTCAATGCGTTTTTCACTGCTACAACTGTAATGAACCAGGGCATCTTACAAATCAGTGTCCTAAGCCATGGGTTTTCAGAGGCAGCCAACAACCTCCAAGGTAGCAAGGGTGAGCTTTTTCCATCACTACTACCGAAGTGAACCCCGACAACGAAGTGGTGACAGGTATGCTTGTTATTTATTCAAGAATGGAAAACGTACTATTTTATTTAGGTTCTACACATTATTTTATATCTCGAATGTTTAGTAGAACAATCCCAGTACCACCAAAAATCATGGATGTGAATATGTCAGTGAGTATGGAAAATGGATCAATCATTTCATCACATTAATATAACTCCTCCCCTGTCATAATCTGTGGAATAAACTTCCCAGATAACCTCTTCAAACTCCCTCTGGTGTAATTTTATGCAATTCTTGGCATGGATTGACTTTACTTATATAAAGCCAACATAAGTTTCCGTGGGAGGGAAATCACTCTTCATATGGAGAATCGACCCCCCATTCATTACATGTGCAATGAGGAAGATGAATCTTATTTAGATCCATCATCTCAAGTCTGTATATTACTTCCCTATGATCATGTGTATCTAGCTCAGATGATCGAGTATAACGAGGAAACCATCCTAGAAGACTTGCCGATTGTGAGGGAATTTGCTGAAGTGTTTCCTGAGGAATTGTCTGGTCTTCCTCCTTGAAGATATTTTGAGTTCTCATTTGAAATAATACTTAGGGCTTTTCCAATATCCAAGACATCATATAGAATGGTTGTTGTGGAGCTTAAGGAGTTGAAGAAACAACTACAGAAGAATCTGGAAAAAGGGTTTATATGCCCATGTGCTTCACCATGTGGTGCACCAGTCCTCTTTGTCAAAAAGAATGATGGGTCAATGCGCCTTTGAATCGCTTATCATGAGATCAACAAAAACATGATAAAGAACAAGTATCCTCTCCCACGAATTGATGACTTTTTTGATCAGCTATGTTGAGCACGATACTTCTCCAAGGTGGATATACGGTCGAGATATTATCATATAAGGGTGTAGAAGGAAGATATCCCCAAGACTACTTTTCGTACAATATATGGGCACTATTAATTCATAGTAATGCCTTTTAGACTCACAAATGCTTATGAAATATTCATGGAATTGATGAATAGAGTATTTAGAGATTACCTAGACAAATTTTTTGTTGTCTTTATTGATGATATTCTAATATACTCCAAAACCAAGGAGGATCATGAAGAGAATTTTAGAATTGTACTAGAGGCCTTGCAAAAGGAGAAGATCTCTGAAAAATATAGAAAGTGTGATATCTGATTTAAGGAGGTCCCACTCTTGGGCCATATCATCACAAGAAATGGGATACATGTGGATCCCTCTAAAACAGATGCAATTGAGGGATGGCCAAGGCCAAAATCGGTAACAGAAATATGTAGCTTCTTGGGGTTAGCTGGATATTATCGACGATTTGTGAGAAATTTCAAATGATTTTAAAACCCTCTTACCAAGATTACATGTAAGGGAGTAAAGTTTTCTTAGAGTGATGAATTAAAAGAAAACTTCAAGTAGTTGAAAATGATGATTATCACTGTGTCCGTGCTCACTTTACCCACAAGTGGATAACTTTTTGTGGTATTTAGTTATGCTTCGAAGAAGGGCCTGGGATGTTTGTTGATGAAAAATGACAAAGTCATTGCCTAAACTTAAAAGAAAGTGAATTTCATGAACAGAACTGTCCAACACATGACCTCGAGTTGGATGTAGTGATCTTCGCTTTGAAAATTTGGCAGAATTATCTCTTTGGGGAGAAATATGGGATATATACTGGCCACAAGAGTCTCAAATATATATTCACACAAAAAGAGATCAATATGCGCTAGTGGATATGGATAGAGCTCATCAAGGATTATGACTGTTCAATCAACTACCATCCTGGTAAGGAAAACAAGGTGGTGGATGTTCTAAGTAGAATAGATCCTACATATTTATCAATAATGATAATTAAAAATGACCCGATCTTCTTAGATTTGAAAAGTATGTACATGGGAATCATTAAGGGAGTTACATCATCAATCGTTTCTCAAATTATTTCTCAACCATCCCTTTTGTAGAGAATAAATTATTCTCAAAGAAAAGATGTGGAAAATTAGAATAGGGAGGAAGCGGTTAGAAATGGTAAATCCTCTGATTTCAAAGTTGATGAGGAAGGAGTTGTAAGATTGGGATGCGATTATGTGTACCATCCGATCCCAAGATAAAAAGGAGATATTAAATGATGCACATCGGTTGACCTTCTCTATCCACCAAAGGGGAACAAAGATGTATCGATATCTACAAGAGCATTATTGGTGGGATGATATGAAGAAGAAGATCACAGAATATACATCAAAGTGCCTGGTGTGTCAGCAAGTGAAGGAAGAGAGGCTGAAGTCTAAGGGGATGGTGAAACCATTTAGAATAACAGAATGGAAATGGGAGAACATCACCATGGACCTTGTGTCCAGACATCTGAAGACATCCAAAGGAAACAATGCAATATGGGTTGTTGTAGATCATCTTACAATTGTTGCTCACTTCATTTCAATTGGTTAGGATTTCTCATTTGATCAATTGGCATGGATATATATCAGGGAAGTGGTAAGGATGAATGGAGTACCACTATCTATGTGTCTGATCGAGATCCAAGATTCGCCTATTTGTTTTGGAAGAGTCTTCAACATGCTATGAATACTGAACTAAACATCAGTATAGCCTATCATCCTCAAACTGATAGCCAATCTGAGCAGACTATTAAAACACATGGGGACATATTGAGAGTATGCTCAATAAACTTTAAAGGAGGATGGGATCAACATCTTCCTCTGGCTGAGTTCTCTTATAATAACATTTTCCACTTGATCATCCAAATGGCACCATATAAATCCCTTTATGGGAAATGGTGCAGAACACTGACATTTTGGGATGAGGTCGGTGAGCATAAGCCGTTTGGACCAGAAATGGTCGAAGAAATGGTGGAGAAGATGAAAAATATTCAACACTATATCAAGGCAACCCAGAGTCGACAGAAGAGTTATGAAGATAATCGTCAACGAGACCTTGAGTTTTACGTTGGATAAATGGTATTTCTACACATATCCTCGTGGAAGAAGGTCATATGTTTGGAAACAAAGGGAATTTAAGTCCAAGGTACATTGGCCCCTTCAATATTTTTGATCGTGTTCGGGCTGTGGCCTATCTACTAGAACTTCAACATAACATGGACAAGGTACGTTATGTCTTTCATGTATCACTATTAATGAAGTACATACCAGACCCTTCACTTGTACTCTCTTCAGAGGTGGTACAGTTAGAGGATGATCTTTCTTAGGAGGAGAAACCAGTGAAGATCTTAGATCGTAGGAAAAAGTCCTACGAAATGAGACAATGCCCCTCATCATGGTGTTGTAGAGAACCACATGTTTGAAGAAGCGACATAGGAATCAGAGGAAATGATGAATAAAAGTTACCCACATTCGTTTGAGTGTGGGAAAAGAAAATTTTGAGGGAGAAATTTTTTAAGGGGGAAGATTTTAATGACCCAAACATTTATTAATTGAAATCCATCTTAATCTAATTAAATGCCTCTTTATGTAACATGTTTATATAAAATGTTTAGTTCATTGGTTTTATGTTAAGAATTTTGATAGTTTCTAATGTAGCTATGGAACAGTGATCACCTGATTAGTATAAATATAGGGCTTTAACAAATACAATTTACTCAGACAAAGGAGGCGATGGCCTCATCTAGTAGATGTGCCCCATTTGAAGCCAATTTGTCAGAGCTTAGAAAGGAGGTGACATCATTGGGATTTGCTCTTGACCAAGCCCATCTGATCTTGAATATGTTAATCTCGAGCGAGATCTCCTACGAGAGAAATGGAAGTTGATAGAGATTACCACCTGAGCAATGTTATCTGAGTAATGTAATCTGAGCCACCCCAAGATTTTATCCCCATCGCAAACCTTACTCTTTGGTATTAGGTGGGTTTTATAAGGGGTTATGTAACAAGACCTCAGCACAATGGTTATGTACAATAGTTTTGCATATAATAATGAATATAATTTCATTTTATTATTGTTACATTGTAAATTGTTTTTAAATATCAAATAGTATTTTTAGTTAAAGTTCAACTATGAAATCTATTTTGATTAATTAATGGTTTTTTTAAATTAAATAATACTTTAATAAAATATTATTATTTTTATTAAATTAATTTTTATTAAATATAAATGATTTTATAATTTTATGAATGCAATGGTAATTTTTATTATGGTTTGAAAACCATTTTTGTCAGAACCTATGAATTCTCGATAAATGTCGGTTTTTATTTTAAAAGTGAAAATTAACTTATTTAAAAAATTATTTAGATAAAATAAATATTATTTCTGGAATCAGGATGTCGAAATATGCAACGATGAATTTTTCATAATTTTCAGAGGCAGTCAATGTTTTGGGTAAAAATTAAATACCGTTTAAATCTATAATATGTTTTATAACATCATAATGACCCAATAGTGATTTAATAAAATATTATAAGCATTATTTTCACTAAATATATGTTTTACCATTAAAATAATGTTATTTTGGGTTTATTTGACTTATTTACAAATCATTAATGGACCCTTCAAAACTTATTAAACATCTTGTCTTTTTAAATGGCATTCCTTGGGAGTGTGAATCACCTCCACATAAGCAACCCCATTATTTTAAGAAGTTTGGACTTTTTCTTTATCAAGTATTTTTTTCCACTTCCCTTTTATAAAAAACATGTGCAAAAACCATGGGATGGTCTGTGGTTTGGATTATTTTAATGTGAGCTGTCCCAAACCTAAATAATAAAGAATTCTCTTACCTTTCCTATATAATCCCACCCAATCTCCCACTTCCTTCTCACTGAAAGCCTTTGGAGGTCATAAAAACTCTTCCCTGCTCTCTATAGAATCCTCACAAGGTTCCAAAGCTCCTACTAAGCCTCTCTCAAGCCTTTAGATGCCACTACCAAGTACGAATTGTTTTCCTTTCTCATTTTTTTTCCAATTTTATTAATGTTGTTATTCCCTTTTAATTTAAATTATGAAAGTTAGGGTATGATTTAAAACCTCCCCTATACTGCCATATTTATGTTTGAATAATGGGATACCCATTTCTCACCCATTAAATGCCTCCCTTGTACACCCGTTACTATGCCGAAACTCCAAAAGGAACTTCTCTCTCTTAATTTACATTCAAGCAATTTTTTTGTATCGTGAATCTTAATTCCAATAAAATTTTTGGAACATATATTATATGATACTCTTACTATCTATTTCATTTACATATGATGAGGCACCCTGTTTTCTCCTATCAACCATTTTTATGAATCTTACGTCACGCCGTTACGCAACTGAAATTGCACATATTTTCTAATCTAATGTCATTATGAAGTGAATACCAAGCCCATTTCTTTATCAAGGGTATTCAACATTATGCACATTTACTTGTTTATTATAAAGTTTATTTTTTGAATTCCACATTCTTTTATCTTGTAATAAATTATGATGTTTTATGAATCCATGTTATATGATCCACGTGCCACAATTATGCATGAATTTAAATGTTTAAGAAGGGTGCACCCTTATAGCGCTCCAATGCATTTGGTAATTTATTGTATCATGATACGTCATGTGCAATGGGTATTGAATCATGATAATTTAAATGAAACGATGTTTTACTCATGCATCGTGTGCCGTGAGGATTTACTCATGCTCCATGGGCAATGAGCCTTGGCTCATGTTAATTCCATGTTAAGTGTTATTGCCACATTTCTATGTTATGATTGTCATGATTTTTCATGACTTTATGTTTATGCTTCTCTTGTCCTCTATTGATATGCCTATTGTCTAACATGTATTGTATTCCTCATGTTATTCCGTGATTATTCCCTTACTGGGCTTTATAGATCACCCTTTTCTTATGCATGTCATTAGGTTATCCCATGAAATGATAAGTATGAGGGAATTTAGTGGTCATGTAATGGAAGTTTTCAATAAAGATATTGTAGGTAATGTTTTAAGTTGTTATGTTATGATACTAATCCCCAAAGACACTACACCTATTGATATTCAATGTTGTATCAAGTTAATTTTATGTAATAAATTACGTTTAATTGTGTAATAAAAGAGCAGGGTTTTTATATATAATCTCATGTGAGTGTATATCAGTGGATGCATCGAAGAAAAATTATATTGAACATTTTTCTCGACCAAATGAAATAACTGAGATGCAATGTCATCATGGTTTGTCTGGGTATTATCAAAATTATATGGATAATTTTTCTTGACTAACTAAGTTAATCCACAAGGGAGATCACTTCCTCTGGATGGATGAATTTCAGGAAAAATTCAACAAAATTAATAGATGATTACTCTATACACATGTTCATACATTATCCTATTATGGATAAGGGTTTTTAATCTGTAGTTATGTATCCAAAAATGTATTGGGATTATTTATCTTGCATAATAACATGGTTAAATAGATTCCTCATAAAAATTGATGTTTCAAGATAGAAATTTAAAAAAACGTGAATTGGAATTAGCCATGCTAATTTTTGTAATAAATATAAAAAGGAACTAAATTTAAAGAGAAAAGTGTGATTTATCTATTTATGAAAAATGTATAACATATATATACATATATGAGGATTTGGACATGTTCCATTGAATATAGTTATAATGATTAAAGAATATAACTATTTAAAACATTACCAACCAAGGAAAGTGAACAAGGTCGAAGATTTTTTGACTCAACAGAATCATGCTTGATTATTTTTTATATGGATTAAAAATTTTAATATATTTATAGATTTTAAATGGATGGATCTATAAATCATGATGAAATGGGAGAAATATTGTATTTCTCACATGAGTGTTCAACTATTTATCAAACAGAAAATTAAAGAGGCATTGATATATGATATGGAGTTGCATAGAAGTGTGAGAATTTTTTTTGAGGATAATCTATATTTCAATTGATTAATAAGGACATGTAACCATGTATATATACCGTTAATTCCATTTTTGATGAGGGATCTATTATAGGAGTCTCATATTTCATCATTCTATATTTATCCCAGAAGAATGAATATGTATAGAGATATAGTGTGCTATATTTCATGAAACATCTTGAAGATAACTATTATAGATTCTGTATCATGGTGCTTGGTATGTCAGTATCTCAAATGCCGAGATACAAAATTATAATGGGATGTTATAACCATTAACCATACTGAAATGTAAATGGGAAAAATCACTTTGGAATTTGTCTTTAGACACCCAAAATCGTATAAAGGGAATGATACAATATGAGTTACATTTGATCACCTTACAAATTTATAAAATATCATCACTATATGATAATATTCGTCATTGGATCATATTTTCATGAAATATATTAAGTAGTTTCTATGTAATGTTGTATTATAACATTCTTTTATATCTGATCCGGATCAGAGGTTTACCTCGAAGTTCTAGAGATGTGTTCTGAAAACTGATGATATAGAGTTGAGATTCAGCATTACGTATCATAATCATTTAGATGTTACGTATGATAGAAAAATCATAAACCTATAGAAAATTATAAGATCTTGTTTAATGGATTTAAAATGTGTTTTGGATCAACACCATTCTCATGTTGAGTTTTCATACAAAAATCGATTTCACATGCTCATTCTGAGGACTCCTTATGAAGCCTTATATGGAAAGAGGATTAGAACTCCAACATGATAAGATGAAGATGGAGATGTAAATCTATTAGGACTAGATAAATCATAATTAATTGAAGAGATGTTTAGAGACATTCATCAACCCATAAGGGAATCATAATGTTGTATGTAAAGTAATGTTGATAATTGTTGACTTGATATTTAATTTGAATTCGGTGAGAAGGTGTTTCCATGAATTTATGCATCAGATAATTTTATGATATTTTCAAAAATGGAATACTATACACTATTTATATAAGTCACTTTGAAATTATTCATCATATCAGGACCGTAGCTTATCACATGACACTTCCAACAAACCTCTCTTAGGTTCACTATGTGTTCTATATATCTCTCTAGAGGAAGTAGATGCCCAATCCATCAAACATACTAAACATATAGGTTATACCATTGAATAATGATATTTAATATGGGGAACAACCTATAGATATTCTATATTAAAGAGAGATAGTTCTATGAACCATGACCAATCACCTGGTCAATGATTTTTTCAAAACCAAAAATCTGAAGAAGTTATATGGGAACTTATGGATATGATTAGGAACAAGTATACATATTTATTCTAATAAATGTGATTAATTTTATAGGATAAATTAATCTTAAGGGTGTTATAAATTTAATAACCCATGATTTTATGAAATATTATAATTTATTTAATTTAATCTCTTTGATATCTTGCGTTAAACGCAAAACCTTGTTTTAAAAACCGCAATAAACTATTATTATTAGTATTTAATTATAACTATTATAACCGACCCATTTAACATAGTGATATGAATGAGTATAATCACAATTTTAAAATTAATTATAATTTTTTTATATAAATAAAATATATTGAAAAGTATGTACACACTTTTTTGGTAAAGTCATTATATGCTTCAAAAGATACATTTATCTCAAAAAAATGATTTTCATTAATTTTTGCGACTAAATAATGTGAATAATTTATACATTGAGAAAATAAATTTTCAAAAAATAAAGATAATTTTTTATACCTAAACGTTAAAATTATCATTAATTTCTTTTTTTGAGAATTTTCTAAAATGTTTATTTCATCAATGAATACTAAAAAATACTAACTTTTCCTATAAATATCATTTTAATTTAGAGAATTTAAACGATATTTCTTAATTTAAATATGTTTATAAATGTAATATTAGATCATTTATATATTTATTAATCAGACTTAAATCATAATAATAATTTTAATATTGAATTTATATATTAAAACATTCCATATATATGTAATTTCGCGGTTCTAGGTGCTTCCCAGAGGTGCCCTATACCTGGTTTGTCACATGACCTCAAGTGTATTTCCCCAAATTCCATAGGCTGCTGAATAAAAGAGAGGTCCTTAGGTGTGATAGTGTAGAATGTATGACCTCATTGGTAGAGTAAAACAACAAAAGTAAATAGATAACAACAAAAAACATTAATAACATGCAATAATTGAACAGTGGAAGACCGAAAGTAAACAAAAAACTATAACATAGATATATCTCAATAATTATGCATGATACATGTATCTATGAAAGTATGAAAATTGGTCACAATGCTGGAATACATTACTAAATCAAATTACAATGTAAAAAAGTAAACAAATCCTCAGCATCACAAACCTCGGCTTATTCCCATGCTCCCCAGCTCCACAACAGTCAAGTATCTTAAGTAGAGGGGTGGTTTTCCTCAAAAATACCAAAAAATATAATATGTTAGGGCCCAAAGGTATGAACCAAAAAGTCTCTGAGGTGAATCCTAGTAGGAAACCACCCAAAGATCTATGACTAACATTCAGTGAATATATTTGGTAGGAAATATGCAAAATTAAGAAATAAACAAGGATGCACTCTAAAGTAAACAATCTTACAATTATAATTACATTCATTTCCATATATCACGCAAGAAGATAATAGAATGAAAGTAAAACTCTAAGAAGTAATCATATCCTAACACCACTAATTCAAACAAAAAACATAAGAAACCCTCTTGGAAGTACTCACAGTCTAACCCTCTGGTTCAGATTTAGAAATGACTCTATGAGAAAGCACTCACTATCAATTACCCCCTTGTGGTCTCGTATCAATAACTATAGACACTCTAGAAAAGCACTCAATGTCCAATTCTTCATATGGTCTCATAATGAGGAACTATAGACACACTAAGGGATAAAAAAGTACACCCCCTTATGGTCTCGCAATGTAAAATTAAATAGACACTCTGGAGAAGCCCTCATCATCCATTATCCATATGGTTTACTACACCAGGTTCCCACGATCCTGTGTAAATCAATCATGCATAAAAAATACATGGAAACCAAATTAAACATCAAGAACTAGTTTGCTAAATATTTTACATTATATCAAAACATATAAGATAAAATCACTCCATCCTAATAACACTAGGAATGTAAAAAAAAGCAGCCTAACAGGAAAAGCTAGACCGAATAGTCCATAACAAAAAAGCATGTAAAAGAGATCCATAACATGGAAATAATAGCCCTATTCATAATCAAATAACCTCAACTCAAGAACACAAGGAAATGAAGGAATTAACCGGGCTAAAAATCCTAAACACACAGTGCCCCGTTCTAGGGTATTGATAAATTTCTCACATAAGATTCAATGGATAACTAATGAAAGGAACAAATCACCTACGTCGGAGTTGTACAATCAATATATGTGAGCCTCAGGCCTTGAATCAACCTAAAATGACTTAGATCTACAAAAAAATCTAAAACGTTCAACCAAGGATATATCATGAAATAAGATAAATCAGGAAATGAGGCATTAGAAAAATGAAGATATTATCATAGCATTTCCAACACAATAGATGGGGGTTGAATTAGAGAACGAATGATCGATCAGAAAGTCTAGGAAGAATTAGTGATCTTCGGTTGCTCATAGATGAAACAGATAAAAAAGAAGGTGTTTCTTCCAATTATACCTGACCCGGTCTGATAAAAAAATTAAAAAGAAAAGTTAATGGTCTATAATTTTATTTCCTAGGACCCAATTTAGAAAGCCTCCTGGTCACCCCACACGACCATGAACTCAGCCGTTACCCGACTAGTACGCAGTCAACCGCGGGAACTGGGAACATGGTTTGTACTTATATATACACGACATGTAATCTTAGAGTTTCCATATACTTCTTTTTTTCAAAAAAACTACTAGAAATGAAATACATACATGAAAAGAAGATCCTTGTTCTTACAAACTTCCCCCTTAAATAAATTCGTCCCATAATTTACCTAGGAAGGTGACTTAGAAGAAGAATCGTTGAACAGCTCCGGCCACTGCGATCATACATCGGCCTCTCTCTCCCAAGTCTCGTCTTATACTTGCCCATGCAACCATATCACTCGTACCATAGGAACATAATGTCTATGGAGAACCATCGCACTATGATCAAAAATCCTAATAGAATGCTCCTCGAACAATGTGTCCACCTCTAACTCAACCTCTTGAGGTTGAAAAACATGAGACAAATCTGAGAGGTAGCACTGTAGCTGAGAAACATGAAATACATCTTTCATATCCCAGTACCTCTATGGTAATTACAACTGATATGAAATCGGCCCGTCCCTTTAAAAAACCTCAAATGTCCTGAAATACCTCCGTGAAAGCTTACCCTATCTCCTAATCCTCTTGTGTCCCAACCTTGGTGTGACATGTAGAAAAAACATATCTATGACCTCGAAATCGAGAGGCTATCTACATCGATCATCATAAGAATTTTTTCCTGAATTTGTAACATCTATCCTATTTTGAATCAATTATATCTACTTTGTGGTCTCCTGGAAAAAATGAGGTCCAAGCATAGCTATCTATCCTGCCTCTAGCCAGCATAAGTGTGATTGTCATGGAATACCGTACAAAACCTCATAGGGTGCCATATGAATAGTTGCATGAAAAATATTATTGTAGGAAAACTCCAAAAGAGGAATGTGTTTATCCCAAGAACCTCCAAAATCCAGGACACATGCTTAGAGAATATCCTCTAGAACCTGAATCGTGTGCTCAGACTAGCCAGGTTTCAGGGGGTGGTAAGTTTTACTAAGAAGTACCTGTGTACCCAAAGCCCTCTGTAATCCTTGCAATGTGTGAGAAGTAAAAAGGGCATCACCGTCTGAAATTATGGAGTGCAGAACTCCATGTAGACGTACTATCTATCAGATGTACAACCTTCCAAACTCATCAACACTAAAGGTCCCCTTAATCGGAAATAAGTGAGAAACCTTCGTGAGTCTATCAATGAAAACCCATACTACATAGTTCCCTCAAGGAGACCTCATCAAACCTGTCATGAAATCCATCCCGACGTAATTCCACTTACACTCAGGAATGGGTAACTATTGGAAAAGCTAACTAGTCATTAATGCTCCACATTCACTTAATGACAGATGGAACACCTCATCTCAAAACCAGAAACAACTCTCTTCATACCTATCCACCAATACTGATGGTGCAGATCTCGATAAATATTGGTTACAGTAGGATGAACTACTCAAACTGGGGAATGAAATTCCGGAATCATCTTCTCATGTATGTCTGCTGACACCCACAAGTTCCCATGAAAATGAAAGACCTCATCCTCACCTATAGTCCATCCTAGAACAGGGTCCTCTCCTAACACACATTCCTATTGGAATAAATCTTCTCAATATGATAGATGCCTCATTTTCAATCAGTCAAGAAGTGTAGAGGTAACAACTATAGTAGAAAGAAATGTATGCCCTTTTCTATCGTTCACCTCAAAATGAATCTCAGAGTACATAGCCATAAGATTTCACTCACTGATAGCCTCATGAACTACATGTTTTATAGTCCCCCTACTTAGCACCTCGGCTATTGTGTTGTCTTTTCTAGGCATGTAGGAATGTTTAAAGTCAAAGGATTGAAGGTATTCAACCCACCATCGCTAATTCAAATTCATATTAAACTGAGTGAAAATATAATTGATACTTTTTTGGTCGATGAAAACCAAAAAATGCTCTCCCAAGTGGTAATATCTCCAAAGCATAGAGCATAAACTAATAAATCCAACTCGAGATCGCGCGTCGGGAAATTCCTCTCATGTGGCCTCAACTGCCGAGACTCGTACGAAATGACTCCTTCTCCCTCTATAAGAACATCTTCTAGACCGAAACTTGATGCACCAGAATAAAAATTATAACTCTTTCTCAACTATGGATAAATTATTATTGGTTCCAAATTCGTCCTCCCTTTCAGCTCTTGAAAGGTTGGCTCACAAGAATCTGACCACAAGTAATTCTCACCACTCTTAGTCAGGCACATCAGTGGCGCTGCTAAGTGTGAAAAGTTCTATATGAAATGATTGTAGTAACCAGCCAGCACTAGAAAACTCTTTACATCAAATACATTCTTCATCTACTCCCAAGAAACTAACTCTCTCACATTCTCTAGGTCTGTTGACACTCTTGTCTCTAAAATAACATGACCCAAGAAGTGAATTTGGTCCATCCAAAAGGTTCATTTGAAGAGAATAGCATATAACTGATGCTCTCTCTGTGTACTCAAATGGATATCAAGATGTTTGGAATGTCCGTGTTGAGTTTGATAGTACACCAAGATATCAACCATGAAGACTACCACGAAATAATCCATGAATTGATGGAATGCTCATTTCATCAGTTCCAAGAAAACTGCATGCATGTTTGTGAGACCAAACAGCATAACCACATACTCTTATAGACTATACCTACTCTGAAAGGTTGTAAGAGTAATATCAAATGCTCTTACACAGAAGTGGTGATAACCGGTCCTCATGTCAATCTTTCAGAACACCTGAGTTCCTCGAAGCTGATCAAAGAGATCATCAATCCATGGGAAGGGATATTATTTCATGACTATCAACTGGTTCAACTTCAGATATTCCACACAATGTATGAGGGTACAGTATGAATTATTCACAAATAGGATAGGAAAACCCCAAGAAGAAGTACTGGGTATAATGAAACCCTTTTCCTGCAACTCCTCTAACTGCTTCTTTATCTCTTGTAACACTAGTGTCTCCATCCAATAACGAGGAATGGACACTGGTGTTTCTCCTAGAATGATCTCAATAGAATATTCCTCCTCTCTCTCTGGAGGAATACCTGAAAAGTCCTCTGGAAAGATATCATGGAAATGACCGACCACTGGAGGAAAGTCCAACTGTGAAGTCCCCTAGTCATCTAGATATAGACTATATATTTGAGCTGTAACTCCTCCCATCCCATGATGCTCGGGTCCTAATCTACAAGTCTGGACATCCCATTTTCCCTTATGTACAAATAATTTTCCTTCTGGTGACGTGAAACTAACTCTGTGGAGATAGTAGTTGACCACATCCTAGAAGGGAACTAACCTATCCATTATGAGAATGAATCATAGCATGAAATATCTTGGAAATACTGGACCTATATGATGTGACACCCACCAACCTCAAGAGGGTACTCCTTGAACTGACGTACACTAAGTGTTCCTATCCCAAACGGAGTGTCCAGCATCAAAACACAAACAAATGTAAAGATACAGTGCCCAAATATCTCCACAATAGAATCTGATATGAAACTATGGGAATCCCATGTATCAAAAACTGAGGAAGATAAAACTGGGGAAACTAGGACAATACCTTGATCTGTAGAGGGTCTGAGATCCTACTCCTGTTGGATCTGTTCTACTACAAAAACCTGACCTACACCATGATCCTGTGATCCCTAAATTGATCCACCCTATGGATATCAAAAACCCTACATTGGACCACTACAACTACAACCTAAACCTCGTCCTGAACTTCTTGAAAAACTCCAGTTCCTAGACTAATGAGAACTTGGGGGTCCTACTCCAGTATGAGGAGTCGAAGAAGAACTTCTACCACTAGCTACTGGTGAGAAGATCTGACAGAAGCACTGGACATGTCCCATATGGACACAAGATTATCTCTCAACTAGGTCTCCCGAGAAATGTGGCCCCGCATTCCCTCTCTTCCCACACTTGTAGCACACCACATGGCCACTAGACGAAGTATTCGACCTTCTCTGATCTACATGCGAACTCCATGAGGTGCTTCCTTCTATCTGTCGGTTGGGTAATATCTTCGAATGTCGATCCACATTGCCTCATAGCTCTAGAGTCTCTATGATTTCGCTCTATGATCATTCCCTGGTTTACTATAGTGTTGATGGAAGTCAGCATGAAGATGTTCACCTAAAATCGGAACTCATGCTAGAGACCATCCTCAAACTTCCACACCAAAAATAACTCATCATATCTTATAATGGGTGTGAAGTGTTGCATCTCTGTAATGTGAGAAGAAAACTTCATAACTGAATTATTACCCTACTCTATACTCATGAAATATCAGGCTTGATTGGACCTCAATGTATCTAGGTAGAAGTAATCATAGAAGGCATTTTGGAACTCATAACAGGTCATAACCAGTTGGTGTCCCACCTATGAGATCACATCCCACCATCTCTTGGAGGAATCCAAGAGCATATACAAAGAAAGCTTCACCCACTTCTATATAGGAATCTCCATATGGTTAAATATAGAGATCATGGCTTCTAAACAATGAATCTGAATCCTGAGTTTCTATGTCCCCTGTGAAAGACGTAGAAGGATGTCGTGGGAAAACTCGCGTCAGCTCTGCCATAGAGGTGGTAGGATTTGGTACTCCCCTAAAGGTATGCATGAACCTCATTAAGGATTCTCGGAATTGTGCATCGGAATCTATGTACAAAATAATGGCTGGTGCCAAGAAGGGCATGACTAGAGGATCTTCTGGTAGTCTGTAATAATTCATGTATGGTGTCTGATCATTGGAATGTAACTGGAGTACAACTAGAGGATGTCTCGGTGGCATGAATCTTCAAGGTCGAGCACACACCATTGTTCATGATTAACATGGACTAAAACTTATAAGTTCATGAAGGGAATGAGGGAAAGGAAGCATTCAAGATTTCATAATGGCAGATACACGGTGTGGATAACTCATACATGCCGTGTTCCTTTAAGCCTTCACATGGGCATGCACCCCTGTCAACCCTAGTCATGTAACACCCCATACACACAATGTTTTCTCCCCAAACATAGTGTGTACTGGATTTATGTTATCCTGCCCTAGTTCTTCTACATGACTTAATCCACATGGTTCTCCAAGGTCATGACTAAACAACGTGTTCATTCAAGACACGGCCTGTACTAGAATGAACTTCACTGACCCATGTAGTTAGTCACACGGTCAGTTACATGACCGAACCTACGTGGCATGTTTTTTCTAGACACAACGTGTACTGACTACCCAAAATACACCCATGTCGTTGGTCACACAGCAGAACAGATGATCTAAACACACAGCGTGTATGTCCGTTGCACGACATGTTACACCAATGATTTCCCAACCCTGTGTCTCTGCCCGCATAGCCAGTGAGGCGGTTAGAGACTACCCATCATGTACATATATACACAACATGTACTTAAGAAAAATAGTTCCTTCACTAACAGAAGGATACATGCCATGTATTTAGAAATACACACCATGTATTCTGGGTTTTTCTAGACAGTAAGTCTCATGAACTACTCTCGAACCTAGAAAAATACTGAAATAAAACTTAAAGTGAAAAATTCCAATCTGCAAGGGTCCATACTCCTCGTGAATCAATGTTTGGTGTCTTATACATGTCATATACAATAATTACAGTGCACTGATCCACAAAATTATAATCCATGAAGGCCCATAACACCTCAAGAACCAAATTTTGTCATTAATTAAAACTAAACCATACAAAATTGAATAACCTATCAAGTAATAGGTATTCTATCATGGAATCTATCACAACAACATGCATATCTAACACAACATCTATCAAAACAACATGTAATCAATAATTCAACCAAAATGGTATTGCAAGAATGCATGACATGTGATCTCTAGAAAGTGACTATATGATGTATGAGAAGGTACACGCTCATATAATTAGGTTGAAATAGAAATAGATCCTTAATAATATCAACAATAACATCGCAAAACAAGTGAATAACCCAATGGTGAAATCAAATCCACCATAAAAATTGAAGAACCCTAAAAATACAAATAATAGAGGTAAATTTGATTTTCCTTGTACAAGGTTTAGCTACTCCTAGGCACAAATTATTACCAACTATGTATTCCATCCTAGACCGGACTATAGGCTCCAAACAGTAATTCAAGAAGAAAAGAATCCCTCTGATACCATATTTTAATGTATAGGTTCTGGGTGCCACCTAGAGGTGCCCTGTACCCGGTAGGTCACATGCCCTCAAGCAAATTTTTCCAAATGCCGGAGGCTGCTGGGTAGCAGCGAAGGCCTTGGGTGTGATAATAGAAAAACTATTCCCTCAATTGAAAATAAACCAGTAGAAGTAAACAAATAACAATAACAGAATGAGTTATAACATGAAATAAGTGAACCACAGAAGACTAAAAGTAAACAAACAACTACAGCATAGATATACCTCAATAATGTTTCATTATACATGTATTTGGAAAGTTACCAAACAAGTCGCAGTGCTTGAATATAGTCCTAAACAAAAGAATAAAGGAAACAAGTAAACAACTCATTTTCTTTTCAATCCTCAGCTTTGTCCGACGCTTTCAAGCTCCACAGCAGTCAAGTACCTAATGTTGATGGGCGTCTACCCTTATATATACCTACAACAATATAATATCTTTGGGCCCAAAAGCATGACCCAAACAGGGTGTGAGATAAATCCAAGTAGGCAACAACCTAATGATCTGTGCCTACCAGTCAGTGAATATATATGGAAGGAAATTTTCAAAATTATGAAATAAATAAGGAAGTACTTAAAAGTAAACATCCTTTCAGTTTCAATTATATTCATTTATATATATTACGTACATAGCTATTCTAAAGTATGTAAACCTCGGGGAATTACTCATAGGCTAACCCCTCTAGTTCAAAAAACAAACACAAGCAACCCACTAGGATGTTCACACAGTCAAACCCATCTAGTTAAGCATTAGAAAATAATCTTTGGGTAAGAACTCACTATCAATTCCCTCTAGTATCTCGTATCGGTAACTATAGGCACTTCATGGAAGCACTCAATGTCCAATTCCCACTTTTAGTCTCGTAATGAGGAACTACTGACACTTTAAGAGAGCACAAAGTCCATCCACCATATGGTCTCACAATGTAAAAGTAAATAAACACTATGGAGAAGAACTCAATGCCCATTCTCCATATGGTATACTACACCAGAATCCCACAGGCCTATATAATCAATCATACACAAACAATATATGGAATCCAAAGTAATCATCAATGACTACGTGGAAAAATATTCTACAACATATCACATCATGTCAGATAAAATCACTCCATCCTAATAACACTTGGCATGGAAAACAAATCCACCTAACATGAAAAGCTAGATCTAACGGTCCAACAAACAAGCATGTAAAACTAAACCATATTATGGAAGAAAAAACCCTATTCATAATCAGATAACCTCTACTCAGGCACACAAGGAATAATAGGTATTAACATGGCTGAAAATCCAAAATATGTAATGCCCCATTCTAGGGTATTGGGAACATTCGCACAAAATATTCAATGACTAACTACGGAAAGGTAGATACCACCTACCTCAGTATTGTACGATCGATATACATGAGCATCATGCTTGAATATCCCTAGAACACTATAGATCGACCAAAACGACCAAAAAAATTCGACCAAGGATATCTCATGATAGAATAAGAATCAAGAAACGAGGATCTAGAAGAAGGAATATTGTATAGTGTCACTACTAGAAATTAAAGCTATAGCCACAGACCTATAGCCAAGGTTTTATTGGTTCGTGGCAATATCATTCTAATTTCCATGGTTTAATATAATAATCGTGGCTATACCTCGTGTCTTCTTATTTGGTATCGGGGTCCAGATTCACTACTCTCGCTACCAGCTCCTTCTTCTCCGGACGATTTATCCTTCTTGACCTCGCCTTACCATCGTTCTTGCTGTCCCCAAAGGTCTCGGTCAGAGAAGGTCGTGATATCGCTGCAAACCTAAATCCCATCTGTTTCCGTTTTCGGGTTTAGTGAATCGTGATTCCCCCCTGGGTGTGTCTTTGGATATGTTCCATGAAGATCTGTCTAAGGGCATCACACGAGGGATCATGGTACACCGATAATCGTAAGCCATATTCTATTCCCATATCTCCAATTCTCTGTATCTCGAACTATTCGGGTTTCTTCTTGCGACTGATATTAATCATGGAGTTCCTCGGTGTCAGCCTAGTGATATTGACTCATCTTCTTCATTCACTGAATGTTTTTTTTCTAGAATCGGGTTCCTTATCAATTATTAGTTATCTATAATGTTTTGAAAGTACATTTTCTTTTTCCGAGAATATCACACGAGTCTCCAAGTTGTTAAGAGAATGGAGCTTGTGAAATTTTCTAAATTTTATTTTCTGGGTGTCATGATTTGTTTGAGAAACAAGTCAGTTGTAATGAAATTGTACTGCTTGTGATTCCCTGGGCTTGTTTTCCCTACCGTAGAAACCGTGACATGGCTAGGTTGAAATTCCTTGTTATGGAAAGTAGTGATCTTACATCATGCTGCAAAAGGGGAATCCAATAACACGACTGAATGATTCATATTTTCAGGAATATGATTTTTATTTATTGTCAAACTGATCTGAAAAGGAAACTGTAGTTCCAATTTAATGTTGATAAATAGGAGAAGCAAATAAACAAACAAAATATAGTTCTCTATATATGATTGGGGGAGAGATCATGCATAGCCTTTACTGAAGCCGCACACCCCTTCCATCCCTATCCCTTCCCCATTTATTCTGTGTACTCACTACTCCTCCCGGCTTCTCCCTCCTCCCGCTCCCGCTCAGCCTCCCCATCGTGACTTCTATCTCCCCCGTTTCTATTATCCAGTGCTCCTCCATTCTTCCCCCGCTCATGATTTCCATCAGGTTCACCTCCCGCTCCCTCTTTCTTCCTCACGATGATTCCATTGATGTGCCGTCCCACTCGCACTGTTGATATCCCATAACCCTCTTTAATTATTCCTTCTTCTTCCCCTCTCTCCTCGTCATGATTTCACTCTTCCAATTCATCAGTTTCTTGACCTCCACTATTCTCCCACCCCATCAGCCTCAATTTCAATGACATCGGTGTCTTAATCCTACAGTTTGCACTGCATCTAACTACTCCATCTTCCCCTCTTCATACCTCCACCCCGTCGTGACTTCGCTACTTAATGTTCACCACTATCTATCTCCTCCCCATCACAAGTTACCAATTTCAAATAACCTATTTGAAAACCACCATTGGTTTCCCTTTCTCCTCGTCCTGCACATTCACTAAGATCAGCCTCCCAAATCTATGGATAACGCTGCTTCTCGAGACTCCATCTTCACCTCTTCCGATATCTGCAATCTAGGGTTTCACAAGCGACTATATTAAGTCTCCCAAATCTAGGATTTTCAGTCCTTCGTGCTCGGCTACTATGGATCCATCACTACCGAATACCTTAAATTTCATCATGTACTTCTGCTACGGTAACTGATAAATCATTCACTACAGTTCATCCTCCCGAATCCCCTTAGCTCATCGTATGTTTTCTATTTCTCCTTATGTGTCAAATTATTTCACTCAGGTACCCTCAAAATTTACTACATCTCGTTCCCTGATTCCCTCAAGTTCATGATTTCCATCCACATCTACTGCTACTCTTACTGCTTAATTGAGTTTACGATAATTTGTTTCTCTCCTCGCAACAGCTATGTGTTTCTATACACTATTTTATTATTGTATTCGCTGTTAGTTTATTCATTTATCATACTGTTTGTTTATACTACATATTGATTCCATATTTATATGTGTTCTAACAGTTCATGGTCCAAATATATAATGTTTTCAATGTGTTTTCAAACATAGTATAGAGACAAAATTTCCCTAACTACCTTACATTGTTAATTGTATTTTTTTATTTTAACTTGTATGACCTATATCAGTGTCTGTGGCTGTTTAATTTTTCTTTGTAGTGATGGATAAGATGAAGCGTATTCATTCCAACTGAGAATGATTAGGGGGATGAAAAAAGAGATCCTATACAATATTATCTCTCAAACTACATGACTTTAATGAAGTAGGTAGTCTCCATTTTAACGTTACCGTATATTATACATACATGTGTTAGGCTAAAAGGTTTTATTTTTTAGTAGATGCAGCTATAATGTGAAATGATGTATCATTCATGGGAACCACTGTATAAATGCGACTAACCAAATACACATAACTTCATGTTTGGTCTATATTTTGTGGGTTGATATAGATTAATTACTTTAAAATTATTTTCAAAAAAAAATATCAAAATATTAATCATGTGTTTAATTATGTTTAGTTTATTTAGAAATATTTTTTCTTGTAGTTAGAATTTTGATCAAAATGTAGATTAAACAAATCATTTTGGTGTAATATTTTTTCCCTTTATCATTTCAATGCCTTTAGATTTGAATTTTTGCTATTTTGTTAAATTCAAATGGGTCACACTCCCGCTGGAGTTGCATCAATAAATTATTGTTTCTCCGAGGTCTCTAACTACTGTAATACATTCCAGTGATCCTCATCAAAGTTTAATGTATTTCTATTCTATGTTGTGGTTTGATGAATGAGTCAACTAATTCAGAGGTAAAAAATCTCCAATATTTTCATTGTTTTTTCCACTTAGTAAAATCAAACAGCATGAATTTTATAATCCAACAGAATACCTAAATCCATCATTTTTTATGATAGATCTAAGGATATAGAAATGTTTGTGATCTTATCCACCTTTGAGAAAAATGTTCAATATTATGATTTGTGTGCATTCTTCAATTATTTATGTATAATTACATTCTATGATAATATATATATATATATATACATATCATTCATTATACAATTCGTCACTTCTAAAATAATTACATTATATTTTATGTAATTTTCTTCATCACATTGGTGACACTTTTGTTTATTAATTTAATCATATACATTATAATGAAATTATTGGTTTCTAATTTCATCATAATAACAGCTTTCATTCACTTTTCCAGTCACTAATCCTTAAAGGAATTCATATTGTGAATACTGAATAATCTTTTGCTTCATCCTTAATGTATTAATTTCATTATTCTGGATCATTTCATTAATTTTATGATACATTAGTTTAAATAGTTCTCATCTAATTTTTTATTTTACATGCCTTGAACATTTACTTAGTTAATGTCTATATCAGTTTTTATATATTTTGTACAATGGGTGTTACAGAAAATTTTCATTGTTTAGTTAATTTCAGATTTGTCATTTTCTATTTACTATACTTTCTAATTCATAACTATAATTTAGATCCAATTCATTGATTCATTTATAGTTCCATTTTTTTCATTTCCTTTTACATTTATTTATTTAATTTTTTAGATCTGTATTTTTTAATTGTAATTCATTAATTTATTCTATTTTAAATTTAATTAATCAGTCTACCTCAAATAGGACATATCTATCTGATTGAATTATTAAATAAATTGTATACTAATTTTGTTACATATATTGAATTGAAGAATAGTTGAAAACCAATTTGGAGGGGGTGAATTATAGAAATGATATGGGGCCTCCACTGGGAAGGTAAGCAATGCTTTAGATCTTGACTGAGATTCATTTGGGCACTATAAATTTTGATCAAATTACGTTTTTGTGTCTTTTGTGAGGTACCCCAAATGGATAAAGCTTGTGATTGACATCAATAATTGAACACTGCATCATGCAATATATTACACAGTAATTAATAATGATATATTTTGTATTATTCTATATACTAATAAAAGTTCATATGGTATATCAAACTCTAGTATACATAATTTTTCCCCTACGTTTTTTGAAAAAACATATTGATCATTAAAAGAATAAACAATAAAATCATTGGAACATAGCTCTTTTAAATATTATACATCTTTAGATGATCTTCAGTTCAAATAATAACACCTTTTAGGGATTCAACATTAAATTCTGTTACTTTCAGTTATTGTAATGCACATTTCATTGGGAACTAAAGATATGTCTCTTTTAACTACAATTCATAGGTTATTGGGAATTAAAGAGACCCCCCTTGGTCGATTTTTATGCAATCTAGCTATTCTGAGTGCCTATGTGCAAGGATCCCCTTGCTGAACTAAGCCAACATGCCGCGGTCACACCGCGGTAATGCCATGATAATGTCGTGATTTGGCCCTACTCCAGCCACATCCAGCCCACACCAGCCCCCTTCCACCTTCATTTCAGCCCGCTGCCACCAGCCCACAACATCCCCCCATGCCACCTTTGAATCAGCCCGCACCAACCCCCCTGTACCTGTAACCAGCCCCCTTCCACCATCATTCATCCCCCTTCCACCAGGATTCCAGCGTTCTTCCACTTGAATTCGAGCCCAAACTATCCCCCAACCACCTGCAATCCAGCCCGCACTAGCCACCACACCAGCCCCCATACTAGCCACCACCCCCATCCTCCTGCAAAAAAGTCATGTCATCCCTCTTCCACCTACAAAATATCCCCAACCACTTGTTCTTGTCCTCACTATCCCTCGACCTCCTGCATCCTAGCCCGCACTAGCCCCTGCAACATTCCCAACATCCCCCAGCCACCTGTAATCAAGCACACACCAGCCCTCTGCCACCTATTCTAGCCCGAACCTACCCCCTACCATCCCCCGCACCAGCCACCACACCACCCCCTAGCCTCTTGCATTCCATCACGTGCGAGAAAAATTCCATGCAAATCACAAAAAGTAAAGATGAAGGGGGGGTGTCCAAGGGCTGTCTGGGGGGGGATTCTAGGGGGTCTGTAGAAAATGGTGTAAACCATAGGCCAACCAAGGATGACCACTTCTTAAGAAAGAAAGAATGTTTAATCACCCAGCCCATTGTATCCAGTGAGAGTGCATAACACTCACATGGAGTGCTTAAGGATTGTTGGATTCATAGTTCCAGCATGGATTTTAATTGGTTTGATCACGTATGGGGAGTGGGTATGAGGTATAACATAGGGTGGAATGACCATATAAATACAATAGTGTGTGAAAGTGTATCAATGTGTCGACCCCAATGCCAGCTCGAATGTAGGAAGACACACCAATGTATTACTAATGAGTAGCAGTCTGAGTGTATTATTGATTTTGGGAATGTTCTATGTGGAACACTTTTTATCCACATAAAATGTTGTATATATAACTTCATCTATTTGATATGTTTTATTTGAGCTATCTGGTCAGGCTACGAAGTTGTATCCTCCCTTAAGCTTCATCGGAGAGGCTTCAATACACAGTTCTTCTTGTCATAATGATTAGCGATCAAATTCCTCTCATCAAATCCTAAGAGGGGATGAATATGGTTGTAAGATTCCACAAATTAATAAACTAAAGTTAGTGGTGTATTTTTTTATTAGAAATAGTGAATAGAAAATAGTGGTAGCGAGATTTGTTTTACAAAGATGGTGTCTTTAGTAATTTGGAAAATAAGAAATATCAATATTTGTGTATGGTTTCTATGAATTCATATAGATTATTTCTATACATTCATGTTTTCATTATCGAGGTTTGATTACAGAATCCAGTGTATGATACACACTATATTTCAGGAGGGACATGAAGTAGTTTCCCCATATACATCTATTACGTGTGGTATATAAGTGCAAGCTTAGTTGTGTTAGAGGGGGAAGGAAGAGAAATCATGTATTCTATTATTCCATACCTGAATGTTAAAATAAATTGATCAAATTAAATGTAACAGTATAAATTCTTGAGTTTTCATGATGGAGAAAAATAGTGACGTTATTGTTAAGAAATGAGTTAGGTGAAGAGTACAAGAAATAAAATACATAAAATAATATGCATGAATGAGTTTGTTTTCATGGAAATGAATGTAATTCATTCATTATAAGTGAGTATATTGTTAATTTTTGTATCTAAATGTATTAAATTGAAGGGGGGTTCATTGTTTCTTACATTAATGTGGTTTGAGAAAAGACCATGTGATATATTTTTCATAAATATTGTGAAGTGTATTGAGACTAATCTGGGTGTAGTATCAGAACATTTCACACATGAGAATTTAGTGATTAAGTGAGGCTAAAACATCAGGAGAATAAATAATATTTTCCTGGTCATGGATTCCCTTACCCAATTGATCACACACAAGTGATTAAAATTATTAAGAAAAGTCTACATAAAAAGATTGTTTCTATTTAATGTATTTTAAGTTGTACATTAGAAAATAAAATATAGAAATCCCATTGAGAAAGATTATGAAATAATCATATAATTGATCAAGATAAGAAGAATGACCTTGTGAATAGGGGTCAGTTATTGAAGAGGCCCAACACTGGGGGTTATAACCATTCAAATGTTTTGGGTCTAACTAAATGAGGAAAAAGAGTTGAATCACTGGGGGTATAATTATGGATCAAATAAAGTATTAACTAATCGGTGTATAATCTGTTGTTTCATAAACCATTATAATTAATAATAAGATTATAATGGATAATCTATAACTGGGGTATGTATAACCAGTTTTAGCAGCGGGTAAGTGTTAGTATTGAACAATATAGAAATATTTTTTGTTATATTTCATTTAATTTTTTCATTTCATATTGGGTCCACTCATCTTAATAGGTTAGAGAGGTCCAAAATCAGAAGGTGGAAGGGTGGAAGGAGGCGGGGGCAGGGGCTAGTGGAGGGTGGAGGGGCAGGGGGGAGGGGGAGGTGCATGGGGTAGGGGGCAGAGGGTAGGGGGGCAGGGGGCAGGGGGGATGTCTGCCGAGTAGGGGGGCCAGAGGCAGGGGCAGGGGCAAGTCTGCAGGGCAGGGGGCAGGGGCTGGGGGGTAGGTCTGCAGGGCAGGGGGAAGGTCTGCAGGGTAGGGGGTAGGGGCAGGGGGTAGGGGGCATGGGCAGGGGGTAGGTGGAGTGGGGCAGGGGGCAAGGTGGGGGGAGGGTGGAGGGGGCAGGGGAAGGTCTGCAGGGAAGGGGGCACGAGCAGGGGGAAGGGGCAGGTCTGCAGTGTAGGGGCATGGGCAGGGGCAGGTCTACAGGGCAGGGGGCAGGTCTGCAGGGCAGGGGCAGGGGGGATGTTTGCAGCGCAGGTGGAGGGGGGAGGTCTGCATGGCAGGGGGAGGGGGCAGGGGGCAGGGTGGAGTGGGTAGGTCTGCAGGGCAGGGGGTGGTCCGTAGGGGGGTCTGCAGGACACCTATGCTGTGACTACTGACAGTGCAAAACAGAATCAACTCTCCTCACCTTTACACAGTGATGAGATACTGGACAAAGCAGTAGTTCAGAATCTATTTTTCAATATGCAGATGGATAATATTAGCAAAACACAACACATAAAAGATGACGTCGAAGGTCTGGAACTACGACAGACACATACAACTAGAAACCCCTGCTATGGATGAATTCACCACAAAGAAACTGGGTGACGAATTTGGGGAATTTCTTCACATAAAGTTAGTAATAGAATGGATAGTGGTACAAAAGGAAACTGAAAACAAACAAATGCACCAAGAAGAGGTATTAACATGTATGAAAAATAATCATAGCTCTCCTAAACCTTCAAGGACTTTGCATGAAAAAAATGCAGTGACACCTAAAGATAATTTTACCAAGCAATTAAGAAAATCCATGTGTGGAAAGAATTCTAGAGGTAACAAAAAAAGGGGCATAGCCCCAAACATAAGTATAAATGAATATTTTATATTGGAACTGTCAGGGTATTACTAAACCTGACACCATCAAAACATTAAAAAATTCTCATTTTACTCATAAACCGATGATTTTTTCTATCTTTGAATCAAAAGTCACTTTTACATCTGGATTTAATAGTCTTGACAAATATAGTCATACTTTTATAGGACAAACTTCCAATAATAACAATTGCGATTCTTTGTGGGCCTTTACACATATCTCTATAGATAAAATTTATTTTTTTAGTGATGATTCTAAGTCTTTGACATGTTAAATAAAAATACATGATAATAGTTTCTTCTGTACTTTTGTGTATGCATGAAATAAATATCAAGACAGAAGAACCTTGTGGCACAATATATCCTCCCTTAACAACACTATTCAAGTGCCCTGGGTCATTATTGGTAATTTCAATGTTATCCATGGAACTAGTGAAAAGCTAGGGCCCTTGAACTCAAAAACATCCATTAAATATTTCAATCACTGTATTGATGATAATAACACTGTTGAGATTAATCTGGTTGGGGCTAAGTATACCTGGTATAGAAAGAAAAACAATAGAATTTTAGCTAGTAAACTCGACAGAGCTTTAACAAACTTCAAATCTCTCGATATCTGAAATAGAATCTCTAGTATTACTCTACCTAGGATTAATTTTGATGATCATATAATTTTGGTGAGCCTCAAGACTAGAGACAACAAACATGTTATTCCTTTTAGATTCAATAATGCCTGGAAAACTGTGGAGGATTGTAATAAAATTGTAAAAGACACTTAGAATTCGAGCAATTTGAATGATGCCTTTGACTGTCCAAGGGGTGTCGAGGAGAGATGGGGGGCTGTTCAGGGGGGTCTTTCAGGGAGGGGGGTCTGTCCAGGAAGGAGAGGGGGTGTGTCCAGGAGGGGGGTCTGTCCAGAAAGGAGGTGGGATTGTACAGGGGGGGTGGGGTTGTCCAAGGGGGATGGGGGGATGTCCAGAGGGGGTCTATCGGGGGGGGGGTCTATCACGCAGTGGTCACACCATGGTCACGCCGCGGTTTGGCACTGGTTTAGGACGACACCCCATGACAGTTCGCAGTGATAATATTCCATGAGTCTTTTGATCAATTTTGAGACTGACTAATCACAATTTCTGCCAGTGGGGCGATGACTGGAATATTGCCCCGCCTCCTCCCGCTCTTTTCGCTCCGGGCCAGAAGATGCTTCCCCGCATATGTTGCTGGACTGGGCCAACATGCCGTGGTCATGCCATGTTAATGTCATGATTTGGCCCTGCTCCTGGCCGGAAGATGTTGGTGTTGTCCAAAAACAAACAAAGGACTCACAGTTGTCTCTCTCCTTGATCGGGTACTCACAAACTGCTTCCAAAGTAGTCAACTGACTGTGTATTCCTAAGAAGTCTATATGGCTTGACAAAAGATGATATAACAACCTTCCTGCCCAGATCTTAACTGAAGATCCATCCTTTACCTATATGTGGCAAGCATAAGATTCCCTCACTTTCAGAAATGAGAAAGATATTTATGGAATTGTCTAAATATACAATGTAATTGAAATTCTAGTAAACATTGATCATTAGGTTGTCACCATGATAAGGAATAAAGTGACATTATTAACCAATGTCCACATGGAGATGGAATCATGAATAAGATTCATGGGCATGTTTTAATTATATAAGAGAAATTGTTGGATTGGTGTTACCTAATCCAGTTGGGCCGAATGCTTGTGGCTCACAACTGTCGCAGAGCTGACCGACCGACACCGACACTATAGCATCTCTGACTACTGTAGTTAAGCTGACCAACTGACACCGACAGACACTTTATTAGTGCGGACTTTGGAATCAACTTCACAATAGTACTTTTGACTTCCAGCCGGTAGCCACTATAGCACTTTTGACAAAGTCGACTTCCGATCACTATAGCAACACAGACATACCCTTTCGGAATAGTGATCATCTTCTTCATTTTATAGCCCATTTTTAGGCTAGGGTTATCACTGAAAAACCCTCTGTAATTTGTGCTGCCGAAGTAGTGAAATTATGCCTCTCCCGTGGACTTAGGGATTATTCCAAATCCATGTAAATCGTTGTGTCCTTTGTTTCCTTTTCTATCGGTTTTCTCAATTCTGTCGTTGTGTCTCCCGACGATTCCACAACACGTTTCTCCAAATTCTTCATCATCTCACTCTGCTTATTATAGTCCTCCTTCATTCTCTTTCATCCTTTAATTATTCTATTCCTTCCATTTAGAAAAAACAACACGTCATTAGCAAACCTCAGATGGGAGGTAATGTTGTCACCCCCTCTATTTCTGTATGGTAAAATAGTCCCCTCCTCCAAGAACCGCTTCATATTCCTCGATAAGGCATCTTGAGACCTAATAAAAAGACTGCGGGACAACAGACCACCCTGCCTCAAACCTCAGACTATTTTGAAGAATCCAAAACTCTTTCCCATGAATGATATAGACAACATGGGGGAAGAGTAAAAAAATAAAAACCAATTCAATATAACACTCCCGAAATCCAAATCATCTCAAAAATTTTAGAATGCATCCCCACTCTATCATGTCATAGGTCTTGTCCATGTCCACTTTAATTATGATGTTTGTTCCCACTACCTTTTTATTAATATCTTCCACCATTTCATGAGAAATTCTCATCTCAACTTGAATACCTATAACTTTAATAAATCCTTTTTGTTCCTCTGATACAATTCTAGGAAGCACATTGCTAAGCCTCTTATTCACAATGCTTGACAGAATTTTGTACACCACGTTGCATAAACATATATGCTGAAATTGATTGATAGATTCTGGAAGCTAAAAATTGAGGATGAGAACCACCCTTATAGCACAAATTGTCCTCAGTAAAGACCCTCCTTTAATTAAATACCACACCACTTCATTAACCTGAGCACCTATAACCTCCTAGGTATCCATAAAAATGCCACAGGAAACCCATCATGTCCTGGTGCACTATCCGCCTTCAAGATAAAAACCGCCAGCTTAATTTATTTTTCATTTGTCATCCTATCCATTTCATCATTGTCCCTCACTTAAATCTTCCATGGAACACACATAAACCCTTCATCCTCCTCCACTATATTCTGCTTCCACTCAAAGCTAGTAGGGGAAACCAACAAATTCTGGAAAAATTTCAGGGCTATATTTCCAGCCACATCTGCATCATTAGTATATTATCCATTTTTTATATTAATAATCACTTTCTTTGACACTCGCTTATCTTTTATGAATGATTGAAAGTAAGCCATGTTTCTATCACCCTCCTTCAGCCATGTGGCCTGAGATTTCTCCATGTGAACCCTTTCTATCTCTAGAAGATTTTCTGCAAAAAGACATTGTTGTTCACTAAGAGAAGCAAAAACCTCATCCTCCAAAGATTGTTGTAATTGGCCTTCAAGACCTTCCATCTCCTCTTAGAGTACCTCTAAGGGATTGATGCCATTAGACCTGAATTTTTTTCCATTATAGAAAATAAACCCTAATCCTCTTTAGTCTCTTCACCAGACTCTCCTAGGGATTTCCATCAACCTACTGGGACTATGAGTCCCTGACCTTTAAAATAAAATCTTCAGCCTTCAACCAATTTCATGAGTATAAAAACAATTCTGGTCCTTTTTGCGAACAAAAAATATTTATTACAAGAGGGGAGTGATCCAAAAAAGTTCTAGTCAGTTGAAATGACGACGTCTGATAAAAGGAATCTAAACACTAAAGGTTACCCAAGAATCTATCTAATCTGTTCCATATCCTCCTATTAAGTTTCGTGATATTGCACCATGTGAAGCTCCCACCTGTAAAACCCAAATCAAATAAAACGTTGCACAAAATTAAATAATTGGACTCCGGCATTTCAGAACTAGAGTACTCCAAACCACCATTTTTCTCCCTAGGGTCAGAAATGGTATTAAATTCCCCAACAACAAAGGGTCTGTCTAGGGGAGGGGGTGTCCAGGGTTGTCTGTCCAGGGTTGTCTGTCCAGGGGAGGTGTCTGTCTGGGGGGGGAGGTCTGTCCAGGGGAGGGGGTGTCTAGGTGTGGTGGTGTCTAGGGTTGTCAGTCTATCCAGTGGGGTGTCTATCCTGTGTGGAGGGTGTCTGTCTAGGGGAGGGGGGAGGGGGTGTGTCCAGGGGGGTGACAGACAAGAGGGGACTGGCAGGGTGTGGGGAACCAGGGGAATACAGGTAGGGGGACTGGCAGGGGGATGAGCTGGATAGAAAATATGGGGGAGACATGCAAGGTGGGGGTGGTAGGGGGACTAACAGCTGGGTGGAAGGTAGGGGGACTAGTAGGGGGAGGGGGTGGAAGGCAGGCCTGCAGGATTGCTTTGTTTTTTATTGTACTTTACCTTATAGTCACAGTTTCTATCTGTGGCTATAAGGCCTATTTGTGATTTACCTATTGCCATGATTTCCAACCGTGGATATAAGGTTTTAGCCACGGTTTGAAATTGTGGCTATATGGATTGAGCCACGGTTTGAACCGTGGCTATAAGGCTTTAGCCACGGTTTGAAACCGCGACTATAGGGCTTGGCCAATAGCCATGAGAATACCAGCCATGATTCATTGAACTGTGGCTATAACCTATAGCCACGGTTTTTGGGCATATAGACACGATTTGAATCCTTGTCTATAGACTAAATTTCTAGTAGTGTGTCAACTCTTATGCAATCGATGACAGCTGACTCAGAGAACGAATGCTTGATTAGGGGCTCTGGAAAAAATCGGAGTTCTTCGATCGCTCCTTGATGAGACAGAGCCGAAAGAAGGCATTTCATCCAGTTAGTCGTGACCCCGGACCGATATAACAATTAAAAAGGTAAGTAAAAGGTGTTTCCTTTAAAAGTACACATCATGTACTTTCCTTCAATGGGCCCTGATTTTGGAGGCCTCTAGGTCACCCCACACGGCCATGTACTTGGCTATTACACGGCTAGTACACAGTCTTCCGTGGCAACTAGGAGCACGACGTGTACTTATGTGTACAAGCTATGCGCTACTGAAATTTACATAAACTCATATTTTTTTTCAAAAAAAACTAGAAATGAAAGACATACATAAAAATAAGATTTGTGTTCTTACAACTTATGAAAATTTCTTGTTTGAAATATTCCATTTTCATCACATTTGTTGGTTTGATTTTAAATTAAAATTATGTAACATTGATGATGGAATTTAGAAAAAATTATTCAATATTTGGAATCAATATTTATAATATTTTATAATTATTTGAAGATTATTTTTTGTCAAAATTAATTGTAAAAATAGTATATATTAATTGTCATAGTTCATGTTAAAAAAACATTATCATGGGTTAAACTAAAATGGAAATTTGTAAAATGACCTAAAAAATAATATAAATCAAATTTTAGGGGTATATTCGTATCCTATATAATATAACGTACTATTATGAACCATTTTAAATTCTTTTTCATATTTAAAATATTGAAAAACCTTTTTATTTTCATAAATTCCATGTGAGTACTCTCTCCCACTTATACGAAGGCACTCCCTCTCCTATATAATAATTTATACAAAACACTATTTTCTAAAAATACCTTCAAATATAAATTCTATAAATCCCTAAAAACATCATATAGGAATTATTTGGATTCTAAAACCCACCTAACAATGATTTAGTAGTAAACATAACGAGGCTCTATGATGATCTAGGAAAATTCATAAAATTATTTTTAAATTATATATTTTTCCACCACATTAAAATATTATTAAAATAAAATTAAATAAAAAAAGTATCTAAAATATAATAAAATTTTAATATTTTAAATTTATAACCTATACCCATATACAATTTCATCCAATGTGAAACAAAACCATTAATTGTTTGTATGACATATTACAGTATCACGAATCGATGTAATTCATTTTCAATCAACACCTTTCACAAATTGATTTAATTATATATTTAAAATAGATATGTTATATTAAAAACATAAAAATACCAATTGAATTATAATATAACATATATCTTCTTACCTTATAAACCATTTGAAAATAATAACATTTCTCATGTGTATATGTGGAATACCTCTTCCATGAAGCGATGCGATAAGATTTCAATTTTACATTGACATGGATGGGAAAAATGAAGGATTTAATTGATATATATATATATATATATGAAATAAAATATATTCTATAAATTATTTTTTTATAATTATTTCATTCCAAATGTTGAGGAAATTAAAAAAGTTTACATGCGTAAATATGACCTATTATCTCCATGAATGATGTAACTCACATTCTATCTCCAAATTTTATGGATTAATCCAAATATATATATAATGAATATATAGGACACTTATATAATTTTTAGCATTATGTATATGATTGAACAATGATCAATTTAAGTTCACTAAAACTACTAAACCAATACATACCTAAAAACAACAAATGATTTCCTAAAACACAACATTAACAAGGATTTCTTAATAATTGGGTGAAAAAAATATAACTGAATTATAAATGGTAGGATATATTTGAGTATGGTTGTATAATACATGTATATTAAATCTATATTTATTATTCATTAATTGTTATCATGTTCAACTAGAGTCGAGGCTTAAGGTAAGGGATTTCTAGTCTCTCTTTTATTTTGGAGATACATATGTCTTATTCACCCGGGATTTATTTTTTGTTGTCTTTCTATTTCCCCCAAGAAATTTTATATAATAAATTTATTTATTATACCAGCATTTAGATATAGATTTAATTTTTTTTCCATCTGTCTTACGATTCAAAATTTACCAAAGAGGTAAGGGATTTTAGTCTTACATTTATATATGTGAGACATATGCCATATTCACCACTTGTTTATTTTATGTGATGTATATAATGCAGAAGAATATATATTAATTTTATCATTAAGAAATTTATGGGGATTTACATTTCCATATAATTTTATATATTTCATGGTTATTATGAATCAAAATTTATTTAAGTGGTATGGGTTTAATGTTACAATCACATTATTTATGATGATTTATTTTGATTATGATTATAATGATGAAACACTGTGATATTTATCTAAATAAAATAATTAACATTATTATACACTGGTTATTTAATTAATATAAACTTTTCCCTTTAATTTTCCCCTCATTATGTACTCATGTTTCCAATATAAAATTTTTAAGGAAAATTTATTTTATTATTCTCTTTAGTCATGCTTTTTTTTCTTCCATATCTGTGTTTAATAAAAATTATTTAAAAAAGTTATACTATTATTAAAATATTCAATATTGTATTATTTATCCATGTTATAATTTTTATAAAACTTTTTTAAATGAATTTATAATAATTTTCTAAATGTGTTACTTTTGACAATGACTAAAAATGTGAAGGGAATATTTGTTTTAATGAGTACGACATGGATGTTATTTTCTACCATCATGCCAAATTTTTTTTTTGCATAATCATTTATATGTTTCTAAGGATATTTTCAATAAAAAAATATAACTATAATGTAATGTTATATTATTTTTTTAAATATCATTATCAAAGTGGAAATGTCATTTTCTTCATGAAATGTTTCAAATGATATTTCAAAAAAATCATTTAATATGACAAACTTTGATGTTACTTATTATCTACTAAGGATAAAATTCAATTTTTCCATTATTATCCTTAGTATTTATTTTTATATTAATTAATAAAATATTTTTATGAAACATGTTCCTTTATTCACAGGTTATGATATGATGAAATGATTAAATGTTTATGTAATATGTTTATCTTCCATAGGTTGTTCTATGATGAAATGTTTATGAAATCCATTTATTTTCTTGTGTGTTGATATCATGAAATTTTAATGATATTTATGGTGGTTATATTGTAACCAAGGATGATGTTTACCTTATAACCAAGGCATGTTGTAACATTATAACCAAGGATGGTGGCTACATTATAACATATGACATTGATTTCGTTATAGCCAATAGTGGTGGTCATGTTATATCTGAGGATATGTGGGACCTATATCTCTCTTCAATGTGTTGGGTAATAGTGGATATATCATAAGATAAATAGGATTAATGGGGAGTGAACCCTATTAAATAAGGGAATCATCCACAATAATAGTTAAGGAAGTGAACCTAGTTCAGTAAGTGACTTTTTTCCACCATGATAGTCTTGGGAGTGCCCCTTAAATACTACGATGGTTTGGGTAGTGTACGTAATTCACATGATAACCTTGGTGATGAACTTTACTACATAGAAAATTATTTTCTGTGACTGTGTGTATTATAAAAATCTTTTTCTTATTCCCATTTTATGCTCCTATGGATAATGTTCATGGATTTATTAATGATTCTTGTATTATGAACTTCCATTATTTATTCCATGACTAATTTTTATAATCTATGTGATTAAGGATATTGTTTTCAAATGTTATTCACACGTTCTCATACCCTTATACACCTGTTATGTTGTTATCTCCATTATTTACCTTTAATATTAATCTAATATCAACATTTGTTATGTTTAATTTTCCTAGGTTATTAATAATATTATTTAGTATAATATATCCAATAAGGGTGCTAGTTATGTAGAACAAAGTGGGAGATTATGTAGCTCACTTATGAACAGTTTTTTTGTGCATCCAAATTTCCAAAGGAACTATAGCCATAAAATTCTAGCATGGATCACTATGTAATATAATTAATATTAATCTATTTTTATTTGATATATATATATATATATATGAATTTTGGGTCTTTTCAGTTAATATTTTACAATTTTATTTGATTGTGATCCACTTTTCAAACCTTAATTTTAGAGGATCCTTTAAAAGAACTTGACAACTGAGTTACAATTCAGAACTAATTTCCATCCACCGTTAGATTGGGGGTTTAAAAGTATCATCCAACCTTATGTGATATATAGAAGTCACGCTCTCATTACTTATTTGTAATGTGGAACTATTACCAATATTTTGAGGAATATTTCTACCATAATAGCATCCATTGGATTATATAAATGAAATATTATGAAGCCTTTTATGGTAAAGGAATTTAACCTACTAGGATAGAGTTATGGGACAAAGGATAGTTGACCAGGAACTCATTTAGGAAACAACTAAAATGGTGAAATCTATCTAGAATCATATTAAGATAGCTTAGAGGAGATATAAAATTTATGCTAATAATTGAATGAATGAATTTTAATTTTATGTATGAAATCAGGTATTCATGGAAGTACCACCATGTAAGGGAGTCATATATTTTTGTGGGAATGGAATTTTAGGACTGAGGTACAATGGGCCTTTTGACACATTGTAGTGAATTGTATTATTGTATTATCATTTGATGTTTACATCCTTCCAAATTAAAGTGAATGGAGTATTCAATGTATGAATGATAATTAATTACAATCATGACCCCTCATATGTACTCACCCTTGTGGAAACAGGGATCTAACATGACTTATCTTAAAACAATTATCTTATCTAGATTCTTGACACTAAATGGATGTTATTATGGAATCAGAATAATTGAATGGTGAGAGTTATTAAGGGAAATGATAGGATAGAGGAACCAACATGGGATCCAATGTAATAAATTTTTAATTACCCTCATTTTTTATATTTTGATGTACATATAAAATATTGAGTGTGAAATTATTTAAGAGGTTAGAATTTAAGAATCAAATTTCATCTATGTAATATTAATCAATATTTATTCAAGAATATAATAATATTTAAAAAACATTTTTATAGTAATATAATAATTTCACATTAACAATGTATTTTAATTAATGGAAATTTATTAAAAACCTATTCTTAGAATAAATATTATATTTACTAAAGGAAGTCATTTCTAATTTTTTCGCAAAATCTGTTATTTTGAAATACATTCATTTTTTATTTAAATAATTAAATTTCACATATATGGATAATTTTTGATAAAAATGGATATAATTTAAAATAATCATATAATAATGTGTTTTGGCTAAATTTTTATTATTTCAATGATTGAGTTAACTTTTTATAAATTTGTAAAGAATAATAAATTTTATGAACACTATAACATTTGTGACATCATTATGTTGTAAGAATGAACTAAAAATTTATGAAAAAATCCCCCCCAAAAAAAATTTAGTTTAGGATTTAAATAAATAAATTATGAAAAATATGTTGAATTTAGAAACATATATTTTACATTTCTAAACCTAAATTTAAATTTATCATAATAAAAACAATTTTTGGTTCATATCATTTAATGGAGTGGTTTGAAGGTTCTATTTAGTTTTGTTTTGATTTAAATTTTAAATAACCTTCTGTTTTTTTAATTCACCAACTAATTTCATGGGAAGAAATTAAATTAAAAAATGGTTGGCCTAAATAGAAATATATTCAATCATTTAACCCAAAAAAACACTATGACTCGTCAAGTTTAAATAGCCACCAATTCCTTCATTACTTTACTCAATAAAGCCAAAAGGAATGAATTCCCTCTTTTTTCTCTCTTGATTGTCTCCCTAATGAGTATCAAAGGATCCAAGGAAATCTCATCAATCATTGAGAATATAAATTTAAAGGTAATGGATCATAACCTCTTCTCAACCATTATTTTTTAATCCTTCATTATTCTTTTATTTTAGAAGGGAAATGTTATTATGATTAATTGTTTTAAATTATTTACATATTAGCAATGATATATTACTATTAACTATAATTATTCAACATTCATAAGCCAATATAATTATAAAACACCCCCATAATTTTAAATAATTCATAAAAAATTTAAATAATGGTTTCGAAATAAAGAAATTGTTTCTCTATCAGGATAAAATCTTGGATGTAGGCTCAATATCAGTTGATCTTAAGAGTAAAAAAGATAAAAAATATAGTTGGGTATTAACTCAATCTCCACCTAGTTTACAACTAATGTGTCTAACAATAGATTTTGTTTGACACTATCAAAGGATATGATTTTCATGGATCAAGATCTCTCTACAATCCATAATGAAGGATTTTTTCTTATTGATATACAAAAATCATAAATTTACACTTCATTGTTATCTAGTTATCATTCCACTAGTAAGAAAAATTTCCATCACGTTTTGAATATCCTATGGTTTATTAGCTTATTTTTTATAATCACCTAGATATCCATATTACTCCATCGATAAGATAAATATTTATAATTATATATAACATTTCTATATTTATATATAGGATACTATTGATTAATTATCCATGATTAAATATAAGGTTCCTTGAGGAACATTGTGATATGTATTTTCATCCATTATCATCATATATTAGATGAATTATACATGTTATGTGATGAGTGGGGCCTATAATCATATATCCTTTTAATGAATAAATGGTTATCATGAGACAAACATGTTGTGTATTTTTAATAATCCGTACTATGTATATATGATGTCTTTGTACCAAGACATTATAGTATGTTTATTAAGTTCAACATTTAGAATTCCATCACTATGTGATAAGTTGTACATATCCCTGAATTTAATTATTGTCATGTAATCCTTGGATATGTTATACTGGTAAAACAATTTGTTAGGGAATTTATTTATTCATTACATATTATTTAATCCATTCTTATGTAAGATAGATTCTGTTGTATGTTACCCCTTAATAACCATATGATCTCACCCATTTTTTTATTTCCATATGAATCCAAGAGAATTAATTTTTGTGACAAAAGGGTTTTCAAGTATAAATATATGTTTTTCAAGAATTTATATGATGTAACATTAGATTTAAATTTAATGAAATGTTTTTTATGTATCTACTTTACTAAAACAACCATGTTATAAGATCATGTGATTAGTTTATTTATATCAATGTAATTAGAAAACCATTAGATATGTAATACTGTATTTAGGTTTTTACATATAAAAAAATAAAAATCTTATTTAATACCTATAATATGATTAGTGGACCTTAAGATAATTTTAAACGAGGTCACTAATTTAAAAGACTTATATGTTGATCTATGTATTCATTTGAGATCCACAAGATATTGAGTCAAAAAATTCGATAATATAGTAGTTATTGTTTTAACCCATAAGCTATTTTTTTAATGTCAAAATATGATTTTAAGATATCAAAAAATGTATTTTATGATAGAGTGGTATGATTTATAATATATTCTAATTTTTTTAATAAAATAGTGGTTATAATTATTTTATCGCGTAAACTAAAAATACATTTTCTCAGTTATTAGCTACATATACATTGTAAAGAGTATCATAAAAATAAATTCCAATGGAATGGACTCTATACTATATTATATAACATGATTGGTTTTCTAAGGCCAAAAGAAATCTTAGATGAATGGGTATCATGTACTTCCCTCTTAGTATCCATGTTGAATGGGATAAAAAATAAATCTTATTTTTATGTTATTAGGGGATTGTATATTATTGGTTCAATATCCATTAGTGGTAAGTTATAGTAATATGAGTGTTGATAGAATTAATAGAATACATATTTTGGTTCCTTTTGAATGAAGAGTGAAGTGAAATGGATATTATTTCATTAAAAAGACATCATTTTGATTACGTTATCATGATACTGATGTTGCTAGGACCAATAGGGCCCTATATACCCTGAGAGGGGGGGGGGTGAATCAGGGTATGGATATTCTTTTTCAAAGTTTTTCCTGCCCCACTAGATCTTAACCTCATTATTACAAGGGTCACATTGTTTTCACTTTTGTGTTTGTTATGATCACTTATTTTCTTCTTTTATCTAACGATGATGCTTTAAATGCAATGTAGGTAAGTAAGCAGGCAGAAACGTAGATTTTTACTTGGTTCACCTTCACTGGGCTACGTCTAAAGAGCATACGCTGACAAGTTTCCAGTCATACCAAATTCCACTATTCTTCACTAGATGTGGATTCAATGGTTCTGGATAGATCACTTCTATTCCCAGGCTCACTGTCTTTACAGAGTTTAGGGTCAACTCACTGCTTCCCCAAGGGTCACTCCCTATTTCTCTCTCTCTGGCTCACTGCTAGTGGAGAGGATCACCTTTTTCCTCATCCTTGGATCACTGCTCTAGAAGAGATCCACTCACAGTTTATAGACATGTGGGTCTCTTCATTTTCATGAAGGAATGCATCATTCTCTTTATGTAGATGCTCTGTGGAAGACAAAATTTCACCCATAGATGAATATCTCTTTGAACTGAAGGTACTGGGCAATCCCCCAGCTTCCACGCAACCCTAAATCATTGCCGGAAATCAACCTTACTTGGTGCCCTTTTCTAAGGTGGCGTGAAAGTCTCGGCATGCAAGTTAACACTGGTACACAAGTATTTCTTAACCCTTGCGTAACTCAGGCTTACGTTTTTCCAAACCTGCGCTACACACTTCCTTTGCTGCCGAAACCACCTCAGGTGCACAACAAACACTTGGTGCACAACTTCCTTCTATGGGGTGAAAGTCCCACTTGCGCGACACACCACCACTTGCGCGACCACCACTCCTACGCGACAGGAGATCTGATTCTTCAAAGTGTTGAACTCTGGTAAAAAATGATGAGGGGTTGTCCAGTATTTATAGGCAAATTAACCACCATGTGCGATGGTGTGCAAGTCCACCCTCGACATGCAGGTCTCGGTGCGTAGGTCTCTTCTGTCCTCCAAGTCACTTGCACGACCCAATTCCAAACTTGCACAAACCTCTTTCCTTTTCCTTATTTTGATCATCTGATCTTGAAAACCCATTGGCGTAAGTTATCATGCTTCCAAGGAATTGGTGTGCAAGTCTCTTTCAAGGTGCGCAAGTCACCTATGCGACCTCACCAAAACTTTTGTGACACTTATCCCTTTTCCATATTTTGATGATCTGATCTTGAAAAACATATGGAACGCAAGATTCCAAGCCTTCAAGTACACTGCATGAAAGTCCCTTTTCCAAAAACCACTTTTCTTCATTTGTTGATTTTTAGGCCCAAAAATTTGGCAAACATTGGAAAACGGCGCCACCTTGCATCTGTTCTTTTTATTCCACCTCCAGATCATCCATTCCTTTTTCAAAGTTCTTGAATCAAACATTGATCATTACCCATAGCTCTTGAACTTGACATTCCACCATGAAACCCCCTTTGTCATCAAATTTGTATTTCATGGTTTTCTTTGTCAACAATCACATCACTGATGTCCACTTTATCAACAAACACAATCACCTCAGAAATGCTTTAACAATGCCTTGAGAGATATTTTTCCAACAATCTTCCCCTTTGGGTTTGTTGAAAAATCTTCCATAAAAAGATACATTGTTGATTCTTCATCCACCATTCTCATCATTACCATTCTGATATCGATCGAGGATTTACTGAACACATACTCTAAGCCCACATGAGCAATGCTCGGCGTGAGAAACAAGAGTAAATGAAAAGTTCATCAATGAATAACATCATCTCTAAAATCCACTATTGATAGCAAATTGATACCAATTTTTACCAAACTGATACCAATTGTTGGAAATCTTCTTTCCACATTCCAGCATCTCTCTTTTTCTTTTATCACAATCCTCGTCTGTCGTGATGTCTAGTCTTTGATCGATCACTTATAGCATCGTCAGATTTTATACGCTCCCCCATTATGTTCACAGCATCATCCCTTGTCAACTTCAAAACCTATTTAGCCCTATTTACTGTGTTATACAAGCTAAGCTCTGGCTATACATGTTCAACTAGCTTCAACTCCCCCTATCTGGCTGCTCCACCTGTCATCTTCTCCCTATATCATTCAAGATTTATCAAGTCTCCACACTGTCTCCCCCTTGAACAATCACTATTTTCTCCCCCTTTGTCAACAAACCCAAAGGACACACATTTGCAGTCTATAACAGAGTAGATAACACATGTCAGTACATTAGGGAAAACAAATCATACCCTGGTGAGAGGGGGGTATTTCATATCCACACTATTTCAAGTGCGGGGAGTCGACTGAACTCTCAGAGCCAGTCGATTCCTTTCAAATTCTTCCTTGGGTAAGGCCTTTGTCATAATGTCTAGAACCTATAGTTCTGTAGGCACATACTCCAACTTCGCGATTCCCTGATCAACTTTCTCCTTGATATAATGATACTTTATCTCTATGTGCTTTTTCCTTGAGTGATGGAAGAGATTTTTTCTGAGATTTATAGCACGTGAGTTATCACACTGGATTCTGATTAGAGACTTCATTTCAACTCCCATCTCTTCAAGCTGCTGCTTCATCCACAATAATTGTGTGCATGCTTGAGTGGTGGCAATATACTCAGCTTCAGCGGTGCTTAATGAAATGCAATCTTGCTTATTTCTAAGACAAGAAATACACAATCCACCAAGATAGAAGGCACCAACAGAGGTTGATTCTCTATCATATGCTGAATCGGCCCAGTCTACATCAGTATATCCTAATAACTCTATCTGGGATTTGTCAGTATATGTCAAGCCTAAATCAACTATGCCCTGGATATACCAAAGTATTCTTTTCACTACAGGCATGTGGATTTCCTTGGGATTACTCTGATATCTCACTTCTTGGCATGTGGAGAGAATAATATGAGGCCTTTTTGTGGCTGAGTACAATAGACACCCAATAATATGACTATATTCTGTGATATTAACTGCCTTTCCATCCTCATCTTTTGATAATTTCATCCGGGTAGCAACCGAAGTCTTCATCTCTTTGGAATTCTCCATTCCAAACCTTATCAGAACCACCTTGGAATATTTAGATGGAGAAATTAATGTTCAATTCCTTCCTTGTGTCACTTGTAGACCAAGGACAAATGTTATCTCTCTAATCATTGACATTTCAAATTCATTTTTCATGAATTCGGAAAACTGTCTGCCCTAAGCTTCATCTGATCCACAAAAAATTATGCCATCAACATACACCAGCACCATCATCCTTTGATTACATTCATTGCTGAAATAGAGATTGTAATCAACTCATCTATGCTGGAAACCATGTTTCTTCAAGTACTGATCAAGCCTTGAGTACCATGCCCTTAGTGCTTGTTTCAACCCATACAACACCTCCTTCAGCCTAAAAACTTTGTTCTCATCCTCATGAATGAGAAAACCATCTAGATGCTCAATATACACCTCCTCTGCCAGAACACTATTCAAGAATGTGGATTTTACATCCATCTGGAACACTATGATCTTTATTTGCACTACTATGGCAAAAAATAATCTGATTGTCTCCAGCCTTGAAACCAGTGCAAATGTCTCATCAACATCTATTCCCTATATCTGGTAGTATCCCTTGCAAACTAGCCGTGCGTTGTTCCAAATCACTATGCCATCTTCATTCCTCTTGTTGCGATAGACCCATTTAGCCCCAATGACTTTCTTTTCTTCTGGCCTCGAAACAGTCTCCCACATCTGATTCTTCTCAATCTGATTTAGCTCTTCATTCATGGCCTGAACCCATTTCCATAATCAGCTGCATTAGCAAAGAATTTCGGATCAACCTATGATAGTAATGACATATTCTGCAGTGATTTCACTCTTTTTTCTAAACTAGAGCTCATAGATAAATGATGATATTCTGCCTATCAATTTCAGCTCGACATTTTGGATTTTGTGCAGATAAGGATTTTACTTCCACGTACTCACCAACAGTATCCTCTTACGAATCATCTTCAGTCACATCTGATCTCCCTGAGTCTCTTACCAATTCCTCACTTTTAACAGAAAATATTTCACTGTGTCAGTGTTCAATGACCTCATTTCATTGGAAATCTTCTCTCAAATTTTTGTTAACACACCATTGATTTTCCCTCACAGCTTTTTAGTATCCTGAAAACTGTCAGCTAATACCACTTGATAGAATGAAATAGATAAGCGTGAGATGCATAATTATTACTGCTTCTACCCATCTTTATTTCTTCCTTCGATAGGAAACACTTGAGATGAGTCATCCAATTATTTCTTTGATGGTTCTTACATCTAATTTTGTTATTGAATGCTCCCCCTATGTTATGACACACTTCCTGGGGTTATGACCACTGTTTAGACCCATAAACACTCTTATTTTCTTCATTCTTAAATTTTTATTGTCTGGCACTCAGTATCGAGCTATTAACCAAATCTTTAAGCCTACTGAGTTGAGACTCGGTGTGGGAAACAAGAGATAGAGTTAATAACACAATAACTTCCTATTGTGCTCTGTTTCTCCCTTTCTTCGTCAACTCTGGTACCTGATTTGAATCAATTGAAACTCTAGAGCATATCACTTCTACACTTTGCATCTTTAGATGCCCCTTCCACTTGGAACGTATCTCTCTAAAACTTGAAACACTTGAATAATTAGTTAACAACATTTATACACATAGGGAGAGGGATGCTTTCTGGAATCCTCAAGATGTGGATAGTGGTTGATCCTGAAGGGTCAACCCTTTGATTCTTTCCTGTAGAGCATCACACTCTTTCTTTTCTTCTTCTAGGTGCCTAGACAACTTCAACTACTCTGGACAAATGACTAAGATTTCATTACCCACATGCTGAGTATTTTTCTGATATGTTGATTCTTCCGGCCTAGCCATTCTCACCATGTTGGGTTTAAAACCACTAGTACACATTTTTGTCATTGATGTTCCACAAAAATTCCATTTCCCTTGATTCCTTCTCTGAGAAGGAATATCTTTTCTTGTCATCATTCCTTGCTCATTCCTCCATTGTAGGGATATTCCAATTTCCGCTACTTCTTGTGGTGGCACATGACATTCATCTTTTTCAATGCATCATTTTTTTATTTTTCTCTTATCATATTTCTGAGTTACCACCGTATTTTTCATCGGGGGGGGGGGGGGGGGTCCTCCACTGAACGTACATTCTTCTTACTCACATTTGTAACATTTCCTCCCTTTTTCTTCTAGATTTGTTCATGTTCTTTAGAGGTGGTCGGTTGTGAGTGTGATAGAGGAGGTGAAATATACACTTTTCATTCACCTCCATGTGATTCCCCTGAGGCTCTAATCCTATTCTCCATCTTTCCACTTTGCCTCCCAGTGTACAATTTCTCTTTATGAATCACTGGATTCAAGATTCACTTTCTGGGATCCGTTTCCATTCTTACATTCTTCTTGCTGCAATTTTATTCCAAATGTCCATGATTAGAACATATGAAACATCTTCTATTAAAGGCATACCTCATTTCATCATCTCTTAGCCAAGATGGTGATGCAGCTTGAGTTCTTCCTCTGAAATTGAACTCCTGATCTTCCTGACACATATTCATGGTGTGTCCTATCCTTCCACAGTAATAGCATCTTATGAATTCTTTCCTCTGAGATATTCTTCTCTCTGACTTCTCATGATGCTTCTTCTTATTTCCAGATTTATCAAAGTTTCTACTTTCACAGCTTGAAATTTATTCCAAAGCCTCTGAATAGAAGATTGATGTGTGGCCATGAATTCCAAAAAAATAGCACATGTCATCACTAATTATTGTAACTGTCCTCTTAGGCCTATTTCCAGCACTTAAAATAATTTGTCCACATCTAGAACTATTTACAGGTCTTTTTATATCATACATGGGAGGTGATTCATCAAATCCAATGCCAGTTTTCTCAAACAGTATGGTCATTGTGCTGAGAAAATTTGTTCTTGTCTCTTTTCAGAAATGGAAAATTTGATTTTTTATTTCATCAACACCTGCTGAAGGATAATCAAATAGTAATTCCAAGGCATCTTTCATTTTAGGCTATCCTCTAGCATTGAATTTCTCCACTTCCTTATTTACTGATTGTATCTCTTCATTCAACTTCTGAATCTTCATATCACTTGATTCAAGTTGGGAATTGAATTCTCTTATGAGATTCTTTCCATGACTCATCTCATATGCTAGTTCTTGTGTGAGCTTTTCTACCATACCACTTTTCTCCTTTACATTCAATTTTTCATGAGAAACAGATTCAGAGAAAGATTCATTCTCTTATTGGAGCCTCTGATTATTCTGAATTTATTCAGACAAATGTTTGACTAGATCATCATTTCTAGCTTTCAGATTCCAAACATCATCTGAAATTTGATTCTCTTCATAATCATTAACATTTTTTTTCCTTTCATTTTACCCATATTTTGTAGATCTTCACCTTGAGAATCATTCTTCTCCTTTAGGTCAGTAGCCACATCAATAATCCTTTGATTTAAACCTATTAGCTTGTTGACCTCAATCTCCAATACTTTGAACCAGATATCTTTAGATTTGACTTCTTACTCCAACTTTCGGTCCACTTCCTTTGTCATGTTGACAACATCTACTGGTGGCCTCCTCCTTGAAACTTCATCATCATCAGATGTTTCGGCATCACTTTGAAGTTCAAGTACTTCACTAGTTCCTACATCATAATTGAGTTAATCAATATTTTCCCTATCAGATTCATCCAGGAATTCTTTCAGTATGTTTTTCTATTCTTTTAATTGAATCACACTTTTTCCATACAAATTTCCATGCTGAGGAATACCACCTGACTTCTCATTCTTCTTTTTTGTTTTTCATTTTTCCATGGAACACCGAGATAAGAGCAGACTGATTATTTGACCACACAAATGAACTCCACCAAGTCAGAGAAAGAAAATTTGATAACAAAAACCTTCCCTCTGATACCAATTGTTAGGACCAATAGGGGCATATATACCCTGAAGGGGGGGGGGTGAATCAGGGTATGGATATTCTTTTTCATAGTTATTCCTTCCCCACTGGATCTTTGCCTCTTTATTACAAGGGTCACGTTGTTTGGACTTGTATGTTTGTTATGATGACTTATTTTATTCTTTATCTGATGATGATACTTTAAATGCAATACAGGGAATTAAGCAGGCATACACATAGATTTTTACTTGGTTCACCCTCACTAGGCTATATTCAAAGAGCATACACCAACAAGTTTGCAGTCGTACGAAAATACACTATTCTTCACTAGATGTGGATATAAAGGTTTGGGATAGATCAATTCTATTCCCAGTATCACTGCCTTTACAATGTTTAGGGTCAGCTCACTGCTTCCCCAAGGGTCACTCCCTGTTTCTCTCTCTCTGGCACACTACCAGTGGAGAGGATCACCTTCTTCCTCTTCTTTCGCTCACTACTCTGGAAGGGATCCCCTCATAGTTTATAGACCTATAGGTCTCTTCATTTGAATGAAGGAATGCATCTTTATCCTTATGTAGATGCTTTGTGGAAGCCGAAATTTCACCCGTAAATGAATATCTCTTTGCACCAAAGGTACCAGGCAATCCCCCAGCTTCCAGGCAGCCCTAAATCACTGCCAAAAATAAACCTTACTTGGCGCCCTTTTCTAAGGCGGCACACAAGTATCAACGCTCATGTCAACACTGGCATGCATGTATTTCTTAACACTTGCATGACTCAGGCTTAAGCTTCTCCAAACTTGCGTGACACACTTCCTTTGCTGCTCAAACCACCTCAGGAACGCAACTAACACATGGCACGAAACTTCCTTCTCTGGCACACAAGTCCCACTTGCGCGACACACCACCACTTGCGCAACCACCACACCTGCGCGACAGGTGCTCTGATTATTCAAAGTGTTGAACTCCGGTAAGAAATGAGGAGGGGTGGTCCAGTATTTATAGGAAAATTCACCACCCTGCATGATAGCGCGTAAGTCCACCCTCAGCGCGCATGTCTCGGCATGCAGGTCTCTTCTGTCCTCCAAGTCACTTGCGCGACCCACTTCTAAACTTGCACGAACCTCTTTCCTTTTCCATATATTGATCTTCTGATCTTGAAAAACCATATGCGCACAATTTCTCAAGATTCCAAGGCATTGGCGCACAAGTCTCTTTCATTGCGCGCAAGTCACCTGCGCGACCTCACCAAAACTTGCACGACCATTATCCCTTTGCCATATTTTGTTGATCTGATCTTGAAAAAAATCTGGTGTGCATGTTTCCAAGCCTTCAAGTACACATCACCCAAGTACCTTTTCCAAAAACCACTTATCTTCATTTGTCGATTTTCAGGCCCAAATTTTTTGCAAACACTAGAAAATGGAGCCACCTTGCAGCTGTTCTTTTTATTCCTCCTCCAGATCATCCATTTCTTTGTTAACGTTCTTGTATCAATCATTGATCGTTACCCATATCTCTTGAACTCGACATTCCACCATGAGACCACCTTTTTCAACAAATTTGTATGTCATGGTTTCCTTTGTCAACAATCACATCACTGATGTCCACTTTGTCAACAAACACAATCACCTCAAAAATGCTTCAATGATGCCTTGAGGGATTTTTTCCCAACAGATGTCACCTCTGATTAATGGTTATAAATGATCCGGGTATATTTATGTAGGAATATTTGTAATTCTAGATAATATAATTATATAATGGACAGATAACTAAAAAATTAAATCTTTCCTTTATTGTTCATATAATTAAGAAAACTCTCTCTAGTGTAGAGATCCTTGAGGGTTAATTTGTTAATGGATAAATAATAGAATGGATTTATGAAGACATTAACTCATTTATTTCTGAATATTGGTGAGTAACATGGGAGAAAATAATAATTGTGTACTCAATAATATAAATATTGAAAAGAGTTAACTTTTCCGGGAATTTATGATAATTCCTCATAACTGTTTATAAGTAGATTTTCGAGTCCATAAAATTTTATGGCATGGAGAATTGTAAAACATTAGTTAATAAAAAATTATTTAATGTATGGATATTATTATTATTATTATTATTAGTTTGTGTGTGTGTGAAAATATATGTTTACTAAAAGGCGGTGACCTTTCCCCCTATTTTTGAGTCTAGTGAAACCAATGATGGTAAAACCATCTCTTCTCATTTTTGGCTATCAATAAAAATCAGTCACTCTATCTTTGAAATTTTGTGAATTAAAGTTAAAAAATTTTATCCTCTTATTTTATATATTATAATTTTTTATTTACTCTCTTTATAATATTTTTTTTATATATTTGGGTTTTTGATATACGCATTTCATGGAGACTTTGATAAAAGCATAATTTAGGTGGGTCTTTTTCATGGAATATTTTGGTAGTGATGACATTGTATTAACTCATCTGGTTTAAGGCTATATTGATATTGTGTAACAAACAAATGATGTTTTATTTTATCTAGGAAAATTTTCTCAAATTAAATGAGTTTATAAATTATATAATTTATTTTCTCTCATATTGGAAGGTTCTAATAAATATATTTAGAGTTTACGTGGTAGTAAATTAATATTATAGCAGTTAATATATGTATATGTTATCACATTGTTTTACACTGATTCGAAAATATATATTTCAAAATATATTATAAAATATTATTTTAAATTATTTAAAATGATTTTTCAAATATTACATGATCATGTTTTGAATATATAATTGGTAATTTATATGTTAATATTATTATATGATTATATATGATAATAAAATATGTTATTTGGGATGATTATGTTTGAGAAAAAATATTTTTTTAGATTTAATATTTGAAGGCGTTTTTGTTTTATTACGTAGTCAAGAGAGATCATAGGAAGGGAGTGGTGTTGTTTTGTTATTATTTTTGGACGGGGAATTGGAAAGAGTGTCTTAAGAGAACTTCATATGTTTTTCTCACTATATATATGAGGTGGAGGTGTTATTTTGTTCCTTATGAATGATGAATTTATTGGTAAAATATCATTTGGAATATTTGATCCCATTATTTTGTAGTTGTAAGAAATCATTTATGTTGGTGGAAATAGAATGGGTTCATGATTGTTTAGGGCATTAGGAATCTAAAAAGTTTATCAGTAATGATAATTTTATTTAAATAAAGTTTGATTATATTATCTACCATGATCATCCTATTTAAAAAAATAACATGAATTGTTTTATAATATGTTATGGTTTTGGTAGAGGAATTTTTGTACTACATATACAAAAATTAAAATTATATTAATACATCGGAAACAACTAGGATGATTTAAGGAAATCTAATTAATCATTGTGCTTACCCCATGTATGTGAACATCATTGCACATAAATTTTTTATTTGAGTTTGATGTTAATTGATGGAAAATAATCATGGTATACAGTTGGAATATTTCTATTCCATAACCATAGATATTATAGGAATTAATAGGTTTTGTGTAATGACCCAACCTGAATCATTGGGTCGATGTCGGATGGTCGTGCGACAACATGCACATTTCTATATACACAAGAGGTTACAGACTTGTAGTGAGGGCCTAAGTCCATCAGTGAAGATATTATACCCACAATACCATTTCATAGGAACAATAATCCACAATAAACAATTTAATAAATTATGAGAGTAAATGTGTGGAAAAGTAAAGATTTCATGCATGTAATACAAATAAAGAAGCTCTCATAAGTTTCAAGAATTTCTAGATGACATAAGGTAGATAATGTAAATATGTAAATAGTGGATCCTCTAGTGTAAATCTCATTCTTCTACATGTTCCATGATCCTCCACTTAGATATTCACCATAGGGCCCTTGTCCTTTTCCAGATCCCCCATGAAATCTACAAGAGAATTGAAATTATTGACATTGGAGTGAGTATAATACTCATTAGGACAGCCACAATATGTCCTTAACCTGATGTTCAAAAGTAAAATAATATATGGAATAATAATGATCAATGAATTACAATAATAAACATACAATCCAAAACCGAGCTGTTTGGGAAAACCATGCAGTCACAAACCCCTGGTCATACATGCTTTAGCGTTTTTCTGGAAACATTATAACAATCATGGAAACATATCAATGTCAGTGCTATCCCCACGAATATCGATATCCATATAGGCCCTAGTCCTCAATGACACACCGCACTAGGTCATCCTGCTCCAAAAATATTTTCCAGATCGATCACATAGATGATCAATATCCCCCTATTCAATGCTGGTTTGATTATCCATCGTCGTCATTCCCCATGGTCATCACATACGGGTCTAATCACAAATGATCATCATGCCCCTAGGTGAGGCCACACTAGCCCATCATTTCCTATTATCCATCTTGGTCTCATCATCACGCCACATGTAGTGTGTGAATAAGATCCCCCTAGAGGGATACCAAGCCACAATGGGTCCACCTATCTCATAGGTACCATGCATTGGAATCAACAAAACATCACATACCATCCATTTCTCAATGGAATAACAACATCATATAATGGTAGAAAATGATGTGAAAATATAGAATCATCAATACTGAAACATGTGAATAAAATGTCAACATGGAATCTTTCAATCTCATCAATTCTTCTATAAAAATTTCATATACGATCATAAACTATAGACACACCAAATAAAAATCACATGTCATGCATGGATATCAAATATTACAATACAATAATCATACCATGAAAGAATATATAATGACAACATAAGATGGTAATGATCTTCAATCCTCAATTCCTTTTACATCAATGGAAACGTCCATCGAAGGTGTTGTCATCCGAACCACATTTTCACACCAACCTATAATATGATCGCATGCCAATGATTCTTTAAGACAAAACAATCTATTTTATTTCAAAAAGAAATAAAATATCACATGTGATGCATCTTTTTCTACCCTGAATTATTTTTGAATTATAAAAAAATTATATGGGTTCATAATTTTTTCTCTCCTATATAATTTTCAAATTATCATTTAAAATATTACATACGATAATATTCTATATCTCCTGAATAATATTCAAATTGTCACTATAAAATATTACATGTGAAAATATTCTATCCATGCTAGATAATTTCGAATTATCATTTTAAGCCAATGTAGAAATTCATAATATTTTCGAAAAAAATATTTATAAATCCACATTCAAAATTATAATATCTCTAAATTAAATTGATAACACATATGGTTGTCCTTTATAATTGTTCATTGATAATTTATATAATAAAACATCAATAAAAAATGATGAATTATACTTTTTATGACTTTCTTATGAAAATTTCATAAAAATTTTCCTTTGATAAATGGTGTTGTTATCTTTTGATAATTTATCTATAATTTTTCCTTTTATAATAACCTATTGTTAATTTATTATAATTTTTTCCAAATTAATTTTTCACAATTTATTTTAAATAATCCATTCAAAATGTGAATTTTTTTGAAAATAACTCATCGCCTTTAGAAACAAAACCATGATTCTGCATCTTCTCAACAACACAAATCTGATGACATTGATGGCGCTTCAATACGATCATTATCTAAGAAGATATCAAAGAGATAACATTGAAGAAAATTGTATAATATAAAATGAGAAGAATAACATTTAGAGAATGAGATATAGAGGTGTTTGATGATAGAGAAAACCCTTGTTCATATCCCACGTCCAATTCCCTCCCTTTATCTCTATTGTTTTAATTTATTTTATTCATTAATTGTCTCCACTAGTTTTTTTACTAAATTTAATATTTTTTCCCATTCCAATAAATCCATGTTCCATAAAAACCCTCCTAAACATTTTTTTCATGCATAATATATATATTAACTCATTAAATAGTATACGTTAGATATTAATACATTTATATGTATATTTACATCCATCGATATGTTTACACCTCAAACACACTTAGATATATACATATATACACATATTTATGCACATTCATATATACACTCTTCTATGTGTATATATATCCACGTATATTTATCCCCAATATATATAACATTTAATTTGGCATGCAAAGTATTTCAGTTTAATAATGAGATGAAAAATAATATATATAAATTATTATTATGTAATATACATCACCATCATCAACAAAAATGTTTCTATAATAACTATCATTAAATATTGATGATTGTAATTAAATTTTGTAACCGCACTCAGTTCTATTTATTTAGCACAACTGAAACAACAAAAGATAAGTGAAAAACTATTGTTGGATTTTATTAGTTCTAAACCAAAATTACTCATTAAAGGGTCCCCTTTATCAATTATTAGTGAAAGCATTGATAAAGTTTTCATTTATCTGTGCTTGTTTTAGCGCTGAAAAAGAATTATTTTTATCATCACTATTCTTTAGGGTGAAAAAATGTTTAATAATTTTTTTAATAAATATAAAATTACTATAGTTATATTAAACAATAATATTTCTTTATATACATTAATTAAAAAATGAATATTTATAATAAATATAAATATAATTTACTAATATATATTTTCTAATAATTAAAATATATATATAACATTTTATAAAAATTATTTATAATATTATAAATATAAATATATATCTATTTAAAAAAGTATAAAATTATAATATATTTTTAAAAATTATTAATAGATTTATTATATTTTTAATTATATATATATACTTTTTAAATATATATATTTATTATAATTATATATATATAAATAAATATATTATTACATACATATATATCTTCAATGAATTGAGTCAATATATAAAAATGTATATATCTATCTAATGAGATAATGATTACATTCATTAAAAATGATTTTTGTTATTCATGTTCACATATTGATGTGTGAGTATAATTGATGATATATGATCCTAAGCTTATTTGTGCACATAATTGTGGGTTGATATGTTCCAAATGTTAAGATTACATTTATTATGATGATGCAAGCATATGTTTTGTATTATGACTTATGAATGTTCATGAATACCTTGATACCCTTATTATTCATGCTTTCTATATATGTGTCCACCCATTTTTTATAATCTATACATTAATATGTATGATTAATTCATGTTATACCAACACACATATAATGTTTTCGAAAATAAAAATAAAATACCAATAAATAAATTATAAAAATAAATATATTTATTATATGTATAACTATAAAATTTTAATTATGTATAAATAATTTTCATATATATATATATAATTACAATTATAAATAAGTATATATAAGTATATAATTAATATAGTTATTATATTTATAATTATATATATTTATATATTTACATAAGTATACATAATTATAAAAAGATGTCAAATGTGATGCAAACCATGAGATATTATTTTACAAATATATTTATAATTATATATTATAAGGATCCAGAATATTCCAAGTAATTTTTTTTAAATATATGGAATTATTAAATGTCAGTTAAGATTAACAGAATGTGATTCTGAGGCCCGGTGTTCCAGGAATATATTTATGATATTTTTTTGGGTATATTCAATGAACATGTGAGTGGGAATTTTTAACTTTTGAACTCATACTCAGAATTGAAATCTGAGGACACCGTTGAACTCACAACACCAATTTTCGCCTAAGATGACCTTCATATCAACCACAGTAGGTCATGGGTGGAATTTTAATTTTTGGTTTTTCATGGGGGAATTGAAAAAATAAAATAAATAACTATTATTTTATTTCTTGAAACCCCTAATTTGAATTTTGGTGGTAGGGACCACCTAAACCTTTGAAACTCTTGGAACCCCCAATGGAAGAGCCAACATTAATTGATCATTAAAATAACCTATCTTATATGAGAGGGTCTCCTCACCTCTCGTAGGTTGGGGGAAATATTTGTAAAACCCATTTGGTGGGGAACTCTTGACGGAAGAAAATTCCCCAATGAAGAAGATCCTCTAATGAAAAAAGACCTCCGAACGAGGAATGGTGAACCAACGTTCGAGAAGTGCCAAATAATCACCTTCTTCCTCATGCCACCTCCAACGAACAAACGAGGTAGGGTGTTTATTTTTGATTTATAATAAATATATATTCGTTGATTCTCAATGATGATAGCCGAACAAACACAACCATTGATCCACAGATATACCATGATTTTTTCTATTTGTTCTTCACGTTTTCTTCATGTGTTCTTCATCACAAAATAATTAAGCATGCTAAAAACACAATGTTTCGTTGAGAGCATCATATGGATGCAGAGATCTCGACCCGAGCATCATGAATATGCAGTCGTCACATTTTTCAGGAATAGTATAAAGTTGCGGTGGCCTGCAAAAGAGGGTGGTGGACGAAACACTGGCCGGCCGCATGGAAGAAGGGTGGAGCTTGTCCATCCTACAGGTAGAGGAGGATGCTGCGACTATCGAGCTGCAGCGGTGCACCGGAGGGAGGCCAGCACCCGATCGACCGTGGTTCAAGCAGACGACACACTTGTGGGCCGTCGGCACCCGACCGACTGCGGTTCAAGTAGGCGGCGCACCGGTGGGAGTCCGGTACCCAACTGGATGTGGTTTGAGCAGGTGGCGTACCTAGAGGGCTTCTGCCCCTGGCCAGATGCAGAGGCTGCATCGGTGCGTAGCAGCGCACACCAGCACCAATGAAAAGGAAGCCAGCCGGACATCCAGCTGGCCATGTCACACCAATCCTGACCGACTCTAATGGGTCCTGCTTTCCAGCAGGTGGCACCACATGGTGCCACAAGTTCGTCCAAATCCAAACGATCTGTTGTACCATTCGAAATTTTGGGGGGGGGGGGGAATTTCCCCTTGGGTAGGGCTAGGTCGGGCCCCGCCATGGCAGACCGCACCCAGCCGGGCAGACCACACCCAGCCGAGTGGGCCATGCCCAGTGGGCCGAGCTGCCCCTCTGTAGGCTGGGCTTGCCATGGCCAACCCATTAAGTTTGACCCGAACCTGGTCGGGCCGGTCTAACAAGGCCGGGCTGGACCCGAGCCCATCTATACCGAGATACACCTTTTGGCCATATCTTGAGAACCGGGTGTCAGTTTGATGAACCGTCTATGGTATCAGAATCCTTGGATTGCGAAATTACTTTTGGTATACTCCACATGAGTTTTGGATAATGTTGGGGTATGGCTGGGTTGGATTGAACATGAATCCAACCGTACCCTTAGAACATAAGCACTAATAACTTACAGGCCATGCATCCGATTGATGAACCATCTATTGGGTTGGGACCCTTTTGACATGGAAGTCCTTTTGGATACTTCTTCATGGGAATTAGTGGCAGTTTAAGTATTGAACTATGGGTTGAGGAGTGGATCCTCCCAGAATCAAGTGTGCTAAGTATGGGAACCCTGTGATTTGTTGTACTTAAAGCATCTTCAGATCCTATGTGGGTCATCCTCAGATTCTATGTGGGTTATCATAGGATCCTATGGGGGTCAGCATCTAGGGATCCTGTGTGGGTCATCTTCAGATCATGTGTTGGTCATTTTCAGATTTTGTGTGGGTCATCTTTGATCTTCTGTGGGCCAACAGTAGATCTTGTCGATGAAGTAAGACAATATATCAATACATATAATCATCTATACTTCCACAATTAAGTAATACCTAGTGTAAGCTGAGTCATTACCATTGTGGTAAAATTATGTGTGGTGATACCTTCATGGTATTCTTCTGTGTGGCATTACCTTTGTGGTACATACCTTCATGTTGTTACCTGTGTGGTAGTTCTAGCTTTCTGGTGTTACCTATGTGGTACTTCTAACTTCATGGTGTTACCTTTGTTGTATTCTTCCCTCACATGTTAGATGAGTGTATCTTGACAACTTAGGTATATGTATGGGCATATACCTAATTAGTGTTGATGAAAATTTCTTCATTATTTGTGATTGAGGTCTTGCTTTGTGGTTTATCCTTTGTAGATTCTTAGAGATCTTCGGGGGTCTCAGGGTTTCTACTGAGTATTGTTATACTCACCCTTGCATAGGTTATGCCCGCACCTTATTGTGTCTTGTGAAGATGATGTAAAAAATTGATCGAGGCTGAGGGTGCTAGGACTGGAGGCTGATCGGAGGTGGACCATTATATTAGACGTATCGTAGAGATGACCGTTCGAGAGCTAAACCTACCCTTCAACTAGGATCCTTGGTGACTGTTCACAAGAGTAGTTTTTAGTTTTACTTGTACATTCTAGTTGGGTATGTATTCCGACCCCCTTTATATAATGTACTCACCCTATTTACTATACATTTTACTTTGGGCGGGTGTGTTGATGTATTCTTGGATTATGTGAGTTTGCAGGTTAAGAGAAAATGCCATCCCGGTTTTAGAGATATGCCTTTCTTGTGCTAGTCTCCATCCCTGGTCCTATGAAAAGTAGGATTGGGGTTGTAACGGAAAATGACCCAGAGGATGGGTCATGAAAAAATTGGTATCAGAGGATTCAGTTAGACCGAAGAACACGGACGCTGATCTTTTAATCGGCCATAGTGTTTAGTGTTATGAGTGTGGTTATCAATTTGGGGAATCCAATGTTAGTACGATGGCTGACGTATCCATACACTAGGACCCTGACTGCTGAATTCTAACTCAGTGCACAAAAACACATATTGCATGAGTGTTTTTGAAATGTTTTCTTGGTGATCACATTGAGTCAACTCACCAGGTTTATCTTTCTGACCATGGAAAACTGGTTTATTTTCTGGATGCCTTCACATAGATATCAAGCTAGGCTTCTGGGTAGAGTATGTGATGACAACTCACCATGCGACAAGGATTTGGTGTAGGGACCTTTTTTGGTAGTTGTACCATCAGGTGGTGCACCAACAACAACACTACCTATTGGGAAGATGATTCCACTAGCCCTAGCAGTGGAGGTTGCACGCTGATCGAACGCATTGCACAACATCCAGCGCTAGAGGCCACCGAGGTTCTAGAGAAAGACGAATCCAAAGTCAGCTGAGGACTTGCTGGAGGTCGTGGTTTTTTTTGACTACTAGGGACAAAATATAATCTTCTGGGGATCCTTACCACCAGAATTCTTCAAGCAGCAATGGGCAGATGGTGGAGCTTGAAGCTCCAGGTTCATGATGTGGCGACTCTCATCAGGACAGACATCGAGAGCCTTTTTAGGGCATAGTTCTTCCCAGTGACCTTACTCTAAGTGTGTATATATGTGCATCTACACTTGCAGCAGGGCAACATGACCATGGCTCAGTATTCAGTGAGGTTCACTGACCTCTCGAGCTACTCCACTAGCATGGTGATGGAACCTTTTCTTCATGTATCAGACCTTCGATTAAGGATTCAGAAGGGAGATTAGAGCTTCGATGATTTCTCTCTGAATCCCAACGAATGTGGGGGGTTCTAGAGAGAGAACTCTTAGTGGAGAGCATCCATGCTGAGTAGTAACCTGTAGAGAGACTCACCATCGGACGTCACATAGAAGAGTTATCTGCAGCTGGTAGTAAAAAAATGATGTAGAGGTCCAAGAGGACCAGACCTACAGGTGGACGACCTTAGGATACAGGTTCAGTTTTGCGGGGCTCCAGAGATAGAGCATGACATGTGTGGAGCATGCAGTGTTACTCATGTGGCGGACAGGGTCACACGGCTCGTGACTGCCCAAACCACCATACATAAGACCAGTAGATGGTTGATAGACCACCTAGGTAGAGGAGAAGATTTGGTCTAGGAGGACCGAAGGTAGTAGGTGGATGTGGAAGAGGATCTGGCCATGCAGCAGGCAGTGGACGGCGATTCAAGGTTCTACTACCACCACCTTCAGGTGGTCCACCCCTACCACAGGTAGCAGGTGGACAGGAACGATCTCAAGTCTAGGCAGCTGAGGCCAATGACCACAGTGCTCCAGAGATGATTCGAGGTATGATCTGTGTCTACTCCACCTTAACTGCAGTACATATAGACACAAGTGCCATTCAATATTTTATTTCCACGACATTTTTTTGGAGCTCGGAGACTCTGGGGGAGCTGTTGGCTTGATCCTTATAGTTAGAGACTCCTACAAGAGAGGATTCGACGATTACACATTGGTGCCGGTAGTATGAGCTTACTCTAGAAAGAGATAACTTTGGCGAGGGGCTTCTAGTAGTTGCATCGAGGCCTTACGATGTAATTTTTTAAATGTATTGGTTATCTATAGTCCATGATCTGATCGATTGTATTAGGCGCAAAGTGTGGTGTTCTCGTGAGGAAGGGACAAGGTTTTTTTTTCACCGATGAGAAGGGAACCTTTGTAGCACAAGACAGACTTACTCAGAGGAGGATGCAATTGATCACACATCAGTTGGCTAGCCCTACCATTGGACCTATTGATGTTGAGAGTTCGAGCTATCATGTAGTGGTGGACTAGTACACTGGTGTTTTCCCTGATGATGTTCTAGGTCTACCTCCCCATAGAGAGGTGGTATTTTACATGGAATTGTACCCCAGTACGATACTGATATCTACACTAGCATATTGGATGTCCCTTGCATAGCTTCAAGAGATACGAGTATAGGTGGATGACTTATAGAGGAAGGGGTTCATTAGGCCTAATGTTTCTTCATGGGCAGCCCTGATTTTGTTTTCTAAGAACGCATATGAGAGTTTGAGACTCTATGTGGACTATCGGCGCTTGAGCTAGGTTACTGTTAAGAAAAAGTTCCCACTACCGAGTATTGATGATCATTTTTATTAGATGGAGGGAGCACAATGATTTTTGAAGATAGACCTTATATCAGGATATCACCAGCTCAGGGTACAAGATGAGGATGTGTAGAAGAAGACCTTCAAATGTCGGTATGGCCAGAATGTGTTCTTCGTTATGCCATTTAGTGTGACCAAAATCCCATTAGTGTCCATTGGACTCAGGAACATGATCTTCTAGCCACACCATGATAGCTTTGTGGTAGTCTTCATCAACGATATCCTTCTATAATCAGCTACAAAAGAGGAGCACACCTATCATCTGGACACACTCCGAGAGCACCAACTTTATGGTAAGCTCTCGACATGCCAGTTATAGATCCAAGAGATTCACTTCCTAGGACACGTCATCTCATATGCTGGAGTTGTACTGGATCCAGTGAATATTGACGCTATTTTTTCTTGGGATCCACCCAAGAGTGTGGTGGAGGTGCAGCGTTTCCTAGGTTTGGCCAATTACTACAGGAGGTTTGTGCCTGAATTATCCAGAGTTGTGGCACCATTATCAAATTTTACGAGGAATGGGAAACACATCGTGTGGTTGTAGAAATGCCAGCTGAGTTTGAAGAAGCTAAGGTAGAGATTGATGAGTGCCCCCATCTTGAGGATACCCACAGAGGGCGTTCGGTATGTAGTCTACTATGACGCATCAAGGACTGGGCTTGGATGTGTCCTGATGCAGGAGCGAGCAGTGATCACAAATGGTTCCTGAAATATGAGACAACATGAGCCAAACTATGCTACCCATGACCTGAAGTTAGCATCATGGTTTTCTCCTTGAAGATGTGTCATCATTACATTATGGGAAATTTTTTTACAGTTTACTCTGATCACAAAAGTCTTAGGTATATCATCTCCCAAAAAAACCTGAATCTAAGACAAAAATGTTTGCTTGAGTTCTTCCATGATTATGAATTCTAGATTGTCTATACTCTTGGGAAGGGGAATGTAGTAGCAGATGCACTCAACAAGAGATCTGGTATACAGTTTCTGAGTAATGTGATGAACTATCTTTCCAGTATGCAGATATCCTACATGGATCGAGATAGAGTAGCTTATCTTCATTATTGGACAGTCTCTCCCCCACTCCTTCAGTGAGTCATGGAGGCGCAGCTTGGAGACAATGACTGTGAGGCTCGACGTGCTTAGATATCCATAAGACATACACTTGATGAATTTTCTAAAGGTGGGGAGCACGTAATATTCTTCGGAGGAAGTAATATGATACTAGTGGCACTACATATAGGAAGTGAAGAGAGAGTTCCATACATCCCTTCTAGCAGTACGTCCAAGAGTGGTGATGATATACGATGACCTTCAGCGTCAGTACCAGAGGCCGGGAATGAAGAAAGTAGTGGCATAGTTCATCTCACTATGCCTCACTTATCAGTAAGTTAAGGTAGGGCATCCAATTCCAACAGGATCAGTACATCCACTAGAGGTTCCAGAGTGGATGTGGGATAGAATCTCCATGGACATTGTGAGAGGAATTCCACACACATAAAAGGGACATGATTCCATATGGGTGATCATTGACCGAATCTCAAGCCACCACACTTCCTACCTATCCAAGAGAAGGGTTCAATAGAGGGCTTGGGACGCCTCCACATTCAGGAGATTTTATGACTTCATGGAGTGACTTTGATGATTGTCTCTGATCATGATGCATGTTTTACTTTCTGGCTATGAACGAGGTTGCAGGAGGCATTTAGGACACAACTTCGATTGATCACAACCTTACAACCTTAGACGGATGGTCAGACAGAGCAGACCAGTCAGACCCTTGAGGACATGCTGCATGATTGCATCCTTGATTTTGGATGTAGCTGGGAGGATAACTTTCCCTTGGTAGAGTTCACATACAAAAATAGTTTTCACCCCACTATCGGTATGGCACCATTTGAGGCTTTGTATGATCAGCCTTATAGATAAACTCTATGCTGGACTGACCTCAGAAAGTCAACACTGATGGGGCCAGATATGCAACAGGCTACCAAAAAGAAGGGTAAGATCATCCAAGAGTGGATGAAGACTACACAAAGAAAGCAGAATTATTATGAAAATAGGAAAAGGTGACCTCTCGAGTTAGATTATAATGACCATGTCTTCCTACAGGTCTCACCTTGATGAGGTTTGCAGATATTTGGCAGGGGTGGAAAGTTATCTCGGAGGTTCATGAGACCCTTCCATGCCCTAAACATAGTTAGCGAGGTGGAATACCACCTAAATCTCCCCCCTCAGTTGCACCAGGTGTACATTGTTTCCCACGTATCCTAACCAAGGAGATACGTACATGATCCTTCACACATCATTGACAGGGGAAAGTAGGACATCGATGATGGGGAAAAAAATTTAGAGGTTCTAGAGGAGATTGATGGTCGACAAGATTGAGTCCTTTCGGGGCAGTTGATACCTCTGGTTCACATTCTATGGCAGCACGACAACCTATAGAAAAGCACATGGGAGAGGGAGGCTCATATTCATTCTCAGTACCTCCACATGTTTCCCTAGTTCATGATGTGGCTTTCAAGGATGCAATTCCCTGAGGTGCGGAGAATGTAATGACCCAGAATTTTCCATGTATTTTTTTAATTATATGAAATTATTACGAGTCTAAAAAAATTGAGACCACATGATTCTGAGACCCGGTGTGCCCAGAATGAATTTATAAACATTTTTTCAGGTATGTTCTGTTAATATGCGAGCGAGAATTTGTATCTTTTGAACTAGTACTTGGAATTGAAATCTGAGGACACTATTGAACTCAAATCGCCAGTTTACTCTTAATGAGACCTTCACCTCAACCGTAGTAGGTTGAGGGTGGAATTTTGATTTTTCGTTTTTCATGGGAGAACTAAAAAAAATAAAATAAATAACTTTTATTTTATTTCTTGAAACCTCTCATTTGAATTTTGGTGGTGGGGACCACCTGAACCTTTGTAATTATAGGAACCCCCAATTGATGTGCTGACATTAATTGATCATTAACTTAACCTAACTTAAATTATAGGGGATCTTCACCTCTCATGGGTTGGGGGAAATTTTTGGCAAACCAATTTGGCGGAGAAATCTCGATGGATGAACATCTCCATTGAATAAGATCCTCCGACGATGAAAGACCTCCAAATGAGAAATGGGGAACCAACATTCGAGAAGTGCCGACGCATCACCTTCATCCTCATGCCACCTCCAAAGAAAAAATGAGGTATGGGTTTATTTTTGAAGTATGATAAATATCTATTTGTGGATTATGCAAATTCCTGATTCACAACTATTATGGCCGAACAAACACGACCATCGATCCGCACACATACCATGATATTTTATATTCGTTCTTTGCATGTTCTTTACATTTTCTTCATTTACCAATAATTAATCATTCTTAAAACTCAATGTTTTGTGGAGAACGACATATGGATGTAGAGATCTCGACCAGAGGATCACAAATACGCAGTTGTCACATTTTCTTGGGCTTAGAATGAAGCTGTGGTGGCCTGCGGAAGAGGCTGGTGGCCAGAATGTCAGTCGACCATGTGAAAGGATGGCGACACATGCCTGTGTTGTAGGTAGAGGAGGAGGTCGCTGCTGTCGACCCATGATGGCACATTGGAGGGCAGCCGGCAGCCAGTTGGTCGTGATTCGAGTAGGCAGCACACCGGAGGGCCACCCACACCCAACTGGCCGCAGTTCAACCATGCAGTGCGCTGAAGGACAGCCGACACCCGACAGACCACGGTTTGAGCAGGCAGTGGACCTGGAGAGTGGTTGTCACCATACTACTCGTAGATGAAGTAGTGGAGTATGTCGTCGCCACTGGAAGGGAAGTTGCCCGAACATCAGGTCGACCACATCACGCCCAGCAGGGCCGTCTCCAGTGTGTCCCACATGCTGTTAGGTGGTTCCACATGTCACTGCTATGTTGGTCAAATTCAAAAGGTCCATTGGAGCATTCCGAATTTTTGGGGGCTTCTTTCCCCCCGGGTAGCAGCTAGGGCGGGCCCCGCCACGACGGACCACACCCAGCCCAACGGATCATACCCAGACAAGTGGGACGCACCAATCTTGTCATTCCTAGAGGGCCAGAAAACCCCTTTGCGAGTTGGTCCGGGCCTATAGAGACCCATACCACCCGGGTCGGACATAGGCCGGTTCGTACCCCGAGTCCATCTAGGCCGAGATACGCCTTTTTGGTCATAAATTGAGAACCGAGCATCTTTTCAACAAACATTATATGGTACCATAATCCTTGTATTGATATATTATTTTTGGTATACTCCACATGTGTTTTGGATAGTGTTAGAGTACAGCTGGGTTGGATCGAACTGAAATTCAACCGGGCGATCATGACGGAAATGCAAATAACTTACAGACTGGAGGTCCGATTGATGCACCGTCTATTGTGTTGGGACCCTTATGACATGAATATATGTTAGGATACTTTTATAGTGGGACTTCGTTGCATTTGAAGTATCAACCTCGGGCATGAGGAGAAGATCCTTCCAGAATCAAGCATGCATAGTGCAGGAACCCTATGGCTGGCTATACTTGAAGAATCATCAGATCCTGTGTGGTTCATATTTAGATGTTTTGTGAGTAATATTTTTATCCTATGTGGGTCAGCATCTACAAATCCTATGTGGGTCATCTTCAGAACATGTGTGCGTCTCCTTTAGATCCAGTGTGGGTTATCTTTGATCCTATGTGGGTCAACAGTAGAGCTTCTTGACGAAGTAAGATGATCTTGAAATACTACTAATCATCTATACCTCTGCACTTAAGTTATACCTAGTGTGAGATGTGTCTTTACCATTGTGGTACACTTATGTGTGGTGATACCTTCGTGGTATTCTTCTGTGTGTCATTACCTTTGTGGTACATACCTTCGTAGTGTTACCTATGTGGTACTTCTACCTTCATGGTGTTACCTTTGCAGTATTCTTCCCTCATGTGTGAGATGAGTGTATATTGATAACATAGTTATATGTATGGGAATATACCTAAGTAGTGTTGATGACTATGGCTTCATGCTTTGAGATTGGGGTCTTACATTGGGGTTTATCCTTTGTGAATTTTGAGAGACCTTCGGGGGTCTCGAGGTCCCTACTGAGTATTTTTATACTCCCCCCTACACGGGCTATGCCCAGACCTTTATTACTCTTATGAAAATGACAGACAACATTGATCGAGGCTAAGGGTGCCTGAACTAGAGGCTGATCAGAGGTGGACCATTAGACAAGATGTATTATAGAGACGACCATTCGAGATTTGTACCTAACCTTCGGGTTGGATCTTTGGCGGGTGTTAATTGGAGTTGTTTTCAGTTTTACTTGTACTTTTCAGCTGGTATTGTATTCTAGCCCCATTTACTTATTGTACTCACCCTATTTACTATATAGTTTAATTATTTCTTGTGTCTTGTTGTGTTCTTGAATTGTGTGAGTTTTCAGGTTAAAAGGCAATGCCTTCATGGTATTAGGGATATGCATTTCCAATGCTAGTCACCAAACCGTAGCCTATGGAATATGGGCTTGGGGTAGTCACAACATGGGACTTAGAGGATGGGTAATGACATATATAAATATTTTTAATTATATTTACTTATAACTATACAAAAATATTTTTTAATAATATAGAAATAGTTTTAAGTGTATATATATATGTTTATAATTATAATTATAAATATAAAAGTAAAAATATATGTATATTTAAATAATTATAAAATGAAAAAAAATAAATTAATTATAATTTTATAAATATTTATTATTATAATTATAAATATAAATAAATAAATATTTATATATCCATGGTTCACAAATTTCCATGATTTTATATATTTATTTATAATTATAATTATGATTATATATATAGTTATAAAATTACAATAATTACATTTATTATCATCGAAATTGTACGAATGACTGTAATCTGGTTCAGCTTAAAATAAGATGATCTTTTGAGGATGATATAATTTTTCATTATCATATGTTCGCAGCTTGTGCAATTATGCATTCATCTATGGATGATGTAATTGTTGATGGAAAGGGAGGGAAAATTCAGTATAAGGGTGAAATACCCGTCTATCAAAGTGGCGTAGTGGCAATGAGATCCTATTGACAGAGGATAGATTGTGGTAGAAATGATTATAGGATGCTTGTTGGTGACGTGCGGTTATATCAGTTGATGCCAGAAGGATCTGGGATCTCGGTGGTTGCAGGTGGCACATGCTAGAATTGACCTTACTTTTCATTGAGAAATCCTATATCTGTGGGTTGGAGGTTGTGTGGGAACAGATGTCATACAATGGGATGACATGGATGGAGGCCCATCACTAGCCTGGGTGGTCGGACCAAATGTGATGTCCCGTGTGGCTTGGAGGTGGCTTAAATTGGACGACGTTTCCAGATTTTGTGGGATCTAGGTGGAGTTTCCTTCACTAGAATGGGTTATGGATGAGACAAAGATCTTGGAAATGGGTCTTCCTCTATGAAGACACTCAACTTGGGATGGTCTTGGGCGACAGAGGCATTAACCATGGGTAGAACAATGACCTCTGGATGGAGACGACCACCTCAGGAGGGGGAAGTTAGAGACCATAGGTGACATAGGCAGGTATCTTGTGTGAAAGTGAGGTTTTTTATTAATGGGATTAAAATTTTAATTTATTAGAAAAGGGATAGGGTTTGAATTAATTTTAAAAAAGGTTCTTGATATGCGTCCTTGTTCACACATCTTTGGTGTAGAGAGATGCCTGAATGAGGTTCACGCATCATTCATCTAATCTTCGAAGGATGCGTAAACCCCGTTCACACAACCTAGCAACATTTGATGCTTGAATAAGGTTCACACATACATTATGATGTTTCTCAAGAATGCGTGAACCCTGTTCACGCATCCTATAGAAAGGTTAAAAAATCATCATTTATTTAGAAGTAAAATTTTCATATGTATTAGATTAATTCAATTAAAACCCCTTTCTATTTAGTATTTTTTTGTTAAAAAAGGAAAATAGACTTAGAAAAACATTTATATTTCTATAACATGATCTTATTCAATGTTCTACAGTAATTAGATTTTATTCTAATTGAAATATTAATTCTTCCAGTAATTGAATATTTCATCATTTACCTCCCCCCTAAAGAGAAACACTCAGAAACAACTGTTTTGAAATCTTATATAACTTCACCAAGGATGATATTCTTAAATATTTATTATTACATATTCCAACACATTCTTACCCTTTATAAGGATGGTTTCTTCATTTAGAAGAATATAAAATAAATCTTTTTCATAATGTCAATAATTTTATCACATGATGGAGGTATTTTAATAGTAAAATCCTCCAGTTAAGATTGTGTACCAGTAAAACATGTGTCCTTTTATAAAGTTTGAATATGAATTTTCTCAAAATTGGACAAATGAACTTATAATTACATACATATCATATTATGGTTTTTTTATCTTCTATAATAATCATCTACTCTTCAAAATTATTATTCATTGAAATTCTTATTCATGAAATTTAATTTTTTAAAACAAAGAATCATGTTCCATGATTTTAGGATTATAATCATTGAGATCAATAATATTTGTCAAGATTTCTTGATGTTCATAGATCATTTAATGCTGAGTATTAATATTTATTAATGAATACTAAATATAATTTGTTAATTTTAGAAGATGATTTGATGACAGTAAGACACTTATTAAAAAAATTATAACTCTAAAAATGATAATAGTATTTCACATACATAACTTATAGTAAATAAAAAACCAACCTAATATATGCCTCTAGCATGGATGCTCCTCTATCCAATACCCAGGTGTATACCGGACACGTCCACGTCGTGTCTGTCTCTGTCTGCACTTTGGCGGATGCTGCACAACATCCTCAGTAGTCACCCGTAAATCCTTGTATGTGATAGATGGTGAATTTAAAGTCTCACCATCTGTACATTGTCCTTCATCTAAGGATAGTGGAAGCTTGATGGAACTCTCACCAACATAGAATGGAGATGGTGGTTGTGCTGTGGATGGCTCTAATAAAGAATCCAGGTCAACCCAGTCAGTTTCTGTATCGACCTGTGGCTGAGCCGGAGAATATAAAAGAGAATATGACATGTTCATGCCGAATACCCTCCTCCTATGGAGTAAAAACATCTCAATGATAAAGCCGAACATCCTCCTCATGCGGAACAGTAAGATCCATAATAGGGTCGTCACCCCTGGTACATCTATATAAGCCTCAGAAGGCTCCGCAGCCTCCTCAGCATGTGGTGGATCAAAGATAATGCCATGATAAATCTCATCCAACAAAAGAAGAAACTATGATTCAAGGGTGTGAAAATATGCTGGGTCAAATACGGTGTTCTCTAATAGATCAGAAATGTGTAGTAGACGATAGATATGAGCATCCAAAGAAAAAAAATCTGTTGTTAAGTAATATAAAAAAAAATTCCATTGAATTGTGCAAAGAACTATGTATACCAGCTCATGAAAGCCTCATTTGTGTCATATCATAATTCTGACTGGGGACCTGTAGTACCAAGCTACATAATCCATTTTATCAAAAAAATGTAAACACACTATCCCCATCCCTCGCAACTAGAAGTACTATCGTCTATCACATAAATCAATATATCTGGCATGGTATCTCCTCCAATAAAAATATCTCTTCCCTAATATCTTCAGGGAATGTAGTGAATCTTACTGATTGGGCGGGTCAGGAATAGGCTGAAAGAATTAGAACTACATCGTAACTCTTTCGGTCTGATGCCACTCAACTATATGAAAATGACTCAACAGAACCCTACAAGAGCCGATAGCAAGCATCTCCGTACAATATCCTAGAAGAATCTGGATAATAGAATCTATATAAGGAATCAATAAAATCTGAAAGAAAAAATAAATAATAAATTAATAAATGAATACATGTATAGTAAAGAATTAATATTTATCATTATAAATAATAATCACTTACATCGTGTGGTTGAATGATGTCCAACATAAGTCTATAGGTGTGGACATCGTGTTTGGGGGAATCTGAATGTCGTTGTTCCTGACTCCACTTGTAGATAATATTGTTATATTTATATTTCATAATAGAAAGTAATTATTATGAACATTACATGAAATATGTATAATGAAATAATGATTATAAGCATTAAACTCAGTCCATGAAACCCCATCACTAACCACGAACTCTATAATCGCTCAAGAGAATTCCGATATCAGATGCAGACCATGGTTTTGTGTGTCATGAAACATATACACATGCCAAAAACCAGCTCCATAATTTTAAATTATCCTTTTCAACAATTGAAAAAGAAAGTGGTTGAGGAGAAATATTGCCATCCATTGTGGCAGCAATGATTAGAACACCTATATACTTTCCATAAAATAAAGTGATATCGACTCAGATAAATTGTTTACAACAGGGAAAGGCAGCAATGCATGGCCTTAATTCCTAAAAACCCTACTGAACTTCACCATTGTTTGATCAACTTGGTGATTGGGGGATACATACTCAATAGTGTCCAATTGATAAACAATCTGATTGTTTAGAGATAACAATTCCATATATTATAGCAATAAATCATAAGATTCATCCCAATCACAATACACTTTTACAATTGGATTCTATTTTTCAATCCATGCTTTGGTATATGATATCTTGTAGTTATACAACTATTGAATTCTTTCCTGGACAACGACAATGGGAACATCCTCACATGTTTGTATCATATCACAAATATAATTCGATATAAACCATGAATCAAAGGAAGAGTTATCCCATGACAATCTTGGATGCACACAAGTGTGTGGACCTTCTAATTTGTTTATCCCCCAACATGCAAAAAAGTTATCAAATATTTCCCATAATTGAAATTTACATTCTGGCCCATATTTTTCACAATGAATGATAAATTTTTCCTTCTTTGATTCATCAACCACAAATGTGAAATGTCACTCAATGTGGTATTTCTTTATTAGATTTCTCATGACAAATTTACTTTTAAACGTCTGCCTGACATTGATGGCATTATCATTTGATGTAGACCTATTCCCTATAATGCCAGGGAATTTAGATGCTGGTGTAATGACATACCAATCAAAATGTTGTTCACGAGACATTCCTTTATCTAAGGAATTCAATACTAAAGGATGATTAACACTGACCTGCGGACGTCTTGGTTGTCTATCCTTAAAGGATCCTCAGATGGTTCATTTCCCACATCAACCTCACCCACATCTCTCAAAGGAAACTCAGAAGGTTCAATCCCCACATCACCCTCACCCACATCATCTCTTGATGGCTCCCCAGATTTTTATTCCTCAAAAAACATTCATTCACTATATCAGAACAGAAAGGGATGTCGTATACATTTTATTCTATATTTTGATCATCTTCTTCATTATTTTCTTCTATTACTAGATTCAAATTAGAAAGAGGCAATGCAAAAGACTGATGTGAAGGACCAACTTGTATGGAGCTCACAAAACACGGTTCTGTAGTAGTCTGTTGCACCACATCTATATCAAAAATCACCACATACAACTCCATCAAACCATTAGCACAGTGCTGTATAAATAAGGAAGATGCATCCATCCAAACATCATCATCGACCAAAGGGTACTCAGAGTGCCCGAAACATTCAGAATGTAGTAGATGTCGATATGTGATTGAAGAAATGGGTTGATCGACCCTAAATTTTAACTGATTATAAATCTTATTTAAAACTGCATCCAATGTCATAGAACCACGATGATTTACCACTCTGACAGTGGCACACTATAGATATAACCCTACTCTATATAAATGGTCTCACCGTTGTAGTATATTTGCACACACATTATTACCTATAAAAAATAAATAATAAAATATTACATACTATGTCAATATTTTACATTTTTAAATATAATGTTATATATTTTAGTTAGTTATTAATAATTAATCATGACATGATCTTGAGACTTATGATTAGTTTATAATTATTTGATAAACTAAGCAACACCTATGGGTAGACTCATGGAGTCTCTATTATCAAATATTTCAGCAACTGTTTTTCTCCTTTCAAACAGCAAGGCCTCATGTCGAACTATTGTTCCTGAACGCCTCTTCTGGGACACCTCTCTGGGGACACCTCTTCAGGGACACCTCTTATTGATTGCCTTTTAATTACAAATGTACTCACAATCATGTGAGGGGTATAGGGGTAAGAAATACATAACTTTTTTTAAGCAGACACGCAGGTCCTGACATATTTAGTCAGAGATGACTCACATATCATCAATACATATAAATAAAAGAAATTATTACAAATTAAATAACCATATTCAGAAAACATGACATGATATTTAAATTATGCATCGGTCAGTATCTCAAGATCAGTCATCACACAACATACCATGTTTTTGGGAATACATATTATATCAATTACTATAAGAAATACATATTAAATATCTACACCTATTTTATATTTAATATGTTTAATTATAACTAATATAATTTAAAAAATTTATTTATTCAAAACTGTTTTTATACCATTAACAGAAAATGTTTTTATACATTTTTTAATTTATTTTAATATGATACATATAACTAATATATTATTCACAAATTATATTTGTAGTGTATAAAATATTATAATTTAAATTAATATTAATTTAAAAATAAAATTTTGTGTAACATGTTTAATTTTCATAAACATTAAATATGAATTCATACAACATTTTAGACATGACATAATTAATTTTCCTAAACATTCAATATGAATTCATATAACAAACACATATTTCATAAATTAAATCATACAAAAGACACTAATTTACACATCAATACATACGAATTATATAAACCATACACACAAACACTAGTTTTTACATATCAAAACTCAAATAAATAAATCATAAAAATGAAATAAATAAAATCAATTAAACAATTGAAAATTTAAATATAAAATTTACATTCTTGAAAGTAGGAATCATTTGTTGAGAAAGAAATTTTACAGGGCTTTGTAGCAAGATCCAGAAGAGAATAATAAATTTTTTTTGGGGGGGGGGGCTTATAAAGATTTAATTAGTCAGAGGCTTGAATGGGGTTCACACATCCTTCATCTTATCTTCAATGAATGTGTGAACCCCCGTTCACACATCTCTCCATGCCAAAGATGCATGAACAGGGCTCACACATCAGGAGACCCATTTTTAAAAATATTTCAAACCGTATCCATTTTTGATATTTTTCTGAGACCCATAAATAAAAAAACTCCAATAATGACAACAGGATTGGTCTTCCATAGCAGTGAGATTCAATTGGGGACGACCTCAGGTGATGCGTTTGGAGACAGTGGCCACAGGATAGTGGATACCCTCAGGCGATGGGAAAGTGGCGACCATGGGATGGGGTCTTTCTCGGATAGCACAGTTGGTCGTGTGGATATGATAGTGACATCTTGGGCGTTGTTCTCTCGCCACAATGTTTAGTCTAGGAGGATCATAAGATTTTTTCAGTAATCAATTCAGACCAGGTGAAATGGTTGGGTTTTATTTTGGGTGTTGTTGTGTTCATGTTATAATGGTGCTTGGATCCACATTATGTATCCTCTTTACTTTTATATTATAATAATTTTTTATGCCCGAGTTCACTTGGGGACTGAAAATTACTGTATATATATATAATTATATTAAAATATTTAAAATTATTATCTAATTATAATTCTATATAATTTTAATTTTAAAAATAAAAAAACAGTTTATTTCATAAAACAAATATAATGCTGTAAAAATGTTTTTATTATATTTATAATTTTTAAACAAATATAACTATACAAATATATTTATTAATATAAAAAATATTTATAAATAAAATTTAAAATTAATATACATATATATATTGATAATTATAAAATTATAATAAATATATTTATTATATGTAATTAAAAAACTATAAATATAATAAATATATTTATTATAGTTTTATAATTATTTATATAAATATTTATACATGTATATAATCAATTATAATAATAAATAAATAAAAATATATATATATATATAATTATAAAATTATAATAAATATATCTATTATATTTATAATTTTTTAAATATATATATAAAATATAAAAAAATATATATTTTTGTTTATTATAATTTTATAACTCTTTAAATAAGTATATATTTAATTAAAATTAAAATTGTAAATAAATAAATATATATATATATATATAAAAATTCATATAAATTTATAATAAATATATTTCATATAATTATAATTGTAAAATTATATTCAATTAAATAATTACACAAAAATATTTATAATTAAAAAATATAATTTATCTAAAATTTATTATATATAAAATTATAAATAAATTTATGTTTATTTATATTTATAATTATAATCAAATAAATATATATTTATTATATATATTTTTTTATTATTATATTTAATAATATAAATAAATTATTAACACTAGATCATTAGCAACACTATAATTTTAGCCCAAATAAATCAATATCTTAATGAGCGCTAGAAAGAACGGATAAAGAATAGTTTTATCAACACCTTCTTTTTTAGCACTAATAAAACTACTCTTTATCAGCACTTTTTTGAAAGCATTGATAAAAGTATTACGAGTTCTTATAAAATAATCCGTGATAGAGGGTTGCTACAACTTGCACAATTGTGCTTTTGCGGAACCAGACCACTTCCATCGCTGCCAACACTATCGCCAAACCCTACTGATGTCGACAGTTGATATTCTTCACAAATTGATCTCCCAAATTCTAAGGTATGTGCCCATTACAATCATGTAGATTTATTTTGATGTATAATGGCAGAAAATCAATTAATAATGATGGAAAAATCTTAAATTTCCCCATAAAAAATGTAAACTCGGTCACTGATGATTTAGACTAATAAAAGGGTGTCTAGGGATGAGAGAGGGGGTTTAAAATTAATAACACATAACAAAAACATATTAATGTAGTTTTTATGTGTTCAATAAAAATAGGTTTGTATAGTAAACTCACATGAAAAACTATTCATTTTTTGGATTGTGTAAAGTAAAATTACCCATTCCATGACAATATAATGTTTTAAAATCACTCTCATAATTTTTTATTGAACCAAACACTATTCTAAAATTATATTCCAAGGTACCCAACCTATTTCATGTTCAGTGTCCCACAAAAAAATTTATTTTGATATAATTATAATTTCCTTCTTAAAATTTTAAATTATTAATGACTCATAGGTTGTTGAACAAGAAAATTATTTAATTAAAAACCTACACAATACTATTATGTTCCTAGATCATGGTCAATCCTAAAGGAAGATGAGGAATGATTTTGGTTAAGTCAGTCAGTTTCTTATTTTAAATAAGCCTCCACTAACTCAAATCCACATCCTCAAATATAATTAAATTTTAGAAATTCCAATACTACCATGTACATTTAGGTTATCTCTATGAAATAAGTATATAAAAACTATTTTTTTTAATTCATCTTTAAGGGGGAGTCCAAAAAAACGTCCAAATGGCTGATATTTTATATTTTAGTATCGTGTTTTGAATGTTTTCAAATTTTAAAAAACCAAAATCCTCATGCCAGTCTATTTTCTTACTTCCACTCCTTCCATTTTCAACTTGTATTCAAATTATCCATATAATTTTTTACTACAAATAATTTATAACCCAAGAAACCTTAATAATTTTTGAAAAAATACATGTTTAATCGATTATACATCTTCTTTGAAATCAAAACCCCTTTAAAAAAAATACTACGCACCATTTTGCATTCCCCCTAATTCATCAAACTCAATAGAATACATTATTGAACTGATACATCTCAGGAAACCATAACCTAACACTGGAATTCTTATCCTTCACATAGAAATATTATCACCTCCTATATAATATAGTCTAATAATAACACCTTGTAAAGGAAATGTACCTAACTCTATTCAACCAATATGATAACCATCATGGGATCACTCTGAAAAAAAGGTTTATTAATTTTTATCCCCATGGAAACTTCTAAATGTACATTTTATCCAACATCACATGCATGGTTTAAATTAAGGGATTCCTCTGCAACTACATGTTCTCTTTGATTTGGTGTCAGCTTTAAATGGGATAATTCTAAAGAGGCAAAATGAAATACTAACTATCATCCTCACTATATTCATATCCCAAACAGTTGTTATTGCATTTTTTTATTGGGAATCATCCCTAATATCATCTATATGAATTCATAATATATCACCTACCCCCCAGTGGGGTAATTATTTTATTAAATTTAATTACACATTTCATTCAAGGAATAATTAAATTATTTGAAACAATAAAATATTGGCTTCCCCTTATTTGAAATTCCCCTTTTGTGTATTTATTTTGTAATATATTTATATTACATAATCAAAAAGGGTGTATATGAATAGATAATGGATGGATTCCAAATGTATAAAGACAAATATAACAACTTGGTGAAAGTGTTCATCATGTTTACAAAATATAATGCATATGACCTTTCTCAAATCCTTTTCCTTGTCTACATTTTTTTTATTCAAGACAAATTTTTCCAATGGATTTGGATGAACACGTGATCTGTTATAGAATATATCTAAGTTATAAATAATGTAATAAACACAAGGAAAAGGATAATGTAGTTAATAACTGGAATATCACTGCATTTTGTGGGAAATCTGAGATGATTTCAAGTTTTTATTATTAATAAGATAGTATAAAGGATGTGATTACAGTTTTTAATGATGATAAATATCATACTGAGTAAATAAAAATATTTTTTAAAGAATAAATTATTGATTGTCCGAAATTGTTTTAGAAGTTAAATAGATTTTCAAAGATTCCATTTTATACTTGTTGCACTAAATATACAGCATTGTCAGCCATACAAAATTCATATAATTTAAAAGATATCGTTAGATGTAGTGAAATTGGTTTTACTGAACATCTTTCTTTATTGAATGATATGATCCTTGATGATAATGAGCTCCATAGTCATAAATGTGACACAGAAAAAATGTTATTTTTAATGGGTAAGATCTCTAAAAGAATACATACCAGACAAAATGAGTATATAATATTTCTCAAGGACAAAATATAAGATAAATAATTCCATGTTTGTTGCTTCTAGATTCATGAAATGTGAATTCGATCCTATGTATTTTTTATGGAAATTACCAATCATTCCATGATAGAGGGACCTATATTTATGTGAAGAGATTGAAATCAAATTGATATGGTATCAGTATACAATAAATAAAGTTGGTAAAATTTATCACTCAATAGAATCTCCTTGGAAGAATGGAATTGATCATAATTGTCTTCAATTTGGAAATGTATTGATGAAACGTTTTTTTATCTACAGATAGATTGAATTCCTTTTTTTTCAAATTATCACTCACAGTACATGTCAAATTATGTTGGTAAATTATAAATTTCTACATTGGTTATGCATAACAAAATAAATTATTTTATCTATGCATATATCATGACCAAAAGAACTATGCAATGATATTGATGATTAGTTGCATCCATTGATCAAATATTTGAATTTTTTTGGGATTCATGTGTTACATTGTATGATGATTACAGAAATGAAGATTTCAAATTGATAACCATGTTGTATGAGATGATAAATGACATTCCTACTTATTAAAAAGTGTCATGATATAGAATTAATAGAACTAAAGGGTGTCCCATTTTTGAACTAGGTACACAATCAATTAGGAACATACATTCATCAAAGAATATGTTTGTAAGACATCACATATTCTTAACTCGGTAACATAGTTACCAATATTGGATAACATCATTCTATGGAATTTCATAAGAATGTACAAAACCATCTCCGCGAACAAGTGATCAACTATTTAATGAATTAAAATACACGGATACTACATTTGGTTAAACATTTTCAAAAAACCATATAAAAAATGTTTGAAAAAATAGATCAGTTTTTTCAATTACCATACATAAACTTTCTATACATTATACACATTATTGAAATTATGTTTGTTTAAAAAATAGATGTGACAATGTCATTTCCATGTTACTCAATTCACTTGAAAAATTAAATAATGGAATTAATGATATGTTCACTTGATTGAAATAGGCATATGAGAATGGTTGTCCCCAGTTATTGTTGGAAAATAAATTTTTTTCATGAAACTACATACAAACATTCCAAGAAAAAGATATGTTTATTTTAAAACAACTTGTATAATGTAATGGCTTCAAAAGGGTACACATAAAATATCAGTAGTATCATGTAAATGACTTATTTAATGTTAAAGGTTTTGAAATCATATTAATATCATATTTTAATGAAAGATATAATTCTTATATCTTTATGTTTCATTTTTTCCAATAATTTATTCCATACGTTAACCAATATATCAGTGTTTTTTCAATGAAATGTGTAGAAGATTTATCAACCTGATGAAATTTTCAGAAATATAAAAGGAAATTTCCATCATATTTTGTGAATTGTAAATTTTCTCCCCACCACAATTCTATAATATGATGGTTCAAATAATGGTTCAATTAGTGAGAGAGATTATATTATGTGTTCTTGTACATTATAGATAGATGTAACTAATTGAACAGTATTTGAATATTTTGAAAGTATATGTCACTCTCAAATAAGAAAAAAACATTGTATTTTAGAGTGACATATTATGGACGAAGCCGTTGAATTCAATTTTGACTACCAGTCCAGTGTAGAAATAATTGTTCTACTGAAATTTCATCACAATAGGAAACACATGGGTGAATGATTTTATCAATGATATGTTGTCACAATCAATTTTATGGAATGGGAGAAGGCCCACCATTATTTTTATCATAATGGTTTAGGGGCTTCCCCCATCCTTTGAAACCATGAATGAGATTCTTATTCATTTTGATCCATCAACAGATAAAATATGGATATCAAATAAACATAATAAATATTTTGTTGGATTAATTTGTGGCCATATTTTTATAAAGTTTGATTAAAATCTAGATTCAGATACATAATGACTCCAATGGGTAGCCAAAGGACCAAGTCTGTATGTACTATCTTGTAATGGTTACATAATTAATTTTTATATATTCTATATAAATGTACATGATGGAGATAGTACCATGTAAAATAGTAGAGTTACACTTGTGGATAAAGCGATGTTTGTTTCTAGTACTAAGTTAAGATATCCAATTTATGTGAAAATGTCATAGCTTGTCTTCATAAAAAAATATGGGAAATAGATTCTACAATATTCCAGATGATGGTTTTAAAATGAAAGGGGGTTAATAACATGATTTCAATTAAATTAAATGAGTTTGGGTTCATGTAAGTGCATTTGAATAAATAATGGAATATGGAAGATCATATTATTATGGTTTCAGAGGTAGTATAAGTATTCTATATTCTAGATCCTGTAAATTGAATGTGGTAAATTTTCCTTTTATTAACCAAACCCCCTGATGTTTCAGATAAAAATTCTACCAGGGATGACCATTTATTAGGACATTTCATTTATTTTACAGTATTTCTAATGTACGTTGGGTTTTTATGTCATTTGATACCACAATGAAAGGTGTTGTTTTCTCTATAGATGGGTAAAATCCCATTAACCTCAAAAAAGAGATTTAAAAATCTATATTATATTTTTTAAAATTTATAGTGAATTACCTCATATTATTATCTATTCACTACTTAAATTATTTAGTTTAATTTAAATGTTAAACTACATATAAAAATAATTACATATCCACATGATATTCCTCAAAGTCTGGTGTAACAAAACGTTTCTTAACATGCTAATGCTCCCAGTGTAAATGATCAAAGACCATCTACGAATTCTAATTCTACCAATCTTGGGGAAAACCATATTGATGATGTTAAACATTAGAAAATGGTAGATAACTAAAAAACAATGTCACATAAAGATATAACATTTGTAGCATTATGTCTTAAGAATATATTATGAAGTAAAAAAGAAACAGAATCTAATTCGAGGTGGAATTGAATGGGAATGACCATCCTATTAATCTAGACAATGCCATGTTCAATAGTTTCATTTATATTATCACTCAGCATCATGTTCCAATTGATGTTGATTTGTGTAACCATGTTGTTCTAATGATTAACAGATAGATTTTGGAATATATTAATGTAACATTATGATATAATGTATTTATACTAATAATGTATAATATAAAGAAAAATCGACTTACTCTTCATTATCCCTTGCAGAGCACAATTATATCAGGTGACTCCTATAATAAATTTATATTAATGGTTTATGGAAGGATTCAAATTGAATTTCATGCATTTATAATGAGAATTAATAATAATGATATTGAAAGGAAAAAAAATGAACCCATATCTTATTTATGGCCACATCATAAGCCAAGCAGCATGGGATGCATTCATTGGTCATGGTTTGAAGACAACGTTTCTAGTACACTATTTGAAGAAATAAATTGTTTTAAAAGAAGGGTATTCCAAAAATTGATTACATTTTTTTTATTTATGAATGAGATAATGAGTGCTAAAAATAATTAAAGAGCAGAAAAACCAATATAACTCAACCATAAAGCAAGAATTGGATATGCTTCACTTGAAACAAATTGGTATATATTTTAAATAAAATGATAATGTTTTATGTGACATGATCTAATAATATAATTTTATTCCAATAATTTTATAAATATTGGTGAATAAAAATATGAAGCCACTCGCATACCACATCATGTGCTATTAAGGGAGTCATGTGTAAATTAATATGGGATACTAATAGAAGAAAACACAAAAAAGTGTGGTAAACATGTGTATGTTTGAAATAATGATATTTTATTTAAATTTTTATTAAATTAAAAGGGTTACTTATTTTCATATATTTTCGTCCTAATATAGACATAAGAATAATCAATACCTGTACCAAATGAAAACCTACTCTTAGTGGCCTTGAAGCGGGAAGAATATTGTGTTCGTGTCAGAGGTGTGGGTTTTAGGGTGATACCCTGAACATATTTGTAAAAAAGCAAATAGTAGGAGGATAACCATAAATAAATGTAAGATATGTAATCATGATGTTTTACCATTGAATTAAAAGTTCATTAGAATAATATGTTTCTAGAAAATGTAATGTGGGGAAGAAAAGTGAATAAATAACTCGAGAACAACCACTGCAATAACATCCTGTCATTCCCCCACCAGCCTTGATGTGATCTGTTCCCTTAAAAAAGAATTCTTAGATGTATGAAACATTATTATCATAATTCATTCAATGAGATGAGAATATGAAATACAATGATAACTTTATTTATAGATATTCAATAGGTTGAGAAATATTGTGATTTATATCTATCAACACCCACCCATTACCTAGTTTTGAGGGATGTAGGGTTCAATATCTAAGAATATTTTATACAAAACATACCACTTCCATAATGTCATGGGAGAGTGTGGATTCTATTAGATCACGAGACAATAACTAAGTTAGAAGTTCAACATGATGACATAGATAGTCATATTGTTGACGAAGTTGTTGGAATGTACTTAGCAAGGCCATCAGATCTTGAAAAAACATGTCAACAATTAGTCACTAATTTACAGGTTATTTTTCTAGATAAACCATTAACAATTAAGGAAAAAATGTTTTAACCAATGAATTTTTTTTAGTACGGACAAAGGGAAGGGAGTGAAACGATACTTTGAATAAAACCAATTTAAAGTATCAAGCAACATATCGAAATTCACCTTAAAAAGAAACATTACACTTCCCATTAAACATCCATATTTATTAACATTTATGGTTCGCGATGATACAATGTTACAAAGTGGTATTCATCACATAGTGTATTTTTAATAACAAATGTTTGTAGAGGATTTTATAGAATACATTGCACTTGAGAATGTAAATAAAATCCTTAAATATGAACAAATAAAATTATTGGTTGTAATTTTATACATGAGGTGTGATTCCATGAATTTTTTCCAATAGAGGATATACAATGTCAATTTTTACTAAATACAATTCATTTTTTTGGAAGAATTTATATAAAAACCAAATGACAAGATTTCCCCATAAACATAAATTTTCACTCATTTTTCCTCATGTCACTTTAGGATAACAAACATAAATAGAGTAAAAAAATTAATATACTAGTGAAAAAAGAGACCAAATCATTTTATGGTATACATACAGATGAAAAAATACTCTTAATAATAATGATGCAGTGTTAACACTCTATAGTATAATCATGTTAAATTTATTTCCATTTATTTTATTTATTATTATTTTTTATGAAAAATTAGATTCCCATTGCAGTTAATTTGGATACTCCTTAGATTTATTTTTGGGATTCACTACATGTATAGCTAGCAAACAGACCATACATGATGATTTTAATTAACTTGCAATACACTAAATCAAATTTTATATATCTAAAATCCATGTAATGTATTTGATGTTTTATTTTAATTGGAATTATTTTATAATATGTAAGTTTCTATATATTGTAAAAATCCTGGAACATAGAACATCCATGCGCCTAAGGGGTCAGATGAGTTCTATAAGTATAAAAGTATTACGGTATGTATAATAATATTTCCTTATCTAAAAAAAATTTAAAAATAATTATTTTCCTTAATTTTTATGCAGTGTATGAAAAAAAGAATAGAAAAGATTGTTGTTATATTTTTTGTGATTTTATGATAGAGATCATATTCTATCAATGAAATTACATCCTCAAATAGGTATTTTCCAAGATAATTACTGTATAAATTATAATTTTCACTAATCATTTGGGAATTTTTAAATTTTCAATACCACCCTTACTTTTGAAAATTAACATATTCATAAGATGGCAAGTATTTGGTTTGAAATGAATGGGTAGAATACCTAATAGATGAATGTACACATATATCATGAAACTGTGGCTTCCATAGAAGTAATGGACTGTTTTATATTTATGTTTAATTTATTTTTTCTAGTATTACTCAATTGAGAATCATTCTCTTATATAAGTGGATTCTTTTTGATTGAGTTGGGGTTGTTTGTTAGAAATTAGACAAGCTCATGATATATTGTAATCTGAGGCTGCAACTGAGAGATTGAAAAAAGGGAAATGGGTCATGAATTCATAAAACCATCATGAAAGTATGATTTTTAACACTTATATAATTAATTTGTTCATAATTTTACCTATTATTTATTTGTAAATTTCTTTATCAGTTTTATCAAATAATTATTTATTTATTTTCGTAGATCTTTCGATAAATCATATTTTTTCTTTTAACAACGTACAAAAAAAATCAAAATACATAACATGTGGATTTCTTCCAATGTTACCGCATTTTCCATTTCTTATATTTATAAAATTAACAACCCTAGAAATTGATTTCATATTATTTTTTTAAAAACCATTCTCATTGTTGAAATCCAAAAGAGTGGAAGAAGGTTTTGTAGCTAAGAACATCGACTCAATATGTAGTTTTGGTAGATCAATAATGAATTCCAATGGGACTGCGTGACTAGTATGACCCTAGGTGCATCATTTCATATAAAATTGACATTAATTTTATTAAAAAATACAACAAAAATAATGAAAACTGATCAATTTATATTTGATTGTTTTTTATAATTTATTGGAATAATCCCTATGACATTTTTGATGTGTGAGATTCAACCTCACATATATCCGACTCATGGTATGACCGATATGACCCCATGTGTGTCTTTTTATTTAAAATTGACATTAATTTTCATAAAAATAATAAGGGAAATACCCAAAATAAAGAAAACACATTAATTGTATGTTTATACTTTGCGAAATGATCCATATATCATTTACGATGTGTAGGAATCAACCACACATTAATCTATTTCATGGTATGACTGGTAAGACTCCAAGTGCATATTTTTAAATAAAATTGATATTAATTTTACTCTAAATAATAAGTGGCATACTAAAAACTGATAAACCATATTTAGATTGTTTTTATACTTTAGGAAAACTACCAAGATGTCAATTTTTATCAGTATGAATCAATTTTACCTCAATCTGACACACAGTGTGACTGATATGACTCAAAGTGTGTGTCTTTTTTAAATAATTAACATTAATTTTGGTAAAAAGAACACGTGTCATATTGAAAACCAATAGAACACATTTGGATTGTTTTAATACTATAATAAAATTATTTATAAGTCGTTTTAGAGTTGTAGTAATAATCCACATCTCAATCTAATACATGGTGAGACTGGTATGCCTCAAAGTATCCATTATCAGCATACAATTTTAATTTCTGATCAAATTTTTTTCCAATCAATAAAATCAAAACAAATACTATGATTATCCTGATAATTTTGGGATAAAATTTCTATGTTTTTTGTGACATTTAGAAGAAGTCTCAAATCACACTAACACATGATGTGATTGATATGACTCACACTTTGTGTTTCTAGTTTCAAATTAAATTTTAGTAAAATGAAAATGTGACATATTAAAGGCTGATAAAACACATTTGGGATTTTTTAATAATTTTGGAAAATGATTAACAATTCATTTATAATATCTATAAAGGAACCCCTTCCTCAATCCAACACAGAATTTGATCAGCATAACTCTAAGTGAGTATTTTTATTTAAAATTGAAATAAGTTTTAGTATAAATAACTAGTTACATACTGGAAAATAAAAAATAACATTATGATTATTTTGATACTTTAGGAAAATTGTCGATAATTAATTATTAACATGTAAGAATCAACTGATCCTCAATCAGATGCATGGTGTGATCAGTATGTTCTAAAATGTTTATTATTAGTTTTAAAATGGAAATTTAGTTCAAAATGTTTCACTCATAAAAAAACATACAAACTCACTATAATTATCTTAATAATTTAGGAAAAAAAATTCAAATATATGTTTTGAAGTTTAGGATGCAGTCTCACATAATCACAACTCATTATGAAACTGATATGACTCAAAGTGTTTGTTTCAATTTTGAAATGAATTTTTAATAAAAATCATGAGAAACATACTCAAAACTGAGAAAAAAAATCATATTTCTTTAAAAAAAATATGAAAAAAATACATATTTCATTTTTGAAAAGTATGAATCAGCTAAACCTCAATATGATGCATGGTGTGATAGGTATAATTCCATATCTATCTTTAGGAAGAATTCTCAATGAGGGGATCAGGGGTGCTAATAATGGTGAAACATTAATGTTTTAAATGTTTATGGATAATAATTGTAAATTTAATTATACAAAACATTGTTTGAAATGTATAGAGAATATTTTTTATTGTCAGGATTATTTTTTCAATTAATTTATATATTTCTCATAGGTGTATACGTATTTATTGTAGTGTGCTGTTAACAAAACATTATAGTATTTTGGTCCATTAGAGACATTTTTTTTATCATTGATATATGGGGTCGTTTATCAGTGCTAATTAAAGTTCAAATGAAAGGGGTCTTTTATAGGAAAAAATTAAAGCACTAATAACGAAAGGGATTTATCACCACAACTGTAATTGTTGATAAAGAGTGGAATTTATCAACACATTTTGAGCACTGATAATGGGGAACCCCGTTTAATAGTATTTAGAACAATAATGAATTTTTTCCGCTGTTACAGAATTTTTTTCATGCTCTCAAAGGGAATATCTGTAGTACTGTACCTATATCTAAAATTATATATTGGTCTTAAATAAATATTTATAAAACCAATTTTTATAAACTATTATGGAATTATTTATTTCAAATGTAAAAGTTATATGAGAGATGCGATATTACTGAGTAACCGTTGTGCATAAAAGTTATACCCCACATAGGGTAAACCCTATGTTCTAAAACTAACTTTGTTCTTGGTTTTCTCATAAGATGAATAGATTGAGAGATATTAATTATGAAATATTAAAAAACTGGATAAGAGGTTAATTAAATATAAAAATGTTTTCATCACATGTGATGTCATCAAACACCAAATGAGTATAAAAGTCACACCCACATAGGGTAAAACCCTTGTCCCAGATATAAAGGGGGTTCATATTTCTCATATGATGCATCATATTAGATATATTAATTAATTATTATTTAGAAAACATAATAAAAAACAATTAAATATAATCTTTTTTTAATCTTGTGTATTTTTTGAAACAACATCCATAGATAAAACTTATACCTAAACTAGGTTAAAACCTATGATCTAGGTCCAATAGTGGTATAGGATTTATCATAAAATTCATAGTTTTAGATATAATATATTATTATAAAAAAGTGAAATATTAAATATTAAATAAATTCTCCACCTGAGCCACCTGACTCAATGTCTTGCAATTGGAAATGTTAAACTCTACCTATGGTAAAAACTAAATACTAGATCTAACAACTGTCTCATATTTGTAATAAAATTCACCAATTATGAGATGTTTAATTAATTTTATAATTCATTCATACATAATAAAATATATTTCATATTTCATATTTTTATTATGTCTACATTGAGGATTTAAGGGCTTGAAATCTCAAACATACTCAGTACTTCACACCAAAAAATATTTAGTAGAATATTCAATAGTGTTAACTAGGCATTTAACCTTAAAAAAAATTATTACAACATATATTATGTTATTTTTATTTAAAATTTACATATTTTAATAAAAACACTTTTATGTTTTCAATAAGAGGGTTTTTATTATCTTTAATATTTTGGAAAATTACAATTCTCCCCCTCAATCAACTTCTCATCTTTAAGATATATCTCTAAAAGTGTTTCTTGAATAACTCATGACACTTAGATCGAAAATTAGTCTCAACTTCCCATGTTTCCTCCTAGATCCATCCTTACTACAATAGAATCTAAAAAAATGGTGTCGTCTTCCCTCGTAACACCTTTTCGCTTCGATCAGTGTTTTTTACTGTATAGTCCACATAAGATACATCATTCTTGATCTCACTGTCCTCACAATAAACAATACGTGCATGGTCGGATATGTACTAGTGAAACAGTGAAACATATAACATGTCATTCATACCTCAACAATAATACGAGATGTATTGAAAATACTTCTTCATCACCATATCCTCAGCAACCTCAAAGGGTCCAAAAAAATGAAATGTTAGCTTTTCCTACATCCATAGATTCCTACACACTATCCAAGGACTTACTCATAAAAAATCATATTCTCACTGTTTCCAATGCTTTTTCCCGGGTACGTGCATCCGTCTGAGAGGACGTGCAGCTATTGACCCGCATTTCTACTTTCCAAAGTCATGCGTCATCCATCGTTTTTTCAGGTACATTTACTCCTTGATCGAAACTGGATGATGGGATGTGGGTTCTTTCTTCTGTTGATTCCTCTTCAGAAATCGTCACCTAGTCCGGGTCTCTATTATAGATTAACTCATGGTTCTTGAATCTCATTCCCAGTGCCATATCTTCGTGGATTCCAATTAATTACACTGCTTCTGTTGGGAAATTCCAAGGGGTCCAGTCAGGGAAGAAACCTTCGATCAAAGTAAGTGACAAAATCAGGCATGTCGGGGCATCTCTGGATGTGTGGACATTGGGGAACCTGTATTCCTCCTCATGAGAGGGCATCTCAAGGGTGCAGATCTTGAGTATGGATGATGAGGAGATGAATTGAGTGAAGTGGGAATGAGATGGGACCGTCATGAAGGTGAAGGTAGTGTTGGTATTGATCATCGAAGAGACTTCCTATGTATCCCCATGGAAGGTAATCAAAGTCCGTATAGTTCGGTGGGATGATGGGACACATGAGGAGGTGACCCGTGAGAATGGATGCATGGATGGGGTCTGGAGGAAATAGAACCTCCAGGTTGGGTCATGATCATCCCGAAACACAGTGGCTCGTCGGAGAGATCGGTATGGGAAATGAGTGATGGGATTGAACCTCATGGAGGCTTCCTACGTATCCTCGTGGCATGGAATCAAATTACACATAGTTCATCTGACAAAGACATACCGATGATTGGGGTTTGAATGGCTTACTGTTGAATGGAGTGACAACGGTTTAACGCTGAAGAGGTGACAATGGATTAACACTGAAAGAGGTCCACAGTTTAACGTCATGTAGGATGGGGGTGAACCAATGTGAAAGAGGACTCTGAGCCTATATTGATGGGTTGATTGACCTCAGGGAGGCTTCCTACATACCTCGCTTTGTAAAATATTAAAGACCATGCAATTCAGGTAGTGTGGGGCTTACACTCTAGGATGCCCAAGGTGTTGGTGAACCGAAGTGAAGGGGTGAAAAAGCGTCCAATGGCTGGTGCGATCGAACCATAGGGAGACTTCCTACATACCTTGCCTCAAAAAGGATCAATGAAAATGTAGTTTTGGAGGTGGTCATGGTGCACCGACGTTATGATGGTCAGATCCAATAAATGGCGGTGGGCTTGAACCTCAGGGAGGCTTCCTATGTACCCTACCTTGGCAAGGATCAAAGACTGCATAGTTCAGATGGGGCGTTAGTGGAACAACGTGAAGGAGGACCTTGGGTCCTATGGGTGGTGGGCTTGAACCTCGTGGAGGATTCCTACAAACCCTACCTTAGCAAGGATCAAATACCTCATAGTTTAGGTGGTGCGTCAGTGGACCTACATGAAGGAGGACTTAGGGTCCCATGGGTGTTGGGATTGAACCTCGTGGAGGCTTCCCACATACCCTACCTTAACAAGGATCAAAGACCTTGTAGTTCAGGTGGGGGGAACTGACGTGAAGGTGGAACTGGGGTCCAATGGTTGTTGGGATTCAACCTCGTGGAGGCTTCCTACGTACCCTACCTTGGAAAGGATCAAAGACCTTGTAGTTCAGGTTTTGGGGGTGGGGATTATGCATGGAAGCTGCCCGAGTGCTGCTACAGAGCAACAATAGTGAATAGGGCTTACACATTGAAGTTGTCCGGGTGCCACTATGGAGCAGCAATTGTGGAAGGTGATTACGCAAGGAAGGTGCCTAGGTTCCGCTATGGATCGACAATGGAGGTTGGGGCTTATTCAAGGAAACCGTTGGGGTGCCTCTATGGAGCAGTAAGGGTGGATGGGGCTTATGCAACAAAACTGCATGGGTGTCGCTATAGAGAGAAAATCTTGTAGGGGACTTACACAAGGGAGATTCTTGTGTGCCACTATAGAGCGACAATGGTGGATGGGGATTATGAAACGAAGCTGCCCGAGTGCTGCTATGGAGGGGCAATGGTGGAGCGGTCTTGTGAAAAGAAGGTGACTGGGTGCCGCTCTGGAGCGGCAATGGTGGATGGGGATTAGGAAAGGAAGCTTCTCAGGTTCCACTATGGAGTAAAAATCGTGTAGGGGGTTATGTAAGGAAGCTCCCCATGTGCTGCTATAGAGTGACAATGGTGGATGGGGCTTAGGCAAGGAAGCTGCCCGGGTGCTGCTATGGAGAAACAATAGTAGACGGGGCTTTCACACGGAAGCTGCCCTATCCGCTATGGAGAGACAATGGAGAATGGGGCTTACCCAAAGAAGATGAATGGGTGCCGCTATGGAGCATCAATGGGGGATGAGGCTTACACAAGGAAGTTGTCCGGGTGCCGCTATAGAGTCGAAATAGTGTAGGGGTCTTACGGAAGGAAGCTGCACGTGTGCCGCTATGAAGTGGCAACGGTGGATGGGGCTTAGCCAAGGAAGCATCTTGGGTGCTGCTATTGAGCGGAAATGGTAGATGGGGCTTATGCAAGGATGATTCCCTAGTTCCTCTACGGAGCGGCAATAGTGTAGGGGGCTTACGCACTGAAGCTTCCCGTGTTGCACTATGGAACGACAATGGTGTATGGGGGTTACACAAAGAAGCTGCCCTGGTGTCGCTACGGAGCAACAATGGGGGATGGGGTTTATGTAAGGAAGCTTCCTGGATGCTGTTATGGAGCGGAAATGGTGAATGGGGCTTATATAAAGAAGCTTCCCGGGTGCCGCTATGGAGTAGAAATGGAGGATGGGGTTACACAAGGAAGCTGCTTGGGTGTCACTATAGAGCGACAATCATATATGGGTCTTACAAAAGGAAGATACCAGTGTACCGCTATTGAGCGACAATGGTGGCTAGGTTTTACGCAAGGATGCTACCCGGGTGCCGCTATGGAGAAGCAATGGTTGATGGGTCTTATGCAAGGAAGTTGTCCGTGTGCCGCTACGGAGCGGTAATAGTGTATGGGGCTTATGAAAGGAAGCTTCCCATGTTCCACTATGGAGTGGAAATCGTGGATTGGGCTTACGAAAGGAAGCTACCCATGTGCCGCTATGGAGAGACAAAAATGTAGGGGGCTTATGCAAGGAAGCTTCCAGTGTGCCGCTATAGAGTGGCAATGATGCATGGGGCTTACACAAAGAAGTTTCCCGGGTGCCGCTATGAAGCGGAGATGGGGGATGGGTATTATGCAAGGAAGTTTCACGTAATCTCTTCTTCATATCTGGCCATGAGGGAATCCCAACCCACTCATGGGTTGAGGCCTTCGCCTTTGCGCTAGTGCAAAAGAGGGATAATGCCAAGGGCATTGGAAGCTTTCCGAACAAAGGGAGATGAAAAGTGTGAATAACATGTCCGACATTCAGAATATAATGAGGGTGGTGTGGTGATAGAGGATAACTATTGACCATGATCAAAACACATCATCCATACCACATTATCTAGAAATGGGGATAATCAAATGAGGGTCGACTGTTGACCGTGTTCGAAACATAAGACCTGACTCGAAGCTTTGTCCAAAGTCTTATGGGGTGTTGGCCCAGGATAGTAGGTGAGCTGATGCTGCATGGGACCAAGATGTTAGGGGGTCCCTTTAGACATGTAAAGGGATTCATAATTGAATTAAGGACACATAAAGCATGTGGCGGAGTGATGGAATGTTTGAATGGATTCCAAATCTCTTAAAATTATGCCACTATAATCATGGCATTAGGTATCTTATGCTTGGAGCATAACGAATCTCTTGTTTGGAGAAAAGGGTGTCATATGTTTGGCACATAGGGTGCACTACAGTTTAGATTCATGTAGAGAGGATTGATGGTATATCATTCTTAGAGAAAAAGGTATCTCTTATTTGGAGCAAGGGGCATCTAATTTTAGAAACATAGGGTGAACTACAATTTATATTCATTTATATAGGATAGTTGGAATATCAGGCTTAGAGCATAAGGCATCTCTGTTTTGGAGCAAGAGGCATCCTATATTGATCATATAGGGATTACTACAGTTGAAAGTCATGTATATAAGACTATTGTCATATCATTCTTGGAGCAGAAGGCATCTCTTCCTTAGAGCAAGAGGCATATTATGATGGGAATATAGGGATTACTACAGTTTATAGTCATGTAGATAGGACTGTTGGAATCATATGCTTAGAGCATAAGGCATCTTTTGATTGGGGCAACCGGCATCCTATGTTTGGAACATAGGGAGTACTACAATTTATAGTTGTGTAGAGTGGACTGTTGGCATCTTATGCTTGGAGCACAAGGCATATATTGATTGGTGAAAGAGGTATCCTATGTTTGGAACATAGGGTCTAATACAGTTTATAGTCATGTAGATATGACTATTAGGTATAAGGCACCTAGTGATGGTTGGTGTTGGGTCTTACACAAGGGCACCCCTTTATGGTTCAACCTAGCATATGAGCCAAGTGATAGGGTTTGGATATGTTACTTGAGGAATGATTCAACTCAAGGTACTCGAGTAATTGATGATAAGATCTCAAATAATTACATGGGAAATGAACCAATAGGAATATGTAGACTCAAGGTGTTTCATGGTGTGTAGAGGAATATATAAAATCATGGTGTTCCATAAGTGGAAGGTGGACGCGCATAAGGGAGCAATGGAAAATATCGACGTCCCGACACGAAAATTTGGCAGTACGCCTCACAAAGGATAGGTCTTCATAAAGTAACTTTATGGAGCAAAGGGGCTCGTGGATCATAGGTTGTCGCAGAGCATGGACTCACGGAGCATGGACTCATAGAGCAGCATCGCGAAGGAAGCTGCTCGCAGAGCATGGTCTCGTGGAGCAGCATTGTCAAGGAAGCTCCTCACAAAGCACAGACTCAGATAGCAGCATCACAAAGGAAGATGCTCACGAAGCATGGGCTCGTGGAGATGCTTCGTGAAGGAAATCGGAGCTCCGCGAACTGGGAAATCGGCCTCCCAAGGGGTGGGGTTTCCATCTGGAAAGGGGGGGGGGGTAATCTGGGATTTTATAAGCAAGGGGCACCGCGAAGCAGAGCTCACTCGGTGAAAATACAGAGATTGCTTCATGGCAGGTTCGTGAACATCAAAGGGGGTTCTTGGAGCCATCCAGCCTCCTTTCTTCGTGGAGGGTCACGAACGTCAAAGGGCTTCGTAGAGCTATCATGCCTTGTTGCTTCACAGTGGGTCACGAATGTGAAAGGGGTTCATGGAGAAACCTTCCTCTTTGCTTCACGACGAGGCTCCGCGATCACGAAGGGAGCTTCGCGGAGGAGCGTTGTGAACCAGTTTTCCCTCCCAACTTCAAATATCTGTAACTCCGACTTGGTAACTCCGTTCAGGCCCTATGCTCTACAAAATAGAATATTGTGAAACTTTCTACACTCTGGGATCATTTATGGGTGCATTTGAAAAATTTTGTGGATGCATTTTCTTCTATAAAAACTCCATCAATAACCTACATGATTCTCCTCATATGATCATCATTATATATCTATCTTCTCTGAACAGTGATCATGCTTTTCATAATTAGATATACAATCTTGGAGGCCTCCTAGACCAAATCGGGATAACCACTATTTCCTCAGTGGGATCATGCCAACCAGTGGTGCCTGATATGGTCTCCTTTAAAAATACTTATAAGGATTCAACTAAATCAATTCATGATAACTAACACAAAGTGAGAATTCACTCAAGGCTGGGTGATCATTCCAAGCTCTATTGATGACATGCACGAAATCTTGAAGCATATCCTCTAATATGAATATAGTCTACTCAGACTGTCTATCATTTTGAGGATGGTTCATAATACTCAATCACATGTTATTACCTATGGAATAATGTGATTAATGTAAAAAGCATGATCTAAAATGTGCATCAAAACCTAGGGCCTCTATCTCATGTTTAGGACCCCTTGAGGGAATATATATAGAAAGAACTTGTGGTCTGTCTAAACAATAAATATCTCACCGAAGATATATTGTCGCTAACAATTTCTAGTGTGGCCCATGGATACATGATCCATGTCATGTGTTGGGTAGTTCTACTCATAGGATCATAGCTAGAGAGACCCATAATCTATTGCCTACTCTCTTTAAATCACCACCACTGTCGATCTGATTCCAAATGCAGCACACTAAACTGCATAACAAATCACATGCTGAAGTTGTGTCAATATTTGATCTTTTTCCAATATTCACTTTATCTTAAGGAAATAATCTTCACAATTTTATGGAAACTCAAATTTCAATCCATTTCAATATCAGTGTTGTTAAGGTAATTGGTGATCAGATGATGTCATAGATAAACTGTCAGTAATATCCCACAAAACCTAGAAAGATCATAATCGTAAACATGTGAGAAAATTTCCAAGAAATCTGTACCATATCATTTTATTGTTATATAGATATAATTGCATGAAAACCCACATTGCATAAAAAATTCAGCTCTGGAGTCGAAAACTCATACTTCGATTGCTTTGTGTATAACCAATGTTCTCAAAGGGTAATCAATATTATCTATTGATTCCTAGAATGTTTCTTTGGTGTCAGTAAGTGGATGATGATCTTTTTAATGAAAATCATGAAAAATATGTCTATATATGTATTTAAGTTATTGTTTATGATGGACAAGAACATTTTTGGTGTGTTTGTTCACCTGAATGACATTACGATCAATCCTTATAGTCTATACCTTCTCTAAAATTTTGTTTATATAATCTCCTCTACTTTTACTCACAACTTGTAATTGGATGATCAATGATCAATCATGGAGAACTAATAGGATCCCAACACCTGAATGAAATGATCATCGATTGGGGAAAATGTATATCAGTTCCTGACCATCACCTAGTTTAGCTTCTATAAATCAATTCTTAGATGATTTTCCACCTTCTTGAAAAAAAAACATAGTTGAACCCCGTTATAATGTACTTGGATTTTTGAATTAATTCCTCTCTATGTTACACAATAGAACCATTATCACATTCATATCACTTGGTTCTATACTATACGAGGTATTGAAATGGATGCACACATAATACATGCTCTTTTTAACGTATCCCACTGATCATTCATAGTTTCTACAAGGTCAAAGGTCCACCAAAATTTCGACCAATTACTTAACATCCTAAGGTCCTCCACTCCCTTGGAAGGATAATGAAATATGGATAGGAATTTAGGTCATATTTGACAATAGTTATGAATTCACATTATTAGGACATGTAATAAGAGATCATATTATAGTTGAAGAAACCCTAGTACCTACACCAAGAGATGGTACAACAAAATGCACATCATCCTTCTCCTACACATCGAGTGGAAATTATAAAACCACCTTCCTTATAGAATTTTGTCAGCCCACTACCCATCTGGTCCCACAAGACTACATCAGGGAGAAATCATTTGTAACAGGAAGGAACATTCTAATGAGAAGAAATAGAGTCTTTAAGATAAAACTTAATCAGTACATGGGATCAAACAATGTTTATATTGAATAGTATATGGGATCATACATGTTTTTTGATGATTTTTCCTTTACACCAAGGTATACTCTTCCTAAAGCTAACCCGTTTTTCCATCCCCGAACATTATCCACAATAATCATATATATACTAGAAATATAGAAAATTCATATCAACTAATCAATGAAAATTAATATATATCAGAATGACATGAAATAAATATATCTCACAAGTATAAAATATCCTAAACAAATAGCATAAATAATTAAATTAATTAATGAACAACTATTCAGAAAAATAATAGGTATATATAGGGAATTTCAACCTATGTGCCTAGCCATGAAACATAAATGAATCCAAAATCCCATAAATCACATATCAACAAAATTTATATCACCCAAGTTGAATTTGATTAATGATAAAAACAAAACATAATTTCCAATTAATGGAAACTAAGAGAAGCAATATGTATTGTAGGATATACACTAACATGGCTCCCTTTCTCGAGTCCAAACCATCTTATCACTGATCCTACAAGTCCCAATCCAACGAAAAATGACAAAAACTCTGTTAGTTACATGATGCTCTGATACCATTTCCTATCACCTAACATGAATCACTAGCGCAGAACCGAAATTCCTTGATAAATCATGCGTCCCTCCCCATATGCATGAGGTTACCGACAAATAGTGAGGGTCTATGTAAATCAGTGAGTATACTATACCCTCAATATCATTTCATAGGATTAATAATAAAAAATTATCTATATACAATATAGTAAAAATATTGAAAATAAATATGGAATATGTGTAATAAAAATAGTACAACACCCGTTAGTGGAAATCATGTTCATAAGAAATAAAACAGTTAATGTTAATAAATAAATAGTGGAACCTCTGGAGTCCATCATAGTCATCTACTAGATCCACGCTCTTCCACTCAAAAATCCACCATAAGTCCCCTACCCTTCATCAGATACCTAATGAAATCTTTAAACGCATAAAAATTCCCAAATAGGGTGTGAGTACTAGATTGCATAGGACACCACCAATGTTTTTTAACCTGATTTGCTCATGTTTTATTGTGTATACCATAATAATTGTCAATTTGTAACAAGAATAATTATACATTCGAAAATTGAGTGATTGTTTGCTATCCAAGCCTCCAAGAACCCCTGATGTACCTTCTTCGGCTCCATGTGGGAATATATTGGTTCAATTATGGAAACATTTCAACTTCATAGATATCCCTGAGATTATCAATAGTTGTACAGGCCCAGAGACTCTAGTTCTCACCACACTTGGCCATCATGACCCAAATATTCTTACACAGGTCTGATTACTCATGATCATCAATCCCCATAGCCAACACATATAGGTCTAATCACTCATGATCATCATTTCTCCAGGCTACTCCACACTAGGCCATCATGCCCCTTTCTCTATCTGTGTCTCTTCATAACGTCAAATGTCTTATTAGTACCATGAATAATAAATAATACCCCAACATATACAAGAAATATCCCAAGAAAACAATGAAATAATAACAAGGCACACATCATTCGAAAATATAACATTATCATAATTATAATATGTGAATAAAAAGCCAACATAGAATCTAGTTATCTCAATATTTCTTTCGGTATAAGGTAATACGCCATCACTGGCTACAAACATACCCAAAAGAAATAATAAGTCTATAATTGATATCAAATATTCTAATACGATAACCTTACCAAAATAAAAGTGTACAATAAGAGACCAATAAGGTAAGGAACATCCAACCTCAATGTCATTAATGTTAACTGCAAAGTCCATCGAATGTGTCATCACCTGAATTGCATTCATACACCAACAAAAAATATGATTTCATGTCAATGATTTCTGAATCCAAAACCAGAGATTTAATTTTAAAAATTTAAACAAAAAATAGCACATGTTATGATACATTCTCTCTCTTGAATTATTTCAGAATTAGCAAAATAAATCATGTGATAATATTTTATCTATCATGGATTATTTTCAAATAATCAGTTATAATATTATAAGTAATAATACTTTTTATCTTTTGAATAATTTCCAAATTATTAATTGAACATATTACAAGCTATAATATTTTATATATACTATATAATTTTAATGTTATCATATTAGGACACTACGTAAATTCATAATATTTTCCTTAGAATAATTATAAATCAAAATTTGATATTAAAATCTCTCTAAATTAAATCGATAAAACATATGGTAGTCAGTTATAATAATTTTTTCATAATTTATATAATTATACATTTATGAAAATCCTAAATTACCATTTTATGATTATATTATGATTATTTCATATAAATTATACATTGATTGGGAGTGTGATTTTCTTTTGATAATTTTTATATAATTTATCCTTTGATAAATTTCATCTGATAATTTCATAGAAATTATTTGTTTTCTAATTATTATTTGATAATTTATTTCTAATTATCCATTTAGAATGAAAAATTCATATTGAAAATACCTCAATACATTTAGAAACATAACTAGGATTTAGTATCATTACATTGAAACAAATCCAAAGGCACTAACCATATGTCAATCCAATAAATATTAGAGAAGATATCAAAACGATAAGTTTGAAAAAAATTAAATATAATAAAATAAAAATAAGAAAAGAGGGAGAATGGAAATATAGCAGCATGAGGATGGAGAAAATCCATGCGCATGGACCTATTCTACTTCCAACACTTTATCTACATTTTATCATTTATTTTTATACATTAATTATATCTACCAGTTTATCTCTTAATTAATTATTTATTCTCATTCCAATTATATCCACACACCACAAAAAAAAAACATCCTACATAAGATTTTGTAGACATTTCAAATATATTAAAGCATCCATTAATATATAATAAACATTAATACAAGTGTATGTATATTTAAATCCATCATTATGTGCAGAATATATATATATATATATATATATAAACATCCATACAAACAATCATATATATATATATATATATATCCTCTATAAACAAAACATTTCATTTTCAACACACAGAATTTCAATTTAATAATGATTAAAAAATAATAGTATATTATTATTATTAAAGGTATTTCATCATTATCACCATCAACATTTCAGAAATAGCTATCATTAAATAGTGATAATAAAAATTAAATATATAAACCACACTCAATTAACTTCATATAGAAAATTTAATTATCTCATTTTTTTAGATTGATCACTAATAAATATTTATCCAAAAAATATTTTTTTACCACAATAGAATTATTTATTACAGATGAAAAAATTCCATTGGGTCTGTGATCTTACCAAATTCCCATTATAGGGAAAATTTACGCCGCACATATTGTAAAACCCATTTCTCAGACCTAACAATAGTCTTACATTTCTCCTGTTAGAAAATATTTCAGTGATATGAATTATTTAATAGTAAAAAAATTAAATAAATAAATAATTAAAAATAAAAGGGTTTTATCATGTGATATGTTCATAAATGCATGAAGTGCATAAGAGTTATACCCAACCTACGTAAAACCCCACATCCGAGTCTTAATTATGATATCATTTTTCTCATATGATTCACTATTTAGGATATATTAATAATCTATTATTTTAATTTGGAATAAATATCCAATTTAATATGATATTTTTTTATCATGTATGATGTTCCCAAACACATCACGCACATAAAAGTTATACAATTCCAAGTGTAAATCCCAAATTCTAGACCACATAGTTCACAAAAATTTCTCATATGACATACCAATTAAAAAGTATAATATTATTTGAAAAAAATTATATAATAAAAAATATTAAATGAATTATATTCAAAATTAAGGGGAATAAAAGTCTGACAGTCACAAATTTTATTCCACACCAAGGGTAAAAACTACATCTCGGACCTAACAGCTGTCTCATATTTATCATAAGATGCACTATTAAGAGATACTAAATTATTTTGGATAAATCGAGCTCATGAAATATAATATATTTAATATTTTTATTCTGTATGTGCTGAGGCATTACAGGCCGTATAATCTCATTGTTAATAACATACTCTAAAAACATTCTATAGAATATTCTAGTGTATTAACCGGGATTATACCTATAAAAACCGTTAAATCATGTGTTATATTATTTTTACTAAAAAATTATAATTTCTAAGAAAAAATATAAATTATCCACAGGGAGGTTTTTATTATTTTTAAAAATTCAGGATATTACACTATAGATAGCCACATGGGTCATTATTTTAAAATTATGTTCTTTTTTTATTTTTGAAATCATTTCATAGTGTTTCATTTTAGTGTAAATTATTAATTATACCATGGGTTGTAATCATGTATGTTTGAATGTATGTATTTTATATAGTTATTTTTTAATTAAAACTATAATTAAAATATAATCGCATATAATATAATCTTGGGTAAATTAAATTATTTTTAACTTAGTATTAATGGGTTATTGTTTGCATATTTAGAAAATGTTGGATCTATCCTACTTTCATATACCCCATGTGAGACTATTTTAAAAATACTTGTCATGATCATTTGATATTTATTTATAGATTCATTTCCCCACAATATAAGAAAACCCTCAATGTTTTTTGACACCCATTAGTGATTTAGGGTAATGAAAAAATGTTATATAGAGCAAAAAATTAGTTATCAAGTTATTTTTTTTCTGGAGTTACATATTCTTATATTATATTTTTAAAATAGGAATTTTATCTAATTACTTTAAAATAATGATATTATCCATACTTTTTCAATGGATATTTTGTAAACATAAATTCTATAAACATATATATTCATAAATAATAAGAAAAAATGTGTTATTTTTTTCCCACTTGATACATGATTTCATGAGTTCTTCTACATTAAATTAATATACATATATTCCTATGTTTTGTTATTCATGTTGTCTTATTAATTTATAATTCAACTACAAATATTATAATTGAACAACACTGAATATATTGTGTTGATGTCTATCAACAAAGAGTAACTATACGTTTTTAACTCTTACATATCTATATTATTCTTTCTTAATCTCTTAATCCTTTAACTACCATCTTTTATAATAAAAATCATTCTATTTATTCAATTCTTAAAGTTAACTATCATGTAAAATTTTTCTAAAAATTTTATTGGACCTCTATTCTCATATATCTATTTACCTTAATTTTTTATTTAATTTTCTAATTATTTATCAAATATTTAATTTTCATTCATCCTCTTTTTCATCTTTGAGAGATATTTATTATTTAATGTATTGTTTTTATTTTTTGATCTACGTTCGTAGTGTTTTTAACACAATGTCCTCCATCGTTATGACTACATATAATTTATTTCTCAATGGAATCTTCTCCACAGATCTTCTCTTATATTTCTATGGATTATTTCAAATTTTTTATCCCCTATTAAATATTAAATCAAATTCATTGTGAATATAATTAAAACATCAAAAAATATCGATTAAAGGTATTTCTCTTTAATATAGTAGGATATATTTATTTATTCATTTTTTACTTTTATTTGAATTTCTCATAAATAATATATTTTCATTTTCAATATGTTAAATTCTGAACAATATATAAGAAATGGATCATTATCTCCAATATTTATGAGATACTCTAATTGATATTAGTTTAATTGTAATGCATATATTTTTTTGTTTCTTTGTTATTCAATATTTATTGACTAATTTTATAATTTAGTGTTCAAAATTAGTTACCATCATGTTCAATTATAATAGTTCCCATAAAATGTCCATTGATTTCTTCAAAATTCACCAATATATTTTGATGATTATTAATATTTTTTATTATGTCAGAAAATGATCTATTTTTAAAAAATATTTTTTTCATTAAATGTTCAGTTTTCAATTAGATCATAGTATTTATCGTCCATATAAATACTTATTAATCAAGGGGTTCATTACTTATTTATTTATTATCTATAAGTGTTAGTACCATTAATTATATTTTTTTAATTAATTATCTTCTTGGCATTTATCACATCTCATGGGTGTTGTTTTATCATGATTTTCTCATTAACCACCTCATTTAATTCAGTAATCTCATTGTTAATCTATTCAATATAATCATTAGTGTTTTCAAATAATCTATTCTTTATTATTTTTTATTTCATTCAATATCAAGATCCTTAAGAACATTATTAAGCTTAATTTTCCAATTTACAACCCTTTATCATTGGTTATGATGTTTAACATTAATTTTTTATTAATTAACTTTATTTTATATTATAAATTTGAATAATTATTAAATTTTTTTCACTGAATTATAATGATTATTCATCATAACCGTCTTATTTTATTATATAGACAATGACGTGAATTTTTCTATATTTATTATTCTTAACTGAGGGAGAAATTACATCCTTTTATAAAATCAAAATGATCAACATATTTTCATTATTCTCTTAGAAACATTACAGAGATTGGATCAAATATAATTTACATAGAAAAAATCATTTTAGTTCACCTTGAAATATATATTTTCCTTGATTAAATTTTAATATAATAAATGGTAAAAATTAATCACCATTTTATTAATCATAATTACCATTCAAATAAAGATACTCGATATCCATCAAAACCATTTATTATGATGAGTTACTAGATAGTTCATCGTGGTCAACTCTCTACTCTCAATCAACAACATTAAGTAATAATTAATCCATTGTACCTTATTAAAAATAAAGTTCATCAATAGATAAAATATTTTCATTTTGTAAATGTGGAAGTCCTATTTTGATATAATTCATGATTTCAAAATCCTCAATATTCTCATCATTTACTCACATTGATCTAATAATAAAAGCGATATTATTATGTAATTCATTAGCTATTTTATTTGTGTATATTTACAAATACTGAACTTATTCTTTGGATGTTGATGTTTTGTTTCATTAAATTTTTTAGTTTTATTATATACCATGATTTTATTAACATATATCCATAATGTTCATATAAATCATAAATTTCATATAATAATTGTTCTAATGTAATTTGGATAACATATATTAGGATTTGTCATATATATATATACATAATAATTTCTTTTTTATATCAGTTAATGTAGTCTCATTGGGATTTATTACTTATATTACATGTATTTTTTTCAAATTAAATTTCCCAAATATGATATCATAAAACTAATTTCATTTTTTATATATTTTAAAATTAGACACTTAAATTTAGGAATTCCATTATTATATACAATTATGGAAATATTGAGATAATTTTTGAAATATATTTCATAAAAAAAGTCACTAATCATGAGAATTTCCATTATAGTTCCTGTTAATGAATCCAGTAGTTTTTTTATTATAAAATATACATATTGAGGTGAAAAAATTTATTTAGTGAAAAACTATTTTTTAAACATATTCCAATATTGATGTAATAATGAAATATATAAATATAATCTACAATTAATATCATCCAGATAAACAAATAAAATAAAAATAATACATATAATTTATTGGGTTGACCTTGAAATATCAATGACTTTGACTAGGTATTATTAAATAAAATGTCTATAAATATAAAAAAGTAGATAAAAACTATTTTAATAAAAAAAATTGGGCTTTGATCACTATCAACATATAAGGCTGCAAAATATTTTACACTCTATGATTACTAATTGAAAAAAAGGTAACTAGATAATAACAACAGATGTATTAATATATTAAAAATATTATGAATAATACCAAAATAAAACGATTTATCTTTTTATATTTAATTATCCACTGAATATACAATTCATTAAAGGAATTCTTGTAGAAACACGCTCTTATAGTTCCATATTCACCTCAAGAGTATCTAAATCAGTTTCATAATATTCCACTCTCTCATATTTTTATATAATCTAGACACAAATTCTTCTCATCATAGATAGTACTAATTATGAATGACTAACAGATCTCATTGTAATATAGATCGTTAAAAAATTTTCTACATATTAAAACCATTAAAATATGATCAAAATAATCCAATTATGATGAGTTATATCAAATATAAAATAATAAATATTTTAAAAACAATATATATGATATAGATATTTTTTAAATTAATGAAACTAAACCACTTCGATAAATAATATCTTTCTTCTAGTATGGTCACACCATATCTTAAAATAATAATGAATTTAAATAAATATTATATACATAAATAAAAATTATTTCCTCATTTTTTAAACCTCCCAGATATGATTATATTAATAAATTTATATACTACAGTAGTGTTTTCTTTAATGAATTTTTATTTCTTCAACTATAATTAGTAACCCCTTAAATTAATTAGGTCCCTTTATTCATGTTTTCTATCATTAAATGACTTTATAATGACTATAATTCAATTATTTAATCTCTTGAGACATTGAAATTGTATAAAAAATTTCAACAAAATTACATCCAAAAAGATATAAAATTCCCCAGTTCCCCATCACACAAATTGTGAGTATCAATAAACATCCATTTAAATACCTACTAAAATGGGTTTATAAGAGACATTATGTACTTTAATTTAATGATATATTATATCCCTTATATCTAGAATTCATTAATAATCACGATGAATTTATTTTTATGATGTTTTATTTACAAACACAACATTGATTTTTTTTAAAAATTTCAATTTTTTATATTTCTTGTACCATAGTCAAAATTACCAATAAAGTAGACAAAAACATCATCCACAATGTGGTTTTTTCATTCTTAAATATTAATATTATTTCACTCTTATAATCATCTAAATACTTCTCAAAATACATAAATATGAACTTTTTAGTCTAAATGATGACTAATACAACACATAATCATTTATACCATGGTGGTTCTAACATTGCATATATTCTTACCAAAATTCCTTGTATGATGAATATTTGATGTATTATATGACACTTTTAATTAGTCATACAAAATAAATTATGAAAAGAAAATATAAATATTTGAAAACTCGTTATGGTTGTAATATTTCATTTTATGAATCAACATTAGACAGTAAATATTAATTTTCAGAACCAATTTGACATGTTTAAATGTAATATAGGCCAAATAATCATGAAATATATAAAAATATAAAAAAAATTACTATGAAACCATGTAATTATAGATAATATTATGTGAATAAAATTGATAACTTTAATTTGTGCATTAATTTTCATCCTGAATTTTAATTACAGTAGATATTATCACTTATTAAATTAATATTTATTAATGATTTACAGAATAATTATGCTTAAAAAATGTTTTGCGTATATTTAAAATAGTTTAAGGAATTTGAGTGAAATATATGATGTGTGTGAATTAATAAACTAGTTGGTTTTCTATAGAGGGTTGAGTTTTAAATTATATAGAAGAAAACATAATGATACCTTTAGAGTAGATAATGTTATATTGGAAATAGAAAATAGAAAATAAACCGTGATGTATCACTTGAACACATATCATAGTGTTTGAGAAAATAAAAATAATTTGAATTATATGTCTAATTAAGATAAGTCATATATATCTATTATTTGCAATACATGGTTTACTTTAATGGTGAATTATTATATTAAATATAACTTGTTTTCTATAAATCATACAAGGTGAATAAATTATTTGCGTTTTCAAAAAGTGAGATATCAAAGGACAATTGGATAAAAATGTAGAATGATATTTGAGAAAATGGAAATATGAAAATCAATCATTTTCAATAGTCAATATCCAATAGACTTTTATAACCACTTAATTTTATTATTCAATGGATATTTTTTTCACTTATTTGATTCTATATAAATAGTGTGAAATTTATATTATGTTTTGGAATAAATGGATTTTGGTATATCATTAGTTAATTATTCATGATACACATTAGTAACTCTTTTGTTCATTCATTAATTATGCTTCCGTAATCAATTGAGATAAATTATTCATCTATTATTGATTTTCTATCTATCATGGGTGATAATTTCTCACTCATGAGAGGATTTTGGATTAAGATTATTAAGATGGGTGTATAATAAAAATTCCATGTTTTATTATGATTGTTGGATTCTAGTTGAGTATCACATTGAAAATAATTGACAACTTTTATTTTTTATTATTTCATTTATAAAAGAGTTGGTATAAAAGGAGTTACACAATGAGAATAGTTTTGAAAACGATTAATTATATCGTATTTGAAAAAAATTAATCTCAGTTAATGTATATTCTTGTGATCATAAATAATTGAAATATATATGGTATTTTTTTATAAATTGGATATAGTGGATACTAATTACATATTAATTTTAAAACTAACTAAATTATTCAAATACATAATATAAATATATCATTATTCATAAATAAACCATCTTTAAAAATTCTTTCACTATTCCTTAGTTCTCATGAAATGTAATAAATTTATTTAATTCTTATTTTATAATTTTTAATTTCAAAATTATGATTATTAGACAATTGATAATTATTTTTTCATAATGGATCTTGAGTCCATGTGTATTTTACCTTAAAATCTCGCATAAATTTTTTTATTAGGAAGAGAATTTAATATTCTCTAATTTTGTTAATTTATTGGAGTTAATGATGCTATATTGATGGTCATATTTTTGAAGGTTATATGTGCATGTGTAGAATTCCAAATGCTTGATCAATAATTGTTGAATTCATTGTATACTTAGAATTGAACCCTAATATTGAATGAAATGAAATTTTAAATCAATTATAAATAGTGAATGTAAAAACTTATCCTGTATATAATTAAAATATGATTAAGGAGTTCATTAAGAAAGAAGAAAAGATTGTTTCTCAACATATTCCAAGATTATCATCCATCATTGCAAAATTGCATACATTAAAAAATATTCTCATAAAATATTTTGGTAAAAAATATTGGACTAAAATTTTATCATCATAAAAAATTTCCTTTTTGTAATTTAAAATTTTTCAACATTGTTTGGAATAAAAATTGATTACCTACATGATATTTAACTATTTTTTGAATATTTTTGAAACAATTAACATTAAAGGTGTCAAAAAATGATACAATTTAGAATTATTAATTTTATTTCTCCCTAAATATTTATCCAAAAGACATGTTAAAATCATTGGAAACTATATAAGTATAAACATGGGATGAATAAGGATGGAATTTTTATTAGAAATACTTCTCACACTCTAAAACAATTAAACTCTAAAATTATTTCCAAAAAATTACCCAAAATGATAGAGAATTAACTTTTGAGACATATCCTCAACTTATTTATTATTTTATTAAATTTAAACATTAATTGATTAACTAAGAACCCAAGAAAATAATTAAAAAAGGATAAAAAATAGCCAATACCGTTTACCAAAGCCCAAGACCAAAGGCCCAACACACTCCCTATGACAATGAACATACTTAACCGTTATATGTATTGAGTATTGTGCACTAATAAAGAAAACCTTGGGTCCCTTCATTATCATTTCTTGAATACCATATACATCCCACTATTAAACACCTACAGTCTCAATGAATTTACAATAAACATGATAGAAACCACAATTTTAGGAAAGACAATCAAACTGAAATCCATAGGTATCACAAAAATTCATTGTACAAATCCTCAACTTGGACATCTAAGGATGCCATAAAATTCAAGAGAAAATTCCTATAAATAATCTCTATACATCATATCATTTAAAATTTTTCCACTCATAATAATAAAAAACAACTTCAACTTCATCAGAGGCCATAATTTCACATCAATGTTCTACCGCCAATGAAATAACAATAATAGGATTTACAAAGCATCTATTCTGAATATTGTTTACAAACAAAAGGCAAGAAAGAAACCACATGATGAAAATTTAGAAGGAGTAAAGAATGAAATACAATAATAACAACACATAAATTGGGTAACACCCATGTGATGACAGTCACATTAGGAATATTCCCTATAAAGAAACAATTACTAAGGTGAATAGAGAAAAAAATAGATACCTAACACCCAAATAAAAACTAGGATCTAAATCCAACAAATACTATAAAACCCCCACTACTTACCTCTGCACTTAAATAAAACTATATGGTGAAATCATTTCTATCCATCCATTAATATATGGTAATAAAATTTTAGAGAAAACACTAATTGTGGTAGGAAAACACATCATTATAACCAAGAGACCTCACCAAAAAAGACACCAAGTATAATCTGACTCAAAAAATATTATTTAGTCCAGAATATGAAAAAAAATCTAAAACATAAGAATAACCACTTCCTAGGTATTGAAATAATAAATAAAGATTCATTAGAGATAAACACTGATAAATGAGAGTTAAAACTGAAAGTGGGGGATAAAAGAACCAGGATATGTATAAATAAATTATAATCAAAAGTAAGATTCATTTGGTGAATGAATGAAAGAGTGAGACCCTATAACAAAAACCTAGGATAAAACTAAAAAACCCTAATATATGGATGGTGGAAACCCCAAGGGAAATTTCAACATGGGGTTTTCTTGTTAAAACAACTTAAAATCATTACCTTTTCTTATAATGTATCCCATGAGTCATAATTTACATGTTTATTGATGTTGTATTAATAGAGAAATATATAGTGGTATATAAACATATATTATACGATCTATCAATAAATGTTTTACAATGTCAATGTAAATGAGGGTTTCCTAGGAATGATATTCATTAGGTGGAATAAATCCTTAAAATTACAACCCATGTAGAGAAAATGTCTTAGAAATTAGTAGAATTGTTTATTATTGACACTTCTATAGAATCACTATAACCAAAATCAACTTCATGTGAAATATTTGGAACCAAAAAAATAAAAAAAAATCAAGATATAAGTAACTATATATTTAATTCTTCATACCCTAATATATCTTATAAAACGTCATCGCAATATTGTTACAAAATTCACTCAAAAAAGATTATATTCATAAATTGACTTTAAAGATAAATTTTAATTTTAATTTGACCAAATTAAATTAATTTTTGGATTTGAAATTTCATTATTATCGTAATATATTATTTTGGGAATTTTCTTAAAATAATTATTGTTTAGTTGAATAATGAAAAATCCAACTTTTCTAATACTATAGATTTTAAAACATTATTATAAATACCAAGAAGTAGATAAAACATAATAATGGCCAAATATATATTTAATATATAAAAATTATAATTTTTTAAAATACTATTTTGAAATTAAAAAACAAATAATTAACATTTTGATGTCTTATGTGATATTTCCCCTAAAAATAAGTTTTGATCGTTTATTTTAATTGAATATTATTTTTTTAAAATTCGGAATTATATTGATTTTAATTTATTTTAAATTATACTATAATAATACAATTTATATCATGAAAATAAAATAAATTTAGATTTTTACCCAGTACAAATGTTTTAACCTTAAAAAACACTATTTCAAAAAAATGGGGTTTCACACATTACATGCCGTAATGTTAAAATTGATTTTTGTTAAATTTATACATATTATAAGATTAAATTTATTTAATATTTTAAACTAGTAGGTCCAAATTAAATAATATATTCCATTTTAATTTTATATATAATAATTATTTAATTATTTAAAAACAAATTGTCCTGGAAAAAATAAGAACAATGAAATTAGTAAATCTATGCGTAAAGAGAAAGAAACCAGATAAAAAAAGATTCTTTTTGAGAGGTTGAGATATTATAAACATTATATCATTATTTAGTCAATTAATGTGCATATTTTTATTCACATAACATGTGGAAACTGTTTCATATATATATTCTGTAGGAATATATACAAAAATTATGTCATCGTAACTTATAAAAGGTGTCTCCGACCACCCCTTCAATACGACTAAAAAAATAATTTCTCCATTGAAACCGTGTAATTATAATTCATCTATAATCAATCTAAGTCATATAAAATAACACTTTAAAACATATCTTTCTTAACTTTTCATATAATCCCCTTCTACCATCTTAATCTTCTCATCAAAAGTGATTAGCATCACCCCTTCCTCTTGAATGGGTCCAACATTGGAAAACCCAATTCCACAAGGCGAGTAAAAATTTCCCACAATTTAATTTCCTTTATATATTATTTTTCCAAATGTATTGTTCAATGTCCTATATATTTACATCAGTATTTTGTTTATTTTACATGTTATTACACTAAGGGAATAACTATTGTCTATCTTTCCCCATTTCCTATAAGGAAAACCAGAATAATGTTTATGTGTGTGTGTGGACTAATTCCTCCCCAAAGTAACATGCATTTTAAAATAAATAATTATTATATTAATAAAATATTTTTTATTTTTAAATGATAAAACATAATATTTGATTCTCATATTCTATGTATAATTAATTCATCAACCATTCATACATTCAAACCTCCACCTCCCTAGAATAATTGATTTCTATTTTCCAATTCATCACCACCTTTAATCATTAGTCATAATAATTTTATTATTTAATAAATTATATTTTTATGATATTATTATTTTTATTGAAATTAAATTTTATAACTTATTAATAATTTGAGCAATAAACAACTTTTGTAAATTCATCCATCAAAAAGTGTGTTTTAAGAGAAAAAAGATGATTTCTTCATTAAATATAATAACATTGTATAGGTCATATTTTCCTTATAATTACATATAATTAAGATATAACACACTAATAAACACCATATAATGTTATTATTAATCTTCTATAAGGATATTACATCTTAATCCCATCATAATCAGCCTTAAATTATTGTATAATTTTCAATGTCCATTTAACCACCAACATGAAAAATGACATAAATTTATATCCTGAATGAATATATAAATTTAATTTCCATTAATATATGATATAAATAATTAAATATTTATTTCTATTCTATTTTGGAAACTCTAACATTAATATTAAACTCATTAGTAAAGATACCAATATTTGTTTGTTACAAATCACATGAACATGATCATCACTGATTTCTTCTTTAATAATCACAACCAAAAACAAAATTGAATTAAATTATGAAATTATTAGAAATTATAAATAATAAATCCCTTTAACATTAATAGTATATGAATGAATAATTTTTTTTGTAATACTGAATAATAACACCACTATTACGAGATTAGTTCAAAATAATCAAGATTACTCACACCCGATATTGAAAAAATATTACAATATAAATATTGAGAATAATAATAAATGAATTTAAATAAAGTTATATGTATGAATATGGTTCTAAAATATTAAATTAATAGCTTTTTTGTTTGTTATACAGGATGGTAGATAACATTTGTATAAGTGAGAATAACCCTATAAATTCATTATCTCAAATTTCAATTCTTTGAGAAACGGTTATATTATATTTGATGTTATTTTTTGGTGAATAAAATTACCAATTGATATTTTATATCATGATTATCTCATTATTAATGGTATTAAATTTTTTATATATAATCTAGTCCTTCAAGATATTTTTATTGACATGTTACCCAATCTGTCATTACTCCAAAAAATAATAAATGTTGGAATGTAATGTTTTCTTGGATTTCCCTAAAAATTCATCCATATTAGGATACATGAAAGTGAATATGGAAATGGAATAGATTAATTAACGTAAAATCACCCTAAAAGAGGTTAATTGATTATGGACTCAATATTTGCCTTGTATATCAGGAGTGAGCCTGAGGCAATACATAAGAAAGGACACTCCCACAGGATATGAATTTAATAATTCACATGTCCTTTCTAAACCATGATGAATAATTATTCTACAATTTCTTTTGTCCCCTACCATTGAAAACAACCAACTCAGTAAATAACTTTTATTTATAACATAAATCATTGAATGTACACACTACACAAAATTATAATTATTTATTTGAAAAGGGTGCTTCCTATTACATTGTGAATACCCCATAATTACTATATTGACATTTAGAATATTCTCATAGATAGAAACATTATTCAACCAAATGGATAATGATTTGTTTTCTTTATTTCAATCATATTGACATCTAATGTTATATTTTTCTATGACTATTTAATACCTTCATTAGGGAATCATATGAAATGATGTTTTAACTCATATGATGAATGCATTGGACTTATTTAGTAGTTATTGTGTCCTCTTATGGATATCCCCTCAATGCATTAGTGGTTATCATGAGATAAACATGCTAGGGTATTAACACATGAATTACCTATTTGTTTATAACAACTAAAAAAATTCCTTCATATTTTATTTATGTTTTTTGATATTCTTCATTCCATAAATTTATATCAATAATTATTATCCCTGTTTTTATTCATTGTAATGGATATAGAATTCCATCAGTGTCATTTTATTTCTTAATTGTTCCAATAATATTGTTTTTAATTTTATTTATTCAATTATTATTTTATGATAAAATCCAACATGCACTAATCTTTCCTAAGCATCTGAGCTCACACTTATATTGTTTTAATTTTTCCCCGGGAAAACAAGAAGATAACTGTATATAATTTTCAAGGATATGGTAGAATAGATAAGGATGTTCAAAGAGCATTTTAATGTTTTAATTTATGTTATCTTGTGTAATGTGAAAAATATAAATGTATTGAATATTCCATTAATACTAAGATATTTGATCATTGAATAACGATTTCATTCTATTCAAATAATGTAATATACGTACTTACTATAGGAAGCATGAGTTTGTGTTATTAAAGTTCCTATGATAATATATTTAAAAGAATCCTTATGAACTGTATTTAGGGTAAAGTTATTATATATCCCAATTATAATGGAAAATGTTTAGTATATCAAGTAATTTTCTCTAAAAAACATAATATGGAATTTATTTTATATTCAAATATCACTAGTTAATTACTTGGTTTACATTTAATAAATATAGATACTAATAGGTGTAATGGGAATCGTATCGAAACATGTATTCAATTTAAATATGTTACTTTAGAGAATATAATTTAATATGGAGTTGGGGATTTCCAGATCATAACCATATTAGGGTACTTGACCCTGGTTATGACAAATAACCTCACTAATATATAGAAACCTCTTCATCTTCCAATTTGTTTACCTATGTTTGAAAACTCAATGTAACAAAAACCATAAAAATTAAATGGAACTAATGATCCACTGGTGGATAAAAAAGAGTTCAAATTCCTATAAATATATTTTCCACTTTGGTATATAGTGAAATGTAAAAGGACTATATGGTGATATATAATCTAAAGGGAGATCCATATTAATGGTGGTCGCTGATTCAGAACACTAATGTGGAATTAGAGACAAAAACATGGATTTGTTAACTTTTATGGTGATATTCTAAGAAAAATAATTTTATCATGAGTAAATGTCTGAAATTAAAATTCAACCCCACTATCTTAGAAATAAGAATGGGGAAATGTATATTATTGTAGGTAAACAATATGATGTTGTCTTGACATGTTACAGCTTAAGTACAATGATCTAAATGAAAGATTAATAATTTCTTTTTTGGGATAAACATAACACTTTTAAGTGAATTAATATCTCACAAATTTTAATCATATAAGGATATATCATCAATTACCATTAATATAATTAATGATGTTTCCATTAAATATTCCTTCAAATTAAATTTATAGAATAATATATTTTTTGAGCTCAATGGGAAAAAAATTATGTTAATGGGGAATAAAGGGTTAATAGAATTTCCCACATGTAATAAATGAATAAATAAACACATGGGGACTTTCTTGAATGAATTTAGTGTGTTTTTGAGTGAGGATAAAAATTCCATCAATATCATAAATTTTAGGTAGGATAATATTTGTTTATGTTAATTTCTATAATTATATAGAGATAGGGAACAATGAAAACCAATGACCCAAAATTCAAGGTAATTTTCAATTAAAAGTTCATATGGATAATGGATGATATTATACTTTACCTATATATATAGTTGAAGTTCCAAATATCATTATAGAATGTATATTGATCCTAAACTCATTGTTAGTGAATGGTTTATTTGATCTTGGTTCTTCACACATATTTATACGATGCATGTTTTCTAATAAAAATAAATTATCCCATAATATTATGAGAAATGAGGTGTTAGTTAAGAAAAATATTGGGATTATTATTACAATTACATTTTACATTCATTGTTTATTGAGATGAATATAGATTACCAAGTTTAAATCCTGATTTTCATACCTACGTTTGATTCTGAATTAATCATTGTTATGGACTGGCTCTCAATAAATAATGTAATAATTCATTATTGAGATAATTATATTACTATTTTTAAAGGGCGTATATAATCCCAAATTTTCAAGGGAGATATATCACCTTCCAAATCTATTTTAGGTTCACCTCTAGTGTATCTTCTTAATTAATTTATGTGAGAAGAGGAGGTTAAAAAACAATCTATGGATGGGGAAACCATAATATATAGGATGTAAGCATTGTAAAAATATATATTGATTTATTTCATTATGAATTTCTTGATCATCACCCTAATCATGAAGTTGACTTTTATATTAAAATAATTTTTAATGAAAAACAAATATCTAAAAATACAAATAGAATATCACCAGTAGTGTTGGCAGAGTTAAATAAAAAACAGTAGTAGTGTGTGATAATAGGTTTATATTCCCTAGTGTTTTAAAATTGGGATACCAAATTTGATTCAAGAAAAAATAAAGATGTGTCTATGATATTGTTATTAGATTATAGGGAGATAAATGTCTTTTCTATAATTAATTAGTATCTTTTTAAACACATTAATGACTTATTTGATCAACCTAAAAGAAATAAATATTTTAAAAAGATTTACCTTCTCTATAATTATCATTAGTTGACATAAAAAATCATTATTTTATAGTATTTCCCTTCATATTGACTAATGAACATTTTTTTATTACAGATTTTATGAATATGACATTCAATTATTATCAAGAAAACATCATGGTGGTGTTAGTTTATGATATTATAATATATTTTGAAATATATTTTGTGCCTGAGAACAATCTGAAAATAGTTCTTCATATCATCAAAGAAATGGAATTATATGGGAAATTTAGTAACTGTGCATTGTGTTTCTAAGAAGTTTTTTTATCAAAACCATATTGTCTCTAAGGATAGATTATCTATTGATCCATTAAAAAATATAGTCAGAGATAAGAAAAAATAACGAATATAAATGATCTACATAGTTTACTTGTATTAGTAGGTTATTATAGATAGTTTTTTCAAGATGATTCCCAATTTGAAAACTTGTTTACGATGTTGGCACTTGAACGGTTTAAACTCACATGGTATGCTGATTTTGAAGAATTTTTTTAGGGTTGAATATGAGATTATTTAACAATCTTTATTGAATATAAATTTAGGTAATTATGGATTTTCAATATATAATAATGCATCAAATACATGACTAGGTTGCGCCATTTTTTAGAATGATATAGTAACTTCTTATCAATCAGTTAAACTAATTATCCATGAAAATACATACCCAACTCATGTCCTTGAGTTTGAAATAGTAATATTTTCTTTAAATACATGGAGACACAATCACTATTGATAAATATATGATATATATAAGAACCCAAATGATTGAATTAATTTTTACCGAGAAATAGATCAACATGAGGAATATAATATACTTGGATATACTCAAGTATTATGATTTTTTGATACAGTACCATAATAAGAAGGAAAATAATGTGGTTGATTCATTTTATAGAAGGAAAAATAAAGTTAAGATCATGATAATTATTAATAAAATTATTATATATAGATATCGTGTAATGATGGATATGGAATTTTTTAGGAAAAGGGGGCCATTATTCCTTTTCTATGTAAATTTAATCCGTATTTGCTGAAATAAATTGAAATTATCTAATGGAATAATAGGATTTTATAAAGGAGGATCAAAGTAATGAATGAGGTGTAATTGAAAAACATCACATATAAATATGGAGCGATGATGTTTGGATAATTTTTATGGGTCCCCTCCATTTTTGAACTAAAAAGGGATCTACAAGATAAATCCCATAGCTCAAATTTATCTATACAACCAAGTAACACAAATATTTAAAGTAATATAAGAGAAAATTTCTAGTGGGATAGGATGAAATAGGAAATCGTGGATTAAGTGCCTATATTTTTAGTATAAAAATGTTAAAGGATAAAATATAACATCCTATGGGCATCATTAAACCTCTTAATATAATTATATGGATGTGAAAAAATATTAAAATAAAACTTTTCATGGGACATTAGTAAAATAAAAGTAAAAAAAGATGTTATGCAGCTCATCATCGATCTCATTACTATGTTTTCATATTTTTTTATACAAAGGTAATAACTAACCCATGAGTGCTTTTCTCATATATTTATAAATTAAATCATTAAGATACTTGGGGAACCTATATCATTTATAAATGACCATATTCATTAGTCTATATAAATTTTTCCAATAATAATCAAATGAATCTATGTAACAATGTATATTTAAAAACTACCTATAATTCACTAACTTATGGGTAGTCGAAGAGTACTATAAATACACTATAACATATGTTAAGCTCATGTAATCATGACTTACAAGGAGCATCAGATTAGTTTCTAAATATGGATGAATTTATATACCTCAAGATTTTCCATTAGATTCTCTGGATTTCAATGTATATGGAATTGTATTGAAATAAATTCCTTACTGAAACATTATTGAAATATGTTAGAGAAATTAATTTAGTAGGAATATATGTTATCGATGAGACAACTATGAAGGTATTGAGTATCGAGGATCATATCAAGGAAGCTTAATGTAGAAAAAATTGTTATGCTAATAATTAAAGGAATGTCATGGAATTACAATTGAGGGATCATGTATTCATATAGTTATAACCAGGGAAAAGAGTTGTGATATTTTGTAAATTGAAGAAGTCAACCCCTATGTATTTTAGGCCATTTAAAATTCTATACGGAAGTGGAGATTTATCTTACTGATTTTTTATGCCACCCAACATTTGAAAAGTTCCCGATTCCATCCATGTTTCATTATTGAGAACATAAATCATGAATACAATTAATATAATCATATTTGAGGGAATATAATTATAATTTTTTTGTACTATAATAAAGTGAAATTCAAAATTCAGGACACTAGAGAAAAAGTGCGATAGAATATGAAAAATAGATTAGGGTATGTTTTTTTAGAAAAAATAAAATATAAGATGTGATATGGAAGACAGAAGGAGATACAATGAAGGAATACTCACAGTAGTTTAGTATATAACATGTATGAAAATTTGAATATGAAATAATTTAAAGGGGGTAATTCAATAATCAAGACCCTACTACATCAATTAAACATTATATTTCAAAAATATTACATAAAATGTTATCTAAAGAGAATTTATTCATGAAATTGTTTAAAAGATAAAATATTATTTTAATTGATCCTAATTAATTTCATTTTTTATTTTAATTTAATATAATATTATCATTATTTGTAATTATTTTATTAAAATAATTATTTTTGGTAGAATATTGGAAAACATATTTTTACTAAAAAAAATGAATTTATTAAATTATTTTAAAGACATATAAGGCTTTAATTAAATAACACAATTTTTATTAGATTACTCCTTATTAATATTTCTATGTATATATATGGACTTTTCCTCAGAATCAATGTGGTGTTTGGATGTCTGGAGACCTCAGAATTGATATATTAAAAAATTGATATATATTAAAACATGCTCATGTATCTTTTTGGTATAAATGTTTTATTATTTATAAGGGTCCTCATATATTAACTTTGAGTCCATGGTTGATACTAGGATGTGGGGTTTACCCTAGGTGTGACCTAAAGTTCATCGATGTTTGATGTTTTATGGGCAGTGACTGCGGGTGGGATAGTTGAGTAAAATAAATATTTAATTTTTTTTAATTTTTTTTAAATACCATAAACCTAGAAACCCTCCTTAAAATACCATTTTATTGAAAATATCCAGGTTCATCTTCAAAACTCTAGGTTATTAGAGAAGAGTATAAAATTATTATTCTTTTCTAAATTGGTATTGGACAATGGAAATGATCTGCTTGAGGAGAATAAAGTGGTAGAGAATGAATACATCAGACATAAATTTTCATTGTTGAATATGCCCCTTCCCATTGACCAATCCTAAATTAATGTAGAAAATATTATTTTAAATTTATGTACCTTCGATTAAGTTTATAATGAATGGAATTTAGCTATTTTTTAATAGATGATATTCACATGTTCCCATTGATATTGGTTCCTTAATCTAATAATTAATATCATGTTTCTCACATGATTCACACACCATTTGTTTCCATGAATATTATTTGTTGGATAGAATATCATTGGCTAAGAATGTTATTACTTGTATTGTGTGGTTTTCCATGATTATTCTTTTCGTTCTTCAAAGTTTTCCATGGTGTCATTGTTCAACATTTCCAAAGTATGTTGGATCATGATCAAAACCCCATATTCAGAGAGGTTGTTCGAATATGGATCAATGATTTTTTATTTAATCACAGTGTAGTATGAATTGTAGGAGACATTGGAATGGAATAGATTATGATTCTCAATTTATTATCCTCAGGTTATTCATTGTATTGCATATTAACCCAGACAGGGTTTTGGTGGAATGATTCCAGCCACAGATTATGAATCAAACCTAGTCATCCCTTGATCTGAAACCCTCTTCATGATTTTAAGCACAAGTAGCCGTGGTGGCAGCATATGTAAGAGGTATGAAGTGTTATTCACATTCTAAAAATTTCCCAACTGCATGTCATATATCCCAAAGGAACACAAGCCATTTAGTCCCATATATGTGTCAATTAGGTTTTTAGGAAGTGATAAATATAACCCAACATTTATAAAAATATTCAGTCCATGTGGCCTAGTGTTGTTAACTCTTCATACACTCCATGAGTACATGGGTACAGACACAAATAGGCACATGAGAATATCCAATGTATATGGGCATGGTTACATACATAATCATATCTTGTGAACCCTAGAAGGGCATGTGTACATTAGCAAGATCTAGGAGGACATCAACATACCCCGGGTGGCTAATACATGTATGTAATTTAAATTCCATGTATTAGGAAATAAATTACCATTATTTCTCTATGGGAGACCACGAACAAGTGAGGAGGTGAGGTCATAGGTCATGTGACTCCACATATACATTGTGTACTTATCCTATAAACTACTACCTTCTTTACATCCTTATTTAAGACATTTATTGTTTCCCACATGTATCATATCCTATGTATTTTTCAACAAGTGATTTGATTGTATCCTTTGTTGTGGAATTTGAGATATGATGTGAGATATTCGGATAATGATTCATCTTTATACTATACATGATCTATGGTAGTGATCATAAAGGATCATTGGATAAATTTCACGGTTAGTACTCCTCGATTGTATGAGGTGATGAGTCCTTCAAATATTTTACATAGTTAGATTCATTACTCCCATACACTACAAAATCAAATGTGTATTCTATCTATGGAGTGGTATTCCATCTTACGAAATCTCTTGTGATTAGTGGGTACTCCTTTTGAATAAGTTCCCCCTCAGTAATGGGGAATAATTTCAAGGATTGGGCCCCTCTACTCGAATTCATGTGAGGCTGTGAAAGATGTTGGGAATATGATCTGGACCATTGGGGATGTAGAAAGACTCATCATCCTTGGATGGGTGTGGAGAAGGATATCCCCTTTCTATCATATCTTGGATTTAGTATGACTATATATCCTGGGTGTAACAACCTATGATTTCATAGTACATTATCTCTTTAAAGAAATTCAATAACTTGTGCTACACGCAACACTGAGTTCGAGCGCACCACGACTTACCAAAATAGTCGTTCAAACAGTGGTTATGAATAGTATTAATAGAATTTTTTATTTTATATACTCCATATAATTTTAACATCCATATTATGTTTGTTAAGACATAATATAAGAAGAAATTCATTTTTTCAGATAAAAGAAGTTTTTTCAAAAATGTAATTTTACCGCCATTTAATAGAGAACGCTTTTTAAATAAAATATTTGAAAAAATATATATTAAATTTGACAAAATAAACTTCTTATTTAGAATTGGAACATACAAATGTATTTTAGATAAAATTTTTGTGTCTTTCTAATAACTTTCATATTATGATGAATAGTGAAAAATACTAAATTTTAATTTCAACCATCTTTTTTAATCAAAATAATTTATAGTTTCAAATTATACATTTGAGTGGTTTTAAAGTATCATTATATTATATTTTTATCATTTAATATAATTTTGGTTATTATATTTAAATTCACATTTAAACTGGACATAAAAAGGTGTTAATCTTTTGGTAGTTATTAATTCTTAGAAAACACCCTTTTTGTTTTTACACCGAGAATTAATATTAAATTAATTGATGCCACTTAGTTGTTTTAAATTTGAAAAATTGGATTAAATAATAGGAATCAAGATTTATAAATTATTTAAATAGGTAACTTTTATTTTTAGGAATTATGAATATTTACTTCAGTAAATATCTTATTTACCATGGTTAAAAGGTAAATCTGGTAAATACTGGTAAAAAAATATTGTTATAATAATATTAAATTACCCTAACACATATCCTAACCTTATTTTATAATAATTTTCCTACCATGGTCATCCTTGGGAAGATTTTGGGACCCCATGTAGCCACTTTGGAGTGATAATGACATTTTATATTAATTAATCTAAAGTAAAGACAGAAATAGAAAAAGGAGGAATCTTTTAGTAAAAACATTTTATATGGGGTTATATAATTGATCTCGTAGATGATGAATATAAATCTGAAAGATAATAATATTTCCTACATGATGATATTTAATTTTTAATTTTTAGATATAAATTAAAAATATTTATATATAACCTAATAATAATGTAGTATTTTCCTTATTAATAAAATAATCAAATAAATGATATTGTAAATATTAAAACAAATATAATTTAAAAGTTTCGATTCCATACACGAATTTTCTAGGTGAATATTACATGTTAGTATTTATTAAATGTATTTTTATTTAAGTAATAATGTTTTTATATCTTTCACAAAAACCAAATACTAAATAGTTTCCAAATTTACATAAATGAGTTTTTAAAACAAATATTATATTATTAAATTATTTAATAGTCGTAGAAATCTATGTTTCTGCCAAAGAACATATATAATTATAGTTATATAATTATTTAACCACTTTACGTTCTCTTAGAATTTTATAATAAGTTTAATACCTAATTAGTATAATAATACAAGAATACATGGTAAAAGTTAAACTATATAACTAAGAGATAAATATAAAAGATAAGGTTAAAATGGTAACATAAACTGGTCTAAAACATATTGGTTGATATTATTTCTACCCATAACCACCTATATCTCGAAATAAATTCATTTTGAGCCATTATAAATATCATATTATTGTATAATAAATTAATATTTTAATCTTTTCTTAAATTCACCCTCACCTATCTTATAAAAAGGTACCTGCCTTTCTCCTAATTTCACACCTCCAAAGCCATTTGGCTTGGCCAAATCCTACCCAAATATCCTACCAACTTCCCTCACATGAACCTAGATTCCTTACATTGATCATAAATCCATCTTATGGATCTATTTGGATCAACTCAAAAGGAAACACACTAAAAAGATGTAATAATTTCACCACCCTCTTTAATGTTCTTTTATTCATCCAATTCCTCTTCATTTGTTGTTTCCATACCGAAATAATAACTCATTTACCTCTTAAATACTGTTATGTTACTGTAAATATAGTACAACCATATTCATTATTCTATCCATCCTATAAATGATAAAGTCACTATACATGCATACGTATGGATAACCGTCTCTACATCATAGTGTAGTTTGTTATTCAAACACTTCATTATTTGTATGGGTATAATAATGAGTATAAATGAAGTAAAAAAATATACATCAAATTTTAATGGTTCTTTATATATTATAAAACATCCGATTAAATTCAATTTCACCATCAAAATAATGATATTGTCACTCATGTGTATGTAAGGATTAGCGTATCCATGACACGATGATATTCATTCCCACGTTCACCATTCAACGATGATTATAAAAATATATATTATTAATAAGTATGTAATATTTAAAATAATAATACTATCGGAGATATATATGTATATATATGTATGTACTTACATATATCTTATTCACTTTCTTCCGATTAAGATGATATGAAAACGGAAACATCATTTATGCGTACGTACGGCCTACCGTATCCATAAAGGGTTCCTTCCATTTCATATATCTATCTATTATAAATATTTATATTATAAATATATATGATATATAAATCATGGTTTATATTCTAGAAGTATTTAAATAATGATCTAAATGATACGATCAAGAATAACAAGTTAAAATCTGTACGATAAAGAAAGAGATTATTTCCCAAAATGTTAATTTAACATCAAAATAATTATTAAATCGTTATTATAAAGTAATAAATGAATCATGTATGATATAATAAATATGAATATGGTTCTGGTATAATTTAATAAGATACTATGGTCATTATACAAGAGGTTAAATGTACCCCCGACCAATGGAAAGTGAATTGTAAGGGTTATTTCCTCAATCTCATTATTATTCGAGATTGTTTATGCGTAAGGTTTTACTGGGAAAAATTTATTTTACATTTCCATGTTTGATAAAATTGTTTTCAATGGTATTCTTTTTAAGGGAATATTTTATTAAAACATCATTTTAATTGTTTTAAATATTTATTCTTCTAAATCATTTTCATTAAAGTCCATGTTATCAAAATGGGTTTTTAAGGATATATTTATATGGACATGAATGTTTTTAAAATTTTAATTCCATTCAAAAGTTTCAATGTGATATGGGACACTTTGATTCAAAAACATACTTAAATGTATTCCTTTAAAAAAATTAGACTTATATATGTTTTCATGAAAAATGGATATTTCTCTGAAAGAGTTTTACAAATCATTTTCATCTATGTCAACATCCATTGATGGATTTTAAACATGTTTGAAGTTGATTAGTTATGATAAAAATATTTAATATTGTATTGAAGTCTTTGTGTCATGTTTGAATGTGGATAAGTTATTTTTATTCAATTAAATGTTTATGGATAATGTATTGAAATTTCATATGCTAGTTTTAATACGAATGTTTAAGTTATGTTTCAAACTTTTCACCTGAGGAATGTATCACACAAAGTAATTGATAGGTGTAGCCCACTATAGCTCCTCGACACATAGGTAGGTCTCATGAGACAATTAGATGTGGAATTTTCCGAGTCCTTCCACAATTTTATATATGGCTTTGGCCGATGCCTTAATCCTTATTAGACGTCTTGGCCGAGGCCTTGATAAAATTTTTCAGAATGTATGTAATTATGCATTCCCTCATTATGAAAATAATATTGATGGTTCATGGGGTTATTCGACTTGTAGAATACCCATGACTATGTTTTATTATGGAAATATTTACTCTGCTCATATTTCATCCATAAAGTTTTCATGTTTATTATTTGTAAATGCATGTGTTTTCAATTATTCCACATGCCTATTGTTTATGTTAACTTATGATAATTTATTTACCCTTTCTGAGCATTTAAGCTCACTCATTTCTTATGTTTTATTTTACCAGGATTTCCAAGATGTGTATTATGATTGATATGTAGGGTTAAGCCAAAAGGAATAATGGAATTCTTAAATAAGTATTTATTAGGTATTTTATGTTTGAAATTATAATGTGAAGTTAATGTATGTAATCTATTTCCAAGACTTCTGAATCGATCAGTCTTTAAGGACATGATTTCTTTGTATCATTCCAATGTATTAAAATAATGCACTGAATCTGCATAACCAGGGTAGGGGCATTATAGTTTGTATCAGAGAAAGTTTAGAAATAACCTTGGAAACTAGATTTATAAAAACTCTGATTAGAGAACATTACCCTAAGATAGACTTTGAGGATTAGTATAAAAGAACATCTAAATTTTTTGGTATTGTAGATATTATGAATGTTTTCCAAGAAATACATCCCTGTTTGGATACGATCAGGTAGAGGCAGCTCTGGCACAGATGTACCTAGGAGTGAAAACTCTGACAAGGAGTTTCGGGCTTCACTCGTGGTATCATGGTACATGACAACGGGCCTTGTTGCACTCTTGGTTATGAAACTCCTGGGGGGATATGTTTAGGACAATTCAAAATTTATTTACAAACAATTATGAAGGATATATGAGTAAATATTCCAGCAAAGAAACAATTTTTATGATTATGAGTCTATATGTGTGAAAATATTAAATTAATGTAGATAATTTTTCTATTTTTTGGATTATACAATATTATATGATCTAACCTAGTGTGTGTCATCATTTAGAAATGATACCCAGTAGATGTAATAAGAACCCCAGAAATATGCATGATCCAAATGGTAAGATTGATCATATCTTTTATAGTATTATTCCATCATTTAGAAGAGAAATAGCCTCCCATGTATTCTCATCATATGAATAAATAGAATCAGGTGTTAGTAAAATAAGTAAAGAATTCTCTATGTTCAATGGCTTTGAAGGGAAGTAAGAGGAGAAAAGGATTGCCTAAAGAAACATGGATAAATCGAAGAGGGGAAAGCAGGTTTTTCCTATATGTGATAACTGTGGAAGAAATCACATTGGTACATTCATAAAGTTAATGAGAGTTTGTTATAAGTGTGGGGAAAAAGGGCACCAAGTACATGACTGCAAGGATAAGAAAATTGTTTCAAATGTACAATGCTTTATCTACAAGGAGTTGGTACACTATGTGAATCATGTTCGAAATCATCAAAGTATTCCCCAAATTATGCTATTGGATAATAATAAAGATATGATGCCACCATAGATGAAGAGGAATGACTAGATTTATTATGTTGTTATTAAATAATTATTTCATTTTAGTGTTCAATCAGCGATTTATAGGTTATAAGAATTATGGAAATATATAAGGATTTTACTACCGTACTATTTCATTAAGTATTTGAGATTGTTTGGTACCACGTAAAGTGACACAGTTTCAGGTTAAACATTATGAAAAGTACATGGTTGAAGGAAAGTTAAACCATGATATGGTCCTGATACTGAGGTAGTGATTTGGGAATAAGCGATGGTTTATTTAGATAAACTATATTGGTTATTCTTGCCTTCCTTGGAACTGATTAATGGTTTGTTTATTCCATCATTGATGGAATATTAAAAAAAATTATATAAAGAATATATCTAGTATTATATAGGGAAAAAGGGAGAATGAATGTAATAAATAAGGTTTTATGGAAATTTAGTGTGTTACCATGTTTTAAAAGAATACATGATGATGGTATTAATATGTTATTACTTAGAAAAAGAGATCTTCATTGTGTTTACGTTCCTTGTGTGTTTTTGACTGTGAGATTGGACATAAGTATTTTGGATAAGACTAAAGTCTGGAATATATTATGTTTGAAATTGGTAACTATTTTTAAGTTTAAAGAATTTATTAAGATTAGTTTTGTATTTTTATGAGAAGGACAACCCAGAGGTCGGGTGATAACCCGTCTCGTACGACAAGGCTGTGAGACTTGAACCAACAACCAAAGGGAGAGAAAGGTAATCGCCTACCACTAGCTTACGTGATGTCCTGGTTTGTATTATGTAGTTTTTTTATAGTTGGATAAATTAATTATAAATTCATTATCTTTAGCACCCTTTACGATTTGGATAAATAGAATATTTTTGAATTCTATTATCTTTTAGAGTGAACAACGATTTTGTGGTAGAAAGTAGTTGAAGGTTGAAACTCTACTTGTCAAATATATATATATATATATATATATATATATTCCTCTTATTCTATGAATAAATTAATTCATAAAATTTTAGTAAGCTATCTTAAAACCAAAAATGTGTTATCTTAATACCATATGTTTTGTTGTACCAGTGATATTTTACATCATCTTAGATTGATGGATTTGAGGCCCTCAAATTTACACTTGTTTGTGATTGATGACCTCAATCACTCCCTATGAATATTTACATTTTTCCTCCAATTATGTGTCTCTAATTTCCACCAATGTTCTCCAAATAGAGAAAATAATTTTGTGGTGACTATTTCATTTCCCTTTCCCTCTTATTAAGACAGAATTTTATTAACCAAATTCCCAATGTGGGATTTCACAAAGGTATTTTTCTTTTTTTATCCATTTAATTTAGAAGAATAATTTCAAATTGTGAGAATGAAATTTATTTAAAGATGGGGGAATATAATACCCAAATATTTTATAGTAAATTATCTCTTCAAAGAAAATCAATAACTTTTGCTACACACAACACTGAGTTCGAGCGCAGCATGACATACCAAACTAGTCGTTAAAAATGAGGTTATAAATAGTATTAATGGAATTTTAAATTTTATATACTCCATATAATTTTTTACATCCATATTATGTTTTTTAAACATTATATAAGATCAAATTCAATTTTTTAGTAAAAAGAAGTATTATTTAAATAATGCAATTTTACAGCATTTTAATGACAGACCCTTTTTAAATAAAATATTTGGCAATTTTTTATATTCAATTCGACCGAATAAACTTATTCTTTATAATCAGGATTTACATATTTATTTTGGATTAAATTGTGTTGTTTCTTTGATAACTTTCATATTTTTATGAATAGTGAAAATACTAAATTTTAATTAAAAAACTTTTTTAATCAAAATAATTTATAGTTTTAAATTATACATTTTCATGGTTTTAAAGAATGATTAGATTATATTTTTTTCTCATTTAATATAATTTAGTTCATTGAATGAAATTCCACATTTAAAATGGACATAAAAAAGTGTTAATCTTTTAATAGTTATTATTTCTTAAAAAACACTCTTTTTGTTTTCACAACAGGAATTAATTTTAAATTAATTTATGTCACTTATGTGTTTTGAATTTGAAAAAAAAATATTCCATATTTTGAATCATGGGGTCTAAATTGTTTAATTATGTAACTTTATTTTTAGACATTATGAATATTACTTGAGTAAATATTTTATATACCATGTTTAAAGGGTCAATCTGGTAAATAAGGGTAATAAAATATTATTATAATAATATTAAATTACCCTAACACATGTACTAAGTATATTGGAAGATAAATTTCCGATCATGGGAATCCTTGAGTTAATTTTGGGATTCCATGGATCCACTTGGGAGTGATAATTACATTTTATATTAATTAATCTAAAGTAAAGACTAAAATAACCAATGCTTGTACCTTTTAGTAAAACATATTTATATGTGGTTATATAATTAATCTCTTCGACTATAAATTTTAATTGGTAAAATAAAACTATTTTATATATGGTGATATTTTATTTATTACTTTTAGATATAAAATAAATATATTTCATTTTGAGACAATAATAATGTTGTATTTTCCTTATTAATAAAAGAATCAAATAAATAATATTTTACATATTAAAATAAATATAATTTGAAAGTTTTGATTCCATCCACGAATTTTATAGGTGACTATGACATTTTATTATTGACTCACTGTATTTTTTTTGAAGTAATCAACTGGTGATTACTTTCAAAAAAACAAAATATTAAATAGTGTCAAAATTGACATAATTGAGTTTTTAAAACAAATATTATATTATTAAATTATATAATAGTCCTAAAAATATGGTTATGCCAAAAAAACATATATAATGATAGGTATATCAATAATTAACCACTTGAGGTTATATTTTCATTTTATAGTAAGTTTAGTAACTAATTATTATTATAATACAAGAATACATAGTAAAATTTAAACTATTTAACTAAGAGTTAAATATAAAAGATAAGGTTAAAATGGTAACCTAAACTAGTCTAAAACCTATTATTTGAGATGAATTCGACCTATAACCACATAATTTTAGAAATAAATTTATTTGGTTCCATTATAAATCAAATATGATTGTATGATAAATTAATATTTTAATCATTTCATAAAGTGACTCTCACCTATCTTATAAAAGGGTACTTCCCATTACCTTAATTTCACACCTCCATAGCCATTTGGATTGGCCAAAACAAGAACAAATATCCTCCCAACTAATGTAAAATTAACCTAGAAACCTTACTTAGATCAAAAAGCGAACATATGGATCCCTTTTGATCAACTTAATAGGAAACATTCGGATAAGAGGTAATAATTTCACCACCCTCTTTCAAGTTATTTTTTTCTTCCACTTCCTATTTATTTGTTGTTTCCATGCCAAAATAATAACTCCAGTACCTTTTATATATATTTATGTTACTATAAATAGGGTACAACCATATTTTTTATTCTATCCACCCTATAAATGACAATTTTACCATAATTGTGTTCGTATGGGTTACCATCTCTACATCGTGGTGTAGTTTGTTATTAAATCACTTAATTATTTGGATGGTATAATAACGAGTATAACATTAGTAAATAAAAAAATATCATGTTAATTATTCTGTATATATGATATTACATTCAATTACAAATGATTTCACAATCAATATAATGATATTGTCGCTCGTGCATACGTACGGATTACCGTCTCCACGATGCGATGAGATTCATTCCCACGTTCACCATTCAACAGAGACAATAAAATTATAAATTATTAATAAGTATGTAATATATGAAATTATAATTCTACAGGAGATATATATTTATATATATATGTACTGACATATATCTTATTTATTTTCTTTCGTGCAATACGACATGAAAACGGAAACAACGTTTATGCGTACGTATGGCCTACCATCTCCATAAACAGTTCCTTCCATTTAATAAATCTATCTATTATAAATATTTATATTTTTAATATATATGACATATAAATAATATTTTATATTCTAGAATTATTTAAATCATGATCTAAATGATACGATCAAGAATAACAATTTAAAACACATATGATAAAGAAAGGGATTATTACCCAAAATGTAAATTTAACATGGAAATCATTATTAAATGTGTATTATAAAGTCATAAATGAATCATGTATGATATAATAAATATGAATATCGTTCTTGTATAGTTTAATAACATATTATGGTCATTATATAATAGGTTAAACGTACCCTCGACCAAAGGAAAGTGTAAGGTAATGGTTAATGCCTCAATCTCATTATTATTCAAGATTGTTTATGGGTTTGTTTTTAGTAGGACATATTTATTATCCATATCCATATTTCATAAAAAAACTTCAAAGGGATTACTTTTAAGGTACAATTTTTTTAAAATATCATTTTAAATGTTTTAAATATTTATTTTTCTAAATCATTTTCATTAATATCCATGTTTTCAAAATGGGTTTTTAAGTATTTATTTATATGGACATGAATGTTTTTAATATTTTATTCCATTAAAAAGTTTCAAAGTGGCATGGGACCCTTTGATTCAATAATTTCATTACGTTTATTCCTTTATAAATTGTGTTATTTTAAATGTTTTCATTAAAAAGGTATATTGCTCTCAAAGAGTTTTACAAATCATTTTCATCTATGTCAAAATCCTTTATCAGATTTTATACTTGTTTGAAGTTGATTTATTATGATACCAATATTCCATATTTTATTGAAGGTTTTGTGACAAGTTTGACTGTAGATATGTTATTTTTATTCCATTAATGGTTTATGGATAAAGTATTGAAATTTGGTATGCTAGTTTTAATATGAATGTTTATGTTATATTACAACCTTTTCATATGAGGAATATATTGAACATTTTATGTGATGTCTAGAGCCCATTATATCTCCTTGATGCATCAGCAGGTCTCTTGAGACAATTAAATGTGGAATTGGCTGAGGCCTTTCCCAATTTGATATATGGGTTTGGCCAAGGCCTTAATAATTTTTAGACGTCTTTTCCAAGGCTTTGACAAAATGTTTCAGAAAGTCTGGAATTATCCATTCCCTCATTATGAAAATAATATTAATTTTTCATGTTATTATTCAACTTGTAGAATACCCATGACTATGTTTTATTATTTTATTATTTACTTAGCTCATATTTCATCCATAAAGTGTTCATTTTTATTATTTGTGAAGGCATGTGTTTTCAATTATTCACCATGCCTATTGTTTATGTTATCTTCTACTAAATTGTCTACCCCTACTGAGAATCTATGCTCACCCCTATCTTATGTTTTATTTTACCAGTATTTCCAAGAATTGTATTATGATTGATTTGAAGGTTTAAACTAAAATGGAATAATGGCGTTCTAAAAGAACTATTTGTGTTGTATTTTATGTCTGAAATTTTAATGTGAAGTTGATGTATGTAATCTATTTTAAAGACTGCTAAACTGATCGGTATTTCGTGACATGATTTCCTTGTATCATGCCAATGTATTAAAATATTGCACCAACTCTGGGTAACTAGGGTAGGGGAGATACATTAGGTTCTTGTGTTCCCTCTTCCTATGGGTTGACCTGATTCCTATTATGTCTTTAATTTTCTCCATTCATATTATTTTGTAAATCCTATTGGATTTGTATATAATCACACCCAACATTGGATTTTCCAGCATATTTCATGTCTTATGTAGACCATAATAAAATAAGTGGTGAAATAGGTGGAGTATAGTGATACATGAATGCATTGATTTTGTTTGGTGGTTAGACACGGAGATCGGGATTTGGTCAATCTTAACATTTCTTTTTTTCCTATTATTGTCTGGTTGGGGAATCATTTCATATTGGGGATATATTTTTCAACATTTTTATATAGTTTCACTACATTACTCTGATTTATTCCATATGAATTATTCAATTCATGATTATATTCTACATATTGTATTATTTTATTATCCTTCTTCAATTTTGCAAGGATATGGTAGTGTGAATGTGTACATGTACAATATGATAATGCATTTTGTTTAATTTTTTGACTTATAAAATCATGTTTAATCCCCAATACAGTAATAGGCTGTCTTGGGGTGTTAACAGCTGGGTTACCACCTACTTGGTGGGCCCTAGAGGGTCGAGTCATGACATAGTGGTACTAGAGAAATTAGTCAGGCAGTCGGTGTTGTAGTGAGATCTATGTTGAGCATTGGTTTAGAACGTAGGGAAATGATATCAAAGTCTCTAATGAAAATATTTTAGGTTAGGGAAACTAGTTTCAAGGAAATTAATGGGTTATTCATAAACCTGGAATCTAACAACCTTCTAGTTGACATGGAATTATAAGATATCAATTACAGATAACTAATGGTATATGGATCACATAGGATTAGATCATTTGGCCTGAATGTACATATTATTATTCTTTACACACACATATATATATATACTCATTTAACCATGGAAAGTCTTGATCACTACTAATATTCCTCCATGAAGACCCCTAACTAGGTCACTTATATTGGATTGTGATGAATAACTCTTGAGTGATGAGGCCTCAATTCAGGGTCTACCAGATGAGGTGTTTCCTCCTTATAGGTATAGTATTTCCACCACTTTTCAAGTAGAGTATAGTGTTATTAGAGTATAATTATGATTCAGGTAAGATTAGTGCACTACGTGAGTACTAGTATCAGCGACTTTTGAGGATCCTTGATGAGTTAGACCCTTAGGAAGTAGAAGATTTTTTGGAGTCAGTTATCTTAGTCTTCTTGCTTTTTGGGACCCTGAGTAATGAGATGATTGTACATGAAGCCAACATTTATCAAGGGGAAGTAGATAGACGGTGGATTATAATAATTTAGGCCCATGATAAGACAATTTAATCATGTTCATAGTTACATCACCTATTTATTTGTGAATATTTCCCTCTATTCTTCTTCTCTGTGAAAATAAAGAAGATTCTTGAGCTTTAATAAGGTGATATGATGGTTTAATATTATTCAATTATGTTCAGTAACCTAATGTGTTACTCCATTTATATGATATGAGATTAATTCTTCTAATCATATAAGTTCGAGTCGGGTCATAATATCGACATTCATACCATGATAGTCTTCTTAGGTATTAATATTTGTGATAGATTTAGGTCCGGTGATAGATAGATTCATAGAAGAGGAATGATAGGTGATTTGATCTAGTAGATTCCATCATGGGTGTGAGTCATTATAAACATGTTTTAGGTAGAAAATATAATGGTATTGACATAGTAGGGTTACCTAGTACCTGACTCAAACATGTGAAACTGTGACTCAGGGATGATGCCAAGAATCCAGTAAAAATGTTGGGGTATAATACTATAGTTATTTTGTGTGAGTTAACATGGATATTTATTTTCCAATGTGGTGTGTTGATGAGGTTATGAAGGTAGTGGATATACCACCATGTCAGAGGCAACATAGTGATCAGGGATCTCCCAGGCATGGTAAGGGTGGCACCTTGGGAGGCAGTGCTAATAGAAGAGCAGGCAGAGCTCTAGAGAGAGGATCTAATGGTGTTGAGTGAAAACATAAGCTACCACTACCACAATAAGGAGGCCCACACTATAATTAAAGAGATGTAGGTTAGGTTTGTAGGAATTTGTAATCAATGGAGTGGTATGGTCAAGCATCTCATGAGATTATTTAAGGTAAAATATTTGTCTTATATACTTCTTTCATTAGTACCTTTTGACATAGTCATAGTTGATTCCATCATCTCTATATCTCTCATGTGAGAACAATACATGTTTATTGAGACCGTTTCCTAGAATCTTTTTCTAGAGGTTTCAACACGGTGTGATTCAATGATATCGTATGTCTTTTGGTAGTGAAATCTAGAAATCAATGGAGATAATTTCTCATTTGACCTTTTAGTGATCATAATGACACCTTTAGAAATAATATTTTTTAAAGAATTGTTTTTCTGTGGTTCTGAACAATATTTTATATCACAAAGATGAGTTAGATTCTTTCAAACATATGTTATGGGATTATCCTTTATGAGAAATAGATATCTCTTGGATGAGTGAGTGTACCTCAGGATCAAGAAGATATAACCCATCATACATTAGTTGTTGAGTTTATCACTTAGTTTAATAGAATCTTTAAGTATCTGAATTTCAATATTAGTGGAGGATTATATAGATCTATTACATGAGGATATTTTGGGAACACCTGCAATGTGGTAGATATAAATATTAATCAAATTTCATCCTTAAACCACACTAATATCTTTTTTTTTCATATCAGATGGGCCAGACCAAGCTCTGGAAGCTAGGGAGTAGTTAGTGGAACATTTAAATAAGAGTTTTATCATTCCCAGTGTGTCCCCATAGGAAAATTTTATTTATCAAAATACAGATGATATCTTGAGGATTTTTATTTTAATATCATCACCTGAATCAAATAATGATAAAGAACAATTGACCCTTGTAGTAGATATATGGATTATTTGACTAGTTGAGAGGTGTAAGTTGTTTCCAAAATATTGACCCCTAATATGTATACCATTAGTTTAGGGTTTTTAGGATGATACACCCAAGAGGACATTTTAATGTCAATATGTACACCATGAGTTCCCATTGCTTATTTTTGTGTGAAAAAACCCCTACTAAATTCATGGATCTCATGAAGCAGTTCATCTAGCGATACTTGTACAAGTTTCTGTTTTTGTTCATCAATGAAATTCTCATTTTATCTATATCAAAATATGACCATGCAGAGTATATAGGTATAGTCCTAGACTTATTATTAAGGTTATATTTTTTTTTAATCTCCATAATATATTATTTTGGATCCCCAAGGATGAATTTTATAGGAATTCCATCTCTAATGATGGATTATATATATTACTAGTGAATATAGATTTTATGATTGCTTTGGTTCCACCAAAAATCACATTAAAAGTAAAAATGTTTCTTCTATTTTAATGGAACTACAAGAGTTAAATGGGAAAATTATATAGTATTGCATCCCCTTTGACTGAATTTACATGGAAAGGAAAATTAGTTACCTATACCGAACATTTTTGGGGATCCTTCAAGGAGATAAGGATGAGGTTGACTATTTCTCATATTTTGAGACTACTGGAGGAGGGTGTTGATTGTATACTATTTTTTAGGGCTGTAGAGTTAGAATTTGTTGTGTATTGATGGAGAGGAAGATGGTGATCGCATATGGGTCAAGTATTATGAGACCCCAAGAGAATAATTACATGAATCATGCCCCAGAATTAGTAGTGTTAGTCCTCAATGTAAAGATGTGAAGGCACTATCTTTTCTGATACTGTTTTGTTATTTATTTTAACCACCAGAGTATATTTTATATATTCACATATAGAAACCATAACCTGGTATAGAGGTAGTGGTTTGACATCTTAATAGACTATGACCTTGATATATTCTATACATTTGGGAATGGAAACATGGTGAAGTATTCTATTAGTAGGAATTCCCATTCATTAATGGTTGGGGAGGCATCTAAACAGTTGTATTTAGTGTATCTATCCCTAATGAAGAAGAGTGGTTCAATTATTATTCAGTTAATTATGGTGGTTGTGCCACTTATTCAATGTGTGAGAGAGAATCTATTAAAATACATTAAATTAAATGTTCTATGTGACCACATATCCTTAAGAGATACAACATATTGTTTTTCTGAGTGAGGTTAGCATGTCATCCTTTTTCAGGGATGGTTGATGATTCTATACACATTGTAATAGGAGGTCATGAGTTTGTTTCACACTTCCACCTTATTTGTATTTCCTCATGTGTTAAAGTGGTAAAAGAACCATAGAAACAAATTTTTGTGGACTAAAATGATATGGATTGTCATCAGGTTTGTCTCATGTTGTCTCAATAGTAATCAAATGAAATCTAATCATCCTATTATGACAAGTTTCCCTCATCTTATCAAAACCTTGGATCATATGTTTGATGACATGTACTGGGAATTTGTGATGGGGATTCCATGGAAAATAATATTCCATGTTTCTATCAGGTTGAATTTTGACTGAATTATAATGTAAGAACACTTTTTTCATCTGGATGAAGAGTCTATTTGAGATTCTTGGGTAGTGGTACATGTGGGATATCTTCCATCTTCACGGGGTAAATATTATGATAATCTATGAGTTGGATTCCCGGTTCAAATCATAGATGTGGTGAGGATTACATGAGGCCTTTAAGACACTAATTATGTTGATAATAGTGCTTTACCCCCAAAACAGATGATTTGATTGAGTGGATAATATAGGTGTTAGAGGATTTGTGGATATCTTGTTTGTTGGACTTCAGACGTTGCTAATAGGATCACTTTTTATTGTATGAGTTTTATTATTATATTTGTTATCAAAATACTATTAGCATGGATATTTTATATACCCCATATGGGAGAAACTGTAATCACCTTTATATTGGAATAAGATTGGCAGACGTCTCCTTGTTTTGGTCTGATATGGTGTAGGCAATGATGGAGAATGTTTAGGTTCTCTACAAGAATATGAGGAGATCATAGACTATACACAAATCCTATAGTGATCAAATTCATAGGACTTTGGAGTTTTAGTAGGGTGAGAATTTTCTCTTGAGAGTCTCCCCAGAATGAGGATTGTAGAAATTTGGAAAGGAAATCAAGTTATCCTGGAAGTTTATTAGGCCGGTCGAGATCCTACGATGGGATGGATATGTTACTTATCACATTGCCTTACTTCCACCATTAGATCAATTGGTTGACTTATTCCATATTTTATAGACAAGAACACAGCTTCATGTACCTATGTATGTTATTGACTGGGGTGATCTTGTCATTGGGGATAAAGCCACGTTCATGGGGTACCCAGTGTTGATTGAGGATTAGTATGACATAATCCTGAAAGGAAAGTCAATTCCCCTAGTTTTTGTGGTTTGGAATCACTGAATGATATAGAATATATCCTTGTAATGTGAAATCCAGATACACTCTCATTACCATGAAATTTTTTTATATTAATTCATTAGATAAAATGTCTTGATGGAGGGGATAATGTAATGATTTTTTATTGGATTAGTTATTTTAATATATATGAATTTTTCCTCAGAGTCAACAACGTGTTTCAGAATATTGGGACCCTGAAATTAATATATAAAAAATATTAATATTTATTAAAACACATATAAACATCTTTTCCCTAAAAATGGGTTTCCCATTTTATGGGACATCATATGGGAAATCTAGAACCATAGTTGATTCAGGGCTTGGAGTTAAATCCAAGAACGACCTGAAGTCTATCGATATCAGACATTCCTTGAGAGTTGAATTTGTCTGGGTATATTTAATAAAAAAATAAATTACTTAATTATATTTATTAAATAACACAAAACATTAAAACACACATTAAATACCATGTTATTGAAAATCTCGAGGGTTATCCACATTACCTAGGGTGATTAGAGTGGAGGAAGGAGTTATTGTTAATTGGTGGATCAGGATCAAAGAAAGACAAAGACTGTATAGAGATTAATTGAGAGATTGGACGTGAACACAATAGAACTTTTTGATAACCATATAACAATCATTTTCTATTGAATAATCTTTAATCGATGTAGGAAATATTATTTTTAATTTCTTCCAATTTAATTAATTTTTTGATGCATTGATATTATCTAATTTGTTTTATTTATGTTCTTCTCATAAGCCCATTTTTTTGTTACGTAGACCAATAATTGTTATCATGTTGTAATAATGTTTCCCACATTGGTTGTTTCCAATATTCATTTTCATTATACGTTATTTCATAGAGAAATCATGAAAGTAAATATAATGGGATCTTTTCCCCAATTATTCTTGGTGTTCTTCATTGTTAGCCCACAAGGATGTAATTATATGTTTTGGGGATGGATTCGAGTGTGATCGTACACATAGATTCATCGTGGTTTTGAAAATATTGTATAGGATGATGATTCGGTGAAGTATCATTGTGTGATAAAGATTTTGGGTGAATATGACAAGGACCGGATTTCAATTCTTGATTTCTTATTTATGGGAGAGGCATGGTGTGATGGATCGATTCGCAAGGGGTTTAGGTGGCCTAAATCCACACACCAAGAAAAATTAGGTATATTCAACCCTAGATCTAGAAACCCCTGTATTCATTGAATTTTATGTGATAGTGTCTGAGGTATACGTGATATTCAATAATAATTATTTACATTTATAAATTATCCCAACTACACTACATGTATCCCAATGTATCACATGTCGTGTTGTCCCCAATTAGAGATAATTATGGTTCGATGAAGAGATAAATATTACACCCTTTTTATGTTGGTATAGGTATCATGTGACCAAATACTGGAGTATCTTTGGGTATTGTAAGAGTATATTTACAGGGACATGGCTAGACACATGGGTACGAGCATAGTACATGGAAATATTTAGGTACTCAAATACAACTTCAATACATGAGTATAGCCTGTGTAGATTAGTATGGGATGGGAGGATATGAGTAGGTACCAAAGGGATAAGACACGCCATGTATGATCTATACACACCATGTAGTATGACATGGCATCCCAATCCATGTCCATGTGAGAACACCCTCAGGTGACAAGGCATGTTCACTTATCATGTACCCCCAATTACAGACCATGTACTTTTCCCAAGAATGTAAACCTTCCACATTTCATTCATTAAGACACTAAATATATCCCATGAATATCCTGAACAACGTATTATTACACATGTTATAACATAATATCCTTATTTTAGTAATAATGGATATGATGTGAGGTGTTATGAGAAATATTCTTCTTCAAGAGAAGCTTGACTGATGGTAGTGGTCGGGTAGGATCATCATAGAGATGTCAATGTCACACCAAGGTGTATATAAAGTCCAATGATTTTCCTCATGGATATTAAATCATTTTAGTAAAACATTCAATACATTACTCAAACACACTCTTGATTACATTAATAGTTTTTTGTTGTTGGAAACATCGAAGACAATCTTATAGTTTGGTGGAAGATATTCAATATCTCCCATAACAATATTCTAATTTAATACTCTTCACAAAAATATCATTCGTAAACAATTATTTATAATATATAGAGGAAACATAAATAAGGGTGATCTCATATAATCAATAAGGGTAAAAAAAATAGAGATACATAAGCATAACATAATCATATGGTAATGAAAACAAGGGTATAACATTTAAAAATAATACCCTACATATCAAAGATCCGAATATTGAGTCACATCATAAAGATTGGTAGTTGAAAAGAAAGGATTCATAAGTAATAAAATAACAGAATCCTAGAGATCATAAAATTTTCATAAGACATATATTTTTGGAATATGAATAAGTATATAAAATCATTTCTATATTTGGCAAGGCTTATTAAAAAGGATATCACATTGGAATGTGTTAACTACCCAAACCATCATAGTATTATAGATTCACTCCCAGTAGAAACCTATTGGACAATGTACCTTATGAAATCCTATTGAATTCCCATTCTATTCCTTTATATAACATGAAATATAAATCCTTACCCAATTCATTGGATGGATACATAGTTCTCACCTGTAATTGGGAATAATGTAACTACAACCACATGATGGAAATCATACATTTCTCTTCCCTAAGATCATAAAACATTCATCATATCAAAACCCATGAAAAGAAAATGGTTTCATAAACATTTAATTCATACATAACATGTGGAATAGAATAATGTTTCATAATTTCATCATTGCATAACCCATGGAATAATAAGTGAGAATTATAATAATTTTCTAATGTTATAACCCATGAATAAGAAATTGGTATCATTAAAATTATTTCATGATAATCCATTTAAATAATAATTTATATAAGTAATTCATGGTTCAGATCCCAATAATATCATAAGTAACATAAAAATATGTTATCGTAGATGAATAATTATTTTGAAATATGACATGGAATATTTCATGAGGAAAATAACTTTTATTTGAATATAATTTTTTAAAATAAATATTAATAAAATAATTAAAAAAATATTTTAAAAAAACATTAAAAACTTATAAAGTACTCTTTAAAATCATTTAAAAAAAATTATTCAGGAAAATATTTCTTTTACTTTGAATGAAAGATTTTTAAATCTTTCCAAAATCTATTTTTTTCATTGAACTCGTTATTATAATATATATAAATTCCCTAAATACTAATGAAATGATTTTCCTAGAAAATAAAATTTAGAACATGCCATAGAACTGTGAAATATTTTAGTGGTCATGACAGTGATAAATATTATTCCTTTTATGAATGTTTAAAATAAAATTATTTTCACATTTTCAATTAAAAGCTAATTGGTATTTTTGGATGGATAAAATAAAGATAAATTTTTATTTTTTAAAAAATATATCAAATATAGGTAAATGTTTATTTTAAATATAATATAATAGTAAGTAAAAATTTAAACATTTTTAGGAAACATGGTTTTGGAAGAAAATATATTTCTAATCGAAGAGAGAAATAATGTCAGGTTTTCTAAAAATCATTTTCTCAATAATATTATGTACCAAAGAGTGTAAAAACAATTATATTTTCCCAAAATATTAATAATGACCATAATATTATAAAATTTAACAGTTTCTTGATAGATGGGTAAAATGATTTTAACAATGGAAATATATTCTAAAAGAATACTAATAAATGATGATATTGTGGCCTAAAATAATTACCACTTTGGTAACATTGAATTATAAGGCCAATAATGTAATAACATAAAATTGAACATTAAATATAATGATGATAATTAAATTCAGGATATTACATGTCAATGTATCTCTATATACACTTAGTGAAAGAATATAATGTACACCATAATGTATGTCTCAAAGAAGTCAAACTGGGACAAAAATTACTTACCACTTTGGTAAATTTTGATCTATAAACCCCATGAAAGAGATAATATGAAATGGATACGTAAATTAGAATAATTTTATGTAAAATTTTAATAAAATTAATTCATAAAATGTATATACACTCTAAAAAAATAAATAGGTGTTGAATATGGAACATGTCTCACAAAAGTAAAAAGTGAGAAAGAAATTGCTTTCCTTAAGTATTGAATTCCTTCATACACATTCAATAATCTCGTATAATAAATATAAGTTAAATTTAAATATTTTATAAAAACATAAGTATATGAATCATACCATATATTATTTACTTAATTCATTTTATTTCACATTTTCAATAATAACATGTTAAACACATGTTTTATGTAATGGCCGCTTTGATAATCTTATATGTTTTCATTATTTATTTATGATATACTTAATTGATCATGGTTTCATTATCACTAAAATAATAATAATGAATTAATTATTAAATTTATACATAAATTATACTCTTAATACCAATCATTAATGAATGTTCTTCGAAATGAAGTATATTATGATCTTAGAGATGGTCGGTCGTACACAAACTAGATTAATATATTTCCATTTTCCAATGATAATTTTGGAAAGAAGGTATGTAAAAAACTTTCTTTAAATAATGATAATAATATCATAAATTAACTATTAATACATTAAATATACTTATATATATCATTTATTTGGTGTGGTGATAAATAGATAGAGTCACATCGCTGCATGAATGAGATAGTCTACACGTGCACGAATGACATTACTACCATTCAATTTGTGAAGAGGTATGAAAAAATTATATATTAAAAATTCATAATAATAAATGATTAATTATAATAATAAATATTTAATTATAATAATAAATATTTAATTTATATAATATAAATGTTTTTAACTTTCCCCATATTATCATAAATGTAAAGTGTTAGTGAAAATAAGACACATCGCTCTCGGAGGCCGTTGTCTATCATACACACAAGTGACATTATCGTATCCCAAAAAAAATGATATATTGAATATATTGGTTTAAATATGTTATAATTATAATATATATACTTTACATCCTTCATCATACCCTACCATGAGAGGGGGTAATGGAAAAATTAATTACATCAGTACATAAGGTGATAGTCCACCATACACACAAACAATGATTTTCTAATCGATTTTATGTATGTGGAAATAGTTTTATTTAATTCACATAACCTAAAATAATATGATTATATTAAATATAATTATTTTTCATATCATCTTGGTATTATAATAATTTAATTTGTTGTTGGAATTAATAAAACAAAAATGATCTTTGATGAGCATTACCTCTTCTTCAGGTATCCTCATTCGATTTGTACAAAAAGACATCATTATTTGGTTTTATATAAAAATATGGCTTATGGGATGATTTGAGGAATTTTTGGAAATTATATTTTATAGTTTATTCTTAAAAAAATATTTTTTTTGTGATGATGAGAGGAGAGTGGGTGTCATTTTGTAAGTGAGGTGAGTAGAACACCTGTAATGTTTTGAAGGAAATAATTCTGCCCACTTTTTTTTCAGAGAAAAAGTATATAATAATAAACAATAATAGATAAAAATATATTTAAATCCCAAATATGGGAATAAAATCGTTTTTTACATGTTTTGGGTTATTATTAACCTTGGTCTTTTATGTTTATACCCTGATAAAACCATTAATACCTTAACCGTGGTAAATAATTTTTACAGTTTTTAGTAATTTTTCTGGTAAATAATTTCTTGTATCATATTATATAATATAAATATTTTTTTATTAAATAGATGGAATCAATTTCTCTAAATTACATTCACATAATTGACATTTTTTAATTTAAAATTAGTTCCACAAATGTGATGAGAATGCACGTTTTATAGAGAAACTTTAAAAAAGATTACAATGTTTGCATATCAAATTTATATATTAAATGGATTATAATAAGATAAATTTGATTAATATATATATAATTGAACTAATTTTACTTCAAAAATAAAAAATATAATTATACTTTATAAATAAATTAAATTAAAATACAATTTTTAATTAAAATTTAGTATTTTTCACTATTCATCAAATAATGATAATTTTCAAAAAAATCTAAAAAATAACCCTTTTATAATTCTAACATTATTATTTTAAAAATTAACTTTTTAAAATAGTAATTTTTATAAATTAGTGGATATTTTTTTAAAATAGGAAATTTAATGTCAAAAAATATCTTTTTAGAAAAATAATACATTGAACGTAAAATTAGATTTATTTTTTTCTCTTTCTATGAAAAAGGAATAGTGTTAAAATATTGGTTGAATATATAATTTATAATTTTCATTGAAATCATTGAAAACTGATTTGGTTAATTTATTTACAGAAAACAATTTTGTGAACAATAAAATAGTTATTCAAAAAAATATATTTTTCTTTTCGAACTGTTCAAATTGTAATTTATAATTAATTAATCACTAAAGAATTTAATATTTATACATTTATACAAGATATTTTCATATTTTAGTTAATTATTTTAATACTCTCTATTCTAATGGATGGGTTATAACAATCATGTAAAACATTAATATTAATAATATATTATGGGTTGTTGAAACTCAATGTCACGTATAATAAAAGTTAAACATTGTGTTTAATGTAATGTAAGACAAACTCTATATATCATTTAACTAAAAATAAACATAGTTTTGTGTGTAATGTAAGATAATCTCCTTGATTCTCAAAATATAAAAATGATTAAATTTATTTCCAAAATATACATTTCACAAAATCTTAGGTTGTTACATGTTCCCCCCATAAAATGAATTACACTGTCAAAGCTTATCTTGGATATTTAAGGATTAACATTTTAAAACTCATTCATAGATACCCACATTGTAAAAATTAATTCTAAAACATTCCGTAAAATAATAAATTTTGGAACATAATGGTTTCTTAATGTAACTCATATATAGATTTCTATATTAGAGAACATAAGTAAGAAGTAAGAATATAGACATAGAAAAGAAAACTAACACCCAAATACTGATAGAGTGTGATAGGGAACATTTTTAAGAGATTTTCAATGACCATAAATACAAAAATTATTGAAGCATGAAAAAGATCATTAATGTCATAAAAAATGATGATAAGATGACATAATTTTATTTTACAATACTTTTCTGAAATATGAATAATTTTCACAAGAATTAATAATTAATTGATTTTATTCTATTTAATATACAAAGTATCATATTTTTGTTTTTCCTTGATCAATTTCCTATTGACCTCATACTATAAAAAGTAAAGTTTAATTTTTTTAAAATAAGTAGTTGATCATAATGTCCAAAAATATAATGATAATTCATTCCATATCTCTTTAGTTATCATCCCAACAAATTGGTCAGCTCAGGTTATCCAATATGTACAAATAATAATATAAATGAATCTTTAAAGCCTCATCCAATGTTCAAAACAAACCATTTGAATTTTTTTTTACCTTCTGAAACTATAAAAATATTACAATGGAAAACTGTATAATGATTTTCACTAGATTTATCAATATTAATCCCCCATATTTTATAAATTAACTATTTCTTATCACATACCAAACAAGTGAACAAAATCATCATGTATTATATTGAAAGATGGTAATAACATGAATTACAATAAAAACATATAAAGAATATACATTCTTCTTATTTATTTACATAAAACAAATATTATGGGATATATTCCATAAATCCAAAAATTCAATAAGCTCCATCAATGATATAATAAAAAACTTTTTCAATAAATCAATAATCAGTGCCAAAGACTTCAATAATATCCAATTTACATTTTCAATATCAATCATCCCACCATCTGTAAGAACCCGAAGCTTCGGTTTCATGTATCGATCTATTTTATGGGCTTTTTAAAGAAATATGGAGAATCTAGAAATTTTCAGAGTACACGTCGTGTACTTTATGAGTACATGTTGTGTACTCCTTGACCACTCGAAGCCATGTGTTGGCCGACACCGGGCCACACACATGGTGTGTAGGGGTGACGTGGAGGCTGGTTTTGGTGGAGTATGGAAAAACCCACTACACGCTGTGTACTTTAAGAGTACACGCCATGTATTTTTTGTATTTCATTAATCAGCCTGGGGTCACGCCTAATGATCGTAAATGTATTCTTCTCCCCTAATCCTGTATAGAACGTCCAAGAAGGACGATTCTTCTCCGAGACACCGATCTGTCACCGGTTGTCCGAATCAAACTCCATCGGTTGCAGGAGAATCGCAGTGGTGAGTTCTTGGTTCTTCTTTATCCTCGTTTCCTGATTCTTCCTCTCGGGTATGTTATATGAGGTTGAAATTTTTAGACTTTTTTGCAGATCTACTCCGTTCTAGGACGATTCACGAGCCAAGGATCAAGTATATCGATCTCCGAGGACCAAGGTAGGTGGTTTGTTTCCCTACGTTGATGTTCTTTGAGATATGGATGCAAAAGTGACAGATACCCATGTGTCGGGTATCCTGGGTTTAGGATTTTGATCCTATTGTTTATATTCTATAGATTTCTTGTTAGCTTATGATGAATTTCATCTAATTTATGCTTGGTTGCATGTTTGAGGATAACCCCATGGGCGTTTACCTCTCTTGTTCGGCTGTTTATCGCCGTTTGGCACCGTTACCGTGAGGCAACCCTATTCAATTGTTAGTTTCTTGTTATCACTGATTGAATGTGTTGCCTGCTGTTGGGATGATTTTGATTTATGGTAGCTATTAGCCAAGTAGTTGGTTAACTTACTTAGGGATGCTAACAGTTGACTACGCATGAATGGACTACTCAGGGTTGTGAGAACCTGGTGTGGGAGATCAAAGAGGGAATAGACGATTAAGTGCTTCTCTAGAGGGTCTGTTGGTTTTAGTTTCGTATGCAGGACCTATGAGAATAGGACTTTGTGCTTTCCAAGAACGTTCTTATTTACCCACGCATCGAGACCAAATGAGGAATTAGACGTATGTTCTTCCTCAGAGAGTCTATAGCTATCATTGGAAGACCATAGGGGAATTGATGTGAGAGCTTCCCAGAGTTTTTGTGCCTTGTTTGATTATTGGACTATAGGGGTCAGCTAGTTTAAGCAACCCAGAGAGTCAGTTTTAATTTTGATGGTTGGTTGTGACGAGTCCATCAAGCCAAAGAGTAAGGTTGGGTTTTTTACTTCTTGTGTTTAGGTAGTCTTTTTAGATACCTGCTGTGTTACTTGCTTATCATGGAATAGAAAACATTGCTGGTTTTCCGTGGTTGTCTTATTAAATGAATGTGAATGGTAATTGGTAGAATTGTTTACTGCATTTATTTACCTTTACTTTTTATATATCACTCACTAACAATAAGGAACAAATCTTGTGGTGGTTTCCTACTGGGATTAGTCTCACACCCTGTTTGGGTCCTGCTTTTGTCCCAAACAGATTATATGGTTGCTTGTATAGGTAGGGATTGTGGCCCTTCTACCTCAGTTACTTGATTGCTGGTCGGAGCTGGAGAGCATGGGACCGGGCCTTGGCCCGTGATGCTGCTGGATTTTCTGTTTACATTTTTTACTTTTGTTTCAGTTGTATTTCATCAGGTTGTTTTGCTTAATGCTTTCCATAGATACATGTACCATTCTGTATCATTATTATATCAGACATTTCTTTTACATTCGGTTCAGTTTTTCATACTATTTACTGCTTCCGCTATTGTTTATTCTTATTCTTACACTGCATACTTTACCAAATGAGGGCATTGTTTCCCCACTGACTCACCAAGCCCTTCGCATCTAGTCGGTAGCCTCTGGCGTTTGGGGAAACACGCTTGAGGTCATGTGGTGAACCGGGTACGGGGAACCAGTTATGCGGCTCTAGACTCAGGTCGTTACCAAGTGGTGTCATAGGATTTTTCTTTCTTTACTATTGCTTACGATTTTGTGACAATATCCATGTATAGGAAGAAATGGGTAGTTAGTACTTAACTGTGCCCGGGATTAATTAACCTGTGTATAGGGAAAAGTTATATTACCTCATAATTGCAATTTCCAGTTTTTTCAAGTGTTACAGTTTATTATATTTCACCGTTCGATGATGCACATGTTTTGTGTTGTTACAGTTTATATGATTATGGTTCTATTTGGTTGAAACCTGATGAGATGAGGGTGTGCCCTCTCTTGCATCATATAGGCACTGGTTTGGAAATAACTTGTCATGCATTTTACCATGCCATCTAGGGTGAATTAGAATTGCATGTTATTGTGATAGATGCCGTGATAGATTATGCATGTCGTTCTGGTAGTTGTTGTGATAGAAATACTTGTTGTGCTATTAGAGTATTACTTCTTTTACATCCTGTTTAGCATGGGCACCAAGCTCTGGTCTTGGAGGTGTTATGGGCCCTCAAGGATCAGAATTTGGTGGATCATTATTTGTTATGTTGTTTACATGTTGTATGCATTGTTATGATGCCAAGGATTGATTCACAGGGAGTATGGCCCCCCATGGATCATAATTTGGCACATAGCTAGTTTTTTTCAATGTTTCTGGCCTTCAGAGAAGTTTCAGAGCTACTACCCAGAAAAACTCAGAATAAACGGTGTGTACTTTATTCATACAATTCGTGTAGTTTTTAAACCATGTTTTTATCGGCGTGAACAAAAACATGGTGTGGCAGAAAATCTTCGGGGACATGCCATGTAGCATAAGTACACGCCCTGTAGTATTCAACCATGTAACCGGCTGTGTCACTAACAACACGGGTTGGGGAAACTCGTGTAGTACACGCCGTGTGTTATAATAACACGCCGTGTAGTTTTTTCTAGGTACCCGGCTATGTCACGAACAACATGGGTAAGTGTTATCTTCTCCTATACACACCGTGTTTATTCGAAACAGGCCGTGTAATGGGTTAGCCATGTGGCCGGCTGTGTAACCTACTACAAGGGCCACCGAAGCCTGGCTTGTACACGCCGTGTATTTTAGAATTAGGAGGACCGTGTAGGTTAGACATTCAAAGAGACTCGGGCAGGGGAGTGGAGTTCAAGTGCACACCGTGTTTTGGGACAACACACCGTGTAGTCTAGAACATTACACGTCCAGTGGTGGCAGAATTACAAGCCCATGTAAATGGCTTTAACAAACATGCTATGTAGTTTAAATACATTACGTGTAGTTTAGTATTTTCAAATTTAAGTGTTTATATCTCCTGTTCCCATTTTGTACCCTTGTGTTTTCTGTCCTTGTTGATCCTAAATCGGATGTGTGGTTTTGATATTTCAGGGATATGGCACCAAGACGTCATGTCGTTTCATGTCAGGAACCAGGCGGTGACCGTACACCTGATATGGAAGACTATGGACAAGTAGTAGTTCCGCCGATTGTTCCAGATATGGCACCTTCAGTGATTCTGGACACTGGTGCAGACTCTCAGTTCAGAGATGGTTTCATGAGGTTCATGGAGACCTTCCCAGGAGCTCAGCATCCTGCCCCATCTCTGGAATAGCTGAAACAAGTCTTCCAGCAGCAGCAGCATCCCACTTTCACAGGGGATGAAAGAACTCAGGTAGCAGAGTCATGGCTAGAAACCATGATTTCCATCTTTGAGCATCTGGAGACACCCCCAGAAATAAGGTTGAAGCTCCCGACATACATGCTGCGAGAATCTGCCAAGAGATTGTGGGATGTAGTCTCACAGGCCGGGCGCCAACGGACTATGGCTTGGGGCGAATTCCAGCGTACGTTCTATGACTACTTCTATCCAACGATGCTAAGGGCCGACAGGGCCATGGAGTTCATGAACCTGTAGCATGGTACTATTTCAGTTACGGAGTATTCAACCCGCTTCACCGAGTTAAAACGTTTCGCTCTCGTTTTGGGAAATGACAAGCTATTTTTGGAAACGAAGTTTGATAAAGTCCTTAAACCAGAGATCAGATCACATGTGAACGTTTTCCAGTTGACTTATATTACTATGATAGTCAACCAGGAACTGATCACTGAAATAAATCTGAGAGAGACTGGAGTTGTTGAATAGGGCGGTTCAGCAACCAAGGCTGATTCATTTCATACTGATAGCAGGAAGCTCCACCGAGAGTCTACTCGAGGTGACTTGAGGAAGTGAGGTATATCTTCTGGTAGACGGGATCTTACTTATATCAACTCGGTGGTGTTCTATCAGTGCAGAAAGAGTGGGCATACGAATCCTCAGTGCCCGAGAGATCTAGTGGAGTGCCGAGATTGCGGTAAGATGGGTCATCTGGAGTGTTTTTGCAGGTTTCTTCTTCCAGCAGCTAGTGAAGGAGGATATTTTTCTACCCCTCATTCAGGAGCAGGATTACGAGTCCCGTAGCAGACTGAGGGCTGGAGTTCTTCAGGTCATGCAGGCCAAGGTAGAGGTCGTGGACGCGGTAGTCAGGCTCAAGTGGGATCAGCTCAGGGATATCAGGCTGCTACACAGGGCTGCAGTACATGCCAGACGTTTGCAGTAGAGCAGATCCATCAGGAGCAGGATCATGGACATTCCACAGTTCGAGTTATGATCTTAGTAGCCTCAGTTTTATCTTCAACCCTTTTCGATATTGGTTCTTCACATAGCTTTATCTATGTTTCTGTCATGGGAAGTCTTGAGCTTAGTGTCTTTTCATCTGCTGACATGTTGACTCTCGACACGCCCTTGGGAACGAGGACATCTAGCGTACCTCAGTGCAAGGAGTGCCCTCTCGAGGTTGCAGGGTATCATTTATTATGGGACCTCTATGTCCTGGAGATGACATGCTATGATGTCATTCTCAGTATGGATTGTTTGGTTCCCTTCTAGGCAGTCGTCGATTGCTATCGCCGCATGGTGAGTTTTGTATCACTAGAGGGTGAATCTTTCCTTCATAAGGGTGGGTGGCATGTTTAAGCGAGTCGAGCCCGAATCGAGCATCATGGTCTAGGAGGAGTTATGACCCAGATTGCTAGTCTTTTTTTGGATGTCCAGGGGACTTCATAGTTAGATTTTTCTCTAGTGGTTGATTGATTTCCAAATTTCTTTCTAGAATAATTTTTAGGTTTGCCTATGGAGCGTGAGGTAAAATTCTCGATTGAGCTCATGCCAGGAGCAGAACCAGTGTCCATTCCTCCTTATAGGATGGCTACACCAGAGTTTCAGAATATCAAGAAGCAGTTGGAGGAGTTGCAGACAAAGGGTTTCATCTGACCCAGTACTTCTCCTTGGGGTTCGCCTGTCCTGTTCGTGAAGAAGGAAGACGGTACCCATAGGCTTTGCCTGGATTATCGGACGTTGAAGCAGTTGACTGTCAAGAACCGATACCCCTTTCCGAGGATTGATGGTCTCTTCGATCGGCTTCGAGGAGATCTAGTGTTCTCGATGATCTATTTGAGGTCCAGTTATCATCGGCTGCACGTTAGGCCTTCAGATATACCTTTGACAGACTTTAGGAGCAGGTATGGCCTCTATGAGTATACGGTTATGCCGTTCAGCCTTATGAACGCGTCAGCAGTTTTCATGGCACTGATGAACCGACTGTTCCATCCATACTTGGATTCCTTCATCGTGGTCTTCGTGGGCGATATCTTTGTGTACTCTCACACTCGACACAACTGTGAAACCCATCTTGAGATTGTTTTGCGTACACTGAGGGAGCATGAACATTATGCTAAACTCTCAAAGTGCCACTTTTGGATCGACGAGATTCCGTTCCTGGGACCTGTCATCTCAGAGACATGAGTATCAGTAGACCCAGAGAAGGTGAGAGCAGTAGTTACCTCAGAGCAACCAAAGAATGTCTTCGAGGTACAGAGCTTCTTGGGGATGGATGGTTACTACAGGCAGTTTATATAGGAATTATGACACCTATATGCACCATTGACAGTCTTGACTAAGAAGGGGGTGAAGTTTGTTTGGTTAGAATCCTATAAATCAGCCTTCCAGGAGCTGAAGGGGAGATTCACTTTAGCACTGATTCTACTTCTTCCAGAGCTGGGCAAGAGTTATATAGTTTTCTGTGATGCATCTGGCATCAGGCATGGAGAAGTGCTTATGCAGGAAGATCGTGTTGTCGCATACGGATCTCGGCAGTTGAGGCCACATGAGAAGAACTATCATAAGCACAACCTGGAGATTGCATCTGTTGTTCATGCTTTGCATTGTTGGAGGAACTATCTCATGGGAGAGCATTTTGTGGTATATTATGACCAAAAGAGCCTCAAGTACATCTTCATGTAGCGTGGCTTGAATATGAGACAATGGAGGTGGGTTGAGTACCTAAAATCTTTCGACTTCGAGCATGCTTATACGCCTGGGAAAGTAAATACTGTGGCAGATGCACTGAGTAGGAGGACTCAGTTGTAGGAAGTTCAGTAGGCCAGCAGTGAGTGGCAGCTCATGGCTCTGTTCTCTGAGATGCATCTAGAGGTGCAGGATAGACATGGTCAAATGGTTCTTTCATCTGTAGCTGTTACCTCTACCCTTTTTGATTGAGTTCGAATGAGGCAGCTATCATACCCTGAAGGCCTAGTCTTACGGGTCGGTGTTTTAGATGGAGACCCTACTTCGGGGTGGAAAGTGGGTGATGATGAGGTGCTACATTTTAATGGCTTCATATGGGTTTCAGAAGACATATGGGAGGAGCTGATGCGGGAGTTCCATGCTTCAGCTTGGGAAGTTCATCCTGGTGTCACCAAAATGTACCAAGACTTGCACCATCAGTATTGGTGGCCAGGTATGAAGAAGGATGTGGCTATTTTTGTTATGCAGTGTTCCACCTGTCAGCAGGTGAAGGCAGAGCATCAGCGAACAGAAGGGCTTTTTCAGTAGTTACACATTCCTGAGTGGAAATGGAATGATTTCACGATGGACTTCATGACAGGTTTACAGAGATCGCCTCGAGGAAATGATGCGGTTTGGGTGGTAGTGGACAGGCTCACGAAGGTTGCACACTTCTTGCCACTCAAGGAGACGTTCAGTGTTGATGAGATGGGACGGTTGTACATCTGAGAGATTGTATGTCTACATAGAGTTACACACTCCATTGTTTCATACATGGATTCATGTTTTACATCGCACTTCTAATAGTGGCTACAGAGGGCATTGGGTGCACAAGTACTTTTGAGTAAAGCATACCATCCCCATACTGATGGCCAGTCCGAGCATACAATATAGGTGCCTGAGGATATGCTCGGAGCTTGCATTCTAGACTTTGGCAGTTCTTGGGAGAAGAATATTCCTATGGTGGATTTCCCCTACAACAATAGTTTTCAGGCAACTATTCAGATGGCACCTTACGAGGTTTTGTATGGTAGGCCATGCCGATCACCTTTAAGATGGCTAGAGGTAGGAGAGGCAGCTTTTCTAGGACCTCGTCTTGCTTAGGAGACCTCGGAACAGATAGAGTTGATTCAGAAGAGGATGGCGATAACACAGTCTCAGCAGATGTCTTATGCTGATCAACAGAGATGACCTCTAGATTTCGAGGTCGGGGATCAGGTTTTCCTACGTGTCGCACCGAGGTTGGGACAAAAGAGGATTCAAGGATAGGGTATGCTTTCCCCAAGATATGTTAGACTATTTGAGGTTCTGGAGAGAGTTGGGATGGTTGCTTACAGGTTGTAGTTACCTCAGAGGTACGAGGCTATGCACGATGTCTTTCATATTTCTCAGCTTCGATGGCATTTCTCAGACACATCTCATGTGTTTCTACACGAGGATGTTGAGTTGGAGCAGGATGCATATTTCGAGGATCATCCTATCAGTGTTTTTGATTGTAGTGCAAAATTATTCCATGGTCGGTCTGTTCCTCTGGTACGGGTGGTATGGCAGCACAACCGCATACAAGATGAGGCTTGGGAGAGGGAGGCTGATATGCGATCACAGTGGCTAGAGTTGTTCGAGGTTTCTTATTCTACGCCTTTTAGGGAAATTTGGGGACAAATTTCATTAAGGGGGGAGGTTTGTATGAACCCAGAGCTTTGGTTTCAGGTATGGATCTCTTTGACGGGCATTTTAAGGAAAAATGGAGAATCTGGAAATTTTCAGAGTACACGCCTTTTACTTTATGAGTACACGCTGTGTACTCCTCGGCCACTCGAAGCCATGTGTTGGCTGAGACTGGGCCACACACACGGTGTGTAGGGGTGACGTGTAGGCCGATTTTGGAAGAGTAAAGAAAAACCCACTACACGCCGTGTACTTTAAGAGTACACACCGTGTACTTTTTTTATTTCATTAATCAACCCGGGGTCACACCTAATGATCATAAATGTCATATTCTCTGCCTAATACTGTCCAGAATGTCCAAAAAGCCCAATTCTTCTCTGATCCACCGATCTATCACTAGTTTTCCGAATCAAATTCTGTCGGTTGTAGAAGAATCACAGTTGTGAGTTGTTGGTTCTTCTTTAGTCTCGTTTCCTGATTCTTCTTCTCATGTAAGTTATCTGAGATTGAATGTTTTAGAATTTTTTGCTGATCGACTCCATTCTAGTCTGATTCATGGGCTGAGGTTCATGTATATCGATATCTAGGGATCGAGGTAGGTGGTTTTTTGCACTATATTGATGTTCTTTGAGTTTTGGTTGCAAAAGTGTTGGATACCCATGTGTCGGGTATCCCGGGTTTAGGATTTTGATCCTATTGTTTATGTGTACTAGATTTCTTGTCAGGTTATGATGAATTGCTACTAAATTATGCTTGTTTTCATTTTTGAGGATCAACCCATGGGCGTTTCCCTCTCCCGTTAGGCTGTTTATCATCGTTTGGCATCGTTGTCGTGAGGCAACCCTATTGCAATTGTTAGTTTCTTATTATCACTGATTGCATTTGTTGCCTACTGTTGGGATGCTTTTGAAGTATGGTAGCTATTAGAAAAATAGTTCTTTAACTTACATAGAGCTTCTAATAGTCGATTACGCACGACTGGACTTCTCAGGGCTTGAGAACCTGGTGTGGGAGATCAAAGAGTGAACATACGATTAAGTGCTTCCCTAGAGGGTTTGTTGGTTTTAGTTTCGTATGTAGGACCCACGATAATAGGACATTGTGCTTCCCAAGAGTGTTCTTATTTACCCACACATAGAGAGAATATGTGGAATTAGACTTAAGTGCTTCCTCAGAGAGTCTATAACTATCGTTTCAAGACCATAGGGGAATTGACGTGAGAGCTTCCCAGAGTGTCTGTGCCTTGTTAGATTACTGGACTATAGGGGTCTGCTAGTTTAAGACACCCAGAGAGTCAGTGTGAATTTTGATGGTTTGTTGTGACGAGTCCACCAATCCAAAGAACAATCTTGGGTTTTGTACTTCTTGGGTTTAGCTGGACTTTTTTATATACCTATTGTGTTACTTGCTTATTAGGGAATAGAAAACATTGCTGGTTTTCCTTGGTTGTGTAATTAAATGAATGTGAATGGTAATTGGTAGAATTTTTTACGGCATTTATTTACCTTTACTTTTTCTATATCACTCACTGATAGTAGGGAACAAATCCTGTGGTGTTTTCCTACTGGAATTAGTCTCACACCCTATTTGGGTCCTGCTTTCGGCCCAAACAGATTATATGGTTGTAGGTATAGGTAGGGATTGTGGCCCTTCTACCTCATGTACATGATTGCTGGTCGGAGCTGGAGAGCATGGGACCGGGCCTTAGCCCGCGATGCTGCTGGAGTTGTTGTTTACATTTAGTAATTTGGTTTCAGTTGTATTTCAGCACGTTTTTTTGCTTACTACTTTCCATAGATACATGTACCATTTTGCATCATTATTATATCAGAAATTTATTTTACTTTCAGTTCAGTTATTGAATGCTATTTACTGCTTTCGCTATTTTTTATGCTTATTCTTCCGCTGTATACATTACCAAATACAGGCATAGTTTCCCCACTGACTCACCAAAGCCCTCACTGCTAGTCGACAACCTCTAGCATTTGGGGAAACGTGCTTGAGGTCATGTGGCGAACCGGGTACGGGGCACCAGTTATGCGGCTCCGGACTCGGGTTGTTACAACATACAAAAAAAACAACATTTCTCAACATCATGTACATAATAAGGGTGGCCTTTATTAAATCAAAATATTACCCAAATATACTATCACATTTTATGGTTATTATTACTATTCAATAGATTTATGAAAATTATTAATGAAAAACATCGACTGAAAAATATTTATATTTTTATGATAAATATAACATATATTAGTAATTACAATATATAAACACTTTTATCATCCTAGTTCATTATCAAATCATTAATTATGCCTTATCATTTTATTCCCCATTACCTTATACCTCACACCTATCATTAAAATATTGTTCATCATCAACAACAAAACCATTATTCAAAAAAACTTGTTGATTATCTTTAAGAGCCTTCACCTTATGACAACATTTTTTTAATTCCCATAATTTTCCCATTAAAAACATTTAGTAGTGGATGATACCATTGGGAGACGATTAATCTCATCCATTTTGTTAACCAAGAATTTCATTTTTACCCCACAATTATTTGATTATGTGCCGATTTTACATACTCAAAATATCATCCAATCCCTCTAAGACATTCCCTTTAGTTCTTCTTCTCAGATTCCCAACATATTGGAAAATTTATCATCTTGCCTCCATAGTCACCATTACTTGAAATCCTGGTGAACTATATACTTTTCTTCTTTAGAGAGTCTGGGGATTTCTTAAGGCGAATTTTATAAAAGATGTTCCATGATAACTGATTAGGAACAATCAAATCATCGTTTACTAAATTCATCATTCCATTTCTCTTCTCATTAAATGATTTTCCATCACATTCATTTTTTGAACATTTACTTCTAGTTCCCACAATTTTCTAAAACAACAATGCATAGTGTTAGAAATACTATTCATAATAGGAGACCAAATAATCATAAAAATTAGGTGTATAATATCTGAATCATTACATATTTCATTAATATATTACACCTTAGGTTTATAAAAAGGTTATTCATAGTCGCCATCTATTTAAATCCATCAAGATGGTTTATAAAGAGTGTAAATTTTCAAAGAATATACCATAAGAGTGTCAAACCAGGAATGTAACATGGCCTATTTTTTTGAATCAAATGATGGTTGAGTCCATCTCAATGTTCCCTTTTAAGAGTTATTACACCTAGGTACCTCATTTATTGAGCCACATCCACTTGTAGTATCCAGTTAGAGATAAAATTTATTAAAAACCAATATATCAATTCATTACCAAAATTATGAGACATTTTTTTATACTTTGAATCATCCTTATATTTATCCTCAGAGACATCCCTAGGAATATCTTTATATATAAGCTGTGGTATCTAAAAAAAATTCGAATCATAGTTCCCAAGGGATAACTAAACATTTTCGGTGATACCAACTATAGAAACATATACTTTTAAGATATGGATATATCATCTTTTTAGATTAATATTCAATACATTACACAAACACATTCATAAGGACAATAATAGTTTAGAGACTTTAGATACATAGAACACTGTTTTCTTACTTTCGTAAATATATCAGATGTATCTAATATTGATCTTTACTATTAATACTCTTCCCAAATATACTCTACATAAACCATTAATTATAAATTGAGGAATATAAACATAGGAATGGGTGAGATCAGATTCATATTAAGGTTAAATAACAGAGATATAAAATCATAACATAAAAAGAAAGGTATAAGAACATTAAAACAACTTTTTCATACCATACCCTTGATATGAAAGATTAGAATATAGGTCTTGCTATAATGATTGGAAGATTATTACCCATGAATCATAATGGGATCAACGAATATGAGACATGGGAGAATAATATTGGAAAAAGATATTTATTATTGGCATATATATAATCATAGAAAATCATTTTCATATTATTCATGCCTACTTTCAAATGTTTTCATAGTGGAACGACGTCACTTAATAACCCATCATAGTATTAAAGGTATGCTGATAAAACCATCATAATTGAAAATTCCCCTTTCTGAACTGAGTCCACATTTTGTTCTAATCCTTTGTATCTCATGAGATATATATATTTAGCTAATGAATTGGAGGGTGATATAGGTCACAACCATATTTAATTATAACAAAACCACTTCTATATAACAAAATTCATTCATGTGTGTGATAAAATATTATAAAACATACATTTCATAAGACCCCATGACATGAAATTTTTCTCATAAAAATTTCATCATAACATAACCTATAAAAAAATTGGTTTCATAATAATTTAATTATTTCATCATAGCATAACCCATTGAAAATAAAGTGGGCTTCATAAGAATTTTTTCATAGTATAAATCTTGTAAGAGAAAAGGATTTCATAAACATTTTTTCCTGATAAAACATTGAGATAAATAATAATAATTATATCGATGTTTCATATCCCTATAAAATAATAAGTAACATGAAGGGATCTCATCATAGTTGGAGAATTATTTAGACATATCACATAGAATATTTCAAAAGGAATATAACTTTTCTTTATAATTAACATTTTAAAAATAAGAAATTGTAAAACATTTGGAAATAATTGTATTTGAAAATAAAATGAAAAAATTAGAAAATATGATTTAAAAATCATTTAAAACTTTTCATTCTAAAAATATTATTTCCTCTTTGAAAAAAAACTATTTAAAACATTTATATAATATATTATTAATTTGAAATAATTTATTTAAAAATGAAAATTTTCCATATATTTTGGAAAATATTATACTATAAAACATATTTGAAAACATGTTGGGGAAGTTTGACATCTTATATTGGTCATGATAATGAGAAATACTGATCATGTCTTGCATACAAAAATAAGAGATTCATTTCACATTTTCAGTAAAAGAAAAAATGGGAATTATTTTTAAAACATCTTGAATATTCTATTAAAAAAATTTAAAAAATTCAAACATGGGTAGAAATTTCATTGAAAAATTTCTAGATAATACTTAATCATTTTTTTAAAACAGTATTCAAAATCCTAGTTTTTTATGAAAACATATTTTCATCAGAATAAGTAAATAATGAATGTTTTTCATAAAAACATTTACTCAATTATTTTAAGTAACAGAGAGTGAGAGAATTATAATATTACATGAAAATATCATAAATAACCACCTAGGATATATCTTAAGGAGTTTCTTGAAATATGGATCCTAAAATTATGTCATGGAAAAATAATCATAAAAATACCAATATATTATGATATTTTAACAAAAAATCATAACAACATTTGTAATATTGAATCCTATACCCCTAAAATTAATAACATATAATGGAACCTAATTATCAAGAAATTAATTAAATTTGTAATATTACATTTAAATGGGTTTTTATATACACCTTCAAAATAATAGAGGTACATTACATAAGTTATGTCTCATAAATATAAAATTAACACAAATATCCCTTACCACTTTTGTACTTTTTGACCCATAATCCACATGATTGATATATCCTCATATAAATATTTAAATCACAATAATTTTGATTATAATAATCATAAAATAAATTCAATGTCATTATATACATGGAATAAATGAAATAGGTGGTGAATTTGGCATGTGTCCCAAAGAAGTAAAAAACTGAGAAGGAAATCCCTTTCCTTAAGTCACAAATTCCTTCACACACATTCAAAAATACTATGTAATAAATATACGTTTATTGAATATATATTAATTTAAAATAATTATACATATAAATCATATATGATTTACTCATGTTAATTTATTACCCTTTTACTCACAATTCCTTGTTAGTTCCATATTTCTGGTAATAACCTCTTCGTTGTTCATATATGTAAGTTTTTTATTTTCTGTCCACATAAATTGATCATGGTTAAATTATCTCCAAAATAATAATAAAGAAATAATTATAATATTTATAGATCAATTATACTCTTAATTATAATAATGAAATATTTTTTTGATAAATAACGTGTGTTACAATCACGAGGATGGTATACCGCATACACACATGAGTAACATTTCCATTTTTTAAATTACCATTATAGAAAAGAGTTAAGTAATTTTTACCTTAAAATATTTAAAACAATATTATAAATAAAATATTATTCACTTAAATATAACTTTACATATCATTCATGTGGTTTGGTTATTAAAATATGGAGTCACATCGCTTTGTGAATGCGGTAGTCCACATGTACATGAATGGTGTTATCGCCTTTCGGTGGATGAAAATGTATGAAATAAAATGAAATATTATATTCATTAAAGGATGAATATATAATTAATATCATAATTATTTCATGTATATAAAATATATTTATCAAATTTATTCTTATTATCATATATGTAAATTGTTAGTGAAAATGAATTATATCACTTTATAAGGTGGTAGTTTACCATCCACATGAGCAACATTATCATACACACTATTGAATATAAAGTAAAAATGTTTATATTATAAAAATAAAACATAGGTATAAATATGTTAAATTTCTAATATATATACTTTACATCAATCATCATACCCAATTTTGACAGGTTGTAATGGTAACTTGAATGACATCAGGTTGTGAGGCATTGTCCACCATACACATAAACGATGATATCATAACACATTTGATGGAAGTGTAGATGATTTTATGTTTTTACCTTAATATAAATTCATATCATTATGTTTGATATTATGAGTTTATCATACCATCATAATATAATAATAATTAAATGAGTTTTAGGATGAAATAAAACCAAAACACTCATTGATGAACATTATCTCGTTTTTGTGTATCCTCAATAGGTTATCATTAAAAGGATTCAATGGTTGGAACTCCATATAAACTATGAATTCTAGAATTATATGAGGGAATTTACTTATTTATTTTTTAGTGATTTTCCAAAACCAAAGGGTTTTCTGGTGTGAAAAATTTGAGGATAAAGAGTGTCCTTTTATAATTGAGGTGAGTGAACCACTTGTAATTTTTGGAAAGAATGAACTCCAACCATATTTTTCTTCATGTCACCAGACCAAAATAATGGATGATTTTCAAAAATATAATATAGAATGTATAGATATATTCCTTAAATTAAATTCCTAATTTTTTTGGGTTATTTGTAACCCTTATCTTTCTAGTTTAACCTCCCGTAAACCATTTTTACCTTAAGCACGATAAATAATATTTCCTATTTTTATTATTAATTTTTGAAACAATAAAGATATAAATATTATATATTATAAATAATTATGAAAATATATAGGGAATTAGTTTTTTCAATTTCTATTATTGGATGTGGGAAAGGATAATTTAAAATTAATCCCACATACACGATGGGAAAGGGGGGTTTTAATGGAAAATATTCAATAATTTAAATTTTATTATATCAAAATTCAATAATTAATTTATTAAAATTACTTAAATTATATTAATAGATGTATAATTATATTGATTATAATTTATATTGATTTCAAAATATTACTTAACTTTATAAATAAATTAAATAAAAATATTGTTTAATTAAAAATTTTTATTTTTCACTTTTCATAAAAGAAATAATTTTTAGAAAATTACCAAAAAATTAGAGTAAGATATATATTAAGTAATAGTTTTAAATATAAGTTTATATAATCGAATTAGATTTATAAAATTTGTAAAAATTAATGTTAAAATATGTTCTCCAAAGGAGAAAAAACAACTTTTAGAAAAATACAGTTTTAAACATGAAATTAGATTTATTCGTATCTCATGTCTATAAAACACATTAGAATGATGTTTAATCTTTTATATAAAATATCATATATAAATATCACTAAGACCATTTAATGAAACTTATTCGATGAATTTTGTGATGTAAAAAATGGTTTTTTGCATAAGAATTATTATTCTGAAAAAGGGTTTCTTTTATAATTAAATCATCCCACTTTATAGTTTTATTTATTTGGTCTCAGAAGTTTTAATTTTATATAATTGTATAACCCATATTTTTATAATTTTTCAATCATATTTATACTCATTATCCCAATGCTTAGGTGATAAATATTTTAACAAATAATAATATTAATAATATTTCATCGGTTGTTAAAACTCAATGTCACATCTAATGAAAACTAAAATCAACGTCATGTGTAATGCATGATTAACTAAGTTTTGTTGGTAACTTGTGAAAAAATCAGTGTTTTTTATCATAATAAAAACTCAATGTTGTGAAAACTATTAAAAAGACTAAATATAATAGAAAAATATATTTAACATAATCTAAAGGTGTTACATTGACTGACCTCCATAATCTATACACATGAATATTTAGTACTCCTTATACTATAGAATAACATAGTTCATATATCTATAGATAGGTACTCCACGATATTCTAGATCCATTGGTGAGTGAGTCCAAAAAAATGAGTCACTTATCCCTCGGCTATGGTGAATAGTTGGTATGATGGGCCACTGCACTCGATTTCTTGTGAGGTTGTGTGTGATGTTGGGAATCGAAGATAGGACATTAGTGTTGTAGGTATACTGATTATCCCTATCTAGGATGCATAGAAGGAGATCCCATTTATGTCTCTTGTAGATTTATTTATGAGAATAAAACATAGTTTTTTGTTTCCCTATTACTATGGTTTGAGTTTATTTCTATTGTATCTCTATATATTTCCCTTGGTGTTTGTTTGTGTGTTATTATAGGTATGTATATACTCACCACTACATGATATTTCCCACGTGTATTGTTCAATATGCATATGATAATAAGATCGTTGGTGACATCAGTGGTGCGTATTGATACTTGGGTGAACTAAAACATTCGGTGTCAAAACATGGAGATCCAGAGATAGCCCATATTCAACATTCATTTTTTACAGTTTTCCAGGTTGGGAATTTATTTTGGTTTATTTGTGTATTTTCCACCTTTAACTTAGGTTTATAAAATCACACTCTGATATATTCCATATTGGTTATTCCCAAAAAAATTATACTCAATAGGTTTTAGAATTTTATTATTCCTCTTCACTATTTCATGGATTTGGTTGCGTGTCTATGTACATATAAATTAGGTTATGGTCTTTCATTTATGTTTATTCTTTCCCGATGCTTGTCGCTAGCCACTAGCCTATTAGAGGCGGGCTTGTGGTTGTAACACTAATATTTCAGTAGGCTAGATAGTCTTTGGTGGGTTAGGTCATTAAATATAGAACCTTTAATTGGTTGAATATTTATTTAATATGTAAAAATATATATAAAAAATAATAATTTAGAAAACCTACTATTAAAATTTTAATGAATTATGTATTATTTTCAGAAAAAATTGTTTTTTGTATTTTATTTAAATTATATATTATTTTATTAAAATTTTCATTTTTCTAGCTTTAAAAGTAACATAATTTTTTTAATTAACAATTTAAAATAAAATGTTAAATTTACAATAAAAATTAATTTCAATCTTGAAAATACAATTTTTCTAAATATTATTTTTGATGCATTACATGAACTATTTTTTAAATTTATTATATTTATATATATAAATTTTTTCGGATATAATTAGTTTAATAGCTAGAATCACAAAGTGATAATTAATTAATAATATCCATTTTATTTTTATGAATACAAATGATTTACTTAGGTAATAAATATTCTTCATGATAAAACTGAAAATGAAAAATGTAATATATATATATATATATCGGAGTAAAGAGCTTGAAACATGTTAAGAAACTATTTCTAGAATAGTTATTGATATATGACCGGCCATATATCATTACCCAATAAATTATTTTCCATTTTATGAATAAATTTACATTTGAAACATGTTATATCTTTATATTATGTTGAAATATTTAAAAAAATTCTATTCTCACCACTTATAATAGGGGAATTTCCCCACCCCTTCAAAACCACTCAAAAAAGTGTTTTCTATTTAAACTCTTCCTAATTTCATTAAAATAAAATGAATACCCCTCAATAAAAAATTACTTCTGAAAATATTCCCTTATTATTTCCATTAAAATTATCATTCACCCATATAAGATATGGTCACAAGATATTATCGTAATCCCTCCCTCTCTAAGGAGTCTTAAGGGAAAGCCCATGTCCTAAACATGAGTACTAATTTCCCAAAATTTATATTATTTTCTATGTTAATTTTACAAATCATGTATTCTCTTTCATATATACTGATAAAAGTATTATTTTTATACTGAAATGTATTATGCTAAGGGAATAACAATTAACCAAAATACTTCATTTTTATTTATAAAAAATTATATCTGTGTATTGGCTGAGAAACCTGCCACCACAAAGTATAATGTTTTGTTATCCTTACAAAATTACATGGATGGTCCTAATGTTGAATTTAATAAATAATTATAATATTTATAACATTTTTATATTATAAAAAGGAGAATAATATTACAAATTTCACCCATTTAATGTAAAATATACTCATCAACCCTGTATATCTGTAGACTTCTACCTCTATAGAATGATTGATTATCATTTTTATTTTCATCACCAACTTTCATGGATAGTTATAAGAATGATTTAAATGGATAAATAAATTTTTTATAAAATTATTAATGTTATGTAATGAAAAATTATAAATCCAATTACCTATATGATAAATAAATACCCATGGTGAATTCAGTCACCCAAAAGAGACTTCTAAGAGAGAAAAATGATTTCTTCATACAATTTATAAACTCTATCTATGTTGTATTATTCAAATATTTAATTATATTACAGATATAAAACACCAATAATAACCAAATAAGGTTATAATTTTTCTATTACAATGGTATTATAACAAAATAACTTCATAATACTCCATTAATAATGTTATGTTCTTGTTTAGGTATGGTTAACCACCAAAATGAAAAATGATATACATTTCTATAATAGTAGGATATGGTAATTTATTTTCTATTAACATATAATATTAAATATAAAATAATTATTTTATTTGAACTCATTATTCATGATACCAATGACTATTTGTTAAAAATAAACAATCCATGTCTTTGGGATTATATCATTAATATAAAACTCATTAGTTAATAAAAAAATGTCTATTTGTTAAAAATCAAAGAAACGTGCTCATCATTGAGTTCATATTTAATGATCATAACCACAATTCCATTGAATGAAATTATTACATTATAAAAAGTTATAAAAAATTAATTATACACTCTTATAAAATTTAGAAACAGTGAACTTTAGGAGATGAATTAATAATAACACTATATTTACGAAACAAGTTCAAAATAATCAAGATCCCTCATACATGATATTGAAAATATATTACAATATAAATAAATATAATAATAGTAAATGATGTTGAAAATATGTTATATTTATGAATATAGTTTTGAAATAGGATGTTAAGATAGTTATTTTTTAATTGGGATTTAGAGATCATTTGGATATGTGGCAATAGAGGTACAAACCCTTTGTCTTAAATTTAATGTCCCTCAGATATGATTATGTAATACACCATTTTTTTTATTTTATGTTGAAAATAATACCCATTTAAAATATTATATAATGATTATCTCATTATTCTTAATATTTAGTGGCCTATATATAATTTTATCCTTTATGTAATTTGGATTTATATGTTACCTAAGCTATCATAATACCTAAAAATATAAAATATTATAACGTAAGGACTATATGGATTTCCTATAAATTTATTCCCTTTCTGGATTTTGGAATGTGGATAAAGATGTGGAATAGATAAAAATTTCGGTAATCCCCAAGAAAAATGTATAGTGTGTTATCAAATCAATCATCATAGAGTGTATGATAAGTGTTCCTAAGACTTCACATCTAAAAATATAATGCTATGGGATATGCTTCAAATAATTACAATGATATTTATAAACCTTAATGAATCATTTATTAATCATTTTCATGGTGTACTATGTTTGAAAACTAGAAAAATAGGTTAATATATTTTATTTATAACCCATAAGTTTGAAACTACAATCTCTGCCACCACATCATCATTTATTTGAAAATTGTTATTCCTATTACATTGACCATCTAATGAAGAAATATTGGGTTTCCATATTTCCATCATTTAGTGATCTATTGTTCTATTTTTCCATTATTAAGTTATTATTTCCATTGGTAATTTTATGAAATATATTATTAACTCCTTGGACGAATTAAATATACTTAATTAGCAATGGGTGGGTCCATGTATAGATATTCCCTTGATGAATTAGTGGGTTTCATGAGACAAACTAGCTAGGGTATTATAATATACCTTATATTTTTTTGTATGATGTTTTATAACAAGGCTTTTATTGTATATTTTTGTTATCTAGAAATACATATTACATTAATAAAAGTTTATAAAATTTTAATTATTATATATATTTTTAATTATATCCTAGATATAGTATTCCAATATTTTCATTTGATTATGAAATTAATTTGATCATCAGGTTTCTTCATACTAGTTATGTAATTCTCATGTTATGTTAGCCTCCATTATAAACTAACCCTTACCGATAATCTAATCTCACACTTATTTTTTCTTTCCCCCAGAAACAAAAAATATAACATTGTTAAATATTCATGTATGTTTGAAAGAATATAAAAAAATCTCATGGATTTTTATTTTTTTCTTTATGTTTTATATTGTAATAAGAAAAATAAGTATGTATATAGTCTTTTATGACTAATAGAATATTTTATGATACCATATCTCTTGTATTCCACATGAATAATATAATTTTAAAATAACCTTTTTTTGGGAGTCTATATTATTCTACTAACGATCCATAATATGTGAAATATTTTATCTATAACTATCATCCATACCATTTGTAGAATGAATATATCTAACAGTGTAATTAAAATGACCAAAATAAATGGTGGAATCAATAAATCCTGAATAAAACATAATTTGTAATGAATTCACACTATTATTTCACAAAGGAAAACAAGGCCCTCAATCTAATTAATAAACATATAAAACATTGGGATTAAAAAAATATTATATAATAGTAATTCTTATAGAAACTGTGAGAAGCTAAATCCACATTCCAAGAATCAGTTTCTCAATATTTTAAAAATTGATCAATTATTATCTCAAGTAGAGAAAAATATGAAAAACCATGAGACTATATTGAATAATAATCTATATTTTCCTTATAATATTAGTCATTATATGGGATAGGTCTTCATAAAACATTTAAAGAGACCTCCCATAACAACATGAGAAAATGCCTAAATTCGAGAAAAATATGTGATGGTTGTGGAATTTTGAATTAGGAAAATAATTTTTTCATAACACACCATAAATTAGAATACACAATCTAGTGAATGAGGTTATTAATGAAAAGTAAAAGATATATCCAATCAATTATTCATTAATGTTGGGATGTTATAATGTCGATTTTAATGAAATAAAGAATGATAAAATCTTGATAAAAACACTATGATTATCCATATAAACTGCATCTAACATTTATATGGAAGATGGTTCAATTAAATATAGAAGAATAATATAATATTCCCATAAAAATGGTCAAAAATAACTATATACATATTTCATTTTTGATTGAAATAATGATAATGATGACATGGATTATTAAATAGATTTTGATAAATAAAAAATTTGGGATGATTTATAGTTAAGTATTATAATAAATAATTCTAAAAAATTTTCAATGAAATCTCACTCTTAAATTACAAGATCATGAAATAGTACATATACATTGTACTATTTTCTCTTATTATTTTGGAAAAAACCTTCATGATTTAAGAATTTATTCAACATTATGGAACTTAGTGTTTTCAACATGCATGGTCTTGAAAAACCAAATCCCTTGACAGTATAAATCAAAATTAAGGATAATTTCAAAATGTAATTAATTTAAATAATACAATATTTTCAAGGGAAATTAAAGAAAATAATTTTTTTTCTTATCTTTTTTTGTATTCATGTGATTGATAAAATGAGATAGGTTCAGATTATAATCATAATACCCTTCATTCCCATATAAAATACAATTATTTATTTTATTGTTTTATAGAATTATCCCATTTATTTGGTAAATAAAATGTAATTTTGGACTTGATGAAAATTTTAAATCATGGAAATTATCTTGATGTCCATCATTCCATTATTTCAACCTAATATGATGTTTTAATTTGTTATTTTATTCACAAATAAAAGACAAAACTATTTGGTATTCATACATAAATATGAATAAATTAACATGGGATGGGATCATATATAATGAACAAGAAATTAATTCAAATGTAGTGGAACACATTTATATGGGATTATTTATATATTTTATTCTCTTAATCATAATTTTCCTGAGAAAACCCACCTTGTTGGTACCATCATGGACCGAAATTAATAAAGAGAGATAAATCATGAAGTCTACCTCAAATAGGCCATGAGTTTACTTTTTTCACTAAGGTTATATAATGTACATAAATTCCGGAATGTTCTTAAAATATTTCACACCCAAACTCATTTTGAGTCAATATTGACCTTCTTTCTAAATCCAGGTGGTTAGTGGGACATTACTAATGGAATCCTAGATAACAAATTGTTTGAAAGGATGGTAGTTTGAGATTAATATTCGTATTTGAGGGGGAATACTTCTTAAATTTAGAGATTATTATAGATTAAATATATATTAGAGAATACATGATAAATTCAAGTGTGGGAATATTTACCAATATACCAATAATTATATTGAAACCATGTGGAAATGTAAACACATCAATGTATTAGAGGTTTTCCATTTTAATACTATTTGTTGTTAATTATTGAGATTAAACCAGAATAACTTGGATCACTAGAGTTTATCTTCATCCAGATATGTGGTAAGTTTTTTTTGATAGGATTAAACCTTATAGAGGCATCCTATATATCCTGTGGTAACAAAAATTAAAACCAATATATTTCAACAGAATTTATGAGGGGGGAAAAATATGTATGGATCACAATGTGGTGTCCTATGTAACCTACTAAAAACAAGAATCAGTTCCAATTTATTGTATTAGTCAGATATGTTTATGTCATAAGGGGTGAGACAATGGAGTATTGATCATGTTTTATACATTGAGGATACCCTAATATGTTTCACTAGGGATACATCCTTCTAAATTAATAGCATTTGTATAAATATATCCCTTTCATAAGAAAAACATATAGCCATGTATTACTCCTAAAAATAAGAACCATAATGTGGGAAAATTATTCATGATTATGGTATTATTGTCACATATATATATATATATATATATATATTTCCATGAGAGTCACATTCAGTGTGAGAAATCTGATATGGTAGAATATAATCCACATTACATGAGAGTATGGAATTATCTATTAATGGTTTAAAACACTATGGAATCCATTGGTAGATTCCGGTCCACAAAATGGAAAAAACATGAGATAATGGAGGAACATTCATGAGCTTCCCTAAGATACATAACCCAGTAAGCGGGTTTGGTAAAGGATATTTTTATGAATTATACCTAGTTGGAGGCCTATTTGTAAAAACTGTGAGGATTATATTTACTCAAGGTATTTCAGAACAGAAGGGAATATATTTATAGAAAGTAAATGAATAATTCAGGAGGAATATATAGACTCCTAGTAAATAATAAAATAAAAAAGAATAAGAGAGATGGAAAAATTTATCATAGGGTAATAAGATGAAAATCTCGACTCCTAGTGATTATGGAATGGATTGGCGCCCACATATAAGACTATGGTAAATTGTGTTTTATCATTAAAGAGGAATAGAAAATATGGTTATCCCTAATAATGGATTGCTAATTATTTTTCAATCCAATTCATTCCAGTTTTGGTTTGTCTAAATACACATTCTTTTACATATTAGAAGATTGGGAAAAATGAGGTTCTTCAGCCAAATTTTCCCTAATAGTGGGCCTTGGGTGAAGGCTCACCCAATTGAAGGATAATCCCATGTGAGCCACCCTGGAAGATCAAAATAGTGGAATATCATCCATGTGGTGGATCACCTATGTGGCATCTCACCCATGTTGTGGGTCACCTAGGTTGTGGCTCACCTTGGTTGTATCCCACCTAGGAAGAGGCCCACATACGTGGTACTTCAACCATATACAGTATCACCTTAGTGGAGAATCACCACAATAGAGACTTACCTAGGTTGCAGATCACTATTGATATTTCTCATGAATAGAAAGGGTTATGGGATCTCCTACTTATCTCTTTTGTTCATCCAAAACTTTTGTGGGTGGTAATTATAGGCTTCAAAAATTAGGGGTGAGGGGTTTATTTTTAGAGGAAAATTTCAATGCCTGCATGACTTAGACCAACAAAAATATGTGTTGAATATAGATAATTTTGGAAAGAAAAACTTGATGATCAAAGGAATATTGGGAGAATTAGACTAGGTGATATATGGAGACCTAGGAATGGAAGGCAATGTGAGTGTCGGAGACCAAATGAGAATGGAATTTGGTAAATGATACTAAATTCTCTTCACAAACACAAATGTCAAAAACCATTGATTTGTATGAATATTTAGGATCTATGAGTAGTCAAATTGAAGAATATAAAGTGAATTGGGTCCTTGTATAAGGTTTGTACACACAATAAGTATGTGTTCTATTCCCTAAAAAGTACCTTAAATTTCCTTAAAAATTATGTTTTTTACTCTGAATCCCATTTTTTATCATTTGCGGAAAATAAAAAAATACTCCCAAAAGAAGGTTCTCATACTCAAGTAATTGAATCAGGTGATATTTTTTTTGTAATATCTTTCCCTTAGTGTTTGGGTAGTCTTATAGAACATGGAAATCCCATTTCTTACCCCTTCTGACATGAAGATACTTTTCTACTCAACTCGTCTTAAAAATTTCAAGTCAGTATGACATCATGAATTCTACCTAAAATTTTGTGGAATGAATTTTTTCTTCCAAAAATGGGTCCCCTATTATTGGAATCATTCATAAATAAATAAATATAATTCCTATGTACATATATGGAAATTTGACACATTCTTATATAATCTAGTGGGATTTGGAGCTATCTTACCGGTGGGAGGATTCATTCCAAATGGAGGATCCAAACTCAAAGATTTTGAATATATCCATGATGTAAAATATCAACTCAAGGAATTTTTGTGTCACTAATAAAATAATATTTAATCAATTTTTTTGTCTATAAATGAATGATATTTAATCAGGACATAAAAATACTAAATTATAAATGAGAATATTCTAGTATAAAAATTGGATTTCAATGAAAGTGGATTTTTTGTTGGAACCAAGATATTAGATTTGGATGTCAATATGTATCCCAATCAAGAAACACACAATTATTATAAAGGTATTCCTATATAGATCACATTCATGGGTAGATGGACGCAGTTTTCAATATAGTTTAATTGATAAATAACTCTATAATAGAATCTCATATATTGATCTCATTCATACGTAAGTAAAAGGATATCATAACTTTACCATTGAATCATAGGTTGGGATCCATATTCATATTGTGATTTTTTCATAGATTTAGCTCTTATGAAAAAGCTTCAGTCCACATGGGGTAGGCTTCTCAATACAGTATAAGTTAATGGTGGATAGATTTTTCATGGATCTTTCTCTCATATAAATGTTTCAAGACACATGGGTTATAATTCTCTATGTAGTTTATGTTCATGTGAGAAGACCATGTGTTATATATTTCCAATTCATGATTGGACTAGGAATATTCAGACAGTTCATAAGGATGGAAAATAAGCTCTAATTTCATCCAAGGATGATTAACCAATAGGTCATAAATCAATTTTTTCTATGGAAAAATTATGGTCCCTATGAACTTTATATTTTTTGATATTTCACCCTAACATTTCAAAATATATTGTTGAATAGGCTTAATAAGTTGGAATATATATTTTACTTTTGTTTTCTTTTTTGGATTTTTAACAAGAAAAATTATGATCCTTTTCATTTCAAAATAATCAATTTTTTCCTCCGATAAAGGAGGTGAATACCTAGTGACCATATACCTAATTATTTCTCATGTAATCCTTTATGGGTTTTCGACCAAATGAGTATTAGGTATATTTAATTTGGAAGATGAATGTATTACAGGATAGACCATTGTTGATGATGTATGAGGTCTGATACCTTTAAACAAAATGTGTGGATGTCGGCCGGGAGAATTGGGAAAAAAACATGACAAGCATGGGATCCTAATGTCATTGATGTGGAGAAACAATGGGTACAAGTCACTTATTTTACGGTCACAGTTCATAGATCGATGTGTGGATACAGTTTACAATCAAATATCATTTACAATTAATTCTTACAGGTTACGGTCATATATCATTGACTATAGTTAAGTGGTCTACATAGGGACACATGCAAGGAATAACCTAACATGATTATAGAACCCAAAATCAAATATGTTGATATTGTGAAGGGAAGATATGAATAGTTTAACATTATAGTAATTAGGTCATGAACTATTAAAATTTTTATCTCTAAAAACCTTGACCAAAAGAGTAGGGTAGTCTATATGGAATGTTTAAGTAATAACCCAATGTCAATGAGTTCTTAGATCAATAATATAATACAATGGGAAATAAGAGAATTCAGTTAATGTTCACGAATATTGGGTCAATGTTTCAGGTGTTTTAAGGTCAATTGATAGGGATAATGTGTATAAAAAATGTTTCCAAATGGTAAATCTAAACTAAAGGCTTTGGGGGTCTCCATAAGAGTAGCACACCCAGATAAGAAAGAGAAAAATAATATAATTTCATAATCTTTTTTTGAATTTGGTAACACTGAAGGAATGTGTAAAATCAAGGGTATTTGAATAAATGTGAATATTTGAGTTATTTAATGTGTAAATAATAAACTATTAATTTATAAATAAATTGAATATAGGAAACATGCGGAGTAAAAAGTCCATTAGTAATGGAATAAAACTAATGTTACTCGTAGTTAATAGTGACTAGTTGCAGTTGGTTTTCCATTACTACACTTATTCTAGGGATAGAATATAGGGTTTTGGAGGACCATTCCTCAAGGAGAAATCCCCTAGGTGTTATTTAACATAACTAAAATAAAATTTTTCTATTCACCATCATATCTTATTGTGATCACTTCAAATCAATAAAAAAATGTTACAAATTTTTTCAATGAAATAACGATCAGAGGGGATTTATCAACTCAAGGTTGACGGAATCCAAGATGTGTGTATTGAATTAATTAATTGGATGGTTTTAATTCATACAACAAGAATATTAAGTGGGTTAATTGAGAATAATAGTATTTATAATGGTTTTAGTAATGATAAAGGTTACACCATCATGTATTCAACATAATCTCAGGGAGAAGGGATGTATCATGATATTTTTGAGTACGAACTCAATTAAAAGGGTTATATACTCAATTTGAAGAGGTAGTATTTCAAATTATTATAAAATACCAACGACACAACAACATTCCACATGAAAATAAGAAGGGATGTTTTCTATTACTTTTTCCTAGATCAAGGGGTCTAGTTATTATCTATATTTTTTCCTTGGATATGTAGTGAGCCAAAAAGCTTTTTCCCTTTTTATACTCTAAATTTGTCATATATTATAAAATGAAATGTATTAGAGAGTGAATAATGACATCTAATCAATATTCCCTTTATAGGTTTGAAAATGAAAATCCTTTTTGACTTTTCAAATTTCAGGTTTATGGTCATACAATTATAACTGTGATGGTATAATGATTAAGGTCATACAATATTGAACAAATATTTTTATGTTTTAAGTTCAAAAACATTACACCTAGAAGGTGGTATAACTATTATTTAATGGGTTAGATTATAACCAATATAAATAGAGATCCAAAGGCTATTAAAGATTACTCCATGGGGTAATACACACTATTTATGGTCATAGTTCTTGGGAAAAACATTATTGGACTCAGATATATGATCCAACATTTATTAGGTATCCCATGGTTAGGGGTGTAACACCCGAGACTTTTATGTTATCAAATGAATCTTTTTCTACACAACACTTGCTTGGCTTGCTTTACATGCAATCGCGACCTTCCTCGATAGCTTGCGTCGTACGCAATACCGAGTTTCACTAAACAACAGTATGCTATTAAAACTAGCCGTTATGAATAGTAATAACCACTTTTTGAAATTTTATAAATTTTATTTTTCAAAATGGACTTCATTTTTTGGACTCAGAATATCGAAATTAGCCTAGGGTGAAATTTTGGTATTTTTCTGAAAACTTTCAATTTTTGATGAATAGTGAAACCACTAAGTGGTAGGTTAAAAACTGAATTTTGCATAAAACTTAATTTTACCGCTTCTGTGAATGAAATTTCAAAAATCCGACAGACACGGTTGATATCAGTAAGTAAAATGTGGTTCAATGAGATAAAAATAATTTTTTGGTGAATAGTAACTTTTTACTATTTTTACCACAGTTAAAAGTAAATAGGGTAACTAAGGGTAAATATGATATTAATATTACACTAACACATGTCCTAATTCTATTGGAAAAGTGTAATTCGACCAAAAACAAACTTAGGAATACAATATGACCATTTAGGCCCACTTGGATTAGATTAGGACATTTATTATTAATTTATTTAAAGAAGGGTTAAAATAGTTAAAATCAAAGTTTAATAAGTAAATCATTTTTAATATGGGGTTATACATAAGATAAATTCGATTGTAAATATTCATTATAAAGCTAAAAAGATTTGCTACATGATGGTATTTTATTTGAAATTTTTAGACATCAAATAATTTAATTTATTTATGACACAAAGATGATGCAGTAATTATCTTATTAATGAAATATTGACATAATTGATAATATAAATACCAAAATAAATGTAATTTAAGACTTTTTATGAATTCCACTAATTTTCTAGGTTACTATGATATATTAGTGTTGATTTAATCAACTTTGTTAGAACATATAATTCTGTTATGACTTTCACAAAAATCATATATCAAATAGTGTCAAAATTGACACAAAATAGTTTTTAAATCAAATATTATATTATTAATTTTTATTTTATTCCTAAAAATCTAAGGATCGGCAAAATGACTTAGATAAGGATATATATATTAATAATAAACAATTTGGGGTTCGTTTGGCATGTTATAGTAAGTTTATTAACAATATAGTGAAAGAAAACAAAAAGACACGGTAAAAGTTAAATTAATTAACTTAGAGTTAAATCTAATTGATAAGGTTAAAATAATACCCTAAACTTGTATCGATCCTATTGGTTGAAAGGATTTAGACCCATCCCCACTTTAGCTTCGAAATAAGACCCTTTGGAACCATTATAAACCGATTTTTACTTTAATATAAAATAATATTTTGAGATATTCCTAAGGTGCCCCTCTCCTCCCTTATAAAAGGGCACCTCCTCCCCCTCCTCCTCACACCAAATTGAGCACTCAAGCTCGGTCACCCCCTGCCATTTTCTCCTCTACACTTCCCTAGAATAATCCTATATGTCCTGGTCTTCTTCAAAGACCAATCTTAGTTCCCTAAGTTGAGGATTCAAAGAAGCGTTCCAAAGAAGAGGAGCTTTGGACACGTACAAAGCAAATTGGACCTAAGGTAAGGGAAATATCACAATCTCATTTTTATCCGAGATTGTTTATATATTGGTATTTAATGGGGTGCATTTTATCATCCACATTCATGTTTCCTCGATATGACATATTATTTACATCCACCTACAATGGTTTAAATCCAATTTTACCCTTCGGTGAGTTTTTAGTAATGAATATGAAAGGAATCTTTTGTCGTTTTTCGTACGATGTACTTTTTGACTTTTCCGAAAAAAGTACGAAGAATGTTTTTTTTAACTTATACGACATGAATGTATTTTTAAAACATTATTTCCAAGAAGCTTCCTTTACAAGTTTTCAAGTTTATTTTTAATCAACTTCTTTTATTTTCAAGTCGTATGACATGTTATGAAAGGAAAAATGTTTTTGAAGAAGAAAGGATATTTTCCTCAAGAATGGAGTTCAAATGTTTTATCAAAATTATTTTCCATCTAAGAAAATATAGGGTTCTATTTTTATCCCTATTATTACATTGATTTTATTATGTTGTGAGGGAATTATTTTTTATGAAGTCATTTACCTTATATGGTTTGTTTTATGATGTCATGATGTTTCAAGAATCCGATTTTTGTTACATGTGTTATGCGATGATGTATGATTTATGATTATGTGGCACACATAAGAAAGGATTCATTATAAGATGGGTGGGACCTAATATCCCTCCAATGCATTGGGTAAAGATTTTATATCTCATGAGATAGACAGGGCTGGAACGGTAGGTTATACCGGTTCAGTGAAACATGAATGGAACGAGGGTGACTCGGTTCAGAAAGGGATTCTGTCCACTATGATAGTCTTGGAAATGAGTCATGACTAACAAGAAATGATTTTCCATGATTATGTGTGCATGCCACAAAGTTTCAAGTTTCATTTTTATGATTATGTGGATCTCATTTTCACTTCTATGATTTATTCCATGTTATGATATTATGATCTCTTTTGCAGGTTATGATTTTCAAAAAGATATGATATGATTTTTATTTCCTTTATTTGCCTTTGCTGAGCATTTGAGCTCACCCTTTTATGTTTTCTTTTCCCCAGGTCAGGAAGATGGATAGTAAGTAGAATATGGTAAAAGGGACCCTGGATATGATGAAATAAATGGGAGACACTGTAGAAGATTTATGAACCAGTTGTTTATGTTTCCCAGTTTCTAAAGACACTATACCTATACGGCCCTTTCTGGTTTTGTCATATGTTGTAATAAGTGTGCTTCAATTTTGAAGTATTAACAATGTATGTAAAGTATGAGTCGTTATTGTTGGTATAAGAGGAAAGGTATAGTCAACCTTTGGAAACTAGGATGTGAAAGCCTTAGTAAGAACCCTAAGGATAAGTCTAAGAATAGAACACAATCATAGTGTTTTAGAAATGGCCATGAATACCCTAGGATAAAACCTTAAGTGTGAAATTTTATCCTTGATTATGTGGTTTTCCTATTATAATTAGTGTTTCTCACACTATTCTTCTTGGTTTTAGTCAATGGCTGGAACCCGATGGAACCGTGTTAATGCGGAATGCGATGGGAAATGCAATGATTATCCCCCTGAGCAACCAAACGATATGGGAGATGGAATGAAAAACCTTGTAGCCATGCTCACACAACTTTCTCAAGCTATTAATCATGCAAGTCTTCCAAACGAGCAAAGGAAGGAGCAACATTCTGTTGAATCCTTCATGAGGCAGCGTCCACCTTCTTTCAGCGGGTCTACTGATCCATTAGTCGCTGAACAATGGATTAGTACTACTGAAAAGATATTTTCAGTTTTTCAATGTTCTGAGCATGATAAAGTCATCCTAGCAGTGTATCGTTTGGAAGGAGATGCTGATCAATGGTGGAATCTTATTAAGAATACGAGGCAAAGGGATGAAATTGAGTCTATGGAATGGGACGAGTTCAAGAACTTATTTTTCAAAAAGTAATTCCCTCGTATTCTCTGAACAAAGATGGAGAAAGAGTTCCTTGAACTGAAGCAAAGGGATGATGAATCTGTTGGTACCTATGAAGCAAATTTTAGAAGACTTGCAAGGTACGCTTCTGGTATTATTATCCAACCTGAGAGTAAGATCGATCAATTCTTTAGTGGCTTAAAACCAAGTCTTCGAAGGGCGTTAGCCATAAGGGACTTCAATAGATACGAGGAAATCGTTCGATGTGCTCTCAAAGTCGAGATGGAGATTGGAGTAACCCATCAGTCACATGGGTTTGATAAGAAGAGGAAGATGGAATTCAAAGGAAAATCTAAAGAGCACACTGAAAAGAAGATGAGCTTTCCCTTATGCTCAAAGTGTGGAAAGAAACATGGAGGGAGTTGTCTTAAAGGGACAAGTAAATGTTTTAAATGTGGAAAGGAAGGTCATCGGGCATTTGAATTCCGCGATAATGGGAAGAAGATGTCTAATGATGCAAACAAAGGATGGGATACACAGAATGAACCTACTACACTTCAATGTTTCAAGTGCAAGGAGATGGGGAATTATGCCAATCAATGCCCAAATCCAAGGGTTGATGATGATGGTCGACGTCAACAAAATCTTAAGGCTAAAGACAAAGGAAAGTCACATGTTATTTCTATCAGCGATGTGGAGTACGATAACGAAGTGGTAAAAGGTACACATACCATCCACTCTAAAGTATCAAATGTTTTATTTGATTCTGGATCCACCCACTCTTTTATTTCTAAAGAATTTTCTAAGGGTATCACCGTATTACCTCAACAATTAGATGTTGAGTTAGCTGTGACAACACCTAATGGCACAACAGTCGCATCAAAAGTTTATAATTCTTCTCCGATCGAAGTTTGTGGGAAAGTGCTTCCTGCAAATCTTGTGATCCTTCCTTTAGTGGAATTTGATGTGATTTTTGGAATGGATTGGCTTTCTCTACATGGATCTCATATCAATTGCCAAAGAAGGGAAGTCACATTTCATATTCCAGATCAATCTACGATCGTCTATCGATGCAAGGATGAATATAACTTCCAGTGGAAATTTCTTCCATCTTATGGGTATTGATTCCACTAAATGAAGGTTATTTATCTCAAATGGCTGGTGAGAAACTCACGATTAAGAATATTCCCATTGTACGGGAGTTTGATGATGTCTTTCCGGAGGAATTACCGGGTCTTCCACCAAATCGTGAAGTTGAGTTTTCAATAGAACTCGTACCTGGTGCTTTGCCTATTTCAAAGACACCTTATAGAATGGCCCCAATTGAGTTGCAGGAATTGAAGAAGCAACTCCAAGAGAATCTTGATAAGGGATTCATACGACCTAGTGCGTCACCTTGTGGAGCACCTGTTCTATTTGTTAAGAAGAAAGATGGATCAATGAGACTCTGCATTGATTATCGAGAACTTAACAAGATCACTATCAAGAACAAATATCATCTCCCACGCATTGATGACTTATTTGACCAACTACGCGGAGCTCAATACTTTTCCAAGATTGATCTTCATTCAGGGTATCATCAATTAAGGGTCAAAAGGGATGATATACCAAAGACGGCTTTCCGTACAAGGTATGGACACTATGAATTTTTAGTGATGCCATTTGGTCTTACTAATTCCCCTGCTATCTTCATGGATCTAATGAATAGAGTCTTTAGAGACTATCTTGATCAATTTGTGGTAGTCCTTATAGACGATATTCTTGTCTATTCAAATAGCAAGGAAGAGCATGAAGATCACTTGAGAATTATATTGAAGACCCTGAGAAAGGAGAATATTTATGCCAAATTTACCAAGTGTGAATTTTGGCTTCAAAAAGTTGCATTTTTGGGTCACATAATCTCAAAAGAGGGGATATCTGTGGATCCAGCAAAAACAGAGGTTATCGAAAGATGGTCGAGACCAACAACAGTAACTGAGATCCAAAGTTTTCTTGGTTTGGCTGGATATTATCGACGTTTTGTAAAAGATTTTTCACGATTATCTAATCCACTCACCTAGTTGACTCGGAAAGGAGTTATGTTTGTTTGGACAGAGGAATGTGAAGAGAATTTCAAGGAGTTGAAAAGAAGGTTATCCAGTGCACCTGTGCTCACACTGCCTTGTAGTGGAGAAAGGTTTGTGATCTACAGTGATGCATCCAAAAAGGGATTGGGGTGTGTTCTTATGCAAAATGATATGGTGATAGCTTATGCCTCACGATAGTTGAAAATCCATGAGCAAAATTACCCAACACATTATTTGGAGTTGGCTGCGGTAATCTTTGCATTAAAGATTTGGAGGCATTACCTTTATGGTGAAAGGTGTGATATTTATACTGATCATAAAAGTTTAAAGTATATTTTCACACAAAAGGAGTTGAATATGCGTCAAAGAAGATGGTTGGAGCTGATTAAGGATTATGACTGCTCAATCCATTACCACCCTGGGAAAGCAAACAAGGTGGCAGATGCATTAAGTCGACAAGACCATGCTAGTTTATCCATGATGAGGATCACAAAAGATCCAATATTTATGGATTTACAAAGGATGGATCTTGGAATTATAATGGAAGGGGGAAAATCTTATCTTTCTCAAATGAATGTTCAACCATCTATACATGCGAAGATTAAGGAGGCACAGAAAGAAGATGTCGAGTTACAAAAGAAGGTGAGAAATGTTCCTGAATTCAACCTTGATTGTGATGGGATAATAAAGTTCAGGAATCAGGATTGTGTTCCTCCCATCCCCGAATTAAAGAAGGAGCTGCTGGATGAGGCTCATAGTTATTCATTCTCTATTCATCCTGGAAGCACGAATATGTATAGGGACCTGAAAGAGTACTTCTGGTGGGATGGCATGAAAAGAGATGTTGCTGAATATGTCTCTCGATGCTTGGTTTGTCAACAAGTTAATGTTGAGAGACAGAAGTCTAAGGGGATGTTACAACCATTACCCATACCCGAATATAAATGGGAAAACATCACTATGGACTTTGTCACAGGACTTCCTAAAACATCTAAAGGCAATAATGCTATCTGGGTCATAGTTGATCGTCTTACAAAGTCTGCACACTTCATTGTAATTAGAGAGGATTTCTTTCTAGATCAGCTTGCCAGGATATATGTAAAGGAAGTGGTAAGATTGCATGGAGTACCACTTTCTATTATATCTGATCGGGATCCGAGATTTACCTCGAAGTTATGGCGAAGTCTTCAGCATACTCTGGATACAGAGTTGAGTTTCAGCACTGCTTATCATCCCCAGACAGACGGTCAGTCTGAGAGAATAATTCAAACCCTAGAAGATATGTTTAGAGCTTGCTATATGGATTTCAAGGGAGGTTGGGATCAACACCTACCTTTGGTGGAATTTTCTTATAATAATAGCTTTCACTCCAGTATTCAGATGGCTCCTTATGAAGCTCTCTATGGAATGAAATGCAGGACTCCAACTTGCTGGGATGATGTTGGGGAAAGAAAGCTATTAGGAACTGATCTCGTTGATGAAATGGCAGAAAAGGTCAGATCTATTCAACAACACATAAGAGCAGCTCAGAGTCGACAGAAAAGCTATGCCGACAACCGAAGAAAAGACCTAGAGTTTGAAGTGGGTGATAAAGTGTTCTTACGAATATCTCCCTGGAAGAGGGTTATGAGATTTGGAAAGAAGGGGAAGTTGAGCCCTAGATATATCGGTCCTTTCGAAATACTGGATCGTGTTGGGAAGGTAGCTTACTGATTGGCGCTTCCACCGAATCTCTCTCAAGTTCATGATGTGTTCCATGTATCTCTCCTGAGAAAGTACATACCAGATCCTTCACATGTACTCAGCTCAGAAGTTGTACCACTGGAGCAAGATCTTTCTTATGAAGAACAGCTGATAGAGATTCTGGATCGTAGTGAAAAAGTCCTTCGAAACAAGACCACTCGATCGGTGAAAGTTTTATGGAGGAACCACCAACTTGATGAAGCTACATGGGAGCTTGAGGATATGATGAGGGAGAAGTATCCTCATCTGTTTGTTACAAAGTGACGAATTTCGAGGGTGAAATTCTTTTTAAGGGGGGTAGAATGTAACACCCGAGACTTTTATGTTATCAAAGGAATCATTTTCTACACAACACTTGCTTGGCTTGCTTTACACGCAATCGCGACCTTCCTCGATAGCTTGCGTCGTACGCAATACCGAGTTTCACTAAACAACAATATTCTATTAAAACTAGCCGTTATGAATAGTAATAACCACTTTTTGAAGTTTTATAAATTTTATTTTTCAAAATGGACTTCATTTTTTGGACTCAGAATATCGAAATTAGCCTAGGGTGAAATTTTGGTATTTTTCTGAAAACTTTCAATTTTTGATGAATAGTGAAACCACTATGTGGTAGGTTAAAAACTGAATTTTGCATAAAACTTAATTTTACCGCTTCTGTGAATGGAATTTCAAAAATCCGACAGACACGGTTGATATCAGTAAGTAAAATGTGGTTCAATGAGATAAAAATAATTTGTTGGTGAATAGTAACTTTTTACTATTTTTACCGTAGTTAATAGTAAATAGGGTAACTAAGGGTAAATATGATATTAATATTACCCTAACACATGTCCTAATTCTATTGGAAAAGTGTAATTCGACCAAAAACAAACTTAGGAATAAAATATGACCATTTAGGCCCACTTGGATTAGATTAGGACATTTATTATTAATTTATTTAAAGAAGGGTTAAAATAGTTAAAATAAAAGTTTAATAAGTAAATCATTTTTAATATGGGGTTATACATAAGATAAATTCTATTTTAAATATTCATTAGAAAGCTAAAAAGATTTCCTACATGATGGTATTTTATTTGAAATTTTTAGACATCAAATAATTTAATTTATTTATGACACAAATATGATGCAGTAATTATCTTATTAATGAAATATTGACATAATTGATAATATAAAAACCAAAATAAATGTAATTTAAGGCTTTTTATGAATTCCACTAATTTTCTAGGTTACTATGATATATTAGTGTTGATTTAATCAACTTGGTTCGAACATATAATTATGTTATGACTTTCACAAAAATCATATATCAAATAGTGTCAAAATTGACACAAAATAGTTTTTAAATCAAATATTATATTATTAATTTTTATTTTATTCCTAAAAATCTAAGGTTCGGCAAAATGACTTAGAAAAGGATATATATATTAATAATAAACAATTTGGCCTTCGTTTGGCATGTTATAGTAAGTTTATTAACCATATAGTGAAAGAAAACAAAAAGACACGGTAAAAGTTAAATTAATTAACTTAGAGTTAAATCTAATTGATAAGGTTAAAATAATAACCTAAACTTGTCTAAATCCTATTGGTTGATAGGATTTCGACCCATCCCCACTTTAGCTTCGAAATAATACCCTTTGGATCCATTATAAACCGATTTTGACTTTAATATAAAATAATATTCTGAGATATTCCTAAGGTGTCCCTCTCCTCCCTTATAAAAGGGCACCTCCTCCCCCTCCTCCTCACACCAAATTGAGCACTCAAGCTCGACCAACCCCTGCCATTTTCTCATCTCCACTTCCCTAGAATAATCCTAGAGGTCCTGGTCTTCTTCAAAGACCAATATTAGTTCCCTAAGTGGAGGATTCAAAGAAGCGTTCCAAAGAAGAGGAGCTTTGGTCACGTACAAAGCATATTGGACCTAAGATAAGGGAAATATCACAATCTCCTTTTTATACGAGATTGTTTATATATTGGCATTTACTGGGGTGCATTTTATCATCCACATTCATGTTTCCTCGATATGACATATTATTTACATCCACCTACAATGGTTTAAATCCAATTTTACCCTTCAGTGAGTTTTTAGTAAAGAATATGAAAGGAATCTTTTGTCGTTTTTCGTACGAGGTACTTTTTGACTTTTCCGACAAAAGTACGAAGAATGTTTTTTTTAACATATATGGCATGAATGGATTTTTAAAACATTATTTCCAAGAAGCTTCCTTTACAAGTTTTCAAGTTTATTTTTAATCAACTTCTTTTATTTTCAAGTCGTATGACATGTTATGAAAGGAAAAATGTTTTTGAAGAAGAAAGGATATTTCCTCAAGAATGGTGTTCAAATGTTTTATCAAAATTATTTTCCATCTAAGATAATATAGGGTTCTGTTTTTATCCCTATTATTACATTGATTTGATTATGTTGTGAGGGAATTATTTTTTATGAAGTCATTTACCTTATATGGTTTGTTTTATGATGTCATGATGTTTCAATAATCCCATTTTTGTTACATGTGTTATGCGATGATGTATGATTTATGATTATGTGGAACACATAAGAAAGGATTAATTATAATATGGTTGGGACCTATATCTCCCTCCAATGCATTGGGTAAAGATTTTATATCTCATGAGATAGATAGGGTGGAACGGTAGGTTATACCGGTTCAGTGAAACAGGACTGGAACGAGGGTGACTCGGTTCAGAAAGGGACTCTGTCCACTAAGATAGTCTTGGCAATGAGTCATGACTAACAAGAAATGATTTTCCATGATTATGTGTGCATGCCACAAAGTTTCAAGTTTCATTTTTATGATTATGGGGATCTCATTTTCACTTCTATGATTTATTCCATGTTATGATATTATGATCTCTTTTCCAGGTTATGATTTTCAAAAAGATATGATATGATTTTTATTTCCTTTATTTGCCCTTGCTGAGCATTTGAGCTCACCCTTTTATGTTTTCTTTTCCCCAGGTCAGGAAGATGGATATTAAGTAGAATATGCTAAAAGGGACCCTAGATATGATGAAATAAATGGGAGACACTGTAGAAGATTTATGAACAAGTTGTTTATGTTTACCAGTTTCTAAAGACACTATACCTATGCGGTCCTTTGTGGTTTTGTCATATGTTGTAATAAGTGTGCTTTAATTTTGAAGTATTAACAATGTATGTAAAGTATGGGTCGTTATAAGGGGTTTCTGTGGGTCGGGTTGGGTCGGGTTGAGGGATATTTTGGACACGACAAAAGCACGATAGGTCGGGTTGGGTCGGGTCGGGTCGGGTCGATCGGGTTACAACAAAAAAATCATTTTTTGTTTTTTTATGATCCCACCCCACAAGTTGATTGGGTTATGAAAAAAATAAAATTTTTCTTTTATTTTTTTTTTGAATCCTACCCTTTGGGTTGATTGGGTTACGTCTTATGCCGCTTTATCTTCCTCGCTATGCTAGGGAATTCCCACAGCCGCCACCCTACAACAAATCGACCAAAAAAAACGTTAGTCGGTGAGTCAACGACGTGATGTGATCAGATCACATTTGTAGGTAGTTGTCAAGGTTTGAGGAGGTTGAAAGTGAGGTCAGGGTGACATGGATGGGGTACTTCCTGACACCAATAGATCTGGGGCCGCACAAAGTCGTGGTGGAGATAGAGGCAGGGGAAAAGGCAGAGGGGGTAGATGCTGTTGTGGTGTAGTGGAGACAGTGGACCGGCAGGGGTGAGGGCGATGTGGAATGGTCATTTTCTAGTTCAATCATCCACAATCAGATCTTCGAATCCGTAAAATCAGCTTGTCTTTTTTTGGTTTGCTGCTTTTTCTTTAGTTACCGTAACAGAATCGAATGAAATCCATTTTTCTTCATGTTGTTGTCTGTTATTTGGGCATCGTTTTTGGTTGATTTCATATGTGTTGATTCTTCTAAATTTTTTTATTCTTGTCTAAGAAAATTCGTGGAAGATTCAATCATCTACGCAATTAATCTATTATTCATCATGTAATGGTGGGCGATGGATGGACTCCATGGACATTGTAAGTAAGGAGAAAGATAGTAGTGTGGGCAATGGTGGGGGAATCGGGTCGAGTGCCGGGAGGGATTGGGCGAAGTCTAAAGAGGCGACTCACTGTATTCGGGTTGGTCGGGTCGGGTTGGGTCAATTTTTTCCCAACCCATGACTCGACCCAACCCGACCATGATATGATACAACCCAACCCAACCCATGATATATTTTTTTAACCCGACCCGACCCAATCAGGTCGAGTCGGGTTGGTCGGGTTGGGTCGGGTCTGGACACCCCTACCCATGGTATAAGAATTAATAATATATTATTTTTTATTAAATGGGTCCTAAAAAATATCTATCACATTTATGAGGAAATGTGTCCATGCTAATCCCAATTTGGGTAACCATGAAATTATAGTTGACTTGGATAGACAGAACCATTGAATCCTTGATAAATGAAAAGGGACCCCTATATATGTTGTGATCTTATATTGGGGAGGATAATTTTTCATATTTCATCCTAGTGTTATATTAGAGAAAATTGAATCTCCATAGATAATACCCAAGATAGAAGAATTGGGATTCCTTCGAAATAGAGTATTTGACCGTACTTTTGATTTATAGATAAAGATCATATATTGGGTACCTTTACACAGATATAACTATCATATAGGTAATTCCCCTCATACAATAGTCCATGTTTCAGGAAATTTATTGTAATTCTAGTAGGAATCTAATTTTATACGGTTTAAGTTCACAAAACAAGGAACTATTTTTATGTTGTTTAAAATCATGTTTCTAGGAAGAATTCCATTCATTTTAAGATCATCTCAATTTTATGATTATCCCAATTATCTTTTGGTATACCATATATCATAGTGATATGTGTTAATTTAGAGGAAATTATCATCTTTAGGTAAGATTATTGATAAGTAACCATATAATAGGGGTTTCTATGTAGATCAAAATCATATGTAATGTACGTTGGTCTCATGGAATGGACCAATATAAGTATCTTAGGATCATTCAAGATATACCATGTTGATATTTAGTTTATTGTACAAAAAATAGACCATTTTTGTATAGTTTAATTTTAAGCAGTGAGGATCTATTATATATTGTTTAATGTCATTCATCAAGGACATTAGTGTAAAAAAAGTTAACGTCATGTGAAAAACGATGTTGGTATGGATGTATTTATGTATATGTGGACCATACACATGAAAAATATATTGTCTTAGCATGATGAATGCTTATCAAATGAAAAAAAATAATAAGGGAAAAATCAATCACTAAATTAGAATAGTGTCCAATGGGTAATTGTAATATATCATCTGTAGTGCAGTGTTTATTATGGGATGAACCATAGTGAAGTGGATAGATCATGCCTTGGTAATATACCCATGAAAATGGGGGAATATTCTTTTGAAGGGATCGTTAATGATGAATTTTTTTCAAAAGGATCCCCATATATATTAGACTCATACATGTTAGGGGTTAAATTTTAGCATCTTCACATTGAGTTATTGGTGGAAGAACCTGATATTACTACGGAATATGAATAACAAATGAAAATAAAAATTAATTAACAGGCTCATAGGTGATATCTATGAATTTATAATTCTATTACATGGATATGGATCTCATGTAATGAAGATATATCATGAAAAATATGCCTTTATAGGTAATTTATGTCCTAACAAGATAGACCAAATGTGTGGTGTAGTTTAGAATCATACAATTGGGTTGAAATGTTGTGATTTTAATGTCATGTGACAAGGAATTGGTGAGGTTCATTATATATTTTTTGAGAATGACTTGTAATAGGTTTTTCATTTATCAAACTCACATGTGATGGGAAATAAACGTTTTTTAGTGTTGAGGTCAATGAAATACCCAACGTGATTGAGAGAATAGTTAGTCTCCTTGAAATTATGAGGGTAAATTCTATTTTAAAAATTAATTAATGATGGTATAAGAATATGAGATCTAGTAATAACTATTTAACCCAAACAGAATGGGTATTAGATCACATATAGTTATTTATAGTATAATTCCCTCCACATATCTTACTCATGAAGGGATCAAAATGATAAGAGGTATCATTTGTCAATGTTGTAGAATGGAGTATTGGTTTGTTCTGGCATGAGTTTTCCATGAATTGATAATTCCAATGACACCTAGAATAACAGTTGTCTAGAATTAATATAACCCTTATATTTATAAAGAAATATAGTGGGTACACATATTTATATTAATCTCATACAAAGGTGATTATGAAATTCTTAGTATTGGTTTATATATAATAGAAAACTCGAAATAGTTTATGGATATTTAGAATGGACTAGAGATTTCATATAGTTTAACATCAGGTTACATGGACATTATATCATGTATTTTAAAGTCATGACACTAGGACTAGGTTCCCAAAAATTGTATAAAATCAATCCCAGTTGTGTAAGAGACTTATCATGTCCTCTAAGCTGACATGAGTCATGCTTGGTGTGTGAAACCACTAAAAATATGGCAATCATTTAAATCACGTGAGAATACATGATAGGGGAAATTTGGGGGGTTAATTTCAATTAATGGAATAATATCTATATAAATTGTTATTTAATGGGGGACATGGTGTAATCCGATAATAAATCATGGTTGGACCTAGGATGTTAGATCCATGTATCACTACATATCATGGGGAATGAGAATAAATTACCAAATAGTTAATTCCAATAGTCCTTATAATGATTTGATTCATATATAAGGATAGTGGAATTTAATTTTATTCATTTATAATGGACATGTTATTAAATATTCAAATTAAATGGATGATATTTCATTTTTTTGAAGGATGGAACACTGATGTGGATGTGGTATCCATGCTGGGATGAGGCAAGTTAGAAATTTCCATGTATTGGTCCCTTTAATGAAGTGCAGAATGAGATTGTAAACCTGATCATTTTAAACCTTCTATAAGAATCTAATTCCCATGTAAAAGGTAGTGTCGGTCCTATAAAATGAACATATATCATGTAATTTAACATCATTTGATAAGGAAAAGTAGGTTAGTAGTTTATGGTCAGACAACCTGAACCAGAACCATGAAAGTTATTGTCATGGTATATATATATTTATGAATTGATATTAAATTATCCCAAATGATTCATGACAGAGATTTATTTTTTTGTTTTGGTCATTAGAATAAGAAAAAATTTAATATAGTTTAACCTATTTTAATATGGACATCGGGATATATAGTTTAGAGTAATGTATATCTGACTATGTTTTCATATAGTTTTACACCTTCTGATATAGACATATTTAGGAAAATTTTACATTATGTTGTATGAAACTTTAAAATATCATAAATCATCAATATGGATTCTTTTCTGTTTAGGTGAGCATGACTCAATATCATGTTGCATGAGCCTCAAGAATAACATGCTCTATATGGCCTTTTTCAACCGACTTTTAGAGAAAATATTCAAAGATGAATATTTATTCAATCGTATATTCCAATAATTATTTGTAGGGACAATAATTAGGATAATATTTTATAACATCATATTTAGTTATCATGATCATTGAAATATTAATAAGTTCATTCTTGATTGGGTGAGTAATGTTTACAGGTACATGCTTGAATAAAAAGAAAAAGATCTTGATGTTCCTATAACAGAGGGATGGATAGTCCCAATTCTTGGATTCAATGAGTCTATTGTTCTCAAGATTCCGACATTGATACAGTGGAATCTTAGGTGTTATTAACTCTAATATCTTCTTATTTATCTACTTCTAAAGACAATCCTTAAAGGAAAATCAGCCCCCAATTTTAGGTACTAATAATGGATGGTATGTGTAGTAAATTTAATAGTGTATTAAATATTTTTCTTTAGATATCCTCCTTTTAATACATAGGATCTCAACAAAATTATTTTCACTAGTCAATGTGAAATACCCTAGAACATTGTTTAGTCTAATGTAATATATCTTTATTCTATTTTCTCTATAAAATGGATGAAAACAATGCTTTCCATGTGTGCTATATATTTCTAGATACACATGAAAAAATACTTGAATTTCATCTATAGAATATGGAGATTTAGAATCAATTAATTTTGGAGATGTTGTAGAGGCCACTACAAATTTTTAATTAGCCTGACGAGTAGACAGAAATATAAAAATTTCCCCACTTTTTTCGGTTTGGGTGTGATGGGGTGAAGTCCTGAATTCACCCTATGAGTGGGTGAAAATTTTGAAAACTCAACAAACCCTATGGGATATGTTACTTCACTATAAGAGGGAAATTTATTACTGGATATCAATATTTCACTATGGGAAAAACATCAATGATGAATATTCATATTCATTCCTTGCAAATCCATATTTTCATACTCCAACTGATCAATTTATTCATCTAGGAAGATGGCCATTTAATCATGAAGGGATTATCATTGAGGTAAATTTTTACACCCTTACCTATCTAAAAGGAAATATTTATAGATAATGATGGGACTTATGAGGAATTAATGTGTACAAATATCGATTTATTAAAGGAAATCGTGGTATTGATAAGCTCTTCTTTAATGATGTGAGAAGTATGGAGTGGGGGAACTAATCATAAATTTGTAAAATGTATATGTTTTCACACATTCCTTTCAAATTGGTAATCATTATAAAAAGTTGAAACTCAATTACAACTATATGATACCATGTTGTTGCAAACATAAGAAATTTTTTTCCCTTATCACTAGAGTATCCCATTTTGTGGGATGGTTCCCCTTTTCTTTTTTTTTGTGAGTTGGTGTCCATTTTACTATTTTTAGGGATAATTCTTGTTTGAAATAAAACCATCATATTTAATGAAATATTTTTATGAAATAAATTTAAATTCATTAATAGCTTATGTTACATGAAAACCCATGTTTTAATAAGTCGTGATATACCTTTAATATTTTTATCAAAACATCATCATTATAGCCGAACTGTTAAATATGGAGATATTATTATTTTTTAACACATTCATAAAATTAATAATAAATTATTTATATAATGAAAAAATATTTATAAATAATTACTTAATTTTTTTTAAAGTCCGTATATGCTTGGAAAATACCTTTTTATAAAAAAAATTATTTTTATGGTTTTTTTTTGAACAAATAATAAAATTCATTTTTGTCAATTTTAGAAAATTACCATGATAAAATAAGAACATTTTTTGGAATCAATATATAAAAATTTTCTTCGGGTGATTTTTTGAGAATTATTTGAAATGATTAATTTTTGGATAAGTAGTGAGGAATTTAAATATTTATTAAAAACATAATTTTCATTTAAATAATTTATAATGCTGTATCATATTTAAAAACCCATTTAATGTTAAATTAGTAATTTTATTTATCTATTTATCAAATTTATATCATTTTAATCAATTTAATAATGATTTATTAAATGAAAAAATTTTAAACTTTTGAAAAATTTCAATTTGGTAAACTGTTTGTTGTCACATCTGTTGGTTTAATTTAAAATTGATATTTTCCAATTTAATTAATGGAATTGGAAAAATTTATTCCACATTTTAAATAATTATAGAAAATAATATAGAATAATTTAAAATTATTTTTTGGTTAAAATGAATAGTGAAATAGTAAAATTTAATTACCATGATTAAGAATAAGATAGGTTTATGGAGGTTTAAATTAAAAGGATAAGGGTTAAAAAAACCATAAAACCTATATGATTTCCCTTTTACAGAACTTTTTATACTCTTATTACTATAGGATCCATTTTTGTGTTATTGGGACACTTTTTCTTGAAAGATACTAGTCTAATAATTTAAGTAATGAAAATGAAAAAATCTCACCCAACTACTCTAAAATTTAAATTATGTGTACATATATGGAAAAAAGTAATTTTTCAATGAATATTGATATAATATTCATCATAATGAAATTAAATTCATTATGATATCTTTTTTATAAATTATATTATTATAACAAATTCTTAAACAACACTAATATATAAATTACTTTAATTAATAGAAAAATAAAAAAATGATTCCAAAAATAGTAAAAGCAATATAAATTGAATAAATAATGGTATTTAATAAATTTTTTCTAAATATAAGACAATATATAATACTTTAAAAATTATATATTCTAATTCCAACTTTGGAATCATGTTTCAATGTCAAATCAAATAACTATTGTGAAAGATGACATTATTGTTATTTTAGAATATATAATGTTATATTAAATTGTTTGAATATTATAAAATTCCTATAGACTCTTAATTTATAGGTATGTGTTTTAAAATTTAAACCATAATCTATTCATGGAACAATTAATCTTATATATAATTTATGTTGACCCCTAAATTATAAATTTTTTTGTGACCATGGTAAAGTGTATAACACAGTTTTCAACATTTCCGGCAATTATGTTAAAAATAATTTTCCAGAAACATTGTATTTTTTTATTATACATTATTTTAATATTTATAAATATTTGTTAAAACTTATCCAATAGGTATATTTTTATTCTAGTATCAAATGATAAATTACTTATATAGAAAGGCAAGTTGTCGTAATGAAAACTAAAATGATAAAAGTAAGGAAATAATGAAGTTATAAAATAACATGATTAAAATGGGATTTTTAGGTTGATGGTGTGTCTCATTTGTCTAAAAATAAATTTCTTTTATATCAATTTTGTATCCACTTTTGGTGAGATTTATGTCCCTTTATTGAATATTTGTTGGTATTAAAAAAATATCACCCATTCGCAATTATAAAAGAGAACATCCTTACCTCTTTAATTCACACCTATTAAGACATTTTGATCCACTAAACCTACAAATATATATCGAAAACATATTTATACATGTTTTATATGTGATTTTATTCTAGAAATACCAACCCTATGGTGGTTAATAAGATATCCAAATGAGATTATTCTACGAGAAGTTAATTGTATTCAGTAAGAACTTTCATCTTACTCATCCTCTTACTACCATCATCCATGTACTAATAATTAAAATTTAATTACACTAATAACTAAAATATATTTATATTTTGTTTTGTTTATTTAATGACTTATATCCACATCCCCATCTATCAAATGGGAAATGAAACTGCCAATCGCATGTACTACAACATACCACCTCAGAAACTGTTATTGTTTTTTTTCCATCGCCACATCTCAAAGATGGATGTAATGAAGTATTTAATGCTTATATATGATATTAATTATAATTTTATACTTATGTAATTATAATATCACATATAACTTCTTACTTTTCATCCCTTTTAAATATGACAACAACATTCTAATGTATATTAGACTATCGCCTCACGAAGTGATGTGATTTTTTTTCCACTGACAGATTAATTTTAATGTAACAAGGATAATTTATTGAATATTAATGATATAAATTAAATCATAATTAATCATGGAAGGTGATATATATTATAATTATATTTTTATCATCTTTCATGAAAATTGGAATAGCATTCACACATACGTTCATCATACCGTCTCTAAGAACATCGTATTTAATGTTCTATATCTAATATTTAGGGATTAATATAAATAACTATTTAATTAATATAAATTGTATGAATAAATTTTTTAAAATTATAGATATTATGTAATTCTGAAAAAATTAAAAGGACCAAAAATATCAAATCATAACATATATTATAATTAAAGAAGTTGTTATCAAAATCATTATATTAACACTGAAATGATAATAAATGGTTAATAAAAGTTCATAACTAAATAATATATGGTACTGTATATATAATTTTCTGATTTAGTAATATATTCATAATTAACATATAATATTTATATGGGATTATTTAACATGAAATGAGGAATTTTAGACTTTAGGAAATAGATTTTGGCTAAATTCATCCTCTTTTGAACATATGTTATGTTATGAAGCAATATTACTTTATGATTGGAATGTGATTACCCAATGAAATGTTATATAATGAATTTATATATTATCATTTTTTAAATGTTTCATTTAAAATAATTTTTTCATGATGATTTTGATTCAAAATTTACCAAAGTGGTGTGGTTTTGATGATAATATATCGTTATTTATCAAGATTGTTTCCGATTATGATCTCAATGATAAAATCATATGATATACTTCAAAATACTATCATGAAATCACTTATAAATCGGTATTTTCTTTAGAATTCATGTTTTCCTTTCATCTTAAATACTTTATCCTCCCAAAAATTAATGTTTTATTTGCAAGAATACTGAAATTTTTTCTCTCTTCAATCAAAACCCATTATTATTCCATATTAATGTATTCTAAAAAAGTTTTCAAGATAGTTTTAATTTTACTCTATGATTTTTTATATTCATTTTTACCCTTTACTGAATTTAATTAAAATGTTTTAAATTTAGAATTTATATCAGTTTCTAAAGAAGTCCAACTTTTATTTTACCAAAATGTTAAAAGAAAATATATTTTAACACGTACCCTAAATGTTTTCATCATTCTTTATAGGTTCCAAATTTGATTCTATAATAAAATTATTTGCACAATTTTTTTAAACATTTATCTATAAATAGATGATTTTAAAATTTAAAAGGACATTTTTCTCAAGAAATGTATTAAATTATACTTAATTATTAATTTATATGTTTCCAATGTTATTTTGGATGAGGATCATTTTTAAAATGATTTATGTCTTAAATAATTCTTTTCAATGTAAATATGTCATTTTCTTCAAGAAATGTCATAAGTGATATTTCAAAATCATTTTCCCTCTATGATAACATCCATTGATGTAACTTATAATTTCATGTTGAAAATATCCTAATAATTCATTATTATTATTTATCTAAATGGATTATCTATACAATAATGATATTTTTATAAAATACACTCTTTTTTCATGGGTTATGCTATTCTAAAATGATGAAAGTTTTGCAAAAAAAGTTTCATTTCCATGGGTTATTCTATGATTACATGTTAATGAAACCATTTATTCAACATGTTATGATATTATTGATATTTTTTGATCTTGTATCACACAAATGTATTATTTATATGATGATAGAGACCTATATCTCACTGAAATACATTGGGTAATTGTGGATAAATCATGATTTAATTATGAAATGTGAGAACATTATTTCATGTTCACAATGTTATACATGAACCTAATTATATGTCAATATGATTATGCATGGGCCGTATATCATGTCCATATGGTTATGTATGGGCCTAATTTCCTGGTCAAGAGTTTATGCATGTGATTTCATTCATGTGCATAAGATTATTCATGGATATTATTTCATGTCCATAATGTCATGCATGGACCTTCTTTCATGTCTGTAGATTTATGAGATTAATTTCCTTTACTAAATAAGTAGACCAATCTATATTTAAAAATTTCAACAATGTTATAAGGATTTGTGTATTCCACAATTCTATGTATTATTACTTTTTTATTCTCTCACAGGTCTTGTACTTTGATTCATTTATAATTCATTTCTTATGAACTGCCATGATTTATTCCATGAATCATGTTTTTTATCAATGAAAGGAAAGGTATAGTTATCATATGATTTTATCATGTTCACATAACCTTATTCATATGTTATGTTGATATATCCCTTGTTTTCCCTTACTGAGGATTTGATCTCACCATTTATTCTATTTTCTTTCCCATGTTATACATAATGGTATTAAGTATGATATATATATATATATATATATATGAACGGTTCCAGTTTTGAATAATGTTATGGGAAATGATGTAGTTCACTTATGAACATGTTTTATATGTATTTGTGTTTCTGAGGAAACTGGACTTATATCTTTCTATTGTACATGATTATATTAGGTACTTAATATTCGTATGTTAATATTTATTATATATTTAAGAAATGTTTGGGTCTCAATAGTTTGTATTTGAGAAATTATTGGTTAATCATTGCAAATTATAATGAGAAAAATTTATTAAAGAACCTATATGATGATTGTAAGTATAATATAGTATACTAATGTTCTAGTAAGGAAGAAATTATTTGGTTTTCCATGTATTACGACATTGTATGGATACTATAATTGGACATGGTTTTTGTGTAGATGAATCTAGGGAATATAAGAACAAAAAGAGATGTGTGATTGTAATTTAGATGTAAGTATGGTATATGGTGAGTGTAACCTTACTATGAACCTATTTTGGCACTCTCGGGGGATATTATTTGGTTAATAAATATTTCAATTAGAAATAAATTATTATGGATTTGAATAGACGATAATCTCGGATGGACTTAGTTAAACCTATGGTGTTATATTTCCAAAATTAGGTTTCATGAATTAGTCATCCTATATAAGATTTTTCATAATTATGGGGTTTTCAACTATGAATATTGATTCTTACACTATATATTTTGGTTTTAGTCAATGGAATTAACCAGAATGAATCAGTTAATGATGAATGTGATAAAAAATGTGTTGATGAGAAACAAAATGGGATGATAACTATAGTAAAGTATATTGAAACTGTATCTGATCATTTATCATGATATGTTGTATACATAATTCACCTCATCTGACTATAGTATTCACCAAAGAAGATATGGATAGATTTCGTTGATTGTTTAGGTGGTGGAGACCATAGAATAAATATGATTTAGTTTCCTATTTGTTAATAAATTTAGAGGAAGCACCGAAGGGAAAGACTCAAAGGATTGAGAAGATGTTTTATGTGTGGAGAAGAAGGAAAAATGTGAGTAATTTTTGAGAAAAAATGATAGGTTTTGGTAAAGTAGTGTATTATAATAATGAATTACCTAACGTACCATTAATGGTTAAATATTTTAAATATAAAATGTATCAGAATTATAGAAATTGGTATCCTAGGCATAATGGTCATTAATAAGATCATCATGGTTGTACATGTAAAAATTTATTTGTTGATGATCATGATACTAAAGGTGACATATGAGAGGAAGGAGGTATTATTTAAAAAGTTAATAAATACTGGTTAATGGTTTATGAATGAAGTAGAATTATTGAAGTTTTTATGTATTTTAATTCAATAATTATGGAATATATAAGAATTTTTTTATATTTTTTCATTAAGTATTTCCAATAATATGTTTCATGCTACTGTTGACCTTGAAATGTTAATTAATATAAAGGAGGTGTTTTAAGCAAGACATGTGATTAATGTAAATACAACCCCTGATATGATCATGATGTTGATATCATGATTTTGGGATTAAGAGATGATTTTTTGGGGCAATGTAAAATGAACAATATAAATTAAATTGGATTAGATTAATGATTTTATGATAAAGTTTTTTATATTATCGTCGATAAATATGTACAAATTTTTTTTATTTATGGAATATATTAAATAATATAGGATTTTATTTAATGAATAAAAAATGATTTAATTTCTTGTAAGCATGTATGTTTTCATTAATATTTTATTATAATTATTTTATTAACATGTCATAGGAGACAAAATTAAAAAATTATTCACATATTTACAATGTGATAATTATGAGCTATTTTAAGATATTTGGGGTTTTATTGTAAAGATTATTCAAGAAATTTACTTATGTTTTGTATAATTTTTTAAATATTGGAATATTCTTAATGTTAACCAGTTATGAATTGGTTTTAAAAGAACATTGGATATTATTTTTGATGCTAATGTATTATTTTAGCATTTGATGATTTTTCAATATTGGATAACATGTTCTAACAATTTTAATAGGATAACTAGAGAATGAAGGAATCACTTCACATTCTATTATAGATCTTGTGATACATTATATCTTCAAGAATAAAAAATTCATATTCATTTCATGGATTATTTTATGATGTAAAAATTGATTGAAGCACTACCAAAGGATGATATTGTTCATATGTAATGGAAATAAATCAATTAATTACATTTTCTCATGTTCTCAATCATGATGGTAAATATTCAATCAACTTAATTGGAAAGTATCTTAATACCAAAATGTTTCCTTATTACATTTATTTATGTTGACTCAATTTTCTTTTAACATATCACATATTTATGGCATTTTGGTTTTTTACATTCTATTTACCATGATCTCTCTATCACTTTCTAATTGTATTTGGGTGATAGTTTTACTTCTATTTCTCAATTTTTTCTTCTCACCAATTTTCTCTTATTTGGAAACATAGTTATGTTTAATCACATATTCCATTCAAATTTTCTAATCCAAATTTCCAATAAGAAGTATAATGTACCCTATTAATAATTATGGTTTTCCAAGAAGCAATTTACAAATTTCAACCCCTGTAATATTCAGGAAAAGTAAAATAGTGTGTTTTTTTAATTGTGATATATTATTAATATAGTAATATAAATTAGAACATTATAACCTAGCCATTAAATGTTGTCATATATATATATATATGTAAAAAAATGGATAATTAAAATTAATCATAAATGTTTTAGATAAATAAAATTTAATTATAAATAAGTATATAATTTATAGTAAATTTTTATTCTACTTCTAAAATAAATTTTTCTAAAAAAACAATTTTGTTTTGTTTTTTTGAAATAATAATAAAATTAATTTTGGGAACTTTTAGAAAATTTGATTGAAAAAATTAACATTATTTTTAGAATAAATATTTCAAAAGTATCTTCAGCCAAAATTCTCAGTGTTTTCTAAAAGGATTATATTTTCAGTGAATAGTGAATAATAATAATTGTTATTAAAAACAGAATTTTCGTTTACAAGAATTTAAAAAATGTTCTATTGTTTAAAAATATATAAAAAAAATTATTTATTATATATTTATATTAGTCTAATTAATATCATTTTAATCAATTTCGCAATTTATGTTTTTATTCAAACATTCTATACTTCTGAAAATTTCTCTTTAGAAAACGGTTTTTTTGTTACGTCAACATGTTTAATTTTAAATTAAATATTTTCATTTATAATTATTTAATTGGAAAAAAATTATTCCAATTTATTAGTCATCATAATTAATATTATATAATATGGTAAAAAAAATTTACTCAAAATAAATAGTAAAAACAATAAAAATTAATTACCTCAGTTAAGGATAAAATGTCTTTACTAGGGGTTAAACTAGAATGATAAGGAATAAAATGACCTAAAAACATTTAAAAATCGCATTTTTTGTAAATATTTATACCATTAGTAAATTGGGTTCTATTTTCTTTCGATTTTTGGATACATGTTCATAAATGGAACCAATATTATAATTTTAGTAAACAAAACGAAAAAATGATATTATCTTGCGTTTAAATTTCAATTATTTATTCACGTAGGGACAAAAGAAATATATGAATTGATATTGATTGTAATTTTGATCTAGAAAAATTTATTTCATGAAGATATTTTTTTAAAAAAAATATAGTTATATAATTAGTTTAAATTCATATGAAATATTAATGGAGTAATAATTTAATAAATTTAAAAATAAAATAAATGATACTAAAAATAAAAAATTTGATTTAAATTGAATTAATTATTTTATTTAATGAATTTTTAAAATATATAAAATTATATATTGGTTTTAAAATTATTTATTTTAAAAACACATTTGACTTGATGTTTTTAAAGTCAAATTAAATGAATAATATAAAAATTTCTATTATTGTTATATTAAAAAAATAATATTCTATTAAAAGATTAAATATTCATAAATATCATATTTTATTCCAAGGATTTTTATATGTTTAATTATGTTAAATATAGTTAATTCATAGTCAAATTTACCCATTATAGTCATTATATTACACCTAAATAGTAAACACAATGTTATCATGGTAAATGACAAAAGATGGTTTTTCATGTTTTATACTCTTATGATCAAATTAATTTTCAACAGACATAGTATTTTTATTTTGTAAATTATTTTCATATTTGTAACTAGTGGTAATAAATTATCTATTAATTCCCAATTTTTTCTATTCATAACTGAGAAATTACATTGGTAAAATGGATCATTATCATAGTGAAAACTAAAATGGTAAATGAAAAAAAACATAGAAGTTATATAATAACATGTTTTAAACATGTTTTTTTGGAGGTTCAGATAAACCATATAATTACTCAAGTACATTATTTTTCAATTTATAGGGCACATTGGGTGAGAGTGTCTTCCCATTATTGAATAGTTTTGGCATTTAGAAAAATGCCACTCCTCCACAATTATAAAAGGGATCTTTCTCCCCGCACTTATTAAAACATATAAAACCATCTATCTCAAACAAACCATTACAAAATATCTATCAAAAATCCATTTAAAATTTTTTAGTGTTACATTCACTCCCAAAATACCAACCCCAGGGCCCTTAATATGATATCCTAGGAGGTTTTTTGATGTGAAGATAATTGTCTTCACTAAGCTCTTTTTTTACTCCTTATCTTACCATCTTCATTCATGTATTAATAATTACAATAAAAAAAGGAAATAACATATATAGAGATTTTATTATTTTTATTGTATAACCTATATCCATTTACCATTCCACAAATTTTGATGTAAAACCATCAATCATGTGTGCGGTAAACTATCACCTCGCGAATTGGTGTAATTCATTTTCCATCCCCACATCTCACGGTTGGATATAATGATGGATATAATTTTTATATATAATATTAATGTATTCTATTTTATAATGGTACGAGATCTATATAATTCTAAAAAGTATATTTATTTAATTTAATTAATATTCATTTATTAAGATATAATATCAATATATGAAATGTATGGGTCTCTATATTGGACAATTTGATGGGATGGTTCCCATTGAACTCTTTGATAGGATGGAAATTATTTGAATATTTTTCTTGATTGTTTCCGTTGGACCATTTTATTTTATAATTCATGTTGGACCACATTATGGTATAGTTCTCATTGGACCACTTGTTGATATGGTGCATGTTTAACAATTTAATGGGATGGTGCACGTTGTACTGTTTGATAGGATAGATCATAATGAATTTTTTTGTGGTACAACACCCATTGGACCATTTGGTAGGATGGCTCCCATTGTACCATTTGATAAAAGTTTCTCATTGGAATATTTTATGGGACATCACTTATTTTTCAAGTTACTGGGATCATCCATGTTGTTTTGTTTAGTGGGATGGTTCAAATTGGACTATTTGGTGGGATGACTCCCATGAACATTATTATTATTCCTTAAGGAAAATGGATGTAAAATATCCCACATTTTACATGGAATTTTCCAAAAAAACATGACCCTCATTAATAATCATTTTTAGTACATATTTGTGGATGAAGTATTCAAAGATCATGTAACCCAATATACTATGATAAGTGTACTAATTTGGATGATAGTATTTCAATACATCATTTTTCTTTGGTATTTATGGAATCCTGATCTAGTTATCTTCTAGAGTAAATCATAATTATCCAAGAATCAATTCATTATAAAAGGATTGGATTTTAACCCCATTAATTTTGAGTTTATGGTGATTTATCTCTTTTTCATTATGGGGATAATAGCTTCTTCATTTTTACTTAGATTCCATATATGTGAAAGTGTTACACGGTAAGATTATTCATTTGTACTATTTATTGAATCCTATTTATGTTGTTCTATAGTCACAAAATCATGGAATCCTCCGTGGTCATTCAATGGAATAAGAACAATTTACAACTCGCCCTATTTGTTTAAAAAAAATATTTCTAGTAACCATTCCTAGGATTCTATGGTTCCATGGAATAACTAAGACCATTCCATCATCTAATAAAATCATTGAATTTCTCATTTGTTTACATCTTTTTGTTATAGAGGTCATGAATGGTTTTCTTCGATCAAAAGAGAGCTAAATAGAAAGACTAATTACTAATGAATATTTTCCCAACGTGGAATGGACAATGATGCAAGTTTGTGGAAAACAGAAAATGTAAGGCCTTCTAAGGTTTTAGTATAGCATCTATTAATGAAAGACTCATATTTTTTGGGTTCCTAGTACCCAAACACACTGAGAAAAAAAATTATTAATGTACTACTTGGGATTTCATATTCCGTTGAACGTGTATAACTTTGGGTTTCTATAGTTGGGAGGGGGAGGAGTTGAATCCACCCAATTAGGGTATAACATTATCTCTAGTTTTACAAGTTCATGACATCATTTATGAAAATCTATATGGTAAATGAGTTAATATAGTAATTCTTCATATATATCAATATGGTTTATTTATGAATGAGTTTTCTAAATTCATTACTGATATATTTTCTAGTGGCCGTAATACATGGTAATAAATTAGAAGTATAGTAAAATGGGTTCATTGATGTGATAAATATTTGATGGGGTTGTTCAGTTATACCCTTATGGTCCAATCAACATTCTAGCGTTGAAGAGGTTCTATTGAAAGAGGCTTGGGGTATTAAATTTTATGAATATACTCAAAGGGGTTTTCTTCCCCTAAGAAAATTAGTATCAATCTTCTGATGTTCTAATATTATGGAATTCAGTTGTGAAATAATTTCTTCTACTGATATGGATTCACTATGGTCTAGTGATGGGTGGGTAGTGAATCTGGCCACACATTTTTTCCATCTTATCAGCAGTATCCTTCAAGTTGGGAGTCTTTATATATTCCATCCCATTGTAAAATTCTCTAGTAGCATAATGGTTCTCAACATCAGGTTGTCCATTAGTGATTATATTCACTGATTTGAAACATGTTATAAGAAACTTAGATCCCCATAGTGAAATAATATTTTTGATTGGGTTATGTTCCTAACTAATGGATGATACATTAGAAAACATTAGTGTTAAAAATGATGAAAATTACACCACAAAAATTTTCTAGGGTTTTTTTATCTATTCTTTAGTCACCAATATGTATTGTTAAATGTTGAAGCTTCTGGATATTGGTGATATAGAATCTTCCCTGATCTACTATCTAGATATGTTGATGATCCATGAAGGAGTGGGTATTGTTTGAAAAATAGTCTCACACTTGAGTCAGAGTTGTTTTCCACCTATCATTGGTTCTCCATTCATATGCATGAATATGGATAGCTGGTACATGCAATGTTTCCTCAATAGTTTCTTACACAATTGGGTTCACATATCGGGGATGATAACAATGATGGATAAGGGTCTTCCTAGGTACTTATTGGGTGGTTTCCGAGATATTTTTGAAATTTTAATCCACCTCCCTAGGATAGGTAAGAATTTTTTTACACAATATGGGGATTAACTCTCAAAATAATTGGATATAGTAATCTAAAATACTACCTTCCTTACAACCCATCATTAATATTACTTCCTACAAGGCAAAAAACTCTGGATACATTCAAAATCCTCTTATAGTGTTGGTGTAGTGTAATTACAAAGATACCACCACACTATATAATTAAAAATATTGAATTGGATGTGATGGGTTGATGACAGATTATATTAATAACATAAGGTCATGGTATCCATAGATGATGAGGCCTATTTTTCAACAATTCTACTAGGTTTATGTTGTGGATTGAATATTCCTATAGGTGAAACAATATTATCCTATTAGCCAATAATTTTGTGGTAAATTTTGTGATGAAATTTATATTATAGGGAGCCCACTGGTCCAAAAAAAGGAAACACAAACAAGTAAACTATTAGTGAAACATCATAAATAAGAGCTCATGGTTGATCAAACTCTTTAAAAGTAGAAGAAATCATATTGGGTTCAACATCTTTTCTTCCTAGAATACACAAATAAAAATAACCCACTGAGAGGGATACACGATTTTTTTGATAATAAAGAATCCATATTAGGTTTAATAATTTTATCGATATATTTCAAATGAGTACTAATTTTGAGTCAATGGGGTCCTTCTTTCAAATAGAATGCAGTCACGGGGATTTAAAAAGTGGAATCTTAAAAAAAATTCAGTTTAGATAGTCAGATTTCAGGCTCAACACTCCCTTGTGTGAATGACTATTACTCTAGGGCACTATTATAAATTTAAAATGTATTTGGGAATCCTTCCGAAATATTAGTGCGGTACTAGTTAACCATATTCAAATGATCTTATTAAAACAATGTGGATATTTAAACACCACCACGTATTATAGGATTTCTATATTTATTTTATTAGTTAATGATTACTTGGTATAAATTCAACCAGTTGGGCTCTTTCAGGTTTATTTCCATCTAGTGAGGTATTTTTTATTTTGGTGTTGAGATTAAACATCATAGAGGACCCATACATGGATTTGATACTATGAATCAAAACCCAATTAATTTAATTGAGTGCATAACAGGATAAATAAAATTGGTTTCAAACGACAAAGTGGAATCATATTTATCCTAATAAGAATAATAATCAAATCCCACATCGTTTAGTTTCTAAATAAGTCTGTCTCACAATGGGTGTGATGATAGAGGATTGAGAATGGATTGTGAATTCAATCCTTCGTGAGATTCTTCACTAGGGATATGTCCCTTTTAATGGATGTTAAATGAGTAAATTAACTCATTGATAAGGAGAAAATATTGTAATAGATTACACCTAAAAGGAGGGAATATAATGAAGGAACGTTTTCTATTATCATGGGATGATCATCAGGGATCTATAAACCTACATGAGTCATGTTTTCTGTGAAAAATTGAAGAAAAAAGATCAACCATATTACATGATATTGTAACATTATATGTGAAAGGGGGTTTTGTATTGACTCTATCATGGGGAGATTCGTGTGCCATAAAATGGAAAAAAATGTGATAAAGAGGGCATACACATTAGCCCCTTGAGATACATAACCTTATATGTCAGTCCATTAAAGGTATTTTTTGGGGATTACCTCTATGTGGAGGAATAAATATAATAACCATGTGGTGTATATTGATTGAAGATATTAAAAAAATTATAGGATTATATCAATGCAATGTAAATGAATAATCCAATAGAAATATATCAACTCATGGAAAATAATGAAATCTAAATGGATAATCTTATTATAAGGAAAATATATGTGGCTGACACATATCAGGTACCTAGTAGAACCTAACCTTTTTAGTGACTCGTGAAAAGGTAAGGTATTTTTGTTCTTACACCTAATAAGAGGACTAATTAATATAGATTAAGTATGATCATTTGATTAGGACTCATAGTTCATAATGAAGGTAAAAGGAGGCTTATAGACTAAATACATATAAGGGAATATATATAGAGAGAACTATACCATAGGAAGATTTATGAAAACCATAATGAGAAATATTGACTTGATGAAAAAATGACCAAACTAAATGAGGGACCTCAATCCAAGGTGTTTGAATGCATAGTCAGGGATTACAATTGGGGAGATGAAAAGAAGTACCTAACATGGTTAATGACTTGAGTGAAGGTATGGATAATTTGGGAAGTACACCTAGATGTATGCCCTTTTATGGGTCACCTAATAAAATGGGATGAATGTTGGTGTCATAGGGTATTGAGTAGAATATATCAACTCTTGTTGAGTATGTTATAGATTGGAACCCATGCATAAGACCTAGGTGGATTATTAGTTATCATTAGAGAGGGATACTGAATATTCTTAGACCATGTGATGGGTTGGATAAGGTCTTTTAACCCAACTTATCTCAAGTATAAGGCTATGTTAGTTGTATTTAATATCCTTAGAAGAGGAAGGGGTGAATGGATGGTTCATCCCCATAGTTCTCCATATTAGAGGGACTAGGGTTATGTATGACCATCACGAAGGGGTCTCCCATAGGGGTTAGAAAATATGATCACCTAGTTGGAGAATCACCCATACGGTATATTCCTTTTTTGTAAGGTCACTAGGGAGGTGGATCACCTAGGTTTCTCCTTTTTGAAGCTGGGAGCTCATTCTGGTGTCAACATTCCCAGGTACTTTTTTCCGAAGTGGTGGATATTGTATCAATCAGAACTTTTTTAATTATATTTTTTTTCAAATTTTGTGTGTTCTTTTATTTTATAATAAACAAAACTGTTTCCATGAATTAATGAAGTGGGTATAATTAAAATGAGACTATTGGGTTTCGACTATTACATGACTATTTTCCAATATGACCATTGGAAACTATAATTATAATGTTGTGTTTTTATAAATATAGTTTCTTGGTTGATTAATACAAAATTAAGATTGAATGGCCTCATCATGTAGACTCGAGCCATATTAAGCTCGTCTTTCGGAGCATGGGAAGGAGGTAGCATCACTGGGATTTTCTCTGGACTAAGCCCAAGCCAAACATCAACGTATGAAGCTTGAGTGGAATCGCCTAAGGGAGAAGTTCAAGCTGATAGAAATCACCACCCGGGCAATGTTGTCCAATCCACCCAAATATTCTATCACTGTAGCACACCTTACACTTAGGTCCTATACTGGTGTTATAAGGGGATATGTAATGAGACCTTAGCTTCTTTGTGTAATCCTTTTATATAAATAAAAGTGTTATTTCATATTATGGAAAAGTTTGTGAGTTTCAAAAATTCGGATAAATATAGGATTTCTATTTATGAAAAATGGGGTATTTTGAAACATTTTTTTATTCATTAAATAATTAATAATGTGAAATTATTTTAAAAAAAATGTCCTTCTACAATTGTGATCAGCGAGAAATTTAAAGTCTAATAAGTTCAACATCGTTTTTAGTGAATAGTAAAGAAGGAATAGTAACATACCCATATGAATAGTAATTAATAGTAATGAATAGTAGTGTGACAAAAAAATTAGAAACTTCACCCATGAATGTATATATACAATTTAGACATCTTAAAAGTGAAAAAATGGTCATAGTTTATGTTTTTGTATTTTTATATGCCAAAAATATTTTATTTAAAATTTTATAATTTATTTATTAATTTAAAATGGAAATGTATTTTCAAAAAATTTAATCATAAACTGTTACTTTATTGTCTTATGGTTATGTGATAATTTTATGGGACCTTGATTACTTCTTCAAGGTGTTACAAAATTAGTAATAGTTTTAAAGTTGTATTTTGGGAATAAATAATGATTTCATTTACAAATTAAATTAAAAATATTTAGAAAATTATTTTCATGAAATTGACTTCATTTTTTATTTCAGATCATCGATATTAGGTTAGGGTGAATTTTTGGGTTTTTTCTGAAATAGTTGAATTTTCAGTGAATAGTAAAAATGCAGTTTTGAGTTTTGGGTGTTTAATGACATCATTGATGATGTAATAATGATGTAATATTTTTGGTAGACTTATCAATAGTGAGGTATTCTATGATGTGTCCCAAGTGGCAAATACCATTGGCAAATACCATTGGAAAGCCCATGGTTTTTCCAATACCACCGGTGAGGAGTCCCTTAGAAATTAATAATTTACTAACTCACCTTCCCTATAAATACCAAGCCATCTCCTTCATTCATTTAATTCCAAAATAATCATCAACGCAGTTATGCTCTCCTTTCCTCCCAAGGAGTCCTCCCAAGGTTCTCTCAAGATTTCCATGGTCCCAACCTTCATGCTTTCGAAGTTACTCTTCATGGTAAGGGATCCTTTCACCCACCTCTTTTAAAGTCACAACTTCCTTTATGTTGTGTCTTATATTTCACATCTCTTTATGTTGAGTGTATGTTCTTATATGTTCTTATTACTGTCCATTTTATATAAAAATTATGAGAGACCCTTTTTTCTATCATCAATTTGTTTTCTGAATTTTTATGTGATGTCGTTAGGCTGCTGAATTTCTCGTAAAGGAAATCACATATTCTCTTCTCTTTCATGTTTCCTTTTCATGTGGTGTCATTAAAATATCCATAAAATGATCTTATTCATGTAATGACCCAATCTTTTTGAGTAGTATATTAACTTACTCTTATTGATTTATTAAGATGTTAATGGTTAATGCAGAAAGAGGAGTCGATGGCTTCATCCAGTAGACTCGACCCTTATGAAGCCCACTTATCAGAGCTTGGGAAGGAGGTAGCATCTGTGGGCTTCGCTTTGGACCAAGCCCAAGCCGAGCTACAGTGTGTCAAGCTTGAACGGAAACTCCTACGGGATAAGTTCAAGTTAGTAGAGATTACTACTAGGGCAATGTTATCTGAGCCTCCCTCAGATTCTCTCACCATAGCACACCTTACACTTAGGTCTTATTCCGGTGTTATACGGGGCTATGAGACGAGACCCTAGCTTCCTTGTGTAATACCTTCGGGTGAATAAATTTAGTTTTCTTCCTTTAGTGATGTTTTTGAAATTTCAAATGTACAGATAATTTTAGAATGTATTTTATTGATGAATTTTGAAAAAAAGGATATTTTAAAATATTTATGTAAACCCTAAATAACTAATGATGTGTAATGATTTTGGAAAAATGGTCTTCTACAAAAGTGTTAAGTAAGGAATTTGGAGTCTAATAAGATCAACGTAATTTTTGATGAATAGTAAATTATGAATAGTGATTTTATGCTTAGGATTAGTAATGTGACCAAATGGATTAGTAATTTCACTCAAATAAAGTTTTAATATAATTTAGACACCTAGATTAAGTAATGTGATTCAATAAAATGGGTAAATAACGGTTTCATAAATTATTAATCAAGTATTAGTTTTTTCGGGTGAATAGTGTTTTTTAATTAAAAATTTAATTAAAAATAATTAGATAATTATTTTTATAAAACGGACTTTGTTTTTGAACTCAGAGCATCGATATTATGTTAAGGTAATTTTTGGGGATTTTTCTGAAAAAAATGAATTTACGATGAATAGTGTTTTTATTTAAAAATTAAATAAAAAATATATAGAAAATTATTTTTATAAAATGGATTTCATTTTTGAAATCAGATCATTGATATTTGGTTAAGGTGAAATTTTGGGATTATTCTGAGAAAGATGAATTTTCGGTGAATAGTGAAAGTATAGTTTTTAAGTTACGGGAGTTTAATGACATCATTAAATGATGTATTAAGTATATATTCAATATGGTCGAATTATGAATAGTAAGATAAGGTGTGAGGTGTCCCAAGTGGCCAATACCATGGGCAAATACCATGGGCAAGCCCATGGTTTTGCCAAAACCACTAGTGAGGTGTCCCTTGGCCATTAATGCCTTGTCCCCTCACGTTCCCTATAAATACCCACCCTTTCCTCCTTTAGTTTTCACTCCCAACTCTCCCCCAACGAATTTCTGGTCTCCTTACCTCCCAAGGAGTCCTCCCAAGGTTCCCCCAAGCCCTCAAGGTCCAAACCATTGAGTTTCAAGAGTAACGTTTTAAGGTAAGGGATCCGACCTCTCTCTTTCTTTTCATGTAATCTCTTTTATATCATTCCTTTTATGCTACATGTTATTATGTGAGGGGATGTTCTTTTATATTCCTCTTACTTCCCTTTTCATGTTTATATGATTAGAGATCCCCTCTTACTCTCATCATTTCATTTTATGAAAGTTAAGTGACGCCGTTAGGCTGCCGAATTTTTAAGGGATCCTTTCACCCTTCTCATTTTTCAAGTTTGATTTTCATATCAAGTCTTTCAAGTTCCTTTTTTATTATGTTGGGGTATGATATCTATATCTATCATACTGATCTCTTATGATCATATGATGAGAGACCCTATTTGATCTTGCCAATTCATTTTTATTGAAGTTTAAGTGACGTCGTTAGGCTGCCGAATTTTCATAAGAGAAATCTAATTTTTGTCTTCCTTCCATGTTTTTCATTTCAAATGGTATGTCCTCCAAATTTCATTACCATGTCCATATATCCTTCTTATTCCGTCCCCCTACTGTTTTATGGATCATTTATGAGTGGGTGACCCATGTCCCCTCTCTTTTCAATGTTTTCTAAAACCCCGAAACATAGCTGTTATGTTGCAGAATTTTTCGTCTCAAAATGCCTCTCTCTTTTCTCAAAATTATTTTATGTTATAAAGTGAATACTCAAATCTCATATTTCTACAAGGGTATTCACATATATATAAAAATGTTTTATTTCAAATTCTTGGAATTACATACATGAAACCCTCTCTCCCCTTCTAGGGGTTTAAAGTGACGTAAAGATCATGTCTTTAAAGCAGTTTTTAAAACGTTATGATTATGAAATGAAACCCATTTATTTTATGTTATATGGGTTATTTATGAAATGTTTGATGATGATATATGTGGCTCACATGATAATAAAGGAAAATTTAAGGGTGCTCCCTGATAGCGCTCCAATGCATTGGGTAATGATGTAACCACTAGAGATTACAATTTTCACGATACCTTGGTGAATAACCTTGGTAATTTTCAAATGACACCTTGGGGACGGACCTTGGTGATATGTTCATGATTGTCTATGTTAAATGATTTAGCCACATCATCAAGTTATGGAAAATGTTATTTTTATTATGAAATGCCTCATGATTTTCTTTCTCATGCCTTAATGTTCTTTTCATGTCCTTATTGAAGTATATCAAGTTCACATGTTAAATGTTCCTCTTGTTTCCCTTACTGGGCCTTCTGCTCACCCTTTCTTTTGATGTATGTCCCCAGGTTATGAGATGCAGTAATGAACCTAGGATGAACTTAAGGAGAATCCTTTCAAGTGTTTAAGAAGAATGATTTATGTTGTTTTCATGTATTATGTTCCTGGTTTCCAAGACACTAAACCTTAAAGGTCCCCAGTTGTGTGTAATGTAATGAAAGTTGATGTTATAAAAAGGCGGGATGCTATAGTTGGTATCAAAGGGAGGTAAAGTTATTTTTGGAAATTAGGATATAAAAAAAACTTTAGGAAGAACCCTATAGAAAAGATTAAAAAAATTCCTGGTATTTTGGTAAGTATTGAGTAAGTGGTTTATCAAACAAATACATCCCTATCTGGATACGAGCAGGTAGAGGGGGCTCTGGCACAGATGTACATAGGGGTAAAACCCGAAAACACCGCTTTGAGCTAGACTCGAACGGGAACTGGTGCATGATAACAGGCCTTGCTGCACTCTTGGTTACGACACTCCCGGGGGATATGTTTGGTTAATCACAATCTTTTTATGAATCATTATGAAGGAATTATAGAGAAGTATAATTGTTTAAGCATGAAGTCTTAGTTAAAAGATTCATAATTGAAATAAGTTTCTCACTAAGGTTTTATTCTTTTAGAAGATGGCGGGAAATAGGAGGAACCGTGCTGTCATGAACCAGCTCGGGTCGACCCTGAACCGGTCACCCGAACCGGTCCGCGGCAAGTCCCGAGGTGCGTTCCTGATCCCCCCGGGATGGCAACAAGTGCCGGGCATTAAAATTTTAATCGTTGGGAACGATTTCAGCCCAAACTCAAAGCAGGATCAGAAGAAAGAATATACATTAAACAAACAGACAACCAACAAAGACATAAACAAACTATACCACGACATACCTCCATGTGACCTCACGGGTCACCACCCAACTACAACCAACGTCGCTCCCTCACTGAGCGACTCAAGCCAGGAAAACCTGAGCACAAGGAACCTGCAACTGAAAAGGTAAAAGATAGGCGTGAGCACAAAAGTACTCAGCAGGTGAGCCCCACAACAAATCCCAATGCACTGCCAGCAAATAAAGAATCTACATAATCCAGGTTTGAACTATAATGTATAAAAGTAATTTTTCATAAAGCTTTACTTTAAAATCAAACACAAGACATTTCCCTTATATTTTTTTTTCCGAAAGTTAGTTCCCTTTCATTAGTTTTAAACTCATTCCAAAAAGCAAAGTTTCACATTTTCAAATTTTACCCAAAGAGAATAAAGCATTTCCATTTGAAAACCATTTTCCCAAAGTTTAACAGTATAGGATATGAAGGATGACTTAAAGTAAACAAGCAGGGAAACCAAGTGCAGGTATAGGTAAACAAGCAAGGAAAACCAAGTACAAGTAAAAAAAATAAACCAGAAGTTATCAGAAATAACCATGGTCGATCCTAAACATCCCTATAAAAACCGCTGGACGTACTCGGGTTCAGACTACCTGCCGGCGTGGTACTCCATAGTCAATAACCAACTGGCCGCCCTAATAGCCAACCAGTGGCACATCCCTCCTAGCCTGTCCACAACTCCAGGGGGTACTAATCCGTCTAATCAGGGTTAGCAAGAGACCATCACTCGATAATCTACAAGACGCCCAGGAACCCATGGTGGTTTTCGTAACACTGTGTAAGTGGGAGACCCTCACACGCGTGACTCATCTCACCGCACTTGCCAACCCCTTACACGGACATCGCTACACGACAACCCTCGAAGGGGAGTCCCCCTGTAGAAATGCCCTCAGAAGTACGTATGTATATATATATATATATGTATAATCACTTCACATTTGATAAAGTGACAACCGGGCCGTCATGTCACTTGCATTTTGATCATTTAAGACTAAAGCATTTTTAACGAGAGATGACACACGCCATTTCATTGAAAACTAGAAACGCACTTAGAAATTTATTTAAGAAACTAAAATCAACATCTTAAACCTGGAACACATTTGTTTCACAAGTAGAGTCACTTTACAACCACCAAACGCACCCCACTTCTATCAAGATCCAAACGGGCCTTTAATCACTTTTTTTTGAAGGAACACCATTTCCCAAATGAAATCCAAACTTTTGTTCATGCAACAAAGGAAAACATCTTTCATCAACCAAAAACCACACATAAAGTTTCCAAAAACAAGTTCAAAGGTCACACGATGTTTTCTCTAATCAAGGTTCTAAGAAAAACACCATTTTCCATAAATAATACATCTACTAATTTACACACGCCAAAACATTTCAAAACCCAATTCAACATTTCTTTCATTATTCCGGAAGAACCATCTAGAAACACTACCATGGAAGCACCAATTAAATCCAAGAAAACGGTTTTAATGAAACGTTAGAATTAAAACAACTTTTATAATTAGCAGATCACCAACTATAGATAACTACTTAGTAATACTTTTAAATTTACTGAAACTTAATAAAAATTCAAGGAATAAATAAATTCTAAATTTAAAGGTGAGTGCAAAGGGAGACCTACCTCAAGACGTAGCTCGGAACGAAAAAGGACACGGTGCAAAACTCTCGTTGCGTAATGGTCGCACCGTATTGCGCCGTCAAACAGGTCCTAAAACAGTAGACCGTTAAACGGGTTCAACAATATTAATAACATAATAGAAATAACCATAATAAAATAATAACATAGTCATAATAATAATTACAATAACATAATGAGAATAATAATAAAAACTTAATAAAAAAAATACTGATAATGATATAATAATAATAACAATAATAATATGACATAATTATATTATTATCATAATCAAAATAGTAATATTAATATAATACAATAATAATAATAATAATAATAATAATAATAATATGATAATTAAATAATAATAATAATTATAACAATAATGATAATAATAATAATAATAATAATAAAAACAACAATAACAATTTAACATAATTATAATATATTAATAATATAATAATAATAATAATATAAAATAATATTAACATTGTAATATTAATAATAATAATAATATAACAATAACATAATAATAATAATATAATAATAATAATAATAAGAATAACATAATGTAATAATAATAGTAAGTATAACATAATAATATAATAATAACAATAATAATAGAAAAATATTAACATTATAACATTAATAATAATAATATTATTAATATGATAAAAAAACAAAACAAAATAAAAATAAAAACAATACTTACTGTGGAGGAGAAGGTGGGACGGGACGGGAGGAGGTGCCGGACGTCGGCGGCTGGACGAGAGCAGGGCCGGGACGCTGGTGGTGAGGGGAGGCCGGCTCGACAGGAGATGGATGTGGGGGCCGGGATGGCTGGCAGGTGTGACGGCGGGAGACGGGGAAGCCGGTGACGAGCGGCTGGGAAGAGGTGGAAGGGGAGGGCTGGGGCGGTCGGCGCAGCGCGCAGGGAAGAAGGGACGACAAGCCAAGGGACGGCGGGCGGCGTGGGGAAGCTGGAGGCGAGGGGGACGACGACACTGGGACGGGGAGAGGGAGGGCAGGGCACGGCGGGGCGAGGCTGAGAGGAAGGAGGAGGCGCGGCGCGCGACCGGAGAGGCGCGGCGGGGAGCGTCGGACGAGGCCGGTGCAGGGCTGATGTGGGGAAGCCGGGAGGCCGCTGGATGGGAGGTCGGCACGGTGCTCGGTGCGGCGGAGCGGGAGGCCGGGTGCCGGGATGGCGCAGGCTTCTGCGCAGAGGAGGGCGAGGGTCACGGGGAGAGGGGAGAAAAGGGGAACGGGGTGGCGGCTGTAGGGTTAGGGTAGGGTTTGTTTAGTTTTTTATATATATATACATGTGTGTGATAATAATAATAATAATAATACTATAATAAAAATATTAAAAAGTATAATAATAATAATAGTAAAACAATATAATAATAATAACAATAATAACAATTTATAAAAATAATCATAATAAAATAATGATAATAAATAAAAGTTAGTTAATTTTAATAATAATTATTATAATCAAAATACACGTATATATATACGCATACCTAAACATATATATATATATACCTATATTTAAACATATACACATAGATACAATATATATACATATATATATACATACATAAACATAACGTATTAATGTATATACATATGTAGACATATATATATATATATATATATATATACTTATACACAGAAAATAACTACAATAATAATAATGCAACTCAAATAGTAATAATAATAAAAATTCAACATAAAAAATTTAATATTTAAAATTCCGGGTGAACACATAGTCACCCGGGCCGAACGCACGATCACCGCTAGCGATGCGATGACCACGCACCGGCGTGAAACCAACGACACAACTAAACCTCGAAAAATTTTAAATCGAGACCAAGAAAGAAGTAAAATGAAGGATATCGCGGTCGGGGTGTGACAATTCTCCCCACCACAGACACTTTCTGCCCCCAGAAAGTCATCAGGCCAAAAGTTGGTCAAAAATTAAGCCCATTCCCCAACGGAACTAAAGGAACCGGAGAGAATTGAGGATCTCGGGGATGACCTTACTCTACACAGGTCAGACCCGACCAATTCAAGAGAAAACTGAGGTCTGAGGTTGAGGGGAGAACGCAAAGGGGTTCTCCCCACCACAAGAGCTCAACTTGTGCAGGAAAGTTGACCATCTAAATAGAAAACCCTAGGAAAATGGAGGGGGGTTGACGCGGGAACTCCCAACCAAGTCAAACCAACTCTTATAGCACGATTAAAACAACACCTCCGTCAAGACATTGAATCCTCGACTAGAGTCAACAACCTTCAACACCAGGGAAATCCATAGAAAAACATTTAACCATTATCAAATTGGAGACATGATCCACCGAAGTCCACAAAGCATAACCACATCGACAACATAACTAAAACGAGGTCAACCCACACGAGAGTCAAACACACTTTTAAGAAGGTCACACGATTTAGAATATTACATTCACACGACAAGTCCACTTAGATTTATCATTGAACAAGTCCATTGTCACTTTTTAGAAAAACAACACATTTACAACGCTGTTGAAACTTTTGTAGCAGGAAAAAAAGTATGAAAGAGGTTTCTAATGGTTCCACCATCAATACGGAAAACAGAACCGGGACCAAGGCTTCACAACCCTGGGAACTCCTGACTGTGCGCAAGCTTCACCCCGAGACTTGTGGCTGGGGCTCTGATGGTTGAAGCATCTTCTGCCTCACAGTCAGGTACTGACATTCTCCCATCACAGCATCCTCTTCAGGTGACGCTTCCTGCAAAACTTCTCCAGATGACCCCGACAGCCTAATTGATGACACGTCTTCGGAGGGTTGCGACAAGACGACTTTAAATGCCCGAAACGACCACACTGAAAGCATACCATCGAACGATCTGATGAACTGGTAGCTGGGACCAAAGGGGATAACTCCTTAGGAACAGGTATCTTTGGCGCTTTTTCCTTACCAGAGGGGGAACTCATACGGACAACAGGGGACGCTGAAGTATTGACCACCCGCACACCGGAAACCAACTCAGCCAAGAAAGCTTCCTCCACCAGCTTCTCGAGACAACGGTCTTTAGAAGGAAGGACTCGCTCCTTGATCTCTGGACGAAGACCCCCAGTGAAAAGAGAGGCCTTCATGAGTTCATGAGACGCTACCTCTGGAGAAAATGATATCAGTTCCTTGAAATGGTCAACATACGCCTTCACCGTCCATTGGCCTTGTTGAATATACACAAGCTTTCTCTTTTTCCCCAGCTTCACTTCCTCAGGTAAAAACCATTGGATGAAAACGATCTTAAAGACATCCCACGTCATTTCACCTTCCATTGACGGTGAGGTAACCATCTTCCACTAGTCCAGAGCTGGACCCTCAAACAACTACATAATTGCACGAACCTTAACACTATCGGGAGTTCCCAATGTTCTAAAGACATGCTCCACTCCCTCGAGCCATTTCACTGCCTCTAACGGACCCTGATCACCATGGAGAATAGGCAAAGTCTGAAGAGGACCAAAAACTGGGCATGACATATCCGAATCCTTAGAGGCCTTTCTGGGCGGCATTTCCTGAGCGATATATAAAACACAAAGCCAAAACCAATATCAAACTGAAGCAACATCAATAAAAGCGCCTTCATCAAAAACAGTTGGCACAAGACCGAACAAATGCGAACACAGCCCAAAAATAAAATCTCCTTTTTAAAATCCCCTTTTTATCTTAGATTATAAAACCACCCCTTTTTTTCATGACTACTTTCCGAAACCAATCCATCTTCAAACCGAAAACATTCCAAAACCATTTCCTCTTTAAAACCAATTTAGAAAATAAGTTCAAGCCCTTAATTTCAAATACACACCCAGGTAATCTAATGAAACGTTGCACTTGTCTTTATCCACATTCCATTCATACTCACACCAACATGCACTTTTTCATGCATTCTCACACATGTGAAAACGTTCATAAAGAGGACCTGGGTTTTCATCCCGAACCATTCTTAACCAATTCCAAGCAAACAACAGATTTCCAAATCAAGAGATTTCAGTTTCTAAAACCCATTTCATACATTCAAAGTCTTTTAAAAGAAACCAGTCCAATCTTTCAAAAACCTTTTTCATTTCCAACAATTCACTCACACAAATGAAGACGAATGTAGCAACCAAATTTGCATCAACCACTGAAGTGAGGGACTAGTAGTCACGCTCAACCTGGCGACATGGTAGTGAGCCATGTCTCAAGTCAGTGTCGAACACTAGGAGGAATTCAAACCACGTACTCGGACTCCACATGGGTCACTACTCCATGTGAAATTACGATGTAACATCGGTTTTCCTGCATTGTCATCTCTCAATCCAAGAAAAACCAGAAAAGACAAGGACACAATTCCCGAACTACCCCTGGTAACTCGAAGATCAGTGCGAGCAAGAGTTCGCGACGCTCTTCCCGTACCTACCCCTCGAGTTCCGACAGTCCTAATCTCCTTCTATCGGACAACCCAAATAACAAGAACCTCCCTTTGATACCATTTTGTCACGAACCAGCCCGGGTCAACCCTGAACCGGTCACCCGAGCCGGTCCGCGGCATGTCCTGAGGGGCGTTCCCGATCCCCCCGAGATGGAAACAAGTGTCGGGCATTAAAATTTTAATCGTTGGGAACGATTTCAGCCCAAACTCAAAGCAGGATCGGAAGAAATAATATACATTAAACAAACTGACAAACAACAAATACATAAACAAACTATACCACGACATACCTCCATTTGACCTCACAGGTCACCACCCAACTACAACCAACGTCGCTCCCTCACTGAGCGACTCAAGCCAGGAAAACCTAAGCACAAGGAACCTGCAACTGAAAAGGTAAAAGATAGGCATGAGCACAAAAGTACTCAGCAGGTGAGCCCCACAAAAAATCCCAATGCACTGCCAGTAAATAAAGAATCTACATAATCCAGGTTTGAACTATAATGTATAAAAGTAATTTTTCATAATTCTTTACTTGAAAATCAAACACCAGACATTTCCCTTATATTTTTTTTCCGAAAGCTAGTTCCCTTTCATTAGTTTTGAACTCATTCCAAAAAGCAAAGTGTCACATTTTCAAATTTTACCCAAAGAGAATAAATCATTTCCATTTGAAAACCATTTTCCCGAAGTTTAACAGTATAGGATATGAAAGATGACTGAAAGTAAACAAGCAGGGAAAACAAGTGCAGGTATAGGTAAACAAGCAAGGAAAACCAAGTACAAGTAAAAAAAATAAACCAGAAGTTATCAGCAATAACCATGGGCGATCCTGAACATCCCTAGAAAAACCGCTGGACGTACTCGGGTTCGGACGACCTGCCGGCGTGGTACTCCATAGTCAATAACCAACTGGCCGCCCTAATAGCCAACCAGTGGCACATCCCTCCTGGACTGTCCATAACTCAAGGGGGCACTAACCCGTCTAATCAGGGTTAGCAAGCAACCTTCACTCGATAATCTACAAGACGCCCAGGAACCCATGGTGGTTTTAGTAACACTGTGTAAGTGGGAGACCCTCGCACGCGTGACTCATCTCACCGCACTTGCCAACCCCTTACAAGGACATCGCTACACGACAACCCTCGAAGGGGAGCCCCCCTGTAGAAATGCCCTCACAAGTACGTATGTATATATATATATATATATATATATATGTATAATCACTTCACATTTGATAAAGTGCCAACCGGGCCGTCATGTCACTTACATTTTGATCATTTAAGACTAAAGAATTTTTAAAGAGAGATGACACACGCCATTTCATTGAAAACCAAAAACACACTTAGAAATTTATTTATGAAAATCAAATCAGCATCTTAAACCTGGAACACATTTGTATCACAAGTAGAGTCACTTTCCAACCACCAAACGCACCCCAATTTTATCAAGAGCCAAACGGGCCTTTAATCATTTTTTTTGAAGGAACACCATTTCCCAAATGAAATCCAAACTTTTGTTCGTGCAACAAAGGAAAACATCTTTCATCAACCAAAAACCACACATAAAGTTTCCAAAAACAAGTTCAAAGGTCACACGACGTTTTCTCTAATCAAGGTTCTAAGAAAAACACCATTTTCCATAAACAATACATCTACTAATTTACACACGCCAAAACATTTCAAAACCCAATTCAACATGTCTTTCATTATTCAGGAAGAACCATCTAGAAACACTACCATGGAAGCACCAATTAAATCCAAGAAAACGCTCTTAATGAAACGTTAGAATTAAAACAACTTTTATCATCAGCAGATCACCAACTATAGATAACTACTTAGTAATACTTTTAAATTTACTGAAACTTAATAAAAATTCAAGGAATAAATAAATTCTAAATTTAAAGGTGAGTGAAAAGGGAGACCTACCTCAAGACGCAGCTCGGAATGAAAAAGGACACGGTGCAAAACTCCCATTGCGTAATGGTCGCACCGTATTGTGCCGTCAAACAGGTCCTAAAACAGTAGACCGTTAAACGGGTTCAACGATATTAATAACATAATAGAAATAACCATAATAAAATAATAACATAGTCATAATAATAATTACAATAACATAATGAGAATAATAATAACAACTTAATAAAAAAATAATGATAATGATATAATAATAATAACAATAATAATATGACATAATTATATTATTATCATAATCAAAATAGTAATATTAATATAATACAATAATAATAATAATAATAATAATAATAATATGATAATTAAATAATAATAATAATAATTATAACAATAATGATAATAATAATAATAATAATAATAACAACAACAATAACAATTTAACATAATTATAAAATATTAATAATATAATAATAATAATAATATAAAATAATATGAACATTGTAATATTAATAATAATAATATAATAACAATAACATAATAATAATATAATAATAATAATAATAATAATAATAACATAATGTAATAATAATAGTAAGTATAACATAATATAATAATAAAAATAATAATAATAATACAAAAATATTAACATTATAACATTAATAATAATATTATTATTAATATGATAAAAAACAAAACATAATAAAAATAAAAACAAAACATACAGCGGAGGAGAAGGTGGGACGTGACGGGAGGAGGTGTCGGACATCGGCGGCTGGACGGGAGCAGGGCCGGGACGCCGGTGGTGAGGGGAGGCCGGCTCGACGGGAGATGAATGCGGGGGCCGGGACGGCTGGCAGGTGCGACGGAGGGAGACGGGGAAGCCGGGGACGAGCGGCTGGGAAGAGGTGGAAGGGGAGGGCTGGGGCGGTCGGTGCAGCGTGCAGGGAAGAAGGGACGACGAGCCAAGGGACTTCGGGCGGCGCGGAGAAGCTGGAGGTGAGGGGAACGACGACACTGGGACGGGGAGAGGGAGGGCAGGGCGCGGCGGGGCGAGGCTGAGAGGAAGGAGGAGGCGTGGCGCGTGACCGGAGAGTTGCGGCGGGGAGCATCGGACGAGGCCGGTGCAGGGCTGCTGTGGGGAAGCCAGGAGGCCGCTGGATGGGATGTCGGCACGGTGGTCGGTGCGGCGGAGAGGGAGGCCGGGTGCCGGGATGGCGCGGGCTGCTGCGTAGAGGTGGGCGAGGGTCGCGGGGAGAGGGGAGAAAAGGGGAACGGGGTGGCGGCTGTAGGGTTAGGGTAGGGTTTGTTTAGTTATATATATATATATATATATACATGTGTGTGATAATAATAATAATAATAATACTATAATAAAAATGTAAAAAAGTATAATAATAATAATAGTAAAACATTATAATAATAATAACAATAATAAAACTTTATAAAAATAATCATAATAAAATAATGATAATAAATAAAAGTTAGTTAATTTTAATAATAATTATTTTAATCAAAATACACGTATATATATATGCATACCTAAACATATATATATATACCTATATATAAACATATACACATAGATACAATATATATACATATATATATACATACATAAACATAACGTATTAAAGTATATACATATGTTGACATATATATATATACTTATACACGGAAAATAACTACAATAATAATAACTCAACTCAAATAGTAATAATAATAAAAAGTCAACATATAAACTTTAATATTTAAAATGCCGGGGGAAGACATAGTCACCCGGGCCGAACGCACGATCACCGCTAGCGATGCGATGACCGCGCACCGGCGTGAAACCAACGACACAACTAAACCTCGAAAAAATTTAAATCGAGACCAAGAATGAAGTAAAATTACGGACATCGTGTTCGGTGTGTGACAATTCTCCCCACCACAGACACTTTCTGCCCCCAGAAAGTCACCAGGCCAAAAGTTGGTCAAAAATTAAGCCCATGCCCCAACAGAACTAAAGGAACCGGAGAGAATTGAGAATCTCGGGGATGACCTTACTCTACACAGGTCACACCCGACCAATTCAAGAGAAAACTGAGGTCCGAGGTTGAGGGGAGAACGCGAAGGGGTTCTCCCCACCACAAGAGCTCAACTTGTGCAGGAAAGTTGACCATCTAAATAGAAAACCCTAGGAAAAAGGAGGGGGGTCGATGCGGGAACTCCCAACCAATTCAAACCAACTCTTATAGCACGATTAAAACAACACCTCCGTCAAGACATTGAATCCTTGACTAGAGTCAACAACCTTCAACACCAGGGAAAATCCATAGAAAAACATTTAACCATTATCAAATTGGAGAGATGATCCACCGAAGTCCACAAAGCATAACCACATCGACAACATAACTAAAACGAGGTCAACCCACACGAGAGTCAAACACACTTTTAAGAAGGACAGATGATTTAGAATATTACATTCACACGACAAGTCCACTTTGATTTATCATAGAACAAGTCCATTGTCACTTTTTAGGAAAAAACACATTTACAATGCTGTTGAAACTTTTGTAGCATGAAAACAAGTATGAAAGAGGTTTCTAATGGTTCCACCATCAATACGGAAAACAGAACCGGGACCAAGGCTTCACAACCCTGGGAACTCCTGACTGTGCGCAAGCTTCACCCCGAGACTTGTGGCTGGGGCTCTGATGGTTGAAGCATCTTCTACCTCACAGTCAGGTACTGACATTCTCCCATCACAGCATCCTCTTCAAGCGACGCTTCTTGCAAAACTTCTCCAGATGACCCCGACAGCCGCATCGATGACACGTCTTCGGAGGGTTGCATCAAGACGACTTTAAATGCCCGAAACGGCCACACTGAAAGCATACCATCGAACGATATGATGAACTGGAATCTGGGACCAAAGGGAATAACTCCTTAGGAACAGGTATCTCTGGCACCTTTTCCTCACCAGAGGGGGAACTCTTACGGACAACAGGGGATGCTAAAGTATTAACCACCCGCACACCGGAAACCAACTCAGCCAAGAAAGCATCCTCCACCAGCTTCTCGAGACAAAGGTCTTTAGAAGGGAGGACTCGCTCCTTGATCTCTGGACGAAGACCCCTAGTGAAAAGAGAGGCCTTCATGAGTTCATGAGACGCTACCTCTAGAGAAAATGATATCAGTTCCTTGAAATGGTCAACATACGCCTTCACCGTCCATTGGCCTTGTTGAATATACACAAGCTCTCTCTTTTTCCCCAGATTCACTTCCTCAGGTACAAACCACTGGATGAAAATGATCTTAAAGAAATCCCACGTCATTTCACCTTCCATTGATGGTGAGGTAACCATCTTCCACTGGTCCAGAGCTGGACCCTCAAACAACTCCATAATTGCACGAACCTTAACACTATCGGGAGTTCCCAACGTTCTAAAGACACACTCCACTCCCTCGAGCCATTTCACTACCTCTAACGGACCCTGATCACCATGGAGAATAGGTAAAGTCTGAAGAGGACCAAAAACTGGGCATGACATATCTGAATCCTTAGAGGCCTTTCTGGGCGGCATTTCCTGAGCGATATATAAAACACAAAGCCAAAACCAATATCAAACTGAAGCAACATCAATAAAAGTGCCTTCATCAAAAACAGTTGGCACAAGACCGAACAAATGCGAACACAAACCAAAAATAAAATCTCCTTTTTAAAATCCCCTTTTTTATCTTAGATTATAAAACCACCCCTTTTTCATGACTACTTTCCAAAACAAATCCATCTTTAAACCGAAAACTTTCCAAAACCATTTCCTCTTTAAAACCAATTTAGAAAACAAGGTCAAGCCCTTAATTTAAAATACACACCCAGGTAATCTCATGAACCGTTGCACATGTCTTTATCCACATTCCATTCATACTCACACCAACATGCACTTTTTCATTCATTCTCACACATGTGCAAACGTTTATAAAGAGGACCTGGGTTTTCATCCCGAACCATTCTTAACCAATTCCAAGCAAACATCAGATTTCCAAATCAAGAGATTTTAGTTTCTAAAACCCATTTCATACATTTAAAGTCTTTTAAAAGAAACCAGTCCAATCTTTCAAAAACCATTTACATTTCCAACAACGCACTCACACAAACAAAGACGAAAGCAGCAACCAAATTTTCATCAACCACTAAAGTGAGGGACTAGTAGTCACTCTCAACCTGGCGACATGGTAGTGAGCCATGTCTCAAGTCAGTGTCGAACACTAGGAGGAATTCAAACCACGTACTCGGACTCCACATGGGTCACTACTCCATGTGAAATTACGATGTAACATCAGATTGCCTCCATTGTCATCTCTCAATCAAAGACACACTAGAAAAGTCAAGGACACAATTCCCGAACTACCCCTGGTAACTCGAAGATCAGTGCGAGCAAGAGTTTGCGACGCTCTTCCCGTACCTACCCCTCGAGTTCCGAAAGACCTAATCTCCTTCTACCAGACAACCCAAATAACAAGAACCTCCCTTTGATACCATTTTGTCACGAACCAGCCCGGGCCGACCCTGAACCGGTCACCCGAGCCGGTCCGCGGCAAGTCCCGAGGGGCGTTCCCGATCCCCCTGGGATGGCAACAAGTGCCGGGCATTAAAATTTTAATCGTTTGGAACGATTTCAGCCCAAACTCAAAGCAGGATCGGAAGAAAGAATATACATTAAACAAACTGACAACCAAAAAAGACATAAACAAACTATACCACGACATACCTCCATGTGACCTCACGGGTCACCACCCAACTACAACCAACGTCGCTCCCTCACTGAGCGACTCAACCCAGGAAAACCTGAGCACAAGGAACCTTCAACTGAAAAGGTAAAAGATAGGCGTGAGCACAAAAGTACTCAGCAGGTGAGCCCCACAACAAATCCCAATGCACTGCCAGCAAATAATAAATCCACATAATCCAGGTTTGAACTATAATGTATAAAAGTAATTTTTCATAAAACTTTACTTGAAAATCAAACACTAGAAATTTCCCTTATATATTTTTTTTTCGAATGTTAGTTCCATTTCATTAGTTTTAAACTCATTCCAAAAAGAAAAGTGTCACATTTTCAAATTTTACCCAAAGAGAATAAAGCATTTCCATTTGAAAACCATTTTCCCAAAGTTTAACAGTATAGGATATGAAGGATGACTGAAAGTAAACAAGCAGGGAAAACAAGTGCAGGTATAGGTAAACATGCAAGGAAAACCAAGTACAAGTAAAAAAAATAAACCAGAAGTTATCAGCAATAACCATGGGCGATCCTGAACATCCCTAGAAAAACCGCTGGACGTACTCGGGTTCAGACTACCTGCCGGCGTGGTACTCCATAGTCAATAACCAACTGGCCTCCCTAATAGCCAACCAGTGTCACATCCCTCCTGGCCTGTCCACAACTCCAGGGGGTACTAACCCGTCTAATCAGGGTTAGCAAGCAACCGTCAGTAGATAATCTACAAGACGCCCAGGAACCCATGGTGGTTTTAGTAACACTGTGTAAGTGGGAGACCCTCGCACGCGTGACTCATCTCACCGCACTTGCCAACCCCTTACACGGACATCGCTACACGACAACCCTCGAAGGGGAGTCCCCCTATAGAAATGCCCTCACAAGTACGTATGTATATACATATATATGTATAATCACTTCACATTTGATAAAGTGCCAACCGGGCCATCATGTCACTTACATTTTGATCATTTAAGACTAAAGCATTTTTAAAGAGAGATGACACAAGCCATTTCATTGAAAACCAGAAACGCACTTAGAAATTTATTTAAGAAACTCAAATCAGCATCTTAAACCCGGAACACATTTGTTTCACAAGTAGAGTCACTTTCCAACCACCAAACGCACCCCACTTTTATCAAGAGCCAAACGGGCCTTTAATCATTTTTTTGAAGGAACAGCATTTCCGAATTGAAATCCAAACTTTTGTTCGTGCAAAAAAGGAAAACATCTTTCATCAACCAAAAAACACACATAAAGTTTCCAAAAACAAGTTCAAAGGTCACATGACGTTTTCTCTAATCAAGGTTCTAAGAAAAACACCATTTTCCATAAACAATACATCTACTAATTTACACACGCCAAAACATTTCAAAACCCAATTCAACATGTCTTTCATTATTCAGGAAGAACCATCTAGGAACACTACCATGGAAGCACCAATTAAATCCAAGAAAACGCTTTTAATGAAACGTTAGAATTAAAACAAATTTTTTCATCAGCAGATCACCAACTATAGATAACTACTTAGTAATACTTTTAAATTTACTGAAAATTAATAAAAATTCAAGGAATAAATAAATTCTAAATTTAAAGGTGAGTGCAAAGGGAGAACTACCTCAAGACGCAGCTCGGAACGAAAAAGGACACGGTGCAAAACTCCCGTTGCGTAATGGTCGCACCGTATTGCGCCGTCAAACAGGTCCTAAAACAGTGGATCATTAAACGGGTTCAATGATATTAATAACATAATAGAAATAACAATAATAAAATAATAACATAGTCATAATAATAATTACAATAACATAATGAAAATAATAATAACAACTTAATAAAAAAAATAATGATAATGATATAATAATAATAACAATAATAATATTACATAATTATATTATTATCATAATCAAAATAGTAATATTAATATAACACAATAATAATAATAATAATAATAATAATAATATGATAATTAAATAATAATAATAATTATAACAATAATGATAATAATAATAATAATAATAACAACAACAACAATAACAATTTAACATAATTATAATATATTAATAATATAATAATAATAATAATATAAAATAATATTAACATTGTAATATTAATAATATTAATATAATAACAATAACATAATAATAATAATATAATAATAATAATAATAATAACAACATAATGTAATAATAATAGTAAGTATAACATAATATAATAATAATAATAATAATAATAGAAAAATATTAACATTATAACATTAATAATAATAATATTATTAATATGATAAAAAACCAAAACATAATAAAAATAAAAACAAAACTTATAGCGGAGGAGAAGGTGGGACGGGACGGGAGGAGGTGCCGGACGTCGGCGGCTGGACGGGAGCAGGGTCGGGACGCCCGTGGTGAGGGGAGGCCGGCTCGATCGGAGATGGATGCGGGGGCCGGGACGGCTGGCAGGTGAGATGGCGGGAGACGGGGAAGCCGGTGACGAGCGGCTGGGAAGAGGTGGAAGGGGAGGGCTGGGGCGGTCGGCGCAGCGCGCAGGGAAGAAGGGACGACGAGCCAAGGGACGGCGGGTGGCGCGGGGAAGATGGAGGCGAGGGGGACGACGACACTGGGACAGGGAGAGGGAGGGCAGGGCGCGGCGGGGCGAGGCTGAGAGGAAGGAGGAGGAACGGCGCGCGACAAGAGAGGCGCGGCGGGGAGCATCGGACGAGGCCGGTGCAGGGCTGCTGTGGGGAAGCCGGGAGGCCGCTGGATGGGAGGTCGGCACGGTGGTCGGTGCGGCGGAGTGGGAGGCCGGGTGCCGGGATAGCGCGGGTTGCTGCGCAGAGGTGGGCGAGGGTCGCGGGGAGAGGGGAGAAAAGGGGAACGAGGTGGCGGCTGTAGGGTTACGGTAGGATTTGTTTAGTTATATATATATATATACATGTGTGTGATAATAATAATAATAATAATACTATAATAAAAATGTTAAAAAGTATAATTATAATAATAATAGTAAAACATTATAATAATAATAACAATAATTAAACTTTATAAAAATAATCATAATAAAATAATGATAATAAATAAAAGTTAGTTAATTTTAATAATAATGCGGCTATGCATTGATTATAGAGAACTGAACAGGATCACAGTGAAGAACAGATATCCTCTTCCAAGAATTGATGATTTATTTGACCAACTTCGCGGGGCTCAATTCTTCTCTAAGATTGACCTTCGATCTGGTTATCATCAACTGAGGGTGAAGAAGGAAGATATTCCAAAGACTGCCTTCTGATCAAGATATGGGAATTATGAGTTTACTGTTATGCCATTCGGCTTGACTAATGCTCCTGCTATTTTCATGGATTTGATGAATAGAGTCTTTAAGGACTACCTTCATAACTTTTTGGTAGTTTTTATTGATGATATTTTGATATATTCAAAAAGTCATGAGGAGCATGAAGATCATCTGAGGGTTATTTTGAAAACTCTACGGAAGGAGAGGGCCTTTGGGAAGTTCACCAAGTGTGAGTTTTCGTTACAACAGGTGGATTTCTTGGGGCACATCGTAACCAATGAATGAATGTCGGTTAAACCTGCAAAGATAATGGTTGTGGAGGAGTGGCCTCAACCCACAATAGTAACTGAGATTCGTAGTTTCCTTGGTTTAGCGGGATATTATAGGAGGTTTGTGAAAAACTTTTCATGACTTTCTAATCCACTAACCAAGTTGACTCGAAAAGGGGTTAAGATCATCTGGATAAAGGAATGCGAGGAAAGATTCCAAGAGCTGAAGAAGAGATTGGTTACTACACCTGTGTTAACACTACCCTATATCGGAGAAGGATTCGCTATTTTTAGCGATGCATCTCTGAAATGGATTGGGTGCGTCCTCATGCAAAATGACAAGGTAATTTCTTATGCATATCGACAGTTGAAGATTCATGAGCAGAATTATCCTACGCATGATCTAGAGCTGGCAGCAGTTGTTTTTGCTCTAAAGATATGGAGGCACTATCTTTATGGGGAGAAATGTGATATATACACTGACCACCAAAGTCTAAATTATATTTTCACATAGTAAGAATTGAACATGAGACAAAGGAGATGGTTGGAGCTTATTAAAGACTATGATTGTTCAATACATTATCCCCCTGGGAGAGCAAACAAAGTCACGGATGCATTAAGCAGGAAAGATCCTGTTGTCCTGGAAACAATGAGGATCTTAGGAGATCCCTTGATTAAAGATCTAGTAAAACTGGACATGGGAATTATAAGGAATGGGACATCATCAACCCTATCCCAAATGATTTCTCAACCTTCATTACCAGAGAAGATCAAGAAGGCTCAAAAAGAAGATCCTTTGCTGCAAGAGAAGTTTGAGGCTGTAAAGGATGGGAAGTTCCCTGATTTCAATATTGATCAAGAAGGTGTATTGAAATTTCGTTCAAGACTATGTGTTCCATCTATTCCGGAGATAAAGAAAGAACTGATGGATGAAGCTAATAGCTCTACTTTCTCTATACATCCGGGAAGCACTAAGATGTATAGAGACCTCCGTGATCATTATTGGTGGGATAACATGAAGAGGGAGATTGCTGATTACACTATAAGGTGCCTGGTGTGTCAGCAAGTAAAGGCAGAACGACAACTTCCTAAGGGGGTATTACAACCGCTACCCATACCAGTATGGAAGTGGGATAATATCACTATGGACTTTGTAACTGGTCTCCCAAAAACATCCAAAGTAAACAATGCGATATGGGTTATTGTGGACCGTCTCACTAAGACAGCCCATTTTATCTCTATTCGGGAAGATTTCTCTCTGGATCAGCTTTCCAAGATATACGTGAAGGAAGTGGTAAGGCTGCATGGGGTACCACTATCCATCGTATCTGATCGTGACCCAAGATTCACATCAAAATTATGGAGAAGTCTTCAACATGCTCTGAATACTGAATTGAATTTTAGTACGGCCTATCATCCTCAATATAATGGCCAATCTGAAAGGACTATTCAGACACTCGAAGACATGCTGAGATTATGCTCAATGGAATTTAAAGGTGGATGGGATCAACACCTCCCATTAGTTGATTTCTCCTATAACAATAACTTCCATTAGAGTATTCAGATGGCACCCTATGATGCTCTGTATGGAAAGCGGTGTAGAACTCCTACTTGTTGGGATGAAGCTGGTGAGAGGAAGCTTCTTGGGCCTGATCTTGTGCAAGAGATGACGGAACAGGTTCATGCCATCCAACAACACATAAAGGCTGCTCAGAGTCAGCAGAAGGGCTATGCTGACAATCGTCGAAGGGACTTGGAGTTTGGTGTTGGTGACAAAGTCTTCCTTCGAATTTCTCCATGGAAGAGAGTCATGCAGTTTGGGAAAAAGGGGAAGCTCAGCCCTAGGTACATTGGCCCCTATGAAATCCTTGATCGCATAGGAGCAGTGGCCTATCGTCTAGCACTTCCACCGAACCTAGCTCAAGTTCATTATGTCTTCCATGTATCTCTCTTGAGGAAGTACATACCCGACCCTTCGCATGTACTGAACCCAGAGGTGGTACAACTTAAACACGACCTCTCTTATGAGGAGCAGCCATTGGAGATCTTGGACCGTAGAGACAAGGTTCTACGAAACAAGACTACCCACCTTGTGAAAGTGTTGTGGAGGAATCATAAGTATGAAGAAGCGACTTGGGAGCCTGAGGAAACGATGAAGCAAAAGTACCCTCACCTTTTCGACTAGGCCTCATGTATAAATTTCGGGGACGAAATTTCTTAAGGGGGGAAGAATGTACCGACCCAATCTTTTTGAGTAGTATATTAACTTACTCTTATTGATTTAATAAGATTTTAATGGTTAATGCAGAAAGAGGAGTCGATGGCTTCATCCAGTAGACTCGACCCTTATGAAGCCCACTTATCAGAGCTTGGGAAGGAGGTAGCATCTGTGGGCTTCGCTTTGGACCAAGCCCAAGCCGAGCTCCAGTGTGTCAAGCTTGAACGGAAATGCCTACAGGAGAAGTTCAAGTTAGTAGAGATTACTACTAGGGAAATGTTATCTGAGCCTTCCTCAGATTCTCTCACCATAGCACACCTTACACGTAGGTCTTATGCCGGTGTTATAAGGGGCTATGTGACGAGACCCTAGCTTCCTTGTGTAATCCCTTCGGGTGAATAAATTGAGATTTCTTCCTTTAGTGATGTTTGTGAAATTTCAAATGTAAAGATAATTTTAGAATGTATTTTATTGATGAATTTTGAAAAAAAGGATATTTCAAAATATTTATGTAAACCCTAAATAACTAATGATGTGTAATGATTTTCAAAAAATGGTCTTCTACAAAAGTGTTCAGTAAGGAATTTGGAGTCTAATAAGATCAACTTAATTATTGATGAATAGTAAATTATGAATAGTGATTTTACGCTTAGGATTAGTAATGTGACCAAATGGATTAGTAATTTCACTCAAAGAAAGATTTAATATAATTTAGACACCTAGATTAAGTAATGTGATTCAATAAAATGGGTCAATAACAATTTCATAAATTATTAATCAAGTATTAGTTTTTTCAGGTGAATAGTGTTTTTTAATTAAAAATTTAATTAAAAATAATTAGATAATTATTTTTATAAAAAGGACTTTATTTTTGAACTCAGAGCATCGATATTATGTTAAGTTAATATTTGGGGATTTTTCTGAAAAAAATGAATTTTCGATGAATAGAGTTTTTATTTAAAAATTAAAAATATTTCGAAAATTATTTTTATAAAATGGATTTCATTTTTGAAATCAGATCATTGATATTTGGTTAAGGTGAAATTTTGGGATTATTCTGAGAGTTGAATTTTCGGTGAATAGTGAAAGTATAGTTTTTAAGTTACGGGTGTTTAATGACATCATTAAATGATGTATTAAGTATATATTCAATATGGTCAAATTATGAATAGTAAGATAAGGTGTGAGGTGTCCCAAGTGGCTAATACCATGGGCAAATACCATGGGCAAGCCCATGGTTTTTCCAAAAGCACTAGTGAGGTGTCCCTTGGCCATTAATGCCTTGTCCCCTCACTTTCCCTATAAATACCCACCCTTTCCTCCTTTAGTTTTCACTCCCAACTCTCCTCCAACGAATTTCTGGTCTCCTTACCTCCCAAGAAGTCCTCCCAAGGTGCCCCCAAGCCCTCATGGTCCAAACCTTTGAGTTTCAAGAGTCACGTTTTAAGGTAAGGGATCTGACCTCTCTCTTTCTTTTCATGTAATCTCTTTTATGTAATTCCTTTTATGATACATGTTATTATGTGATAGGATGTTCTTTTATATTCCTCTTACTTACCTTTTCATGTTTATATGATGAGAGATCCCCTCTTACTCTCATCATTTCATTTTATGAATGTTTATGTGACGCCGTTAGGCTGCCGAATTTTTAAGGGATCCTTTCACCCTTCTCATTTTTCAAGTTTGATTTTCATATCAAGTCTTTCAAGTTCCTTTTCTGTTATGTTGGGGTGTGATCTCTATATCTATCATACTGATATCTTATGATCATATTATGAGAGACCCTATTTTATCTTGCCAATTCATTTTTATTGAAGTTTAAGTGACGTCGTTAGGCTGCCGAATTTTCATAAGAGAAATCTAATTTTTTTCTTCCTTCCATGTTTTTCATTTCAAATGGTATGTCCTCCAAATTTCATTAAAATGTCCATATATCCTTCTTATTCCGTCCCCCTACTGTTTTATGTATCATTTATGAGTGGGTGACCCATGTCCCCTCTCTTTTCAATGTTTTCTAAAACCCCGAAACATAGCCGTTATGCTGCAGAATTTTTCGTCTCAAAATGCCTCTCTCTTTTTTCAAAATTACTTTATGTTATAAAGTGAGTACTCAAAGCTCTTATTTCTACAAGGGTATTCACATATATGTGAAAATGTTTTATTTCAAATTCTGGGAATTACATACATGAAACCCGCTCTCCCCTTCCGTGGGTTTAATGTGACGTAAAGATCATGTCTTTAAAGCAGTTTTTAAAACGTTGTGATTATGAAATGAAACCCATTTATTTTATGTCATATGGGTTATTTATGAAATGATTGATGATTAATTATGTGTCTCACATGGTAATAAAGGAAAATTTAAGGGTGCGCCCTGATAGCGCTCCAATGCATTGGGTAATGATGTAACCACTAGAGATTACAATTTTCACGATACCTTGGTGAATAACCATGGTAATTTTCAAATGACACCTTGGGGACAGAAATTGGTGATATGTTCATGATTGTCTATGTTAAATGATGTAGCCACATATTCAAGTTATGGAAAATGATATTTTTATTATGAAATGCCTCATGATTTTCTTTCTCATGCCTTAAAGTTCTTTTCATGTCCTTATTGAAGTATATCAAGTTCACATGTAAAATGTTCCTCTTGTTTCCCTTACTGGGCCTTATGCTCACCCTTTCTTTTGATGTATGTCCCAAGGTTATGAGATGCAGTAATGAACCTAGGATGAACTTAAGGATAAGCCTTTCAAGTGTTTAAGAAGAATGATTTATGTTGTTTTCATGTATTATGTTCCTGGTTTCCAAGACACTAAACCTTAAAGATCCTCAGTTGTGTGTAATGTAATGAAAGTTTATGTTATAAAAAGGCGGGATGCTATAATTAAGTACCCATAATTTATTATGAATTATTTATGAGTGGATTACCCTTTTCCCCTCTCTTTTCATTTATTTCTAAAACCATGTTATATAGCCGTTATGCTGTAGAAATTTCAACTCAAAATTTCTATCTTTTTATCTCAAGAAATTACCTTCTTTATTTATGTGAATACCCAAACCTAATTCGTTTATATGGGTGTTCATAAATATATAAATATTATATATTTGATTGTATAATTTACATACATATAACCCTCACTCCCTTTCCATGGGTTATAAACGACTTAATTATCACGTTTTTAAGAACTTTTAAAACGTCATGATTTTGAAATGAAACCCATTTCTTTTATTCTCTATTGGTTATTTATGAAATGTTTGATTATGATATATGTGGATCACATAAAAATAATGACATATTAAGGGTGTTCCCTGATAGCTCTCTAATGCATTGGGTAAATAATTTATCTCTAAAGATGACAAGTTTCACGATACCTTAGTGAATAACCATGGTATTTTTTTGTGAAGCCTCAAGGATAAACCTTGGTAATATGTTGATGAATGTCTAAATGAAATGTTTTATCCGCATATTCAAGTTATGATTCAATTTATTTTCATTATTATATGACTACACTTCCATTTATCATGTCCTTATGTTTTTATTCAAGATCTTATTGATGTCACAAGTAAACTAATTCCCTTGCTTACCCTTACTGAGCCTTCTATTCACCCTCTCCTGTAATGTATATGTCCAGGATGTGAGATTCAGTAATTGTACTTATGATGAACTAATTATAAAGCCTTAAATGTGGATTAGAATGATTTTTTATGTTTTTTTTCTTCATGGTTTATTTTTCAGATTTCCAAGACACTAGACTTTAAAGATACTCTATTTGTAAAATGTAATGAAAAGTTATGTAATAAAAAGGCAGAATTCCATAGTTGGTATCAAAGGATAGTGTAGTTATTTATGAAAATTAGGATATGAAAAAATTATGAAAAACCCTATAGAAAAGATTAAATATAGGAAAACTTCATGGTATTTTGGTGGTTATTAAGTAATTGGTTTATCAAGAAAATACATCCATGTCTGGATATGAGTAGGTTGAGTCGGCTCTGGCATATATGTACATTTGGGGTAAAACCTGAAAACACCACATTGAGCTAGAATCAAATAGGAACTGGTGCACCAAAATGGGCCTTCATGCACTATCAGTTATGAAACTACCGGAGGATATGTTTGGTTAATCATACGCTTTTTATGAATAATTATGAAAGATTTATAGAGAAATGTAATTGTTTAAAAAAGTTTTAAGTCATAAATCCTTTATAGTTAAAAGATTCGTAAATTAAATAAGTTTCTCATTAAGGTTTAATTATTTTAATAATAGAGGGAAATAGGAGGAACTGTTCCAATGGTGACCACAATGGACTATGCATTGACGACCCTCCGATGGAATACAGAATTAAAACATTCATGCGAATGATGAACCAATTGACTCAAGTTATGGAAAATAACATGAATCATGTTGAGAGACTGATCTCACCGCGAAGGGAACAACATTATATTGAGTCATTTATACACCAACGACCACCGACCTTCTGTGGATAGGCCGACCCATTGATTGCTGAATAGTGGATCAGCTCTATAGAGAAGATCTTATCGGTGCTCCGCTGTTCAGAGAAAAAGAAGGTCACCTCGACTGTCTATCACTTAGAAAGATAAGCTTATCAGTGGTGGTAGTTGATTAGAAACATGAGGAAAGGAGTTGAGGGTGATGATATGGAGTGGGAATAGTTCAGAGGGATCTTCTTCAGTATGTATTTCGCTCGTTCAATGAAAACAATAATGTAGAATGAGTTTCTCAAGCTGAAGGAGAAGGAGAACGAATATGTTAGAAGCTATGAGATGAACTTCACCCGAATTTCATGATATACCTCTATCTTTGTCATGGATCCAAATGGTATGGTTGATAGATTCTTCGGTGGACGGAGACCTCATTTGTAGAAGAATTCATCCAACCGAGAATATAACATCCCAAGTAAGTAATAAATAATAGATATTTTTATCTATGTCTATTTATGAATTAGATATTGTTTTAGAGGCTTAAAACGAGAATAAATCCAACCTTAAGCATGGAATACACTAATATTTTTAAAAAATTGTTTTACTTCCTTTTGATGGAAAACCATTTTAAAATAAAACTTTTGAAAATATTATAAGCTCTATTTGAAAAAATAAACTTATTCTTTATGATTGGGTCATTGAAATTTACATTGGATAAATTTTTGGTATTTTTCTGACAATGTTCATTTTTTTATGAATAGTGAAAAATACAACATTTTACATGAAAACTGCTTTTTCATCCAAATTAATTATTTGGTTAGATTATCTTTTTAATTTGTCATAAAGTGTAATTATAATATATTTTTACCATTTAATACAATGGTGGTCATTAGGATTAATTTCACTTTGGAATTGGGCATAAACTAATGCCAATCTTTTCATAGATATTAATTCAAAAAAAGCCACTATTTGTTTTGACAACGGGAATTATTTTTAAATTAATTATTGCAATTTCTGTGTTTAGAATTTAGTAAAATGGATTACATATTTGGAATCATATGGTCCAAATTATGTAATCAAGACTCTTTTCTTTTTGGACATTATTTAGAGTAACAACGGTAATTATCTTTAATTATCTGGATTAATGAGTAATCAGGTAGTTAAGGATAATAAAATAATATCATAATAAAAAAAATGACACCAAAATGTGTCCTAATGCTACTGGTTGTCTCATGGCCGACCATGGGATTCCTTGTGCCATGCTTGGGGACCCCATGGTATCACTTTTGTGGAAAGTGACTTGTTATCTTTTTATTTTTTAAAGAATGTTAAATATAATAAAGAATGTATAACATTAGTAAAACATTTTTAATTTTGTCTACATAAATGATCTATTGGACTATAAATAGTAATTGTAAATCTCAAAATATTTCCTACATCATAGTATTTTATTTATAATTTTTAGACATTAAATAAATTAAATTAATTATGACATCATGATGATGCAGCGATTACCTCCTTATTTAACGATTTAAATTAAATAAAAAGATAATGTAACATCTAAGACCTACACTTGTCAAAGACCTATTTTAGGAGTACATTTCGAACCCTTATCACCTTATCCTCTAATTATATCAATGTGGGACCTTTTAAATCCGAAACTCATTTTAAAATAAAGTAACCTTTTATACCATTCCAAGAGTGCCCCTCCTCTACTCTAATAAAACGCCCCTCCTCTCAAGCCTTTGTCTCGGCCAAAACCTGCACATTTTGTCTCTACACATCCCTCTATTACTCCTAGAAGCCTCAATTTGGGCAGAAGTCTTCCCAAGGAAGCCTTTCAGCTCAAATCAAAAAGAGTTACCCATTTTTAAGGTAATGTCTTCACTTGTGTTCTTTTGTTTTGTTTTGCTTCTCCAACCCCCTAAACACTTTTTATTAATTTATTTTGTAAAAACACCAGTATATTCCATAGACTAGGATTTTGTTATAAGAAGTATTCAAGCTACACTTACACATACCTACATCTAATGGTTAAAGGACATACTGTTTCCGTGGATGGTGAATTTCTGCCTCACGAAACGATGATTGTTCAATATTCTTCAAACACCTTCAAAGGTGGAAATTAATATGTCACTATATTTATATATGATATATAATATATTAATGTTTTCCTCAAGGTTTTGTATTTATCATTTATGGAATACCTTTATGTCTTCCATTATGGGTATACACGATATCTTCATTATAGTAAGTGCGGACTACCACCCCCTCAAAGTGATTTGATTCGTTAATACCATATGTGGTACGTATAAAGGATATATTGAATGATATTATATATGATAACATACTAGAATTAAAATACTATTATGTATCATTATGTTTTAATTCCATTAAATATGAAATAGAAATGGATGTAGCGTTCATGCGTACGTACGGTTTACCGTCTCCATAAACGGTGCATTTCATTTCTTACCTCTAAATGTTTTGTAATATTATAAATGCATGAATATACTAGATATATATGATATATATGATATCTAAATCATGAATACAATTCTGGATATAATGGATATTTTACCACATGAACAACTTGTAATTATAAAGAGTTTATTTTTGAATCAAATACCAATGATCGTTAAAATGACCGTTATTAACTTAAATAACAACATAGTGTTCATGACATGGTAATAAGTGATATAAAAGGAATAATTAACTTGAAAAAGGTTCTTAATGAATTAAAAATTAACTCATGTTTATTATTCAGGATGTTAATGAAAGAACGAGTCAAGTCGGACCCGAGGTAAGGGACTTCGTCTCAATCTCCATTCATTGAGACATATTTTGTTTTATACACAACCTCCTTTTATACGGTGTATAAACTCCTTTGAATTTTACGTTTATCCAAATGGAATTTTATTTATATTAAGCATTTTACAAAATGAAAAAAGGGAATGTTTTTGTCGTATGTATGTGGCGACAATGACTTCTCCGATACCATGACCATTATTTGAGTTTCGGCTTCCTCTACAAGCCATATTTTTTAAAATGAAAAATAAATACCATGTTTTACATTTATTTTATTTTGGTATTGAAAATGGTTTTCATAATTGTTTTATTATATAAATGTGTTGTATTGATATCTGGTAATTGAAATGTGGAAATGTTATGTTTCATTTATGCATGTTTTATGTGATACAATTATGTTATTGTTCTTGGGAATTGTTATGAAGAAGGGTGTTTCCGTGATAAACTAAGGGCGGGTGAGCCCGATATAGCTCTCCAATGCATTGGGTAATGCGAAGGAGTGAAACATTAAGGTTTCTCCGAAGAGATTTAGGGAATATACTATGATGGGTATTCCAAATGTTAGCAAGAGGGTTACTCCCTATGTAAGAATGTTATGAATGCCTCAAGATACTTTTATGTCTTATGATTTCTATGATTTATTCATTATTTGATGAGGTATGTTAAAGTTCCTATGTTTTATGGTTAAATTATGATTTCAGTCTTATGTATATATGAACTCATGTTTCCTTTCCATATTTTTATAACCCTTACTGAGATTTTTATGCTCATCCCATGTTTTTTAAAAAAAATTCACAGGTCAAGGGAACAGTACATGATAAGATGATAATGTCAAGGAAGTGTCAATAAAGAATCCATGTTTTATTTTCAATATGTTTCTGTTGATGGGAAAAATTAATACTATCTTTTATTGTAACCACTTTGTTTAAATGTGGGATGTAATGCATTTTTTATGATATAATTCTCTTAAAATCTAAACCTTCAAAGATCCTTAATGTGTAATCTTGTAATAACTCAAGATTAAGTAAGGTTTAATGCTGGGGACTTATAGTTGGTATCAGAGTTATGTTTTGATAACTTTAGGAGTTAGAATTATATTAAATGATTATCCAAAAATATATTTTTATGGTCAAATTGAAATGATATAGAATTTGAATATTACCATGTTTCTTCTCCTAAGATATTTTTGTGTTAATAATGGTTTTTCATAGAAGAAACAGAACAGATTTTCTAGGAAGGCATACAGAGGGAAATGAATTTTCAAATTAGTATCCTAAGATGGTCAGAATCAGAGCTAAACAGTTTGTTGCAGTGATGGCTCAGTTGACTCATGTGAAAAAGTTGGTTGTTTTCATTGATGATATTTTGGTGTTTTCTAAAAGTATAGAGGAGCATGAAAGACATTTAAGGGTTATTTTCCAAACCTTAAAATAAAAGAAATTGTATGGGAAATTCATCAAGTGTGCATTTTGGTTGCAACAAATTTCTTTCCTTGGTCATATTGTTTTTAAAGATGGAATAACTATGGATCCTGCAAAAACAAAAGTTGTTGAAGAATGGCCAAGACCAACAAATGTAACTGAGATTCGTAGCTTCCTTGGTTTGGTAGGCTATTAACGAAGGTTTGTTGAAAATTTTTCACGGTTATCTAGTCCAATGACTAAGCTAACTCAGAAGGGTGTTAAGTTTATCTAGACAAAAGAATGTGATGATTTGTTTTCAGGAACTGAAAAGAAGATTGGGGAATGCTCTAGTATTGGCAGTACCTTCCAGAAATGGGGAGTTTTTTATCTACAGCGATGCTTTATTTAAAGGACTTGGTTGTGTCCTAATGAATAATGAACAGGTAATTGCTTATGCTTCACTACATTTGAAAACTCATGTGGTACATTACCCTACACATGATTTGGAATTAGCTACTGTTGTTTTCGCTTTAAGAATTTGGATTCATCATTTGTATGGAGTAAAGTGTGAAATATATACCGATCATAAATGTTTAATGTATATATTCACTCCAAAGTAATTGAACATGAGATAGAGGAGATGGCTAAAATTAATCAAGGATTATGATTGTACAATTCATTACCATCCGAGAAAAGAAATAAAGTGGTTGATGCTTTGAGTCGAAAGAGTAATGCTTCATTAACAATGTTGTGTTTGGAACGTGATCCCTTGGTTAAGGATTTGATGAACATTGGCATAGAAGTTGTTGGTGCATGATGTCCTTCTGTTTCGTTTCAGGTATCAGTGAAATGTTCTCTATCAAACAGAATCAAGAAAGCATAGAAGCAAGACAGTGAGTTGTAGAAAAAGGTAAAGTTGGTTTAGAAGGGTTAGTTGCCTGAATTCAACATTGATAATGATTTTTTTTGAGATTTGGGAAGATATTGGGGGTTCCTTGTGATTCATAGTTGAAGAGAGAGTTGTTATGTGAAGCTCATAGTTCTCTGTTTTCAGTTCATCCTGGCAGTACTAAGATGTACAGAGATCTGCGGGAGTATTACTAGTGGGATGGAATGAAAAGAGATATTGTTGATTTTACGGTGAAGTGTTTGACATGTCAATAGGTTAAAGCAGAGCGTCAGTTACCGAAAGAGATGCTTCGTCCTTTAGCAGTACCAAAGTGGAAATGGTAGAATATATCCATGGATTTCGTCGTGGGATTGCTGAAGACACCTTGAGGTAATAATGCAATCTGGGTTAATGTTGATCTCTTGACTAAATCTGCTAAATTCCTTACTATACGAGATACGTTTTCCCAAGATCAAATTTCTAGATTATATCCTAAAGAGATAGTCAGATTGCATGGAGCTCCCCTATCAATTGTATCTGATCTTGATCCTAGGTTTATTTCTAACATTTGGAAAGGCCTTCAGAAGTCTTTGGGTTCTGAATTAAATTTTAGTGCAGCTTTTCATCCTCAATCAGATGGGCAGTCGGAGCGAACAATCTAGTCTTTGGAGGATATGCTACGTGCTTGTTCGATGGATTATCAGGGAAGGTGGGACCAACATCTTTCTTTGGTTGAATTTTCATATAATAACAGTTTTCATTCCAGTATACAGAGGGGACCATTTGAGGCGTTATATGGGAAGCGGTGTCGAACTCCAGCTTTCTGGGATGATGTGGGTGAAAGGAAGCTGATGGGACCAATATTGGTAGAAGAGTTGGCAGAAAGAGTTCAGCTGATACAGAAAAAAATGAGAACTGCTCAGAGCAGGAAGAAGAGTTATGCGTACAACATGAGGAAGGATCTATCTTTTTAGATAGGTGATCATGTTTGTCTCAAAGTCTCACCATGGAAAAGTGTGATTCGATTTGGTAAGAAAGGAAAACTGAGTCCAATATTCATTGGACCATATGAAATTCTGGAGAGAGTTGAATCAGTTGCATACCGTGTGGCTTTACCTCCGAGTTTGTCTCAGGTATACAGTGTTTTTCATGTTTTAATGTTAAGGAAGTACCTTCCAGATCCATCTCATGTTTTGAGTCCCGAGGTAGTTCAGCAGGAAGAGAACATATCTTATGAGGAACAACCGTTCCAGATTCTTGACCACATAAAGAATGTCTTACGGAATAAGGTGATTCATTAGGTAAAGGTTTTGTGGGAAAACCACAAGATTGAAGAGGCAACATGGGAATCTGAAAATGCAATGTGGGATAAATACCCCCCACTTATTCGATAAGTAAATAAATTGCGGGGATGCAATTTTCTAAAGGGGGGAAGGATGTAACATCCAAAGTAAGTAATGAATAATATATATTTTTATCTATGTCAATTTATGAATTAGATATTGTTTTAGAGGCTTAAAACGAGAATAAATCCAATCTTAAGCATGGAATACACTAATATTTTTAAAAGATTGTTTTAATGCCTTTTGATGGCAAACCATTTTTAAATAAAAATTTTCATAATTTTATAAGCTCTATTTGAAAAAAATAAACTTATTATTTATTATTGTGTCATTGAAATTTACATTTGATAAATTTTTGGTATTTTTCTGACAATGTTCATTTTTTATGAATAGTGAAAAAAACTGCATTTTACGTCAAAACTGCTATTTTATTTAATTTAATTATATGGTTAGATTATCTTTTTAATTGGTATTAAAGTCTAATTATAATATATTTTTACCATTTAATCTAATGGTGGTCATTAGGATTAATTTCACTTTGGAATTAGGCATAAACTAATGCCAAACTTTTCATAGACATTGTTTCAAAAAACCCGCTATTTGTTTTGACAACGTGAATTATTTTTAAATTAATTATTGAAATTTATGTGTTTGGAATTTGGTAATATGGATTACATATTTGGAATCATAAGGTCCAAATTATGTAATCAAGTCCCTTTTGTTTTTGAAAATTATGAATAGTAACGACAGTAATTATCTTTAATTATCTTGATTAATGAGTAATCGGGTAGTTACGGATAATAAAATAATATCATAACAATACAAAAATGACACCAAAATATGTCCTAATTCTACTGGTTGTCTCATGTCCGACCATGGGATTCCTTGTGCCAAGCTTGGGGACCCCATGTAATCACTTTTGTGAAAAGTGACTTGTTATCTTTTAATTTTATAAAGAAAGTTAAATATGACAAAGAATGTATCACCTGAGTAAAAAAAATTTAATTTTGTCTACAAAAATGATCTTTTGGACTATAAATATTCATTGGAAATCTAAAAATATTTCATACATCATAGTATTTTTATATAAGTTTTAGACATTAAATAAATTAAATTAGTTATGACATCATGATTATGCAGCGATTACCTCATTATTTAACGATTTAAATAAAATAAAAAGATAATGTAAAATCTAAGACCTAAACATGTCAAAGACCTATTGGATGAGTATATTTAGAACCCTTATCACCTTATCCTAGAATTATATCAATGTGGGTCCTTTGAAATCCGAAACTCATTTTAAAATAAATTAACCTTTTATACCTTTCCAAGAGTGCCCCTCCTCTCCTCTTATAAAAGGCCCCCACCTCTACCTCCTTACCCACACCTCTCAAGCCATTGGATTGGCCAACCCCAGCACATTTGGTCTCTAAAAATCCCTCTCTTACTCTTAGAAGACTCACTTTGGGCAGAAGTCTTCCCAAGGAATCCTTTGAGCTCAAATCAAAAAGAGTTACCCATTTTTAAGGTAATGTCTTCACCTGTGTTCTTTTGTTTTATTTTGCTTCTCCAACTCCCTGAACTATTTTTATTCATTTATTTTGTAACAAAAACAGTATCTTTCATATACTATGATGTTTTTATAAGAAGGATTTGAGCTACACTTACACATACCTACATCTAATGGTTAAAGAACATACTATTTCCGTGGATGGAGAATTTCTGCCTCACGAAACGATGATTGTTCAATATTATTCAAGAACCTTCAAAGGTGGCCATTAAGATGTCAATATATTTATATATGATATATAATATGTTTATTTTTTCCTTAATATTCTGTATATTTCATTTATGGAATACCTTTATGGCTTCCATTATGGGTATACGCGATATCTTCATTTTAGGAAGTGTGGACTACTGCCCCCTCAAAGTGATTTGATTCATTAATACCATATGTTGTACGTATAAAGGATATATTTAATGATATTATATATGATACCATACTGGAATTAAAATACTATTATGTATCATTATGTTTTAATTCCATTAAATATAAAATATAAATGGAAGTAGCGTTCATGCGTACGTACGGCTTACCGTCTCCATGAACGGTGCATTTCATTTCTTACCTCTAAATGTTATGTAGTATTATAAATGCATGCATATACTGGATATATATGATATATATGATATCTACATCATGAATAAAATTCTAGATATAATGGATATTTTACCACATGATCAACTTGTAATTATAAAGAGTTTATTTTTGACTCAAGTACCAATGATCGTTAAAACGACTGTTATTAACTTAAATAATAGCATAGTGTTCATGACATGGTAATAAGTGATATAAAAGGAATAATGAACTTGAACAAGGTTCTTAAGCAAGTAGAAATTAACTCATGTTTATTATTCAGGAGGTTAAAGAACAATCGAGTCATGTCGGACCCGAGGTAATGGACTTCGTCTCAATCTCCATTCATTGAGGCATATTTTATTTTATACACAACCATATTTTATACGGTGTATAAACCCCTTTGACTTTTACGTTTATCCAAAAGGAATTTATTTTATATGAAGCATTTTACAAAATGACAAAATGGAATGTTTTTGTCGTACGTATGCGGTGACAACAACTTCTCCGACGCCGTGACCATTATTTGAGTTTCGGCTTCCTCTACAAACCATATTTTTTTTAAATGAAATATAAATACCATGTATTTCATTTCGTTTATTTTGGTATTGAAAATGGTTTTCATAATGTTTTTATTATATCAATGTGTTGTATTGATATCTTGTAATTGAAATGTGGAAATGTTATGTCTCCTTTATGCATGTTTTATGTGATACGATTATGTTATGGTTCATGGGCATTATTATGAAGACGGGTGGTTTCGTGATAAACTAAGGGAAGGTGATCCTGATATAGCTCTCCAATGCATTAGGTAACACGAAGGAGTGAAACGTTATAGTTTCTCTGAAGATATTTAGGGAATGTACTGTGATGGGTATTCCAAACGTTAGCAAGAGGGTAAATCCCTACGTAAGAATGTTATGAATGCCTCAAGTTACCTTTATGTCTTATGATTTCTATGATTTATTCATGATTTGATGAGTTATGTTAAAGTGACTATGTTTTATGGGTAAAGTATGATTTCATTATTATGTATATATGAACTCATGTTTCCTATCCATATTTTTATAACCCTTACTGATCTTTTTATTATCATCCCATGTTTTTGAAATTTTTTTCACAGTTCAAGGGAAAGGAACATGATAAGATGATAGTGTCAAGGTAGTGTCAAGAAAGAATCCATGTTTTATTTTCAACATGTTTCCGTTGATGGAAGAAATTAATACTATCTTTTATTGAAACCACTTTGTTTAAATGTAGGATATAATGCATGTTTTATGATCTAATTCTCTAAAACTCTAAACTTGAAAAGATCCTCAATGTGTAATCTTGTAATAACTCAAGATTAAGTAAGGCTTAAGGTTGGGGCCTTATAGAGACTATGACAGCTATGATGAGATCATTCGATGTGTGAAGAAGGCCGAACTAGAGTTTGGTGAGATGCATTGGTCTCATAAATGAAGCGACAAAAAGAGATCAATGGAGCCTTGCTTTGGGAGGAGCTTTGATATAGGAAGACTAGGTAAGAAAGTTCAACGTCCCACGTGTAATAAATGTGGGAAGAAGTAATCGGGGAACTGCCTTATCGGTAGCAGGAAATTCTACAACTGTGGAAGATATGGCCATATTGCGAGGAATTTCTATTGTGAGTTAAAACCTCAACTTCCAGACACTAACAAAAAGGGGAAGATGGTGTAGGCCTTACCTGATGTCTAGTGATTTAAGTGTGAACTACTTGGGCACTTTTCCATTCCCTATAAAAATCTTAGGGAAGTAGAGGGGAACCACCATCAGCCTCAGCAAAGGCCAGGGGAGAAAGGTAGTGCTTTTGATATCACGAAATCTAATATTGAATATCCAAATTATTTGGTTGTATGTACTCTTGTTTTTCTCTCAAAGCTAGCAAGTACATTCTCTGATTCTGGTTATACGAATTCCTTTATTTCCTCTATGTTTGAAAAGAATTTATAATCAACTCCCGACATGCTAGAAGTAGAGTTATCAGTCAAGACTCCTAGTGGGATTATCCAAGCATCACTAGTGTTTAGAAACTCTAGTATTTACTTTGGTGAGAACAATATTATTGCAAATATATTAGTCATTCCCCTATTAGAATTCGACATTATACTAGGGATGGAATGGCTCTCAAATTATAATTCTAAGATCAAATGCAGAAGTAAGGAAATCTCAGAAATCATGAATGGAAAAGAAAAATTTATCTTCCAAGGAGGGATATTTCAACCTGATAATTGTCTAGAAGAACCTCCTATATCTTTCTTTGTGGAATTGATCGGTGAATAAGAAGAATGAAATGAGAGTTTGAGGATAAAAAATGTACCCATTGTTCAAGAATACATTGACGTATTTCCTAAGGAGTTTCCTAGACCTACCACATAATGAGATGTATATTTCTCCATTGAACTCATACCTGGATCTCATACAATATCAGTGACCTCGTATATGATGGAAAATGTGGAGCTAGAGGAATTAAAGAAACTACTCCAAGATATTTTGGAGAGGTGGTTTATCAGAATAAGTGTGTCTCCTTGGGGAGAACCTGTTCTCTTTGTGAAGAAGAAGGATCTGTCGATGTGGCTATGCAATGATTATAGAGAACTGAATGGAATCACAGTGAAGAAAAAATACCCTCTCCCAAGAATTGATGACTTATTTGACCAACTTCGTGGGGCCCAATTATTCTCTAAGATTGATCTTTGATCTGGTTATCATCAACTGAGGGTGAAGAAAGATGATATTACAAAAAGTTCCTTCTGATCAAGTTATGGGAATTATGAGTTTGTTGTTATGCCTTTTGGACTGACTAATGCACCTGCTATTTTTATGGATTTTATAAATAGAGTCTTTAAGGACTACCTTTATATCTTTGTGGCAGTTTTTATTGAGGATATTCTGATATATTCCAAAATTCATGGGGTGCATGAGGATCACCTAAGGGTTATTTTTCAAACTCTATGGAAGGAGAGACTTTTTGAAAATTTCTATAAATGTGAATTATGGTTAGAACCTCTTTCACTCTTGGGGAACATTGTTACCAATGAAAGAATCACAGTTGAACCTACAAAGACAAAAGTTGTAGAGAAGTGGCCTCAACCTACAACAATAACTGAGATTCGTAGTTTCCTTGGATTATCAGGATATTATAGGAGGTTTTTGAAAAACGTTTCAGGAATTTCTAATCTGTTAACCAAGTTAACTCGAAAAGGGGCCAAGTTCATCTGAAAAAAAGAGTGTGAGGAATGCTTCCAAGAGCTGAAGAAGAGATTGGTTACTGCACCTGTGTTAACTCTACCCTCAAGTGGAGAAGGATTTGTTATTTTTAGTGACGCATCTATGAAAAGGCTTGAGAGATTCCTCTTGAAAAATGACAAGGTCGTTACTTATGAATCTCAATATTTGAAGACTCATGAGAAAAATTATACTACGCATGATCTGGAGTTGGTTACAGATGTTTTTTCTCTGAAGATATGAAGGCACTATCTTTATGGGGAGAAATGTGATATATACATAGACCATCAATGTTTAATGTATATTTTCACACAAAAGAAATTGAACATGGGACAAAAGATATGGTTGGAACTCATTAAAGACTATGACCATTCAACTCATTATCATCCCGGAAGAGCAAAAAAATTCACTGATTCATTAAGTAGGAAAGACCGAGTTGTTCACTCCATGATGAGAATTCAAAAAGATCCTTTGATCATTGACCTAGTAAAGCTGGACATTGGAATTATAAAGGAAGGAACATCATCAACCCTAATACAAATTATTTATCAACTGTCATTACTAGAGAAAATCAAGAAATCACAAAAAGAAGATCCTTTGTTTCATAAGAATTTTGATGCTATAAAATATGGGAAGTTTGCTGTGTTCAATACCGATCAAGAAGGTGTACTGAAATTTAGTTAAGACTATGTGGTCCATATATTTCGGAAATAAAGAAGGAGATGATGGATGAAGCTCATAACTCTACATTCATTATACATCCTGGTAGAAGGAAAATGTATAGGGACCTTTGTGATAACTATTGGTGGGATAATATGAAAAGGGAGATTGGTGGCTACACATTAAGGTGCCTGGAATGTCAGCAACTGAAGGCAGAGAAACAACTTTATAAAGGGGTATTGCAACCACTACCCATACCAGAAAGGAAGCGGGACAATATCACTATGGACATTGTCACTAGTCTTCCGAGAACATCATAAGGAAATAATGCGATATGGGTTTTTGTAGACCATCTCACCAAGACTTCCCATTTTATCTTCATATGGGAAGATTTATCTCTTAATAAACATGAGAGGATGTACGTGAAGGATGTGGTAAGGCTACATGAAGTTCCACTTTCTATCATATATGATCATGATCCAAAGTTCATATCAAAATTCTGGAGAAGTCTTCAACAATCTCTGAGTACTGGATTCAATTTCAATACGACCTATCACCCCCAAACTGATGTCTAATCTGAAAGGAATATTCAAAAAAATGAGGAAATGTAGAGAACATTCTCAATGGAGTTTAAAGGGGTATGGGATCAACATATCTCTTTAGTTGAGTTCTCTTACAACAACATCTTCCACTCAAGCATTCAAATGGAACCCTATGAAGCTCTATATGGGAAGCGATTTAGAACTCCTACTTGTTGGGACGAAGATGGTGAGAGAAAGCCTCTTGGGCTTGATCTTGTGCAATAGATGACAGAAAAGGTCCATTCCATCCAACAACACATTAAGGATTCTTAGAGTCGGAAAAATAGCTATTCCAACAACCGTAGAAGGGACTTAGAGTTTGATGATGGTGACAAAGTATTTCTTTTTATATCACCTTGGAAAAGAGTCATGAGGTTTGGGAATAAAGGGAACCTCCTCCCTATGTACATTGGCCCCAATGAATTCCTTGATCGTGTGGGAGAAGTGGCTTATCAGCTTGCACTTCCTCCAAATCTAGCCCATGTTCATGATGTCTTCCATGTATCCCTCTTGAAGAAGTACATACCTAAGCCATCACATGTACTAAATCCAAAGGTGGTACAACTGGAACATGACCTCTCTTATGAAGAGTAGCTAGTGTAGATCTTGGATCATAGAGACAAGGTTCTATGCAACAAGACCACCCACCATGTTAAGGTGTTGTGGAGGAACCAATAATTTGAAGAATCCATGTGGGGACTGGAACAGTCCATGAGATAGAATTACGCACACCTTTTCCTATTATAGGGTATGAGATAAAAATTCAGGGATGAAATATTTAATGGGGGAAGAATGTAAGGAGAAATTTTTTTTTATTATATTTGTTTCCTAATTTTGTGTGTTATTTTATTTTATAATGAAGAAAACAAGTTCCATTAATTAATGAAGTGGGTATAATTAAAATGAGACCATTAGGTTTTGACTGTTATATGACTGTTGGAAGCTATAATCTTAATGTTTTTTTTATAAATACGGTAATCTTGTTTAATTTATTCAGAAAGAATATTGAGTGGCCTCATCCAGTAGACTTGAGCCACATGAACCCCATCTTTTAGAGCTTGTAAAGGAGGTAGCATCACTGGGATTTGTTCTGGACCAAGTCCAAGCCGAACATCAATGTATGAAGCTCGAACGGAATCACCTAAGGGATAAGTTCAAGCTGATAGAAATCACCAATCGAGCAAAGTTGTCTGAGCCACCCCAAGATTCTATCACCATAGCGCACCTTACACTTAGGTCATATGTTGGTGTTATAAGGGGCTCTATAACGAGACCTTAGCTTCATTATTTAATCCTTTTATATAAATAAAATTGTTATTTCTTCTTATGGAAAGTATTGTGAATTTCAAATATCATGATAAATATAGGATGTGTATTTAGGAATAAAGGTGGTATTTTAAAAAATTTAAGTATTCATTAAATAATTATTAATGTGAAATTGTTTTCAAAAAATCGTCTTCTATAATTGTGATCATCGAGAAATTTAGAGTCTAATAAGATCAACTAGGTTTTTAGTGAAAAGTAAAGTACGAATAATAACATACGCATATGAATAGTAATGAATAGTAATTTGACAAAAAAATATAAACGTCACCGATGAATGTATAAATACATTTTAGACATCTTAACAGTGAAAAAATAATCATAGTTTAAGTTTTGGTATTTTTGTATGCCATAAATATTTTATTTACAATTATATAATTAATTTAATAATTTAATATGGAAATGTGTTTTCTTAAAATTTAATCATAAATTTCTAATATATTGTCTTATGGTTATATGATAATTTTATGGGAACTTGATTACTTTTTTAAGGTGTTATAAAATGAGTTATAGTTTTAATGATTTATTCTTGGAATAAATAATCATTTTATTTAAAAATTCAATTTAAAATATTTAAAAAATTATTTTCATGAAATGGATTTCATTTTTGATTTCAGAGCATCGATATTTGGCTAGGGTGAGTTTTTGAGTTCTTTCTGAAATAGTTGAATTTTCACTAAATAGAAAAAATTCAGTTTTGTGTTTTTTGTGTTTAATGACATCATTAATGATGTAATAATGATTTAATCTTTCTGGCCAACTTATTAATAATGAGGTATGCTATGAGGTGTCCCTTGAAAATTAATAATTTATTCACCCACTTTTTCAATAAATACCAATCCATTTCCCTAATTCAGTTCATTCTAAAATCATCTTCAATGATTTTCTGCTCTCCTTACCTCCCAAGGAGTCCTTCCAAGGTGCCCTCAAGCCTCCCAAGGTCCCGACCTTGAATCTTTCAATGTTAATCTTCAAGGTAAGGGATCCTTTCACCCTCCTATTTTTATGTCATGACTTCCTTTAGGTTGTATCTTATATTTTTCATATCTTTTTGTTGAGGGTATGTTAGTATATGTTCTTATTATTGTGCATTTTATTTCCAAATGGTGAGAGACCATTTCTTCTCTCATAAATTTGTTTTCTAAATTTTTATGTATCGTCGTTAGGCTGCCAAATTTCTCATAAAATAAATCACATCTTCTCTTTTCATTCATGTTTCTTTTTCATGTGGTGTGTCATTAAAATATTCATACCATGATCTTATTCAGTACCCATAGTGTATTATTAATTATTAATTAGTGGGTGACCCTTGTCTCCTCTCTTTTCAATGTTTCTAAAACCATGTTATATAGCCGTTATGCTGCAGAAATTTCGTCTCAAATTTTCTATATTTTTCCTTCAATAAATTCCCTTGTTTATTTATGTGAATACCCAGACCTATTTCCTTTATATGGGTGTTCATAAATATATAAATATGATATATTTGACTCTTTAATTGACATACATATAACCCTCAATCCTTTTCCACGGGTTATAAATGACTTAATGATCAAGTTTTTAAGGACTTCTGAAACGTTAAGATTTTGAAATGAAACCCATTTCTTTTATTCTCTATGGGTTATTTATGAAATGTTTGATTATGATCTATGTGGATCTCATGAAAAAAATAACATATTAAAGGTGTACCCTGATAGCACTCCAATGCATTGGGTAAAGAATTAATCTCTAGGGATGACAAGTTTCATGATACCATGGTGAATAACCTTGGTAATATTTATGACACCTCGGGGAGAAACCTCGGTGATATATTCATTAATGTCTAAATGAAATGTTGTAGCCACATATTCAAGTTACGATTCAAGTTCTTTTCATTATGATATGACTACACTTCAGTTTCTCATGACCTTATGTTTTTATTCAAGTCCTTATTGATGTCACAAGTAAACTGATTCACTTGTTTACCCTTACTCGACATTCTACTCACCCTTTTCTTTGATGTTTGTCTCTAGGATATGAGATGCAGTAATTGTACATAGGGTGAACTCATGATTAAGCCATTGATGTGGATTATAAGAATGTTTTATGTTTTTTTTCATGTTTTATTTTCCTGATTTCCAGACACTATACTTTAAATATCCTCAATTTGTAAAATGTAATGAAAAGTTATATAATAAAAAGGCGGGATGACATAGATATATTTGTTAGAGACTCTCCATATTGGTTGATTACCTATGTGACACATATCCCTAGTTGAATCATATCCATTGTTTTTGGATAGAGAAGAGATATGGGGTAGGTAGATCATATTTATCATGGTTGTTCATTCATGAAAGTGTGTTACATCATTTTAATAAACCAAATTCATAGGATAGAGGGTCTATTAAATAATGGATTTCATGGTTTGGGTGAATTAGCCTAGAAAAATAGATGGTTCATGTAGATTGGATGGGAATGGTAACCTAAGTTATCAGAAAAATCCTATGTTTAGTATACTGTGGGATCAGTGGAGACCTAAGTGAGGTTGGATGAGAAAGAGTAGGAGGCCCTGGGTGAATGGACCTCAATGAATTGAATTTATTCTCAAATTTGGACTTCAATAACATATGATATTAATGTATTTTTAGTCTCCAAATTAAGTGAAATAATATTTTGTTATGTGAATTATACCCTAGGATATGGTGTATACACCATATCAGGATGTCTTTTGGAAAAAAAAGTGTATGGAATACCCTCAAAATTGGGTTTCTGACTCAAACACCCTTTTTGATAGAATTTAACGACACTCATAGCCTACTTCTAGATGGAATTTATCACCCCCACTTTACTAGATCATATAAAAAATTCTATGGAATCTATATCCCTTTAGTGTGTGAGTATTATTTTGTAATATAGAATTCCCATTTTCTCCTCCATTGGTCATGGAGATACTTATCTTTTCAAACTCTACTTATGTTTTCTGAGTGAGGATCATGTCCTTAATTATGTATCAAAATCTGTGGCATGAATTTTTATATGAAAATAAAGGAAATTTCAATTTCATGAATATTTGAGGATTAAGAGATAATATGATATCCACTGATAAATTCTATGAATAAATAATTTTGAAACCGTATTACATTAATATAATGTAAAACACAATGACAAAAAAATTAAGATACCAAAAAATCACTTATCCATTGATCAAGAACTCTAATGTTTCCTAAACAAGAACTCGGAGCTCATATCTACCATATCAACAGCCAACATGGAACTAATGCCCTTAAAATTTGAATTTATATATGTATGGTGATAATACAAGAAAACCTCATTGGATACTCCCTAAAAAGACTTATTAACATATGAATGAAGAGTAAAAAATCTCAATGACTAAACAGATTAAACCAACTCATTACCTACCTAGTTAAAGCTATTCCCCCATAATCATAATGATGTCTCAACAGAAAATTCATAAAAAGTAAATATACACATTATATTTATATATATATATATATATATATATATATATTAATGTTACCCTACGTTCAATTCCCCATGTGCGTGACAATCCCCTGCCCAACAGCTTATGAAATGGTCTTATCCCTCCCATAAGTCATCATGAAACCTGTGCATACATCCCACATCCAGAACATTATCTCATCATGTATCTCATGTATCTTTTAATGTCCTATAATTTCCTAGGTACACCCCTCATTTAGTTTTTCTTTGAGCCATGATGGTTGAGTCTGGTTCAGAGATGTATAATATTTTTTTGGTAAAATTTTCTAAATTTTTAGGGATGTATGTTTTTTTGGATTAATGGACTTTGGGTAAAATAGTTCATAAAAGGATTTAAGACAATTTTTATTGATTTGGAATTATTTGATGGTTGTCAAATTCATTTTTTTATAAACTAGACTAAAAACTATCAACAGATCATTTCCACACTTTATACATGTTACACAACAAGTAACTGCCACCCGATGTATGTCATGAACCAGTACAAGGAATAAAGAGGTTTCACTTCGTGGAAAAAATAAAATAAATTTAATTTGATTCGGATAAATAATTACATGAGCTGTTTGGATTTTTGGTGCATCCCTCTAATTAAAAATACACTACCTGTCAAAGAGTTCCACATCATGTAATATCTTGACTCGTTGTTTTACATAGCATTGTGCATGATATTTTCCTAATTTCTTCAGTAAATATTCCACATAATAACCTAGGATGAATCTCCATGAAATTTTGGAATGTTTTCATCTATTATATATTTCTTATTGGTGCGATTAACTCATGATAAGTTCTTGTCTTTGGTTTTTAAGTCCACTAACTTCGTTCTCCATTAGCGATGTGGAATATTAGAATGATTTTTGGTGGTTATGTTGACTTGGATGGATTTAGGTTCTTCTTGTAATATTCTTCATCTTCTTCTTCATTGGAATTACTCTTCAGAAGCATCATTTTAATAGAAGGTTAAAGGGAGGGGGTATAAACCCTAATCTAATGGTATGAATGGTTTCCAGGTTTGTCAAATATTTCAAATATTCAATCATATCATGTGAATAAATTAATTAAATGAATAATTGTATTTTTCCTTGGAATCCACTTGGATACAATCGTTTACAACATGACTTATGGGTACAGTTCAGTTGAGAGAGCCCTTGATTATAAATTCTTTGTCTAATTTCATGATGTGAGATTAACAAGAAATGAGTTTTGGGTGATTTATTAATATAGATTCACCAGGGATTGGATTAGTTATTGAAATTACTAGAATGTTATTAGATTATGACCAAATGAAAAATTAAATGTGTAATTGAATTATGAATGGAAATTTTCAAAATTAACCATTGATCCATATGATGTGAAATTGTGATATCTGTGCTACTATGCATAGTGATACACGTTGTAATGATAATATTGAATGTTATGCCCTACGATTCATGATGTAATTCTAATATAAATGATTCTGTCTAGTGATTGATATTGTTATTCTTATATAACTAGATATGCCCAATGAAGCATTCTTTAATGTATATATTATGATCTTGGACCCGATATATTCTTTATTGATAATGCACCAGGCTTGACCCATATACATTTTCTATTGATTATATATTAATATTGACCATCATTTATTGCTGGAATGATTGTATTATAGTTCTGACCTTATTTTGTGTGATTTTTACCCTGGATATATTTCTATTGATGGTATGGTTCTGAGACATGTTCAGAGACTTTCAAATATATATCTTATGAAGGTTAGGTTTTACTGTTCTGGTATGGTTAATATTTGAATGGTTATGAGACATGTTGAAAGATATTTTGGCATCATTTTAAAGAATGTTTATTTTGTGTTATTTTAATTGTTTAATTATCAAATACACCTATTTATTACATTTTTTATTGAAATTATAATCAGAGTAATTATATTTAGTCATGGTGGTGTCAGCCTACTGAGTTATACTCACACCCAATTTGGTCATCAATTTGGTACCTGAGTAGATTACTTGGAAGTAAGATTTGATAAGGGAAAGAAAACTTGTCATTAATTTTTTCATTATGGATGGGATAGAGTTTGTAGATGGGGAAAACATGGGTCTTGAGACTAAGTTTATTAGAGTAATTATTTGAGTCAGTAAGTGTTATATTTTCATTACTTATAACATGCAATTTAGATAAATTTTATCCTATAATCACATTATTCCTTTTGTATTTATTTTATTTTTCATTTGGATTTTATTTTTTTTATTTTTTTCCTCTATATTTTATTATTTCCATTAGTATTTCAATTAAGAAATTTATTGTCAAATTATTATTATACTAAGTTGTAACTCAGTATCTAGGGGGTATATTCTCCCCACAATACTTATTACAACTTACTAATAGTGATAGGCCTTTGGTGTATAAGGAGGCTGGTTTTAGGTCCCATACCCAACCCATTTCAGCCATGTTTCATAGTCTCGGATCAATGGATATTTCTCAGCTCATTGTAACCTTGTCATTATCATGACATCTATACCTATGTAGAAGCCATTAATCCTCTATTCATCATGTGTCTTTAATTATAATGAATTTATCTATAGAACATGAATTCATACCTTATGGAGACAATAATAACAATGACTAGATGCAAATATGTGTTATAAACTCATGTTTTGATATTTTGTACATAAATATATAGTATATTCAAAAACCATCACATATTATGTCATTCTATACCTTATACCTTTTGTCATCATAGATTATTTATGCACACATGTAACGCTACATCCGAAGGGAGAGTGGGGGAGATGGATAATTTAACCATCTATTCCCTCAGTAATCTATATATTAGAGATAATCCCCCAAAAAATGGGTTACCATTCCCATTTTGAGTGGTTGGTGAGCCGTATGAAATCACAAAATATATAATAATTTATAACACACAAACATGCTAAGGGGGACCACATGGTCATTGAGTCACTTATGGTTATCATCCCACAAGAATCTTGGATTCCACCTCTATGATCTAGGAAAATAGATCTCATACATAAACACAAAATTAAATTTATAATCATTAATAATTTACTTTTCCAATAAGTTGTTATAAATAAGAAATATTACATTAAACGATTTTAAAATTTAAAATTAAACCATATTATTTCTTTACAAGTCATCCTATTAATTCTTTCATATTACAGATTCAAGATTTATTAGCCATGATCCATGAGACATTATTATAGACATCCCATGGGTTCATTATTAATTAATTATCAATATCACTACCACACCCTAAGTTCATAATTAATTCATTTTCCATTCTATAATTTTAGCTACTCTCAAACTCATCTAAAGGAACCAAAACCATAGATTCACTTTTTATACATAAATTCAAAATATATTAAGAAATTTAAAAATCAAAACACTAAACCACTATGGAACCGATCCATCAAATATTAAATCATATAACTAGTGAGAACTCTAAAGTCTCAAATTATTCATGAATCCTTGGTTTTTTCCCTATCACGATTGGGAATAAAAATTATATCCTTCCATCACTAGTATCCCGACACATCTAGAACTTGAAAAAACACTAACTAATGTTCATCAAATACACCAACCACTCATTATTAATAAAAATATCTCATAAATGATCTAACATTCAAGAAAATAAATAAAACGATATCATAACACAATAATTTGGTAATGATGTTCATATCAGGAAGTTAGTGAAACATTTCACAATTAAGAATGGGATAACTCAGCCCCAATAAAATATTATCAAAAAACATTTAATTACCATATAAAATTAACTAATTTAATATGTAGAGGATCCATAGACAAGTAACCTAAAACAAGGATATAAATATTGAAAATGTTAACAAAAAACATACATCAGGTACAACATTCATATTTAATACTATTCCATGAAAAAATGGTGAAAAAAATTGTGATCATCTTCTATTAATTAGTGTATAATTACTAGCATTATGGATTATAACTAATTTTAATCATATCAACCATTATAACAACAATCTTAGTAAATAGGTAGAATGCTATTTAGAAAATCAAGAACCAACATCAATATAGAGTAAAACATATTTGATCACAACATCCAAATTACAATTTATTTTTTGATTTTGGTTATTATCTCTAATTTAGTTAATTTAACCATTTTTCCAATGAATATAATTAACAATAATTTCTCATCAACAACATAAAAGGAGAAGAAATGAATCTCCTACCTCAATTACAAGTTTTATGATCTTCAGGAATGAATGGATGTAGATGTATCAACCACCATCGAACTCAAAAAAATCTATCCTTTAAACTATCCAAAAAATTCCACAAAGATATGTTCTATTCATAGAATCAAAATAGAGGAACTAATCCATTGTGATCCTTCTAAATTAATGAGAAAATTAAAATGAATAGAAGAGAAGAATATATATTAACATGACCCCCAAGAATTAAATATGATGATAAAAGTTGTTTATACTCTATAAGGATTTGATGGAGGGTGGATATAGATTCTTGTGTTAACTAGGGTTCAGTGGAAGTGAATTAAAATTAGACTAAGAAATTCCTGGGCCGCTATTTATATAGAAAACTTGATCATCCTGCACTATGGAATAATGACTGAAAAATGACCAAGGTGGCTTTTATTCAAGGGTGATCAATATTAAACATCTTGAATCATGATATAACCTTGACTCTCAAGTGTTTTAAAATACAAATTTAAAATCGATAACCATCACCGACCCTTGCACAATGGTGGGGAGAATGGAACTTCATATGAATAGTATTCCACTCAAGCCTCCACCATGGAATAGGTCGAAATACATCACCATTTTAACCCACTATGACATAGAATTCATTGCGGAGATCTCTTGTTTTCCTATTACCTTTCCCTATAACCAAATTGAGAATACCACAGCCAAGAACCAACATTCACACAAATATAGTGCGCTAGTCTTCCCATTTACCATAGGAAGACAAAATATTTTTCCTTCACTAGTAACATGTGTGTTTCAATGGAACTTTTATCTATTAGGGAAACCCTAAAATCTCATGTGGAACCATGCCTTCAAATATTACATGGCTCTACACCCCTTTTCTCAAAGGATAAAAATTTAAGAAAAAATTGCCTCCTAAATGTCATCCCTTTCTATTTCAATCAACATTATTTTTAAATAACTACACAACCAAATAATAACATCCAATTTCTCATAACTTCCAACTCAAAATGGCCATCCCCTTGAAAATTACTATTAAAAACTCACTATAACTAGCATGACACCAAATGATAGTTTTATGAGACTTAAGATTGAAAGCACCTATTTATAGCCTATAGAATGACTAGAAGTCCCTATTGGAACCTCTATGATCCAATTAAACACAAATTAAGTGTTTTTAATAACCAACCCATTTAATAAGATATCTCTTAAATAATTCTCAACCTTTATAATTAAAAGCCTAATCAATAAAGAAACAAAAGGTAAAAAACAATGACCCCTTGAAATACCTATCATGTATCTCTCTAGAATAGAAAATCATCAATAAAAAATATGAAATTATAAAATTACTACAAAAAAAATCATATCAAAATAAAACTGGAGTGTAAGCATAAAAGTTAAATAATGATAAGAAACAAAAAAACGTGAGATATTAAAATTATATTTGTGACTCCTCCAATTTACTCTCAACCAGTCCACCCTGACACCAAATGGGATGAACCAAAGGAATATAATTCCCACTAATAACCATATTTGGAGGTTAATAGATATAAACATACCACTCTTAAATGTTCAAATCATCTTTAAAATCAATTTTACCCGAATGGATGACATGAAAATAATCATAACATATCCAGAGAAGATATGATACTTGAAGGGAATCATGAATCCAGATCATATACAAGGTAAGTGAAAAAATATATGGGAATGCTCAAATAAATTCCATAACAATTAAAGGTTCAACAAATTGGGGATACATATTACTCCCATGACTGAACCATCACTACCCATAATGGGGAGATGCCTTTAGCAACACATGATCTATAATATTGAAATCCAAATACCTTATCCAATGATTGTCATAAGATATATAATGATCCAACACTACAATAAACCACTAATGGATCTCTTATATCATCTCTATAGTGATCTATAATAATTTTAGTTCAATAGAATATTATTCATCAACCTCATTACAAATAAATATAGATAAAAAAGTTTTACCATTCATTGATTTTAATGGGTAAATATAAAAATTATTGTCATAATTGTTATTATAATAAAAATCTTTCATGGGTGAGTTAATCTCCCATAAACCTCTATAATCTTCAATATATGATTGAAAAATTTCCTCTAGAATCTGAATAGACCCCTCTCTCTGACAAATTTCTTCAAATGAAAAGAAGTACGTGGGGATGAATTAGGGAAGAATATTCAACAAAGACCTCTCCAAAGACCTATAGTGAAAAGATGATCTTGATCATTGATGATCGTCTTCAAAAATACAATATTCATCACCAAATTAGATAGATATTTCAATAATGAAAAATTCATGGATCTCAACACATTAATCTTAAATAAGTGGGATGACTTCATCAAGTAGTCTATAATCACCCATATCATATCACAGCCTCCCTGAGCTCATGGAAACTTAGTGAGTAAGACCATTAAAATATCCTCACAATTACACTAGTGATCACAAAGGGGATAAATAATCCAATTATGAACACGATGGTCTCCCTTCACACACTAGACAACCATAAAATGACAAACAACCATTGTAATATATGTCTTCTAAACAGATCCTCAAATCTGGCCTTGCATGGAATGATACATATTCGTCAAACTAGAATGTGTTTCCTGGGGTGAAATATTGATCTCACAATGAACCATTTCACATTTCACTAATCCAAAAAAGAGAGACCCATAAAATAATACCCAATTATTATTATCCTCAAACCACTCTTAGGGAGAATGACCTCATCCAAATCAATGTCGCCATAGTTAAGACTCGTATTACTTCAATTAGGACACCTCCACTTGATTCAACAAATTAGAATACTCCATTATCAGATAAGGACACCATCTACCATCAACTTATACCATATCAAAATGAAGCATATAAAAATCTTCTATCACCCTCTAAACATCACAAAAATTATACACAACATCACTGTGTGACATTCTACTAATAGGAATCATCCAAAAATATCCATTTTAATTTTTTATAATAAATATAAAACTCATAATCATGTAATAATTACATCCCGAATTTTTTTTTGAAAATTCAATTCACATTAGAAATAAACATACCTCAGGAACTTGTGATTTTTACCGACCATAATGAGCTTTAAAATTTTGAAATTCCATCCTAAATTTAGAGAAAACAAAACTAATTTAATAAAAATGTCAATTTTTGTGTTTTTTTCAGATGGTTATAAATATTGATACCCACAAGTGAAAACTTCTTTTTTCTACATTTGATGACAACCCAATACAATATGTGATGGATCATAATAAACCTCAAATGAAACACCGTCCATAAGGAAATGAAGAACCAAATAACTAACTAGTTCATTCATTAATTAGTAAAATGTATCTTAGAGTTAGTCACATGATACAAATTCATAAACCTTTTTTATCTAATCATTCATATGAGTCACAATCTGAGAGAAATTTAGAATAATGATTTAATAATAATAGAAAATACTAATGAAAATCCACACCTTCATAACGTTATAATTGGATACCCATAAAACTAGTTCATAAAAATTTATTGGATTCATAGAAAAACCATGATGAGCTCTTCAATATCTAATGAAATAGACCTCACAGTCCCATAACTCACACATTATTTACTTCTAAAACTATTTTTGATGACGAGGAACTCCCAAAACGTATGTTGATTTCCTATATTCTCCTCCTTAGTCAATAAAAACCACCATGATTTGTTCTATATTCTCATATAAGACTATATTTTGTATTCAACAGAACAAAAGTTGAGAATTCATCACACTAAATGAAATTACAAAGTTCTCTTAAATCAAACCATGAAATCTAAAATCATTTTTTAGGATACCCCCATATTTCACTAAAATTTAATGATATCTTAACTATAATTATATTTTCAATAACTCTCTGTATCCCTTTAGATGAAAAAATAAATAATCAATCCATGGGATAAGATAGAAATTCATCACTACGAATCTAACCGGGTGCTCGGGACTGAAATGTTTATAACACACAGACCAGGCATCTGATTGACGTTCCGTCAGTAGCGTTGAGACCTCTATGATATGGCAGTCCTTTGAGATACTTCTATGTGGGATTTAGTGACAGTTGGATTATTAACCTATAGATCGTGTAGTAGATTCTCTCGGAGGCAAGATAGCATAGCGTAGAGACATAGTAGTTGGATGATACCTGATGATTCCTGACCGATTCAACTCGAAGTGACTTGATTAGCCCAGTAAAAGGCACCATGGTCTCATGGAAGACCCACAATGGGGAGAAACTCTATGTGTCAAGACAAACCCATGGTACTCGACATGTAAAATACCTCAGTAGGCTATGAAGGAGAGTGCCACTGTGTGATGCGGTAGACCCACAGTGGGGAGTGCGTCTGTGTGACGCGGAGGACCCACGGTACTCAACAGAAGGAGTACATCAGCAGTCCTAGGTTAGTGGGATGTGCCTTGGTGTTATGACAGGCCCACTATACTCAAAAGAGGAGTAATTCTCCATCATCCGTGCTTTCGATAATCTAAATAAAAATTCTGGTTGAGTTGAGTCAGCAACTTTTGTGTTTTGCTCAAGATTGAGACGGATTACTTGATAACATAGGTATATGTATGGTCATATACCTAAGTGGGTTTATCTTTTGATTTCATACTTTTTGGTTTATTTTTGTTGGGTTTTTGTGAGACCTTTAGGGTATTGGGGTTCCTACTTAGAATCATTATGCTGACCCCTGCATGGGCTATGCCCGCATCTCGTTGTGTTGGATGCAGATGACGGACAACGCTGACTGACACTGAGAGCACCAGGACCGGAAGGTACTTGGTGGTGGACCATACAGCTAGAGACTCTTATGATAGCAGACTCGATGATTACGCACTAGTTCCGGCAATGTGAGATTACTCTAGGAGGGGAGAGATTCAGCTGGGATCTCCTCGTTGCGATGTTCAGGCCTTAGGACGTCATCCTGGGTATGGACTGGTTATCTATATACCATTCTCATATCAAATGTATTAGGTGGAAAATGAGGTGTGTACGCATGAATAGGACCAGGTTCACCATCAATGATGATTAGGGAGCCCTTGCAGTGCAGGACGGACTCACTCGGAGGATGGTGTAACTGACCACTCATCAGTTGGCCTGCCATGCCCTCAGAGAAGTAGATGTGGAGATTTCGAGCTATTTTGTAGTGGTGGACTAGTACATGGATGTTTTCCTTGAAGATATTCTAGGACTACCTCCTCATAGAGAGGTGGACTTCTAAATTGACCTTTACCCCTGGACTGCATTGATATCTACACAAGAATATTGGATGGCTCTCGCTGAGCTTCATGAACTTTGGGTACAATTGGAGGACTTGCATGGGAAAGGATTCATCTGGCCCTGTGTTTCTACCTAGCTAGCCACTATTCTGTTCGCCAAGAAGGCGGTTGTTATATTGAGGCTTTGTGTTGACTACCATCGCATGAACCAGGTGATTGTGAAGAACATGTACCCACTCTCATGAATTTACAACCACATTGATCAGCTGAAGGGAGCACGGTTGTGCTCGAAGATAGTCCTCGGATCAGGCTATCACCAGCTCAGAGTTCGAGACGAGGATGTGCAGAAGATGACCTTCATATGTTGGTACAACCACTACGAGTTCTTGGTTATGCCTTTTGGTGTAACAAACGCTCCAATAGTGTTCATTGGACTCATGTACAAGATCTTCAAGCCATACCTCAATCGCTTTGTCGTAGTCTTCATCGACGACATTCTGAACTACTCAACTACTTAGGAGGAGCATGCCTACCATTTGCGGTTAGTACTGGCCATAGTCCGATAGAAACTACTTTATGGTAATTTCTCAAAGTGCTAGTTCTGGATCCGAGAGGATCACTTCCTGGGTCATGTCATATTGGAGGCTGGAGTTGTAGTGGATCCAGTGAGGATTGAGGTGGTACTTGCATGGCAGCCACCAAGGAGTGTGACAGAGGTTTGAAGTTTCCTGGGTTTGGCTGTGTACTATTGGAGGATCGTCTTAGAATTCTGCAGAGTTGAAGTGCCACTATCAACCTTGAAGAAGAAGGGTAAACCCTTTGTGTGGTCGGATAGATGCCAACAGATCTTTGGGGAGCAGAGGCAGAGGCTGACTAGTGCCCCCATCTTGAGACTTCCATAGGAAGGCATAGGGTACGTAGTCTACTACGACACATCAGGGACAGGACTCAGGTGTGTCCTGATGCAAGATTGTGTAGTGATCACGTATGGTTCTTGACTGCAAATACAACATGAGCAGAACTACGCTACCCATGACCTGGAGTTACCAGCAGTGGTCTTCGCCATGAAGATGAGGCGATACTATCTGATGGGCAAACGTTTTACCATGTACTCTGATCACAAGAGTCTCAGGTATATATTCTTCTAGAAGGACCTAAACATGAGACATCGGCGTTGGACTGAGTTCCCCCAGGACTATGACTTCAAGATAGTCTATACTTCTTGGAAGGGGAACTTTGTTGCAGATGTACTCAGTATAATATCTGGTATACAACTACTAGGATAGGGGAAAGAGTAGATGGCTGCCTTACTGATATCCTTTGTGGATAGCGATGAAGAATCCTTTCTACAGTATCTTACAGTTACTCCCCCACTTTTTCAGTGATTTAGGGAAGCACAACATGGGGAAGCAGACTCAGGGACATGACCTGCTCAGATATCCACAGGGCAGGAACCTGTTGGATTTTATGAAGGTGGGGAGAACATCATCCTCTTAAAAAGATGTACCTTGGTACCAGTATCACTTCAAGAGGATGTATTGAGGGATTTACACACATCCCCTCTTGAGTTACATCCAGGAGTGGAAAATATGTACTAGGATCTTCAACGACAACACTGGTGGCCTGGTATGAAGAAGGTGATAACGATGTTTGTCTCTTGATGCCTCACTTGTTAGTAAGTGAAGGAAGAGCATCACGTACTATAAGGCATGGTTCAGACTTTAGATGTCCTAGAGTGTATGTGGGATTGGATATCCATGGACATTGTGACGAGTCTTCCACATACATAATGGGGACATGACTCTATCTGTGTGATCGTCGACCAACTCACCAAGTCGGTCCACTTCCTAATGATCTTAGAGTAGGGTTCAGTGGAGATCTTGGGACACAACTATGTGTAAGTGATTGTGTGGCTATATGGAGTACCATCTTCTATTGTCTTCTATCGTGATGCACAGTTTATTTCCCGGCTATGGAATGGGTTGCAGGAGGCTTTCGGGATGCTTCTTCATCTGAGAACTGCCTTCCATCCCCAGATAGATGGTTAGACCGAGTGGACCATTCAGACCCTCAAGGACATGCTACGTGGTTGTGTCCTTGACTTCATTCGCAGTTGGGAGGATCTCTTACCTTTGGTGGAATATTCATACAATAACAATTATAACTCCACCATCGGGAGGACACCTTTGGAGTCATTGTACGAACGACCATGAAGATCACCCAGGTGCTGGACAGACCCTGGGGAGTCAGCATTGGTGGGACTAATGATGGTGTGAGATACTATGCAAAAGGTGTAGATCATTGAAGAGTGGATGAAGACTACACAGAGCTGGCATAAGTCGTATGATGATAGGATACAGAGACCTTTGGAGTTTGAGGATGGAGACCACATCTTTCTACGGTTCTCACCTTAATGAGGTCTATAGTGATTTGTCCGAGGAGGCAAGTTATCTCTGATAATCATCAGTCTTTTACGAGTCTTCAGTAGAGTAGGTGAGGAGGTATACTGCTTGGCTCATCCACCTCTGTTGCACCGGGTGCACGACGTCTTCCACGTATCTCATCTGAGGCGATACATGCAAGACCATTTTCACATCATCGACCAGGGAGAGCTGGACGTCGATGATGGGGTGACTTTAACGGAGGTTATAGTGGAAATTGAGGATCGCAAAAAGATGGTCCTTCATGGATGTTCGATACCTCTAGTATATGTTTGTTGGCATCATGGGAACCTCCAGGATAGAATATTGGAGTGGGAGGCTCAGATACATGCTCAGTACCCCCACTTGTTCCCGTAGTTTGAGTTGTAGCTTACAGGGATGTAAATCGCTAAGGTAAGGAGAATGTAAAACCCAAGAATCCCATGGAATGCTTTTTTAGTACATGAGTGTTTTAAAAGTATGTGAAAATTTACGACACTTGATTCAATGGCCCAGTGTTCCCAGAATCAATTTCTGGAGTTTGTTTTGGGTACGTTCAGTAAACGTATGAGCAGGATTTTATAACGTTAGAACCAATGCATGGAATTGAAATCTAAGGGCACTATTAAAGTCATAGTGCCTTTATTTTCATAAGAATACTTTCACCTCAATGGCAGTTGGTAGAGAATAAAAGTTAGTTTTTGGGTATTAAATAATATATTAGTTAAAAATAAAGTCCTATCTTTATTTTTATTCTAGTTGGTTAAATCCTCCATGTGGAGGATGGAGGTGAGGACCACCCCACCATAACCTCCCATGAGAGGTTATGGTGGTGCGGCCCACCCAAACATAACCTCTTATGTGAGGATTAAAGTGGTGGGTACCACCTAAGGATGAGACCCCATGAACTCCCCATTTAGTGGGGAGAAACCTCTTTAGCTCCCCACATAATGGTGCCACCACCCTAATGAAGCCTCTTGATCTCCCCTAATTAATTTTGTTCCTACACACAATAATTAATTAGGTTGAGCCCCTTATTTTAATTATAACAATTTGAATAAGGTGCCAACGAATTAATAAGATATCAATCTCTTATTATTTCTTTTGGATGGAATTTTTCTTTTGGTGGGATTCTTTTGAGAGGAGATATTGGGAGAATAAGAGTTCTCCAATGAAGAACCACATCTCCCAACGAAGAATGAAGAATATATAACATGACTTTCTTTAACCTCTCCCTAGAAGCTTCAACTATCGTGAGATGTATTTGATGACCAACTTCCACAAATCCATCAACGAAGATTGAACTGCAAATTAAAGTTAGGGGGTTTACATTGAGTAATATACTTTTCTTTTCCTCATCTTCGTTTGAATGAAATTGAAGCGAAGGTTTGTAAGAAATTGTTGTTCATTGTCCTCCTTTGATGAACAAATTGCTATCACCTCCAAACGCGGAGGGTGCGAGAAAAACTAACATGGCCCGACTCCCTTCGCGGATCATTTGTAATGTTTTTTTGGCATGGAAATGCAGTGACGACGACGAAGGCGGCAACGACAAAGGTTGTTCTACCCACGACCACCGCGAATCGTGCCACCCCCACAGTGCACCCATGCTCTTGGTCGAACACCGTCGGCATGTGACGGCCCAGGCCGCGCTGAACCAGCCAACCCACCCTGCCCGCTGCCTCCCACGCCGCCCTACCGATGCCCTACCCGCACCCCGCGCAGCCTTCCTGCACGACCTCCCAGCGCACTACTCGGCACGCCACCAGCCTACCTGGCGCCCCGTGCGGCCTCCTGGAACCCTGTCGGCACCTTGCCGACGTCCCATGCCGAGCTGCCAAGCCACACCCCTCGTGGAGCTGGCCAAACCGGCCCCGAAATCTGGGCCGACCCTCCTATATGGCGACCTACAGGCCGAACCAACCCTGTATTCCATAGGGTCGGGCCCAGAAGACCGGGCAGAACCCAGCGGGCTGACCTGCCCAACAAGTCGTGTAGACCCATCGGGTCTAACTGGATTGACCTAGACCGGGTTGGCCCATACTAGGTTGGGCAGAGTCAGTCCGACCGAGTCAGAATAAACCCAGGCCCAATTCTGATCCCTTTACATCCTTTGGCCAAATCATTGGCACCAGACGCCCGTTTGAAAAAAACGTCTGTGACACTAGTAATCTGGGAGCATGATGGTCCCTTGAGTATACCCCACTAGAGTTTGGGGTAATGTTGAGATATGGCCAGGTTGGATTGTACATGAATCCAACTGGTCCACCAGGAATAAAAAGCTTATGACACACAGACTGGGCATCCGATTAACGTGTCGTTAGTTACATTTTTACCTCTGTGACGAGGTGGAACTTTGAGATACTTTTACATGGGACTTCATGAAAGTTTGAGTATCGAACTACAGAGCGTGGAGTGGATTCTCCTAGACACGAGTGAGAATATTGCAGAGACCCAAGAGCTAGATGAGACCTGATGACTGCACACTAATTCAACAGGGAGTCACTCGACTAGCCCTGTGGGGAGTGCCTTGGTGTCGGGGAAGACACATGGTGGGAAGTGCCTCTATGTGATGCGGCATACCCACCGTACTCGACACGTAGAGTGCTACAGTAGGCTATGAGGGGGAGGCCTTAGTGTGATGTGGCATACCCATGGTGGGGAGCACCTCTATGTGACGCGGCTGACCCATGATACATGACAAGAGGAGCACCTCATCATTCAAAGGTTAGTGGGAAGCGCCTTGGGGTCGTGATAGGCCCACTTTACTTGACAGAGAAAGAGTTATCTAACATCTGTGGTTTCGATAATATGGATAAAAATCTTGGTTGAGTTGAGTCATTAACTTTTGTGTTTTCTTCAAGATTGATATAGATTACATTATAACATAGGTATATGTATGGGCATATACATAAGTGGGGTTATCGGTTGATTTCATAATTATTGGTTTGTCCTTGTTGGTTTTTTTGAGACCTTGAAGGTCTTGGGGTCTCTACAGAGTATTGTTATACACACCCCTACATGGGTTATGCCCGCACCTCATTGTGTTGGATGCAGATGACAGATAGCGTTGACTGAGGTTGGGAGCATCAGGACTAGACGATACCCGAAGGTGGACCATACGGCGTGACGGTACATGGAGAAGATGTACGGACCTAGAGTTCATTGGAGGAGATCCATACCTACCCTTCAGGTAGGAACCTCGGAGTACAACCTAGCATCGTTTTTTATTGTCTTCATTTGTACTTTTAGTTTCATGTACTTTATAGATGGGATTATATTTCCAACCCCTTTTACGTACATCACACTTTTGTTATACAGTTCTACTTAGTGTTTTTTTCCATATTGTGCTTTGTTGTGTGTGTCTACAGGTTATAAAGGAAATTCCTTCCCAGTTTTATGTAATTAAGCCTTTGGTTCTAGTCTCCATCCCCTGGCCTATGGGTGGTGGGATTGGGGTAGTCACGACACAGGCCCCGAGCGACGGGTGGTTACAAAAACTATGATTCATGATCCATTCGTACTTATACACTATACAATAAGAATAACCTCATATATAATTTTCATTAAATTAATTGGTATTGAGATCAACTAAACTGTATCCTTATATACCCATGTCATATATTGTATTCTTTATTTAAAACTCATACTTAGTGTCACTAAAACTATTTCCATACCCGCCCTTGAATCCTTACTAGTTTTTTTGATAGTCAATCTTATTTATCAACCATTATCTATTATACAAAGTTTTCATGACTCCACCCCCTCTAATGATACCATTATTGGGCTGGAAATGAAGAGGTGGATGTTCCCCTGAAATCCCTTTTTCAATAGTCTAATGTTTGGAAAGTCAAAATAAGGGTATAGAATGCAAAAAATGGAAAGAAACACACTCATTATACAAGTTAAATTAATTAGAGATAATATGATATCAACCAATAAAATAATTAACTAAATAAATAAGAGACCCCAATACTTGATTGTAATTTCATACAAAATAATAAAATACCAAAATTAACATAAAGAATCACCATGGTGGAGACCATAAACTCTATTGGATCTGAAATAACAATTCTGAGATAGTAAAAACCATCCATATTTCCAATTATCAAATGTAGGTGTCGAAAAAATTTACATATACATATGTAATTATAATTATCATACACAATAGGATCCTCCATATAATCTCTTAGGAAAAATGGAAAAAAGAATAATAAATCCTAGTGAATGGATAAATTATACTGACTAATTTCCTAACCAGAAAAAACTACACCCCCATCCTCATAAGTATCTCTAAAAAATTAATGCATAAAAATTATCATATACACATTAAAAATATATATACATATACATATGAATGGTACCCTACAACCACATCCCATGTGTTGTGTAACTCTCACACCCCAAAAGATCATGTCCTTAGCTCCTCCCTCTCATAAGTAATCTCACACCCCTTGCATAAAAATCACTTCCATAACTTCATCCCATTATATATACCATTTATATAATCACAACTTTATCTTCGTCTCATATATAAAAAATTAGTATTATGAAATACACTACAATATTTTTATCATGCATTATACATCAAGATGATATTGCCCATGCAGGTACACCGATGAGAAATAATAGACACCATGGACAGATACAATAATATGTTATATCCTAAATTTGTAATAGCCAATACATTAATATTTAGTAAATAAAATATCAATAGTATCCCCAATGAGTACATACCCAATACCTTAATCAATCATAGGTCTGGTATGCCCACAAGTGGTACTATAGTCAAAGATAGATCATGGTAGAAGGAAAAGTCATCCGTCCATCCATTAATCAATATATATTTATATATTGGAAAAACTCCCCGGAAAACATTTTGGTGTCATATACCAAAACAATGTTTGTGGTGATTTTTTTGAAATTACAAAATATAATGATATATCACACACAACCACACTAAGGGTAACAATCAATTCTGATACTCAACTATGGATATCATCATACAAGACACTAATATACAATTTAATAGATCTAATAATTTAATAGACATATTAAATTATAAATCATTATAAATTAGAAATTAATATTACTAATTAAAAATTACTAATATTTAACTAAATCTCTTTGAAGTTTACAATAAAAAATTTCATATCAATAAAATCCCTCCTACGTATTATTGTATATTTCAATTTCTATATTCAACACCAATACTCCCCAATCACAAATTTAAACCACTCATGTTTTCACTATTAATTCATTATGAAAATCTCAACCATACACTGATATCACCATTTATTCATTTACCACTCCATAATTCAAATTAATATAGGATTAATCCATAGTTACAAAAACCAAATAACTAATAACTATAAATTGAATAAAGTTGTAGAAATCATTTGAAAAATCATATAAAACAAAAAAAAATATATACATTAAAAGAAAACATGAAGAATATAAATACCAAAATATCCCATCACCGAACTAATTCCAAACTCCCCATTTTCATAGCAAAAATAATTTCACAAAACCCATTACATCCACTATCAAAGGTATAAATATAGATCTAAACCCATTGAAAACCAACAAATTTTTCATACAATACACCAAATATTTTATATTAATTATAAATCAAATCAAGGATCTAACATCCTAGAAAATATATATATAGTAGAAAAATATTTTTGAATATTGAACACTCACAAGGAAACTAAGGGAACAACACCAAGGAATTCTAGACATTCACAAACAAGAACGGGATCAATCAATCCCAAAAAAGTATTATTATTAATCAACTCTTACCATAATTTCTTGAATTATCTATTTCATTATGAAGTAGTTTCCACAATAAAATACCTTTAAATTATATCTATCTATTTATAAAATTGATCCCAAAACATGCTTTATGTATAACATCCATAATTCATACTATTAATATAAGAAAAGTAATCAAATTAAATACTTATATCATTATTCAGTATATAATTACCATCCTTAAAGTATTTATCTTATTAAAATCTTATCAACCATGCTATCCACTTCTACCAACATTGAATGTAGATAATAAACTCTCAATAAAATTAATATAAAATAATAAAATAATGTAAAACAAATGTTGTTACAACATCCCAACTCAAATTCATTATTATTTCCATTTATTATTTTCAATTAGGTTAATTCCATTCTTTAACCCAAAAATATAAAGCATGATAATTTCATAGATTTAGAGATGGAGAAGAATTAATGAATCCCATACCTCAACTATTAGTTCAACTTTATTTGAGAATAAATGGATGAATAAGGATGAAAACCCACTGAACTCAAATAAAACCATTATCGAATCTATCCAAGGAAAATATCATCAATCCCCACAAAATTATCTTCCCAAAAACAGTGAAACCACACTGAAGAAAAAAGAAAAAAATAAAGAGAGTAAGGATTATGATTAGAATTGGGGAATAAAGATTACCATGATACGTACGTCTGTGATCCAATGATCCAAAGTATTTACACTCTTGAATAATGAACATGGGGGTGGTGAGAGTGTTAGGGTTTAAATAGGGTTTTAAATAAGAGAATAAAAATTAAATTAAGGAATTAAAGACCCCTTATTAATAAAGTATGTCCAGGTAGTCTCCACCACATAATAGTGACATGAAAAAAATCCAGTGGTGGAACCAGTTAGTTGGTGTTCTAGAAGATAAGTGTTTTAATTAGAATATCCCCCAAATAATTTAATGATTTTAAAATCCCAAATAATTTTTTTGAATAAATCTATAAAATTATCCACAGTGTGGTGTATGGTGTTTCAGACATGAAATAGGCCACCATGGCTACTACATTGGAATAGGGAGAAATCCTTAACCATTTATACCCTCCACATGAATGACTTTGACATATATATCTCTTGATAACCATGTCCCTTTATCCATACACATCCTCCACACACATCATCCAAGAAACCCCATGATCACTAAAAGTGTGTGGTAGTCTCCAAATTTCCATTAATGAGACCCATTGAGTCTATGTGCCCAAACAAAATGGGTATTTCAGAGGTCCCATTTTCCAATAGGGAAACTCAAAAAACTCCAATGGAACCATGAATTCCACTATTTAATGATGCTCATCCCTAGTTCTTACCTTATGAACATTAATGAAAAAAATAATTACAATGTAGTATCTTTGGCCATTTAACTTATTAAAATGCTCCAACAACCACTAGAAAAACTCAAAATTATGATGACCCTAAAATGGATAGCTCAAAAGGATATACCCGCAAAAAATTCTCTTAAATACTTTCGATGACCATATATATGCCCACTATTATTATGCAGTGGACCTTAATAATGACATAAACCAATTTTATTATCCATAATGCCCTAAAACCCACCCATGACACTTTCAAGCCCTAGGAAAAAACAAATGAATGGGTTTAATAAACCTAGACCTTAAAATAAGTCCCAAAAAACTAGTTGTAAAATAATCATCTAAAACATTGAGATACATTTTATTGGGATTATTTGAATAATCCCATTAGATTATTTGGGCATATATGACCAAAAGAAAATAAGATAGGATCATTGATGTGTTGAAGCCATGGAAGAACGTTTTTCTATAAATGGTATCATATATTAAATGGAATAAATTTTCTCACATACCTACAATGTGAGACTTAAAAGAAGATGCAACGTAGTTAATTTAGAAGAGGATATAACAACCTATGAATAATTTTATAAAGAATAATTTTCTAATGATATTGGTTGTAGACATTATCTATCAAAATTATGGTAGTGAGTGGGTTATACACCTTCAAGTAGTATGGTGGAATGAAGGAATGATATTTCTGGAGAAATATATTAAACTAATATCCACTTTAAAATTAATTAGTATGTGGTTTGATATGAAGTATTTGATAATAAATAATGTGAAAAAAGAAAATGTGTATCTTCTTTTTTAAAATAAAAATTTCAATAGATGAGATATACATGGGAGATACTATTTCATCAATGGATACATTATATATAACCAAATTCTAGTGTAAATTAATGATTAAATTAAAGATTCGTTTACAATCCAATTCAATGATAATATGTATGGAATAATACATGACTATACTCATAAATATTATACACTAATTATTTCCCAAAACTATAATCCAAGTCATTGGTAGAATAAAAGTCATGTTCAATCTATCCCTTCAACACCATTGAAAAAATGTCAAAAAAGGTAAAAAAATACATGAAAAATAGAAACATTAATTTTTAAATGACCATATGATTGGTAATTTTATAGAACCCTTATATGTACAAAGTACAATAAATAAATTCTTTTATCTGTGGATCTAAATGGAGAAGATGGAGACAATGACAATTTAAAATTTATATTCATTTAGTATTGATGACATATATGTTATTTTTTTACTTTATTCTATTATGTTATCACACCTAAAATTTAATTTCAATATACCCATGGGGATGAGTGATTCTATACTCAAATTCTTTGAAACACTCATGACTATAAGAGACTAATAATTCAAGTGTAAGGGTTATGCAATTATTATTGATTTTAATATGTAAATTTTATTTCATTATTTTTTAATTTTAAATTACACATCATTTGATTTTCCACCTTCTTTAAAAATATGCCTCTCTCTATAGATGAACCATTTTTATTTAAAAAATATGAAACCAATAATTTTCCTAGTATACATATAACACTTGTTGGGTAACTTATAGGTATATATTTTTATTATTAGTTATATAAAATATTTCTTTTCTTTCAGTGTTGAGGGTAAAATTGTGGATTTTTGGGAATGAATATTAAGGTGTATAATTAGAACATGGTTAGTTCAAAGCACGCACCAATCCATGTGAGAGAGGAGTGGGGAATTCAAGTGGGGTTTTTCGATGTTACTTAATTGGTGTAAATAATTGTAGGATATTATATATATTTGTGGGAAAAAAATTTTATAGGGGGTAACCTGCAATTTTATCAAATGGTTAAGCTAACTGTGGAGCTAAATCTTGCGGTCAAACCATAATTTTGAAAGATTAAAATTTTTCATTTCCCCTTACCTTTTTAACTGCTGTTACCACCATTACTCTCCTAGTTATATACATCAACCCACTTTATTCATAAGTCTTTCTTCTTCCTCTATTAATTATCTGCATCCTTCAATAATGCTGGATTTCATTATGGTATTCGTTGATTACAATGATATTTCTCTTATATTTCATTTTTTATATCATTTTCTTCCTTTTCATTGGACTTTTGGGTCCCTAAATGTCTATAAGAGTGAATAATACCGTTAAGAGGTAGGTGATAATGAAATTTCATGGTGATATAGCCTTATAAGGAACCTTGGTATTAATTTCTAGTGGTTTAGATGAAGGAAATATGTTTCCATCATTTTTATGGTATGTTCCTCAAACAAATGGGTCTTTTATATGAAATAAATTAGTTTATTGAATTTCCCATATATTGATTTGACAAAATATGATTTTATGAGATATTCATGGTTGTTCTGTTATTTTTTATTCTGATTAACATAATTTATTGGATTGAAATTCACTTTTAAATGGGTTTTCATGAAAAAATATTTTTTAGAAAGAAAGCGTTTGATGAAATTATTTAATGAAGGAAATGGTTTAAAATAAAAATTTTAATATTTTTCTCAAAAGAATTTTTATCTTGAACTTAATTATTTTTTTATATGATTATGTGAATGGATGATATATGTGTTTGATTTTTAAATGATCATATGAGGACATGGTGGAGTGGGTTAACTACACTAAAGTATCCCTAGTGTGGATTTCACGTTGACTAGGGAATATTTTTAGTTAGATCAAGTGCATAATAAGATGAATAATGTAGTTTGATTAGGATTATTATTTACTCAGATAGTCCAAAAATTATATTAGGTTTATAAAAAGTTAATTTTTGTTGGAAATATTTCTTGTAAAAAACCTTATTTTATTTATACAGTAGGTTCGAGCCCATGTTACATGCATGGTTTTTGATGGAGATGTCTCAATCATTATTTCTCAATTAATTATTTTATATAATGATTTATATACACTGTTTTCTTATTCATGTATATTATTTAAGTATTCAATATTATTATGTTAGTATGGAATAATTTAAAATAAATTAATTGTTTTTAAACTAATGTTTCATGATGTAAGAGGTTATAAATATTTCTTTTAGACATAGACTAATGTATTTATTGGTAAAAATCATGATCGGGATTCATGGTGGTATCCTAGTTGGTTTTTACTCAAATCCTACACAATCCTTTAGATGAATGTAGAAATTTTTTTAGGATATATAAAAATGTAATAGTGTAATATATGTTGGTGTCTCAATCTTATTTTTCTTTTCCTTCTTTGATTTAGTGGTGGTAGTGACTATCGGTTAGGAAGAGTTTATATTTGTGTAGATTATTTTGAGATCCTAAGTGATTTTGATTTTTTTTAGTCAATCACTTCCTCCTTACCCTTATATTGGTATCATCATCTATGGATGTTATTTGTCATTATATTTATGATTATAATGTTATTCTGGTATGTTAATTTATTATTTTGATACTTATGATCGGTTTTTCTATATTTATATTCTGATCCCGTATAATTTTTGGTATCAAGATCCAATTTATGGATTGGTTATACCAAACATATAGTAATAATATTTGGGATATTTATTTGAATTCAAAATATTAAATCATTCACAAATAATTATATTTGGTCTTGTAGAAATCCATTATTGGATACCATCTTACGCGACACCTAACCCAACATTCCACGAGGTTTGAAGGATTTTCAAAATCCTGATGTGCTGATAGCAAGTACCTAGGAATCATAATAATCCATTTAGAAATTATTTCACAAAACTGTTTGATAAATGGAAGAAAGATAAATAAATTCAAATTCCAGAATTAATAAAAAACCATCCCAAATAGTTTATAACCAATCATAATTTCCCAACCCATTTTCATATATATAGAAACCCCAAAAAATAATAATTATTGAATGAAATAATAGATACAATGCTAACCAAAAATAAAACAAAAACACTAACTTAATTTAATCTCATAAAATCTCTACACAACCTCTTGTTTCTCAACAACACATAACTCATCCCACATAAACCTAGATAATCAAAGGATATGTAAAACTATAACCTAGAAACCGAATTATATTACCATGATTAAAAATCTTAGATGGTCAACACAACTCACTAAATCTATGGAATATGTTTCATAATTAAAATTATCAATGCTAGTTTGAAAATATAAGGGAATGTTGGGTTCCAAAAATTCCATGTGATAAAATGATAATAAAAATCATAAACATTCAACAATATCTCTTTGTTTTCAAAAAAAACATACATGTCCACTCACAACCAATCCAAATATCATATACCAGCCTTGACTAAATGATACACTCATTCTAGCCTTATTTCACAAAAGGGGACACTATTTATGTGAGTCTCTATAGTGTATCAAAAGACAGACTCCCACATTGTACCAAATATAAAATGACTAAAAAGGATGTGCGGTGTAAGAACAGACACGAAAATTCAAAAGAAAAATTCATAACCAAAGTTTCCCTCACCCCTAATACCCAACAATGAAGATCCCTTAACATACAATTCACCCACAGAATAACCAAGAACATTCCCTCACAATGTGAAAATCAACCATCATAGAGTTATTAAAAATCCATTCAAGGGGTATATATCCAAGGGTAAATCATTGATAAATCAAGAGGTTTCTAACATTCATCATTTTAAACCCAAAGATTTTATTAAGACATTAACACCAAAACATGCCTCAGAATGATAATCACATTTTCACATCTCAAAAACACCATCCAAAAAAACATTTGGAAAATGATTTCAATCACACACACATTCAAGAAACATCAAATCAACCATCAACATTTTTCCCCTTTGAAAACCAAAACATGTAAAAATAACAACTAGTTCTAACAAAAACATTTAATGGAGAAATCATGGAATTTTCACAAGGGATAAATCTCATACATTTAAAATAATCCTTTGAAATCCATTTAAGAACCACTTTAAAAAATCATATCTTAACACCTAAATTCAATTCTAAAATCCATTTAAATAATAGTTCCCCTATTTTAAATTAATAATAGGGTCAAAAACCTATGAAAAAAATGGAAAAACATCAGAAGACCATACATTCATATCAGATAATGTTTTCATAATTAAAAATTCCTTTAAATATATGAAAACATGGAATTAAAATGAAAAACAATATGTGACGATCAAAACACCATGAAAGGGTTGAACAATTACAAGTAGATATCACATATATCCATAATATAATAAAAATTAAAATTCGAAATAACTACCCCAAAGATATGGAAATTTAGTGGAAACCCATTAGAACTTATCCATATCCACTATGACCACTCCATCACATATAAAATAGTGTCTATGAACCCTATAAAAAACCAAATATAAGATCCACCAAGAACCCTAAAATCATCATTAAGAGTTCTAGGGATCATGGAGGAATCCAAATCAATGATAATATATAGAGTGAATGTAAGAAGATATAAAAAGAGGGAGAACAGATCACACACCTCTTATAAATAATCTAATAAATAAAAATAACTCATATTGGAGAAGATTGGATCTCCTATTTTAGATCCTATGTTTCATAATATATAGGTGGGGATAAATTGTGGTGAAAACCCCTTAAAATTTAAGAAGAGAATTTTTGGGAAACTAAAAATTTAAACACCTTGGCATGTCATGTTCTTTGTCCACACAGTATAAAAAAACCATGCACTATCAATTCCGTAGCCAGTATCCTGGAGAATAACCCCTTATTATTGATTTTCTAGGGATCTCATGGTTTATAAAAACCATGTGCCTCATCCTATACAAACCCTAGTCCCCAAATGGCCTCTGGGGAGCTTTGTATAGTGTTAAAATCTATAAAGAAGTTATATTAAAGGGATTTGTCAAAAACTATATTGAAATTGAAGTATTTAAACACGGTTATCCAAAAAATCTACATGTCATGTGCCACACACCAAGATGACCATGAAACCCACATAGTTTCTCCTATGGTTTCAAACAGTTTTTATATAATAATTCACAACCAATGATGAAAAACCATGCATACTTTAAAATTAAATGAAAAGTATCTTCATAAATAAGGGTCACATGGTTTTCCTATAACCATTAACCATAAATTTAAACTGAAGGAAACAACATAAAATCTTCAAATTTAAATGCAAATCTCCCCATAAACTCATTTAAAACCAAATAATTACAAAATAACACAAAATGAACAACATTGTAACATGTGGGGTGTCATAAGCACCCCATAATACAACTTTTTTACCAATAAAAATCCATGTTCAAAAAGAAGACTGAAATGAAAATAGAAGATCCAAATTGGACATCACTGAAGGTAATTAGTTATAAAAGAAAAACCTCAATCAAAAAATTGAGATCCTAAAAACAATCAAACTGGTCATCAATTTTTTTTAAAAAATTTCTCCATGAACTACCGAAGAATAACCACTGGGAATAAGACCTAAAAAGCATGGGTGACCTAACATGGTCTCCCCACTGTTTATAGTTCTTCTAACATGGTGGAACCAAAGAAAATATATTGTGAAACACATCCTCAAGAAATCAAAACCCACGATAGTAATGTAATATCATTGTAAAAGAAATTACAAATCATAATGAGGGAATAAATATCACAAGAAACGTCAAATGAACGACATGATCTCTCACATTAGGTTATGAGACACATCGATAACATAGGTTGAACACCTAAATCACCATCAAATAATGCATCTAAACACGCACATGTAAACACATGATATTATACCAAACTAAATTATTAGATCAGAGACCCTAGTTACCCCTTCAAGATCACATTTCCTCTCCCATGTTGAACCAACAAGTAACTAATAGGATCAATACAAGAATTGGAACAACCCAATACCTTGAAGCGTGGTTCAACAAATAACTTAGGTCAAAAAATGGTAATATTATCAAACCATTGAATGTGGGAAACCAGAAATACCACAAAATCCATCCATAATGGGGGAGGGGTAGAATTATATAAAAAAAATTAGTCATGAATCGATAACCAAAGAATATCCATAAGGCTCCATTAACAAATGCCAATGTAAAGACCCAAAATCTCAAAATATAAATATCACATATTATTACATGAATATACATTAAATAAAATTGGGGTCCACAAAAAAATCATATAGGTTATAATTATGTTGGAAACATGGATATATAAACAGCTGGTTCATAAGGGAACTATATTATCTCCCACTTGAGTTCGTTATAACTGGAACCCTTCTTTTACATAACAAAACTAATTCATTTCTTAATATACGTGGGATAAAAAATAGAAGACAAGGTATTATCAAATGATTATTAATGGTAATAAAGGTAGATATCTTTATAACATGATCATAGTGGTTTTAGAACATGATAACAAAATCTAAAAACCATATCGTGCATATAATATAACATAAACTTATTCACAGAGTAAATCTTGGTAGTTTAGATGAAATTAATCATAAAAGAATCAATTAACATCATCCATGATATCATAACAATGGAATAAGACATTGGACTTTTCAATACACATATGTATAAAACATTATATGGGAAGTCTACCCACCAAGTCATTAATAACATGTTAAGCTTGGGATAACCTCCCATTTACCTTCTTTGGGCTTGGTATAAACTCACATGTACCATATTTTGGACATAGGATAACCTCATGTGTACCGTATTGTTTTGGTATTGGAAAAAATTATATAGACCCTCTTTTTTTGGGCATTGGATAACCTCCCATGTGCCCACTTTTTAGGGCTTTAGAAAACCTCATGTGTACCATTTGAGCACATATAACCTTATTCAATACCCAATGTATTTTAGTGAGATATTGGTCCCACCAATCACATAATACATGTATTTGTTCACAAGATTATAAAAAATTCATCATATCATAGATTATGAAAATAAAATAGATTTTATACACATTTCAAAATATTATACCCAATGGTAATGAAACTTTATTTCTAAAAATTTCATTAATCCATCATATCATAACTCTATAAAAAAGAATAGGTTTTATAAGAATAAATTCAACATTAAAATTAATGTAAATAAAAATATGAGCCATGAAGAGAAATAATAATGATGGTACCATGGAATCAAATCACCTTTAAAACATAACCCACACAAAATTTTGTTGTAATTAATGAATTTAAATTCCATACAAATATCATCAAAATTCTTATAAGGAAATAAATTTTCCCTTTGAAATAAATTCCTTAAAATATATATAATATATCTAATATTAAGGGAAATATTTCAATGAAAAGGACATTGAAAATATGTAAATAAATATTCAAATAATTTAGTGGTCATGATGGTGTAAAGTTACATTCTTGTTGTTTATAATAAAACAAATATTCCTTCCACATTTTTGGTGAAAAGTCAAAACTACCTCATTTAAAAAATAGAAATAAGTTACATATTAATAAATTTGATTAAAATTCCAAGATGGGTAAAATTTCCACAAAATCATTTGATACTAATGAAGCATTAATTAAAACATTTTCTTAAAATATATATGGATGAAAAAATATTTTCGATTGGATAGATAAATAAAGTGAGTTTTTTTGAAAGCATGCTTTCGGTCAATTGAATTATTAAAAAGATGAAAATGAGAGAAAAATATTTATTCTCCATAAATAACTAATATATAAGAAAATATATTAGTTTAATTAGGGATATATTATAATATTTCATCATCATAAACCTAATCATAAACAATCATAATAAATAATGAGATTGTAACACATAACATTTGCCACATTGGTAACATCTAAATTTTAAGAAACATGAAAAAATGGACATTATATGGATATTTATATACCATATTTTTTTTATAAGATTCATAAAAAAGCATTCATTGGAAGTATATACACCACAAAAAAGAAATAAGCAGTGAATATGACATCTGTACAATGTAAATAAAAGTGACACGAAGATCTCTGACCTCATATATTGACTTTATTCTTAAATATTAGAACCTTCTATAAAATAGATATATATTTAATATAAATATATTATATAACAATAATAGTATATATTACACAATATTTTGTTTACTTATGACATTTTATTACATATTTATTAATTATTCATTGTTAAATTTATATTTCACATAATAGGTGCTTCATTTATCAAGTTTGTTTTGGTTTGGTATTTTTGTTCCATTTATTTTGATGATGGATCCATCATATTAAGAATGGTAAAATTGGGATAAACAAAAAATATATTCATTATATATGTATGTATAGTAATCCATTAAATTTATTTATAGAAATCGAATTACACCTTTCATGGAGACGATAAGACATACATATGCATGAACATTGTTTCCATTTTCATAATGGATTGAGTGAAAAAATAATAAATAATATATCAACATAAAATAATATTTTCTATTCCATATATATATAATATAAATTTTCTAAATATATCCTTACTATCATATATTTAAATATAGAAGGGAAAATTTATCACATCAATTTTTGGAGGTGGTAGTCCTCTTGTACGCACGATCGACAATTTCATTTCCCATTTAATGAAAATGATATGAATGTTGGTTATGTTAATAAATTAATAATATCTCAGTATATGGTAGATAATTATTTTATAATATCACTATATATGAAAAAAAGAATGATATTGAAGAATTAATTAAATTTAAATTCATTGTAAAGAATGATACATGTTTTCCAGAAAAACTCATATGGTTCTCATCGAAAGAATTCATATGAGGGATTACAAATAAGACTAAGGCCTCTATGACATGTAGTGGAATTTAAGGAAGGTATTTGTGTTCTATTTGGATAAGTAAAATTGATGTTTTTTGTAAATAATATATAAGGTTGTATGTCCTTTTTTAACTATTGAATGGAACCTAAAAGGAAACAACTTGAAATTTTTTAAAAAGAATCCCAAATGAAAAAGGGATTCCCAAGAAAAATGGTTCCAAATTACCATAGAATAGAAAATGGGATAGGATAAAGTAGTTTAATGGAAATAAAATTTTATTTAAATTTGTTTTATCAGAAAAATTAAACTAATATTTTGGTTTAACTATCCTCCATGTATACTAATTTTAACCTTAATTCTAGTAATAAACTTTTACTATTTCAACTATTAATTAAAAAAATTATGTTAAAAATGCATTATAATATTAATTATGATGAATCCAAATATGGAATAAATTTATTGAAATACAATTTTCCTAATTGGAATTATTTTATTTAATCTTAAACCCACAGGCTTAGTGAAAAAATGGTTTTCAAAAGAAAAATCATTCCAAATTATAAAAAAAAATTATATCAAAATTCAACATGAAGTTCATTGAAATGGTTTAAATTGGATTAAATTAAATATTTTAAAATAATTTAACATTTAAAAATATTAAAAATATAGATCAAATTCATAAATAATTCAACTGAAATGGTGTTTTTCTTAAATTTATTTTTAACTATTCAACAAAAAAATGTATCCATTAAAAATTTAAAAAATCTCACTTATAATTATGAACTGATTTTTTATGAAATGAAGTTTATTTTTTCGAATAAATTTTAAAAATATTTTTGAAATTATTTATAATATTTTCCCACAATAATTATTAAAATTATTTTTTTAAAAAAATAACTTTTCAAAACACGTAAATTTTTTTAAAAAATGTATTTCTATTATCTAAATCAGTTATACATACTCTTAAATATGATTATTACTGTTTATATAAACAAACTATATTGTTATTTATATTGTTCATGATTAAATAATAAAATATTTATTATGTTGTGGATCGTTAAAATGTGATATTTCAGGTAACACAAGTTATCAAAGATATTATATTTTTTTGAAAAAAATTTAATAAAATATTGGGGTAGTAAATTAAACCCCATGTATGTGTATTTCAAACAAGTAATTCCTTATCATTGATATAGAAACTGAAGATACTTTTCCCTCATCATAACATTAGGTTCCCATGTTGCATCCCCAATCTAGTGTCCTCTCCAAATGACATTAACATGGTGAGTGGTTTTATATTGTAGCAATTTCCCTGTATGATCTAGAAGATCTACAAGTTTTTATTCATAATAAATTTTGTTATCTAGTGATATGATCTTTGAGTTTTGTACATGTGATGGATTAAGTATTTACTTCCTCATGAGAGATATATGGAACACATTTTGGTTATAAGAGTGGTTAAGTGGAAGAAGCCTCTGATAAACAACCATACCTACATGATCAAGAATATCAAAAGGGAAAATATATTTTGGGATTATTGTTCCTTTATTACAAAATCTATATAATTTTTCCATAAATAAATTCATATAAAATGCATCTCACCAACTTGAAACTGCAAATCTCATTGACAATTTTTATGCATAACTTCTTTATCCACTTTTTTCTAGACATATGTGTCACTAAAAGGTTGTAACATTATCTACTATTTCTCCATCGAACACTATTTCTTGTGTATTTATTTATCTAAATTCACTACAACACATTTGTGGTCTACACTTCTTTCTATATAAGAAATCATAAAGATCCATTGGAATACCTTTGTGAAAGCCATTGTTACATGAAATCTCAGTAAGAAAAAATTGTTTATCTCAACCACCATTGAAATCCAAAGAAAAAAATCTAAAAATATCATATTGGGTATGAATTTTTTATATTATATTGACCATATGTTGATGGTGATATACAGTTTCAAAACTCAATTATATATCAAAATCATACTGAATGTTTTACAGAACATTGAGCTAAATTTAGATCATGATTGATAACATTAAATATGTTACTCCATGAAACCATACCACTTACATTATTTATATTATGGAACTATAATCTAGAGGAAAATATTCTTTAATAACAATGAAATGTTATTTCTTTGTAAGATGCTTGACTATAACTCATATAACATTGTTCCATTTAAACATTTTGGCAATTCCAATGAAAAAATCAATGGTGATATTTTCCTATTTCCATTATCGTATGGGTAAGGTTTGAAACAACCAATTAATTTTTTTATCTCATCCATAACTTTGTGTGATACCATGAACTAATATAAAATCTCTAAAATATGTCTCTTTATGTCACCCCACCATAAACTATTTTCCAGTCTCTATATAATATTGTACTTTGAGGGTAAAAAGAAATGAAGAATTATGTGATTCCTTTAATAGACCATTTTCCGAATATAGTATGTAAGGGTAACATAAACAGTACCTAAACCATATAATTTCATAGTAATCACTGTTAATCATAGAATGATTTCTAACATTCATCTATATATCCACACTTTTCTTCTACTACTATATAATCTTTATAAGGATTAATGGTTGAACACTTACTTAATGAAGATTAAAAAATTCCCCTTCTAAAAAAATTCCATCTCCATCCTTTTAAAATCCCTAAATATTGGATCAATTTTTATCCTCATCATATAATAGCTATCATGGAAGTTTTGACTCAATACTTCAACCATGTTGTTTTCCTTCCCAATGAAGTGATGTATTGAGCAGATATAATATTTATTCATCTACAACCAAATTCTATGGTTAATTTTATATTCCTTTTGAGTGAATATATACTTTTAAAACTCTTAATATTAGTATATATATCACACCTATCTCTATAAAGATAATGCCTTGAATTTTTTTATTAATAAAATACCATAGAAAACTCCAAATCAAAAGTTTAGAAATATTTCTCATGAACCTTCAACTTTCATGAGGTATAATCTATAAGCATATAATTCTATTGGATAACATATTACAATACCATCTTAAATAAAATAGTATATATATTAAAAACCCTTCTCCAATGTAGGAAACGTAAGAAAAATTTCATTAACTAACATTCACTTAAAATCCTTTAAATTTTCATTGCATTAATATATCATTAGGATTTTGGATCCCTTCAGTATTAACATTGTGAGAGTATGATATATACATGAGAAATTCTCTACAAAAATATCAATAATAACTAACATAACCAATAAATATTCTGACCTCATTCCTAGTTGTGGGTCTGGCCTAATGATCAATAGCTTCTGTCTTTAATGGATCCATATATATTCCCTCACATGATATTATATGACTCTAAAATGAGACTTTTTGGAGCCAAAATTACCACTTGGTAAATTTTTCATTCAGATGATCCTTTCTTAACATCTTCAAAACAATTATCAAATAATATTAACTATATTATATACTTGTTGAATAGATAAGAGTATCGTTTATATAGAATACCACAAACTGCTCATGGTAATATCTAATGACTCTATTCATTAAATCCATGATGATAGTGGGAATTAGTATGACCAAAAAGCTTAAATACATAGTGATAGTGTCCATATATTGTACGAAACGTTTTCTTGGGTATATTCTCCTTCTTGATAAACAATTTATTAAATGCAGGATAATGGTAATTTTTTTAAATGTATTGAGATATTCAAAATTGATCAAACAATTCATCAGTACCAGGTAGATGATACTTTTTCTTTATTTTGATATTGTTTAGCTCCACATAATCAATGTACAGTGGAATAAATCCATATTTTTTCATAAAAATATAAAGTACACCACAAGGTGAAACATTTATCCATATAAGTCCCTTATTAAGGTTATATTAAAGTTATTTCTTCAATTCCTAGAAATCAAATAGGTCTATTCAGTAGAGATTATTAGAAATATATGTAGCACCATGTGTGATTTATATGGAGAACTCAACATCACGACTTAGTGGAATACAAGGTAATGATTTAAAAAATGCATAAAAATTTACTTACAAATTGTATATATCCAATGTTGATTTTCTTTTTAAACATCTAAGTTAAAAAGACCCCTTTTTAAATGGATTAAATATCGACAAAATAGTGGTTTTTTCTAGAGGAAATTCATATTAAACATTACTCATATAGATAATCATTGGCCAGATCATAAGATCAATAATTATTTCCCCTCCTCGATAATTGAAGTGGGATATATATATATGGAATTCCAATCCATTTCTATGATAAAATAAAATTCTACCAGAGTGAGGGTTACAAGATTTAGAGGAAGAAAATTCCCATAAAATTAAATTATGGAATAATCATAGACATAATGATAGATCACCATGCCATTAGGGGTCGTCATTCTAGTTAAACATCTAATTATTGATTTGGTATGGTGGTAATCTTAGAAAATTATTCAAATATAATAGAGTGGATAAATCTAAAATAAAATAATCCATAATTGTTGGAGAATGGATGGTAAGTATAGCATTAACCATGTCGTTATCATACCCCTCCTCAGATATAGTGATCACATAAGATTTACACTTGTATATCGACTTAAGAGGTTTCTGACATTGAGCATCTTTATTAACCACTATATTTGAGCACTTGTTAGCATAAAGACCATACTCATTATATATGGAAAACTGGAATCTGGGTACTACATTCTCTATATCTTTCTCTCAATTCGCCTCATTACCTAACTTCGTCCCATCACATAGAAATTTATAATTTGGAAAACTATCATTCCCAAACTTAAAACATTTTGTAGAACAAGTATGAAAATTTCTTACATGTTTCCTTCTACACATTGACTATAAAGTAATTATTATATTTGTGTCCCCATGTTTTTTAGACAATACATTAAAAAATATCATTCATTTTTTATCAGAAACACGATATTTATGGGTAACTCCTACATCTATTTCAACCTTCTTATCAAATAGAAAAATTTATTTATATCTATTGAACCCCTTGGTAAATCTGTTTTAATCATAACCATGGTAATTTTTCTAAATTTTTTACTATTATTTATGAAAAACTTTTGTTGTAATTATCATATAATATTAATTATTATGAATAAAAAAATTTATCGAAATTCTAAAAATTATATTCAAATAGGTTTAAAATTTTATTTAAAATTAAACCTGAAAATGTGATGAAAATGATTCTTCAAAGAGAAATATTTCCAAAGCATAAACTCAATTTATTTCAAAATTAAAAATCAAATTGATTCCAATTACATAAATTAGAATAATTAGAAAATAATTTATCAAATTTTACTTTTAATTCCATTTTAAAATTTAATTTAAAATTTAAATACCTAAAATGAATTGGTAGTTATTAAAAAAATCCTTATTGTCCAGAATTAATTAAAAATAAATCCTTTCAGAAAATTTTAAAAAAAAAACAATATAAGAAAACTATACTATAATTATTTTAAAAATTATGTGAATTTTAAAAATAAATATTATTAAATTGGTATCAATTAATTGTATTTTATTTTCACAAATAAAAATTAAAACCATTTTTGGGGAAAATTTATTTCTTTAACAAATAATGATGTTAACAGAAAATATATTTTTTTATTTAAATAATCTATATATATATATATATATTAAAATGTGATTTTTAATATTCATACAAAAAAAATTAATATATAGTTTATAATGGCCATGAATAATGAAAAATATAACATTATGATATGTTTCATTAAAATGATTTATTGAGTATTAGAAAAGAAATCAAATAAATTTAATTTATTTTAAAAATAGATATTTCATAAAATATTAGGGTTTTATAGAAAAAGATTCCAAAAAAAGATGAAAACCATCAGTGGAAAGGTTCCACACCAACCAACCCGTCCATGAGGGGATTACATCTGAAAACATTTCTAAAGACCCTTATTATAAACATATAAATATGAACAAAATGACCACATAGAAGGAAAACTCTAGGATACATAATATAGGAGGGATTAGAATAACCTAGATCCCCATATATAACACAAAAAAGATATCTTCTTCCCTCCTTAGAATGATTCTATTCTTCTAGACTTATCCCATAATGCACCTTTTATTTACATTTTAGGGTAATGTTCTTCCCACCACTCTTCTTTTGTGTTTCAAATAGAACTAAGAAATGACCCACTATAAGATTCTAGACTGGTAATCTTTTATTCAAATTGATCTTTTATAAAAAAAGAAAGAAATAAAAATAGAAACAAGAGCATATTTAAATAAACATCATTGAAAACCACCACTGATGAAATGAGTTTTCTCAGTGCCGTTGACCACCAGTTTTGGAAAAAATACAACCGTCATTGAAAAATTGAATGATGTACTCCCTCACTGATCAGTCACCATAATAAAAGGATCAAAATATCATCATGTTTCTCAAATTTTACATCCTTGTGAAAAAAACACTGAACAAATATCACCAAGATGATCTCCAAATACATTCCTTTACACAATAAATGAGGTACCGTCAACTCCCACAAAACTCAACTAAAACAAAATACAAAACTCTCAAAGACTCTCGCATACAAAGCATCACATGTTTCATGAGAATATATGATCACCTAAATATATTTAATCCAAATCATAGATTCTTATAACCCTTGATCACAATAAAATGAATGTTTATATTGATCCATGAATTCCAACATGTGGTTTTCACTTAATGAAGGTTCCACATCCACAACTCCACTCATATTCTAGGTATACACTAGAAATAAGGAATCCTGTTAAACTATTTTATGTGAAAAAAACAAAAATAATTTCCTAAAAATACGCAATTGACCACTCAAATAATAAACTCAATGACCAATTCCAAAAACTGGAATCAAAACTAAACAACATGGCCAAAATGTGGTACAAAACATCAACACCAAAAGAACTATTACTTTAAAACCACTAATTTCACCAAGTAATTTTAAAATTACCCTCCATCATGGTATCACTTATAATCAAAGCAAAAAATCATGAAAAATAATACAACCTTTTTGGGATACACTCGTCCGAAACAAGTTAGATCATAAAAAAAATTTCAAAAATCCATTTAATGTTTAATACCATGTGCCAAAAAATCATCAAAACAAATTTTCATTCGAAAATATATTTTCCTTTTAAAATTTTCCAAACATCACAAGGAGAAGAATTATTTCATTAAAAGAATCCATTAACACCATGTATTAAAAAAATTACAAAACCCTTTATTTTCCCCAATTAACGTTTTCCAACCCAATGGAAAACAATTCACAATGCTAGAACTCAAACACGGATCACATGAACCACATCAAATAAGGGTATTCAGACGCTTGTTATTCAACCTATAATAAGTGTACATCACATTTGGAGAGATCTATATTAATTTGGAATCAAAATAGGCTAACAAGTGAAAAAACAATGGTTTTCACTCTTTGGCCACTTGGGTTGGGTAGTAGGGTTCAAACTGAGAAAAACAAATTACTCAGGAGGAATAATATACCACATGAGAACCACATGGTGTCCCAAGACTTGAATTAAAACTAAACGTCTCAATTTACCCTCAATTTCCACCTTAAAACCAAAGAGGGGACAAACAATGTCATTAAAATTATCAAAGGTTACCAACAAAATAAAAAAATCTAATTAAATACTAGGTTTCAAAATTTAAAACCAAACATCCCCTGGTAACTTGATGTTTGTTATAAGAAAGATTAATATATACACATTCCACCCTTACCTCTCATGCTCTAACAACATTAATCTAATTTATAACAATAAATTCACAAATAAAAATAGATACACTCATGTCTTAGGCTCCATGAAAAGAACCTAAAACTCTAATACCATTTTATAATGAACATTCAAGGGTTCCATCAGACGTGGAAACTTATCTAACATTCTATAAGGCCTCAAGGGCGTTCGAGATCCCCAAATTCTAGAAAAAAATTCCCTAACATCATTGTAATCCCATTGAGAATTATTTCACCATAAATAGAGATAAACAACAATGTAATAAAAAAATAAAAGACTCAAAAAATAATGAACCATGCCAGATAGTTCATAACAAACCATACTGATCTAACCCATTTTTATATACAAAACAACATCCAAAAAACAATAAATACATCCAGATATAACAAATAAAATGGATATAAAAAACCCAACAAATAAAATTATGACAATCTTGACCCATATCATAGAATCTTCTGGTCTCTCAACACCACCTAACTCACCCCATGTCAGCTATGACACTTAATGGATGGGTCCCACTAGAATCAAGAACCTAAACTATAATGACAAGATATAAAATGATTAGAAGTTCATAAAAAATATCTAAATCAAAAAAAATATGTTTCATAAAAAAAATTCATTGATTAATGTTTTAAAATAAACTAGAATCTAAGCATACCAATATACAATGTTAAAAAATACATATACAATATCACTTTTCAAATATTCCTCATTTTTATCTAGAAACAAACTCACATGTTTTGAAACAAAATCAACCAGATTAGGCCATCCAAATACCTCACACCCATATTTACATTTCTATGAAAAACTCATTTAATTTTTCTAATTTAAAATTATCACTTTAAACCATTCCACAGGTCAAATACAACATTAAACAAAAACACACATACTGAAATCCACTACAAGAACTCACATAGGAGTGTTATATTAAAAATGGTTTTCTAAAATCCATTGTAAAATAATTCTCAATTGAAATGACTAAACACACTCATGATTCAACCATAAAAAATGAGGAAAAAATAATCACATGACATATATCACATATAAATAAGTAAGGTTACATATTAAATAAATAAGGGGTAATGATACAAACAAGCACCAGATCATAATCCCCTCTGCACATAACTAACCAAACAATAGAATGTGTCATGGGATATACCATGGGAACATGACACATACTAGACCATTCTAAACAGACCATCATGTTGGTGTATATTTTTTCCACTCACAACTAATCCAAATATCTTGTATCAACATCAACGAAACAGAGCACCCTATCTACCCCTATTTCTCTCTATAAGGTCCATTATTAGTGTACAACTCACTACTATAGAAAAGGTTATACTCCCACATAATACCCAACATCCCATGACCAAAAAGGAAGTGATCTATAGGAACAAAAAAGACAAGTCTAACCTGTAAATTATAAACAAATCTACCCTCACCCCTTATATTGAATAATGAATATCCCCACACCTAACATGCACTCAAGACATAATCATGAATATTTCTATAAAAGTGGATAAAAAGGAATTATATATAGATAAAATCTCACAAAATGGGTATACAACCAATGGGAAATCAAGGGGTCTCTCACAATCAAAATTTTAGATCCAATGTGACAACAAAGACTTTAACACCAAATGTGGGTCGATATGCCCAGATCCTTTTAAATTTTTATAAACACAAATCCAAAAACCACTCTGAAAATGATGGAAATCATCTTCACATTGAAAACACTTCAAATATACCCAGAAAATGTTATATATATTTTAAAACTAAAATAAGTCCAGAAACAAATATTTCCATCATTCAACTTTAAAAGAACCATCATAGAATTTTCACATCGGTTAAATCACACACCCACATCAAATAATCATTTGAAATATATTTAACCCCCCCCCTTAGAATCAATTTGAATTTTAACACATCAGTTCAAATCCAAATCCCCTTTAACAATAGTTTCCACTCTTTGAAAACAAAAAGTGGGTTAAAACCCAATGCACAACATGGAAACCACTTAAAAATCCATATCAGAATTTTAAAAATCCATAGCACCAATAAACATTCCATTTCAACAATGAAAACATTTAATTCACATAAAAAATTATTCCAAGTTCAAAAAACCAAGATATAATTTTAAAACCACCAAAAAGATACCAAATATATTCATAGATTGTTGAAAATGGAATTTATAAAGCACAAAAAATATTTTAATTCAAAATTTAATCAATTTCATAAAAACACTACCTCAAAGAGTTAATAATCAATATGAAACAATCAGAATATTCACCTTCCATGGTGACCACTCCAATGGAGATAGAAATGGTTTCTATGTAGCCTAGAAATTAAAAAAACAAACATTAGATCAACTAAGACCCTAAAATCATCCACAAGTCATCTAGGGTCTGTAATAGAATCCAAATATAATAGAAGAGATGGAGGAAATTAAAGAAGAGATAAAAGGATTCCAAACACACCTCAAAACTATTGTAAGTCATTAATGTAAGGGAAACAACCCATGGTGTAGGACTTTGGTGCTCCTCCTTGTTCTCACAAGGGTCAAGAAACATATGAGATAAAAAATGTTTGTGAAAATATTTTAAAATAATGAAGTGTATTATGGAAAATCCTAAAATATATTCAATGTTTCAATTTACACAGTTCTTCCACACAATTTTTAGAAACACGTTCCAATAGTATATTGGACACTTCCTAGGCCAAGCACCCCCACACATTATTTCTCTTGGTTACAAAATTGTATAGAAAACCCACGCGCTTTACCCCAAAAACTAAACATTCCCTGCATATCCATTAGATAGATCCTCAAAAACTATATCCAAAATATACAAATGATTCAAGGATTACAAAACTGTGTGAATTTCGTATGAAACACCCACAGACACTCAATGTTCCCTGCATTATTTCTTGTGAGAACCATAACTTTTATTATTTAAAATTCCTCTTGACCTAATTAAATGTTTATTATGATAAATGGTTTTGTAAAACATATTCACTTACATGGTTTTATGTTTTTGGATTTTAAAATAATCTTATGAATTGATACCATTTCTAATATAGTCGTTAAATAGTGATCACATGATTAGTATTAATATAGGGCTTTAACAAATCTAATTTACTTAGAGAAATGATGTGATGTTCTCATCCAGTATAATTTCATCATACGAAACCCATTTTTTGGAGCTCAGAACGAAGGTAGCGTCACTAATCTTCTCTCATGACCAATACCAAGATAGTTTTCAACACATTAAGCTTGAATGAAATCGCCTAGAGTAGTAGTGTAAGATATTATATATTACCACCCGAGCAATGTTATCCGAGTCGCACCAAGAGTCTATCAACATTTCACACCTTAACCTTAGTTATTATATGAGTGTTATAGGGTGTTATGTAACAAAACCCAACCACTATGTTTTTTACATTTTTGTTTATAGAATAAAGAATATACATTGATTTTGTTATTTTTACTTTATAAATAGTTTTTAAAGAACGAATATAATTTTTAGTGAATATTAATTTAAGAAATATATTTTGATGAATTAATGTATTTTTTAACTAAATAATTTTTTAATAAAATAAAATTACTAAATTTCATTTTATAAAATATAATTGATTGTATAATTTTTATGAACATAATTTTAATTTTTATTAAGGTTTGAAAGCTATTTTTTCAAAACCATGAATTTTTTATAAAAGATGGATTTTATAGTAAAAGTAAAAATTCACATATTTAGAAAATTATCTAGAGGAAATGGATGTTATTTTTAGAATCAGAATGTACAAATTATCCAATGGGGAATTTTTTATAATTTTATGATACAGTTGAATTTTTGGATAAAAATTAAATACCATTTGAATATATAATGTGTTTATGACATCATAATGTTCCTATGGTGATGTAATAAAATACTAAAAATGTTTGGTTTGGAAATATATTTTTTACTTTTAAAATTATGTGATTTTATGGTTTTTCATTTTATTTTACAAATCCTTAGTGGACCCTCCAGGACATATAAAACATGTTTACATTTTAAAATAATTTCCTTGAGAGTTTGAATCACTTATACATAAATAGGCATAATATTTCAATACATTCGGCCATTGTCCTTATAAAATATTTTTTTTCTACCCCAATGGGAGAAAACATGGGCAAAAACCATGGGATGTCTCGTGGTTTTTATTAATTTAATGTGTAGTGTCCAAAACCTTAATAATAAACAATTCCCACCCCCTTCCTATATAAACCAACTCAATCTCCCATTCATATTCACTCAACCCATTTGGATCTCGACCAAAACCTTCCATCATATCTCTATAATCCAACCAAGGCCCCCAAATCTCTCAAGAATTTTCTCTCAAGCCTTTCACAAGCCATTGGAATCACACTTCCATGTTAGGGATTTCTTCGTTCCTCATTTTTATACAAATTTTATTATGTTGTTATACAATTTTATTTTAAATTAAAAATGTTGGGGTATGATTTTTCACCTCCCCCATACATCCCTCCTAATGTTTTAATGATGAGATAAACCTTTCTCTCTCATTAGTGCCTCCAACGTAAAACTGTTACCATGCCAAAATATCATAAGAAATTTCCCTCTTCTCAATTACATTCATACAATTATTTTATGTTATGAATATAAATTCAATTAAATATTTTTTTATAACATGTTCCCGGACCCCATTATATTCCATTACATGTATAAATTATTAGATACCCCTTTCTACCTCTTCAACCCATTTTACGATTTTTATTTGATGTCATTACACTACACTGAACATTCCATACCAAAATCATCGTATTAGTGAATACCATACTGATTAATCTATCAAGGATATTCACAATTATGCACATGTAATTTTTTTATTAAGGATATACATTTATGTATTCCGCATCTCTTTTTCATGGAATAAATTTTGATGTTTAAATAATCCAAGTTGTATGATCCATGTGACACACTTTTACATGAAATGAAATGTTTATAGAGGGTGTGCCCCGATAGAGCTCTAATACACTAGGTAAAGATTATTATTAGGATACATAAAGTGCAATGAGTGTTTACCCATTCTAATTTAGGTAAAATAATGTTTTACTCATACTCCATGTTCAATGGATGTTGGATCATACTAATATCATGTTAAATGTTGTTTCCACATTTCCATGTTATGATAGTCATGCTATATCATGCCATTATGTTCATGTTTCTATTATTCTTCATTGATACGCCTATTTACTAATATGTACTATATTTTTAATGTTATTCATTATTTACTCCCTTAATGGGATTTATTACTCTCCATTTTCTTATGCATGTCCTCAGGTTATCCCATGAAATGCTATGTACAAAGGAATGGTGTGGTCATGTAAATGATGTTTTCAAAAAAGACGATATATTTTATCTAATATGTTGTTATGTATGGTTTCTAATTTCCCAACACACAATACCTCTCAATCCTCATAGTTGTATTATGTTTAACTTTATATAATATTTCATTTTTATGTGTGTTATAATGAGCAGTGTTGTTATAGTTGGTATCAGAGGATAAGTTTAGTAATTTTTGGGATTAGGATTAGAAAACCCTCGAGAAATCCGTAGGGATTATAATAATTATTATAAAACCAACACTAAAATTTTTGTTTGTATTGAGTTAGTGGTTTATCATGAAAATATAGACATTTCTGGATATGATCTGGAAGAGGTGGCTCTAACAAAGATGTATTGAGTGATAAAACCCGAAAACACTGCTTTTCTATAGAATAAATCGAGAAATTTGGCACGACAATGGCCCTTGGTGCACTCTTGGTTACGACACTCCTGGGGGTTATGAATTAGTAAATTAAAAATCTTATTATGATGCATTATTAAGGGAATAAAAAAATAACCCTATGAATATATATTGGGAGGTAGATAATGGATAACGTAGATGGAAGCCTATAAATTCACATGTTAAGGAAATAAATATAATTTATAAGTTATACCTTTTTCTATTTAGATTCACCATTTTGTGTAACCCCTAACATTCATTTTATTCCTTCCAATGATTGGTAATTGGCGGACTTGGGCTAACAACTGATGTGAAGATCAATCTGACGACTGTTCTAATGAGATAATCATTCTAATGAGAGTGGTAATAAAAAACTTTTTCATGATACTCTTTCAGTTAAACCATATTTTGAATAGAAAGATTGTTCAAGAGGAATGTAAAACCAACCCTAAGAAAGAACAAGTCACAATTGAGAGATTCATGAGACAAATGCCTCAAACTTTTACTAGATCATATGATCCCTCAATTTCTGAACAATGGATAAACTCATTAAAAAGATCATCTTCATCCTTCAATGTTATGAATAAGAGAAGGTTATCCTAGCTGCTTATCGTATGGAGGGTGAATCTGAACAATGGTGGAAATTTATCAAAAAATAGGATTACTAAGGAGGATATCGAGGCATTTTAATGGATGGATTTTAATAAAATGTATTTCGATAAATATTTACCCTGCACCCTACGACTTATAATAGAAAGGGACTTCCTTTCCTTCAACAAAAATGATGAAGAATCCATAAGAATGTACAAGGAAACCCTCAGATGAGTTACGTGATACGCCTCCAACATTGTCATTACCCCAAAATACATGGATTATAATTTCTTTGGTGGGATAAAACCTATCCTATGAAAATCCATATTGATCTATGACTTTGAGAGACACGAGTAAATTGTACAATGTTCCCTGAGAGATGAGATGGAGATCAAAAAACCTCATGGGTATCATGGGGATAAGAAGCATAAAGTGTAATTTAATTCCAGTAGTACAATGGATAAATCAAAAGGTGATATGAAATTCTTGCACCCCACTAGCCAAAGGTGTGTAATGAAGCCCCCATAAAATTGATTGAAGGGGAAAAGGAAATTAATTTGGTGTGGAAGAGAATGAAACTTTTCCATTAATTTCCAACAAGAAAACCCCACTGCTATGAAATATGGGAGGAACACCCTATTTGATCATCAACACACAATTCATTGATTCATCTATAAAGAACCAAGGTACTTTTCAAACTAGTTCCCTAAGCTATGGGATTTTGGAGGCAAACAACAACCTCCAAGGTAGGAGAGGCTATCTTTTTCCATCAATACCGCCAATACGAACAGTGATAATAAATTTTTGATAGGTACGCTAGTTATTCATTAAAAAATAAAGAACTTTATTTTTTATTCTGGTTCTACACATTCTTTTATATCTCGAAATTTTAGTAGAACAATCCCTATATCACCACAAATGATGGAAGTAAATATGTTGTTGAGAATGAAAAATGGGCAAATCATTGCAACCCTGAAATATAGCTCCTACCAATCATAATTTGTGCCTTAAACATCTTGGTGAACCACATAATAATCCCTCTAGTGTAATTTGATGCAATTCATTGCATGTATTGTCTTTCCTTATATAGATCCAAGATAAATTTACATGAGAGGGAAATCAGTCTCCAAATGGAGAATCAAACCCTGAACCTATTCAAGTTCAAGGTGGAGGAGGATGAATCTTCATTAAAAACATCATCTAAAGAATAGATATTATTGCCTTATGAGCATGTGTATCTTTCTCTGATAATTGATTCTAAGGAAGAAACTATCCATTATGATATGCCTATTGTGAGGGAATTCTCTGAAGTGTTTCTTGAGGAATTTTGTTGTCTTCCTCCTATTAGATATTTTGAATTCTTGACTGATCTTATACCTCAAGAATTACCAATATCCAAGACTCCAAATATAATGGTTTTTTTGGAGCTTGTGGAGTTGAAGAAACAACTATAAAAGAATCTAGATAAAGGGTTTATAAACCCAGGTGGTTCACTATAGGGTGCACCAGTCCTCTTCATCCAGAAGAAGGATGGGTAAATGAGCCTTTGCATTGATTATCTTGAGATCCAAAAAATCTTGATAAAGAACAAGTATCCTCTACCCCAATTTGATGAGTTTTTCGATCAACTATGTGGAGAAAAATACTTATCTGAGGTGGATTTGCGGTTGGGTTATTACCAAGTAATGGTGAAGAAGGAGGATATCCCCAACACTAATTTTTGTACAAGGTACCAACACTATGAATTCATATTAATGACTTTAAAAATCACTAATTCTCTAGAAATATTCATGGACATGATGAATATAGTCTTTAGATATTACCTGGACAAATTTTTAATATTCATTATATGTGATATTCAAATATACTCCAAAACCAAGGAGGAGCCTGATGAGTATCTAGGAATTGTACATAAGACCTTATGAAAGGATAAGATAAATGAAAAGTACATCATGTGTGAGTTATAGTTGAAAAATGTGTCATTACTTGTTCATATAATCTTAAGGCATGGGATATTTATTGATCCTTCCAAGACATCAGCAATTGTGGGATCAATAACGCCCACATCTATGCCGGATATCCATAGTGTCCATGGGTTTGCAAGATATAATCACATATTTATGAGAAATTTATCACATTTATCAAACCCTTTTAACCATCTAACATAGAAGGGATTCAATTTTTTCTGGAGTGATTAATGTGACGAGAGTATCATGGATTTGAAAAAGAGTCTTATTAGTATGTTCATTCTGACATTACCCACACGTGGAGAACATTTTTGTGGTATTTTGTGATGCTTCAAGGAAGGGTATGGGATGTGTGTTGATGAAAAATGAAAAATTCATTTCCTATTCTTCAAAAAATTTAAAAGTACCTAAGAAAAACTATCCAACACATGATATGGTGTTGGTTATAGTAATCTTAGATTAAAAAAATATGGTGACAATACCTTTTCGGGGAGATGGGTGAAATATAAACGGATCAAAAAAGCCACAAGTATATACTCACATTGAAAGTGTTGAATATAAACAAATGAGGATGGCTAGAGCTGATCAAAGTCTATGACTGCTCAATCATTTTCCACCGGGGAAAAGCGAACAGGGTCGAGGTAGATTTATGTTGAAATGACTCAGGAATTCTATCATTGATGAAAATTTAAAAGGATCATATATTTCAATTTTTGATAAAGATATAAATAGAAATCATAAATAAGGGAACATCATCAGTCATTTCACAAATGATTGCTCAACCATATCTTTTGAAAAAGTTTTAGGATGCTCAATAAGTCAATATTGGAATTCAGAAGAAATTCAAAACAATCAGAAAAGTGAAATCCTCAAAATTTAATATTAATGAAGAAGGAATTGTTTGATTTGGGTCAATACAATGTGTTCCACCAAATCTATAGTTAAAGACAGAACTCTTGGATGATGTACATAGTTCACATTTTTTCCATTCACCATGGAAACGAAAAGATGTATTGAGATCTCCATGATAATTATTGGTGGGATAACGTGAAGAAAGAGATCCCTAAGTATACGTAAAAGTGCCAGGTATGTGAGCATGTGAAGGGTGACAGTGAGATGTCTAAGGGGATGATCCAACCATTACCTATACCAATAATAAAATGGGAGAACATGACCATGGAAATTGTCACCGGACTTCTGAAGACATCCAAAGGAAACAATGCTATCTCGGTTTTTGTGGATTTTCTTACAAAGACTATACACTTCATTTAAATTCGATAAGATTTATCATTTGATCAACTAGCATAGATATATATTAGAAAAGTATGAAGGTTTCATGGAGTACCACTTTCAATTTTATCGGATCGAGATCCAAGATTCACCTCGATGTTCTGGAAGAGTCTTCAACATGATTTTAAGACTAAGATGAACTTCAGTATGGCTTATCATCCTCATTCTGATGGAAAATCTGAGAATACTATCTATACATTTTAGAAATGTTGAGAGAATTCTCAATGGTCTTCAAAGGATGATTTCATTAACAACTTCCTATGTTTGAGTTCTCTTACAATAACTATTTATAGTCAAGTATCCAAATGGATCCTTGTGAATCCCTTTGTGAGAAGAGGTGAAGAACACCACATGTTGGGAAGATGTTGGGGAGAGAAAACTCCTAGGTCCAGAAATGGTTGAAGAAACGGTGTAAAAAGTTAAGACCATTCCACATCATATTAATGTTACATAGAGTCTAAAAAAGAGCTATGTTGATTATCAATGACAAGACAAAGAGTGTGATGTTAGATACATTGTATTCTTCCATACATCACCATGGAAGAGAGTTATGAGATTTTGAAAGAAGTGAAAGCTTAGTACAACATACATCTACCTTTTCTAGATCCTTTATTGCATTGTAGTAGTGACCTATTGACTATAACTCCCACCAAACCAATCTCAAGTACATGATGTATTCCATGTATCACTCTTGAAGAAGTACATACATGACCCATTGCATATACTCAATCCAGAGGTGGTACCATTAGAGAATGACCTCACCTATAAAGAGATGATAGGGAAGATCTTAGATCATAGGGAAAAAGTTCTACAAAATAAGATAATTCCTCTCATGAAGGTGTTGTGGTGAAACCAAAAGTTTGAAGAAGCAATATGAGAATCTGATAAAGTGATGAAGAATAGTTACTCTCATCTATTTTAGTATGGGAAATGAAAATTTCAAGGGAAAAATATCTCAAGGGGGGAATATTTTGGTGACCAAAACATTTATAAATTAAAATTACTCTTAATATATTTAAATTGATTATTATGAAAAATAGTTATTTAAAATGTATTCACTTCTTGGTTTTATGTATTTGGATTTTAAAATAACTTTAGTAATTATTACCATTTATAATATATACATTGAATAGTGATTACATGATTAGTATAAAATAGAGGGCCTTAACAAATCCAATTTAATCTGACAAAGAATGTGATGGCCCTATCTAGTAGAATTTCTTCATTTGAAGGCCATTTGTTGGGTCTTGGAAATGATGTGGTGTCACTAGGATTCACTCTTTAACATTCCCAAGCCAAGCTTCAACATGTTATGCTTGATCAAAATTGCCTATGGGAGAAGTGGAAGTAAATAGAGATTACCACCTGATCGAAGTTATCTGAGCCACCCCAAGAGTCTATCACCATCGCAGACCTTACCCTTAGGTATTGTGTGGGTGTTATAAGGGATTATGTAACAAGACCCTATCTCTATGATTATGTATATTATTTTTTATATTATAAAGAATATACATTCATCTTATCATTGTTGCTATGTAAATAGTTTTTAATGATCAAATAGTATTTTAAGTCAATATTAAATTACGAATTCCATTATGATGAATAAATGGATTTTTTATTTAAATATTATTTTAATAAAATATTATTACTAAATTGAATTTTATTAAATATAAATGATTTTATAATTTGTATGAATATTATTGTAATTTTTATTATGGTTTAAATTTTTTTTCAACACCCATGAATTTCCTATAAATGTGTAACCAAGTCATCCTTGACCTCAGGGGTCTATCTGAAGATTGACTTGATGGAGTTTGGACCTACGAGTGCACTGCTTCCTCCTCCCCATGAGTACCTAGGTGCTTCTCTTTCAGATGGAATGATGGTGGTTCCCTTAGAGAAACTCCATCCTTCTTCTGTTCCTTTCGGTGTTTCTGCTCTGGGGTGGGTTGGTTATGAATATGGAGAAACTTTCTCTTTACAGACGGAGGGTGATGGGGCTTCTAGTTTGTTGTCGGTTGATTAGGCTTGTTGTGCTTCATCGGATGTTCATTTGGACACTGAGGTAGTGGGTTCCAGTTCGGGGCCTTTGGGTGTTCAGTCATTCAAAGAGACTTTGTAGGGTTAACCTATTTTTTCTAGTCTCGGAGCACCTCGTATCCCTTCTATTCAGGTGGCTCCTAACTGCACTAAGTTCATTAATGGTGTTTCGGTGGCCGATTTATCGGATGTGGTGATTTGGGAGGATGAAGAGTTTCACAAGTTAACAATGATTGCCTTGTTTGGGCCTGTAAGACCTTCACTGGCATTTTTTAGTAGTTATGTGGCCTCTTGGGGACTCCAGCAGCAGGAAACGGTTTCTAGATTCTCTAGATCATCATCCTCTATTCATTTGGCATCTTTGGGTGACATTGTTCAGGCTTGGGCTTGAGAGGACCGTAGATGTGGCTCCTTGTGTTTTTATCTAAAGTGATGGGGCTGGTGTTTTCACTTGAGACGGGTGTCGGGGAAAGTGGTGGTGTTGTTCTTCCTTCCAGATCTTCCTATTCTTTTATAGAATCAGGCAATGCTCCAAGTTATTGGTAATACTTTAGGTCAATTTTTGTGGGTGTGTGAGGACACTCTTCATGTTCGGGCAAAGTCATCTCCAAGAATCTCTATTGAGGTGAATTTGGTTGAGTCCCCTCCTTCTCGAGTGTTTTTCCAGGCCGATGATGGGTTTTCATGGAGGAAAAGGATACTGGTGCATGCTGCTCTTTGTTTCTCTGATCACTGATGCAGGTAGGGCCATTCAAATTATTTATGTCGGTGTATTAGGTAAAGGAAGGATGGTGGTGGTTTCATGGCTTATATAGTTTCTGCCAAGAATCAGGTCTTCCTGCCTCTATTTGAGGCTATTGGAGTGGCTCTGGTTCATCACCAATGTTCTTCGCAGACAGTTGAGATGTCCCATATAGAACTGGTGACAGATGGTCCATTGACGTTGATGTGGATTTCTATGGCGATTAGTAAAGGTGGAAAGGGTCTAGTTTCATCGATGAAGAATGGGGTGGCTATGGTAAAATCTTCGGCGGTGGAAACTTTCACACCTGAGGTGGAAGACACAGATATGGTAACAACTATTTTTTCAAAAGCGGGGAGGGGGGTTGACGTACATGCTCCTGTTTTGTCTACAGCATGGTTTATTGGTGGAGAATTTAATTCTATACTGGATCCTTCGAAGAAGAAGGGTGTCTTGGATGTAGAATTCTATGCAATACAGGACTTTAGGAACATCTTAATGGTGAAGGGAATGCTGGACTTGGGTTTTAACGGGAGAAAATTTATGCGGTGCAACAATCGAAAGAATCAAGAAGAATATGGAGGAGGCTTGATCACTATCTAGACAACCTCCAAGGTGTAGAATTCTTTTCTCATGCCTCAATTTCTCGCCTCTCCAGATCAATTTCAGATCATTCTCCTTTTCTGGTCACACTCATATTGGGTGAGGCTCAGAACATGCAGTTCTACTACTCTTCTAACTTGAATCAGGAAGGTGATTTTACTCTGTTGGTGAAGAACCGATGGGAGAGACCGATGGAAGGATATCCATGGTTCAACCCCATGAGATGCCTACAGAGGTTCAAAAATAACCTGCAACTATTGGGTGGCTACCGTAGGGGAGATGATCTCAACTTGGAAAATTTAAAATATAATATAGAGAGGATGGAGGAAAATATTCAGGAGGTTTAAGATGATGATAGATTTTTCAGCCTGGTAAATAAGAAAAATGTTTTGGCTAGAAAACTGCTGGAAATAGAGAAGATTAGTAGACATAAATCTAGAGCACTTTGGATCAAGTAAGGAGAAAAAATACAGCCCTTTTTAGGCCTTATTGATGGAAAAGTTTAAGGATAAGAAGATCAATATTATACTTGATGATGTCACGTTTACTTCTGATCTGCAGGTGGCTGGAGAGATCGCTCTGATACACTTTGAGGGGATGATGGAAGGACATGATAGTTTATAGGGAGACCAGTTTAGATGGGGTGGAGAAGAGAGGGAATTAATGGGATATATCTGACAAATTGTGAATGAGAGAGACTGTTATGATCTAGATGTTTTTCCAAATGATGAGGAAATTAAAGCAACAGTTTTTGGAATGAATAAGTAATGTTCCCCAAGACCAGACGGGTTCCCTGGTTCCTTATTCATTGAGGCATGGGGAATTATAAAAGATCAGTTTAAGGGGGATGTTCTAATTTTTTTTATAAGAGGAGAGATTAATATTTCTTCATGTGCTTCAAGGGTTGTTCTGATTCCCAAAGTTAATGATCCCATTGGAATTGGTCAATATTAACCGATATGTCTTTGTAATTTTGTGTATAAGATTTTATCTAGTGTTTTAAATAGGAGAATCTACAAGGTGATACCCAATATTGATTCTGAAGATAAACATGGCTTTGTAAAAGGGAAATACATACAAGGAGCCATCATAATTGCGATATAAATGGTGGAGGATCTGAACAAAAAACTATCGGATACAATGTGATGGTGAACATGGATATGGATAAGGTGTATGACCGATTGGAATAGAGATATTTAATAAGAGTTATGATGAATTTTGGTTTCAAGGAATGGTTTTGTGATTTATTTATCTGGTGTTATACATCTCCTTGTATTACAATTTCGTTCTTGGGGAGAGGCTTCAGTTTTTTTAAATCAGTGCAATGAGTGAGGCAAGGGGACCCCTAGTCACGAAGCCTCTTCATTTTGGCTCAGGAGGCACTTACCAGGAACATCCACAAGGGGATGGGTGATGGGAGGATATTACCTTTCAAGAACAAGGTGGTGGTTTGTTTTGTTTCTCATCTCATGTTTTCTGATGACAGGTTATTCATTATTAATGGAAGAAGAAGATTAGTGGAGAGTTTCAAAATGATCATGTCAACATATGGAATGTTGACTAGGCAGTGGGTAAATTTCAATAAAAGTCGTGTTTTTATATCTGAAAAATGTTCTGGGAGGCGTAGTTGGGAAATTAAAAATCACTTGGGCATGTTACAACGACAACTACCATTGATTTATCTCAGTGATCCAATTTCCAACAGTAGGATCAAGAAGGAACTTTTTTATGACATCCTAAATAGTATCATGGGGTGAATATGCAATTGGAAAAGTAAATTCCTCTCTTTTTGATGATTAACGAAGTTGATCAACTATGTCCTAACCTCAAGACCAATTCATGTCCTTTCCATTATAAAACCTCTCAAAGGGATGATCAACAGTCTAGAGAACATTTTGAACTCCTTTATGTGGGATGATAATCAAACAAGGAGGGGTCACTGGGCTTCTTGGAAATGACTGGCCAAGCCAATGGAGGAGGTTGGTATTGTGCTGCGAAATGTGGGTGAAATTATGTAGGCCATGTAGACTAAAATAGACTGGAAGGTGACCACTATAAATTCTTTATGGGAATAGATCATCAAAAACAGGTATGGGGAAGACTGGTGAAGTTGGGAAGATGCTAACAGGAGGTTGTCTAGCATGGGTTGACTCATGAGTGCCCCTGTAGAGGTTTTTCATGATCAAGTGAGATGGATTCTCACCTGTAGATACATTATATTCTTGTTAAATAACTGGGAGAGAGAGGAGATCATCTTCCTGGGATATCTGGTGCGAAACATCACTTTCGAGGAGGCCTCTAGTTATGCTTCTTTTCTGAATTCTATTCTCAATGATGAGCAGAATGAGGTCTTCAATTCCATTCAGATGGTGGGAGAACATGATCACTTTATGTTTTTTGGATCCATTTCTGGACAGTTCTGCAGATGATATTACAAGGAGCTGATTCATGTGTGGGATAGAAGAGATGAGTAGAACAACAGAATATGGTTCAAGGAATTTCTGATGAAATTAAATTTTACGGTTTGGAATTTATGATATCATGCCATCCCTATGGAAGACAATATTCAGAAGAAGGGAGTAGCTTTATCTTTATGATTCCAGAGTTTTATGCACTCTCAAAATGAATCCATAGAACACGTGTTCTTTATGGGGGACTAGGCGAGAGTGATCTAGAGCCTTCTGAGTCGGTGTCTGAACATCAGCAGGGGATGGGTTTCAATGCAAAACATTTTGGAAGGCTGGTTTCTGGGTGATGGATAGGCGGTGGTGGAATCTAGGATGAAAGGTATGGTTTTTATGGTGACATGCTAGACTCTATGGGATGTGAGGAATATGTCTAGAGAGTGTATCTAGTGGTCGCACGATTTTATCCAAATATATGTCAAGATGTTGGCGGCGGAGATGGGCGCACTAATTAAAGGGGGGACGGATATGGTTGTTTTTAACAAGATTATTCCTATGGCTTGCATTCAAAGATCAGTGGTGACGTAGGGGTGGGGGGTATGCCGGAAGGCCCCTCTTTCCGGGTTTGAACTGAATGTGGATGGCTCTTATCTGGAAGGAGTTATGATAGGGGGTGGAATTTTTAGGGACAATAGGGGATCAGTTAATCTATCATTCAGTGATTTCTATGGTGAGGGCACGTCTATAGAAGTTGAGGAACACACTATGGCCACTAGTTTATCACTTTGTAGAAACATAGATTCGGAGATATCTTAAGTGGAGTCCAACTCAGCTATTTTGGTTGGGATGCTACATAAAAATGGAAAGGTTCCATTGGAGTTAATGTATATCGTCCGGAAATGCAAGTTCTTTCTTAATAAAGGAACTTCCATTCTTCACACGTGGAGGGAGAGGAATGGTACAACAGATGAACTGGCCAACAAAGGCACGTTTGAGGAAAGGATAAGTTTTCACACTAGCCCGGGTTCCTTACCAAATGATTGTAAGCTCATTGTCGAAGGTGATGACCTAGGTCTTCACCACTTTCTCCCTCAAAAATATGGGATTGTAATCATCATGCCTCAATAGAAATTTAACTTTCAGTCAACAAATTCCAGTTTTTATTTTAGATGTAAAAATTAAAATATTTATAAAATTATTTTGATAAAATGAATATTATTTTTTTAATTAGGACCTCAAAATTATGTAACGGTGAATTTTTCATAACTTTTTGAGACAGTCAAAATTTTCAGTAAAAATAAAATACGGTTTTAATATATAATGTGTTTTATGACAAAATAATGACATAATTGTGATATAAAACTGATACAAAAAAATTTATTTTATACAAATATATTATTCATATTTAAAATAATTTGATTTTATGTTTGTTTGATTTATTTTACAAAGCCTTAGTGGACCCTCGAAGACTTATAAATCATTTTAACAATTCATAATGATTTTCTTGAGACTGTGACTCACCTCCACATAATAAAGGATTATATTTTAATAAGATATACCATTAGACATATAAAATAACGTTTTTCACTCCACTTTGGAAAACCCCTTGGGCAAAATCATGGTATGGGTTGTTGTTTTGATTAGTTTAATGTGTGGTGTCCGCAACCTAAATTATAAAGAATTCCCTGTCCATTCCTATATACACCCACTCAATCTCCCATTCCTCTTCTAAAAAACCATTTGGAGATTGAACATCACATTCCCTACTCTCTCTATAATCCTCACAAGTTTCCTCAAGCTTCCAATTAGCCTCTCTCAAGCCTCTTTCAAGCCTTTGGGATCACACTTCAAAGTAGGGGAATTTTTTTTCTCATTTTTGATCAAATTTAATTATATTGTTATACCATTATATTTTCAATTATAAATATTGGCGTATGATTTCATACCTCCCCTATACACCCCTCATAATTTTTTAATGACAAGATGCCCCTTTTTCTCTCAATAATTCCTCTAATGTACACCTATTACCATGCCAAAATTCAATAAGGAATTTCTCTCTTCCCATTTACATTAAATAAATTCATTTATATTATGCATCTAAATTCCATTAAATATGTTGAGATATTATGTTCCAAGAACCTATTACTATCAATTTCATGTATAAAGGATGAGATAACCCTTTCTCTGTCCTCAACCAATTTTATGATTTCTATTTCATGTCTTTATGCAACACCAAAATTTCCATGCCAAAATCATCGTATAAGTGAATACCATACCCATTTTTCTATGAAGTGTATTCAACATTACGAACATTTAACTTTTGATTAAGGACTAAAATTTTCGTTTTCCACGTCTTTTTTTCATTGAATAAATTATGATGTTTAATGAATCCATGTTGTATGATCCATGTGACAAACTAAAACATGAAATGAAATGTTTATTAAGGGTGTTCCCTGATAGCACTCCAATGCATTGGGTAAATATTTGTATCACGATACATCAAGTGAAATTAGGGTTTACTCATGCTAATTCATGCGAAATAAGGGTTTACTCATGTTTCATGATCAATGATCCTTTGATCATTCTAATATCATGTTAAATGTTGTTGCTACATTTCTCAGTTATGATGATAATGTTATATCATGACTTTATGTTCATCATTCTCTTGTACACCATTGATATTACTATTTCCTAACATGTAATATATTTTTCATTTTATTACATTTTTACTACCTCACTAGGCCTTATATCACACCCTTTTCTTTATGTGTGTTCTTAGGTTATCCCATGCAATGTTATGTATGAAAGAATGTTATTGTCATGTAAAAGATGGTTTCAATAAATATTTGGTGTTTTATGTTCTATGTTATTATGTAATGTTATTAATTTCCCAAAACACTAGATCTCTCGATCCTCAGTGTTGTCTTAAGTGAATTTTATGTAATAAATAATTTATAAGTGTGTAATAAAGAGTAGGGTTGTTATATTTCTCAGAGGGTGTTGCATGTTTTGGACATAACTATGTTCAAACAATGCTGATAGACCTTGTCTATTTCAAAATAAATTGAAAATGAATCCACAAAATGGGAGTTTTCATGGTTTCCCCCTAAATATGCTACATAATTGTAAATTGAAAGAACCCCCAAAAATACAATTTTTGAGTTTAAAATCCATGGAATCCCATGTTAGACCCCATATAAACAAAATAAAACAAAATGGACAACAATGTGACCTATGGGGTTTCATAAGAACCCTAATTCATTTTATCATTCCATGAAAATCTATAATGTATTTCATATCTTCAGATGGACAGGATCAGGTGATGTGTTAATTCATCCTTGGTCACTTTGTCACAAAAAATGGTATTGAAGCAACCCATTTATTGAGGGAGTAAAAGAATAATAGAGATAATGAAATCAAAGACCATGATTTATGTAGGGGTATGTAATATTCCCAAGACCTCATTTATTATTCTAGTATATTTCATATTACTTCTAAGGGTTCATTGTTTTTTTATATTTTAAAAGTGGTTTTAAAATTAATTCTATTAATATGATAATGTTATTTTGTGTTTTTAAATTGGCTTTAAAATTCGTAAAAATTAATTTTAAGTGAAATTATTTATTTGGAAGTAATTATTGGATATTTTTAAATAATAATCAATCATATTTTAACATAATGAAATCCTAAATGATGAAAATTTTATTTGATTGCATATATGACACCCAACACCTATCATAAAAGAGAATATAATTCCCCATGATTTTATGTTTTATTTAATTTTATATAAATTCAATCTCAAAAATATGTTTCATTATATGGAACATGATGTTTATATTTTCCTACATGAAATAATTATTTTCTTTGGTAGATTTTGTTACACACAAGGCTGAGATTTACTAGAAAAAACAACATATTAACATTATTATTTAATATATCACCACAAATTTTTAATCATGGGTATTAATATGAATAAAAAAATTAAAATATATATTTTACACATTATTATTAGTTATATATTGACTAGTAATAAAATTAGTATCATTAAAAAAAATGTTTTATGAAAACTCGTGTCTTTTCTATGAGACGTTTTAGTCATCCACTGCAAACATAATTTGAAATAACGGATGAGGTAACAGATTTCCTAGAAATTTTAATTTATTGAGAATTATTTAAATTTTAGGCACATAATTACATTCATATGGGTTGTATACTAACCCATTGAAATTTAATATAATTATTCATTAATACTTAATGGATTTTTTATTTTTTATTTTAATTATTTCATCCATATTGATTTGTGTTAATAGTTTCCAAGTGGGAAGTAATTTCTTAACTGAATTTATTTTCATTAGGTACTATTACAACATATTCATCTTTTCTATTATTAGAATACGTGTATAATGGTGTCTGATTAAATTTTATTTTATTTATAATTTTTTTATTTGAATTTACATTTGATACAGATCATTTATTCATTAATTAATTCTCATATCAATTTTATTATCATTTTAAGGCTTTACTTAATAATCACATTCTAATAAATATTTTTTATTATTTAATTTCATTTGAAGAGAATTATTTGATAATTTTATATATAAAATAAATTATTTTTCTTATAATATGGTTATTTATTATATTTTCATGTAATAGTACCATTTTTACACTCGATTTTTCCTAAAATTATTGAGAAATATTTTTAATAAAATCTGACATCATTTCTCTATTCAGTGAGAAATTGTTTTCCTTAAAAATTATATTTTTAAAAAAATATCCTTTTAAAATGATTTATTGAAATTTTTTTAACCATTTCTTTCTTTATAAAAAACTTTTTATTAGGAACCTTTATTTAATTTTCAAAATCAAAGAATATTTGGATTTAACTTAAAATGTCATAAGAATATTTGTTTTAACATACTTGGAATGTATAAAATTTAGAGATTTCATCACCGTTCAATGTTTTAATGATGAATTTATAAATTAAAATGTTTATTTTCAAAGATATATTTTTACAAAATTAATTTTGATGTTATTGTTTTAAAATGTTTTTTTCATAATCAAAAGTATATTTCCAACAATAATTATTTTTTGAATAACTATTTGAGTTATTCAAACTCATCAATGACAACATAAAATTATTTTTACATATACTACACAAGGGATATGTTTTACTAATATCACCCATTATTTTTAGTGGGTATTGTTATTTATTAAATAGTATATCATTTCTACATATGGAGTTATTTGATTGCATTTTGAAACATTTATAAATCAATATTTTTCTCTCAATAAAAAAAATTTATGGTAAGACACATTGTTCGTGAATTAAATCTGTTATTTGATATATGGAAAAACTATTAGGACTTAAAATGATGTGTGGGGCATAACCTTATTTTTCCCCGAGATGGATCAGTTGGTGTCATGTGAAAAATCAGTAAGATAACATCAAAAGGGTTTTTAACTGTAGTTTAAACCATCATATGAATGGTTTTTACGACTGTTGTATCATGTTCCTAAGTCATGAAATCCCCTAATTAAGAATTAACTTCATTCAAAATTCAATTATTATTAAAAATGTGATTTTTCAATGATATTATATATGTATTTCTATCGTTATTAGTTATTTATTAAATTAATTGTGTTTTCAGTTATTTACCATTCCATATTGATTGTGTGTTATCTAGTTATGGTGGTTATGTAATTGATTAAATGGAATGAGTGTTCAGTTATTTACCTTCCCTTATTGATAATTATACCTATGTTTTTTATATTGGCATTATTTGTGGGAGAACTTCCTTCCCAGTATACTGATTAAATTGAATATTTGTTATTTTATTTACAGTTCAATATTAATTATTATCGATGAGATTTTTTCATTATCATTATCTTGGAGTGAAGACCCTTCTGATTATATTCATTACATAGAATGTGTTTTCTGTTATTTCCCTTTACACATTGATTATTCTTATTCATTCTTGATATATTTCGTTGTACTTTAAAGTTACTAAGATTTTGAGCTCACCATTATTTTGTTTCTATTATCATAAAACCATGAAGTTTACAATGATAGATAAGAAATTAAAATCTCGAATTAATAATGTAATTCTTGAATTAAATGGTGTAATTTTCATATTTAAATGTAATGAATTCCTTTTTTATTATCATATTTACCAGGAATACTAAAATATTCATTCTTTCAGAATACAAACCCTAATATCTTATTCTAATGTAATAAATCAGACACAATACTTGGGATATATGGGTTAGGGCTATCAAACCTACACATTTTATGTTATTATTATTTTTAATCAAAATTTTATATTTCAAAAAATAAATATTATTTGGATTACATAAAAAAAACTCTTTACATAAAGGTAAATATGTTTACCTCTATCCAGGATATAATTTTGGTGTCTATATATAGGTAGAAAGGGGTTTTACTTGTTTTTTATAGTCAAATTAATATTTATATGTTCTCTATAATTTTTAGGTGGTTCAATTAATAGATACTTAAGGCTAAGACTTAGTATTAATACCCTAGGTAATGGTTATCTTTCTTGTCTTAGTTCTCATATGGGTAACCGATTAAAATTATATCTCTTATAATGTTCATCATGTTTCCATGATTTATCATAAGGGTATCCTAGATTACAAATAGGCTTCAAAATGGTTATAATTTTGTCTTGTAAGGGTAAAATATTACATCCATTAGTTGTATAACGACATTCCTTCACTATCAAAAGGTATAACTCATCTTATGTAAGGATTAGACCGTGATTTCTCTTATTTCTTAAAATTAATGTATAAAATTTGTATGTTATGTAACAGTCCAAACAAATTTACTATACCAGTGTATGGTTATCCTGTCATGTATTGGTGAATCCATTTTACCCTTACGTAATGCATGCTTATTACCTATGGGTAACAATAATTTCCAAAAATTTCATATTTTTTCTGAGTTCAACCCAAGACATGTTATAAATGTAAATTAAGGAACTTAATATTGAAATTATATAGTTGATTGCATTATATAGTTTTTAAAAATAGATTAGGCCTCATTAATTTTATGATCCTTAAAACGAGTCATGGGAATAATTAAAAATAAAATAAAAAATTAATAGGTATTAAATACCTATGTTGAACATATGTATATGTATTTTAAAATAAAATATTTCCCTCATTTGACTGTTTCGTGGTTTATTTCATGAAGGGTTACCCAAACCTCCCCTCTCTATAACTATAAGTCATCCAAAAATCATATAAATCACTCATGGGAGTTCCATATATCTTCAACACATTGTAATGGCTTGGATATCTATGGCCCATTACATTGTCAAATCTAGTGTTTGGGGTATTCTAGAGGAAGTGGTAGCTCATTTCCATAGTTTTCCAAAATTCTAGTATTCCAACCAGTAGGGCGAGGAATCATTAGGTCGAGGGCATCAATATTTCAAGGCATCAGCAGGTCGATGGGACTAGTAGGTAGAGGAATTGGTGAGTATGGGTAACATTGAGTATGGGAGTCAGTGTGTCAAGAATCATTATTCCATGTCAGTGGCTCGGCATCAGCAGCTCAACATCAGTGACTTAGCATTGGGGACTCATTGTCAGTGGATATCTTCCAGTGACTCAACCGTTGGTGAATCACTATTAATGACTTTCTATTAGTGACTCACCCATCAGTGTGTCATTTCCTTTTTTTCATGTTTTCCCCTCTTAGTTTTTATTTGACATAAATCATGTTTAAATCTTTATTTAGTCATTTATAAATGTTATTTAAAGGATATTTGTTATATCATGTATATCTTAATTCTTAGGGGGTACGGAGATAGTAAAACCATGTGATCTTGGCCATGATCTGAATTTAATGGCCTTAAAACAGTATCCTTTTATTGATATATGATCTAGATTTTTCTATAGATGAGCTTCATTGTTTACTTTTCTCTTCATATGCTAATAAATTTTATTCCTATACAAGTTTTACTCTTGTGATATAGGCCCATCTTCAGTTTTCCTTGGAGTCTCATGCTTGTCCAACCCCTCTATTTTGGTGCATGGATGAGTTTTGGTTTCCTATTGTTCCAATTATGGATTCTACGGGCTCTCTTTGATTGTGCATCATACAATATGGGTGTAGTAATGTTATTTTGTTATAGACACTTGAATCCAACTTTAAAAAAAAATATAAATGCTAATGATGAAATACATACTTGATAAGGTGTTGGGAGTGGTCTGATGTTGATCGCTTGTTTTAATTGTCAACATTGTTCATGATGTGATCTATTTTGGATGTGTGACCTTTGAAAATCATGGTTGTTGGTGGTCTTTTCTTTGGAATGGGTGATTCTTTCTAACTGTTGTTTTTTATACAAGGATAATTGTAGTAAATATCGATCTAGTTAATAACATACACTTTGTTAAAAAAATTGATGCCCCTGGAGAAAAACCATTGTGGAATTACACTTTCTGATTAAAGGGGATATTAAATAACTTTTGATTGGTAAATATTAATAAACATAGCTTGTTTTGGTCTGACAATGTGTTTTTTTGGTTTTGTTGGTTCTTATAATTTTTTAGGATTATATGGTGGTGCAATTTTTAGTATGATTGTGGGAATAGGGGTAGACAGTGTAAAGACCCGGAAATTTCAAGGAAATTGTTTTCTAAATTTTCTTTGAAATTTTTCAAGAACGCAGTTTCTGACGGCGCCTGATTCCGAGGCCCGGTGTGCCTGGAATCATTTCTTGATGTTCGGCTCGGGTACGTTCAGTGAACGAATGAGCCGATTTTCCTAACTATTTAACCGCTACTCGGAATTGAAATTCGAGGGCACCGATGAAATCGCAGTACCAGTTTTTGCATAGAAACACATTTTTCTTGGGTTGCGTTATCTCAGGATGAATTGTTTATAAAAAGAGAAGGATAATGATATAATTGTTTTACATTTATATTTGTCTTTTCTTGTTAAGTGGATTAAGTGTTGTGTCACAACACTTTTCCTCTCTCTTTGTGCTTATAACCTATGTAAGGGAGTTGGGGGTGGGACCAACTTGTTGATAACTACTTTTGAGAGTATTAAGGTGGTGTGGGTCCCACACGAGCCCCACCGTTTCCTTTCTTCTTAAGTAACACACCCCCACCCCCCTATTAAATGAAGTCAACTCTTGCGTTTAAACTTTTTAATAAAGGCCTCTATTAATTGGGCGGATTTAAACCCCTCAATTAATTGATCGTTTCTTTTCTTTTTGAATTTCAAGCATTGGTTTGCGTGTAAATAAAATAAGACACCAATTATTTTATTTAGTTGGTCTTGTTGTGCTGAGAGGATTTTGGGAGAAAGGCTAAGGGGCTTCAAGTTCTTCTTCTTCGATGTAGAATGCGAAGAACGTGAAGAACACCGACCTCCGAAGAAGGCCAACAAGAACGCCGAATCCTCGGGGATCGACTATGTGACGCCATATATTACGACGCCAATGACGTTCCATCCGTGACGCTCATTTCCGCGAAAAACTCTCGTTCGATGACAATGATGAGGTAGGGAATTATTTTTGTGAAATGTTAATGAAACCCATGTTACATCCTTCTAAATCAAAGAACACGGATCAACTAAACATTATGTTGATCCGTGAAGAATATGTTGCGGGTTGGGAATTCTTATTTGCGGGGAAAACTGTAGAAGTTAATTTTTTTGTAAGTCTATATTCCTATGGTTCCTTCATTTTAAAACAAATAACTTGGATCAATTTATCCCCAATTTTATCCGCAAATTATTTCTTTTGCAGGTTGGGAATATTAAATTTTGAGAAAAACTGTTTGGGTTCTTTTCTTTTGATCGTGAAAAAAAATCCTTGTTGTTCTTCGTATTTTGGGCCGCTTGATACCAACTTAACAGGAGGAGGTCGGATCACACGAACATGGCCAAATCTCTTCCCCATTTTTTATTTTTATTCGTTTCATCACGAACAAAGGCGGGACGGTGCAACGACACCGTGCAGACACGAGAAAGAATGCGGCAATGAAGCGTGACGCCATTGAGGGCGAACGAAACCACGACCAGAGTTGGGGCCGCGGAGGCGATTTGAAGACTAAACTAGTTGAACGTTGAGCGAGGATTTATGGGAGATGATAAACGAGGCATCAAGGTAATTTTGATGCCTCTAAAATGATGGTCGGGTCCCGGGAGGACCATTGGAAAAGCCGGCGAGCAAAACGGACCACCGGAGAGCATCCGGTGGTCCGCGGAAAATAGAGCCGGCGCGCCGCCGGGGAGGGCCGCCTCGACCGAATTCGTGGCGGCATGCTACTAGTCCCGCGACCGCGCGGACTAGAGAAGCGGGACGCGGCACTCAGCCGCTTCCGGTAGCAAGGGGTGGCCCCACACGGGGTCGCAGTTAGCGAAGCAAGTGGGGGGAAATGCCCCCCGCGTCTCAACGCTCGGCCGGTTCGGCCGAGCCTCCGGGCAGGTGCGACAGCGCGCAACACGGCCAGACCGGAAAGCCCGGTCGGGCCACGCCGCGCCAGCCGGGCCGGGCCGCACCCAAGCGGGCCGGACCCAGACCCGGGTGGGGTCGGCCCTGGCCCGAAACCCCCACTTCCGGACCTCTTTTGGTCTTTTTCCCATAACATGGGCTACGGAACTCCTATCGATGCACCATTGGTTGCATAGAGATCCTTGGATCGAGACGGTCATTTCAGTATACTACACTCATGGTTTCAGAGAACTTTGGGTTCGACCGGGTTGGTTTGGATAAGAAACCAACCGGGCCCTCGGAGCTGAAAGGCTTATATCTCGAGCTTCGAACATCCGATTGACGTGCCTTCGACTTTGTTGGATTTTTCTTAATGAGATGGAACTTTTGGCATACATCGCCCATGGTTTGGACGTAGTTGGATAGTAGATGGATTTGATTGTATCTGAAATCCAATCGGGCTCCTAGAACGGAAAAGCTAATAACATTCAGACTGGACATCCGTTTGATGAACCGTCAGCGGCGTTGGTGATCACATGGAGAAACGGTCCCTATGAGTATACCCTATGAGATTTCGGGGTACCGTTGATATACGGTCGGGTTGGTTCGCACACGAAACCAACCAGGCCCCTAGGACGAAAATGTTAATAACTCACAGACCGGGTGTCTGATTGACACGCTGTCTGTTGCGTTGATACCTCTATGATGAGGCGGTCCTTTGAGATACTTCATCATTGGACTTTGAGATACTTGTAGTATCGACCTGTAGCTCAAGGAGAGGACCCTACCAGAGACGAATGTGCGGAGTACGAAGACCGTGTAGCCGACTGAGACCAAACGACTGCTTGACCGACTCGAATTGAAGTGAATCGACTAGCCCAGTGGACGGAACACTACATTGTTTGGGTGCAGACCCATGGCGGAAGGAGCACTACCTGTGTGATAGTGCATATCCGCAGTACTCATCTGGAGAGTACCTCGGCAGGCTATTAGGGGGTGTGAACTACGGTGTTTGGGTGGTAGAACCCGGTGGGAAGCACTACTGTGTTTGGGTGGCTGGCCCGAAGTACTCGACAGTAGAAGTACCTCAGCAGTCTTAGGTTAGTGAGCAGTAACTCGGAGTCATGACAAGACCACTGTACACTTCAGAGACAGGGCTCTTCAGCAGTTACAGTTTCGATAATGAAAATCATGGTTTGAGCTGAGTCTATGACCTTTGTGTTTCCTCATGATTGAGATGGGTCACTTGATAACTTAGGAATATGTATGGGAATTTACCTGGGTGGTGGTTATCCATTAGTTTCATGACCTTTGTGTTTCCTCATTATTGAGATGGGTCACTAGATAAGTTATGTATATGTATGGGCATATACCTGGGTGGTGGGTATCAGTTGATTTCAAAACCTTTGTGTTTCTTCATGATTGAGATGGTTTACTTGATAAAATAGGTATAAGGATGGGCTTATACCTATGTAAAGGTTATCTGTTGAGATCCTTCTTTGTGGTTATCCTTGTTGGATTTAGTGAGACCTTGAGGGTCTCGGGTTCCTTACTGAGTATCGTATATTCACCCCTGCACGAGCTATGCCAACACCTCGTTGTGTTGGTTGCAGACGATGGGCAGCGCTGCCCGAGGCCGAGTGTTCGAGGACTGGACAGTACCCAGAGGTGGACCACACAACAAGTCAGTATTCGGAGGTGGACTTCATGGCGAGACGACACTCGGAGGAGGTTGAAGGGAGAGCGAATTGTGGAGGCTTTTTGTACCGACACTTCAGGTAGGATCCGTGGTGGATGATCCAGGAGCAGCGCTATCCGTACCTTCCATTCAGGTCGGATCCGAGGAGGATGACCCATGAGCTTCTTCCTTTCTTCCAGCTGTTTGTCTTTTTCTGTTGTACTTTTGTTCAGTTGTATCTGTACGTTCAGTTGGGTTTGTATTTTGTCCCTTTTAATTTTCAGCACTTTCTTTTGTACTTAGTGTTTTACTTCTGCGTGTACTATATGGTGTTTTCTTTACTTTTATAAAGGCAATGCCTTCCCAGTTATCGGGATTTACGCCTTTGGTGCTAGTCGCTAGCCCCTGGCCTATGGAAGGCGAGCTTTGGGTAGCCACGGCACGGGCCCCGAATACGGGTCGTGAAATATTGGTATCAGAGGAGTTTGTTCTACCGTAGAACATATAACTCTGATATTTTCATTCAATGAAGCAATAGTGTTAAGGGTACCGAGTGTGGCCTTCAGTTCAGGGATTCCAGTGTTGGTGAGGGAGGCCGACGTATCCATACACCAGGACCCTGACAGATGATTTCCGACTTTGTGCACGAAAACACTGATTGCGTGTGTGTTTCCAGAAGTTTTTAAAAGTCCGCTCAAACAAGGTCATCTCACCAGGTATAATCATTGGACCGTGTCATGTATGTTTCTTTCAGGATTCCATTCGACGGACAACCATCTAGAGGCTAGAGGGATGTGCGTACTGACAGCCTGCCGAGCGATGAGGCTTTGGTACAGGTCCCTCTTGCAGTTGAGGCACCATAGCTACTACCATATGTTGGCCCACTGATGCCACTACACCCAATATTAGGTGATGCACGCCACTTGAGCGCGCTGCACGAGTTCTAGTGCCAGAGGCCACCCAGGTTCCAGGGAGAGATGGACCCCCAGTCAGCTGAGGATTGGCTGGAGGCTGTGGTGGGAGTTTTCTAGATAGTGGCTACACCAGCGGACTTCATGGTGATCTTTTCTACCAGCCTTCTTCAGGAAGCAGTAGGCAGGTGGTGGAGCCACTTATTCCAGTTTTGCGATGGGATGACCTTCACATGGGGTGACATAGAGACCTTCTTCAGGGTGGATTTTGTGTCAGTAGCTCTATACCTCAAGCGTGTACAGGAGCTGTTGCCTTTGCCTTAGGATTTTTGATCAGTAGCTGAGTCATTTGTGGGCAGTAGACAGATGATGAAGAGGTCCAAGAGCCCCAGAGCTAGCCATAAGAGGAGCAGAAAGTGTTATGAATGCGGCAGGAAGGGTCACCTGGCACGTGACTATCCGACCCCCCGCACAGTCGATCTTCAGGCGTTGGAGGAGCCACCGTGGAAGAAGTAGTGGTGGGTGCTTGAGCAACAGCTGAGCCGTGGAGAAGGCAGTAGAGCTCCGGGAGCAGGTGGAAAGGAGCGGAACAATTGGATACGTCCCTTGTACATCTAGTTCCATGTTGCTGTTGTATTCGTGTCTTGTACTAAGAGATGCAATAATAAAAAGACACTGATTCTTGTGATGTTTTCTTTCCTGTCCTTTTGTATGGTTTGTACTGAGAGGTCCCGGTTTAAAACTGTTGACTTGACCCTCACTTTCGAGATTTCTACTAGAGGAAACCCAGTGACCTCACACTAATGCCGACAACGTGACTCGACCCTTAGAGGTGAGAGTGACGGTTGGATCTCTTGGTATTTATGTCGAGGCCTTACGACTTCATCCATGGAATGCATACATCATTCATGTCAGGATTGAATGTATTAGGCAATGGGAGTGGTTCATCCAGGGGATGATACCGAGTTTCACTTTTTCAGAAAAGGTGAAATTTTAGCTGCTCTTTCAGACCGTAGGCAAAGAAGGTGCAGATCATCCAGGAGTGGATAAAGACAACACAGTACAGTAAGAAACGAGAAACTGATGCCATTCTTAGAGACTCGGGCGTGTTAAATGTTTCAATAAGAGGAAGCTTAAAGGAGAGATGAGTCTGCGGAGTAGCAGACGTGGAGGCAGAGCTAGGACAGCAGCATGAGGTGGTGTACAGATTAACATGCTACAACCACCCGCCTTAGTTGTCCCTGCCAGTCTTAGGGTGCTAGAGGGCGGAGGAAAAGTGTGGCTACATGCGGTCAAGGATTGTTGTGCAATGGCTCTAAAAATGATTCAAGGGACGTCTGTGTCCACTACTAGCTGTCGTAGAAACAGACGTTGATATGAATCATTCCTTCCTTCCACAAATCTTTTCCCAGACATAGAGTTTCCTGTAATCCATAGACTTGACCCTCACGTCTGAAGATACCTTGGGAGAAGACTCGATAATCACACTTACGCCGACAGTGTGGTCAGACCCTCGAGGTGAGGTTTTCGGTTAGAATCTCGTGGTGGAAGCGTCGAGGCCTTATGACGTTGGTTTGAGTATGGACTGGGCAATCACAGTTCATACACAAATTGAATGTATTAGGAAAAAAGGTTGTGGTTTAACTAAAACGTCGGGATGAGTTTTCCTTGGCCGACGAAATGGAAACCCTAGGCAGCACTGGATAAATTCATGCATAGGAGGGTGCGGCCGATCACTCTTGAGTTGGTCAACCTTACCCGCGTGGCAGTAGGAGTTTTGAGTTTCAGTTCTAAACAGGAATTGGAGACCTCTTGAGTTCGAGGAAGACGATCACGTCCTTATACGGGTCTCACCACGATGAGGTTTACAGAGATGTGTCCAAGGCGGCATGTTATCCCTGAGGTTCAGTGGATATTTTTAGGTCCTTAGTAGGGTAGTCGAGGTGGGTTACCGCTTGACCCATCCACCTTAGTTGCACCAGGTGCATGAAGACATCCACATATCTCAACTGTGGTGATAGGGGCACGACCCTTCTCATATCATCGACCATGGGGAGATGGACTTTGGCATTGGGGAGACTTTTGAGGGGTTCTAGTAGGAGTTGAGGATCGATAGGAGCGGTCCTATGAGGATGGTCGATTCCTCTTGTGCACTTTCTCTGGCAGTATGAGAACCTCCAGGTGAGCACATGGGAGCGGAAGGCTCAGATGCATGCTCAGTACCTCTTTTGTATCCCTCGTTTGTGTTAAATATTTATGAGGACGTAAAGCCCTAAGGTGGGAGTAATGTAAAGACAAGGAAATTTCAAGGAAATATTTTTCTTATTTTTCTTTGAAATTTCACAAGAATGCAGTTTTTGACAGTGCATACCCGCGGTACTCGTCTGGAGAGTACCTCTATAGGCTATTAGGGGGTGTGCACTACTGTGTTTGGGTGGCAGACCTTGGCGGGAAGCACTAATGTGTTTGGGTGGATGGCCCGTGGTACTCGACAAAAGGAGTACCTCAGCAGTCTTAGGATAGTGAATAGTATCTCGGAGTCGTGACAGGACCACTGTACACTTCAGAGACAGGGCTCTTCAGCAGTTACGGTTTCGATAATGAAAATCCTGGTTTGAGCTGAGTCTATAACCTCTGTGTTTTCTCATGATTGAGAGGGTCACTTGATAACTAAGGTATATGTATGGGAATATACTTGGGTGGTGTTTATCCGCTGATTTCATGACCTTTGTGTTTCCTCATGATTGAGATGGTCACATGATAACTTAGGTATATGTATGGGCATATACCTGGGTGGTGGTTATCCGTTGATTTCATAACCTTTGTGTATCCTCATGATTGAGACGGGTTACTTGATAACTTAGGTATAAGGATGGGCTTATACCTAAGTAAAGGTTATCTGTTGAGATCCTTCTTTGTGGTTATCCTTGTTGGATTTAGTGAGACCATGAGGGTCTCGAGGTCCTAACTGAGTATCATATACTCGCCCCTCCACGGGCTATGGCCCCACCTCGTTGTGTTGGTTGCAGACGACGGGTAGCGCTGCCAGAGGCCGAGTGTTTGGGGACTGGACAGTACCCAGAGGTGGACCACATGATGAGTCTGTATCCGGAGGTGGACTTCACAGAGAGACGACACTCGGAGGAGTTTGACGGGCGAGAGCATTATGGAGGCAATCTGTACCTACCCTTCATGTAGGATCCGTGGTGGATGATACAAGAGCTGTGCTATCTGTACCTACCCTTTAGGTAGGATCCGAGGAGGAAGACCCAAGAGATTCTTCCTTTCATCCAGCTGTTTGCCTTTTTCTGATGTACTTTTGTTTAGTTGTATCTATACTTTCAGTTGGGTTTATATTCTGGCCCTTTTACTTTTCAGCACTTTCATTTGTACTTAGTGTTTTACTTCCACTTGTACTCTGTGGTGTTTTATTTACTTTTATAAATGAAATGATTTCCCAGTTATTTGGATTTACGCCTTTGGTGCTAGTCGCCAGCCCCTGGACTATGGAAGGCGGGCTTGGGGTAGTCACGGCACGGACCCCGAGGACGAGTCGCGACAGACATAGGGTTTAGTTCAATGAGAAGGTTGTGGTATGTGTGTGTAGCGGGGATGTGGTTTAGTGGTGGTTTTTGGGGTCTTTTTTTATAATTTGGTGAAGGAGGTTTGATGGTAACTTAGGTTAATATATTTATTTTTTGGGCAATGGATGTAATTTTTATGCAGTGGTATTATATCTAGGTAGTGGTTGGGAAGTGGGGATACAGGATGGTTGTGTCATGATTTCATGTGAATGGTTGTGCCAGGGGTGGTGTTGTTGTGAAATGGGGCTACTGGGTTTAGCTACAAGAGGATGATTGAGCACGATAACATTGTTGAATGACAGTTGGAAGTGGTTGAGTGGGTATTTAAGAATGGGGGCTATGTAGTGCATCATTTTACCTTGGTCCTTCTCCCTGGTGTGTCATAAAAGACTTTGTAGCTATTTCGTGTGCTCTGTTTGGTAATTTCATGGGTAGGGATAGAAAAAACAAATAAATGAAATTATAATGCAGATTGAAAATTAGTTAAACTAAGGGGGGGGGGTTGTGGTTTTGGTTTTGCCCATTATATGGCTATACATGTAGGGTTAGAAACATTGGTAGATTTTTTGGTCTTGTTTTTCATTTGGAAACCCATTGGTTGGGTTGAGTGTCCATTTACCTATATGTATAAAATTTTAGCTCATTATTTTTTTACTCACCCCATCCATGTTGAGAATTATGTACTTAACACCAACATTTTTTATGGGGGATGGTTTTTTTTGAAACGTCTTTGTGGGAGGATGGATGGTTGGTTACAGACATTTCCATGCTCCCTCTTCATTGAATTTATCTCCAATGACTCTTCAGGAAGGCTGTAATGGCTAGCAATTTACTCTACATAATGATTTTTTGAGTTATCTTTAATGGCTTGAGGTTTAACACCAGATTTATAGTATTGGATGTGTGAGAGGTTTTTTGTTTCCCTAGTGCCTTTGTGGTGAGGCCCAGGTGTTTTGATGTGATATGTGTGGTGGTTATGGCTCATGTGTCTATTGGAATGAATATGTGTGGTTTGTATCCTAGGTGTGTTCAATTGAGTTGTGGTAGTGTTTCTTGTGAAAGAGCATGGTAGCGTCATAGAGTTTTCTATTAGTGATTTGCAGTTATCCAATGGGAAGTGGTTTGATGTTATTATTATTTTACATTACCTGATTTCTATTACACGGTGAGTGTCCCTTGGTGAGGTTGGTTGGTCACTATTCTTTAATAGGTTCTCTTGGTTTTTGATATTTCTCACAGGGTAATTAGTATTCTTCTCTCCATTTTTCATGGGTAACTTAGGTTTTACCTACTAAGTATACTTGTATGCTTTCCCTAAATATATAAAATTGTTTTCAAGTTTCCTATGAGATTACGTGGACCGTGCCAGGTGTAACACCCTGAGATTTTATGATATATATTATTTTATTGACTTTTATTACATGTTTTGTAGGCTAACCAAAGATTAGATTTCACTATATGCAACACTGTATTAGCATGGAGTATACGGAGCACTATTGTTGGCACGTGTTGAAAACAATTTCATGTTCCATTAATAAAATAAAATTCATGCAACACAGAGTATAGATTTCATGAATGTAGTAATGAACTAAGTTTGTATTATGTTATACGCAAAAAGAATGGAAACTTTCACTACACTCAACACTGTATTGGCCCGCGTTACATGCAAAGGGACCTTCCTCGATAACTTGTGTTGTACACAATACCAAGTTTCACTAAACAATGACATATTGTTAAAACATTATATAACAATCCATTATGAATATTAATATTCAAATTTTAAATTTTATATAACATTATAATTCATCTTAAACATTTTTAATAAAATTATATGAAGAAAAAATCAATTTTTTTGGATAAAGGATGTGTTTTTAAAAAAAATTAAATTTTACCGACTTTGGATGGCGCACACATTTTAAATATTATTTTGAAAATTTTATAAGTTAAATTTTACAAAATAAACATCTTATTTGGAAGAGGGAAGTAAAATTAACTTTTTTTTTAAATTATTGGTATTTTTCTAACAAAAATGAAATTTTAATGAATAGTAAAAAATACTGCATTTTAATTCAAAATTGCCTTTTTATCTAATTTATTTGTATAGGTAGATTATCTTTTTAATTAGTTTTAAATTTTAATTTTATTATATTTATATCATTTAATCCAATTTTGGTCATTGGATTAAATTTAAATTTTAAATTGGGCCTAAACACATGCCAATCGTTTGAATGTTATTACTTCTTAAAAGAATGCTTTTTGGTTTTCAGAATGGGAATTAATTTTAAATTAATTATTGCATCTCGTTTGATTTGAATATGGAAAATTTTATTCCATATTTGGAATCAAAATGATCAAATTGTGTAAATAGTTTCCTTTTATTTTTTGATATTGTGAATAGAAAATTCAGTAATTATTTTATTATACAATGGTTAAAAGGTAAATCTAGTAAATAAGGGTAACATAATAATATTATAATAATATCAAAATACCCTAACACATATCTCAATCCAACTGTATGGGATATTTCCGACCATGGGAATCCAGGGGTCGATTTTAGGCCCCCATGGATTCACTTCAATGAGACAATGATATTATAAGAGATTTAATTTATAGTAAATATATGTATAAACTAACCATATATCTTTTATTAAATATATTATCATATAGGGTAAAATAACCGATCTATATGCCTATAAATGATAATTAATAAGATAAAAATATTTCTTATATCATGGTATTTTATTTATAATTTTTATAAATTAGAGAAATATATTTATTTATGACATAATTATGATATGGTGATTACCTCATAAATGAAAGATTCAATTAAATAAATTTATAAATAATAAAATAAATTTAATTTGAAAATTTTTATTCCATGCATGATTTTTTGATGAAATTGACATATTAAGGAGGTGTTAATTACTTTGTTTCAAAGTAATCAGGTTTTTATTAATTTTTAGAAAATCCACGTCTGAATCGTATCCCAAATTGACATAATTCATAACTTAAAACATAAAATTGATTATTAAATGATATTAAATTTATAAAAATCTATGAATCTAAAAAATGGGTAATATGAGTCCAAATATGTAATAAATAGATTTTTTGGGGTCCATTGACATGATATGGTAAGTTCATTAACCCACGATTTACAAATAACAAGATATCACAGTAAGACTAAAGAAGGTAAAAAATATGGGTTAAACCAAAAACATAAGGATACAAAAAATATTCAAAAACTATATAAAAATTATTATATGATGGGTCTTATAACAAAAATCATCTTTTATTCGAATTAAATTAGTTTTGGACCTTTTTAAATCGAAATTTAATTTATAATAAATTATTATTTTAGAATTTTCTTATAGTGCCTCTCTCCTCTCTTATAAATGGGAACCTCGTCTCTCTCCTATTAAATATATTTTGAGACTTAAATCTTGGAAATCACATGAAAATATCTGTTATAAACTTTTCTAGTTACATTATAGAGGTTCCGTTCCTCTCAAAAGACCATCTCTAGTGCCCTAAGAAAAAAATGTAAAGGAGGCGTGCCGAGGAAGAGGTGATCTCTTCTACCGATTCATTCAAATTTATTTCTTCTTCTACTTACTATTAATTAGTTTTTAATTATAATGTAATAACTTAAGTATAAATCATATACTAAAATGTTATTATAAATATGAATGAAAACTATTTCAGCTTCTATACAGCCTATGAAAAATAAAATAACCGCGCGTGCGTACGTACAACTAACCGTCTCCACGTCATGGTGTAATCTATTTTTCACCACCACCTTACTTGGATGAATATAATGGTGGAAATAAAAACTATATGTGAATATTATAAAATGATACTAATTCGGATATATTATACACCATGAAATTTATTACCATTCAACATTTATGGAGTGATATCGTCGCTCGTGCGTACGTACGACTTACCGTCTCCACAACCCAATGAGATGCATTCTCTATGTTAACCATTCAATAATGATTATAAAGTATATATAATAAATAGTCATGAAATAAATGAAATAATAATTCTAATTTGTTTATGTATATATATATATGTCATCTACTAACTATCATTGAATTTCATAAGGAAACAAAAACCGCGTTCATGCGTACGTACAACATACCATCCCAATGAACATTGTATTCCATTTCATGTTTCTATATTATATATATATATACTAAATATATATGATATATAAATAATTTTTTATAATATCTAATTAATTAAATCAACATACATGTAAAAATAGCATGATTAACGATTTAAAACGTGTATGATAAATAAAACGATTATAGCCCAAAATGTTTCGTTAACATGGGATGAAAAACGAACGGGTAATATAGTGTCATAAGTGAATCACATATGATATCATAAATATTATTATGGATTTTTTTAAATGTTAATAATTTTTTTAAACTCACTATATAGGTGTTTTAGACACATACAGAAGAAATCAGACCAAATGTAATGGGTAATTTTTCTCACTTTTGTTTCTGTAGGACATATGCTTTATACACCACCTGTTACTTTTGTGTGATGGTTATTATTCCCATCAATGATTTAATTATTATTATTATTATTAAATTTATGATACTTAAATATTCATATAAATTTATTTATTTTATGATTCATACTATGCGACTGATTATAAATTGGTAAGGGATAATTTTGCAATCTCATTTTTATCCGAGATTGTTTATTCGAAAGTATTTACTGGGGTTATATTTATCATCCAAGACAATTTTTCCTAAAAATGTTTTCATAGGATTTTTACAATTATTACATGTATGTTTAAATTCATTTTTTCCAATTTTTACTTTTACTACATGGTATAAAAGTAATATTTGTTTTGTTTACCATACGAGGTACTTTGTGACTTTTCCTACAGAACTATGAGGATAATGTTTTCTAAACATATACATAATGAATGGATTTTTATGATTTCATAACACAATATTTACTAGAATATTTTTTACAATATTTCAAGTTTTTTTTCAATTAAATTCTTTTCTCCTAATATTTCATGAAATTTTGAGAAAAGAAAACGTTTTTAAGGAATAAAAAATATTTTCCTCGGGAATTTAGTTCAAGCATTTTATAAAAATTATTTTTTTCTATATAAGATGACATACGGTTATTTTTATATCCCTATTATTATATTTAATTTATTTTTATTATGATGGAAGTTTTTTTATAAAGTCTAATTATCTTGTATGGAATATTTTATGGTGAAATGATGTTTAAGAGTATCATTTTATTTCATGGGTTATGCTACAGTTACTATTTTTAAATTATGTGACACATGTAAAAATGATTTAATTATGAGATGGGTAAGACCTATATCTCCCTCCAATTAATTGGGTAAAAATTTATATTTGTTTATATATACATGACTAGAACAACAAGTAAATATGGTTTAGTAATTCATGGATGGAATGACGTATAAATCTGGTTCAGTAATACAGGGCTGGAACGACAAGTAAACCCAGTTCACAAATGAAAATTTTCCACTTTGATGGTCTTGGATTCAATGCCATGGATACAATATAAATTAGATTATGTGAATATTGTTTCCCCCAATTACATGTTTTATACCAATTTATTCTATCAAGTTTGATTCTCTTTGATGATCTATTACTTACGTACTGCCGCAATTTATTTCATGACTCAATAGTTTGATGTTTAAACATAGAAAGGGGAATATCTTTATGGAATATGATGAAGATATTTCACCATGATTAGAATATATTTATATGATTGTCCCAATACACTAAACTAATATGATCATTGGGTGTTTTTTTGTGTCATGTATTACACATTCTTTAAAAAAATGCATTGTCCATGTACGTCAAGCTTAGGTATCTACTATTGGTATCAGAGGAAAGGTTTAGTTAACCTTTGGAAACAAGAATATAATATTTTTAGTGATACCCCTAGAGATAATTCAAATTTATGTCAAGGGATTTCCTAAAGATAATTAAAGTATAGGTTAAAACACCATGATTTTGTGATAATCTTGAATAACCTAGGGTTAAAATGAATATTTAATGTATTGAAATATTTTTTCTAATTTACCTTACTTATATGTTTCTAATTTATGATATATATTTATCCCATGTTTCTTTAAATATTAGTCAATATCTATAAATACATAGAACATATTTAACCAGTTAATCTTTCAAATGTAGAAATTATGGGAATTATGAAGATCGATTTCCTAAGTGGAATTATCATGAAGAGAGTCATGACTATGGTACAATTATTGGTCATACAACTTAGGATAAAGAGATTGTAAATTATATGTGAAAGGTATGTGATGTTCATCTAGTATTGTTTACATTGATCTGAAGAAGCTTCAGTTTTTGAAACAAAAATACATGATTCATATTTTAGGATATCTGAAGATTATGGATCTTGAGTAATGTTTTAAGAATAATGTTAGATGATTAAGGAGTAAAAATTTATGAATTCAAATATTATGTAATTTAAATCATGAAATATATATGTATTTTTAGTATTAGTATTGGAAAGGATATGATGAATACTTATAAAGATATAGAATGGTGATTTAAGGGTAAGGTGATATATTTAGAGAACGCATGCAGAAGGGAAAATAACCCTTAATATGTACATTATTTTATCATAATGATGTTTTGATAAAGATATGTTGAATTTGTAAAGGTAAATTGGATGATTCAGTTTCCTGAAATATAATTATGGGGTTATTTACAAAAGGGTTATTCTTTTGTGGATGAAGTATACAAAATTTTGGGACATAAGGAATATATCCAATATGGTTTTGAATAAAAAATCAAGCTTGTTTTCAATTAGGATATCTCATTTTTAGGTTATTAATGTGACTCAAGTGAATACAAGAATAAGGTATTGAATTATTTTGAATGTGATAACCAATAACTGACTAATGGGATATGATAGATAAATTCTATGTAGATTTTGTTCATCACTTTCTATGTTTTATATTATTGAATGGATTGTAATGTTATACATTTATGGATTGTGTAATATATATTGCATTTGATGTTTTTATATGAATGATTTGTCTCGCTATAGGAAGACTTATGAATATTCTATTTGTTGTTCTGAACATTATGTTGAGATGGGTTGAATAGCCTTTCATTCTATCTCATTATCTACTAACACTTCACGAATAAAAATTTTGACTTCATTTCATTAAATAAGAGATGATGTGGAAATTGTTCAAGGAATTAACAATGATGAGATTGTAAAAAAATCAAGTAAGTATTTATTATCATGAAAAAAAATTCAACTTTGGGAAAAGGATATTTAAAACTAAAAAATTTATCATATTAACTTCTTATATGATGAATCAAATATTCCCTTAAATCATCACAAATTTATGTCTTTCTAGTAGTTAACTTTTTCCTAACCTTATTCTCTATCCATATCCATCAGAACATGATGGTTATATTTATCTTCCGTATCCATGTTTTTACTTACCACCTATGTTCTCTTATTTAGAAACCATGTGATTATTTACTTTGGAAAACTATTAGTTTCTATCTTTCCTTCTAAAATGATGTTTTAGTATCTATTTTTACGATGTGGGTTTCTGTGAAAGAAACATTCATGTACAAAACCATTTATAACAAAGATGAATTTCATTGGAAAAATTCATTTTAATGGGGGATAATGTAACACCCCATGATTTTATGAGATCGAATTTTTAATGTCTCTGATGTCTTCTGGTGTATGATAAACCAATTTTATCTAGCGCAATATGCAACACCGTATTAGCTTGCACTATATGCAACACCATTCTTGGCTTGTGTGGCACAAAATTTCAAGATCCTTTAATATAATTCATTTTATGAAACACCGAGTATATATTTTATACAATGTATAAGTTATTGATGTTTGTATTATGTCATACAAAACATAAAATTATGATTTCACTACACGCAACACTAATATGGCTTGTGTTACGTGCTAGAGTGACCTTCCTTGATTGTTTGGATTGTACTATGTACCAAGTTTCACTAAACAATGATATATTAATAAAATTTTATATAAATAGCCATTATTAATATTATTAACTACATTTTTTATTTTATGTAACATTAACATTCAGATTACACATTTTATAGAACATGACATGAGAACAAAATCAATTTTCAGATTAAAGAAGTATTTTTTTTTAAATGTTGTTTTACTGCCTTTTGATGGAACATCCTTTTTAAATCTAGTTTTTGACAATTTTATAAGTTAAATATGACGATATAAACTTTATATTTGGAATAGGGACATAAAACTTTACTTTTATTTAATTTTTGTTATTTTTATAATAAAATTGAAATTTTAATGAATGGTGAAAAATACTGCATTTTAATTCAAAACTACATTTTTATCTAATTTATTTTTATAGATAGAATACCTTTGTAATTAATTTGAAAGTTTAATTTTATTATTTTTTTATCATCAAATCAAATTTTGTCTATTTTAAGTAATTTTCTGTTTAAATTGGATATAAACTCATGACAGTATTTTGATAAATATTATTTCTTAAAAACCAACTTTTTGGTTTTAACAAAATGAATTAATTTTAAATTAATTACTGTAACTTTTTTTATTTTAATTTGGAAACTTTTCTTCCAAATTATTAATCATATGGATATAAATGTGTAAATAGGATCCTTTTCCTTTTGTACGTTATGAATATGGACTTAAGAAATTATTTTTTTTAACATGGTTAAAGGGTAAATCTCATAAATAAGGGTAATATAATAATATTATAATAATTTTAAACTACACTAACACATGTCTTAATCCTATTAGATATGTTATTTTCTTCCATGGACATCAATGGGTCGACTTTGAGACCCCATGGATTCACATGGATGTGAAAAATGACATTTCATAAGAATTAAATTAAAGTAAATATAATTATATCCTAAACATATATCTTTTACTAAATTGATTTTAATATACAGTGATATAACTGAAATCCATGTCTATAAATAGAAATTATTAAGTTAAAAATATTTCATACAACATGGTATTTCATTTATAATTTTTATACATTAGATAAATATATTTATTTATGACACAATTATATAGTAGTGATTACCTCATTAATGAATGATTCAAAAAAATGGGTTTATAAATTTTGAAATTAATTTAATTTTAAAATTTTCATACTGTACACAAATTTTATAGATCAAATATACAACATATGTATTAGTTAATGACTTTTTTTCTAAACAATCATTTTGTTATGAATTTTAAAAAAGTCATGTATGAATAGTGTCCAAAATTGACATAATTAATAACTTAACACATAAAATAGTTTCTTTAATGATATTAAATTCCTAAAATTATAATATTCAATTAAATAGTTAATATAAGTGAAAATATGTAATAAATAACTTTTTTTTGGTCTTTTGACATGATAAGGAAATTAAATTAAGCCATAATTTTTAAATAACATGATATCATGGTAACATTAAAAAGGTTAAAATAAGGTTTAAACCCAAAAGATTATAATACAAAAATATTCAAAAAATGTATAAAAATTATATGTATGATGGTTATGTGAACTAAAATATCTTAAAATTAAATTTAATAAGTTTTGGAAAATTTTAAATTGAAATTTTATTGATAATAAATTTATATTTTAGGGATTTCTTAAAGTGCCCATGTCCTCTCTTATAAAAGGGCACCTCTTCCCTCTCTTGTTCACACCATTTTGTGCTTTTATGATCAGAAAAACGCTACCAATTTTTCTAATAAACATTCCTAGTTATATACTATAGGTTTTGGGTTTTTCAAAAGACCAACTATAATGCCCTAAGAGGAAATTTAAACAAGGAACACCGAGGAAGAGGTGATCTATTCTACTGATTCTTTAAAATATAATTCTTATTCATATTCCTCTTCATTACATGATTCATTTTAAATTAATAATATCAGTATAAATACTATACTGATATGTTATTATAAATTTTAAATAGAACTATTCCACCTTCTATCTATCCTATGAAAAATGAAATCACCAAGCATGCATACATACGACTTACCATCTCCACACCGTGGTGTTATCTGCTTTTCACCACAACCTTACATGGATTGGAATAATGGTGATAATAATAACTATATTTGATTATTATAACATGATACTAATTCTGATATATTATACACCATCTACTTCAACAACATTCAATAATTATGGGAACTATATCGTCAAAAGTCTGTACGTATGACTTACCATCTCTATGAAGTGATGAGATTCATTCTCCACGTTAACAATTCAATAATGATTATAAATTATGTATAATAAATAATCATGAAATATTCTACATAATATATATAATAGATTTATGTATATATATATATATATATATATATATATATCATTTACTTACTTCCATTTAATTTAATAAGGGAACGAAAACAACGTTCATGCTTACGTACGACCAACCATCTCCATGAATAGTGTATTCCATTTCATATATCTATCAATTATATATATATAATTATTATATATGATATGTAAAGCATTTTTTTCAATCTGGAATTAATTAAATCATGATATAAGTAATAATATCAAGAATAACAATTCATAACATGTACGATAAATAATATTAATTTTAGACAAAAATTTTCTTTAACATTGAATTGATAAATGAACAGGTAATATAAAGTTGTAATTGAATCATATATGGTAACATAAATTGTATTATGGTTATTTTACGTTTTAAAAATATGTTTAAAAAAACTATATAAGAGTTTCGGACAAATACGTAAGAAATCAGACCTAAGGTTAGGGATTATTTTGAATCACTTTAATTTTTGTGGGACATATGCCTTATACACCACTTATTACATTTTTTTAGATGTTTATGTTTCACATGAGTGTTTTTATTATTATTATAAAGGTTATGATATTTACATCTGTGTATAATTTTTTTTTCATTTTTCTTGTTGCGACTCATTATAAATTGTTTAGGGATAGTTTTGCAGTCTCATTTTTATCCGAGATTGTTTATTCGTAAGTATTTACTAGGGTTATATTTATCATCAATGATCATTTTTTCTAAAAATATTTTAATATAAAGTTTACTATTCTTCCATGTATTTTTAAAGTCATTTTACCCATTTTTTTACTTTACTTCAATTCATGGAAGGAATATTTTTTTTATTTACCATAAGAGGAACATTTTGACTTTTCCGTAAAAAGTATGATTAGAATATTTTTTTAAACTTTTATGGAATAAATGGATATTTATGATTTCATAATGAATTATTTCCAAGAAGCATCCTTTACAATATTTCATATTTATTTTCAATTATATTATTTTCATTTAAAATTTCACGATATTTTGAGAAAAGAAAACGTTTTTGAATAAGAAAGGATATTTTCTTCAAAAATTAATTTCAAGAAATTTAATTTAAAAAAATTTGAATCTAATATGACATATGGTTATTTTAATATCCCTATTATTACATTGATTCAATTTTTCTTATGAAGAAATTATTTTTATTAAGTCTATTAATCTTATTTGGATTATGTAATGATGAAATGATGTTAGAGAATCACATTTTATTTCAAGGGTTATGATATGGTGAATGTTTTTATGTTTTGTGGAACATGTAAGAATGATTTCATTATGAGATGGATGAGACCTATATCTCTCTCCAATGCATTGGGTAAAGAGTTATATCTATTGATATATACATGAATGGAACATCAAGTAAATCTGGTTAAGTAATTGAGGGATGGAACGACAAGTATTTTTGATTCAGTAATACGTGGATGGAATGGAATGTAAACCAGGTTCAGAAATAGAATTTCTCCACTATGATGGTCTTGGTAGAAATTCCTTGGCTACTATGGAAATCATATTATGTGAATATTTTTCCCAAAATTAAATGTTTTATGCCAATGCTATTCTATAATGGGTAATGTTCATTTATGATCTTTGACTTACGTAATGCCAAGATTTATTTCATGACTCAATATTTTGATGATAAATGTGTAGGTTCTTGTTTTTATGTTAACATTTATATTGTTTGTTTAATTTTCTCCACGTTTAACATTACTCAGAATTTGAGATCACCCTTTCTTTTTTTCCTTTCCCCCAGATATATATAAAAGCTTTAGGTAGGAAAAAAAGAAAGATCATTATGGGAGATGCTTAAGATCTTTCACCATGATTAGAAGATTATGTTCTGAGTTTCCAAAGACACTAAAATAATACGATCATTTGGAGTATATTTGGGTCATATATTAAGTATTCTGAAAATTAAATGCAGTTTCAATGTACATAAATATTGGGTCTCCACACAGGACCTTACTTCCTCAAACGTTAGGGGTTGTTATTGAGTTGATTCCTATATATTATTTTGGTATTTACGTTCGATTTTTCACTATATTCTAGAAATTTTTCATTAAATATGCTTCTGAGATGTATTTTTGTTTCATTATGTATATATTTATTTGGGTTGTTTTATGTCGATATATCTTATCTACTGATCTTGGTTACTATAAAATGGGTAATGCCTCCCATTTTTTATGAGATTGCTATGCCATTGGTGTTGGCCGCCACCCCGGGGCCTATTAGTGACAAGACTTAGGGGGTCATTATCTCCCCTTTAACCTGAGGAAGAAAGGTATCCACATCTTTATATCCTTTCCCTCACATTTATGGAGACATGTTGTGAAAGAATTGTTTAAGAGGTGATGGTGGAGAGGTATGATTAAATTTGGATTTAGGAATATTGAGGATTGCATGGGTTGGTTGGGAAATAGTGTCAGGTGATCATGGTGTGTGACATAGGCCAGGGAAGACCAGCTTAGACATGGGATTTTAGGTCCCCCTATGATCTGATACAAGGACTCTAAGCCTAATGAACAACCAATTGAGGTTGCACTACTTGAAGGGTAGAGACCCTATGTTAGGTACATAGAGCATGATGACTTGTGTTCTTGTTTTTTATAGGAATTTTTGTGAAATTAAAATAAATAATGAGTATAAATGAATCCTAAACAAATTCCATAATACACAGGATAAGGAGTTCATTATTTTTCTTTCAGTTGTAGATATCAGACATTACCCACATGTGGTACGAGTAGTGGAGGGTCAGCATGGGAAATCAGTGTATCAGGGAATAGTTGATCTAGAGGAGGATGAAAATTAGTGGGAGAAGACACTCCATGCTTTCTAGTGACAGACTATAAAAACAAATGAGGGTAGTGTCACAAACATAGATATGGAGTGTTTTATTTAGCAGATAGTGATCACAATAATCTTGATCTGGGCTCTAATGGAGTACTGGGGTCCCCTGGTGGTGAAATAGCTGAGGGGAGCAGTGCTTAAGTTGTGGATTCTTTATCTCAGGGGTAGAAAGGAGATAGATGTTCTATGGACCGACATTGAGAAGGAGTTACGATTTAAATTTCTTTCTTCCATAATTAATGCCTAGAAGAATCAAAATCTACTATCCCTTTTTTAGGGGTGTATATCGATTATAGAACTAGTGATCAATTTCAAGAATCTCCTACATTTTTATATAAATCTATTTATAGATGGGGAGTCTCATGTGAGATGTTTGGAAAAGGAACTCCATCTTTCCCTCAAGTATGCAGTTACACCCTTAAGCCTACTGACATAGACAATGGTTCAGAAGAAGTCTGAATTATAGGAATGGATACAATCATGAAGAGGCCAACCATGAGATAAAATTCAGATGAGTTCTTAAAAGGGCATGGTTATCAGTTAGATTTCTATGGCGTCCGGGCCATCCATGTTTCGGCCGGCAGGGATCTGACCCCTACAGTTTCAGTTCTGACCCTCTAGTCCTCACCCTTTTCCCATGATCCTGGGACTGAGGTGTTTTTCTTACGAAGTAAAAGGTATCCTCTAGTTATAGTTCCCGACTTGATCTCAGTATGGTAGAGGTGGTATGGAATAGAACCTATATCAGCATCATTTTCCAACCTATAATTTACATCGGTAGGGACAATAGGCCACTCCTCTACTAAGGTTGGAAGGTGCACGAGGAGTTCGACCTCAGGGTTCTCCATAGAGACCTCGAACAGTGCATGGTCGAGTAGGAGGATGACTGCCGAGGGGAAGAGGAGCTATGAATGGGTAGTATCATGCCACATATGCATCAGATCAATTAGGGAAACAGATCATTCGAGGTAAGATCAATTTGTTTTGTAATCTTGCTAATGCCTTGTTTGATTTGGGAGATCTACACTCCTACATTTCTCCAAGTGTTTCCCATGCATTGGGACTAGAAAAAGTTATATTTGTTATTCCCATGGTGTTGAGTACACCATTCAGTGGTTATACTAGATTATTTGAGGTTTTCTGTGGATATAGATTGATGTTGGGCCTATATCATTCTAGTGGCGATCTATATCTACTACAGATGAAAGTATATATTGTTATCCTTGAACTAGACTAGTTGTACTCGGTTTGGGGTTGTATCTACTGCTTCTGAAGAAGATTTATGATTTTAGACGTGAAAGGATAGTGCGTATCTTATGATGGAATGTGGAGCTGTTATGTGGGAAGCCACCATGTGTAGACTCTTCCTTTTTTATTTGCCAAAATATTAGCGGGATTGATGGATTCTGAGATTATGGAGGCTCTGAGTGTTTTTGGAGAGTTCATATATGTTTTCCCCGAGGATTTTGTGTCTCTACCCCTCAATGGGATGTTGAGTTTTGAATATAGATACAATCTGATGCTCGTCGAATTTTTATGGATACTTATATGAGGTCATCTTATGAGATACATGAGCATTTCATTTAGATTGTTGATCTGATGAAAAAGGTTAGAATCTGACCCAGCATGTCGCTATGGGGTTCTCCAATCTGGGTTACGAAGAAGGAAGACAATGGTTTGAGGCTATGTATGGGCTAACAGACACTAAATTAGGTAATGGTCAAGAACCGTTACCCTCTCCCAAGAATAGATGATATTTTGGAGAAGCTGAGGTGAGAGAGTTGGTTTTCCAAGATATATTTTTGTTCTGGATATCACCAATTGAGGATGAGGGAGGGTGACATCCCAAAGGTTACTTTCTGGTGCTATTATGGGGTCTTTTAGTTCATGGTTATGTCATTTGGTGTTGTGAACGCACCATCTGTGTTCATGGGGCTTATGAAGACCATTTTTCATGAGTTACTAGACTAGTTCATCATCGTATTAATTGATGAAATCATTAACTACTTGAATTCATAGGAGTAGTATTTTGAGCATCTCTAGATTGTCCTAGATTTCTTTCGGCACCACCATCTCTATGGAACTTTTTCCATGTGAAGGTTTTGGACACGGGAGGTCAACATACATGGACATGTGATGTTTGAGTGGGGTGGGGAAAGAGACTCATTGAAGGATGAGTGAGTATTTTCATAGGTTACACCCGAGAATGTGGATGAGGTTCGTAGTTTTATCAGGGTGGAAGGCTACTAGTTGATATTCGTACATAATTTATCATAGGTATCAGCTCTATTAATAACTCTAACAAATAAAGGAAAATCATTTTTGTGCAGAGAGCAGTTCTAGGTATTGTTTGTCTATCTGAAGGGGAAGTAGGTTAGTTCTCTAGTTCTCAGTCTTCCAAAGAAAGGGAAGATGATTGAGTTGGTTTTTGATTTTTCCTATCTGTGGTTAGGGTGTTTTCAGATCCAACAACATGGTGTGATATATTTTAGGTCTATATAGTTAAATACCCAACACCGTTAATATTCCACCCATGATTTGGAACTAGTAGCAGTCGTGTTCTCACAAAATTGGTGAAGACATTACCTCATTGTGTAATTATTTTTGGTCTGAACTAATCACAAGAACTTGAGGAGCATCTTCTCCCAGCGATATATGAGCTTGCAGTATCAGAGGTGGATGGAGTTTTTCCAGGATTACAATTTTGTTATCTCTTAAACCTCAGGAAATGGAAATTTTGTGGTCAATGATTTCAGCCTAAAGTCACTGGAGGAAGTGGTTCAAGAATCTATAGATGCTTGGATGGCGATATAGGAGTTGGGTTCCTTGCAATTAGATATAGGAATGGGTGGGGGAATATGATTCATGTTTCAAATAATAGTATAGTATTATTTCATGTGGAAAGTGGAGGAGTCTCAATTGTGAGACTCATAGGTATAGGTTTTCTGTGATTTCATTGTCTATGGTGATGCTCTATAGGGATGGTCGGAGGATATTCAGAATCAGATGTTGTTCTGTGAGAAGATATTTGTCCTAGTAGAACCTCCTAAGGATGTTCTCTATGAGTTTCACAAATCAACCCTAAAGATGCACCCATGAGTTTTAATGATTTTATAGGGTTGGTGGAATAGTTCTCATGGCCTGAGATGAAGTAGGCAGTGGCAGAGTCTGTGGAAAAGTTCTCAGTGTGCTGGTAATTGAAGGTTAAGTACCCTATTCCTGATGGTTTTTGTAGTCCATACATGTACTTGAGTGGAAGTGGGATTAAAAATCAATGTATTTGTTCACAGGATTACCTAGGGCTTAGGGAAGATGTGGTGATATTTCGGTAGTAGTGGATTGGTTGACGAAATCGGGTCACATATTAGTGGTCAAGGAGTTGAGTGTATTGTATTATTTTGCATGGAGGTATGTGGATGAGGAGTAAAGCTGCATGGAGCCCCATAACCCATTATCTCAGATCAGGATACATGTTATAAGTCATTAGTCTGGTGGGGATTGCGACATGCTTTTGGAACATTGTAATGCCTTAGCAATGATTTCCACCCTCAGAATGATGGGAAAATATAGAGGACAATATAGATGTTGGTGGACTTACTTCAAGCATGCATCATAGTTTTTTTGTGGTCTTTGGTGAGTCATTTTACCTTTCTAGGGTTTTATTACAATAGTGTCTATAACTCTTTCATTTCCATGGATCCATTCAAGGCCTTGTATGAAAGACCATGTCATTCACCCTTCTGTTATACCGAAGTTAGGGAGGCAACGATTTTTTGGTCCAGACATGGTGTAGAGTATGGAAGAGAAGGTGAATCTTTTCCATGAGAGGATGAAGTCATTATAGGACTAACAAAATTCATATATCATTTAGAGGAGATGGAATTTGGATTTTGATGTTTGGGACCATGTAATCATGAATGTTTTCCCTCGATCTGGGATGCCGAGGATTATTAGAGGGATTAATCTTTCTACTAGTTATTTTGGACCATTCCTGTTGTTGGGAAAAGTTGGCAAGGTGGCATATCAGCTGGCATTTCCACCTCAGTTGGGGAAGGTTTATGAAGTCTTTCATGTCTCCCATCTTCATCAATATCATCGTGATGACTCCCTTTTCATTGATTGGGGAGAGTTGGATATCTAGGATGACACAACATTTTAGGAGAAAACATTGGACATCAATGATCACCGGGACAAGGTGAAACATTGATAAAAAATTCCATTGGTTTGTTTTTTGTGGAGGCATGGTGGCCTGGAGGAGAGTACATAGGAGCTAGATATGAAAATGTCTACCCAGTATCTGAATTTGTTTTGAGTTTTCTTATGTCTTTTTCCATGTGATGTAATTCATGAACCATATTTTCTATGAGATGATTTATTTCATTATTATGTGGTATATGATAAAGTCATCTCATATGGGATGGTGAGGACTAGATCTCTAATCATGACACATTAATTTGGATGCAATTAAAACTAGGTGGGCTAGTAAGTGCTACACAAAGAATATAGTTTCATGACATGGGGGGATTAGTTAACTAATTCATATGTTCTGGTGGTATGACTTCTATTTCGTGTGGGGTATGTCTTTCTATTATTGGGTGGTAAAATCTAGGAGGACGTGTTCTTGGATATTGGGGTGTCACTCCAATGAGTTGGTTTATACTGAGATGTATTTTATAGGGTGGTTGTTAGAAAACCCTTTCTTTAGAGGTTGGTTTTCAAATCTAGAGGGTGAGAGTAGTTTGAGAGGTATTTGATATAATGTATAGGACCTCTGTGGTGAATTACATTATCATGTCCAATGTTGGTGGTGTTCTTGGAGAAAATGTTAGATTATTTATAGAGCCTTCTAAATTTATAGGTTTTCATTCAATGGTAGATGTGTTGGTAGGTCAAGGGAATCAGTAAGTTTAGGTGTTAGTTTGTTGATGGTTTTAGTAGATCAAGGCTTCAGTGAGTTAGGGTGTCTATGAGTTCAGGCATCAGTGAGATAGGGCGTCGTTGAGTTAGGGTGTCCGTGAGTGTGGGCGCTAGTGATTCAGGGTGTCAAGGAGTTAGGGTGTCGATGAGTCATAGAATCATTGAATCATTCATCGGTTGGTCTTGTAGGTGGAACATCTTTTGTTTCTCAGAGTATGTGACTTAGCATGAGTGACTCCCTATCAATGGCTTACTTTTGGTGACTCACCCATCAGTGACACGCTGTCAGGGCTTGTTGCTGTTCACTCACCCATTGGTGAAACATTTCTAGTTTTTAGAAGATTTTATAGTTTCTTCCCACTTATGTTATATTGGATATAAATCATGTAAAAATAATTTTTTGGGAGATTATAATGGGGTTTCAATGGATATTAATTATATCCCTGATATCCTACTGCTTGGGGGACATTGAGATAGTCAAACCGTGTGATTTTGTCCTCGATATAACTTAAATTTCCTTTGAACCATTTCTTTCTATTGAAATAGAATATTAATGTTTCTTAATCCAACGTCCTCTCTTCTATTTTTCTCTTTGTACGTTGAGAAAAATATTTCTCGGATGAGATGTGCACCTATTCTGTAGCCTCCTATTTAGTTTTCCTTGGATTCTCCTGCTCGCGCGACCCCTCTATTTTAGTGTAAGGATGAGTTTTGGTCACCTATTGTTCTATGTAGGGATTCTACTATCATTCTTCAATTGCGTATCATGTCGATTGGGCATAGTAAGGTTCTTTTGTGAAAAAAATATGTATCCAACTTTTAACAAATATAAATTCAAATGATGAAATATGAACTTGATAATGGGTTGGGAGTCGATTGATGTTGATCTCTTGTTTTATTTTTTTTATTTGTTTATGATGTGATTTGTTGTGGTGGTGTGACCTCTGAAAATCATGTTCGTTGGTGGTATTTCTCTAGGAATGGTTAATGATTTGTAACAATTATTATTTCCATAAGGATAATTGTTTTAAATAACAATCTGATTAATCAAATAAACTTGGTCAAACAAACGGTTTCTGTATAATGAAAACCCTTGTGTGATCACGCCTACTTATCAATGGAGAAATTAAGGAACTGTTGTTAGATAAATGTAAATACAATCATCTTGTTTCGGTGTGGCTGTGTGCTGTGAGGGTATTGTTGGGTTTTACGATTTAGGAGGTTAATATAGTGGTGTTTTTGGTAACATGGTTTTGGGAACAAGGGTGGACATAGGGGTTTGTTTTGTTGGAATGGTCAGGTATATGATTGCAGTAGGGATATGGTTTAGTTGTGGTAGTTTTTGGCATTGTGAATGAGGTGGGTTAGGAGGTGTGATGGTATCTTAGGTTGATAGATTTATTGATTTTTGGAATGGATATGATTGATATGTAGTGGAAATTCATCTGGGTAGTGGTTGGGAAGTGGGGCTTTAGGTATGTTCTATCATGATTCCAAGATCATGGGTGTGATGGGTGTGGTGTTGTTGTGTAGTGAGGATACTTAGTTAAGTGGTGATAGGATGATTGAGTAGGATAACTTTGAAGAAGGAAAATTTGTAGTGGTTGAATGGTTGTTCAAAAAATTTGGGGGTGTAGAAGGTTGTTTTACCTTGGTCATTATTCCTAGTGTGTCATTGCTGACTGTGTGGATGTTTGTTGTGTTGTATTTAGTAGTTTCCAAAGTAGTGATGGGAACAAATAAATAAAGGAAATTATAATTCATAATAACAACTGGTTAAATGAAATGGGTGGGTTTATGTTTTGGTTGGGAATTTTGTGTGGTTGTGTATGTAGGGTTAACATAAATGATAGTTTTTATGTGTGGTTTGGTTGTTCATTTAAAAATACATAAGTTGTTCTATGTTTTTCTTACTAATATGTATAAACTTTTATTTTCTTATGTTTTCTATATGAACCACACTCATGTTGAGAACTATATGCCGAAAACCCCCATTGATTTGGGGGAGGGTTTCTTTCCAACATCCAGCTGGGAGGATGGCTTGTTATTGACATTTCCCTACCTCCTCTTCTAGGCATTTATTTCCAAAGGCTCTTTGTGTATGATGAAATAGGTTCACGATCACTATTACCTAGGATTTTTTGGGTAGGCAGTAATAGATTTATGTTTGATACATGATTAATGGTATTGGATATTTAAGAGGTGGTTTTTTCCAATGTGCCTTCAGGATGAGGCCCATTTGTTTTCAGGTGAGATATGTGGTGGTTGTGGACCAGGTTTCTATGGGTAGATATGTGTGGGGTTTGTGGCCCAAGTGTGTGTGGGTGGGTAATGGTAGTGGGTCTTGGTTAAGAGGATGGAAATTTCAGAGCATTCTGCATTAGGGATGAGCAGTTAAACAATGGAAAGTGGTGTAGGGTACCCAAATATTTATGTGCTTGTTATATTACAAAACTTGATTTGTGTTACTTAGTTAGTGTGCCTTGGTGAGGTTAGGCAGTTATTATTAGTTGATAGGTTCTGTTGGTTTTTTGTATTTTCTTTCATGGGAATTAGTTTGCTTCTCTCACTTGTTCGTGGGCGACTTTGGTTTTCCCTACTGAGTATACTTTTAGGCACACCCTACATATGTAATTTTTTTCATGTTTATAGGTAGATTATGCAGAACATGATATACCTTACAAGTTCAAAATTTTGGGGCAGTTTCAATATTTATGCATAGAATTTCTTTTGGTATTTACATTGGGGTTTTCTTTGTATTCAAAATGTTTTACATTAAACATGCATGTGAGATTGTTTTCATTTCTTTTTATATGTTATGGTTGGGGTTTGTATGAGTTTGATACGTCTTATATCCCTATCTTTGTTACTATAAAAAGGGTAATGCCTCTCATTTTTGTGAGAAATTTATACTCTTGGTGATGGTCACCACCCCGAGGCCTATTGGAGGTAGGACTTGAGGGGTCATTTTCTCCCCTTCATATGGAGGAAGGGTGGTCTCAACATCTTTCTATCCCTTCATACATCTTGAAGAAGGATGGTCATGGTACACATAATATATCCAATGGATTCAATGTACCATGTTAATATTGTCTTCACTAGGTAGGGTATATGTTACTTTTCTTTATTTTAAAGTGAACATGTTATTTGATAAATTCTATGATTCTTTTTTTATATGGGTGATATTTAACATAATTAGATAATAATACAGAAAAAATAAGATGAAGAACGATACTGTAACATTATAAAAATAATTAAATGGGGATAAATAATTATTATTACATGATGTTGTTCAAATGTTTTGATTCTTAGAATAATATCAAATTGTTGTATATTGTTAATATCCATGGTTTGGAAATTGAATAACATTAAATTGAATATAAAATTATGCATTTGGTTTTTACATTGAACAATAAACTGTACATTTCTTGTTTTTGGTTGATATTGTTAACATAATAGTTTCATACATAATTAATGTTAATAAATTCAATGTGTTAACTAATGAATTTTCTTTGTGGATGATTATCTTATTATGATAACTGTAAACAGTTTCAAATTTTAATTATATCTAGTTTTGTATGTAATCACTACATGTATTGATATTTCATCAACATTTAGTATGAGAAAGAGCTGTCTGCGGATTGTTCTCATCTTACCACTTATTTACAAAATATTTATAAAGATAATTTCTTTCATGTGTTTCATTATATGCCATTGATTATAATAAAAAACTAAGGCCAATTGGATTTATACTTTGAGAATAATTATTTTTCTTTCACTATTGTCATCCAAATAGGTCTATCTTTGGTGGGAGGGGTCTTGATAAAGTTGTATCAAATGTGATGTCTTTAAAATAGAATAGATTTTGGATTTAGTAACTTGTGAGGATAAATGGGTTTGAATAGAAATGGTATCTGATGGGATTCGTATCTTCTATAAATTATGGTGAACTTATAGTTAATGGTATTTAGTCTCCCCTATAATCTGACATAAGGGAATTCATATTTACTAGGCATGCTTTGAAATGTGGTATTGCATATAGGGTAAGAACATATGAAATGATAAAGCATCATAATTGTATAATCCTTTTTTTAATAGTGTTGAAAATGTGAAATGTGGTATAATAGACTTAATTAATTATTCTTTATTTATATTTTATCTTAGTTATGATTTCCTATTGTTTATTATTTTGTTGGAGTGTATTGAGGTCAATATCCATGGCAGAAACATGTGCTAGAGAATCACGACCTGTTGGAGTTGATGATGAAAATTATAATAGTAGATAATTTTGTGTGTTCCAACACATAGTCTACAAAATTTTGTGGGAACTATTTTGAATCATTGGATAGAGGATTGGATTGACAAAGAAGTTATATACTTTAGTTTGAATTGTTCTTAGTAGAACCCCTAGATTTCATTGGCTGTGATGATGATATATAGGGAATCTCAACTGAGGTGTTTCTTGTTCCTCAGGGTTTGTGAGGAATTAGTTGTTTTTTGGGGGAAGTTATGAGGTATTCTTTTCAAATGAGATTATTTATCCAACTATAAATTAATAATTTATTACAATTTTCCCACCCATTATGGGATTTTGATGCTCTATTATTGATATGTGGCTATTGATTTTAATTTCATTTTTGAGCCAATAACCGTTTTATTGATATCCCTATGAATTGAATGAACATTATTTTTTCGATTATTTGATAACAATTTCTTTGGAATTAATGTAGGGAGGCCTCCTTATTCGAGTGATTGAAAGCCATCTTTTAAATCCTTGATCATGATTATTTTTAACACTTCATCCTTTAGTAAAGAAATCATAATTTAATTTATTGATGGTTTGTATAACTCATTCATTTTCATTACTTTTCAAATGGATAAAAGTTCTTGGAAAATATATTCTCCAAACATGTTCATATAATTATTTAACACTCTCATTGGACTCAATGATGTTAAGATATGGTCTGTGGGGTGGGGTTTCTATAATCTTATGCATCTCATACAATTCTCTTGTACCCACTATGGATGATATTTGGTCTGGGGGAAGGGGTTCTTATACATCTCCCATTTGTTAATAAATGTAATTTTTACTTTGTCCTGGTGATATGAACCATATTTCTGAGAATGAAAATATTTTTTGTTTTTATTTAATTTATTCTCTGCCTAGTATTAGAATAGTTTATCTCAATGTTGTGAGTGGAATTCTTATATGTTTCGGGTTGTTTATGTGACTTTATTTATGTGATTGTTATAATCTTATTTACTTATATTCCTAGAATATATTTCTCACATTCTACAAAAGTTTGTTATGGAATTGTGTATATAAAGAGGGGGGACACTTTACCTCCATGATGTTTTATTTTTCATGATATGTTTTAAAATAGTGTAGGAAAATTAGTGCCACCTAAAGAGATAATATCCAGGAGTTAGGAATGGGTTTCTTTTGAATTTAATATTTAAAATATCTCTTGTTATACATATATGGGTTCTTATGTATTTTGACGAATGTTATAGGGTGTAATTTTAAAACTCATAAAATTAATGGATTAAAAATGTAGTAAATTTGAATTGGGATTTTAGATCCTGTATTATTTTTACATGAGTGTTCCTTTAGAAAATAAATATTTTCTATAAAAAATATAAAAAAATTATAGATGGAAAATTTTGATTATTCCAACCACATTTTGTATTTACGATGGACGTCATATGATAAATTGGTTCTCTAATTATGAATTTACATGTATAGATATTAACATGAAAAAGATCATGGTAAAAATGTGGTAATTGAATAAATTTAATTTGATGGAGTATTTTTAATTTTTAATTTTTGTGATTTAATATGATAAAAATATTAAATATGAAATGATAGATTTATACTTATGAATGTTTTAATTTTTTTTCCAAAAACATTCAATCAGTTTAAGATGAAACATGTTTGGGTTTTATATTATAATGGTAGGTGTATTATTTAAATTTTATGATGAATGATGAAATAAATTTGTTAAATTATTGGTTAGTTTATTTTTTGGACTATTAATAAAATTATTTTTGGAATATTTATTTTTATGGTAAAGTGTATTCTTAAATAAAAAATTAGAGTTCATATATTAAACAATCATTCATTTTAAAAAACTTTTTGAAAATTAAATTCAATGGTTTTTCACAAAGTGTATTTTGATAAAACCATTATTATTAATAAGGAATAAAAATATTAGATATTAATTGTTCTAATTTAGATGATTTCTAATCTAGTGAATTTTAAGTACATGACACTAAAGGAATATTGTTTATCAACATCGTTTTAAATTTTACATGTTTTAATATGAAATGGTTTTTTATAAGTCTAGAAAGTGAGGAATCATTTTAGAAAAACTATATTTTGATGTTCATAATGAGAAAATACATAATTAAATATTTTAAGTAGAATATCTAATATTGTTAATAAATTTCTATGACTCCATTCTATTCAAAATTTTCCATTATGTGTTATTTAGAACATGGTTTAGTATTATAAATTAAATTTTCTAACATGATAAAAGAAAATAAAAAATTTATATATTTCTATTTGATTTCATTCCTAAGTAAGTTTATTTAGGTATTGGAAATAATGATTTTTTTCTCAAAAATCATTTTTATTCTTTTTATTTCAATCAATATGATTGTATTATTTTTAATGGTTTTCCATGATATAGTGTAATTTTCTTATAATTGGTAATTGATTGATATGAATTACTTATTGGGGTTTTAATGGTGGTTTATGTGGCCTTAACTAGGAATGATATTCATGAATGTGTGATCAATATTCAAAATTTATTTCATCACTTTTTGGGATAATGTTTCTAATCTCTTGTTTATATATGAGATTGATCATCCACATTAATTACATGTCCTATTAATGGCATGATTCTTATTTGAGATATATCTACCACAAGAGATAATTTTGAGAATATTTAAAAAAAATTCATGGTTATTTTAATTTTATCCATAGTATTTTTTGTGTGTTCCAAATATAAAGATATCATTAAGAGGTTTCTCTTATGGTTGTTGATTTATTCCACTTCCATTACCTCTCCTATCTGATATTGTTTTAATTATTGGTGACTTGAATTGTTTGGTAGGTATCTAATATAATGTTTCAGAGCATTATCAAGATTCATTTATCTTTAATGTTTGTTTTCTAGTTATTTAGATGTATTTGAAGGAATTAGATATTATTAAAGAGATTCTAAGATGAATTTGGTAAAATTATTAAAGATCTTTATGTAGTTTAAATATGCTTGAAAATTTTATGATTTCATTTGAAGTAAATAAATTGATTTCGCTGGGATTTGGGAATTTTTTAAAAAATAAGGATTCTTATACTTTTCCATTTAATAGTTTCTTAAATAAAAAATTATATTTCAAAAAAAAAAATTTACCCTTACACATAAAACCATCCATAAAAAAAATAATTTATACAGGGGATAATTTTTGAGTTTATATAACGGTATATTGAGGTTTTTTGGGATTTATAAGGTAAATTTACTACCTCTATGTGTTATGTAATGGTTATGAGGTTTAAATAATGTTTTTGTAAGGGTGAGGATTAATTCTTAACCCCTTTATAAATTTAATCATCTTATTATAGCTCATGAACATGAAACCACTTATTTCAAAATCTCATGTAATGGTTGGAATTTTTTCCTTATGTTCACATAAAGAAAATAATTATTTTAAATATGCTAAATATGGTTCATAGTTATATCACATAAGGGAAAGAATTTATTTCCTTCATTTTTCAAAAGGTTATAATTCACTACATAATGGTAAAAGAGAACATTTATAAGGTTTATCCTATGATTTCCCTTATTTATTTGTGGTTATCTATAAAATACATAACTCATGTAAGTGTATAAACAAATATTTTATAATTTTATAGGGGTAGCTATCCATATATGGTTAAATTTATGGAACATTTTCATAACACATTCTTGTCATGTATTGATATTATAAACATCTTAAAATTATGGTTTTCCATCAAAATTCAATATATAATTAATTTTAAATTTAAATTATTAAATTAAATGAATAAATTCAGTGGTTTTGAATCTATTAATGAATTTAAATTCAATTTGGGACCCTACATTATTTTTAGATTTTTAAAATGATTCATAAAAAGAGTTAAAATGGAAACTAAAAACTTAATGGGGATTAATAATTTTCATGGATCCTATACATACATATTTTAATATACTAGATTTATATAATTTGAAATTTTCTTGGTTTCATTCTTGTAGGGTGACCCCAACCTACACTTTCAAGATCTACATGTCATTAATGAATAACCACAATCTCAACAGTGTTTTTCATGCATGTTCACATCCTCATTTCTCTATAGTTTTGGGCATCATGTTTAAAAGTTATCTTATCTAGGTAGAAGATCTATTAATTCCTCTTATTTTAATGTGAATGAGTGATTATATAATCATTATGTTTCCATTATTTAAATTTTCATGATTAATAATAATTTGATAATAATATGGAATGTATATTCATTAATGATGATTATATAATAACATTGAAATAATTAAAGGATGAAAAATAATTATTAATATTTGGAACTATTTAAATGGATTGTTTCTTGGAATAATTGCATACTTTTTTTTCTACATAATATTCATGGTTCAGAAATTATATAATATAAACTAATGAATAATCATATAAATTAGAATATTTGTTCTTATAATAAAATAAAAATTTATTATTGATGGTTGATATTGTGAACATGATAGTTCGAGGATTAATTATTTTTAATTAAGGAATTGTGATTGAAGAATATTATCTCAAAATAGAAACTGAAAACTATTATTCTAATGTTTTTGAAATTATCAAAATATAGAAAATAAAGTTATTCATTCAAATATTTTTTATTGGATAAAAACAAATAAATTTCATAAAAAGATAATGAACCATCGTTTGTTGAAATATTGTTTCAATGGAATGGAAATTAAAATGACTTTGGTAATGATATTTTATATATAAATATTGTAATCTTCAGGAATCTAGAGTGCATGTGGTAGAATATTATTAATTGGAAATTATTATTTAAATAAATAAAATATATGTTTATTGTATATTGATTATGGTTTAACATTTAATGTTGTTGTTATTTTTATAGAACCGAATTATAAATAATATTCCATGTTGTTGATATTTATTATTATCTTAAATTCAATAAATATCATTTTGAAATATAAATTTAATATTTTTGATAATAATAATAAAAATAGAATTTAATTTTTGACCACATGTAATTGATAATAGTGTTTGATAATATATAATATTATTGGAATAAATAGATAAATAATAATATCATGGTGAATAATAATTATAATTATTTCAGAACTTTTCCAAGAGATTGAAATAGATAATTTAATGTTATTATATAATAATTATTTTTTAATAAAAAAATATTTTCATGTTGTTGTATTAATCTTATTAATAGATTTTTGAGGAGATAATTTTAAAATTCAATTTTTAGAAAAATGAAATAGGAATTATCACAAGTTAGTGGTGATTAAAATTACTTATTGGAAAATAATTTATTAGTTGGAAAATTTTTATCCTATGTGTTTTAGTTTTCATCTTCATATTTACTATATAGTTTTCTATCTACATGGATGTATTTTTTTTAATTTATCATAGTTGAATGTTTGAAATGAATAAAAAAAATTATATCTAGAAATTAATATTACTCAAATAGAAGAGGCATTTTAATAGTAGTTATAGGTAGTCTTATAATTTTTTAAACCTAATATTAATTCTTAAGACATGTTATATTTATTGTAGAAACTTATAACTACAAATATAATTTTTATAATGAGGAAATACTATTAATTGTAAACTAGTTTATCCTTGATGGAATTAAAATTTTATTTTTTATGGATAAATTCATTGGGACTCAGCGATCCAAATGTTGATATAGGGAGTCATGATTGTATTGATGTTATAGTCTTATTTTAAATTAATAGTATGTATGTTAGAATAATTTTTATATGTATGTATGATATATAACATACAGACATTCTGTGAATGATTAAAAACCCAATATGTTTTGTATTGATGATAATAGTGGAATGGGGTGTCATTTATGATGATGTTGGCGGAATGGGGTACTAGATGTGAAGATATTGGAGTGAGATACCATATATGATATGGTTCCCAATTGTATGAGAAACTGGGGTAGTTAGGATGAGTCTAGAGATGGAATTTTCTCATGAATCTATACTTCTAGGATGATTCTTACAAGATAGAAAATGAATGATTGTTATTTAAATGACTAGTTTAATACTATGGGACAGCTTTTTGAGTTATAAACACTGAGTTAATATTTTAAATGGTGGATTAAGATATTTCCAAGAGTACCTATATTTTTATGAAATGATAATTAATTAATGTAATAATAATGTTGGTTCTTGATTCTTACTTTTGATAATCACATACATGATAATAAAATTAAAGAATTAACAATTTCTTTGATACCAAACATAAAAGATTAATATTTTAATCTTTGAAATGGAATGATGTTAATTTATTTATAATGAATTAATTAATATTGACTTTGATAATATTAAACTCCTTTGATATCGATGCAATATCATTGGCTGATGCGTTTCATGAGAGATGATATCTATAACTGAATCTAAGGATGGGTAGTTTAATTAATGTGGTTATAAGCTATATATTCTTTATATTTTATTTTTATTTTTATTAACCCCAATGAAGGTATAAGATAAATAAAAAAAGGTTTTGGGGTGTTTTCACCAATATTAATTTTTGTGAGGATATGGATGGTAGATTGTGATCATTGTCTCTTCGATTTTAGTAATATATGGGATTACGCACATGAGTGATTCAGAATACATCCTTTTTCTTGGATATGTTAGATTGAGGTTATTTCACAAGAATGTGTTAAAAATATGTAATCATATTTATTATTATAAGTGTTTTATATGGTATAATGATTTATTTAGGTTTATTATATTAAACATATGATGTGGTGGCTTCTAAAAAAACTTGGTTACTATATAAAGGATATGTATGGTGATGATGGGAAGATGGGTATGTGAACTGATTCCAACATGATATTTCCAGCACTTTATCTAATTGACTTATGTATGGTTAATGCATAAATCAAATCAATAATGACATGATTTATGGAAGAGGTGATGGCTCGAGATGTTTCACATTGGTGTGTGATGGTCGCAAAAAAACTAGGAACGATTTTAGAAGGTGCTTTATATATATATATATTCTATATAGTGTATTTATACTTCAATGTGGTATTTCATGAGTGATCCATGGTGAGTATGGGAAAATAATAATACACCTATTTTTGTAAAGAGTTTGTTTCATTTGTCTACTCACTAGGCATTATTATGTTTTTTTCTTAGTTTTTCGGATATGTTTTAGGGAGGATAGTTTTGACTATAAATGTTATGATCACAGTATCTGTATATAAACTACTTATGAATTTAGTGCGAGTTTTTTTGTGATGATATTTGAATTAATGGTTTTAATATTTTTTCAAGGATTTTAAATATTTGTCGCCAATACCTAGGATTTATATCTTTTGTATTTTTATATTTTTTAATCCAGTTATGTAAGAAATCACATCATGTATTAGGATTTATTCATTATTTATTATGAGCATGAACTATTTGGTTGTTATTATCACTTATCACATACTTCAAAAATTATTGTGATGGAAATGCCTCTTATTTGTGTGATTATATACCTTAAGGGAGAGTCACTTATTTTTAGACTATAGATGGAATGATTTGGGTGTCATTATCCCTCATTATACATTGTCATTGCATTAGGTGTACATTTTTCGGGGGGTCATTGTGAGGTAGGTGAGGGGGATTGTCTAGATATCTCTTCTTCATGTTGATCCTCAAGTTATCATGGGTGTTTAGGAGTTTTTTCGTTTATTTCAGTTCTATTTTTTGTTTATTTAATGGAATTATTTGTTTTCTACTAATAATTATCTATATCATGGAAACAACATGTGTCATTTTAGTACATTCTAAGATTCAAGGTGAAACTGAGTAGAAAACCAGAGATACAAGGTTTAAGAATACGGCTATGAGATGTCATGTAGTAACCATGTGACTATCCTTTCAATTCCTTACATTTTAAATATCATAGTTGGCATAAATTTTTTCAAATCATGAGACCAAACAATGCACTATGAAAAATTGTTTATATTTTTTATTTTTCCCCCCTTTAGTGTTTCAAATTATTTTCATTGATTTTATGACACATTTAAGAATAATTTATTGGATTATTTTTATCAAAATATAAATTGTTAATTTAAAGGTGGCATTTATTGTGTTTTAGGAATTGTGTTTTATAGATCAATACTTTTAGAAATGGCCCTACAATGAAAACAGAGAGAGTTGTCAAGAGTTTTCAACCTGATTTCCCTTTAATTGAACTTGATGTTGTATAATTTTTAATTATACATTTCAATATCTATTCTTGGATAGTGGAATAGGAACGAAAATTATGGTATGACTTGAACAAGAGTTTAAAATGAAAAATCAACCAGTCTTGCATAAAGAAAAAAATTCTTGAAAATCTGAAGGATGTAATGGAGAAGTTAAAGAACATATTTGATGTCATAAAGTCCTTATATAGTTATAATTTTTAATTAAAAACTTCTATTGTATAATATCATAGCTATAAGTGGTGTGATATCTTATTGAATACCATGTTTCATAATGATCTCAAATAGACAATGTTTAGAAAGATGTCCATACAGATATTATGTTAGGAGTCATTGATGGGGGATAATTCCCATGAAATTAACTCTTTTGAGTAATGGATGAAAATTGAAATAGAGTTTGTCACCTGTTTCATGGATTGGAATTATCATTATCTAAATCTCATCATGAATAAAACTCTAAAGGATCTACATATCAAAATGTGGTTGAACATTGACATCAAATTGAGGATTAGTCATCTTTTTTTATGACCATATACATTGATGTGGATGGCATGGAATTAATGTAAGAAATGGATTTAGTGGGTTTTATTATTCTAAGTGAGGCATCTTCTATGGGAGGAGGTAGCCAAATTTCTTTTTTGTATTCAGAAGAGGAAGATATGGGAATTCTATTTACACTAATGTTAGAAAAACCATCATTAATCAGATTCTATTCTAGTGTATAGTTCAAGGTAGAGATATGTGATCTAATTTTTGTGTGAAGAGATAATCCACACCAATCCAAATAATAATGAGAAATCCAAGAGGTCCCATCATTTTGGGAGTCATGGACATCATTAAAATTTCTACAAGGGACCGTCCAAAAAGAGTAGAGTCAAATTTTCATTCTCTAAGTGAACTATGGTATTATTTGATGAATAGAATAGTGAGATACACCATCCTTATATAAATAGGGATACTCACCAAGAAAATAATTCACGGGGAGGATCAGAATCTAGATTTTTATGTACATTTGAGCAAGTTCTGAAACATGTTGATGTGGGTCTATCCATTATGATAAATACAATTTTTATTTAATCCACTATAGATTTTGAATTATTTGATATAAAGAAATGCTTCTTGGGTACATATTTCCAAATTATTATTATTAATTTTGAGGTCATTTAATATTTCTTGTAATGTGAAATAAATGTTTTTTATCTGATTATTGGAATAGAATTCAAGATTTTATCCAAGGAATAAATTTTTTTCTTCCTAGAGCTTAGTTATTATCTTCTTTTAGGAACACTAACATATCCTCGTGTGATTGAGACCTATGTATAATAAAGTAAGGATGAGTTATTCCATCTTTTGTGATGATATTATGTCACTTTCACAATTTTCATTTCAATTTAGTTGAATTAGGCTCATTTGGTCATCTTTTAGAGGTGGTCAATAGGTATCTCTAGATATTTCTAGAAAAAGGTTTTTTTATTTCATAGTAGGAAGTATATTTTCCCATCAAATTACTTCATATGATGATCCCCATCTATTTTTTAATCATTTCATATATCCCTAATTAATATAAATTATTTTAATGTTCAATTAGAGGAAATTGAAGTCATGTTATTTCTTTTACCAAGTGTTTCACATTGGGAATAACCATTTCTCTTTGAAAAGAAGGTAGGTGGAATCTACTAAATTTGTGTAAAGAAACCAACTGTAATAGCCCAAATATTGTGCTTACATTATTTCATTATAAAATTATAGAGGATATCAAATCCCAAAATATAAAATAGTCTATTATCCAGGGTAAACTAGATGTATATTTTAATCTCATGTTACATATGAAAACATAAAAACATAACATAATGAATGTTAATATTCAATATCCTTGAATTCATTCATATATTTATTCTTTATATCCTAGGGAAATTAAAAATAAATAAGGGTGGTATCAAAATACATATAAGCATTATGTATATAAGAATTTATCATTAGTAAATTAGGAATAATCAATATCAAAAGTTAAATAACATAAAACACAGTTCATTTAATCAATAACATGATCGTGAAAAATAATATGATATGGATAAATGATAATAAAATAATTCCATATAACTAATCACAATATATTCAAACTCCTCCATGGATATGAAAAATATTACAATAATCACAAAGAAAATAATTACTGGTCTAATAATGATTTCATTTATAATCTGTTACATATTAAACATGTTGTGGTGAATTTATTCTAAGACATTATACATAAATGTGTATGGATTCATCCAAATACCCAAAAAAAATTTGTCTTATGAGATAAACTATTGCATTTAGGGGATATAATAGGCCATTTTCATCAATTCATTTCTCATATATCGAATGAATAATACAACATAATCATCACGACATAATGATAAAAACTATCCATATAGAATAAATAGAATATAGAATTTCGATACATTCCCATTAAACCTGATAATAAATAATTGAGATAAATAATTTTAATGGTGTCATAACAATATATTCTTAGTGGGTAATAAGTAAAATAAATTCTTATTGTAGTTTATTAATATAAATACCATTAAATTATTATTAAAAACATTCTTTAGGAAAATAAAAAATAATAATTTGAAATTGATTTGTATGAACTAATAATGTAGAAGATATCATGAAAAATAAATTTTTGAGAAGAATCATGAAAACTTTATTGATTCTTAAAAACATTTAGTTGTTATGTCAATAGAAAATTTTATTCAAGTCGAGTATGTTAAAACATGTATTCCTTTATTATTTTTTGAAAAAATTTAAAAATTACCTTGATAAGAAAATTAATTTAATATTAAAATTAGATTTTTTTTAAAAAAATTTATATGTCAGATAAAATATAGTTAATAAACCATTGGATAATATTAAAAACCTTTTTAAATTTTTTTATGGAAAATATGAACAATGAAAAAAAAAATTCATGACCGAATGGACGATAAATTTTGTCTTCCTTAAAAAAATTCAATTGATATCTTCAATACATAAAATAGGAAATTGAAAGTAAAAAATAAATATTTCCAAAAAAATAGTAGAATAAAAAATAGTAGGATTATGGTATAAATATCATATAATTCTTTCCGTAGATACTTATATATAAGTGATCTTAAATAATAATGCGATTGTGACATAAACAATTACTAATTTGGAAACAATTTATTCATAATCTTCATAAAATAAATATCATTAGATAAATTTTGAAATTCTAGGAATATAAATTTAATCATTATTAATCACATCAAATGGGTACTATATTTATCACATTAGTCAAGAAAGTGGTGAATATGGCATATATCTCATCGTTGAAAATGTGATATGAGAATCAATATCCTTAGGTTAGACTCGTCATGTGAGTTATTTATATTAAAAAAATAATATTATGTTATTAATTAAACTAAAAAGAACTTTATTTTATAAATTTAATGTTTCTTTTATTTTATTTATTACCAATTTTTTAATTACTTAGTCAATTATGTTCACGTCAGATGTTTATAAGATATTTGGCTCATATGTCCAAAATGACATTAGTAAGCTGAAAATTGAAAAAATAGTGATTATTAGATCATATCTGGAGTTATAATTCAGAAATTATTTTCATTTTTATACTTATATAATACTTTTAAAACTAATAATGAAACATGGTTATGAAATATATAGTATGTTACAATCAGAAATAGGGTATCTCATACGTGCACATGAGTAACGTTTCCATTTTTAAATGACCATGATACAAACAATGTGAGTATTATATATATTTCTGAAATTTTAATTAAATCATAAATTAAATATTTTTTAATTAAATAAACTTATATATACCATCCACATGATGTGGTGGTTGAAAACATATCACATCACTTCATGGTGGTGGTTGTCCACAAGTATTCATGAACGGAGTTACCAATTTTCAAGGGAAGTTAATGTAAGAAATTATATGATATATTATTTTTTAGAATGATAAAAAATTTAATTAATATCATATATAAAAACTAAATCCCTCATGATAACCATCTATGAGAGGTGGTGATGGAAAACAAATTACATCGGTTTGCGAGTTGGTTGTTCATCTTAACAATGAATGGTGGTTTTATTTTCCATTATATTGAATAGAAGATGGATATATGGTATTAAATTAACAAAAAAACATATAATTATATTTCATATACTAATTTTATTATTTCATAATGTTTTAATAATATTATAAAGAGGGAAAATAATAAATAATGATAAAACATTTAGTTAAAAGTAACACCTCTATTCTGACAACCTTATATTCATTACACCTCAATCCCACTAATATTGATATTATACCCAAAATAATACCTATAGAATATGTTATGGTATTTTTTAAATAGTTTTGCGTACTTATTTTCACAAACAAATGTTTCTTAATGTTTGAAGAAATTAGAATAGTGGGAGTACTTTTATAATGATTAAACGAGCATTATTGTAATTTCATAAAGTATTAAATTAAGATAAATTAATATACATGTTAAAATGAATAAAAATAGATATTATTATAATATAATAATATTACAAGTAAAAAATAATCCCATAAATTAAAAAAATTTCATGTTGGTGTGGTGTTTTGACACTTACAGTTTTGTTTTAACCCTCTATTTACCATTTTGACTATTGCCGTGATAACAATGGTTTTTACTATTTAGTGGTCATGATCGTTACTATAAAAGAAAAATAGGAACATTAACATACCAGGTTTTATATTTTATACAATATAACAATAACATAGTTGTATATAATATTTTTAGGTTTTTGAAATTATTTGATATAATACTATTTGTTATAGAATACCATTAAAGACATAATTCAAACTATTCAAATAAATTAACTTTTAAAACAACATGAAATCAATGGAATAAAAATATATTCCATTAAAACATACCTTGAATGATATATTTAGATAAAATAATTTTGTAACACAGTAATTAATTAAAATTATTATTTTTTTAAATTTTTTAGTATATTTTATTTTATTTTTCTATTAGATGAATAAAAATAGCAACATCATTGAATAATAATATAATGTTGTTATTTAAATAAAAACAATTTGAAGCATATTATCATAGTAAAAAATCATTTATATTTTAAATAATCAAATATAACATAACATAGTTTTCTTTTATACCTATCATAGAATATTGTAGATCTTAAATAAAAACAAGTGATATTTAAGACATTATTTATCACGTAAATTTTATAAAGGTAAAAATTCATAAAATATGGCACTATGTATGGAAAATTTGAAATTTTTATGGAAACAGATTAATTCCACTCATCCCATAGAATAACATAAAGAGTTATGGTCATTTTTTACTTCATATTATATTATTTTTATCCTTAATTACATAATATACCCATGTAGTGGTTACTATTATTTACAATGAATATTATTCATAATGGAAAAAAATAAAATGGACCGATTTACAATATTTTTAAATCCTGATACTAAATACAGAAAACAGTTTTTAATATTGTATTTTAAACATTTATATATTAATTAAATATAAAAATTTGATGAATAATTGAAAGATATTTTTTTTTTGAAAATACCTTTTTAAATATAAAAAAGTTTTTATACCAAATTAAAACATAAAATTGATCACATTGAACTTAATTAGACAATTTATAATAAAATATAATAAACATTACTTTTAAACTATTTTAAAACAAAATATATCTTTGTAAATTCTTGGAACAAAAATTTAGTTTTCAATAAAGTAAAAAATATTTTTCATTATTCATTGGAATGTAAATATTTTCATCAAAATCATGAAAATTCACACTAAACTAATTTTTATATACTAAAATAAAAATGATATCAATTTTAATAAATAAAATTTCTCAAATTTCAAAAATTTAATTATAATATTGAATCATAAAAATAAATAAAATCCATTTTGATGAATAGGTAATTTTGAAGAAAAAATTGACTCTATATAAAAATTTAGTACATATTTACTAAGAATTAATAAATACATTTTTTTTGTAATAAAATTATATAATATTCATTATTTTTATAATGATATTCATACCCATCAATTCAACAACTAGGCAATAACTATATGATTTAAAAAATAATATTTTGTGGTTCATTTTGGGAAGATGTTGCTGGCAGTATATACTATAAAAAATATGGTCCTAATAAAATCTCAATATGTTATATCCACCATACCAAAAAAAATAATAATAAATTCTTCCTTTACGAATTTAAATTGACCTCTTTAATCCAGGGGTTTACATTTGAAAATACCTTTATTAAAAAACCACATAATTAAAAAGGTTGATAAAACATTTTCTAAAAAATATGGAAATTTATGTATTAAGCTCTTCTAGAATAACACATAAGTAGGATTCCAAATAAGATAACATTAGTGGATAGTTAATATATGTACATGGAGGAAAAATACATTTTAAAATAATGATAATGAGAATTAATCAAAAGAAATTGAATGATCATGATAAAGTTAACAACCTCAAAACCATAAATCAATAATGTGTGAAAATTACAATTGATTCAATGGGAATGAATTTAAAATGAATTTTTTTGTTTCAAGATCCAATTAAATGAATTTATTTATTTATTTACCCTTAATTCTGAATTCATAAGTAAATATACTAACTTAAAAAGTATAATTTAATCAAATTTCACCGCTATCTCAAATTTTTTTCCAAATGTGAAGTATTCATGATGATTAATTCCTACCTAAAGAAAAAAATAAACTTGGAATGGATCACATCGTCCAAATAAGTATAAAATATTATTCCACCTATAATTAAATTTTCATGAAAAATTAAATTGTTACCACAACCTAATATAATCAAAATTCCTTAATATATAAAAAAATAATACATTTTAACATTAAAAAATTTATAATAAGAAAAAAGGTTAGACTTAGATTATTCCCAAAATAAATATCCATACAACCCAATTAACCTTAATTAATATAGTATTAAATAATGATTTAACCTAAAATATGATCTCATAACTTTTAACACATATCACCAAAAAATAACACTAGTCACCATCATAAATGACTATATAATAATATAATGTAGTGAACATCACACAAAAATATTATGAACCCAATTTTGATACTAATGTATAAGGTAATCTTTATTTTGACCATTAATATCTCTAAAAAAATCACCATGTTAATGAATAAAATTTTTAAGCCTCAGTATTATTTATATAACACTATACAATAGAATATTACTATTATAAGATAATATTATATATAATACCCAAGGGTTATTCAATGATTTATTGATTATTATTCTCAAAACGCAGTAAACTTTTCAAATAAACAAAAAAAATTCCATTAAAATAAACCTCAAATGCATATATATTATTTAGAACTTATGTTCAAACTTAATCTTATAAACCAGTTATTTTATCCATAACTCATAAGATTGTCTCATATGAAAATATATATTCTTACAAAAAACTAACAGAATATTTATTCTACGAATAAAAAATTAATTTTTTTCTATAAATCCGAAAGTGAAATAAACTTCATCATAGACGACCTAATTAACCTTTTCTTGAAATAAATGACTATTTTAAAGTTAACCAATGCTATACCATTTATTTCATCAATATCAATCATCTATTTATCCCAACTAAAAACTATCAAATTTATAATAAATAGATTTTCATGGTTATCTATACCTATTAACATGTGTTGTCAAATACTTGAGGAAAATATATTGTGGAATAATCCTTAGATGTATCCTGATTTTTTTATCCATAATATCATTTATATAAAACTTAGAAGACATAATTATTAAATCCAAATTAATAAATTCTTCAATCCTTATACTTTAATGATTTACATAGCATATGTCCTTACTTTGTCAAGGAGTTAACCCTTGGATTAGGGAGTTTGATTGGATATTGACCATATCCCCCACACATAAAAAATAGAACAATAAATGGTACCTTGGGATGAAATTTATATTCCCTTATATAACTCTCCATTTTCCTCACCATTAAATTAATATATTCCCTTAACTTCCACACCTAAATTTTTTTCTTATTCCATTGATACATTCTATGTAGTGCCTCTTTCCACACTTATAACATGAAGAAAATTGATCTTCCTTTCCCTTATAGTCTCCACCATTCATGTTCTTATACAACTATAACCTTATCTTCTTTAGTGATTCTAATAGTTGTTTAATGTTTAATTTCTTAATCATATATCTTGAAAACTGATTAGACATAATCATAGTATCCTTTAATCTAGTTATCATCAATTTTTTTCATATAAAAATTGTATTTTTCATCACATTTAGTGTTAAAATAATTCTTCATAGTTTAATACATTTCATAAAATAAAAAACTATAGTATGAAAAAAATTGTAGTGGGGAACCCCATAATCGTTAAAATATTTTATATTATGTCTAAATCAGGACACCTTATTTTCAATGAAATACACCTAATGTTTTAAATAGGTCATTCATTATCATAATCTATTCAAATACTTTATTATAGTATATAAACATAATGTGAATTGACCTAATCATACCCCATATGGAGTGTAAATATAGGGATGTTGTAATTTAACACTCACTGTGAAGTAGATTTATGGTGATAACATACTCAACCAAAAATTTTTGGGGGTTGTTACACATTTATTTCTTTTATAAAACCACATCCACTAGTAGTTTCTACATAGGGAAGTAATTCTATTAATAATACAAAATCTATATCATTCAATAAAAATGATTTTATCTTATAATTATACTTATACATAAAAAAATTTATAAGGTTTTGTTCCCCAATAAATGTTTTCCTAGATCTACATCTCATGGTTTCAACTAAGTCCTATAATACCAACTATAAATACATTGACCATGGTACCATATAGCCAGTGGTTACTATATTAAAATGGTCTTAGATAAAAGATATATCTACCCAAGAGACTAAATAATATATTTTCCTTGGTAATCTAGATGCATACTTGAATATCTCATTACATCTTGAAAAATAAAAATACCATATAGTGAATGTAAGTGTTTTTCATTCTTGAACTCATTCAAATATTGCTTCTTTATATAATAATTAAATGAAACCAAATAAGGGTGAGCTCAAATTATTAGTAGGTGTTATGTAAAAATGAAATAGTCATGAGTAATATTGGAATTATAAATATGGAATGGTAAAGAAATAAAATACTATTCAATTTAATCAATAACATTAGAAGAAAGAATAATATGGCAAGAATAAATGAAAATAAAATAATTCAAAAAATAATAATCTTGGGGTCTTGAAACATATCCAGGGGTATCATAACTATTAAAATTATCAGATTGAAAATAGTAAATAATCTCATAATCATGGATAAATTAACACTAGAAATATTAAAAATATCACAAATATAAGGCCCCAGCCTTAAACCTTACTTAATCTTGAGTTATTACAAGATTACACATTGAGGATCTTTTCGGGTTTAGGGTTTTAGAGAATTAGATCATAAAACATGCATTACAATCCACATATAAACAAAGTGGTTACATAAAGATAGTATTCTTCATTCCCATCAATGGAAACATATTTAAAATAAAACATGGATTATTTCTTGACACATCATTGACTCTATCTTCTTATCATGTTCCTTTCCCTTGACCTGTGAAAAACATTTCAAAAACATGGGATGAGCATAAAAACTCAGTATGGGTTTAAAAAAAACATGGAAAGGAAACATGAGTTCATATATACATAAGAATGAAATCATACTTTACCCATAAAACATAGTCACTTTAATACACCTCATAAAATCATGAATAAATCATAGAAATCATAAGACATAAAGGTAACTTGAGGCATTCATAACATTCTTACGTAGGGAGTAACCCTCTTGGTTACGTTTGGAATACCCATCAAGGTATATTCCCTAAATCTATTTGGAGAAACCTTAACGTTTCACTCCTTCGCGTTACCCAATGCATTGAAAGCTATATCGGGCTCACCCGCCCTTAGTTTATCACGGAACCACCCGTCTTCATAATAATGCCCAAGAACCATTACATAATCGTATCACATAAAACATGCATAAAGGAAACATAAAATTTCCACATTTCAATCACAAGATATCAATACAACACAAAAAACATTGTGAACACCATTTTCAATACCAAAATAAAAGAAAAGTAAAACATGGTATTTATTTTTCTTTTAAAAAGAAGGTATGGCTTGTAGAGGAAGCCGAAACTCAAATAACGGTCACGACGGCAGAGAAGTCGTTGTCACCGCATACGTACTACAAAAACATTCCCTTTTGTCGTTTAGTAAACGCTTCGTATAAAAAAGATTCCTTTTGAATAAATGGAAAAGTTAAAGGGGGTTTATACACCGTATAAAAGAAAGTTTTGTATAAAATAAAATATGCCTCAATGAAAGGAGATTGAGATGAATTCCCATACCTCGTATCCGACATTACCCAACCATTCTTTAATCTCCTGAATAATAAACTTGAGTTAATCTCTACATTATTATGAGCCTTTTTCAAGTTCATTATTCCTTTTATACCATGTTATGAACATCATGTAATCATTTAAGTTAATAGTGTTCATTTTGTCGGTATTTGGTTCTTAAGTCAAAAATAGACTTCTTACACTTACATGTTGTTAATTTGGTCAAAGGTTAATTATATACAGAATTATATTAATGATTTGGATAACATATATATCATATATATTCATCATATACATGTATTTATAATATTAAATCACATTTAGAGGTAAGAAATGAAATGTACCGTTCATGGAGACGGTAAGCCGTACGTACGCATGAACGCTACTTCCATTTCTATTTCGTATTTTCTGGAATGGAATCATAATGATATAAGAGTATATTATAATTCCACTATAATAACATATATAATATCATTAACTTTATCCTTTACACATCCCACATATTGTATTAATGAATCAAATCACTTTCAGGGGGCGGTAGTCCGCACTTCCTAAAATGATAATATCGCGTTTACCCATAATGGAAACCATAATGGTATGCCCAAAATGAAAAACAAATAAGCTTAAGGAAAACATAAACATATTATATATCATATATAAAAATAGTGACATCATAATGGCCAGTTTTGAAGGTGTTAAATGAGTATTGAACAATCATCGTTTCGGGAGGCAGAATTTCACCTTCCACGGAAACCGTATGTTCTTTAACCATTTGATGTAGTTGTGTGAGAGTGTAGCTCAAATAAATCTTATAAACACATCCTAGTATATTTAAGATAATGGTGTTGTTACAAAGGAAGTAAATAAAAAGAGTTTATGGGGTTGGAGAAGCAAAATAAAACAAATGAACATGAGAGAATGAATTACCTTTAAAAGTGTAACTCCTTTTGATTTGAGCCTAAAGGCTTCCTTTGAAAGGATTCTTCCCAAAGGGAATCCTCTTGGATGAGGAGAGGGATGTGGAGAGAGTAAATGGGCAGGGGTTGTCCGAGCCAAAGGCTTGAGGAGTGTGTGAAATGAGGTAGAGGTGGGGGCCTTTTATAAGAGGGGTGGAGGGGCACTTTTGGAAAGTATGGAAATATTACTTTATTTGAAAATGTGTTTCGGTTTTAAAAGGTCCCACATTGATATAATTATTGGATAAGGTGATAAGAGTTCTAAATCCACTAATCCAATTGGTTTTGGCCATGTGTAGGTTTTAGATTTTTCATTATCTTTCCGTTTTATTTAAATCGTTAAATAATGAGGTAATCGCTGCATCATCATGATGTCATAAATAATTTAATTTATTTAAAGTCTAAAAATTATAAAAAATACTATGATGTAGGAAATCGTTTTATCTTTCCAATTACTATTTATAATAAAAAATATGATCTTTATAACCCCATGTAAAAATTGTTTTCGTAAAACATAATATGTTTGTGTCATTTTTACTTTTACATTAAATAAAAAGTTATTTATGTCATTTCCCAACCAAAGTGTCTCCATGGGGTCCCCAAGTTGACCCATGGCTTGTCTTGGTCGGCCATGACACAACAAATAAGGTTGGGATATGTGTCTAGGTCATTTCATATTATTAAAGCTTTATTTATACCTTAAACTACCCTAATTACCACTAATCGCGATTAAAAACTTAATAAGTTACTATTCACAAAAAATTATTATAATCTCATTTAACCACATTTTACTTCATAATGACAACCATGTATGTCGGATTTTTGAAATTCAAAACACAATGATGGCAAATTTTCATTTTAACGGAAAAATCAGTTTTTATTTGTACCACTTAGTGGTTTCACTATTCATCAAAAATTAAAGTTTTTCAGAAAATTACCAAAAATTCACCCTAAGCTATATTTGATATTACAAATTAAAAAATGAAGTCTATTTTAAAAAATTCAAAACATATAAGTCACATTAATTAATTTAATAATTAATTCCCGCTGTCATAGCAAATAGCGTGTTTTTATAAAACAATAAGTATCAAAAGATTGACACCAGTTTAAGTCTAATTTCAAAGTGAAATGGATTCCAATGACCACCATTGGATTAAATGGTAAAAATATATTCTAATTTCACTTCAAAACCAATTCAAAACATAATCTAATTATATAAATAAATTAGATTAAAAAACATTTTTGAATTAAAATGCAGTATTTTTCACTATTCATTAAAAAAATGAACATTGTCAGAAAAATACCAAAAATTGACACTAAGTAATTTTTGATGTCCCAATCATAAGTTTATTTTGAAAAACATAGTTTATAAAATTTTCAAAAGAAATATTTAAAAAGGGTTTTCCATCATAAGGTAGTAATACAATATTTTAAGAATATTAGTGTATTCCATGCTTAAGATTGGATTTATTTTCATTTTAAGCCTCTAAAACACTATCTAAATCATTAATAGACATAGATAAAAATATCGATTATTTATTACTTACTTGGGATGTTACAATAAAGGCCTTATACCAGGACATATTATATAAATGGGTAAGGCCACAGAAAACTACCAAACATGTTTGTCTCATGAGGCATACCAATTTAATGTGAGGTCATAAAGGGACCCTTACACCCCATACTAAGTCTAATTAATTCCTTATATGTTTAATAAATAATAAACCATAATCAATATGCCTTAATGATTAAGAACTATTCATATAGAAAGAACTAGTTTAAATAATTCCAATACCTTTTTATTCAAAAAGATCATAAACCATCAATAAAATTAATTAGGACGATGTAATTACAAAATATCCCTATTGTATTATATGTAAATTAAGGTTTTATTTTTATTGATGAATAGGTATAATATAAAAATATCATTAAAAACATTTTTCAAGAAAATACCCTTTTTAATTTAATATTCACTTTTAAAATAACATCATGAAATTAGGGAAAACATATCCATTCAAAATAATCAGGGAAATTTGTAAACCAATACTAGAATAATTGACCAGCTATGATGGTGGAAAAGTCCATTAATGTTGTTCATGATCAAGAAACTATTCTTTCACATATTATAAAAAAATTCAATATGTACCTAATTCTTAAAACGATAAGAAGCTTCCTTTTAGACTAATTTTTAAAAAATCAAACATGGGTAAAAATATCTTCAATAAATTATTGGTGACTAATAAAAAATATTTTAAATAAAATTTCGATATGGATGAAAAACATTCCTAAATGAATAGAAATCAAAATCAGTTTTCCTTAAAAAAATATTTCAATATCATCAGTTATTAAAATAGGAGAATGAAATAAGAATATTTTTTTTAAAATAGCCATATGTGAATAATATATATTTCTTTTAAGATATATATGTCTTAAAATTCTTTCATTGTTATACTGAAACAATCTTGAATAATGATGGTATTATGAGATAAACTCATACTCCATTGGTAATTCATTAATGGTAATCCACATGAAACCAATAAATTAAAATTAATCATTAAATTCAATGAATATAAAGGGAATATAGATATAAAAATTAAAAGTTATATTATATACACTACATGAATGAAGCAAGTGGTGAATATAGCATTAGGGTCACCCAAAAAGTGAGATGATAATATCTAACCTCATGTATAACTTGTCACTTACATTATTTATCCTAGACAATAATAAATATAAGTTAGTTTTTTACCTTAATAAGTCCTTTTTAAAATTTATTATTACTTTTAATTTATTTATTATGATGTTATATTTAATTATATAATCAATTACATTCATGTAAAATGTTTTGAAGATATTTTTTTCATATATCCAAAATAAATTCTGTTGATTTAAAATGATAAAAGAGGACATTGTAAAATCACCTCCAGAATATTAATCACTAAAAAATTATAATTTTTTGTCAAAAAATTCTAATTTTAAAACCAATAGTGAAATATGTTTATGAAAATCGAAATGTGTTATAATAATTGTGTTGGAATGTTGATGTACACATAAGAAACATTTCTATTTTTCAATTATCATGATTTAAATAATATAAGTATTATTATATCATTACATAATGATAATTATAACATAAATAATATATTATTTCTTAAAATAAATTATATATATCATTAGTTGGATGTGGCGATGAATAAAAATCACATCACTTTATGGTGGTGGTAGTACACACGTACGCACGAACAATATTTCCTTTTTAAATAGAAGGGTTGAAAAAAAGTATATGATATTTTATCATTAAATAATGATAAATATTTCAAAAATATAATATATAAAAATTAAATCCATCATTCTATACAATCATGAGAGGTGGTGATAGAAAACAGATTACATTAGTTTTTGAGGTGGTAGTACACCGTATACAAGAATAATGGGTTCAATTATTATTTGATTGAATATGAGATCAATATAGGATACTCTAGTAAAATAAATAAATAATAGTATATTTAATATAATATTTTATAATTTAGTTATGTTTGAAAAATATTTTATTATTTTATAAGAATAAGTAATCCTAAATCATTCAGTTAAATGTTTTACATCATCTTCATACAACATCCTTTGCTTTACACCATAAGTGCTCTGTCGTAGATATTATGTCCAATATAAGACCTCTATAATGTGTAAAGTTACTTTTTTGTATGATAATTGGGAATTTATTGTGAAAAATAAATGGATCTTGAAGTGTGAATGAATGTAGGGAGGGTGTGTCCTTTTATAATGAGGGTTGGGGTATTCTTGGAATATAAAATAGAATTAATATAATAAAAATTAATTTTCTTATACAAATGGATCCAAATTTATATGGTTCAAATATATGATTATTATGTTTCAAAATAATCATATAAAATAAATATTCGACAATATTTTTTCATTATTTCACCAATATATTTTTTGTTAACAATCAGTTTAAACTTATGAAGATTATCATGACAACCATGTTTTTTACACTTTAATAGTCAATAGAGTTTTTATAAAAACAAAATTGAAACATAATTTAAATATTGTGGACATTTTAAATATTATTAAAATAAATTTAATGAATATATTATATTTCATATTTTTTAATGATTTATTAAAATATTATATTTCTTAAAAATATATTTTGTTTTATTTTTTGTAACTATTATTTTATTTTTACATTGAAAAAAATTACAAGAAAATAATTCAAATATAATTCTGTAAATAATACTTAACGTGTTATATATATGTAAAGAATTATTGTGACATAATAATAAATTAAAATTATATTATTTTAGTTATTTTAGAAACATTTATTTTATTTTACTATTAAAGTGTTAAATACTCTATCGGCATTGTGTAACATGTTTTGGAAACTATTTCATATATAAAAATTTAAAAATATTATGCAGATAAAAAAATAAGTTATCTTTCATAAAAAAGTTTATAACCAAAAAATTTATTTTTATCCCAGTCACAAAATACTATAGATATTTAAATCAAGAATGTGACATTTTTGACATCATCTTTTTCTTACATTTTACAATGGTCAAAATCAAAAGAGATATATGGAAAAATAAAGCTATAATTATTAAACATGTTGGGATATGGCTAAAATTTACTCATCAACTAGGATAAATTCATTTTTCATGGTAATTTTCAGTCCATGTCATATAACTATTAACATTATTTAACTGATTTACCCTAACCATGGTGATAATTATTTACTATGGTAACTATTAATGATGAAAAAATATGAAAAGATAAATATTTTGAAAATTTGGACCTTATGATTCCATATATGATTTAAATTATCAATATTAAATTTCTGTAAATGGAAAAAAATAATTTAATATTAAAACACTAAATGAACCAAAAAAATAGATCTTTAGAAAAAAAAATTTTAAATAAAAAATTATTTCTATAAAAAATAAATAATAAAATTTATTCCAATGAAATTAACTATACTATTCATAATTTAATAAAACTAATTTAAATTTAAAAATATTTTAAAATAAAAGGGTACTTTGCAATTTGTTGAATGAAATATAGTTTTAAAGAAAAATGAGTCTCTTTTCACTATTAACATGAAATGAAATCTTCTTGGAAAAATCTCAAATGTTTACCCTTAAATTATTTTGATATACATATTTAAAATTTGATATTAATTTTATTAAATAAAATTTTTAAATGATTCTAAAAAAATATTACTTTATAAAGAAAATGATAAAAATAATTTTTGAAGAAAACCAGTTTTTTAAAACTAAAATGGATTGGCAGAAAATTCGGTACTTATTTCGTAATAATTAATCACAAAATTTTATTGGGTAGTAAATTTATATATTTTTCTTAATTTGGATATTATTATTCATTCCAACAAATTTTATTTCTAGTTTATCCCAATAAAATTTAAATAATACAATTTTTCAAGTTCGTTTAGGATCGGTGATGTGAGTCATATATGCTATCCAACATAGTATCCTCTTAAAATCTTGAGGTGATATGCTCTACATGAATTATGGAAAACAAAATTTGGTGATATCAAAAATATATTCTCATTCATGGGGATTTAGAATCACTTTGATCAACTTAAAGGATAAATGTTGTTTTTAAAAACATTATTTTTGAATAGGAAACCATCTGTTAGGGGTTTGAGAATAAGATATTCCTATGAACACATGGAGGATAATGTATGGGAATTTTATTACAATGGTTATAAAATTTTTCCTTACAAACACAATTATAGTTTTTATGGTTTGACTAATCATATCATTCATCATTATCTTGATACATGTGTGGTAGTGTTTGGGGATCATATCATCTTGTAAAGTATATTTAGGAGAACATGTGGAATTTCTATCCATTTTGATAGAATATTAAATCAGAAATAATAATATTATATGCTATCTAAATGTTAGTTCTCGATTTATGAGTTCAAATTCTAGATCCATATGATATATGGGAAATAAATTATAGTGGATCCCAGGAAGATTCCAGTAGTGTTTTCTTGGGATTACCCCAATAATCAATTTAAGAATAATATATTTATTGGATTATCTAAATATTATATTTTATTCATCCAATTCATTTAAATGTTTGATTCACCATTGATGACTTTGAATAAGAATGGTTTTAAGTTTAATTGGTTTGAGAGGTGTCAATGTTCTGTTGACGAGTTAAAATCGGTGTCGAATTCTACTCATCTTTTGATTCTTCCAGATCAAGGTAAGGTACATTTAATTTATTTTGATGATTAAGGTTTCAGATTTGGTTGGGTGTTTTTTCATACCTAATTTCATCCTGTAATAGGAATGAACTACATCCCTAGATGATTCTCCATCAACATCATCTTATTCTATAACGATCATATAAATAGTTCATGATTAAATTTAAAAGTAAAATTTAAAAATATAATAATTTTAATTTATAAATTGGATATATTTATTGGATTTATATGGAAAAATTTATGTGAGGGTTAATATTTAGGGTATTTTTGAAATATTCAATTTTTATGGGAATGGTGAAAATAACAATTTTTTCACAAAACAGTCAATTTTTATAGTAAATTATGTAAATTAAAAGTATAAATATATATTTTTTATTTTTTTAAAAATAAAATATATCAGTTTTATTAAATATAATATAATTAATCTCAAATGAATTTTCATTATATTTTATTTCGGTATAAGATCATTTTATGCAAAAAAAATTCAACATAAACTATTTTTCATTATCTTTTTAATGCTTATATTATAATTTATTTCTTGCACATAAATAAATTGAAACAAGAATAATATATTTATTATTTTTAATTAGGAGGTTCATATTTTTTCAATTACCTTTTTTGTCATTATTAATAGTAACATTGGTAAAAATGGACTCACAACAATAAATGGGAAAATGGGTTAATTAAGGTTAAAACCTTACGATAAGATCAGATAATATCATATTAATTCGTATTATATTAGGTTATATATAATCATATAACCTTATATTATAAATTAATTTATTTTAGTAAAAATTTACCATGATTAAGGAACTTATAATATTTAGAAGCTAAGAATAATTACAAGTGAAAGACTCCCACCACTTATTAAAGAGATCATCTTATCCTCACATATTTACAAAATCTGATCACTACAGAGTGTCCAATACCTTCTTATATACCTTCATATAATTTTTTACCATATCATCAATGTCCTGATATCACTAAAATGACCACATAAAAAAGATTAAGGTATAATCTGAAGTAGGTTTTCTAAAGAAGATGTAAAACTCTAAATCATGATCGTTTATGTTTATTTCTTCTTCTAACTCTGTAAAAACTATCATAGTCATGAGGTAATAATAACATAATTATATAAAATAAATTGAAATTATATTATTTTAATGGTGAATCCTTTTTTCAACATGATTTTTATCCTATGAGAATTGAAAACGTAGCATGTTTATATGTGTAGATAGCCACATTGAAGAAGCTATGCATTTTGTTTTCTATCATTACCTCACACATATGATTATAAATATAAAATTAATTAATATATAATATTTTAATTTTATTATTATGTTTCTATTAAAATAATATATTATCTACCCTCTGATCATTACATCAATTAAAAATTTATAATATCACTCATGTGTACCTGTGGACTACCACATCCTCAAAGCGATGTGGTTTGTTTTTCATTTCCACTAAAAATGGATAGTAATAAGGATGGATTTAATGAATAAATATAAAATTCATATTATTATTTTGATTCTTTAATATTAAAACACATCTAATTTATTTCTTTTTCATCGATTATAAAAATTAAAATGTCTCCCATGCGTACAAATGAGCTACCACCTCCATGCAATGATGTATTTCCATTTTCATTATTTTTTTATATATTGTTATAGAATTATATTTTATGTATAAAAATTAAATTTATTTTTAAAATTAATTAGTTGATTAAACCCTTACCATGATGCAGAGGCAATATTCATTAAAATAAAACATATATGGAAAACTGAATGGTTAATGCTCAAATATTGATTTTAACGAAAAATAATTAATAAATAGATAAACTGAAATTATTAATGAATAGTATATATTAAGATAAATCCAAATGTACATCAGATGTAGATATATAATAACTCTAACTTTATTATATATAATATTAGAGTGTTTCTAACCAAGAAGAAGTTCGACGTAATATTTTATTTACAAATATCAATCCAATTCGAGATTTTTTAGGTTTTGTATTTAATTATGGTAATTATATAATATTTATATCTTAAACCCAATATAAATTCTTATTTTCTATTTATTTATTGGTGGTATTTTATTTCCTTTCATTTTCATCTATTTTTTATTCAATATGACAGATAAAATAATTTAAACAAAACCAGAAGTTATTTTTTCTATTTCAGTTAGAAATGATTCTCCTCTAAAACCATGAAGCTAAAATTATAATACATATGCTATTATAAAATTCAAAATGATTGATAAATTTATTTTAATACAAGATTAACCTTTATTTACAAACATTATAAAGTCATATTGTTATATTTTTTCATATAATTAAATTTTTTAATTTTTTTTATGAAAGTGGGAAAGTAATTTTTTTAACATTTACCACATGACTACCTTTTACTATCATCATTGCTATTATTTATTATAAATATTATGTTAAAATCATTTATAGTTTTCAAATGAAATAATTTTTTCATTTTTTTGTGAATTTTTGGTGATAATTTTTTTAAATGATATTAATTGTTGTTCTCAATGTGTCCTTTTAATTTTATTATAAATGTTTTTATCCATGGGAAAATTCTTTTAGTATTGTTACAAATCAATGGGGATGTCATATAATTATACAACTGACAATATATCTCATGTGGACTTATTATCATGTTTCTCTATATATTTAATGGGAAAAAATATTGAAATCTATTATGCTTGTTTTCCAATAAAAATATATATATGTTGATTATGTATTATATGGTTATTCGTTTATTTTTTATGATAAATTAATGAAACTCAATAATTAATGGGTCAGAATCATTATTAGATATCCCCTTGACACGTCGGTTTGTTTCAGGTGGAAAACTAGCCTGGGTATTTTTCCAATGCCTTACCTTATTATTTTTTATACCTAATCACAAAGCCTTCAGATTAATATTATGATGTCTATATTTATGAATTATTTCATTATAAAACTATTTATTGTTTTCCATGTGGTTATTTATGTTTTTATGTCATCCATGGATATATTACCCTTTAATTATATTATTATTCTAAAATATTTTAGTATTATTTATCATTACCATATTATTCATGTTTTATTTATTTTGTAATATATTTTTTTCTATTCTTTCCCTTACTGATCATTTAAGATCATCGGTAATTATTTTTTCAATTCATTAGGGTACTAATAAGTAAATATTAAATTATATGATTGATATACTAGAATAAATAATAATGATCACAAAATATTTTTAATATTTATTTCATGTTTTTAATGTAATATGAGAATAATTTATGTCAATAGTCTCCAATGAATACTAAATTATCCATCCAATGGGATGTAATCTATTTTATTTTGTGCCAATATGGTAAATTAAACACTATATATGTATTATGTACATAATCCAATAAAAAATATTGATCATATATTTAATGTGTTAATACATCAAGATAGATAAATAACTCAAAAAATATTTTATTTTCTATGGAGATCATGAATATGAGTTGGTGGATAATAACAATATAATGAGAAAAATTTAAAAGGGGAGATGGTAATGGTTTAATTTTTAATATATATTAGTCATCAAAAAAATTGTATAATATTCATGAAGGTAATGAGAGTTTTCTTTAATTATGGACAAAAAGGTGACCAGTCTAATTATGATAGGGTAAAAAAATAGTCTATGTATAATGCTACAACTGTAACGAGATGGGGAACGGTTTGAATGAATATCCTAATATTCAAGTTAATTTTATCATAAATGTGGAAGGGAGAAATTTATAGATTATGTTATAACTACATATAATGTTGATGTCCCAAATTATGTGATATTGGGTTGTTAGATCATAAACTCAATTTTAGATAATGATTTATTTAACTATTTATATACACACTCTCTTAGATATTTCACATTTTATGAGAGAATTAAATTATCCCCAAACAAATTAGGTAAATGGATTTCAATAAAAACACATAGTGGGATTATTATTATATCAAGATTATATCAATATGTAAATATTATTTTGCAAAGATATTTTCTAGTAACTGACTAGACATTAAAACCAACTATTGTAATGGAAACAATTCTAGATATAGATGGTATTTTAATGTATAATACAAGAATATATTTTCAAATGAATGGTATTACAATTTATGAAGGGGATAGAATCCATTTCTTATGGTAGAAAATTCATTATCTAAAATTTTTACATAATCACCTATGGTAACTCACTTTAATAATGTTTGAAGAGATCTAGAAGAGAATATTCAATATTTTGGGTGGGTAATACATCCTAAATATAGTGGATCTCACTATTTTAATAGAACATTTTTATGTATTTCTAGAAGTATTATCATGGAATCCACCTAAGCATGATGTTGAGTTTTATATTATACTCATCCCTAGCACAAAACCTATATCTAAGACAACCTACATAATTCCACTTGTGGAATTAGTAAAGTTGAAGAAACAAGTACAAAATATATTTGTTATGTGATTTTTATTCTATAGATTTTCTCATTAGGGAGACCCAATATTATTTTTTTAGAAATAAGGATGGGACTATGAGGTTTTGAATTGATTATAGGAATATCAATTAAATTAATATTTAGAATAATTCTTACTTCCCACGTATTGATGAATTATATCATCAACCTCTTAGATATTGATATTTATAAAATATTATTATCCACCCTATTTATCATCAATTAATGATAAATATTGATGATATACAAAATAAGTAATTTCAAAAAATGTATAGAAATTATGATTATACAGTAATTCCCATCAGATCCACTAATACACATTTTTATGGATATGGGGAATAGAGTATTAAAGGATTATCTAAATAACTCTTTGGTGGTATTCATTTATGTAATCTTTATATTATATATCATATAATAAAAATTATGAGAATTATTTTTGAATTATTCTTGATGCTATAAGAGAAAATATTAAACAGGAAATTCAGTAAGTATAGATTTTGTATCCAATAATTTTCTTTTCCGAGGATTATTAACACTGTAGATGGAATATTTTTTGAACCATCAATAAAAATTGTAATCTAATAATGGAATATTCTAATTAATATAAAAGAGATACATATATTTTTTGGTTATTAATTTTATATAGGTGTCTTGGTCAAGAAATTTCAAGTTGGAAAACTCATTAACCTTATTTAAATGTAATGGGGTAAAATTCACATGCTCAAGGGAATGTAAAAAAATTAAACTATAGATACCAGAGAATTTTATACATATTTTTGTGTGATTTTATGATAAATATCTAATAAATACAACCCAAGGAGGGATAATCCTAGTATATTTGGAAGACGAGGTACATAAAACGTCAAAATGAAACAAAAACACAACATCCATATTTTAATATTAATAAGGAAATCCTAAATCTCTTTGGAGATTCTAAAACATCATAGGATAACATTGTCAACACATAAACCAAAGGGTTCAGTTATGAAGCCTTTTAAGAGAATAAAAATGATGAATATGAAAAAAGTATGATTCAATAGTCATAAAATGATATCATAAAATCCATATAAAGTGAATAATAATATGGGATAGTTAAATATGTAATATTAAATCATAATACCATCTTAACATAAAAATTTGGACAAAACATAAAACATGTCATAAGCGCTAGTTATTGGTAACATGGAAGGTAACATCAAATGGTGGATATAGTCCAGTCATGGATTAGGTTTACTACATAATCTGATACATATTGTTATAGTAGACATCACCATTACCCAATGAATTGTATCACTATATGGGTTTACAAATAATAACATGTACATGAATATATGTTCTATATATGGTAATCGAACATAGGACATAAGAATAATAAATACTTCTACAAAGAAATGGGAAGCATAATCTTACAACATATCATAATAAAATATTTCATAAATATTCTAAAGATAAAATGGAATAAAATATTTTATTTGTTAATATCTAAATAAATAACTATAGGTACTAAAAAAAAATTATTTATAAAATATCATGATATATGTTAGGGAATTGGGAAGAGAAATGAAAACTTAAAATAGTGTTTCAAAGAATGAGTTTGTCTTTTGAAGTGGGAAAAAATATTGAATTCTAATTGAAACCCCAAAGCTAAAACATAATGGTTATTCTTAAATTATTATTTTATTTATTTAAATCATTAAAAGTAAAAAATAAGTTAAAATATTATTTCATAAATGCACTATGGGAATGAAATTTTCCCCTTAATAAATATTGATTTTAAATAAGTCATTGAAAAAATAACATAACATAAGTATAACAACATCAAATAAATAGTGGGTTTAACTAGTTATTTTTTTGGGACATTAATATAGATTTTTTTATAATTAAATAATAATAATAAATAGATAAATTAAGGTAAATAGGGAGAAACTATAACCCAAGGAAAAAAGGTTTTTTTAGAGAGATCTCTCACCTCATGTTCCAAAATCATTCTACACATGCACTTAAAATCTTGAATAGTCATAAGAGATTAAATAATTACTAAATTTAGAATATTTAATATCTATATTTTATTTACTATAATTATATTATGTTCAGTTACAACCATTTCAATGTGATATAAAGTTTAATTTCACTGTTATGAGGGTGCCAGTTTCATAGTTACAATATTGGGTCATATGTAAAAAATTATTGAAGTACTTTTAAAATGGGAGTAATTCTCTAAAAGTGAAATGAAATAATATTTATTTTCTTATATATTTTTCCCATATAAGGTTAGTTCATTTAAAAGATTTTACATACTATCATAGACTAGAATTTTTTATTTTATTGATAGGTTATTAGTACATCCCATAATCATGAAACTAGTTTTAATATAATTATTTTCATCATATTTAACCATAATATTTTTTATATAACCATCATTTATTTTTTGTAGAAAAATAATGTTTGGTGTTCTTGGGGGTGGTGAAAAACCATATTTGGAACAAATTTATTTTCCTTAAAAACAATTTATGATAGTAAAAGAAGATGGGTATTACACTATGATAATAACATGTTAGTATATTTAGGATAGTTATGTTAATATTTATAGGTTTATGGAAAAATATGGTTGTGGTATAAAGAGAATAAAATTGAAAAAAAATTAGAATTTACCACATCTTTTTGTTGTATCTTCTATGGATTCTCATTAAGGAACTTTGGATTGGTATTTTGATTAAAAAAGGATTATTGGTTTATGGGGGAGATATTATAGGATATTTGGTTCGATTGTGGGTGAGCTACAAGTAATAGACGGTGTGAGGGGTGGTATTTATAAGTGGAGGAGATGGGTGTGTTTTAGTAAGTATATTAATTATTTTATTATTTTGGCACTAGACTACCAATAGTTATGAATCATGTGAATATATAAATAAATTATTGAATCATATGATAATAAAATGGTCATTTACATCATCCGTGTCTGATTTATGCTTTCATTTTTATTATAATGAAAAATATCACCCATTATTGTATTATACTATTCAGTAAATATTCAACTCTTTAATAAAACTAAAAAAATAAAAATGACCATTTTTTTATTTTTAGATTCTATAAATTAAATCCACTTTTTCTAAATAATTGTATAAATATTATAAATTATTTATTTACATAAAATTTTTATTAATTTGAAAATTTCCAGTTTTAATATTATGATCAATTTTATTCAATTTGAATGTTACTAATTGTCTAAAAAAATTATTTTATAATTATAATGAAGAAATACATTATTTCGTAATTTGTTTATTAAATTAATATTTATTTAAAATCATATATTTATTATATAAATCCAAATAAAACATATGTGTTTTATAAAAATTCACAAATTTATTTTATCATTTATTTAAAAAATTATTAAATTATAACCTGCTCTAACTATGTCATATTTTTATTTTATAAGATACTTAATTATTATTTTAACCATATATATGTTAGGTTACTATTATAATAGTCATTTTATTATTCTTACAGGTCAGATTATTATTTCAATAGTTATATTACTATTCCAAAGGTCATATGGGTCTACTACTTCCAATAAATACCTCATATCTCAATTATTATTCTTTAACTTCTATTTTCATTCATGGTTGTATATATTCTCATTTAATACATGGAATCTTTATTATCAATAATTTTTTCTTTTCAAGATTTTTTTAGGGTGTGGTTATTCTAACAGATCGACCATATCAAAATTTAATTATTATAGTTAGCTAAATTTCAAAATTTTATACAATTATAATATTTTAAATTCTTATTGATATATTAATTATGTGAATGTTATGTAAAAATTAATATAATTTTTTTTTATTTTTCATTATCTGTTTCATGTGTTATGTTATTAAATATGGCACAATTATATAGTAGAAAAAAATTTAATGATACAATTCTGGGTCATTGCATTCTTCCACCTTAATAAATTATTTCCTGGAAACTTTTTTTACATATTAATTAGAAAACATGTCAGTTTTTATTTATTTATTCCTATAGTTCCTATGTCTCCTCCTCATATTTATGTTTCTTCCATAGTAGTTTGACGATGTGAGTTTCATGATTGTTTAGAAAATTTTCTCTGTGGTCCAAAATCTTCATCAGTTACTCCTCACAAGATATATTATTTCCCAGCTATATCACCACAGAATTTAGTACATTTTAGGAAACTAGTATGTACTTCGTCAACTAGGATATATGGAACATTTCATGTACTTGATATAGGGTTTGTGGGAGTACTTGTCAATAGGACATAACTCCAATGCGATCAAGAATATCAAATGGATTTATTCTTTTAGGACATAACTTACCCTTCTTCTCAAATATCATGACTATCTTCAGTTGGTATGTGCATAAGGCCACTTTATATCTAACATCAAAATCATGTTCTCTCTAAATTTTATTAGTATAGCTCTTTTATTGAATTTATGTTTCTCTAGTGTCTTGTTAAATGGCCTAGGCCTTTTCTAAAAAATTTCCAACTATTTTAGGACAAAAAATCTTGTCTTAACTAACTTCATCACAACACATAATCATTTGGAAAATATTCACATTAATATGATTCTTATGGATCCATTTTAACTATTGAGTAGAAACTATTATTATACGAAAAATTAATTAGAGGAAGATGTTGATACCATCCTACTTTGAATTCAAATTAGTAATCTCTAAACATCTCTTTAGTATTTTTATGTTCCACTCAGATTAGCCCTCAGTTTTTGTGGGATAATCCATACTGAAATTTATCTTAGTGTTTATATAATTCTGGTTAATTTTATAGAACATAGAGGTAAACCATGTAAGTTGATCAGATATTATTGATTGTATTTTTCCATGATGCTTCACCAATTCCCAAATGTATATCCTTGAATGATGATCAAGTGATAATTCCTCTCAAATATAAATTTTGTAATCTTTCTTTGTAATGTGATCCACAACAACTCATATAGAATTATTTTCTACATATCTCTTTGTATGACTAGTGATATAGTCTACCTTGATGTTTTCCCATTTCCATGTAGGTATGGCTAATGGTTTCATCATTCACTTTATATTTTTTCTTCGTACATTCACTAGCTAACATACTAGAAACATTAATGTATATTATCCGATCAACTTCTTAATTTTTACCCACCACTAGTAATCTATGAAATGTCAATAATTCTTCATCTTCTTCGGGTGGGTAGATAATGTCAAGCTATGTGAATCATTCAATAGTTGATTCATTGTCATAGGATTTCATAGTACATATAGTAATGATACAATTCTTAAAACTACTTATTCACCAATTATGAAATCTATGGATTTCAATTTTCTTATAACTTCTACCTTCTCCAGAACTTTATCATCATCCCTTTGATCATCCTTTATCTACTACAAAAGGTATGGTATTGAAATCATTTGAGAAAGGAATTTTGATATTCCTTCCTTTGGAATCGCTAATACCTTCCTTTAAAATTCTATGAATATTGGATCCTTATCAACTGTTATCATTGATAATGTTATCATATACTTTCATTTATATCATATAAAAAAAATTTCTTTATTATAATTGTAGTAGATTAATATATCAAATTTCTTCATCATCAATAACCACTATCTATGGTCTATATTAATCTCCTCCTATGTGAATATATATATGAGGCTCTTATGATCCATATATATTTTTTACTTCCCCCTCTAAAGGTAATGAAGAAATATTTTCAATTTTAAGATTTATATAGTCAAATTTTGAGCATGAATTTGTTAGATATACACAAAAACATTCATATTCCTTTATAAGTAGGTTATGACATTATCATATTATGTTATCTCAATCCCAAGACATTATTTGAAGAATTATTTTATATCATGAAATTTCCCTCAGTTGAAGGATGTGTATGTAATGGAGCGATGATAACCCTTCTTTTCAAATCGTTAAAGCTTCCCTCACATTGTTTGTTCCATAAAAAATCACTATAACTTAGGTTAGCATTGTCAGATGTTTTTATATGTGTGAAAAGTTTATCAAAAATAAAGGGTAACAACCTTATATCCAATGTAATCTAAAGATATCCACTTAATATTTTTGTCTATGAAACTCCCCAATTGCCTATGTCATATAAGGATACACTGATATATATTTCCTGGTTATATAATTCCCTAATAATGATACTTCCTCTATATGGAATTCACATTTAATGTACATTTCATATAACATTGCCTTGCATAATGTATTTATCATAGTACTAAAATTATCCTCATTCTTCTATCATTTTTTAGAATAATAGAATATTATCTATAAAGACTACCACATACTAGTCAAGGTAATCTCAATGATCAATATTTAGTAATTCCATAAATATTAATATAGAATTAGTGAGGTCATAAGGAATCATTATGAACTCATAACGTCTATACCTTGTTTTAAACTACTTATTAGGAAACTTTTCCATCTTTACCATTAATTGGTGATACCATGACCAAATATGAAGCTTATAGATGGACTAGGACCCATGTATCTGATAAAAAAAGTCATCAATTTTTAGTTGGGTATAATTGGGCTTTATCATGACTTGTTAGTTCATGATAATCAATGTACAGTTTCATTGACCCATCCTTCTTTTTGAATAATGGGACTTCTGCGTCCCACGGTGAAGCACTCAAGACTATAAAATAATTATCTAGATTTTCTTGTAACTTCGTCTTTATTTATTCTAACTCAATGGTCTCTATTGTATAAAGAGTCTTTCATATGGGTAGGTATCTAGGTATTATTTCAATTGATATCTCAAACTATCAGTCATGATGAATACTAGGAATCTATTCAGGGAATTAATTAATAGAGTACATCACAATGAGATTGTATTTGATCATGATTTTATCCATTGCCTTAATGATTTGAGGAAGATATTATTTCCCAAGGGTAAATAATATATATGATTTATAAGAATATTCAAAAGGATATTTATTCTCCCCCTTTCACTTGTATAGAATTAGTGTATAACTCCAGTTTTGAAGAGTGGTCTCCCTATCCTATTAGTTCCAGTTTTCATTATATAATTATAGCCAACACACACTTAATATATCACTATATTTTACTAAAGGATGTATGAAAAACATTTTTGGGCGGTTCTATCCACAAACATTTGTCAAAGAATAGTTATATTATTTAGATTAAATAATTTATAGATTTTTTGTTCTAACATATAACCTAACTTCTATTTTTTGATGTGGATTTTCAATAGATTAACTATACATTAAATATGTGAAATATTGTGTACAACTATAATCAAATATTATATTTTATGTTCTATAATGAACAAAATGTGTACCTATCAACACATAATTTTCAGAATCCACCTCAATAGTTGTGATATAATACACCCTTCACTTCTCTTTAGGCCATGCAATTTGTTTTCATTCATTACATCTGATAACCCTTGGCTTGGGGCATTGGATTTTATAATTCCTTTGTTAAATGTTATTTAAAATCTCTAGTATAGGATGATTTTTGAGAGAAATATTCATTTTTCCATAGGATTAGTGGGATTCATCTTCTCCATTTGACATTGAATAGACAAATGAACCTATTATCCACACGTGAAGCATCTCATATATCTCGTTAGACAGTTATTGGATATGTTTCCCAAACCATTTGACACATAGGTAGTTATATATTTATTCTTCCAGTGGATTTATCTATTGATCATCTAGAATAAAACACTATTTTACTATTTTTATGTTTTACTGCATGAGAACATTGAGAGTCACCAATATCAATCTAATCATTAAGGGAAAAATAGAAAATCTCTACAAATCGATAAAGGCCTAAAATCACCAAATATTTTCATAAAATCAACATTAATCCCCTAATGAAATGGTCCTCAAAACTTGTAGTGTCGAAAAAAAAAATCAGATGCATACATTATAATCCATGTGTCGTTTTTATCAAACCCCTGGGAGACTCATCAACATTTTTATTCTATAAAAGGAAATACCTATCCATTTAAAAATGTGTTTTGGGAAAATATTTATTGGAAAATATTTTATATAATCTTTTCTAATACATGGAATTTATTTCCTTGTTAAGATTCATGTTCTTTATTAGTGTCCACCATTTACCGAATTCCCCCTCCATGCTATAAATGGATTTTATGACGTTATATTATTCTGATCATTAGAGGGAAAAAATAGCTTATTAGTGGAGTTAATTTGTTATCTTATGATTGAGGGATAAATGAATATATAATGTCTGGGAGTCCTTTATCACATAAAGTACTCAACCGCAACATTCCCTTTAATAGGGGATGGAGGGTGTTCCAAATTATTCATGTTATTATTCAATACATGATTTATTTGAGCTAGTACTTCCCTAAATATTAAATCTCACACTCCCTCCATGTTATGCCTTACTTTATGAAAATAATCACATTTTCAATAACTTTGGATGTTTCATGACTCATCATATGTCAAACCATTAAATAAAATAAAGTAAAATTATTAATGTGAATTCTTAAACTAAAATGAATATAAAAGAGAAAAATAAAACTAGAAATAATATATTATAAATGAAACATATATCCTATCTTTTGAGTATCTATGCTTCAATATATTTTATCCATAGTAATTTCGCTATTAATTTTTCAATCCTAACAATCTATTCAATTACATCATAATTGTTTGTAAAGAGTTTTTGAGTTTTCCCAAGCATATCCCAAGGGAATATCAAACCTGGTGTGTAGTGGGGCCTTCTCATTATTAACTAGGTATAGGTCAAGTTAATACCCAAATATACCATTTATTGTTGTTACCCCAATGTATACCTCTATTAGAGCCACATCCACTTGTAGTATCAAGACAGAGATGTAATTTATTGGAAACCACAAGAAATACAAATCACCAAAATTTCTGTATTCTTTCGAATATTTCCATGAATCCCCTATGTTTTTACTAATATATTCATGTAATAATCTCCAAAAATAACTATAACATTACCTAGTACCATCTATAGAATCTCAATCTATTTATATATATTATTAATTTATTTTTAACAAAAATATCCAATAAAAAACCCAAGGATCAATAGGCCAAATATCGTTTAAAGAAAAGGAACATAAAACATAAAACTAAAACTAAAATGCATCATCTTTATTTTTTTCTCTATAATGATCTCCTAAACACCCTTGATATACTATTACTACATAAGATAGCTTGGGTAATACCTTATTCAAATGGTTGATCTATAAATACCAACAATGGAATAATTGTGATGAAGAAACATAACATATGAGTCAAATACCATAACCTGATATCATAACAGACAAGGATATTGAATAGTAATATAGAATCATGATTTAAGGAAAAAATAATCATAATATCATAGAAAATTTATAATTTGAAAATAATATAATACATGGAATAATAATAAGTCAAGTCTAACCACCAAGACAACATCACAGGGTTGACATCATCCCATCATGGATTATGATTACTCTTCAATCCCATATATTTCATCTCATGAGACATAAACATTACCCAATGCATTAGAGTAATATTTGTGTGCTATATAAGGGAATCAGGCATAAGAAATAATCAGAAGAAATAACTATAGAATAAATGGGTAATATAATCTTGCCTCCAATCACAATCAAAGGAGGTTTCATTATGATTTCAGAGAAAAGATAAAATTATGTATTTTGGATATTCATATTTGATTAAATTATCATTGTACTCAATATGATTATTTAAAAAATAATGAAAAATATTATTTAATTTAAATTTTAAAATAGAATTTTAAGGAATCAATTAAAAAAAATTTAATTGTTAAAGAATATGGTTTTTTTAAAATCCCAAAGTTAAAAAAAAATGGTTATTCCAAAAATATAAATGTATTTAGTTTAAACATGATATCATATAAATTCATTTAAATATTATTACATAAATGGATTAAGGGAAATAAATTCTCCCCTTAACCGTGTTTGATTTTAATGAAGGGATTGAGGAATGACCTAAATACATGTAAAACCCCATCAAAAGAATTATAAAATAAACTAGGTATATATATTGAGGATATATATATATATAATATAGGAATTAAAAAAATATTAATAGATAGAGAGTGTGGTAAAGAGGGAGAAACATAACCCAAAGAATATTGGGTTGTTCAAAGAGATCCCTTACCTTAGGATCGAGAATAATTATTCACTTTCAATTAACATCCAGAATAATCAAATCAGATTAATAAATTAATTAATTAGGAAAAATTATATATATATATTTGTTTGAATATAATATACTATTTTAATTTAAAACTATTTCAATGATATATAAATTATAATTTTTTTTGTTCTGAGGGCAACTGTTTCATGATTTTGAAGGTAGGATCACATGTGGATAATTATTGAATTTCATTTAAAATGGGACTAAAACTATGGAATTGAAATGAAAAAATATTCACAACTTTCTAAAAAATTGAAATGTTACCTAATATTCATATCTGTTCTATTATAGATATATTTCATTTATTATAAACATTATCATTATATGGTTAGTTTATATGGGTGTTTTTACCAATCATCTTGAGTGAGATCTGTTTTATTTATTCAAATGGTTATTAATACATTACAAAATCATGAAATATGTTATAATATACGTATTATCATCATATTTAACCATAATATTATTTCCTTAACCAACATTGAATGAGGTTGAGAAAATTATGTTATTTGTTCATTGAGGTAATGGACCGACCATATTATGAACAATATTTTCATCTTAAAAATAATTGAAGTGAGTGTAGAAGATGGATATTTAGAGTAATGAACTAGAATTTATAAATTATTTCTTTTCTAGAATAGATATTAATAATATTATTTTGTATAATATTACCCACACACAACACATAGAATTACTGATAACACATTATTTAATTAATAAATATCATTCCATTAGTCAACAATAAAACCCATGAATGTACCAAAAATTATAATTGGATAAAAACTAGAAAATAGAAAAAGTGGAATAGAAAAAATTGGATCATAATGATCTTTTTGAACCATTACACCCATGAAATACAATTTTAAGAGTATATAAAATATTGATACACCAATAGAAATTAAACATGTAAAGACCTATAAATTCTGTGTAATTTTTTTTATTTAAATGGGAATTTTACTATTCCACAAAAACTGATAGCGAGTGATTCCATGGCCTGGAGAGCCAGGAATGAATTTCGGAACTTTTTTCAGGTACGTTTAGTAAACGTATGAGCGAGTGTTTGTAACTACTGAACCAGTGCTCAAAATTGAAATATGAGGGCACCGTTGAACTTGTAGTGCCGGTATTCGCTTATGAAGACCTTCACCTCTACCTTAGTAAGTCAAGGGTGAAAGATAGAATTTGGGTTTTCGTGAAATAAATAAATAAAATAAATTTGTGTAACATTTTATTGTATTTGGAACTCCCATGTGGATGTTGAGAGGTGGGGACCACCATAACTAAACATCCCATGTGTGGTTTTGGAGGTGGGGACCACCAGATTTAACCACCCATGTGGGTTATGGTGGTGGGGACCACCCGAGGCTAAAACCCCTTAAATTCCACTATTTATGGGAGAAAAAACCCCTTGAACTCCCCTCTTTATGGGAGAAAAAACTCGTGATCTCCCCCACTTAATTATGCCAACTCTCCCCTTTAAATAATTAATCCAACCCATCATTTAATTAACTAATCTATTTTGAAATTATTTCAACAAAAAAATAGATAACTTGTTCTATTATGTGGGCTACCATTCATTTTGGTGGAATTGGGAAGAGAAGAACTTTTGGGAGAATTATATCCAAATAAGAACGCCAATGAGGAACATCTCCAATGATTAATGAACCAACGATCGAGGAAACACCGTCGTCACTGACTTCATCCTTTCTTCTCCTCACTGACATTGTTAGAGAAGACTGGTTGCGGGATCGACAAACGGCAAATTGTCTCATCCACAGGCAATATTCAACTGAATCATTGAGGTGTTGGTTTTGTTGTGTATGATTATATATTCCGATGTTCTTCCCATCTAAAAAAATAACATGGATCAACTCTCTAACCATTTGATCCAAATATGATTTATTATGTGGGTTTGGGATTAACCATTGCGGGAGGTTAGGGTTTGATGTTCTTCATTCAAGTTCTTGATGAACCGCATGCTACCGCTCTAAAATGGAGGGTGCGGGCCCAACAAACAAGGCCCGACCCCTCTATCATTCTTCTTGAACGGTGTATCCTTCATGATGGAAGAAGGAGATGGCATGATGGTGCCGCCTTGTGGCCACCGCCCCCTTGAAAAATTCACCGCCCATGGCCTCACACCATCAACGTCCCTTCCACGTGGCCCCGTGGCACCTGTGGCGTCATACTGTCCCACGTCCCACATGGCCTCACGCCACCCCGCGGCACCTGTAGTCTCGCAGCGCCGCCCCGTGGACTCTGCGGCCCCCCGCGTCCTGTCGCAGCCTCTGTATTCCCTCGTGGCCCTCGTAGCCTGCCCAACTACCCAGCTGGTCAGGTCGCACCTACTGTGGGCTGGGTCAGACCCAGCGTGCTGGTTCGACCAAAATTGGGTCAGGTCGGCCCATACAGGGTCGGATCAGACCCATACCAACTACTAGCTTTACGCTCTTTTGGCCATAACATAGGCACAAGATGTCTAATTTATGAACCGTTAACGAAAATACAAACCTTGGAGAGAAGCAGTTCCTTTGGTATACCCCAATAGAGTTTGAGATAAATTTGGTGTAATGCCCCGACCCCAGCTACCCAGAGTCGGTGAATTAATTACATAACATTGGCATGATCACAAGAAAGATCAAATCTCGAAAGACCGATTGGTTTAATAGCCTTGGAAACACTAGATATATTCATAAGTTTTACATTACATCATAAAATGAAAAACTAATACAACAACATAATGTTTCCACAATCCACACTATTAACCCCTCATAAAATCTCTGCAAGTCATTCATAACTTACTTCTCCACATCCTGGGAAAAATAAAACATAAAAAAAAGGGGTGAGCTCAAATGCCCAGTAAGGATAACAATAAAGTGGAAACTTTCATAAATAAGAATAAACATTTAAGGCAATGTATAACTAAAACAAAATCCTTTTAAATACGAACTTTCAACATGTTATGGCATAAATAAAATTAAATAATGCCATTTACTTATTCACATGGATATTCTACTAAATGAATAATCACATGCAAAAATCAATAACCACTTTCATAATGTTGGAATGCATAATGCCAGACTATCATAACCACATAGCCAAGGCCTCGTGCCAAGACTACAAATAAGATTTTGTCAAGGCCTTGTTCCAAGACACTAGTTTGTCTCATGAGACCTACCGATGCATCGAGGAGCTATAGCGGGCTCCACCCGTCACTTATTAAGTCCAATGCATTCCCATATGAAAAGGTTTAAACATAACATAAACATTCGTATTAAAACTAGCATACGAAATGTCAATAATTTCACCATAAACTATGAATGGTATAAAAATAGCACATCCACAGTCAAACATATCAAAAAACCTTCAATACAATATAGAATTTTTGTATCATAATAAATCAACTTCAAATAATCTTAAAATCCGTCAAAGGATGTTGACATAGATGAAATCAAAATTATTTTTAAAGAAATATCTCCTTTTATTTTGAAATCATTTAAGATCCATATAAAATAAAACATTTTCTTTGAAAATATTCTTATAAGTTTGTATGGAAATCTTCGACGATTTTATAACGGCGGAAAATAACCGCACCCGCCGTATAAGTTAAAAAAACATTCTTACCTCAATTCTGTCGAAAAGGTTAAAAAGGACCTTGTTTTGAAAATGACGGAAAGATTCCTTTATAAACCACTTATAAAAGTCAAAAAGGGTATAAATGACTTTAACTCATATTTTATTAAATAGTAAAAATGTTTTAAAATACATTTTTATGAAACATGGATGTGGATGATAAAGATATCCCAGTAGATTATTACGTATAAACAACCTCGGATAATGAAGAGATTGTGAAATAACCCTTACCTTGTACTTTTCCTTGGTTGGGGTAGGTTAACCTCCTGTATAATGGTGAAATAATTGTTATTAAATTATACAAGAATCATATATATTAATATGATATCATATATGATCTTTTAACATTGATTTATTAATAATATCTTAGAATTATCATCGTTTCGGGTGTTAACTTACTCATTTTCTTTTATATGTTTTGTTACATAAGCCATGTTTGTTGTATCTTATTCATATCCAGAATGATATCAAGTCCTTAAACATAATTTTTAAATCATAAAATGATAATTATACTTGAATGGATACGATGGAGAATGAATCTCATCGCGTTCGTGGAGACGGTAGTCCGTACGTACGCACGAGCGACAATATCATTCTTTTGATATTAAAATAATATATAAATGAATGGTATATCATATATAAAGAATCATTAACATGTTATATTTATTATTTACATGAGTTACACATCATTATTATACCCATCCAAATAATATTATATTGAATAACAATTACACCACGACGTGGAGACGGTAAGCCGTACGTACGCACGTATGGTGACATGTTATTCAAAGGGTGGATAGAATACTGAATATGGGTGTACCATACTTATAATAACATCACAGTATATGTGAGATACTGGAGTTATTATTTTAGAATGGTAAGAACAAAGGAAGAAGAAGTGGAAGAAGAAATGAACTTAGAAAAGGGTGGTGAAATCATTACCTCTTCTTCGGGTTCTTCCTTCTGATTTGATCAAAAGGGATCCTTAGGTTGGCTTTCTGATCCAAATAAGGCCTCTAGGTTGTATTGAGGGATGTTGGGAGAGTATTTGGGCAGAGTTTGGCCGAACCAAAAGGCTTTGAAGGTGTGAAGAAATGAGAAGGAGGAGTGCCCTTTTTATAAGAGGGGTGAGGGGCACCTTTGGAAAAGCTAGAAATATTAATTTATAATAAATTCATATTCGGTTTCTAATGGCTCCAAAGCTTATTATTAAAAGGTTAAGGTGGGGATAGGTCTAAAACCACTCAACCAATAGAATTTAGACAGGTTTGGGTACTTATATTAACCTTATCTTTAAGTATTAACTCTAAGTTAATTAGTTTCACTTTTACAATGTCTCTTTGTATTTTTATATAATATGGTTAATAAACTTACTATATACATCCAAGAGACCCCCAAGTGGTCCATTAATGATTAGCCTATCATAATATAAGTCTCTTGGCCGATCCTTAGATTTTTAGGAATTTAATATCAATTAATAATATAATATTTGTTTTAAGAACTCTTTTATGTCAATTTTGACACTATTCAATAGTTGATTTTTGTGAAACTCATAACAGATTGATTACTTCGAACAAAGTCCATTAAATCAATCCTAATATATCATATTAGCCTAGAAAATTAGTTTAATTCATTAAGAGTTTCATATTATATTTATTTGGGTATTTATAATACCAATTATTTTAATTTTTCACTATTATAGTAATTACTGCATCATCATTGTGTCATAAATAAAATAAATTATTTAATTTATAATAATTATAAATAAAATATAATTATGTAGGAAATCGTTTTAGCTTTCTAATGAATATTTATAATCTAAAATCCAACATATATAACCCTATGTAAAAATTGTTGTTCTAAACGATATATGCTTGTGTCATTTTTGTATTCATTTTAACTAAATTAAAATAAAGTGTCATTATCACTTACAAGTGGATCCATGGGGTCCCAAAATAGACCCAAAGATTCCCATGGTCGACCATGTATCAACCAATAGGGTTAAGACACGTTTTAGGGTAATTTAGTATTATTATAATATTATTTGTTTAACCCTTATTTACCGGATTTACCCTTAACCATGGTAAATAAAATATTTACCGCAGTAATTATTCAAAATGTCTAAAAATAAAATTTACCTATTTACACAATTTGAACATCCTGATTCCAAATATGGAATCCATTTTCCTAAATTCAAAACACAGAAGTGGCAGAAATTAATTTAAAATTAATTCCCGCTGTCAAAACAAAAAGCGTGTTTTTAAGAGATAATAACTATCAAAAGATTGACACTTGTTTATGTTCGGTTTAATTGTAAAATTATGTCCAATGACCAAAATTATATTAAATGGTAAAAATATATTCTAAATATACTTTAAAACCACTAAAATTCATAATTTATCACTATTAATTATTTTGATTAAAAAAGTTGTTTTTAATTAAAATTTAGTAATTTTCACTATTCATCAAAATATGAAAGTTATCCGAAATGTACCAAAATTTCACCTTAGGCTAAATTCGATATTCCGAATCCAAAAATGAAGTCCATTTTCAAATATAAAATATATATAATTTCAAAAATTAGGTATTACTATTCACAACGGCTAGTTTAATTAGTTGTGGTGTGTGTTAGAACTCGAGGTTGCGTACAACACACGCTATCGCATTTTTCAAAGGGAAACGTACCGTAGAAGCTTGGGGTGTTACATTCTCCCCTCCTTCAAATAATTGCGTCCTCGCAATTTCTAGGGTATTACTGCATAAAAAGACTCGGGTGGTTCTTCATCATAAGTTCCTCGGGTTCCCACGTTGTCTCTTCCATCTTATGATTTCTCCACAAAACTTTTACCAGACGCGTCGTCCGGTTTCTCAGCACTTGTTCTCTTGTATCAAGAATCTTGACGGGCTCTTCGCAATAAGACAGATCGGGTTCCAGTTCTAATTCTTCATAGGTGAGTACATGCGTTGGGTCAGGCATGTATTTCCTCAACAGAGATACGTGGAACACATCGTGAACTTTGGAGAGACTTGGCGGCATTGCCAATCGGTAAGCTACATCCCCAATTCGTTCTAGAATTTCGAAAGGTCCGATGTACCTGGGACTCAATTTACCTTTCTTACCAAAACGTATGACTCCCTTCCACGGAGATACCTTCAGGAAAACATGATCACCGACTTGAAATTCCAAATCCTTCCTTCGATTATCGGCATAGCTCTTCTGCCTACTTTGAGCTGCTTTAATGTGATTTTGGATTACCTTAACCTTTTCCACCGTTTTCTCCACCAGTTCTGGGCCTACAAGTTTTCTTTCACCAACGTCATCCCAACAGGTTGGTGTACGACATCTCTTTCTGTATAACGCTTCATATGGTGCCATCTGAATACTCGAATGGAAGCTATTGTTATAGGAAAATTCTACTAGTGGTAAATATTGATCCCACATACCCTGAAAATCAAGTGAGCAAGATCTCAACATGTCTTCTAAGGTCTGAATAGTCCGTTCTGATTGTCCGTCTGTCTGAGGGTGGTAAGCAGTGCTCAAATGAAGTTCAGTATCCAGGGATTTCTGAAGACTTTTCCAAAATCTTGAAGTAAAACGGGGATCACGATTAGAAACAATCGATAGGGGTACTCCATGAAGTCTCACAACTTCATTAATGTATAGTCTTGCTAGCCGTTCCAGGGGTAGATCTTCTCTTATAGCAAGAAAATGTGCTGACTTGGTAAGACGATCAACAATAACCCATATTGCATCGTTCCTTCTAGGAGTCTTTGGTAGCCCCATGACAAAGTCCATTGTAATATTGTCCCATTTCCACTCCGGTATGGGAAGAGGTTGCATGACTCCTCCAGGCTGTTGCCTTCCAGCTTTCACTTGTTGACAAACCATACATCTTGACACAAAATCAGCAATCTCCCTCTTCATGTTGTCCCACCAAAAATGTTCATTCAAATCTCTATACATTTTGGTGCTCCCAGGGTGTATAGAGAAATTGGAACTATGAGCATCATCCAGCAATTCCCTTTTTAGATCAGGTATATTGGGAACACAAAGTCTCTTCCCGAATTTCAAAATTCCACCTTCATACGCAAAGTCTCTCAATCTCCCATCATTCACAGCTTTAATCTTCTTTTGGAATTATTCATCATCAGTCTGAGAACTCTTAATCCTTTCTAGTAAAGATGGTTTGGCAACCATTTGAAAAAGCATTGATGTTTCACCTTCCCTGGTTATTCCCATGTCCATCTTCACTAGCTCCATGAAAATTGGATCCCTTTCAATTCTCATATTGTTCAAAACTCCATGGTCTTTTCTACTCAAAGCATCTGCCACCTTGTTTGCCTTCCTTGGGTGGTAGTGTATCGTACAATCATAATCCTTGAGTAATTCAAGCCATCTCCTTTGCCTCATGTTGAGTTCTTTTTGTGAGAAAATATACTTCAAACTCTTGTGATCAGTATAAATCTCACATTTTTCACCATAGAGGTAGTGCCTCCATATTTTCAAAGCAAAGATCACTGCTGCTAACTCGAGATCATGAGTAGGATAGTTTTGTTCATGAATTTTCAACTGTCGTGATGCATAGGCAATAACTCTATCATTCTGCATAAGGACACAGCCAAGTCCTTTCTTTGATGCATCACTATAAATAACGAACCCATCATTCCCCGATGGTAGAGTAAATATAGGAGCATTGACTAATCTTCTCTTCAGTTCTTCGAAACATTCTTCACACTCTTTTGTCCAAACAAATTTAACCCCTTTACGTGTGAGCTTCGTTAATGGGTTAGCCAATCGGGCAACATTCTGGACGAAACATCGATAATAACCTGCCAAACCAATAAAACTACGTACCTCAGTTATACTCGTAGGTGCTGGCCATTCTTGGATTGCCTTGGTCTTAGAAGGATCAACAGATATTCCATCTTTAGAGACAATATGGCCAAGAAAAGAAATCTCCTGAAGCCAGAATTCACACTTGCTAAACTTTCCATATAATTCATGCCTCCTCAGAGTCTTCAAGATAATGCGCAAGTGATTTTCATGATCTTTGTAGGTTTTGGAGTATACCAAGATATCATCAATAAATACCACCACAAATTCATCGAGATACTCCTTGAAAACTCTATTCATCAGATCCATGAATACAGAGGGTGAATTAGTCAATCCAAACGGCATTACAGTAAACTCGTAATGCCCGTACCTGGTTCGAAATGCTGTTTTCGGAATGTCTTCCTTCTTTACACACAACTGATGGTATCCAGATCGAAGGTCAATCTTTGAAAAGTATTGAGCTCCATGCAGTTGGTCAAATAAATCATCAATACGAGGTAGGGGATACTTGTTCTTTATCGTTATAGCATTGATCTCCCTGTAATCGATACATAACCTCATAGATCCATCTTTCTTTTTAACAAAAAGAACAGGGGCTCCCCATGGAGAAACACTAGGGTGAATAAATCCCTTATTACTCAATTCCTCTAGTTGTTTCTTTAGTTCGACTAGCTCTACAGTGGCCATTCTATAAGGGGTCTTCGATATAGGCCTTGATCCAGGAATTAAATCAATAGAAAACTCAACTTCTCGTTCTGGAGGATGTCCAGGTAAATCTTCCTGAAATACATCTACAAACTCTTTCACAACAGGTACATCCTCTATTTGGACATTCCTTTCCTCACCCGTAGTTATTTCATTCTCTTCCTCCCCAATAATTGAATTAAGTTGAGCTACAGGGGGTGGATCTAAATAAGAATTAGGTGGTGACTATTCTGCTCTAAAAATAAGGTGCTCCTTATCATTATCATCAAGATTCGTAACCTCTTTCTTCTTACAATAAATCTTCGCATCATAGTCCGAAAGCCAGTCCATACCGAGGATTATATCAAACTCAATCATAGGTATGACGATGAAATCAGCAGATAAAGAAAATTTATGTGCTCTAATGGGGACTGATTCACAAAACTTTGTTGCAACGATACTTCCCTTAGGAGTTTTAACTGACAACTCCCTTATTAAATCAAATTGGAAATATCTAATTTTCTTAGCAAACTGGGAAGATATGAAACAATGCGATGATCCAGAATCAAATAATGCATTTGCTAAACTTGAGGAAACCATTAAATTACCTGCCACCACGTCTTTCGGAGCTTCTACCTCAGCAGTAGTGATAGCATAAGCCTGGCCTTGATCCCTTGGCCTTTTCTGAGGTAAGTTCTCCTGATGCTTAGGACATGCATTTGCATAATGCCCCATCTCCCTGCAATTGTAGCACTGAACGTTGGTAGCTTCCTTCTTCCCCTTGCAATCATGAGCTTGGTGGCATTTTTCACCACACTTGTAACAGACTCCCATTCCCTTCAGGCAAGCACCGGGGTGTTTCTTCCCGCACTTACCACAAGATGGATATTCAACCTTTCCCTTCTTCCCCTTATTTCCATTCCCAGATTGATCAGCAGGTCTCTTCTTCTCTTGCTTTGCTTTAAAGTCATAAGACTTAGAGAATTCCTTTTCGGTCTTGATAGCACATGAGACAATGTCTTCGTACGATGAAAAGGATTGTGAGACTAATGCTCAACGGAGAAATGGTTTTAACACATCAAAGAATCGATCAATCTTACTTCTTGGGTTGCGAATATAATCACCAGCGTACCTCGCTAACCTTGTAAAGTTAGCCTCATACTTTGTGACATTCTCATCCTCCTTTTGTCTCAGACTCAGAAATTGTCTTTCCATATCTGCTCGATGGTCGCGAGGAAAGTATTTTTCTAAAAACAGATCTTTGAACTCCCTCCATTCCATGTTTGATACTTCATCATCTTCCTTCATGTTTTGAATCAATTACCACCATTGATCAGCATCTCCAGTGAGGCGGAAAACTGCCATGGTAACTTTTTCCCTTTCACTACTCCCCAAAGCCTGAAATATTTTCTCTAGGGAAAATATCCATTGCTCAGCTACTAAGGGATTTTTACTCCCATTGAACGTTGGTGGTTGTTGTCTCATGAATCGATCTAACATTGATCCTCCACGCTGCGGATCAGGGTGCTCCATACGGGTAAGGTTATTATTCATAACCTGAGTAAGTTGTCCCAGTACGGTGATTAGCTGATCAGCACCAGTTGCATCACCAGCCCCACTATAATTATCTTGAGCAGGAGGGAAATCCCTACATGGAGTGCGTGCATTGATACAGTTTCCATTTCTTCCACTAGGTGCCATTTCTAAAAAATTGCATAAACTAGATCAGTTTTTGCATCAAAATACATAATCTCGTACTAATAAAACACTAAACATAAATTGAACTATCTATGGATATAATCCATAATCATAAATATGTTTTCTTTGAGGAAGTATATACTCATAAACCCTTCATAATGATTTGTAAAGAAAGTGAGAGTTATCCTAAGCATATCCCCCGGGAGTGTCGTAACCAAGAGTGCAGCAAGGCCCGTTGTTGTGCACCAGTTCCCGTTCGAGTCTAGCTCAAAGCGGTGTTTTCGGGTTTTACCCCTAGGTACATCTGTGCCAGAGCTGCCTCTACCTGCTCGTATCCAGACAGGGATGTATTGCTCGGAAAACTCACAAAGTCTCTACAATACCAAAATTCTACGAAGTTCTTCTATACTAATCCTCAAAGTTCATCTTAGGTCTATGTGCTCTAATCAGAGTTTATCTAAATCTAGCTTCCAAGGTTTGTACTAAACATCCTCTGATACCAACTGTAACGCCCCGACCCCAGCTACCCAGAGTCGGTGCATTAATTACATAACATTGGCATGATCACAAGAAAGATCAAATCTCGAAAGACCGATTGGTTTAGTAGCCTTGGAAACATTAGATATATTCATAAGTTTTACATTACATCATAAAATGAAAAACTAATACAACAACATAATGTTTCCACAATCCACACTATTAACCCCTCATAAAATCCCTGCAGGTCATTCATAACTTACTTCTTCACATCCTGGGAAAAATAAAACATAAAAAAAAGGGGTGAGCTCAAATGCCCAGTAAGGATAACAATAAAGTGGAAACTTTCATAAATAAGAATAAACATTTAAGGCAATGTATAACTAAAACAAAAGCCTTTTAAATACGAACTTTCAACATGGTATGGCATAAATAAAATGAAATAATGCCATTTACTTATTCACATGGATATTCTACTAAATGAATAATCACATGCAAAAATCAATAACCACTTTCATAATGTTGGAATGCATAATGCCAGACTATCATAACCACATATCCAAGGCCTCGTGCCAAGACTACAAATAAGATTTTGTCAAGGCCTTGTGCCAAGACACTAGTTTGTCTCATGAGACCTACCGATGCATCGAGGAGCTATAGCGGGCTCCACCCGTCACTTATTAAGTCCAATGCATTCCCATATGAAATGGTTTAAACATAACATAAACATTCGTATTAAAACTAGCATACGAAATGTCAATAATTTCACCATAAAATATGAATGGTATAAAAATAGCACATCCACAGTCAAACATATCAGAAAACCTTCAATACAATATAGAAGTTTTGTATCATAATAAATCAACTTCAAATAATCTTAAAATCCGTCAAAGGATGTTGACATAGATGAAATCAAAATTCTTTTTAAAGAAATATCTCCTTTTATTTTGAAATCATTTAAGATCCATATAAAATAAAACATTTTCTTTGAAAATATTCTTATAAGTTTGTATGGAAAGCTTCGACGATTTTATAACGGCGGAAAATAACCGCACCCGCCGTATAAGTTAAAAAAACATTCTTACCTCAATTCTGTCGAAAAGGTTAAAAAGGACCTTGTTTTGAAAATGACGGAATGATTCCTTTATAAACCAATTATAAAAGTCAAAAAGGGTATAAATGACTTTAACTCATATTTTATTAAATAGTAAAAATGTTTTAAAATACATTTTTAAGAAACATGGATGTGGATGATAAAGATATCCCAGTAGATTATTACGTATAAACAACCTCGGATAATGAAGAGATTGTGAAATAACCCTTACCTTGTACTTTTCCTTGGTTGGGGTAGGTTAACCTCCTGTATAATGGTGAAATAATTGTTATTAAATTATACAAGAATCATATATATTAATATGATATCATATATGATCTTTTAACATTGATTTATTAATAATATCTTAGAATTATCATCGTTTCGGGTGTTAACTTACTCATTTTCATTTATATGTTTTGTTACATAAGCCATGTTTGTTGTATCTTATTCATATCCATAATGATATCAAGTCCTTAAACATCATTTTTAAATCATAAAATGATAATTATACTTGAATGGATACGATGGAGAATGAATCTCATCGCGTTCGTGGAGACGGTAGTCCGTACGTACGCACGAGCGACAATATCATTCTTTTGATATTAAAATAATATATAAATGAATGTTATATCATATATACAGAATCATTAACATGTTATATTTATTATTTACATGAGTTACACATCATTATTATACCCATCCAAATAATATTATATTGAATAACAATTACACCACGACGTGGAGACGGTAAGCCGTACGTACGCACGTATGGTGACATGTTATTCAAAGGGTGGATAGAATACTGAATATGGTTGTACCATACTTATAATAACATCACAGTATATGTGAGATTCTGGAGTTATTATTTTAGAATGGTAAGAACAAAGGAAGAAGAAGTGGAAGAAGAAATGAACTTAGAAAAGGGTGGTGAAATCATTACCTCTTCTTCGGGTTCTTCCTTTTGATTTGATAAAAAGGGCTCCTTAGGTTGGCTTTCTGATCAATATAAGGCCTCTAGGTTGTAGTGAGGGATGTTGGGAGAGTATTTGGGCAGAGTTTGGCCGAACCAAAAGGCTTTGAAGGTGTGAAGAAATGAGAAGGAGGACTGCCCTTTTTATAAGAGGGGTGAGGGGCACCTTTGGAAAAGCTAGAAATATTAATTTATAATAAATTCATATTCGGTTTCTAATGGCTCCAAAGCTTATTATTCAAAGGTTATGGTGGGGATAGGTCGAAAACCACTCAACCAATAGAATTTAGACAGGTTTGGGTACTTATATTAACCTTATCTTTAAGTATTAACTCTAAGTTAATTAGTTTCACTTTTACAATGTCTCTTTGTATTTTTATATAATATGGTTAATAAACTTACTATATACATCCAAGCGACCCCCAAGTGGTCCATTAATGATTAACCTATCATAATATAAGTCTCTTGGCCGAACCTTAGATTTTTAGGAATTTAATATCAATTAATAATATAATATTTGTTTTAAGAACTCTTTTATGTCAATTTTGACACTATTCAATAGTTGATTTTTGTGAAACTCATAACAGATTGATTACTTCGAACAAAGTCCATTAAATCAATCCTAATATATCATATTAGCCTAGAAAATTAGTTTAATTCATTAAAAGTTTCATATTATATTTATTTGGGTATTTATAATACCAATTATTTTAATTTTTCACTATTATAGTAATTACTGCATCATCATTGTGTCATAAATAAAATAACTTATTTAATGTCTAAAAATTATAAATAAAATATAATTATGTAGGAAATCTTTTTAGCTTTCTAATGAATATTTATAATCTAAAATCCAACATATATAACCCTATGTAAAAATTGTTGTTCTAAAAGATATATGCTTGTGTCATTTCTGTATTCATTTTAACTAAATTAAAATAAAGTGTCATTATCACTTACAAGTGGATCCATGGGGTCCCAAAATAGACCCAAAGATTCCCATGGTCGACCATGTATCAACCAATAGGGTTAAGACACGTTTTAGGGTAATTTGGTATTATTATAATATTATTTTTTTAACCCTTATTTACCGGATTTACCCTTAACCATGGTAAATAAAATATTTACCGCAGTAATTATTCAAAATGTCTAAAAATAAAAGTTACCTATTTACACAATTTGAACATCATGATTCCAAATATGGAATCCATTTTCCTAAATTCAAAACACAGAAGTGGCATAAATTAATTTAAAATTAATTCCCGCTGTCAAAACAAAAAGCGAGTTTTTAAGAGATAATAACTATCAAAAGATTGACACTTGTTTATGTTCGGTTTAATTGTAAAATTATGTACAATGACCAACATTATATTAAATGGTAAAAATATATTCTAAATATACTTTAAAACCACTAAAATTCATAATTTATCACTATTAATTATTTTGATTAAAAAAGTTGTTTTTAATTAAAATTTAGTAATTTTCACTATTCATCAAAATATGAAAGTTATCCGAAATGTACCAAAATTTCACCTTAGGCTAAATTCGACATTCCGAATCCAAAAATGAAGTCCATTTTCAAATATAAAATATATATAATTTCAAAAATTAGGTATTACTATTCACAACGGCTAGTTTAATTAGTTGTGGTGTGTGTTAGAACTCGAGGTTGCGTACAACACACGCTATCGCATTATTCAAAGGGAAACGTACCGTAGAAGCTTGGAGTGTTACATTTGGGGAAAGGTCAGGTTGGATCGAGCATGAATCAAACTGGGCCCTCGGGACTAAAAGGCTAATAACTCACAGACCGGGTGTCCGATTGACGCACCGGCTATATTGCGTTGAGACCCATATGACGTGGTGGTACAATGAGATACGTCTTTAAGATACTTTTTGGCAGTTGGAGTATCGACCAATGGCTTATAGAGAGGACACTTCCAGAGACAAGCGAGCGTACTACGGGAACCCAGTAGTTGGTTATGACATGAAGAATGAAGAGAGAGCTTGTGTGGGTCAGCAGCTAGCAATCCTGTGTGGGTTAGCACCTAGTGATCCTATGTGGGTCAGGACCTAGCGATCCTATGTGGGTCAGCACCTAGAGATCCTCTATGGGTCAGCACCTAGCGATCCTTTGTGGGTCATCACCTAGCGATCCTCTGTGGGTCCACACCTAGTGATCTTGTGTTGGTCAGCACGTAGCGATCCTGTGTGGGTCCGTAATGAGAAATCCTATGTGGTTATGCACTGACCGATCTTGTGTGGTTCAGCACCGAGTGATTCTGTGTGGGTCTTCCTCTTAATAAGGTTAGATGATTCAGTAGTTACATCTAATAATCTACACTACTATACATAATAAATCCCTAGTGTGAGTTTAGTTTGTACCTGTGTGGTATTTTCCTTCGTGGTAATATGATGGTGATATTCTCTTGTGTGGGGTACCTGTGTTGTATTTCCCTTCATGGTATTACTACTATTGTGGAACAGCTGATATTGAGGATTTGGAGTTGGAATCTGTGTTTTCCACATGATTGGGATGGGTTTACATGATAACATAAGTATATGTATGGTCATATACCTATGTTGGGTTATCGATTGTTTTCGTTAATTGTGGATTATCCTTTCTGGTTATTGTGGGACCTTGAGGGTATTGAGGTCCCTACTGAGTATCTTTATACTCACCCCTACATGTTCTATGCCCACACTTTATTGTTTTTGGTGAATATGACATAAAACATTGACTAAGGATGAGGGTAGTAGGACTAGATGTAGCTTGGAGGTGGACGTCAGACGAGGCGAGCCACAGAGACGGCCGTCCGTGAGTTGTACCTACCCTTCAAGTATGATCTGTGGTGGACGATCCAAGAGATTCATTCCACCTATCAGTTGTCTTGTAATTTTTAGTTTTCCTTGTAATTTCTAGTTGGTATTGTATTCTGGACCCTTTTAATTTTTGTACTCAATCTGTTTACTTATTAGTTTACTTGAGTTTGTATCTTGTTGTGTGCTTGGTTGTGTGTGTCACAGGTTGAAAATGCAATGCCTTACTAGTTTTAGGGAATACGCCTTCAGTGCTAGTCGCCAGCCCCTGCCCAATGGAAGGTGGGCATGGAGTAGTCACGTCACATGCCCCAGGGGACGTGTCATGACAAATTGGTATCAGAGGAGTCGGTTCTACCGTAGAACATAGTACTCTGATATTTCTTTTAATCATCAATAGTGTTAAGTATAGTAGTGTGGTTATCAGTTTAGGTAATCCAATGTTGGTGTGGCGGACGATATATCCATACACCAAGACCCTGACATCTGATTTCTATCTTAGTTCATGAAAACAGGGAATTCGTGTTTATTTTGAAGAGTTTTCTTGGTGATCATTTTGAGTCAGCTAACCAGGTATATCTTATTGACCGTGGAACACCTTCTTTTTTTAGGATGCCTCCAAGAAGACACCCAGCTAGGGTTCCAGGATTAGAATGCACTGATAGCCCACCGAACGATGAGGCCTCATTACAAGGCCCTCATCCAGTAGAGGCACCAGAAGAGGAACCAATAGTATCATTACCCATTGGGCCACTGATGACACCAGCCCCAGTATAAGAGGGTGTAGGCCTCTTGAGTGCATTGTACGAGTTCCAATTCCATAGGCCACTTAGGTTTAGGGGAGAGACAGAACCACATGCGGCTGAGGATTGTGTGGAGGTCGTGGTTAGAGTTTTATGACTAGTAGGGACATCAGCCACTCTCATGGTGATCCTTGCTTCTAGGCATTTACAGGCAGTAGCCGATAGATAGCAGAACATGATGCTCTAAGTTTATGATGAGGTGACACTTTTCAAGGCAATCATCGAGAGCCTGTTTTTTGTAGAGTTTGTCCCAGTTAATATTTGTGTAGTGCACATTCATGAGCTACTTCATTTGCAGCGTGACTGTTTGACTATGGCTCAGTACTCAACAAGGTTCACTGAACTCTCATGCTACTCCACACATATGGTTCAGGATCAATTCATTGGGCCATGGGCCTTCTATCTGGGGCTCTGGCAGGAGATCGGGGCTTCGATGATCTCACACACCATCCCGGTGTAGAAGGGGGATTTAGAGTGACCCCTTTTAGTGGAGAGTTACCTTGCTGAGTAGTCACCAGCAGCGAGACTCACTATCAGTCATCACGTAGTGGAGTCTTCTGCAGCTGGAAGCATACAGATTTCACAGAAGTCTAAGAAGACCATACCTACTAATGGACGACTGTATGACTCATGATCGGTTATACGGGGCACCCGAGGCAGAACTAGTCATGCCAGGAGTTAGCAGTGTTACACATGCGGTAGGCAGGGTCACATGGATCGTGACTGTCTGACCCGCCGTATGGATGATCAGCAGACAGTCAAAGGAATGCCCAGGCAGAGGTTGTCATTTGACCGAGGAGGTCCGCAGAGAGTAGGCGAACATGGCAGAGGAGCTGGTCGTGCAGCTGGTAGTGGGAGATGATTCATGATGTTACCGGTACCACCACAAAGAGGTCCACCCCCCGACCATATGGGGCAGGAGGACAGGGGCGAGCTCAGCTCCAGGAAGCTAAGGCCTACGATCACGACGCTCCAGAGATGACACAAGGAATGAATGGTGTCTACTCCACCTTAGTTTCAGTACTTATAGACACATGTTCTAGTCATTCTTTTATTTCCACTACCATCGTTTAGATATCAGATATTCTGACAGAGCTATTCACTCGATCCTAATGGCTAGAGACTCCTACGAGGGCGGATTCGACAATTACACACTGCTGTCGGTAGTGTGAGTATACTCTCCGAGGTGAGAGCTTCGGTTGGGATCTTCTAGTAGCGGCGTCGAGGCCTTACGATTTCATCATGGGTATGGACTGGTTATCTACATTCCATGCTCATATTGATTGTATTAAGCATAGTTTGCAGTGTGTCAACATGGATGGGATCAGTTTTTCCTTCACCGTTGAGAAGGGGCCTTTGCAGCACATGATGGAATTACCTAGAGGAATGTGCAGTTAATCACTCATCAGTTGGCCAGCCTTACCATTGGAGCAGTTGATGTGGAGAGTCTACGTTATCCTGTAAAGGTGGAACAGTATGCGGATGTCTTCACTGATGATGTTCCAGGTCTACCTCCTTGGAGATAGGTGGACTTTTACATTGACCTGTACCCCGGGATGACACTGATATCTACACCAGCATATCGGATGGCTCCAGAAGAGCTTCGTGAGCTGGGGTATAGTTGGAGGACATATAGGGGAAGGGATTCATTCGGCCCAATGTATCTCCTTCGGAAGCCCCGATTTTCTTTGAAAAGAATGTTGATGCGAGATTGAGATTTTATATTGACTATCGCCACATAAACCAGTTGATCGCGTAGAAAAAGTACCCAATACTAAGGATTGAATACATCTTTGATCAGCTGAAGGAATCACGGTGGTACTCAAAGATAGACCTCTGATCAGGCTATCTACAGATCAGTGTGCAAGATGAGTATGTGAAGAATACAACTTTAATATGTCGGTACAACCATTATGAGTTCTTGGTTATGCCATTCGGTTTAACCAACACTCTAGCAGTGTTCATTGGACTCATGAACAAGATCTCTCAACAATACCTTGATCACTTTGTAGTAGTCTTCATCGATGACATTCTGATCTACTTGTACACTGCGGAGGAGCATGCCTATCATTTCAAGATAGTATTGGACAAACTCTGAGAGCACCAGCTTTAGAGTAAGCTCTCGAAGTGCTAGTTCTTGATCCGATAGATTCACTTTCTGGGAAATTTCATATCGGAGGCTGGAGTTGCAGTGGATCTAGTGAAGATTGAGGAGGTACTTTCTTGGAAGCCATACATGAGTGTGGAGGAGGTAGGAAGTTTCCTGGGTTTTCCTGGATACTACCAGAGGTTTTTACCACATTTCTCCTGAGTTGAAGCACCATTTTTTGCATTGAAAAATAAGGAACAACCCGTTGTGTGGTCAAAGATATGTCTGCAAAATTTTAAGGAGCTGAGGTAGAGGCTGACTAGTTCTCCCATCTTGAGGCTTCCGGAGGAGGGTGTAGGCTATGTAGTGTGCTATGACACATCCGGGACAGATCATGGATGTGATTTGATGCAGGAGCGAGCAATGATCGCATATGTTTCATGACAGCATAGAAAAAATGATCAAAACTACGCTACCCATGACCTAGTTTTAGTAACAGTGGCCTTCACCTTGAGAATGTGGAGACACTATCTAATGGGTGAATGTATTATAGTCTACACAGATCACAAGAGTATCAGGTATATCTTCTCTCAGAAGGACCTGAACCTGATACAATGATGTTGGCTTGAGTTACTCTAGGACTATGACTTTGAGACAGTCTATACTTCTGGAAGGGGAACATTGTAGTAGATGCACTCACCAGAAGATCTAGTATACATCTACAAGGTGAGGTGATGGAGCAGCTAGCCACTTTGCATATATACTTGGTTGATCGAGATGGAGCATTTTTTATTCTTTATCATATTGTCACACCCCTACTTCTTCAGTGATTCAGGGAGGCACAACATGGGGATGCTGAAAGCGAGGCTCGATATACTCAGATATCCTTCGGAAAAGTACCTGATAGATGTTATAAAATATGGGATCATGTCATCATTTTTAGAGGATGTACAATGGTACTAGTGTTGATTTGGATGGAAGTGATGAGGGAGCTCCACAATTCCCCTCTAACGGTACATCCACGAGTGGTGAAGATGTACCAAGACCTTCAACAATATCACTTGTGGTTGGGAATGATGTAAGTAGTTTCCGAGTTTGTCTCTTGGTGGCTCACTTGTCAGCAAGTGAAGGTGGAGCATCAGGTACCAGCAGGCTTGGTTTTGCCTTTGGAGTTCCCAAAGTGGAGTGGGATGTGATATCGATTGTTTTTGTGACAGGAATTCCACGTACGTTTAGAGGTCATGATTCTATCTGGGTGATCGTAAAACGACTCACCAATTCATCCCACTTCCTACTGATCAGATAGTATGGTTCAGTAGAGAGCTTGAGATGCCTCTGTGCGTAGAAGATTGTGTGGCTAAATGGAGTACCATTGATGATTGTATCCAATTGTGATACACGTTTTACTTCCCGGCTATGGAAGGGGTTGCTGGAGGCTTTTGGGATACAACTTCATTTGAGCACCGCCTTCCTTCCTCAAATGGATGGCCACACTGAGCGGACCATTCAGACCCTCGAGGACATGTTTCATGCTTGTGTCCTCGACCTCGGTCGTAGCTAGAAGATTCACTTGCCCTTTGGGGAGTATTTATACAAAAACAGCTTTCACTCTACCATTGGGATGTCACCTTTTGAGGCATCGTACGAGTGACCTTAGAGATCACCATTGTGCTAAACTGCCCCAGGGGAGTTAGCACTAGTGGGACCAGAGATGGTACATGCTACCACATAGAAGGTGCAGATCATCTAGGAGTAGATGAAGATTGCAATGAGTAGGCATAAGTCGTATGCTGAAAAGATATGGATACCTATAGAGTTCAAGGATGGAGACCACATATTTCTAGGGGTCTCACCTCAAAAAGGTTTGCAGAGATTTTTCTGAGGTGGAAAGTTATCTTTGACGTTCATTGGATTCTTTAAGGATCTCAGTAGAGTTGGCGAGGTGGCTTACCGCTTAACTCATTCACCTCAGTTGAACTGGGTGCATGACGTCTTCCACATATCTCGGCTGAGGAGATACGTGCACAACCCTTCTCACAGTATCTACCACATCGATCTGGATATTGACAATGTAGTGACTTTTACGAAAGTTCCAGTAGAGATTGAGGATCTAAAGAAGCGGGTCCTTCATGGGGGGTCGATACCTCTAGTGTGCATTCGTTGGCAGCACGAGAACCTCCAGGAGAGAATATGGGAGAGGGAGGTTCAGATTCACACACAATACCCCCACTTGTTCCATTAGTGTGATTTTTGGCTTACGGGGACGCAAAGCCCTGAGGTGGGGAGAATTTAAAGACCCAAAAATTCTGGAATGAATTTCTAATTTTTTTGGGGTACATTCAGTAAACATACGAGCAGGTTTTTTTAACTTTTGAACTGGTGCTTAGAATTGAAATCTGAGGGCACAGTTGAACTCGTAGTACCTGTTTTCACTTATTAAGACCTTCACCACGACCGCAATAAGTGGAGGGTGAAAGATATAATTTGAGTTTTCGTGAAAGAAAGAAGTAAAATAAAATAGTTTAACATTTTATTTTATTTGGAACTCCCATGTGGATGTTGATAGTTGGGGACCACCAAAACTAAACCTCCCATGAGAGGTTATGGAAGTGAGGACTAGCAGACTGAACCACCCATGTGGGTTATGGTGATGGGGACCACCTGAGGATAAAACCCCGTGAACTCCCATATTTATGGGAGAAAACCCGTTGAACACCCTTATTTAGGGGGGGAACCTATTGAACTCCCCCATGTAATTATTCCAACTCGCCCCTTTAACTAATTAATCCAACACATCAATTAATTAATTGATCTATTTTGAAATTATGCCAACACACATAATAGATACCTTGTTTTATTAAGTGGGATACCATAAATTTTGAATGAATTTGGGAGAGAAGAACTATTGGGAGAAAGCTCTCGAATGAAGAACACCAACGAGGAACATCTCCAATGATGAACGATCCAACGATCGAGGAAATTACATCATCGCTGACATCATCTTTTCCTCTCCTCACCGACATTGTTAGAGGAGACTGGTTGCGGGATTGACAAACGCCAAACTATCTCAACCGTGGACAATCTTCAACTGAATCATCGAGGCAGGGGTTTAGTTGTGTATGATTATATATTCCCATTTTCATTCCTTCTAAATAAAAGAACGCAGACCAACTCTCTAACCAGTTGATATACATATGATTTATTTTGCGGGTTTGGGAATAATCATTGTCAGATGTTATAGTTTGACCTTCTTCATTCATGTTATTTTTGAGTCGCATGATACCGCTATAATGTGGAGGATGTGGTCCAAACAAACATGGACCCCCCCCCCCACCATTCTTCTTGAATGGTGTATCCTTCGTGATGGAGGAAGGCGACGACGTAACGACGACGCCTCACGGCCACCACTACACCGCGACCACCGCCACCCGCGGCCTCACCCCATATGTGGCCTCGCCACATGGCCCTGCAGCCTGGCCGCCCCGCGACACCCACGACCTTGCACTTTCTCGTGGCACCCATGGCCTCGCACCACCCCGCGACAACCACTGGCTCTCTACGCCGCCCAGCGGCCTCCACGGCCCTACGCGGCCTCCCACGGCCCCCCTCGGCCTCTCGCAGCCTACCGAGCTGCCCAGCAGGCCGGGACAACCCCTACGGGATGGGATGACCCAAACTGGGATGGTTCGGCCTAGTTCAGGTCGGACCGGGTCGGTCCAACAGGGTCAGACCGAACCAGGACTAGCTATGAGCTTTGCACTCTTTTGGCCATAACTTTGGCACTGGACATACGATTGATGAACTGTTAATAGTGATGTAAACCTTGGAGCGATACGGTCCCGTTGGTATACAAAAATTTAGTTTTCGATAATTTTGGGGAATGGTCGATTTCAATCGAGCCCGAATCCAATGGGGCCCTCAGGACTAAAAACTAATAAATCACAGACCAGGTGTCCGATTGACGTGCCGTAAGCAAGCGTAATATGGGAACCCAGTAGCTGGCTGTGACATGAAGAATGAAGAGCTTTGTTTTGTGGGTCGGAACCTAGTGATCCTATGTGGTTCAGTAGCTATCGATCTTGGGTCAGTCAACAGCTAAATATTTTGTGTGGTTCAGAACCTAACTATCCAGTGTGGGTTAGCACCTAGTGATCCTGTGTGGGTCAGCACCTAGCGATACTATTTGGGTTAGCACCGAGCAATTTTTGGGGGTCATCACCTAGTGATCCTTTGTGGGTCAGGACTTAGCAATCATGTGTGGGTTATCACCAAGGGTTATAGTGTGGGTCAGCACCGAGAAATCTTGTCTGGGTCAGCACTGAGCGATCTTGTGTGGGTATGCCTCTTAACAATGTATAATGATTCAGATGTTACATCCAATCATCCTAACTACTGCACCTAAGAAATACCTGGTGTGAGCAGAGTTTTTACCCTTATGGTTCTTTCATTCATGGTAATACCTTGGTGGTATTCTTCTATGTGGCATACATGTGTGGTACGTTCCATCGTGGTATTACTTCCTTTTTGGAATAGTTGATGTTGGGGCGTTGGATTTGGACTCTGTGTTTTCCTCATGATTGTGATGGGTTTACATGATAACTTTGTTTTAAGTATGGGAATATACCTAACTAGGGTTATCAGTTGTTTACTTTTTTGATGGTTTATCCTTTCTGTATTTTTTAAGACCATGAAGGTCTCAGGGTCTCTACTGATAATCCTTATACTCACACCTACACAGGCTATGCCCGCACATCGTTGTGTTTGGTGTAGACGATGGACAACGCTGACTAAGGATGAAGATACTAGGACTGGAGGTAGCCTTGGAGGTGGACATCAGAGGAGGAAAACCACATAGATATCCATTCATGAGTTGTACCTACCCTTCAGGTAGGATACATGGTGGACGTTCCAAGAGCTGATTTCCACCAATTAGTTTTCTTGTACTTTCGAGTTTTCCTTGTACATTCTAGTTGGGCTTATATTCTGGCCCCTATAACTTACTGTACTCACTCTGTTTAATATTCAGTTTTCATGAGTTCGTATCTTGCTGTCTTCTTGGTTCTATGTAATACAGGTTTTAAATGAAATGCATTCCAAGTTTTAGGGAATACACCTTCGGTGCTCGTCGCCAGCCCCTGTCCTCTGGAAGGTGCGCTTGGGGTATTCACAGGACGGGCCCCAGGGGACGGGTTGTGAAAAATAAAATAAAACATATAGAATCATGGGATTAATTTCAGAGGATGTTTTATGATGGAATTAATATTTATTTATAATAGGTAATATTATTGTGTCAATAATAATTTGACTTTTGTAATAGTAAAATGAACATTATAAATTGATATATGACAATTGGGAACAGTTACCTAACTATTGGAATAATACTTTTACCTAAAAAACATAACATAAATAATATTCATTGTGAGTAATTTATCAAATTAATAATATAATTTAATTAAGTAAATACAATTAAGAAAAACAAAATAATTAATAAGAACTTTTTGAAAAACTATATTTTAATATATTTCTTTAGAATCATAATTTTTATTCTAAAAATTACAACATCCTATGTGATTATTTTATTCTTATAAAATAATTTTCATTTTTTTAATTATTATATTAAAATTTCCTAAGGGTGAAATTATTATAATTTTCTAAAATACATTAATTTTTTATGTGAATAGAAAATCTCTAGTTTCTACATAATTGATGAATTTTAATTAAATCATCCAAAAAGTAATAATGTCATGATAATGTGCATTATTTTAGGATAAATAACATTATTAATAAGTTAAATTACTTTTGAAATTCAATTTTAGAACTAATTTGTTTCCCATGTCTATTATCTAAAGTATTCTATTAAAAATAATTTTCCATTTTTCCATATTTGTTTCCATAAACTAATGTATTTTCAGTATAAATGGTATAAAAGTCATAAAAACATGTATATGTCATAAAATATTATTCATACTATAAAAAAATTATGACAATTTGTTCCAAGAAAATTATTATTATTTTGATATTTTATACTTAAAATTTCCCTCTATTAAAGTATAAATAACTCACATTACACTTATCAAAATTAATTATCTTCCAAAATTCTATCTATTTAGACTGGTATCATCCTTAAATATGATCTACATTCACTAAAATCCAATAATTAATGGATTTTAGTGTAGTATAAAAGAAGAAACACATAGAAGGGGGAATGTTTTCATCAAATTTTCTTCTCATTATTCTATTCTCTCAATCATTTTCTCTATTCCTTTGAAAAATCATATATGATTGAATGAGTAGTATGTTAAGAATATATCAGATATTTAAATAAATTTTAATTACTATATTTATGACATATATTATTTTATACTTCTCTTTCAACCTCTTTTGATAATGTACCATAAACAGTTATTTATCCACCCATGAGGATGTTTCAAACACTCCAAATGTCACAAAAAATATGAATGGTTATAATAAATAATTTATTATATTTGAATGTATAAATACATTTATTTATATGATTATATATTTAATCATAATAGTCTATAACTATAAATAAAGTATATCATTAAGTCGAATTAATACATGATATTTTAAGGAAATTGTGAAATCATGCATTTTGACCTTTTACAAATGTAAGTAAGGAATAACATCCTATGATTATAATTGATAAATAGTTAAATGAATTGGCATCATTCACTTATGATTATATTTTTTCAAAAAAACATTATTCATTATTCAGAGGCACAAAACTAACAAAATAAATCCTGATTTAAGGTAAGGGTATTCTAAAACCCAACTCCTTTTTCGGTTATCACCTATCTCACAATATTTTCATTATTTATATTACTTTAATTTATTTATTATTCTTTTTACTATTAATTCCATTTTTTCTATGTATATTTTAGTTCATAACTTTTAAAAATGATTTTAATTCAATTAAAATGGGTTTTCAAACAGATATTGTTTTTTCCAAAACACATCTTTGAATCCCCATCAATTATTTCATATTCAAAGAAAAGAATTTTTTTTGGAAAATATATGATCACCATAATATGTTTGAGAACCCAAAATTTTATTAATGGATGAATTTTTTATGAAACATTCATTAAACCCATTCTTATCCATCAGTTTGTTTCATAGCTATGATTATTATGTGTTCTCATTAGATGTGGTTCATGATTATGACCATTTTAAGATGATGTAGGTTGTTTTTAAATTATACAGATATCTAATTCATTCAGAAATTTTATATATCTAATCATATTATGTGTATTATATGTGAATATGATTTTATCATTGTTAAAAAATATAATGAATTGGTGTATACACATATGTTATGTGTGCACATGATGTTATTTTTGTTTATAAATATGTATTATATTTAACCATTATTTTGTTATATTTTATTATTATAGATATTCCAAATTCTAGGTTGTTTTCAAATGATCCCCCTATTATTATGATTATGATTCTATTCTTATGATACGATGAAGAGGATGATTATCCTCACCCATGTGTAATTCATTCATGTCACTTATTTCTTCAATGTTATGATTTCCCTTATTAGGTTATTTTTCTCACCAATTTCACTGATTTATATCCTTATGTCAATTGATTTACTAAGGAGTACATGAGTTATTTTTAAGGCATATGAAGAAGAAATTAATAATTTTTTTGTATAATTATTAATATGTGATGTATGAGCATAATTTTCCATAGATACTAGACTTATTGATCCTATAATTTGTTAATATTTTGTTTTCATATTTCATAAATAATTTAAAATTCATGTATGAATAAAATATGTCTTTTCATATTTAGTATCATAGCGCAATTTAGTTAATTTTTTAAATAATACTAGAAAATGTTTCTAAAAACCATAGGGGTAAGAATGAGTTTTATTGGAAACTTCCTAATGTTATGGTCAAGAATAATATAGTGTTTTTTTCTACGAAATAAAATAATTTTATGTATAATAAAATTATATTTATATATATCACACTTTTACCTTCGTGTAATATCCCAAAAATGTCAGACATGGTATTTACTCAATCAACACCTAGTGCCTGAAAAATATGACTTGATTCTCACCTCATTTGAAACTCCCAATGAATATGTTCTGATTAATTAGAATATATATAAATACAATTATGAGGGATATTTAAATTAATTAATAATTCCTCTAAATGTTGAATAAGGATTAATGTATATGATCCTAGATGTATATTTTGAGAAAAATTCTAATCATAAGGTTCCAATAAGATATAACGGTAATATTAATTTCATCATAAAAACCAATTTTTTCTTGTTTCATTTACTTATGTTTCATTAATACCTTATATATTTACGATGGTAGTGGGAACTACAAAAAACAAGAATAAAAACTCATGAGAGGGAAAATGTAATGATTACCCGAATTCCATTCCAAATGAAATGGGTGGTGGAATTTAAAAAATCATGGTGATGATTACCCAATTTTCTCAGTTTATAAACAATATCATAAACCATGTGGAATTTATTCATTCACCCAACAAAAAATAACTATCTATCAATTCCTTTATACAGAAAAGGCCACTAATGTTTAGTGGATTATCATGATCCACAAATCAAGTATGAGTGGGTAACTAAATAGAAAATATCTTTTATCTACTCCACTATTCTAATAAGGGAATGGTTACCTTCATTGTCTATCATTTATTTAGATATATTGATCAATGGTGGGCATTGATGAATAATTCCAAAAAAAATTAGAAGAAATGGTGTGGGAATACATTATAATAATATTTATTAATAGGTATTTCTATAAAAATTTTCAAACAAATATAGTGAAATAGTTTGATGATCTTAAAAAAAGGAGAGTGAATCTTTAAAGCATTTCAAGGAAAATTTCATATGTATTGAATAATATGCCTCTGGTTTTGTTTTCAATAAGGGAAAAATATAATGATTCATTATTATTTTAAAGAAAATCCTCTAAAATAATATACTTATATAAATATTTGGGAATACAAAAATTAGTTCAATGTGCCCACTATGTAGTGTTGGAGTTTAGAGAGTGGTCCCCCAGATATAGAGATAAGAATATAATAATGGACATTCAATATAGTGTATCAAATAATAATATAGAAATGAACATCTAACCACTCACACATTAATGAAGTGGTTATAAGAATAATGGTAATTACCTAAAATGAAAATGTAAATGCTTTATGTAAGGGAGATAATTCCACTAGTCTCATGAATTTTGAATATGTTTTTCCATAGAATGCTTATAAAAAAATCAAGACGGGGTGGGATTGAGATCTAAAAAAATATTAAAACCACCTAATTCAAATTCTGAATGTTCTAATTTTTTTGATAAATAAGGATTGAAAAATAAAATAAAAAAAAGGAAAAAGGTAAAATGTAATAGATTTATAATGGTTTGGTGAATATAAATCAACAAGTACACTACACCAATACTCTACTCCACATGTTTGGTGATTTACATTATGTCATCCCTTTTTGTGGATCCCATCTAAGTGAAATCGGTTGTTACTTAATATAAAAAGTAGAATAGATTTCAACTAGGTTCTCCCTTTACAATACATAGTCATATTCATAACACACTTTATCATAATGAGATTAGTAAGTAAAAAGGATAAACCATGTTTAGAAGAATGGTCCAGCACACAGTTGAAAGAGGAAAGTGATAGCTTTTTAAGATATATATAGAGAAGATAATATTATGATAAATTATATTTAGATATTCTATGATTAAAAAGGAATATTTATTAGAAACATAAAATATACAATAGATTTATGTTTTTTTATTATTGAGATATTGTAATCAGGTATCATGTCATATATTTCTTATGTATAATGTTTTGGATGTTATATTTTTCACATATATACATCCATACATTATGAAATAGAGAACACTTTTATTTATATCTTATATTTTAAATTTAAACATAAGGATGCATTATAATAACAACACTTCAATGAATAATAATTTTCAAAGATTTATGAGACACGTTATGAATGGAAAGTGTCTTTATTTTCCAAATATTGAATAAATTTATATATAAGATATTTTAGAAATCAACTTCATAAAAATATTTCAATTATTGTAAACAATAAACCATTTATAAATTGATATGTAAATATTTAGACATCACCTTTTTTATTCACATAAAATCATAAATTTTCAATCAAGTTATTAATATAATGTTACAACAATAATTAGGGTGATTTTTTGGATGCAACATTCATCAATACAAGGATTTTTGATACCATGGTTCTCCTAAAATTGATTTATAAAGATACTTTAAATGGTAAAACATTAAATATAGTTGAATTCAATATTTCTTAAGATGAACTAATTTTTCTAATTTGTAGGATAGTTATTATATGTAAGATAATATCTTGTCAACATATGATAATTTAATTCCACCGCTTCATCTAACATTCAATAGAAAATACTTTATCAATTTTACTTTTTTTTAAGATAAAAGACTTATCATAATTTTATTCTTATTGGGAATTAACTCCTTCAACATGAACAAGGTATTTTAATTTCACTCTAAGATAATATTCATATGTATTAAGAGAAACATTAAAAATGGGGCTTCTGTAGCATAAATTACAATGGCGATGACTCGAATTCCATCATATATATTTGGTTTCTTTTGTAAGATATGTATATTATGTGTAAGATAAAAATATATCATGAGATAAATTTATTTAAAAAAAACTAAATTTAATTAGAATAAATTTATTTGGGATTTTTTTATAATAAATTCCATTGAAATATATTCAATAAATAGCTTTAAGCATATATTTAGAGATAGAGATAAAATCATAAACACTTTAGATAAACTAATTATAAAATAAATAGGGATGTTTTGAATCATCAAATGATATAACTCCCCAACCTAAGATGAAATATTATAATACTAATCAAATGTCTCATACGTTTTTCTGATCACAAAATCCATTGAATAATAAACACATATTTGGAGATAAAATTTTAAAAATGTTTAAATTTTTATATCCTTTTTTCTACACCCCCTTTTCGGGACTTCAAAAATATGTGGTATAAAAAATTAATAAAATTAATTTTACAACATGAAAAAGTGTTAACGGATTAACCTTGATATATAAAATATAAATATAATTTTACATGGACCTATATTAAAAATATCTTTTCTATGTTATAGAAAATATCAATCGAAAAGAAATATAGAAAAAAAATTTAAATAAATTATAAAAAATATTGATAGTACTAAAAATAAAATGCATAATGTTGATAAATAAGAAAACATTCAAATTTATGTGACACACTATGATCAGTTAAACATCCCACCTAATAAAAAAAGTTAGACTTGTGACATAGTATTTTGTTTTAGAGGTTGTATTTTAATGGATTTGGGTCAACCGAAAATCAAGGAGGAGGTAGGTAGAATATATTCAATCCTTCCTAAAATTAATAGTGGTTCTATTATTCTAGAATGAATCTAATAGAAACCACTATTATTTAATAAATTATATATTAATTTTTTTCGATGAAGACATTGAGTGGTTGTGGTATCATTCATATGAACATAAGATTTACCAAAAAATAGGGTTAACATTTATCTAAAATGGATAAATAGATAATGATTTATTCTGTATATGGAATATGTATCTAATTAGGTATCATTCTGTGCTTTTTGGTTTTTCTAAAAAAAATATACAACAAATTATCATCTTGAAATAATATTTTTTCAAATACACCATTGTAAAGGGAGATTTCATATTGAGTAAATTTCACAAGACCCTTTCTTCTTTTTGTTCTAATTCATTAATGAGCTCCTTTTATTTATTAGGTGTTCAATAATAAAACATAATTTTCTCCATATGTATCACATCATATATTGGTTCTCAATAGGTGTTGAATTAAAAATTAACTTCTTGAGGGATTTAAAAAATGCCCCCCATTAGAATAGAACATAACAAAAAAGACTTGTGATTTACAGTCACAATTATGAGGTCCCCAAAATCACCAATGGGAAACACAGTGGGATCAAAATTCTATCAAACATAATTCTTAATTAATAATTATAGACACCAACACATTTCATACATATAAATTACATTATTTATTGGGGGAATTTTTATTATGTAACACCAACATGTTCCGAAATATCATATTAGTTTAGTGCCATTAGAAACAAAGAAACATAAACATTGTTCTATATAAAACAATATTTTTCCATCTACTTTATTCTTAACTAGAAAAAAATCATTGTTAAATCATACATAATATAAATATTTATAATTTGGGGTAAATAAAGATAAGAAATTGTGAACAGACATGATCTATAAGGGTAAACAAGGGATATACATAAGCATAATAATTATCACAAGGGTAAGAGAAAATGAGCATAATAATGTATAATAATAAAATTCATATAAAAAATCATAATCTAGAGACGTTGAATAAATATTGGTTGTTTATAATACTGGTGCCATAAGATATTCCAATAATGTGTTCCGAGAGATCATAAAATATGCATAACACATGGATTTTTTCCAAACACATAAACTAATAAAATGATTTCCATAGTAGTCAGTGTGCACTTCCTAGGATATATTAGTAGAATTGGTTCACTCACCCAAAACATTTAGTAGTCAATGACCACTTCCAAGACCATCTTAGTTGAAAAATTCATTTAATGAACCCAGTCCACTCCCCATTCCTTCCACATCTATCTAATGAGATATAAATCTTTTCTCATTTCATTGGAATGATATATTTATCCCAAAAATCACATTATTAAATAATACATATGTTTTTCATATAATCACAATAATTCATCATTTATAACTAATGAAATGAAATGGGTATCAAAAACATTTCATCATATTCTAACCTATGGAAAGGGAAATGTTTTATAATATTTTAATCAAAGTATAAAATGTGAATAGAAAAACAGTTCATAAGAATATAACACATGGGAGATAAATGAGTTTCATAAATTTCATTCCATAAAAACACATCATTCAGTGAAATAATATGATTGGTATCCTTGGATCACATCCCCATTAAGGTAAGAGAAACACTAATAGATATCATCTCTGATGGAAAATTTTTTATAAGATAATTTAAAATATATAATGAGGAAAATAACCATTAAAATTTGAAAAAAAATATTTTTAAAATATGAAACATAAAAAATATATATTAAAATAATGTTGCAAACATACTATAGAATATTTGAATTAATTATAGGACATGATGTTGGAAAACCTTATTCATGGTGTACACGCCCAAAGGAATCTTCCTTTTATATTTATGATAAACTCCAAGTGAAATTTGTTTTGAAAAATGACAAAAATATTACATTCTAATTTTTTTTTAAAGTAAATCATGGGTATGAAATTCATTTAAAAATAAATGTAGTGTATTAATACAGTTTTGAAAAAAAAATTGAATTTATGTTTTGAATGAAAAAGGATTTTCGAATGTAATGACTATTAAAATAATATTTTCTTAGAAAAAGTTTATTATATGTCTTAAGTACCCAAAAGTGGAAAATAAACTATTGATTTAATAAATTATTAATAAATATAGGATAAACAATTTGTGACTATTCTTGAGATATTTAATTAATTGAAGTATAATCATAAAAAATCATGATAAACGTTTAGATTTTAACAATAAAATATTACCACATTCATAAAATAGAATCATAATCCCCATGAAATAATAAAATTTTATAAAGCTTTTTGTATAATAAAAAAATAGATTCATCATATAAAATGTAAAATGGATATTATATACACCTTTTCAAATAATGTAGGTTCATAACATAATATGTGTCTCAATAAAGGAAAATTGAATCAAAATTCCCTTACCACATTTGTAACATTGAAACTATAACTCTATGAAATATAGATCCTCAAATTGATAAGTAAATATCAATAATTCTCAATATAATAATCATAAATTATATACATTGTAAGTATTCACACTAAATACATTAAATGGGTGGGGAAAATGGATTGTGTCTCATTGAAAATAAATGTTTTACCGAAATCCCTTACCCTAAGTCTTGAATCTTGTTTCACTCATTAAAATATCTAGTATTTTAAATATATAAAAAACTATATTCATATACATAATACCATATATGATTTTATTGTGTCTTTTTATTATCGTAATTAACTATTTCATTATAAATTTCTTTTTTTTGGGTAATAACACCTTTATTTTTCTTATATTGTTTAATTTGTTATATTTTTTGTTCTATTAAATTAATAATGATTTAATAATATTAATAATTATAAATATAATATAAATATAATATAAATATAATATACATTCCATATATGTATATGTATTTATAATAATATATAAAGATATAAATTGATAATTAAATACATAATTTATGGACATTGTTAGTTGTACGTACGAGTGAACATTGTTCCCATTTTCTTATAGGATAGAAAGAAAGTACTATATATAAGTTATTTGATGTAAATAATAAAGTTTATTACCTATATATATATATATTATTTTTTATTAAACCCATTCTTAATAAAATCCATGTAAGGAATTAATGAATCACATCGCATTGTGAGACGGTAGCTTTTGTACACACGAACAACATTATCGTATTCCAAAAAAATAGAAATCATGATTGTATGTGTTATATAAATTTTAAAGAATTATAATAAAATCATAAAAATAATTAATATCAAATTTAAACTATAAATCTATCATTATTACTTACAATTAAAATTGGTAATAGAAGGAAAAATAACATTGGTTCACGAGGTGGTAGTTCGCCATACACACGAACAATGATTGTGTGTCACATTTGATGATTGTGTGTGATGTTTTAGGTCCTAAAAAACATCAAAACAACTTAATATATTAAATATAATTAGTTTATTATATATTAATGATATAAAAAATTCAAGTAGATTTTATGATGAAATAAAATAATAACATTTGTTGATGAGCATTACCTCTTCATGGAGTATATCCTTCTGTTTTTCAACAAATAATTTCATTGGATGGATTTATTACCAAAATTTGGGTTCTAGTATTAGGATATGGGATTTTGGAAGATATTTTTCTATGTATTTTATATGAAAAATGTCTTAATGGTTTTAAAAATTTTAGGTGATGTGGCGGCCATTTATAAGGGTGGTGGGTGAAAAACATGTAAATAACAAAGAGTAAACACTATTTGAAAGTCTCACTTACATATTTTTCATCCAATAATAATAATAAATTCTATAAAATATGGTTTATGGTTTAAATATTTCAATCCAATAGGTGTTGTAATAATATTTTGGTCATTGTTTCCATTAATTTTAATGTTTATTCCCCTAGTAAACTAGTTTTTCTATTAATCACTGTGATTAATTTTATTTTTGTTCACTAATATTTTTTGTAAAAATTTAATTTGGACGTAATATTAATTATTATTTTTTATTATTCAAATATTTAATCAATGTTTAAAATTGTAATGACATAATTGGTGGAATGTAATGTATAATTAATCCTACACATTGGACGAATCAATGGGGTTTTAATATGATAAAATTTCGTAATTAGGAAATGTTTTGAGATCCAATTTTTATGTGAAATTGTTTGAGCTGAACTAAATTTGACTAATATAAATTTAATTTAACTAAAAATACAATAAATATAAATAAAAAATATATGATAGCTATATAAATAAATTAAATAAAAAATAATTTTTCAATTAAATTTCTGTATTTTTTCACTATTCACCTAAAAATGAAATATTTCTTAAAAATAAAAAATTCACCTTATGATAACTATGAAATTATATATACAAATATAATTTTTATTTTATAAAATAAATTTTATAAAACTTCCAAAAATTAATTTTATTATTTTTTACATATAGGCAAAACAACGTAGGTTTCGTAAGAAAATAATATCTTCAATATACATAAAGTCTTTGTCAAGAAAGTATTTATTTCATTTCCGAAATGTTTACATTATATATCATATTTAATAAAATTATTTATTACTATTTATATTACTAATCATATTGGAAATTTTATAACTCTCTTGTTTAAATAACTATTATTATAAAATGTTGTTCAATATAAACATGATGTGTGTAAAACATAAGATTAAGTCAGTGATCTATATATTTAAATGTTAACATGGTGTAGAGTGAAACAAAAAATATTTAATATATTTAATATATTAAAAAATATTTCATAAATAGTTAGTGTATCACATTCTACTAAACAAAACATTAATATTTCTTTAAAATTTCTTCACTCCAATACAAAAAATGAGGATACTTCTGCCTCATCGTTTACTTAAGATACCATGTAGAATCCATTAAATGGTGGTTTCTACAAAAATATTTAACTATTTTAGTGGTATTCTTTCATAGAAATATCCTTGTATGATCCATAATTTCTATACGTTATTCCTCTTAAGAAAGATCTTTCTTCAACGGTATGACCTTTGAGTTCAGTACTTGTGAAGGGTTGGGTATGTAATTCCTCATGAGATATACATGGAATACATCATAGACATAAGTCAGATTTTTTGTATGTACCAAGTTATAAGAAAATATCCAAATATGATCAAGAATCTCGAAAAGAGAAAATATACATAGGGTTAAACATCCCTATCTTTCTGAATCTCAAAACCATCTTACGAGGAAAGATTCAGTGAAACATCTTCTCACCAACATCAAATTATATATCATAATGGCCATTATCATAATAGTGTGTCTACTATATATGAACCACCTTGAAGGGTTTTTAGTATATCTTACCTTATATTTTATTTCATGAACCATATCAAGTCCCAATAACTTTATTCCTCCAACTCATTTTGTCATGTTGGAGTTATACACTTCTTTCCATTGAGGGCTTCATAAGAAGCCATCTGAATGATCAAGTGAAATGTATTGTTATAAGAAAACTCAACTAAAGGATATTTTTAAGCCCAAAAACCATTAAAATACAATGTATATGTTCTCAACATATACTATATAGATTTAATTTTTCATTCAGACTAACCGTATCATTGATGATGATATGAAGTTTGTAATGGAAACTTTGAATCTAGAGTTTTCTGAATATTTTCTTAGAACTTTGAGGTAAACCTCATATCATGGTCATAAATAATGGAATATGGTACTCCATGAAAGTGTATTATTTCTTTATTATATATCCTCGTAATATTTTCCAGAGATAATTTTTCTATAATAGTGATGGAGTGATTTGACTAAGTAAAGAGATCAAATTCCACCCGTATATGATTATTCACTTTAGAAATTCTAGAAAGTCCTTAAAAATCCATGGTCATTTTTTCACTATATCATTTTAGAATGGTTAATGCTTTTAAAATACCCTTATACTTTTTTCTCCCAACCTTAACATAATGGAATACAAATAACCAAGGTATATACAATGTAATATGTATCTTTGTATCATCCCACAAGAAGTATTATTTAAAAGTTCTATACATCTTTATACATCTTTTATGAATAGAGTATGATGAACTATAAGATTCATCTAACAGCTACATCCAGTCAAGTATATATGCAATGTATACATGGTTTTATAATTTTATAATTCTATCATGATAAAGGATAAACATAGGAATGTTTCTAAACTAATTTATCATCTCTATATCTTCCTTATCAAAATCTATAATCATAGAGTGGATGAATGGTTGATCATTCAATTGAGGAAAATAATATTTTCCCCATCCTTTAGGATTTCCATATCCATCCTTTTCAAATATATAAATATTCCATCTTTTATGGTACTCATTTGGGAAAAGATTTTCTAATCCCTTTTCCCAAATCATTAGCCACCATGTTCACATTACTATGGTGGTAATGTAGTGAGCATTTATAATCCATTATCATGTCTAAACATCTTCTATTGAACATGCTCAACTATTTTGGTGTGAATATATACTTTAATTTTTTTATTGGTATATATATCAATAATTTCTCATGAAAGTAGTGCCTCCATATATTTAATAAGAAAAAAACAATGGCTAACTCTAAATCATGAGTTGAGTAATTTTTATAGTAAAGAATCAATGTTCTTGAGATATAGTCCGTGATAATGTTGTTCTATATAAGAAAACATACCAATCCCAACATGGATGATTCACTATAGATTAAAAACTCTTATCCACAAAAGGGTAGTGTTACAATAGGCAAGATGAATAACCTTCTTTTATATTCCTTGAAATGTTCAACACATTCATTTCTCTGAAATAACATAAATCCCATACAAGTAAACTTGAATAGAGGATTAGATAATCATTATATATTCACTATAAATAGTCAATAATATACAGCTAAACCAAAAAAAACTGCTGATCTTAGTCCCCATGCTGGGTCTGGGCCAATATTCAACATCCTCTATAATTGATGGGTCTTCCAATATATCCTCTTTTGAGATTATATGACAAAATAATGAAACAATCTATATCAAAAATTCAAACATTATATTTTTCTGGTACAATATTTTCTTCCTTAGGTCCTTTAGTACAATTCTCATGAGATCCTTATGATCTTACTTTCTATTTCAGTTGATAAGATTATCATCTATAAAACAACCCAAACTAACCAAGATAACCCTTAAAAACACTATTCAATAAATCAATCAAGATAAAAGAGTAGTTATTATGATTTAAAGACATTGTTATATTTTCATAGTGTTTTTACCTTGTATGGAATGTATTATTGGGTATATTATCTCTCTTAACCCTCAATTGATGATATCCACAATGAATTTCAATCTTAGAAAAGTATTGAGCTCTAAATAGGTAATAAAACAATTCATCTGTATAGGGAAAATGATAATTGTTCTTGATTTTGATCTTTTTCAACTCCTACTAATCTTTGCAAAGCCTCATTGATCCTTATAAATTATTAAAAAATAGAGTATTTTCTTCCCATTTAGAAACACTTTAAAAAATGAGTCCTTTGTCAAAATCCTTTAAGAATTTCTTCATCAATTCCTACAACTCAATTGGGTCCATTCTATAGGGATTATTTAAAATTGCTGTATCACCCTATTTTATTTCTATGGATAACCCAAAATAATATTTTGGTGGAAGATTGGAAAATTATTCTAGAAATATATCTACACAGTCTAGAAATATATGAATATTATCGATGAAAATTATCTTCTGAAATACAAGAGATAAACACCCTTTCTGAATAGAAATTGTTACCCATACCTTGGATATAATCATTATATAAATCTCACACATATAGTAAAATCTATAGATGATCATTTTTTGGGTTAGAATGGTAAAAATTGCCTCCATTTTTTGATATATGATGTGATATGTCTGGAGAGAAATCAAATCCATGGAAAAGATGACATCAAATTCAACTAGTGGGAGAAAGAAAATATTTTAGGAATCACATTCCCATTAATATCAACCAGATAGGAATAATAGTCTTGAGATGTGGTCATCATACCATTTGGTGCTCTCACTACCAACTCTACATATAATTGTTTGGTCGGTAACTTGAGACCTTAATAAATTATTTAAATATGAAATAATGGGTTGATCGAGAGTTAATTAATAGATTAGATATTATAGAGTGGATGGTAAGTGTACCTTTCACAACATCTTTATCAAAACCCTTGTCAAAAATCGTGAATTCATGAGATTTACCCTTGTCCCTAGCATTAGGAAGTTACAGACCTCAATCATCATCATTAACCCTTGGGTTTGGGATCTATTTATCATAATTTTAATTCTCTTTAAACTTGAATCACTGAACTGTGGGAGGAGCATTATTTTTCGAATTTTCACTATTTTCAGCATTATATTTCTTTTTTTAGCCACATTGGGAGTAAAATATTCTATGGATATACTTTAAAAACATAAAATATTATCTAGTCCCCCTCTGAAAATTCCCTCCATTCTTCCTTCCACACATTGAACATTATTTAAAACACATCTTCTTTTATTCATGCTTCTTATATTTCTATTTGACCTCTACATTAATTTTATTTTTTAAAAAAATGAAATCAATACATAAGTCCGACCTCCATTTCCACCTCAATTTCTCATCATATGTTTTATCCATAGCTACTAAAGGCTCTTAAGGATAACTCCCTTTACAGACTTCTCTTTAATTCCACGAAGAAACGATTATCCTAAAATTTAGTTTGGATGATAATTACAAAATAATACCTCACAAGACTTGTAAAATTAGCCTCATAGGTATCAGTGGATTCATCATCCCATTGTTCTTACATAATAACTCTTCCAATGTATTTGTATAAAAACATGAGGATTGTACTTATGGAAAATGTTACTTCTTAAACTCATCCTAATAAATGGAGTCAATTTCTTCTTACTTCTTTGTATTCATGATTATATTCTACCACTGGTCTACTTCAACTTCTAAATTATAAACATATAGAATTATTTTCTCATATTGAAAACAATAGTTATTCGAAAATATGTTCTGAGTGGTACTGATCCATTATTTAGAAACTAATGGATAAGAAGACCCTCCAAATGATGGTGGTCTCTGACTTATAAAGGACTCAAAATAATGTTTTTTCCTCTTTTCTTGTTTAGAATTTTAGCATTGTTCATATGATGATAATGTTGTGTGAGAATACAAAAAATATTTTCAATTCTATATATAATAAAATTTGGATTCTCAGGAGTACAACCATTGTGTTTTCCATCACACTTAGTATTAATATGTTTATATTATATTCTAATCATTGAATAAAAACAAAAAAAATAGTGTAAGTATCAATAATCATCATAGGGAACCACATAATCATGAAAAATTATTTATAGGATTTATAAATTATGACACAGAATTCTTCAATCTATGAAACACTTTTTTTATCATAGTTTATTAATAGTAAAAATATATAGAAATCGTTCATGATGGTTTGTTAAGAGGTTATGAATTCCTAAAGAATGTCCTAAGGAATTTCAAACTAGGCCTATATCATTGCCTATTATTGTGCACCATTTTTTGATCGAGTCTAGCTCAATACAACACTTTCAGTGTTATTAACCCTTTGTATATTTGTGCTATATCAATATCCACTTATAGTATCTATATAGGGATTTAATTTCATGTAAACCACTTACTAAATCCCTTGAAAAATTTTTAGTACATTTTTCTTTACTATAAGTCCTATCCTTATACATATCCTCATATAATACCTTGGGGTTGTAGAAACATTTTCTTATCCAATTTCTAATGGTTAACTAAAACTATTTGACTATACCAACTATAGAAAGCAATGTTTTTCATACAGTGAAATTACATAATTTTTTTGTGGAACATTCATTACATTTCACAAACACAGGATGGAAGACTGTATTATTTTAGTGACTTTGGATACATGGAAATGTAAAAATTGGTCCATAAGTGAACCACATAGTCTTTGAATAAATTATTCATAAGTAACACCATTCATAGAGACATCATACTTTATAAATAACTTTATAATCATGGGAAATAAAACATAAAATGGGTGAGCTGTGATTCTCATTATGGATAACTAAGGGAGATAAGTATGAATATTAATAATCATAAGGGTATTTAAACATGAGAATATCATTAAAAGGTCATACCGTGTATATGAATGATCAAATCATGAGTCATTGAATAAGGACTGACAGTTCATAGGACATGAATCATAAAATAATCAAATAATGTTTTCTATGAGAGCATAACATAGGCATGAGACTTGGATTTGAGGAAACACATAAACATATAAAATAATTTTCATAGTAGTCAAGGATCACTACCAAGGATATCCTAGATTAATGGGTTCACTCTACAACCCAAATTAGTAGTCAGGGTTCACTCAAAAGACCACATCTACGGTCAAATTTCATTACTAAAACGGTTTCACTCCCAGTTCTATTCATTATTATCTCTCAAGAGATATAATTCGTTACTAAATGTATTAGAGGGAGATGTAGTTATGACCCATATAATATTGAAACATGTTCCACAAGATCATAAACATTACGAATATCATAACACATGCAATGAAATGGGAATTATAAACATTTAATCATATCTTACCCTGTAGAAATGAGATAGATTTTAAAATTATATCATCATTTAATAACCCCTGAAAATAAGTAGTTTTCGTACCCATATAACACATAAAAGAGAAACTAGTTTCTTAAAAATAAATCAATAAAAATAAAAACCATTGATTGAAGGATTATTAATGGTATCCTTGGATTATTTCCCCAATAAGGTGTGAGTAACACCAATAAATGTCATCTTATAAGGAAAACAATTTTAAAAATTCATTTAATACATTTATTGACGAAAATATACATTCCTATAAGGTAATTTTTGTTGATACATAATACTTTTTTGATATTTTAAAAAAACACTTAAAATATACTAAGGAATCGTTGAATCATTGAATAATTATCACATAAGAAAATTAGATTCAGGTCGTACCTAAAATAATTAATGTTTCCTTGACATTTTCAGTAAAATCCAAACAAATATTATTTTTGAAATTGGGAAAAAGATTAAATTAAATAAAATTATGTAAAAAATAAAACATGTGTAATAATTTCATTTAAAGATCATAATAGTTTGCTAAAACATTTTTGAAAAAATCTATAAAAAATTAGGTTTTGAAGAAAAATATATAATCAGTGGAAAAGGGAAGTAAAGTCATATTTTTATAAAAGCAATTTCATAATTATCTTATATACTAAAGAGGGGAATATGAGTATGATTTATTTAATATATCATGAATAAGTATATTATAATAAAACTTATTACAATTATTGAGATATTTCTTCAATGGAATCCCAATTATATACAATGTCATAAATGATAAGATTATATCAATAAACTCTTAAAATGATGTTAACCTTGACTCATTATACCCCTACAATAGAAACATAAAATAAAGTTTAATATATAATGAATATAATTATATTCATGATATAACTTTTTAAATTGGTAGCATATACACATCATAAATGAAGATTGGTGCATAACATAACTTGTGTCTTAATGAAGGTAAATATTGACAAAATTCCATTACAACGTTTTTTACATAGAATCTATAACCCCCAGAAAGGGAGAAAAAAAATAAGTAAATACTAATAATTCAATTTATAATAATCATAATGTACAAATATGGTATGTATGCAAACCATATAAAATAATTGGTGGTGAAAATTTCTTGTGTCTCACAAAAAATAAAAGTGAGATGGAAATCCCTTACCTTAAGTATTGACACTATTCATAATAATTCAAACCTCCAATATAAAAATATATGTCCACTATAAATCTATAAAATAACCATATTGACAAAAATAATACATATATTACTTTATTATTGCCTTTTATTTCACATTTATTAACAATTCCAAGATAAAGTTCTATTTTTGGTAATAACCACTATGTTTTTTGTATATGTATTAATTTTCTATATTTTTTTGTTATATTAAACTAATAATGAATTATTATTCTAAAAATTGATAAAATTTATATAAATATAGTATATATTTCAAATATATGTATTTATAATAATCAATAAATATATTAATAGGAATTGAATTACACCTTTCGTAGAGACGGTAGGTAGTACATATGCAAGAATGTTGTTTCCATTTTACTTTTGGATTGAATGAAAGTAACGTATATAAGATACTTTCATTATAGAATAATTTTTAATTCATATATATGAAATATGTTTATTAAATTCATACCAAATTCATTCCATGTAAAGGGTGAATGCCTCACATCACTTCACGAGGTGGTAGTTCGACATACACAAGAACGACATTGTCGTATTCCCAAAAATTAGAATGAATGAAGATATGTTTAATATAAAAATTATAGAGTCATAATAAAATCATTAAAATTATGAATATAATATATAAACTATAAATACATCATTATTATCATCTTTTAAATGTGGTAATGGAAGAACAAAAGATGTAGTTTCATGAGGCCGACATCTGTTGTACACAGAAAAAATGACTACATATCCTCTTTGATGGAAGTGTATGATGTTTGTGGAAATAAAGTTAACATAAGACATCTCATTTTTCTTAAATATACAATTATTATTATATAATAATGACTTCAAAACCATTTATTTTTTTATGTAATAAATAAAAATTGTTTGTTAATGAATGTTACCTCTTCTTCGTGCACCTCCTTTTGGTTCACAAAAAAAGACTTACCTGTATGGATTTATAAAAAATGTCTGTATTATATAATTACTTAAGATATGTTAGGAAGATATTATTATTGTTATTTTACTAGATAAGTTTTTTTAGTGGTGTACATATAGGGGAGGTGGTGTCCTTTTATAAAGGAGGTTACCGAAAAACATATAAATACAAAAAAATTGGGAGGTCTCCCATACATAATGTGAATAAAATAATGAATCAATGTCTATAAAAGATGGTATATGGTCTATATATGTTCATATATTGGTTTTAGGAAAAAAAATTAGGTCATTATCCCTAGTACATTAAAATTATAGTCCTTTGGTAATTTTTTTTCTCTTCATTATAGTGATTAATTCTAACTTCTTTCCTAATCCTTATGGTAAAAAAATAAGATGGCCTTATTATTCATTATAAATTATTTAAATTCTAAATATGAAATCCATTTCCCCAAATTAAATTCTCATAATTGGAATAAATTAATTTAAAATTTAACTCGCATATAAGAGGAAACAACATATTTTTAAATTGATAAATGTTCAAAATATTGAAATGTTATGGTAATCAATTCCAATGTGAAATTGATTTAAATAACCTAAATTTTATTAATAGATGTATTATATATATATATAATTACTTTTAATCCAAATAAAAATATAATTTATCTATATAAATAAATTTAATAATCAATAAATTTTCAATTCAAATTCTATATTTTTCACCGTTCATCCAAAAATGTATTAATTTGGAGAAATGAAAAATATTCATCCAAAGATAGTTTTTACATTTTTAATTAAAAAATTAATTATATTTAATTACATTAAACTTATAAAAGTGTTAAAACATATTTTTTTTATTATTCATAGTATACAAATACATTTTTTGTGAGAAATAGTAATTTCAATACATATGATGACTTTATCAAAAAGTATATATTTCATTATAAAATTTTGTTCTTTATATTAGACCATTATAAATAAAATTTTCAAATTATTTATTAATACTATTAGTAATATGATTAACATATATGTTATAAAATTCTTCTTTAAATACTTATAATAATAAAATATTGTTTTGTAGAAACTATGTGTTGTGTGTACTACATGTTGAACCCAGTTTGCATATAATACAAGATTTACATGGTGTAGCATGGAATGAAATGCATAATGTTTTTTAATTTATTCTATATAATGTTCATAAATGTGTGGGTTGTCAAAATTACTTTGTTTATTTCATATTGAACAGTTACTCACATCCTTGACTACTAACAACTTTCCCGAGTAACATGTATGTTCTGTCAAATCGACAAAAATGAATAGCTTTACCACTCAACAATTTTCTTATAAAAATTGAGAACATGGCTCAATCGGTAATAATATTATCAATCCTATTAGTTTTCTTCCACTGTATAATAAGGTTTTACGGATTGAATAATTAAGTATAAGAGGGTTGGGAGGAGTGGTAATGATGATGTTGACGTTTAAAAAGGGTTTTTGAACATGTTTGATTTTATTTATTTTGTTTTTCATTAAATTAAGTTTAACACAGTGTGATGTGTATTAAAATCATGAAAACATTATCCTATATGTCAGATTATGATGTGACTAATACTAAAAATGGCGGTGCTAAAATTTTAATGAAATAATAAAAATAGAAATTTACTAAATATAAATTCAGGCTCATTAGACTATTAAATATGTAAAATAGAATCAATTATGGTAAAAAATGTATATAGTATTTATATGTCAATAATGTGACAAAATATTTAATGATATCAACAAGTTCCTCCTCTTAATTATATAGTGAACTATATAGCACCCTAAATTGGATAAAAAACCCTTGGGTATGTATTACCGAAAAAATAAGTTATAAATAAATTCTTATTATTTATTTACTAAGTCATAAATATAATTTTTATTTTTTTCCATACATGTAATATTATAAATATATTACATGATAAAAATGGGTAAGTAACTCAGAAGTCTATTCCCTTAAATATTAAATGAACCTTGAATATTAAAATATTATTTGTTCATTAAATATTTTACCATATATTAACAAAATATATTTTTCATAATTTTGATAAATAAATTCAATACCTATTATTCTGAAATCTAATAATATTAATTTATTTATTTTATGGTGATCGTGTTGGTGTTTTGTTTCCTAGGACTGATTGTTTGTAATTTTAAAACATGTATATTTAATTACTTGAATATTAATAAAATATGTTATTAAATATTGGTCACTGTTATATATGACATTAATTTATTAATTTAATAGAGTATCTACAGTATTAATAAGGTTGTACCAGTTACCTCTATGATATAAACATTGAATTTTCATAATGACATTCTATAATATAGTTCTACAGTTAGTTAACAATATTTTAAGGGATAAATAGAACATGAATATCATGTGTGAGTACTAATGAGAAGATGACTCTTCTTCCCAAGAAATTTCACACATTGTAATCTATATGGCATGAGATTATGATTACTGACCTGCCAGTAGAATTTTATCATGTTTTTAGGTCAACAGATATTCTCATGTGGTAGAATTTATAATGGTCCTTATACATTAGGATTCACATTAATTTATGTCATGACTCTTTAATGTATATTTACTAAAAAACCAACATTCCATATAATGGATGAAATTATGGTACATTAGGTGTATCATGAATGACTTAATACTAATGGATTGGCCGATGAATGATTTTTCACTTCCCTCGTCATGGAAGTTGATATCTCTACACATTAATTGGAATAGAACAATCAAATGAATTTTCATGGTCATGGTGCAATGATATGTTCATTTCAGATAGTCAATGAAATATGTACCAGGCATATAGGTTGGTGAGACGGATGTGTATCATGCTTGATTAGATATTTTGAAAAATGGATTATATAACATAGTGATCATTTGTATGTGGTTGTCATCATTATAAAATTAAATTTTTTTATGCTAATTGATCCATTTCTAGATAAAAATGTTAATGAGAACCAATCCAAGAGGGTCACACACAAAGTTTTTTCTCTCAACATGATTAAATTATAATTGAATCTTAATTGATAAAATAAACTAGATTATCAAAAATGAGGAATCCTTATATTTATTTTTCATCAATAAAAAATATTTATTGATGAATAAAATATTTAACCAAATCTATTTATTCATATTTTTAACAAATTCTATAAGATTTCAAATGGACTAAGACCATGTATAGAGAAAAATATAAATTTACAAACAAGTTAAATAATTTTTCTATAGTTCTAGTTAGTGTGGATCCCAAAAATAATATAAATATTATTTTTGATTTTTTATTGGGGTTTAATAAATATTATTATATTAGTTATGGTCTAACACTCAATTGAGTTATATTTTTACCTAGACCCAAGATCTATAAATACGGGGTTATGTTTGTTGTGTAGCACCAACCAAAAATAGAAAAATGGAGAATCATTGTACACAATAGATCTCTCTCTCGAATTCCTTTTTCTCTATCCATCTCAAGAAAATGAAACTGAAGAAAGTTTCCATCATGAGAAATGGATGGGATATCAACATGGATAAAATAATATAATTGATTAACCATGATAGAACCCAAAAACAAATTTGTGTTTCCCATAGATCAAGGGTGAATGTGTGGATCCCCACTAAAGGGATCCTTAACTTTGATCCTTACAACACAACAAAGGTAGTCCAAAAAGTGTTTTTGGATAATAAACATATTCATTGAAAAAATGATCTTATGTTAAGTAAAATAATTTCTTAATATCTAAAAAAATTAGTTATAAATTTAATATCCACGATCCTCTCTGACATTTGGGTATTCTTTGGTGAATATATAATTGGAAAAACATTGTTTCTTATGCCATTTATTTCATTGAAAATATTTTGAATGATCAATGAAATGAACCATATTTTATTTATTTTAATACCCACACATAACACATTCATTGTGTATAAAACCTATAAGTTATATTACATTGGTGATGTTTTTAATTTATAGTTATTTATTTGATTATTGATATAGGTTCAATAGTAATTTTATATTTAATTTCATGATTATTCATTCTTAAATATAATTTTAATTAGTAAGATTTTACATATTAATAATCATATTTCAGTGTTTAATTATTCTGATTTTCAATGAATAAATAATGAAAAATGGATATTTTATTTGAAAGTGCCATGCATTTTGGCTGGTAAGACTCGGTAACATGGTGTGTCGCTGAAGTAAAAGTCGTGTTCCCCTATCCAATACACCTGGACATGTCGTTGGTTTCATGAAATTCCATGTAATAACAAAATGTGGTGAGTTTATTTCCAACTAAATGTGGACCAGGACAATGTGGAAAATGACATGTTCGATTACACGGTGTCTAGATGGAATACTCACTATGTAATATACAAGGTCTAGAATTAAAATTCACACTATCTGTGTGGTAACTATACATGGTCAAACCATATAAGACTGAAATCTTGGAGCATTAATGATATGAACAACATGTATGTGGTGTTCATAGTGTGTGGTTCATCATTTCCCACACCCAAAATACTTGTTGATCTATTTGGTGAGTGATGAGGACACACAACATGACCAATACATGGTTTTTAGTTGGTCTATATACATCATGTAGTCGAGACCAATGAACATGTCCCATTCCGGAATGGTTTTTGTGGACACACAATAGTAGCGATACACGATGTATATAGGGCTAATAAACAACATGTAGTATAGACCATGTACATGAACAATGCCCCAATAATTTAACCTAGGTATTTATAAACTGAGGTACATAGAATGAATCTCTTGTGTACACACCATGTAGTCTCTCAATAGGTAATAGAATTAAATTCCATTAAATTTAAAATTATATCATTGAATGATTAATTTATTGATTGCAATACCACATGTATTTGAAAATTTAACAATAGTTTTAATGAATTTAAAATAATCAATTTATTTGTTGTAATAAATCTGTGATTGTTGGTTCTACTATTAATATTACATGAAATCAATTTATGATGGGTTTCTTTAAATAAATTCTGATGTTCATTAAGATGAAAGGGAATTAATTAACTGATTGATTGAATATTTTATTAATATGAGTGTGTTTATATTAATAATAAATAACGAATATGATATGAATGTTAACAAGTTTTTTGTTTTCATATTTGTTGTATTTCAGGGGTTATAAATTATTTAATTTTAAAAAAAACATATATATGTGACTTCTAAATGTATATAATTAGTGGAGTATGGAAATGTGTGTGGATTTTTTTCAATATAGAACCTTAATGATTCCATCCTAGGTGATACAAAATTATATAGGTGGAAAACGATAAATCATGCAAATACAAACATGAGGAGTTATTACCCTAGGTTATTGATTGATTTATTATCCAATCGATAAATCAATTGTTAGATAAGATCATGATTTGGTAATTTATTTCTTTATTTATTTATTCTTATGCATTATTTATTTTATAGATTCAAGAACTTGATCACATAAATAAATGAAGTAATATGAAAATATGGAATTTAAATAAATAGATTATATATAAATGTTTCATCCAACATTGATTATCTATTAATTAAAATACACATTATATTTTACGAGACATATATAGGATAAATGAAATAAATGTTATGTATAATAGATTAATATTCCTTATATATATAATGTTATAATCAACCATCCATTACATTATTAGTATTTAAAGCCTTAGAACAATGAGTTTTACCAACCCTCGTTAGGAAAATTACTTTTAACAAGGTGTTCTTATAAAGGTTATTGGTTGAAATAACCATATTACATAAAAAAGAGCATCCCTCGCTAGACATGATATAACTTGTACGAATGTTATTTGGAAACTGAATATTTTATTTTGATATTGGGGAGTCTACTAAATGGATCAAAGTGATAAAAGACCATAGTTGGAAAAGTGTTTCCAACATAAATACCTTAATAAAGAATAAAAACCCTCATTGGGGTTATGCAATGGGGAAATGGATTACTTCTAAAAGAATGTCCTAGAAACTAAAAATTCTAAGTTAAATTGTTTTGGATATTAGGACATGATAAAATAGAGAGGCATTTAACAAGAATAATTTATTATCTATCACATAACTTATAATTAAGAAAACACTAAGAATATGCTTTTTCTAATTGAATAAAATGTAAATTTATTCATCCAAACAATCTCTATGATCAATAATGAATGATGACCATATCCTCACTAGTTGTCACTTCTAGAGATAGTTAACATGCCTTCTGGTTATGTTTTTCCTTGAAAATAAATTTTACATGATAGAATTATCAACGCATGTTCCATTTTCAAATGAGGTGGGTGATGAAGATAACATTATATTTCAAAAAAAATGAGTGATATGGTCAATTTTCAATGTTTTATGTTATTATAAATATCTAGTTAAATCATGAATTCTCATGAGAAAATGTATTATTATAGAATAGTCATGAATCTTCATGGAATATATTTTGAGATATCTAGATAAGTGCAGTTTGAGAACTATTAGGATATTTTTAGATAAATATTAGAGAGAGTGAACTAAATTGGACTTACATAGCAAATATCATAATCTACATTGAGAATATATTTGTTCTAGGTATTAAACTCTCTAATGAACTAGTCATTGATGTCATTATTCCATCACTCCCACATATATTCTGCATATTTTTTGTTATTGTCACAAACTAGCCTGGATACCCTGGTACCTTAATAACCACTATTTTCCATACACAGACTGAAGGGAGTTATCGATCCCCATGAGTTGGATAAAAGCCCTTGGAATCCTAATAAATACAATTGGAATGATTTTTCACATAAAAAATGGTATAAATAGATACAACTCAGTATGCATAAAAAAATCCATTGAGATATTAGTACAAGAAATAAAATAGGTATACAAACACAAATTACAACAACAATGTACCAGAAAATGAATGATAAATAACCCAGGTCCAAATAGGAATCATCACCCCCAAGTCCTAAAGAAAAAAAAAGATCCACCTATAAATGGTTATTTCCCCTTTTTGAAACCTGGAAGAACAAGATCTACAAACACTCGAAAGAACGGGTAGGGTGTGAGATAAAATCCAAATAGCTTCTCACCAAGTATACACTAAGAATATTCCATATTAAATAACGAAATAATTATTTATATTTGAAATATATTTTTATGGTAGTAAAAAATCATATTGAATCCTTTTTTCATCTTAATTGATGGAAATACTTCTAAATAATAGATAAATATAAATTTTATATAAAAAGGTTTATATAAATTCACAAGTCATGTGTAAAATACAGTAGAATAAATAAAACATATCAAAATAATAATAAAAATAGTGACATGGTCATCTTATAATATGTAAAATAGTTATAGGATATATGATAATTACACACTAGAATAGGTGATCACGACCAAATTTGTACACATGTCCCTTAGACACTGGTCAAAGATAACTCATCACCATCCCATCGAGGATGGGACCTAATATAGTATTTTTGATATATTTGTAAATAATCAATAGAGTATTGTATAAAATAACTCACTAACTACCTAGGCATACAGATACTCAAACAATACTCAATAATGGGAAATTTATCTCAAAACTATTCAAAATACAATTAACACATTTCATATTTCAATATAGCAATTACCATTTAAAACCCAACATGGGGTTTTAATCAATTCATTCCATTTCCTTGATAAACCCAACCAAATTTATTATAAAAAACAATTGAATCCATTTTAATAAAATAAAAATTTGAAATCTATTTCAAAAATCAATTTCAAAATTTAATTCAGCAATTTAATTTCAAAATTTCCATCTTATTCCATAATCCCTCCCACAATTCATTGGAATTTGGGGTTTCCCCCAAAATTCCATGATGAAGAAAATTCAAATTTCAGTTTGATGTAAATAGTTTTTTTCAAAATGAAATTTTATTAAATATTATATAGAACATGAAATTCTCCATTGAATAAATTTTTTAGTCTTTAACAGAACCACCAAACAAAGATCATGGGATCACATAACACAACTTCAGTAATAGGATTTTCCAATGAAGAACGTCAAAAATAGTGATATAAGGATTAAGTAAATATTAAATATCTATAAAAATGAAGATTAGATATTCCAAAAAGGGTATGTTCTATCAATCCCTTAGGAGGAGAGATAAAGAGAGTAGGCGATAGTGAATAAGAGAAGAACTCTTACTGGTAAGTGATCGATTGATGTTCGCTACACATTTATTTTCTACAGATGGTATTTTGAGGATCCAATATGGGTCATTTAGAGATTCAATAACTTTTTTGCATTTCCAATCCCATGTAAGGGCTAATAAAGGGATGAAATAGAGGTCAGAGTATTTCTTTTATAATTTTCATAATTAAAAAATATTGACGCACAGTTTCCCGAAGAGGGATGTAAGGGTTTTCAAACCATGAACCCCAACTATGTTCCCTAAAAGGGGGTTCACTATTTCTCCTTGGTGGGTTCATGGTTTTCCAAAATGTGAAATAAATCATGATAACCACCATTTCATGGATTTTTAGGATTTTTACTAGCATACCACGTAGTTTTGGAAAACCATGTTTCAACTGTTCACAGCTCGGGAGCCCTATAATTTTTTAAAACAAATTTCTTGAAGCACCACTAAATGTGAACATATAAAATTATGACCAATAGAGGGGTAGGGGATCAGCTGAAAACCAAATATATATCATTAGTTTCTCCCACTCCCATGTATACTGAGTATCAGAACCAAGAGTCCATAGCACTGAAATCAAATGTATCATCCTCTAATGTAGTAAATCAGTTTTAGAATCATATATCCCAACTAGATGCTCAATTATAGATAAATAATTCTCGACATCAAGATCACTATAGTTCAAAACATGAGATCGATCAAAAATATATTTTCATAGCTATGATAAAAAAGAACACATAATTTATTGATTCTAACTATAGATGATGTGTGAAAACTAAATCCACTTCATCCACTATCTCAAAAAAATGTCACAGAAAATGAGAGGAAATACTCTCCTTATCCAACTCTACTGATGAACCAAATAGGGTGAAACATTAAAGAACACGTGTTCACTGAAAAGAAATGTCAATGGTCTATCATGACGATTAGAATAAGACTTATACTAGCTCTATTCCTTCAACATTCTCTAATTAATCAAATATATATTTTCTATCATCTCTTCAACCAAGAACTGTCTTACTATGGAACCTCCATCAATATATGACAAACACAAAGGAGATCTAGAAGTCTTGCATAAGAGGCAACAAATTGATCCATTCTGATCATGTAATGTAAATTATATTATAAATGAACACAATCCTCCCCAAATGGTCATCCCAAACCCCATCAATACGAAGAATGCGTGAAACAATAATACCCTAAATAATCTATAAGACTTCTTCTATTTGGACATCCAAATGTTGATGTTATTCCATACAAATAGGAACACAAGATCTCCATGCCTTCTGAAGGCCCTTCCAAAATTTAGAAGTAAATTTTGGATCACTGTTAGAGAATATAGAATTTGTGTCTCCACACACACGAATAATCACTATCACATAGATATTTCCTAGATCATCAAATTTGGTTTTATAATGAATGGGTATAAATTGATTCAATTTGGCCAGACTATTGATCACAACCCACATCACATTATTCATTATCTAGGAATAAGGAATCATGACCAAAAAATCTATAGAGATATCATATCACAAATATGATGGATCAGGAAGGGGATAAATAATTCTTAATGGTCTCTCGTGCTCATGCTTGTCCTAATGGAAAATATAACAATGATAAAAAAATTAGTAATTCTTCATCTCAATCCTAGCCACCGTAATCCTTTCTACATGTCATAGAACAACTTCATGAATAATTGATTCATATCCCACTAAGAATTAATAGGTTTCATTATTGATAATGATAAAAATAATTTTTGTAACAAATAATTATCACTATGGAGAATGATTAGCAATGTACCATCTCCACACCATAAAGTGAGCACCGAATTATATGGAATTCATCACCAAGTTGTTTATCCTAAAGAATAACCTTGAGAGGAGAGGAGGTCATCTTAACACTGGCTATGATAACCTTAGTCCCATATTCCCATACACCAATAAGAAACTATGAAAAAAGACCCATCAAATTCCACTCTTCTAATGATTCTCTCATGATGTCTCTGATGCTTCCATCAGGGCACCAATAAAACCTATTAATGTGTGATGTCTCAATTATTACGCAATATTTATTCTTTATAATGGAAAATGAAATTAATCACATTCAATGAAGATTTCTAATCATTGATTTAAATGTTATGTTGGTATGTTGGTTTCTCCTTCAATGGATTCCTCCGTTGAACTTGTCACCTAGTCCAGGTCTCCCTTGAAGAGTTAAGTCATGTTAATGGAACTCATTCCTAGTTCCATCTCATTATGAATGATGGATAATTATGTTTCTTCTTTTTGGATATTCTATTGGCTCTTGAAAGATAAATACCCTTCAATCTAGAGAGTATTCACTTTGAGAATATCTTGCATGTGTCGATGCTTGGAACACTAGTTACCTATATTTTTCATCTTTGGATGGAGTCACATAGAGGAATACTACGTGAAGAATACAAAGCATATTATTTAAATCACAATGTATATACAACTATAGATGAATATCATCCATGTCTTTCAGAATAGGCATCCCAGGATTTTCATTAGGTAGCATACATCGTAGGTGCATATCTTTAATGTATTTCACCTCAGGCGTCCTATGTTTTTCATGATGTTACTTAATCCACATACAAATATATTCAAAGGAATTAACCTTAGTAATACTTTTTTAAAATAAGGTTTGAATATGGGGTCATAAGTTTATTTTCTTATAGAGATATAGTTGATTGATCATGAATCCCCATAGAGTAGATCAAGAAGGTTCATGCCCATGAGGGAATATGTTTCCCTAGGAAGTTTACTGATGGATGGATCGTAGCACCTAGTAAAGGGGCGTCCTTGTGGTTTGTCCTATATAGGGAAGGTGTAACACCCTAATGGGTTATCATTACACACCTAGAAATGGATTAAATAGGTATACCCCAACCAGTTAACATCTTGGATTACCAAGGGATGGATTAGAACACCCTACGGAGGTGTATCCAGGTGGTGTGTCCTATAAACAGAATATCTCACCCCACAAAGGTTGACTAGAACACCCCTTTAGGTGGATCAAGGAGGAACGTCCCTAGGATGTAAGACCTTGGTTTACTAATGGAAGGATCTGAATTCCTTATGGAGGTATATATATATATAAATCTATTTTCCCATAATGTGAATATGTCACACCATTAAGGTTGATCTCATCATCCCTAGAGGTGGATAAAATAGTTAAATCCCTATGAGGGAAAACCTTGGTTTACTATTGTTCGGGATTGAACCTCATAGAGGTTTCCAATATTCCTCATTTAGAATATTGGGATCAAAACCCAGGTAGATCAGTGTCAATGTTTATGGTCTTCTGACAGAACCAACCCATTTAGTTTAACATCATGTGGAAAAGATGCTCGCTTCACAAAGGGATCATCGATGAGTAAAGGTGTGGAGCTTATGTAGGGAAGATGCTTTAGGGGGATGGAAAAGATGTCATCTCCCATGAAATGGTATTAATCATTCAAGGTATGTTGTCTAGATAAAAGAACAATGGATTTGGATGTTGGGTTAATACCTTAGGGAAGCTTTTTATGTATCCCAGTTCGATTGGAATAACATCCCACATAGTTTGGAATGGTTTGTTATTATTGCTAAGGTGGATGCCCATTGTGGGAGATGGGTGTATTTCGTGGTCACTCATTACCTCTAATACCACATGATTCATGTTATGTGTGAGAAATAAGAAGAATTAGTAGAAATTATACTTATGTTTTTTATGAATCATCAATGATAGATTGTGCTGGGATTATGCATGCAAGCTTCCCATCACAAGACGATGTCATTCCATGCGAGGATGATCTCATTCCCTATGAGAAGGACCTCATTCCCTATAAGGAGGATCACATTCCATGTTAGGAGGATATCAACCCCTATGATTTGTATATGGATCAACCTTTTCTTCTAGAACATGTTGTTTGGGGTTTAACTATTACAGGTAGAATTCCCCCTTTTTCTTGTAGGCATACTGCAGGTGGGGAGAATTAATGGGACATATTATTGGGATCCACCTAGGTGTTGTTGTTTCAACCTAGGAGTGGAGAAGTTGGAAGCCCGTTATGATTGTACATGGGCTATATTTTATCCATTACATGGGGTAATACTATAGTTTAATGACATTTAAAGAGGTTGTTGTAGTGTAGTTTGACAACATAACACTATGATGTGTTACTAGGAATCTTCATGTCATGCAGATTAGAAAGAGGGGACTCACTCCTTACCCCTTGGGATTACATGACCCTATAAAATGAACTTCTAAGAGAGTATTACATTAGAAATTCATGTATTTAACAATGGGGAAGAGTGGTCAATAATGAGGTCCACTTTAGACTCCCTATGATTAAAAGAATCCAGGGTTAGTATACCCATTTATAGAAGCATCTATTGTGGAGGCATAAGGGATACTAGGTAGTGGATCTTGATGTTGTTTTAAAAATGTTTGGAGGGTTCCATGTAAGAATTAATTGATCCATGGGATTTAGAATAGAGGAATTTTATTATGGGAATGGGGACAGACACAGACAATATTGGAAGTTGTGTGCAAGGCCAGGGCTGTGTGGAAGTTATATCCTTGCTCGCATTGGAATTGGGAGGAAAAATTTTGGGATATAATTACTCTGTTGTGGACATAGTTAGCAGTGGACCCACATGGGACAAGTCATCCCATATTTTATACATTGAGGTTTCCGTGACTCAGTATTGTCCTGGAAAATCAGTCTTACACAAAACAAAGTGAAATTGCATCTCCAAGATTATCACCTCAAATAAGGCTGGTGAACATCTATTTATTGAATAAATATTCTTCTATGAGTGTAATAGATTTCGGTCGAGGAAGTGGAATTCAATATAACATCATCAATTTTTTTTGTAAATCCATAGAATGAACTAGTTTTATGCCTCCTTTTGTTCCCAAGTGGCATGCGCGTAGATGGGAATTCTATGTGTGAAAATCTAATATCATGTGCACAGTTTCCTAGGCTATTTGAGTCTTCATCATGGAAGGATAAAGGTATTTTATCATACATGGAATGAAATAATTTTTTTGAATATTCATATCTTTCACGCATGTGAGATTTTCTCTTTCCTTTGTTATTGTTTATGAATTTGTCTGTTGTGTTGGATGATGGCTTTCGTTTTCCAAAATTGGCCATGTCTAGCATAATCATGAATTTCTTTGCTAAAAAATTCCCCCTCATAATCTGATCTAAAATGGGGAAAGAAGGTCAGGTTATAAGGGAATCATCGAAGATAGGAGTTCTCTTCTCTAGGTGGGAGAAAATTTCATGGTTTAATGCATATGGAAATTATTATTGAGCAGAAGACTGTGTCCACACCTATAAATTGGTGGAGGGGCCTATCTGAAAATTTTTACTTATTAGATGATATTATTCTTCACTCTCATGATCTTATATTCCAATTTTTTCCTGAAAAACAGACCCTTGACCACTTATTTCCTATATAATCTCTCTTTATCACATCTGACATTATAATAAAACAATAATTTTTCATTCCTATTTTCAACGATGTGTGAACCACTATGTTTTATATGATGAATCCTCCCTCTTAAATTCACATTCCTTGGATTCTTCAAACTCATCTGGAATGTCCAACAAATAGAACCCCATTGAGATTAAAGCTACTACAACTTCTTGATGTGATTTAATTACATGACATACTTAGATCACATGCTCTTTGAGGATCATTTTAGACTATCAAATTCTTACGTCCATCTTGACAGAGGCACATAAAAGATATCTCTCCAGATATTGTCTCTCACTGTGGTATTTCTGGTTTCTAGACAAGGTCATTGTCCTAGCATTTGAGGTTGACATAATGCGATCTTGGTTTACAACGTGAAGGTGATATCAATCACTAAAACATTATTTTACATGGTTATCATATCATAGATCATAGAGATATTTCCATTTTTGTGCTGAATGAGCAGACTAGGATGGTCAAATGGGAGCATCCATAGAAAGAAGAATTCTTCTCCCACTATGTCACAATATTCTAATGCAGAATGTGGGATAATATCTTGGGTTGGAATAAGGATTGGAAACTATGATATTGTAATAATGTCACCAGTGAGTGGGAGTGATAATAATGGGTACCCTACATCTGCTTGTAGTATGGATAAAATCTGTGCCATATCAAACTATGTGAGGTGGTGTAGATGTCATAGTTCCAATTTTTCCATTAGTATGATCTGGTGCCAGAGATCCTTAGTCGATGGTCCCTGGATAAAAAAAATTCCATGTTCACCATAGAGAAATCTCATCAGTTTTGTAGACATCTACTACATTAGTGTAATTTCATTATAAGTATTACAATATGACGAGTCCCTTCCATTGGAGAATGTTTGGAATAATAGGCAGTAGGCTCATAGCTTGTTGAAGCATCTTCTATATGTGTATATGTTGAAGCTGAAATATGATCATTTATTTCCTAGAGATATCTTTTTGATTGTATGATTCAACATCTTTCTAAATAAGGATTTGAATGTGAGGATGTTGGGTTGCGGAAAATAGTGCTCGACAGCGTTGTAGGGGAGGATGTTAGGGTTATACTGATCGATTCTGGAGGAATGGAATTTTCATAAATAGGTTTACTACATAGTGGTATGCTAGGATCTATAAGTATTCTACAACACATTTCAATCCACATTCCTGAGTGGTTGGGTATGGTCATCCAGAAATATGTAGAAGTGAATAGAGCTGAGGATGTTGGTGACGGTGGCGACTCTAGCATCTGACAAATTAGTAAAACATGGGGTTCCTATGATGGACCGAATCTAAATCATATTATTCCACATTGGGAGGGGAAGCATTCAAAGGCTCATCTATGGAACATTCTAGTTCTTACATGGATGTATTGATGCACACCTCATGGGTTATGAATTCTCGAACTACATAATCCCCCAAAACACTATTCTATAGAAGTCCTCTTTAATATTAATGGGGATCAACCAATGAAACTTCAAGTGGTTAGGGTCATTGTTCTGATCTGTAACAATTTGATCTTCAACATTCATCTCTACTTAAATCGGTTTGGTCGAATTGTGGACAACCTTCCAGGATCCTGATAATAGGATTACCTAAAAGCTTTAGAGGTGGAGTTCTAGTGGACAAGGTCAATAAACATGTCTTCAATGAGTTGTACACACCATCTTAATTTTCCAGGGAGTTTGGTATACATTAGAAAAATATTAAGATAGTAGAAATTTGGGTCTATTAGAATAATAACATGTTTATCCTTCTTTAGATATGGTAACTTTTGGTGAATGTGGACTTAGTGTAAATGATTGTGTTAATTCCAACCAATGGTGATGAGTTTCTATTGATATACTATTCTAGAAACTAGGTGGAATTATATTGGAAGAAAATATTGTGCATGTGTACTCAATTTCACAAATAGTCGAGTAAGGAGCCAGAGCTACAAGGAATAAGGTGGGGTTCCCCCCTGAGGGATAATCTAGGAATCCCGTGCAGGTCAAACTGAAATTACTGTAGGGGCATCACAAGGTGTAGTCATACCCCCATTTCAGGGAGAGTAATGTTCATGAAATTATCCTCTGGGAAAATAAATGGATTATCTTTGAAAAAATATGCGGAACATACAATACCCATCTTACGATTCTATATTTCCCTTTCATTGGATGGCTTGGTAGATGCCTCGAACATCATTGTCCATAAAAGACAAATGGTGGAAGTTGAGGCAATATGGGATCAAGAAACTAGATATTGAGTCCATTTGGATCACATCCATTGTGATCATCTATCAAATATATTTATATCTAATGATTATGTACAACTACTATTATTAGCAAGGGGAGTACAAATCTCCTTCTACCCAAGTACAAGTGATGTTTGGAAATGAGTCAGATTGAGAGGAGACGGAAACTATTGATGTTTCATCATCTTAGGAGGAATACTCTAGGAATGTGGAATTGGAATTTCATGATGGATAATCCTATGGGTATGTCCATTCATCAAGTGAGTCCCTAAGAATGTGGTCAAATCGAAGCCTCTCAAAATCACGTGGTTGTGTTTCTTAAGGTAAGCATTAAAATTTCTTGCTTTCCTTGGTTCTTTAAATTAAATTATATAGATTATCTAAATAATAATTTTACTTCATAAAAGATCTTGAAAATTTGATATGGTCCCCAACTGAAGGGGTTAAGATTCACTGACAGGTGGAGAGGAGAACATTCTGGCACTCGCACCTAATGTGGAAGTGACTGGTGGGATAGTTGAGAAGGTCGGGGAGAGAACTCTAAAACCATGTGTTCTCCCTATCATCAATTGAGGGTCCATATCATGGCCTCAAAAAGGTGGAATCCACTACTATAGAGGTGGTTCACCCAAGAAAAATCATCATCAAAATTCATCCACCTCAATGTATGTGCATATCTCAAGTAATTCAACCATAAAAATATTTTCAAGTAGCCTTTACATCAATGTATTTCCCTGTTTTATGCATCAAACCCTCGATCAAATCAAGAGTTACTGGTGTCAATAATTAACGCACCAACTAATGTCCAAGTGTCCCTTGTGGTGTAAATCCTTAATGCGACTTATGATCTCAACATTTCATTGATCGTCTTCTATAAGTCCTTCAAATTAATGAAGCTATACTTTTAATGTCTTGATCGGTTTTTCTGGTGTGTTTTCATCACATGTAGTTCATGAAAGGTTGTGTGACCATATATTAGATGAGTTTAAAATATCTATGTTTCCTTATCTTATAAACTCACTATTTCAAGAGGAGTAACACATCCAAGATGATTTATCCTTGGTCTTAGATGACTAATATTCTAAGGATGTGAGTGATCCCACTGATGTGGAAGAACTCAAGGCTGACGGGGGGGAAAATGATAATTAAGTGTCAAATGAGGAATAAAAACATAATTACCATGATACCATTTGTTCCAAGAGGATACAATAGGAAAATCCTACTGTCAGACTTCTTGAATATTTTACTAGGTATGAGTATGAACCACTTGAAGAGACGGAAGACTCCGATCGTGACATAGTTGAAGAGAATCACATAATATGGAACATGGAATGAAATTGTATACAAAATTTCATTAACCATACATTATAACTACTACTAGTGGGATGAATGCGGTCTCCTCACCATTTTATATATAATAATTACTTTATAGAGGATCACATTCGTGGTTATTTTATGCTAGTAAGTGAATTTCTTGTAAATTGGGTGTGTGAAAGAATCCAACATCTAGATGTTTTCAGTAATCCTTAAAAGTTTGAAATAATTCACATGTTCCAAGATTTCATCCTAGAAGTATAGCATCTGGAGGAAGAAGTATAATATAATACTACTTTCTTTAACACTAAATCAGATATGTTCATTCAACTACAATCATAGCTGGAGGAGGTTGAGAGTTAGGTGAGTCAAGTAATATCTCATATTAATGATCTCTAGGGTGAGTGGGACATTATAGATATCAGGGATAATGAGCTTCATCTAGTGGAATATGATCGGTAAATAGATCTCATAAGTATGAAAAAGAACTTGGAAGATACTATTCACATTTTGGTAGGGCTGTATTGCTAAAAAAATAGAGCAGATCCATAGGTGAAATTTTTAATAAACTCAAGAGAGGCTCCAACATGTGTATGGACCTCACCAGTTCCACTATTTTCTTGTTCTTTAATCCATTTTCTACATTCTTGGAATCATTTCTTTTATTTTTTTAATTATCACACATCAATTATATTTTTTAGAAAACCATTTATCAATACCTAATCTCAAGTGAGTCTTGTTAAATTTGAGAAACAAAGGATGTCTATTTGATTTCTTTTCATAAGAGAATTATATACAATCATCGACCCCATGGGGTTGACTATTTTTGACTGATCATTGATAATGTTCTAACTATGATTGGTTATGTATATAAAAAAATCCATTCAAAACAGAAAAATCTCTTTTTCAATGTTCTATAGTGAGTGAATGATATAAAGGCATGGGTGTGGAATTCTATCTGAACAAAGGAGACAAGGAAGTGTGATCATGATTTCAAAAATATGGAACATAGTGAGAGTAGAATGGTGATACATGATAATTGTTGACTCTATTCAAAAACACAACATTTTTACCATTAGTCTGGAATAGGTAGACAAAAACAAGTGTCGAAAACTGAACATATTTCAATCACATAACCTGTCTTAGATTATCATCTAAATCCTTTCAATATGTTTACCTAGGATTGTAGGAGATCCAAAATGGAATGACAATATGTTGTTAGGGGTCCCTTTAGACATTTAAGGAAATGAATATCCATAAAAGGGGAACATGAATTGAGGAAATGGAGTGATTGAATGTTGAAAATGATTCCAAGACACATGGGATCAAACACCTATGGTTTAGAGCACAATTTTGATAATATTGTTCAGAAAAAGTCCAAACCCATCTACCAGGTGATCATCATCTCAAATACTGAGCGACAATCGGAAATATGAACAATGTGGTTGAGGAAAAACACCAAGGGAGAGGACCACTTAAGTGAGGGCCTAGGATGTTTTATAGTTTTATGTCATGTTAATGAGGATGATAGAAACATAGTTTAATGATATATGGTTAGAATGATGCATGGTATGGTTTAACTTATTGTGATCATGATGCATCCCATGGTTTAACATCCTGTGACTGCGATGTTACATATAGTTTCAGATTTTGTGTCTTGAACCATGGCCAGCATTTTAGGGTAATGTTGCATGGACTGAGAAATTTCTTGTGGTAATGGTACTTGTGAATTGTGAAGGAAATAAACCTAATGTGAATGATCCAAAATTTGGATTTCATGCCAAACAGTGTTGGGAAGAAAAAGAATCATATTTTAAGGTCACTTAACTTGGAACATGGGGTCTACAAATTGTGTAAGGACATAACGCTTGGACAATGGTATACTCTAAATGGATATGTGTAACATGTAGGATTATAAAACCCGACATGAATGAGAACCCAGGAGGCCCAATTTGACAATACAAAATTCTATGATGACTCAAACACTGTTTCATGTTATGATGATTTGACTAATGGTGGCTTTTAGTTTCTGGTTTTAATGATTAGACCATGACGGGGCCAAGGGGATAAATGATTCAATTAATTCAAATCAAGGTGAAATGAAAGAAAATACCAGAATGGCTATGTATCCCATAAATAACGGAATTATACCACACATATTTTTGGAAGATAACACATAAAGTTTAAGGTCATACGATCTAGACCATGGAAACTATTTAAATTCATGTTGTTCTGCCTACAGGGGAAAGGTTCAATTCAACGGTATATATACGGAAGGAAATAGGTAAAACACGATGTGAATTGCGCCAAGAAGGCCCACATGACACATATACACATTAAGAGGAACCTCATACAGTTTAAGGTTGTAACTCCTTGAAAAAACTTATGACAATGATTTAAAGTGTTATTGAATTAATGTTTGATCCCCGAGATGAGAATTTCTAACATTGAAACATATCTCATTAGGAGGGTAATAAAGCAACAAGTAGTTCTAGAACATGTTATAGTTGGATACTAGTGTTTGTAGGGGTAATCCTCTCTATCAAAAGAATTTGGGGCATCCCACTATTATAGTGAGTCATTCCATGTTTGGGGAATGAGGATACACTTGTTAACCATGTCATACATATCATATGTGGAATCATAGTTTAAAAAATGTAAAAAATCTCTTATTTAAGAGTCATCCTAAACATGTCAAGGGTCAGGCTATAATTTAATATTTTGTGCTGAGGACTATAGGGGGAGAGTGTTCCGAAAGGGATGTGCATTGTGAGACAATTACAACATGATGTGAATGATGGACAAAGATGCTCGCATCACATAACACACTCCCATAGAATACTTTCATTCATTGTTATGATATGATCTATGGACATAGATTCCCAATTTATGGCCATATAATTTCGACCATAATGGGGAAAATGGGATAAGGGATTTAATTCATTTTTGGTTGGGTATAAAGAATATAAACCTGAGAATCATTATGTATCCTATAAGGATGGGAATCAAACCACAACTAGTTTTGGAATATGTTGTGGTAAGATACCAACATGGGTGGGGATGATCCGCTATAGAAAGTAAATCTAAATCATCCCACTGTTATTATGGGGATTATCATGTTCATTTCATGGTCATGCATGTTTTATAAGGCACCAGAAATTAAAAACAATATAAAATCATAGTTTAACATCATGTGTTGAGGATGTAGGCTCCTAGTTTAAGGTCATAGATTTCAGAATGTTGAGTTTGGGTAACTGAAGAAGGCACATATTGGGTTGTGGAGAAACAAACCTGACTTGAATGAGGGATTATGAGTCCCACTTCTACACAACCCATTCAAAAGAATAATTAAATTCAATTTGGAGTCATAATGTTGAGATTATGGGATCCTAATTTAGCTTCATGGAGATAAAACCTAGGTAATAAGGCTTGATTCAACATAATTCACATAGGGTGGCAGAGTAACAAACCCAATGTGAATGAGGGCCTTAGAGGCCCACCCCAACAGGATACATCCCCTTGAATACCATCATATAGTTTAAGGTCGTGATACTGCCTATGATTCCATGATTAGGGTCATAGATCTTGGAACATTATTCAACAGTTTATGATCATGTTTCATGGACCATAGGCTCTTAGATGTAGATCATAGTGTGCGGAAATAGGGAAGGATGATTCCCAAAATGTGAATATGTTACATGGAATAGTGAAAAAAACTATTGTGAATGTGGTCCTAGGAGGCCTAGTGCCACACCACACATTCCCAAGAAGGATCATATATAGTTTATAGTAATGGTTCTTCGATAATGATTCTTAGACTAATGTTATAGAGCTTGGACATGTGACCATCAATTTAAGGTCTTGTTGCATAGACCATAGGATGGATATTAGTTTAAGGACATAATGTTCAGACCAAGCTCCCAGTTTAACATCATATGTCTGGGAAATAGACACACATTTTAGCATGATAAAATAATTACAATAGATGTTTCAATGCTTAATATCAAGTGACTAGGACGTTTGTGTTATTCAGTTTATCATTGGGTGGTTGAGATTTTAGTATAATCCATTTAAGGTCATGAAAATAGGACCACTAATTCTACTCAATTTGACATCACACAGCTTAGAAGGTGGTGTTTTGCAGCTTATCTTCATTAGGTTGGGACAATAGCTATTTTTTAGTTTAACATAATACAAATAGAATGTTGGTGGATCCTCACATGAATTACTTCTTGAGAATCATGGCATTGGTTAGAGGCTTAATGTGCTCTTTGTCCATGGTGATCAAATAATGTGCTCCATTAGAATTGTCCATGTGAATGATGTAAACTACATCCCACTTGGGAACCATCTTGGGAATCTTCATTTCATGTACAATTTGCATTATGAGAGCTAGTATAATTTCACCATATAGAAATGAGTGGCGGAGAACTTTCTTGTTTAACACTCTTTCTATCTTGTTCTAGTGCCTCTCTAGATTTTGAAATTCCAGGAGTCTATTTTTTTTGGGATCTTATAGCTTAGTATGATAGACTCTTTCTATTCTTTATAAAACATATTGGTCATATATATCTTTTCAGAGTGATATAAACTAAATATCAATGGGATGTACTATGTCTATAACATACACCATGGAATATGGAGTCACCTGGGTGGAATTTCAATTATTTTTCTGATAGGACAATTGTTTATTATGGTGATTGTCCAACCAAATTTTCTTCTTCTCACCCACCATATTCTAAATAATGATAGAGAGTATCTAATTGAACACCTCAATCTATCCATTTTCCTATGCGTGTTAGTAGGAAGTATGGTTGGACCAGATATTATACTTATCCAACAAATTTTATAGTTCCCTAATTGAGGAGTCGGTGTAATTGTTGGTGAGAATGTCTTGAGTAACTCTGAATTAATGGATAATGTGAGACCTTATGAATTTTATCACTAATTAAGAATTTAATTCCTTAATGGGAATCACTTATTCTTATTTAGAGAAGAAATATTTCACATTCAGAATGAATCTACACTAGTGAGATATCAATGGTGGATGGGGTCCCACAATATTGAGTCCCCATATTGTAATGGGATAAGAATACATGTAGTTTAATGGGTATCTGGTTGTCTACACAAAACATTAGCCTGAATCTACAACACATGATGCCTCTTGGAATACTTGATGCAGTTGTGGACCATGTTGGGCCATATATATCCCAGCCTCTGAATTTAATGGTAGATCTTCAACCCATCTTGATGATAACCACAATATATATAATGAAATTCATATAAAACATGGGTGATATAATATCCGTAACTGACAGGGAAGATAACTCCATCCAATTCACATCTGTAGAGAGTCTTCTAAAGGAATGGACCACTCTAAAGGGTAAAATACACTAAAAACCACGAGATTATATCACATTCGACTCGATCTGGAGGGAGAAGGTTGTGATGGAGATACTAAATTGAAGGGGGTGTCCAATTGTTGGTTTCTATAAGGAAAGGGGCTCCATGGTTTGTAAAATTTGTGGCACCGGAAGACATCTTGTTCACATTCGAGCTATCATCATCATCTGGAATGATGAAATGACCCTTTAATATGCCACATGAATGTATAGATCATTCTGTTCATGTTCTACAAGAGAGGAGTCTAGAGTGGATATGATGTTGGAAAAACCATTATACTATTAAGGATCATGAGTCACTATTAAAGGAGGAATGAAATGAGATTATTATAAGACTCAAGAGCAGGCAAGCCCACTCCTAGGAGATTTTATTAATAAAAAAGTAATGATATAAAAAGAGGAGAAGCAAAGGGTGAACAAAGACATGTGTATAGATCACCATGTGAATCAGCATCAACCAAACCACAATAGAAGGTCAGTATAACAAAGGACTATGACGAGCAAACCTCATCAATCACATGCTTAGAAAAAGCATCAGCAACCTGATTTTCCTATCTATAAACATGACTGACAACCAAAAAAACACTCTCCACAATCTTTAGATAGTCATCCCAGACCGAAAGTGTCCTCTAGGGGACATTCCTTGAACGAGTTATAAGGATATCAATCACCAAGATGGAATTAGAATCCATCCATAATGACATCCAACATTGAATAGAAGCATACCAGACAACCTTAACCATAGCACCTAGTTCCACCTCAATAACCAAACCATTCCCTAAAAATGAAAAAAGCAGCCCTTGACAAATCCCCTATAGGTGCGAAAAATACCACCACAACCCGAAGGTCCCAGTGCACCTGAAGCCGCTCCATACATATTAACATTCAGAAACTAAAATATCAGGGGGATCCACCAGATATACTTTATCATAATCATCTTCTTACACCTTCGAGAAACACCCAAACCTCGTAAAAGAACCAGATATGAAAAATCATTATGCATGACCCCAACACGAGCCTACGTAGCAGAAAGAACACCAATATGAAGCTCCTAAATACCAACAGAAGTCGGTATATTTATTTTCTCAAAGACAATAGCTTTTCTAGACTACCAGATAAAGGAAATAAAATTGGAGACTGTAGAAAGAAGCAATGTATTTACCTGATAGCTACAATTAGTTTGAAAAATAAAATCCATCAGCTGTCCGAAGCTCTCAAAATTCAGGTGGCATCCAAAGACACCCTGCAAATAGTCCCATAATATAGATGAAGAGTTACAGGATATAAAGAGATGGTCAACAGTTTAATTTGTATTAAGACAATGAAAGTAAATTGGTGCGAGAGAGAATCCAGCTCATTGTATCATCTGTTGCAATGGATGTCTACACATCCAAATACACCATATAAGAAAATTTTGAGCTGGTAGGATAAAGGAAGAATGAAACATAAGCAGCCAAGAAGGAACTAGCAGTGACTCAGCACACATGGATCTATAATCTTCTCTAGTGGTGAAATTTCCTGTGAGACTGGGCAACCAGATCAAAGTATCCATTGCAGAGTAATGATAACGTCCCAACTCCTCTTTCAAAGAATCAGAAATAATCCCCTGATCCATGATATTATTATGAAACTCAGCAATATAAATATCCCACAAAGAATAAGGAATCTCAATATCCTCAGCAATCGAACATGACACCAAACAGTCTTCTAGCAGTTCAAATAAGAGTTTCGACAAACAACCCATTTAGAGGATTGTGAGAGACAACCATAAGCATGCTTAATTGAAGACCATATCGAGGAAGGGACATAAAGAGAATACCCATTAGCCATCTTGGATACAAATCTGTTACACCGAAACTTCCAAGAAAAATAACTGGAGGTCAATAGTGACCATGTGAACTTTATAATGAGAGACTCATTAAAACGCTTCAAATCATTAAGCCCCATACCAACCATGTCAATAGGATGGATGCAATCACTCCATGAAATATTAATATGCTTCCTTTCATGAACTGAGTCAGTCCAAATAAAATTCTGAATAAGCATTTTTAGATCCGTAAAAAGTGTTCTAGGCCATCTGTATAAATAAAAAACATAGACACACATCGAAGTGATCACAAAATTAGCCAGACCAACCCGCCCTTCCTGAGGCATAGACTTCCCTTTCTAAGTATCCATTTGATTATGAATTATGAGATAGATATTTTCTAGTTGACACCTTTTAACCACACCCCCAAAAAAAGGATCCCCGAGATAAATGAAAGGTAGAGACCCTCTCTTCACCATATGCTTTCATGCAACTCTGTTGTTCTTTGAAACAATAACACCTTCCCCCAAAAACACAGAGGATTTCTCCCAACTGATAACTTGAGCAGAGATGGCCTCATTATGTTCAAAAGCCTCATTAATATAATGAATAGTGACCCCATCAGACTTACCAAGCAAAAGAATATCATCAGCATAAAAAACATGTGAAGGAGAAAAAATAACACTCCCAATAGTAATTTGCAGATACAAACCAGCATGAACTGAATCTGAAAGATATGTACTCAAATAGTCATCAGAGATAGAAAAAAGTAGTCCAGATAAGGGTTCACCTTGTCTCGCCCCTAGAGAATTTAAAGAAACCTCTAGGAGATCCATTAACAAGAATAGACAGCTAATAACTCTGGAGAATGTAGCCAATAAACTTGATGCAATCATTGGAAATGCCATGAATTTGTAACACTGTAAAAAAGAAACTCCATTTCATCATATCAAAGGCCTTCAAGATGTCTATTTTCAAGGAAATATTCCAATACTTCACCATTTTTCATAACATTAACACATTTATATTTCGTATACAGACCGTTTTGATTGGTCCTTCCAGGCACAAACCCAAATTGATTAGTTGATATAAATTCCTTGAAAATACTTCTATTTTCCAAGACCATGCCAATAACTTTTGGAATAGTATTCCCTATGGCCACGGGCCTGAAATCTCGAATATCAAGAGCATTATCCTTCTTTGGAATCAGATCAATAAAGCTAGCATTGGGACCAAAGAAGAAATAAGAGGGATAAAAAAATCTATAACTGCATTGACAAACTCTGTGTGAATAATATCCCAATAATCCATAAATAATTTGTTTGAAAACCCATTTGGCCCTGCCACACTATCATCATTCATAGAAAACATTTCCTTTATGATTCCCTCTTATGAAGGAATACTAGTGATCATATCATTCTGGGAGACCCCAATGGAAGGATGGATATTCTTGAACATATTATGAGTATTATCATGCCCTGAATCAGTATATATCCTTTCAAAATAGATACAGAAAACATCTGAAATACCATTTTCAGAATTGAAAAGAACTCCATTAACCATGAGGGCATTAATACCACTTCTCACCTTCTTTTCTCATGTTGTCATATAAAGGACCAGAGGTTTCCCTATGATTGGTGGCATCAGAACCAGAGAATGTAGTAGACACTGGTTTATTTCCTCAATTGTAGCCTAGCACTCTTTGTCGCACTGGTAGATCGTAACATTCTGCATGATCCACGAAAAGGGGTTACACATTCCAAAAATATTCCTGATGAGTCATTGTATATAGGTTGAGTGGCATTGGGTAACTTGGATATTATAATTGTTTACTATACGAGGTATATTGCTTATGGAATTGATCATTAATAGGTCAATCTCTATGCCTATGTATTCGACAACAATGATGAGAAAAATCCCAGAGAGGACCCTTAATGAACAGCACAGGGGGTTCATCTCAAAATTAATGGAGCGAAGGAAGAAAGAAACTTTATTGAGATCTATTTGATGGTCCTTCTGCTTGTGGAGTTTGAAAATAAATATTCTAAATTGCATTCCACCATCACCCTGAAGATCTATATGATTTTGTGGCCCATTTTCTATTGACATGTTGATCTTACGTTCTTTAGACTAAAGGGTGTCATCTAATAGTAGAAGGTACATTGTTGAACATGGAAGGCAGGAGACTTATCATCTTCCGGGGCCATTCAGTTCGTATTGTACTCATAATATGCATCCATGAAGAAGAGATATTAGAATCCAATTTTTCCATCGATCAATAGTTCCATCACTTGTATGGTAAAATCATCTTTATGATAGTGGTGGTTGATATCCCTGATGTTGATACATACATAGATTTTCCCATTCTTATTCTTAACTTATATGATATTGGAAAGACACATGGGTTAATAAAATTCCATGATAAAGTTCGATTTGATAATTTTAACAAATTTGGTGGTTATCGTGTGGCCATGAGAATGGTGAATTTTCCTATGAGGCTACATGACCCCATAATGACTCACCATGAGGCCAAGATGGTGGATAGATACCTAAGGGTATAATTTTGGAATCTATTCATAACTCCATGTAAATACATCACGATGCAATTTTATGAAATACACATATTGTTTTGTTCCTCTGGAGGAATTTCATCCCTAACCAATGTTGACCGTCAACCTACCTTAGTGCCAAGATTTACCTGAACCAACTCATTGATAGTCGTATAGGGACCCTCTTTCAATGAAAGAGGATCTTCTTCCAATATTCATCTCATTTTTTGAGGAAACAAAACCAATGTGGGAGACATTTTATCCAAGATGGCTTATTCGGGGTAATGTTGGTTCTTTCTTGGGGGGATACAAAGCCCTTTTTGGGGAACTCTGAATCTTTTGAGACCATGGAAACATAGGCATCCATGTCAATCCCATAATTCCTTAGATTGTGGGGTCCATTGATGATATCAATGTCATGGGGATGGTTCATATCCTCTCTCTTCAAACCGGATTGAACAAAATAGGAAAGTATGATGCACAATGGTATCCATGGGGTGAACATATCGATACCTCACAGGGGTAGGGGCCTCTAGTATCATCCAGAACTTTAATATTAGGAGTAATAGCTAATATTTGGTTCTTTTTATACCTAGGGATGCATAACCCTTTCCACTAGAAATCTTCAAAGAAACATCCCATGTATAGTTTCATGCATTCTAATAGGTGAATTGGGAGGATGAAAGCATATTCCAAATATGTCCACATGCTGGTTGTAAGGGTGGTTTCTTCATCCTCATTTGTCTAGGAATTCATTTCCATTCTCTTATAATATTCAGAATATAGATGATGGGATTCACATTAATCATAGTGAGATATATCAACCTAAACAATTCCTACTCATCCATTGAGGAAGTACATGAGGCATTTCTAATATGAGTAGGGTACTACTACATGTAGATAAAGATAGGGCCTACCCATAAATGCATTATAGGTGATATCCTACGAGTCAGCCATGAATTCATCACTTGTTAGCAAGCCTCCTATGTGGTCCTTCAACCATATTGTTTCTCACAATCTCTACATAGAACTATCATAACCCTGAAACTTCAAGTTAGAGGGACTCAAATCTATTTAAGTGAGTCCATGTAAGTAGAGTGTCTTAGATGGTATGAAATTGATCTTGGAACCTATGTCCACCATGTAGTGGTGAGTCTCCACACTATTTAAGTAGTCTATGAAGTACAATGATTTTATTTAACTAACCATGAGGGATCCGTAATCTTTTTTTGAGAATGAAATGATGGATTGATATTATTCTTACTTGAACTCATCAACATAAATGGATTCTATGGAATATCCTTATACATTGAACTAGAGGGGGTTTTCAAGGCCACTTTAATAGAATCATGCACTTTCCTAGAATATATAAGGGTCTCAAGTATCGATAAACTTGTATGTATATTGGTGGTGTGATTAAATATGATGTAATTCTCTTCCAGATGTACATTTTTATCTATAAGGAGTCTCTCATTGGATGGGGGAAGAACATGTGCTTTTGGTTCTACCATTGGACTATGGATGGTGATATAAATATCCTCATTAACATTTTCTAACTCACCATGTATCACTGTTTGTTGATTCTCATCAATATGAGGCTTGAATTTATCTAGAAATCATCGATCATGGTGTGGCTACAACTATTCCATCTAGTTAGTAAGCACAGATAGCTATGACGGTTTGTCTAGTTGGCATGGATGAGAAGACTATGCCTACTTCTCTCTAAATTAAACCTTTTTCAGGGTCTCAGTAGCATAGATGACTTTTCATGAAGTATATGCTAGAAAATTCTAATGGTTTTCATGTTTTGGAATTTCTCTTTGGTAGTCTTGGTCAGAGGGACCTGGGAGTTTTCTTAGTTCCCCTCATTTTTAGGGACCATGAAGATATCTAAAAAATCAATTGTTTTCACATATGCATACTCCTGGTCATTATTAGGGAAATATTCTAATGTTTCATTGTCCCTAGTGGTAGTCCCCATATTTGGAGGCATGTAATTACCAATGTTATGAGATTTCGTCATCATAGTAGGCATAATTTATTTCCCATTACAATATCTACATCTATTTTTCCTGAGATGTATAATTTTGTGATGCTAAGAAAGAAGCATTATCTAAGGAAGGAATGGTGACTTTAAGAGGTTCAGGCCTGCCAATGTAGGCACAAATTGAGCCATGAGAAGGAGATACTAACTTGGGGAGTAACAAGTTTTCACAGTTCTAAGTCCTATGACTGGAACCCTTCTAACATTCAACTTTCCTCTGACTATCAATATCAATGTATATGTGTGAAAACTATGTTGGGACACTACCTAAGTGGGGTAGACAATTTTCCACTTGTTCTAGAAGCCAATACATAAAAAATAGAATTTTTAATTGATATTTACAAGGATCATATGGTATGGGAAATGGTCAGGGTGATCAGTATGATCTAATTCATAGGTATTATTTCACTCTGAAAGATTTAGAGTCCCCTAATCTATGGAATTAAGAATTAATCAAACATATGTATTATTAAAGGAAAAGGTCTCTATTATCTTATCCAATAAGGAATCTCTGAGATCATGGCCTTGATGTGAGGATGGGTCTTGAAAAGGGGTTAGAGCCAAATTTTATGATTTAGGAAGTTGTTCTTGGTTTCACAGTGCCTTCTAATTCTTTACTATACCAGGATGATCTTGATGAGAATCCTATAATCTACGCAGTTATTCAAGAAAAGGGGATATGAACATTATAATCTTGGCAGTCTCATCCTATACTATGAAGAAAGTCTCTATCATTGAGAATCTTCTTGAAAAAGATGGGATAGGCAATGGGAAAGCTGTTTTTTCTTGATATAAGTCTTCTTCCAAAAGCTAGGCCTTGTTAGAGAAATCTTAGAACCCTCCTGGTATTCCTTAGGTGATGTGAGTAGAGACTAGCTCAGTTTAGACATTCACCACTCACATCATCAGTATATTTTTATGATAGAGTAAAATATAGATTTAATATTTAAGTACATTCAAATAGGAAACAAAATATGTGAATCACTCATCTGATAGTTTCATTCACTTGATGTGGTATTCTATGATTGTCTTTCACATGGTGGAGTTGAACTAGTTAAGGAACATTCTATAGAGGTATTCATATCTTGTAATAGACCAAATGGGAAACTATATTTACCAGTTTAATTGAGGCCCTCCCAATGAATTTATGATACATTAGAGCATGGAGGCCTCCTATAGCTCTATAGTTCCCAAAATGGTCCCTCGCCAAGTGGTAATGTGAGAAAATTTTGTATCATGTCTACCATCTCATTGAAATGGGGAAATATAGGGATCCCAACATCTAGGGGCATAGGCATTTCATGAACCCATGCATTATAAACATTTTTATGTGGGATTTCCACTTATTGAATCACCTGGGCTTTAAAGAGAAAGATGAGAGTTTTTATCAAATCATAATGGCTGGTGTTTCTATCTCGATGAGGACTCCTTACCGCCAATAATTTTAGATACTCATCAACATGATAGTTAGGCACAAAACTCATGGTTATGCTCAATATGATTCTTAAAGAAGAAGATCATGTTAATAGTGTGGATTAAGACACTCATATCATGGTCACGTGACATCAACCCCCTTCAATGCTCTATCTGGATATATGGGGTCATCGAGCTAAATAGGGAGCAATTGGACAAGTAGGAATTTTGAATTCCACTAAGGATGAAGAATAATATCATATAGAGAAGCTCCATAACCATTGTACCGCTCAGATTGAAGCACATCTATGGTCCTTTTATGATCTATGATCCGATGGAGAAATATAGATTATGGGATCAACCTCTATCTTTTGGGAGATATCATATGGATTTGTGGGCTCATGAGGTGCCTTTTCCATTCTAATATTTCTTCTGGTAGAAAATGATTTGGAGGGATCCCTAAGGCTGAGTTCTAACCTTTTCTAGTGGATACATACACCTTTATGAGGCTCTACCTGATACTCGATGACCTAGGGGGTTCTCAATCAGACCATGCATTGGTGCCCTTGTCCATGGAAAACTCAAGAACTACCATTTTTACCATAACAAGAACCGAATGAGAATCCTCAATTTAAATGGGTAGGTCAGGCTGTCATAGGATAGGGATGATATGGATAGAAGGGTATTTTTCCAAGCCTAATATCTACATGTTTGGAGATTTCTCTTCCATGAATTTGCTGCGAACTATGTTTCTCCTGATGTATCTATGTTGTTGGTCTAGAGGTAGATGGGTGACATAAGGTGCTAATATGGTAGCAGTTTTTTTTATTCCACTATGCATCACTACTTATCAATGTCATCAATGTGCTCTCAACTTCCTGGGTAAACCCACTGATGATCACATAGGTAATTGAGTGTCATCTAGATAGCCTGAAATAAGCATGGAACATGGCCCTTTGTGATGTTTTCTAGGTTATGTATGTTCGATGTTTCAATTTTCAATAATATCATTGAAAAAGAATCTACATATAGATTCCCCCAAAGGAATTTGTGCCTCGAAGAGCATCCATGCACTTGATCGGCATATGTTTCAATTGGTTCATGTTGAATGATTGGTTATGGAATTGATGTGGATCAGTGAAGTAGTCAGTATTCCATTGAATGATTCTTTATAGGAGTCTATTTTTAACTATACATTGGGTTATATATTAGTGGTAGTAAAAACACAATCATCATGACCATATAGGATTAAGATCTCATCATTGACTCATGTGTGAGGGTAGCAGTTATTCTTAGTGGATCAAATGGATTCTCATCATCTATCTCATTCTAGAATAGATCCTTATGATCCTAGGTAGAGGTGGAGAGGGAAACTATTGATGATAGAGATTGTTGCACCGTTATCATCTAGAAGGATGTCAAATATTCTTCCACGTGTATATACATGTATAGGTATTTGAGGATTCTATGAATCTCACCTTCTAGGATGATGATCATTACAATATGAGATATTCCCCTAGACTCTAATGATGATGACTGGGATGAAGGTTCCATCATGGAATCTCATTCTTACTTGTAATTTTAGAGGGGAATAGAGTTGATGAATACCTGGTGGTTCCCTATATTTTTTCTTCTATGGCTAAAATTCACGCCTCTACCATGGGATGGTACTTTAGCATTGGGTAATTATTTGGCATGGGGTAGAGCTCTATTATGGTGAGTGACAGTGCAAGGGGGACCGCGACTTTTATTAGTTTGGATATGGGGAGGGCCTCTATATTGGTTGTTATCGATGAATGGAGGACATCCACATTGAATGTTATAGGGGTGGGAGGACCTCCACTCTAGTTGTTGGAGTAGTAGGTAGAACCAATACTTTTTTTGATGGGGACATAAAGAGTACCTACATAAGGAATAGTGTTAATAGCATGGGGAGAACCTCTATACTGGTCAGTTGAATCATCAGGAGGAACATCACAGTAATTGGAATGGACATTGGGAGGAGCTTCATGTTAAGGAAATGAAATATATATAAGACCTATGTTCTGGTTTCTAAGATCACAGGATGTACTTCCTTTTTATTTGTGGGAATATAGGGAGGAAATCCATGTATATTGTCAAATAAGTGGAGAGGACATGCACTCTAATTGGATATGGAATGGGGAGGAACTCTAGGTGGGATGATGTTGATATCTATGGGAGGACCTCCATACTAATTGTGGAAGTGGGTAGGACCATCACTTTGATTGAAACAGGTGTTAGGAGGACCATCTATAGATCTTGGAATGGAATATGGAGGGCCTTCAAACTGATTGAATGTGAGGTGAGTAGTTCTTCTGTATTGACCAGTGGTGGGAATATGGGAAGTATCACTGTAATAGTTATTGAAGTGGGAAAGACACCACTTGAATATGGAATAATATGAGAAGTTTCTTCACGGTGATTATGAGAGTATGGAGGGAATCTTCTTGGGTTAGTTAATATATAGGGAGGACCTCTTCACTGTAACTCATCATCATGGGTTAGTCCATAATAAAATTTTGTGGTGATGGTGATTGATGGAGTCAACCCAACCTACCTGCGGCATAGATGAGGTCTTGATACCAACAAGGCATGGATGGATCCCAACTCATCTATTGAAAAAAATAATCTAGAATGTTCTCGATTTGGTAGGGACTACTAGATGCATAAATGATGATTCCTCTTGTTTAGATATCTATTTGTCATGTTCATGAAGAATACATCAATTAGTTCAAACTGAGATCAATATAGCAAGTGTATAGTCCACCAGTTGTTAGCCTGGAAGTGTCGGTTGTTGTTGGCACTAATGTGGCCCTGTTCAATCCCTTTTTAGTTGTCCTTTGGTGGTATTAATGGATGTGGTGATTCAGGTATCCCCCACTAATTTTGTGTAGGGGAGTGAGTTATAATATCACTCTGGATAGAGTCTCCTTAATTAGTTCACTGTTGAAATGTGGAGGATTTTTTCCCTGCTTAGCGCTTTGGGGCGGCAGTGTCGATGAGGCTCTAAAGGCACCATGTCCTGGTGGCCCATATAACTTATTGTAATAACTACCTTATGATCATATTGATATTATAATTCATTCATAACCTTCCTCAAGATGATCTATGAGGGAAATATGGGTCATGTAAACCTAATATATATGGTCTCAAGGGATGTTAGGGTTGTGGTAGATTCGTACAAGTTTACTGCATTATCATTTCCTTGCCTCTACACCTCCAGGAACTGGGTGGTTGATTTACTACATATTGGGCACTAAATTGTAGGTGGATTTATCGATCAATATAGATATAAATAATAGAATATTAAATTCACTAAATTCATCCAATCCTCTAGGGATTAAGACAGATATCCCCGTTGACAATGTCAAAAACCAGAATATCCAATATTTAACTACCCCAATTTATGTTGAGATTCATGTCGGACCAACTATTTTCATAGTGGGTCTTGGATATAGAAAGGTGGATCAAGTGATATGTTAATAATCTAATGTCTCAAACTCTACTAGTACCCATGTTGTGAGGAATATATTCACTTTGGGTTCGTCATTTCTACTTCAGGCAATTTCACCAATAGGCCTCCACATGAATTAATTTGTGTCGGTGTGCTTGTTACCCCAACATTCCTACTTTACAAAATAATAAAACTGTTCTAACAATCAATTATTATGTATTCTCCTTAAATAATAATGGATGATGTGATGTTTATTCCTCCTTCAATGGATTCCTCTATAGAACTCGTCGCCTAGTCCGAGTATTCCTCATAAAGATAATTCATGTTCATTTATCTCATTTCTACTGCCATATTTTTGTGTATTCATGTTAATTATAAAACTTTTGTGTGGACATTCTAGTGTGTATTGATAGGGAAGAAACATTCTGTCCATAGAGTAGTCATGTTGGGAATCGATGGAATCTCCAGACGTTAGAACCATTGGTCACCAGTATTTATTCTATACAGAGGGCCTCCCATGGAGGAATCTTAGGCCAGAACCTGAGGCATCCTGTATTGATAATGATTTATCTATCTCTATAGGATAATAAACTACATGGATTCAACTTATTTTTACCATGATTTCAATGAGGTAGCTTATGAAATAGGCACATATCTTCTGAGGCATTCTCATTAGGCATCACAGGTTCCCCATGAGGTAGATGATGCCATAGGATCATATCTTCCTAGTGATTCTCCTCAGGAATCCCATGTTTTTCATGAGGTCTGTTGCTGGGAATATAAATTTACTTCCTTCTGGATATAGAGTGTTTTATCATGAAATCCCATAGTTGTGGATCGAGAAGGTGTGTCCTTTGAGGTAAGATGCTACACCAAGAATATTACAAGGTGATGGATTATAACCCCTAGTGGAGGTGGTTCTAGGATGTGTGTCCCCTAATGTGATGGTGTCACACCATCAAGGATGACTAGAGCACCACTAGAGTCAGATCAAGGATTTACATCCCTATAATGGAAGACCTTACTTTGCCAATGCATGGATCAAAAATCCCTATATAGTAGAATCTATAAGGTGTGTACCATAATGAAAATATGTCACGCCATGAAGGTGGATCAGAGAACCCCTAGAGGTTAGTTTACCAATAGATGGATCATAATTCCCTATGGAGGTGGATCTAGGAGGGGTGTCCCATAAGGATAATATGTCACACCATGAATGTTAACCTGAACACCCCTAGAGGTGGATCAAGGAAGTACATCCCAAGGTGGGAAGACCATTTCTTACTGTTGGTCTGGATTAAACCATAGAGAGGCATCCTACATTCGCTATTTAGAATACATGTATAAAAACACATTTAGTTTAGTGTTGCAACTTAAGGTCACATGATAGTACTGGTTCATTTAGTTTAACATCATGAGTTAAGGATTCGTGTTTCGTGATTTATGTGTTGATGAATAATGGTATAGAGCATACTTGTGGAATATTTCATAAGACCAAGAGAAGATGAGATATCCCAGTTGAGGGGGCATGGTCTTAATAGTTATGTAGTTCAGATAAAACTATGAAAGATATGGACGTTGGGTTTTGACCTCTTGGAGGATTCCTACATATCCTAGATAGGTTGGAATCAAAACCCACATAGTTCATAATTTATGGGGATTATACCTAAGAGGATGCCCATTTTCTAGGCTTTGTTGATTTCATGGTATCTTCTAATCCCTAATCCCATGTTAGTCATGATTAGTGTGAGAAACAAGATGAAGCAATAGACTTGAAACTCGTGTTTCAAAAGAGGTGTCAACGAGAGATGGTGTGGGGTTTACACATCGAAGCTTCCATTCATAAGAGGATGTCATTCTATATGGTGAGGATCTCATCACATGTGAGGAGGATATCATTCCATATGTGGAGGATCTAATTCTATATGAGAAGGACCTCATTCACTATGATTCATACATGGAGAATCGTGTTCTAGTGGAACATGGTATGTGGGGCTTACAAGTTATGCATAGAATCCCCCCTTTGGTTGGAAATCCATCCTGTGTCGGGGATAAGTTGTTTGAATATCGATTTAGATTCTCCCATGTGTTTCGGTTTTAATCTATGAGTGTAGAAGGTGAAATCCCATGATCATTGTATATTGGGAATCCCATGTGAAATTCACAGGGTAAGATTATAGTATTATGTGATGTGATGAGGAAGTTTTCATGTAGTTTAATTTCATATTACTAGGATGTGATACTAGGTAGTTCTAAATCATTCATCTGAAATATAGGGAACTCAATTATTACCCCATATCCTTACATGACCATAGAAACTGAGCCTCTAAGTGGGGAAGGGATTTATTTATGCCATGTTTTAATGAAGCATTGGATTGGTCAATCATGAGGCCCATTTTAGATTTCCCATTATAAGAAGAAACTAGGGTTAGTTTATCCATTATTAATAGAAGGTGTTTTGGAGGCATATGGGACATCAGGTAGGGAACAAAAAAGTTATTTCACAAAATTTGAGAAGGCTTCACATAATAATTGTGAGACATCTAGTCTCCAAAATAGGTGTAGGCCATTGAAAAAAATGGGTCATTCATATGCATCATAGGATGTTACACACAAGTATTAGGTGGTGCACAAGATAAAGCATTTTTTGCACCTGGCATGGGTGGAGAAAGGATGGTTAATGATTACTCAACTATTGGACTATTTATGTGTAGACCCATATGAGACCTACCACATAACATATTATACCTTAAGGGTTTCATGATTTAATGATATCACATATTGTTGGTCTTCCATGCAGTAGATTGATGCTTTGTCTTTTAGAGTATCACCATGAATATGGGGCGATCAACTATTTAAAGGTAAAATAATTGTAAATGGACTTTCTTGATTCTGTTCATCAATGTGGTCTTCCTGGAAAATTCCTCCTTTGTTGTGGTCACTGTACACAAAAGGCATCAGTTTGACATTACCTATGGCACACAAGTGGATTGTAGATAGATGAGAGTTCCTTGAACGTAATAATAATATCGTGCAATTATTTTCATTGGTTAATTGATTTTCCATCATGCATGGAATAAAACATTAAATATTATTTTGAATGGAAGATGTTTTCACATGGATTTTATTATTTGTGGCACATGTTTAAACAAGCATGTGCCGCCCCTGTTGTTCTCGAAGTGGTCTATCAAGTTGGATGATGGTTTCCATTTTCAGAAAATTGGTCATATGTGGATTTAGCTGGATTTTTTTTGCAAAAAAATAGATCATGTTAGAAGTTTCATACTCAAATTATCTGTGATTACATCCTCATTCCCCAAGTTATAGGATATGTTGAAATCAAAATATTGCAGATACCCACCTAATTCCATAGGTGAAGATTCAAATCTTTTGGTGACAATATAAAACTCAATATCTTGTGGTTGGAAAACATATTAAACCATTCTTGGAAAATTTAGTGCTTCCAACTCTTAAGCACACGCATCAGAGCTATAAGTTCAAGGTCATGGGATGTGTAATTCTTCATATGTGGCCTTGGCTTCTGAGATCCATAGGTAATGACATGATATCCCTTTATAAGAAAAAATCCCAACCTTGAACCTGATGTGTCAAAGAAAATCATATAGCCCTACAGGACCAATGGAATAGTCCACACCAACATAATAGTTAGAAGATCATTCACCACATCAAAAGAGCTCTGACACATTTCAAACCCAAAAAAATTACTCCCTTCTAATTTAGGGTTGTTTTTATAGATGCCAAATTTGAGAAATCCATTACAAATCGATGATAATATCTCCTTAAACCCAAGATTATATGAATCTCAAAAACATTTTATCGTTTCTCCCATGTCATAACATCCAACTTCTCAAGATAAACTTAGATACCATTTTATGACCCCACATATCTGAAGAACATCTCTTCCTGAATCCATAAATCACGATTTGATATCTTGTCATAAATTGTGTGATTTTTCAAACATTTCAAAACTACTCACAGATATCGCTCATATTAAAACTTGAAATTAGGCTAAACAAGGATTTCATCAACAAATACTACCATGATGGTATTAAGATACTCATTGAAAATCTATTTCATTAAATACATAAAGGCCACATGAGAATTGGTTAGAAGAAATTCCATGCTAAGGTACTCATAATGGTAATACATGTTTTGAAAGGAGGTTTTTAAGGTAAGATTCTTTTATTCTCAACTGATGAAAACCAGATCTAATTTAAATCATAGAAAACCATTTCACCCACTTCAACTGGTCATAAAATCATCAATCCATGGTAATGTGTATTTTTTCTTCACCATAAAGAGATTGAGATTTCAATAATCAACACAAAGGTGAAGAGATCCATTATTCTTCCAATCAAATATAACCATCACAACCCAAGGTGACACACTCAAGAATATATATCCATTTTATAAAAGTTAATATAGTTGAGTCTTCATCTCTTCCATTTTAGCTGATTTAATGTAGTAAGATATAATAGATAACAGTGGAGTACCCAGTGCTAAATAAATAGAAAATTGTACCTCCCTTACTGGTACCCAACAATATATGTTTTCAATAAAAAAACATCCACAAACTAGAAGGAAACTAAAGGGATATAACTACTCAAATATCCATGATCTAGATAAAAAAAATAGAACATAGATATTACATTCCCCAAATCTAGATAGAAATCAATTTATGATTTATTAGTAGTGATCAAATATATCAAAAATATTAAAAAATGAAATTTCATGTTAAGAAACAGAAAATCCCATGCAATTTCAATCTCTGATAAAGAGAATATACAAGAAGGAAACTGAAGAACCTTCTCTCTCTTCGTTCTAAGGGGTATAGTATTATCCATCACATAAGATAAAAAATTCATAGTAAGATTTATCATATTCACAATAATATTTGAAATAAATGAATAATATGTATCATTACCAATAATGTATCCACTAATGATGGGTTAGTAGTGTTGGTTACTCTCACAGTCGTTGGACCTCTATCTACTTCTATTAGACACTCTTCCACTATATAAAGTAGACTTGTTTTGGATTTATATTGTTTCAACCCCTTACTCCTTGAATCATATTATTGAAATGTACTAATGTTTGGATGAGATGATCCCATGCCACTATAGGGAGCCTAATATATATGATAGAGCATATTCGTGTGACCTGAACATCCATAAGAACCACATAACCTGGGTGCCTCAGTGAAAAAATGTTTTTATTTCCCTATCCTTCCACACTGGTAGAAAAACCAAGGGATTATTCATGGAACTATAGGATATCTAGAAGACCCTTTCTATCATGATCCACCAATAGATTGATCACACATTCCCTTTCACATTAATAAAATCATAGAACTACTGCTGTGAGAAAGAGGAACTCCCATCATCCCTAACTTTCTAGCTAGTTTCATCTCATCAATTAATGATTTATCCAGATCATCAGCATATGAAGGAAAATTCAGCAAGAAAACCTAAGAAAAAATATCAGATCAAATTCCCATGATGATCCATAAATTTTCCATCTTTTCATTAAGTACTATTTATGTTGAAAGATAAATAATCCATACAATGTGATTTTCATATTCTATCACAATCTTTTCACCCATCTTTAGTTTGAAAAACTCTATAGCCTATGGAAAAACGATCTTCTCTACATATAACTGGTCAATGAAAATTGGTTTAAATTCATTCCACCCTAAACCCCCATAATTCTATACAATCACCATAATTTCCCACTATCTCCTTCTAAGTCCTCCAAGATTGAATATGGAACATTTCACATTGATTTCCTTAGTAGTATACAAGAACTAAGAAAAATATCAATCCCCCTCAATCAATCCTCGTGCTTTTTAGGATAGTTTATGAATTGGAACACGGATGGACATTAGTGATGTGATTCCTCAGAATGAATCATCAATTCATCCCTCTATGGTTCCACAATTAAAGAAAAATTGGAATGTGTATAAGGGAATATCCTAGTGTAAGATAAAATGCACAATAACTTTAAACAGATTCAAGTACACATAAAGATTTTATTATTATGTTTCATTAGCGGTTCCCTCCTATATCCTAGTCAAACATAGACTTTATGGAATGATGTTTCACAACATCAGTAAAATTCATTGAAGATATTAAAATGGTTTCACAAAACAAAATTCAAACAAGATAAATAAGAAAAAATTAATCAAAACAAATAGATAAAAATATTTGGATTTCAAACCATCCAAATAAAAAGGATGTAAAAGTCTAGAACTTATACTCAAGTCATATTTTCAGAACCACCCTTCATGACTACGTGATCATTATGGTGAAAGATGGATTGGAACTCCCTCATATCTACCTCTTATTTCCTAGATTGATTATTCTACTATATACTGACATCACATAAATATGATTAACCTACTCTTTTGATACCACTTTATCATGAACCAGTATGAATACCATATAACCCTGATAACCAAGACTGTCCTGACATGGGCCAAAGGGTTTTTTTGATCCTCATGGGTTGGAGACTAGTATCTGGAATCAAACAAGATAAATCTGGGAAATTTTTTTTCAAACATGAAATGGAAGAAATAAATACAATTCAGTAGGCTCAATAGAAAACTCCACATAGAGAACACTAGAATAAGTCAAATAGTTATAAAAATCCAAATTACAACCACAATGTACGATACTAAAAAATTAAGAAACCCATGTCTAAATAAAAATCATCTCCCCAAGTCCCAATGATAAATAATAATATCCAAATCTATATGGCACTTTTCTCCTACTTGAATATCATAGAAGAATATCTATAAACACGGAAAGGCATAGGTAGGGTGTGAACTTGAAGCCTAGTAGGATCTCACCAAGGAATCTGTTATTAGATACCACGTTAATTAACAAAATAAAGATTTAAATTTTAACTAAATAGGTTTGGTGGCACAAAATCATATTTTAAAAAATCAAGCATTATCTTTCAGTTGATGTAAATACTTAGAAACAAATGGGTTAATAAATTTTTTTTATAAAACAATTTATATAAATACACAAGGCATGTGTAAACATATTTAGAAAAATATAATATATCAAAATAATAAAAAAGGAGATACATGTTCATCATCCAAGAGGTATGATAGTTACAATTTATGGGAACCTTAGAAACTCAAATTTGTTATCGCTAAAATATTTGTACACATATTTCTCAGATAATAGTTAATGTTGACTCGTCACTATCCCATTGGAGATGTGACCTATTGTAGTATTTTAGTTTGTGTTTTAAATAATAAATTGTGTTTTGTCCCAAATTACTGTCTAACTACCTATTCTTTCATGTTCTCAATCAATAATAAAAATTTACAATTAATCTTAAACCTATTCAAAAAACAAGTAACCCATTTCGAATTATAATATTCTAATTTCTATTTAATAGCCAAAACAAGCTTTTTTATAAATTTGCGTCTTTTCCAAGATAAAATCAAAAAAATGGTTCTAATAAAAAAATTTCCATCTTCCTAAAATAAAAATTTGAAATCAATTTCAAAATTTCATTCCCTATTTTAATTTACAATTTTACATCAATCTGGATGATCACAAAACAATTAATTGTAATTTGGTGTTTTCCCCAAATATCAAGATAATGAAAATTTAAATCCCAATTTCATGAAAATTTGGTTTTTCATAATTCAATTGAATGTAATTTAATTTAAATAAAGAAATTTTTTATTAAATTAATTGTCAAATCTTAAATAGAACCAGCTACCAAAGATCACAAGATCACAAAGCACAACATCCACAATGATATACACCAATGATGAACATCAATAATAGATATATTAGAATCTAACCTATATTCAAGATCTAAAACAACAAATATTAAATGCTCTAAAAACACATAGATATATCTATCCCATGGAGGTGAGAGGAAGTGAGAGTGAGATAGGTAATGGGAGAGGAACTCTTATTGGGAAAAGATTTGATGACATTCATCATTGTTTGATTTGCTTCGGAAGGGGTTTGGAGGAGCCAAAATGGGTCCTTGAGACCTAGGAGGATGTCCAATACCATTTTAGGGATGATTGGGTGAATAAATATATGTTCTAAAGATTTTTAGTTAATTTTAGGGATTTAAAAATGTTGTGCACACAGTTTCCTAGTGGGTCCACACAGTTTGTCAAATAGTTTGCCCTAACCCTGAGACCATCTAATGGGGATAATGTGTTTTACATTGTGGGAGAATTGTTTTTCAAATAATTCCTCAACTATGGACACCCACACATCCTAGTTCTCATTGTTTTTACTATCATGGGAAATTGTATTTGAAAAAATTGTGCCAACCATGCATAACCAAAGATCCTTCCAAAATTTTCAAGATTTCCCCTAAAGAACACCTAAACAAGACCGAACCTATGAATGATCAAAAGAGGGGTTTAGGAGTAGAATAAATATTGAATGCATTTTATAGTTAATTTTAATATGAACAATATTGAGAAGTCTCCCCCATATCTTCTTAATATTCTTTACCAAGTAGATAAGGAGATTAAGGGTGAGAAGCCTTCCATCGTAATGATGAACAAACATAATTTCCATTGGAAGTGCTCTAAATAAAAATATTATTCATAAAAACCATGAAAGAAGAAAAAAACCAATTAAAAATCTAGGTAAAATGATGTTGTTTATTTTTCATGTGGCAAGAACGGACACTAGATGAAGAACTGCACTGAATCAAAGAAGCAAGTGGAACATTCAGGTTTATTTGTTATCAAGTGAAAATTTTATGTTTCTAAATGATATATTATGGATACATCTTTTGGTGATCACACACACACATATATATATATATAATTATATTTAGAAGAAATGACTAAGATGAAGTATAATTTTATGTAGTTAATAGAGCTAAACATCCTGATGTGGCAACCAGGGGAAACCACCTCATGTTGTCGATGGGAATGATCTTTGTTCTGAAGGATTTTTATTTATATCATCTATTACTAAAAACAATATTTAAATATCCCGACTTGATATTGATTGTTTAATTTTCATGTTCGGAAAAAAATATTTCTAATTTTATAAATAATTCATTTGTTATGGTATAAAAGACTTAAATAATGGTCATTATTTGTATGATTACACACACCATGTAAAAAAATTTATTATTAAACTACAACACGTGAATCATAGCACAACCAACAATGGAATTGTAAGCTAGCTCATTTAAATGATATTTGTTTACTAAATTACAAAAAGATAGATATTTAGATTCATTTGATCTAAAACCACTAGGTTTATGTTGTGAATGATTACATGAAAAAATGAACAATTTCCCATTTAATGGAAAAGGTTAAAGGGAAAAATAAATTATTAAATTTGTTAATAATGATGTATGTGAACAATTTCCTATTGAATCATGGGTTTGTTACACACACATCATAGAATTTACCGATGATTTTAGTAAATATTAATATATCTAATTGATGAGGAATAAGGTGGATTCCATATAGAGATTCAACGAATACAATAATGATCTTGACAACTAACTTGTAATAATATTAAGAAACATCATATATATGTTGTTGGAGGATATATTAATCCTAATTTAATGTTTATTAATGGGATTTTTTGAATTCTATATCAACTAGATATTCCTTATACCCTTAGTGGAATGTTGTTGTTGTGAATGGAGGAACCACTCCTTGTTACATATGATGAGATCAATGATGATTCATATTAGTCATCCATTAATATTTTCATGATACACATTACATATGGTAGAAAAAATGCTACAAAAAGATCCAAATAAGGTGAAAGATTATACACCATACTAATAATTGAATTGAACTAAACCCATATTGTCTTACTAAAATTTGTAAAGTTGTGAAGCATTTGTTAATTCCTATTCAAGTAACAGAATTTCACCTCGAGGAGAAAAGTATACCTTTTTAGGATACCACAATGTATAATCTCCCGGATCCGTGTACTACCCAAAGGTGCCCCGAACTTGGTTGGTCACAAAACCTGAAGTGCATTTCCCCAAACACCAGAGGATGCTGACTAGAAGAGAGGGCCAAGGTGTGATATTGGAGAAACTATTCCCTCAATGGCAGAGTAAACACCATGGAAAAACAAATAGTAAACATTACTGGAAGCATTAATACCATAAAAATTAACCAACGAAAGACTGAAAATAAATCCCATAGAGGCCATAATATATATATATATATATGATTAATGGATTATGTATCTAAGAAAATATCCAAATAATTCACAATTCTAGAAAGTAATAACGAAATCAAAGTATAAAATAAACAAGTAAAATCCAGCAGTATTACAAGCCCAAGTTTGGTCCCATGCTCAAAAGCTCCATCATCAATCAAGTACCTGATGAACAAGGGTTCTTTCCCTTATCTATACCAGCAATCATATAATCTATTTGGGTCTAAAATAATGTCCCAAATTTTATGTTAGAGAAATCCCAGTGGGTAACCACCATATATTTGTGCCTAACTGTTATTGAATATATATATATATATAATAGGTAATAGGAAAAATGAAGTGATGAACTAGGAAGTACTAAAAAGTAAACATTCCTACTATTTTCAATTACAATCATTTACATTTATTATTTATCATTTGAATCCTATAACCTCATGATCTAGCCTATTCTCTATATCCCCATGTGTAATAGTAACAAAATAGATGTCTCAGAAGACTATCTAATAAATCATGTCAGAAATTGTCCAAGCTAGTGCTTTGGTTTGGTAGACTCCTCATAATAATTCAATTATTCAATAAAGACCCTTTGGGAAAGTTCACACAGTTTAATCTCCTTGGTTTAACATAGAAATAATTCATTTAATAAAAACCCTGTGGGATGCTCTCACAGCTTAACCCCATTGGTCTAACACATCGCTAATGATTTAAAATAAACCACATAGACATCTCACATAATCAATACCACTTGGTCACATAGCATAAATAAATTAAAAAAGACCTACTGGGTGTCTCTCACGATCAATAAAACATGGTTAAATTTCATTAATAAAGTATAAAAGACCACCTGGGTAGCTCCCACTGTCAATACACCTTGGTCACATAGCATTAATAAAGAATACATGACCTCCTAGGTATTAGTCATGGTCAATAACCCTTTGTCAGATAGCATTAATAAAGTATAAAGGACCTCCTGGGTAGCTCTCCTGGTCAATAACCCTAGGTCAATATATCATTAGGTAATTATAAATCTTATCCTGGGTATCTTTCATGGTCAATACCCCTTGGTCAATCATCCACGCCGAGGCTCTCATGGTCCATTGGAAAAATAGTGCACATATAATATCAATGAAACTCAAGTAATCTGAAACTACTACATAGCTAATCATTCACAATAATATCACATGAATTTCATATAGTCGATCAAACTCCATCCAATTGAACCAAGGCATTGAAAACAAGGCAATCATAACAGACATCCTAGTCCAAACAGCCCAAACAATCAAACAAGGGAAACATATCCATGGGGTTCCCATAAACAAGGTATCTAACCATATTAATATAAAACTACCCCTTATGAATTTTAGAAACCATATAATGTAAAAAAACTAGGTTTTATTTCAAATAAATAAATTCCCCAATCATCGGTATACAACACCTTAATCATATATAATACAAATACGAAAAATGAAGGCACAAACCACCTACCTAGATGTCTCACGATCGATATACTTGAATTTTGAACTTTTAATCATTCATGATCACCATAGATTTATCAAATTAAAAAAAATTATCACCCTTTAATAACTCACCAGAGAAGAGGATTTAGGAAGAACACATTTGAAGGATTTAAGAAATCACTCGTGGGATTCCAATGCAACTGACGGTGTCTCAATTGGATCTATGATGGAGAATCAGGGGTTTGATATTCATTCGTCATTTCAGATAGCTCAGGTATGAAAAACACGAAGAAGAGGATGGTTCAAAAAATGAGTTGTGACCATCTGATATAAGAAATAGAAAATAAAACTACACGGTTTGTTCATTAAGAGTACATGTCTTGTATTAGCCTCAACCAGCCCCCAACTAAAGCAGGTTAGTCCGGTAGTAACATGACCATCTACTCTGCCATTACACATTTAGTATGTGGCTATGCACAACTACTGGATACACATCATTTACATGTATGTACATTGAGTGTACTCAGAAAATCAACATTCTTTTCTTTCTCCTAAAAAACCCAAAAAATAATACCCATACATGAAAATATGATCCCATATCTTAAAAACGTCCACCATTAAATTTTTTTCCCTAAATAACCCTTTATGTATTTTGAAGAAGAATATTTTAATAACTCTGGTCACTATGATCATATATCAGCCTCCCCCCCAAGTCTCGTTATGCACTTACTTGTGTTGTCATAGCACCCATACTAGAGAAACTCACTATCCACAGATAAACTTTCTGTTGTGATGCACAATCCAAATAGGGTGCTTTTCAATGGATGTATACAACTCTAACTAAAACTAATTAGGTTGAAAAAAACATGAGATGGGTCTGAAAGGTAACATTATAGCTAAGAAACATGAAATATATTGTGCATATCCTAGTACCTTTTAGGTAACTGTAACTGATATGAAGATATCTTGACACTATACAAAACCTCAAATACCCAGATGTATCATGGGGAAATATTCCCATGTCTTTTAATCCTCCAGTGTCCTAACCTCGGTTTGACCTACAATAAAACATTATCTTCGACCCCAAACTCCACAAGATATCTCCATCGATCGACATAATATTTTTGGAAGTATTGTGTTGTAGTCATCCTCTTCTGAAAAAACTACACCAGCTTAGTGGTCTCCTAGACCATACAAAGTCCCAGAATCGCTACCTCTCCAACATCCAGCAAGTATAGGGTTGATCGGAAATACCTACTATACAAATCCTCATAAGGATACATCTGAATCATTTCTTGAAACCTATTATTGTAGGAAACCTCCACCTAGGGTATGTGTCACTCCCAAGATCCCCAAAAATCTAGGACTCATGCTCGAAGAATTTCTTTTAAAACATGAATTGTACTCTTAGACTAGCCATTTTTATGGGGATGGTATGTTTTACTCGAATGTACATGTGTACCAAAAAACCCTTATAGTCCCTACGATACATGATAAGTAAACTGGGAATCCCTTTCTGTATGGATAGAATGTGGAACCTCCTGCAAGCATACTATATCTCAAATGCACAAATTTAAAAGATCATTAACACTGAGGTTTCCTTGATCGATAGGAAATGTGAATCCATTGTGAGTCTATCTACAAAAACTCACACATCATAACTTCCTCTAGGTGACCTTGGCAATCCCATCAAAAAATCCATTGCGTCACGATTCCACTTCCACCCACGAATGGTTAACTACTCTAATAGCCATGCCTGTCATTGATGCTCTAACTTCACCTGTTGGAAGGTGGAACATCTCATAAGAAAACTACCTACATCCCTCTTCATGCTTGGCCACCAATACTACTGATTTAGATCTCGATACATCTTGGTGACATCAATATGAGCTTCCCATACTCTGGCATGAAAATCCCACAACAGATCTTCACATATGTTTGCTGACAACCATATGCATCCATGAAAACGAAAAACCTCATCCTCGCCTATGGTCTACCTAGGGGTAGGTTCCTCAACTAACACACTCTCTTGTAGGACTAGGCCTTCAGAATCTAATAAATTCCTCATTATAACTCAATACAGTAGAGTAGAGGTAACAACTATAGAGTAAATAAACATCTTCCCTTTTTTTTCGTTCACCACCAAATGCATCTCAGAGAACCGATCCATAAGCATCCACTCACTACTGTCCTCCTAAACTACATTTAGATAAGTCCCCTTACTCAAGGCATCATCCACTGCATTTCCTTTTATAGGAATGTAGTTAGGCTCAATGTAAAATGACTAAATGTATTCATACAACCTTCGATGTCTCAAATTAGGATCTTGTGGATTAATGGTATACTTGAGGCTTTTGTTTTTAGTGTATTCCACAAAATGCTCTCCCAGTATGTAATGTATACAATAGTTTAAGTCATGAAAAACTATGGATAACTCAAGATCTTGCGTGCGGAAGTTCCTCTCTTATAAAATCAACTGTCAAGACCCATACACAATGACTCTTTCCCCCTACATAAGTACTACTCCTAGCCCGATACCTGACACATCATAGTAAATAGTGTAACTCATTCCTAGCTCTAGAAAATTTGGAATCAGTACTGAATTCAATCTCCCTTATAGCTTCTAAAAGGATGAATTACACAAATCATTCCACTATTACTTCACACCTTTCTTAATCAATCCCACCAGTGGTGCTGCTAAGCATGAAAAGTCTTGAATAAAGCGTCTCTAGTAACCATCCTGCCCTAGAAAACATCATACCTCAAAGATGTTCTTCACCTAATCCCAAGAAACTACTACTCTCAGCTTATTTTGGATTACAGATACACCTATATCTTAGACAAATGTGTCCCAAGAAGTGAATATAGTCCATATAAAAGTGGAAATTTGTTATTTTATCTTATAACTAATGCTCTCTTAGTGTAATCAATATGATGTCATGGTGGGTGGCATGGTTAGGTCGAGTGTGAGATCACACCATGCTATAGTCCATAAAGACTTCCACAAAATATCCTAGTAAGAATGGAACACTCAGTTCATCAGTTTCATGAAAACTACTAGTGCATTAATGAAAATTAATGGCATAACAGAATACTCGTATAGACCATACCTCATCTAGAGGTTGTAAGAGGTATATCTCATGGTCTAATGTGCAACTACTGACAAATGGATATCATGTTAATCTCATTGAACACCATGTATCCTCAATGTTAATCAAACAGATCATCAATTCTTGGAAAGGGATATTGGTTCTTGATCGTCAATTGGTTCAACTTCTGATAATTTACAAAAAGTATGAGTGTATTTATAGCCTTCTCTGCAAAAAAAATAGGCAAACCCAAAGGTGATGTATTGGGTTGGATGAAACCCTTTTCCTACAAATCCTGTAACTACATCTTGAGATCCTAAAACTCTGGAGTATCCACCCTATAAAAAGTAATGGACACTAGTTCCTCTCATTGAACAATGTCAATAGTGAAATATACCTCTAGATCTAGAAGTAAACCAAAAAAGGTGCCTAGAAAGAAATCTCAAAAACATTCCACCACAAGAGGAAAGTCCATCCATGAAGTACTGTTGGGAAAAAATCTCTCAAGGCATCAGTGAAACATTTTTGAGGTGATTGTGTTTGTTGACAAAGTGGACATCTGAGTGGTGATTATTGGCAAAGCAAAACAATGAAATACAAATTTGTTGGAAATGAGGATTTCATGATGGAATGTCGAGTTCAAGAGCTGAGGTCAACGATCCATGTTTGATTCAAGAACGTCAAAAAAAGGAATCGATGATCTGGAGGCGTTAAAAAAGAACAGATACAAGGTGGCACCGTTTTCCAGTGTTCGCCAAATTTTTTGGCCTCAAAATCGACAAATGAAGAAAAGTGGTTTTTGGAAATGGGACTTGCGCGGCGTGTACATGAAGGCTTGGAAACTTGCACCCCATATGTTTTTCAAGATCAGATCATCAAAATATGGCAAAGGGATAAGGTTCGCGCAGGTTTTGGTGAGGTCGCGCCGGTCACTTGCGCGCCGTGAAAGATACTTGTGCGCCGATGCCTTGGAAGTCTGAGAACATGTGCGCCTATCGTTTTTCAAGATCAGAAGATCAAAATATGGAAAAGAAAAGTGGATCGCACAAGTTTGGAAGTAGGTCGCACAAGTGACGTGTAGGGGAAGACACATGCGCGTTGAGACATGGGCATCGATGGTTGACTTGCGCGACGTCGCGCCGGGTGGTCAGATTTCCTATAAATATTTGACCAACCTTCCTCATTCTTCACTGGAGTTCAATACTTTGAGAAATCAGAGCTCCCGTCGCACAGGTGTTGTGGTCGTGCAAGTAGTGTGTGTGGTCGCGCATGTGGGACTTGTGCACCAGGGTGATAGTTGTGCGCCAGTGTTTGAAGCTGCGTGCCAGTGTGGAGATGCGCACCAATATTGGATTGGGCATAAAAGTAAGTAAGTCGCGTAGGTTTGGAGTTGAAGAAGGTTGTTTCGTGAAAGTTTTTGATATAGAATTGCACGCTAGTTGTGACTTGCACGCCGATACTTGCGCGTCGTGATTGACTTCTGCGCCAAGTAAGGTTTATTTCCAGCAATGATTTTCGGGCTGCGTGGAAGCTGGAAGTTTTCCTGATACCTTCGGTGCAAAGCGATATTCATCTACGGGTGAAAATTGGGCTTCAAAAGAGCATCTACTTATAGAGGAAGATGCATTCGTTCATGCAAATGAAGATACCTACAGGTCTATAAACTGTGAGTGGATTACTTCCAAGAGCAGTGAGTAAAGGAAGAGAAAGAAGGTGATCCTCTCCACCGGCAGTGATCCAGAGAGAGAGAAATGGGGAGTGACCCTTGGGGAAGCAGTAAGTTGTCCCTAAACATTGTAAAGGTAGTGAGCCTGGGCATAGAAGTGATCTAGCCCAAACATTGTAATCCACATCTAGTGAAGTTTAGTGGAATTGGTATGACTGGAAACTTGTCGGCATATGCTCCTTGGACGTAGCCCTTTGCGGTGAACCAAGTAAAATTGATGTGTCCTGTGCATGCTTTACTTTCTGTTTACATTGTGCAACAGGAAAGAGAGAGAAGAGTGTTTTTATTAACAGCGAAACAAGATCAGAATGGGCATTATTTTTAAATTAGTCATACCCTGATTCACCCCCCTCTCATGGTATTCAGCCTTGTGGACCTAACAAGTACCCTGGCCATCAATATATAAACTAGAAATCTATGATGTAATTCTACTAAACTCGTGATTCTCAGGTACACCTCTGCTCGCCTAGACATCCCATTGTGTAAAAAATACCTTCCCTCTAGTGATGTGAAAGTCACCCTCCGGCGATAGAAGTCAACAAAGGATTGAAAAGAGTCCAACCATTCCATTCCAAGAATGACATCGATGTCTATACTCTCTAATACATAGAAGTCCCATAAGAAGTGAAACCCACCAAACTCAAGAGGGCACACCTTGAAATGATGTACACTAGCAGTTCTAATCCCTAATGGTGTGTCTAGAATCATAACATCATCTAAAGTAGAGATATAGATCTCAACTATCTCCACAACAGAAACAAATATAAAACTATAGGAAGCCCATCTATCAAAATGAGGAGAATCTAAAACCGATGTAATTAGAATTGTACCTCTATCCGTAGAGGGTTTGGGATCCTATCCCTGCTGGTTCTACTCTGTCACAAATGTCTGACATGTACCATGACCATGCGACCCTTCCTGGCTACCATTAGCTGACCCACCCTATTGTCAATAAAAAACAGTCCTATGGCTACCATGACCACAACCACCAATTTGAATGGAATGGACTAATGAACTATAATTTCCTGACTGATGAGGAACTGGTGTCCCAAATCCTATATATGGAGTCATAATAGATCCCCTCATACTCTCTAATAGGGTTATCATCTTTCAAAAACATTGAATGTGGCCCATATTTCGACAAGATCGACAGTAAAATGGTTATCTTGGGGACAAGAGTCTCATGTGCCTGATCATTCCAAACCGGTATCACACCACTCAACTTCCTGAAGAAACATCTCATGAAATATCCCTGCAACACCTCCTAGTATCGGTCGAAAGAGTACCGACCTGAGATGTTGAACCTCCCTGGCTCGCAAAACTAGACTATCTCAGGTTGTTCTTGGTAATCAGCACTTTTTTTACTATAGCAATCACTAAATTCAACCTATAATCATTCACCTATGATTGGATATCATACCTGACACCATCCTCAAATCACATATCCAGTGATAACTTGTCACCCCCCATAACATGTGTGAAGCTTTGAGGTTCTCTAAATTTGGGAGTGTAATCCATCCCTGAAATAGAGCCCTACTCAAAATATATGAACTCCTACGCTCAATTGACCCTCAACGTCATTGGGTAGAAGTAATCGTAGACGGTCCTCTAAAATTTGTCCCACGCCACATCCCGATGGCGTCCTACTTATTAGATAACATCCCACCATCTCTTGGTAGAATCATGTAGCATGTAAATTGCAAGATTCACCCTTTTCTCAGGAGGCATCTTCAGATGCTAGAAGACAGAATACAAGGCCTCCAACCATGACTCTACGGCCTATGGTCCCATATCCAAAGAAAAATTGGGATGCTAATGCTGCTAGAACATCAAGATCGGCTCTCTATAGTTAGGGTAGCATGTGGTGCTCCCTGAAAAGTTTGCATAATTCTCATAATGCCATCCCGGAACTATGAATCAACACCTACATTTAGTATAACATCTAGTTACCAGAATGGCATGAAAAGAGGATTGGGTTGTAGTATTTGATCTACCATTTCAGATTTCTAATCATTTCCATGAATCTAGTGTACAACCAGAGGATGTGTTGAGGTCATGAATCTACACGGTCAAGCATGCACCTTAGCATGAGAATAATTTTAATAGAATGATACAGTTCTTCTTGTGTAACAGTACTCAATGGGTACACCCTAAAAATGGCTTGTACTCAAATGTTCTATCCACCAGTGTCGTTAGTCTCATGGTCGGATAGACAGTCGACTATAGCACGGCATGTACTCCAAGTATATGTAGTGTTCTATAATAAGTCTACCAACCATGTGTCTCTTCTCACACAATCAGTAACAATCTCAAAAATTACACAACATCGACATAAGTTACACAGTGTGTACTTAAGAAAATTCATTTCATCTAGAATAGAAGAACACATGGCATGTGTTCATAACATCACATGCTGTGTTGTCTAGGTTTTTAGAGAGTAAGACTCTAAAACTTCTCCAGAACCCCCAGAATCTTAATGTTTTGGTCAATGCATGCCAGGTTCCAATTTTTGAGAGCACATACTTCTAACGAATCATTTTTTTGAAATCATTATTCATATTTTGCATTAATATAATTCATTTAAAATTATAAACATGATCCACCAAATTTCGATCCAAGAGGTCCCATAACACCTCAAGGACCAAAGCTTGGAATCCATACAAAGGAAAATTTACATATACCAATACATTATCAAAATAGTTGGTATTTCAATCATACAATATATCACAACAGCCTGCATATCTAGCACAACATCTATCACAACAACATGAAATCAGTAATGCACCCTAATTGGCATGACAAAAATGCATGACATGTGTTCTCTAGAATGTTCCAATGTGCTTCATGAGATGGAATACCCTCATTCCATTAGGTTTCAACAGAAATAGAACCGCAATGATATCAATACTAACATAAAAAAACTAGTCTTTCATCCAACGGTGAAATTGAATCAACTATAATAGTGAAAAATCTAAAAGTTACAATTCAATATGAGGTAATTCAGTTTTTCCCCAAAGGTTCCCCAAACCTAGATGGTAACATAACATCAAGTGCATTTCCTCGAATTCCAGAGGATGTCGACTGGAAGAATGGGCCAAGGTGTGATATTGGGTAAACTATGGCGTCGTTGGAAGAGTACACATAGTGGAAAAACAAATAGAAAATAATAGTGGAAACAGTAAAACAAACAAATGTAACCAGTAGATGACTGAAAGTAAATCCATTAGAGGCCACAATATATATATATATATATATATCTATATATGATTCATGGAATATTTCTCTAAAAAATACATAAACATGAGAAAATGATGGAAATCAATACAGATACAAAATTATAAAAGAAATAAATAAACTCTAGCAGCATCACAAGTGTCATCTTTGTCCCATGATCTCTATCTCTAACATCTATCATGTAACTGATGAATAAGGGTGCTTTCCCATATCTATAAATCCAATCATATAATATTTTTTTATCCAAAATCAAGAACTAAATAGGGGTGAGAGAGAATCCCAGTAAGAAACCCCCAAATATATGTGCCTAACTGTCAACGAATATATATAGTAGGTAGTGGAAAATATTAAGCAACAAACTTGGAAGTACTCACAACTAAAAATCCAACAATTTTCAATTACAATCATTTAAATTTATTATTCATCATTGGAATCATGTAATATCATGATCTATCGTAATATCTATATCCTCCTATGTAATAGTGACTAAATAGATGTCTTAAAAGACCATCTAAACAATCATGTAAGTCCGAGTTCAAAATTTTTATTTGGCATGGAAGACTCATCACAATAATTAAATTATTCAATAACAACCAATTGAAGAAGATCTCACAATCTAATCCCCTCTACACAAACACAATAAAATCATTTAATAAAGACCCTATGAGAATCTCTTAGTGTCTGACCCCTTTTTTCTAACATAGCACTAATAATTTACAATCAACCACTTGGGAAACTCTCACAATCAATATACCTTGGTCACATAGCATCAATAAAGTACAAAAAATATCTTAGGTAGCTCTCACTGTCAATACCCATTTGTCACCTTGCATTAATAAAGCATAAAAGACCTCTTGGATAGCTCTTATGGTCAATACCCCTTGGTCACGTTTCATTAATAAATTATAAATGACCTCCTAGGTAGCTCTCACAGTCAATACTCCTTGGTAACATAGCATAAATAAGGTTTAAAAAAACTCTTATGTAGCTCTCATATTTAATACACCATAGTCATCATAGCATTTGGTAATTATGAATGACCACCATGGTAGCTATCACGGTCAATACGCTTGGATCAATCTTCTACACCAAGGCTCTTAGGGTCCATTAGAAAAATAGTGAGAATATAATATCAAGGTAGATCATGTAATATGAAACTACTATATGGCTAATCATTCACAGGCATATCACATGAATTTAATATAATAAATAAAACTCTATTGTAATCAACCACGACATGGAAAATAAAGGAAATACTAATAGTAATCATAGACCAAACAACCATAACAATCAAACAAGTGAACCACACCCATGTGGTGTCCCATAAACAAGGTATCTAACATTAAAAATAAGAAAATACCCATTATAAATTATATAAACCATATTAGGTAATAAACAAGTTCAAATTCCAAATCAAGAAATGCCCCAACTGTGGGTCTTTAGTAATTTTAGCATATATATTGCAAAGACAATCAACAAAGGAAGAAACCACCTAGCTCGATGTCTGATGATCGATATACTTGAACCTCATCCATTGAATCGTCCTAGATCAGCATAGATCTAAAAAAATATGCAAAATGATCGACCTTGAATAAATCTTAACATAGGAACATTCATGATGAAATGAACTAGAGGATTTGGGAACTCATATTGGTGAATACAATGCACGTGACAGTGTCTCAATCGGAGATCAGACGAATAATCGGGGGTATGATCTTCATTTTTCATTATGCAGTTCTCCTGTATGAAACACATGTATAAGATGATAGATCTTGGAATGAAACGTGACCCCACTCTAATATATAAAATAAAAATAAATGTACATGTCTTGTTCATTAACAGTACACATCATGTATTAGCCTTAATTGTCCCCCGAATAAATTAGGTCAGCTGGGTCATCACATGACCTCGTACTCGGCTGTTACATGGTCAGTATGTGGCTCTGTGCAGCTATTGGGCACACAATGTGTACACGGAAGTACATAGGGTGTATTTATAAAATCCACATTACATACTTCTTCCTATAAAACAATCTAAAAACAAGATCCCTATCTTAAAAGAAGATTCAGGTTCTTACAGAAAGAAACTAGTTATTGTTACATATACGACCCCTCAGAAAAAGGTGATATTGGAAAGGCATTCTATATTCCATGAGAGGGAGGAAATATATAAAATATATAGTGGTAATGATATATACAATTATGATGTCAACTATAAAGTTATAGAAGAGTTTTAATAGGAATGGATTCAACAAAACCCAATGGAAGATAAATTTGTTCGATATAATTACGTACTATATAATAGTAAAAGATGGGTAAGATAATTAGAACAGTATGGTTTTTTAGTAATCGATGATATTGAATCATTAGATGTTGGTAATAATGATCTTGTAACCTATAAGGAAGTAGTGTGTTGGACATATGGTTCCAAGAGGTAATAATATATGAATACTAAAATAAATTCCACGTCCCAAATCCATGTCAAGATTTTGAAAGAACCTATAGTGGATGTAAATCCTGTTGGATGTAAATCGGTATTCAAGGAAAATTCTGTCATGGAAGGACGAGTTAGTACATATATGGATCTAATGGTTTATTAGGGTTTAGATAGAATCAATGAATTAACTACAGAGATATGTTTTCACTATTTGAATTACTGAAATCCATAAAACCTCTACTTGTCATTTCTGCTATCCAGGAATATGATATTTGGAAAATTAATGTTAAAATAGCATTCCTTAATAATAAACATTAGTAATATGTATATACGGTATAACCTAATGAGTTTGTGAACCCAAATGATACCAAAAATATATAAAAATATAAATATATATATATATATATTAAATTCTGAATATTGGTCATAAAAATTTGATTTGATGAATCCATAATAGAATGTGGATTCATAAATACCGAATGTGAGACTTTTTTTCTATAAGTGGTTTAGTTGGAGTGTTGTGATTTCTATAATATTTTATGATGATGACATATTAATTATTCAAAATGAGGTTACTATCTTACAGTATGGTAAGGATAGGATTAATATATGATTCCACATGATTGGATTTAGTGAAGAAGCATATATTTGTGAGGATTATGATCCACCATGATAAATCAAAGAATTTTCTCATACTAGGAGAAATTAAATATATTTACAAGATACTAAAAAGGAATAGTATGGAATAATCCAAGATAGGATTGTTTCCAGGGTCATATGGATTTCAAATTTCATGGAAAATGATTCCCTATATATATGAGGACTGATAATTAATGGAATGGATTCCATATGTGTTAGGGATTGGGTTAGTCATGTATGTTATAATATGTGTTATGCTTGAGGTCACTTACACATTATGTTTTGTAGGAAGATATCAAGCATACTTAAGTGACCTCTATTGGATATCATTTAATGTTATCTTTACGAACCTGAGTTGTACTAAGGTTATATTCTTAGTTTCTAGAGGATATGAGAAAAGAGTTATCAAAGTATATGAATATTATAATTTGAAAATATATGAAGTTGATATGAAATAAAAATCTGGATACATATTAATTTTTAATTGTGGTGTTGTTAGCCATAAGAGCTCAATGTATATTTAGTTTACAAATTATATTTTAGAGATTGAATATATATCAGCTTCTTAGGTAGCTAAATAATTAATACGGATATAAATCTGTATTTATGGACCTGATGTGGTACCTTTAAGTTAATTTTCTATCAAACTTTATTTCGATAATACTACAATGATGTCCCTTTCCAATGATCCAAGGTCACATTAATGAACGAAGCATATCCATTTGATATATCATATCTAGAGAAATTTTTATCAGATTGATGATGTTAAAGTGAGAATTATTTCCCAGGAAGACAATGTGGTGGACATGTTAACTAAATCCTTGACTCATAAGAGAAATAATTATCATGTGATGTCTAGAGAAGAAAAGTTTTTATTAATTTTTCTCTAGTCCAGGTGGGAGATTTTTAGAGTTGGTAGTTGAGGTTCAAATATTTTTTCATTGATTACATATATATTCAGTGAATTTAATATTAATACAATATCTTATTTAGAATTTTACATTATTTTGTGTGACTTTAATGCAATTATTTCATAAAGAATCTGTTACATTGATAAGGTCATAGAAGTTCAATGCTACGATGAGAAACATGAAATTAATTAAAGATATTCTTAAATATAGTTCTACCATCAGATGTCATTATATGATGGGAAACATATAATGTGAATAATATGTTTTAGTAAATGTAAGAAGATAATGCTTAATATCATCATGTTCTCACTTTGTAATCTCCATTATGAGAGATTATAACAATAGACCCACCGGTAAGAATTCTATATGTTTTGGTGTCATCGATTATTTCTATCATTGAGCAGGTGTAATGGTCCTTAGACCTTAAGATTATCATTTAGGCATGTCATGACTCATGAAATTAGATATAATGACAGTATCTATTACGCAATATGATGGTGGGATGTATTGTACATTTGGGGATTAACGAATAAATTGTCACTAATAGATAGTTTAAGTAATTATTTATCCATTTAATCTGCATTGAAGATGATATATTTTCCCTTTTATTAGAATAGAAATGTTTCATTAAATTTATTTTTCATGGAATAATGATGTGTTTTTTTTCATATTGTCAAAAAATTATGTATAGATCATATATGTTAAGGAAGTTGATATACAACCTACTTGATTAGATATTAAGAATAATTGATTACATTACATAATGAGTATTCATATGTAGTTCTCATTGTTATGCCATTAAGTTCTATATCTTGTGGGACTTGACCTGATTGAAGATAGTAATATAATACAATTGTAAAACCATCATAATTACAATAGAAATTAATCATTTAGGGTCACTCAGTAGGTGTTTTTTATCTAAAATAAATTTTATTTGGATTTACATAATGGAATAAATATTATTTTCAAGATTAAGGAATAATTTTAATCATATTTTATCAACTAAAAATATGTATATATGAATAAAATATATAATATAAATATTTATTTGGGTGTTCAATAAAGTGCAAATGAGATCAAAAGACTAAGACCATGTCCTCAGATGAATATTAATTTACATGACTTTTACAAAATATTTTTAATGGAAAAGTCATTTTTCCTACCACAAAATAATAATATTTTAACTATAATTTATTTACATATATTTTAATAAATTTTATCATATTATTGTTGTTTCTAGAAGATACAAGGAGAATGTGTGGATCACCACTAGAGGGATTCTATACATGGATCCTTATTTTTCAATTGGTGTAATTTTTTTTTATATGATCAATATATATATATATATATATCAGAGGAAGGATCCTAATATGAGGTGAATCATTCCTTTAAGTCTAAATAAATTAATTATAAATTTAATGTGTGAGATCCTCTCTTGGTTTTATGTTTTCTTCAGTCAATATATGATTAGAGAACATTCATTGTTCAAGGCGTTCATGTCATCAACAATATTATTTTTGATCCATTAGATTGACATTATTTTATTTGTTTCAACCCCCATTTACAGTTCTCCCATTGTTCCCAGAACCTACAGACCACTCAAACTCAAACTTCTCTCAGAAACCATATTGGGTCCCATTATGTCCTATACTTCTATTCATATAAAATATGCCATAGTTTTTATTATTATTTGTTTGTGAACCTCTAACACCTTATATTGATATCAGTGAATACTATTTACCAACTAGGAGAAGATTCTAGCAACCCATTAAAGAACCAAATGAGATAGGAGAAGTCATATAAACCATAATGTATTATGAATCCACTTCATGTAATATAACTTCATTGTGTCGTGATATCTCCTAATTCAATAAACACACATTTTTTCATTATCCTTTGTTTTTTATTTTTTATTGACCTTACTTGATAGGATTACCTTCTGTTAACATGGACATCGATTTAGTGAAGGTAAATCCATCCTGGTCAACAAGGCCTGAGATATTAGTTAATTTTAGAGGTGAAAAATTATATATTAACTATTAAATAAATGACATACAACTAATGATGCACCCAACACAAACTATGTATATATGACATAAATTCCCTATTTTTAACCTTTCATCAATGTATGTAATGAACTGGTACACATCGATAATAAAAATAATTTGTGAGACAAATACACATTTTAACAGATAGAAGCAAACAATGACACATGAAACATGTTGTGTTCTTATTATATGGGCAATCATTATGATCTTATTTACTCAAGATCACCACGTTAAAATATAATGATAATAAGTATCAATGCTTATGATACCCTAGAACCCTATAGTCACACATCATTTTTATTCATTCAGTATGATTTTTATAGACTAAATGACATATGATTAATATTAATTTCATAGTATCTTGAGTTTCTCATTATTGTTTTGTAACTAGTATAATATTTGGATATGAAAAATAATCTCTGGAAATTACGAGGTAAATAATTGATATATAAACATAAAAACTATTATGGTCAGAATAAATTATGCAGAACTCATTATATACATGAAATGGAAAGAGAAAATTAAGGTTTCAGTTGGATCTAGGGAACCATATTTTACAAAACTCCAACATTCACTATATTAACATATCCATTTATTATCATTAACACTCACATGATAAGATCATGCTTCTACAACATTTTGGATTTAGTCATTATAAGTCCCCAGCCTTAAACATCACTTAATCTTGTGTGATTTCAAGAATAAACATTGAGGAACTTTTTAGGTTTAGAGTTTTAATGAATTAGATCATAAATCATGCATTACATTCCAAATTTCAACAAGGTGGTTACATAAAAGGTAGTATTATTTTTTCCCATCAAGGGAGACATATTTAAAATAAAACATGGATTCTTTCTTGAAACTTCCTAAACACTATAATCACATCATGTACCATTCCTTTGACCTGTGAAAAACATTTCAAATACTTGGGATAAGCATAAAAGGATCAGTAAGGGATATAAAAGTATGGAATGAAAACATGAGTCCATGTATAAAAAAAATTTAATGAAATCATACTTTCCTCATAAAACATAAGAACTATATCATACCTTATAAAAATCATAATACTTATGAATAAATCATATAACTCATAAGACATAAAGGTAAATTGAGGCATTCATAACATTCTTACATAGGGAGTAACCCTCATGGATACGTTTGGAATACCCATCACAGTATATTCCATAAATATCTTCAGAGAATCCTTAGCGTTTAACTCTTTCACATTAACCAATTAATTGGAGAGCTATCATGGGCTCACCCGCACATAGTTTATCACGGAACCACCCGTCTTCATAAACAATTCCCAAGAACAATAACATAATCGTATCACGTAAAACATGCATAAAGGAAACATAACATTTCCACATTTCAATCACAAGATTTCAATACAGCACATTGATATAATAAAAAAAGTATCAAAACAATTTTCAATACCAAAATAAAGTAAAAGTAAAACATCGTATTTGTTTTTCATTTTAAAAAAAAAATTATGGCTTGTAGAAGAAGCTGAAACTCAAATAATGGTCACGGCGGTGAAGAAGTCATTGTCACTAAATAAGTAATACAAAAACATTCTATTTGTCATTTATTAAAATTATTTGTATAAAATTATTCCTTTTTAATAAAATTAAAAGTCAAAGGGTTTTATATACCGTATAAAATAATGTAGTGTATAAAACAAAATATGCCTCAATGAAAGGAGATTGAGACGAAGTTCCTTACCTCGTGTCTGACTTCACCCGATCTTTCTTTAATATCTTGAATAATAAACTAGAGTTAATTTATACTTGATTAAGAACCATTTTCAAGTTAATTATTTCTTTTATATCACTTATTACCATTATATGAATATTATGTAATTATTTAAGTTAATAATGGTCCTTTTGTCGATCTTTGGTACTTGAGGCGAAAATAAACTTCTTATAATTACAAGTTGTTCATGTGACAAAATATCCATTATATACCAAATTATATTCATGATATAGATATTATATATATCATATATATCCAGTATATACATTCATTTATAATATTATATATTATTTAGAGGTAAGAAATGAAATGCACCTTTAATGGAGACGGTAAGCAGTATGTACGCATAAACGCTACTTTCATTTCTATTTTTTATTTAATGGAATAAAATCATAATGATATAAAGGTATATTATAATTACATTATAATATCATATATAACATCATAAAATCCATCCTTTATATGTCCCACATATGTCATTAACGAATCATATCACTTTGAGGGGGCGGTAGTCCGCACTTCCTAAAATGAAGATATCGTGTTTACCCATAATGGAAACCATAAAGTTATGCCATAAATGAAAAATACAGAAGCATTAGTAAAACATAAACATTATATATATCATATATAAATATATTTACTTCTTAATGGCCACCATTAAAGGTGTTAAAATAAGATTGAACATTCATCGTTTCGTGAGACAGAAATTCGTCAACCACAGAAACAGTATGTTCTTTAACCATTAGACAGAGGTGTGTGTAAGTGTAAATCAAATCCTTCTCATAAAATTATCTTATTATATTTAATATACTGGTTTTGTTACAAATTATTGTAATAAAATGAGTTTATGGGGTTGGAGAAACAAAATAATACAAAAGAACACTAGTGAAGACATTACCATTAAATCAGGTAACTCCTCTTGGTTTGAATCAAAAGGGTTTCTTGAAGAGCATTATTCCTAAGTTAAGGCTTATATGATGAAAAGAGGGATGTGGAGAGATAAAATGGGCCGATATTGGCCGATCCAATCGCTTGAGAGCTAAGGGTAAGGTGGTACTGGTGGGGGCCTTTAATAAGAGGGAGGAGGGACACTCTTGAAAAGTCAAGAAATGTTACTATATTATATTATGAGTTTCAGATTTTAAAGGCCCCAAAATTATATATTTCTAGGATAAGGTGATAAGGGTTATAAATACACACATCCAATAGGTCTTTGACAAGTGTATGTCTTAGATTTTACATTATCTTTTCATTTTATTTAAATCGTTAATTAATGAGGTAATCACTGCATCATCATGGTGTCACAAAAAATTTAATTTTTTTGATGTATGGAAATTATAAAAAAATATCATGATGTAGGAAATATTTCTAGATTTCAAATGACTATATATAGTCTAAGAGATCATTTACACAGACAAAACTAAAATTGTTTTACTTGGGTGATGCATACTTTGGTTATACATTCCCTTTAAAAAATAATATAATAAAATATCACTATCACCCAAAAGTGATTCCATGGGGTCCCAAAGTTTGGAAAAAGGCATCCCATGGTCGGCCAAGACACAACCAGTAGAATTAGGGCACATGTTGGGGTCATTTGTTATTAATATGATATTATTTTATTCCCCTTAACTACCCGATTACTAATTAATCACGATAATTAAAATAATCACCATAGTTACTATGCATAAAGTCCAAAAACAAAAGAATCATAATTACGTAATTTGGACCTTCTGATTCCAAATATGGAATCCATTTTACAGAATTAAAAACACAGAAATTTTAGTAATTAATTTAAAAATAATTCCCGTTGTCAAAACAAATAGTCGGTTTTTTAGAAACAATATCTATCAAAAGTTTGACAATTATTTATGTCCAATTTCAAATTGAAATTAATTCCAATGACCACAATTGTATTGAATGGTAAAAATATATTCTATTTAAACCTTAAAATCAATTAAAAAGATAATCTATCCATATAATTAAATTAGATGAAAAAACAGTTTTGAAGTAAATTGCAGTATTTTTCCCTATTCATTAAAAAATGAACATTGTCAAAAAAAATGCCAAAAATTTACCGAAAGTAAATTTCAAGGTCCCAATAATAAATAATAAGTTTAGTTTAAAAAATAGAGCTTATAAAGTTGTCAAAATATATATTTAAAAATGGTTCTCCATCAAAAGGCTGTTAAACAATCTTTTAAAAATATTGGAGTATTCTATGATTAAGATTGGATTTATTATCTTTTTAAGCCTCTAAAGCACTATCTAATTAATAAATACACATAGATATGAAAATCTATAATTATTTACTTAATTGGTATGTTACATCCTTCCCCCCATTAGAAAATTGTGTCCCCGCAATTTATTTTCTTATCAAATATGATGGGGTATTTATCCATCGTTGCATTTTCATATTACCATGTTGCCTCTTCAATCGTGTGTTTTTTTCACAAAACCATTACATGATGAATGGCCTTATTCCGCAATACTTTCTCCATGTGGTCAAGAATCTGGACCAGTTGTTCCTCATAAGATAGGTTCTCTTCCATCTGAACAACCTCTGGACTCAAAACATGAGATGGATATGGAATGTACTTCCTTAACATTGAGACATGAAAAACATTGTGTACCTGAGATAAAATCAGTGGTAAACCCCCTCAGCATTCAACTGATCCAACTCTCTCCAGAATTTCATATGGACCAATGAACCTTGGACTCAACTTTCCTTTCTAACCAAATCGCATCACACTTTTCCATGGTGAAACTTTGAGGAAGACATGATCACCTACCTTGAAAGAGAGATCCTTACTCCGGTTGTGTGCGTAAATTTTCTGCCTGCTCTGAGATGTTCTAATGTGTTTCTATATCAGCTGAATGTTTTCTGCCAACTCTTCTACCAATTCTAGTCTCATCAACTTCCTTTTACCCACTTTATCCCAAAATGCTGGAGTTCAACACTGCTTCCCATATAATGCCTCAAAGGGTGCCATCTTTATACTGGAATGAAAACTGTTATTATATGAAAAGTCAACCAAAGAAAGATGTTGGTCCCAAATTCCCTGATAATCCATCGAACAAGGACGTAGCATATCCTCCAACGTCTGAATTGTTCGTTCTGACTGCCCATCTTTTTGAGGATGAAAAGCTGTACTAAAATTTAATTCAGTACCCAACGACATCTGTAGGCCTTTCCAAAATATAGAAGTAATCATGGGATCACGATCAGATAAAATGGAGAGGGGAACTCCATGTAACCTGAATATCTCTTTATGATACAAAAGAGAAAGTTGATCTATGGAAATATTATCTCGTATAGCAAGGAAATGAGTAGATTTAGTCAAAAGATCAACAATAACCCAAATTTTCTTATTACCACGAGGTGTCTTCAGCAACCCAACAATGAAGTCCATGGTTGTATTCTCCCATTTCCACTCTAGTACTGTTAAAGGCTGAAGCATCCATTTTGGTAACTACTTCTCTACATTAACCTGTTGACAAGTCAAACAATTCACAGTAAAATCAGTAATATCTCTTTTCATTCCATCCCACCAGTAATACTCTCAAAGATCTCTACACATCTTAGTACTGCCAGGATAAAATGAAAAGGGAGAACTATTAGCTTCACATAACAACTCTCTCTTTAACTATGAATCACATGGCACACACAATCTCTTCCTAAATCTTGAAACACTGTCATTATCAATGTTGAATTCAGGAAACTTACCCTCCTGAACTAGCTCTACCTTTTTCTGCAACTCACTGTCTTTCTTCTATGCTTGCTTAATTATGTCTGATAGAGAATATTTCCCTGATACCTTAAACAAAACAGAATAACATCCTACACCAACAACTTCTATTCCAAATTCCATCAAATCCTTAACCAAAGGGTCACATTCCAAATGTAACATGGTTAATCAAGCATTACTTTTTTTGACTCAAAGCATCAACCACTTTATTTTCTTTTCTCGGATGGTGATTAATTGTACAATCATAATCTTTGATTAATTCTAGCCATCTCCTCTATCTCATGTGCAATTGTTTCTGAGTGAATATGTACTTTAAACTTTTTTGGTCAGTATATATTTCACACATTACACCATACAAATGATGCCTCCAAATTTTTAAAGCAAAAACAACAGCTGTTAATTCCAAATCATGTGTTGGGTAATTTACCTCATGATTTTTCAAATGACGTGAAGCATAAAAAATTACCTGATCATTCTGCATTAGGATGCAACCAAGTCATTTCAATGAAGCATCACTGTAGATAAAAAACTCACCATTTCTAGAAGGTAGTTCCAAAACTAGAGCATTCACCAATCTTCTTTTCAATTCCTGAAAACAATCATCAAATTATTTGGTCCAGATACCCTTAACACCCATCTGTTTAAGCTTAGTCATTTTACTAGATAACCATGACAACATTCTAACAAACCTTCGGTAATATCCTACTAAACCAAGAAAACTATGATTCTCGATTACATTTGTGGGTCTTGGCGATTCATCAACAAACTTTTTTTTGCAGGATAAACAGTTATTCCATCTTTAGAAACAATTTGACCAAGGAATTAACTTTTTTGCAACCAAATCTCACACTTGCTGAATTTCCCATACAATTTCTTTTCTTTTAAGGTTTGAAATATAACCCATAAATGACTTTAATTATCCTCTTTACTTTTAGAAAACACCAAAATATCATCAATGAAAACAACCACAAACTTATCCAAGAACTCATGGAAAATTCTATTCATAAGGTCCATGAAAACAACAGGTGAATTGGTTAACCCAAAAGGCATTACTACAAATTCATAATGGAAATATACTGTATGAAACGAAGTCTTTAGAATATCTGATTCCATTACTTTTAAATGATGGTACCCCGATCTCAGTTCAATCTTTGAAAAATACTGAGCTCCCTAGAGCTGATCAAACAAATCATCAATATGATGAAAAGGATATTTGTTCCTAATAGTGAAGTTATTTAAGGCTCTATAATCAATGAAAAGTCTCATAGAACCATCTTTATTTTTAACAAATAAGATGGGATCACCCCATAGTGATGTGCTAGGTCAAATGAAAGCTTTCTCTAATAAATCCTGTAATTGCTCCTTCAAATCAAAAAGTTCAATTTGAGCCATTCGATAAAGGGGTTTTGAAATTGGCTTAGCATCAGGAACTAAGTCAACAGTAAATTCAACTTCATAATCTAATATTATTCCAGGATACTCGTTAGGAAAAACATCAGGATACTCATTTACCATTGGCACATCATTAATCTGAATGGTTCCTTTTTTTAACAATATTTGCAAGGTAACATTCATTCCATCTTTTACAAGTTTCTCAGCCTCTTGATATGTTATCAATAGTAAGGGTTCATTCTTGTACACAAAATGAATGTCTTTTTGAAATGAAACTTCTTTAGCTCTACAATCAATCTTAGCTTGGCAAACAGAGAGCCAATCCATACCTAGTATAACATCAAACTCTACTAGAGGTAAAACAATATGGTTTGCAAGTAGGTTTTTTCATGGATAAGGATATGAAGATTCTTATAAATTATGTTTGCCTCAATATTTACCTTATGTGTTTTTACCAAATGTTTATGAGTCATTTCATGAGGTAGAATTCCCAATTAAATGGAAACTTTTTCAGAGATGAAAGAATGTATAGACTCTTAATCAAACAACACATTGGCATAATCTGAAAAAACAAAGTACCTGATACCACTTCATTTGGTGGCCCAACATCTGCTGAAGTATTTGCAAAGGATTTCACCACACCTTTCTGCTTGTAGTCTGACTGGTTCCCATCATTTGAGATCTTTGATGAACACTCGTTTGAATAAAGGCCCATCTCATTGCACTTGAAACATTTCACCAACTGTAAATCAAATTTGCTCTTACCGTCACCCTAATATTTTTCAGTGCAATAACGAGCCTTATGTATTATCTTACCACATCAGTAGCACTTTCCAGAATTCAGAAGATATTCCCCAGCATGCCTTTTACAACTTTTATCACAAACTAAAAAATTAGTTTTCTTACCATCAGACCTCTTTGAAGGATTCTCTCCATTCTCCTGTCACCTTAGTCTCCTCTTTTATTGGTTGTTATAAAACACTTGATCATAGGTAAACTCCATATCCACCTTCTCAGCAAATCGAACAAGAAATTCATAACTTTTCAACTCACGAGAAGCTAAATACCTTCGATATTTCGGCATTAATCCTGAGTAAAAATGATTGATTTTACTATCAAGGTCTTGGATAAAATTTAGAGCATAACTTTCCAATCGAGTGAACTTTTCTTCATAAGCATCCATTTAGTCGTCCTCTTGCCTCAATTCCAAGAATTGTTTTTCCATCCTAAGTCAAACAGCCTTAGGAAAATATTTCTCAATAATCATACCTTTGAATTCATCCTAGTTAAGAGAATCAATATCATAAGTGTCCCTGATATTTTTATCCATCGACCACCACTGATCTTCTTTAGCCTCTAAACGGTAAATAGAATGACTAACCTTTTGATTTCCGGAACACCCCATGACATAAAAAATATTCTTCAGTGCTTTAATCCACCCTTCAGCTAGCAAAAGGTCAGATGGTCCTCTGAATTATGGGGGATGTTTCCTCATGAAATTTTTCACCACTAACATGTTCCTCTGCGGTTGATCTGGTTGATCTCGTGCATGGATACCACCACCATTTATCGCCTAAGTCAACTGCACCATTACTACAACAAACTGTTCAGTTCCAATTCCGACCATTTCAGGATGCTGATTCAGAAGTTCATTTCCTTATTTATACCTTCCTAGCACTGATTCCCTGTTCCCTCTGTGGAAAACCATTCTGAACAAACATGTCTTAGATGAAGCAACATGGTAATCTTAAAATGCTATATCATTTCAATTTGACCATTAAAAAAATATTTTTGGATAATAATTTAAAAGAATTCTAACTCCTAAAGTTATCTAAACCGACCTCTGATACAAACTATAATGTCCCATCCTTAAACATCACTTAATTTTGTGTTATTTCAAGAATACACATTGAGGATCTTTTCAGGTTTATAGTTTTAGAGAATTAGATCATAAATCATGCATTATATTACACATTTCAACAAGGAGGTTACATAAAAGACATTATTATTTTTTCCCATCAAAGGAGACATATTTAAAATAAAACATGGATTTTTTCTAGAAACTTCCTCGACACCATCATCACATCATGTACCATTCCCTTGACCTGTGAAAAACATTTCAAAAACTTGGGATGAGCATAAAAGGATCAGTAAAGGATATAAAAGTACGAAATGAAAACATTAGTCCATGTATAAATAAGAATTAATGAAATCATAAATTACTCATAAAACATAAGAACATTATCATACCTCGTGAAATCATAATATTTATGAATAACTCATAGAAATCATAAGACATAAAGGTAACTTGAGGCATTAATAACATTCTTACGTCGGGAGTAACCCTCATAGTTATGTTTGGAATACCCAACACAGTATATTCCCTAAATCTTTTCCGAAAAACCTTAGCGTTTAACTCCTTCACATTACCCAAAGAATTGGAGAGCAATCACGGGTTCACCTGCCCTTATTTTATCATGAAACCACCCATCTTCATAAACAATTCCCAAGAACCATAACATAATCGTATCACATAAAACATGCATAAAGGAAACATAACATTTCAACATTTCAATCACAAGATATCAATAAAACACATTGAAATAATAAAAAAATTATCAAAAACATTTTCAATACCAAAATAGTAGAAAAGTAAAACATGTTATATATTTTTCATTTAAAAAATGTTATGGCTTGTAGAGGATGCCGAAATTCAAATAATGGTCACGGCGGCGGAGAAGTCGTTGTTTCCGCATACGTAAGACAAAAACATTCCTTTTGTCACTCAGTATAAAGATTCGTATAAAAATATACCTTTTGAATAAAATTAAAATCCAAAGGGGTATATACACCATATAAATTAAAGTTGTGTATAAAACAAAATATTCCTCAATGAAAGGAGATTGAGACGAAGTTCCTTACCTCGTGTCCGACTTGACTCGATCGTTATTTAATTTCATGAATAATAAACTATAGTTAATTTATACTTGATTAAGACCATTTTTAAAGTTCATTATTCCTTTTATATCACTTATAACCATGTTATGAACATTATGTAATTATTTATGTTAATAACGAACATTTTGTCGATCTTTGGCACTTGAGCCAAAAATAAAATTCTTATATTTACAAGTTGTTCATGTGGTAAAATATCCATTATATCAAGAATTATATTCATGATATAGATATAATATATATCATTTTTATCCCATATAAACATCCATTTATAATTTTAAATAACATTTAGATGTAAGAAATGAAATGCACAGTTTATGGAGACGATAAGTCGTACGTACGCATAAACACAACTTTCACTTCTCTTTCATATTTAATGGAATGAAATAATAATGATATAATGGTATATTATAATTCTATTATAATATCATATATAACATCATAAACACCATCCTTTATATGTCCAATATATGGTATTAATGAATCAAATCACTTTGAGTGGGCGGTAGTCCGCACTTCCTAATATGAAGATATCGCGTTTACCCATATTGGAAACCATAAAGGTATGCCATAAATCAAAAATAAAAAAGAATAAGGAAAACATAAATATAATATATATCAAATATAAATAGGGTGACAAATTAATTCCCACCATGAAAGGTGTTAAAATAAGATTGAATAATCATCATTTCTTGTGGCAGAAATTACCCAACCACAAAAACAGTATGTTCTTCTACCATTAGACGGATGTGTGTGTAAGTGTAAATCAAATAATTCACATAAAAACATCCTATTATATTTAATATACTGGTTTTGTTACAATATAATGGAATAAAAATAGTTTAGGGGGTTGGAGAAGAAAAATAAAACAAAAGAACACAAGTGAAGACACTACCTTTAAATCGGGTAACTTCTATTGGTTTGAACCAAAAGGGTTTCCTGAAGAGATTTCTACCTAATTTAAGTGTTATATGATTAAGAGAGGGATTTGGAGAGATAATATGGGAAGATCTCAGCCGAGCCAATGGATTGAGTGGTCCGGGTAAGGTGGTAGAGGTGGGGGCCTTTTATAAGAGGGAGGAGGGGCACTCTTGGAATGTCAAGAAATGTTACTTTATTATATAATGAGTTTCGGATTTTAAAGGTCCCACAATTATATATTTCTAGGATAAGGTGATAATGGATTGATTTCCCCCCATCCAATAGGTATTTTACAAGTTTATGTCTTAGATTTTACATTATCTTTTCATTTTATTAAAATTGTTAATTAATGAGGTAATCGTTGCATCATCATGGTGTCATAAAAAAATTAATTTATTTAATGTCTAAAAATTATAAAACAAATATCATGATGTATTAAATCATTTTATCTTTCCAATGACTATTTATAGTCTAAGATATCATTTACACAGACAAAACTAAAATTGTTTTACTTGGGAGATTCATACTTTGGTTATACTTTCCATTTAAAAAAAAATATAATAAAATGTCACTATCACCCAAAAGTGATTCCATGGGGTCACAAAGTATGGAACAAGGAATCCCATGGTCTTCCATGACACAAACAGTAGCATTTGGACACATTTTGGGGTCATTTTTTATTATTATGATATTATTTTATTTCCCTTAACTACCCGATTACTAATTAATCACGATAATTAAAGATAATTATCATTGTTACTATTCACAATGTCCAAAAACAAAAAAGTTTTAATTACATAATTTGGACATTCTAATTCAAAATATGGAATTAATTTTACCAAATTATAAACACATAAATTGTATTAATTAATTTAAAAATAATTCTCATTGTCAAAACAAATAACGGGTTTTTTAGAAGGAATATCTATCAAAGGTTTGACAATTGTTTATGTCAAATTTCATAGTGAAATTAATTCCAATGACCACCATTGGATTGAATGGTAAAAATAAATTCTATTTAAACTTTAAAACAAATTAAAAATATAATCTATCCTTATAATTAAATTATATGAAAAAGCAGTTTTGAAGTAAAATGTAGTATTTTTCACTATTCTTTAAAAAATGAACATTGTCAGAAAAATACCAAAAAATTATCCAAGGTAAATTTCAATGTCCCAATACTAAATAATAAGTTTATTTGGAAAAATAGAGCTTATAAATTTTTCAAAATATATATTTAAAAACGGTTCTCCATCAAAAGGCGGTTAAACAATCTTTTAAAAATATAAGAGTATTCTATGCTTAAGATTGGATTTATTCTCTTCTTAAGCCTCTAAAACACTATCTAATTCATAAATAGACATAGATATGAAAATCCATAATTCGTTACTTATTTGGGATGTTATAGTAATTGTGTCTTCCATGCCTCCACTATGTGGGTACACTTCTATCAGCAACTATACCTCTTTTGTTAAGACTCCTAAAGGGATAGAATTAATAAGTTTATTATTTTCCCCCTAAATAATATTTAAATATTATATTGTAACATTATATAAATTTTATAATATTAATATTTTGATAATTCTTTACTTATTGGATGTTATTTCATGAACTCAATCATTTTATTCATATTTTATGTTGTTCTATTAGTTGTATCAAAAGCCACAATGCACGGGGTATTTATATATATGGCTATGACTATCTTGAATGATCTTCTCTTTCTCATTATCTTATTAAAATTATGATATTATATCTTATTGATATGATGGAATAATAGTTTTCTCACTTATTACATGTTTCCCTTCCACTCTATATACCAGGAAAATATCCACTATTGACTCTCAAATGTAATTGGATAGTACTAATAACTCCCCATGTAGTTCTCCAAAAACTATTATTTTCCATCCATAATGTAAATGTTAGAAATATCATATCTAGTATATAGAATTTCATATTTGATAGAAACGTCATTGAAGCTTCTAGAATTATACCCACCATATTTATCTCCCATATGTCTCATACAAGAAAACATGGAGATATTTATTACATGTGACATTGGTAGCAATTCTTTCTAAAATTTTTCATACATGTATTTTTAAATACCTTGTAATTATATGTTCTTTAACTTGGTTTAAGAAATTCATTATAACAACATTATTTGATATTTTTCCCTTAGAATGTAGGATTATAATATAATTCATTATTTGGAGAGTTACTTTGATTCTAGTCTTAATTAAGTGTATGAATAATAACTTTTTCTATATAAAATGAAATTTGTTTTCCTTAGGAAAACTGTGGAACTCCCACTAACCATTTATAAACTCATGGAGAAAATTTATTCTGAATGAAAATTCTATGATTTTGATTCATAATTCAATCTAAAACTGAGTTTTTCTTACATTCACCTTCATTAGTATTCCAAGGTGTCAATAAATCTTTCTAGTTGTATTGTATATATATTATCCAAAAAAAGGTCATCTTAACATTTAATTACATATAAAATGTTCATATAATGTAGGTGTGACATGAATAGTTCTAATTTATTTTCAAATGATGACATGGAATAACCAATAAATCCTTACTGTTACCATTCTTGTACCACCCTATGTAATCTCTCTTGAATACCCACCAACAGTTTTAAATCAATTAAGAAAACATCCAAAATACTGACCCGATTTTGGTACATGGAATCCATTTTCTGAATTAATATAAACATATCAATAAAAGATGATTATCATTTTCATATTCCTTGTATGATCCATTATTCTCAATGAATAATGTTTTATTAGTAATGGTTAATGTAAAACCACCACTATGGTTTTTACCATTAAATAAAGGATGTTTTTATGGAACATTCATTTTACATAGGTTATTGTGGATCTTATTCATTGTATAAAAACATGTTTATTGTTAAAATTTACTATAACCAATTAAATATTTCACCCATGATCTCAAATAAATATTTTTACCCTTTAGAGAAATATATTCTACGACTTGACAATAAATTTTTCCATCTCAAAAATTTCTCTAATATCCTTCTGATCTATTCAGATATTTTCTGTAGAAGCAAAATATGGTTTTTCTTGGTGAATGATTGTTTTTTATCCTTAAAAAACAATTTTCATCTAAACACGTGTTATTATTACATGATGGGTATTTAGCATACTAAAACTCATTGTATTCCCCTATTTAATTATAGTTGGAATATAGTTATATTATAATGTGACACTCCATGCTTTGATATAGTTAAAAATATCAATGTAATTTGAATTTTATGTTTTGTGGATGGACACATGTTTCAATTTAATCTCTAGGATGTAATTTCATGTGTTGGAACTCTATAAAGTGTTTTTATGAATTTTATAGCCTATAAGGTTTCTTGGGGGTTTCATTTATTTTTAGAAGCATTGGGATTCAAAAATCTAACATTTAGGGACACAAAATTGTGTGAATGGTTGTACACTATTAGAGGTAATTTTCCATCAAAAAAAATTCAAACCATTTGTACAAAGATATGGTTAGTTTTAATCATGTGATATAGTGTCAAGTTCTTACCATAAAATCTAGAGCTGATCACAAGGTTTATGCTTGGTTTATCCAACTACTAGCCTGATCAGGTCTGGGGGTCTTTCTTTGCACAATGGTAGTAAACCATTAGAACAAGGTTATACACACTAGGTGGAAAAAACAGTGTGTCACATTAAATGAGATTAAATATATAAACTAACCCTATGTACTTTAAACCCTTAATCTTTTTTTCTTATCCGATTTTCACACCCAAGTAGCCATGGGCGAGATCTCCCACTCCTCTTCCAGTTATCTATCTCTTTTTTTACATGCTCCACATCAAGTGAATATTGTCACATTGGTTTCCCTTCAGTAAAACTGTGGATCCAATATCCTATTTTCTATTTCTTATCTCACCATAGTGGATGTTTTTACCATAAGAGACCTTATGCCCTATTTTCAGGTCACCTCTTTATTCTTCTATTTTCTATTTTTTGGCTATAATTAGATTCCATTATTAGTTGAGTGATATCTAAAGGTACGTGGTAGGTAATTTTCATATCCTTCCTAATTTATACATGTATTATGGAGTTCATAATAAATATCCATGATAGGTGTAATATGTGTGTGACTGAATTTTTATTTCACTTAATTCTCTATTTTTAATAGTAGATGTTGAGAGGTGGTATCATGTATGATACGGTTCATTTAAGAAATGGTTGAATTTATAGTAATGAGATGAAATTTTAGGACTGTTTATTAAGAGGTTTTCGGTGTTCAATTTATTTAATGTGAGAAAATGTTATGTTAGTACTGTGGGAACACATTGGGAATGGCCCCTGAGACTATGGGTGATGTTCACCACTAAAATTAAAATGACATGGTTCATTGAGATTTGGTAGTTGGCAATGAAGAATGATATTGTTAGAATAAGTGGTTTTCATTAGGAAAGGGGGTTCACCATAGTTGTGTCTTACATTGATGGTAAATTATAAGTCACTGTTGTTTTAGAAAAGATCAATCAGGTTTATGTTAACATAGGATTAGGACCCAATGAGATGGTTTTCAAAAGTTAATGTGGGTATATTCCTCCATATGTTTTTTAACATAAGTGATATTGATTAAAATCAGTATAAAGATGATTCCCACATTAAAAATCCCTTGAAGATGGTGTGAGAGGTACCATATGATGGGAGATGATGGTCACTATGATATTATGTCCGACGGGCGAGGATTTATGGAAGGATAAACATCACTGTACCTTGGGACTTTAGTCTATCGAGACGACGACAATTTTCAAAAATTGAAGTCCAAGGGACTTTTGATATATTAATGGAATTTTATACGGGACTGTACGGATATATGTCATGTTTCATACATGGGAGTAGTTAGAAAATGATACCATGTTACATATAATTGGATGGAAAAATAATAGTTCTTTTGGTATGACAAGTTTCTGATATATCATTTGATTTCGATGTTGGCTAGAGAAGGCAAATAATCCCCTATGGATTTTGATCACAAATGAATTGGGTTATATAATATGTAATTTGTTACTATTTGTTTACATTTTCTATACACTCATATAACTATGGATGTAAGATAGGCACAAATTGGTGTCTGCCTACTATGTTCATGTATACACCATTCATGGGCCCCTTAGTATGTATGTATAATTTAAGACCTTGAGTTTAGGAATGAGATACATCTCATGAATTGGACCACATTGGTTTGGGATGTTTCAAGGTAAATAGGATAGATGATATGGTTTTTGAAATCTTGACATGTTGGTTCCTCATTCCCAAATTGGATATTCTTTTTGTTCTTTTACATATGTATTCATATGATCATCCAAATGAGATCTTGTATGATTTGATATAAATATTATGGAATGTATATATTATCTTTTTATATATGATGTTTCCCATGGAATACTAATATTTTTGTTACATTGTATTTCTTCCACAGTGTTGTCATTATTACCTTTATCATCACTATCACCACGGGGTATAGTCTCTACAAAATCACACAATACACCTCCAAGGATAGTCTACATACTTGGTAATATGAAGAGTCACACCTAATATCTATGGATATATATCCTGGATCACTAGTTCAGTGGTTCCAATGATGGAGATTTATATTTTTATCAGACAAGTTTTCTTTTCTTTTTATGTTTAGTCTTCGTAGAGAGGCAAAATGGATCATATTACATCTGGGAAAAGAGATAATGTATGTGTTTCTATATACCCATGAATGGGGTAGAAACTAGATTTTCAGGGTTTGGAATTAAAATTAATTATCTATGAGTTAACGATTGACTAACCTTACACCTCGAGTGGTGTACATGGATGTGATGTTACTGATTTATTATTTTTATTTACATTGGACTAGTATGGAAAGGGATGATCATTCACACATCATTATAGGAACTTATGACCACATAAAATATATGTGTACTTGGTATAGTTACTTAAAAAATAAAATAAAAATATGGGGGTTAGGCTATTTATAATGTCAACAATGGGAAAAAAGTGGTTTCTTACAGAGCCTATTGGTGGAATTCTACTATTCCATCCCTGGTATGTAGTTCCTTATGTGGTTTGTATGTGATCCTATGAATGTATGGATTATGTGGTATGGACTCTTATATGATTTTGAATGAATAAAAGGACTGGTGATCTATTTTAGAAGACCACAACATGGTATTCAATTTTTCACTACACTGTCTCTTTGTATCATTATACAGAGCTATCCCATGCTAGAGGTTTGTTGTGTGATAGGTATGTAATTATTAAGAATGATATAGGTACGAATGGTTCTATATGACCAGATGATATATGATATTTGTGTGGTAGGGAAGTGTATGGCTGGTTAGATGTGTTTTCTATTATATATATCCATATTTTTGATATATGGACTTTTATTTATAGTATTAATCTTGGTATTTGGTCTTCAGCATGATGCCACATAGACAAATTTGTATTGAGCTTCAACCGGGTGGGGATGTGGTTCCTCTTGGGAATTCATAGTAGGAGGCCCATGAGGGAAGGGATCTTCATTATCCATAGGTTGAGACACTAATACTAGTGGGAAATACAAAATAAATAGAAGAGTTTGGGTCATGGATAAATGAGTAGCATGGGGAGTTCATAGATCAGGTCGTTCAGAGTATTTTCTTGGGATATCATGGAGATAGTCCATCCATAGCATATGTAATGCATAGATTTTAGTTGAATAACCCTCCATTGTTCCATAGTGAGGGTGGACCATATGAACTAGAGTTTTGGATCATGATTGTGTAGATGATATTTTATAAGATTGAGACACCCCAAAACTAAAGGTAAATATGGAAACGTATATGCTCATGTGACTAGAAAATAATAAGTGGGACATATAGGTTCAATAATACATGACTGAAGGAATAACATGTATGTACTTTGATAGTAGACTCTCCAACCGCATCTTCCCAAATAAATTTATGGTGGATTGAACTTCCAAGTGATTGATCATGGATTAGCGAGATATATCATTCATAGACTATTCTCATAGGTTCATGGAACTCTCTCATTCTCACCCTCTATAGTAGGGGATGACATCACCAATGTATATAGTTTGATGATAGGCAGTGACATGCCATGAAGTTATAGGTGAACATCTTCAGGTTGTCCAGATTCTCAGAGGTGGTGAATGAGGTACTGATACCTGATGGTAATTTTATAGACATGACATATTTAACTCATTGGAGGTGTCAATATAGACAGATGGAGGCTATTCAGGTGGATATAATGAAAATTGCGAGGATTATCAGTAGAAAAATTATTCCATAGATTCAGGATCAGATGTAATATTGGAGGTCATATAAGAAGTTGGTAGCTAGGATATGATTGTATCCATAGGTCCTGGAAGGGAGAGTGATTCCATATTGTGGGGGAAGTGGGTGGGTTCAAGTGCATATATATATATATATATATGGGGGACATGCATCAAGTGGTCAGGATTTAGGCCAGCTTCATAGGTTGAGCAGATAGGTTCAAAGTAGTCCTGGGAGCTGATGATGGTATGAGGTAGAGAAATTGAACTAACCAGGTTTTGGTTAATATAAGATCAACATGAATGGAGAAGAGATTATATGAGATGTGTTAGAATCATTATATTTTTGTTGGAATTATATATTTAAATGGTGCATTAATTTTAGGCTTTAGTTGGGATACTAGGCCACATGAGAATCTTATATGATGCAGGTGTGAGATGATAACCTAATGAGATATATGATTTATGGTATATAATAATTTGGATATGTGTACCTTTGGGATAGTTGTTTTGGGACCATCAAGAATATTGGTAAATTGGTCAAGAAGTGATCTGGTAGGGAATTCCTAAGCGTCATAGTGTCGCATGAGGAATTATTCTATGAGTGAATAATCAAGGTAGTCCAAGTTGTTAGTTGGGATATGGGTATTTTTAGTATCACTTAATTGTAAGAAAAAATATATTTTCAACTAGTCATTGTAAAGTGGGAATGTGGTAAAACCCCATTCTCCAAAAGAGTTTAAATTTTCAAGGGAATTTGATCTTTCTTTTTGGTGGATTGAGAAATTTTCATTTTAAGATTTAGGATGTAATATCATTGTTGGAAAACTCTAAAGTATTGTTTTTAGGTGTTGTTGATGAACTATAAGGTTTCTCAGGGTATTGTTTTAGTTTTAAAAGAAATGGGATTCAAAAACCCAACTTCAGAAGACATATCACTGGGTTCATGTTTGGTTATTGGATTTTACTAACAGTGGGTCCCAAAAAAATGGGGCTTGTTGCACTAATACAAGGCATGATTAACAATAAGAGGGGGGGAACCCATGAAAGGAACCTATAAAAAATTGTAGAGGTGATACCCCATGCTATGAAAAAACTTTCAATCATTTTTCCAAGTCATTTAAGGGGTGTCCCTTTGGATAGTGGCACTATATGGTCAGCCAAACCGAGAGACCAAACCATTCATCTCATCAAATGGATCAAAATTACCAAAAACCCTTAGCTCCTTTAAACCCTTAATTCGTTTTTTCATCTACAATTTCCATGAAATACCAGCCTTGGGTGATATCCCCATCTCCATTTCTATGTATATTTTGTAATTCCTTAATTTGAAACTTGATTCAAGCATTATTCGTTATGTTTGATCCTTATCAGTATGACTACAATCTTTTTTCCAATTGTAAAAATTGGAAACAAATTCCATAGTAGTCATGCTCACATAGGATCAGGACCTAGTGAGGTTGTTTTGACTTTCCTATGTAGGTGCATGCCTCTATAGTCTTTTCTGAATATGATATAGTGATTTCTATTAGTACATAGAAGATTCACTCCATATAAATTCATAGATGATGTTATATGAGAGACCATTAATTGAGGGTTGAGGCTGGCTATTATATTTATCCCAACATGCTATGAAATATGGAAGGATATACAACTTCATGACTTGGGATATTGGGTGGTCGAGATAATGATCATTTAATAAAAGGAATTACAGTATTATAGTTTAATATATATGGGTGTACCGAATTAAAATTGTGTTACATGAAATATTTCATGTGTGGTTGTCATGACCCAACCTGACAGGGCCCAGGCCTAAACTCCCCTTTCCTACATCCAATAGGCCAGGGGATGGAGACTACTGTCTAGTAAGCTATCGAACACATGGGAGGCCTTAGCATAAGGTATCTATAATCATGTAGCCACATACATCTCCATGAAACCGAGAAGATATATATATAAACTGAAAAGAAAATAATGCATACAACTATCTAAAACTAGAGTACTGTAAAATTACAAGAAGGGAAAATATAGGGCCAACCAAACTAAAGTTTAAAAGGAGTCCACCCTGATTAGAAGGAGGGGATCAATGTCCAATGAACCCACCATAAATCTCCTCAACTAAGCTCGGGAAAACACCCTAGTCGGTACGGCTCACTAAAATCCTCGTGTTTCTGGTCCTCATGGGACTCCGTCAAAATTCATGTTGTCTTCACAAGTCACGAATCATGTGTGGGAAAATCACTTGCAGTGGTTAGTATAAAGATACATATTATGAACTCTAAAAAACCCAAAATAAATGGAGCAACTAAATGTAAAAATTACCCTCATCCCGAGAAAAGGGAACCCAAATAAGGGAGAAACTTCATCTGAATAACATCTTTGGAAAAACATGACTAGTCAGCTCAACCACATAGTGTATCAACACATAAATGAAAACACAGAAAGGAAACCTAGAGGAACATTCCATTGGGTATCACACATCCATCCCAGATGTCCCATTAAAGAGAACATGCTCATCCGATATTGCTACTAAGAACGTCATGATAAAACATAGTAAAAACAAAGAACTCCTCTAATAGGGGATGACTCCAAGGGACCACTAGGGGATACCATAACCCAATATGGTTACCCAATGATATCTCATACACGGGATCTCTCCCAAGATCTATTAGGGGATACTCTAATATGATTCGACGTTATATATATCACACGACTCAGATAAATGATCATTACCTATGTATAGGTTATCATGATAGTGCTGAAAATACCATCTTGTATAACTCATGAATTTGGGGATTGTACTGATGCTAGAACAAACCCTACTGAAACTGAACATTGAGTAGGAGATCATATAACAAACAATACAACAACCATACTATCATCTCACACTATTTAGGGGGCATATACACAAGAACGCTACTGAGATATGTTCCTAAAACATTTAGTTCTACAACTAGCCTCAAAAGGTCCACATCAAAGTAATGGTCATGTTTCCATAGACATAATGTAATTTGGATGTCTTGTTTAGATGTTATGAGTGTTTGAAGTCCCCTCGAACTGATTCGGATGGTCCAGCATGCTCTAGCCAGCCTAACGGTGTCAGCCTTTAACACAACAACCTCAGTATAGCCTACCTAGTCCACCTCAGGGCGTATATTCTTTGGTCGACCTCTTCATTCCATGAACACCTACCATGCCCACCAGCTCCACCCTTCAGCACATCGCACTGCCAAACCACCCAATGGTCTCTACCATGCCTCCCAATATCCATCTCCCAAACTGTCAGAACCCACCACACCACTACCTGACTGGATCCTCCATGCCACAGTCTCACCGCCTAAACATTCATTGGACAACTCAGACTACTCTTGTGGTTGGAAAATTATTCTAAGACTAATTCTTGAAGCATCGGGACCTGATATACATAGACTCAGGCCTTGTTGACAATTAGAACAAAAGTGAATGATAGACATGGGGGTCCTGATTAAAAATCAAATCACTTTCCTCAATGTATAGACATCAAAGCATCAGGTTCATAACAATTCCCAAAATGCGGTGATTCTCGATCTGGTGATGACTGGCGTAAAAAACGTGATCTGGAGGCACCTTCTCACCTTTTCAACCAGCCACTGATCAAAATCCAAACACTGAAATAGATTATGTCATGTCTAGGGTAAATGTGATGTTTTGAACTCATCATTATTCTTAGAAATTTTATATGAGACTCCATTCATGAGTTATTTGATCTCATGACCGAAAATAAATAAATAAATTTATTTATGAAATTCTATTGATAAATTTTTTCATAGAAATATAGTGGCTAGAAAAATTCCCCACCGATAGTAAATGGCACGCTACATACTCCACCATAGCCTCAATTTTCTTATCCAATCTACCATTAAAGATATAACCTTTTTCCATCACATGCATAGTATAAAAATACACAATATTTTACTAAAATGTATTTTGGGCCATAGAATCGCACATCCTCTCAGTGCCTAGCTCTGGAAATATATGTAGAAATATTCAATAGTCTGATATGGCCAAACTCAAGTCACTATATCCTAACCACCATATGTATTTTCGTCCCTAAAAATCAAAAAACCGGGCATGAGGGGATGCCACTGGACTCTAAACTGGGTCTCGCTTTCCAATGAGTTCACTAAAAACCACCACAAAGCCACCACATGTTCTCGTGCTACACACAAGCACACACCTAAAGGGACCACAATCTCTACCACACCCAAGTCTATCTCATCCTAGGTCGACATCATGTAACTTGGAATATGTATCTTTAGCTGTGATAGGTGGGAAACACTAAGACCATGGTCTCCTATAGTCATTGGATCTAGCGGTACACTACCATGCTAACCTAACATAGGGTCCAACAAACCTACTTAAAAAATAGAAATCAAAAGAACACACCAACCACACCATGATACTATCTGATTTTGGTGGTAGTGACTTACTCAAATGGTTTTGTATCGCATCTCAATAACACATCTTAGTGGGGGAATAATTCCTAATTATTGTGAGTTTAAAGCCATGTCAAACCACACTACAACATCATCAATATTCTCATGTACCAAGATGGCTCCTAAAATGTGTAGGTATAAATTAAAAAACCATGGATTCCCAACACACACTAGGTATTACCTTACCCTTCACACAAGTTACTCAACACACAACCCTGTCATGAACACACAAGTCAGAGGGACTCGTCCACCACACCTTGATACTATCAACATTGTGAGGCACTGACTCGCCTACACAGTTTTAGTCGCATTACAAAAACACATCTTGGTGGGGGAAAGATACCTCCTCCTCAGGAATTTAAAGCTACGATAAACAACACCAACACAGGGTCGTACAAATTCACTAAACAATCCGTCAAAATGAAACATAAAGGAAAAAGTGTTGCCTAACAGTGCCTATCAAAACTATTGTAGAAACTATAAAGGACACAGATCATACATCTATTCATCTGTGGAGCCTCTGGGTTAATGGTCTCTATGAATTGTAGTTTTTCACTACTCCATCTTCCAGCTCACTAGGCCTAACGTGGAACACCTAGGGGTGTTGGTGGTCGAATATCATACTATCTTCCATCTCCAAATAAAAACCCATCTCCTTTTCTATCTTCATTTCTATATAGACCTCTGTGATTGAAACAATACCTCTTACAAGGTGGTCCAATGACCGTCTCCCTCTAAGAAGCATGACAGGTTAGACACTCTCTCACAAAATGTGCCCGACAAATCAAAATTATAACAGCACTTCTCCTACTTCAGTCTAAAACTAGCTTGAGATCCTTGAGCCTCAGATCCTCCATCCTGAGGTCATAACTTGAAATGTCACACATTCCCGGATCCCTGAGCCTTCAATCGAATACCCACTACTGAGTTATCAGCTCCCACGTACCTAACACTTAGGGTCAAAGACTACTTAGGTAGAAATATCTCCACCACCAAAGAACTCTTTAACATGACAGCATATGTGAGACTGTATAGTGCTATCATTGATGTCATGATATCCCTAAAAAATCCCTACTAAAAGATCCTTGATATGAATAACGGATCCCAATCCATTTTTTATAGTAACACGATAGGTCTATAAAACATTCCATGTACTCACCATGGTATTGAGCTATTCGAAAAGATGAAAATGTTCCTAGATAGAGACCGACCTCAGCATGGTAATATTAAAAACCACCCTGAATATCCACTAAATCTCTCCCTAAGTGAACATCTTCTCATCATGGGTTTCCATGACAAGACTCCCCCAGAACCTTTCTGATCCCTAAAATAACCTCGTTGTTAAGACAACCATCGAATTAGTTGGTGTCCTCACAAGAATAAAAAGCATGTGACTTCCATGATCTTGTCATCAGCTGCTTGGGGTTTATGGCTACCCCAAAACAGCATAGGTCACTGCTTCTGAAACTCATGCAGTACACTCATCTTTTACACATCATCGTCCCGCACAACTGGCACAACATGCTTCTTGATTGGTGGTGGGTCTACTAGTGGACCACCAAGATGTCGTGCCTCAGAAATAGTGCCCTGATCTGAAGCATATAACCCTAGTGGATCATCACCACAATCTTATCGCAGATCACTGACTAGTTTTCATCCTAGATGAATCCTAAAATACAATCCAGATTCACCACAATCAAAGAATATATATAGAAAGATAACTCAAGAATGATTTTAAAACCCAAAAAAAATTATTCTTATACGAAGCATGTCCCATTGATTTCCCTCATTGATAGATTCCTAATGTACTGAGTTGAAATCCAGGTTATTAAAGTCATGGTGAATAGATACGTCGGCCATCTCCCAAACACTGAATTTCCTTTCTTGAAATTCGAAGTCGAAACACTATAATAATATAACCATGTAACCCAAACCAAGCTCACGAGTATGGTTCCAAAGTGTAAATGACCACATCTGATACCACTCTGTCATGACTCGACCCGAGGAGGCCTGGGACGAAACTCCCCACGCCCACCTCCAATAGGATAAGGGCTGGCGACTAGAGCCGAGTAGGCAATCACAAACATTGGAGGACTTAGACTAAGGTACATATACACATGAACCCACATAAACCTCCATGTAACATAGATTTGAAATATAAAAAATGAAAATAAAAGAATTCATACAACTACCCAAACTACAGAACAGTAGAAGTAAAAAAAGTGAAAATATACGGCCCACCATACTAAAACTACAAATGTGAACTACTTGATCAGAAGGAGGAGATCACTTTCAAATGAACCTGCCAAAAATATTGTTAGCTATGATCTAGTAAAAACCATGGTCAATATGGATCACTGAGCTCCGCCTGCTCTTGGTCCTCCTAAGACTCCTTTAATGGCATGTGTTCTCTACAAGACACAAAATATGTGTGGGAAAATCCCACGCAAGGGTGAGTATAAAGATACACATTAGGTGCCCCAAAAAAATAAAAATAAAATAAGGAACTGAAAGGGAGTATTCTTCTCTTACCATCCAAATAGAACCCAACTGAGGGAGAAACTCCATCTAGAGACAATCCATGGATAAAAATTACTAGTTAACTCAACCACATAGTGTGTCAAACTCAAAGTGAAAACACTGTAGGGAGTGCCAGAAAACACCCAGATATAATCATCACGAGCAGCAAGCCTCATGAGGTTCTGACCCCTTCCCATGATACAAATTCTACTCAAGGATCTCTGGAAACACATTACCCGGAGAACACACACTCCATGAGACCTTTCATCTCAAATGACAGTCGTTTGAAAGATACAATCCATCGATTCTCACACCACCATCCATGATGGCCCATCTGAGAGAACACACTCGTCCGATATCATTTTTAAGAACATCACATTGAGACTCAGAGAAAACAAAAAACTCCTCATATTGGTGATCTCCCCTAGGGAACTCTAGAGGATACTAGCTCCCAATCTAGTAACTCAAATATCTCTTAGATATGGGACCACTCTTTGGATCTGACGAGGGAAACTATAAACCCATATTCCATTCTATAGATAACATCGCTTATATAGAGTATCATTTAACATTTATAAGTGGTCACAATGATGCTGAAAAATCTTTTTGGTATAACTCAAAAAGTAAGGGATCATACCATGATACCACAAACCCTACCGAAACTGCATGGTGAGTAGGGGATTGTATAACTGATGATATTGCAACCCTAATATCATCACCTTCTGTATAAGAGATAGTTTACCCAAAGTTGCCACAAAACCCTACCAGATTTTCCTACTAGATAGGGGATCCCCATAAATATACATTTAGTCATAGTGATACCAAGAACCTCATACAAGGAAACAATAAGCTAGAGGATCCCTCCCCAACCACGCCAGGGGGATGCAAAAACATTATATGAGCTCATCCTATCGAGTGGATCTCAATACTATATTGAGGATGTATACTGAAAACACTCCTAGCATTAGAACCAGGGGGAGTCACTAAACCCTACCAGCCAAGGTGTTGCTAACCAAGAGCCCCACACAACTTTTTTCGAACTTCTTGTCTCCTGGGCCCAAAAGGTGTCCACCATCACGTTCTATGTAGAAAAATACATAAGATAGGAAATTTAATTACCCAAAATGGATTACTTGTGAAAATGGAACTTTCCAACATAACAAAACTGAACAGGTCATTTTGGGGACCAATCCTTCTTCCTGGAACACATCATATAAATATTACCTTTTTAATCTTCATAGAAAAAGACATGCGATCAACTATTCATTCGTCCAAAATGGCCACCCAGAGAAAAGTCACATTTGAAAAAAATTCCCAAAGCAGACATCATAGTTCCCATAATTTTTTTTTAAACTCATCATCTTTTTCTTGAAAAATCATCATTAAATTTAGGGTCACAATTTTACTTAAGGTGTGCCAATCAGACAACAGATGAAGGAGTTACCATTAATACAAATACACCGAATAATACTTTTTTAAAAGTTTCAGGATGAAGCTTCATTTAATTATTAATAAAAAGAAAAGACCCATTTTTTCTAGGTATTGGGAGACCCATTACATATAATGAAGTCCCAATGTAATGAAATCCTTTTTTTCTAAAATTGGTTTCTAGTGAATAATACTAGTACAGTACCCATGATTCTACAATATCATCTACAGTACCACCACTACTACAGTACCTTCGCTATTATAGTGTCACTACTGCTATAGTCCCTCCACTGATATAATACTAATATAGTACCCCCACTACAGTGCTACAACAATACACAAGAATTTCTTCACTTCCTAAAATCAATCTTGGGTATTTTGGATGCCAAAAAAGAGCCATTTCCACTTGGGTATCAGCTCGTTGGCTATGGATAATTATAATTATATAATTATTATCATAAATGGATGTTTTGTGCCACTGATCCCTGTTCCAAAAACATTATGCTTTAAAAATGTATTCAAATTTTCTAACTCAAATCCATGGTCACAATTCTGCAGACGACTCATAAATCAGACACCTGGTTTAAAAGTAATGAGGGGTTAAAGTCCCCTCATCCCATTCTGGCTAGTCCAACTCACTCAAGCAGGCTCGGGCTCATTGGACTACAACCTATAGCCTACATAACCGGAATTCCTTCCATCTCTTACCTCTGATTATCTATATGACATAGCGGCCTCCGCCGCTTATCCATCTGACCGGAGTCACGCCTCCACCACCTTTTACAGACCACCTGGACCACTCCCTTGCTCAGAAATCTATTCCAAGAGTAGTTCCAAAACACTCAATACCTGATATAAATAATCTCTAGATTCATTCGACAATTCTAACAAAAAATATGTACAAAAAGCGGGTCAAGATTAAAACTTGAACCGCTTACCTCGAGGGAAAAACATCTATGCTTCTGGTAAAAAATGACACATGGGACGTGCTGATTCATGATTCGGTGATGATCGAAGTCAAAAATGTGATATAGAATCATCTCCTCACCTAGTTTAATCCTTAGGTCAAAGGGGAAGTGGTTGGGAGATGATCCTCCTATCATGTGCACTAATGGGGAGGAATTGGGAGAGGAGAAATATTGTTTTAATTTTATTAAAACAATATCCTCCCTTTAACTCCCTATCGCCTACCCACCTCTGACCGATATCCTATTGCCAAAAAAGTTAATATGACACCTAGGAAAAAAATTATGTTATGAACTCAACCACAATCTCAAATATTCGATCTCTGACTCTATTCCAGAGTTATTTGATCAAACATCCCAAAAAAATAAATAAATCTATTTACAGAAGATCCCTAAAAACGTTTTCAACAAAAAGTATGTTCCCACAATACATATATCCCACCTAGGGTAGACGTCACACACGAGTCTCACCTATAGACTTGGTTTTCTAATCTAGGCTACCTTTTATGAGATCCATCATTTCCTCTTTGTGTATAGTATAAATATACCGAATATTTTATAAATTTATTTCATTCACACCAAGCAACAAAATCACACTCCATTTCAGTTCATATATTTGTAAATATGTACATAAATATTCCAAAGTCTAATAGTTACAATCCTGAGTCTCTAAATTTGTAGCCTTTTAAATATTATTTCATGATATTAAAAAATATATAGGAAAAAAGGGCTCTAGTGGTGTGAATAAATCATTTATTGTTTGCATTGGGTGAAGCCGATAAAATATTATTTATGGTTGTTGATATCATGTTAATTGGTTTGTGTGATGGGTGAGAAGTTTTTTTTAATAAACTAGTATAACAAAAGATGGGAGGTTGGAACACATTGGAGGTATCTTACTAATTTAATACTCACACCAAACATGAGAGCCTTGGGATGCATGAAAACAATATGATCATTAGTGGATGATAGGAATCAGGCTCATGGATTGGGCTTGAGTGGGTTGAGATGTGTCAAGGTGCATAAGATTTATGGATTGGTGTTTGATAGTCCTAAAATGTGGTTCCTCAGTTCCAAATGAGACTTTATTTTTTTGGATTCTGTATGTGTATTTATACAATCGACTATAGTCGATCTTGTGTCTTTTTGTATGAATTCTACAATGTATATACATTATCTAGTGATATAGTAGGGTTACTTTGTCTTATTACTATTGTGTTTTCCCTATATTTCTTATGTATTGTCTGTTTGATCGATTTTGTTGTGCTATTATTATTTCCATTATCATTACATTCACTATGGGTATAGTCTTCCATCTTCCACCAAGAAGAATCCGGATTCCTGTAGGTATCATTTGGTGTACGGGTACATCTACCTATGTCCTCATGTATCATGGGCACGAAGCACGAGTTTGGTGGTTCCTGGGTCAAGGAGTAACATATAAATTAAATAGTCATTAATCATCAATTAAAACATAATATAAGTATCTGTAATGATTATGAATCTTAAAATAGATTCTCATTTTTCATGAAAATGATGTGTATAAGGAAATATATGTTTAATAATTACTCCATGATACCTTCTAGTGATAAATAATTTCAATTAAGTATCTACATTTATCCTCCTTCCTAATATCATAACAATGATGTATACAAGGAAATGTGAATTCAGAAATAAATAAACTATATATTTCAAGATCGATGGATGATTGGTCAAGATATTCTTCAGAAAATAGAGCAGAATAAATTCATATCTTATAATAATTAATATTTCATAAATAAATTTTAAATTACATAAGATACATAATTAAATAATATGAATTATATTTACCACTGAATTATCCTTGAAATGTTTCACACTCCATAGTTAAACTAATTACAAAATATTTACGGTCTATGTTTATTTATAATGGTTTCTTTGTCCATGAATACAAAAATAAAGGTGTTGATAATACATAACATATTTTTCTCTAAGGATTCTAGAATCGTATTTGTTATATCCTAAAAAAGATCTAATTTTTACCAATCAGTGAATTATCATTTTAATATTGGATATAACTGAGTCATTCATTTTATATTCACCATGATTCAATCAATAATGAAATATTGGTATAGTATTAGTTCCATTGAAAACAGTCATTCCAAAAATTGAATAATTTCTCCCTGTGTAAAATGGAAATGTGAGATAAATTATTTTTTAATACATAACAGAAGATTAACTAGAACCACAATGGTATTTAAATTAGTTGTTTTTCTTCTCGCTGTAGACTTAGGAATCACCCTTTCCTAGCCTCTTAGGTAACTCACCTTACATCTTATAAAATTTCTATAATTAAAAAGTTACCCTATTTAAATACACATAATTGATATGAATATTGAATTCAATACCCATGTTTTATGACCAAAATATCATATATAATGATAAAATATACCCAAAGAAGCAGCCACTTTCTTCTTCAATGAAGTTCATTGAATTTAATATTCTTTATACTTATCTCGTGACATGAGAATAATTCTCCACTTATATATTTATCAACCTATGTTCATTAAATTAAGTTCTAGTGTTTCATTTTTTATAACACTATACATTTCCCATTTCTAATTTTCATTCATATTTTCACAATAATAACTAAATATTGAGATTTTATTAAGTTAATTTCTATTTAGAGAATATTAAACAAAAGGTAATGATATTTTTTTTTCTACATATGATTATTTTTAAATTTTAAATGAATAGGGAGTAATTGGGTGAAAATAGAAAAAATGGTATGTATTGAAATATTTTTACCTATCATTCCATTTAAATGTATTCTATGTAGTCATTATCTCATTCAATTCCTAATTCTCTTTTTCCTCCCAAACTAATCAAAGATGAGACAACATATAACACCATATATGTACCAATCTTGTTTCTATAACTCATTATACATTACTGATAACATTATAATGTAACCCTAAAATGCGATATCAATGTATTTTATATGATAATATTTCTTATTATATCTTCCCAATGTATCTCAATAGGTAGTGGGCTCTCCAATTCATTTATTTCACTATATCATAGAACGTTTCTTAATATCTTATAATACTCATGGAAACTCACAATATTGGTGAATTGTCATTTTTACAATATGTATCCTTGTATATCTAAAGAATTATTTTCCATTTTTTATAAAATTAAATTTAAATATATAAATACGTTATATTTATTACCAATTAGACCTTTTTAATTAATTAAATCATTGAATGTCACCCACTATTTTTTGGAACCCTAGTAGACATTACTTATATATTTGGAATACTGAGTCGATTAAGTATTAGTGTAGAAAGGATCCCTAAAACATATCCTTGTAGTATATGTTATGAGTACACAACTATTCAAATAGTTTCAAGGTAGGTGTTTGACTGGAAAACCACATAACTCATGGATCCTTGGCCAATCGAGTGATATCCCAACTTCAAGAAATCATAAACGTGATTTAATTAAAACATTACCTCTAAATATGAATCAAGCATGATGTGGATACTTCATTGCATACAAATTTATTTAAATGAAACTGCCACTCTCATAATAACTATTCAGTGGTAAGATCCAACCACAACTATGGCTGATAAACACCTCACACACTAACTTTTATTCAAATTAAATCATTCGAAGGAATTATGAATTTATTTTTATTTTTTTGTTTTTATTTTATTTAATTTAATTAAATCATTATCTATTATATATGAATTTACTATGTGATCTCACAAACAACTTGACCATATAAAAAATAAAAAACATTCATCGTGTATTACTTTATTTTAATATAGGAAATATGGTTTAAAATTTTTATGATCATGTGAAATTAAATATTTAAAAAATATTAGTAAATTATTAATAAATTAAATAAACATAGTGATTGGTGTTGATTATTTTGAATTGCTTAATCTATTGGTTCTCATTGGACCAACCCTGGCCCCTAGGGTAAAATACCTTATTCATTCAAGTCTTGTATTGTAGCTCACACCCAGGTTCAATATATCCACATATCATCTTGAATAAATCTTCATCACTATGTGGTTTATATCTTATAACAGTCTAACAATTATATATATAGAATTAGGAAGGAGAAAGATACCTGGGGAATAATTTCCATGGACACACAGTCCCTTATACATATAATGTGGGACAGGGACGATGGACGACACATCTTTTACATATTAAATATTAACATAATCACACGCATTCCAATAATACATTAAATAAATAAAAACATAGACAAAACTTGGAATTTTGATGATCAGGATTAGTTGGAATGAAATAAATTTAGAGAATAAAATTAAACTTGTAGACAATTCAACTCTAAGGAATAAATTTGGAATTAAAATAACTTTAAAAAAATATAATTCATATCTACCATGTCACCCAGTCTGAAATTTTAATCCATATATGTTTGGGCTTCACAGGAATTCAAAATACATGGGGAGGGGTTCTAAGTATTTAAACTCATGAATGAATAGTAACAAACAATTATTATTCATTTGGAAATTAACCTACAGGTAATATTCATGTAAATAGTAACTAGGTTACCATTAACATGGATTAATATATATATAAATATATATATTCAAATAAAATTATCATTATATATATGAATAATTGATGTTGACCCACAATGTAGGTTGCCTACCCTCTTGTTACTGTTCATGTGGATATTACTTATGGTACAATTCACATCATTAGAAATGTGAGTTCATTATTTTTTTTATTTTTCCTTTTGTAGGATTTTTCATAAATATTATATTAAGGATTTTAATATTTATTTATTTATTTTATACAATTTTTATAAATTTGGGTCTATGGGGAAACAATTTTTTTCCCACTAGAATCTGGTTTGAATAGAGGGGATCACCAAAAAATCGATAGGAAAAAAAACTCACACACAAAGAGAGATATATATATATCTATGTGTGTGTGTTTGTATTAATATATATGTGTGTGTGTGTGTTTGTCTTTGTGTGTGTGTGTGTTTGTGTGTTAATATATATATATATATATATATTCACTATAAACCCACTGTCAAAATGGTTTCAATCTGATTTCACACTTCAGATGGCCGTAGCAGGGCCATATAAGATCATATGGAAGCTAGGTTTGAATTAAATGGACCGTGACATCAATTTCTACATGAATTTCATGTAAATTTATTTTTTTGGAATAAAACATATTATTATCACTCTAATAATAAAATTTATTATTGGGGAAGGTAATACAAGCTGACAGATAGGGAATTTAGAATTTTATATCATAGATCGACATAACTACATCATCTCCAACATTTCACATTATATTATGAAATATAAGGACCCATATTACAATTTAGATCATAATAAATAAATCAAAAAAAACCTCATTTTATTTAAATGTGTGTTCGAAACCCACTCATCTTCTTTAAAAATTCCTCAAATGAACATTATTTTGATACATATATTTCATCCACACATTCTTTGAAAGTATGTGTATGAATAAATCATCAAAATATTGGTTCTATCATTTATATTACAGGAATCATTGAATGTTCAAATGATCAAAACCAGTTATATCCTTCAATCCATGAAATAGAACTTTGATCAGATTCGCGGATCTAATACTTCCCTCTCTTCGATGTGGGATAGATAAGATATAGACACTCAAAATTGTATAGTGAATAGTTATGAAACTAATATCCTACCCTTCCTTATATAGTGAGGTATATAGTACAATAAATTGTCTCCCTATCCATAAAATATGTATTACCAACCAAATATTTTATAAAATAATTCTTATTACTTACTTTCAGAGTCATATATATCATTTATATATTGCTCACTTACTTGTAATATAATAAATATGTCACATGTTAAAATTGTTCATTAACATGACTCATTAATCTCACATATATTAAACAAACCATTAATATTAAAATAATATTCATTCATTAAATATTTTACCATGTATTCCCTTAATATATTTTTATTAAATTTACAAAACAATTCAACACCAATTATTCTACACTTGAATAACTTGGATTTATTTATTTTATGTCCATCCTTAAAACTCAGACATCTATCAGACCCCATTTTGGGACCCAATATTTCCTAAACATATATTAAATTATAATAGGCTAGAATTTTTAATACACTCTGTGTCTAACCCTCTTAGTCCTTATATCGTTATCAGATAAAACTATTCACATACTTGGATTGGAGTTTAGAAATCCATGAAGGCGATAAATATTTGTCATAACAACGATAACCAAATATGAACATATTGTGTAATATAATCTCTTTTTATCAGGATTTCTCAGAAATAAGGATACACACTTTGTGTCATCATAATTTCTTGATTTATTATTCATTGACCTTACAAGACAACTTACCTTCTTTTACAGTGGCTGCGTATTTAGTGAATATACTAACATCTAGGTCAATTGGGCCTGAGATATCATTTCCATTCAAAAGAAACAAATTATATCATTATTATTCAATCAATTCCATAACACTAATTATGTAGAAAATGCAGGCTCTGTCTTCAACATAAAGGCCATAGATTTTTTCTTAAATAAAATTACATAATCAGGTAGTTCACATCGATAATACCGTCATTTCATGAGACCAGTACACACGTACTTTGATAGAAGAAAGAAATGAAAAGTGAAATATGTGGTGTGTTAATTTTTGGTTTAGTCCCTGTGAACTCATCAACTCGAGATAGGTATGAGAATATCTCATGGGATGATTTTCCAATGGTTACGATCCCCTGACACCTGATATTAATCAATCAACTATTTCTAGTCAACATAATTTTTCAAGAACATATGACATATGTTTAATATTAATTTTATAAAATCTCAGGGTTCTGATTAGATCCTAGTAACTACTTTGACATTTTGATATGAAAAATAATCAATAGACATTACCCTATATATAATGGACGCAGAAATATTGACACTATTATCAAAGAATACATCCGGAATAACACAATTTATACATTATATGGTAACTGAAAAGCACAATTCATGTTAGGTCTAGGTATCCAACTTTTAAAAAATACACCTCAATTTTTTAATTCAATATAAATGTGGTTCCTTGATGTTTGATATCTAAAAGAAAAGACACAAAAAAATATCTCACCATAGATTCCTCATATAGTAAATATTTGAGATATAATAGAAGATGTTATTATATTAGAGACAGAACTCATGTACACTATAAATCCTTGGATAAAGAGTAATAATCTCCTTCCTACAACCTGAATTCATTGTTAGTGAAAGAAAATCATCCAGTAACTGGTCATGGAACTTCTCCCACAAAATGGAAAATTCCTCTTAAGCCCCAAGGAACAAGAACCATCACTACCAAGATTTTCCAATGTAGCATAACTATAGAATATGAAACTTAGTGATCTATCTGAGAAAGAATGAATCAAAAGGAGATCCACATACCCTCTAACCAATCCTAATTCTCATGATTTAAAATGCATCCCCCAAACATTAAAACACCCAAGAACTAAATCTCTCAAAGTGTCCCCATATATGTTCCTTTTTTTAAAAACTCTTACCTATGGTGACCTCTTGGAACATATTTTTGAAGGTATTCAACATGAACCTAATAGGTTCATCAACATGAAGATATACCTATAAAAAAATTATACATCTAAAATAGTAATTCTGAATATTAAAGGTTAATTAATAAATTTCAACATAATTACTATTTTCACACAATTTAATCATAGGAACAGAATATCATAGTTCATAATCCCTTCCACGGTCACTACCTAGCTAGTAACATCACAAAGCATAGCATATTTTGTAAACATAAGGGTCTGTTAATTATATTATATGGGGCCCTAAATACCTATGTCATAATCGACCTCCCTTTTTATAGGATGTACTTAGTCAAATTAATAGTTTTTTCCTACGAACTATTGAATCCTAACCAATCACTATCTTCAAACTCACTTTAATCACTCAAACAATAACTTTTATATATTTAAACTGTGATCTATCCTCCATAGGTACTGCTTTCTATCTAACAATAAAGAGAGGAATGATGACCACCCAAATCAAACCTCTAATAGGGACCATTCCATGACTATAACTCTGTGTAAAAAATTATAAATGTGGTGAATTTACGAAATTCAATAAATATAATGAATAAGAGATTAAATGATAAATCACTAATAAATACCATCCATAAAAAAAAATCAACATATGAATGTCACACCATACATAACTAGATATGAATTCTATGTACCAAGAACCCTAATTAGAAACCATGAAATCCATTTAACAACTCATACTTTACATACATTGATATTACATCAATGTTAAAGAATATTCAATTCAAAATATAAAAAATCCTTGAAAGGTCCATATTGGTATAGTGTTGTTCGAAACTACGAAACATAAACAACTGGTTCATAATAAATCATCATTATCTCCAACTTATTTCACCATAACAATAGCCATTTTCGACATATCTGATATAAAAAAACTAATTCATGAATTACGGAAAAGAAAAAATTGAATGGATGAGCTTAGATGCTTGATAAGGGTATAAAAGGGAGATACCTATCATTTTTTAATCATAAGACTTAATATCATAACATTTAAAAATCATATCTTGCATATGGAAGATTGTGATATCATGTCATGGGATAAATTTTGAATGTTTATAAGAATCAATGAATATAATCCCAAATTCAAAGTATAATACATGACGTTTTTTTGAATACATATAATCATATAAAATAAGTTCATATTAGTCAAGGATAATTTCCAATACCATCATAGCAGACAAAGTTCATTACTGAACTGAGTTCACTCCTTCGTACGACCATGTTTTACTAAACCAAGAGCATTTCCCATTCCATCCATTTCTATCTCATGTGATATAAATTTTTACCCAATGAATTTTAGGGATATATAGGTTCCACCCATCTCATAATGAAAATATTATTCTTAAATTTCTACAGAAACATAAATAATTCCTTATATAATAACCCCAAAAATAAAATGGGTTTCTTAAATATCACTCCATAATAATCCATATTAAACAAATGGATATCATAAATATAATTCCATCATAAAAACTTTCAAACCATAGTAATAATAGGGATAAAAACATAATATTATTTAAATAACGTCATCTTAGATGGAAGATAATTTTTTTAAAACCATTGATATTAATTATTGAATAAAATATCCTTTCTTATCCACATTTTTTCACATAATGCCTTGTAATTTTTAAATAAAAGAATTTATTCTGAAATAAACATGAAATTAATATATAGGAATAAAGTGTTATGAAAAAGTAAAAAACCCATTCATTCCATATATGTCAAAAACCATTATCCTCTTACTTTTTTCAGTAATGTAAGAAAGTAAGTTGTATCGAATAATGACAAAAGATTCCATTCGTACCATTTTATAAATATTCCCCAATTGGTAAAATTGAATTTAAAAAATAATATAAGAATGTAAATAATATTTTATATTAAGGAAACATGATCTTGGATGATAAATACACCGAAGTATATACTTACATATAAACAATCTCGGATAATAATGAGGTGACAAAATTAACCCTTACTATAGGTCCGATTTCCATGGTATGTATCTAAACAACCTATATAATGATTTACATAATTCAATTGAATTATTTAATAATTATAATCATTTTATTGATATCATATATTATTATATTATCTTCTGTTAGATAACATCATTTCATTATTACTTGTTATTCTGGTATTAACTGATTCATTTTCTTATGCATGTTTTGTAGAATAAGTTATGGTTATTTGTCATAGTTCAAAGTTATATCATTAAAATATGTTATTAACATAATATATACCATATTTATTCATCTTTAATATTTATATAATCATTATTTAATTATGTTTTTGTAGAATGAATTGAATCGCATCATGGAGACGGTAGGCTGCTTGTACGCATTAGCGACGATATCATTTCCATATTCGTTGGATAGTGTTAAATTATATGGTTTATAATTATTTATAATTAATACCATGTTATAATAGAAATATATAGTTATTATTTTCATTATTATAACCATCCATGTAAGGTGGTGGTGAAAAATATATTACATCACAGTGTGGAGACCTTAATCCTTATGTACGCACGAATGGTGATTTCATTTTTCATAGGATTGATAGAAGGTAGAATATGGTTGTTTCATAATTATAATAACATTGAAGTATATAATTTATACCATAGTTATTATTATAGAGTAAAACAATCCATGAATATGATGTATAAGATGAATGAACATGAAATAATCAGTTGAGAAGATTACCTCTACTTCAATGTGCTTCCCCTAAATCTCCTCTTACAGCACTAGAATTTGTCATTCAATAAGATAAGAACCTATATAATGTTAATAAGAATGTTGAGAAGCTAAATTAATAGGTTATTTCCAATAATTAAGGCTCAAAGGGAAGTGGAGTGGTGGGTGAGGATATTCCCTTTTATAATTTAGGTGAGAGGAACTTCTGGGTTCTCTAAAAATATTAATTTATTATAGAATCGATCCCTATCCAAAAACCTCAAAAATGTACCAATTTAAATTATTAGATAATATAGGGTTTTAATATTATCAAAAAATGAATTTTATACAATTTCTTATGTCAATTTAAACGCTATCATTTTAATTAACACATAGTTATTCTAATTAATTTTATTTAAGAAAAAAACATGTCAACATTAAATGGGTAAAATAATTACTTGTTTGATGTAAATTACACCACAAATAAATAATTCATGACTTTTTATACCATATATTAATTATTATATATTTTTAAAAATGTTTTATTATTATTTTTAAATAATTTACAAAATGTAATTTTTTCAACAATCAATAGTGACAATGTCGACACTATTTTATTAATTGATTTTTAAAAATATTAACAAACAACATTAATATTGGGAAATCTATTTCATTATATTACTAATATTTTAATTTCCTATATAAAATTCATTTTACATATTAATTAACCCAAATTATATTTATTTTAATATGTTTAATAACATTAATTTATGATCTTAATTAATAAAATAATTACAACAGTAATTTTGAGCAATTTTTTAGTATACCAATTTGTTTAATAAAATTTAAAAATAAAATACTTTTATTAATATAAATATACTATAATTTAAATGAATATTTTTTGTTTAATTTTTATTATAGAAAATCCATCATTTAAAATTTTATAATTATTAAATTAGTAATGTGACATCTTTAACATCACATTAAATAAAATAATATATGTATCAAAATATATTCTATAAGAATCCATGTAACACCCCAAGAATTTATGAGATATATTATTTTTAATTTCTTTAATTTCTTCTATTATACATTACACCATGATTAGCTTGTTCTATACACAATACCGTGTTAGTTCGCAATATACGCAACACTATTCTTAGCTCGTGTTACACACAACTTCAACTTCATTTTGTAGAAATTATTCCACACAATCTTAAGTATAGATTTTGTTTAATGTATAAATGAAATAAGTTTTTATTATGTTATACGAAACACCAAAGGGATCTTGCACTACTTGCATCCCTGACTTGGCATGCATTACATGCAATCGCAACATTCCTCGATAGCGTGTGTAGTACGCAATACCGGGTTTCACTAAACAATGATATATTGTTATAATATTTTTATGAAATAGCCATTAATGAATAGTATTAATGAAAATTTTAATTTTATAACATTATTATTCATCTTAGACATTTTCTAGAACATGGTATGAGAACAAAATAAATTTTCTGGTTAAAATAAGTATTTTTAAAAAAATATAGTTTTGCCGCCTTTTGATGGCACACCTACATTAAATATGGTTTTTGACATGTTTATATGTTCAATTTGATAAAATAAAAATAATATTTGGAATCATGATATAAAAATTTACTTTGGATAAATGTTTCATATTATTCTGATAACTTTCATATTTTAATGAATAGTAAAAACACTCTATATTTTAATTATAAAAAACTTTTTCAGCGTAATAATTTATATGGTTAAATTATTATATTTAATGGTTTCAAAGTGTAAATAGAATATATTTTTACCATTTAATATAATTTATGTAATTTTCATTGATTTTACATTGAATTCATAGGTAAAATCATTACAATCTTTTGCAATGTTTTAACTTTTAAAACATGTTTTCTTAACAACAGGATTAATTTTAAAATAATTTCTGCAAATTCTGTGATTTAAATTTGAAAAAATGGATTCCATATTTTGAATCAGTAGGTCCATATTATTTTAATTGGATACGTTTTATTTTTTGAACACTATGAATAATAACTACGGTAAATTTTATTTACCACAATTAAGGGTAAATCGGGTAATTAAAGGTAAATATAATATTATAAAATTACCTTAACACTTGTATTAATGTATTAGATGATTATATTTTATCCTATGGTATATTTTTGTTGAAATTTAATCCATTGGAACCCACTTGGATGTGATTAAGTCCTTTATTTTATTTTATTTTAAAGAAAGTGAAATATGTCTCACTCAAACTTTAATAAGTTGCGTATTTTTAATATTAGGTTATACAGAATATAAATTCTATTATAAATACTAATTTGAAAGATAAAAAGTTTTTATTTGTTATTGTAATTTATTTTTAATTGTTAAGAAATATTTAAGTACTTTAATATCTTATACATTAATGATGCAGAAATTATTTACTTAGTGAAAAATCAATAATATAGTTTTTATTAAAGTAATAATACCATCAAAAGGCTCAAAAACTTGACCAAAACATATTGGTCGAATATATATATACCATAAGGATCCAAGGGTATACATGGGGACCATTTGGAGCTGTATAAAAGAGATTAGGACATTTATATTATTTTATTTTAAATGATGTCAAAGGTGTCACTTTCATAATTTAATAAATATAACAATTTATATGTGGTTATATTCAGATGATAAATTCAATTCAAAGAATTATCATGAAATATATTATATGTATTTTGATTATAGTATTTTTTTAAATTTTTTTGAAACAAATAATTATATTAAATAATTATACAAAATTGTTGTAGTAATTATTTCATTCAAAGAAATATCAATAAAATGGTTTTTAAAATATTAAATAAATATTATATGAACTAATTAATGTTCTAAGAAAATTATATAGATAAATATGAAATGATTGGAATCTATGAATTTTTTTTAAATATATCCTCTGTGTAGATTTTATTTAAATCAATAGTGTCAAAATTAACACTATTGTTATTTTATAAAAATAAAAATTAGTAAATTATTTAAAAATCACAAAAATATTTAAATATTATAAATTGAAATTTATATGGTCTAAAATGTCATAATGTACCCAATTATGGATAATTAATAGCACATAAGTAATTATTTATAATAATTTAAAATTTAGAATATTATTACCACATATAAAATTCAATAGATTAAATAAGGATAAATCATGTTGATAAGGTTTAAATTAAATATCCAACATGTCTAAATTTTATTGGTTGATGATATTAAAACTCTATACCATCTACTCATAGTATGTGACTCGTTTTTGATGTTTTTATGTGGGTTTTGAATTTATATTAAATTAATATTTTTGGGGTTTCCAAAGATGCCCCTCTCCTCCCTTATAAAAGGGCACCTCCTCCCTCTCCTCTTCAAAAAAATTCGATCCTTCATGCTCAAACAAAACATAACAATTTATCTTCTACATTTCCATAGAAACCTTATATATGCCCTGGTATTCTTCATTGACCATCTTTAGTGCCCTAAGAGGAGGTTAATAGAAGGTGCGTCGAAGAAGAGGTAATCTCTTCTACCAATTCATTCAAGTTTATTTATTCTTCTACATACTCTTAATTAGTTGTTTCCTTATAAAGTATTAACATAAGTATAAATAATATACTTATATGGTATTATAAATATGAAAACACCCCATTTCGAATTCTATCCATTCTACGGAAAATGAAATCATCGCGCGTGCGTACGTACGGAATACCGTCTCCACGTCGTGGTGTAATCTATTTTTCCACCACCACCTTACATTGATTCTTATAATGGTGTAAACAATAACTATATAAGGTTATTATAACATCATACATATTCTGAGATATTATATCATTCACTCCAATTCCATTCAATAATTATGGGAATGATATCATCGCTCGTGCGTACGTACATATTACGTCTCCACAACGCGATTAGATTCATTCTCCATGTTAACCATTCAAGAATGATTATGAAGTATATATAATAAGTAATCATTAATGATATGAAATAATAATGATACTGGATTTATGTAAATATATGTCTCATTTACTTAATTCCATTCAATTCAATAAGGAAACGAATACGGAGTTCATGTGTACGAACGACCAACCGTCTCCATGAATGGTGTACTTCATTCCATTTATCGATCTATAATATATATTTATATTCTGAATATATTATATATATATATATGCCATTTCATAAATTTTGGAATTAATTAAATTAGGTTATATGTAATAATATGAACAACAACAAGTCCAAACACGTACAATAAATGAAATTATTTTATTTAAAATGTTTCTTTAACATGGAATTGACAAAAGAATGGGTAATATAAAGTCATAAGTTAATCGTATATGATATAATAAATATTATTATGTTTATATTACAAGTTAATAATATGTTTAAACCCACTATACAAGATTCTCAGACACATACAGAAGAAATTGGACATAAGGTAAGGGATAATTTTGCAAATCTCATTTTATCTGAGATTTCTTATACGTAAGTATTTACTGCGTGTTACGTTTATCATCCATTTCCATGTTTTCTAAAAAAAATCATAAAATGTTTACTATTATTCCATGTATTTTTAAAGTCATTTTTACCCTTTGTTGACTTTTTACCACATTGTATGGAATGAATCTTTCCTTTGGTAACCATATAAGGTACTTTTTGACTTTCCGACAAAAGTATGAGAAGAATGATTTTTTACTTATACTACGTGAATGGATTTTTATATTTTCATAAAAAATTATTTCAATGAAGCTTCCGTTACAAAATTTCCTGATTATTTTCAATAAAATCCTTTTCTTTTAAAATTTCATGGCATTTTTTGAAAAAAAAAATTATTTTGACAAATAAAGGATATTTTCTTCAAGAATTCTTTTCATGTGTTTTATCAAAACTATTTTAGATGTAACATGACATTATTTAGTATGTTTTTGTTTCAAGTATAATGTCTTTATTATTTACATGGTTTGATTTTTCTTATGATGAAATGATATCCATTTCTTTTATATGGATTATGTTATGATGGGATGATGTTTATGAATCCCATTTTATTTGTTGGGTTGTTATGAATGATGTATGTTTATTTTGTGGTACATGAAATAATGATTTCATTATGAGATGGTTGGGACCTATATCTCCCTCCAATTCATTGGGTAAAGATTTATATCTCATGAGATAGACATGGATGGAACAAAATGATAATCCAGTTCAGTGATACAAGACTAGAATAAAAAGTGAACTCAATTCAGTAAGGTACTTTATCCACTAGGACGGACCTGGAAGCAATTCCTTGGCTACTATGGATATCATATCATGTAATTAATGGTTTTCCACAATTACATGTTTTATTCCCATGTTATTTTATCATTATTGAGGTTCTATTTTGATCTATACCTTACATAATTCCATGTTTTATGTCATTGCTCATGATTTTAATGTTTAAACATTATGTTCATGTTTTTAAATTCAAATGTATATGGTTTGTTTTATTTTCTTCACGCATACCCTTACTGAGAATTTGAACTCACCATTTATATGTTTTCTTTTCCCCCAGATTTAATGAAAGGTTTTAGGTAGAAAACAAATAGGGAAGACCTTTATGGGAGATGTTTAAGATCTTTCACCATCACTATAATATGTTGTTCTGAGATTCAAAAGACACTAAACTAATATGGTCCATTGGCATTTTTTTGTTATAATTTAAGTATTCCACAAAAGTAATGTAATGTCCACGTACTTCAAGATTTTGGTCTCTACAATATAAATTGTAAAAAAAGAGACCATTGGATGGGTATGGTCAATATATAATCAACCAATTATACTTTTTCAAGTGTTTAAGTCCTTTGATGATCATTATAATTTTAATAAAAACTTTTCTATTAATTTCTCATCAATTAATTAATATTTACATCATCAATGTTTAATCCTTTAAGGTAATTATATTTTTAATAAAAATTAAAAATAATTTACCATGATAAATAAAACCACATCGTATTTCAAATGTGTTTTTATAGTCGAATTTATTTTGGGTATAGAATTATATATAAATATAGTTCTTAAAATTTTTATAAGACATGTTTACTTTTTCTTTACAGAAAATAAACCAAATTTCCTAATCTCATAGAAGTGGATTCCAAAGGAAACAATTTCCACCCAAGGATGATTTAGGTTGAAACACAATCAAACAATGATATTAATAATCTAGTTAGAGTAATTTCATAATAGAATTCATACCCATAATTACTTGATTTACCCTTTTTTTTATTAATAAAAATTACCATATTTAATATTCATAATGCCCAAAAATAATTTAATGATATTTGCATAATTTTTACCTACTTATTCCAAATATGGAATCCATTTTTCCGAATTCAAAACAAATAACATGTAGTAATTATTTTAAAATTATTCCTATTGTCCGAAAGAGAGAATTTTTTACATGATAAAACATTATAAAAGATTGAAATGTTTATACATCTAAATTCAATGAAAAATTAATGACAATGGCATAAATTATATTTAATGATAAAATTATATTCTATTTATAATTTAAATAGTTAATATTCTAATTTAACCAGATAAATTATTTTGATGAAATTTTTTTTTTCAATTAAAATTTTGTGTTGTTTTACTATTCATTGAAATTTGAATGTTATTAGAATAATATTAATAATAGATACAAAGTAAATTCTTATATCCCCATTATAAAGAGATAGTTTTTGTCATATAAAAATTATTATGGTTTCAAAACATTGATTTAAAAAAGGTTTTCCATTAATGAGATTTAAAATTTCCCTTTTAAAAAATGTCGTTTTTTATGCCTCAAATATGGTCTATTCATACCCTATGACAAAAATAATTATTGGATGGATATAAAAAATAAAATATTGAGTTTATAACATATATATTTCATTAATTTCATTTATTAATAGAAATACACTCAATTTATTAATACAAAAAATACAAATATATAATTGATTTATAATTATTATAAAAAATTGGTAGTGAATGGATTCACCATAAATTATCATAATTTAGTTATATTTATACCCAATAACCAAACAGCTGGGTTAAAGTGGTAATTTTATAATAAATTTACCTCATGGTTTGTTTTAACTTGCGATTTATTACAATAAATGCTATTGAACAATTATAATTATTTAGAGAAAACAACTTATATAATCATCCAAATGTTACATTATACCCCATATAACTAAATTTTTCCCTTGAAAGTCATCTCATGGATTCAAACAGTGGAGAATATATCTCCCTATTTACATCTTCAAGTTCCCACATAGATCTCTAAAATTGGGTTTTCCTAAAAAAAAATTAAATAAGTGGGTGGCCTTGATTCAAAGAACAATTTCACTATGATGTAGAATCTGTATCAGTTGTTCTTCTTAATAATCATCTTCATTAAATGGAAAAACATATAAATTTAATACATGTGAAGGATAAGGTATTTAATTTCAATAGATATATGCATGGAACACGTCATGAGTTTGAGATAGATTTGGTGGAAGCACCAATTGGTAACCTACCTTCTCAACACGATCACGAATTTCAGAAGGAGCAATAGACCAAGGGCTCAATATTCCCATCTTTCTAAATATCATCACCGTATTCTAAGGAGATTTTTGTATAATTATATTTTCACCCACTTAAAACTCTTGGTCTTTTCTTCTATTCATAAAATTATTATTTTACTCTAAGTTGTTCTTATGTGTTTTCGAATAGATCATACCTTTTTTTCCATTTCATCAACATAATCAGGTCTTAATATATTTTTTCCCTAATGTCATCCCATCAATTAAGAGATATTCACTTATTTCAATATAGGGTTTCATAAGAAGCCATCTGAATAAATTATTTAAATCTAGTGTGTTATGGAAATTCCACCAAATATTGGCATTGTTCCTAACAAACTTTAATTATATAGATAATTCTGCCAACATGACTTCTAGACTTTGTATTTTCCTCTCAAACAGATTGTCTATCTGAGGATGATAAGTAGTTCCGAAACATAACTCTATATCTAGAGCCTACTAAAGATTTCACCAAAACATTGAGTTAGACTTCTAATACCAATCAGATATAATGGAAAGTGGTAATATAGGAAATCTTACCCCTTTATTTATATCTATCTGGGAAATTTTATCAAGAGATAAATACACTACGAAGAAATGTAGTGTACCAAAAAAGTAAGGTGAACAACTATAACCCATATATAATTATGTCCTCTATATGTTTTGGGACATCTGAAGAAAAATTCTATAGTGATGTTTTCCCATTTCCATTCTAGTATGGGTAATAGTTGTAACATTCCCTCAGACGTCTATCTCTCACCATTAACTTGCTAAAAAACCATGCACCAGGACACAAATTCATCAATATCTTTATTCATGTCATCCCACTATAAATACACTTTCAGGTCTCTATACATCTTTGTGCTTCTATGATAATGAGATAATTAAGAACTATATGCCACATCGAATAGCATCTTCTTTAATTTTGGTATAGGGGGGACAGAAGCTTGATTCGTGAACCATATTATTCCATCATAATCATAGTTGAATTTAGGATCATTTATCAACTTTTTTATAGCTCTAAGTCTTACTTTTGTGCCTCTTTAATCTTTACTTGTATTGATGGTTGGACATTAATTTGACAAAAATTATATTTATCACTTTATATTAAAATTTCAAGATCTATACATTGAAAATCCAAAAATACTAGATCTTTTGTGATCATCATCATGTATATGCTAGCATGGTCCTCTCAACTCAAAGAACAGTCCACCTTGTTCTCATTCCTAGGGTGGTGATGTAATGAGAATTCGTAACCTTTAATCCACTCCAAAAATTTTCTTTGATGCATATTCAAATCCATTAGTGAGAAAATTTTCATTAAACTTTTATGATCAATATATATATCACACCATTCACCATAAAGATATTTCCTCCATATCATTAGTGAAAATATTACCCCAGTTAACTCATAATCATGTGTTAGGTAATTTTAATCATACAGTTTCAATTTTTGTGAGGCATAAGCTATCCCCATATCATTTTTCATTAGAAAAAATCCCAAACAAATTATGGATTTATCACTATATATCACAAACCATGCTACACTATAAGGTGTTATAGAATTGGTGTATTATATAACCTTAATTTTATCTCTTTGAAATTCTATTCACTTTCCCCCATCCACACTAACATGACACCTTTTCTAGTCAACATGTTGAGTGGATTAGATAATCCTGAAAAATATTTCACAAAGTGTCAATAATTTCTATCCAATCCAAGAATACATTAGATATCAATTACCGTTGTTTGTCTTGGACAACATTCAATAACTTCAATTTTTTCTAGAGCCACGGATATCCCCTATTTTGATATTATGTGACCAAAAAAAGAAAATTTTCTAAATCCAAAAGTTACACTTTGTAAATTTTTCATAAAGATTTTCCATTATCATGGTCTTTAGTACAATTATCTAGTGATATTCATGTTCTTCTTTTCTCTTCCAACAAGTAGAAATATTGTCTATATAGAGTACCACAAAAAATCAAGAGAGTCTCTAAGGAATGTATTCATTAGATCTATTAAGATAGCAGGATCATTATTAAGACCAAAAGCCATTACTATAAATTTATAGTGTCCATATCTTGTATGTAACGTCTTATTTGGTATATAATTTTTTTTACCATTAATTGATGATATCCTAAATGAAGATCAATCATGGAAAAGTATTGATATCTGTGTAGTTGGTCGAATAAGTCATCAATTCAGGATAGATGAAATTTATTCTTGATGGTGTTATATTTAAGTTCTCGATAATAAATGTAGAGTCTCATAGATTTTTATTTCTTAATAAATAAAATTATAGGTTCCTTACATGTTGACACACAATGACCTATGAATACCTTGTCAAGATTATCTTGGAGTAACTTATTCAATTTGGAAACTAAATAGGGGCCATTCTAAAAGGTGTCTTTGAAATAGTAATATCACATGATTGAGTTCTATTGAAATCTCGACCTCACGATTCGGTAGATGACCTTGGAATTATTATGAAAAGATGTCATCAAACTCCCATACAATGGGTGTATTCTTGGTTTTGAGTTTCTCTCCTACCATTTGTGATAGAAAATGTTAATTTATTGGGATCAATACCCATAATATGGATTAAATTTTAACTATAAGGTTATACTCTTCCTTGCATCGATAAATGGTCATATATTGATCTGTATTATGAAATGTGACATCACATACTTGGAAATTTACATGATCTTCATATAAAGAAATTAAATCCATGGGATGAATCACATCAAATTACCCTATAGAAAGGATAAAAAGATTTTTAGAAAGTACATTAAAAAAACATCAATATTAGAATAATTATTACCTTTTTATGCAATCTTTATGGCATTGGAAGTTGTAACAGGTAACTAAAAATATATTTTTTTAGGTGATACCCATAAAAAAAATTTAGAATTAATAGATTGGGTGGGTCCAGAATCAAATAAAACATTTGATACATTAGAGTGGATGGTAAGTGTACATTTCACCAGTTCATTATCATACTCTATATTGATGATATTGATTTAATGTAACTTTATTTTTTCTTGGATTTAATATTTTCCTGACATCAACCATCATAAATAACCATTGGGTTAGGTTGTTGATTAGAATTATTCCCCATTTCCTTTCACTTGTATCATTGAACTGTAAAAAGTGAATTATATATAGCCTTTTATCTTTTCACATCATATGAAATTTTTTTCTTATCACTTCGGCATTCAACCTCTTGCTAACCAGTTTTTACAGACTTAAAACATTTACCAAGTACCTTTAATTCAATTTTATCAATGTTTTTTTACACACATTGAGTATAAGTAAAAAAGCTTCTTCTTTTTAGTTCGGTATTTATATTTTCCCTTGAATTCCAATTTTATCTACTTATCAAACCCGTAAGACTGATGTGTTACTCAAATCTCTTTATCAACCATGAATTCTTATAGAACAGTTTCCACATGACTATTTGTGTCCCTTATGGATAATTCCCTTTAGAGACATGGTTATAAGCCACTAAATAATTGATCAATTTTACTCACAAGTTGGATAATAATTCAAGAAATGTACCTTGCATGTCATGTAAAATATTCTTCGTAGTTACGAATGGATTCATCATCTTTTTTCATAAGCTCAAGAAAGTCCATACCCATATTTTTTTAAAGAATAAGAGAAAATTAATTATTGAAAAATAAGTTTTTGAACTCATCCCATTCAATGTAATCAACTTCATCTATTTTCCTCATATTCTTGATAAGGTTCTACCATAGATTATCTTCTCCTTCCAATTAATAGAATTTTATGATAAATTTATCATATTATAAACTATAGAGAACTGAAAATATATTTTTTAGTGGTACTGATACATTTTTCAGCCACAAATTGATCATAAGACCCACTAAAAAATGGTGGCAACCACCTCATGAAGGACTCAACCAAATTCTGATTCATTTTTTCTCATTTGGAAGTCCTGTATAATTCCTAACTTGTGAATGTTGTGTGATAATAACTACAAAAATATTATATTCTATCTCTTAGAACATTTAGCTTCTAAGGAGGATAATGATTTCATTTCCAATTACATTCAGCATTAAACCGTTTACTTTGGGTTCTATCCGTTGACTAAAACCAAGAAACATAGTGTAATAAATAGTAATCATAATTTGAAAACCACATAATCAAGAATAAAATATCAATTTTGGACACATAATTTGTTATCATATTTTATTAACTATCAATTCTAGAACACTAGGATTGTATCTTATACATTGACATATCATTTGGGTTCTTAGTAATGTTTTCTCATCCTAGTGTCCAAAGGCTTACTATACCATTCCTCTGATATAAAATATAATGAAGCATTCAGTACAAAAATTTATATTACTTTAATGTTGAAGAATATTCATTAACAATATACCAAATCCATGAAATGATGGCGTAGGTATAGTGTCTGTAGAAACTATGAAACATAAACAACATGTTCATAAGACATCTTCATTGTCTCCCACTTATATCATTATAACTATACCCATTTTTAACATATCATACATAATAATATTCTTCCTGACCTAGGGAAAAAAGATATATGGAAGGTTGATATCATATATAGATTATGGTTAATCATGAGAGATATCAATCATATCATAATCATATGAGACAAGAACATACAATTTAAAACTTGTATCTTGTATATGAAAGATCGTGATATCATGCCATGGGATAAATCATGAAATTTCATAATAACCAATTAACTTAATCCCAAAATTCATAACATCAGACATGATGTTTTTTGGAATACATTTATGCATAGATAATCATTTTATTTTAGTCTATTCTCATTTCTAAGACCATCATGGTGGACAAAGTCCATTACTGAACCAAGTTCAATCCTTGTTCAATCCCTATTTTTCATAACTAATATCTTTTCCCATTACATCCTTGTATATTTCATGAGATATAAATCATTACGTAATGAATTTAAGGGATATATATTTCCCACACAACTAATAATGAAATAATTCTTACATTTTTTATAAATAACATAAATCATTTATCATAGAATAACCCAAGGAAGAAAATGGGTTTCTTAATTATCAGACCTTCATAATATATATAAAATGAATGGATTTCATAAATATAATTCCACCATAAAAACATAAAACCATATAAATAATATGGATATAAACATAACCATATTTAAATAATGTCATCTTACATGGAAAATAATTTTGATAAAACATTCGATATTATTTCTTGAGAAAAAATTTCCTTTTTTCTTCAAAAATCTTTTCTTTTCTCAAAATGTCACTAAATTTAAAAAAATTAATTTAGAAATAAAAATGAAATTATGTAGAGGAATATTCATTGGAATAAGGTGTTATGAAATCATAAAAATTTGTTCAAGCAGTATAAATAAAAAAAATTATCCTCGTACTTTTGTCAGAAAAGTCAAAAAGTTCCTCATATTGAAAAATGACAAAATATTCCTTTCATACCATTTAATAAAAATTCACCAATGGATAATGTTTTCCTTAAAATATAATATAATAATTTAAATAATATCAAATATTTAGATAACATAGATGTGGATGATAAATGTACTCTAGTAAATACTTATGTATAATCAATCTCAGATAATAATGAGATTGCAAAATTATCACTTACCTTAGATCTGATTTCATTTTTATGTATCTTAAACTCTTATATAATGATTTAAATAAATTTATTGATATAATTCAAAATAATTTTCATTTTTATGATATCATATATGATCATATTGTCATCTATTTATTAACAATATTTCATTATAACTTTTTATGTGGGTATTTCCAGCTTCATCTACTTATTCATGTTTTATAGAATAAGTTTCATTTATCCTTAATATGACATATTTATATCATTAAAAAATTATATTAACATAATATATACCATATATATTGTTCCATTAAATTTATATAATCATGAGTTAGTGAAGATCATGTAGAATGAATCACATCACATCTTGGAGACCTTAGCCCGTGTGTACACACGAGTGATGATATAATTCCAATATTTTATTAATGGTATTGAATTGGATGGTTCATAATATTAATGAATTAATATATTTTTATAACAATCATATATAGTTATTATTTACATCATTATACCAATCCAACTCAGATGACGGTGAAAAATATATTACACCACGTCATGCAGATGGTAAGTCATACGTACGCAAGCGTGGTGATTTAAATTTTCATAGGATAGATAGATGGTGGAATTCACCAAACCCCAAGGCCTTATTGAGGTTTTATAGAATTATCTATTCCCTGGATAGATAAATTGTAACTTGGATGGTGCCTCAAGGGTTAATCTGGGATATGCAGGTTTCAGCATTATTTTCAAAGATCAGAATAGATATGTTTTTGATGTAATTTATGGTCTATGTGGAAATGTCAGTGCTCTTGATGAAAAAATGAATGGGTTCATAAAATCAGTGTCCATTACAAATAAACAGAACTAGAACATGGAATGGTTCATGTTGGACACTACTATAATCGTGCAAGAGGTCAGGATGGGTGTTATACATCTATCTTGGAAGCTGACTACATAATGGGCAAACTACAAACACATGTTGTCTTCCATATCATAACGCATACTTATCGAGGGACAATTATCTTGAAGATGATCTTTTAAAAAAGGGAGTCACTGTATAGTTTTTTCATCACTCTAGCTCTATATCAGATGATATTTATCCCATTTTACAATGGGATAAGTTTAAGAATTCTTATTTCTGACCTTTTTAGGAATTTTACATTAATATAAGAGTCTTTGCACTCCCTTTTATCAAAAAAAAACTTATTAGATGTAAATTAGACCATAAATAAATAATTTTAAGTAACTTATACAATTTAAAAATTACTAATTTTTTAAAAATGTTCTATGAATTTTGTAAATAATTTATTAAAACATTATTTTTATCAACATTCAATATTGTCAATTTTGACACTTTTCAACTCATTAATTATTAAAAATACTAAGATAACATTATATCTTAAAAAAAACTATTTTATTATAGTATTAATAGGTAAATGGAATCTATGAAAATCATTATACATATTAATTATCCCAAATTTTATTTATTTTAATACATTAAATAACATTTATTTGTTATCTCTATTAATAAAATAAGTACAACATCAATTTTGTGTAATTATTCAATATACTAATTTGTTGAATAAAAATTAAAAATAAAATATAATGATGAATATTAATATACTAGATTTTAGAATAATATTTATAGTCTAATTTATCTTCTGGAAAATCCATAATTTAAAATTTTATACTTATTAAATTATGAATGTGACAATTTTAACATGACATTAAATAAAATAATATATGTGTCGTAATCTCTTCCATAAGGCTCAAAATAGAGCCTAACTTGATCCGTGGATGGTTATGCTCAATATATACTCATCTAATAATATTTTTTCAAGAGTTTGGGTTCTTTTATGGTAATTTTATTTTAAATTAAAATTGTTTTGTTGATTTCTCATCAATTAATTAATTTTTACATATTCAAAATATAAACATTTAAGGTAATTATTTATTTCTTAAAAATTAAAAATAAATTACCTTGAAAAATAAAAACATTTTTGAGTTGAAATATGTATTTACAATCGAATTTATCATCTATAAAACCATATTACAAAATTATATAGTTATTAAAATTTGAGTAAGACATATTTATTTTTTCATTAAATAAATTAAGTTAAATATCCTAATCTTCTAAATGTGGCTTCCAAATGACACCATTTATACCCATGGATGATTTAGTTGGAAAAAAACTCATCCAATAAAATTAATACAAGTGTTAGGGTAAATTTATAATTGCATTATTAAACTTAATTACAAGATTTACCCTTTGACTATATTAATAAAAATTACCGAAGTTAGTATTCATAATGCCCAAAAATAAAATAATGCTATCTAAATAATGTGGACCTACTAATTCCAAATCAGGAATACATTTTAAAAAATTACATAAATATATGTTTTCTGTAATTAATTTAAAATTATTCATGCTGTCAGAAAGAGAGAACATGTTTATGAAAGTTAAAAAATTGAAAAATATTGAAATGTTTTTACACTTGAATTCAATTTGAAATTAATTATAAAGTCATAAATTATATTAAATGACAAAAATATATTCTATTAATACTTAAAACCCATTAAATATTATAATTTAACTATAAAAATTATTTTTTATGAAGTAATTGGCTTCTAATTAAAATTTGGGGTATTTTTATTATTGATCGAAATTTTAAAGTCATCAAAAATTATTAGAAATTCATCAAAATTAAATTTTTATATCCTACATCCAAAAAACAGGTTTTTGAATAAAAATTTTATTATGGTCTCAAAATTTTGATTTAAAAAGGTTTCTTCATTAAAAGATGGTAAAAATACCCTTTAAAAAACAACGGATTTTTAACATCAAATAAGTTTTATTCATAGACTGTGAAAAAAATGTCTATTGGATGAATATAAAAAATATTTAATTAAGTATATAAAATTTATATTTCATTATTATCAATGAATAATAGTAATTCACTAATTTTATTAAAAGAAGAAAAATAAAAATATATAATTTTTTTATATTTTTCTTAAATAATCGGTACATAATTACTTCCCTATATATGTTCACTAGTTAAGTATATTTATTCCCACTAAACTAATGGCTATGATAAAATTGTCATTTTATATTGTGGTAATCTCACTGTATGTTTATTCTCAAGATTGTGGGCTATGTCGAATAATAAAAATTAAAATTATTTTTAGAAAATGTATCATAAAAACATTTGGGTGTAACACACCAATAACTCATTAATAACTCAACGAGATAGTAACTCCCATCTCAATCACCAAATATCTCATGAAGACCTAAAAATCAGTTTATATAAATATATGATAAGAATACAAGTACACATTATATGAACATCCCTACAACATCTCAAAGAAAATGTGAACAAATCTTACTTAATCTATTGAAAAAAATTTTAAATCATCTCATCACGTAATAAAATTAAGTTATTTATCATCCTCACCATGGTTCACTTCGCATGTAACACATAGAAGTAAGAAACCCATTTAAAAACAGATATATAAACACAAATGTGTAGGTGAAAGGTGCACCAATTTCACTTCCCATATGGTGTGTCACTCTCATATCCCAATGGATCTTGTCATATTCTTATCCCTCCTATAATACATCCTTTCATAAATTGGTAAGTTATTTTAAACCCATCATGCATCCTATGTATACCATAACATCATCATCACTGTCAATTCTTAAATAAATATGTAGAATTATATATTTCACTATAGCCCATGTATCATGTATTATACCAGAAGCCACTGTAACACATGAATACACCCAATGAGAAGCCATGGCCTCTATGATCTAATAAAAGTATGTGCTATTAAATCAAGGAATTTCATATTGAACATATATGTATAGTATGAATGATATTTAACATAAAATATGAGTGTAAATATGTTATACCATTCCTCATCTCATCCTGCGTATTCGAACATAATACACTATAGTTTAAGGGAGTGTTAAGAGAGGGATACATATGCCATATGTTTTTTTATCCTTGATGTTCAAGAAAACAATTTTTATTGTCATGTAACAAAATCCCAAAAAATTTAAATTTTTATATGACAACCGAAATCCTGATTTCATCACTATTATAATCATATCCTGGTTACAATTTGAGGATCTCACATAATTTAATTTATTAATAAAATTAAAATTGTACATCTTTCTATCTCGATTAGAAATTAGTTATGCTCATCTTCTAAGATAATCGATTGAAATAATTTTATTGAGAACCCTATAGATCATCCACACATTCTCTATAATCATTATAAATCATTAATATTAGGTATTTTTGTACTTTCATGAAGAATAAAATGTTCATTAAATTTGTAAATGATCTAGGTATTGTCAAATCTTTAATCTTACTGGGAGAACATGGATTGGGATGTCCTGAGCTCTCTTTTCTCACACTTGAACATGATATGAAGGTTAGAGAACTTATAAATTTTGTGTCAATTAATATTCCCATGAATTTGGAATGATTTTGTAATTTATATTTAGGTTTAAAATTATTAATATTTCACTTATTCCCTTTAATAATTTAATACAACATTTATCAACCAAAATTATACTTATAACTTCAGAAAAGTATTTTAAATGTCATACGTATATCATCACATACTTGTAGCACTAGAATAAAATTATCTGATAAATACATGAAATTAAATCAACATTTATGATCCACATTAACATTTATTGAAGCTCAAATATTAAATATTAAATATTTATTTGAAGAGTAATTTTCTTAATATTCCATAACTATCTCCTAAATATAATAAGTTCATAAATGAAAATCATATTATTATAAAATCTTATAAAATTGAATTTATCTATTTCCTTTCTTGTCATATAAAAATTGAAATTATACATTCACTACCATAGGGCCCACCATGCCACAATATTCTTAATAAACATTATGTGTTAACCTGTTGGCCTTTATATTGATATCATTGATTAATAATCATATATCAGATGTGGATTCTATAAATATTTCATGTATCTTAATGAGATAAGGTTTTTTCAAATCAATGAACCATCTAACAAACCCACAGAGTGTATTGTAATGTTTTTTTCTCATGATATATCATAAATCATGATATATAGTATTTGTCATCTTCTTTAATGACATTATTTATTTATGACCTTATTAGATTGACATAAATTCCATCAACATGGTCATGGATTTATTAATGCAATACCATCCTGGTCAACTGGGCCTAATATATCTCTTCCTTTCAGAAGTGAAAAATTATATATTTCCCATTCAACCAATGTCATTCCACTAATGACTCAACAAAGACAAGCTACCTCACCATAAAATAGATTCTGTAGTTTTCATCTTGAATCAAATCACATGAAAATATGTATAAATTTATAATAATCTCATGTCTATAGACTATTAAACATTCTCATTGACAGGAAAAACAATGACACAAGAAAAATGTGGTGTTTCTGTTGGCAAGTCAGTCCTTGTGATCTCCTTTATATGATATCACCACATAAACAAATCATGAGAAGATTCCATGATTATTATGAGATGCGAACACCTAATATTTAGACCTCATCTATACCTAATGAGTAAGATGTATCTATACCATAATATATATGAATAATATTAATGTAATAGCATCTCAAGGTTCGAATATAGATTGAAATTTCTATAATACATTGATATGGAAAATGATCGTTGGAAATTACCATATAAAAAATTAATGTGAATGTATCAACACTATTATGGTAAGTATCCACCAATCATAAGTCACTGTATTTATTTTATGGTTATTTAATAGTGTTGTTCATGTTTGATATGGGGGACCCATTTATTCAATCCTCTCATATTCACTAGAACCAAATTTATAACTATACTTATTAGCTATCAAATAATATAATCATGCTTCTATTGATTTATGGATCTAGTAATCAGGCATGAAATGTTTCCATAATATGGATACTCTACTATATGCGCCTTTACCTCATTGAGTAACAATCCTTAGGAGATAACATATCTCAGTATATTCATTTATTCACTGTCTAAAGTTGACATATTGGATATTTTAATAACATAATTCTAATCAAAATTTATATTATAATAATAATTCTCTTAAGAGGATCCATTAAAATAACTGTATCAAGTCATTGTGAATTTTTATACAGCTTTAGCAGCTACGTCAGAAGCCGCAACAAACTTGATATTTTTAGAAATGGGAACTGCATGCTTGAATGAGCTTCTATTTCTCATTACCTTATCATAACTATGATATAAGTTCATATTGATTCTTAGTAAGACCAATACATTTCCAATTTTAAATAGAGTTAGTTCCTCTCAATTTATAAGGTATATATCTCTTTTTCTCTCTCATGTACAATTATATTTCTCTGACTATTTCACAGAATGTTCTCTTATATTTACCTAATATATTCATACCATAAATAATATGTTTGGAATATCATATCTATTTGTGAGTATGGAGATTTTGATAGATATTTCATTGAAGAATATTGAATTCTATACACCATTATTATCTCCTCCTATATCTCACACATGACTTCTTAGATATAATAATGTGTTTTATCATTGGTAAAAAAACCTCTTTAATTTTTCCAACATATATTTTCAAATACCTTGTCAATATATGTATTTATAATTCATCAAAGAAAACCTTAAGTCTAGCATTGTAGGTCTAGTTACCTATAAATTCAGTTTCTACATTACCTTGGTCTTTGGAGAGTTACTTTCTTTCTATCCATAACTAAATATAAAACTAATGTCTATTTTCCATTTGATATCAATAAATTATGTTTATATTGTGCTCTCACTAACCAAATATTGACAAATAAAATAAATTCATTATAAATGAATTTTTCTATGACAAAAATTATTACATTAATATATAAATGGATCTTTAAAACATGTATTTAATATTTTCCTTTCTACTATTAATCAACCCATCTTATATGTGTCATATACGAAAATTCTAATAAAGGTGGCAGTGATATCTAATGCTTAGTTTTTTTATCACAATCTATTTCTATGACAAGTATAACATTGATGGATTTATAAATGATGTATTGGTATAACTAATAGAACCTTATCAGTTCCACACCAGTTCCTCCCATATGAAGTCTCTCTTGAATACCCGCCAATGAATTTACATCAATTGATGAAACTATCAAAATAAAAACTTGATTTTAATACAAGAAATCTATTTTTTAAATTCATGTATACTTTTCAACCATTGTTGATTTACATTTTCTTCTTTATTATAGGTTCTATTGTTCTTATCTAACAATATATCATGATCCATGGGGAATATAAAACCACCACTATGGGTTTAACCCTCCTACGGAGTATTTGTCTCTAGAAAATTCCTTTTCCATAAGATTTTGTGGAACTTGTTCATATTCCATCTACTTCTACTTCTCTGACATTTACTTACCCAAATTGAATCTTTCTCCCAGTATATCAAATAGATATACTGAATCTTATATAAATACAGTCTATTATTCAACTTTTAATTTTATATCTTTGGGACTTATATAATATCCTATATAATCTTTAGGATAAAGGAGTATTACTTTTTGTTTTTCATAATGTGATTTTGTTTTGGTCTCATCTCTAAGAAACATATTTATTGTAAAAAACATGTTCTTATGAACTAATGGATTTATTTTAATACTATATCTTATATGATGTCAATTTCTCTTAATAATTTGAATATGTTTATAGGAAAATGATACTATTTTTGAATCCTGTCACCCAAATAATTGAATGATTATGCAATAAATATTTGTCATATCATTGATTTTATTAATACTTACATCATCAATATGATATATATTTTGATAGGTGAATTAAGGAATTTATACACGCTACATTTCAATGATATTTTTTTAAGATAAGACTCATCATTGATCCTACTTACTGACATCACATATTTGATGTTTATATGGAAATGTGATTTTAGGAATAAATTAACTCAATGATAATAATGATCGATGAATGCATGTAAGACACATCATCGATCCTCCGTAATAACCTCATAGATTTTATTTTTATATAGAAATTTGAGTTTAGTAATAATTCTCATCACCATTTATAATGATCTATTAATGTATTGATTGATATTATTTGACACATAGATCCGATGAAACTCATTTATTTTAACTATGAATATTTTTAACTTGAATTTTACATTCTATAAAACCTTTAAAGGAATATCATGAAATTTAAGAATTTTCCATGAGATTCTCCTTGGAATAGTTCATGATCATAATATTAACTAACTCTAAAAGTATTATAGAATAAATATAGTTATAAATGGTTCATATCCAAAAATAAATAAGTATATGAGTTTATAGTACCTATGGTTTGTATCTCCAAATATTCTAAATACCATATTTGTTATATACTTGAAAACTACATTTCTCTTATTGGACAATGATTTATCATACCACTATGGGATATTTAAGTCATAAATTTTATTTTCATTATATATTTCCAATGTCTCATATAAAAATCAACTATTAATTGTGTATGATATACCCAAAAAATATTTTAAATGGTCTTGTGTCATTAAGTAGACAATTTTAGTTTAACAAGACCTATTCACATGGTAATAAAATTTTGTGATTCTCTCTCCTAATGTAGGTTTCATCCTCACTCGACAACTAGTTCGAAACATCTATACATCTAGTAATATTTCCAAACATCGTTGGTTTTAGTATTTTAAAATACATATGTGAGGACATATTTCATTTATTACCGAAGGTGAGAAAATAAAACATTACATATAATGATGAATATACCTAATATATATTATTATTTTGTATTATTCTAAAATTCATCACATTTTCTCTTCCAATGACCTATCATTCCACATTTGAATAAAATATCCTCTTCTTCAGTGCTCTCCCTTTTTTATCGTTGGATTTTTAGAGAGTCGTTTTAAAGGTGACTTTGGTAATATACTTACAATCACCCTTTTTCCTTGTATTTATTACTAGTCACATTAATTATTATATATTTAATTTTTGTTAAATTGTGATATCTTTCTAGAAACAATCCCAATAGATTTCAATGTGGTTTTTCCAGAAAATTGGTTTGGAAACCTTTAACGAAACTAGATAAAATTGGGGGAAAGGATGACATAATAAGATGAACCAAAAAATATTGATACATCTTGGACCACCAATAATCTAGTAGATCAATGTAATCAATCAAACTATGTATATGAGGACATTATTTACTTTTATATACCAATCTATATGTGATCTATTTTATCCTTATCTCATCGATTTATCACTTCTTCTTCTCCTAGATATCTTCTTAAAGATGTGATAACATCGTATAACCATCCATGTCATCATGTTTCATTTGAAACAATTTGGTAAATAATGTTATAATCATTATATGAACAAAAAATATTTTACTTAGTAGTATCCTGTAAGAATCATTATCATCCACAGTTACTTACTATGTAGGTTGATCGGGTATGGAGACTTTAACACCTATAATTTCCTTTCATATTATTTTTACTATTCACAATTTCCTATACTACTCTTGGAAATTTATGACAGTGATAAATTGTTCATTATCCAATATGTATCATAGTTTATTATGTTATTACCTTCAATTTTCTTCAAAAATAAAAATAATTTGATTAGTACTTTTATCTCGATTAGTAGTTATTAAAAAGTATATATATATATATATTACCATGAATATCAACCACTATTTTATCAAATCCTACCATACCATAACTAATAGATTAAGAATACTAAATCTCTTAATTATTTATGTGGTAGGGATCCTTAAAAACTCTTCACATATTCCATGTTATGGCAACACCACTACTCAAAGACTCTTAATTAAGAATTCTATATGGCCAACCACATTATCTCTTGACTCCGTGATTTATTGAGTCAAGTACCATCACTTGTAATGTATAGAAATAAACTACTCAATTATATTCTCTAATGTTTAATAAGCTACATTTGTCCATTAATTTGTTTCCAATTTTAGTTAAGTCAACCAATCGATTTTATAAAAACTCCCTCATTGTATGAGGTACCCTAAACTAGGGATGATGAGCACCTCATATAATCATGTTTTTTTTCAAATTTTAGTGATGGAAGGAATTTTTAATTAATATTATTTTGAGGATTATTATTATTTATCCATGGAAAAAATCGTTTTCAATTTAATAATCTCATACTAAGTGATATCACTCGCACATTTAAAATTTAATAAATAGAAGAAAAAAATCAGCACATATAAATTTATTTTATCTTTGAATTCCCATTTATTATTCTATTTTATTTTATACACATTACCATACAAAAAATAAAATATACCATAAATGAATAAATAAAACTAAATTACTGATCCTTTCAGTTTATAAGTGGTTGATCAATTGAGAATGAATGGATAAACAATGAGGGTAGGAGTAATTACTTATGTCATACCACACTCATGTTGCAGCACCCAACTCATTCAAGGTATTTATATCATGTCTATAACTTCACCTCACATTGGAACAATGGAAATAATTGTTTAACTATTTTAAAACACGTTAACAATTTCACAAAAATTATGAAATATCAGGATTGTGCAATACACATTCAATACAACTATCATGAACACGTAGGCCCTTTTACTTAAAATGACGAAGGAATATTGTGTAAATTCAACATATTAAATTAATTAACTACTAAATACAATAATATCATGAAATAACTAAAAAATAAATAAAATATCAACACAAATAGGTCGGTCACTTCTCATGGTCAATCAATATTCAATATAAATTTTATAATAAAACTAAAATGGTGATAAATTTTACTTGAGGGAATTAAATATGAATTAAAAAAATTATAAATATAGTAATTAAAATAATACATATTAACTTATTCACAAATAAAGTATCCTTTATAAAAAATAAAATTTAATTTTTTTAATTATTTATTAAAAAAAATTGTTTAATAAGTTTTTTTGGAAAATCCATAAAAGGGGATGAAGGACATTTTCATTCCTGGAGGGTCTCGGGATGGTCAGTGAGTTTAGGGGTGCTCATACAACAACCTAGTTGATGGAAAATGGGAAGGGACAATATACACTACTTGTTATGAAAATAAAAAAATAATAAATAAAATTCATTAATATAAACTTTCACCCCTAATTTTATAAGTAATGACACCCCCTCATATTTTGGGGGACACAAATTCGTGGGGGAAAATAAGCCAACCAATTTTTTAATTTTTTTTCCCTTTTTGGAATCACCCTCTATTCCTTCCCATCATCTCTTCTTCTTTTTTATCTTTTTGCGTGGGATCCCCACCTTATATATTTTTTTATATCTATTTTTCTTAAATCATATATATTTATGTATTTTTACTATTTTCTTTTTAAATTTCACATTTTTATGGACTATTACCTTGCCGGAAAAAACAATTTTAGCCATCAAAATATAGCTGGAGTACTTTGGGCCTTCATAATATGTATTGTCTACCTACATTAGGATAGAATTTACATGTGTGTCTGTGTGTGTGTCTATATATATATTCATCAAATTCTTAACTCACAAACACTGACTTTGATAATATATTTATCTATAGATAACCATATCATGGTCATTTGATGTTGGATTGAATCATCATCTATGAATATGAGACCTTATCAAAGACTAATGTTTAAATTTAATATTGACTTAATTAATGTTTTGATTAAACAATAAAATGATCACTCTATTTTTTATTTTCTGAACCGAGTGCATGGTGAATGCTTAAAATTTCATAAATTTGAAATTTTTATACTAAAATTTCTATCATGGAATCATCTATTGCATAATTGAGACCCGGTTATAAGAACATGATACTATTTAATTTAATTTAAATAATATATAAACTAAAATATTACCTTATCTGATTTAGATGATAAATAAAATTTTCTCATCCTTAGTCATAATTGCAAGGTGAAACTTAACATGAAACCCTCTAGATCATCCATATGCACTCCAAAGGATTTATTGATTATCTATTTTGGATCTATGCACACTAGAACAGATATTCAGAGGATTTTTTGTCCTAGAAATGATCATGGGATATTTAACTCTTCAATCTGTGTGGGAGAACATTGATAGGAATGTCCCAAACTTTATTTTCCCAATTTAGATATTGAGGCAGAGGTGAGATATCCTCAAAAATTCATGGGAATAATTAGTCCCGTGAATTTGGACTTATTGTGACATTTATAGTTAGGGTTCAATTTATTAAAATTAATCTTTAATTCCTTCAAAATGTTAACATTATATTTAACACCAAATTTAATTATTATTAACACACAAACACATCAAAAACATCATAAATTAACTATCAAATACATGTAACACTAAAAATAACATTACATAAAAAATATATTTCATTAAATTAAATTATTTATTCCACATAAATATTTAAAAAACCAATAATATTTCAATATTTAATATTAATTTAAATTTTATAATATTTACCTAATTAATCATGAATATAATATGTAAATTAATTATATTATAATTATTCTCTAAATACAAATCCATTTTTTATATTTTTTAAAAATAATTTTTCTAGTATATGTGTGAACATGAACCATACCCAATTCCCCAAAATCCATGACAAAAAACCACTAAGGTTATATACACCTAGGACTTGTAAAATGTTGGTTAATATCACCTAACAAGAATAAAAATTTCACATTATATAAAGCTGATGTCTAATATCCTTTAATTTCCTTAGACATAATTGTCCCTTGTTATTCCCCACACATAATTTTAATGGTGGATGCTTCAACTTCCATCATAGTGGATGCGTTCCTGACGTACACTAAATAATTCTTCTTGTTCTTGATGAGGCATTCTTCAATCCCCATTAGATTATCAATTTTCTGTGACCAAAAAACAACCTAACTTGATTTTCATTATTTCATATTTTATTATAAAATAGGTGAAGGTGTGAAAATATAAAAACATATTTGAGATGAGGATTACACGAGAAGGTGAATCCTATTAAGATTATGGCATTTGGTCTTCCTCCCTCAATGGAGATTTAATCCTTCTCCAACTAAAATGGGTATTTTTACAGTTATTATTCACTATAAAATAATCATTCTACTATAAATAGAATGAATGTTGCTTAGGAGAAGTAATACAGACCATGATGACCTCAAAAGACTCCCCTATATACACCTAAGTAGAAGAAACACTAAAGGAGAAGTGGAATAATATGCTTCATCCATTGCAAATTAGATTAGAGGGTCCCCAAATAAAATATCAAATTGGGTAGTGGGAGCAACAACCTGTTGGATCCCACATCAGAAAGCAGATGGCCTTCCATGGATATGAGTTATGAATTAGAACTTAGAGACTTGAGAGGAGTTAGATATAGATTCGATTCCATGAACTGATTGTCCTCGTGATTGTGAGGCTTACTCTGATGCTCCCAGTGACCTTGTCGATTGTATAAAAGGCAATATCCAAACATCCCCTCATACTGAGTCAACTACCATAATCTTTTCTTATAACAGACCAAGTGAGGAATCATTAATTGGAGTTTCCTTGAGAAATCCATCAAAACATAAATCTGTGCCCCAAAAAACTACTTCAGAAGTAGGTATGGATCATCTCTATGAAGGAAGATACCAAGGAAATCCCAAATTCCATTATGAATATGCATATTTTTTTATGGTAGATCTATCCTTAATATGTGAAACCAAAACACCAACCTTATACAATCTCATTATTTATTAAATCAAATAGTCCATAATTGGAGGAAAATCACCAGTTTTCACCAATATGGGATTATGACGCCAAATCAAGAGCAAAATCATCGTCCAATTTAAGATGAAAACTGAAATTACTGGTTTCAAAAACCTCAACAGTAGCTAGAAAATTCAAATTCATGGTCATATTGACATATCATTTGATGACCTTCTGTGCTGGTTGATTTGAACCAAATATGGATATGAGGGTGTGAATGTGAATGAATTCCACATCAAGGAACATTTTTTGTCGACAAGAGTAATTGTTGTTGAAACCATAAAGAAAAAAATGGGGCATTAGGATGATCTATATGGGAAGGACTTATTGAATCTCCACAGGAAGGACATATGATGTTGAGGTAAACCCAGGAACCTCCAAAATGAATGAAAGGGATGGTATCATTAGCCTGATAGTCAATAATCACTGAGATGAACCATTATAGAAGTATAAAGCAGGAACCACACCCACTGTTGAGAGAGGCTGGTAGGTCACTGTTGTCTGGAGAGGCTCCACTCCCATCCCTCCCACTCTCCAAAACCCTATGATATCCCAATGATAATTATTCTAAACATTACTAACAATTAATATATTTTTTTCCATTATGATTTTATACACATGGTGATTACCCTGCCAACATTGTGGGGACCGCTGGTTCTTAATCTCCAATTCAATAGAATTGGTCCATATTTAGAATATTCAATTTTGTAACCCTCTAGGACATTATCTTCATTAAAGTGAGGTATACTTATAAAACAGGAGTGATGTCGAAAAACCCATCAAGTCCCCTAAGGATATAAGGTTTAGTCATTGAAATGACTACCTCTTATAAGCATGAGTAATTTGATATAATCTCTATATATCATGATATAACATAATGTAGGATTCACACATTGGGTCATCATACATTCTCTCTTTATTTATTTATGAAATTACTAGATAGTGATTTCTTTAATATCCATAGACGTAGATTGAATATAGTACACTCATCCTGATCAAATGGGACAAAGATATCTCTCCCTTTTAGAATTGAAAAATTCTATCTTGACCATTAATTCAATGTCAAACCACTAATGATGCACCCAACACATGATACCTCACCATGAAATAGATACCATGTTTTTCATCTTGAATTAAAGTAAAAAAAATTAAATTGTATGAATTGATATTGATATTAAGTTGACATACCAATACACATTCTCAAAAATAGTAATGACTAATGAAACTTGAAACATGAGGACTTACAATTGGGGGGTCATTCCAAATGGTCTCTATTACTTGAGGAATTCATGTGAGAAATTCATGAGAATAAGTATCTATGATTAGGATCCCATAACATCCAAAATTCATACATCATTGGTGTCTAGTTAGTATGATGTATCTTAACTATAAGTCATTTATTAAAGATTAAATTCATTGTATCTGAATATATTGATTATATCTAGAAACTGTAATAACCCATTGATACGATAAATAATCAAAGGAAATTACCATGTAAATATTGGACATATAAGAATAATCACTATTATAGTAAGTATACATATTTATAAACTCATTTTATACATAATATCGTAATCCAAAAGTGTAATTCATGTTGGGTCTAGGGAAACCACTATTACAAAAAAATAGCCACCAAAACATTTGAGTGTTAGTTTTCCTACCCACTAAGTTAGTGAAGAATATGAAATCATAATCTATAAAGATTGCATCATCCACAACCTCACAATGGAAAACTACATATCTATATATTGTAAATATTGTTATTATTCAACAAGATGACTAGTTTCCACCACTAAAGCCTAGGAAACTAGTTCTATAACATTCACACAGAAATCAAGACTAACATATTTAATAATATTCACATAGTAATTTAAAAAATTAAATTCCATTAATTTAATAGTTCAAAAAATTTACGATAATTCATTATCCCATCATAAAATTTGATTTATCCATTTGATTTCATCACATGCCAATACACTTACATTACCCATATAACAATTCCAGATTCAATAACCATTCACTTTGAAAATTAATCTAACCATCCCATGGATTTTATTTAATATATATAAGTCATTTATCTTCATCATCTGAAAATACTCCACAACACATGGGTTCCTTTAATTCTAATTATCATTCCATAAGTTCCACGTACTCTATGACTAATGTTATACTAAAAAAACAAACATTCATTCAATAATAATTGTAAACAATTAATTTCAAAAAACACCATGTGTAACCTATTGATAAATACAACTCTCAACTCTTTCCAACATGCCATGTGTCATCCATAATACAATTGTGCACGACACAACCCGCCATAACTAGCATCAATCCAAACACTAGAATCCCCATAATTCATGTCCATTGCTCTCTAAATTTAGAAACTATATTAAGTAATTAACAAATCACATCATATATATTCTATCCTATAGAATACATAAAAAAATATTCTCATCACAAAACACTCCTAGGAAATATTATACCATGTCGCTAAGGAAATAAAGACTTTTACAATCAATATTGAGCTCCTTCATCTACAAACTTTTATCTTTTGAAAATAATCATTTTATTACCATCTTGAATTAACTGCTTCATTGTTTATAGTTTTAACTAAAATAATATTCCAATAATTAAATGATATTAATACAAAAGAATCATCTATACACAAGGTTTATGTATAACCTCTATATTTCAACAATTTCATGGAAGAACGGTAAAAAAACCACATGCCTCTTACATTAATCATAAAATCATTTCATATTTACATTTTTTATCTAATTTCTTTTATATTAATCATTATAAAAAATTAATAACATTGAAAATTGATCTCACCTATCTATAAAATCAAGAGGAAACATTGACAATCATTAATCACATGTTATCAAAATATCACAATACCACAATTAAATCTTATAATAAGTAATTATATTCATAATATTGATTACATGATTACCTAAATAAATTAGAAATGATAATTTCACACTTGAAAATAAAAGGAGTTGTAAATAGTCCCCTAATTTGATCTGAATATTGAATTAATAACTATACTTAAGAGTGGAAAAGTTAAGGTTGAAACACCGACATACATGATGAAAACACAACAAGATTCTAATAAATGTAAAAAACCATCATGAAATTATCTAACCTCATTGAAAAATAGATTAATTTCACTAAACACATTTTTAAATCTAATTAAAAATGAGAATAAATAGGATAGAATAATATAGAGTACCATTATATGAGAAAAATAAATCTAACAACCTAAGGGTTTTAAACCATCAAGGATATTCCTAGACTGTGGGGAGATAGAAAGGGGTCATCAAAAGTTTAAATAAAGAGATAAAAATTGAACTAATGATGATTAAAAACACTCTTTATAAAGGAATACTAAAAGGCATCAAATATATAACCATGATTCCCTTTTGTGTTTTGGTGTGTCCCAATGAAAAGAAATATAGTTCACCCAATTTTTGAAATTCATTATCTCAAAAAATCATGTGCAATTTAAAAAAAACACTTTATCCTATTGTTTTCCACCATACCTTAATCCATAGTGTTGTGGAATACGCATAGACATTTCGGTTTGCCACACTAAAGAACATGGTTTAGATACCCCCTGCTTGCAGTTTCTCCCCTTAATCATGATCTTTTCCTCCCTCAACTTCATACACCACCACAGTTAGCTCTGGTGAATTTTTGAATCTCTATTTATTATAAGATTCATTAAATTCCCCCATGACCAAAATATGGGTATGATGGTCTATTTTTTACACATACAGAGACTCACTAAGTCTTTCACCCAATAGCTCTTCATTTTTGTGTCATTTAACCTTCAGAAAACCCATTTCAAGAGAGTCTATTTCATCCAGGGTGCCCCTAAATGTACCATTCCCAGTAAAACACCCAAATACCTGGGTGTGGTCTACCACATTCCAAAGGATGACCACATATAATTCTATATATCACCATACCCACCTCTTATTGGATTGTGATCATCTTCATTTCTTATATAAAGTTACACCTAGAAAAAAACTCATAGAACAAGGGATTCCCCCTAGTATTTTCACAACATGTGGTACATTGTGGAACAAAAAACCAACATCAAAACTCCCTAGGCTCCAAAATAATCACATGAAATGGGGTACCCAATGATTAAGGCTCTAAAATAATCAAAGTAGACATCGTAACACCTTATGTAATGACATGGTTGAATTCAATATGGAAACAATTATACCTAGAATCCTTAAAACCAAAAATGTAACTATAGGTACCTCCAAACCACATGAAATCATAATATTAGAGCTCCATAAATTTGATCGATTAATTAACCCACCACCCAATTAGAATAATCTAACATCCATTATGGGAGAATCCATCTTATCCCACTCAACAACATAGAGGAGTTACCTATTATCTATTTAAAAAATCTAAAAATCTTTAATAATGGTCACCATATCACAAGGATCTTTATTCATGAATCTTATATAATACATTACTATATGAAACACAGTGACTAACTCCCACCTCGACCACCAAGATCAGTCATGATTATCTATAATGAAGAATTCAGTAGGCCAACCAACATCACAATAATATAAAAAACTTCATAAAGGTTAATAGTGAACAACTCACTCATCACACTATCAACCTCAAATAGTCACACTCAACCCAAAAATATTATAGGGATCCTATAAAACTATGTCAAAAAATAAACCTAGCGAAAGTCATTATATAGTATAACCAACATGTCACCCAATGGAAGGTATATCATATGGATCCTATGATATCATATATACTGATGTAGGATCAGATGACATTAATTTTAGTTATAAAAAATAAGATCACATAACTATTCAATATTTGGAAAAAAGATCATCACCGAAATTTGTTCAAACAAATATAAAATTGTTTCAATCATGCCCACAAGTCTATACATTGAAAAATATTTCAAAAATAAAAATCAAACATCATTTAAATAAATTTCATTTAATGTAGTATTTCTCACAAATTAAATTGGGTAAAAACTCATTGAAAACTTAATTTTTGATACCATATATTGTCTTCACATACAATCATAAAAACAGTTACTTAAAATTACACTTTTCATTTTAAAACCCCTATTTCAAACCTGGTCTTTAAAACAAATTTTCGTTTCAAATTATATTCCACATTATCTCCTATTAAAATATAATTTTAATTTCTAAACATTTTCCTTTGAGAAAACTATTTCAAATTCAACATTTAAGAATCACATAAAAAGGGATAAACCATTTCTCTTATTGATGGGATAAATTTTTCTACTAAATTTAAATTATTTAGTGATAATAAACCCCCAAATATAGATAAAAATTGTCATATCATTGTTTTTTTATACTTGTGATAATCATTAAAATAAATGTTAAATAGATCAAATCATGGTTTTTAATATTTTATTCATATTTATATATAATGACAAATGCATAAATTGATTTAGAGAATAGTAATATTACGATTTAAAAGATTTTAATTATAATATTAAATGTTTTTATTATTTTTTATCTAAAATAAAGAAATCTTAAATTAAAATATTTTGATATTGATGTTTATAAGTGTGAACTTAAAAGAATAGAAAAGTGGAATTTTTTCTTAATTTCCCAACAATTTTTTTTGACTTGGGTTTTTTCATATGACAATTCTAGTCATTTCGTATGACTTTGATATTTTTTATTACATTGGAAGTAATTTCTTATAACATGGGATGTTTTATAAATTTACCCACCCTTTTATATGACTTATACTCTCATTTCATATTACTAACCTGGAAGTGGATGTGAGAATCAATCGATCTTGCCTCTCATCAAGTGAAAATGTCATTTTACAATCCTATCTAAAAATTTTGGAGGTCCCTACATTGGTTTCATGTTGATTCTAATCGACCATGACTTTTATTCATATGGTCAATCTGGGACTTGAGATCAATCTTACTTTCCATAGGAAGACAATTTCAGCTATATAGAGAGAAAATATCATGTAATGAATGAAGAAGCAGGACGAATCAATAATATTTCTTCTAGGGGGGATTTACATCCTCAAGATGACATATGGAAGGGAAGATAAGGCTCATTGGATATCACTTCATTCATACATTAAAACTCTAGAAGATAGAGGATGGATAATATGTTATAAATATTATGGTCTCTCTATATTATAAAGGATTAGAATCTCGACCTTCATCCTGATATCGACTAGAATGGATTTGAACTTCTTTTAAAATTCAATTAATTCTATTTTATATTAATGTTTTGTTATAATCCTCACCCATTTCATCGTTATTATCCCTCTATGAATGGATTCTAATTCCTAATCTATAAATAATGATGATAGGCTAACACTAGGAGAACCCACTAGATAAAAAACTAGTGAACTATATTCCAGACAACTGAATTTAATATTCAATTTAATTTTAGGAATTTATGTGTTTTTAGGGCTAAATAGATGATCACACCACAAGTTATTTTATCCATAATTTTATTTCACACAATTGAAAACCATTATCTCTCCTCTTCTTCGGATAAATGATTGGGATCAGTGGTTTGGGAGTGGATGGACTCATTATTATGGATAATTACATAGAGTGCCAAGAGAATAATTTTAGGATTGTTCCTAAATAAGATGTTAATTTAAACAATCGATAGATTTAGGATGTATTTAGTTTGTTGGAACACTTAATCAATGGAATAGGATATCAAAGTTGTATGATAATGGAAGGTCGGAATAGTTGAATCCATGGTTGTCTTATTTTATCCATTTATTTCATTTTATCTTTATTTTAAATTCTATGTAATATTTTTTATATCAAACCATCTCTCTTAATACATTGAAAAATTAATGAAAAAAATAGAAAAAACTCAAGTGTTAGTGTATTGAGTACTCTATTCCAAACTCATTGAGAAAAGACCATAGTAAGCCACTAGGATGTGTTCCACGTTTTCATAGATTTTTATACAATACCTATGATAAAATTCACAATACTAGAATTATTTTTTGCGGTTAGTGATGTGATATCATTCATATTAATAAAATTTATGAATAGTGTGTTTCATTTAATTTTTTTTCATTGTATTCTCATTTTTTCTCTGTTTTCATTCTTTCTTTCTTGGCCCTATAATTTTTGATAAAAATAAATGTGTTTCATTTATAAAATAATTGATCATTAATCAAATGCATTGTTAAAATATATATATACGATACCATCTTATATATTATTTCAAACTGACCAATCTTTCATCCCATAGGCCTATGGTGTAGAACATTCTAGGACCATAGTTTTGGAAAACTTTATTACAATCTATTTTTTCATATGAGGATTCTTGGTATATCAATGAATCCAATAAACATCAAAAACATATTTCCACACACATTATAATAGAAGGAAAACCAAAAATATTGTAAATATATGAAAATATCAACAACTCTTCATTGTTTGAACTAGAAAATAAAAGTGAACAACATTAATTGGGAGAATTAAAGGAAATGATTACCATGATGACCACCACCCTACAAAAATTAATGGAGAAATTGGACAAAATAGAAAATTGAACCAAAATTTAAACCATTTATTTTCTCCGTTGATATTATGGAAGAAAAATTGAAGAAACATCTCTATATCACATTTATGGAATTTTATTGAGGCCTTTAAGGAAAAAACAAGAGATACCAGATAAAACTATAAAAGGGGATGATCAAACTCTGAACTAACATGTTTTAATTTTTATCAAATTCCTTTTAAAACTAATATTTTCTATTTTAATGATAATAATTAAGAATATTTGAAGTATTATTTTGAAGAAGAAGAAGAGGAAGAAATTTTTATTTTAGGATTTGAAGTAAAATTAATATATATACTACCCTCTACTAAAAAACCAGTCCAAAGAATTCATTAAAGACCAAAATCTTGATGTTGAACCACACAAAAGAGAATATATTACACTAATAATACATTATTTCGAGTTTTTATTACTTGAACTACAATATAACTCTAAATATCTTGAAATTTAGTCATTGTTTGAGATTTATAAAACCATGGATAGTGATAAAAAAGTGTTTGAGGAATCCAACATTAAAGAGAATATATATCTTGCGAAAAAATAATATGATTCCTAGTTTAAAGATGAATTGATGGATAAATAATTTTTTAATAACCTACTCAGATCCACTTTTGTAGGAGTTGCACCAATTATTGAAAAAAATGAAATAAAGCTACATACAAATGATTTTAAAGGAATATGTATATAATTGACTCTCAAAATTTGAATATAAGATCACTAAAGAAGTGTTTGATGGATAGTAAGAATCTCTGAAACATATGGAGAAGCCGCTACCTCCCCAAAATCACATTGAAAAATAATATAAGAGTATAATATGCCAAATAAAGAGACACCTTACCTTATTCTTCCATCACTTTTCTAATTCAAGTAATTGAATAGATTAGGTTTTGGATTATTTTACTCTATTAATAGGGTTTCCCAAAAATAGTGTCCACTGATGGAAATTGTTACAAAAACAAGTGATGGTTATTATCAGGGAAACTAAACCCACCATATAATTTTTATTAATAAATAAAACGACCTACTAATAATATTAATAATCTAGTACCTTCTTGAGGGTTAAACAATGTTTGATTTATTTTTCATTATTTTCAGTAAAAAAATTATACTTTCATTCTATTTTTATAGTTTTATTAAATTGAAAAATCACATAGGATTGTAGGTCATGTTGACTATGAATAATTGAGAGAAGTGGATAACTTAAACAATGGGATAATAAACATCATATTGTTTCTCTCTTTTCAAAGATATTAAATACTATAATTTTTATAAATTTATATGGAACCATAATGTGGTGGTGTTGAATAATTGTGGGGGATGTTATTCGATCCTATTTTGAGTACCTGTATAATATTTTAGGATTTATTTTTAGAAAATAAAAGTAAAAATATAAATACTATCATTATTTTTCTTTTTATATTTAGTGTGTTTATTCGTTAGGAAAATTTGAAAATTAATTATTTTCCTACCTAATTTAAATGTTAAGAAACTTTCATGGATTCCACTGATTTTAAAATTACTTAAATTAGAATATATTTTTTATTTTTCAATTGTTCTCATGGATGTTTATTTTTCTTTACTCAAAATGGTAGTGTGATAGAAAATATATTTTTAAATTTAAATTATAATATAGGGAAACTAAAAATTTGAACATGAACTAAGGTAAATTTTCCTTATTCAAAAATAAAACCTTAGTGATACAACATAGAATATATTTATATAATTACTTTGACATAAGAGTAAAATGGGAAATTGAGTTATCAAATTGAAACATTATGACATTATGTATTATATTTTTTTGTAAATAAAATTCTTATATAAATATGATTTCTTCCATTCACACATATTTTATATGAAGAATTAAAAAATTACCTAATTATTAAATATAGATTCATTTATCACTGGGGAATATTAAACCCAGATGAGGATGGAAAAATTTACTAATACAAATTTTAATTGAGTTTTATCAAGGTAGTGGGTAATGGAAACTAGGTATAAGGTATTTATTATAAAATTATGATTAAAGGAGTTTATTAATGTTTTTACATCACTCATATATATTCTATTATCACATTAAAACTATAAATTTTTTATATATTTAAGTGGGGTCATTGAGTAAGGATCAAATATGAGGTATCATAATTTTCAATGTAGAATTAATCTATGATTTTATTCTTTTTTAGACTTTGTGTTTGAATTTTGCTAGAAAATACAATTTTTGGTTGTGTTATATTACTTATATTTCCAAGATGATCACTAGTGATTTATTTTTTTATTGATGTCCAAATATTATTCACAATATTTGAACTTATTTATAGATATAATTAACCCCCCCCCCAAGATTGATACATCCTTGGATAATAGTTTAGTTTTTTACAATTTTGGAAATCTAGAACATAAAGGTTAAATGGATCAAGTCTTGGTTTCTAATAATATATTCATATTTAAATATAATATAGATAAGAAAAAGTTATTTAAAAATTTATAATTTCATTGTTTAATGGATTTTTATTCTGTTATTAATTTTTTTTACTCATTACAATACTAATAAAAACAAAGCCTTTATTAAAGTCATTTCAATTTTCTTATTTTCAAGTCTGAATAAAAAGAACAACAAGTATGAATTTTAAGATTTTCTCATTCATTTCCTATGAATTCGTCATTTTCTTTTGAATTTTTAAGTCATTTCATATGGATTTAAGAATTTTTCATTAATTTCTATGTCATTTTTTATCACCCTGGGATTTTTTTTATGAATTTTGTAGTCATTGATATGAAATAGAAATCTCATATTACTTACCCAATCATTTAATTTGACTTTACCATTTATTTCAGATGAAATTTTAGACAGTGACCATGAGTCTCAATTGATCGTTCCTCTCATCAAGAAATCATCCCAATTGATGGACTATGAAAAAACAATTTCAAATTCCTAGATTAATAGGATGATGATTCTAATAAAAATTAAAATTACTTTATGTGTAAGATATGATATATGATAAAATTATTGCACCATGATGGTGAAAATATAATATTCCAAGAATATAAAAAAAATTGATCTAAAATTAAAAATAAAACATATATCTAGTTGTTTTACCAAATCAATATATGATCAAATTGGCATTCATAGGATGATCATCTGAGATCAAGAGCTAGTAAGATATCTTTAAGAGAATAAATAATCTAAAATAGTTGACAATTTTCCATAGTTGTGTAGTCTACATACTGGGGTCAATATGTTAAAGATGATTTGAGGCCCATGGGCGTTCCCTAATAGCTACACTGAAACCCTAAAACAAAGAAAATGAAAAATTGATATAATTATTATTGGGTGTCCCCATTTTAAATGATTTTAACCATTACATTATTTCATGTATCTATTAGATTATAATTTAATTTATTTTATAAATTTTAATTTGAAATGATTCGCTATTATTTTCATTATTTGGTCTTATCTTCACACATTTCTCCATTATTCTCCCTCTGTGAATTAATGGTTATTATTAGGCTCTCATCAATGATCTGGGGATAAAGTGAAGATGACCCACTAGATAGAAATAGGTAAACTAGAGTATACACACCATACTATTATTTTAAAATTATTTATTAATATTTGAGTGTTTTACAGAATAAGGAACCAATCATGCCTCATATCCTTCTTTACCTCATATTATATCTCACTACCAAAAATAATTCTCTCTCATGATGTTCTGGTCATAGACGTATGATTAGGATTTTCAGTTTGGGAAATGGGTGGACTCATGATTTTGAAATATTAGAGAGAGTTATGAGCTAATAATTGGGTAATTATTCATTAATGTGATGTCCATTCTCCCAAATGATGTAGTGAGGTTGTGTGTAGCTGGTTGGAACACATAGAGAATAGAATAAAAGCTCATTGTTGTGATCTAATGAAAGATCACAATGGTTCAATTCATGAGTATCTCCTTTCTTACAATCTATTCATTTTTGCTTAGTTATCCATTCTATTTTCTAAATAATGAATAAAATACCATATTATCATTCCTTGAAAAAATAAGAAAACAAAAAACAAAAAAAAATTGCTAGAGTAGTGAGCACTCTATGCTCAACTCCTAGAGAGAGGACCATGGTCATCCAGCTGTCTATATTCTATGTTTTTATATATTCTATATATAAGGATTACAATAACCTTTTCATTACTTATTAAAACCAAATAACTCTTTATGATATTATACAACTTTATATGTTTAATAATACCGGTCGCATAAAAAAAAGATAATAAAGAGACTTGGTAATGTAATTCCCACCAACCAAAATAAAATAATATTATATATTCATTGAAGATTTCATTATCCTCCATCGAGCCTCCAATGACATATCAAATTATTAAACTCATTAAATTAAATAAAAATAAAAAAAATAATGATGTAATAATATATAAAATACTCTCCATGTTTCATAACATAACCAAAATAATGATACATGTGGTGAAGTACACTCTTCATAGGAACTTAGACCTAAAAGACATAAAATCATTAAAATATCCACTCAAATTACTGAAAAAAAATCACTCAAAATTTCTAACAACTCGATGAATACTCACTGGGACACAAATGTCCAGACTAATTCTCTAAAATGTTATATTGACACACTACTTGAGACTCTACTACCTATTGAATATACAAGCACCATTATATCGATGTGAATCAACTTTGATCTAGTTGAATCACACACTGATACTATAGGTTGACTTATCAAATTAGAATAAAAAGATAAAAGGTAACTAAATGAGAAGAAATATAGGCAGATTACCTCAAATATGTACACCATGGGACTCTAATTATCCATGAATGGAATAGGGATCCAAGGATGAAGGGAGAGGGGAGAAGCATCCAAAATTGACAACTCTGAGGTATCCTTATACATGAAAACAAATAAGTGATAACCATCAAATAATATTTTATTCCCCAATTAAAAAATTAAGAAGAACTCTAATGGGAACCTTGTGCACAAGTATCAATTACCCAACACTCTATAAGCTATTTATTCCAATGGAAATGGTCACCCAATGTACAGATTATTGGGATACCCCTGATAACACCATGGTGTACCTGGTGGTAATATAAAAGAGAACTATTTCATACATGAAGACGCATCCTCCAATTACCATACTGAACACCACCCATGAACTCGTAGTGTGTTTTTTTTCATTGAAATACTACCCCAAATACATTTTAAAAAATGTATGAAACATGCTCCAAACATCCTACCTTATAATCCGAAAATAAAAATGAAATGATCCACTAAGATGTATAATAACAAAAACTTTTTCTATTTCCCAGACATTTAACCCCATTTTTAATTATAATAACAATCGCAATTAAATAAGTCCATCCACATTGGTTTATCATAATCAAATTCATTAGATTTTCCAATAATCACACAATCAAATGGAAAACCTCAACTTGAAATTTAATTCATCAGTTATATAATAAATTCCAAGTGAATATTATTCATGAATCATGGTTACATAATGTTACAGTTTATTATTAAGAATTTTCTGGAACTCAAAAATTCCATCTCATCCAAAAAACACATTTAGTAAGTCAATATTCTAACTCCCATTTATCAAAAACAATAATTTAAATAAATAATCATAGATAAATCAACCATAAAATAATTACAGATACACATGGCCTCCCATTAAAAGTCTCAACCTCTATAAATATCTATAGAATCAGTATTTATCATTTACTCAAAATAAATCCATTATTCATCCTTCCATACCTTAATTAATTAATTATTTTTCATAATCCCATTATGTTTCATCGATTCATACTATATAATTCACTTTAGGATACCCATTTCATTAATTCGCAACCAATAAAAAAATTTAAAAAAATCATACAACATAGTCTAGGATCAATTTGATGACTCAACAACTATAATACATGATTGAATTTTTTGACACTAGTTTGTCCAACCCCCATCATCCATTTTTTTCGAAACACATTTTATTAATCTAAATCACCCAAAAACTATGCATCAGTAACCAACCTCTCATATCTATGTATTCTTCTACAACTATATGTTAAGTTATTCCATCAGTCCTTGAGGTTTTTCACATGGGATTAACAACCCTCTTATGAAAACCCATATTTTAATTAAGATTAATTCATGATTTATTACATAAATATACACATAATAAAACCAATGTAGATAATAAGACATAGTGTTTTTGGGTATTAAGGTATATAACATAAACATGTGAAAACTAAACACAATAAAACATATTTAAAAACTCTATAAAATTCACTTATATATAATGGGTCTTTTAAAAATACATTGGGAAATATGGTGACATACATTAAAAAGTGTTGATACATAAACCCTTGTAATAGAATAATAATAGAATAATAAGAACAAAGTATGAAATGTGAGCCAAAATTCATATTAACATGGCATAAAATCATTTATAATCATAATATTATACATTTAGTCATGATAAAACGTGATAACATAAAGGAAACATATAAATCTTTAACGAACATAAAATATGACAAAAGAATAAATCAAGGCCAACTCTCAGATAATTCAGATGGTGGACACAGAATCATAATGGATTAGGTTTACTACATGATCCTATACATAATGTCCCATGAAAAAAACATTTCCCAATACATTGAATGTATATATAATATTAGGCCCACTCATCTCATTCATATCATTGACATGAATAAGTATTCCATATTGATCATACAATATAATGATATATTTCATTAATTTAAATCCCATTATTAAAGAGTGTGTGATACAAACATGGAAGTGAAAAATAATTTAATAGTAGTTACATATAGATGAATAACCATGGGTAAAAATGGGAATGTGTATTCACTACAAAATTATCTGGAATGAATAATATGAGGATAATTTCAGCAACATGATGGGGGTACATAAAGATTAATAGAGGGCTTTAATGATTGTTAAATGAGTATAAAATAATTTTCAAATAAAAAGGACAGAAATATGGATATGTAATATTATATAACAAAATGAAAATTTGGGAATACAAGGGTGTAATGTAACGAAGGTTATTAAATAAATAAGGTAAAGAGTGGATCCATAACCCTGAGAGGGTGATTTATAAATATTGGGAGGAGCATCATAAGGGATTGGGGGAACCTTGGGAGGAATATATATCGAGAAGTATATAGTAACATCATGATCCATGTATTTTTAGTGACGTTGAATGAGAGGATAGGTGGGTTTTATATAAAAATAGAGGGATATTTTTTTATTAATTTCTAAATATAGGATTTGTGATTTATATTATAAATTAGTCAAAAAAATATTTACATCGTGTTTGACCATGTATTTTACTGAAGATGTGTTTTTTTATTTTATATGTCTAAAAATAGAGCTCATTGAAATAATACCATTGGTGATGTAGAATTGAGTCATGTTCATATAGAATTGACTTTAAAATTGTAAAATCTCATATATGTTTTGTAGGATATACTAAGGGTTAATAAAATTGGTAAAGTTATATAAAAACATTATTTTAAAGGTAATAAATAATTTTAATATTGGAAACTCAATATAGTATTTATTACAAAACATTTTTGATTTTATGATGACATGATATGTATCATATAATTATTCTATATTTATGTTTTACAAAAAAATCAGATATATTAAAAAATTGTGAAAAATTCACTATTGGTTATGTTCAGTATGATTATTTCAGAAAAAAAAATGAGAATCAACAGTTTAAAATAAAAATCCACATTTATTGAGAAATAGTAGTTTTTTTAGTATAATAGATTTTTTAACTCTTATAAATTATATTTTAATTTGTAAAATTTTATTATATTTTATATTGAATAAATACTATTTAATATGAAAATTGAAATATCATGTATTTTAAAAAAATTATTGAATTTATCAAAAAAAAAATTTGTATTGAATCAATATAAATACCAAAAATACAATTTTTGTTTCATCATATGAAAATAAATTTTTTGTCAAAATAATTATTTAATAATTATAAAGTAATAATAAAAGATAAATATAATCATTAATTTATGAATGAAATTAAAAAATTCATACTACTAGGTTCTAGATGGATATTATTTTATTATAATATTGAAAACCTAAGGGTATGTTGTGTGATGGTGAGTTTTTTTGAGGTGGTTCGGAAAACATTGTTTGGGTCATGATAATGATGAGCATAAAATTATACAATAAATAGTTTCTCTCATTATTTAGTTATTCAATCTCATATTTGTATTGGTCAAGGGAATATCCGAGTGATTTTATCTCCCATGAAAGCTTTGATAAATTTGATTCAAAAGGAATGGTCCTACTAGTTTAGGTTAACGCTTTCTTTATCTATATAAAATAGATTTATCATAACCCTATATATATTCAATAATAATATGATCATTATATAACCTCTATAAATCAATGGTTGCGATTATTAATAGTCTTTTCAATATAATGGCATACAACCTATAACAGTCCAAAATAACCAAAGTAGTTCATGTGTAGTTTATAATTTCATTTCATGATATGTCATTTACTTCTTTAAAAAGGGAATTTCATTTATATGTTTTTTGGTCATTACATTATTCTCTACTGTATAAATGTTTCCCCCAAAATTTCATTCATACACTAAAATAGATGAGAGTACTTATGTTTAATTGCCTCTTCTAGTTGCTATGTCGCTTCCTCAAACTTGTGGCTTCGCCAATGCACTTTGACCTAGTGGGTTGTCTTATTCTATCGAACCTTGTATATATGATCTAATACTTTCATAGTATACTCCCTGAATTAAATATCATTATCCAAAGGTACCAACTAAACATTTAGTACATGTGAGGGGTCTTTTATGTATTTTCTCAAGAGGAATACATTGAACATATCATGCACATGAGATAGGTTCTGTGGGATTCTTTATTGATAGGACACATCGATGAATAAATCATAGATCTCAAAGGGGATAATGTACCTTAGACTAGGATTTCTTGTAAAATCCCAAGATTTTATGTTATGTTTCTTTTTCAATTAATTTTTTTCAATAGCTTACATTGCACACAACACCAAGCTTATATAAACAATGATATACTATTAAATAATATTATTTTAACACTATTCATTATGTTGGTAGTTATGAATAAGATTTAATGACATATGATGAAATATTATTGAAATAACGGGATACCAATTAATTAAAAATAAAAATTAAAAAACAATTTAATATAAAAAAATATTTTTATTAAAAAAATTTAAGGGTCCACAGATCTCTTTTATACAAATAAAATAAGCATATCATGCTTTTTTGGATTATATTAATGAAATTTAAATGTAATATATTAAATTTAATGTATAAAATTCATCAAATGTGTTTTATTGTCATGATATAGGAAAAAATCCAATTTTTTGCATAAAAGATGTATTTTATAGAAACATAATTTTAGTGCCTTTTGATGAAAGACTTATTTTAAATCATGTTTTTGAAAAAATTATAAATTATATTTTAAAATAACCACTTCAATTATAGAGGACTGTAAAAAATATTTTTTTGAATTTTTTTCTATTTTTCAAATATGATACATTTTTTAATGAATAGTAAAAAAATGTAGTAGTTAAATTGAAAATTTTTTTATCATCTGATTTATTTATATTTTTAGATTTTTTTTAGATTTCATTTAATGATTGATTAATTACATATTTTATTATTTAATATAATTAATTTTATTAGAGTAAATTTCACATTGAATTTTATATAAAAATATTTCAATCTTTTTTATTCATTTATAATAAAAACTTATTTTCTCGATCGGTTAATCAGATTATTTTATCTTTAATTTCAAAAAATTATGTCTTTTAAAATTTGACAAATTGATTATTTATTTGGAATAAGAAGGTCTTAATTTATTAAATAGATCTTTTTTAATTTTAGACTAAATATGAATAGAAACTTTGGTAATTTTATTACCATTGTTATGGGTCATTCAGGAAACTATGGGTAAATATATTATTATAAATTCTAAAAATTTCACCAACACTTATCTTAATTTTATTATATTATTATTTTTCATCCATAATAAATAAATTATCACTTATCAGACCAATTATTGTCGTTCGGTATGAGAATATGACCATTATAATAACATATTCAAAGGACACTCAATTTTGTCAAAAAAATAAAACAAGAGAAATTATTTTAAAATGAGGTTTTATATGGGAAATGTTCATATATAAATTGAGTTTTAAAGAAAAAATTTTAATCATCATTATGTTAATTTATTTATAATTTTTAGTGATAAAATAATTACCTTAACTGGTGATACAATGATAATGTAGTAATTGTTAAATTAATTGAAGATTCAAATAAAAGATAATAAAAATATTCAAATAAATATAATTTAATATATTTAATTTCATCTATTAATTTTTGGAATGGATTTTAAATTTTAGTGATGATTTAAAAGTTTATTTCTGTTATATCATATTAATGATATTTGTAAAAAGTCATGTCTCGAATAGTGCCAAAAATGATATTAATGAAATTTTAAAATAAATAATATATTATTAATGATATAAAATTCATTAAAATATAAAAATAAAATAAATAATTTTTATGAGACTTAAAATTTCATAAATGACTCATTTATTTTTCTTTTCTTATAGTAATTATATTAACCCTCAAGGTGGAAATTATATGATATCACGGTAAGAATTAAAATGGTTAAATATGGGTTAAAGTTTATAGATAAGTAATAAAAAATATTGAAAACAAATAAAATTTTTATTAGATGAATTTATTTAATCCCAAAATTATCATATATAATAAATTAATATGTTTTGAGTCATTTTTGATATAAAATTAATTTATATTAATTTATTATTTTGAATATTTCAAAGAGTTCCCCACTCATCTCTTATAAATATGAACCTCTTATTATTTATTCCTCACAGTTTCAAAACCTATTTTTCTTTGTCATGTTATACCCAAATAACGTATTATAATCCCTCCCTGCATTCTTGTAGAGTTATTTTAGTAATAAAAACCTCATTAAGGGTGTATTACTATTAATCAAAGGTGATTATTTGAAGAAAATGTATTACTTTTAATTAAGTATTTCTGTTTTAATTCTTATTCAACATCCATAAAATATTATTAATCCATTATTAAATAATAAATCAATTATACTAAATGTAATGAGATTTTATTTGTTTAATATAATCACCAAAATGCATCTCCAGTTCCATCAAATAGGAAAAGAATTATCGTTCGGGTGTACGACGATCTACAACCTCATGAATCAACATAATTCATTTTCTATCACTATATCTCAAGATTGGTTATAATTAAGGAAATAAATATTTTATATTAAATTAATTATATATATATAATTATTAAATTATGATATATCATTAATTTTATTACCTTTCCATGCGTAAAAAATGATAACATCATTCATGCGTTGGCGTGAACTATCACCTACACGAATCGATGTAATTTGTTTTTCATCACCATCTCATATGGATGATATATATAATTATATTTATAATATTAATTTTATATTAGTAATATTAATATAATTATTTAAATATAAAATAAAACTTACTTTCTTTCTATAATTTTCATTGATAAGTGGAAATGTTACTCATTAGTGTGTATGACTTACTATCTCTATGATTATAATATAGTTAATTTCCCATATCCATATGTAATGGAAGTAATTAAAAGTATAATTTATGAATAAAATTTATTATTATTTGTTAATATTATTTTGGATATGATGTATTAATGAACACTTTAACTATAGATATCATATCAATGTCATTTTGGACTCATGTATCGAATATTGTCAAAATGTTCGAATTGATCTTAATGAATTATGTAATTGTTAGAACATGATAATAAGTGATATAAAAGTAATAATAAAATTAAAAATTTCCATAATGAAATTAAATATGTATCCAAGTATTATTATTTAAGATGATAAATATTATACTTTATGAGTCAGACTCATGGTAAGTGACTTCATCTCAATCACTTTTCATTGATGCATTATTTGATGTTATACACCCACATTGTTTTATGAGTTATATATACTACCCCTTTGACTTATAATAAAATTAATGAATTTATTATAAATCTATTTAATGTTTTTTAAATGTTATTTTTTCATAAGGATTTTGATTTAAATGTACACAGTGATATGGGAGACCATAGATGTTTACAAATATAATTTTTAAATATTTTCCTCCATGTAAATATCATTGATATTATTTTATATAAATATTTATATAAATGTATTATGAAATATATTTCATGTATATTTTGAATTTAATTTAATTATTTTCAAAAAATAATATTTTTCTATGCTTTATACAGAATTTTTTGACAGACGATAAAAGGAATGTCCTATTATTAACCTAAACAGCGCTAATTAATTTTCCACCACTATAGCCATTATCTCATTTTCATCTTCATTTTTAGGATTTCACATTTCCAAAATATAAAAACCCATCATTATATTTTAGGTATATTATAATTTAAAATAGTTTTTCACTGAAAATGGTGCATTGGTATTAAAAATTGGTTCTTAAAAGAATAGGTAATGTTTAAAAGAATGTTTTTTCATATGGTTTTAATAATATTTTTTCCTAAATAAATATTCTATGATCTATATTTAGGAATTTTCATCAATTTCAACACCATTTATTGAATACAAGACTCATGTATGTTACTATTTTTCAAAAACTAATAAACTATTCAGTCATTTGGGATGTGAATATTTGTAATATTGCTAATGTAATATAATAATGCACCTGCTCCGAGATTCAGGGGTCAAGGTGTTATAGTTGGTATCATTATAAATTTAGTAGTAACCTTGGAAACAATATTTAAGAAATCATGGATTAAAAACCTAATTGTGTGACTAAATTTTATGATAAGTCTAGTACAAGACATCATCCTATATATTTGGTAGTATCGTGGATGACTTAAGTTAAGACTATGGATTCACATTTTGAGAAAGTACCATGATTCTGACATCCTATAAATGATTCTCCCATAATATATCACTATGATTAATGTTTCTCAAATTGTGATTTGATTTTTATAATGGTTATGATCAGAATGGTTATACAATTAATACTTATACTACTGATTATGAAGAGACAACAAAATAAAAATGAAAAGAAGGTGGTATTAAGGAATAAGATGATGGCGTTCAATTAATTATTTAAGAGTGATGTTGAATGACTAAGTTATTTTATATTTCTATTCAATAATTATTTCATCAATGGTGATCTAGTTATAATAATCATGAAATATATATGTATTTTATTACAATAAATCTTCTTTATGAATTTTAAATAAGGCATTTCATCAATAAGGTTATAAATGTGGTAATTTTTTTATTTATTTGGTATGTCACATAAATATTTACATTATGTTTTTTTTGGTGAAAATCTGATGTTATGTTGATTTTGTAAATTTAGTTACCCTCCTTGTAAATTTTTTTTAATATGAATTTGGACATATGTAGTTTAGATAATTCTCAAGGTTTGAAGAGATTAAGTTGAACAGTGGATATTATTATTTGAGGTTAATATATTATATTTGGATACTTTATTCTAGATATTTTTGTTTTTATATCTTTGTAATTTTTGATTGAATTGTTTGTGGTTATTATAATTCACTAAATTTCTTCATGTATGAAAAATTCAACTTGAATATCCATTTTCTAGCGAAATATATTAAGTTAAAATAAATCAAAACATAATAAAAGTTTGAAATTAACACATGGAATGAAATTATTTTTGTTTACATGAGTGCATTAACTATATATTAAAATATCACAAATGATTTGGGAAAATTATTTTTAAATCAAAATGTTATCAGTTTGATATTATTACTAAGAAATCAATGATTGTTTAACTAGTCACAAGGTTTTTAGTTTTCTGATGGTTATATTTATATTGACCATGTTCTATATAACTTTCCATCGTAACTTGATAGTTATACTTCTCTTCGATGTTTATCTATTCAAATTACATTAATGTTCTTCTATTCAATGTCCTTATTTTGGGGTTACCTTCACATTTCTCATTCCTTCTTATTAAGAGGATACCTTATTAATCGTAATTCTATTGTTGTTTTCATAAAAAAATAATTTTCAAGTCTCAACCTTTGATTTTTACAGATCAATTAAAAATTTTGAGGATTTTATTTATTAGAGGAGGTGAGAATACAACATCCCAAAATTTTATGATTTGTGCATTTTTGAATTTAACATCTTTGATAGTATATGTTGCATGAAACCCTAAGATTAAATGAACCACAATATACCATTAAATATTATCATTTTAACAATAGATTTTAATTTGATATTTTTTAATGGTATTAACTAAATTAGGATGTCATGCCCACCATATTTAAAATATTTATTTTATTAAATATATTAGAAACAAGTTGTTTTGGTTGAAACCCAACATAAAATTTTTGTGTTCTTATTTAAAAACTCATATTTTTACCTTGACTGTGTTTATCCCATCACGGTCGAAGCCACGTGGCTTCGGCTGGGTCACCGTGCAACCTCACCTAGTTTACCACACGACCTACCCGATAATCAATATAGATAAATAAAATGTAATTAATAATAAAATGGTAGAAAAAAACAAGATGTGTAATAAAACATACAGGGCTATTTTAATGATAATAATAATAATATTCTTTGATAATAACAAAAATAATAATATTATTATTAGCATTTAGAATTAAAATTTTATTAAGATGGTGTGAATATTAATAATATTATTATTGTAAATATTTTATTAAGATATTATCACTTTTATTATTGTTGTTGTTTCAAAATTATTAATATCATTAATTTAATGATTATTATCACCATAAATTATTATTATTAACATCATTAATTATTATCATTAAAATTGTTAATATTTTTATTAACAAAATAATAAATAAAACTAGATTTAAGGATATAGCTTTTATTAAGCTATTATTCATATTATTATTATTATTTTACTAGTATGAATACTATTTTATTTTATTTTTATTTTACTATGTTTTTTAGGGTTGGACAGTGCCCCTGTTTCCCCAAAGTGACGCACCATTAGGTCGGCCCCCTCCCTACGTGTTACTGGTTGGTGGCCTCCCCTCTACCCTCGCTCCCACATCATTCCCAAGCTCCCTCCTACCTCTCCTACTTTGTGTCTTCATGATTTCCCTTAGTAGACCACCGTCTGGAGAACCCCTAATGCCCTTACTCCCTCGCATGGTCCGTGTCAGACACCTCCCCCTACTGGCCATGACTAGTCCGATATTCCCCGCTCACTAGCCAATGTCGTTTCAGCTCCCCAACCAGCATTGCAACCTCCTTCCTCGCATGATACCCCCACCGGATAAGCCTCTTTATTATTATTATTATTATTATTATTATTATTATTATTATTATTATTTATCTCTTTGATTTTTGTTCTTCCTACGGGTATTAGGTCTGATTTTGGGGTTTAACCATTGGTTTTTGGGTTCTATCACCATAGTTTTGTCTCCTCTTTGATTTTCTGCGGTGTGAATGAGGTGATTTGTGTTTTTATGCCTTTTTCAAAAAGAATATTCATTTTAGGTAGGTGGTTCTATACCCCAACAATTTTAGATAATTTAGTTTTATTTTTTTTATTTGTTTCATGAACTTTGATATATTTTTGGTGGTGCGGAAATTATTTGGAAATGCATTGACATGAGGGTGGGTTGGAAATAAATTTTTTAAATGAAAATTGTTATGTTTTTATATAGATCAAGTTATGAAAAATTAGTGTATGTGTTCAATCAATTTTTTCTGTAGTGTGAATGTATTTTTAGTAGAAATTTGATCTATGTTTGGTTTGAAATTCGTTCCATTATATGAATTGGTTTATGTGATTTTGTCACTAGTTCCTAAGTAATGTAATGATTAATTTAAATCATTTTAATGGTAAAAAACACATTTTTATTTGGTTAGGACATGAAATAAATTTCTAAAGGGTGGATTTAGGTGAAATGTTTGGATTTAAACCTATGTCAAATGACTTATTATCAATTTTATAAATTTTGAAAATATTTTATTAGATTGTTTTTATGATGGAAATTTTGTTTTGGAAAGTTAATGATGTTCGTTGGTTTTAAAAATGGTATTTTTGGTATATTTAGTTATAAATACTTAATGGTTTTATTGAAATGATTTATTAGATAGTATAAATGAATTATTTAGCTTTTCATGATAATTCAAAAATAGTTTTTGGAAGTGTCGAATATGAGTTAGATTTGTAAGAAGCATGTTTATGGGAAATGTGGCATGTTATTTGTGTAAACCCACTTTGTGTCACTTGGGGTGTTTTATAAGTGGTGTAAATGATACCTTTAATTGTGATAGTGGTGTGAAACTAGTTTTAATAATTATTTTTTAAGAAAGTGGTTTGAGAATGGCTTCTATACATGTAATTTGATATATTTATGGTGTAATCACTTATTTGGTTATTTAATAATGTTTTCTATGTTGTGAAAATGATTTACTATATTGTGCAATGGGTATGAAAAATGTTTTGAATTTATTTTGTGTCCATTACATGATGTTTACGTTTGGTATGTATTGAAAATGGTTTAAATGTTGGGAAGCATGCCTTGAAAACAAAATTGATTTATGTGTTGAAATAAAAAGGGGTTTGGATATGAAATTGGTTTGTTTTTATTGTGGGCCTTAGTTATTTATTTATAAAGGATGTTTTATAATTTGAGAATGTATTTTAAATGGATTTATTCATGGGTTAGACTAAAAGAGGTTTTGTTTATTAAATTGTTATCTTTTTGACAAGCTTGACATCGGTTATGAAAGTAGTTGTGTGTCTGATATGTGAATGTGGAAACATGTTTGACTATAAGGGAAAAACTCGAGTATCTTGGTGGGCAGACTAGAATTAGTGTGCTGATGATTTGGAGTGGTATCTTCCATTATCACATAGCATGTTTTACACTTACAACACTAACTAAACTATGATAATTATGATGTTGGGGACCATTAGTTTATGGATGATTTCTTACTAGTGTCTTGTGAGCATAAGAATGGATGTTTGTTATGGTTACTTTTCCCCGAGGTAAGATGTTCTAGGGTATCACTCAAGCTAGATGAATCTTAGGGGATTTTCTCATAGTGCTCTAGTATTCATGAAGTGTGCTCTATCAGCATTTGTAGGACCACTTGGGTGTCTGTATGTTCTTTATTAATTTTTCACTTGCACTTTAACACAGTGTTTGTAAAATGGGTTTTCTCCAAGTATTCATTTTTAACATTTATCATGTAAATTTTTTCCTTAAAAAGTGTTTTAAATATAGGATTTTGAATAATAACATTAAATTATCTCTTTGATATTTTTTCGTGGAGTCTTTTTATTGGGTGGTATCCCACATGGATATAGTCTCACACTACATACACCTTTGGGTGTATTTAGATCATATTAATTTTGTATCCAAATTTGAGGCATCATGCTCCATAATGGTGGTTCATATTGTCGATGATCTTATTATGTAGGTCAGTGTTGGTAGATTGAGATTATTGCACCTCTCTTGTTTTTTGGGGGTTTGAGTTACAGTTTTATTTTACATTTTTTGTCATTTATTTTAGGTTGTCGGTTCTATTTATAGACCATTAAATGTGAAATTCTTTAGGGAATGTTTTGTTGTATAATATAATTTTATTTCTATTAAAGTATTTAGTTGTTTTATGTTTATTGTTATGCTAAATTGTACCCACGTGTTACTATTGATACCTGATCACTTGTTCCAGCCCAAGGGGATCTGGAACACCCCTCGAGCCTTGTCGAGAAACGGGTTGGGCACCGGGTCGAATGGTGACCCAACATGGTTCTTGAAAAACTGGTATCAGATGATTTTCATTCTAATAGGTCACATTCCATTAAGAATAGTCAGGTTAGACTAAATTTGTGGTTATCGAAAATTGACACCCTACCTTGGAGTAAGGTGCTTGGCCATCAGACCTCATGAAGGGACATGAGTTACGAGGGGAAGTTGAGGTTTTTCCGAGTCTTTTAACTTTGTGGTTAATCATATTTTGGGGAAATGAAAAGGGAGTTGGTTTAATGGTGTCATCAATCTCTCAAGGCTTGAAAATCCATGTGGAGTTGGGGACATTGACCTAGTATGTTCTGCGTGATGGTGGACTGATTGGTGTATAGATTCCAACTATATGTCCAAGACACCCACTAACACTAATTTCCCCATTGTGTTGTCTTGTGTCCCCTTGGGTTTTGGAAATAATTTTTAAAACCTCTGTTCAAAAATTTATAAAAATATAAAATTTATAGTGAAAATGACTTGATTTTCAAAGTAGTGGAACATGTGTTTTCAGAACCATATTTAATGATGTTTTAGGAAGTCAGATTTTATGAAATGGTTTTTGTAAAAAATGAGATTATATTTTTATGATTGAGTTTTGTGGATATATAAACATGATGGTTTGGAAAACATGGATGATTCTAAAGTGAGTTTTGGAATCGTGTAGTGGGGTGTTTGGTTACTATATGGAAATATATGAAGTTTGTGTATCTTCTATCACTTATAATGGAGGGGAGACCCATGGTGGGTATCTCTCAAATGTATCTATAGTAAATCGGTGTTGGCCTTTTTTATAATGGTTGGGAGTTTGTTCGGTCCTCCTTGTGTCGATCAGTTTATTCTTGTCTCGGGGGGCTGGTTGGTTTCTAATGGTGGGGAATCTATTCAGGACTCCCCAGGACAATCCTTTGGTTTTTTCCATGAAATAGTTTTGTTATACTTGTTTGCTTTGGGGAAGTGGTTCGGTTTCCCTTTATTGATTCTTGACATGTTTCAATTTGAAGTATATGATTATGTGGATGTGAAAATTTTTATCCTTGATTGATCAACTGGAGGTGTTCCAGATCATTGGGGCAAGTGACACGTAGTAGAATGTCTTTTTACAGATTTTATAAGGTTGGCATTTAAGTCACATTCCCTGATCAAAGTGCGTTTTCATTTGTTTACTTTTTTTATAGGGATCCCCTTTGAACCTTAAGGGGGTATCATATTCATCTTTGGGGTTCATTCTTAGTTTTGTGTTTTTGGTGACAGAAATTACTATGGTGGGGAGAACTTTCACTCCCGCCATTTTTAAATTTTTTATTTTATTAATTTTCATGGAATCATGTAGTTCGGGTTACAGCTTGGCTTAAAAAATTTGAGTTCTTATATAAAATTCATGTTTTGTCCTTGACTACGTTCAATGCACCTCGGTCGAAGTCGCACAACGTTGCCTGGGTCACCAGATGACCTCGCCCGGTTCACCACACGACCTTCCTGAGGTTCAAGGTAGATAAATAAAATGTAATGAATAATAAAATAGAAATAAAAAAATAAGATGTGTAATAGATTTTAATAGATTATTTTAATGATAATAACAATAATATTGTTTTATATTATTATTATTATTATTTTTATTATTATTATTAGCGTTAAGAATATAAATTTTATTAAGTTATTATTAATAATATTATTATTATTATTATCAATATTGTATTATGTTCTTATCACTTCTATTATTATTATTATAATAAAATTATCATTATCAATAATGTTATGATTATTACCACCATAAATTATTATTATTATCATTATTAATTATTTTCATTAAAATTGTTAATATTTTAATTAACAAAATTATAATTATAACTATCTTTATGGATATAGGTTTTATTAATCAATTATTCTTATTATTTTGTTAATTATTATTATGGATATTATTTTATTGTATTATATTTGGACTTTGTTTTTTAATTTTTACTTCTTTTTTTTGGGTTGACCAGTCCCCCCCCATTTCCCATTGATGTCGAGCTGCAAAGATGACACCCTCCCCGCGTGCTGCTGGCCAATGGCCTCCCCTCCACCCTCCACCATCCCACGTCTCACCTCATCTCCCTCCTCCCTCTCCCATGCTACATCTCCCCAATTCCCCTTGGATGGCCTCTGTCCGAAGAAACCCCTGGTTCCCTACCTACCGAGCACGACCTGGATCCAGTGCCTCCCCTGCTGGTCTCAGGTAGTCTGGCGCTCCCCCCTCACTGTTTGGTGTTGCACCGTCTCCCCCACCAATTCCTTGACCACCTTCTGAGTGTAACCCCCCTCTAGATAAGCCTCTTATTATTATTATTATTATTATTATTATTATTATTATTATTATTATTATTACTACTACTATTATTATTTTATCTCGTTGAGTTTTTTCCCCTGATGTGTATCAAGTCTAATTTTGGGGTTTAACCATCTATTTTTGGGTTATATATCCTTGGATAGGGATCCTCATTGCTTTTTGATGGTAAAAATGAGGTGCATATTTTTTTCACTATTTTCTGGAAGGATCATCATGTGAGGTAACTATAATTTAATCTCTTTGTTTAGTTTATTTTTTTAATATATATGATTTATTTTGGTGGAAAAAACATTGTTTTTAAGTACATTTACATGATTTTTTATTGAAAAATAATTTTTGAAAGAAAATTTGTTAGGTTTTTATATAGATCTTATTGTGAAAAACTAGTGGAGGTGTTTAATAAATTTTTTGTGTAGTAAAAATGAGGTTTTAGGAAAAATGTGATGTGTATGTTTTTTGAAATTGGTGCCATTATATGAATTGGTTTATGTGATTGTGTAAATGGTTTTATGGTGCTTTCTTAGTCATGCAATGATTTATATAAATAATTTTGATGGTGAAAAACACGTTTTTATATGGTTAGGACATGGTGTTGATTTTTAAAGGGGGTTTCATGAGCATTTGGTTGTAAACCTATGTTATATCACTTATTGGAATCTTTATAAATCATGTGAATAATTTATTAGATTGTGTTTATTATGAGAAATATATTTTGGAATGGATATGATGTTTGTTAGTTTTAAAATGGGGATTTTGGGTATATTTTTGTGTAAAGTCTCTGTGGTTTTCTTGAAATGATTTAATAGATAGTATAAATGAATTTTTGATTTTTTCATGACAGTGTAAATATAGTTTTTTGAATTGTTTTATATGACTTTGATTTTTAGGAAATGCTTATATTTGAAATGTGGAATGTTTTTTGTGTAAACCCACTTTACGTCACATGGTGGTGTTTTAAAAGTGGTGAAAATAATTCATTTAATTTTCAAAGTGGTGTGATTCATGTTTTAAGAGGAATTTATTAAGCATGTTGTTTGAAAATGGATTTTGTACTTGTAATTGGATATATTTATGGTTCATACCTTGGTTTTGTTATTTAATAATGTTTATTAAGTTGTGAAAATGATTTATTAGATTGTGCAAGGGGTATCGAACATGTTTTTTTGTTTTTCTCTATGCTTTTCATGTTCTATAATTTTGGTCTTTATTGAAAATGGTTTTAATGTTGGGAAGCATGCCTTGAAAACAAAATTATATTATATGTGGAATTAAAAAGATTATTTAACATTAAATTTGATGGTTTTAATTTTTTTCCCATTTTGTGTATTGACAAATGATGTTTTATGATTTCAAAATGTAATTGAAAAGGATTTAGTTTTATGTAAGATTAAAAGTGGTTTTGTTAATAAAAATGGATACTTCTTGACATTCTTGACATCAATTATGAAAGTGGTGGTGTGTGTGACATGTGAATATGTAAACATGTTTTAGAACAAGGGAAAACATTGGGTATCTATGTGGATAGACTAGAACTAGTGCGCTAGTGATCCAGATTGGTATCCTTCCTATTTCACATAAAAAGTATGACACTTATAACACTAACTAAATAAAGATAATGATGATGTTGGGGACCCCTAGGTTATGTATGATTCTCCTAATAGTGGCTCATGTGACCGAGAATAGATGTTTTTTTGGTTACTTTTCACTGAGTTACGAGGTTTTAGGGTCCCACTCGAGCTAGATGACACTTAGGGGACTTTCCCACTGTTCTTTAGTATTCATGAAGTCCCATTCATCGGTATATAGAGGAACACTTGAGTGTGTATGTGTAAATTACGTATTTTTCACTTCAACATTAATATTTTGTTGGTAAAATGTTTTTTCTCTATGTATTCATTTTTACATTTTATCTTGTAAATGTTTTCATTAGAAATCATTTTAAATGTACGATTTTGAATAAGAATATTAAATTATATCGTTGATATTGTGGCATGGAATCTTTTTATTTGGTGGTATCCTACTATGATCTTGGATCACCCCTACATACACAATTAGATGTATGTATATCTTGTTCATTATGTATCCCAAGATGAGGCATCATTCTTAGTGATGGTAGTTTGAGTTGATGATGGTCTTCTCATATAGGTTGGTTATGGTTTCTTGAGGTTGTTTCAAATCTATTGTTTCTTGGAGGTTTGTGTTGGTGTTTTTGTTTTCCTTTTTTGTTTATTATTTTGGGTTTTTGGATATAGTTATATTCCTTTAAAAATGAAATATAATACAGGCCTTTTTGGATGTATAAAATCAATTTCTTTAGGTTTAATTAGATAGTTTTTTATGCATATTGTTTTGGGTAAATCATTTTCACATGTTACTTTTGACACTCATTCAATTGTGTCAGCTTGTGGGGATCAGGTACCATGTCAGATGGTGGCCAGGTTTGGTTCGTGACATAGAAAACTATGTTATCAAATTCAATGGTTACCAATTAATTATAATGAAAAATAAAAAACCAATTTTATAAAATTCAAATATTGTTATAATAAATATTAAAGGGTGTACAAGTGTGTTTTATAAAAATAAAATAAAGAAGTCACACGTTTTGTATCATATTAATAAAATATTTATATAATAAATTCAATATAATATTTAACATTAATCAAATGTATTATCTAGATATTATAGAAGAACGAATCCAATTTAAAACATAAAAATGAATATTTACAAAAGATTAGTTTTACCGACATTTGATTGTGCGCTTGTTTTAAATATTATTGTTGACACATTTATGAATTTTATTTGAAAATAATACTTTATCTTCAAAACTAGAGTATCAAAATTTACTTTGGAAGAATTGTAGGAATTTTTTTGATAAGATTCATTTTTTCACTGAATAGTGAAGAAATACTAGGATTTAAATAAAATCATCATTTTTATCTGATTTATTTAAACAATTATATTTTATTTTATAATTTATTTAAAGAATAATTAGAACAATATTTTTTCATTTTATAAAATTAACATCATTGGAATATATTTACCATTTTATTTGGATTTAAAACATTTCAGTATTTTGAATGTTTTTACTTTAAAAACAGATTTTCTTGATCAGTCAACGACATTATGTTTTAATAAATTTCTACAAATTAAATATTTTTAATTTTTAAAAATGGATTTTATATTTGGAATCATAAGTTATAAATTTTTTAAATTTGTCCAATTTAATTTTTTTTACAAATTGTGAACAGTAACTTTTTTAATTTTTATGTCCATGATCAATGGTAAATCAGGGAATTAAGGGTAAACAAATATATTATAAATACTATCAACTAACCTAAAACATGTCATAATTATAGTGGATGAATATAATTAATCCATATTAAATAATGTATCAATAAGGATACAATTTGTGACACTTTTTATGAGAATATAACCTAAATAATATTATATTCAATGGAAATTAAATTTTGGCATGCTTTTGTATTTGACAAGAGAAATATTTTTAATAAAGAGAGATATAAGGGATTTTTTTGTACTATAAATAGTATTTAGTAACATTAAATATTAATATAAATCTTAAAAATTTATTTATATTTTTTAATAATAACATAATAAACTAAAATGGTGACACAACGATGATTCAGTAATTGTGCAATTAATGGAATAATAAAATAAAAAATATAAAAAATATTAACGTGAATATTATTGGATATAATTAATTTTATAATATATTTTTATGGATGAATTTTATATTTTAGTTATTATTTAAAATATTTTTTTATGGATATAATGTTATAATGATATCTCTAAGAAGTTATGTAATGAATAGTGTTGAAATTGAAATTAATGATATTTTAAAATAAATATTATTTCATTAGAAGATATAAAATTCAAAAAAAAATCTAATATTCATATAAAGTTTCTTAATATTACTTAATATAACATAAATAATTCATTTATTGATATTTTTACATTTTACAGTAATTATATTTACTCTCAATGTTTAAATTACAAGATATAAGGGTAAAAATTAAAAAGGTTAAATAAGGGAAAAAGATAAAATATTATCATCATAAAAGAGTGAAAAGTTTTCTAATTTTTATCTGATTAATATATTTATACCCAAAGACATCCAATATTATAAATTATTTTTTTGGATTTATTTTCATTATAAAATCAATATATATTAATTTTATATTTTGAAGATGTCTAAGGGTGCCCCTCCACTCTCTTATAATAGGGAACCTCTATTTCTCAATTCATCACACATAAAAAAAATTCCTTCCAATTTATTCCCAAATACCTTCCAGTAATCTCTCCCCACATTCTAGTTGCATTATTTCAAGAAAGAACCCCTTTAAGTGTGTTAATGTGTTTATCAAAAAGGATTTTCTGAAACATAGGTATCATTTTTAATTAAGTACTTTTATTTTATTTCTTCATCCACATACTTAAAATATTATTAACCCATAATGAAATAATTACCATAGTATCCTAAATATAACTATATTTTATTATTTTTAAATCATCACATAAATATTTCTCTGCTTCCGTTACAATTGGAAAGAATTATCGTTCGTGTGTGAGATGAACTACCACATCACAAACTGATATAATTCGTTTTCCATCATCGTATCTCAAGAATGGTAATCATGGTAGAAATAATTTTTATATATTATGTTCATGACATATTTAAATTGATGAAAATATAATATAAAAATAATCTCTTAACTTTTCATTAATGTAAAAACGATAACTTCGTTCGTGCATACATGTGAACTATCACCTCCATGAAGCAATGTGATTTGTTTTTCATCACCAATTCACATGGATGATATATATAAGTATATTTAAAATATTAATATTATATTAATTATGTTATTATAAATATTAAATGATACATTAATATTACCCATCGTTCAATAATGATCATTAGAAAATAGAAACGTTGTTTATGTGTACGTACGACTGACCATCTCCAAGACAGTAATGTTGTTAGTTTTTTGTATACATATGTAATAGATGTATTTAAAAGAATTATTTAAGTATATAATTTATTATTATATCATTAAAATTATTTTTTTATGCTATACTATTGACCACATTGACTATAGACATCATTCCAAATACATTTTGGACTCAAGTACCAAATAACATCGAAACATCCAGCATGAACATAAATAATTATGAAATTATTATGACATGGTAATACATGATATAAAATAAATAATTAACAGGAAAATTTTCCTCAAGAATGTATATAATTAACCAAACATTTTTATTCTAGAAGATAAAGATTGTATGTGATGAGTCAGACGCAAGGTAACAGACTCGGTCTCAATTTCCTTTTATTGAATCATAGTTTGATGTTATACACCAACCCTCTTTTCTGAGGTGTATATAGAATCCCTTTGACTTATCATGAATTTTTTTATTTATTATCAATATATTGAGTATTCTTTTAAATATTATTCTTTCACGGGGATTGTGATTTAAATATTCAAAGTGTTATGGGAAACCTTGAATGTTTAGATATTTAATTTTTCAAATTTTATACCCATGTAAATATTCATCATATTATTATATATATATATATTTATTATAAAGGATATTATATATCAATTATTAATTTTATTCAATGGTTTCTAAAAATTAATCTGTTTGCATGTTTTATATAGAATTTATTCAAAAACAATGAATGGAATATTCAATTCTTATGCTATACAATGAAAATGAATTTTCTACTTATATAGCCATTATTTTATTTTCATCTTCCATTCAATGATTTAATTTTTACTAAACTAAATAAAAAATTTATCTTTTTAGTTATTTTGGCATTGAGAATGTTTTTTCAATAAAAATTATGTTTTCTTATAAAAAATAGTTTTTTAAAATTATATGGTAGCATTTGAGTTTAATAATATTATTTCCTAAATAAATTTATAGAGATCTCAATTAATGGATATTCATTTATATAAACACACATGGTTGAATCTTATAATTAATTGAGATTGATCTCTGATTATATAATATACCATATTTTGTTGAATGTTTTTTGATTAGTTTTACTATGAATATACTATTTTGATACCATTAATGGTTTATGGTTAATGTATTCACATGTTGTATGATAGTTATTCTTTAATAATAATGTTTTTTTGAACAATTATTATGAAAAATAAATTGGACTTAGAATATGATAGTTGCGTCCTGTTATAGCCCCTTAAAGAATCTGTATGTTTTATGAGACAAATCAAATATTGAATTTTCTAAGGACTTTCCTATTTATTTTCAAATATTGGTTTTGATAAGGTCAAAAACATTTGTTTTCAAATTTTTTGTATGAGGCCTCGATGGTATGATTCAATATTTCATAATTTTCCATTCCATCAATGTGAGATTAGTTTTTTATTTCCATGTGATTATTTGACATGTATAATGTCCATGGTTATGTTTCTAAGATAATAAAATTATTTAAATTAAATTTGTTTCAGTTATATAACTTTCCATATTGTTTCTATCATATTTATTTATACCTTCCATTAAAATTTACCATTACTGAGCATTTGATCTCACCCTTATATTGTTTCTGTAACTCATGAATCCAAGAATTATACTACGAATAAAATACTAGGATATTTTAATTGGGAATAACTTTATTATCAAAAAAATTATTTTATAATTAGAAGATTAATTTATAATATAATACTCTTGTATATAATACAGTTTTCGAAAATTGATCAACTATTTTGTCCTTAGATATTTTATTCCTTTCAGTCAAGCTAATGTAATATAATTATGCACCAGATCATCGATTCTAGGGTCAGGTATTTTCATTTCCCTTCTTCCAAACCTCGGTAATTTTATCTAATGTGATATATTAAGGATTAACTTATCTCCAACATCAAACTGTGGCTCTCATTGTTGTTTTCTAGCAAAACATTTCATTTGACATTGAGATGATTTCATATAATGATGAATGGTTTAAAAATTCTATATTATCTATTAGAAAATATCATGTCATGTAATCATGTACTCTCCAACTTCATCCCATCATGTTAGAGTCTAATATATCTTCTCATATAGAGCCTCATAATGTTCCATATGAATGTTATAATGGAAACTATTATTTCATGAGACTGCCAAAATGAGAGTGTGTTCATCCAAATATCCTTGGAAATCAATTGAGAAATATCTCAATATATCCTCCAGAGGGTTATAAGGTAAAACTCATATCCCAATATAATATATTAGATAGTACAAATTCATGTAGTCGTAACATTGAACTTATGTATATATTGTTCAGTTGTTCAAGATAGAAATATTACTTAATAATAACTAAAATTGATGACTTGGTAAGGATATTGATTACTACCTAGATGGCATTATTAGCTTTATGTTTCAAAGGAAGACCAATGATGAAATTAATGGTAATTTTTTTCCCATTTCTATTCTAATATGGGTAATTTTTGCATCATACCCTTGGAATTATATCACATATCCGTTATTTTATTTCATTCTACGCATTGGGATACAAATATTAAAATATCTTTATTCATGTTATTCCACTAGATTTTTTTCATTAGATCTCTATACATTTTAATTCTTCCTAAATTAATAAATAATAATAAGTTATATGCATCATCCAAAATCTCCCCCTTAACTTATGGTTTTTATAGTATTTATATTTGATTACAAAACATTATTAATCCATTTTTAGAAAATTTGAATTATAAAATATTCACTACCTTTTTTATAGTACCTCATATCTCTTTTAGGCCTCTAGGTTCATTTCAATAATGAATGGTTGAGTAGTTATTTTATAAAAGTTGGATGAAGTAGATTTTATTATTCTCATTTTTATTCTTTGAATGTCTAATAGGATTCAATCACTTGTAATTATCATCATGGAGAGGGTTACATGATTCATTATACTAAAATCATATTTTAATTAGTTAACCTTCCAAGGATAGAAATGGATTGAATTTTCATAATTCGTGATAATATTTATCTACCTTTATTATATAACAATGAGATCCTTTTGTTTGAAAATATACATGAGGATTTTAGAGTCTGTATATAGGCCACAATTCACCCCATAGATGAAATTTCACAATATCACCATCATAATGATTAGTATATCCAATTCTAGAGAACATGTTGGGTAGTTTTTTTCAATAATCATTAATCAGAAAGAGAAATAAGAAATAAATATTATATCTTTCATGATTAAAAAACCCATTACATTATTAGATGCATCTATAAAACAACAAGGTGTGAAATTCTTGGTAATAATATTTTGATTATTTTCCCATTGGGTTAACTGTATTCCAATTATAAATTTTTGATCTTTAGGGCATTTTCTAGGGTTCACGGTTAAAGAACACAACATGAAAATCATACATTATAAACATTATAGCCTTTGTAGTGGAAGATAGTGAAGGGAATGATATATGCATAGTTGAGTAAATTTTAAAATACAAATGTACTAGTCTAGGTAGCTGTTGAGGTAATCTAAGACACATGGACTATGTACATTTGGGAAAATGTGTTAGACAACCATGCGGTCTACTATGTTTGGGATATTTCAGTCAATTCCAATAATTTTTAATCGATTTACTCACCTAAATGCTCTTTTATTAAAATCTCATAACACAAAAACTCTCAAGGTATTCTCCCTCCTTCTTCATGCCTCTCTAAGTTTATTTAGAGTGTTTCTTTAGTTGTTCATCACCTAGTTCAACATGTATGTTTTCGTATTTCATTTTTCACATTATTCACTCATTTTATCAAAATATTATAACCATAGTGGTCATGAATCAAAATTTATCTTGGTTCGTACTGGTATAAATTGTTTCCTTTGATTTAAAATATTTTTTATCCATAGTAGGAGTTCATTTCTAGAAGATTTAGTCTTAGGTGACATGGTTATACCACATGAGGTCAGTGTTTTAATTTGATTTTATTTTATCTAAGAGTTCCATTGATGATTGATTTTATAAATTCCGGAATAAACTAGATAATGATGGACTGGGATATTTTTTTGTTAATATTATTCGTAAATAAATTGGATTTAATATGGAAAATGGGTGGAATACCATGTTTAAAATTCTAATTAGTTGGAAATGACTATTTTATGCATTCTAAATGGTTGATAAAATTATAAATATATATTTCTATAAGTAAAAGATCTCGTTATTTGGTTTTAATCGAAATGGTGTTTAAAATGTTATTTTTACTTTTGGTGAAAATGATTTTCATTATTTTAAAAGGGTGGTATGGATTGTAAAGTGAAACAGAGATTCCCCTATGTTTTTTTATTGTGTATTTGGATGATTATGTTGAATTTATAATTTTATTTAGATTTAAAAAAATTTTAAAAATATTTCACCAAATTTATATGATATTTCTTATAAATGAACAACCTATTAGAACATTGAGATGTGATTTTTATTATTCCCCTTTTGACCCCCCACCATGTTGTGGATAATACTTAAGTTATCCCTGAGATGGATGATTTATGATGTGATTAATGACATGTGATGAATTGGCTCTCTATTTAAGGGTAGTTTGGGAGGTGGTAAGGATGATATTCTTTTGTTAGCCTTGGGATTTTTTTATTCTCATGTGATGAAATTTTTTTCTCATGGACCAACATCATTATTATTCTATGAGTATAATCATGTTGCTATATAGGAAGTAGTGGGATGCTATTTGTATAGTTGATATATAGAACTGGATAGTCCTACCTAGATGTGTGTAAACTTGTATAGTGGGATTTTCCCAAAATATTTTGGTTAGAGTGGTTCGATTCACGAATTTCTCATCATAAACATGTCATTTGTTGGTCAACCAATATACAATATATATTTCCCCCTTAGTCACTTTGGTATTTCCACATTCTATGAATTAAATGATATTAATATATATATATATATATTTATTTATTTATTTACACCCTACAATTTAGTAGTGAATTTAATTTTTTGTTTTACTTTATATTGATGTGTTTTGGAGTTCTCAGCTATTGGTAGTGGTAAATGGGAGTTTTTGGTAAGACAGACCTTGATTCGTTATTAGTACATAATTTCTTTTAGCATATATCTATCTGCGTGAGGGTGCTACAATTTATTATAGTGGAATTTTACATGAACTGAGAATAATTTTTTAAAACCATGGACACCCAGGGTAACCATGAATCTTTATTTTGGTAGATATGGTATCCCTGCATGATAGGAACATAGTTTCTCAAACCAGGTGTAAAAAACATACATCATCTTCAGGTCTCATAAATTATATTTTTTTTTATTTTTACTATATCAATTTCTTATGTATTTATCCTTATTTTTTCTTCCCCATATTGTTTAGCCTCTCCTTTTTTATATAGAGATCTTCAAATCATCCTTAGTGGTTTTAACATAAAGATATTGGTGTTTAGCAAGATGTATGCCAATTTATCCATGGTTTATTCTTTTTATCATCCTATTATTTATTAATCCATCATTTTCATGGAGATTTGAAGTCCTTTTTAAGATGATAGAAAAATATACGGTATATAATTTGGGATTGGGTTTTTATTCTTTTGGCTGAGGTGTGTGAGGCTTATTTCTACCTCTAATGGGTGGTAATCATTAAGGGAGATGAGCTTCAGACCAAATCTAAGGTTTTTATCTTAATTTAATGGTTCTATCCTTTGAATAACATTAATTTTATAATACCATTTGGTTTTTATTATTTATATTTTCTTTGAAATGAAATTTTCTTCATGTTTATTCTTTATTTTATGTAACTCATGGATTAGTTGGAAAAAAGTTTTGTTTATAAATGCTTTTTCAAATGGGTTTTCCTTGTATGCCCACCAAGAATGTGTTAAAATGGATAAAAATATTTTTTTATTGGATTAAATGGATTCATAAACTGATTTTAGGAGTTTTTTTGTCTTTGGAAATGTTTTTTGAAAAATTGAAATGTTTTTTATGAAATGAAATATGTTTTTGATTGTTTGATATGAGAACTTATTTCTGGATGGGTTGGCATGAAGTATTATATTTTTTAAATAGTGTGTGAGTGAGTAGTATGATTTAGGGGCCATGTGATCCTTCTAAGGTAAGACAAAGAGAAATTTTATACTGGTTTGTCTAAATTGATGAGTGATCCCTAAGAGAGATACATTTTTAAGTCTCCAACTGGGTTTCTAATGGACTGTGAGTGCCTTAAGGTAGGAATACTATGATAAATTCTTTTTTATCCTAAGGAAGATTGAGAGAAACTATAATTTACATAGCTTGCTATAATAATATTTTACTCACCCATAATAGGCTTGTTAGTTAGAGCCCTAGGAGAATATTACCCATGGTGGATTAGTTCATATGCTTTATGCATTGATTAGTTCCATTTTTATGTGATGAGATATAATGATACCATCTTCTGTTGGTGATACTACACATTTTTTATAATATTATCACCCTTTATTGTGAATTTTTTGTAACATTGAGCATGTTATTTCTTGTGAAAACATATACCTATTTGATCCATATAGGAAATTAATTTAGAAACCCATTATTTTTAATGGAATATCATTGTAATTTAATAGTAGTTTTCTAAAATGATGTAACTTTAAAGTAGTTTAATTTTTAAATTATTTTTATCCTATTTTTTCAGTCTACATCTGTAAAATCCATAAATAGATTACTTATGGTATCCTACTAAGATTAATTCCATACACTCTACTTGTTCCTTTATATATTTACATTTTTTTCAAGTCAAAGGTAATGGAAAAGGAACTATATTTCAGGTTGGTTGTCATTGATTACCATCATCTTGTGTATTATGGAGGATATAAGGTCTTGCAATGATGGGATCCGACTGATTTATATTTTGTAGTTTGTATCCAATGGGATGTATTCATATTCCTAATTTGGTCATGTACCCATTTCTTTTGTATTTTGGGTTTTTCCTTGAGATACCATGTATATTTCTAATTATTGTATACCTGTATTTTCATGTATGTTTTTTATGGTATCTTCTTATCTGGTGTTGTTGACTAACTATATTGGTTTTAAAATACAATTTTAACAGATGTTTCATGCAAGTTTACCTATGATGAAATCACCCCTAGTAAAAAAAAATTATTCCCAATGATTTTCTACATCTTGTAGTGGTCAGGAACACATGTCCGGTCTTGTATAGGGCCAACATGGGTGACGAGTTGGGTTGACCTGGGTTTCATAATTAATTTTTCTTATAAAATTCATTTATTCGGATGTTTTTGATATACTTGAGCTAGGATTGTCGAGACACATGTGTGAAGAATGAGGTAATTCCTTTTTATCTCTTCTTTAGGTCAATACTCAAGTTTCCATGGGTGTTTTGGGATTGTGGTTATGGTTTGAGGCCAATTATAGGTTATATTGATGACTTCTCAAGGTATTTTTCAATCAATGGAAAGTTCCAAGAGAATAAAGAGGGTCATTTTGAGCATTGGGTATGATACTAGTAGGTCTGGAAATAGTTAACAATTAGTAGTAAATTTCTTCAACTTGTGTGTCCATGCCTCCAACTCTAGTAACACCCACAATGTTAGCACATTTTATTATAAATCATGTGAAAATATTGTTCATAATGATAAATAATTGGTACTTTTGATGTTTTTCAATATTTTTTTAGTTTCTAGTATTTCTAGTGTTTTCTGTTGATACCCATGATGGGGGTTTCTTTTGGATAACATTTTTGTAGTTTGACATTGAATTGTGATTTATTAATCATGTTTTTTGTGTCTTGAACACAATTTATCCATGAAGGAAATGATTTAGGCATAGAGAGTGTGAACTAGAGAGTACCCCAGAGGTGAATCATCATGTTTCTCGGGATTTGGTGGAGTTAGTGATACTTTTGATCCAATACTTGGGTCAAGTGGGTGGTAGTTAATAGGAATGGACCATAGACCCTGATCAAGAGTTTTCAGGGAAAAATATCTTGTAGTTTTGTGGACATAAGGTTCCCAATGAACTAGAGTAGTGGTTGGATTATATTGAGCATATCTATGAGTTATTTAAGACACCTAAAGCCTAAAATGTAATATTTTCAATTTTCCTATTGGAAGGAATGGGTACTAAATGGTGTGAATTTAGGGTGCTATCAATGGGGAACAAGGATCTCACACAGACCACATTCACGGTGGATTTTAATCAAAAGATCATCCGGATGACCTTGAGAGAGGTAAAGTCCCATGATATCTTGAAGCTAGAGTGGAGTGATAATCTAATGATGGATCATTCCATTATATTTTTCAAATACGTTCATGTCGCTCCAGATCTCTTCACTTTTGACTACCTCAAGGCATGACATTTCAATTTGTGTTTGACACCAGGGATCAAATATATACTACATTTTTATATCTACATTCCAATTTTGATTAATTTTAAATGATTACTATGTAATATATAGATTTTATTGTAAATATAGGTATTATTGGTGTTTATTATTTTCATGGTATCCATATTTCTTTGTCAGGATAGATGCGGAATATGGATGAGTCTCATAGGGAATGTGCAAAGATTTTCTAATAGTCCTCAGTTTTAGTATGTATAGATTTTTTTTGTGGTGTAAGAATGTTATTTTCTATCATAGTTGAAAGTAATCACACACTAGAATAATTTTCTAAGAGACTCGAAGGACATTCCACTAGATTGGGAAGTAAAGGAAAATATAGTACTTCGATTATTTGGCTTCGTGTGGGAGCAGTGTGGGATTTATTTTTTCCAAGGGCACTCAGGTGCAGCCAGAGGCTTCCCAAGTTGGTGAATCTCACATTTATGGTAATATAGATTCTCATAATATAAAAAATACATAGTGGGGGTTGATCTATGGAATCTCCAAGAAGAATACGTTAAACTAGAGGACTTATATTCTAGTCTAGTCATTGTTTGAGGTACTATACTTATTGCTTATTCTATAGTATTATATTTTATTGACATTGGTGCATCACATTATTCTGTTTCACTTAAAATTATTGATTATTTATGTATACAATTTTATTTTATATTGTATGTCTGGGATTTTGTAACCCTGTTTGGTAGAAATTATGAACATGGTTTCAAGGTCCCTACATATTGTTTTGTTGTGTCTAGTGTGAATGTTATTTAGGAATTCCTAGTTTTATACCTAGATATTTTTTACTTGTTTTTTCTTATGGATTTTATGATCAAAATTAAGGTTATATAAATATATTATTGTCACATGGTGTAGTTCTTTACTCTTCATAGTAGCAATCTTGTCATTCATGGTGAGTTGGATCAAAAATTAGGGTAGGTAGTACTTGTAACAACCCAAGCTTCCATGGTACACTTCTCTTTGAATAATACAGTATCGTGTGTTGTACATAACTTTGAGTTCTAACACACACCATAACCAATAAAAGTAACTGTTGTGAATAGTAATACCTACTTTTTGAAATTTTATAAATTTTATCTTTCCAAATGGACTTATTTTTTGTATTTGGAATATCAATGTTACCCTAAGTTGAAATTTTTGTAATTTTTTGAGAACTTCCAATTTTTTATGAATAGTGAAGAATACTTAAAAACAACTTTTTAAATCAAAATAATTTATAGTGATAAATTATACTATTGAGTGGTTTTTATGTATATTTATAATATATTTTTACCATTTTATCCAATGTTGTTAATTATAATTAATTTCACTTTGAAATTAGACGTAAACAATTGTCAATCTTTTGATATATATTGTTTCTTAAAAACACGCTATTTGTTGTGAAAACGAGAATTAATTATAAAATTAATTAATGCAACTTATTTTTTTGGACTTTTTTAAAATAGACGTAATTTTTTAATTCGGAATATCAATTATAGCTTAGGGTGAAATTTTGGCATTGTTCTGAAAAACTTAAATTTTTTATGAATAGTGAAACCGCTAAGTGGTAGTTAAATAACTGATTATTCATTTAAATGAAATATTACCACTTATGTGATTTGATTTTCAAAAATCCGACATACATGGTTTTCATTAGGAAGTAAAATGTGGTTCAATGGGATTAAAATAATTTTTTGGTGAATAGAAACTTTTAAGTTTAATTAATCACGATTAAAGTTAATTAGTGGAATTTAAGTTAAAAATTGTATTAAAAAATATGAAATGACCCTTACACTTGTCCTACCCCTATTTTATGAGTCATGTCCGACCAATTCAACCCATGGGTCAACTTTGTGACCCCATGGAGCCACTTTGGTAGGAAAATGACATTAAAAACTTTTTATTTAATGTTAAAATAAAAATGTCACAAACATGAGTCGTTTTACTAAAACAATTATTAAATGGGGTTATACAAGTCATATTTTTTACTATAAATATTCATTAGAAATCTAAAACTATTTCCTACATAATTATAGTTTCTTTATAATTTTTAGACATTAAATAAATTAAATTATTTATGACACCATGATGATGTAGCGATTACCTCATTAATTAACGATTTTAATAAAATGGAAGGATAATGTAAAATCTAAGCATTAAACTTATCCAAAGCCTATTGGATGAGAATATTTAGAACCCTCATCACCATATTCTTGAATTATATAAGTATGGGACCTTTAGAATCCGAAAATCATTGTATAATAATGTAACATTTCATTACTTTCCAAGAGTGCCCCTCCTCTCCACTAATAAAAGGCCCCCACCAATACCACCTTACTGACACTATAAAAGCCTTTTTTCTCGGCCAACCTCTGCCCAAATACTCTCCCAACTTCCCTCCCTTACTCCTAGAAGCATCACATTTGGCATAATTATTCCCATGGAAGCCTTTGGCTCAAATCAAAAGAGTTACCTGGTTTTATGGTAATGTCTTCTCTAATGTTGTTTTGTTTTATTTTGCTTCACCAACCCCTTAAACTCTTTTTATTCAATTATTTTGTATCAACTAAAGTATCTAAAATATACTAGGATGTTTTTATGATAATTATTTGGTTTACACTTACACACACCTTCGTCTAATGGTTAATTAACATACTGTTTCTGTGGGTGGCGAAATACTGCCTCACGAAATGATGATTCATCAATATTCTTTTAACACCTCTAATGGTGGCCATTTTGATGGAACTATTTTCATATATGATATATATATTATTTTTATGTTTTACTTATGCTTCTTTATTTCTCATTTGTGGAATAATTTATGATTTCCATTATGGGTAAACGCGATAATTTCATTTTAGGAAGTGCGGACTACCGCCCCCTCAAAGTGATTTGAATCGTTAATTCCATATGTGGGATGTATAAAGGATGGAGTAAATGATATTATATATTATACTGGAATTATAATATACCTTTATATCATTATGATATAATTAAATATGAAATGGAAATGAAAGTAGCAATCATGCGTATGTACGGCTTACCGTCTCCATGAACGGTGCATTTCATTTCTTACCTCTAAACGTTATGGAATATTATAAATGCATGTATATACTGGATATATATGAGATATATGATATATATATCATGAATATAATTCTGGATATAATGGATATTTCACCACATGAACAACTTGTAATTATAAGAAGTTTATTTTTGACTCAAGTACCAAAGATAGACAAAACGACCGTTATTAATCTAAAAAATTACATAATATTCATAACATGGTAATAAGTGATATTAAAGGAATAAGAAACTTGAAAAAGTTCTTAAGAAACTATAAATTAACTATATTTTAATATTCAAGAGGTTAAAGAACGGTCGAGTCAAGACAGGACGCAAGGTAAGGGAATTTCGTAACCCAATTTCCAATCTCTGGGTTAATCTCCTACTTTCAAATTATGTCATGATATTATTATGTCCTAAATGTTATTTGTACTTTCTTTATCTGTAAATATAGTGAATACACATAATAGATCTATTTTAATTTAAAAATGACCTTTGTATGGACTTTGTCTCAATCTCCTTTCATTGAGGCATATTCTGTTTTATACACAAATTTCTTTTATATGGTGTATAAAACCCTTTGACTATTACGTTTATTCAAAAGGAATCTTTTTATACGATGCGTTTTACTAAATGACAAAGAGGAATGTTTTTCTTGTCGTACGTATGCGGCGACAATGACATCTCCGCCACCGTGACCATTATTTATGTTTCGGCTTCCTCTAAAAGCAATAACTTTTTTTAATGAAAAATATATACAAAGTTTTAACATTATTTTATTTTGGTATTAAAAATGGTTCTTAAAGTGTTTTTATTATATCAACGTGTAGTATTGATATCTTGTGATTGAAATGTGGAAAAGTTATTTTTCCTTTATGCATGTTTTATGTGATACGATTATGTTATGGTTTATGATATGTTTAAACCTATTCATATGAGGAATTCATTTGACTTAATAAGTGATGGGTTGAGCCCGCTACAGCTCCTTGATGCATCGGTAGGTCTCATAAGACAAACTAGTGTCTTAGAAAGAGGCCTTGACAAAATCTTATTTGTGGTTTTCGCAAGAGGCCTTGGCTAGGTGGTTATGATAGTCTGGCATTATGCATTCCATCATTATGAAAGTGGTTATCGATATTTCATGTGATTATTCAACTATTAGAATATCCATGTGAGTATGTAAATGGAATTATTTCATTTTACTTTTTCCATATTATACTAATGTTCAAGTTTAAAAGATTTTTGTTTTAGTTATACATTGCCTTAAATGTAAATGTTTATTTATGAAAGCTTCCAATATATTGTTATCCTTACTGGGCATCTGAGCTCACCCCTTTCAATGTTTTAATTTTTACAGGATGTGAATAAGTATATTATGAATGACCTGCAGGGATAATATATGGGGATATGAAGAGAAGATGTTGTAGTTTTGTTTTACTTTATGATGTAATTTAAGACTTATGAATGTATCTAGTGTTTCCAAGGCTACTAAACTAATCGGTCTTTCGAGACTTGATCTTTTGCGACCATGCCAATGTTACACATTAATGCACTAACTCTGGGTAACTGGGGTCAAGGTGTTATAGTTGGTATCAGAGGCAGTTTAGTACTAACCTTGGAAGCTAGATTTAGATAAACTCTGATTAGAGCACATAGCCTGAAGATATACTTCGAGGATTAGTATAGATTAACATCCTCGAATTTTGGTATTATAGAGATGTTGTGAGTTTTCCGAGCAATACATCCCTGTCTGGATATGAGCAGGTAGAGGCGGCTCTGGCACAGATGTACATAGGGGTAAAACCCAAAAACACCTCTTTATGCTAGACTCGAATGGGAACTGGTGCACGCCAACGGGCCTTGCTGCACTCTTGGTTACGAAACTCCCGAGGGATATGCTTAGGATAATTCTCATTTTCTTTACAAACCACTATGATGGGTTCTGAGTATATACTTCCTCAAAGAATAGATTTTTATGATTATGGATTATATCCATAAATAGTTCAATTTATGTTAAGTATTTTACAAGAATGGAATTATGTATTTTGATTCATAAACTAATCGAGTTTATGCCATTGTTTAGAAATAGCACCTAGTGGAAAGAATGGAAACCGTATCAATGCACGCACTCTGTGTAGGGATTTCCCTCCTGCTCAAGATAATTATTGTGGGTCTTGAGATACAACAAGAGCTGATAAACTTATTACGATACTGGGACAACTCAATCAGGTTATGAATAATAACCTTACTCGTATGGAGCACCCTGATCCGCAACGTGGAGGATCAATGTTAGACCGCTTCATGAGGCAACAACCGCCAACATTTAATGGGGGTACAAATCCATTAGTAGCTGAGCAATGGATAAACTCCTTAGAGAAAATATTCCACGCCTTGGGGAGTAGCGAAAGGGAGAAGGTTGTCATGGAAGTCTACCACCTCACTGGAGATGTCGATCAATGGTGGTCGCTAATTCAAAACACAAAGGAAGATGAATAAGTATCAAGTATGGAGTGGAGGGAGTTTAAGGAAATTTTCGTAGAAAAATACATTCCGCATGACCATCGAGCAGATATGGAAAGACAATTTCTGAGTCTGAGGCAGAAGGAGGATGAGAATGTCGCAAAGTATGAGACTAACTTTACATGGTTGGAGAGGCATGCTGCAGATTATATACGTAACCCAAGAAGTAAGATTGATCTTTTCTTTGATGGGTTAAAACCATTTCTCTGTCGATCATTAGTCTCACAAACCTTTTCATCATACGAAGATATTGTCTCGTGTGCTATCAATATGGAAACAGAATTCTCTAAGTCTCATGACTTTAAAGCAAAGAAAGAAAAGGAGAGATCTTCTGATCAATCTGGAAATGGAAATAAGGGGAAGAAGGGAAGAGTTGAATATCAGTCCTGCAGTAAATGTGGAAAGAAACACCATGGTACATGCTTGAAGGGAATGGGAGACTGTTACAAGTGTGGTGAAAACGGCCACCAAGCTCATTATTGTAAGGGAAAGAAAGTTGTTGTCAATGTGGAATTCTATAATTGTAGAGAGATGAGGCATTATGAAAATTAATTTCCTAAGTGTCAGGGGAAATTAACTCAGAAGAGGCCAAGGGATCAAGGCCAAGCTTATGCTATCACTACTTATGAGGTTGAAGCTCCTAAAGACGTGGTGGCGGGTAATTTAATGGTTTCCTCAAGTTTAGAAAATGCATTATTTGATTCTGGGTCATCACATTGTTTCATATCTTCCCAGTTTTCTAAGAAAATTAGATATTTCCAATTTGATTTAACAAGATAATTGTCAGTCAAAACTCCTAAGGGAAGTATTATTGCAACAATATTTTGTGAATCAGTCCCCATTAGAGGACATAACTTTTCTTTATCCGCTGATCTCATTGTCATACCTCTGATTGAGTTTGATATAATCCTCGGTATGGATTGGCTTTCAGACTATGATGCAATGATTTATTGTAAGAAGAATGAGGTTACGATTTTTGATGATGATGATAAGGAACACATATTTTTAGAGCAGAATCGTCACCGCCTAATTCTTATTTAGATCCACCCCCAGTAGCTCAACTAAATTAAATTATTGGGGAGGAAGAGAATGAAATGACTAATGGCAAGGAATAGAATGTTCAAATAGCGGATGTACTTATTTTGAAAGAATATGTAGATGTGTTTTCAGAAGATTTACCTGGACATCCTCCAGAACGAGTAGTTGAGTTTTCCATTGATTTAATTCCTCGATCATGGCCCATATCGAAGACCCCATATAGTATGGCCACCGTGTAATTAGTGGAACTAAAGAAAAAACTAGAGGAATTGAGTAATAAGGGATTTATTCGCCCTAGTGTTTCTCCTTGGGGAGCCCCTGTCCTTTTTGTTATGAAGGAAGATGAATATATGAGGTTGTGCATTGAATATAGGGAAAGCAATTCTATAACAGTAAAGAAAAAGTATCCCCTACCTCGCATTGATGATTTATTTGACCAATTGCATGTAGCTCAATACTTTTCAAAGATTGACCTTCGATCTGGATACCATCAGTTGTGTGTGAAGAAGGATGACATTCCGAAGATAGCATTTCGAACAAGATACTTGCATTACAAGTTTACACAATGCCTTTCGGATTAACTAATGCACCCTCTGTATTCATGGATCTAATTAATATAGTTTTCAAGGAATATCTTAATGATTTTGTAGTTCTATTTATTGATGATATCTTGGTATACTCCAAAAGCTACGAAAATCATGAAAATCACTTGCGTGTTATCTTGAAGACTCTTAGAAGGAATGAATTATATGGGAAGTTTAGAAAGTGTGAATTCTGGCTTCATGAGATTTCTTTTCTTGGCCATATTGCCTCTAAATATGGAATTTCAGTTGATCCTTCTAAGACCAAGGCAATCCAAGAATGGCCAGCACCGATGAGTATAACTGAGGTATGCAGCTTTATTGGTTGGGCAGGTTATTAATGACGTTTTGTCCAGAATTTTGCCCGCTGGCTAACCCATGAACGAAGCTCACACGTAAGGGGGTTAAATTTGTCTGGACCAAATAGTGTGGAGAATGGTTTGAAGAACTGAAGAGAAGATTAGTCAACGCTCCTATATTGACTCTACCATCAGGAAATGATGGGTTCGTTATTTATAGTGATGCATCAATTAAAGGACTTGGTTGTGTCCCTATATATAATGATAGGGTTATTTCCTATGCATCACGATAGCTAAAAATTCATGAGCAGAACTATCCTACTCATGATCTCAAGTTAGCTGTTGTAATCCTTGACTTGAAGATATGGAGACATTATCTCTATGGTGAAAAATGTGAGATATATACCGATCACAAGAGTTTGAAATATATTTTCTCACAAAAAGAACTCAACATGAGGCAAAGATGATGGCTTGAACTACTCAAGGATTATGATTGCACGATACACTACCACCCAGGGAAGGCAAATAAGGTTGCAGATGCCTTGAGTAGAAAAGATCATGGAGTTTTGAACATGATGAGAGTGGAAAGGGATCCTATTTTCATGGATCTAGTAATGATGGATATGGGAATCACCATGGAGGGTGAAATGGCATGAACCAACCCGGGTCGACCCCGAACCGGTCACTCGAGTAGGTCTGTGACATGGCCCGAGAGGCGTTCCCGATCCTCCCGGGCTGGCGACAAGCACCAGGGCATCACAGAGTACACGTGGGAACGATTTCACCCAATAAAAATTCACTAAGAAGCAGAAATAAAAAAACGACAATAAAATAAAGAATCCAAAAACATAACTAACCTAACCACGAACCCAACTCCTCGCGACCCCGATAGTCGATCGTCAAGATACCACCAACTCTCGTCCATGGCGAGCAAGCTCGAGTCAAACCTGCGACAGAGACTAAAAACAAGAAAACACTATTGGCGTGAGTATTAAAACTCACAAGGATAGCCCGATAAATCTATTCCCAAAGCACTACCATTAAAAGAAGAATTTACCAACTTCTAGTTTGAACTAAATTATAGAAAATATAGGTTTTCATACACACACACCTTCCATTTTGAAAAGAAGTAACAGTCTATTTCCCTTTTTAATTTAGAAGAAGTTTATTGTTGAAAGGAACAGGTGAATTGCATTTTAAAACATTTTGGGAACAATTAGAAAACCAAACATTAGTTGTTAGTCAAAAATAAAATCACACACAACACACACTAAGGGAAACGGGAAAAAGTGGCACACAAGGGTCGGCATCCAAACTCGACCTCTCAATCGTCTGCCATATACAAATAAACACTAAAAGAGACATGGGTAGAACCTAGGAGATCGTGAACAAACCTGAACGTACTATACATCTGACTCATCCTGAAGGCATGCCCTAACTTGATGAAGTCATAACGCCCTAACGCCCGGCATTGCCCTGCATGGCCTAACCGAGGGGCCCAATCCCCATAGCAGCAATAACTCAGTATTCCCCTAATATGGGGCCACTAGCTAGTGCGTGATCTAAACTAGTGCAGCAATAATTCTCAAGAAATTCACTCAATATGCCAAGTTCCCATGTTAACACATATTATAAAAGAGGAGTGCATCCATAATGTAAAACTAGTCAAGATGCACAAGCATCGCATACTCAGATCACCAAATCAACAAACACCAAAGATCATTCCAAAGAGACTTTTCAAAACATTAATTTCATTAAAAGTACCAAATGGGCCTCATGTACTTATTCGATACCAAATCAATTCCAAAAGAAGGATCAGACGTCGTCACATTTAAAACTAGAAAACACATTTAAAATCTCATTTAGGTAAACCAAATCACCAGTTTAATTCTGAAGGGAAAACATAAGGGCCAAAGGGGAATTTTCACTATTGCACAACAACTAATCAAGAAAAAGCTTTCGATACAATTCCAAGAAAGAAACAGTTTCAATTCCAGCAAATAACTACTCAACATATAATATTTTAATAATACTTCCAATTTGATGAAAATTAAATAAATGAAAAGGAATAGGTAAATTCTAAATTCAAAGGCAAGTGCAGTGGGAACCTACATTGACACGCAGTGGAAACATGATGACGCGACACTCCTCACCAAGATATGCAACTATGCAAGCCAATGACCGCAGTATCATGGTTTTCATCACCGGCACGCTGCAACCACCACACAAGAATTAAACCCATAACCAGTGACTTAGAAAAATTCAAATGAAAAAAAAAGAAAAGACCATTTCGACGTGCTTTCAAATCACAATGTGCACCATCTGCACTAATTACTAAACCACTATAAAGCTTATAAAAAATTCAAAAAGTAACTCACAAACTTACGTAAACTAAACTCATTCCATAACACGCTTTTGATCACACCCGCACCTAAGTCCTACTAAAACATAACGCACCACTTGCACAGTTAAAATAACAAACAGCACGACAAAAAAAAACAAAAAACTATTAATCAGTATGCAACATGCTTTCATCATAACACACCCTAATTCACCTGGGCGGTTATACAATATAAAACACAAAATAAGTTCATAAAGAAAACCTAGCACCCAACTAATTAAACAAACTCAATTAAAAAAACTATGTTCACACCAATTTAATTAAACACAAAACATGCTAAAATAATTATATAACATTCAAGCAGGAAAATCATAAACCTCACCCCAAATGATGAATACATCCCGAATATGGTGCGGAATAGTGTTCACACCCCGACCGTACCGATGAAGAACCAAAACGGGCCTAAACAACATCCTCGGACCATAAAACTTGAAATTAAACCTTAACATTTAAGACTTGGATAAAATAAAACTCCACAAATGAGGGGAGGGAGATTACCAGGGAGGAGGGGGGGCTATCACCAGAACAAGCGGTCGCTGGTGAGTCACGCACGTCGGAAACGAGGGTCGCCGGAGGTTCGCGGCCAACCGGATTTGCTGTGAACAAGGGATGTCGTTGGACATGGGAGGAGCGGTTGGGGAGCGCTAGCTGGGTAGCACCGGTGAGGAGAGAACGGTGTGGCTTAGGGGAGGGGGTCGTTCGCTGAAGGTGCTTCCCGGAAGGGGGGTAGTCCGGCGGTTGTCCGAGGAGGGTTTACCGGCGGCTCAAGAAGAGGAGCAGGCGAGCGAAGGTGCGGGCAAGAGGAGATGCGGGTGAGCGGGGTAACCGGATATGAGGATAGGAGGCAGCGCACGGGATGAAGATGGAGCAGGGGTGCGGCGTGGCAGAACCCTCGAAGGGAGAGGCTTCGACGGAAAGAAAGAAAAAAAAAGAAATGGGGTGCAACGCAATGGTAGTAAGGCTGGCCGAGGGGAGGGAGAACAGGGGGCGGCGCTAGCAGTAAGGGTGAAGGGGGGTGCGGCGCACCAGGGGGGGGAAAGGGGCGACGGGAGAGAGGGTGAGGGGAGAGACCTGAAGCCCTAAAGGGATAAAAAACAATAAATAAAATAAAAACAAACAAGCAAACAAAATAAAAGAAAGAAAAAAAGTAATAAATAAAATAGTAATAATATAAATAATAAAGTGGAAAATGAATAATGAGGATAAAAATAATAAGACTCATTTGATAACACTAAAATAAAATAAAGAATTATATTATCTAAGATAATAATAACAATAATAATAAAATTAAAGAAACAATAATAAATGTAATAAACTAAAATAGAAATAATAATAATAATCTCAAATCACATTATTATGAATATTATTATTAAAAAAAATGTTAATTCATTTTATTTTTTAATTAAACATCAGTAAGGTGTGTGGTGAACCGGGCGGGGCCGCGCGGTGACCCAAACGAGGTCACGCAGCTTCGACCACATTGCAATGGACGCAAACAAAACCAAAACACAAATAACATGAAATCGTAAGTCAGGTTTTAACCCGAACTACCCAATGAAAAGTAAATTAATAAAAAAAATCAAATAGAAATGACGGGTGTGATAATTATCCCCACCATAAAGCTTTCCGTCCCCGGAAATCCACAACCAAGACTGCACCCCAAAAAAGAAACGAATACCCCACAATCAACAAGTGAAAAGAAGAAAAAGCATCGTGCTCAGAGAAAGTGCCTCAAAGAAAACATCTAGATACCCATAAAAGAATCTCTGATATGTGTCACCTACCCCAAAGAGCTAGAATGCCACCAGTTCACTGACCGAGGAAGGGAACCCTCTCACCCACGGAAACCAACTTCACAAGCCGAAACATCTCAAACATTACCAAATGAAAACCACACCATTTGGCTAGCAAAAACAACAATGTCAAACCACGTCCACGGAACACTCATATCACTTATCACCAATCCATATTTAGAAACAGAAGCAATAGATCAACATGGGGAGGCCCGAGGGGCTCCCCACCATATGGAACTCACTGACGCTCGAGACAAGACTAGAAAACTGACACGGGGAGGTTCGAGCAGACTCCCTGCCATAAAAAAAATTTCCAGTACTAATTCATTCTCGAGACATTTGTTTGAGACCCAATGTGGGTCTCCCCACCATTAAGAACATACCAACGCCCAAGACGAGACTAGAAAACCAACATGGGGAGGTTCGGGTGGACTCCCCACCATTAAGGAAAGGCCAACACCGATTTACTCCAGATACCTTTGTGCGAGACCCGTCTTGGGTCTCAGTACCATTAGAAAAAACAGAGGGTACAGAACATTGAAAAATTCTTGATGGTGACCAAACACCCCACCACAGGGGGCGGGGAGGGAGGGGCCCGACTACCGGGGCGTCAAAAGCATATCCCAATACAAACTAGAATTTCTGCATTCCTGGATGAGAATTAAACATGTTTGAGACAAATATACCTAACAGACTCCCATAAGGACCACTAAAGCAATTATATCTAGTGGGACGCAATCCCAATGGCTTTTAAGGCAACGAGACAAACACGCCTCCACATGGTCACGAAAACCTTATGCAACTAGACTACTCATTCGGAGTGGAAGAACCTTGGAAACAATTTAAATTTCCTCTTGTTTTAACACTAGTGACAGAAATAATGTTGGGTTCCCATACACTTCCATGGTTCCTGACCACGCGCTAGCTTCACTCCGAGGCCTATGGTTGGAGCCCTGATGTTTGAAGCATCTTCTGCCTCACAGTCAGGCATTGAAGACTGCCGAGTGAAGCTTCTCATTTTGGTGCCACATGAAATCATATTGCACCCAAGGAAACACCAGAAAACACAACACATTACGACATCCAACTGATCATACATAGAACATTCACCAACACAAGAGTTGAAATGGTGCATGTGCATCACCCTTTGTCAAACTGGATGAGAACACGACACCACCAATCGTCACCTGAACCTGACTGTTGCTGTTGAGAGGAACTTTACACTGAGAAAGACATTAAACCGTGTCTTGAACAACACGTGATTCCTGCGAACGAATGTAGCAGCCTCATACGACTGGGTCTGCCGAACTAGTAGCCTAACACGAACCATTCCTTAAATGAAACAAACCAAAGACCAGTGGTCAATTAGAATGACAGACCGCACCAACAACATCGAGTTGCTTCCATCTTTTCCCCACTGGAGTCTCCATTATCGCTTCCAGACAACCGTTGACTACCAAAGTGACCTCATGCTATAGGACATCACCAAACATGACCCTTGCATCCGATGAAAGTACTACAAATCCCTTCCGGACACTGGTCAACACTAAAAATTCTGAACCGCCTTCACCCTTCCCCATTGGATTTCCTTTCACCATTTCCAGGGGAAACCTTCAAATGAAACGACGTCAAAATTTCTATCCGGCGACTCAAGAAACTTAAAGAATCCAAAGCACTATTCAACTCCCCTTACATTTTTCATTCCGCTGCGAGAGGATCAACTTAGTTGTAAAAAAGAGAGGTGGGTTCAATTATAGGATTCAAAAAGGGATTCCTTCGATCAACTGGAGTGCCGACCAACGGGGAATTACCCATGGCCACACATTAATCACATGTCAACACTTTATGGGGGGGCGTACACTAATCAAGAAAGAAAATCATGGACTCAACCGAACTGGTCCAATGGCCAAGACATACCAGAAGCGCACACTAAACGTGTGGGGGAACCACTGAAAGGGCTTCCCGAAGAACTTTCAAAAGAATTCACTAGCTACACGCTTGCCTACCAACATACAAATAAGAATTCAAACTCAGGACACAACCATTCAGAAAGAGTCCTCGGCTCAAACGCCTCACATCTGACATTTTCAAAACACAAGAACATGCCACACAAACTCCGGTTATTTAAAAACACCAAATTTTCCTTTAACAAAACATTTTGAAAATAAGAAAATTCAGTGGGTTGCACAAACAGCAATGGTTTTCCATGGGCCTCACACATGCATGTTCCCGTGCCACACCGGCACCCACCTCATACCCATTCAAGCACTCATCCGCTTGTGCCATTACCCATTTCCCTTTTCGTATACACTCGTGCATGTGGTTTCCCATGAGAGAGCAAAGGGTCAAAACCAAACCTTTATTTCTTTTTTTTTTCAAAACCAAAACATCCATCCCACGCTTTTAAAACCTCACACACCATTTCATTTTTTAAGGCGCTTCACTTGAAAACATTTTCCAATTCCAAAACATTTTTTACTTAAAAACCAAATCTCACAATTCCAAAATAAAGAGACGAGAAGCAAAGCAGGAAGAAACTAGGGACAGTGGGTGATTGGAAAATATGGTTGGAGGCCATACGCCAATCACGCCACTGGCCACAAAGAGTATTTTAGGATAGTGTCCCCAACTCCACAAGGCTTGCCAGACCCTGCGAGCTCACTAAGACCACTGAACTTACTCCCTTTTCATTTCCCTTATACACGATTAACCACAAGAGCCAAAGACTCAGACAAACCTCAACTTACGTTGGTAACTCAATTCCCACCACGAGGTGTGCTAGCCAAGCACCTTACTCATAGTCAGGACGTCGGGTACCAACAACCTTAATTTTGGTCTACTCTGACTCTATCTCAAAAGAACACGAACCAAGAGAGAAAACCTTGCCTTTGATACCATTTTGTCACGAACCAACCCGGGTCGACCCCGAACCGGTCACCCGAGTCGGTCCGCGACATGGCCCGAGAGGCGTTCCCAATCCTCCCGGGCTGGCGACAAGCGCCAGAGCATCACAGAGTACACGTGGGAACGATTTCACCCAATAAAATTTCACTAAGAAGCAGAAATAAACAAATGACAATAAAATAAAGCAGCCAAAAACATAACTAACCTAACCATGAACCCAACTCCTCGCGACCCCGAGAGTCAATTGTCAAGTTACCACCAACTCTCGTCCACGGCGAGCAAGCTCGAGTCAAAACTGTGATAGAGACTAAAAACAAGAAAACACAATAGGCGTGAGTATTAAAACTCTGTAGGCTAGCCCGATAAATCTTTTCCCAAAGTACAACCATTAAAATAAGAATTTACCAACTTCTAGTTTGAACTACATTATAGAAAATATAGGTTTTCGTACACACACACTTTCCATTTTGAAAACAAGTAACAGCCCATTTCCCTTTTTAATTTAGAAGAAGTTTAATGTTGAAATGAACAGGTGAATTGCATTTTAAAACATTTTGTGAACAATTAGAAAACCAAACATTAGTTGTTAGTCAAAAATAAAATCACACACAACACACACAAAGGGCAACGGGAAAAAGTGGCACACAAGAGTCGACATCCAAACTCGACCTCGCAATCGTCTTCCATATACAAATAAACACTAAAAGAGACATGGGTCGAACCTAGGAGATCTTGAACAAACCAGAACGTACTATACTTCTGACTCATCCTGAAGGCATGCCCTAACTCGATGACGTCATAACGCCCTAACGCCCAACATAGCCCTGCATGGCCTAACCGAGGGGCCCAATCCCCATATCAGAAATAACTCAGTATTCCCCTGCTATGGGGCCACTAGCAAGTGCATGATCTAAACTAGTGCAGCAATCGTTCTCAGAAAATTCACTCAATATGCCAGGTTCCCATGTCAAAACATATAATAAAAGAGGAGTGCATCCATAATGTAAAACTAGTCAAGATGCACAAGCATCACATACTCAGCTCACCAAATCAACAAACACAAAATATCACTCCAAAGAGACTTTTCAAAACATTAATTTCATTAAAAGTACCAAGCGGGCCTCATGTACTTATTTGATACGAAATCAATTCCAAAAGAAGGATCAGACGTCGTCACGTTTAAAACTAGAAAACACATTTAAAATCTCATTTAGGTAAACCATATCACCAATTTAATTCTGAAGCGCAAACATAAGGGCCAAAGGGGCATTTTCACTATTGCGCAACAACTAATCAAGAAAAAGCTTTCGGTACAATGCCAAGTAAGAAACAGCTCCAATTCCAGCAAATAACTACTCTAAATATAATATTTTAATACTACTTCCAATTTGATGAAAATTAAATAAATGACAAGGAATAGGTAAATTCTAAATTCAAAGGCAAGTGCAGTGGAACCTACCTTGACACGCAGTAGAAACATGATGACGTGACACTCCTCACCAAGGTATGCAACTACGCAAGCCAATGACCGTAGTATCACAGTTTTCATTGCCGGCATGCTTAAACCACCGCACAATAATTAAACCCATAACCAGTGACTTAGAACAATTCAAATGAAAAAAAAAGAAAAGACCATTTCGACGTGCTTTCAAAACACAGTGTGCACCATCTGCACTAATTACTAAACCACTATAAAGATTATAAAAAAAATTCAAAACGTAACTCACAACCTTACATAAACTAAACTCATTCCATAACACGCTTTTGATCAAACCCGCACCTAAGTCCTACTAAAACAAAACGCACCACTTGCACAGTTAAAATAACAAACTGCACGACAAAAAAAAAACTATTAATCAGTACGCAACATGCTTTCATCAAAACACACCCTAATTCACATGGGAGGTTATACAATATATAACACAAACTAAGTTCATAAAAAAAACCTAGCACCCAACTAATTAAACAAACTAAATTAAAAAAACTATGTTCACACCAATTTAATTAAACACAAAACATGCTAAAATAATTATATAACATTCAAGCAGGAAAATCACAAACCTCACCCCAAATGATGAATACATCACAAATATGGTGAGGAATAGTGTTCACACCCCGACTGTACCGATGAGGAACCAAAACGGGCCTAAACAACAGCCTCAGACCATAAAGCTTGAAATTAAACCATAATTTTTAGGACTTGGATAAAATAAAACTCCAAAAATGGGGGGAGGGAGACTACCAGGGAGGAGGGGGGGCTATCACCAGAAGAAGCGGTCACTGGTGAGTCATGCACGCCGGAAACGAGGGTTGCCGGAGGGTCGTGGCCATCCGGAGTTGCTGCGCACAAGGGATGTCGTCAGACATGGGAGGAGCGGTTGGGGCACGCTAGCTGGGTAGCATCGGTGAGGAGAGAACGGTGTGGGTTAGGGGAGGGGGGTCGTTTGCCGAAGGTGCTGCCTGGAAGGGGGGTAGTCCGGCGGTTGTCAGAGGAGGGTTTACCGGCGGCTCAAGAAGAGGAGCAGGCGAGTGAAGATGCGGGTGAGAGGAGAAGCAGGTGAGTGGGGTAACCGGATAGGAGGATAGGAGGCGGTGCACGGGATGAAGACGTAGCAGGGGTGCGGCATGGAAGAACCCTCTAAGGGAGAGGCTTAGATGGAAATAAAGCAAAAAAAAAGAAACGGGGTGCAGCGCAATGGTATCAAGGCTGGCCGAGGGTAGGGAGAACAGGGGGAGGCACTATCAGTAAGGGTGAAGGAGGGTGCGACGTGCCAGGGGGGAAAGGGGAGATGGGAGAGAGGGTGAGGGGAGAGACCCAAAACCCTAAAGGGATAAAAAACAATAAATAAAATATAAACAAACAAGAAAACAAAATAAAAGAATGAAAAAAAAGTAATAAATAAAATAGTAATAATATAAATAATAAGGTGGAAAATGAATAATGAGGATAAAAATAATAAGACTCATTTAATAACACTAAAGTAAAATAAAGAATTATATTAGCTAAGATAATAATAACAATAATAATAAAATTAACGAAACAATAATAAATGTAATAAACTAAAATAGAAATAATAATAATAATCTCAAATGACATTATTATTAATATTATTATTAAAAAAATGTTAATCCATTTTATTTCATTAATTAAACATCGGCAAGGTGTGCGGTGACCGGGCGGGGCCGCGCGGTGACCCAAACGAGGTCGCGCTGCTTCGACCATGTTGCGCTGGACGCAAACAAAACCAAAACACAAATAACTTGAAATCTTAAGTCAGGTTTTGACCCAAACTACCCGATGCAAAGTAAATTAATAATAAAAAAATCAAATAGAAATGACGGGTGTGACATGAAACATCAAAACGTTTTCAAATGGTTTCCAAACCATATTTACTAGAAAGGATAATGAGTTCTCAGTCTGATGATGAAGTGTTGAAAAAGAAGATTAAAGTTGTGAATGATGGGCGGTTGAGTGACTTTGTTTATGAAGATGGAATTTTGATATTTGGGAGGAGACTTTATGTTCCTGATGTACCTGATTTAAAGAGGGAATTGTTGGATGATGCTCATAGTTGCAATTTCACTATACACCTTGGGAGAACTAAAATATATATATATTTAAAGGAAATTTTTTGGGGGGACAACATGAAAAGGGAGATTGCTGATTTTGTGGCAAGGTGTATGCTTTTCCAACAAGTGAAAGTTGGAAGGCAACAGCCTGGTGGAGTATTGTAACCTCTTCGCATACCTGAGTGGAAATGGGATAATATTATGATGGACTTTGTCATGGGACTACCAAAGAACCCTAGAAGGAATGACGCAATATGGGTCATTGTTGATCGTCTCACCAAGTCAGCACATTTTCATACTATAAGGGTAGATCTGCCACTTGAACGTCTAGCAAGACTATATATTAATGAAGTTATGAGACTTCATGGAGTACCCCTATCGATTGTCTCAGATCATGATCACCGATTTACATCAAGATTCTAGAAAAGTCTTCAGAAGGCCTTGGATACTGAACTTCATTTGAGCACTACTTACCACCCTCAAACAGACGGACAATCAGAAAAAAACTATTCAAACCTTAGAAGACATGTTGAGATCATGCTCACTTGACTTTCAAGGAATGTGGGATCAATATTTACCTCTGGAAGAATTTTCCTATAACAATAGCTTCCATTCAAGTATTCAGATCGCACCATATGAAGCGTTATACAGAAAGAGATGTCGCACACCAACCTGTTGGGATAAAGATGGTGAAAGAAAACTTTTAGGACCAGAACTGGTGGAGGAAATGATGGAAAAGGTTATGGTAATCCAAAACCACATCAAAACAGCTCAAAGTAGGAAGAAGAGCTATGCTGACAATTGAAGGAAGGATTTGGAGTTTTAGGCAGGAGATCATGTTTTAATGAAGGTATCACCATGGAAGGGAGTTATATGTTTCGGTAAGAAGGGTAAATTGAGTCCCAGGTACATTGGACTCTTCGAAATTCTAGATCGAATGGGAGTTGTAGCTTACCATTTGGCAATGCCGCGAAGTCTCTCCAAAGTTCATGATTTACTCCACGTATCACTGTTGAGAAAATACATGCCTGATCCAATGCATGTACTGACCTTTGAGGAATTAGAACTGGAACCCGATTTGTCTTATTGCGAAGAGCCCGTCATAATTCTTGATACAAGAGAACAAGTGCTGAGAAACTGGACGAGTCGTCTAGTAAAAGTTCTATGGAGAAACCATAAGATGGAGGAGGTAACGTGGGAACCCGAGGAACTTATGATGAAGAATCACCTGAGTCTTTTTATACAGTGATATTATATGAGATTTTGAGGAAAAAATTATTTGAAGGAGGGGAGAATGTAACACCCCATGCTTCCACGGTACACTTCTCTTTGAATAATACAGTATCGTGTGTTGTACGCAACTTCGAGTTCTAAGACACACCACAACCAATCAAAGTAACTGTTAGGAATAGTAATACCTACTTTTTGAAATTTTATAAATTTTATCTTTCCAAATGGACTTCGTTTTTTTATTCGGAATATCAAAGTTATCCTAAGTTGAAATTTTTGTAATTTTCTGAGAACTTCCAATTTTTTATGAATAGTGAAGAATACTTAAAAACAACTTTTTTAATCAAAATAATTAATAGTGATAAATTATACTATTGAGTGGTTTTAAAGTATAATTAGAAAATATTTTTCCAATTTTATCCAATGGTGTTCATTATAATTAATTTCAATTTGAAATTAGACATAAACAATTGTCAATCTTTTGATATATATTGTTTCTTAAAAACATGCTATTTGTTGTGAAAGTGGGAATTAATTATAAAATTAATTAATGAAACTTATATGTTTGAATTTTGTAAAATAGATATCATTTTTGAATTCGTAATATCAATTATAGCTTAGGGTGAAATTTTGGCATTGTTCTGAAAAACATCAATTTTTGATGAATAGTGAAACCACTAAGTGGTAGTTAAATAACTGATTTTTCATTTAAATGAAATATTACCACTTCTGTGATTTGATTTTCAAAAATCTGACATACATGGTTTTCATTAGGAAGTAAAATTTTGTTCAATGGGATTAAAATAATTTTTTTGGTGAATAGTAACTTTTAAGTTTAATTAATCGCGATTAAAGGTAATTAGTGAAATTTAAGGTAAAAATGGTATTATAAAAATATTAAATGACCCTTACACTTGTCCTACCCTATTGGATGAGTCATTTCCCACAAAGAAAACCCATGGGTCAACTTGGGTACCCCATGGATCCTCTTTAGTAGGAAAATGACATTAAAAACTTTTTATTTAATGTTAAAATAAAAATGTCACAAACATGAGTCGTTTTACTGAAACAATTTTTAAATGGGTTTATACAAGTCATATATTTGTCAATAAATATTAATAAGAAAGCTAAAAATATTTCCTACATAATGATGTTTTTTATAACTTTTATACATTAAATAAATTAAATTATTTATGACACCATGATGATGCACAGATTACCTCATTAAATAACGATTTTAATAAAATTGAAGGATAATGTAAAATCTAAGCATTACACTTGTCAAAAGCCTATTGTATGAGAATATTTAGAACCCTTATCACATTAGCCTCGATGTATATAAGTTTGGGACCTTTAGAATCCGAAAATCATTCTATAATAAAGTAACATTTCATTACTTTCAAGAGTGCCCCTCCTCTCCACTTATAAAAGGCCCCCACCACTACCACCTTACTCACACAATAAAAGTCTTTTGGCTCGTCCAACCTCTGACCAAATACTCTCCCAACTTCCATCCCTTACTCCTAGAAGCAACACTTTGGGCAGAATTCTTCCCAAGGAATCCTTTGTCTCAAATCAAAAGAGTTCCCCGATTTAAGGTAATGTATTCTCTAATGTTGTTTTGTTTTATTTTGCTTCTCCAACCCCTTATACTCTTTTTATTCCTTTCTTTTGTAACAAACCCAGTATCTAAAATATACTAGGATGTTTTAATGATAATTATTTTGTTTACACTTACACACACCTTCGTCTAATGGTTAATGAACATACTGTTTTTGTGGGTGACGAAATACTGCCTCACGAAACGATGATTGTTCAATATTATTTTAACACCCCTAATGGTGGCCATTTTGATGACACTATTTTGATATATGATATATATATTATGTTTATTTTTTCCTTATGAATCTTTATTTCTCATTTGTGGCATACATTATGATTTCCATTATGGGTAAACGCGATAATTTAATTTTAGGAAGTGCGGACTACCGGCCCCTCAAAGTGATTTTAATCTTTGATGTCCTATGTGGGATGTATAAAAGATGGATTAAATGATATTATATATTATACTGGAATTATAATATACCTTTATATCATTATGATTTAATTAAATACGAAATATAAATGAGTGTAGCATTCATGCGTACGTACGACTTACCGTCTCCATGAACGGTGCATTTCATTTCTTACCTCTAAACATTATGGAATATAATAAATGCATGTATATACAGGATATAAATGAGATATATGATATCTATATCATGAATATAATTCTGGATATAATTTATATTTCACAACATGAACAACTTGTAATTATAAGAAGTTTATTTTTGACTCAAGTACAAAAGATCGACAAAATGACCAGTATTAACTTAAATAATTACATATTGTTCATAACATAGCAATAAGTAATATTAAAGGAATAAGAAACTTGAAAAGGTTCTTAAGAAACTATAAATTAACTCTAGTTTATTATTCAGAAGGTTAAAGAATGGTCGAGTCAAGACAGGACGCAAGGTAAGGGAATTTCTTAACCCAATTTCCAATCTCTGGGTTAATCTCCTACTTTCAAATTATGTCATGATATTATTATGTCCTAAATTGTATTTGTACTTTATCTATGTGTACATATAGTGAATACACATAATAGATCTATTTTATTTTAAAAATTATCTTTGTAAGGACTTTGACTCAATCTCATTTCATTGAGGCATATTTTGTTTTATACACAAATTTATTTTATACGGTGTCTAAACCCCTTTGACATTTAAGTTTATTCAAAAGCAATCTTTTTATAAGAAGTGTTTTACTAAATGACAAAAAGTAATGTTTTTCTTGTCGTATGTATGCGGCGAAAATGACATCTCTGCCACTGTGACCATTATTTGAGTTTTGGATTCCTCTACAATCCATAACTTTTTTTAATGAAAAATAAATACAAAGTTTTAACTTTCTTTTATTTTGGTATTGAAAATGGTTTTGAAAGTGTTTTTATTATATAAATGTGTAGTATTGATATATTTTGATTGAAATGTAGAAATGTTATGTTTCCTTTATGCGTGTTTTATGTGATACGATTATGTTATGGTTTATGATATGTTTAAACCTATTCATATGAGGAATGCATTGGACTTAATAAGTGATGGGTGGAGCCCTATAGAGTTCCTCGATGCATCGGTAGGTCTCATGAGAGAAACTAGTGTCTTGGAATGAGGCCTTGACAAAATCTTATTTGTGGTCTTGGCACGAGGCCTTTGCTACGTGGTTATGATAGTCTGGCATTATGCATTCCATCATTATGAAAGTGGTTATTGATATTTCATGTGATTATTCGACGAGTAGAATATCCATGTGAGTAAGTAAATGGGATTATTTCATTTTACATTTTCCATATTATGCTAAAGTTCAAGTTTAAAAGGCTTTTGTTTTAGTTATACATTTCCTTAAATTTTAATGTTTATTTATGAAAGCTTCCTCTATATTGTTATCCTTACTGAGCATCTGAGCTCACCCCTTTCAATTTTTTAATTTTTCAAGGATGTGAAGAAGTATATTATGAATGACCTGCTGGGATAATATAAGGGGATATGAAGAGAAGATGTTATAGTTTGGTTTTACTTTATTATTTAATGTAAGACTTATGAATGTATCTAGTGTTTCCAAGGCTACTAAACTAATCGGTGTTTCGAGACTTGATCTTTTGTGATCATGCCAATGTTACGCATTAATGCACCGACTCTGGGTAACTGGGGTCAGGGTGTTACAGTACTGGTTTCTTCAGTGTTGGAGTTGACCTCAAGCATGTTTCCCAAAATATTTCATGAGGATATAAAGAATAATTTAGTGGGGGAAATTTTGGTTGTCTTTGATAGTTCCCTATACTTGTTTCTAGAGGACTTTTTTTTATTTACATCCCATCGAGTGGTTATGTTTTCTATCGATCTGCTCTTCGGGACAATCCTGATCGCTTTGTCATCTTATCATGTGGCTTCATCCTTATAGAAAGGCCCAAAATTTATACTTGAGGATCACGAGGAAAAGGTTTTTAATCATCATAGAGTTTCATAATGGTATTTTCTACTGATAGTTTCATATAAATAAGATTTTATACTCTATATTTTCATAAACTATCATAAGCTTAACCAGATGATAGTAAATAATAAATACATGTTTCCCAAAATTGATGATCTCTTTTCCAAATCAGAGGGACCCATTGGTTTTCACTGATCGATATGAGATTAGGGTACCACCAATTGAGATTATGAGAAGAGGATATCCCAAAGGCTAACTTTTGATGCTAGTAAAGACATTTTAAGAACATGTTTATGCCTTCTAGATGTACCAATTCTCGTACAATCATTATGGACTGTATGAATCACATAATCCACAAGTTTTTGGACTCCATAATTATAATGTTTTTGGGGTACATCATAGTTTATTTTAAGATATATGGATTGAATTATAACCATATGGATTTATGTTCTGTTTTTTAGAGGTAATTGTTAATATTCTATGTTTTCGATGCTCTAGTATTGGATATAGGAAGTGAAATTTAATGGAAATGTGACTTTTGATGTAGGTGTTTTAGAGGATCAAGAGAAATTTTGATCAGTCATGTTTTGAGAGTATCCCAATAATATGTTTAACGTCCACATTTATTTGGTCTTGGATGATAATTATAGAAGTTATATAAATAATTCTCTTGGATAGATTCTCCCCTGATGGGTTTGACGAGGAAAGGGGTAGAGTTTGATTGTGTTGAAAAGTTACAAAGTGATTTTTGATTATTTACATACCCATCAAAAAAGTATGCTTATTTTTATTCTTCATGATTTTTTAGAGATTATGGAATGTAGTTTGATTCTTATAGGGGGTTGGGATGTGTACTTGTGAAGGATGACCATGTGGTTTCCTGTGGATCATGGTAGCTACAACCCCATGAGAGATATTATACAAACCATGACTTTGAATTAGTAGTTAAGATGTATGTGCTAAATTTGTGGAGACAATACCACTAAAGGGAGAATTTTATATTGTATTTGGACCATGAGAGCCAAATGTTTGTTTTTGCCTATAGGGACTATTACCCCATACAAAAACATTGGTTGGAATAAACTCAAACATTTTTTTTGATTCCATGTATTTCTGGGAAGGAGAATATGGTTGATAATGCATTGAGAAGGAATCTTCCTATATATGAACATTGGGAGTCAACAAAATAGTTGGATCTGATGACTTGGTTTGCTGATCTGATGTTGGATGCGAATAAGGATATAAAGAATGTATTCTTGTCCAATGTGCATATTATAACCGAAATCGTTAATTTGTTCAGTATTGAGCAGGCATCTGACACCATGTTCCAGCAGATTAGTAGTGCCTTAATTAGTGGGTATTCTTTGGGTGATAGTTCATGGTCTCCTGATGGATCTCTTTTTTTGGTATCTAAAAGTTCCTTTTAGCCTATAGAAGAAGTTAATTCTTGAGGTGAATCACTCAACATGGGTCGTTAACCCAGGGGTTACCAAGAGGTTCTACACCTTGAGAGTTTGGTATTTCATTCTCAGGTTGAGATTCATAGTGGAAGACTTTGATTCTAGGTAATTGAACTATATAGGATTAAGGCTGAGAAACAGATACCGCTAATGCGGTTTCCAGCAATTCAACTTCTTATATGAAATTTATTAGAGATATTTACAATTTCATAATAATTCTACCTCATACTTCAATTGGGAAAATTTTTATATGGGTGATTGTCAATATTATGAGGAAATCATCTCATTTCATAACTATTAGGGTGAAAACAATTTAGAGTACCTTAGATTCTTATATGTTTGGGAGTTTATTTGGATTCATTGTGTACCCTCGGTGATAGTTTTAGATCTGGATGCTTATTTCACATCTCAATTTTGTAAAGGAATCCTGGAGGATTTGTTAAACAATATGAATATAACCATATAATATTATCCACATATTAACATTTAGGGTAAAAATCAAATCTAGAATCACAAATATATGTTGTAAGAATGTGTGCTTGATTTTGGTGGGTTTTATAAAAGGATCCTATTAAAGTATGAGATTTCTTATATGAATATTATCAGAACACAATCAGGTTGGCCCCATTTGAGTAATTTTATGGGAAGCCTTGCCAATTCCCATTATGATGGTCTGAGGTATGTCAATGTTCCTTTCTAAGACCAAGCCTTTTTTAAGTGATTATAAAGACTATATGGATAATTCATATTTTGTTAGAAAATAGCTAAGTGTCACCAAATATCATATGACAACCAAGTTTATCATTCAATGGAGTTTCATGTTGTTGATTATGTTTTTCTAGGGGTATTAGTTTACCACCATCGTTTTGGACAGAATAGGGAAATATTATATGATAAGTTTAAGTAATTTCAGGTTGTGGAACATATTAGGAAGGTATCCTATTAGTTAGATCTACAACCAAAGTTGACCATGATCCATGATGTATTTCATGTTTCCTAGCTTATGTGAGGCCTTATAGGCATATTTCATGTGTTAGAGTGGGAATATTTGATGTTAGAACCTAATTCCACTATGTTGTAATAGCATGTTCATATCATGGATGTTCAGAAAAAGGTTCTCAATGGAAAATAAATCATTTTGGTCCTTGTGACGTATCCTTTTTTCTTCTAAGGATGTCTGAGGATTTCCTTGGTGTATAAATTTGCATGTTGTGGAGTTTGTGACACCCATTAGGTCATTGGTATGTCTAGTTTTGAGTTTTATTTATATCATGATGTGTTCGTGGACTTATCTAGTATAGGGAGTGGAAAACAATTGTTCTTGGGAAGAAATGACAAGGTGCATGGTTTGTGCATAGTTTTTATAACCAGAACGTAAACAGTGCAAGGGTGTTGTAGTTTTGATAGTGTTGTTTTTCATGGTTTAGTCATGGTTTTTAAACTATGTGACACCCATGGGTAACCATACAGATTTATATTAGAGGAGATATTAACCTTGTGTGGTTTTTGTGTGGTTTTCCTAACCATATATCAAAACCATGATTCCTATCTAGGTCACATAAAAGTTTGTTTAACTTTTTTCCTTGTATAATTTTTTTTCGGAATTGGCTATATTTTTCTTTACCCACCACATGCATCCTATCCTTTTTGGTCTAGGATCTTTTCCTTTATCCCGTGGTATTTTTCTCTTGGATATCATGGAATTTATCTTTAGGTATGTCAATTTATACTTTATGTCTTCTTACATTACCCAATTCATCCTTATTCCTCCATTTTCATTTATATGTTTCACCCTTGTGGGGTTTTTGTACAAATCTTGGGTATGTAATGGGGGTTTGGGTTATATTTCTTATATATTAGGTTTGTAAGGATTAATTATACCTCTTCTAGGACTAAATGTTAGGTAGGTATCCATATTTGAGGTTTTTTTCAATGGCATGCCATTAAAATTATAATCACCATTGGTTTTTATTATTTATGTAGGATTTAAAATGACTTATTCATAGTGTATATTCCATGTTTTATGGAATTAATGTATTGTTTGGGATATTATTGTATTTAAAGATGGTTTTCTAAATGGATGTGGCTTATATGAACACTGAGACTGAAAAATAAATATTTATTAGCAAACAATATTAAGGAAAAGTGAGAAACCACATAGTTAAATCAGGAGGACAACCCTCATAAGAAATAATGAGATAATTGAAACCAAATTTAATCCTATTATATTATTCATCTCTAAAATGTTTCCCAAGGATAGAGTTCACCTGAGCATCAGGGATTATCAATAATGAATTCTTCAAAGTGATCATCCAGCTACTCCCATGTTTGAGAATATTCCTCTTTACTTATCTTCACTTAATTGAAACCCCTAATCATAATAATTTCATTTTTGTTTGCACATGCAGGTTACTCCCTATTAAAATCCAACTGAAGTGCCCTATCCATTATTTTTTCAGCCTCTTCTTGTGTAGATCTAATGTAAAGAGACTCATACACTATCTCTTCTTATGAGTAAAAAAACAAGGAGTTGTTCACGGGTCTCGTTAGCCCATTAGCAATGGTTGAATGCCTACATTCCAACTCTTTGGATTTAACATTCTTACCTGACATTGTATCCATTGGACTTGGAAGATACGAATAATATGTTCACCCTTTGTTTCTATTCCCTGAAGTAAATGTGATATCACCCAAGTCCCGACCAAGGAGCGCCTCATCCATATATGTCCCTTTTTTTCTATGAGCTTCAGTGACATTCACTTGTTATTGGTCTTGGTCCTCCAAACATACAAACTGGTTACAGATTCGTATGTCCTCTTGTATATGACACTGGCCAGTGACCTAGTTCTCCCCCTACTCTGAATAGGTTCTCTCAGTCTCTAATATCCTGTTAGAATCAACTAAAATACCTTCTTGAACCTATATTAGGTGAGATTCAACATAATGTTGTCCTTCCAAGTTCACTGGATAACCATTCTTGGGTGAAACATTACAATCAATAAGAGCATCCTCTCTTGGTTCCATAGTAATAATTTCCTTCCTATTGAAATTAATATCACAATTAAAATGCACTATAGCCGTATTGGATGCACCCATATCTTCAGGGCCTTCCTAATATTGAGGCTCTAGTATAGCGTGCCCATTTCCACCTTGAGAAGAAACAAGCATCGGATGGTCCACAACACCAGAATCCATCTCCTCTGCCAAAATTCCCTACTCCATCATACCATCCATCAGCTGCTGAATCAACTGACCAATACTCACTTTTTCTTATCTTCTCAACAAAGTAACATTTCCTTTGTCCCCAACATTCTCATGATGCCTAGACCAATGCATGCAGGACGACAATGAATTCTTCAACAGATTACAAGTATAGTAGATATCAACCCACGATTCATAGACAACATGAAGGTGACAATGATATTCATCCTCAACATTGATCTAAAAGACATTAGAAGGCATATTGGAAACATCATCATTAACATAGACATGAGGGTTAACCGGATGACACACACCTTTGGTGTGACTATCGAAGAACATGTACCTCCCTACTAGGTCCCTGAGCATCCTAAAAATAGTAGGATTTTGTCCGAGTGGTTGAATGAAAAAAATAAGGGAGGACCATGAAAACCATTTATTTGGCATCCAAGGGAACATAAGAGCCTTTGGGAAGGAAGATTATGATAGATTCCTTGTTTGGAATGGGGATGATAGATATAGATTCTTATTTTCATATAAATCTATAATAATTGTTTAATTACTCATAATAGGCCAAATAATTTGAGACATATGTGCATATTACTCATCTCTAATTGGTTTGTATACTTTATTCATTAATTAGTGCCATTTTGATATCATAAGATATATTATACCCATATTTAATTGATGTTATTACATGCTATTGATGTTATGATCACCCCAAATTATGTATTTTTTTATATTGATCATGGTATGTCATGTTTCTATGTTTATATACTTTATCAATATGATATTTTTTTATTAACTGGGTTGTATTGAATCAAAATCCCAAAAAATTAAAATATTCTTTCTAAAAATATAATTTTCTTAATGTTTTGTAGTTTTAATATTTTTTCAAACTAGCTCATGGGTTTTCATGGTAAAATAATTAAATTTATTCATGGTTGTGACCTACTAGACTTTGTGCCTCACACCCTAATTAGGCCTTACGGTATGTGAAAATTTCATTTATTAGAACACAAGTAATGGAAACAGAACTATGTTTAAGGGTGCCTCCTATTTATTACCTCTTTCAAGAGATTTATGGAGGAGATGTGGTATAATAGGGATTGGACTGGGTGTTGTAATTTTTGGTATTTTGTTTGTAATGAAATTAATGTGTCGGTGTTGTTTGTTCTTGTAGCAGTTTCTTTTGAGTTTTGGATATTAGCTTATGATACCTTGTATATGTGTAATTATTTATTAATTTTATTTTGATGTATGTCCTTTGTTATGGTATCTTCTTATCTTTTATTGTTAACTCTTATGAAATTGGATTGTTCGTCACATCTTATTGGATGGGTCATGCTAGTTTCCCTTTTAAAAATTCGGTCCCAAATGATATTTGGTAATGCCCAGTACTTGTCGTCACCCTGTGGGGGCCGAGAATATGCTTTAGTCCATATAGAAGGCAATTTTTAATGATGATTTAGTTTGACCTAGGTTATTTCATGACATATTTTCATGTTTATTTCTAATTTCTAGGATGTAATTTTATAATTCATTAATCCCTTTATGGATTTATTCTTGATGTTGACTAGTTGTTTCCCATCCTTTCATTGAATTTACATGTAAACTATTATGGTTGTGTTTCTATATTGTTTTCCTTGATTACATTATTACCTTTTAGTTGGGTGTGTAAAATATTTTAAGAGAAAACGGGAATTGGTTTTTAAAGTGTTTTTAGTGAGAAATTTTTTAATATTTGAAACAAAGTATTGTTTATTTTGTAAAGTGAGATTTTTTACACATAACAGTCTTTTTTTAGTTTGAATCTTTAATGCTTTTGAAAATAAACTACCTTGTGAAATAGTTTGAAAAACTTGAACACTTTTAGGAATTGAATGTTTCACATTATGCTTATTTTCATGCATTATAAGGGAAATGAAAACCTATTTTTTTCATTTGTATTCAAAATATATTTGTGGTTTATTTTGTATGTGAAATAAAATTGATACATGGTGGTACCAGACTAGATTTCTTTGACACCCAACATAATTACATTTTTGGGTTTGTATTCATCATGTTTTTTCAGGATTCTTCAGGTCTTTGATTTTTAGTTGGATCTGGTGTCAGCTTCCTTAGGATTCAAATGATTATCAAGATAATGATAATGAAATGAGTCACATAGAGATGGTTATTGATATCTCATTTCTCCTATAACCAACTGGATTGAGTTTTTTTCATCCTATTCACCCTTCAATTTTTTTTCTTCTATTACAGGTTAGTATCTTGTATTGAATGTGTTATTACATGAATTGGTTTTCGATTGTCTCATTATATAATTATTACAATTACTTATTTGGATATTTTTGTATTTTCATGAGGGTGAAACTATCCACAATATCAATGTTAGATACCCTTGATGCCTATCATCAACCTGGGGGATAGGGAAGCACTATATATTGTTGGAAGACTGATTTGGGCACCAAATTAGATGGAAACATGGGTGGGGTTCTTACAAAACGATATTAGAGAAAAATTTTCTTGAAATGATCCTTGGATCTTGTGATTCACCTTCTTTTTATTATTATTTTTATGATATAATGGAGTTAGGAATATCCGGACTTAGGTGGTTTCTCCAGATAAGTGTGGGTCCCACTCGTCCCTGGGTCAGATCATCAGTTTCCATGGGTAGTTAGGAATATTATTTTAATTTTTTGGTTATGGTGGCTTGTTCATAAGATATATTGGTGCATAATACTAGTAATCTAAGTTATAGTGAGTTTTTGGCAGACTTTCCAAAAAATTAATCATTTCAGAATAGAACATGGATGGGTCTCACACGGTTCATAGTTAAGGTGAATGGTTATTAAAACTATATTTCAGTTGTGCAAACCACTTTGGATAACATCAAGTGGAACTCGCATTAGTTTCTATGTGAACATCGTGTCATCATTGATGTTCAAAACCCCTCAGTCAATAAAATGGGAGTCATTGTGAATATACTAATGAATTTGAGAGATATTAAAGACATTGTGGATCCCCTTGAACCGTAGTGGAAACTCCAACCAATAAGATAACTCTCCAACTCACCCCAACACCTCAATGAACCTGAAAACCCTAGTAGAAATATTACTCCCTCTACCAAAACTATGATTCCCACAATGAGGAGAAACCTTCAAGAATATGTAGTCCCAATCCTTGAACACCCTCTTCTTGTTATTGGAATACGACTTATGTCAGTTCTGTTTTTCATTTCTCATTTATCTAACCAACTAAACCTTCTATATAATTATCTATACCACAACATGACTGAGAACTGATGCATGGAACTCATCACTCCACACAAAATCTTGGTCTTTTCAGGTAAATTATGTCAATAGGGAAAAAACTCAATAGAAATCAGGCACATACCTATTATAATAATCCACAGGTCCAAGTAAACTACGAAAAACTCTCATGTTCTTTTGTACAATAAAGATAAAACAAAATCAAACATTGATGGGTCCACTGCCACAACATTCATGGAAACTAAATTCCATAAAAAATTCTCCTCTAGTTTGGAATACTTACACCGGGAAAACATTCCGTAAATATGGTGGCGTCAAATAACCTACAAAAAATCTATGAGATTATTGGAATTATCCTTTTATAACATCAATTTGATCAATATTTTATTGAATAATATTACTATAATGTAGTCCTAGAATTTACAAAACATGGATTTTATGATCCCCATTAACACAGCTAGTGAGGTCGTGACACTGAATACAATGACCAAAAACTCGGAGTTCTCATGCCTACATATGAGGGAAATATTCAGGATGTCTCTTTCATTCACCCTAAAATAGTAATATCCTAACTTTATATCTATAATTGAAAATCAAATCACCCCTCTTAGCTAGTCAAAAATAAAATCAATCCTTATAGAAGCATAATAGTTTTGACCTTCACCTGATTCAACCTCTAGAAGTCTGCGCACAACCTCATACTACCATCCATCTTCTTGGAAAACAACACTAGATCACCCCACAGTGAAACACTAGGATGGATAAAACCCTTATACTTAAGATCATATAACTGAATAATAAAATCCCATAACTCATAAGGATTCATTAAAAAATAATCCATAAAAACTAGAGAAACACTTTGATTCAATGATATGATGAACTCAACAGCACGTCATGGGGGTAGCCTCACATCCTACTCCAGGAAAACAACCATAAACTCCCCAACAGTCTAAGGGACCTCCACTATCGTAACCTCTCTTGATTTTACATACAACATAGACAATAAATAAAGAAGGGGATCTATACACCATTATCACTCCTAAAAATCATGATCGGTAAAAAATCCACATATTGGTCATCGAAATCCAAGAACATTACTCTTATCTAAAAGTAGTCTATAAATACATGTATGGAATAAAACCATCAAATATCAAGGATAGAATCTTATGGATACATCTGTAGAAAGAAAAGATCCCCATGAGACTAATGTGACCACATATTCTCTATACACCCTCAGCACATATCAAACAATATTTTCTAGCCTCTGACTAGCGTAGTCAACACCAGGGGAATGGGAAATATCTCTACATATTGTATTAAATCATGGACTAGAGTGGGTGAAACCAAATAGTGCACAGATCCTTAATCAAATAAGTCATAAACAATAGAACTAAAGAAACATACTATACCTCTACCACCCCTATAGAATTGATGCCTCCATTGTATCGAAATAACCACACCTATATCTTTTCCCTCTATAATGAAAACCACAACTATGACTATCCTCTGGTTGAGGTCCCTAAATATGATAAACATCCTGAGTGAGGCCAATACCAACTCCATCTCCCCTTGGTGGAGTATAATCGTACAACCCCTGCCATTGAAATGGTTTCCCTGGAAACATATTTAGAGGATAAAGATGAACCTATCCACCACAACTAAACTAATCTTGAAGGACCAATGGCCCCCACTTATAACTTTGACCATGGAAAAAAGAAAAAAAATAAGCTTGAATAATTCCCCCATGAAGAGTATAAAACTATTATCCCTAGATGTCTATAAAGGAAAATACTAAGGTCAGCTCCCTCCTAGTCGAAACCTCAAAGGATCTGACACCTAAAATCTTACACTGTCAACTCCAGTCCTCGACGAACCCTTTCGATGTACCTATCATAGAAAAACTCTTCATGGGTGCATCTAATAGATCACATTATCCTTATTATAAAACACTATATACATTGAAAACATAAAAGGAGTAACTACATAATATATATAACGACAAAGATCCTCATCACGATGTCTCACTTGAGACTCCTCATTTAGAAAAGGATCGGTAGAAGAAACAATTGTTAATTAAACATGATTCTCAACTCTTGCAATAATATACTCCACTACTAAATATAAATAATATCATGCCTCCTCACTGCCTTCATGGATGATGAAAGGATAACCACATGGAACTCCTTCTAAAATTTGACCCATAAAACATTTTCTTCTTTCTATTCTCCAAAATATATCATCCACCAATAATGCATAATTCCTTCCATCTTACTGAATACTAATGAGACCCAGTAACCTAATAGGGACCAAAAAAATTGATAACTATCTCAACATCTTATAACCATCCCTTTGTCTCCACATCTAAAACATTTCCCTCATACTTCACCAAATCCTGTTGTTGGAAAAAAAACAAAATGTATTTTACCATTTATCATCCTCCTAGACCAAATCAACCCTAAGACAATCAATCATATTAGCATTATCAACCTCAACTACCTATGCCACCTTTAGATGATGAACATGTTCCATAACTAAATGTTGAAACAATGATTAACTTTTATTATGTATTATGGAATTTTTTTAAAAATCATTTTAATTCAATTTATTAATTTTAGCATCCACAAAACATTATAATTCTAAAAAGAACACAATTCATCCTGATACATGAGCCTTTTGTAAGTATCTACCCTTAAATAGGTCCATCTCACCTATCCATTTCATAATCTTAAGGTATGTGAACAATACCACATGGGGACCTAAAATCCCATTTCCTAGTCGGTCTCCCTATCCTATGTCACACACCAAGGTAAATAGTTACTTTTTTCAAATAAACCAACGAAATACTCACTATACATAACTTCAAACTCCATCCAATCTCAGAACTATCACCTCTGATACCATTCTATCATGACCCCTTCATCCAAAGACACCGCAAATAGGGAAGAGTTATAATGATCCCCAAGTCGTGACTCAATTCAGTCTCATGTTTATGACTATAACTAAGGATATAAAAATATAATTAAATTTGAGGCATTACCCTCTATAATAATGTAGGATTATAAGATAATATGAATCATCGATAACTTAATCCATAAAATAATATAAAAGAAACCAAAATCATTCCTAAATGAATGTATAAATAGAATAGATACATATAAAATTTTTCAATGTAAATACTCAAAAGAAAAGATAAAGTAGAAACACATCATATTTCCAATTTGGGAGCCGATAATGTCAACCGTGGTCTATGTAATCTTCATAGAATCCTAAAAACTGTTTTATATTGATAAGGAAATCATATAGGTATACTCTGAAAGAATAATGAAGTGCCTCACGCACATTTAAATGGATCATACTAATACACCCTTGAGAAAATAGTAGAAAAACTAGAACCTAAATAGGTCAACCTTCCATACCTACCTCACCAAGGCATGGTCATCAAATAACACAAGCCAAATAATTTAGTACATTGTTAGTCACATCGATAAGGTTTCCCCCACTATTTTTCTATTGATGTGCCTCTATCACACCCTAGGATCATATTTCCATGAACTTCCATGTATTCTTTATACCACAACACCCAATAAGCATGGTCACAACACACCTCACTCAATGGCACTAGGGCTCGCTTCCCAAAAGGCATGACCATATCACATCTCACCCCAAAACACTTATTCCATCACATCTCTACCATAACCAAAGTAGTAGGGTATCATGAACATATCAACCTCATTCCATACTCTTACAATTAAAACCCCACATAATAAGCCACATAAAACCAAACCATATCTCTTATATACACATGGGCTATGTCACATCTTACTCAAAGATACCTGGCCTCACCACCCTACAAGCGCAATCACATCACATCCCACCAAAATACTCCTGGGATATCACATCTACCCTCTAATGTGCTATTATGTGGTTGGCCATCGTAGCCTTTGCAATAACTACATCACCTAGAATATATAACCTAAAATAATCGGTACCCAGCCAACTGTCCTCCTTATCATATGTTAGGAAAACACCCCCAAATTACTACACTAGTGTCAAAACATATTTCTTGATGTGGGAGTGGTGTGTATAAAAATAATAAAAATATATAGTATATATGTATAGTAACACACAGAATCCTAACCCATGAAATCACAAAAAAAACACTTACTAAGTCACAACATCACCACATTCACTACCACCTCTAAATGCACAACACCATAAAAACAACAAGCCACATCTCACACCACCTACCAATTCCATTATATGGCCCATTTACATAATTATTTAGAATCAACCACATTAAACCACACAACCCATAACATATTTTTCCTTATACAATTTCACCCCATTAACCGAAAAAACCCATCCATTTTAGTTGTTGTTAAAAAATTATTCCATCACGACCTGGGCGTCTAGTACAGCACAACCACACATCACATGTAGCTCATCACTCCCACTATAACACTGCTTCATGGAACTAAAATAACATGAAAATAACCACCCCCTAGTCGACGTAAAAGTGTGACCAAATAACCATCACCCCACTTCCCCAAAATCACAACCACTATATCACCACCCCAAAAGTATGGCCACACAACCACCACCTCACCTCCCCCAAATCATGCCAAAACATCCCCCACATTAATGCCCAAAAATGACATCTAAATGATATCAACATCATCTTCCCAAGAGAATAAACACACATCAAAACACATGAAAAATATTTCAAATATTTTACAAAGGAGATTTTATCAAATTCCCCTTTATTTTAAGGGAATTATCACAAAATTTAAAAACATGGGAAAAATATTTTAATAACTAAATATATTTAGTCCTCCAATTTCTATTTTATATGTGTTATCAATAAATAATAATAGATTTATCTGTCAAAAAACAAATCATCTGGCCCAATAGAATACCCCAACAACCATGCTTTTCATTAGGGAGTCAATCCGATACAATCATTTATATGGCAATAGCATAAAATTTATGAACACCTAAAAAACATTCCCATTTACCTCATTCAATTAAAATTATCCAATTATTTATCATTGATTAACCCAGAGAACTATCTACCATAGATAAAAAAGGATTAAAACCTAATTAATGATACATAATAAAGAGAAACATGAGATTCCTTACCACAAAAAATTTAAGATAATTTCTGCATTCCAAAAAGTAAATAATAAACTACTGAAAAAAACACAATTTTACCAGGAGAAACCAAGGATAAACCAGCGCCGCACAAAAGGATCATCAAAACATAGCTCAAATCACACTCCAAACCAAAAACCTCATCACCATATCATGTTCCTGAAAGAAGAACAGGTGAAAAACCACAAATAAATGGGATGAACTCAGATGTATCATCAACCAAAAACCACTATAAATGATAGATCAAAGTAGGGAGAATATGTCTTTAAATCCTCATCGGTTCACCTAGGGCTCGTTTGGAATGAGATGGAGAGAATGTGCAGCTGAATGAATGTGATTCAGCCAAAAAAATGGAAATATATAATCTAACTACTTTCCCTTAGTGTAACTATTACACAACATTTATTCCTTGAGTTTCCAAAAAATTACAGCTTTCCGGAAAAATTTAGTCACCTGGGTATTTATTTAATACACATCGTAAACTCCACTTACCCAACTTGTAATCCATCTCAAAAGATATCTATTCTCCATGTTCAATATTTTAATTCACTAGATGTAAAATTATTGAACCACCATTACACATCATTAATTTCATTTACATGACATGAATACCCTATAGTAGCTCTTCTGAAGCTCCATTCTCCATTGAAAACTCTCAGAACCTCCCCCAAAAAAATCCACCCACTAATACTGGTAATATAATGAGCAGTGAAGGAACATAAAATTACATTAATTGGGGGAATATATTGACTCTAAGTTGATTAAAATGTGTTATCTATCTATTTATAAAATAAATAAGGATCGTGGAAGATCAAACACATAGAGAAAAAGGGGGAGGAATAATTTTTATAGCATTGAAAGAAATTCAAGAATGGGGGGATATGTGGTATTCTCACATAAGGATCATGGATTTCATTAGTGGATGAAAGTTGAGAGGAATTAATACACCCCATTCATGGGTAAACATACAATTTGTTTATGAAGATAATGAAAATAACACTCATAGAGATAGTGAGGTATTAGAGTGGTTGATAGAAATTAGTTATTTATTTCTATGTGATTTTTAAACCTAGAGAGTCAGTGAGGAACTATGAATTGTATAAAAAAAATATTACAGTTTTCATTTCAGGTGTATGGAATATCATTATTTCCTAATCCTTAGATTATGTCAATTTAGGAAAATCATGTAAAACTATATGTGTTACTCTAATACATACTTTATTACTTCATATCAATCAGGATGGAGAGGGGTTTATTATAATAGAGGAATAATAATGTTATTTATTGTCCATTGTGATTATATTAAGATAAATAGAATCCCCCCACCCCAGGGAATTTACCTTGTCTTGGACCAACAACAACCTTCAGCATAGGCTTTACTAAACAACTAATCTCTAATTTAATATCAACGTAAATCTTATTCAACATGAATCGAAACAAAATTCATCCTCATAATCTCTCCAAACTAAATTAGTGTCTCATTTTTTGACATACCTCCTCCCAGTTACAAGAAAAAAAATCTCTTACTCCATGTGTCTTTGTTTTAAATATATGAATCCTTCATACAAAATGATGGGTTTTTATAGAATACATTAAATTAATATATATTTTTTATATAATTTCATTATTATTTTTATGTGATGGACTAAAAGTTTTATTATTCATATTGAAGAATCATTTTATTCTTACATATTCCTTCCACAAATTAATATATTCAGATATGAATCATCCACTTTTTTGACATTCATATATGAGAAGGTGTTTACTTTTACACAACCCCAATTCTTCAATAAAATTTCCTAGATGAAGCTATATTTATTCTCACATAATCAATCAATTATCCTTGTTTATAAAATTCTAAAAATTATTTATTAAATAATCTATTAAAAATTTAAGTAATTTAAATACAACTTCACTTACACAATTACATCCCATTAAATTGTAAAAAATCAATTCAAATCTATTTTAATTTTTAAAAATTCAAATTAAAATTTATTCATTCATTTTAAATCAAATATTCTTTTCAATTCTATTCTCCAAAAATTTAATATTCCAGCATAAATGAATTTCTTAAAAATATTTGACTCAATTTTAATCGACATAAAAATCCCTCCAAAAACTAAATTCCTCATCCATAATTATTTCAATATACAAATAAAAATTAACTAGGGAAAAATTAATATGTCAAAATTAATATATCTAAAACCTAAAATTATTTTAAAAAATTATATTTAAATTAAAACCCCCAAACATAAAAATATATATCATGAGAAATTTTAAAATTAAATTTAGAATAAATGTATAATTTAACACAAAAAATTATGTTTTCTTTCAATTATTCAATGAACATAAAATCATCAAACTAATTTTTCAATGATCAATAATTTAATAATTAATGTCTATTTCTACAGAAAACTATTATAGAATAGTATAATAATGGGGTTGAAAACACATTCAAATTATGAAACCTCAAATTCTCTCACACTCAATATTTTTATTTATCTCAATAAATTATTCCAACATGCTAAATATAATGAAAATTAGTATAAAAATGACTTCAACTAATGAATATAATTTATAAATTTTCAAAATGAATTTTATATTATAAAATCAAATTAATATAAAAATATTATCACTTCATCAAAATAGAAATTTATTTAACAAAATAAAATTTTAAATTTTTTAAATATTAAATAAAATTTTGAATTAATTTATTTATTTTAACCATCATCATTATAACTTTATGTTTTACCTTAAATATTCACTTTTTCTCCAAATAATATAAAAACACAACAATTTACCATAATTAATAATCTAAACAATTACTAAAATAACACCATTAAAATTATAATGGATGAGTAATTTAAAATAATAAATAATATCTCAATATAATTCAAACAATATCATACATAAACTTTAAACACTACACATGTCATCAATAGATTATGAGATTATTTTCTTGACTATATTATTGTAGAATTTAAATGTTTAATAAAAATGCGGAAATCTAGATTCAATTTAAAACATAAATGATATATATAGGTATTTTAATAAAATGTCTAATTCAATAGATTTATATAAAAATCAAAAGATTAATTCCAAGGAAAAAAGGAAAATTTTAACTTCATTAAAGAAATAAAACAAATATTCATATTTGAGAAAAATTCGCAGTCATGTGAGGATGAAGAATAAATATTTAAGATACGAAATATTTGAAAAACATTTATGAAAATGTTATTGTTTATTTCATAGAATTCTTATCTTGTATTAATAAAATTACCTCTCTTGCACTTAAATCATAATGTGGAAGATTTACTTGAAAATTAAATTCTAAAATAAGGTTTAATTTATAGTATTACAAAACATAAAAAATTCTTATGAAATTTTTAAATAATAATATATTTACAAACAAATAATATCAACCAATTTGAGTCACAATAAGTGAAATGGGTTTCAATTGGATGTATCTCACCGTATAATACCAAATAAAAAAATAAAGAAATATTATGCAGTAGAATCCAATTTAACTCCCAAATTAGATTAAAAATTTTCTTAAAACCAAAAAACAAATAATAATATAAATTTATTGATGCCTTACCCTTCCACCACACTTATTTTTTAAAAATATTCTCATTTTAAATAAGTAATATTTGAGTAAAGATAAGAGAAATTGAATTATCCACACACAAAAAGGAAAGATCCAACCAAACATCGGTTGTACTCAACAATGTGAAAAAGACACTCCTTAATAATGGATTATGTAAAATTTCCTTCAACAGCTTCATCCTAAGTCTATTAGTAATAAATTTGGAATTATTTACAAGATCCTATATATGTATAACACTAAAATGAATCACATAAATAATGAGAAAATTTATAATCCATTAAAAATGATATTTACTTGAAAAAATATTCATTATTAGATCTAATAGAACCATTTTTCACCTTATTGGAACTCCTTGTACTATATCAAGAAATAGATATTGTATTCTCCCTATAAATCTTTCAGTTTTTATAACAACAATAACTAATTTTGTTTAACACTAATAAAAAACATTAAATCATTTACTTACTAAAAATGATCCATGTTACATATCATAAATTCACAATAATCCAATTGTTTGAACTCAATTTCAATGTTAAAGAATCTCACATACACTAACCTATAAGGTGAAATACCAATTGAGTATTAAAATCTATAAAATTTTCCTAAAATGAATCATCTAGTTCGGAAAGCTAATAATTCATATTTAGGTTGACTATTTTCCCAATAATTTATATAATTTCTATATTTGAAACTGTATCCTTTCAATTATTTTGTTTATGGTAAGCTATAGAAAATATATGATGACTCCACACTTCCTCGGTTCTTACACTAAGGTTTAATTATAAATGTGGACTCTATATTAATTTGTAATTAATTTGGGTGGATTAAACGTACTAAATAAATTCATCCTGAAAACTAAGAAACTAACTTATCATCATTATCCCTATTTGGAATGAAATATACCTTTAGGGAAACAGAGTCTATAGAAATTAAGATGTAAACCTATTTATAGAAATTTAAAAATGGAACCATTAAATACATCCCCCAAACATTAGGTAATTTATATAACATGAGAATTTTATATGCTATTTCAATATTTTTAGTTATATCTATCTATGAATTATTGATTTTACATGTCATATAATAGTCAAACTCATATTTAAATAGGGGTGGCCAAAATGAACTTAAATCCAGGAAATTATTGGTAGATAATTATGGTCAAGTGTGGCCACCATAATAGAATGTATGGAAAAAAAATTATAACATGATGGAATTAACAATTTGAAATGCATCTTCTGATGATTTAGTCCCTAAAATGTGATATAGGTATAATTTATCCAATATATACTTCCTACCATCACTCGTTATCTTTGAATCTTAATGATTTGAAAACCATGGAGGCATTTATTTGTCATCTAAATAGTTAAAAATAACAAAAAAAACTATAGCTTAACACTTCTATTAGTATGTAATTCCTTATTTAGGATGGTTTCCCTAATAAGTTGGTAATTTGGTGATTTTTTTCTAAAAATAGGGGATAGAATATTGAAATCAATATTCACTAAGCGTTCTCTACCCATTATATCCTTTAGTTAAACATCAAATAAATATAGCAATAGAATCTGATTAATCTTTTCTTTTCATCATGTTTCCTTATTAAATATCTATTGATAAAATTATTAGTAAATTCTATCAATTTGGATCCCAACAAGAAACACGTAAATGTGTTAAAGTCAAATACAATGACTACCTTCTCATACTCAGTTATTATGAAAATAACTTGTGTATAATAAATTTTTCAAGATTAAAAATTTATTATATGAGATGTTTTTCCACATTTTAATTTCACATATCCCTAATAGAAAAATACAAATCATTAGTATTTAAATTAATGGGAATATCTCTGGGATGTGGTAAAATATTGGAATAAGACACAAGATTTTCATTCATCTCCTTAGAATCTTCTTTATAAATCTTATAAATAAAAAAAATATATTTTTGAATAAATATTGATATGGGAGGTGAAATGTTTCAAAATTAATGGATAAATAACCAATAAATTCAGTATATACAAGAAATGATTGATCTTTTTTCAAAAAATAGCTATTAAGTTAAATGTTATACTTTTTACTTTTTCATTCCTAAGTTTTGAAAATGAAAAACACTATAACACATTTGAAAAAAAACAGTTTTAATAACATTGTATACCCCATGAGATTTAGAATTTATTTATAAAACATAATTTCAATCCAAACAAAGAAATTTTTCTAATATAAAAAATATATAAGCCTTTCATTATTTTTTTTGATCCATTGGACTGATAGTGTGTCTGGTCTATCAAACTAAGGAATGATATGCCCATCCAATAATCTAGTGTTTTATCTATGAGACTGGATATTTTCATTTTAATTGTACAAGAAATAGTTCATATATATCGGACTGATCATATTTTAGTTCATCATATTAACAAAAAATCGTATAGTCCACTAGATGATCCATTGTTTGTAATCAGAGCAATTGGAATTTTTTCTATCAGAAAACATTCTTAATAGCATTATAATAGTGCTAATAAAAATTCATTTTTATGGAATAGTTTATATGATATTTCATGTAAATAACATCCATGGACATTACGACCAACTCTATGAATTGTAAAAATATGACCATTGGAGGAAAGATTATAAAAAGGAGTGCATTCAAGAATATGTGATTTTATGCATTTACCACTCAACACATATGAGACTTTAGTCTTATTGAATGTATCATTATCAAACTTTTTAATTTTCAATATATTTGTAGTTCAATGGAATATGAGTGTGGGTTTTAAATTTTTTAGAACCATTATCTTTTGTATTTCCATATTTAGTTGATTAGAGTGTGCATATCGGATCTAGAAATCATCTAATAAACCTGATTTTCAACATGTGTAAGAATGTTATTCTCAAGAGAGAACAATTGAAGAAAGTTTTTCTAAAATAATACCTCGAGAATATGTTATGCTGACAGTTAAAAAATATAGTTTTATAAATCAAAGAAATCAGTTTATCCTTAGGAATCAAACTAGTGACAATACAACTAGTGATGTAGATTAATATTATAGAAAACAATAAGTTCATTGAGAAATAAAATTGAAAATTTATCAATTTTATCTCAATTATGACCTAAGAAACATAATTATTCTTTAATTAATATGGATTATATGAAATCAATTCAAAAGTAACTTATTTAATTAGAAATAAATTGTGTATGTACTTCTATTTAACGACCTAAATATTCAATTTTAGATAGATTAAATGATTTTTCATGAAAAATGTGATGAAAATGGAATAATAGATAGAAATAAATCCATAATTCATGATAGTGGATATAATAAACAACATGGTAGAGAATATGAAGAAACCAATTCACCATTATCTAGACATGAGTCTATTCATATACTCTTAAATTATTCATCATTCGGATATTTTAAACTATTCCAATTAGATATTATGTGTTCTTTTTTTAATGCCTATTTTCAGAAGGAATATTATTAATAAAAAACCCAATGTTTTTGAAAATTTAAATCATTTAGAACATTTTTTCAAAATAATAATTAACTTTATAAAGTTAAACAGGACCTTAAAGCCTAGTATGATAGGATGACTTGATTTTTTTTACAAAAATAATTTTATTAAGGGAGTTATAGCTCCATCACTTTTTATAAAATTAGTATCTAAAAATATTTTAATTGCTCAAATTTATTTTAACAACATTAAATTTTTTTCAAATAATATTTATTTAATATATTCTTTTGTAGAACTTATGAAGTATTAGTTTTAAATGAAAATGTGGGTATGTCAATATATTTTCTAGTTTTTCAAATTAAAAAAACATGAAGGAACTTCTGTATCTCGCAATAAGTATATAAAAGTTATTATTAATAAATTTAAATACAAAAATTCAAAAACATTATTACCCCTATTAGAACCTCAGATTTTATATAGATTACTGATGGCGGGAATTCAATTGATGAAAATATCTTTATATGAATTATTGGAAGTTCACTTTATATAAGACATAGTTGTCTGAATATATATTTTTCATATTATTATGTTATAGATATCAATAAAATTTATAATAGTATAATATTAAATATATATAACTAATTTTTCATTACATTATGGGAACTAGGGATTTATTTTTTTAACTCTTCTATAAATGATTTGGAGTAAAAAGGTCTTTCAAATACTGACTTTAGTGGAAATATAATAGATAAGAAAAGTACTTCCAGAACATTTTATTTTGTTGGATAAGATTTCATTTCAATTCCTTCTAAGAAAAAATAAAAAGTGGCACTTTGGACTGATGAATTTTAATTTGTGGCAACTAAATGTTTTTGTACTCAATGGTTTTGAATACAACCCACACTAACTGACTATGTCATGAGTTTTACTAAAACAAAAATTTTATTTGATAACAAAAGTTCCATTTACCTAAATTAAGTGATAAAACATTACTCCCAAGATAAGAGCATATATAAAATTATCAATTTATTTGGGTCCCATAAACAAAATAGAAATATCATTTTACAATCAATTAGATTCTAAGAACAACCTACTAATATTTATACTAAATGACTTAGTTCTAATATATTTCCATATACTAGACTAGTGATAGGAAAGGTCAATATCAATGGATCATTAATATATGCCTCATTTTTTCCAATCTCATTACATTAACGAAATCCTTATCAAAGGGGATGTATATATTTTTTGGTTTTCTAAAAAAAATTATTTTCTAAAATGCTTTCTTCTAAACATCACAATTTTATAAACCTATTTTTATATGGTATCTATGTTTTTAATAAAAATTTTCTATATAAAAAAACTAATTTCTAATGTTTATATAAATCAAACCTTCTTTCAAAATAATTTCAGATGATATTTTATATATAAACATTATTAGATACATTTTTGTTAAAAAACCAAGATTACTAGGTTAAGGCATTAAACTGTAATTTTAAAAATCAATTTATACTCTTAAATGTATTCTTTTAATCTTCTATATTTATTATATTATCAATTAATTTTTTCATGTGTTTTTGTTTTTAAAACATTAAATTTAATTAAAATATAACTTTTTTATAACCAAAAGATAAACTATTCTAATGAGTAGTTTTCCTAAAAAAACATTAAGAGTTCAGAATATATTTTTAGAAACATTTGAATTTTAATCACAACCATTGAATAATTATTTATATTTCAATATAATACATTCATTTTCTAAGATACAAATCATTACCCTCATTTCTATGAATAGAGGGTGGGTCACCATTTTCTCACATTAAATATTGGGTTTTTTATCTTAGACCTCATCACCACATATATTTATAATTCTAGAAAATTTACATTCACCTGATTAGTTTCTTCTCTCTAAGAAGTAACTTCAGATTCATTAAGATGAAATCTATAGAATATTTTATGATCTATGTAGTAGTAAGATAAATATGAATTTAAAATCCATGGTATGAAAAGTTTGGATCCATTTTTTACATGGTTATTATTTTTCATTTTCAGGAAAAAAAATTTTTTGAATAAGAGGATTTTTGATAACACTATCTAGATATAGTAAGGGGTTTTTTTCTTTGGTTGATTTGAATATAGAAGAAGATTCCGAAGTGTTGCTACTTATACTTTTTTTAAATGTTTTAAATTTACATATCAATATTTTGTTGAATTACTAGAAGTAATCTTAAAGGTGGAATCCTATCTACCTTGTCACAAGATTCTAAAAAATATTTACAGTTTTGATAAGTCAAAAAGAGAGGCATCATTATTTAATTCCTCAATAAATGTTTGAAATGTTTTTTCTCACTATGAATGTCAGAGTAGTAACCCTTTGGATTCAATGTTAGTTAATAAAAATGTAAAGAGATATTTATACACTGATAGTCCTTTATATTTTCATTTTTTAATATCTAGCTGATATGAGGCATATGAATTTGGAACAGTTTTATTTTCAATATATCCAATCTGTCAGGAAGAAATTGATGAAGTTAAAGATTCTTATCTTTATTTGTTTTATAAAAAAGATGTTGGTCAATAGTATTATTTTTTCTTTGTCAAGAAAAAAAAATTATGTTCTAAGAGAAATGATCTCTCTTATTGGTGAAGAGATAATAGTGTGATTGAATTGATTTTTAATTCTATGTTTAAGAATATTGTTTTAAAATGAGACGACGCTGCATCTGTTGCCAGACTAGTAATATAGAACAAGTAGTAAAACAGGATAGGAAGGTGAGATCCTCATTAAAAAAGGAAATTTTTTTTTGACGAATTCAAAAAGATAACGGCTCATATATCCCCAAAAACAAGATGATACTTAATTCAAACTAGATAAATATATATTATTATACTTAAATATAGAAATAGTTAATGAGTAGAATGAAGTATAAAGGATGAATAAACCAAAAAAAAATTAGTTCGTTATAAAATGATGGAAAATATTTTGAAATGTGTTGAAATAGAATTGAAATATCCACCAATATCAGTATCTCCCTTTTTAGTTTCTAAAACTATTTTATTTTTTAAAACATTTCCTTCTTTATCATTTATATTATTGAAAATTTCATTATACCAGACTTCATGTACAATGGAAAATTTAAAGAGGTTGTGGAATTTGTTCAAGTTCAAAATATAGCTAAAGAATCATTTAAAAACATATTGATAAATTAGCTTAGAGGAAGAAACAATAATCAGTATAGAAATATGGTAAGGGATTTGTAAGAATTGAAAGATAATTATAAGAGGAAATTTAAAAATAATATGATAAAGAAGATTAATAAGAATATGAATAACATAGGAAGAAGGATAAAGAGATGATAATATATTGTAATCATCTTCTTCATCTACATCAATTTATTCTCAGTTCAACAAGTATCATGTTTGGATGTGTTGGTGGATATTTATTTATCAACATATTGAGAAGAATTTGAAGCTAATCATTCACATAAATTAATTTCATACATGGTTCAAACAAGATAAAAAGTTGATATTTTTAATTTTTCAAAAGAAATAAGAGTTAAGGTAAAAGATAATATTGATGTTTTATCATAACTCCAACACATTTCATAGGAATTAGAAGAGTCATAAAAATATTATCTAGAGAATACCAAAATAATAGAGACTACATTTTACATAATTTGAATCAATTACAAAATTTTCAAAAATTCGATAAATTTTTAGGAAATTTTAGAATATTTTAAATGAAAAATAAGAATCATTGATGGTTTCTAATTAATCATTAGCTTCAAATGATCCTGATATAAAATATTTATAAGGTAAGACCAAGGAATACAGAATAAGATTTAATAATATGGTGAAGTGGTCAAGGATTCTCGATTGTGATTTGAAGGGTAAGGACGATCAAATTATATAAGTCATGAACGTTTCTATTAATGTAGCTTATTCATTAGACATGTTTTCATCTAATGTATTAGATAGACTAATGATTTTTAATAGTATATAGATTTAATAAACTCTTGTAATGTGAAAATAAATTTATAAAAACAAGATATTGAAAAGATAAAATTGTAGAAAATTAAGTTTCGATCTTTATAAAATGATGTTCTCACATTAAATTTGGAAAATAAGAAAATAATATCTCTTGTAGAAGAGGTTGTAATATTTAAGACACAAAATTAGAGGCAATATGTAATGTAAGAGATGATTTTGAAGATTGAGTCTTCACTAGATAAAACCAAAAATGATCATAAATATTTGAATATGTTAAAATATATTTTTATTAAGATTTATATGAAAGAATGAACAAAATACATCTGAACTCTAGAGGTATTTTAGACCTTTTAAATTAACAGCATTTGGAATGAATTTTTATCCAAATATTTTTCTCTAAATGTTTTCCAATTCTATTTGGTTGAATGTTTTTTTTAATCTTGGATGAATAGTTATTCAAAAAAAATATTTTTATAATGTATTTATTACATTCGAATAGTATATATTTATTTCCTTATTATTTTTTAAAATCACAAGTTTGGAGGTATTTTGGGAGATTTTTTTTAAAGTGGAAATTTTATCTCACTGTGGAGAAATATATTTAAGGGTGATCACTAATTAAGGAAGAGAATTCGAATAAATATTTTCTTTTGTATGATGACTTATGAATATAATGATGTTATCAACTATATGCAAGTTTAGATATAATAGGGCCAATGAGCCCATACACGAGCGGTCAGTGCTCATGCTTGGCATTCATGAGACCCGGGATCAAAACTGGGTGGAGGAAAATTTCTTGGGTACTGTAGTAGTACTGTAGTAGGCACTATTGTAGGCACTGTAATGGGTACTGTTCGGTACTGTAGCATAAAGAATTGTTCACCCGATTTTCGCCTTTGGGCCACCGGTTTGGGCCTGTGGGTCTCAAGGGCCATCGAGCCATCAAAGGCCTTCGGGCCATAGGGCCTCTGGGGCATTGAAGACCATGAACTAGCCCAGTTCACACAATGTTGGCCCCAAAATAGGATCAGGTCAATAGTAGCAGTCACTAGAAACAGAGCTAACCGGATTGGAAGAATGAGAGGGTATGTCAACCACCATCGAGACCAGGCACCGTGCAACTTTGTAAGGGGAAATGCTTTCTGATCAGAAATGTAGTTGGGGAGATAAATTTGATCAATGATGTAGAATTTGGGGAGGGGATGTTCTAGTGGGCTAGGCCTACGGGTCAAGTTAAGGGCATGGAATGTCTCTGGGCCTTCGGGTCATGTATTATGGGTTTCGCCAGGCCTTGTTCCTTGGGCCTTAAGGTCATGTATGGGTTCCCCTTGAACACTTAAAAGGGGGATTATATTTAATAAAATAAAAATAGAAGTCATTCGGGCCATTCAGAGTATATATAATATGAGAAAATATTTCTATAGAGATTTTATTTAAATTTCATAAAATAAAAAATAGTGTAAGTGTCTTAAAGAAAATATTTTTTCATTTTAAGTGTTTTTTATGCTATCAAAATAGTGGTATATTATTGATTATATATTTATAATTTCTAATTATCCTCTCATTGTTTTTGAAAATATAGAAAACCTAACACTTTCATAAAAACTATTTTACTATAGTAGTTTTCCCCATGTGTTTTAGAATGTTTCATTATAAAAACCTTTTTATGAAAAATGTATAAATGGTTATAATATAATATGAAGATAAAATGTTTGTCATTTTTTCTCATCAATTTGAATTATAGTTCATCTAGACCATCTGATTAACTAATGTTATTTTTAACAAATAGTCTACTATTGTGTCTACAAGAATGACTGAATTCATATTTATGAAGCTGAAAATAGTTATGATACATTAGACAAACAATAGTTTAATTCATTGGTGTGATAAACAGTAGTATAGTCCATCAAATTGACTATATATTATTATCTGAATAATTGTAATAATTTTTATTATACGAAATTCATATTAGTTTTGTAATTTTTCTAATAAACACAACATCAGATTGAAAAATTTTACTAGTATTTCATGTGAAGAACGTGAGATAGTATTGCATCATACTTTGAGAATCGTGAAAAATATTACTATTGGAGGAATTCCTTTAACTATAAGGGAATTAATGGATCATGTATCTGATTCAATTAAAACTAAAAATTTCTATGATTTTTCTCTTTATTAACATCTCATTATCATGATTTTTAACTCTTTATAGGGTTTTAATTCTAAATAATCCATGAGAGGATTGTAAATTTCATATAATAATTTACTTTTGTATTCTTACTATCCAATTGATGTTTAGACAAAGCTCCTACAGGGATAAGAAGATAGGGTAATCTGATCCATTAGATCCAAGGATTTTGGGACTATGATGATTAAGTTCACAAAAATCATTATATTCAGGGCTTCTAGAAGATTGCAATATAGATTCATTTTGATCATCATATCGAGGGATTTTATAGTGTATAAGGAAAGTATTTAATAGATAGTTTATAAAATGTGGTCATCTTATGTTATGATTTATGACTTCTTTAACTATTATGGTTACTATTACGAATTAATTTTATAAATATTTTAAGTCATTATCAATTCATTTAAATAGTTTTTTACTTGTTTTTATATGGTTTCATTCTATTTTTCATTTACATTGGAATTTTTATTTTACTATCTTTTTGTTATTTATTTTTATTAAACTATTTTGGAACACAATTAAAAATAATATTTCCTTATATGATTTCTAGATCCAATATACAAACTATGATAATAGGATGATATCTGAACCTGCTCATTTTGTCTAATTAGGTTTCACATTTTGTGTTAGTTTAAAGTTTTAATCTACAATTCACCACCTCTCCCTGGTAGTTGTTGTAATATCGTATGATCCCAAAAAAAATTCTAAATATTTGTAATAGGTGGAGAATTATAGTTTAATTAGTTATAGTCCTTGAACACAAGGTTAATGTTGATCTCATGTGATAAATAATGGTTTAAACTGATACCCATTCAAAACATCTAAAGACCTAAAAATAGATCTAGTTACATGTAGATATTAGTTTGTTTATTATTATAAGATACTATATAAATCATGTAATAGTCATATGTAGATGTTTATAGGTATTCAACCACACACAATTAGTGAATTATAGTTCATGAAAGGTATATTTTTGATCCTAGGGTAGCTCCCTCTTTCTCCCAATCCACTCATTGATTCAAAGGATAGATATAAATAAATTCACGAATCGATAAATACTCACATGAATCATTCAAAAATGTCAATATCAAACCCACATAAATGTATTAATTATAATTAGGTATCTTCTATTAATTTTGAATTATTAATACACTTCCCACAATGGTATCTATTCTTCTTAATTTTCTTGATGTTTCTATTGTCATTACAATTGTTATCCTATTTTTCTAACCCTTCATTTTAATAATATATTTAATTTATTCATCAAAATTAATCCATATAATTGTTAAACATGACACATATTTATTATGTATCAAAATTACTAATTAATATCCAATTAAAATCATTAAATTCAAATACATACTCATGAAACCCCTAGATAACACCGAAGACCTAGCATGGTTTAGTTTTTTTTTGATATTTTTCTAAAAATATGAACATTTCTTTAATTTTTTTCTAAATATCTATTTTTAGTTTGAAACTATAATTTAAATTATTTGGGGTTGATATGTGTGGTTTCATTCTCCTGAATTGAAATTTTGTATAAACCATGGCTCAAGCAAGAGTATTTTAATGTGATAGAGGTGTTGGGAGTGTCCGGATAGGTTGGGAGTTGAGTCTCAAGAATTGGGCCATATATAAGGGCTGGTTACTGGGATTTTTCAAAATATGGTGTGTTTAAAGATTCCATGTGGGTAAATAAAGAATATTTGAGAGTTTTTATTGAATATTATATTATTACGGTGTAACACCCCATGATTTCATAGTATGTTATTTTCTATAAATTCAATATCTTGCGTAACACGCAACACCGAGTTTGAGCACACCACGACATTCCGAACTAGGAATTCAAAAGAAATTATGAATATTATTAACTATATTTTTAATTTTATAAACTCTATATAATTTTAAATTATGTATTATGTTTTTCTTAGACATATTATAAGAAAAACGTCAATTTTTTTAGATTAAAAATGTATTTTATAAAAAAAATCAATTTTACCACCTTTTATTGGAGGACCCTTTTTAAATACACCATGTGACACTTTTTTATATTCATTTTAACAAAATAAACTTATTCTTATGAATTGGGACATCAAAATTTACTTTGGATGAAATTTTTGTTTTTTCTAATAATATTCATTTTTTTATGAATATTGAGAAATGTTGTATTTTAATACAAAACTACCTTTTAATCTAATTTATTTTTATGGTATGATTATATTTTAAATTGGATTTGAAGTGTAATTAAATTCTATTTTTACCCGTTAGTCCAATTTTGGTCATTGCAATTAATTTCACTTTGAAATTATACATAAACAAGTGTCAATCTTTTTATAGTTGTTGTTTCTTAAAACATGCTATTTGTTTTGACAACGGGAATTAATTGTAAATTAATTAATCCAACTTCTATGTTTTTAATTTGGTAAAATAGTCATCATTTTTCAATTTTGAATATCAAATATATCTTAAGCTGAAGTTTGGGTATTTTTCTGAAAAACTTCAATTTTTGATGAATAGTGAAACCACTAAGTAGTTGTTAAAAATACGACTCTTTCATTTAAATGAAATTTTACCACTTATATGAATTGAATTTTTAAAATCCAAGATACATGGTTGCTATTAGTATGTAAAATGTGGTTCAATAAGATGAAAATAATTTTTGGTGAATAGTAACTTTTGACTTTTATTTACCGCAGTTAAAGGTATATAGGGTAATTCGAGGTAAAAAGAATATTATAATAATAAAACGTTATCTTAACACATGTCCTAACCATATTGGTTGAATAATGGCCGACCATGGGCATCCTTGGGTCGATTTTGGGACTCCATGGATCCACTTAAGAATGGTAATGAAATTTTATTTTAATTAACTTAAAGTCAAAAATTACATTAAAATTTATCTTTTAGTATATCAATTTTTACATGGGGTCATATAAGTCATATATTCAACTATAAATAATCATTGGAAATATAAAAAACTTTCCTACATTATGGTGATTTTTTATAATTTTTAGACATCATATAAATAAAAAAATTTATGACACCATAGTGATGTAGTATTTACCTCATTAATAAATGATTTAAATAAATAATATTATTAATATTAAAAAAATATTCAAAACCTGAACAATTATTATTAGAAGATTTTATTTCAACCCCAAGTCATCTTATCTTGGACTTTATTTAGTTTTGGACCTTAGAAACCGAATATCACTATATAATAAAATAATATTTTCACACTTTCCTAAAGAAACCCACATCCCCCTATTAAAAGGATATCAATTCTAACGAACTCCACACACCTCTCAAGCCCCTTGTATTATCCAACCCTTGCCCAAATAATCTCTAAAGATCCCCCTCTAATTCCTATATGCCTTACCTTATGATTAAGGCACTTCAAGAAGTCCTTTTGGTTCAAGCCAAAGGAAGTTACCCAAATTAAAGGTAACACTTTCTCTTAAATTCTTTTTTTTAATTTGATTTATTTTACTTCTCCAACCCCCTAACCTATTTTTATCTCTTTATTTTATAACAAAAATAGTATCCTCAATATACTAGGATGTTTTTATGATATTTATTCGAACAACACTTACCCACACCTCCATCTAATGGGTGAAGAACATAATGTTTCGGTGGATGGAAAACTAACACCTCAAGAAACGATGATTGTTCGATTATCTTCTATTGCCTATCATGATGGCCATTAATATGGAACTATAATTATATATGATATATATATTATTTTTATGTTTTTTTATTATTCTGTATTTTTTATTTATATCATTATTATATGGTTTCCATTATAGGTAAAATGTGATAATTTTATTTGAGGAAGTGCGGACTACCGCCCCCTCAAAATGATATGACATTTTAATGCCATATGTGGGACATATAAAAGATATCTTTAATGATATTATATATGATATTATTATTGAATTATACTATACCTATTTATCATTATGTTTTAATTCCATTTAAATAAAAATAGAAATGAAAGTAGTGTTCATGCGTAAATATGGCTTACCATCTCCATGAACGGGACATTTCATTTCTTATCACCAAATGTTATGTACTATTATAAATAAATATATATATTTGATATAATATATATATATATTATATATAAATCATTTATATCATTATGGAGATAATGGAATTTTTACCACATGGAAAAATTGTAATTAGAACAAGTACATTTTTTACTCAAATTCCGAACATCGATAAAACATCCAATATGAACTCAAATAATTATCTAATTGTTACATTAAGGTAATAAATGATATAAAAGAAATAACAAACTTGAAAAATGTTATTAATCAAGTATAAATTAAGTTATGTTTATTATTCATGAAGAACAAGGAACATACAAGACTAGTCGGACTTGAGGTAAAGGGTTTATTATCCCACTCTTAATTTCGTGAGATTTCTATTGTTCGCCACTTATTTATTGCATGTGGTGTATTTTTTACTTCCATATGATATATATTATAATTATTCTACTTAAATTCAGGGTATTATGTGATTAATTTGGTGGTTATTAACTAATGGTCATACGACTTGATTGATTACCATGTGGTAATGAGTTTTTATCTCACTTCTTATTCCAGAGAGATTCATGCTATATTGGACACTATTTCATTTTGTGTGGTGTACGTACTTACCATGATTTTAATATTGGTTTAATGTAATTTAATTTATGGTAATTTACATCTTCATTTTATGATCCTGCTTTAATGGGGTGTATGTTTCATAAGTTACCAAATCGGTAAGGGAATTTCAAATTTCAATTTCCACTCATTGGGATTTATAAATACTTCATTGATTATTTTACTCCATGATTATGATTGGAATCACTATTTATTATCTATGTAGTAATTTAAACTCCAATTTCCATGGATATACATTTTATGCACATAATCAATCCATTGATAAATTCTCAAGTCTTTGATATGAACCTGAAAAGAGTAATATTAACTCAATTTCTATTCATTGAGTTAAACATCAAATTCATTGGTGTTGTTTTTACAAGAATATGTGTGAATGTCCTCTGATTTATTTACACTACATATCCAATCATATTTAGTGTATTTATATTTTTCACACAAAATTGTGTCATTAATTTATCTTGTACCTAAGGATATTGTCCTTATAAGAGATTTCATCTCAATTTACATTCATTTGAGAATTATTTGTTGTTATGCACCAATTCACTTTTTTATGGTGTATATACTGTCCTTTGACATAGTTTATAATGAAATCCTTTAATCTCGAGATGTTATAATGATTTTATTACCTTAATAATTTTTATTCAAGTGTCTCTCATTTGGTTTGGAACTATAACTAAAATATCATTTTAATTGTATTAAAAAAAATTCTTCTAAATATTTCTCATTAATGTCCATGTTTTAAAAATGGTTTTAAGGATTTATTTATATGGAAACTAATGTTTTAAAATTAAAATTACTTTTAAATGTTTCAAAGTGGTGTGGGACACTTTGATTCAAAAATCTATTTTGAAACGGCTCTGTGAAAAATAGTGTGACTTTTAAATGTTTTCTGGAAAAAAGGGGATATTTCGATCAAATAGTTTTGATGATTATTTTCATTTGTGTCAATATCCTTCAATATTATAGATTGAGGATAATATATTACAACAAAAACTTCCATATTGTGTGGAATGAGTTATGTTTGAGTGTGGATGTGCTATTTTTACACGATTCGTAATTTGTGGGTAAAGTATTTACATTTCTAATGCTAATTTTAATATGAATGTTTATGTTATGTTTAAAACATTTCATATGAGGGATTAATTGGAATTAGTAAGTGATCTGTGGAACCATCTATATCTCCTCGATGCATCGGTAGGTCTAATGAGACAAACTAGTGTCTTGGCACAAGGCCATGACCAAATCTTATTTTTAGTCTTGGCACAAGGCCTTGACTATGTGGTTATGATGTCCGGTATTATGCATTCCGTCATTATGAGTTTATCTTTCGATATTTCATGTGGTTCTTTGACTAGTATAATACCAATGACTATGTTTTATTATGGCATTATTTACTCAGCTCAAATTTCTTCTATAAAGTGTTCTTTTTTTTTGTATTTTTAGAGGCATGTGTTTTCAATTATTCACCATTCCTAATGTTTATGATCTCTTCGGCTATATTACTTACTCTTACTAATCTTTTAAGCTCACCCCTTTCTCATGATTCATTTTCCCAGGATATGAAAAAGTTGGTTATGAGTGACTTGCAGGAATAATCTTGGAAGCTTGGATGTTTTTAATGGAATAAATTAGTGATGTTTTTTCTTTTCTAGTTGTAATGTTGAACTTATGTATGTATCTTGTTTTCAATACTACAAAAATGATCGGTCCTTCGTGACATGATTCCTTTTAAACATTTCAATGTTATACAATAATGTACCAGCTCTTGGGTAACTGGGGTCATGGAATTACAGTTGGTATTAGAGGATGTTTAGTACAAACCATGGAAACTATATTAAGATAATATCCAATTAGATCACATAACCCTTAGATATAATTTAAGGATTAGTATATAAGAACTTCATAGAATCTTGGTAATGTATAGATTTTTCTATTTTCCAAGCAGTACAACCCTGTCTAGATACAAAAAGGTAGAGGTGGCTCTGGAACAGATGTACCTAGGATTGAAAACTCAGACAATGAGTTTCGGGCTTGACCCGCGGTATCCTAGTACATGACAACGAGCCATGCTGCACTCTTGGTTACGACACTTCCGGGGGATATTCTTAGGATAATTTACATTTTCTTTACAAACCAATTTTAATGATTTTAATATAAGATGAGAATAAATGACCTTGGTTAATCTTAAGGTGTTTTAAATTGAAAATAAGGTGTCATGATATTCTCAAAATGATTTTATGACAATTATTACTCACAAAATGCTTTTGGTTTTAGTCAATGATTTAATTCCAAGGAATTCGTAGTAATTTTTAGCCTGATATACAAGGTTTTAATGGTGGTGGAAAAGAGAGAAAAAATTGAATGTTCATAGGAATAAAAGAAATTGTTTTCATGCTGAATCACTTTTCCAGAAATATGATCAACAACATATATATTAACCAACTCATGGACTCAACAAAGAAGTGAAAAGTGGTGAATGATAAGAGCTTCAGCAGTGAAGACCACGGATAAAAGAAAGATAATTTTCCATCATGCAGGAAATTTGTAAGGAGACACCAAGGAAGGTGTTTTAATAGAACAATGAAATTATTTATGTGTGCGAAAGAGGGACATAAGGTAAATAATTACTGAGGAAAAATGAAGGGTACTATGGAAGAAAATAAAAATGGTCTCAAGAATCCATTTACAGTCATTTTCCATAAATGTAGGTGACCTGGCGATTACCTGAGTGAATGCCCTATTTTTTGGAAATTCTCTTGGTTTGGGAAGAAGCTATGTAGAAATAAATTGATGAAGAAATGATTAAAAAGTATTAGTACTCTTTGTTGATGGGATTACTTTGAAAGACTTTTCTATTGTAATTGTAACCCTACAGTTTGTCATGTGAAAATGATATTTTAGGAATAATTATCTTTTTTCTTGTGGATATTGTTATAAAAACAAATTTGATTTATATGATCATTGAGTTTGAGGAAATTATATGTTATTAAATTTTGGAATGAAAATGTGTGGCATGAGATATCATTTGTGATGAAATTATGTTATAGTTATTTTGAGGGATCTATCTCATTTTTTGGAATATTATAAAATTATATAGTTTTTAAAAAATGACAACACGTAGACCTTGTGAAAGCCCGTCGCATCGGACAAAGCTGCAGGAATCGAACCCACAACCATTTTATGATTGGTATTTATTGCCTACCACTAGACTACGTGAAGTCCCTGGTTAGTGTGACTAATTAGTTTTAGTTAAAGGATTTTATTGATAAATAATAATTTTATCTAAGATCTTATTTCTTATCAAATGGATATCCTTAGTATAGGAAAATGATTTGGTGATTAAGTGAAAAAATTTATTTTGGAAGACGTTCGCTCTATTGGAAATATTATATGACTAAGGAAAATAGAATACTATGTGTTTTCATTTGAAGAGTAATGGTGGGTTTTTAAACATATGTTTTTATTTTGGATTTCTAGTGATTTGGGTTATTTATTGAATGATCAACCTATCATAGAGAATTTTTTATTAGGTTAATTACTTTTAATTATGTGACTTTAAGTGTATTCGATATTATTTGAAGATACAATTTAACGTGGAAGACTACGTAAGAAAATTCTTTTGAGTTTTTGGTTTCAATATTAGTTTAGATTCTATTGAAATATTTGATTGAAAATTGTTTATTGAATGGTATTTATTGAACTTTGGGTATTTTTGGTTTAATTTTAGAAACTAATTTTAGTATTTCATTCTCTAAAGTATTATATTTTTTTGGGGGATCATCTGATCTTTTACTACCCATTTTGGTTATGGTTAATCTCTGAAGAAAAGATAAATATATAATTCATCTGTTTTGGATTATGTGATGATATATAATTTGATTATAGGGCTTCAGTTGTGACCAAGTCATCTTTAATACACATCATTTAGAGTGAAAGATGAGTTTGTGTTAAGAATTAAATGAAGGAAGAAACTCTACTTGTCAATTATATTTTTGTTTTCTTATTCTATGAATAGATTAATTATTAAAAATTGTGGAAGGGGTTTTAAAACAAAAAATGTGTTATCCTAATGAATTATGTTTTGTTGAACCGATGATATTTTAAATCATTATAGATTGATGGCTTTGAGACCCTCAATTTTACACTTGTTTGTGATTGATGACCTCTATCACTCCCTATATATATTTTGGTTTTCCTCCAATTTTTTTCCTCTAATTTCCACCAATGTTCTAGTAATTGATATCATAATTTGGTGGTGACTTTTTTATATAATTTTACCTATTATTAAGGCTAAATTTTATTAACCCAATTTCTGATGTGGGCTTTCCACATAGGTATTTTTCAATTTTTTAATCGTTAATTTTCAAAGATCAATTACAAATTGAGAGGAATAAATTTTTTGAAGGATGGGAGAATGTAACACCCCAATATTTCATAGTATGTTATGTTATTTAAATTCAATAGCTTGTGCAATATGCAACACTGTGTTCGAGTACACAACGAATGACCAAGCTAGTCATTCAAAAGCGGTTATAAATAGTATTAACTGAATTTTGAATCTTATATACTCCATAAAATTTTAACTTATGTATTATTTGTTTCTTATACATATTATAAGAACAAATTCAATTTTTTCAGATTAAAAAGGGAATTTTTTAAAAAAATAATTTTACCACCTTTTAATGGAGAACCCTTTTTAAATCCAATATTTGAACCTTTTCCTATTCAATTTTACAAAATAATATTCTTCATTATAATCAAGACATAAAAACATACTTTTGATGAAATTTTGGTATTTTTCTAATAATATTCATTTTTATGAATAGTGAGAAATACTGTATTTTAATTCAAAACTAACTTTTAATATAATTTATTTATATAGTTAGGTTATATTTTAAATTGGTTTTGAGGTGTAATTAGATTATATTTTTACCCTTTAATCCAATGTTGGTCATTGTAATTAATTTCACTATGATATTATACATAAACAAGTGTCCATCTTTTGATAGTTATTATTTTTTAAAAACACTCTATTTGTTTTGACAATGAGAATTAATTTTAAATTAATTAATCCAACTTCTATGTTTTTAATTTGGTAAAATAAAAATCATTTTTTAATTTGTAATATCAAATATAGTATAGGCTGAATTTTTGGCATTTTTTTGAAAAACATCAATTTTTATGAATAGTGAAACCACTAAGTAGTTGTAAAAAATCCGACTCTTTCATTTAAATAATCTTTTACTACTTCTGTGAATATAATTTTGAAAATAAAAGATACATGATTGTTATTAGTAAGTAAAATTTGGTTCAATAAGGAAAAAATAATTTTTTTGTGAATAGTAACTTTTGACTTTTATTTACCGTGGTTAAAGGAAAATATAATAATTTAAGGTAAAAAGAATATTATAATAATACAAAATTACCTTAACACTTCTCCTAACCTTATTTTATAAGTAATGGACTACCATGGGCATCCTTGGGTTGATTTTGGTACCCCATGTAGCCACATAAAAATGATAATGACACTTTAATTTAATTAACTTAATGTAAAGACAAAAATGACATTAACAGATATCTTTTACTATATCAATTTTTACTTTGGCATATATAAGTCATATTTTAGAATATAAATAATAATTGGAAAACTAAAAATATTTTTGACATTATGGTAATTTTTTTATAATTTTTAGACAACAGATAAATTAAATTATTTATGACACCATAGTGATGTAGTATTTACCTCATTAATAAATGATTTAAATAAATAAGATTATTAATATTAAAAAAATAACCAAAACCTATCCAATTCCCATTTTATTATTTTATTTCAACCATGAGACATATTATCTTTGACTTTAATTATTTTTGGACCTTTAGAAAGCTAATATAACTATATAATAAAATAATATTTTCACACTTTCCTAAAGAACCACTCTTCCCCCTTATAAAAGAACACCACTTCTAGCCCATTACACACACCTCTCAAGCCCCTTTTCTCATCCAAACCCTGAAAAAATAATCTTTCGAGATCCCCAATCCTTCCTTGAAGTCTTACATTTGGAATTAGTCACTTCAATAAGTCCTTTTGGTTCAATCCAAAGGAAGTTACCCAAATAAAGGTAACACTTTCTCTTAAATTCTTTTATTTAATTTTGTTTTATTTTACTTCTCCAACCCCCTAAAAACTTTTTATTACATTATTTTATAACAAAAATATTATTATCAACATACTAGGATGTTTTTATGATATTTATTAGAACTACACTTACACACACCTCCATCTAATGGGTGAAGAACATACTATTTCTGTGGAAAGAAAACTACCGCCTCACGAAACGATGATTGTTCGATTATATTCTACTGCCTCTCATGGTGGTCATTAAGATGACACTGTATTTATATATGATATATATATTATGTTTATTTTTTCTTTATTCTTATTTATTTTCCATTTATATCATTATTTTATAGATTCCATTATGGGTAAACCGTGATAATTTCATTTGAGGAAGTGCGGAGAACCGCCACCTCAAAATGATATGACTCGTTAATGTCTTCTGTGGGAATTATAAAGGATATATTTAATTATATTATGTATTAAATTATACTGGAATTATAATATAATTATGTATCATTATGTTTTAAATCCATTAAAATACAAAATAGAAATGAAAGTAGCGTTCAGGTATACGTACGGCTTACCATCTCCATGAACGGTGCATTTCATTTCTAATCTTAAAATGTTATGTACTATTAAAAATACATATATATACTGGATATATAATATATATATATATAATATCTAAATCATTTATATCATTCTGGAGATAATATAATTTTCACAACATGGAAAAAATGTAATTATATCAAGTTCATTTTTACGCAAGTACCGAACATTGATAAATTATACAATATTAAATCAAATAATTAACAAATTTTTATACCAAGGTAATAAGATATATAAAAGGCATAATAAACTTGAAAAAATTTCTTAGTTAAGTTTTAATTTACATAATTTTATTATTCCGGAAGAACAAGTAACGTACAAGACAAGTCGGACTTGAGGTAGGGGTTTTTTTATCTCACTCTTAGTTTCATGAGATTTCCATTGTTGGCCACTTATTTATTTCATTTGTTGTATTTTGTACTTCCATTTGATATATATTATAATTATTCTACTTACATTCACTGTATTCTATGATTTATTTTGTGGTTATTAACTTTTGGTCATACGACTCGATTGATCACAACGTGGTAAGGAGTTTTTATCTCACTTCTTATTCCCGAGTGATTCAAGCTATATTGGCCACTATTTCCTTTTGTGTGGTGTATGTACTTCCCATGATTGTATTCTTGGTGTAATATACTTTAATTTATGGGTATTTACATATTCATTTTATGATACGTCTTCCATGGGTTGTATGTTTCATAAGATACCAAATCAGTAAGGGAATTTTAAATTTCAATTTCCACTCATTGGGATTTACGCATACTTCATTGATTATTTTACTCCATGATTAGGTGTGGAATCACTATTTGTTATTTTCATAGTATTTTAAACTCCCCTTTCGGTGGATATACTTTTTATACAATTAATCAATCCATTTATAAATTCTCAAGTCATCGATATGAACATGATAAAAGTAATTTTAACTCAATCCCCATTCATTGAGTTAAACATCCAATTCAATGGTTTAATTTTTACATGAATATGTGTGAATGTACTAAGATTTATTCACAATTAATATCCAATAACATTGAGTGTATTTATATTTTTCACACATAATTATGTCATTGATGTATCCTTTATCTAAGGATACTGTCTTTATAATGGATTTCATCTCAATTTACATTCCTTTGAGACTTCTTTGTTGTTATGCACCAATTCACTTCTTATAGTGTATATACTGTCCTTTGACATAGTTTATAATGAAATCCTTTATTTTCAAGATGTTATAATGTTTTTATTACCTCTATTATTTTTAATCAAGTGTCTCTCATTTTGTTAGGAACTCTAACTAAAATATCATTTTAATTTTTTAAAAAAGTTATTCTTCTAAATATTTCACATTAATGTCCATGTTTTAAAAATGGTTTTAAGGATTTATTTATAAGGAAAAAAATTCTTTAAAATTAAAATTGTTCTTAAAATTATCAAATTGGTATGCAATACTTTGATTTAAAAATCTATTTTTAAACAGCTTCTGGACAAATAATGAAAATTTTAAATGTTTTCAAGAAAAAGGGTGATATTTATCTCAAATAGTTTTGATAATTATTTTCATCTATGTCAATATCCTTAATTATTCTCGATTCAGGTTAATATATTACAATAAAATATTTCATATTGTATTGAATGAGTTATGTTTGAATGTGGATGTGTTATTTTTATACCATTCATGTTTTGTGGATAATGTATTGAGATTTCATATGCTAGTTTTAATACGAATGATTATGTTATGTTTATACCTTTTCATATGAGGAATGAATTGGACATAGTAAGTGATGTGTGGATCCCACTATAGCTCCTCTATGCATCGGTAGGTATCATGAGACAAACTAATGTCTTCGCACAAGGCCCTGAAAAAAATCTTATTTGTATTCTTGGCGCAAGTCCTTGACTATGTGGTTATGATGTCCGACATTATGCAGTCCATCATTATGAGATTAGCTATTTATATTTCATGTGGTTATTAGACTAGTATAATTCCCATGACTATGTTTTATTATGTCATTATTTACTCAGATCATATTCCTGTCATAAAGTGTTCTTGTTAATTATTTTTAAAGGCATGTGTTTTCAATTATTCACCATGCGTAGTGTTTATGTAATCTTCTACTATATTACAAACATTTAATGATCATTTCAGCTGACCCCTTTCTCATGTTTCATTTTACCAGGATATACAATATTTAGTTATGAGTGAATTTCATGAATAATCTTGCAAGATTGGATGTTATTAATTGAATAATTTAGTGATGTTTTTTTTCAAGTTGTTATGTTGAACTTATGTATGTGTATTGTTTCAAAGACTACTATATTGATCATTCCTTCAGGACATGATTCATTGGAATCATTCCAATGTTATATAATAATGCACTGGCTCCTCTGTAACTAGGGTCGGGGTGTTACACAAGGTTTTAGTAGATTTTGGGAATCATATCTATGTATAAAATGTAACACGTGAAAATTTTCTTAACACAAAAAACCATATATACCTCAAGTTGAGGAAATCAAAATATTACATATGGGATAAAAACATTACACAATGATAATATAAATTAGATATGGAAAATTTATTTAATTCATGTATTTTTTTAGTAAAGGGAAAACCTTATGTAAGGAAATAATATATTTCATATGATAAATAATTTACATATGAAAAAACTAACTATATAATATATATTACATATGGTTAAAGGATATTATGCATCGGTTTTCCCCAATGGGAAAACATTATTAATGACATAAAATATTATTTAATGAATTTCTCGTAAGGAAAAAACCATATGCGTTGGTAAAATATTATATATAGGTCTTTTAAAAAGATAAAAACCATACATAATGATGGAATATATTACCTATGTATATCCTCCCCAAGCAGAAAACATTGTCTTTTAGTAAAATGACGAGTTATGAATTTTCCAATAAAAATATATTTTTTCCTGAAATACTATATTATTCATTGTAAATTTTTTATTATCAAAACCTTACGTTGATATAAATATATTACATATGATTATTTTCCTAATATAAAAACCTTATGTGTTATATAATATTTTATGTATTTTTTTTATAATGAAAAAATCCTATACATCAAGAAAAATATTACATATGAAGTTTTAAAAAAAATTATCCTTAAATATAATTTGTATTATATATATATGTGTGTGGGAAAATGTAACGTATTAAATTTTTATAAGGAAAAACATATGTAATGGATCTTAGGGGTGATATATATTATATATTTTAGTGATTCTTAGTGTTTTCAAATAAAATGATGAATGTTTCATTATTTTTTAAAATTTTGATAATGTTATAAAACGAAATATTAACAAGAAAATATGGTATTTTAAGCCATAACATAGTGAATACACCAGGATTTTTTCCCTCGTCCCTATTTTAAACACTAGGGGAGAACTATATCAATTCCAAAAGGATCTGAGTTTCTCATTTCTAGATGACAGATTGTTGTAAAATTTATCACTTTACTTAGATATTTCACTTATTCTCTCCCTATTCCTCACTATTGATTTTTTATAGTTGTGTGAGGTTTTTAAGTGATTATCCCATTGATTCATTGTGAAATATTTCGGAAGAAAAGTTAGTATGTTTGGATTGATTAAATTGGGTTATAAGATAAATATTTAACTAGGATTTGTGTATATTTATTATGGTTTATCACACTATTGATTTATCAAGAGTTTAACATAATTTTTTATGATGTTTATGTGTGGGTTAGAATGATAAATTGGTTTTCTTGTGTTCAAAAGGTCGTGGTGGATGTTAGGGTAGTGTTCACCTCTTTTATCAATTATGAGACCTTAGGAAATCACCTGGTGAGTAAATTCTTTATTTATTCCCTATAATTAAATATGAAATTAATTATGGCAGAAATTGTGGAAATATTTATAAATTATTTTTTAAAATTTTAAAGGTTTACTGACGGAGTGAAGAACTACTTATGATGGTAAATTCTCAATTTATCTTGAGTGACATTAGAAAGTGTGGTTGATATTGAAGATAAATGGAATAACTCTATGTACGAGGAAGGTGGTCCTTAAAATTCGTTATATGGATTAGAAATTATTTTTATAGAATTTGATATGTGGTCTAACAACTTATGTGTCATCAACTACTAAATTGAAAATTATTTTTTTCCATTTACAAACCATAATATGAATGGAAGTGAATTTTGCCTCAGTGGACCCTTGGGATCTTGTTTGACACCTGAGTCATCGATGGAATATGGTTAAACTATTTCTTGTATTGTGAAATATAAAGACCCTGTTGTAGTATTAACGGAGTAAATGAATATTGGGGATCAGGGATCGGTGCCCTTAGTTCCCTCTATGTAAGTGAGGGTAATAGAGTGGAAATGGATTCCCTAGGGGTGGATCATATGAATCTATAGAGTGCCATAGAGCCTTTTTTTAATGATTGGGTGTGCGTGACTGTTTAACCTCCACTAGTATGTGTGTGTACCCTATTGAGGACATCATTGAATAGTGTGTATAGATATTTGGTTATAGAAGTATCATAACTCATCCTTTATAGTGAAATGTGAGTTATTTTATCTATTTTTTTGGATGAATTTACTAAATTACATTTGTGGATATTTACATTATGTTGTGATGATTGTTAGGTAGAGGGAAACTATTCCCACTGAGTGATGGGCTCTGGCCCTAGAGTTATGCAAGAAATAAAGGTACCCAAATGGGGTTTCCATATTGATATGTGACATTGGGGACCACAATGATTATACTTATTTAATTTTGACCATATAGAGGGATAGTATAGGGATCCTATAGTGGTGATTTCTTAGTTTGTATACAGTAATGGTAACGGGTTGTGTGGTTGAGAGGAAAACATAGAAAATATGTATCAGATTTTTTTCTGAGGCTGAACCATATGATGATGTATATGATATATGATTCTATGTAAGGATTTATTCCCAATTTATATGATATATTATAGAATTATATGTTTGTTTTTATTCCTCATCAATGATATATCCCATATTTCAGGGTGAAGAGGAATTCTTGTGGTCACATAGAAACAAATTTTGGTTACTATAGAGTAAGAAATAATGGGGATGTTATAAGTGTCGGTGATGGTGTTGTTAAATTGGATGTTTTTACTTTGATTACATGAATATTGGATGTTTTGAATATTAATATAAATTATTGTTAAATTTTTTCATTTTTATACGTGACACTTATGTATTAATTACATAGAGTATCTTTTACACTGATTATGTCATATTAGTTCTACAGTATGATGATAACCCTAAAGAGTTATGGTGATATATTTTAATATAGTTTTGTGTTAAGATAACATTATATGACTGAATGCATAGTATATATATACTATCAGGTGTTAGTACTCATATGTAGATAGGGCTACATATCAATAAGTTTTAAAATGGTAATCTATAATATCACCGATTATGAGAACAAACCTGCCGGTAAGAATTTTGTATGTTTTTGTTTCATTGGATATTCCAATCAGAGAGCAAGTGTAATGGCATATAGAATTATATATTAACATTACTGCATAACATGAATTGTTCACAATTTTTTTCTAGCCAAAATTGTGGCACCATATGTTCACCATGAGGTAGGGAATATTGGTTGTGTCATGATTGACATGTCATTAGTGGATAACTATATAAAGTATTTCTCCCTTATATCATTATGTAAGTTGATATATTGGCGCATTGATTGGAATAAAATCATCAAGTCAAATTTTATTTCCATGTTGAAATGAAGTGTTTATTTCAGATAGTCCAATAAAGACAGATTAAGGAAATTGTTTGGTGACACATATGTGAATCCTACTTTATGAGATATTAAGACAAAGGGATAATATTACATAGTGAGTGTTTTTATGGGGTAATAGTTGTTTTCAAATTAACTTCCTTGTCTTAGGTGGATCAACCTATTTCCAAATAGTTATATTGGAATTTTGGAAATCTCACCTTATTCTAGTGGAAAATAATCTTATATGGTCGCACCCTATGTGTTTTCAATGATCTGGATTAGATTCCATTTGAATTTAATTAATTGAAAGAATATTATTCTCAAGACCAATGGATAGTTTTATTCACATATCATCAATCATTATATTTATTTATGAATCAAATATGCAAATTTTTTATTTATTTAGGTGTTCAATAAATTCTAGAGGATTTCAAACAGACCATGACTGTTCTGGGTGAAAATTATTAATTAAAAATCCAGTTAAATAATATTTTTTATTGCAAATTTTGGTGTTCCCCAAAAAAAATTATAATAATAATATTATTATGTGGAATGGAATTTATTAAAAATAAAAATATTCTCAAAGATTTGATATGAAATTAAATAATATTTAATGTTAAACCGCAGATCAATAAATTAATAGATATATATGTTGTGTATTTCACCCAATAATAAATACATGGGAATCGTTGCACCCAAAAAATCACTCTCCCAACTCCTTATTTCTCTCTTACTCTCAAAAATTAGAAACAAGAGAGGTATTACTTCAAGATAAAAGGATAATAAAGTAATATTAATAATTTAAAACAATTTCTTTTTCATGAAAGAACACGAAGAGTGATTAGCATTACTCGAAGATAAAAGGAGTACATGTGGATTATATATACATAGAGTGTAGCTGGTGGAAAACATTGTGTATTCAATTACCTTAGAACATACTGAGTCTTTTAGTGGGTTGTATAGGTATGTGGTATTTAGAAAACATTATGTATATCTATATTATACTTTTCATCTGATCCCACTGAGATACATGCTGAATACCAAGGTGATTATCTTAATAACATGATAAAAAGATACACAATGTATAGTTGGCATGTTTATGTCTTGTTGTATATCCAATTAGACATTCTTAATCCCTTGGAATGTTACATAGATACAACTAAATAGAAGTACATGATATTTACCTGAATAGTAAACACTGTTTATTCTCTCATTCACTGGAAGAATTAAATTAAATTAAATTAATAATTTCATCACTAAAACATTTTTAATTTTTTTAACATTAATAGATTGATAATTTAATAAGGGTTTTAAATAATTTCAATAGTTCAATTAATTTAATATAACAAATATGCTTCTATTGGATTTTCCATTTATCTTCCATTATTTCCTTTCTGAGAATTATCAACAAATGAATTTAGATAGTCAATAAGATGAAAGGGAATTAATTAATTCCTTCATTTGTTCGTTAATTAATGTAAGTGATTTTATCTTAATAATACATAATGGATAAATAAAGGAATGTTACCCATCTACTTTTTAATATAAATTTTACGCATGACCATTAAAGTGATAGACCAAGGGCAGTGTATGTGTTGGTATTCATTTATTTTAATTTATTACATGGTTTTTCAATAATTTATTATTAAATCAAATTTTATGGCTTCTTAGTCAGTCCTACATTAATTATTATATAATAACTACATGTCCAAGTATTGTTATGTAATCCCCCATTAACCAATCCTTTGGTTCCCCTTACCTACGTATGAGTTATATGTACTCATAATGAATGGATTTTTTGAAGGCTAATGGTAGTAGTTCAAGATATAACCATAATGATTTCAACCCAAGTGTTATACTGGTGGACATGGGGAATGTTATAAATCATCCTATGAGCTAAAACATGATTTATTTCCCTAATGTCAAAAGTTTATTTAATGTCCAAGAATTAAATGAACCAATATATAAATGTCGTGACTCGGTTTTTTTCTTTATTTATTTCTATCTAGGAATTATTTATTTTGATGGATGAAAACTCATGATCCCAAAAATGAATAAATTAATATGAAAATATAGACATTAAATAAAATTATTAGGTATAAATTTTTATCAAGAAATGTTATTTAATTAAATAACATGTACATAATATTAACAAGACATTTAATTGAATAAAATGTCATAAAAAATTCATACTAAATTACAATACCTAAAATATATTTTATGTTAGACTTGGAATACTGTTACTTTATTGGGAATAAAAGACATGCAACTAAGTGATTGAAAACCCCTCATTGGGACACTAAATTTTATCATGGAGTTCTTATGAAGGTTATGGTTTTAATTAACCATCAGAAGTGATGATAAGTATCAATATACATACTTGATGTTACTTGGAGTTAAGTGTTAATGAAATCCATTTCCCGATTTCAGGATTGTGAAGTCTGATCTACAGATCAAGGTGCTGTAAACCCACATTTGTAAAAGATCTTCATACCCAAATACATTCAGGAATTTCGACTACCCTTATTGAAGTTATGTGAAGTTGAAAATGGATCCTTCACACAAGAATTTTCTTGGGACTATAAATTTCTTGTTCAATGGAGAGGCATATGGGGACTTCAAAAAATTGTGGAAGATTTAATAAAAAATTAATTTTTTTAAAGAGGTCCCTCTTCCAAAAGGTCGAGGCATTTATTCCTAAAAATTAGAAATATTACAAGAGATGAAAATGTGATATCTTAATACAATAATCCTTATTAGAAGGTAATAGAGTCTCATGAATGGAATCATACCAGATAATAGGTTCACCAACTCCAATGTTATCAAGACCATCTGCAAACATTTTTGCCTCTTGATAGACATGTGTGATGGTGATGTTGAGAGTCCAATGAGTCTCCATACATTGCATTCACATTTCTAAAAGCCCCAAATAGATAAGCATATCACTGTTTATGATGTCCTGTGCAATTGTAAAAGAGTCACTCTCTAGCTTGATATTAGTCCAACCTTTGATTTTCACAAATGAGACTGCGAGTATGATCCCAAGAATCTCAGCCTCAGGAGATCTTGTCATGCCACAAGAACCATAGAAACATCATTAAAAATAATTATCCTGATTCTTAAAGACTACACCATAACCTGAACGTCCAGGGTTCCCTTTAAAAGTGCCATTCATATTAACCATAATTAAAACAGGGAAGGTTAGATCCAGAACACCTTAATAGTACCAAAATTACGTCTGAAATTACCTTTAACACCCAGATTTTTCATAATCATAACGTCTTGAATGTTGTTGTAACATTCACACAATCAAACATCTGACATGTCCCTTTTAGCTACAAAAACCTGCATCATGGCAGGAATCAAGAAGAATCCCTTTCTATTATACAAATAAGAATTTCTAAGCCTCTAAAATGTATGTTGTGATTCAACTATTTCCATGGAGAGCAGAGCCCAAACCTATGGTGGGAGTTAGAGAACCAAACAGCACCAGAGAAGGGCATGCCTTCCTGAAAATCTGAGCCCGTGTATATCAAAGTCACCTAAAATCTTCTTCCATATAACCAATGTGGTTTCACAAGAAAGGAAGAGATGCGCTGCGTCCTCCCAATGCTGATAGCACAAAACACACTTGAAACATCACTATAAACCAAACATCTGGAAGACCTCATTAGTGGGTAATTTGTTGTAAACCGGCCTCAAAATAAGCGTTAGGTGTGGAGGCCTAGTCCATTATTTATTGAAAAAAGACATCCATTTATAATCTTTGTTAAGACCCTTGGTGGAATGAGTATAATGTAATTTTCTAGTTAGAATAAAATTTATAGTTAGCTCCCAATACAAAAAATCAGGGCAGGAGACAAAACTATAATTGTCAATCAGATCGTGAAGGTCACCAAGAAAAGTTGCTGGAGGATCCTCCAAATAATCCTGGATGGAGACTTACTCACCTGAGCCCAGTGTAGTGGGATGAAAACCAACCGAGAGAATATCACCTATTCAATTATCAAGACAGAACATAAGATTGGAGTTCCTATTCATAATCCATCTAGAGCATGTCATAACATTCTGGAAAGTTGATATAACTGCTGGCCAGAAGGAGAAGACAATTGAAAGCATTTCAGCCCAGCTTGAAATTTTCAACCAATCCAGATTTAAGGAAAACCATTGATTTTAATTACTGTGAATGATATTCTAGGCTGGGAATGCTTGAAGGGAGTCATTTAATAGAGAAATATTCTTTATTCTCATGCCACCAGAGTGAAGATGTCTGCAACAAACCCTCCCAGAATTAGTGAGTAACTTCCTCTCTTGGATGTTACCACTCCAGGTAAAATTGTTGATAGATATGTTTAGACGTTTGAGAGGACCCCTTGTATATTTATAGACTATAAATGAGTAAACCAATTTTGAGATGATAACAGACCTCAATAAACTAATTCTCCCAGCCATAGAGAGGCACTTCCCCTTCCAAGTTGAGAGCTATCCATTGACCCTATCCACAATTTCACAGAAGAAATAAGCTCTAGGATGCCCCCAGAATAGCGGTACACCTAAGTAATTTAAAGTCAATGATTCTTCATTTATTCCCAACTCTGAATCAATCCAATGATTCCATGGAATAGATAACATCTTCTTAAAGTGAATGAACAAATTTTCCCAACTAATACATTGTCCAGAGACACTTTCATAATGATGAAATTTTTGCTTCAAGAGACAAACATTATTCATTCCCCCTATAGAAATATAATGATATCATCATCATATGAAATATGAGAGGGGGAAATGAGGGACCTTGTTCCTTGAATTTGATTATGTTGTCCCTGAGTGACTATGTGGGTAATGAGTCTACTAATATAATCTTCAGCAATAGAGAAGAGAAGGGCTGAGAGGGGATCCCCCTATATGACTCCCCTATAGGAAAAAAAGCATCCCTTAGGTGATCCATTTAGAAGAACAAAGATATGGGATGAACTAAAGAGGGAGGAAATCCATCGAATAAAAATGTCATTGAAACAAAATTTTCCAAGCACCTTATAAATAAAAGACAAATCCAGTGTGTCAAAGTATTTTTTTTAATATCAATATTAAGGGCTATGATACCTTCTCTTGCATGATTTATGGGCAGATTAAGACACTTAGAGGAAGAAATTATGCACTCTTCTACAGATATACCTTTGATGAATCCAAACTTTTTCCAAGAAACAATACTAGAAGTAATACCTGAGAGTCTGTTATAAGGAATCTTTCCTATGACCTTGAAACTTGTGTTAACCAAGGAAATTGGATTATTGATATGGATCTTAGAATCTTTCTCAAGATTAGGAGTAAGTGTGATGAACTAAAAAATGAGTCTCTGAGTATGTTCACCCAAGGAAAATAAAAAGGAGACTAACTTGCAGACGTCGCATTTGAGGACATCCTAATACTTAAATAAAAGATATTATTTAATCCATCCAAACCTGGAGCCCTAGTGGTTTTGAGGTTGAAAACAACATCCTTGATCTCAAATTCCAAAGGGGGGGGAAGTGAGGGTGATATTATCAGAAGAAGTAACCATTTAGGGAATGATATCATCCATTAGAGTTCCCCCCAAATAAGGTCCATTGAAAATCCTAGTGAAATACTCAATAATATACTCGAAAATATTTTCCTTATTATCTAAAATATGATCATCAACCTTCAAAAAGGAGAAGAACTGGCTGGACTTTCTAATTCTGTTAAGAGAATTAAATAACATTATATTTGGATCACCCTCTTGTATCCACTTAATCATAAAGGTCTCATTAAGAACATTTTCCCTAATAGCAAGAAGAGAATTCAATTTAGAATCATGGAAGGCTTCATTAGAGAAATCCATATTGAAATACACTTTAGATGCATCATCTTGGAGTTTCTGAAGAGAGTATTCAAGAAAAAGAATCTCCTTATCCAAATCAATATAAGTCTTTTTTATCCAAGATTTTAATTTCCACTTAATCATTTTAATTTTAAATATAATATCAACACCATGAATGTAGGTCCATGGTCCTTTAATCATATAGCTACAATCACTTTAAAATGACCAAGCATTGTTAAAATGAAAGGTTAGGGGAATGCGAAGCTCCCTTCCTTAAAAATAACCAGGATCGGATGGTGGTCGGAAGAAACATTATTAGGGTAGTGATGGAAATTGAGTCCCATTTATCCAAAGAAGTGTTGCTCACAAAATCCCGGTCAATCTTTCTAATAGTCATGTAGTTGAGACATCTTCTGTACCAGGTGTACTTTCCACCAACCAAACTGACCTCAGTCAAATCATTTCAATAAACACATTCCTTAATTCCTTAAGAGAACATTGAGAGTCAATTGGGTCCATTTGTTCACTTAAATAATCGATTGTATTGAAATCACTAATAACAAACCAAGGGGATGAGATGCCTCTTATTTTTCATATTTCCTACACAACCTTCTACAGTCCTGATATCTACTTCTAGAATATACAAAAGATCCCACAAACTACTCAAAATATCATTGGAAAGAACAAGGGATCACCTGACCATTAATAGAAATGATATTAATTATACCTATAGAGGCATGTGAAAAAACCCATAGACTTTTCTCTTGATCAACTGAACCATTTGTGGTGACCCGAAGAAAACCATATTTGTTGAGACTCAAAAAACCCAAACCGCAATAAGATTTAGGTTTAAAAAATCCATGTAACTTCGGCTTTTGGATCTTAATGTGCATAAGAAAATAATTAAATGTAGAGGAATTAGAAGGACCCTGACAATTCCAATAAAGAACATTCATTTTGAACCAGACATATAATTGAAGTTTCTCATCTTATTTTTATTATTTGACTTCTTTCTTGAAGAGTTTTTGGGATCGGAAGAGAGCTTTGTGGGACTCCTAGTTTCCATTCTATGAGTCGAACCCTCAACAACACTCCGAACAGAAATAGGATTCATAGCCTCTAGAGAGGGGTCATTCACTTCCATGGAGCACGGGGAGAACTTTTGGCATCTAAAGCTTCCTCCTCCTCAACCATGTCTCACCATTTTTTCTTATTGGTACCTGCATAATTTTGTAGAACCGCATCAATTAGTGAATCCAAATCTTTTTCAATCCCTTATTTTGATACACTAGCCACTAAAGGAGCATCTACACTGATTAGTGTGCCACTTCCACATCCTTTCAACTCGTCCTCCATAGAAGTAATAACAGTAGCAAGAGAACATCCAACTAAATTAATAAAAACCATTTTTATCTCTGTATCATTATTCTCAATTCCATTAGAATGAGGTATAGAGGGGTTGGCACTAGCAGGAATAGCAGCCAGGGGGAAACCCCGCTCTTTAAACACCAGATGATCCTTGCCAGAGAGCTCCCCCTTTTCCTATGTAAGAGCCTTATCCTTGTTCTTATTTCCGACCACATTCCATTTATTCACATTATCAGTAGCAGAGTCTTTAAAAGAATGCTTCTACTTCTAAATATTTCTTCAATTGGAGACAACATTAACTACTATTTTATAGTATTCATAGAAAGAAGGATTCTGCTCATATTCAATTCTGATTTCAAACTTCAATCCATTATCAAAAAATTGACCATGTCTGGAAATTTGGAGTACATGTTTACCTCACCAAGAACTCGCTAATAGAATCTCATCTCCCCAAAAATTTTATGTTGGTCCATCATCATAGGAGTGCCCACACAAGAAGAGAGATCACTATGTATTTTAAGATTCCAATAAACCCTATTAAGACCATGTAAGGGAATCTAAATTTGGGTTGTCGTTTGGCATTGAGTGAATGGGGTGAAATGCCTATCCCATTCAGCCAAAAATTTAGTCTACTGTGTATTAATAATAATATTATTTAACTGTAGAATAAAATAGAAAATTTTCATCTACACTATTACTTAGATCTATATTTGAGAAAGTAGATCTCCTCCCCAGTAGTGACATTCAAATGATATTTTGAATCATTTAGTTTATTTTACCATGAACGGAAATCTTACATGCAAAATGCTCACTTCCTGGTTTTCATAAAAAAGAGGTGATTGGTGAAGTTTCTCTCATCTGTGGAAAAAATTGCAATAAAGTAAAAGTTCAATGTTTAATGATTTAATCTATTTCATGTGAACTCATAAAGTCTCATAAACACATGGATGTGTATAAAATTCAGGATAACCATCATGGTTATTACTATGAGAAAGATATATAGGAACAATTTTAAATTTCAAATGTTATATTTTATAGAAATATTACGTAGGGTGACACAATTGGTCCTCAAATAGTCGATCTCATTTGAAAAATTGGGAACCTAGTAATTTTACGGTTTAAAAAAACTTGAAAATTAGGAACAAATATCATTTTGAAATCACTCCCCCAATGATTCTCCAACTTTTTTGTAAATATTAATATGAAAAACATTGAGAAGTATATTCCATGTCTTATCCCTCTTATTCACTAAGTAGATAATTAGATGAAGTGTTAAAATTATTTAGTTCTTATTAAGGACAAATGGAAATGGAAAAAGCGAAGAGATATAATATCAAATTGTCTTTATTTCCTTCTAATAATACCAAGATCAATGGAATACAAGGGGAAATGATGTTTTTTTCTTTGAATGTGGAAAAAAGTGCCACTAGAATAAAAACGTCACCCAGTAAATTATGTAAGGGGAAGATTCTAGTGCATTATAATGAAGTGAAATTTATCTATTTCTAAAAATTGTGAATTATATATAGATTCTCGTTCACACATATGTATTCAAATATTGAAAAAATATAGATTCTAAATAATTGACAGAGGATGGGTATATCTAAAAGTAACCCATGGAGATTAATTTACTATTTTTTTCTTTTCGAGGACTACCAAAACTTGTTTCCAACTGGAATGGTATTTATATTTATTGGTTTTTATTATGTGACATCAGTTTAAAAAATCTTATATCTGTATCCAAATTTTTTTTAGTTTCAATTATTTTTTCATTTGAAAATATATGTTTTTTATTTTATAAATATAGAATTTGTTTTGTTAAGGATCATTTAAATATCATTATTTTTTGTGGGATTAAAAAAACCATGTCATGGTCATCAATAATGAAACTACTTCACATGACTCATACCACACCCAACTATGGAATCACCAGATAGGTCATGTAAATGAAAAAATCTAGACAAAATTATACCAAGATAGATATTTTGTGTTTTTTGTAATAAACCACTTGGTCTATGTCAAGAATTGTTTTATGTTAATATGACCATATCCACATTTAGTGGAAAAGGTGAAAGGTCCAAATAGCTCCTTGATTTAGTTAATATAGACATGTGTGGAGCATTTCTCATTAAGGTAAGCATGCAGTACTCAAACCTCCTAACTTTTTCTGATGATTTTAGTATATATGTTTATGTACACTTAATGAGGTTTAAGTCAGGTTATTATGAAAAATTCAAGGAATACAAGAATTATGTTTATAACCGTCATGGTATGAATATTAAGAAACCTCACCCAGACCATGAAGTATATTATCTAAATTAGGACTTCATTGATTACTTGAAGAAGTTTTGGATCATATATAAACTCACTCCTCATTATAAACCACAATGTAAAAGTTTAATTTAAAGGAAAAACTATGCCTTATTGAACATAGTGAGATAAATGATGATTTATCTATGTCTTCAGTTATATTTTTGGGGATATGTTTTACAAGAAATACCACAAATAATAAATCATGTTCTAACTAAAGTGTTTGAGAGTATAACCTACCATTTATAGAATGGAATGAAACCCTTATTTTAATAATTACATGATTGGGGTTGTGAATCATTTATTAATGCCTCTTTATGTAACAAACATTCACCCTGAGGCACAAAGTGTACATTTGAATGACACCCCAAATAAACAAGGGATATTACCTATATTCCCCCTTACATAGTAATGTTATAATGGAAAAACCCCCTATATTACTTGATATTAAAAAAATATATAAAATATATAGTGGGAGTCGGATATACATTGATGATGTTGAAGCTCAAGGAACAAAATATCTATAATTGGACGAAATTCCACAATTCCTTGTGGAAGAAGAAGTTGTTCTACAGACACATGTAATGTGCAGGAGTTATAGAGGGGATAAATAGACATAAAGGTATTATTTTTGAGTCATTGATGAGTTTTTCTCATTATTAGTTGACAATAATGTTACATTATCCAAAAAGGAATCAATAAGTACCACATATGTTGTCAAGTGAGAAGAATCAATGAATTATAAAATGGATTTCATGAAACAAAACCAATTATATATTTTAGTAGATTATCTAGTGGATGTAATTGTGATTGGTTTTAAATGGGTTTTCAATAATAAAATATACATTTCAAAGACAATTTAGTGCATATAAGGAATGTCAATTTGAAATAATTTTTAAATAGTATCAAGGCTCTAACTTTATTAAAACAGTTTCACCAATTTCAATGATGAAATTCATCATAATTTTAATTCCCATTGATCCTTATTGTGAATATGTTATTTTGAAAATGCATGTCAAAATATTATTCTTTAACATGATTCTTAAGTCATATTTCTATATGAAAAAAACTGGAGGTTTTGTGACTCCAAAAGATTCCAACAATATATAAATAAAACAAAAAAAATCCATTTATGTATTAAAAAAATAATATAATACATGGAGTGTTCATTTTTAAAAATACATAATAGAATTTGGTTTTATAAAGAATTAATGTGATCATATTTTCTAAAAAAAATTAGTGTGAGTTCATTATATTTATAAGTAGTATATGTTGATGAAATATTACTCATTGGAAAAAAAAATTTATTCTCATAGTCTATTAATGAATTATTGAATAAATATTTCTCAATGGATTATTTGGGTTAGGAAGCATATATTATTGTGATCAAGATCCTTCGTGATAGATCATAGAGACAGCTCGACCTATGTCTATGTACATATGATGATAACATACTGAAGATATCTCATATAGAAAAAATCAATAGGGGGTTATTATCAACACCGCATGAAATTCATCTATTCAAGAAACTTTTCATCATACCCATGAAGAAATGACTAGAACAAAAAGGACTTCATACACATCAGTGATTGGGTGAGTCATGTATGGTAGGAAATGTTCTAGGATCGATGTTGTCTATTGATTATGTATTTTAGCAAGAAATAAAAACGGCCCAAGTGGCCAGCAGTGGATTGCAGTCGAGACTATTATTATGTATATGAGGCATACTAAGGTTATTTTCATAAATTATGAGAGAGATTAATAATTATTCATTATAGGAGACACATATGATTGTTTCCATCCAATCAAGATGAAATTAAGTCACAAATAGGATATGAATTCACTTTAAATAGAGGTTCTATGATCTATAAGAGCTCAAAGTAGGCCATGATTACAAATTCTAACATAGATTCTATGTATATTTTATCTTATAAGGCCTCTAATGAAGTTGTATGTATGAATAATTTTATCAAAGTAAATAACATAATACCTAATGTAAAATAACACATCACTCTCTAGTGTGATTATAATATAGGGGTGGATCTCACAAAAGACACAAAGTCACATTAGTGGGAGATGCATATACTATAGAAGTATCATCCCTTGAGGGATTTTTATTAGAGTGGTGAGGTTTTGTGACCTTATTTATATAGAATAAATCATGGTTTACCCCTTGAAAAAAGCATTGACTCCAAAAAACATGATTATGATGTGAGTTCTAGTAGAAGAAAATTCATAGGCAGCTAGCACTAGTCTAGGTGCGAGTTTTTTGAAATTGGTGTCCTAATACACACTTCATATATTTTTATTTCATATATATTAAATGTATTGAATATTAAAAAAAATTCATATTAAATATTTTTAATTTTTATGCATGAATATAATGGAATAATGTTTTAGAGTATTTGTTTTATTGATAAGGTCGTATTAGTTACCCACATTAGTGAGAAACTTGAAGTGCTATAATGATATTATTAAAAATAGTTCTATCTTGGATAACATAATATTATGTGACACATAGTATATTGACTATTAGGATTTAGTACACATAATTGTATGAGTGTACTTATCATGAATGGATCACTTGGGAATCTCCAAGACTGATGATAGCCCGCCAATAGTAATTCATCATTATTTGATGTCATCAAATATTCCTATCTTTGATAATGTGTAATAGTTCCTAGAATTTAAGATTTCATTAATTCATTTCATGACCTATGAATCTAAATTTAATGATGAAAATATTTTTAAAATATGATTTCGGTGTGGTTAGGTATGTTGGGTACATCATTATTGGTATGTAATTAATTGATAGGTTGACGAAGTATTTTTACCTTACATCTTTATAGAAGTTGATATATTGACCCATTAATTGGAATTTAATTATATTATTAATATAAATGTCCATTTTGAAATGAAACATTTATTTTAGATATTCAAGGAATGACTTATTGAGAGGATAGGTGGGTGATGCATATGTGAATCCTTCTTAATGAGAAATTGAGACAAATGGTTTATATTAAACATTGAGCATTCATACTTTATTTTGATTGTTGCAAAATTAATTTCTTTCTATTTTGTTCTTTGAACCATTTGTAGATATTAATCTTAGAATTTATGTAATACGGCTTAATTACAAAGATAAAGAATCTATCTAGGTTTCACATTAAGTGTTTTTTATGTTCTTGATTAAATTGTATATGAATATAATTAATTGAATAAATATTATTCCCAAGACTGTGGGGTAATTTTATTCATTTTTTATTGAGAATTAATATTTATTGATAAATTAAATATTAAAATTAAATATATAATTGGGCGTTAAATAAATTCTAAAGGAGTTTGATTGGACCACAACTCTATCTACTGATAAATGTTAATTAACAAGCTAGTAAAATAATATTTTTATTATGAAAGTTAGTGTTCACCACAAAATAATATAATTATTAGTATGTAGAATGGGTTTTATTTAAGATAATAACATTATTTATGTTTTGGAATGAAAAAAATAATATTATATCCTAAACCATATCTATATAAATAGATTTCTATGTATATTGTGTGTTGTAATAAATAATTGAACCATGAGAATTATTTCTCACAACAGAACTCTCCCTCAACTACTCATTTCTATCATCCTCTTAAGAATGAGATTCAAAAGAGAGATTTATTCATGATTGAAGGAAGACTATTCAACCCAAATAATTGAATATACTTTCTTTTCTATTCTATAACCTAGAGAAAAATTTTCATTACTCAGAGGTTGGAGGAGAATGTGTGGATCACCGCTAGAGGAATTCTATCCGTGGATCCCCATAGCGCAATGAAGTCAGTTTGAAAGGGCCTTTTCATATAATTTACATTTAAGTAAAATAAATAATATCATATAAGATATTTATTTATTCCAATATAAAATAAAAAAATAAATATTTGACCTATAATATCCTCACTAGAGGTTTCAGGAAACTCAATATTAAAATAAATTTTAATATATATACCACGACCTCAGGCTTCTGTTGTTCCTAGAAACAAAAATAAGTGGTATAATATATATTTTTTATTTTAATCACTATTTGGGATATGGTAGATAGGAGAAAAGGCTAGTCAAAACATTTCATGGACACTATTTTGTGTTCCTGGTTGTCAACTGTACAAGATGATATCTAAATTACCTTGGATATTTGATTTTTTTGATATATTTGAGTTAGTACTTTTTAAAAATTATAATATGAACATATTTTTTTCTCTTATCCCAGGGTGGTAAGAATCGTGGGTTCATTCATCATACATGGTACATTGGTTAACATTAAATGTGCTTTATTATTTTACGGTTATAACAATTGTTATGTAAAAAAATGAAATAAATTATGGGTTTGGTTACTTAAATGGAAAACAAAATCCAATATGTTTTTTCCAATAAGGATTATTGGAGGATTTTTACTCAATAAACAATATTATTTTCTTCTATTTCATGTGACTTCTAATGATCTAGTATAGGTTAAATAAAATATAAATATAAACTTTTTAAGTATTTTACTCTATTAATTGTTAATGTAATTTTATTTAAACAAAAAAATAGTTTGATCTACTTGATACAATTCATAATAAAATGATCTCATGTATATATATATATATAAGATCCCAACACATTTAAGATTTACATTCTAGTTTAAATTTTCATTTAACATTCTTTAAAAAGGTTAATGAAATTCTTACCATGAGTATGAGGGGACACAAGGATGTTCGGGGAGTTTGGTATAATAATATGGGGGTGTTTATAATGTGTAGGGCACATGATTTTTGCACGGTTAGTACTAACCATGTTCCTTAACCATGAAGCCTATAGGGGGCGGGTTCATTAATGAAAAACCATGCAAGGGGGATTTTGGAAACCATCTGTTGTAGGATAGAGAAAAATTCACAACCTCTACTTGGTTTTCCAAACTATACAGACTCCATAAAAATGTCATGACCCATGCCTCTCATTGGATAGATGAGGGAGCATGTTTAGTTCATGGTTCGGCCAAACTTTTTTCCAAACCATGAACCTCATTAAAAATGGGGAACTACCATTTTAACCATTTGGTTTTAAATTATATTGCCTGAGTTCTTTCTCATTTCCTCCCATAGTGGCCTTAGTTATGACCCCTTTCCTCCCATGATTCCCAAGGGTGAATCTCCATCTATCCTGGGTTATTTTAAGCACTGTTGGTTGTGAATAAAATCTATAGGTGAGTCTACAAATCCTCTTTAATTAATTTTATATAGGAATCATTTTTGAATGTTTTGTCTCCTTACAAATCCATAAACCCTTTTTTCTAGATAGATTATTAGATTGGTAATTAGGGTTGTATGGGCTTGAATCATGGATTATGGTTACGAAAGTGGTTCCTTAAATGTTGATGTTGGTGTTATATAAGTTTTATCCCATATTTTTTAGGTTTATTCAGGTGTATCTAGTTATTAATTATTATTATTTTTGTGATGCACATTTTATTACTTGTTATATAATATTAAATTGGGTGTTTAAATGATGTGTTGGACCCCTCATGATCTTAATCAAGTTAGTTGAGGATGATTTATCTTGGAATATGGTAATTTATTGGTATTAATGATCCCTTGAATGTGGTAATTGTGTTTTTAATTTATAAATTGATTGTTTCATGAGATTTAATCAATAGTAACAATGTTTTTCATGTTAACATTGAATAAAGGGGTGTTTAGACTGACTTTAACATGTAAAATGAGTAATGGATTATCAATGGGTAAATGAAATAAATGGTTAAAGAGTCAGGTCTATGTGGTTAAATTTATTTAATGGGGGGGGAAATGGTTGTGTTGTTTTTAAATAGTTAAATGGGATTACTATGGTAATTCATAACATGTTGAATATAATTAACCATGGAAATGTGAAAAATCCAAAAGGTGTATACATGTTGTTATTTTGTGACTAGTGTTAACTAATAATGACCTTTGTAAATGTGTTTAATGGTTGGTGAGATATTGGATCGATTCTCTTATCAATTGGGCAGCCCATACTGATGCTCAAGTCATCATGATAAATCATTGTTTTGATGGATGGCTTGATGCTCCAAACTCTAAGGGTATAGACATAGAATTCAATATCATGGTTGAGATTATCAAACATTTATTTACAAATCTCATTTGGAATCATAGAGTAATTATATTTTTATGTCATCTTATGACCCCTATGAAACATGGATCAAATGGCTGACATGGGCCGAACCAATTTTTATGGCAACTAGTATCACTTGGAACTAAGAATAATTATGTTAAATTTAAATATTTTTAAATAATGTAACATGGTTCATCCCATTGTTTTCATTTTTTTATATTAATTCTAAATAAAAAATTGTTTGACTAGAAATTTTTATAGACATCGTTGTGTTGAGAAAGTGTTGTTTTCAAGAATACATAATATTGTTATTTAAAGGGAGTGTTTATATTATTACTCTGTCACTTTTTGAAAATTTTGATGCTCATAAATACCCTTAATTATTTTCTAATGATTTTATTTGTTAAGCGTTTTGTTGAAAATTTTTATTTTATTTTACTCTTGAAATTATGGGAATTTATTACTAATGTATTCGTATTTAGTGTGTTCTGAAAACATTGTTCATGCGCTACTTATTCGGAATCTTCATGAGTGTGTTCTGGAAACATTGTTCATACCCTACATGGATAAAGGTAGCGTATGGATAAAAACCGTGTATACTTTTTAAGATAAGGAAAAAGTATGGTTAGACAACCATACGTTATCGGCAAAGTATGGAAGAAGAACCCAACATTAGGAAGAAACACTATGTTTGGGATCTTAGAGATGTATGGAAGGAGAACCGTATGTAAATATTAAACGTTATGTTTGTTTCTCAAAAGTATGGTTCATCAACCTTACTTTTGTAAACAACCATACATTCTTGGAAAAGTATGGATCAAGTAAAAGTATGAATCTTTTACTGTATGTTTGAAAGATGAAGATAAAAGTATGGATGACCAACCCTACATTTGGAATCAACCATACATTGTGAAACTTATATTTGAAGGCTACGTCATCAACCTTACATTTAGAGGACACATACAGTTAAACATAACCTTAAGTTTGGCGTCGGAGAATTTAAAGCCAATATTTTTATTCAACGGTCAATAAGCTGATTATTAGGCAGATTTCGAGTTAGAATTAAATCTGATTTTAAGAGTATGATTTTTTCTGATTCAAAACTATTTCATCAATTATTTGATAATTGAATTAAAAGGATCTTTTTATGCCGAGTCATTAGGGTAGTTACGACTACTCTGTAAATTCAAATGTTTGAATATCGTGAGTAAAAAAGCCGACTTTTGTGGATCTAATTTTGTAGGAAAAGTTCTTATCGTTATTTTATTTATATGAGTTTTTTATAAAACTACATCGATGATTATTAATCATGTGTGATCTTTTGATTATTCTTGAAAAAGAAAAAACATAGACTACTGAAATACACTGATCTACTGGTTCAAAAAGAGTGTAAAATCTCTGTTTGTTAAAAAGGAAGGATCGCAATAGAATATTCACATGTTCTATAACAAATATCTTCTGTGAATTTTCTAATATTGATGTTGTGAATTGTATTTCTATATACAATGCAATGGAATCGACTCAGAACGTTTGTTATGTGAAGATTATTATTACTGAAGGATACGATTCATCTACTGTCAATTGCATGTTGTTGCAATTGTAAAGAACATCTGGAAAGTATTTTCAGAATATGAAAATCTTTCTTTTCTATTCTTGAGTGACCACCTTCTTGTACTAAGTTGAGTAGGTTTGTGTTTGAACTAGAAGGCTTTGTTTTTTCCTTTGATTGTGAAGGTGTCAACTGCGTATACTGTAAAGACCCGCAAATTTCAAGGAAATTTTTTTTCTTAATTTTCTTTGGAATTTTACAAGAACGCAGCTTCAGACGGCACCTGATTCCGAGGCCCGGTGTGCCCGGAATCAATTTCCGAAGTTTGGCTCGGGTACGTTCAGTGAACGGACGAGCGGGTTTTTCTATCTTTTGAACCGGTGCCCGGAATCGAATTCTGAGGGCACCGATGAAATCGCAGCGCCGGTATTTGCTTAGAAACGCCTCTTCCGGAGTTGCGTTTGCTCAGACGTGGTTTTTAAATTTTGCGGCTTTAAGTCAGAAATAAAATAAAGTTTGTGCGACAACTTTATTTTATTTCACTTAAGCTGCTTGGAAGCCACTTGAAGTCACTTAAAGACGGCTTGAACTGAGTTGAACTGGATAGGATGCTATCCAGAAATATCCTACCCCCTTTGGTAGGATATTTGTGCGGTGGGACCCGCACGAGCCCCGCCGTTTCTTTCGCTAAGTAACGCACCCGCGAAAACCCGTCAAAGTAACTGAAAAGTCAACCGACGCGTTTTCTTTAATTCTTAACAGACCATTTAATTGGGCGGTTTATTTCGTGAATTAAATGGACTGTTTCTTCGTGAATTAAATGGGTCGTTTCTTTCGTTGAATTAATTCAACGAATTGATGGATCGTTTCTTAACCGGTTTCGTGTTGGCATGTTTATAAAATAAGACCAACCCAAAAATCCTTGGAAAGGATTTGAAAGAATCTTCGTTCCTCCACCCTCTCCGCGAAGAACGCGAAGAACGCGAAGAACGCGAAGAACGCGAAGAACGCGAAGAACGCGAAGAACTCCGGCGAACGGAATTCGACGACGCACACCAAGATCTGCGACGTCGACGAGATCTACCCGCGACGTTCTTCGGCGACGTCTTTCTTCCGCGGCCGATCCTCGTTCGGCAACAAAGGTGAGAATCGGATCTTTTCTTCTCCCTTTTTAATTTCAATATCAACGGATTTAAACTAATTAAATCCGTTGATCTTGATCCGGAGATTGGCGACGCGACGAGCGATTCCGCGACGACGCGGCGATCTCCATCTTCCGCGACGAGCAAATCCCGCGACGATCCCCCGTTCGGCAACGACAAGGTAAGGGATGTTGGAATTCTTTTTAAAATCCCGTGTTTATTCTTTTGAAATATAGAACCCGATCACGAAACAATTTTAATTTATTTAAAATTGTTGATTGGTTTCTTTCCTGTTTCTCCCGTTGATTATGACTAACGCGGAGGGTGCGGGTCTAACGAACAAGACCCGGCAACCCTCCGTCGATCTTCCTTTGTGTGCGGATTTGGCGAGCGACGGCAAAAGCGCGACGCAAGGGCCATATGTTGATTCCGCAGTGGAGGACGCATCCCGGGAGGAACAACGGCGCAGACGGGAGGCAAATCGGGCCACCGGAGCATCTCCGGCGGCCCGCGGAAGGAGGCGGCGGCGCGGGTCGCCGGCGCGGCGGCGCCGGCGACCGGGGGCGGCGGCGCCCGGCGCGCCGCCGGAGGAGTCCGCCGCGGCCGAGCCGCGGCGGCGGCGAGCCGCCGGACCGCGTCCGCGGTCCGGCCTTCCAGCACGCGGCCCGCGCGGGCCGCGGTTTTCTCCAAAGCCGCGGGTTTGACCCGCGGCGGCAGCGCTTCGGCCGCTCGGCCGAAGCCGAGCCGGTCCGGTCGGCCGGGCCGCGCCCAGGCCGGACCGGACCCGGCCGAGCCGGTTCGGGCCGGGTCGGGCCGACCCGGTTCGGGCCGACCCGGTTCGGCCGACCCCAGGGGGGGGTTCGGGCCGGGTCGCCCCGGGCCCAGTACCCCCGTTTCGGGCCCTCTACGGTCTTTCGCCCATATCTTGGGCCTGGGACCTCCGATTGACGAACCGTCAGCGGCTACGCGATCCTTGGATCGAGACGGTCGTTTCGGTATATTATACTCAAGGTTTCGGAAGACTTTGGGTTCGGCCGGGTTGGTTCGTACACGAAGCCAACCGGGCCCTCGGAGCGGAAACGCTCATAACTTGAGCTACGGACGTCCGAACGACGTACCGTCAGCTGTGGTAGTTTCCTCTAAGTGAGACGGAACTTTTGGCATACTCCGCCCGAGGATCGGATACAGGCGGAGTACGGTCGGGTTGGTTTTGCCCTAAAAACCAACCGGGCCCCTGGGACGAAAATGCCAATAACTCTCAGACCGGGCGTCCGATTGACGCGCCGTCTGTCGCGTTGAGATCCTGTTGTCGATACGGAACTTTTGGATACATCAACTTCGGACTACGTGTCAGTTGATGTATCAGCCCCTCGGCTCGTGGAGCGGACCCTCCTAAACGAGCTCGCTACGTGCGGGAACCCTAGCGCTGGCTGTGACCTCGACGACAGAGCAGAGATCCTCCGTGGACTGCGACGACGGCAGAGCAGAGATCCTCCGTGGACTGCGACGACGGCAGAGCAGAGATCCTCCGTGGACTGCGACGACGGCAGAGCAGAGATCCTTCGTGGACTGCGGCGACGACTGTGCAGAGATCCTCAGTGGACTGCGTCGACTACTGCACTCAGCGATCCCACGTGGATCAGTGCTTCAGGTTCTGTGTGAGCCCGATCCTCCGTGGGTCCTTACTACCGGTTCTGTGTGAGCCACTGCCTACAGGTTCTGTGTGAGCCCGATCCTACGTGGGTCTTTTTGCGGGGGTTAGTACCTATCGATCCTTCGTGGGTCCGACGACTGAGACGGATCAGTGATCGTCTTTGACGTCATCTGAAAAAGTATACCTGGTTGAGCTGAATCTTATGTTACTCTCCTTTGTGGATTGTGTTGAACTATCCTTTGTGGATTTACTGTTTACTCTCCTTGTGGATTTGAGTCTTGTTTTCCTTTGTGGATTGAGTTGTTCTTGAGCTCGTGAGCAGAGCTAGAATTGGGGACTTAGGTATATGTATGGGCATATACCTAAGTCGAGTCAGATGTTACTTCGTGATTGCATCTTTCTTTTGTGCTATATCCTTTGTGGATTTCGGGAGACCTTCGGGGGTCTCGGGGTCCTTACTGAGTAGTTGTACTCACCCCTGCACGGGCTATGCCCGCACCTTGTTGTGTTGGTTGCAGACGACGGACAGCGCTGATCACGGTTGGGCGTGGAGCAGGACGGTACCTGGAGGTGGACCACTGGGCGGGACGTACCCGGAGCGAACGTGGGACCCGAGGAGCTTGGAGGCTATCTGTACCCACCCTTCAGGTGGGATTGCCAGTGGACGACACGAGGCCGCCGTCTTTTCTTCAGTTGCTGTTTTACTTTTCAGTTGTACTTTACAGTTGGGCTTGTATTTCCGGCCCCTTTACTTTTCTGCACTTTACTTTCCGCTTGCTGACTCTGTGTGGTTGTTACTTATAAAGGCAATGCCTTCCCTGTTTACTGGGATTTTACGCCTTGGTGCTAGTCGCCAGCCCCTGGCCTATGGAAGGCGGGCTTGGGGTAGTCACGGCACGGGCCCCGAGGACGGGTCGTGACAAATTGGTATCAGAGGACGTCGGTTCTACCGCAAACTCTGATCGTCCTTTCTTTCTATGTGAAGCAATAGTGTTTAGTGTATTGAGTGTGGTTATCAGTTCAGGGAGCCCAGTGTTGGTGCGGCGGCCGACGTATCCGTACACCAGGACCCTGACTCCTGATTTCCGACTTAATGCATGAAAACATTGATTGCGTGTGTGTTTCAAGTTTTCTTTGTGATTACTTATGTCAGCTCACCGGGTATACTGATCTGCTTTATGAAAGTCTCAAGTTTTCCTTGTGATTACTTGTGCCAGCTCGCCAGGTATACTGTTCTGACTGTGGTGCTCTTGTTCTCCTTTTCAGGATGGCCCCGCGACGACTGCCAGCTAGGGTTCCGAGTGTTGGGCGCGATGGCAGCCCACCGAGCGACGAGGCCTCGGTGTAGGGCCCTTTGCCAGCAGTGGCACCGGCGGTAGCCTTACCCGCCGAGCCACCGATGCTACCAGTACCAGACGCTGACGATGCACGTCGCCTCAGGGCACTGCATGAGTTTCAGAGCCAGCGACCGCCCAGGTTTCGCGGTGAGGCGGACCCCCAGGCCGCCGAGGACTGGCTAGAGGCGGTGGTACGGATCTTCAGGCTAGTGAGGACACCAGCGGATCTCATGGTGATCCTCGCAGCGAGCCTCCTGCAGGCGGCGGCAGGACGATGGTGGAGCCTGATGCTCCAGGTTCACGATGAGGCATCCTTGCTCTGGGCGGACTTCGAGAGCCTCTTCCGCTCTGAGTTCGTCCCGGCCACCCTCCGAGCGGTGCGCATCCAGGAGCTTCTCCAGCTGCGCCAGGGCAGCATGACGGTCGCTCAGTACGCGGCAAGGTTTACGGACCTATCTCGCTACTCGACCGACATGGTACGGGACCCCTTCTTCCGGGCCCGGACCTTCGAGCAGGGCTTGCGACAGGAGATTCGTGCGTCGCTGATCTCCCTCAGCATTCCGACCCAGGCGGGAGTACTGGAGCGAGCCCTCCTGATCGAGAGCTTCCTGGCAGAGCCTTCTTCAGCGGCGAGACCTAGCGCAGGGCGGCAGGTAGCTGAGTCATCGGCAGCTGGTAGCCGACGGATGACTCACGGGTCCAGGCAGACCAGAACCCCTCGCAGACGGCCTCAGGACACCGGCTCAGCAGTACGAGGCACACAGCGGAGTGCCAGCCTTTCGAGAGGCAGGCTGTGCTACTCTTGCGGCGGGCAGGGTCACATGGCTCGTGACTGCCCGACTCGCCGATCAGAGGAGCAGCAGACGGTGGAGGGGCCACCCAGGCAGAGGCAGAGGGTCGACCGTGGCGGTCCGCAGGGAGGAGGCGGACGAGGCCGAGGAGCTGGCCGAGCAGCGGGTGGTGGGCGACGCTTTCAGGCTCTACCCCCACCACCACCAGGAGGGCCACCTCGACCACAGGGAGCCGGCGGGCAGGGACAGGCCCAGCTCCAGGCAGTGGAGGCCTACGACCCCGACATGCCAGAGATGATTCAAGGTACGATGTGTTCGTACCGACGGGAGCAGGTTTACCTTCACCGGCGAGAAGGGAACCTTTGCAGCACAGGATGGACTTCCGCGGAGGAGAGTGCAGCCCATCTCACATCAGTTGGCTAGCCTCATCCTAGGAGCAGTGGACGTGCGGAGTCCGGCTTTTCCTGCAGTGGTGGACCAGTACGTGGACGTCTTTCCCGACGACGTTCCAGGGCTACCTCCTCGTAGAGAGGTAGACTTTTACATCGACTTGTACCCCGGGACAGCCCCGATATCTACTCCAGCATATCGGATGGCCCCCGCCGAGCTTCGAGAGCTGCGGGTACAGTTAGAGGACTTGCAGAGCAAGGGGTTTATCCGACCCAGTGTTTCACCCTGGGCTTCCCCGATTTTGTTCGCCAAGAAGGCGGACGGGAGCTTGCGACTATGTGTCGACTATCGTCGCCTGAACCAGGTGACAGTGAGGAACAAGTATCCGCTGCCACGGATTGATGACCTCTTCGATCAGCTCAAGGGGGCGCGGTGGTTCTCGAAGATAGACCTCCGGTCAGGCTATCATCAGCTCAGAGTTCGAGACGAGGACGTACAGAAGACGGCCTTCAGGTGTCGGTATGGCCATTATGAGTTCTTGGTTATGCCGTTCGGCGTAACCAATGCTCCAGCAGTGTTCATGAGCCTCATGAACAGGATCTTCCAGCCATACCTCGACCGATTTGTCGTTGTCTTCATTGACGACATTTTGGTATACTCGACGACTGAGGAGGAGCATGCCTACCACCTGCGAGTTGTGCTAGACACACTCCGAGAGCACCAGCTTTATGGCAAGCTCTCAAAATGCCAGTTCTGGTTGCGTGAGGTCCATTTCTTGGGGCACGTCATTTCTGAGGCGGGAGTTGCAGTGGATCCCGCGAAGATCGAGGCAGTGCTAGCTTGGGAGCCACCCAAGAGCGTGACAGAGGTGCGGAGCTTCTTGGGCCTAGCGGGATACTATCGGAGATTCGTGCCAGACTTCTCCAGAGTTGCAGCACCACTCTCAGCCTTGACGAAGAAGGGGAAACCCTTCGTGTGGTCAGACAGATGTCAGCAGAGCTTCCAGGAGCTGAGACAGAGATTGACCAGCGCACCTATCTTGAGGTTGCCTGAGGAGGGAGTTGGGTACGTAGTTTACTGCGACGCATCAGGGACTGGACTCGGGTGCGTCCTGATGCAGGAGCGGGCCATGATCGCCTACGGATCACGTCAGTTGAGGCCGCATGAGCAGAACTACGCCACTCATGACCTGGAGTTAGCAGCAGTGGTCTTCGCTCTGAAGACTTGGCGGCACTATCTGATGGGCGAGCGCTTCACAGTCTTTTCTGACCACCAGAGTCTTAGGTATATCTTCTCTCAGAAGGACCTGAACCTGAGACAGCGGAGATGGCTTGAGTTCCTCCAGGACTATGACTTTGAGATAGTCTATACTCCTGGGAAGGGGAACGTGGTAGCCGATGCCCTCAGCAGGAGGACGGGCATTCAGCTGCTTGAGGAGGCGACGGAGCAGCTAGCCTCCTTGCAGATATCCTTCGTGGATAGAGACGGAACAGCCTTTCTTCAGTCTCTCACAGTCTCTCCTCCACTTCTACAGCGGGTCAGAGAGGCTCAGCGTGGGGACGCTGACTGTGAGACCCGGCGTGCACTGATATCCTCAGGTCAGGCGCCTGATGGTTTCTCCCTTGGAGCAGAGCACGACATCCTTTTCAGAGGACGTACCTTCGTACCAGTCGCTTTACGAGAGGAGGTGCTGAGAGAGTTTCACACTTCTCCCTTGGCGGTACATCCCGGAGTGGCGAAGATGTACCAGGATCTCAGGCGACAGCACTGGTGGCCGGGTATGAAGAAAGCTGTGGCAGAGTTCGTTTCACGATGCCTCACCTGCCAGCAGGTGAAGGCAGAGCACCAGGTACCAGCAGGTTTGGTACAGCCCTTGGAGGTCCCGGAGTGGAAGTGGGACGGCATATCTATGGACTTCGTGACTGGACTTCCACGCACTTCCAGAGGTCACGACTCCATTTGGGTGATTGTCGACCGACTCACCAAGTCGGCACACTTCTTACCCATCAGAGAGCAGGGCTCAGTAGAGAGCTTGGGACGTCTTTACGTCCAGGAGATCGTACGGCTTCACGGTGTGCCATCGTCTATCGTCTCCGATCGAGATGCTCGTTTCACTTCCAGGCTTTGGAAGGGGTTGCAGGAGGCGTTCGGGACGCGGCTCCATCTGAGCACAGCCTTCCACCCTCAGACGGATGGTCAGACGGAGAGGACCATACAGACACTCGAGGACATGCTCCGTGCATGTGTTCTCGACTTTGGTCGCAGCTGGGAGGACCACCTACCCTTGGTGGAGTTCGCGTACAACAACAGCTACCACTCCACCATCGGGATGGCACCATACGAGGCGTTGTACGGCAGGCCCTGCAGATCACCGTTGTGCTGGACAGACCCTGGGGAGTCAGCACTCGTGGGACCAGAGATGGTCCGAGCCACGACAGAGAAGGTCCAGATCATCCAGGAGAGGATGAGGACAGCTCAGAGCCGGCAGAAGTCATATGCTGACAGGAGGCGGAGGCCACTAGAGTTCGAGGATGGCGACCACGTCTTTTTGCGTGTCTCACCTCGACGTGGTTTACGGAGATTTGGCCGAGGCGGCAAGCTGTCTCCCCGCTTCATCGGGCCTTTCCAGGTCCTCAGCAGGATAGGAGAGGTGGCTTATCGCCTGGCTCTACCACCTCAGTTGCACCGGGTGCACGACGTCTTCCACGTGTCTCAGCTGAGGAGATACGTGCACGACCCGACGCACATCATCGACTTTGGGGAGCTGGACGTGGACGATGGGGCGACTTTTGCGGAGGTTCCAGTGGAGATCGAGGATCGACAGGAGCGGGTCCTACGTGGGCGGTCGATTCCTCTTGTGCGCGTCAGATGGCAGCACGGGAACCTCCAGGAGAGCACTTGGGAGCGGGAGGCTCAGATGCGTGCTCAGTACCCCCATTTGTTCCCCTAGTTTTGATGTATCTTTACGGGGACGTAAAGCCCTGAGGTGGGAGTAATGTAAAGACCCGCAAATTTCAAGGAAATTTTTTTTCTTAATTTTCTTTGGAATTTTACAAGAACGCAGCTTCAGACGGCACCTGATTCCGAGGCCCGGTGTGCCCGGAATCAATTTCCGAAGTTTGGCTCGGGTACGTTCAGTGAACGGACGAGCGGGTTTTTCTATCTTTTGAACCGGTGCCCGGAATCGAATTCTGAGGGCACCGATGAAATCGCAGCGCCGGTATTTGCTTAGAAACGCCTCTTCCGGAGTTGCGTTTGCTCAGACGTGGTTTTTAAATTTTGCGGCTTTAAGTCAGAAATAAAATAAAGTTTGTGCGACAACTTTATTTTATTTCACTTAAGCTGCTTGGAAGCCACTTGAAGTCACTTAAAGACGGCTTGAACTGAGTTGAACTGGATAGGATGCTATCCAGAAATATCCTACCCCCTTTGGTAGGATATTTGTGCGGTGGGACCCGCACGAGCCCCGCCGTTTCTTTCGCTAAGTAACGCACCCGCGAAAACCCGTCAAAGTAACTGAAAAGTCAACCGACGCGTTTTCTTTAATTCTTAACAGACCATTTAATTGGGCGGTTTATTTCGTGAATTAAATGGACTGTTTCTTCGTGAATTAAATGGGTCGTTTCTTTCGTTGAATTAATTCAACGAATTGATGGATCGTTTCTTAACCGGTTTCGTGTTGGCATGTTTATAAAATAAGACCAACCCAAAAATCCTTGGAAAGGATTTGAAAGAATCTTCGTTCCTCCACCCTCTCCGCGAAGAACGCGAAGAACGCGAAGAACGCGAAGAACGCGAAGAACGCGAAGAACGCGAAGAACTCCGGCGAACGGAATTCGACGACGCACACCAAGATCTGCGACGTCGACGAGATCTACCCGCGACGTTCTTCGGCGACGTCTTTCTTCCGCGGCCGATCCTCGTTCGGCAACAAAGGTGAGAATCGGATCTTTTCTTCTCCCTTTTTAATTTCAATATCAACGGATTTAAACTAATTAAATCCGTTGATCTTGATCCGGAGATTGGCGACGCGACGAGCGATTCCGCGACGACGCGGCGATCTCCATCTTCCGCGACGAGCAAATCCCGCGACGATCCCCCGTTCGGCAACGACAAGGTAAGGGATGTTGGAATTCTTTTTAAAATCCCGTGTTTATTCTTTTGAAATATAGAACCCGATCACGAAACAATTTTAATTTATTTAAAATTGTTGATTGGTTTCTTTCCTGTTTCTCCCGTTGATTATGACTAACGCGGAGGGTGCGGGTCTAACGAACAAGACCCGGCAACCCTCCGTCGATCTTCCTTTGTGTGCGGATTTGGCGAGCGACGGCAAAAGCGCGACGCAAGGGCCATATGTTGATTCCGCAGTGGAGGACGCATCCCGGGAGGAACAACGGCGCAGACGGGAGGCAAATCGGGCCACCGGAGCATCTCCGGCGGCCCGCGGAAGGAGGCGGCGGCGCGGGTCGCCGGCGCGGCGGCGCCGGCGACCGGGGGCGGCGGCGCCCGGCGCGCCGCCGGAGGAGTCCGCCGCGGCCGAGCCGCGGCGGCGGCGAGCCGCCGGACCGCGTCCGCGGTCCGGCCTTCCAGCACGCGGCCCGCGCGGGCCGCGGTTTTCTCCAAAGCCGCGGGTTTGACCCGCGGCGGCAGCGCTTCGGCCGCTCGGCCGAAGCCGAGCCGGTCCGGTCGGCCGGGCCGCGCCCAGGCCGGACCGGACCCGGCCGAGCCGGTTCGGGCCGGGTCGGGCCGACCCGGTTCGGGCCGACCCGGTTCGGCCGACCCCAGGGGGGGGTTCGGGCCGGGTCGCCCCGGGCCCAGTACCCCCGTTTCGGGCCCTCTACGGTCTTTCGCCCATATCTTGGGCCTGGGACCTCCGATTGACGAACCGTCAGCGGCTACGCGATCCTTGGATCGAGACGGTCGTTTCGGTATATTATACTCAAGGTTTCGGAAGACTTTGGGTTCGGCCGGGTTGGTTCGTACACGAAGCCAACCGGGCCCTCGGAGCGGAAACGCTCATAACTTGAGCTACGGACGTCCGAACGACGTACCGTCAGCTGTGGTAGTTTCCTCTAAGTGAGACGGAACTTTTGGCATACTCCGCCCGAGGATCGGATACAGGCGGAGTACGGTCGGGTTGGTTTTGCCCTAAAAACCAACCGGGCCCCTGGGACGAAAATGCCAATAACTCTCAGACCGGGCGTCCGATTGACGCGCCGTCTGTCGCGTTGAGATCCTGTTGTCGATACGGAACTTTTGGATACATCAACTTCGGACTACGTGTCAGTTGATGTATCAGCCCCTCGGCTCGTGGAGCGGACCCTCCTAAACGAGCTCGCTACGTGCGGGAACCCTAGCGCTGGCTGTGACCTCGACGACAGAGCAGAGATCCTCCGTGGACTGCGACGACGGCAGAGCAGAGATCCTCCGTGGACTGCGACGACGGCAGAGCAGAGATCCTCCGTGGACTGCGACGACGGCAGAGCAGAGATCCTTCGTGGACTGCGGCGACGACTGTGCAGAGATCCTCAGTGGACTGCGTCGACTACTGCACTCAGCGATCCCACGTGGATCAGTGCTTCAGGTTCTGTGTGAGCCCGATCCTCCGTGGGTCCTTACTACCGGTTCTGTGTGAGCCACTGCCTACAGGTTCTGTGTGAGCCCGATCCTACGTGGGTCTTTTTGCGGGGGTTAGTACCTATCGATCCTTCGTGGGTCCGACGACTGAGACGGATCAGTGATCGTCTTTGACGTCATCTGAAAAAGTATACCTGGTTGAGCTGAATCTTATGTTACTCTCCTTTGTGGATTGTGTTGAACTATCCTTTGTGGATTTACTGTTTACTCTCCTTGTGGATTTGAGTCTTGTTTTCCTTTGTGGATTGAGTTGTTCTTGAGCTCGTGAGCAGAGCTAGAATTGGGGACTTAGGTATATGTATGGGCATATACCTAAGTCGAGTCAGATGTTACTTCGTGATTGCATCTTTCTTTTGTGCTATATCCTTTGTGGATTTCGGGAGACCTTCGGGGGTCTCGGGGTCCTTACTGAGTAGTTGTACTCACCCCTGCACGGGCTATGCCCGCACCTTGTTGTGTTGGTTGCAGACGACGGACAGCGCTGATCACGGTTGGGCGTGGAGCAGGACGGTACCTGGAGGTGGACCACTGGGCGGGACGTACCCGGAGCGAACGTGGGACCCGAGGAGCTTGGAGGCTATCTGTACCCACCCTTCAGGTGGGATTGCCAGTGGACGACACGAGGCCGCCGTCTTTTCTTCAGTTGCTGTTTTACTTTTCAGTTGTACTTTACAGTTGGGCTTGTATTTCCGGCCCCTTTACTTTTCTGCACTTTACTTTCCGCTTGCTGACTCTGTGTGGTTGTTACTTATAAAGGCAATGCCTTCCCTGTTTACTGGGATTTTACGCCTTGGTGCTAGTCGCCAGCCCCTGGCCTATGGAAGGCGGGCTTGGGGTAGTCACGGCACGGGCCCCGAGGACGGGTCGTGACATATACTTAGATGTGAACCGGTTTGTTGAAACGTGGACCAGATAGTGAAAATCACCAAGCTCGTGGTGTAGAGCATTGGTGGAGTGGACTAGGGGCCTTCTGTTCCCCAAACCACTATACATCTTGTGTTTCTGCTATTTAATTTTCCGCTGCCATCATTTTATCTGAATAAAATTAAAATGCAGAACAAAATCTCATAAATATTTTTGAAAAGACACAATTCACCCCCCCCCACCCTCTTGTGTCTATTTGATGTAATCTAATCCAAAAATTGGTATAAAAGGTTGAGCTTTCAGATAAAGATTTAACGATATGAATGTGATTATACGTAGAGAAAGATGACTGATACAAGAGAGGTAATGTCTATGGTCAGTGCATCATACTGAAATGGAGAAAACTATGGATACTGGAAGTCGCAAATGATTATCTATCTGATAAATATTGGATACAGAGTCTATTCTAGTATTCTGACTCCATATGAAATACCAGAAAAACCTGAAACATGGCGTATAGCTAATGAAGTAGATTATGACATGAACTCGAAGGCAATGTATGAAATTATATGTGTTCTAGGACATGATGAGTTTAATAGAGTATCCCAATGACCAACAGCATAAGAAATGTGGAAAACTACTGTTGTTGCTTAAGAAGGAACTAACAATATCAAGAATATGAGATATGCAACTTCTAAGCTTCAATTTGATACATTCAGAATGGTTGAAGGTGAGAGTATTACTAAAATGAATGGAATACTGAAAGATATTTTCAATAACATAACATGCTTGGGAGATCCCATTAATCAAGCTGGTCAAGCTTTAAAAGTAATGACAGTTCTGCCTACAAAATGGAATGGAATCTCTGCAGCAATCTGACAGTCGAAACCTGTGAAAGATTTAAACATGAAAGAACTGATTGGAACATTAATGATGTATGAAGCTGAGATGGAAGATGAAGTTAATGAACATAAAGTGATTATTAAAAGAGATGATACTTCCTTGAAAGCATCATCACAGAGCAAAAACAGAAAGATGAAGAAAAACATAAAAGAGAAGTTAGAGAGTTTTGATTTATCTAATTCTGATATGGAATTGGCTCAGCTAGCCTGAAGATTCACAAAATTCTATAGAAAGAAGAAGTGCTTCAGAAAATCCTTCAAAAAGGATGACAAGGAAATCAGATGCTATGAATGAAAGGAAATAGGACATATCAAACCTGGCTGTCCTCTGCTAAAAAAAGACAAAAGAAAGAAATTTTTCAAAAGAAATGACTATGAGCATAAGGACAAGAAACCATGATAGCTACATGAAGTGTATCTGAAGACTCCAGTAGTACTTATCAATCAGACTGAGAGAAGGTGGAAGAAAATCTGAAAGCCAACATGTGTTTTATGGAAAAAATAGATAGGGGAGCAGGTCACAAGAGAAAAAAGGACATATGGTATATGAACAGTGGATTCTCAAGACATATGAGTGGAAACTCATTGAATTCCTCTACACTCACTCAAAAAGATGGTGGACTTGTAACAGTTAGTGGTAATGCTAAAGGAAAAATCAATGGTATTGGAATAGTTGGAGATCCAGAAGTTGTCTCAATTAATAATGTACATTATATACATTGATTTAAACACAATCTGATAAGTATCTCTCAACCATGTGATGATGGTTATGCTGTTGATTTTTCTAACAATTTTTGTTCTGTTTTCAAAATTAAATTGCTTAAATTTAGAGCACCAAGAACTGATAATGTGTATACCCTGGATTTAAATTCCTTGTGTAAACAACAAGCAAATTGCTTAACTGCTAAAATAAATTAATCCTAGATCTGGCATAGAATACATGGACATTTTAATGTATATGTTTTAAATATGTTATCTAAAAAACATTTAGTCTCTAATTTTCCTAGTTTATAATTTGAAAGTGACAGATTCTGTGATGCATGTCAACTTGGCAAACAACACAAATCATCCTTCAAATCTGTTAACAAAATTGCTACGTCTAAACCTCTAGAACTTATTCATGTGGATTGGTTTGGAGCTTAAATAGTAACAATCTTGGCTGGTAAATTATATGTATATGTTTTAGTTGATGACTATTCTAGATTTACATGGTTTTTCTTTTTGAAATTTAAAAATGAAGCTTTTACATTATTTGAAAGTTTTTGTAAAGCTGTTCAAAATGAAAGAGGTTTTAAAATAATTTCATTAAGAAGTGATCATGGTGGAGAATTTGAGAATCAGGAATTTAACTCCTTCTACTCAAATATGGGTATTAAACACACCTTCTATGGACATATAACACCTCAACACAATGGAATTGTTGAAATAAGAAATAGGAAAATTCAAGAAATGGTTAGGACTATGCTAAATGAATACAGCCATCCTACCTACTTTTGGGCAAAAGCTGTAAGGACGTCCTACTATATAATGAATAGAGTTTTAATTAGACCTCTTTTAAAAAAGACACCCTATGAACATTAGAATAATATAAAACTTATAGTTAAATACTTTAATGTTTTTGGATGCAAATTTCACATATTAAACACCAAGGAAAATCATGGTAGGTTCAATCCAAAATCGGATGAAGGAATTTTCTTAGGATATTCAGCTACCTCCAAAGCATATAGAATCTATAATAAGAATTCAAGGATTGTTGAAGAACCAGTTCATGTGAAATTTGATGAATCTGATCCCTTTGAGAAAAGTACAGATCAAATGGATGAATCTGAATCTAATGATAACATGAGGCTTGAGAAATTGAAAAATGGTTTTGAAAACGATATAAATAAAATTAATTCCATTTCAGGAGAAGATAATACTAAAGAACCTATAAGTGTGTTGCCTAGACAGACTAGAACCCTAAATAATCACCCTTTAGAAACAATAATAGGCGACATTGATACATGAATAAAAACTAGAAGAAATATAGGAAATCATGTAGAATTATCTGACTTTCTATCCCAATTAGAACACAAGACTATAGAAGAATCTTTAGATGACGAAAGCTGGATGATAGCAATGTAAGAAGAATTAAACTAGTTCCAAAGAAATGAAGTCTGGGAATTAGTTGAAAGACCACAGAACTATCCAGTTATAGGAACCAAATGGGTCTTTAGAAATAAGCAAGATGATCAAGGAATAATAACTAGAAATAAAGATAGACTTGTATCCAAAGGATATAATCCGGAATAAGGTATAGATTATGATGAGACCTTTGCACCTGTATCTATACTAGAGGCTATTAGAATCCACTTAGCCTATGCATCTCATATGAACATTAAATTATTTCAGATGGATGTTAAGTATGCCTTTTTAAATGGTTATTTAATGGATGAATTTTATGTTGATAAACATCTTGGTTTTGAAAATTCTCAAAAAACAAATTCTGTTTTTAAACTTACTAATGCTCTCTATGACCTTAAACAAGCACCTAGAGCTTGGTATGAAAGATTAAGCTCATTTCTTTTGAAAAATGATTTTACTGTCAGAATGGCATGTAACATCCCAAGTAATTAATGAATAATATATATTTTTATCTATGTATAATAATTAATTAGATAGTGTTTTAGAGGCTTAAAATGAAAATAAATCCAATCTTAAGCATGGAATACACTAATATTTTTTAAAGGATTGTTTGACTGCATTTTGATGGAAATCCAATTTTAAATCTATATTTTGACAATTTTATAAGCTATGTTTGTCGAAATAAACATATTCTTTATGATTGGGACATCAAAATTTACTTTGTGTGAATTTTTGGTATTTTTCTGACAATGTTCATTTTTTAATGAATAGTGAAAAATACAGCATTTTACATCAAAACTGCTTTTTAATCTACATTATTTATATGATTATATTATCATTTAAACTGGTTTTAAAGTTAACATAGAATATATTTTTACCATTTAATCCAATGGTGGTCATTAGGATTAATTTCACTTTGGAATTGGGCATAAACTAATGCCAAACTTTTCATAGATATTGTTTCAAAAAAACCCGCTTTTTGTTTTGACAATGGAATTTTTTTAAATCAATTATTGCAATTTCTGTGTTTGGAATTTGGTAAAATGGATTACATATTTGGAATCATAAGGTCCAAATTATTTAATTAGGACTCTTTTATTTTTGGACATTATGAATAGTAAGGATGGTAATTATCTTTAATTATCTTGATTAATGAGTAATCTGGTAGTTAAAGATAATAAAATGATATCATAATAATACAAGAAGACCACAACATGTGTCCTAAGGCTACTGGTTGTATCATGGACGACCATGGGATTCCTTGTGCCAAACGTGGGGGCCCCATGGAATCACTTTTGTGAGAAAGTGACTTTTTATCTTTTTATTTTTAAAGATTGTTAAATGTAAAAAAGAATGTATCACCTAAGTAAAATATTTTTAATTGTGTATACATAAATAATCTTTTGGACTATAAATCTTCGTTAGAAATCTAAAAAGATTTCCTACATCATTATATTTTTTTATAATTTTTAGACATTAAATTTATTAAATTATTTATGACATCGTGATGATGCAGCGATTACCTCATTAATAATGGATTTAAATAAAATGAAATTATAATGTAAAATATATGACCTACACATGTCCAAAACCTATTGGATGGGTGTAATTCAAACCCTTATCACCTTACCCTCTAATTATATCAATGTGGGACCTTTTGAATCTGAAAATAATTTTCAAATAAAGTAACATTTCTTTACATTCCAAGAGTGCCCCTCCTCTCCTGTTATAAAAGGCCGCCACCTCTACCTCCTTACCCACACTCCCAAAGCCTTTAGCTCGTCCAACCCCTACCCATTTTGTCTCTCCACTTCCCAATATTACTCCTTAAATCCTCACTTTGGGCAGAAGTCTTCCCAAGGAATCCTTTGAGCTCAAACCAAACGGAGTTACCCGAATTTAAGGTAATGTCTTCACTTGAGTCCTTTTGTTTTATTTTGCTTCTCCAACCCCATAAACTCTTTTTAGTCATTTATTTTGAAACAAATACAGTATCTTCAATATAATAGGATTTTTTTATAAGATTTATTAGAGATACAGTTACACACACCTAAATCTTATGGTTAAAGGACATATTGTTTCCGTGGATGATTAATTTATGCCTCCCGAAACGATGATTATTCAACATTCTTTTAACACCTTCAAAGGTGGCCATTAAGATGACACTATATTTATATATGATATATAATAAGTTTATGTTTTCATTAAGCTTCTATATTTTTCATTTTGGGCATACCTTTATGGTTTCCATTATGGGTAAACGCGATATCTTCATTTAAAGGAAATGAGGACTACCACCCCCTCAGAGTGATTTGATTCGTTAAATACCATATGTGGGACATATAAAGGATGGAAATATGACATTATATATGATATTATACTGAAATTATAATACACCTTTATATCATTATGATTCCATTCTATAAAATACGAAATAGAAATGAAAGTAGTATTCATGCGTACGTACGGCTTACCGTCTTCATGAACGATGCATTTCATTTCTTACCTATAAATGTTATGTAATATTATAAATTCATGAATGTAATTGATATATATGATATATATGATATCTAAATCATGAATACCATTATGGATATAATGAATACATGAACAACTGGTAATTATAAAGGGTTTACTTTTGACTCAAGTACCAATGATCGTTAAAACGACCGTTATTAACTTGAATAATTACATAGTGTTCATGACATGACAATAAGTGATATAAAAGGAATAATTAACTTGAAAAAGGTTCTTAAACAAGTATAAATTAACTCTAGTTTATTATTCAGGAGATTAAAGATTGACCGAGTCAAGTCGGACCCGAGGTATGGGACTTCGTCTCAATCTCCTTTTATTGAGGCATATTTTGTTTTATACACAACCTTCTTTTATACGGTGTATAAACCCCTTTGACTTTTACGTTTATTCAAAAGGAATTTTTTTTATACGAAGCGTTTTCTAAATGAAAAAAGGGAATGTTTTTTTCGTACGTATGCGGCGACAACGACTTCTCCGCCGCCGTGACCATTATTTGAGTTTCGGCTTCCTCTATAAGCCATACTTTTATTTAAAAGAAAAATAAATACCATGATTTAATTTTCTTTATTTTGGTATTGAAAATGGTTTTCAAAATATTTTTATATCAATGTGTTGTATTGATATCTTGTGATTGAAATGTGGAAATGTTATGTTTTATTTTATGCATGTTTTATGTGATACGATTATGTTGAGGTTCTTGGGCATTATTATGAAGACAGGTGGTTCCATGATAAACTAAGGGAGGGTGAGCCCGATATAGCTCTTGACACGTGCCTGTCATGAGGTGTGACAAAAACAAATAAAACCTAAGTTAAAATTCAGAAAATTGGGTAACCTATGTTGGCTCCAGAGTGGAGTGCACAACACTTATGTTTGTCACTTAAATTAAATAAAGAACAGGATGTTCTTTTGAAAGTTGTTTAAGTTGAAAAATAAAGAAAGCAATTGAAACGAAAGGTTGAACACTAATGGATGAAGAGAGTGATGGGGTCAGAGTAGGATCACCTTTTGTAATGTCATCATAGTCACAAAGATCATCTCACCTCTCTTCATTTTGAAAGGACAAATGAAAGACTCCTCGATCGAGTCATCTATCACCCTTGGTTAAAGAAGAAAATAGAACTCAATCCTATGTGAATGAATGTTCATAAACAATTCATAAATAACTAAGGAATTCCCAATCTGGAATTGTTGCTCCCTAGAACTCTAGAAAATTTTTACTAGTTCCACACATGTGCCAAGGATCGTTAGACACTCACCACCTAACACAATCTGCTCGATCGAGACAAATTGCACTAGGTAGAGGGAGATAAAAAGTCTTTAACCAAAGCTATTAAAAATGAATACACCAAACTCAAAACATGATAGCATTAAGAGAATTGGGAAACACTGAGAATAGATGTCATTCAAAAGAAAGATAAGGTTTTACATTTAAGCACAAAACTCCGACATTACAAAAGATAAACTCCCCCTTCCCCGATCACTCAAAGGTTTTACCCCTCCATGTGAAGGGTATTAGATTTGAAAGGGGAAGAAGAGAGCATATTCAAACTAAGTGAAAAGAAAATAGAAAATACAAATAACTTCATGAACTCAATCCTCCATCACAACCCTTCTTGCACCTTCTTCAACCGCTTAGAATTGAAGTGAATACTCTTATTTATAGGCTTGGGGAGTAGAAAATTTCCCTCCAAAATTACTTCCCCCGAAAGTTTGAGTCCGGTTGGGCATAATAAATGACAGATTTTCAGAATTGTTCGTTCTTGAAAGTTGTTCCCCTCCATGTCTTCTATCGACCCAAAAAAGTTGAGCCTAATTGGTCCACGTATGAAAGAGATATGGCCACATTACTCCAGATATTTAATTCTGTCCAGGTGACTCTACGTATTCCAAAAAACCGAGTTCCAATGCATTAATGACCATTAATGATATATGTGCCCCACAATAAAATTATGCAGTTCTGTACACAGTTTTCCAAGCCTAACATGTGAGCTAACTTTGATCTTCCAAATGATGGATTGATCTTTGGGTCCAGATGGATAAAATTAATCCCACGAGCATAGAAATTCTAAAAAAAGGAACCATATAATTTGGATAAGAAAATATAAAAGATATGACTGAAATACAGAAGCTCCAAAAAACTGCTAAATTTCCAGAATTAACCAATTTCCACAATTAAGCCCATAATTTACCAAAATACTAAAATGATACAAATCAGATCAAATTGATTAATTGGAAGGGGTTAAATCATTGAAACACACATGAAAAATTATGAAAATATTATCTCTATCAATTCCCCCACACTTAGCACTTGGACTCCCGAACAAGTCAAAATCAAAAATCAAATCAAACAAAATTCGAAACACATGCCATTTAGATCCCCCAATTCCACACCAAGAAATAAAAGTTATCATGACTCATCCATAAAAATTATTCCAAATTCTCAAATCAGATCATTAAATATTTTTCTTCTTTATTTCTCCTCCCATGCACACAAGACACCTACCTCACATAAATTTTCTCTCATCTCACAAATATCACTTCTCAACAAAGTTTTTCTCATCCAAACCAATGCAAGGGTCACCATAGGTTTGACAAACTCCTACTTATCCACCCGATGTGAGTCAAGGACATTTTTTATCATGAGGAATTTGCAAGGTTGTTCTGTGGCTTTTGGTTGGTAGGATTTTTATGTGAAAAAATATGAGGCTGAATTAGGAAGCCTTGGCTCTTTTTGAAGCAAAATTGCACAATTCTAATTTTCACTCAAATATGGTATCCTCCTCACTCCACTTAGTAGAAATTCAGATCCATCATCATGAAATATCAAGAAATGTTCAAATAGCTCAGCATTTCTACAGCAAAAATTTCAATCTTCTTAAGCATGATTTTCTTGAAAGCTCCAGAAAAGGCACAACTTTCTTCCTCCATTAGAAGCTCCAGAAAGGCACAGATTTTTTTATCATGAAAGCTCCAAAAAAGGCATAGCTTTCAACATAATGATTTTTCATCAGCACACACATCTCTTCAGCATTTTAATTTCCACCCAATGTTTCACAAAATGAGGTACAACAATGCAAGACAGCTTCTCCAACACTTAAGTTCAACTAGATCATGCAATTTCACATCAAGAGCAGGTTGGAAAGGGAAAATTAGCTTGTAATGTGGCTAACCTAACAGGATGTTCATGGGTTCTATGGGCTATAAGGATTAATTTACAAGGTCAGCCAGAATGAAAGGGATTATCTTGAAAAGGGGTCTTTCAAACCAAAGATATGCCTCAATCATTTAAAACACATGTACCCCAAACCCTCAAGTTTCGAAAAAAATGAATCAAATTCTGGTTAAAACAAGCATGGTCTGGTTCTCTTAAGAAGTGTGGTGAATGAAAATAATACACAATAATTGTTCAGAAGCCTCACAGGAAAGTGATTTCAAAGATAATGACAGTGAGATGTGGCATGGGATTCACAAACCTGAGTACTTTTCATGAAATTCCCAAAGAATTGAACTTGAAACAAAATCATTTTCAACATTCATTTCAGCTCAGTTTCATGGAATAAATTGGTTCACTCAATGGCATGGGTTTCAAAAACAGCAATGATAATCATTTCAGCTCAAAAGTTTCAAAAACACACAAAAAAACTGAAAAATAAACAAAAAACAAATTTGAAACATCACAATTTTTTTTGAAAACAAACAACAAATGAAAATCCAAAACTACAAAGGTTCCCTCCCCAACACTTAAATGATGCAGTGTCCTGAATACATTTAACTAGATTTGACATGTATGCAGATTTTAGAATGAATCACAATAGAAAAAAAGTTTAAAGGAGAGGTACAACCTAACTTATTGGTAATGAAACATTGAGTTAAGCTCCTAACTATTGCGCACTAAAAACTTACAAGAAAAAGAATAAAAGAAAACATAAGAAATTTATTAAAAAAATGAAAATAGAAATAATCTGAGAACGGAAGGATAGATCTTGGTTTAATCCCCCAAGTGGGCCCTGGGTTTTGACTGCCTCCAGATGGGAAGTTTCAGTTGGTTATCCCCAATCTGAAGGTGGGTTGTGTTTCTTTATGATGAACCAACAAAACTTCTTCTTCGCATCATGTGATACATCCTTTTTGTTGAGGACACCATGGTTATAGTATACAAAATACACCCCTAGTACAATAAGATACAATTTTTTTGGTGGGGGTAGGACAAAGAATGAGTCCCCATATTTCTGGGTTTCCAATTTCATAGCCACCTCTTCATTCTCCAGTGATTTCTGAAGGTATGCTACATCATTGAAAAAATAAAAGGGAATGTTAGAGTTTAATTCTATTTGAACAAAGTTAAAGCATGAAGAATCAATATTGAATTCTTCCCTTTCAAAGTAATCATCTTGAATCACTTTTTCCTTTGCCAAATCCACTTAGATTCCCTCTTGAACTCCCTCCAATAAATTATCAACATGTTTGGGGAGCTCCAAATGTTCCTCTTTAAGCGCATCTTTCTTTTCTTCCTTGTTTGAAAACACAATACATGAGTTGTCCGAAACTGAAAATTTCAAGCAAGGGGAGGTAATAATCAATTCATTTTCAATAAAATTAGAATATAATGAGTTCAAGAAAAGATCATATCCCTGAGGTTTCTCAGCTTCATTTTATTCTTCAGTGGGAAGTGACTCTTGGAGTTGAATTTCACTAGCTTGAGGTAGGAAATAAAACACCTCAATATTATCTTCAAATTCCACCTTGTTGGTTGTGTCTTCATTCAATGATACTGGATCTTCTACATTATGAGGAACTGGGGGATCAAGTAGTTCCTCACACTCCTTCCAGAACTCATTCAGATCTTGTTGATCTCATGTACTTACTGGTACTTCAACATCAAGGATGAGTGGGGAATACACTTCCACCAATGGATCAGGTTTAGGTTCCGGTTGAGGTTCTTGATCCAATGTAACCTTCTCTAAGGACTTCAATCTTTGATAATCAATGTTGACTTGATTCACCAGGTCCATCAGTCCTTGAAGTGAGATACCTGTGACATGGCCATTCATCATTTTCTTGGCCAAAATAGTGAGTTCATCAAGCTTTTGAAAGAGGGATTCCTCGTCATTATAAACCATTTCCCCCTGAAACTGTGAGTAATCAATCGAAGAAGAAAAATTGTAGTTGGCATACATCATGGATTTTTTTAGATTTTTTTTAAATAAAATAAAGGAAAATATCTACAAAATGTTTGAATTAGATTGTTGGCACATCCTCCACGGCAACGACGCCAAGTTTTGACATGTGTCTGTCATGGGGTGTGACAAAAACAAATTAAACCTAAGTTAAAATGCAGCAAAGTGGGTAACCTATGTTGTCTCCAGAGATGAGTGCACAATAATTATCTTTGTCACTTTAATTAAAGAAATAAGAAGAGGTTCTTTTGAAATTTGTTTAAGTTGAAAAATAATGAAAGAAATTGAAATGAATGGTTGAACACTAATGGATGAAGAGAGTGATGGGGTCAGGGTAGGATCACCTTTTGTAATGTCGTCATAGTAACAAAGATCATCTCACCTCTATTCATTTTTAATGACAAATGAAAGATTCCTTGATCGAGTCATCTATCACCCTTGGTTAAAGAAGAAAATAGAACTCACTCCAATGTGCATGAAAGTTCATAAAAAATTCCTAAACAACTAAGGAAAGTCCCAATCAGGAATTTTTGCTCCCTAGAACTCTATAAAATTTTTACTAGTTCCACACACATTCCAACGATCATTAGACACTCACCACCTAACACAATCTGCTCGATCGAGACAAATTTCACTAAGCAGAGGGAGATAAAAAGTCTTTAACCAAAGCTATTAAAAATGAATACACCAAACTCAAAAAATGATATCATTAAGAGAATTGGGAAACACTGAGAATAGATGTCATTCAAAATAAAGATAAGGTTTTATATTTAAGCACAAAACTCCGACATTACAAAAGATAAACTCCCCCTTCCCTGATCACTCAAAGGTTTTACCCCTCCATGTGAAGGGTATTAGATTTGAAAGGGGATGAAGAGAGCATAATCAAACTAAGTAAAAAAGAAAATAGAAAATACAAATAACTTCAAGAACTCAATCCTCCAGCACAACCCTTATTGCACCTTCTTAAACCCCTTTGAATGGAAGTGAATACTCTTATTTATAGGCTTGGGGAGTAGAAAATTTCCCTCCAAAATTACTTCCCCTGAAATTTTGAGTCCGGTTGGCATAGTAAATGACAGATTTTTAGAATTGTTACTTCTTGAAAGTTGTTCCCCTCCATTTCCTCTATCTACCCACAAAAGTTGTGCCTAATTGGTCCACGTATGAAAGTGATATGGCCAAATTACTCCGGATATATAATTCTGTCCAGGTGACCCTTCGTATTCCAAAACACCGAGTTCCATGCATTAATGAACATTAATGATATATGGGCCCCACAATAAAATTATGCAGTTCTGTACACAGTTTTCCAGGCCTGACTTGTGAGCTGACTTTGAGCTTCCAAATGATGGATTGAGCTTTGGGTCCTGAAGGATAAAATGAATCCCACGAGCAAAGAAGTCCCAAAAAAAGGAACCATATCATTTGGATAAAAAATATAAAAGATATGACCGAAATACAGAAGCTCCACAAAACTGATAAATTTACAGAATTAACCAATTTCCACAATTAAGCCCATAATTCACCAAAATACTAAAATGATACAAATCAGATGAAATTGATTAATTGGAAGGGGTTAAATCATTAAAACACACATGAAAAATAATGAAAATATTATCTCTATCAGCTCTCCAATGGATTGGGTAACGCGAAGGAGTGAAACGGTAGGGTTTCTCTGAAGAGATTTATGTAATATTCTATGATGGGTATTCCAAACGTAACCAAGAGGGTTACTCCCTACATAAGAATGTTATTAATGCCTCAAGTTATCTTTATGTCTTATGATTTATATGATTTATTCATGATTTGATGAGGTATGTTAAAGTGCTTATGTTTTATGGGTAAAGTATGATTTCATTCTTATGTATATATGTACCCATGTTTCCATTCAATATTTTTATATCCCTTTCTGAGCTTTTTATGCTCATCCCAAGTTTTTTTGAAATGTTTTTCACAGGTCAAGGGAAAGGTACATGATATGATGATAGTGTCAAGGAAGTGTCAAGAATGAATCCATGTTTTATTTTAAATATGTTTCCATTGATGGGAAAGAATAATACTATATTTATGTAGCCACTTTTTTATATGTGGAATGTAATGCAAGTTTTATGATCTAATTCTCTAAAACTCTAAACCCGAAAATATCCTCAATGTGTAATCTTGTAATAACTCAAGATTAAGTAAGGTTTAAGGTTGGGGCCATATAGTTGGTATCAAAGGTCGGTTTAGATAACTTTAGGAGTTAGATTTCTATTAAACGATTATCCAAAAATATTTTTTTTATGGTCAAATTGAAATGTTATAGTATTTGAATATTACCATGTTGCTTCATCAAAGACATGTTTGTTAAGAATGATTTTCCATAGTGGAAACAGGGAAGCAGTGCTAGGAAGGCATGCAGAAGAAAATAACTTTCTGAATCAGCATCCTGAGATGGTCGGAATTGGAACTGAACAGTTTGTTGCAGTAATGGCGCAGTTGACTCAAACAATAAATGGCGGTGGTATCCATACACAAGATCATCCAGATCAACTGCAGAGGAACATGACAGTGGTGGAACATTTCATGAGGCAACATCGCCCTTCATTCACAGGATCATCTGACCCTATGCTATCTGAAGGGTGGATTAAAGAACTGGAGAAGATTTTTGATGTCATTGGGTGTTCAGACAATCAAAAGGTTAGTCTTTCTATTTACCATTTAGAGGGTGAAGCAGATCAGTGGTGGTCGATGGTTAAAAATATCAGGGACACTGATGAGATTGATGCTCTCGACTGGGATGAATTCAAAGGTATGTTTCTTGAAAATTATTTTCCTAATTCTGTTTGACTTAGGATGGAAAAACAATTCTTGGAATTAAGGCAGGAGGAAGACTCAATGGCTACCTATGAAGAAAGATTCACTCGATTAGCAAGGTATGCTCCAAATTTTATCCAAGACCTTGATAGTAAAATCAATCATTTTTACTAAGGATTAAAGCCAAAATATAGAAGGGAATTAGCTTCTCGTGAGTTTAAAAGTTGTGAAAAGCTTGTTTTTTGTGCTGAGAAGGTGGAAATGGAGTTTGTCGATGATCAAGTGTTCTATAACAACCAACAGAAGAAGAGACCGAGGTGGAAGGAGAAAGGGAAGAATTCTGCAAAAAAGTCTGATGGTAAGAAATCTAAGTTTCCAGTTTGTGATAAATGTGGAAAATGGCATGCTAGGGAATGTATTCTGAATTCTAGAAAGTGCTACCGATTCAGTAATATGGGAAATAAGGCTCGTGATTGAACTGAAAAAGATCAGGGTGATGGTAAGACCAAATTTGATTTGCAGTTAGTGAAATTTTTTAAGTGCAATGAGATGGGTCACTATGCAAACGAGTGTCTGACAAAGAGCTTGAGTGATGGGAAGTAGTTAGACTACAAGCAGAAAGGGGTGGTGAAATCCTTTGCAACTACTTCAGTGGATGTCGGGCTGTCAAATGAAGTTGTATTAGGTACTTTGTTTGTTTTTTCAGATTATGCCAGTGTGTTGTTTGATTTGGGGTCTACACATTCTTTCATCTCTGAAAACTTTTCTAATAAAATGGGAATACCATCTCAAGAAATGACTCCTGAACTTTTGGTAAAAACACCTGGGGAAAATGTTGAGGTAAAAATAATTTATAAGAATCTTCGTATCCTTATCTGTCGAAAGAACCTACTTGCAAACCTTATTTTTCTACCTCTAGAGGAGATTGATGTTATCCTGGGTATGGATTGGCTCTCTATTTACCATGCTAAGATTGACTGTAGAGAGAAAGAAGTTTCTTTTCAAAAAGTATTTCAGTTTGTGTACAACAATGAACCCTTACTGTTGATAACTTATCAAGAGGCCAAAAAACTTGTAAAAGATGGAAATGAATGTTACCTTGCACACATAGTTGAAAATAAAGGAACAGTTCAGATTAATGATGTGCCAGTGGTAAATGAGTATCCTGATGTTTTTCCTGATGAGTTTCCTAGAATAATACCGGATCGGGAAGTTGAGTTTACTGTTGACTAAGTTTCTGATGCTAAGCCAATATCAAAACCCCCTTATCGAATGGCTCAAATTGAACTTTTTGAGTTGAAGGAGAAATTTCAAGATTTATTAGAGAAAGGTTTCATTCGACCTAGCACATCACCATGGGGTGCTTCTGTTTTATTTGTTAAAAAGAAAGATGGTTCAATGAGACTTTTCATTGATTATAGAGCCTTGAATAACATCACTGTTAAGAACAAATATCATTTGCCTCATATCGATGATTTGTTTGATCAGCTCCAGGGAGCTCAGTATTTTTCAAAGATTGACTTGAGATTGAGGTACCATCAGCTAAAGGTAAAGGAAGAAAATGTTCCGAAGACCGCGTTCCATACAAGATATGGCCATTATGAATTTTTAGTAATGTCTTTTGGGATAACCAATTCACCTGCTGTATTCATGGACATAATGAATAGAATTTTCCATGAGTTCATGGATAAGTTTGTGGTGGTTTTCATTGATGATATTTTGGTGTTTTATAAAAGTAAATAGGAGCATGAAAGACATTTAAGGGTTATCATGAAAACCTTAAAAGAAAAGAAACTGTATGGAAAATTCAGCAAGTGTGAGTTTTGGTTGCAACAAATTTCTTTCCTTGGTCACATTGTTTCTAAAGATGGGATAACTGTTGATCCTGCAAAAACAAAAGTTGTGGAACACTGGACAAGACCCACAAATGTAACTGAGATTCGTAGCTTTCTTGGTTTGGCAGGCTATTACCGAAGGTTTGTTAGAAATTTTTCACGGTTATCTAGTCCAATGACTAAGCTAACTTGGAAGGGTGTTATGATTATCTGGAAAAAAGAATGTGATGATTGTTTTCAGGAATTGAAAAGAAGATTGGCGATTTCTCCAGTTTTGGCACTTCCGTCCAGGAATGGTGATTTTTTTTATCTACAGTGATGCTTCATTGAAAAGACTTGGTTGTGTCCTAATGCAGAATGATCAGGTAATTGCTTATGCTTCACGACAGTTGAAAACTCATGAGGTAAATTACCGTACACATGATTTGGAATTAGCTGCTGTTGTTTTCGTTTTAAAAATTTGGAGGCATCATTTGTATGGAGTAAAGTGTGAAATATATACTGATCACAAAAGTTTAATGTATATATTCACTCAGAAATAGTTAAACATGAGACAGAGGAGATGGCTGGAATTAATCAAGGATTATTATTGTACAATTCATTACCATACGGGAAAAGAAAATAAAGTGGTTGATGCTTTGAGTCGAAAAATTAATGCTTCATTAGTAATGTTGTGTTTGGAACGTGATCCTTTGGTTAAGGATTTGATGAACTTTGGCATATAAGTTGTTGGTGCAGGAAGTTTTTATGTTTTGTTTCAGGTATCAGTGAGATCATCTCTATCAGATAGAATCAAGCAAGCATAGAAGCAAGACAGTGAGTTGCAGAAAAAGGTAGAGCTGGTTCAGAAAGGTAAGTTTCTTGAATTCAACATTGATAATGATTGTTATTTGAGATTTGGGAAGAGACTGTGTGTGCCTTGTGATTCACAGTTGAAGAGAGAGTTGTTATGTGAAGCTCATAGTTCTCCATTTTCAGTTCATCCTGGCAGTACTAAGATGTACAGAGATCTGCGGGAGTATTACTGGTGGGATGGAATGAAAAGAGATATTGCTGATTTTACTGTGAAGTGTTTGACATGTCAACAGGTTAAAGCAGAGCGGAAGTTACCGAAAGGGATGATTTAGCCTTTACTAGTGCCAGAGTCGAAATGGGAGAATATATCCATGGACTTTGGTGTGGGATTACCGAAGACATCTCGAGGTAACAATGAAATCTGGGCTATTGTTGATCGGTTGACTAAATCTGCTCATTTCCTTGCTATAAGAGATACTTTTTCCCTAGATCAACATTCCCGTTTGTATCATAAAGTGATAGTCAGGTTACATGGTGTTCCTCTATCCATTGTATCTGATCGTGATCCCAGGTTCACTTCTAACTTTTGGAAGGGCCTTCAGAAGTCGTTGGGTACTGAATTAAATTTTAGTACAGCTTTTCATCCTCAATCAGATGGACAGTCAGAATGAACAATTCAGACTTTGGAAGATATTCTATGTGCTTGTTCGATGGATTATCAGGGAAGTTGTGACCAACATCTTTCTTTGGTTGAATTTTCATATAATAACAGTTTTCATTCTAGTATACAGATGGAACCATTTGAGGCGTTATATGGGAAGCGTTGTCGAACTCCAGCTTTCTGGGATAAAGTGGGTGAAAGGAAGTTGATGGGACCAGAATTGGTAGAAGAGATGGCAGAAAATGTTCAGCTGATTCGAAAACACATGAGAACAGCTCAGAGTAGGCAGAAGAGTTATGCAGACAATAGGAGGAAGGATCTAACTTTTTAGGTAGGTGATCATGTTTTTCTCAATGTCTCAGCATGGAAAAGTGTGATGAGATTTGGTAAGAAAGGAAAGCTGAGTCCAAGGTTTATTGGACCATATGAAATTCTGGAGAGAGTTGGATCAGTTGCATACCGAGTGGCTTTACCTCCGAGTTTATCTCTTGTACACAATGTTTTTCATGTTTTGATGTTGAGAAAGTATATGCCAGATCCATATCATGTTTTGATTCCAGAGCTAGTTCAGCTAGAAGAGAACCTATCTTATAAGGAACAACTGGTCCAGATTCTTGACCACAGGGAGAAAGTGTTACGAAATAAGGTGATTAATCAGGTAAAGGTTTTTTTGGAAAAACCACATGATGGAAGAGGCAACATGGGAATCTGAAAATGCAATGAGCGATATGTACCCCCATTTATTCATTAAGTAAATAAATTGTGGGAACGAAATTTTCTAAAGGGGGGAAGGATGTAACATCCCAAGTAAGTAATGAATAATAGATATTTTTATCTATGTCTATTAATGAATTAGATAGTGTTTTAGAGGCATAAAATGAAAATAAATCCAATCTTAAGCATGGAATACACTAATATTTTTTAAAGGATTGTTTTACTGCCTTTTGATGGAAAACCATTTTGAAATATATATTTTGAAAATTTTATAAGATATGTTTGTCAAAATAAACTTATTCTTTATGATTGGGACATCAAAATTTACTTTGTGTGAATTTTTGGTATTTTTCTGACAATGTTCATTTTTTAATGAATAGTGAAAATACTGCATTTTACATCAAAACTGCTTTTTAATCTACATTATTTATATGATTAGATTATATTTTTAATTGGTTTAAAAGATAAATTAGAATATATTTTTACCATTTAATCCAATTTTGGTCATCAGGATTAATTTCACTTTGGAATTGGGCATAAACTAATGCCAATCTTTCCATAGATATTGTTTCAAAAAAACCTGCTATTTGTTTTGTCAACAGGAATTTTTTTAAATCAATTATTGAAATTTCTGTGTTTGTAATTTGGTAAAATGGATTACATATTTGGAATCAGAAGGTCCAAATTATGTAATCATGACTCTTTTATTTATGGACATTATGAATAGTAATGATGGAAATTATCTTTAATTATCTTGATTAATGAGTAATCAGGTAGTTAAAGATAATAAAATGATATCATAATAATACAAGAAGACCACAACATGTGTCCTAAGGCTACTGGTTATCTCATGGTAGACCATGGGATGCCTTGTTCCAAACTTGGGGGCCCCATGGAATCACTTTTGTGAGAAAGTGACTTTTTATCTTTTTATTTTTAAAGAATGTTAAATGTGACAAAGAATATATCACCTAAGAAAAATATTTTTAATTTTTTCCACATAAATTCTATTTTGGACTATAAATATTTATTAGAAAGCTAAAAATATTTCCTACATAATGATTTTTTTATAATTTTTAGACATTAAATTTATTAAATTATTTATGACATCATGATGATGCAGTGATTCCCTCATTAATAAAGTATTTAAATAAAATGAAATGATAATGTACAATCTATGACCTACACATGTCCAAAACCTATTGGATGGATGGATTTAGAACCCTTATCACCTTATCTTAGAATTAAATCAATGTGGGACCTTTTGAATCCGAAAATCATTTTCAAATAAAGTAACATTTCTTTACTTTCCAAGAGTGCCCCTCTACTCCTCTTATAAAAGGCCCCCACCTCTAACTACTTACCCACACTCCCAAAGCCTTTGGCTTGTCCAACCCCTGCCCATTTTGTCTCTCCACTTCCCTCTATTACTTTTTAAAGCCTCACATTGGGATGAAGTCCTCCCAAGGAAGCCTTTGAGCTCAAACCAAAGGGAGTTACCCGATTTAAATGTAATGTCTTCACTTGAGTCCTTTTGTTTTATTTTGCTTCTCCAACCCCCTAGACTATTTTTATTCCTTTATTTTGTAACAAACCCAGTATATTAAATATTCTAGGATGTTTTTATAAGATGGATTCGAGCTAAACTTACACACACCTACATCTAATGGTTAAAGGACATACTGTTTCCGTGGATGGTGAATTTATGCCTCCCGAAACAATGATTGTTCAACATTATTTTAACTCCTTCAAAGGTGGCTATTAAGATGTCAATATATTTATATATGATATATAATATGTTTATGTTTTCCTTAAGCTTCTTTATTTTTTATTTTGGGCATACCTTTATGGTTTCCATTATGGGTAAATGCGATATCTTCATTTAAGGAGGTGCGGACTACCGCCCCCTTCAATGTGATTTGATTCGTTAAATACCATAAGTGGGACGTATAAAGGATGGAACTATGATATTATATATGATATTATACTGAAATTATTATATACCTTTATATCATTATGATTCCATTCTATAAAATACGAAATAGAAATGAAAGTAGCGTTCATGCGTACGTACGGCTTACCGTCTCCATGAACGGTGCATTTCATTTCTTACCTCTAAATGTTATGTAATACTATAAACGCATCCATGTACTGGATATATATGATATATATGATATCTACATCATGAATACCATTCTGGATATAATGGATACATGAACAACTTGTTATTATAAAGGGTTTATTTTTTACTCAAGTACCAATGATCGTTAAAACGACCATTATTAACTTGAATAATTACATAGGGTTAATGAAATGGAAATAAGTGATATAAAAGGAATAATTAACTTGAAATATGTTCTTAAACAAGTAGAAATTAACTCAAGTTTATCATTCAGGAGATTAAAGAATGACCGAGTCATGTCGGACACGAGGTATGGGACTTCGTCTCAATCTCCTTTCATTGTGGCATATTTTGTTCTATACACAACCTTCTTTTATACTGTGTATAAACCCCTTTAACTTTTAAGTTTATTCAAAAGGAATTTTTTTTATACGAATAATTTACTAAACGACAAAAGGGAATGTTTTTGTCATACGTATGCGGCGACAACGACTTCTCCGCCGCCGTGACCATTATTTGAGTTTCGGCTTCCTCTACAAGCCATACTTTTTTTTAAAAGAAAAATAAATACCATGATTTAATTTTCTTTATTTTGGTATTGAAAATGGTTTTCATAATGTTTTTATATCAATGTGTTGTATTGATATCTTATGACTGAAAGGTGGAAATGTTATGTTTCCTTTATGTATGTTTTATGTGATACGATTATGTTGAGGTTCTTGGGCATTATTATAAAGACGGGTGGTTCCCTGATAAACTAAGGGCGGGTGAGCCCGATATAGCTCTCCAATGCATTGGGTAACGCAAAGGATTGAAACGTTAGGGTTTCTCCGAAGAGATTTAGGGAATATTCTATGATGGGTATTCCAAACATAACCAAGAGGGTTACTCCCTATGTAAGAATGTTATGAATGCCTCAAGTTACCTTTATGTCTTATGATTTCTATAATTTATTCATGATTTGATGAGGTATGTTAAATTGCTTATGTTTTATGGGTAAAGTATGATTTCATTCTTATGTATATATGTACCCATGTTTCCTTTCCATATTATTATATCCCTTACTGAGCTTTTTATGCTCATCCCAAGTTTTTTTGAAATGTTTTTCACAGGTCAAGGGAAAGGTACATGATATGATGATAGTGTCAAGGAAGTGTCAATAATGAATCCATGTTTTATTTTAAATATGTTTCCATTGATGGGAAAGAAGAATACTATCTTTATGTAACCAATTTGTTTATATGTGGAATGTAATTCAAGTTTTATGATCTAATTCTATAAAACTCTAAAACCGAAAAGATCCTCAATGTGTAATCTTGTAATAACTCAAGATTAAGTAAGGTTTAAGGCTGGGGCCTTATATGGTAGATCGAACACTGTTTAAGAAAACTGTTAATTCTAATATTTTATTGGTTCAAATTTATGTTGATGATGTAATTTTTGTATCAACTAATAAAAACCTTTGTCATGAGTTTTCAAAGTTAATGCAAAAATAATTTTAAATGAGTATGATGGGTGAACTAAATTCCTTTTTAGGACATCAAATTTATCAAAAAGATTTTGGAAATGGTTTGAATCAAAGAAATTACATTATTGATTTGTTGAAGAAATTTGGACTTGAAAACAGCAAGACATATACAACTCTTATGTGTAATAATATAAAACTTGATTTGAATGAAACTTGAAAATTAGCTGACAACAAGTTATATAGAGGTATAATTGGTAGTCTATTATATCTTACTGCTAGCAGGCTAGATATAGTGTATTTATTATGTCATTGTGCAAGATTTCAATAAAATCCCGAATAATCTCATTTTACAACTTTTAAAAGAATTTTTAGATATTTAGAAGGAACTATTTTTCAATCTCTTCTTTATCCCAAAACTTCTGATTTTAATTTGATTTCATATTTAGATATAGACTTTGGGAGTTGTAGATTAGATAGGAAAATCACTTTAGGAACATATCACTTTTTAGGAAAATATTTAGTGTCATGGTCAAGTAAGAAACAACATTCAGTCTCCCTGTCAACAACTGAGGTAGAATATGTTTCTGTTGGCAGTTGTTGTGCACAGGTGTTGTGGATGAAAAACACTCTTATAGACTTTGGACTAAATTTTATTAATATTCCTATTTTATGTTATAATACTAGTGCTATAAATATTTCAAAAATCCTATTAATAATTCTAGAACTAAGAATATTGATATCAGACATCATTTTCTAAGAGTTCATGTTCTTAAAAAGTATATATCTTTGGAATTTGTAAGTACTGAAATTCAATTAGATGATATGTTTACTAAAACTCTTCCCACTGGAAGGTTTGATTTTATTAAAGAGGAGCTAGTTTTATTTGATCTTAAATAAAATTTTATTTTACTATAGTAATTATTTATTTTATTTTAGCTTAAAATAATTAATCTGTTTTGTTTTTCAAACAGAATAAGTTTCTTTTCCTTGAGTAATATATTTTATTTATTTTTAAATATATGTAATTATTATTAAAAACACTGGAATCAAGGTTTTCATAAACCATTTCTACTACTAAACCGTTTCATTTCTATCGAAAACATTTCAAACCCACAAACTGCACCTCTGCTCGTCAACCCTAATCTTCAAATCACTGAAACCCTAACCTTAAATCCTTAGTAGAATATCATATAGATGGTAAGGACTAAAAGAGCCAGTGAAACCAAGACAAGAAATGCCAAGAGACAACGCTCCGAAGGAAGAAAAATATTGCAGGGAAAGTTAATTGATCTCAACTGGTTATTTTAGACAAATCTATGGTTGAAACAACAACTGTCATTCTAGAACCTTGAACAGATGTTTAACCATGAAAATAAAGAATTTATATATTAATTATAACATTGATAATTCTTCAAATCTGTACAGTTTAGTTTGGGAGATACTGAGGACATTATGATGGCTATGATAGGGGATAGAGATTTCTCAATCTTGTTAGTAGAAATTGGTCATATTCTCAACTGCCCTCATGAGAGAGTTTTTAATTTTGATTTGAAAAATATTAGAGATTCTATGCATAAATTAGAGGACATAATCTCATTTCTCTTTGGAAATAAGACTATAAAGAAAACGTTTATGAAGGATTTGGAGCCTGATCAGAAACTTTTGGTCAAATTTGTGCAAACAGGGATTGCACAGAGGATGTCTCAGATGAAAAAGATATTATATCCTAATATGTATATAATTTTCCTTTTTTTCAATGATGTCAAACTCAATTTTCCTAAGTATATGGTTAGATACCTAAGATACTGTTTTCAGGGTGATTCCCGAATGAAATTTTATCCTTTTGGTCGATTTATTTCCAAGCTGTTGCTTAAGAAGGACATGGGGAGACTGGTGGATGCCAGAGTACACTGTCATCACAATAATGTGTGTAATTCTATGTGTAAAGACCTTTAAAATTCAAGGGAAACTTTTTCTTAATTTTCTTTGGAATTTTACAAGAGCGCGGTTTCAGACGGCACCTGATTCCGAGGCCCGGAGTGCCCGAAATCAATTTCCGAAGTTTGGCTCAGGTACGTTCAGTGAACGAACGAGCGGGAATTCCTAACTTTTGATCCGGTGCTCGGAATCAAAATCTGAGGGCACCGATGAACTCGCAACGCCGATATTCGCTTAAGGAGACTTTTTCCGAAGTTGCGTTTATTGCGGGACGAAAGTTAGATTTTGGGAGAATTATAAAAAGTTTAATAAAAAAATGTGGAATTCTTTTTATTTTACTTTTGTTGGTTAACTTCTCTCAAAGGAAGTTAGGGGTGGGACCCACACCCACTTAACCTCCCTTGAGAGGATTAAGTGTGGTGGGACCCACACGAACCTAAACCTTTCATCTTCTCCCTTAAACTCCCCTTTTAAATTAAGTTGGCAAGTTGGGTTAATTAATGGCTTGAGTTGTCTTAATTCAAACCTTTGAAATTCAAATGGTTTGGTTGAGTAAATAAAATAATCCCTTAGCTTATTTTATTTGGTTAGAATTGTTTAGCCAACTTGTGAGGATTTTGAGAGCTCCTCCTCCTTCTTCTTCAAACTTTGTCGAAGAACGCTCAAGCTCCGACGAAGAACGTCGCTCCTCTTTTCTTCGTCTTCCGTGTCAACGAAAGGAAACGCCGCTTCCTCCTCGGACTTCCTTCGTCGGCATACGAAGATTCGCCAACGACGTAACTCTTCGGACGTACCTCTTCGTCATCGGATTTGACGAACGACTACCGTGACGCCCCGACCTCCACGACGATTTCTTCCGCAGGTCGTTGACGATCTTCGAACTTGAACCCAAGGTAGGGGTTATTGATTTTTGTTTATTTATTTATTCTTGTTCGTGGTTCTAGCATGACTAACGTGAGGATATTTAAGTTGTGTTATTATTTAACGTGAGGGGGCCGGACCGCATGAACACGACCGAACCCCCTCCATTGTTCTTGTTGATTTATCTTGCGGGTGGAAACAAGGTGGCGTGGTGCTGTCGCACCACGCGGATAATCGCACGATTATATTGCGCGGCACCGTTGTGCCGCGCCGTGGAAGGATCATCAAGAACGCGACGCCGTCGCGCCGCGTCGAAGGGAATCGAAGGCGCGGCGGAGGGGCGCAGTGCCGTCACACCGCGCCGGATGACGAACACCGCGGCCGGTTCCGGGCTGCGGCGAGACGGGAAGACCGGCGACACGCCGGGCCGCCGGCGTCGGAGACCAGAAGGGGACCGGCTTGCCGGTCCCGTTGGAGAAAAATCGGCCAGCCAGGAGGCCGGCCAGAAGGTCAAAGACCGGGGGAATCAATTCCCACGGTCAACCCTTTAAAACCCCCCCATTTAATTGGGGGGGGGGGGGTTTCCATGAGGGGGGACAGGCGGCCCCCCGGTTCCTCCACAATGCGGGCCCCCAGGAGGGGGGGCGTTGATTGGCAAAGGCGCGGCTATGCCGCGCCACTAATTTGAAGAAGCGGGGGCCCTGCCCCCGTGCGCTGCCTCCGTGCGGCGCCAGGCCGCCGCGCCGCCGCGCCGTCGCGCCGCCGGCCGGCCGGGCAGGGTCGGCCCGGACCCGGACCCCCCATTTTTCGGACGGGTTTCGGTCTTTTGGCTATAACTTGATCCACGGACCTCCGATTGACGAACCGTCTGTGGCAACGTGATCCTTGGATCGAGACGGTAATTTCGGTATATAGCACTCAATGTTTCGGAACACTTTGAGTTCGGCCGAGTTGGTTCGTACACGAAACCAACCGGGACCTCGGAGCGGAAACACTCATATCTTGAGCTAGGGACGTCTGATTGACATGTCGTCAGCTTTGTTGTGTTTCTCTTAGTGAGACGGATCTTTTGGCATACACCGCCTGAGGTTTGGACGCAGGTGGAGTACGGTCGGGTTGGTTTTGCCTTAAAAACCAACAGGACCCCGGGGACGAAAATGCCAATAACTCTCAGACCGGGCGTCTGATCGACGCGCCGTCTGTTGCATTGAGTTCCTATTGACGATACGGAACTTTTGGATACATCAACTCTGGACTTTGTGATAGTTGATGTATCAGCCTCTCGGCTCGTGGAGCGGACCCTCCGAACGAGCTTGCTGTGTGCGGGAACCCTAGTGCTGGCTGCGACTGTGACAACTACTGCTACTGCTACTGCTACTGTGACTGCGACGACGACAGTATAGAGATCCTGTGTGTATTCGACGATGACGACTACAGCACTCAGCGATCCTACGTGGATCAGTGCTACAGGTCTTGTGTGGGCCCGATCCTGTGTGGGTCCGATCCTGTGTGGGTCCTTGCGCTCAGCGGTCCTGTGTGAACCAGTGCCTACAGGTCCTATGTGGGCCCGATCCTGTGTGGGTCTTTTGCGGGGGTTAGTTACCTATCGATCCTTCGTGGGTCCGACGACTTAGATGGATCAAAGATCATCTTTATCGTCTTTCGAAGAAGTATACCTGTGTGAGCTGAATCCTGTTGCTTTCCTTTGTGGATTGTGTTGTGCTATCCTGTGTGGATTACGTTTTGCTTTCCTCTGTGGAATACGTTTACTTTCCTGTGTGGACTGAGTTGTACTTGGGCTCGGAGGTTGGAGCGTATTTGAATTGATGACTTAGGTATATGTATGGGCATATACCTAAGCAGTGTCGGTTGTTACTTCGTGATTGTACCTTTCTTTGTGGTTTATCCTTTGTGGATTTTGAGAGACCTTCAGGGGTCTCGGGGTACCTACTGAGTAGATATACTCACCCCTGCACGGGCTTTGCCCGCACTACGTTGTGTTGGTTGCAGACGACGGACAACGTTGATCTTAGCTGAGGCTTGCAGAGCAGGACAATACTTGGAGGTGGACTACTGGGCGGGACGTACTCGGAGCGGACGGCGGGACTCGTGGAGCAGTGGAGCTATCTGTACCCACCCTTCAGGTGGGATTTCCAGTGGACAGCTCGGTGTAGCGGCTTTTACTTTACAGTTGTTGTTTCCCTTTTCGAGTTGTACTTTACTTTCAGTTTGGGTTTGTATACTGGCCCATTTACTTTTCCGCACTTTCAGTTGTACTCTGCTTTTGCTTAGTGTTTACTTTCCGCTTGCTTACTCTGTGGTGTTTGTTTACATTACAAAGGCAATGCCTTCCCTTTTTACCAGGATTTACGCCTTGGTGCTAGTCGTCAGCCCCTGGCCTATGGAAGGCGGGCTTGGGGTAGTCACGGCACGGACCCCGAGGGCGGGTCGTGACAAATTGGTATCAGAGGAGTTCGGTTCTACCGCGAACTCTGATCTTTTCTATGTGAAGCAATAATGTTTAGCATATTGAGTGTGGTTATCAGTTCAGGGAGTCCAGTGTTGGTGCGACGGCTGACTTATCCGTACACCAGGACCCTGACTTCTGATTTCCGACTTAATGCACGAAAACATTGATTGTGTGTGTGTTTCAAATTTTTCTTTGTGATTACTTATATCAGCTCACCAGGTATATTGTTCTGACCGTGGCGCACCTGTTTCCTTTTCAGGATGGCCCCACGATGACAGCCAGCTAGGGTTCTGAGAGTCGAGTGTGACGACAGCCCACCGAGCGACGAGGCCTCGGTGCAGGGCCCTTTGTCAGCAGTGGCACCGCCGGTAGCTCTACCCGTCGAGCCACCGATACTTCCAGCACCAGCCGCTGATGATGCATGTCGCCTCAGCGCACTGCATGAGTTTCAACTCCAGCGACCACCCAGGTTTCACGGGGAGACGGATCCCCAGGAAGTAGAGGACTGGCTGGAGGCAGTGGTACGTGTGTTTAGGCTAGTGAGGACACCAGCAGACCTCATGGTGATTCTCGCTGCGAGCCTACTACACGCAGCAGCAGGACGATGGTGGAGCTTGATGCTCCAGGTGCACGATGAGGCATCTCTACTTTGGACGGACTTTGAGAGCCTCTTCCGCTCGGAGTTCGTCCCAGCCACCCTTCGTTCGGTGCGTATCCAGGAGCTTCTTCAGCTGCGGCAGGGCAGCATGACGGTCGCTCAGTACTCGGTGAGATTTACTGATCTCTCACGCTACTCGACCGACATGGTACGAGACCCATTATTCCGGTCTCGGACCTTTGAGCAGGGTTTGAGACACGAGATCAGGGCATCGCTGATCTCCCTCAGCATACCGACTCAGACAGGAGTACTGGAGCGGGCCCTTCTGATCGAGAGCTTCCTTGCTGAGTCTACACCAGCGCAGCGACCCACTGTAGGGCGGCACGTGGCAGAGTCATCTGCAGCAGGCAGTCGACGGATGACTTAGGGGTCCAGACAGACCAGACCTTCGAGCAGACGACCTCAGGGCACTGGCTCAGCAGTGCGGGGCACACAGCGAGAAGCCAATCTTTCGAGAGGCAGACAGTGCTACTCGTGCGGCGGGCAGGGCCACATGGCTCGTGACTGCCCGACCCGCCATGCCGAGGAGCAGCAGACAGTTGAGGGACCACCGAGTCAGAGGCAGAGGGTCGACCGTGGCGGTCCGCAGGGAGGAGGCGGACGAGGCAGAGGAGCTGGACGAGCAGCCGGTGGTGGGCGACGCTTTGAGGCTCTGCCACCACCACCACCAGGAGGTCCACCCCGACCACAGGGAGCTGGCGGGCAGAGATAGGCACAGCTCCAGGCAGCATAGGCCTACGACCACGGCGCACCCGAGATGATTCGAGATACTATATGTGTCTATTCCACCCTTGCTGCAGTTCTTATAGACACAGGAGCGAGTCACTCTTTCATAGCCGCTGCCCTTGTTCGGAGCTCGAAGATTCCAACATAGCCGTTGGCTCGATCCTTACGGCTAGAGACTCCTACGGGAGCAGACTCGACGATTACACACCGGTGCCGGCAGTGCGAGCTTACTCTATGAGGCGAGAGCTTCGGTTGGGATCTTCTTGTAGCAGCGTCGAGGCCTTACGACGTCATCTTCGGCATGGATTGGCTATCTACGGTCCATGCGCAGATTGACTGTTTTAGGCGTAAGGTGCGTTGTGTACGCACCGACGGGAGCAGGTTCACCTTCACCGGCGAGAAGGGAGCCTTAGCAGCACAGGATGGACTTCCACGGAGGAGAGGACAACCCATTACTAATCAGTTGGCTAGCCTCATCCTTGGAGCAGTTGACGTGCGGAGTCCTGGTTTTCCTGCAGTGGTGGATCGGTTTGCGGACGTTTTCCCCGACAACGTTCCATGGCTACCTCCTCGCATAGAGGTAGAATTTTATATTGACTTGTACCCCGGGACAGCCCCGATATCCACTCCAGCATATCGGATGGCCCCCGCCGAGCTTCGAGAGCTACGGGTACAGTTGGAGGACTTGCAGGGCAAGGGGTTCATCCGACCCAGTGTTTCACCCTGGGCTTCCCCGATATTGTTCGCCAAGAAGGCGGACGGGAGCTTGCGACTTTGTGTTGACTATCATCGCCTAAACCAGGTGACAGTGAGGAACAAGTATCCGCTACCGAGGATTGATGATCTCTTTGATCAGCTCAAGGGAGCACGGTGGTTCTCGAAGATAGACCTCAGGTCAGGCTATCATCAGCTCAGAGTCAGAGACGAGGATATGCAGAAGACGGCCTTCAGATGTCGGTATGGCCACTATGAGTTCTTGTTTATGAATTTTTGTGTAACCAATGCTCTAGCAGTGTTCATGGCTCTCATGAACAGGATCTTTCAGCCATACCATGATCGGTTTGTCGTAGTCTTCATCGACGACATTCTGATTTACTCTACGACTGAGGAGGAGCACGCCTATCACTTGCGAGTTATACTAGACACACTCCGAGAGCACCAGCTTTATGGTAAGCTCTCGAAGTGCCAGTTCTGGATACGTGAGGTCCTCTTCTTGGGACACATTATCTCTGAGTCGGGAGTTGCAGTGGATCCTACGAAGATCGAGGATGTGTTAGCATGGGAGCCACCCAGGAGCGTGACTGAGGTTCGGAGTTTCTTGGGACTAGCTGGATACTATCGGAGATTCGTGCCAGACCTCTCTAGAGTTGCGGCACCACTCACAGCTTTGACGAAGAAGGGGAAACCCTTCGTGTGGTCAGACAGATGTCAGCAGAGCTTCCAGGAGCTGAGACAGAGATTGACCAGCGCACCTATCTTGAGGTTGCCTGAGGAGGGAGTAGGGTACGTAGTCTACTGCGATGCATGAGGGACCGGACTCGGATGTGTTCTGATGCAGGAGCGGGTAGTGATCGCCTATGGATCACGTCAGTTGAGGCCACATGAGCAGAACTACGCTACCCATGACCTGGAGTTAGCAGCAGTGGTCTTCGCTCTGAAGACATGGCGAAACTATCTGATGGGCGAGGGCTTTACAGTCTTTTCTGATCATCAGAGTCTCAGGTATATCTTCTCGCAGAAGGACCTGAACCTGAGAAAGCGGCGATGGCTCGAGTTCCTCCAGGACTATGACTTTGAGATAGTCTATACTCCTGGGAAGGGGAACGTAGTAGCCGATGCCCTCAGCAGGAGGACGGGCATTCAGCTACTTGAGGAGGCGACGGAGTAGCTAGCCTCTTTACAGATATCCTTCGTGGATAGAGATGGAGCAGTCTTCCTCCAGTCTCTCACAGTCACCCATCCACTACTACAGCGGGTCAGAGAGGCACAACGTGAGGACGCTGACTGTGAGACACGACATGCTCAGATATCCTCGGGACATGCACCTGATGGTTTCTCATTTGGAGCAGAGCACGACATCCTTTTCAGAGGACGTACCATGGTACCAGTCGCTTTGCGAGAGGAAGTGCTGAGAGAGTTTCACACTTCTCCTTTGGCGGTACATCCTGGAGTGGCGAAGATGTACCAGGACCTCAGACGACGGCATTGGTGTCCGGGCATGAAGAAGGCAGTAGCAGAGTTCATTTCTCGATGCCTCGCCTGTCAGCAGGTGAAGGCAGAGCATCAGGTACCAGCAGGCTTGGTACATCCCTTGGAGGTTCCGGAGTGGAAGTGGGACGGCTTATCTATGGACTTCGTGACTGGACTTCCATGCACTTCCAGAGGTCACAACTCCATCTGGGTGATTGTTGACCGACTCACCAAGTCGGCACACTTCTTACCCATCAGAGAGAAGGGCTCAGTGGAGAGCTTGGGACGTCTCTACGTTCAGGAGATTATGCGGCTCCACGGTGTGCCATTATCTATCGTCTCCGATCGAGATACCCGCTTTACTTCCCAGGTTTGGAAGGGGTTACAGGAGGCGTTCGGGACACAGCTACATCTGAGCACAACCTTTCACCCTCAGAAGGATGGTCAGACAGATAAAACCATTCAGACTCTCGAGTACATGCCCCGGGCATGTGTCCTTGACTTTGGTCGTAGCTGGGAGGACCACCTACCCTTGGTGGTGTTTGCGTACAACAACAGCTACCACTCCACCATCGGGATGGCACCGTACGAGGAATTGTACGGCCGACCTTATAGATCTCCTTTGTGCTGGACAGACCCTTGGGAGTCAGCACTTGTGGGACCGGAGATGGTCCAGGCCACGACAGAGAAGGTCCAGGTCATCCAGGAGCGGATGAGGACAGCTCAGAGCCGGCAGAAGTCATATGATGACAGGAGGCGGGGGCCACTGGAGTTCGAGGATGGCGACCACGTCTTCTTGTGGGTCTCACCTCGACGTGGTATTCGGAGATTTGGCCGAGGCGGCAAGTTATCTCCGCGCTTCATCGGACCCTTCCAGATCCTCAGCAGGATTGGCGAGGTGGCTTATCGCCTGGCTCTACCACCTCAGTTGCACCGGGTGCACGACGTCTTCCACATGTCTCAGCTGAGGAGATACGTGCACGACCCGACACACATCATTGACCATGGGGAGCTTGACGTTGACGATGGGGAGACATTTACGGAGGTCCCGGTAGAGATAGAGGATCGACAGGAGCGGGTCCTACGTGGGCGATCGATTCCTCTTGTGCGCATCAGATGGCAGCACGGGAATCTCCAGGAGAGCACATGGGAGCGGGAGGCTCAGATGCGTGCTCAGTACCCTCATTTGTTTCCCTAGTTTTTGATGTATCTTTACGGGGACGTAAAGCCTTGAGGTGGGAGTAATGTAAAGACCCGTAAAATTCAAGGGAAATTTTTTCTTAATTTTCTTTGGAATTTTACAAGAGCACAGTTTTAGACGGCACCTGATTCTGAGGCCCGGAGTGCCCGGAATCAATTTCCGAAGTTTGGCTTGGGTACGTTCAGTGAACGAACGAGCGAGAATTCCTATATTTTGATCCGGTGCTCGGAATCGAAATCCGAGGGCACCGATGACCTCGCAACGCCGATATTTGCTTAAGAAGGCCTTTTCCGAAGTTGCGTTTATTGCGGGATGAAAGTTAGTTTTTGGGGGAATTATAAAAAGTTGAATAAAAAATGTGGAATTCTTTTTATTTTACTTTTGTTGGTTAACTTCTCTCAAAGGAAGATAGGGGTGGGACCCACACCCACTTAACCTCCCTTGAGAGGATTAAGTGTGGTGGGACCCACACGAACCTAAACCTTTCATCTTCTCCCTTAAACTCCCCTTTTAAATTAAGTTGGCAAGTTGTGTTAATTAATGGCTTGAGTTGTCTTAATTCAAACCTTTGAAATTCAAATGGTTTGGTTGAGTAAATAAAATAAGCCCTTAGCTTATTTTATTTGGTTAGAATTGTTTAGACAACTTGTGAGGATTTTGAGAGCTCCTCCTCCTTCTTCTTCAGACTTTGATGAAGAATGCTCAAGCTCTGACGAAGAACGCCGCTCCTCTTTTCTTCGTCTTCCGTGTCAACGAAAGGAAACGCCGCTTCCTCCTCGGACTTCCTTTATCGGCATACGAAGATTCGCCAACGACGTACCTCTTCGTCATCGGATTTGATGAACGACTACCGCGACGCCCCGACCTCCGCGACGATTTCTTCAGCAGGTCGTTGACGATATTTGAACATGAACCCAAGGTAGGGGTTGTTGATTTTTGTTTATTTATTTATTCTTGTTCGTGGTTCTAGCATGAATAGCGTGAGGATATTTAAGTTGTGTTATCATTTAACGTGAGGGGTCCGGACCGCATGAACACGGCCGAACCCCCTCCATTGTTCTTGTTGATTTATCTTGCGGGTGGAAACAAGGTGGCGTGGTGCCGTCGCACCACGCGGATAATCGCACGATTATATTGCGCGGCGTCGTCGCGCCGTGCCGTGGAAGGATCATCAAGAACGCGACGCCGTCACGCCGCGTCGAAGGGAATCGAAGGCGCGGCGGAGGGGCGCGGTGCCGTCGCACCATGCCAGACGACGAACAACGCGGCCGGTTCCGGGCCGCGGCGAGATGGGAAGACCGGCGGCACGCCGGGCCGCCGGCGTCGGAGACCAGAAGGGGACCGGCTTGGCGGTCCCGTTGGAGAAAAACCGGCCGGCCAGGAGGCCGGCGGGAAGGTCAAAGACCGGGGGAATAAATTCCCCCGGTCAACCCTTTAAAACCCCCCCATTTAATTGGGGGGGGGGAGTGGGGGGGGGGGGGGGCGGTTTCCTTGCGGGGGGCAGGCGGCCCCCCGGTTCCTCCACAAAGCGGGCCCCCAGGAGGGGGGCCGTTGATTGGCAAAGGTGCGGCTATGCCGCGCGCCAATTTGAAGAAGCGGGGGCCCTGCCCCCCGCGCGCTGCCTCCGTGCGGTGCCAGGCCGCCGCGCCGCCGGCCGGCCGGGCCGGGTCGGACCCGGTTCGGGTCGACCCAGGGGGGGATCGGGCCGGGTCAGCCCGGACCCGGACCCCCCATTTTTCGGATGGGTTTCGGTCTTTTGGCCATAACTTGAGCCACAGACCTCCGATTGACGAACCGTCTGCGCAAACACGATCCTTGGATCGAGACGGTCGTTTCGGTATATCGCACTCAATGTTTCGGAACAATTTGAGTTCGGTCGAGTTGGTTCGTACACGAAACCAACCGGGCCCTCGGAGTGGAAACGCTCATATCTTGAGCTACGGACGTCCGATTGACGTGCCGTCAGCTTTTTTGTGTTTCTCTTAGTGAGATGGATATTTTGGCATATTATGCCCGACGTTTGGACGCAGGTGGAGTACGGTCGGGTTGGTTTTTAATTAAAAACCAACCGGGCCCCGGGGACGAAAATGCCAATAACTCTCAGACCGGGCGTCTGATCGACGCGCCGTCTGTTGCATTGAGTTCTTGTTGACGATACGGAACTTTTGGATACATCAACTCTGGACTTTGTGATAGTTGATGTATTGGCCTCTCGGCTCGTGGAGCGGACCCTCCGAACGAGCTTACTGTGTGCGGGAACCCTAGTGCTGGCTGCGACTGTGACAACTACTGCTACTGCTACTGCTACTGTGACTGCGACGAAGAAAGTACAGAGATCCTGTGTGGATTCGACGACGACGACTACAGCACTCAGAGATCCTACGTGGATCAGTGCTACAGGTCCTGTGTGGGCCCGATCCTGTGTGGTTCCTTGCGCTCAGCGGTCCTGTGTGAACCAGCGCCTACAGGTCCTATGTGGGCCCGATCCAGTGTGGGTCTTTTGCGGGGGTTAGTTACCTATCAATCCTTCCTGGGTCCGACGACTTAGATGGATCAGAGATCATCTTTATCATCTTTCGAAGAAGTATACCCGTGTGAGCTGAATCCTGTTGCTTTCCTTTGTGGATTGTGTTGTGCTATCCTGTGTGGATTACGTTTTGCTTTCCTGTGTGGAATACGTTTACTTTCCTGTGTGGACTGAGTTGTACTTGGGCTCGGAGGTTGGATCGTATTTGAATTGATGACTTAGGTATATGTATGGGCATATACCTAAGAAGTGTCGGTTGTTACTTCGTGATTGTACCTTTCTTTGTGGTTTATCTTTTTTGGATTTTGAGAGACCTTCAGGGGTCTCGGGGTCCCTACTGAGTAGATATACTCACCCCTGCACGGGCTTTTCCCGCACTACGTTTTGTTGGTTGCAGACGACGGACAGCGTTGATCTTAGCTGAGGCTTGCAGAGCAGGATAGTACTTGGAGGTGGAATACTGGGCGGGACGTACTCGGAGCGGACGGCGGGACCCGTGGAGCAGTGGAGCTATCTGTACCCACCCTTCAAGTGGGATTTCCAGTGGACAGCTCGGTGTAGCGGCTTTTACTTTACAGTTGTTGTTTCCCCTTTCGAGTTGTACTTTACTTTCAGTTTGGGTTTGTATACTGGCCCATTTACTTTTCCGCACTTTCAGTTGTACTCTGCTTTTGTTAAGTGTTTACTTTCCGCTTGCTTACTCTGTGGTGTTTTTTTACATTACAAAGGCAATGCCTTCCCTTTTTACCAGGATTTACACCTTGGTGCTAGTCGCCAGCCCCTGGCCTATGGAAGGTGGGCTTGGGGTAGTCACGGCACGGACCCCGAGGGCGTGTCGTGACACTATGACTTTGAGAACGATTGGCTATTTATAGAGTACCATCAATGGATGTAGGAGCAGATGATGAATCAGAGAGTGCTCAAGCTCAATCTGCAAAGTCAAAGGAGGGACAAGTTGAATGAAGAGTCAGCACTGTGGCAAGGAGGATCAAATTTGAAGTCGAAGAAACTAAGGAAGAAAGAAGTCAAGAGGGACTTCGAAATCAGAAGAAAATACCTGTGACTGAGGAACTTACTTCCCCTAATTTAACTACAAGAGATTTAATCTGTTACATCTTTGTTAGAGAAAAGGTTTTTGAACAACCTCAAGTATAGAATGTCACTATTATAGATCCTGATCCTGAAAGGATTGTTTCTCCAGAAACAACTTAAGAGCTGAGTAATCTGACTTAATTTTTAGTGCCACATTAATCTATGTTATATTCCATATTCTATCATTATTTTTTATATCACAAAAAGGGGGAGAAATTTGGATAAACACAACATTTTATTTTAGTAGGAGAAATTTGGATAAATAAAACATCTTTCAGTTTGGGGGAGTAATTCATTTTATTGGGAAAAATTAAAACATGGAAAAATTAAAGGGAGACATTAATATTATATTTATCTTTTAAAATTTTCAAAACATTATGTAATTAATTTCAAGTTAAGTTACATTCATTAATTATTTATTATGTGTTTTGTGATCATCAAAAAGGGGGAGATTTTTGAGCAAGTGTTGTTTTCAACAATACATAATATTGTTATTTAAAGGGGGAGTTTATATTATTACTCTATCTCTTTATGATAATTTTGATTGTCACAAATACCCTTAATTAATTTATAATGATTTTATTTATTAAGCATTTTGCAGGAATTTATTATTTTATTTTACTCTTGAAATTACAAGAATTTATTAATAAATTATTCATATTTAGTGTGTTATGGAAACACTATTCATGCGCTACTTATTCAGAATCTGCTTTAGCGTGTTCTGGAAACACTATTCATACCCTACATGGATAAACATGGTGTATGGATAAAAACCATGTATACTTTTTGAGATAAGGAAAAAGTATTGTTAAACAACCATACGTTATCGACAAAGTATGGAAGAAGAACCCTATGTTATGAAGGAACCCTACGTTTGGGATATCAGAAAAAGTATTGAAGGAGAACCAGATGTAAATGTTAAACGTATTGTTTGTTTCTCAAAATTATAGTTCATCAACCTTACTTTTGTAAACAAACATATGTTTTTGGAAATGTTTGGATCATGTAAAAGTATGGATCTTTTAAAGTATGTTTGAAAGTTGAAGATAAAAGTATGGATGACCAACCTTACGTTTGGAATCATCCTTACATTGTGAACCTTACATTTGAAGGCTACGTCATAAACCTTACGTTCAGAGGATGCATACAGTTCAACTTAACCTTAAGTTTGGCTTCGGAGAATTTAAAGTCGATATTTTTATGCAATGGTCAATACGCTGATTATTAGGCGGATTTCAAGTAAGATTGAAAGCTGATTTTAAGAGTACAATTTTGACTGATTCAAAACCATTTCATCAATAATTTGATAATACAATTAAAAGGATATTTTTATGCTGAGTCTTCAAGGAAGTTATAACTACTCTGTAAATTCAAATGTTTGAATATGAGGAGTAAAATGGTGACTTTTTTTATCTAATTTTGCAGGAAAATTTCTTATCGTTATTTTATTTATATGTTATTTTTAAGAACCTTCATCGATGATTATTGATCATGTGTGATATTTTGATTATTCTGAAAATACTAAAAACATAGACTACTAAAATACATCGATCTTCTGGTTTAAAAAGTGCGTAAAAGCTCTGTTTGTTAAAAAGTAAGGATCAGAATAGAAGATTCACTTGTTTTACAACGAATATCTACTGTGAATTTGATACTACTGAAGTTGTGAATTGAATTTCTATATCTACTGTAACAGGATTCACTCAAAACGTCTCTTATGTGAAGATTATTATTTTTGAAGGCGACGATCCATCTATTGTCAATTGCATGCTATTGCAATTGTGAAGAATATCTGGAATGTAATTTTAGAATACAAAAATCATTATTTTCTGTTCTTGAGTGACCAGCTTCTTGCACTAAGCTGAGTAGGTTCATGTTTGAACCAGAAGGCTTTGTTTTTTCCTTGGATTGTAAAGGTGTAAACTTCCTGTACTCATTTGTGAACCGGTCTGTGGAAATGAGGACCAGATAGTGAAAATCACCAAACTCAGGGAGTAGTGCGTTGGTGGAGTGGACTAGGGGCCTTCTGTTCCCCAAACCACTATACATCTTGTGTTTCTACTATTTAAATTTCTGCTGCATCATTTTATCTAATTAATGTTAAAAGGAAGAGCACAATGTCATAATGATTTTTGAAAAGTCAAAATTCACCCCCCCCCTCTTGTGTATATTTGGTGTAATCTGATCCAACACGTTGGTGGTGGCCTACTCATTCGTAATCACACCCTTATTGACCCATTGTTGAGAACCTATGTTGACTTCATGATCCCATGTTATGATAAGGTAAAATAAACTATGTTAGATGATAGATATAGGATATGGGTTGGATCATTTATCATGAAACTATATGTGATGTCGCAACCTATTTTTGAAATTATATTTCTTCTTTATTTAGGGATTTATTTAGCACCTGACACCAAAATGACATGGAATGTTTATTTTTATGGTTGTGGGCATTTATTAGTTTTATGGAATTCATTTTATGAATCATTATTGTGGATCATTACCACATGGTTATTATTTATATTTATTTCCTTGATTGTTTACAATGGTAAAGAGAGTATAGTATACCCACATATCCCATTTGACCCTCACTTCTATTTAGAAGCCTTTGGAAGATGGGGTGGTGTGCTTGAGAATACCTGGTGCACTGACTTCTTCCATTGATTTAGTGGAACCTGAGTTGGGATATTACTACATGGTGTTAGATTTATTTTCTTTCTTTATTTAGGAAATGTATACAAAGGACTAAGATGTTTCAGGTCTTGGAAATGAGATCATTCATGAGATTAGTTAACCCATTTATAGGGAAAACCCATGTTACCGAGGTGAAATTGTTTTCTTGATAACTTTTTTACGGTTATATGTTATGTCACCTTGGGTGATACCATTATTTTATGTTGTTATTGCTTTATGAGGTTTTATTCAAGGACCCACATAGACTATGTTTCTATATGCATTCATCATTTTAGGATCACAATATTTATATTGAATGCATCATATTATAAACTCATCAGAATGAATGTTATGGTGGGTTGTGGGAAATGAAAATGATTTTTTGGATTTATCAAAATACTAAGAAAGTAGTTCCTAATAAATAGGATGAAATGTAGTCGAGGTTGAAAGTGATAAATTGAAATCGTTAAAATAGTGCATAAATGAGGAATATTTAAGTATATTGGCATTGAAATGATTAAAAATGATGTATAATGAAAGAATTTTGATAATATAAATATGGTTAACCTAGTGTAAGCCATAGCTTTGGAATGGTATGGTTGAGGGTTGTGTCATGGATTTAATTATATTCAATTGGAGAGTGTATGTGTAATGGGTTGTGTATGGCCAGTAGTGAGACCTCTTTTTCATAAATGGTGGAAATTATATGTTTTGTGTTTTATGTTGTTTTTTGGCATTATAGATAGATTCCACCATGAAGATGGTTAGTGATTATGATAGAAGAGTATGTCACTGAGAATGATTCTCCAGTATTGGGATAGAAAACCCCATTGGTTTAGGATAATAGGGTAAGAGTAGTTCTATGTGATACTTTCCCATTTCATGTAGTTTATGGATATAGACACTGGGTGGACTACACCGAGTATGTTTTATCTGATGAGGGAGTATCAACTGTAGAACCCTTAGACCATTTTGATAGAGGGTTGAAATGAGGTAACTTAGTTATGGACTGAGTGTATCTAGATGATATAGATCACATAGATACTCTTTCATAAAATAGGGTGAAGTTAGAAGCGTATATATTATGTGGAACCATGAAGTGTTTCTGAAATATTCCATCTCCATAAGAGAAGTTGGATGGAATAGTAGGTAATGACTATTATGATATGATCCTAGTAAATATTTTACAATGAGACCCTAAGGAAAGGGAAATTTGAAGAGTTTACCCACTTTACAAAGATGAGTATGTCCACGTTATACTTTTATGTCTACTTCACTAACTGTAATGTTTTCTTTCGATGTTGAAAACTAATGAGGTAGCTATGGAAATTCATTTTGAGGTTGTTCATACATATGAGATAACATACGAGGTAAATACATTAAAATTGAAGTGTTTTTTGAGGTGGTGTATTAGGCCCTTGTTTGTTAGGGGAACATAAAGGAAGCCATTAGTGGTGGAAATATATGTTTGGTTGTTCAATTGGGTGGGACATAATTTGATTATAGAAATTAATATCACTCATCATGGATAAATGTATCACTAATATGGGGTGGGATTATTTATTTATATCTTTTAATTCTATGTTTTCTGCCTTTTTTAAACAAACTCATCATCCTATTAAATAATTATAACATTGATGGAACAAATAATAACACATCTACAATAACATAAGAATTTATAAGGTTTTCTATTCAAAAAGATTAGCTACATTCATGGTAATGTTTTTAAACAATTAAATACCACACAATCCTTATGAAAACATTAATTTATATAGATAATAACAAGTCAGATATTCAAATTCTCTTGTGTATCAATATTATTAATACAACAGTTCATGTGATTCTTCTAGAACAAATGATGTAATACGAGTTTTTGTGACATGTAAATAAACATTAAAAAATTTATTCTGAACAAGATATCGTGTTTATTTATCAACATCCACTTTCGATAAAATTCAAAAAAATCTCTTTCTTACCCAACAAAAAGTAATAATTTATCTACACATCATTACTATACAAACTCTAATATACTACTCTAATAATTAAATCCAATTTATCAATCTGGAAATATATGTATATTATAATACAACTAAAACAATTCTATACAAATTTTCCCCATTCCAAAAATCTTCACCCAATTTCCCAATATGATGACCCACTCCAAAATAATAATCTCATAATATGACCATCCTTCACCTTCTCCTATCTAGAAAAAACTTTTTCATGAATTATCTACCTGAAAATATCTTATCTAAAAAACATCATAAAATTTATCTCATCAGCCACACGTATATTGTGTTATGATCAGTTAGAACATACATTATACTCTCTTCCTATTTATTGGTGCACCAAAACTGGTTTAGGTGGGAGTTTGAAAAATTTTGTTGCTTGAAAAAATTTCCTAAAACATAATTTTACACTTCATTTGAGATTAATATATTACTTCATTTGTTCTTTTCTAATATTTATTATTGTTCTATAAACATCTATAATATTATAATTTCTTTCTCTCACTTCACACTTCTTAACCATTATTTAGTCTGATCAGTTTTTTATTCTAATGTTTCATCATTGTCAAGAATATATATGCTTACTCATATTTCCTTGACCCTATTTCTAATAAATCAGAACTGAATAGTTATCACTATGATGACCACTTTCATATATTAAAATCATTATTATATAAACATAGTCACAACTTCTAAAGATATCAACACCTCTTATCATCACATTAATAAGATCTTCAAAACCCCTTTGAAAAATAATTTCATAGAACTCTTCAAAAAATTCTTCTTTTTTTCTTTTCCTCGGTCCAATGATCCTCTATCCAATAAATTTATCAGTGTCAACCTATGTCTGATGGAAAAGTCTCTACATCACTCTGATAGATCAGTTCTAGTTCTAGACTGATAAGTTTTAAGCACTTCATATATGATGACTCTTGGCCTAATTGTTACAATATCACAGTTCTTATTTTATTATTAACCCAATTGAAAAAAATTAAACCTAATGTAAATGAATGACTACATTATTGGTCATCATATAATTGACTATCCTATGATTTCATTTTGATCTTTGGTTCCAACAAAATCAACTATATATAATTATTCCTCCAATAGATTAGCGACAAAACACATCTAGTGGACCGATATTAGCATCTTCGACTTCATAAACATATACCCTCTTCTAGTTATGGTAAAAAACATACCCTATACTGAAAATACATTCTTTGAATAATTTTATCTTGTGAATTATTTCTCATAATAAAAACTAGCAAATATTTCTTCTCACATTTCAAACAAAACATCCCAGCCATCAAACATATTCATTGTATGATGATCTCACGCCGATAAACTGAGGCTGAAAAAACTTGACTTTAAAAACATTATTCTTACAAAAACTCTTGATTATGATATTGAATTCTTCCTGAAATTGAGATAACATGAGATTTGAATAACATCATCTAACATAAAATGGAAATTATTATGAATTCTAATCATTCCAATGTCATATTTCTTTATAATAAAACCTCAAACCAATTGGAAGAACATTTTTCTTGGATTTCATTCATAAGGATAGAATCATAAGTTTTCTGGAAAAAACATTATTTATGGGAAATCTAAGATTATAAATGAAGCCTCATATTTACATTGGATCCATCCATATTCTGCAACATCTTTTCATTTTGATCAAAACATTCATTTGAGACACAATGTGAGTTTGATGAACCTTTTCTCCCAGAAAACTTATTTATAAATTGATGGAATTTCTAAAGAATTTTTTATCCAATGATCATATTGTGACGAAAAAATTAATCCTTTTTCTATTATTATAAAAACATAAAACTTGAATTCATTTCATTTCTTGACCACAAAAGACAACACTTTAAAAAAAACTACTTACATCTTAAAAAAAACATCTATCACTAATATTACCAACAACCTCCCCCTTTGGATTTTGTTACAATATCGGGTCTATAAATCACTAAAAATTATAAACTCAAGTAATGGATATATTTTCAATATTTATAAGCTTCCATTTGATAACTCATTATAGAAAACAATAATTATTGACAACAAAATCATGGTTTCCAAAAGTTGTGACTCATGAATCTTATTCAACTTTCAATGTTTCTTTTTATTTAACATTCTACAGATAATTTCACATTCTGATTCCCATAATTCATTATTTATTACAATTACTTTTAAAAACATGTTTCCTATATCAACTCTGTCAAACTACTAGAATATTTCAAACAAATAAATGTTGAGTTCATAGCTTACCCATAACTCACACTACATATATAGTTCCATAAAAGGTTTAGAAAAAATAAATGGATAGATTTATGAGAAAATTCTCCCACATCATATTAATATCAAAATAAAATTTGGGATAAGGGAAATCACATAAATCAAATTTGATGAGAAAGAGGTTGGAATTCCATTTTCAACCCCAGTTTGAAAAATACTTCCTTTATTAATGGTTTTATGAATCTGTCAAAAACGTGTTTTGACATAAAGACATGCTTCATCTTAAATTCATTATTATACTCATTCATTTTGATAAAAAGGATATTTTATATCAATATGTTTTGAAAAATAATGTTGTACATGATTTCATGTAAGGTCGATTTCACTTTGATTATCAAACCCCAAGATAAAGGGTAAAATTACTTCAACAAGTAACAATTCAAACATACTCTCCTTAAACATTATATGGGTGGAATCTTTATTCGATGAAACATAATCAATTTTAGTCATGCTCAGATATAATTAATTTTTTTCTTAGTATTCCAACATACACAAATTTTCCCTAGAAAGAAAACTCCACTATATATGGATATTTTATAATTAATATTTCTTACCCAATCATCATCTATATAACCAAATATATCAATACAATTTAGCTTTTATATCTGATTTTGATATCTATTGTTCCTTTTATATATCTAGGAACTCTTTTCCCAGCTAACATATGTGATTCTTTTAGAGCACTCTAAATTCTTTCACAGAAGTTAACAACATAAACAATGGCTTTCCTTGAGGTAGTCAAACATAACAAACCTTTAATCATTATACAAAACTCTTTAGAGTCAATTTTCTTCACTTTTCCATTTTTCGTAAATATTCTTCCCACTGAATTTTTTTTGGATTTCTGGGTTAATGTTTTATATTCTAAAAAACATAAGAAGTTACGTAAAATACTTTTCATGAGAAAAAAGTTTGTGTTTCTTCTTTTGTGTGATTTGTGACATAAGAAATTGGTTCATTTTAGGCAGAATGGTAATTTCAAACCACCTATTCATCCCTTCCACAAACTATTCACAAGTTCATTCATCATTCCATGAAAATATTATATCATCTACAAACAATATTACATAGAGGGAATTATCCTCACATTATTTTATGTATATATTACCTACCATCCCTTCTTTTCATAAATTTCTACTTCCTTTAGAATGTATCCAACATGGAATACCATTCCCTCAGATATTTATTTATCCCATAAAAGGATTTCTTCAAATTGAACACATAAAATTCATACTTCCCAACTACAAAGCAACATGTTTGGTCAATATAAAATTATTCATCAATATCCCCATCTAGAAATACTGAATTCATATCCAAATGATATATTATACAATATTTTTTATCAGAAAAAATTGAGATCCTAATTGTTTCTAAACATTAAACCAGAGAAAAAGTCTCATCAAAATAAATTCCTTCAATCTACGAGTAACCTTTCCACACTAACCTTAATTTTATTTTATCACGTCACTATATTAATTTATCTTGTTCAAGAAAACTCACATTATACCAATAACATAATTTTCATCATATTTATGAATAATTTCACTTCTTCCATTCTTTCTAATTTTATACAAATCCTCATTCATATCCTGAATCTATTCTTCGTTCTCAAAATGATAATTCACATCATTCAGATCAAATTTTGTGTAAAATGTAGTATGGATAATAACTTGTAATGTTTTTATTTTTTTAACCTTTTGGTGTGGATCACCAATTAAGTTTTGATTCCACGTGCCCCCTCTACCAAGGATGAGATGTTTGAGATTCTTCCTTATCACTAGAAACCACTGATTATGGTTCTTCATCTGGAATAGTATTAAAATATCATTCATCTATGTCTTAACTCTTAAAAAATCATTTATGCAATTTATATTCATTATCTGTATGAGTTTTTTATCAAATTCATCTGCTTTTTCAATTACTTTGACATCAAAAAATTCAGATAATCTTCTTATATATTTGTTAGAACATATATATCCACTTCCTATTAGAGAATATCCATGAAATAGTTTATCAATACCTCTCTGATCATACTTCCCAAGGTTTCCACATTTGTTCATTATGATGAAGGGACTCCTAAATACTCTTAAATGATTAAAACATTGTTTTTTTATTAAAAATCATAGGGAGTCATATAAAAACATTGAATGGAGAAACAAGAGATCTATATATAACTCTAAGTGCTCTTTTCTTTCCCTAAATGGTAATGACAGAGGCCTTTTTCATGTAACATAGTTTTTTTCCAGTTCAAACAAATTTTTATTTTTTTATTTAGTAACACCATTTTGTTGGGTAGTGTATGGTGTATTAAACTCATTCAAAATTCCATAAATATCATGATAACTTTCACACTCTTCATAATTTTTTTCACAATAATTGTTTGTTCTCATTTTCTTTATTAAATACTCAAATTTTTTCTCATCTTTACTCAAAAATATTTTAACAAAATTCATATCATCTGACTTATGTTTTATATAAATAACATAGGTAATTTGAGTAAGGTAATCAATGAGAGTAATGACGTTCTTATCTTTGTGAGTTGATTTTTTTTTCATTGAACTATATACATCTAAATGAATTTGTTCTTGGGGTCTTTCCGAAAAAAAATTCAAATTTCTTATATATTGATTATGTAATCTTTCCCTTCTAACAAATTGTGATAAATCAATATCTCCTTCTTGACATATCATGAGTTCCATGAACTCTTTCTATCATTGATACCTTTTTCACATTTCTCTAACACATGTTTTCTAGAATTTTTTTCTAAAACTGATTTTTTTCTAGCATACTTAAGTAATAAAATATTTGAAGTACACCAACTTGGAACAATATTCCATTGGTAAATTTTACTCTTGTAAATATATTTATATATTCATATCTTTTAACAATAAAACAATCTTTTCTAAAAATAACCTTTTTTACTTCATAAAAAATTGGTGAAACACTTCAAAATTTTGGTTTCATCTAGTTAAGAAAAAAATATTTCTTCTCACTTAACATTTCTTTCCCAATAATAGAAAATCTAACACCTTATATTATAACTGAATCATCATTTTGAAATTTCACTATTACTTTCATGAAGTCCTTCACATTAATTAATAATTTTTTAGTTTCCTATCATACAAGATGAACAACCAATATCCAAAATCAAAGGCCATTCTCCTTTTGAATCATTGAGATTAATTTCTACAATAATATCATTTTTTCCCTTTATATTTCTTCAGATCCTACTTTTAAGAGTTGTTGTAATCCTTTTGTTTCACTAGTTAGAGAAGAATACAACCTTTAACATGATTTCTAGGTTTTTATTTTATTTAAAAATTTTCTCTTAAGTTTGGAATCTATTTTGAACTTTCATAACATCATTCCCAGCATTATGAAAAAAACCTTCTTATGTTCTATCCATTGAGATGACTGACTTCCCCAAAAAAATTTACTTCTTTAATTCATGGAATAGTTGTAGTATAGTTGATTAAATCAACACATAATATTTATATACTTGAATCCACCACAATAGTAGTAGTATTTATAGAATTAATAATTACCGCTGTATATTTCATACTTTCGGGACAGGTGATCATGTTTCACGACACCCTTGTTTTCTTTAATATCAGAAATATGTTTTGACTCAAAATTTCTATTCTATATCAGAACCATATCCTTCATCATCATTTTCTTTTAAGTATTGTCAAAAAATTAATTTGTAACTTATCCACTTTATTTATTTTTTAAACATACATAACTTTTATTGATTTCTTATTATCGTAAATAATTTATTTTTCTTATTAATATTTCAAGGTAACTTTTGATTCTTTATAGGTTTATTCATTATAAAACATCCACCATCGTTTGAGATAGAGTTTATGGAACGGGTAATCCCTTCATCATCCTTACATAGTTTTTATTTAAGAAGTACCAACTCATATTATTTTCCATTCAACATAACTCCATGATGTTCATTATGATTCTTTTCATTATCAACATATATTTTGAAGTCATAAATCTTCCAATATCTTAAATTTCTCTCCTAGAAAATATTCTTGATTTTTTTGGAACCTTAATTTTTCTTTTTCCTGGTTTCATTCTCATGCCTTCTAATATTTCTCAAGAATTATTTCAATTAATATTTCAGATCTAATTCTAATTATGTTTCTTTTTATTCATAACCATTACTTCTAAATGATTTATTGTTAACTATTGAAATGAAATTATTCTTTGAAAATTTCTTATTATATTTTTTGGAATTATCTTTATTGTATCTTTTTTCATATTTAGAGAAAAACCTTATCCTTTTGTATATAGATATTTTTTTATCATTTCCTATGGATTAAGATTTATCTTATCACCCTGTTTCTTCCACAATTTTCTTTACCATCTATTTTATTCATTATATTATCTATCTATTAGAGGAAAATTATTCACAAATTTCTCAATTTCTCCACATTAAAAAAAATCATAGAAATGATTCCCTTATATGTACATATATGTATTTTCACATTTTTATAAAGAAGAATAAAAATTCATCAATGATTTAACATAACTCATTTTAAATTTTTGAATATTTGGCTTCTTCTTATTTAATAATATTCTATGTCTTTTATTTCATGGAATCCTGGAAATACATTTCTCTATCAACTTTTTTTCCTTTAAAAAATTAATCCATTATCATTTCATAAGTCATGATAGTACTATTATAATAATCCAATGATAATATTTATGGATCTCTGTATTCAAATAAAAAACATTAGGATAAAACTTGTCAAGAAGAATTCTCAAGGTCTTTTCAACAATAGTATAATCTTCTAATTTTTATCCAAGACATTTAATAGTGCTAAAAATTTCATTCACCTGGTAAAAAAGTCATCAACGGATTCATACTCACCTGTCATGATATCTTCATACTTTAATCTCCCAAATTGTAAATCATCGTTCTTTAATTTTTTATTTTCTTCAAAAATGTACGAAAACTTAACTTAGACACATTTGAAAGTGGAAACACCTTTAACTCTTATGAATTCACTTTCAAAAAGTGATGAGAATAATTTAGTTTGTTCTCTTCAATCATTCTCAATATTCTTCTTATACAAATATGTGAGAGGATATTTTTCACCAATAAGAGGAAATCTCTCTGTAGATGCTTCTATAATATCATACCATAGAGTTATATGATAAGGTAACATTTTATATTTCCATGTATGATAGATATTCATATAGATGACTTGAATTCTGTTATGTTTCATAGAATTTATATTTTCCATTATAACTTCTCTTTCAAAAAATTCAGCAATAAGTAAATTAAAGGAACTTTCCCTTTGAAAACACATGATCTTTCCTAGCTAAGATCAATCTATCACTAAGAAGGGCAGGGCTTGAATTAGTGACATATTTTTTGTTTATGTTATTTTTATTTTGAGACAACCTTCACCTCCTATTAATGAATTATCACTTTCCATAAAACAAAAAAACAACACATCCCTGGGAACATAAAAATTTACAAGGATCACAATTCAATAAGAGTAGAAATATCCTTGGAATAAATTTCAGAGAATCCAAAACAACATAATAAACTGGAAGAAATCATTTTTGTGTGGATAAAAACTGGTAGGATATACCCTTACACTTGTGTAGCACTATGATCAATACAACAGTGCATGTGTTTCTTCTATCACAAATGTTGTAATAAATGTTTCTGTAAACATTTAACACACCCTCACCAATTTCTTACAAACATGTTATTATAATACTTTGTCAAATTTCAATTTCGATATCCTTCAAAAAAATATTAACTTCCCCACCTAGTAGTAGGTAAGAACATCTATGGATTTTGTAATGATACTAAGTAGGATTTACCAGTCCAATTCAGTAGTTTGATTCCTCAGTCTAGAAATATTTGTCCATAAAAAACAACCAAAACAATTCTGAACTACTTATGATTCATTTTGGAAATCTTAGACTAATTTCACGGTCTGATGGACCATTCCAATCTAATAATCACGGAATATAATCTTCTTTCTTCTTATTCATCTAAGAAAAAACATCCTTAGGAATGATCTCTTTGGAAGCCACTACTCTCTATAATTTTATTACTTATCTCTCTCTAGTTGAACATGAAAAATGTTATAATCATTCAGAATGTACAAATACATATCTTCATTTTATTTTTTCTCCATCATTGGTTTAAGTAGGAATCTGAAATTTTTTCCCACTTAACAAAATTTCTCCAAACGTAAATTTCCCATTAATTTCAACTTCATCATTGAATTGTTTAGTACATCTCTTGTCTTCTTGATTTTTCTCAAACCTCCTCAAATATTATAACATATTCAAATTGCTTCAAACTTTCTAGCCAGTCTTTAATATAATTCCATCTATTTAATTGATCTTCATTCATTATTATGAATAAATATGGTCACTCTGATTTTCTTGACTCTCTTTATAATACATTATAACTAAATACTTCTCATTACAATGAATATATGTATACATTGAAATCATGATGCCATAAACATAATCTCAACATCTAAGGATATCAAAAATTCTTAGAAGCACATAATCCAGATCTTAAAATCCCAATTGATAAAGACTTCCATGAAACACTTTAAAACTTATCTTTTACTTATTTCATCTGCCTAAAGATTGTGTGACCAATGAATTCATCTCTATCAACCTACACCTAATGGATCAGTCATTGATTCAGACTTATGGATCAATGTCAGTGCTAGTATGATAATTTGGTTTCACTTTATATCTGATGAATATTGACACAATTGTAATCATACCATAGTTCTACTTTCGTTATTGACCCAGTTGAAAAATAATTCAACCTTCTGAAAATGGATGACTACATTTTTGACCATCATTTATTTGATTGGTCTCTAATATAGTATGGTTCTTTGGATCCAAAAACATCCACAAAAAATAATTTTACCTTTAATTGATTGGTGACACATCATATCGGATAGACCAGTATCTGCAACTCTGACTTCAACAACTTCATTCATTTTCTGATTCGGTTATAAAAAAATATACACTATTCACCAACTTCTTTCTCCAAATATTCATATTTATGGATAATTAGTCTAACCAGAAACCATAATATTTGTTTTCTAATGTTTGAAATAAAACATCCTAGCCAATAATAAAAGTATACATCTGATGATTTAACAATGATAAACTGAGACAAAAAAATATTGACTTCAAAGAAATTCTTCTTCTATGAAATACTACTTATAATCATGACTTTCTCATGAATTTGAAAAGAAATAATATGGTCATTGAATATTTTGAATTACAATGAAATGTATTATGGATTTATATTCATATAGTGTATTATTTATTTATAATCAAACTTAAAACCAATTGGAAGCACTTTTTCTCCCCCTTCATTTCATCATGATAGCATCACTTGTTTTATAGACAATATATGATTTATGAGAACATCAAGATCAGAAAACAGTCATCTGATTTACATTGTATCCATCTAGACTCCAATAAATCTTCTCATTAAGATAAATACCTTAAGTATGGACCCAAGGAAAGTCTGATGTACCTTTTCTCCCTGAAATCTTCTTCACAGACTGATGGACTTTCTTAATCATTTTGTATCTGATCTTCTGATTACGATGTAATATTTTTCAAATTCATTAAATCATCAAAATATAAAAACTGAATTTATTTAATTTAATAAAAAAAATGTAATTCCTTAAACAAAAAATCCTTCCATCTTAAAAAAATAACATCCAAACAACTTAGTCCCAACTAAAATTATTGTAATGAGAAATTCTACTAGGTAAGTGGTGTACATAGTAGTCAAGGAAGAGGTTTAGTCTCATAGGCCAGTTATTGAGTGACTTACTATCAGTGTGGTAGACTAAGCCATGTGTGTGGTCAGTGTCCATGACCACTAGGGGAATGCTAATATTTTGGGATTATGGGATATGTACAATGGTTCTGCATTAACCCTTGTTGTATGTGTAATAAAGGGGGGTATAGACCAATACAGTGAATAAAAAGGTGGTTTTGTACCCTATATCTGTACAGATGTTAGAGTTTCACTAGTCATACTAGTCGGGGAAGTAGACGTGGTAATTTGATATAGAAGTACCCATATCTATATTGTACTATAACACAAGAGGAACAATTAGGAGAACATGGTAGAAGAACATTCTAGCTACATGTATTTTAGCCTACACTCAGTGGTGGTGTGGCTAAACCATAAATTGTTTGAGGTATCATTCATATAGGTTATATTATTTATAGTTTTTTATTTAATATAGGTCCTCCTCATTATTTTATATAATCAATGACTGGGATAGATTTGGGTTTGTTAGTGGAATACTTGTTTGGGATTATATCAATTAGCATGCCATTGGGGGTGCGATTGAAGGGTATCCATTAATTTAAAGAGTGTTCCCTCAGGGTTGGAGGCTATCATCCCAATTGGTATATTTATTTTATTTAGATGATAGTTTTTAACTGATTATAGGGATGGGGTTATTAGTTACATACCAGGATCATGCAAATTACTACCAAATAAGAGTGATTTTCTGTTCTCATGATATTGAAACTTATTTCCACTAGGAGGAAGGAAACGTCATAGCAGGTCATGAATGGTCAATTCATCTGACATTGAACGAGATCAATGCCTAAGTGGAAATTATTATGGTTGATAATGATGGAATGGAGCATGATGAATTACCTATAATGGTGGATCAGTTTCGAGATGTGTTCTATATGACTTTTCAGGGTTTCCACTCGAGAGATATGTTGATTTCATGATTGAATTATTGGTTTACTAGATCCAGTTTCTATTCTTCTATATAGAATGTATTTACTACATCTTCACAGGGATAAAGCATTGATGTAGAAATTATAGGATAAGGGATACAACCATAAAAGTGTGTTTCCTTGGGGATCTCCCATTTTATTTTCTAAGAAGGATGATGGAATGTAACATTTACGTTTCTATTATTGAATATTGAATTAGAAGAAGACTAAGAATCAATTTACTCTCCCATGGAATTATGATCACCTCAGTTAGTTAAGGGGTGTCATCATCTTCTCTTTGATTGATTTGAGTTAATGATATCATTAGTTGACCATGAGACCTTCTAATATACGACATACTTTTTTCTAGATCACATTTGGAGTATATTTTTTTCAAAATTTCAGTAGGATTGAAAAACATTGTTATTTAGTTCTTGGATTTTATTAACTGATTCTTTATCCCCTATAAGGATTAGTTGGTAGTTGTTTTTTAAGATGACATCTTGGTGTACTTCTAGACTCATGAAGATCATTCCATGCATCTTAATGTGATCTTGAGTACACTGAGAAATTGATAGCTTTACACCAAACTAGAAAATTTTCATTTTTGGATTAACAAGGTACATTTATTTGGTCATATCTTCCCATAAGAAGGTGTTTTAGTGGACCTAGAGAAGTTTCAAGTAGTTGTATCTTAGGAACACCCCAAATAATGTTTTTGATATCTGAGGTTTGTTGTGTTTATCATGTTATTATCAAAGGTTCATCAAAGTATTTTCTTTCTTGGTGGGGCTTATTTAATGCTTTAACTAGAAGGGTGTCATGTTTGAGTTCTCTGAGGAAAGTTACAGTACATTCTAGGTGATAAAGAAGCATTCCCCTAGGGAAAAATGGTCATTTTTAATTGGATATTTGTGATGGGATCATCATCTCTCGCAAATAGTCGATTGACAAGGATGATTTGGGATGGAAAAAAATTCTAATCCCAAATACCTTTTGTGAGGTTTAAAACCCAATCCGCATGAAAGGTATTTGTTATGGGATTATATTCCATTCGCAAATACCATCCGTCAAAACCTTTATTTGTGAAGGGAAGCAAATCTCATTACAAATAATCTATCGGTGGAAGAGTATTTACAATGGGATCCATTGTAAATACCATTTGTCATTATATGTTTTTTATGATAGGAATTAAATCCCATCAAAAATAAACTGTCAGCAGAAGAGTATTTTTGATGGGTCCCGTCGCAAATTATAAAACTTATATAGTCCCCCCCCACACCACATTTCATTCACTTTCTCCTCTTCCTCTTTTCCTTATCCTCCTCTTATATTTTTCTACATAAATTTTCTAATGTTTTAAAATTTATAAGGAATGAAATATTTGGATTTTCATATGACTAAAAGTTCTGTATGGAAGATTTTATTTAAATTTTTAATTTGTTGTTAAATTTTTCTATTTTATGGTAGAAATTATTGTTGTTAATTGGTTGTAGAATTGCTTACATTTATTATTTAGTAATTAGTTTTAAGTAGGTGTAATTATTTTTAATTATAATTGTTTAGTATTAAATGTTAATAATTATTTTTAATTTGAAGCAATTAGTTTAAATTATAAAAAATTAGTTTGGATTATTAGCATGAAATAATTTATTAATTTGAAATAATAATTAGTAATTAGTAATAATTAGAGGTAATTAGGAATAATTTTTGGTAATTACTAATAAATAGTGGTAATAATCAATAATTAGTTCTAATTAGTAAAAATTAGTAAACATTAGTAGTACTAAGTAATAATTAGTAAAATTTAGTAAAAATTAGAGATAATGAGTAATAATTAGTGGTAATTACCAATAATTTGTGGCGATTAGTTGTAATTAGTAATAATTAGTGAAAATTGTGGTAATTTGTAATAATTAGTTACAATTAGTAATGATTAGTGGTATTTAGTAATAATTAGTAACAATTTAGGGTAATTATTAATAATTAGTATTAATATAGTAATAATTAAATTTAATTGGTAATAATTAGTAGTAATTAATAATTACTAGTAAATATTAGTAATAATTTGTGATTATTAGGGACAATTAGTAGTAATTAGTATTCATTAGTATTAATTAGTATTAATTAGTACTAATTATTCATAATTATTCATAGTCAGTAATAATTAGTAATAATTAGAAATAAATTGTAATAACAATTGATAATTAGTGATAATTAGTTGTAATTATCCATAATTATTGATAATTAGTGGTAAATAGTTCCAATTAGTCATAATTAGTGAAAATTTCTAATAATTAGTGTTAATTATAAATAATTAGTCATAATTATAAATAATTTGAAATAATTATTAATAATTAGCAAAAATAATAAAAAATCAGTAAAAATTAGTAAAAATTTTGTACAATTCAGTAACTATTCATAAGAATTTTAATAACTTGTAATAATTATAAAAAATATTAAAAATTATAAAAAATTAGTGAAATTTAGTGAAATTTAGCAATAAATAGAGACAATTAGTAATAAATAGTGTCAATTAGCAATAAATAGTGGTAATTAGAAATAATTAAGAATAATTAGTGGAAATTTTCAATAATTATTAATAATAAGAAACAATTAGTCATAATTAGTAAAAATTAAATATTATAAATTACAACTAATTATTACTATCTATTACCAATTGTCAATAATTATTAACAATTAGTCTTAATTTGATTCAATTAGTAAACAATAGTGGTGATTTGTAATAATTAGTGTTAATTAGTAATAGTTAGTACTAATTAGTTGTAATTATTAATATTTAGTAATAATTGATAATAACTGGTGGTAATTACCCGTAATTTTGAATAATTATTAATAATTAGTATATATTAGTGGTAATTAGTAAAAAGTAGTAGCAATTACTAACAATTAGGGGATATTTGAAATAATTAGCAATAATTATTTGTAATTATCATCAATTAGTAATAATTTGTGGTAATTATCAATAATTAGTTATAATTATCGATATTTAGTAATAATTAGTAAAAAGTACTGTATGTTAGTAGTAATGAATAACATTTAGTGGAAATTAATAATAATTAGTAATAATAATTATTAATTAGTGGTAATTGGTGGTATTCATTAGTAATTAGTAATAATTAGTCATAATTAGTAATAATTAGTTAAAATTAGTAATAATTGGTAATAATTTGTAATATTTCGTAATAATTTGAAAAAAGTGGTAATAAATAGTAGTACATTGTAATAAATAGAGGTAATTAGTGGTACTTAGTAATATTTTATGGTACATATTAAGAATTAGTGGCACTTAGTAATAATTAGTATAATTGATTAAAAATAGAATAATTGAGTACAAATTAATATAAACACACTTTATATTTTATAAAATTCATAAAATTAATAGAAATTTGGAAAAATATAATAAAATTTGTTTAAATTAGTAAAAAAATCATATAAATTAATATAAAATAGTTTAAAATATTTCTAATTATTAAAAAATATAATATATGTTTATAAAATAGTATAATTTTACAAAAATTAGTAAAAATTAAAAATATTAGATAAATTTAAAAAGTAGCTTAAATTAATATAAATTTTTATATATTTATTAAAAACAGAATAAAATATAATTAATTGATATATAATAGTATAAATTATCAATAAATAATCTTCATGTTCTCTAAATTATAAAAAATTATAGAAAAATTTATAAATTGAAATAATATAAAATAAATTTGTATATACTAATAAAAATTATTATAAATGAGTAAAAATTAAAAATAAATTAATATAATTTACTAAAATTTATTATATATTATGAAAATTTATTTAAAAAAATATAAAATGATATAATTTAAAATAAATTGATATAAAATTATATAAATTATTATAGTTTAATAAAACAATTATAACATTCTAAAACAATTAAACATATAAATTTGAATATATTAACAAAAATATTAAATTAGTATAATTTATTATAAATCACTATTAAATATAGTATATTATTATAATTTAATATAAAATGGAAAATAGAATAGGTTTTTCATTTTCAAGTTAGGAGAAACAAAAAATTTGGACATTTTTCACACAAATTGGTCATTTATCATGATCTGAATAATGTTAATTCTATTATTTACATAGTTTAGTCATTTATAATATATTTTTTTACATTATTTAAATTATACAAATTTTTATTCATTTATAAAAAAAGATTTTAATATAAACAATATACTAGTGAATTTAATAAAATTAGTAATTAGTGTAAAAATATATAAATTAATGAAAAATTTAATTAATAATATCAAATCCAAAATAGTTTAATTAACATAAATCATTTTTTATTTTTTTATATAAATAAATAGCTAAATATTAATAAATTTTTTGGATAACTATGGACCCATGAAAAATGAAAAAGTTTCTATTATGAGATCATTATTTGATAAATCATCAGATGAATCTAAATAATTCAAGTATGAATCAGCTCTACATTAAAAGTGATAAAGGTTTAATACCATTATAGTTAGAGGTAGTTAATGATAATTAGTAAAAAAATCATTAATTATTAAAAATCATTCATAAATAGATTAATTTGATAATACTTACAAGTAAATTATATTTTTTCTACTATTTTTGTATCATATTTTTATTATATCTAATTAATCATAAAAAATTATTTTCAAATTTTTTGAGATATAAAATCAAGGTAGTCATCAAAAATATTTATTACATGATTTTTATTGAATAAATAAACATAATAATACAAATGGTTCTCGTATAAAGCATGTATATATTGAGGGTGTTGAGGGTTTTTAATAATTTTAATTATCAAAACCAAAATATGTTTTAGAAGGGAAAATTAAGTTCCCATGTTAGAAATCTCATCTAATGAGGCTTGACACATTTAACATCATTGGGTATCATCTATTGGACTTTGGCATTTAAAGATATTATGTTTTTGGTATCAATATGGTGAATGTAGTTCTAGAGAACTTATTAATAATTTGGTTCCACATCTAATATTCTTTCAAACATTATTATATCTTTTTGTTGGTCCGTATTCTAACCAAACTAAAACTCATGATTCATTTTAATTTCAATCATGAGTTAGAACCATATTGATTTTATGAGTTGTTTTATTTTACTAAAGATACCTTATATCTTGGTTGTAAGATAAGAAAATTTGATTCCATTGAAAATTTTATGGCTATTAAAACAAATTATAAAATGTCATATAGATAATTTTATCAGATATTATGTTTAGTTAAATCATTTTTACCTGACAAAAATTTGTTAACTAAATATTTCTACGAGATCAAGTAGATGGTTTATAATTTGTGCCTTCATTATTAGAGGATTTAGGCTTGTTCAAATGATTTCATCTTATAATATGGAAAAAATTAGTTATTAGTTAGTTTTCATAAATTTGGAAAATTTAGATACATAGAGGATCAATTAGTAAATTTTGGATCCATTCTTGTTAAAAAGTTGAGGTATTTCCCACTTACACCCACATTGTAGCACTTATTTATGTCTCCAAACATAGTGTCATGGACTTCATTCCAAAAAACAAGTATGTCAACTAGTAAAATATTAATACATCCATGTGATGGTGATTTAGGGAAACATTTTGACCAAGTACATCCATATTTTTCTTTAGAATAATGAGACATGCGACTGAATCTTTATACTAATGTTTTTTTATCCATTTGGTTCTTATAGTAGTCAATATTCGAATTGGATCATATTTATATCTTAGTCCAATATACCTCCTTAAATTTCAATGAATGATACATATATTTTTTCTCCATGTTAATTCTTGGACATCCAAAAGTTAATATTGATTATAATTTTAATTAATTTATTGACAAGTTAAATTTATTTGGAGTAATGGTGTTAGAAATTATGATGTTATTGAAAAAAATCCTAACGAAATATGAATTAATGAGGAAAATTATTGAGTTAACATCATATAGAATGTTATCTAAATGGAATACACATGATCAATAATCATTTCCTTTATTTATGAGTGACAGGAAAGCATTTATTCTAACCAGTGGGATAAAACATTGTTTTTTACCATCATAACATATTTTTTTCCTATTGATCGTACTTTCTAAAGGAATAGAAATTATTTTAGAAAAGGATCTATTGAAATGAATGGACCTCTAGAAATGGTCTCAGTTATTTATTTAAAATATATTTTCACTTCATTACCTCCTATTACCATTTAACAAACTATAATCCAACAAAAAAAATATATGGTTGTATGAAATATTTCAATTTGATTAAATGGAGTATTTTTTTGTATCATCCAAATTTGTCTGATTTTTTAATTCTATCACATGTTGGTTTCCATGGATATTGGGAATACGTATTTTGATAATATATTTCATATATTTCTGGACACACATAGTAAGATCAAAATAAGATAAATTTCCAATTTGATCTTTCCCAAATTTTTAGGTGACCAAAACATGAGTTGTTTGAAAATGACATGTCAAGAATGTTAATGTCTCCAATTTCATCTTATATACTTTCCAAAAAAAATCATTTTTTATTTTTTTAGTAGATTCTGTATTTGAGATTACCATATGGTTATGATTCCAATTTAGCTACATGTTTTAGAGACATTCATATTAACAAATAAGAAATCCATGATTTTCAAGACATATTAGAAAAAATTCTAGTAATTAGATTTAGTGTTTTTTATTCTTATATTTGGGGTGAGATAATAGTAATATAATATTTATTTAAGACATATATTCTGTGAAAATAGACTATTATACACTTAGTAGACTATAGGAATACATTTTATTCATTTTTTGTAAAATAGAGGGAAAAATCTACAAGCGTTCTATGATTAAATAAAATTTTTGATATTACATTTGAAATATTATGTAAAATGTGGATGGAAATTATATTTTTTATTGCTTTATCCATATAAGAGATGTATTTATAAAATGAAGAAAAAGGTATGTAACAATGCATCTATTGAATGGTCAATTGAAAAATCTTATATATAGGAGGCGATTTCAGTTTTTATTCTCCCATTATTTCCCACCTAATTATCATTAAAAACATAATCAAATGGACATAATGAGAGAAATGTTGTTACTTTACTAAACCTTCAATTATCAGTTTTTAGTTAGTCTGAACATGGCTTTGAACAAGTTCATCAATAGTGTATTTCATATTTTTAACATCCCAAGTATCATACATATGTTCACTCAAGTGTGATGAAATGAAATGATTATTACAGGGAGTACTAATACAATATATTTATTTGTTAATATTATTTTATTTTTAGATTCTATGATGATCATATCATGAAAAAATTTCTACAATTTATAGCAGCTTATCTTGAAGAACATTGGCAACATAATTTTTCACTTTCACTTTTAAAGAATAAATAGTAAAATTTTTGTGGTTTATTTTATAAAATCAATTTATTATATGTTATATTTTTCATTTTTTTCATTTTTAGTATCAAAACATATCAAAAAAATTGACAATTAATTGTCTATTTTGAGTAAACTACCATCTTGAATGGTTATATAATTTAATGAATATATATGTAATGGTTTTTTATTTCATACATGTGCATATGGTGAACAAAAAAACAATGAATAATGGTGGTTTAATGATAAAATTTCATCATAGATAAATTGATCTTGATTTTTATTGAATGTTTGAGGAAATAATTGACTTCTATAATCTGGGAAACAATTATATAATGATGATTAAATGCCATGGGTTTATACTGATAGATTATGTTATGGTCATATGCACCATGGAATATATGATATTAAATATATAATTCTTCTTACAGTAAATAAACCATTTCTATTCATTCATCAAGAACCCCACATATATTATTCCAATTATTATGCATCTTTAAGAGAGTTAATTAATTGGTGGAGAATTGTAAATATGAAATCCCATGATTATTAGTTTTTGAAAAGTGAATATGGTTCTATTAAAGTGCACGGAATTGAAATTTTTCAAGATACAACTCCAAATACATCATTTAAATAAAGATACATGAGTATCAATTATTCTAGCCTACTATTAAAGGTCGGTGGAGACGATTATGTTGATGATGTAACCATTTAATTTGAATTAACATGTGATGAATGATCTGAAATATCTATTTAATTTGACGATACTGGGGATGAAGATGATGATATTGACACTTTCATGAATAATGATTCATGTGAATATGAATAATGACACAATTAAATGTTGGTTATAGTTAAAATAAATTTATATATATATATATAATCATCTTCAATTATTTACAGAAAATATTATCTTCGTGTCTCAAATAGATGATGATACTTATGATGAGATCTTTCATGGCCCCCATGAGGTTGTACTACTATGTGATGAGCCTACAGATATTTCATCCAAACCTCAGGTTATAAGCTATTTGTAAACTCATAGGGGTCATGGTATTAAGATATTTATGATCCCCAACCATATTCTCAAGAGATATCCATATGAATATTTTGATCCAAACCTAAGGAGGTATGATCAGTTGTGTAATTTAGTTAATTTTAATTATTTTCATATTCATTAATTTATTTATGTACTGATTTTTTTATTATATGTTTTGTGTTCCCTTATATTTTTACATATATCTATTATACATGGGAGGTTTGTTTTATATAATTATTTTTTTCAGAGCATGGGGGATGTGGAATAATATCCCTATTGATGTTAGGTAGTGCATGTTTGGCCATTGATGGTATAAAAATATATAATAGAAATTTTTAATATTACTAAATTATTAACATTCAAAAGTAAATTATTTGTTAGTCTTATAGTATCCTATCTATGGTAGCATGACGACCTCTATCTAGGAGGAATGGGAGGCCCACATGTGTGACTGATGTCATCAGTTTTTGAATAATCTGAGTATGAGATCTTTGAAAAAATCTAGACTCAATGTTTTTTATCAGTCTTACCACAACCATCGACCTGATTACATCTCTTCTTAGGTTTTTGATAGATTCTGATCGTATTGGTTGTTAGAATTTTTTCAAATGAGATCATCATTACGTCATAATAACTAGGGGACACAGAAAGTCACCCATAGAGTTGATAATTTTATATTTATTTTTCATCAATGACATTTTCTATGTACTTTTATTTAATAATTTAGATAAAATTAAATTTAAACTGTTTTTTTCAATTTTTCATATATGCTATTGATTATCACAATATTATAGAGTTTGATGTTTACAAGTGGATGTACATGTACCCTATAACTAGTGGAATTACTAGAAATCGATAGAGGTAAATTGTGGACATTTTTATAAATTTTAGTTTTAAAATTAACTAAAAAAATATTTTAACAACTTTTATTTCAAATCACATTTAGTGGAGCCATATGAGGTTGCGACTTCTCACACCCATGATGAGATTTAGGCTGAGAGTGAGGGTCAGGCAACTGATGGAGTTCAATTTGATGAGTCAACATTGATGTAGGCAACATTGTATCCCTTTGAGAAAGGTTGAGTTGTTGGTATCGACACCCGATTGATACCTCTAAGTTATTAAGGTACTTTTTCAATGTTTTTATCCATCACATGGGGAGCCCATTGCACAAGTGCCTCATACCAATAGATGAGGTATCCTTAAGTGCATCCATAAGACTTAGTTTCAAAACCATGTAGAGGCATATTTCCGGGGGAACTATAGTAGTACTGTAGCAGCACTATAGTAGGCACTGTAGCAGCACTGTAGCAGTAATATACAATGTGCGGGCACTCTAGAAGAACTGTACACTATACATGTACTGTAGCAGTCTGTACACTATGAGGTACTATAGCAGGCACTGTAGCAGTTACTGTGGCAGGTAATGTTCGGTACAATAGTAGATGGAACTATTCACCTTAGGCCACCAGTTTGTGATTTGAGTCCTTAAGGCTTTCCAGCCACCCATGCCTTCAGGTCAGTAGGGAATTTGGGCCACCTTTAAGGAATTTTGGCCTCGTCAAGGCCTTCGGTCCACATGCAGTGGTCCCATACACACTACAAGAAAAAGGAGCAGCCCCATAAGAGGATTCAGAGTAGGTGCACTCAGCATAGCAGAGCCAAACGGATTTCTCAGAACGAGAGGGTATGGCTATGCCATTGGGACCAGCATGTGCTTGCACAGGAGGCCTAACTAAACAGTCATGAGAAATTGGAGAGCTACTATCATGATGCAGATGCTAGGGAGAGGCAGTTCCTTGTAGATAGTCTAGTTGAATTCGCTAAGACCATCGGGTCATGTAGTCTCCTAAGCCTACGAGCCATGTAATCTCTGATCCTATGGGCCTTGTAAAGGTTACCCATCATCCCTTGAAAGGGGTGTTATCAAAAATCAATAAAAAATGAAGGCCTTTGGGTCATTCGTTTATGGGGATCCCATTGAGAGTTTTCATCAACATTTGAACAGTATGTGTAGAAGCTTCATGCTCGAGATGGGGTTATAGAGGCCCTGTGTAGAGAGGAGGAAGAGTGTCTTTGTCAATATGAAAAACAACCATAATATTTGCATCAATAATATGAGTTACAACAACAGATGATTTAGTACATCCACTATTTGGAGCAAGGTATATCGATGGAGTTCCCTACACCACCTCATCCTTCATATGACCTCCCCCTCCACAGTGATTTATGTACGTTGTAGATTCATTTATCATGTTAAACTTTTGAATAAAAACTTTTTTGTAAATATTTTTCTTAATTATTAAACTAAAAGTTTTATATACTGTTTTTATATTATTATATTATTTTAGTTTTTTATATTATTGTGATGTTTTATATTTTTTTATTTTTTTTATATTTTTTATTTTTCAGGTTGTTTATGATGAGAAACTAATCCAATCACAAATATTTATTAAAATTATATGTGATAACAAATGTCACCATCACAAATAATTGTATATATAAATATTTCAAAGTTTCTTTATAACATGATTTTCCCCATCACAGAAAAAATTATTTCTAATGTATTTTAGAAACATGTTATTTGTGACGGGTCCCCATCCCAATTGACTATTTATAATGGGATACCATAGAAAATTGTCCCTCATAAATAACTCAATATCCAGTAGTGATTTAACCACCACAAAAAATTCTTATTTTAAAAGATCAAATTAAGGATTATACTTTTTTTATGATTCATCTTTGATTGGACACATGGAAGTGTTGATGCAAGGATATAAAGTCATGGGATATAGATCATAATAGTTGATCCACATTAACAGAACATTCCTATAAATAATCTATATTAGGTTGTATTGGTTTATTCTTTAAAATGATGGATACATTATCTTCTAGGTGAGAATTTTGTTTCTTTATAAAATCTATAAGATCCATATGTATATATTTTCCCAACATGATTTGAATATTTTTCAGTGGAGATGGGTTAAGTATATGTTTCCTTATTTACTTTGAGATAGATTATTTTATGGGAAAGGAAAACAATGTTGTAGATGTGTTGATTTGGAAGAAACAAACTCATGAAATTCAGAAGTCTAGTTTAGAGTGGAAGATGAGGAATTTGTTTTCTGAGATGTATATAGGTTTCTAGGAGTAGCATGAGTTAAAGAAAATCATGTCCCTATGCCTGGGGACCTCTCTTCTGAACCATGTTATGAGGAGGCAACATGAGGATTCAGAATGTTGGGCTTTGAGAGATAGTTTTGAATGTGGGGAATCACCTTCTAATTGGAAGTTGATGATGATAAGATTATTTCAATTTGCAGCCTTGTGTGTTTTCCTAATTGTATATGATAAAATATTTTCCAAGATTTTCATGGATCGACGATGCTGGTGCACCTTTGTTTGACCAAAATTTATCATGATCTCCATAGACTGTAATCGTTGATGGCAGTGAAAAATGAGATTATAGGTTTTGTGACATGATACTAAAATTGTCAGTAGGTGAAGGGATAACATCAATGACCCATATGAATTTTACATCCATTTCCAATTCTGAAATAGATTTGGGATGGTATCACAAAGAATTTTTTGTTAGGTCATATGATGACACCTTTAAAGAATAAAATAATATGGGTAATTGTGGATTGGATGAAAAATGTTTGACCTTTCCTACTGATTCAAGAGACTTTAACCATTGAAAATTTAGGTGGTTTATATGGCCAAAATATAGGATGTTCTAATGTGAAACCACATACGATAGATTCAAATTAGTATCTATGTGTTACTTCATGCTTCTAGAAAGGGTTTCAGAAGGAACATGGTACCCAAATGTTATTTAGTATGTATTTTCACCCATAGATGGATTCAAAAAAAGATCATAATATCCATTTATTACAATAAATGTTGAGTTCATCTTTCCATGACATTGGGGGATATTTGGAGAATCACTCAGCACTCTTTGAGTTCACCTATAAAAATTTTTATCAAAAAAATATTCAAATGGAATCATATGAGCTTCTCTATAGTAGACCATGTCGATCTCCCTTATGTTGGATGGAAGTAGGATAATAAATGTTATTGTGACCAAGTCTAGTGTATGAGATATTGGATCATGTTCATTTGATTCTAAAGAATGTGGCTATAGCCTAGTATAGATAGAATTCATATGTTGATTAACATCATCAACCTATGATGTTTATAGTGGGTGACATTGTGTTTATTCTAGTGTCACCGATATTGGATGAAAATAAAATATGGAAACATGGAAAGTCGATGCACAAGTATCTATGGCTGTTTGAGATTATGGAGAAGATAGAACCACTAGTTTACTGATTGGCTATTTCATAGTGGTATAGTGGTATGAAAAATGACTTTCATGGGTTATAACTTAGAAGTATCACCCTGACCCATATAATGTAATTGATGTTGATGATGTTGATCTTGAGGATGATGTGTCCTTTGTGGATAATCTAGATAATTTTATAGATCATTGTGAGAAGGGCTTTCTAGATAAGAATGTGTCATTTTTACAAGTGTTGTGGGAATATGGTAATGTTTAAGTGTATACTTGGGAGTGAGAATCATATATGCACTCCTGGTGGCCTAGAATTTTTAACATGGAGGCTTACTGATTTTTGGGTGAGAATATTGAAGATGATATAATATAATATGGAGATATTGTAAGATCTTGACCCACATAAGTGGCATATTATTTTTAAAATTTTGATTTATTTCCCTAAAAAATTGTTAATGAAATGATTCCTAAGAGTATTAGGGGACAAGACGAGGTTTGGATTTTTTAGGATAATAAAATGGGGGAGAGGTTTCTTCACTAGGAAGGTAACATGGTTGGGGCATAGTTAATACTAACAATATTTCTAAACATTGCATCTTGTAGGGGGTGGTACGTGATTGAAAGCCCATGAAAAGGGGGGGAAAGAAACTGTTGGGTATTAGATAGATCTAATCACATATCATCCATATATTTTTCCAAACTACATAGACTCCCCAAAAAACCATGTGACCATTACCTCCCTTTAGACAGATGAGGATGCACAGTTGGTGTCTAGTTTGGTTAACTGTGTGGAAAAAACTTATGAATCAATAGAATGTTTAGAAATTAAAATTTCCTTCATAGGTTTTGACAGAACAAATTTATGTGCATATTTTTAATCAAATAATGATGATTTTTTAACGTTTTTCAACTATAAACCCCATGTATTTACATGTTTTATTAAAATAATGGGAAATTTTTATTTTAGAATGAAAAAGAGCAAAATTGTGAATAGTGTATAATTATGGATTTTTGGAATGCTTTTTCCACAAGGGAATTTTTTCATTTCTTAAAAAATATAATTCCAAATTCAGTGAATTTAATTTTTTTAGAAACCTGATTTCATTTCCTTTAATTTTTTTTGTACAAGGAGCTGGTTTGGCCATCTACTAGCCCCAAAAAATCATTTAAGTTGGAATCCTTTCCCAGGTGGGCAGAATGGACCCCACCACCGTAACTGATGCACAATTCGGTCTCCACACCTAAAATTTCTTTTATTCTACATGGATATTGAAGTAGAATCATAGGCGCACTCACCCATTAAATTCCATGGAGTTTGGAATCTATTAATGTGGATATTGATCCTTATAAATTTAAAGGAATCTTCTGAGAAATTTCAGCCTAAAAAAGTAATATTCAATGAAAATTCCATAACTCCTAAATCCGAGGTCCAAATGTGCTGAAATTTGGAGGGTGAATGACCAATAAATATTTGAACATCATTTTAAAAGTTTTCTATGAATAAATTGTCATGACCCGCCCTCGGTGCCCGTGCCATGACTACCCCAAGCCCGCCTTCCATAGGCCAGGGGCTGGCGACTAGCACCAAGGAGTAAATCCCAAAAAAAGGGGAAGGCATTGCCTTTGAAAAGTAAACAAGCACCACAGAGTAAGCAAGCGGAAAAGTAAACACTAAGTAAAAACTGTACAAGCTGTGCTGGAAGTAAAAGGGGCCGGAAATACAAGCCCAACTGTAAAGTAAAACTGAAAGGAAAAACAACAACTGAAAAGGAAAAACTATTGCTTCGAGCCGTCCTCTGGAAGTCCCACCTGAAGGGTGGGTACAGATAGCCTCCACTGCTCCTCGGGTCCACTTGACCGCTCCGAGTACGTCCCGCCCAGTGGTCCACCTCCAGGTACAGTCTTGCGCTGCACGCCTCCACCACTGTCAGTGATGTCCGTCGTCTGCAACCAACACAACGTAGTGCGGGCATAGCCCGTGAAGGGGTGAGTATAAGCTACTCAGTAGGGACCACGAGACCCCCGAAGGTCTCCCTAAATCCACAAAGTATAATCCAAAAAGGAAAGATACAATCACGAAGTAACATCTGACACGACTTAGGTATATGCCCATACATATACCTAAGTCTTCAATTCTCGTTCGGCTCCAACGTCTGAGCCCAAGCACAACCCAGTCCACAGAGGAAAGCAAACGTATACCCACACAGTATAGCACAACACAGTCCACAAAGGAGAGTAAATAGTAAATCCACACAGGATAGCTCAACACAATCCACAAAGGAGTGTAAATAGTAAATCCACATAGGATAGCTCAACACAATCCACAAAGGAGAGTAAACAGAAGATTCAGCTCACACAGGTATACTTCTTCGGATGACGACAAAGATGATCACTAATCCATCTAAGTTGTCGGAACCACGAAGGATCGATAGGTACTAACCCCCGTAGTGACCCACACAGGATCGGACCCACACAGGATCGGGCCCACACAGGACCGGGCCCACATAGGACCTGTAGGCGCTGGCTCACACAGAACCACTGAGCGCTGACCCACACAGGATCAGACCCACACAGGATCAGGACGTACTCAGAGCGGTCAGGTGGACCCGAGGAGCAGTGGAGGATATTTGTACCCACCCTTCAGGTGGGACTTCCATAGGACGGCTCGACGCTACAGTTTTTCCTTTTCAGTTGCTGTTTTTCCTTTCAGTTGTACTTTACAGTTGGGCTTGTATTTTCGGCCCCTTTTACTTCCAGCACAGCTTGTACAGTTTTTACTTAGTGTTTACTTTTCCGCTTTCTTACTCTGTGGTTCTTTTTTACTTTTCAAAGGCAATGCCTTCCCCTTTTGTTGGGATTTACGCCTTGGTGCTAGTCGCCAGCCCCTGGCCTATGGAAGGCGGGCTTGGGGTAGTCACGGCATGGGCCCCGAGGGCGGGTCGTGACAAATTGGTATCAGAGGTGGTCGGTTCTCCGCAGACTCTGATCTTTCTTCTATGTGAAGCAATAGTGTTTAGCATATTGAGTGTGGTTTTCAGTCCAGGGAGTCCAGTATTGGTGCGGCGGCCGACGTATCCATACACCATGACCCTGACTTCTGATTTCCGACTTAATGCACGAAAACATTGATTGAATGTGTGTTTCAAGTTTTCTTTATGATTACTTGTGTCAGCTCACCAGGTATACTGTTCTAACCATGGTGCACTTGTTTCTTTTTCAGGATGGCACGACGACAGCAGCCAGCTAGGGTTCCTAGTGTAGTGCGCGACGACAGCCCACCGAGCGACGAGGCCTCGGTACAGGGCCCGTAGACGGCAGAGGCTCCGGCGGTACCTTTACCCACCGATCCCCCGATGCTTCTAGTACTGGCAGCTGACGACGCACGACGCCTCGGAGCTCTGCACGAGTTCCAGCGCCAGCAACCACCTAGGTTCCGTGGGGAGTCGGACCCCCAGGCAGCCGAGGACTGGCTGGAGGCGGTCGTCCAAGTTTTCAGGCTAGTGAGGACACCCGCAGACCTCATGGTGATCCTCGCGCCGACCTACTGCACGCAGCAGTAGGACGATGGTGGAGCTTGATGCTTCAGGTACACGATGAGGCCTCCCTCATCTGGACGGACTTAGAGAGCCTCTTCCGCTCAGAGTACGTCCCGGCCACCCTCCGCGCGGTGCGCATTCAGGAGCTTCTTCAGCTGCGGCAGGGTAGCTTGACGGTCGCTCAGTACGCGGCGAGGTTCACCGACCTTTCTCGGTACTTGACAGACATGGTACGGGACCCCTTCTTTCGGGCCCGTAGCATCAATCTGGGATTGAGACACGAGATTAGGGCATCGCTGATCTCCCTCAGCATCCCGACCCAGGCAGGAGTGCTGGAGCGAGCCCTTCTGATCGAGAGCTTCCTGGCTGAGTCCCCAGCGAGACCTACCGCAGGGCGGCAGATAGCGGAGTCTTTGGCAGCAGGTAGCCGACGGATGACTCAGAGTCCCAGGTAGACCAGGCCTTCTAGTAGATGACCTCGGGACGCTGGCTCAGCAGTGCGGGGCACACAGCGCGGAGCCAGCCTTCCGAGAGGCAGACAGTGCTACGAGTGCGGCGGGCAGGGCCACATGGCTCGTGACTGCCCGACCCATCGTACCGAGGGGCAGCAGACGGTGGAGGGACCACCCAGGAATAGGCAGAGGGTCGACCATGGAAGTCCGCAGGGAGGAGGCGGACGAGGCAGAGGAGATGGCCGAGCAGCAGGTGGTGGGCGACGCTTTGAGGCTCTGCCACCACCACCACAGGAGGCCCGCCCCGACCACAGGGAGCTGGCGGGCAGAGATAGGCTCAGCTCCAGGCAGCGGAGGCCTACGACCACGGCGCGCCAGAGATGATTCGAGGTACAATATGTGTCTATTCCACCCTTACTGCAGTTCTGATAGACACAGGAGAGAGTCACTCTTTCATAGCCACTGCCCTTGTTTGGAGCTCGGAGATTCAGACAGAGCCGTTGGCTCGATCCATACGGCTAGAGACTCCTACGGGAGCAGACTCGACGACTACGCACTGGTGCCAACAGTGCGAGCTTACTCTAGGAGGCGAGAGCTTTGGCTGGGATCTTCTTGTAGCGGCTTCAAGGCCTTACGACGTCATCTTGGGCATGGATTGGTTATCTACAGTCCATGCTCAGATTGAATGCTTTAGGCGCAAGGTGCGATGTGTGCGCACCGACGGGAGAAGGTTCACCTTCACCGGCGAGAAGGGAGCCTTAGCAGCATAGGATGGACTCACGCAGAGGAGAGGTCAGCCCATCACTCAACAGTTGGCTAGCCTGATCCTGGAAGCAGTTGACATGCGGAGTCCCAGTTTTCCTGCAATGGTGGATCAGTACGCAGACGTCTTTCCCGACGACGTTCCAGGGCTACCTCCTCGCAGAGAGGTAGACTTTTATGTTGACATGTGCCCCGAGACAGCCCCGATATCCACTCCAGCATATCGGATGGCCCCCGCTGAGCTTCGAGAGCTGCGGGTACAGTTGGAGGACTTGCATGGAAAGGGGTTCATCCGACCCAGTGTTTCATCCTGGGCTTCCCGATTTTGTTCGCCAAGAAGGCGGACGGGAGCTTGCGACTGTGTGTCGATTATCGTCGCCTGAACCAGGTGACAGTGGGGAACAATTACCCGCTACCCAGGATTGATGACCTCTTCGACCAGCTCAAGAGAGCACGGTGGTTCTCGAAGATAGACCTCAGGTCAGGCTATCATCAGCTCAGAGTTTGAGTCGAGGATGTGTAGAAGACGGCCTTCAAGTGTCGGTATGGCCACTATGAGTTCTTGGTTATGCATTTCGGCATGACCAATGCTCCAGCAGTGTTCATGATCCTCATGAACAAGATCTTCCAGCCATACCTCGATCGATTTGTTGTAGTCTTCATCGACGACATTTTGGTGTACTCGACGACGGAGGAGGAACACGCCTACCACTTGCGGGTTGTACTAGACAAACTCTTAGAGAACCAGCTTTATGGAAAGCTCTCGAAGTTTCAGTTCTGGTTATGTGAGGTCAACTTCTTGGGGAACGTCATTTCTGAGGCGGGAGTTTCAGTAGATCCTGCGAAGATCGAGGCAGTGCTAGCTTGGGAGCCACCCAAGAACGTGACGGAGGTGCAGAGGTTCTTGGGTCTTTCCGGATACTATCGGAGATTTGTGCTAGACTTCTCCAGGGTTTCGACACCACTCTCAGCATTGACGAAGAAGGGGGAACCCTTCGTGTGGTCAGACAGATGTCAGCAGAGCTTCTAGGAGCTAAGGCAGAGGTTGACCAGCACACCTATCTTGAGGTTTCCTGAGGGGGGAGTTGGATACGTAGTCTACTACGATGGATCAGGGACCAGACTCTTGTGTGTCCTGATGTAGGAGAGGGCCGTGATTGCCTACGGATCACGTCAGTTGAGGCCGCATGAGCAGAACTACGCTACCCATGACCTGGAGTTGGCGGCAATGGTTTTCGCTCTGAAGACATGGAGCCACTACCTAATGGGCGAGAGCTTCACAGTCTTTTCTAACCACCATAGTCTCAGGTACATCTTTTCTCAGAAGGACCTGAACCTGAGACAGCGGCGATGGCTCGAGTTCCTCCAGGACTATGACCTTGAGATAGTCTATACTCCTCGGAAGGGGAACGTGGTAGCTGATTCCCTCAGCAGGAGGACGGGCATCCAGCTACTTGAGGAGGCGACAGAGCAGCTAGCTGCCTTGCAGATATCCTTCGTGGATAGAGACGGAGCAGCCTTCCTTCAGTCTCTCACAGTCTCTCCTCCACTTCTACAGTGGGTCAGAGCGGCACAGTGTGGGGATGCTGACTGTGAAACACGGCGTGCACAGATATCCTCGGGACAGACACCTGATTGTTTCTCCCTTGGAGCAGAGCACGTTGTCCTTTTCAGAGGAAGTACCTTGGTACCATTCTCTTTACGAGAGGAGGTTCTGAGAGAGTTCCACACTTCTCCTTTGGCGGTACATCCTGGAGTGGTGAAGATGTACCAGGATCTTAGGCGACAGCACTGGTGGACGGGCATAAAGAAGGCTGTGGCAGAGTACGTTTCACGGTGCCTCACCTGCCAGCAGGTGAAGGCAGAGCATCAGGTACCAGCTGGCTTGGTACAGCCATTGGAGGTCCCGGAGTGGAAGTGGGACAGGTTATCTATGGACTTCGTGACTGGACTTCCACACACATCCAGAGGACACGACTCCATTTGGGTGACTGTTGACCGACTCACCAAGTCGGCAAACTTTTTACCCATTCGAGAGCAGGGCTCAGTGGAGAGCTTGGGGCGTCTCTATGTTCAGGAGATTGTACGACTTCACGGTGTTCCATCGACTATTGTCTCCGATCGGGACGCTCGTTTTACTTCCCGGCTTTGGAAGGGGTTGTAGGAGGCGTTCGGGACGCGGCTACGTCTGAGCACCGCCTTTCACCCTCAGACGGATGGTCAGACGGAGAGGACCATTCAGACTCTCTAGGACATGCTCCGCGCATGTGTCCTCGACTTTGGTCGTAGCTGGGATGACCACCTACCCTTGGTGGAGTTCGCGTACAACAACAGCTACCACTCCACCATCGGGATGGCACCCTACGAGGCGTTGTACGGCAGGCCTTGCAGATCTCCTTTGTGCTGGACAGACCCTGGGGAGTCAGCACTTGTGGGACCAGAGATGGTCCGGGCCACGACAGAGAAGGTCCAGGTCATCCAGGAGTGGATGAGGACAGCTCAGAGCTGGCAGAAGTCATATGCTGACAGGAGGCGGAGGCCACTAGAGTTCGAGGATGGTGACCACGTCTTCTTGCGGGTCTCACCTCGACGTGGTTTGAGGAGATTTGGCCGAGGCGGCAAGTTGTCTCCACGCTTCATCGGACTTTTCCAGGTCCTCAGCAGGATTGGCGAGGTGGCTTATCGCCTGGCTCTGCCACCTCAGTTGCACCGGGTGCACGACGTCTTCCACGTATCCCAGCTGAGGAGATACGTGCACGACCCGACACACATCATTGACTATGGGGAGCTAGATGTGGATGATGGGGTGACTTTTTTGGAGGTCCCAGTGGAGATAGAGGATCGACAAGTGTGGGTCCTACGTGGGCGATCGATTCCTCTTGTGTGCATCAGATGGCAGCACGAGAACCTCCAGGAGAGCACTTGGGAGCGGGAGGCTCAGATGTGTGCTCAGTACCCACATTTGTTTCCCTAGTTTTTGATGTATCTTTACGGGGACGTAAAGCCCTGAGGTGGGAGTAATGTAAAGACCCGTAAATTTCAAGGAATTTTTTTTTCTTATTTTTCATTGGCATTTTACAAGAGCGCAGTTTCTGATGGCACCTGATTCCGAGGTCCGGTGTGCCCGGAATCATTTTCTGAAGTTTGGCTCGGGAACGTTCCGTGAACGGACGAGCGGGATTTTCTAACTTTTGAACCGGTTCCCGGAATAGAATTCTAAGGGCACCGATGAAATCGCAGTGCCAGTATTCGCTTAGAAACGCCTCTTCCGGAGTTGCATTTTTTCGGGTGTGGTTTTTAATTTTCGGGCTTAAAGATAAGAAATAAAATAATTTTGCGACAACTTTATTTTATTTCACTTAAGCCGCTTGTAAGCCACTTGAAGCCACTTAAAGGCGGCTTGAACTGAGTTGAACCGGATAGGATGCTATCCAGAAATATCCTACCCCCTTGGTAGGATATTTGTGAGGTGGGGCCCGCACGAGCCCCGCCCTTTCTTTCCGCTAAGAAACGCACCCGCGAAAACCCGTCTTAATAAAAGTCAACTGACACGTTTCTTTAAATCTTAACAGACCATTTAATTGGGCAGTTTATTCAGTGAATTAAATGGGCTGTTTCTTTCGTTGAATTAATTCAACAAATTGATGGATCGTTTCTTAACCAGTTTTCAAATTCGTTGGCGTAATAATAAAATAAGGCCAATGCTCGACCTTTGGGTACTTGCGCATTGAGAAGATTGAGAGGACCCTTGTATCTTCTTCTCCCTCGCGAAGAACGCGAAGAACACCGAACCTGGAAATAGACGACGCTTCCGTCCTAGACGTTCTTCCCCACTCCGATCTCCGATCACCAACCGTTTGAGGTGAGTGATTTCGGATTTCCTCTCAAGGTTCTTTTCTTTTGGTTTTAAACGAAACTCAGATTTAATTATTTATAATTTAAATCTGTTGTTCTTGGTCCGTTGAGCTCGCCGACTCAACGTCGGATTCCGTGACGATGCGATGCCTTCCCGCGACGACACGACGATCCCCCTCTTCTGCGACGAGCTTTTCCGCGAAGAACGCTCGCACGCGACGATCAACAAGGTAGGGATTTTATTTTGGGATTTACCCCCTTTTAATTATTCCCGTAAGTGTTTATTTAAAAAGTTAAAGAACCGGTTTCAAACGAACAATTTTATTTTATTAAAATTGTCAGTTCACGTGTTGAACAAAATTCTCCCGTTGTTTATCTCTAATGCGGAGAGTGCGGGCCAAACGAACACGGCCCGACGACCCTCCGTCGTTCTTCATTTTGTCCGGATTTGACGGGCGATGACGGAACGTGCCGCAACGGATGTTTGACGATCCCTAGGTGAAGAACGAGTCCCGGGAGGAGCAATGGTGCAGACGGGAAGAGAATCGGACCACCGGAGCGATCCCGGTGGCCCGCGGAACTCGCCGGCAGCGCGGGTCACCCGCGCGGCGGCGCCGGCAGCCGGGAGCGGCGGCGCCCTGGCGCGCTGCCAGAGAGGCCGCCGCGGCTGAAGCCGCGGTGGAGGCGGCACCCGCCGACCCGCGGCCACGCGGGTCCATAGCTCTCGGACGCGGCTGAGGTCGCGTCCCGACTCAACGCGGCCCCACGCGGGGGGCCGCGGCACCACCAGGCCGTGGGGGCGGCACCCCGTGCGCCTCGGCCGAACCGGGCCAGGACGGTCCGACCGGCCGGGCCGCACCCTGTTCGGACCGGACCGGGTCGGACCGGGTCGGTTCGACCCGGTTTAGCCGACTCCCGGGGGGGGTCGGCCCGGGTCGGCCCGGACCCGTACCCCCCATCTTCGGATGGTCTTCGTTCAAATGGCCATATCTTCAGCTACGGGACTCCAAACGACCCTCCGTCAGCGGCAACGCGATCCTTCGATCGAGACGGTCGTTTCGGTATATCGCAATCGACATTTTGGAATACTTTGAGTTCGGCCGGGTTGGTTCGTACCCGAAACCAATTGGGCCCTCGGAGCGGAAACGCTCATATCTTGAGCTGCAGAGGTCCGATTGACGTGCCGCCAGTTTTTTTGAGTTCCTCTTTGTGAGACGGATCTTTTGGCACACTCCGCCCGAGGTTTGGAAGCAGGTGGAGTACGGTCGGGTTGGTTTTGCCTTAAAAACCAACCGGGCCCCTGGGACGAAAAAGCCAATAACTCTCAGACCGGGCGTCTGATTGACACGCCGTCTGCGACGTTGAGTTCCTGTTGACGATACAGAACATTTGGATACATCATCTTCAGACTTTGTGTCAAGTTGATGTATCATCCTCTCGGCTCGTGGAGCGGACCCTCCCGAACGAGCTTGCTGTGTGCGGAACCCTAGTGCTTGCTGCGACTGCTTCTTCGACAGCGACGACCGTGCAGAGATCCTCAGTGGACTACGGCGACGACTGTGCAGAGATCCTCAGTGGACTACGACGACTACTGCACTCAGCGATCCTACATGGATCAGTGCTATAGGTCCTGCGTGGGCCCGGTCCTGTGTGGGCCCGTTCCTGTGTGGGTCCGATCCTGTGTGGTTCAGCGCACAACGGTTCTGTGTGAGCCAGCGCCTACAGGTCCTGCGTGGGCCCGATCCTGTGTGGGTCTGATCCTGTGTGGGTCACTGTGGGGGTTAGTACCTATCAATCCTTCGTGGGTCCGACGACTTAGATAGATCAGTGATCATCTTTATCGTCATCTGAAGAAGTATACCTGTGTGAGCTGAATCTTCTGTTTACTCTCCTTTGTGGATTGTGTTGAGCTATCCTATGTGGATTTACTACTTACTCTCCTTTGTGGATTGTGTTGAGCTATCCTGTGTGGATTTACTGTTTACTCTCCTTTGTGGACTGTGTTGTGCTATCCTGTGTGGGTATACGTTTGCTTTCCTGTGTGGACTGGGTTGTGCTTGGGCTCAGACGTTGGAGCCAAACGGGAATTGAAGACTTAGGTATATGTATGGGAATATACCTAAGTCGTGTCAGATGTTACTTTGTGATTGTATCTTTCCTTTGTGGATTATCCTTTGTGGATTTCGGGAGACCTTTGGGGGTCTCGGGGTCCCTACTGAGTAGCTTATACTCACCCCTCCACGGGCTATGCCCGCACTACGTTGTGTTGGTTGCAGACGACGGACAGCGCTGACCGTGGTGGAGGCATGCGGAGCAGGACAGTACTTGCAGGTGGACCACTAGGCGGGACGTACTCGGAGCAGTCAGGTGGACCCGAGGAGCAGTGGAGGCTATCTGTACCCACCCTTCAGGTGGGACTTTCAGAGGATGGCTCGACGCTGTAGTTTTTCCTTTTCAGTTGCTGTTTTTCCTTTCAGTTGTACTTTACAGTTGGGCTTGTATTTCCGGTCCCTTTTACTTCCAACACAGCTTCTACAGTTTTTACTAAGTGTTTACTTTTCCGCTTGCTTACTCTGTGCTGCTTGTTTACTTTTCAAAGGCAATGCCTTCCCCTTTTGTTGGGATTTATGCCATGGTGCTAGTTGCCAGCCCCTGGCCTATGGAAGGCGGGCTTGGGGTAGTCATGGCACGGGCCCCAAGGGCGTGTCATGACATAAATCGTCCATTTAATGGTTCAACAAAATGCAAACTCTAGGGGGACGGAAATATACCTATAAAAGGAGGCCCTCTCCTCCATCTAAAATCATTATCTCGACACCCAAAGCCAAGGAGGGATCCCAACGGGGAACGGGCCACTGCTGATCCTCTCTTACCCCCTCATTTCATCTTTTTATTTTATTTTTAGATTTGTTTTATTTTAGTTTTTTTTCATTTTCAATTTAAATTTTAGTGTAATTAATCCATGCCTTTGTGTTTCTCTGCCCAATTTTCTTCAATTCTCTCTCTCTCTCTATCTTTTCCTTCACCCACTCCACCAAGTAATCTCAAAATCTTGGAAAATGGAGTCTAATAATGAGACGTGTCTCGGGCTGAGGTCAAGGTTTTCATGAATTTTCTTTAATGTTTAATTATGTTTGTGGTAGAATTGAGTAGCATGCTTGGGTGAGGCGAATGTCCCCGATTGGGTGACGGTCCCCAATGACATGCGACTAAAAATAAATCTATAATAAAAAATAAATATTGATTAAAACATGATATATCATTTTTGAATTATCAAACTAAATCAAACCCATGTTGGAAAATAAGGATTGAATCCAAGACTGATCCTCAAAACCAAGTTCTTTCTTATTAACTCATTCTATTTCGATTTACATTATTGTTTAAATTAACATTATTCATGTAATTATTTTAATTATCAAAAACCCAAAAATATTTTAATTGAATTCATTAAATAAAAATTTATCAAAAACTGATAGATTAGTTAATATAGAATAAAGTAAGTGAACACATTGAAAGGATCCTCAAAAGAGACGACCCTGGTCAGCCACTGTGTTGAACTAGTAAAAAAATATAATTGTTTTTGTCCACGCTCCATGACAGGCGTGCGTCAAAACTGGCGCTATTTCTGAGGATCCAATCATTAGTTCATTTGTTTTTTCTATTTTCACATCATAGATAGATTTCATTTCCTTCTTAGAAAACGCAAAAAAACAAAAAAAATTCCCTGATGAATTCAAATGATTATTATTCTACATGGACTGAAAATTACTCATTGGTGCAAGAACAAGAAATAGACTACACTGAAGAGTCCCTCCAATGAAGAGCTGATGCGTTTATGATAATGGTAAAGCAGAAAGAAAGAGGCATAGTAATATGGATCTCAAAGAAAGATTTTATGGCCATGGTCGACGAACTTCAAGTTGACTTAAAAAGATTCAAGGCCAAGAAGGAAGTGTCACTGGTCTTCTAAGATTTTACTGACGACATCCACAATGTTGAGGACAAACTCCAAATGGAGGAGCCTTACTACCTACATCCATATTTTGATGATCAAATCCAAGAGGAACTTTCCATCAAAGAAGAGAATCAATATAAACCAACTCAGGGAGATGATACATTATTTAACTCAAATTCTTTCAAATTTTTTGAAATAAATATGAGTATAACTCCCAATAGTTTTCAAATTACATAATCAGATGACTCCTATTTAACCTTGGAGGATGAAGAGACAAAAGAATATGCACCTGTTGAGGAACATGTAGAGTTCCCTGGAGACATTTAACATTTACTAGAGGGAGCACAAGAATGGAAAGTGAATGTTACACCAGTAGCAACAGATAAGGAGGAGGTTCAATACTTAATCCATCCCCTTCCATGCAAGTTGTACCAAATTGAGAAGGGGGAATATGTAGTGTACTCTATAAGGCCCCGACCTTAAACCTTACTTAGTCTTGAATTAAATGAATAATTCACATTGAGGATCTTTTCAGGTTTAGAGTTTTAGAGAATTAGGACATAACTATTACATCTAAAAAGATTACAAAGTAGACACATCTACTCAGTTTCCATTTTTTTATAAAATAAAAACTCTTAAAAAGAAACATGTGTAGTTCCATGTTTTTAGATAGCATGACATTCCTTGATCCCGTCCCTGATCCTATTCATCTTTAAGTCATGTGGAAAACATTTCAAAAACATGGGATAAGCATAAAAAACTTAGTAAGAGAAACACAAAAAGGGAAAACTATTAGTTTTTCAAAAGAATAATTAAATCATTATTACTTTATCATAAGTAATACTTTTCACCTTGTATGAAGTAGTAAATACTCTTCAATAAATAAAATATCATTTCTTACCTTTTTTTAACCAAAATTATTACCATAAAAACCATCTAAAGAACACATAACATATAAAGGTAACTTGGGACATAAACATACTTAAATGGAATAACTATACAGTCGACTTCCACACATACTTAATGGAATAGCCATACGGCCAACTTCCATACCCAATGCATTGGAGGTTATAACGCAACCACTCGTCCTAATATTCACGGCACCACCCATCATATGGTTTATCAACTAACCACCCGTCAATTGTCCAAGTACCATTATTAAATTATAACAAATAAAACCAATATAAAGGAATGATAACATTTCCACATTTCTGTCACAATATATCATTTAAATATATTGACATAAAATAATCCTTCATCAAAACGGTTTTCAATACCATAATAAATAAAATAGTATATGGTATTTATTTTATTTTAAAAAAATTATGACTTGTTGAGGAAGCCAAAGATCAAATAATACTCGTGGTGGCGGAGAAGTCGTTGTCGCTGCATACGTAAGAAAAAAACATTCCTTTTTTAATTTAGTAAAATGCTTCGTATAAAAAGATTCCTTTTTAATAAAAGTAAAATTCAAAGGGTTTTATACACCGTATAAAATAATGTTTTGTATAAATCAAAATATGCCTCAATGAATAGAGATTGAAACGAAGTCCCTTACAATGATGGTATCCCTTGATTAAGGATAAATCAATTACATAATTATGTGTGACAGAATAATACATCAAATATAAGTGGATATTAAATGTAAAAAAATCATAGGTCATTCACACATATTCATAGGACGACACATTCAAGAAGTACAAGTTTAACCCAAAGAATTGAAACTGGGTAATGAAGTTCCCTTACCGATTTTGGTAACTTCCGAAATATACACCCCATGAAAGAAGGGTCATACAATGAATATGTAAATACCCATAAATTAAAGTATATTATAGAATGAATACAATCATGGGCAGTACATACACCACACAAAAATAAATAGTGGCACATGTAGCATGAATCTCACGGGAACAAAAGGTGAGATAAGAACTCCTTACCTCGTTGTGATCAATCGAGTCGTATGACCAAAATATAATAAACACCAAATGAACCACATAATACCATGAATAGAATCATGATAATATATATTAAATGGAAGTACACAATACACCACATGTAATAAATAAGTGGCGAACAATGGAAATCTCACGGAATTGAATGTGAGATAAGAAATCCCTTACGAAATTTCAGCAGCCTAACAGCGCCACTTAAAACATCCAAAAATGGATTTATGAGATCAAATAGGGTATCTCATCATATTAACATAAAAGGAAATTATGATGGATATAGATATCATACCCCAAAATAAGAAAAAGTAACTTTAAATACATGACATGAAAATAGAACTTTGAAAAAAAGAGAATGGTGAAACAATCCTTTACAAAAATTCAGCAGCCTAACGACGCCACTTAAACATTCCTAAATGAATTGATGAGAGAAAGAGAGGTTATCTCATCATATTAACATAAATATGACAGTAGGTTTAATATAAAATAACATCCTCCAACATAATAAAATAAAGCATAAAGGGATGACATAATGGAGAGTACTTGAAAAGAAAGAGAGAGGTAGGATCCCTTACCTCAAGTCTGACTTGTCTTGTTCGTTTCTTTATATTCCTTTAAATCGGGTAACTCTTTTTGATTTGAGCTCAAAGGATTCCTTGGAAAGGATTCTGACCAAAGGTGAGGCTTCAATGATGAAGAGAGGGATTTGAAGAGATGAAATGGTCAGGGTTTGGCTGAGCCAACGGCTTAGGAGGTGTGGGTAAGGTGGTAGAGGTGGGGGCCTTTTATAAGAGGAGAGGAGGGGAACTCTTGGAAAGTTATAAACTTTTACTTTATTATAAAATGATTTTCAGATTTTAAAGGTCCCAAAATTATATATTTTTAGGATAAGGTGATAAATGTTCGAAATCCATCCATACAATAGGTTTTTGACAATTTTAGGTCTTAGATTTTACATTATCTTTTCATTTTATTTAAATCGTTAAATAATGAGGTAATCACTACATCGTCATGGTGTCATAAATAATTTAATTTATTTAATCTATAAAAATTAAAAAAAATTATAATAATGTAGGAAATATTTTTATCTTTCTAATGAATATTTATAGTCAAAAATATTACTTGTATAACACCATTTAAAAATTGTTTTAGTAGAACAACACATGTTTGTGACATTTTTATTTTAACATTAAATAAAAAGTTTTTAATGTCATTTTCCTACCAAAGTGGATCCATGGGGTCCCCAATTATACCCATGGATTTTTTGGTCGGCCATGATACATCCAATAAGGGTAGGACATGTGTCAAGGTCATTTCATATTATTAAAACATTACATTTACCTTAAATTACACTAATTACCTCTAATCGCGATTAAAAACATAAAAGTTACTATTCACCAAAAAATTATATTAATCCCATTAAACCACATTTTACATCCTAATTAAAAACATGTATGTAGGATTTTTGAAATTAAAAACACAGAGGTGGTAAAATTTCATTAAACAAAAAATCGGTTTTTTTAAGTACCACTTAGTGGTTTCACTATTCATAAAAAATTGAAGTTTCATCGAAAAATACCAAAATTCCACCCTAAGCTATATTTCATATTCAGAATTAAAAAATGATGTCTATTTTACAAAGTTCAAAAAATATAAATTAAATTAATTAATTTAATAATTAATTCCTGCTGTCAGAACAAATAGCGTGTTTTTCTGAAACAGTATATATCAAAAGATTGACACTAGTTTAAGTCTAATTTCAAAGTGAAATTAATTACAATGAACACTATTGGATTAAATGGTAAAAACATATTCTAATTTCACTTTAAAACCAATTCAAAATATAATATAATCATATAAATAAATTAGATTAAAAAGTGGTTTTGAATTAAAATACAACATTTTTCACTATTCATTAAAAATGAACATTATCGGAAAAATACCAAAAATTTACACAAAGTAAATTTTGATGTCCCGATTCTAAAAAAGAATTTTATTTTGTCAAATATAACATATAAAATTGTCAAAAGTATATTTAAAAAGGGTTCTCTTTCAAAAGGCGGTTAATCGATCTTTTAAAGAATATTAGAATATTTATGTTTAAAATTGGATTCATTTGCATTTTTAATCTTCTAGAATTTATTGTAAAAAGTAAAAATATTTGACAAACATATATAATCATTTTGTAGTTAGTTCTGTTCATTCCCCTCATTACAACGACTAGGTGTTAACTACCATTTAAAATAAAATTATTTTATTATTAGAGTGCAATGTAAGATTTCAAAGGAACTCATTGCTGCATATTGGGTAAGCCATCAAGCATAGAATTCTATTTAAAGTAATATTAATATTTTATTCACAAATATAGATAAATATAAAAATGTCATATTCTTTATTTACCTAGGTTGTTACATCCTTCTCCCCTTTTGGGAATTGTGTCCTCACAATTTTAAAATTGGGCTCGAAAACATCATTGAAAGCCCCACATTGGAGAAGGAGTAAATTAAACTATCACATTAAAAGAAAGAAAGGTAAGTACAAAGGTCACTTGAGTTTGCCCATACTAGGATTTCATGTATGGAAACATAGATATGGAAGAAAAAAAGGTTCATGTTCTGAGGGATTGTGATAGAAAAAATGTTTAGGAGAAAGTTAACAACCAGAAAATCACAAACTTGTGATGGGTTAAATGGTATTGGATTCCCCAGTTGGAAAAGTTAAGAGACAACATTTTTTTAGTTACTTTTCATTGAGGAATTTATTTTTGAGCTTAACTAAAACATAAGGAAACATACTTACTTGTCATGTTGAATTTCAACTTTTACTAGATTTCTTACACGAACTAATATTTTCTCCAAAAGATGAGTATTTAGGATGACTTGTTTACATTAAGAGAGCTATAATCAACTTCTAGAGAATCACCTAATCCACCAAAGTGAACTGTATACTTCCCATGTCTTTATACCTTAACCAAATCTAAAACCAAAAATGTTAGTATGATATCAGATAATACCCAAAAAGGATAATCTTTTATAATAAGGAAATCTATTCTTAATCTCAAAAATTTGTCAAACAAGACACAAAGTTCAACAAAGACCAAAAGTAAACCAAACTATGATTGAAACCCAAATATTTGAAGGATTTATTCACATATTCTTCCAAGTTAAATCATAACATTTATCTCCAAAAAACATCAGTTGCTCTTAAAGTCTCGTATTGAAAACTAATTAACCTAATCACATATCCTCCATGATAGGTTAATAATTTCCATAGATAACCCAAAATCAACTTACTCTTAATTCATAAAATTATCTAACTAAAAAGAATTAGTCAAACAAACCAGGGACTTCACGTAGTCTAGTGGTATGTGATAAATACCAGTCGCACTTTGGTTGTGGGTTCGATTCCTGAAGTTTTTTCCGACGCGATGGGTTGTCAGAAGGTCTGTGTGTTGTCCTATTTCCAAACTATATAATTCTCAAATCATTCCCAAAAAAGAGATAAAATCATCAAAAATAAACATAACATAATCTAACCTCAATTTTATCTCATGCCTTTCACTTTCTATCATAACATATAGTAACCCATAATTACCTCAAAAGTAAGGATCATATAAACCCAAATGGTTCTTTATAACTATGTCCACAAGAGAACAGATAACTATTCCTTGAATAATATTTTCATATATCAAACATCAGGGTTACACATACTATAAAAAATCTTCTAATGTAACCCCATCATCAAAAGAGACATAATACTCTTAAGAATTTCACCATAACTCTTGAAGCCCTTATATGTTGACTTCTTACTCATTCAACATTCTTCATGATCCATTAGCCATTCCTTTAAAACATATTCTAAAATACTTTTTTCCTACAAACAAAATCATGAATCATATCCTAATATTCCAAAATTTGAAAACAAATGTTAAGAAATAATCCATACATTTGATTGGTCATTTTCAGTTTCTTCATCATCAATTGGAATGGAATTAGGTATTGGTAAAGGAATATTTGTACGGTCTTGGTGATACCATTCCCGATACTTCTTCATAGGACATGTGTTTTCATAATGATCGTGCAGACCACATTTAAAACATTCAATTGATCCCTCAAAAATAACTTCTTTCCCTTTCCTCGAGTCAACTGGATGCTTCCTTTTTCCGTGGTAGGTTCTTGCTTTATGACCTTCATTTCCACATCTATAGCATATTTTTGTCCCTTTGATACATTTTCCTAGGTGTTTCTTTCCACATCTTTGACACATAGGGTTTTGAACACACTTACCTTTATGATTATTACCTATAGTTCCGTAGGGATTTGTTTCTCTCATATATGATGCCTTATAGAAATCACCAAGGTTTAGATGGTCAATCATGACTCCAAATAGTTGGTTGAGGATAAAAAAAGAGTCCTCATTGTAGCCACCATATCATTCAGTTGCTCGCTCAGAAAGCGGTCACAGTTTCTTTAACATCCAATGTTACTTTGGTGCCTGCTAGATCCAGTCATTTACTAAAACCAAAAAGGTCAGTGTGAGTATATCAAAAAAATCATTATGTATTAATGATGAAGATAAAAACTAAGATATACTTACTCATTCACTTTATCTAAAACTAAGACTCTGTCTAAAATCCTAACCATTATGGTAATGTCACTTATGCTTAGAGAATACCCTAACCTCTAAAGTTATCTAAACCAACCTCTGATAGAAACTATAAGGCCCCAGCCTTCAACCTTACTTAATCATGAATTAAATGAATAATTGACATTGAGGATCTTTTCAGGTTTAGAGTTTTAGAGAATTAGGACATAACTATTAAATCTCAAAAGATTACAAAGTAGACACATCTACTCAGTTTCTACTTTTTTTATAAAATAAAAACTCTTAAAAAGAACATGTCTAGTTCCATGTTTTTAGATAGCATTTCTATCCTTGATCCCATCCTTGATCCTATTCATCATTAAGTCATATGGAAAACATTTCAAAAACATTGGATGAGCATAAAAAGCTCAGTAAAATATACACAAAAAGGGAAAACTGATAGTTTTTCAAAACAATAAGTAAATCATGATTAATTTATCATAAGTAATACTTTTCACCTTGTATGAAGTAGTAAATACTCTTGACTAAATAAAAGATCATTTCTTACCTTTTTTTAACCAAAATTATTACCATAAAACCCATGTAAAGAACACATAACATAAAAAGGTAACTTGGGACATAAATATACTTAAATGGAATCACCATACAGTCGACTTCCACACATACTTAATGGAATAGCCATACATCCGACTTCCATACCCAATGCATTGGAGGTTATAACGTAACCACCCATCCTGGTATTCACTGCACCACCCGTCATATGGTTTATCACCTGACCACACGTCAAATGTCCAAGTACCATTATAAAATTATAACACATAAAACCAATATAAAGGAATGATAACATTTCCACATTTCAATCATAATATATAATTTAAATATATTGACATATAAGAATCCTTCATCAAAAACATTTTCAATATAATTATACATAAAATAGTATATGGTATTTATTTTATTTTTAAAAACATTACGGCTTGTTGAGGAAGCCAAAGATCAAATAATAATCGCGGCAGCGGAGAAGTCGTTGTCGCCGCATACGTAAGACAAAAACATTCCTTTTGTCATTTAGTAAAACGCTTCGTATTAAAAGATTACTTTTGAATAAAAGTAAAATTCAAAGGGTTTTATACACCATATAAAAGAAAGTTGTGTATAAAAAAAATATGCCTCAATAAAAAGAGATTGAAACAAAGTCCATTACAAAGATGGTATCCCTTGATTAAGGATAAATCAATTACATAAATATGTGTGACAGAAGAATACACAAAATATAAGTGGATATTAAGTGTAAACCAATCATAGGTCATTCACACATATTCATAGGACGACACATTCAAGAAGTAAAGGTTTAACCCAGAGAATTGAAATTGGGTAATGAAGTTCCCTTACCGACATGAGTAACTTTCGAAATGTACACCCCATGAAAGAAGGGTCATACAATTAATATGTAAATACCCGTAAATTAAATTATATTACACAAATAATACTATCATAGGAAGTACATAAACCACACAAAAAGAAATAGTGTCACATGTAGCATGAAACTCACGGGAACAAAAGGTGAGATAAAAATTCCTTACCTCGTTGTGATCAATCGAGTCATATGACCAAAAGATAATAAACACCAAATGAATCACATAATACCATGAATAGAATCATGATAATATATATTAAATGCCAGTAAACAATACGCCACATGTAATAAATAAGTGGTGAACAATGGAAATATCACGGAATTGAATGGGAGAAAAGAAACCCCTTACGAAATTTCAGCAGCCTAACGACGCCACTTAAAACTTCCAAAAATGGATTGATGAGATCAAATAGGGTATCTCATCATATGAACATAAATGGAAAGTATGATGGATATATATATCATACCCAACATAAGAAAAATTAACTTTAAATACTTGACATGAAAATAGAACTTTGAAAAAAAGAGAAGTGTGAAAGAATCCTTTACAAAAATTCGGCAGCCTAACGGCACCACTTAAACATTCTTAAATGAATTTATGAGAGAAAGAGAGGTTATCTCATCATATTAACATAAATAGGACAGTAGGATTGATATAAAAGAACATCCTCAAACATAAGAACATGCAGTATAAAGAGATGACATAAAAGAGAGTACTTGAAAAGAAAGAGAGAGGTAGGATCCCTTACCTCAAGTCTGACTTGTCTTGTTCTTTTCTTTATATTCCTTTAAATCGGGTAACTCTTTTTGATTTGAGCTCAAAGGATTCCTTGGAAAGGATTCTTCCCAAATGTGAGGCTTCAATGATGAAGAGAGGTATGTGGAGAGATGAAATGGGAAGGGGTTGGCCAAGACAAAGGCTTGAGAGGTGTGGGTAAGGTGGTAGAGGTGGGGGCCTTTTATAAGAGGAGAGGAGGGGCACTCTTGTAAAGTTATAAACTTTTACTTTATTATAAAATTATTTTCGGATTTTAAAGGTCCCAAAATTATATATTTCTAGGATAAGGTGATAAGAGTTCGAAATACATCCATCCAATATGATTTTGACAAGTTTAGGTATTAGATTTTAGATTATCTTTTCATTTTATTTAAATGTTTAAATAATGAGGTAATCACTGCATCATCATGGTGTCATAAATAATTTAATTTATTTAATGTCTAAAAATTAAAAAAAAAATTCATGATGTAGAAAATATTTTTATCTTTATAATGAATATTTATAGTCAAAAATATAACTTGTATAACCCTAGTTAAAAATTGTTTAAGTAAAACAACACATGTTTGTGACATTTTTATTTTAACATTAAATAAAAAGTTTTTTATGTCATTTTCCTAACAAAGTGGCTCCATGGGGTCCCCAAGTTGACCCATGGATTTTCATGGTCGTCCATGACACATCCAATAATGGTAGGACATGTTTCAAGGTCATTTCATATTATTAAAACATCACTTTTACCTTAAATTACACTAATTACCTCTGATCGAGATTAAAAACTTAAAAGTTACTATTCACCAAAAAATTATTTTAATCCCTTTGAACCACATATTAATTCCTAATGAAAACCATGTATGTCAGATTTTTGAAATTCAAAACATAGAGGTGGTAAATTTTCATTTAAACAAAAAATCAGTTTTTTAAGTACCACTTAGTGGTTTAACTATTCATCAGAAATTGAAGTTTCTCAGAAAAATACCAAAAAATCACCCTAAGATATATTTGATATTCCAAATTCAAAAATGATGTCTATTTTAGAAAATTAAAAACATATCAGTTAAATTAATTAATTTAATAATTAATTCCCACTGTCAGAACAAATAGCGTGTTTTTATGAAACAATATATATCAAAAGATTGACACTAGTTTAAGTACATTTTCAAAGTGAAATAAATTCCAATGACCACTATTGGATTAAATGGTAAAAATATATTCTAATTCACTTTAAAAACAATTCAAAATATAATATAATCATATAAATAAATTAGATTAAAAAGAAGGTTTTGAATTAAAATACAACATTTTTCACTATTCATTAAAAAATGAACTTGATCGGAAAAATACCAAAAATTTACACAAAGTAAATTTTGATGTCCCAATTATAAAGAAGAATTTTATGTTGACAAATACATAATATAAAATTTTCAAAATTATATTTAAAAAGGGTTCTCCATCAAAAGGTGGTTAATCGATCTTTTAAAGAATATTATAAGATTTATGCTTAAAATTGGATTCATTTTCATTTTTAATCCTCTATCATTTATTGTAAAAAGTAAAAATATTTGACAAACATATATAATAATTTTGTAGTTAGTTCTGTTCATTCCCGTCATTACAACGGCAAGGTGTTAACTACTATTTAAAATAAAATTATTTTATTATTAAAGTGCAACGTAAGATTTCAAAGGAACTCGTTGTTGCATATTGGGTAAGCCATCGAGCATAGCATTCACTTTAAAGTAATATTAATATTTTCTTCACAAATATATATAAATATAAAAATTTCATATTCTTTATTTACCTGGGGTGTTACATACTCTATACATGGATTCCTCCTGAATAAGAAAGAATAAGTGGATGCTAAGAAAATCCACATGTTGTGGTTTATGTCAAAGAAGCCCCAACCAGCATCAGACTTTGGATAACAGCTGGTACTTCCCTCTGGAGGCAGTAAAAATTCCGGGCCCACTTGGGGGATTATACCAAGATTTGTCTTTAATTGTTTTTTAGGAAATTAGATGTCAATTTATTTTCTTTTTCTAGATTTAGTCTAGCATGCAGCCCCCTCTGTCCTATATTTTTGAGCTTCAAAGACATGATCCTTATGCTTAATTGTGTTATTTTATTTTATAGGATAATGATTGAAGAAGGAATCCCCAAACATTGAAGGATGAGGACTGAAGCTTTATTTTCAAAAGGGAGTTAATTTTCATTTTCTATCTTTTTAAACTCACGACATTTTAGTCCACAAGATGTTTTTATCTTTAAAGATAAAATTGCATGCCCACACTTGAATTCATGTTTTTCTCGACTTATCAAGACATCAGTGGATTATGAAACCAGTGATGCCATGTTTTATATTTCAATGTTGATATTATTAAATGATTGAAATGCAGAATTGAATTTTTAAAATGAATCATGAATATTGAAATGATGACTCATGATTTGAAGGAATTAACTCATTCATGTAAATGAAATTTCCCTAACATATTTCATACTTTGAATTTCAAAAATTCATGTGAATTGATTTTTTATTATTATTCATGCCATGAGTGATTGTCCAATGTTATATTTCATATTTCTAAGAGGATTTCTAGACCAAGTACTTTTAATTTATTCTGGAGCATATTTCTTGAGAAATCTTGGGACATGTAACCGACTAGAACTTGTATTGAAACATGTAAAATATATAACTGTACAAAAACACATTTAAAATAATTGAGGAATCCTTTGAGAAGCCACTAATCTATAAAATACCAGATTTACATCAATCCTTATTTTAGCCCATAGAGACCATGAATGACCTTTATAGGGATGATCCATGTTTCAAGCCATTTTTATCCATTCCTACCCTACTCTTGGTATTTTCATGACATTTTAAAGTTAAAGTGTGGGGGTAAATATAATCATGGAGGATGGGATGATACACACTGTAAAGAAGAAGTGTGGGGGTGTTATTATGGGAATTTTAAAAGGATGTGGAACCATTCATTATACTCTATTGTTTACCCCTTTTGACTTAAAAAATGACAAAAATGACAAAAAAAATCAAAAAATAGAAAAATGGGTTTTGATTTGGGAGAACAAAAAATCACCATTTTCTAGACTGATGATCTTCTTATCATATGTGGTTAGGTGATGGCTGTGAGGTTTCATCTAATCATAACTTTTGAAAAACAAAAAAAAAATTACAAAATAAAAAAAATTCAAGAAGTTGCAGAAATAATTATTTATCCATAATTTGATCATAACCTTTTCTTTGAGTTTTGAAAAGTGGGTGTTCATACATTTAAGGGGAGAATTTCATTAAACTTTTACTTTTAATATCATTCATTGTACTTCAGAGATTATCCTCCTTCTTGAGCCTTAATATTTATAGCATCAAGTCCTACCAACCTTAAGCCTCAGAGTCATTTGAACCTTTATTTAAAATCCACATTATCTTATGTGTCTTTTGTCTTTACAAAGTGGAGAAAGTAGTCCATTTACAAGCCTCTGTATAAGGAGAATGTTCTTATGATATGAGCATAACTCTACTTGAATTGTATCATGAGTTATGAGAGAGAATAATCAAAAAGTTAGTTAAATCATTACTTGGCATGTTTAATAAAAATGAATCAAGGAGTTTGAATGACTGAAAGAAGAAGTTCTATCAATTTTCAAATGGGGGAAAGTAAAATGTGTAAATAATCTGTTTCTTTGAAAAATGTGAAATTAAATTTATATTTTTTTCTAATTTTTGAACGTTTGATTTTACATTGAAAATAGTTTTCTTTTATTGCATTGGAATTTTAATATTGGTAACATTGGTGTCCTTTGATTTCCTTGTTGGGATTTTATGCTTGAGGACAAGCATGTTTTATGTGTGGGGGTATTTGACAGAGAAAATTTATGTGCATATTTTTAATCAAATAATGATGATTTTTTAATTTTTTTCAATGATAAACCCCATTTATTTACATGTTTTATTAAAATAATGGGTAATTTGAATTTTAGAATGAAAATGAGCAAAATTGTGAAAAGCGCATAATTCTGGATTTTTTGACAGATTTTTACACAGGGGTGTTTTTCTCATTTCATAAAAAATATAATTCAAAATTCATTTAATTTAATTTTCTTAGAATCCCTATTTTTGTTCCTTCAATTTTGTCTCCTGAACCAAGATCTGATTCGGCCATCTACTAGCCCGAAAAAATCATTCAAGTTGGAAACCATTTCCGGGCGGGCAACATGGACCCCACCACCGTAATGGATGCAAAATTCAGTCTCCACACCTACAATTTTGTTGATTCTACCTGGATATGGAATAGAAATCAATGTTGCGCTCACCCATTAAATTATATATAGTTTTTCATCAATTAAGGTGGATATTGATCGTTATACATTTAAAAGAAGATTCCTGGAAATTTTGGCCAGAAAAGGTCATATTCAACGAAATTTCCATAACTCCTACATCCGGGGTCCAGATGCGCTGAAAGATTGAGGGTGAACGTCCAAAACATTTATGAACAACATTGAAGATGGGGACCACGCATAAATCGACAATTTAATTGTTCACCAACATGAAAAATTTCAGGCGACAGAAACATGCCTATAAAAAGAGGTCCTCTCCTCCTCCTCAAATCATCAGCTCGACGCCCAAATCCAAGGATGGATCCCACCGAGGCACGGACCAATACTGCTCCTCTCATGACCCCACATTTCTTATTTTTATTTTATTTTCAGTTTAGTTTTATTTTAGTTTTATTTTAATTTTAAATTTAAATTTTAGTTTAATTAATCTATTCTTTTGTGTTTCCCCACCCACTTTTCTTCATTTCTTTCTTTCTCTCTCTCTCACTCTCTCTCTTCCTTCACCCACTCCACCAAGTAATCCCAAACTCTCGGAAATGAGTGTCTAATCACGATACTTCACTCAGGGTGAGGTCAATGTTTTCATGAATTTTCTTTAATGATTAATTACGTTTATGGTACAATTGAGTTGCATGCTTGGGAAAGGCAAATGTCCCTAATTGGGTGACATTCCCCAATGACATGCAACTCAAACTACATCTATTATAAAAAGGAATAGTGATTCAAACATGAGATATCATGTTTTAATTATCAAACAAAATCAAACACATGTAGGAAAATAATTATTGAATCCAAGACTTAACCCCAAAACCATGTTCCTTCTTATTAACTCATTCTGTTTAGATTTTCATGATAGTTTAAATTAACATTTTTCATGTCATTATTTAAATTATCAAAAACCCAAAAAAAAATTATTTGCACTCATTAAATAAGAAAATATATAAAAGAGATAGATTAGGTAATATATAATAAAGTAAGTGAACATGTTGAAAGGATCATCAAGAGATATGACCCTGGTTAGACACTGTGATGCACTAGGAAAAAAATATAATTATTTTTTTCCACGCCCTGCAATAGTCCTGCATTAGGATTTCTGAAATATTACCTTATTTCTTCTTCATTTACTCCCCCACTAATCTAGGTTATGTAACCTTAACTCCTCTGATATCTATGTGTAAATATCTATTGATACTTAGCCATTATAATAATTTTTTGTCATGAATCGAATATCCTCATGTGTTTAACACTCCTATTTCTTCTATTTTCTTGAATAACCATGGTTAAATGTTTTTTCTGCATCAAACTCCCTAAACCATTAATTTTCAAAAAAAATCATAGATTGGTATTTGGGGGTTGTTTGGGATTTAATCAAGGGTTATAGTTAAGATAGATGTTGTCCATGAGCTTGACATGGATATCTAAAAAGTAATATCATAATAATGATACTTATCCAAGTGTTTTTAGATTTTATTTTCCGGTGTTGTGTTCTGCATTTTATTACATTGTATTTAATGGTAAATTGGGTTTTTAAATGATGTGTTTGACCCCTCATGATCCTCATTGAATCAGTTTACGTTGATTAGAACAGACCATTGGTCACCTGTGGAGTGTTAAACTACCTTGAACATGGTAATTGAGTTGTTAAATGAAAATTTATGATTTTATTATATTAAACCAATAGTAACTATGTTAGTAATTACATGAAAAAGTTAAATTAGTTATCAATTGTAAATGGTCAAATTTAATAAATAGTTAAATAGGAATGTTGATGCGGTTAGATGGATTGAAATAAGTGAAAATTCTTGTAATGTGTTAAATGGTGATGATTTATTTCTATCGGAATTGAGAACATGTTAAATGTGAGGAACAATGGAAATGTGAAAAATGAAAAAGGAACACCCTTATAGTAATTTTGTGATAAGAGGTCACTGATGTTAGCCTAATTAAATGTGACTAATCATTTGTGGAATGATTTACTGATGCGCCTCTCCCTTGGATAGGCCATAATGATGATTTCGGTGCCTGGATGAATAATATTTTTAGAGTTTGGACAGATTCTTATAGCTCTAAGGGTATGGAAATGTTGTTTGATATCATGGTAGGTATATTTTTATATAGTGTTATAAATACTGGTGAGATACATGAACTAATTCTCCATTTATTTGAACCTATGACCCCTATAACACAAGGTTTAGAAAACTATCATGGTCCATAGTAGGTTTGATGGATACATGTGTAACATAGAACTGAGAATAAATGTATTTAATTTAAATATTGTTAATTAATGAAACATGGTTTATCTACATCTTTTCCATTGATTACTATACTCTTAAAAACATTATTATTAGACAAGATATTGTTGTAGACATATTTAGTCATGGCTTCAAGTTGTACTCACGCCCTGCATGGGCCTCCATTGGGTACCTGAGAAAACATCATTGTTATAAGTTAGGATACAAGAAAATTCCTCATATTTGATGGATGATATGGGATCTAGGATAGAGCACATATAAGGATGATAAATATTACATATAAACCAATTTTAGGGATTTTCTTTCATCTTTATTTTGGTTTCATTTTTACACCTAACAGTATTATGGAATGGAATGTTTATATATAAGATTTTAGGAATTTACCCATTTGTGGGAATTGATTATATGATGCATATTTATTTCTCATAATTACATTATTATTATTTATATTTATTTCCACTATTTTTTACTCTGGTAAGGAGTGTATAGTCTCCACACATACCTCATTTGACCCTCACTACTAGTAGGTATCCTTTGGCATATAAGGAGATGTTCTTGAGGTCATGTGTTGCACCGGATCGGGGCATCAATTTAGTGTCACCCATTTTAGGAAGTTACAATATATATATATATATATGAATATGTATGAGATCTTGATATGATATTGATAGCCTAGGTATAATTCATGGTGATGATTTGTACCCTAGATAAGGTAGTTGAATACAGTAGGAATGAAATCACATGATCTTCATTGCGATATTTGGGATGAGAGCACATATGCAATTCATATATATATGAATTATGTGGGGTGATGAATATAGGTTTAGTAGTAGATAAAAAGAATATTTACAGTCAACCCAAGATATTTGTGAGATGATGTTATAATGGAATAATATGTTGTTTTCCAGATTATTTCCTTTGACGATTTTGATGTATTTGTGTAACTCAGGAGAGGTGTTAACCAATGATTATGAGTGAATTCAGATATCATAAGTGTGGTTAGATGGTTCATGTTTTGATATTTATGAATGGTGGTTCTTTCAAGTCGTTTATATCATCATGGAGGTTCCATAGGTATTATAGATGTAAAAGAATGTGTAGTGATTATACCATTGGGGTTGATAGGCATAGGATGCAAGGTTATTTTTTTAATTGGGTGCATGTTCCTAGGATTGATGGGATATGACTCGAGATTTTCAAAGTCAGATGGTATGTAAGGGTATCACCAGGGTGTGCGCCTAATTTGGTATGTGTTTCACAATGGATGATGATGATAACTCTTGTGAGATTGTGTCAATGGATTCACAATTATCATATGATAAGAGATTGAATATTTTTTTTGCTATATGGTAGGTGTATTGGTGTGATGTAAGTTCATCCTAAGGAAAACATAAAATCTGATTAGGTGTGATTGAACAAAAAATAAATGTGAGTAATTTCGATTGGTGAATTTTGGGAGATTTATAAAATATGAATATTGGGTTTGGTAAGTTACATGACCCTCTAATAAAGGTCACGATTATTGATGTAAACGAAAAATGGATTCATTTTTCAACTTTTTAGTGTGTGTGTGTGTGTAAAATGATTTTATAGGTTGTATCACTTGAAAAAATATTATGGATCTAGTGGTTTGTAAAAAAATTTAGATTCGATGGTCTTGAGGAAATGGGAGGAAAGAGGTTTTCAAATTTGTTTTTAATGTGGATTTCAAAAATAGGTTTGGTTTTTAAAAAATAAATAACCATCCTAGATGATTTTATTGAGATTTTTGTTTGGATTAATTGAAAAATCGTGAATTTAAAGGGTTTTTTTATATTTTGGGTGAGTTTTTTGGTGTGGAAGAAAAATTTATAATATGGTCTGAGAAGGAAAACTAGTGAACCTATATACCAAGATGACATTATTTCTACAAATAAAATTTAATAAACATGGTGTTTTAGTGATGAATTTTTGACTTTGTCAATGTTGATTCAAGAGATAGTTGTGTGTTTTATGTCTTGGTATATAAGTTTGATTTAAGGATCAAGTATACGGATTTATGTTTAAGTATTTCATAGTTCGGGATACTTAAAATGTAATGTATTAGGTGATTCCTATGGTGGGGAGAAACATTACTTATAATTGGCCTTTATTAATATATTATTATGGTGTGGAGAACTATAAATTGGTTAATGAATCGGTTGTTTTCCATTTATTCTTGGGATTTATGAGTGATATTATATATTTACTTGGTGTTTTATGTTTTTATTGGCATTTTGGCCCCTAGTTTTAATATGCATATGAGTTGTTGTCATTATAGTAAGAGTTATATTTGAAAAAGGATTAGAGTATTGTGGTATTATTGATCTGATCTTAGTCCTTAACATGTTTCATAGGGGATGGGATGATTGTGTATCTAGAGGAGCAACACACATATGTTGCTAGACCTTATCAGTTATTACACACTAAAGGTGGTGTAAGGGACAATAAAATGGTGGGGTGTACACCATGGATGACCTGAGTATCTCACGCTTGTCTTGATTATTTTTTGGAAAATTTTCAGAAGGATATGTTTGTGGACCATACCGGAGGTGGTTGTGGTTTTCCAATAGTTCTCAGATGAAGGAAATCAATTTGTGTTTGGAAAATGGAATATATCGAGATGTAGGTATTGATTGTTGGAACCAATAATGGTTAGTAATATAGGTAATGGATAGCCACTTAGTGTAGATAATAGTTAGGTAGTATGAAAAAGTGTGTTCTTCGGAAAAATAAATTGGTTATTGGGGTTTTTGATTGTTGGTGTTCAGGTATAGCACATTTACATGTGTGATGGAAAAGGGCCTTAGAATATTGATATGATCATGGGATTGACATGGGTGATTTTGATAGGGATTTTCGGGGGAGGCTCAGGTGTGACTAAAATTGAAAAAATGTATGGTGTAGATTAGTAACATTAATCAATAGTATGTTTCATTGAAAAATAGAGAATTAAAAAATGTCACAAGAATTGAGGATTTTTTGTGGAGTGGGTGAAAATAATCACCAGTGTGATGTGTGACATATAGGGATTTGAGTAGTGGATATGATTTGGGTTTGGGTTCAGCAAGACCATAACGTGTGGGAGATATATGATTAGCCTTTTTTAGGATTTGGTAATATAGATGTTTCATAGAAAATGCATGAGGAGTCTTCTCAAGGACGATAATACTTATAGAGTGGAAGAGTTAATTCCTCAGACTGGTCTATGTATTGTTTTATTTTAATTTTTTCCAAAATCATGGACCTATTTAATTTTTTATTAAATATTAATTTTTTACTTTTCATTGAATTATTTGGGTTTTTATGTGTTTTTTATGTTTTTGAATGGAAATCTGGGTGAAACCTTGGCCCAAGAAATTATATTCTGCCGTAATATAGTTCTTATAAGTATCAATATACATTGAGAGTCATGTCTCTAGTTTTGGAAATTTTTAAAGTGATGGTTGCTACTATTTTTTAAAAGTTAGTGTGTTTGAAGATGCCCTATGGCTATTGAAAATGAATAAGAGTGTTTAGAATGAATATGTTCATTTGGGGTTTTAGTATATTTTTCTAAAATTAGATAATTATAAAACCATTAATACCAAAAGTTGAGGAAATAATAAATTTACATATGGGATAATAAATATTATGTTAGAAATAATATATATTATGAATGGAAAATATATATTACGTATGGTTTTTTCCAAAGGGAAAACCATAAGAAGAAATATAATGTTATGGATGGTATTTATTGCTATGAGTAAAACCTTATATATGGAAATAATATATTACATATGAAAAATAGGTTAACATAAATATATAATTTTTTGTGAAATTTTATTATGTATAAATTTTTCTAGAATATAGGAACCTTATGCATAAAATAAAATATTATATACAAGATTTTCCCTAATGTAAAATAGTTATCCATTAAGAAAATATTACATTTTATGATATAATATTTCTTATAGGTTTTTATTAATGTTAAAAACCATATGTATTGAAGGTGTATATTACGTATGAAAATTCACCAAAGCAGATAAACCGTCCATATTAGGAAAATATTATTTATGTAAATTTACGTAAATAAAATATATTATGTATAAAGTAATATTTAATAATAGAAACTTTATTATGGGAAAAACCTTAAATTGAGATAAATATATTACATATTAGGCTTTTTATAAGGGAAAACCCTTTGGTATTATATAGTCTGTTACGTATCTATTTTAAACTAAGGTAAAAGTCAAACTCGTCAAGAAAAATATAACATGTTTTTTTTCTAGAATTGAAAAAACCATATATGTAATTTTCATATATTTTGTATAGAGGGTAAAATATTCTGTATAGTGAATTTTCAAGGTAAATCTTTATATATGGTCTCCTAGGGGAAGATATGTAAAATTAATTTTAGGTCTTCCCAGTGTTTTTCAAATTATAAAAAATGATTAATTTTTTCACATTTTTCTAAAATGATAATAGTGATTCAAAATGAAATATTAAGAGAGAAATATGGTTTTTCTAGTAATATCAAGGATAGTATGTCTAGAAGTGTTCTCTCATCCCTCTATTTGACTCAAAACTAGACTATCGTTGATTTTTTATAGATCTAAGTGTAATTTTATCCAAGTAATGGATTGAGGTAAAATATATCCATCAACTATGATCCTAATTTAGTTTCTATCCCTTTTTCTTATTGATGATTTTTTACAGTTCGGCATGGGTTTTGAGTGTAGATTTTACTGGATCATGATTGAATCTTCTTGATAATAGGGATTTTTTCTATTAGAGTAATGGGGATCTCAAGAGGATGATCAAACTAGGTTTTTGAAGGATTTGTTAATGTATATTTCTTCATAAATTTCATTAATATTTTCCATCATTTTGGGTTTAATTTACTGATGAAATATAATTAAATGTTAGGGAATATTCAGGCTAAATTTCTAGGTGAATATCAGTGGTGATAATAATGTACATCCTTCCGAGGCCACTAATTGGTGCCCATATTGACGATCACCACATTACCTCAAGCATGCATCCTTGTATGCTAGAGGCTACCAACAAATGCTATGGGTGTATTGTGGTACATAGGTGATACGATACCTTTTTTTAATAGAGTTAATAGTCATAAAAATAATAAAAAATCATATAAACTAAATTTAATGATCCTGGTAGAGAAGACAAGGAAAGTGCCAAAAATATCTACACTATCAAAATTCCATAACAATAGAGTATGTCATACATGTCACAATAAATCTATAATGCCTCATAAATTCCATTTATTATTTATTTAATATTATATATATTTTTTCTAAGATTAGGCACTATGATGGGATGCGATTTTGAGTCCTGCTGTGCCTGAAATAAATATTTGAAATATAATAAATACATCAAATAGAACATGCACACTTTTATCTTAAGAATGTGGAATAACATTTAATCGGGTTCTTCGATTATAAATATGAGTGCACCGATGAGTGTAGAATGTGGTGTTAACCCTATGTGTGAATTATCATTGCTTGATGCAGGTTGTTTGTGGAAAAGTCATCATCGGTGTGGAAATGAATAAAACAGTTTAATAAATTATCTTATATATATTTCTTGATTAAATAACTAGTTATTATTTAAAAATTTATTATTTTTGAATTCCAGGGTTATCTTAATAACCCTGGAGACATTGGATAAGACTTGTAGAGACCTTTGGAGAACACTCTTAGGTGATCAGTGACAGGATTGTGGATCGGTGATCGACGCACCATAGATTCAATAGATCTCACCAAAGACAACATCACAACCCCATTATTCATCAACGATCGATACAAATTGAATTAAGTTTTGTGTTTTGATATGATTCTTCTCTATTATTTATTTCTACTGTGAACATGAATCAAACAATGAATAGATTGGTATGTGGTTCAATCTTCATGTAGGATGGGTTGTTTTGTAAGGTTTTGATGGGAGATTTTATTTGTGATTTGATTTATTTCGACTTTCCTTATAATGCAAAGGAACCATTATCAACACGAACATTTATTAATGTCTGTTACTCCTATCAGTTTATCTTTTTTTCACCCCCGATTATGGGTTTGTCACTGGTGATCTTCAATGGGCTTGCGACTTGACAAATCCCTATCAATTGATTGATTCACAACTATTTCCTGGAATAATGATCCTAAATTGTAGATCTTGGATTTTCATGAAATGAATGAGGTGTGACAATGGATATGGAGTGATTTGAACAATGGAGGATGTTCGATATCATGTTCTTCAATGTTATTCAGTGCACAATGAGGAACTATGATTTGATTTGATTTGTTTTCCATTAAAATTTGATGACGAAACTCTATGTTTGATAGCATCAAGGCTTGGAAGAGTTGTAATCTTTGATATCATGGTGAAATAGTGTCCATATAGAACTCTATATGTTCTATATCAAGCACGAGAGAAGATATTAGATTCTACAAAATCCCAAACAGTACAACATGTAAAATGTATCCTCATGTTGTGTTGTCCCCCATGAGTAGTGGCTAGGATTTCATGAGGATGTTAAATATCAGATGGTGTGTTAACACTATCACATGGTGTGTGGTCTCTATCGGATGACTCGGTTTTTACTTGGGAAGTATGCAGACATGGGGTTGACCACACTGGTTAGATCATGCAATGTACTCCCCCACACAAACACGGCCTGGACTAGGTACATGAGCTATGTTGTTTAATAGTACATGGAAGAACCTACATGGACATGAGCCATATATTGGAACATGGGTAGACTAAATGGAAACCCTACACACCATGTATTACTACACAGACATGGCTTGATGACACAATCCAATTATACGGGTATGAATTAGGGTCAATGGACATAGAGTTTTACCCCTATAACACACTGCGTACTCATTTATACATGAATATAGGCACTTATACTCATGTCATGGACATGTTTTACTAGGGTATGATCCCCTTATACCTTCACTAAATTTTATTATATAATCATATCCTACTTTTAGGACTATGGTCTCTTCAGTATGACTTCTTCGATAGAATCATTACAATCTCTCAAAGAGGCCTAGAGAGAGATCCACTATTCATCTTCGTTCCCTAGGTGGAGTTATTAGTATCATCATTTGCAACACTACATAGGCTCCAATCCTCTTTTTAGTGGATTAATACAGATTGACTTGTTGGTATCACCCAATGGACTTGGTAGTGATCCTCATATATGTATCATATTCTGTTCAGACTATTAGTTTTTTATTTATCATTACGAGACCTGATGAGATGTACCTCTCAAAAAAAAATTAATCGGTGCTATCAGAAATAAGAGTGTCCTCTCCAAGACACGTTCTTTGTGGAATTTTCGACCTACAATCCTCGGATAGTTTACTATAGTAGTGAATTGCCTCTTGATCATGTGTTTTTATTGAGTATATCTATTTAATCTGGTTATATGTATTGAATACTTATACTTGTGTAGAATTTTACTGTATTTCCATTGGTGTATGATTTTGGTTTTGAGGTTTCAAAATATTTATTGTTACAATCACCCCTATATGGTATTTTTCCACACACATCATTTCTTGTGCAAATGATTGACCTTTTGAAAAATTCCTAAGTGGACCAAGACCATAAAGTGATATGTGAGATCGAATAGAACGATTTCAGTTCTGATGGATTTTTGAGATTATTCCCAATAATTACATTCATGTTGAACTTATGTTTTAAGATTCTTCATGATAGGATTGTATTTGGACTTGTTTACATTCTTTTAGTTAATGGAGTAAACTGGTTATGAGATTTAGATGTATGTATATGTGTTTTATTAGTAGTTTTTACTTTTCAAAATTGTATAGTCTTATAGATTTGTGTGTTTGTGGGTATATAGGCTAAGGCCAAACATTTTAGGGATATTCCTTCTTGATGCTAGTGGCCTGCCATTTTCCAATTCATGTTGGGTATGTGGAATTATATAAGAGTCCCCACTAGTATGGGTCATCATAGAGTTATATCAGAGTTGTTAGTTCTACTTTTAGAATTGGATTTTATAATATTGGTTTGGGGAAATAGTGTTATGTGTTACATGTTCAGATTTTACGCCAAGGACTCTAGTGTTGGTGTTGTGGTAGATGTATCCATAAACTATGACTCAAATCACCTTCTTTTCATCTTGGTACCTGAGGAAACTAGTTGTAGGAAAACAATGGTACATGTATCAATGAGAAATGAGTTGTTGTTTCTATTTCATTATTGAGCTAGATCTACTGATATACACATTGAATGTGGTACATATTGTTTGTTTTAGGATTCCTCAGTGATATATTATACATTGGATTCAGCATCAAGATCATGAGGATGATCCCATCCATGATGAGTCATCGATACATCGACCAATTTCAGAGATTTTAAATCTTGGTGGTGCACCATCCATACCATCACCTATAGATTTTCACATGGTACCCTCAGTACCAATGGATGAGGTGCATAGGCTGAGTGCACCTCACATGTTTTATTGATAGATACCACTTGAGGTTCTAAGGAAATACCATCCCATAGGTGGCTGAGGACTGGCTTGCGGTTGTGGCTTGAGTCTTTCATTTAGTAAAAATAATATAAGATCATATTTTGGTCCTGGTGGTGATCATTATTAATGGATACATATGGAGATGATGGGGTTTTAATACCCAATCTTATGAGTAGGTGACTCTTTCATTGACTCAGTCCGAGGGCCTTTATATAGAGGATTTCTCTAGCTATGTTTAGGGTTGTACATATCCATTAGATTGTGTTGCTCCAACAATGAATCATGAAAATAGTTCAGTATTCATCGTGTTTTACCAACCTCTCAAGGTAGTTGATGGATATGGTTCATGATCAACTATATAGGGATCATACCTTGGTGAAAGGTATTAAAAGAAACATTTGAGACAATGTTATAAATTTTTTTATTCATACTCATACTTGGGTTCTAGAGTGATAATTGGCGGTTGAGTGTTTCTTAGAAAAGTAGATATGGAAAGTGGGTTTTAGTAAAGGGGAAGAAAGAGTATATTCCTTGGTATTAGGGATTAAACATTAGTGTTAGGGGCTTGTAAGTGTGAGAATTTTTAAGAGGATGTACCGAGACAGAGTGTAAGGACTCGTCCTTAAACATTACATAATCTTGAATTAAATGGATAATTCACATTGATGATATTTTCATGTTTAGAGTTTTAGAGAATTAGGTCATAACATTTACATAACAACATGAATATTACAAGTACACAATTCTACTCAGTATTCTTTTTTTTCATAAAATAAAAACACTTGAAAAAAAGGTTCATGTCTAGTTTCATTTTTTAGACAGCATGACTTTTCCTTGATCCCATCTTTGACCCTTATTCATCTTTAAGTCATGTGAAAAATATTTCAAAAACATGGTATGAGCCTAAAAATCTCATTAAGGTAAATAAAATAAAAAATGAAAACATTATCCCATCAATAAATACAAAGCAATGAAACCATACTTTTCAATAATAACATACCTCATGAAATCATAATATTTATGAACAACACATAGAAATCATAAATCATAAAGGTAACAAATGACATAAATAACATGCTTACATTGTAGCTATCACAGCTACAAAGGGATTCACATTTGGAATACCCATCATAGTATATTCCCTGAATCTCTTAGGAGAAACAATAAAGTTTACCTCTATTGCATTACCCGATGCATTGGAGGGCTATCTTTAGCTCACCCGCCCTAGGTTTATCCTGGAACCACCCATAAACGTAAATAATGCCCAATGTACATATCATATTCATAAAAAATAAAAAGAACATAATGAAAAGATAACATTCCCACATCACAGTAACAATATATCATTTCAAAATATAGAGAAAATCAAAGCTTTTATCAAACCATTTTCAAAACCATTTAAAATATTAAATAATAACATTTTGTAATCAATGTGTCACATACCACTTTGAATCTTTTAAAAGAAATTTCAAATTCAAACAATTAATGTCCATATGAATAAATTCTTAAAGCCATTTTTAAGACATGGAAATTAATGTGAAATATTTATAAGAATAATCCTTTAAAACATTTAAAATGATATTTTAGTTAAGGAGTTTTTAACAAAATGAGAGATCCCAGAATAAAAATAATTCAAGAAATAAAATTAAATCAGAACCTAATAATATCCTGAGAATAAATTTATTTATGATATAATATGCCAAAGGATATTATATACACCATATAAGAGTGAGTTAGTGCATATCAACAATGAAGTATCAATAGAAATGTAAATTGAGATGAAATCCCTTATAAAAAATGTTTCCTTAGATTAAGGATAAATCAATTACATAATTATGTGTGAAAAATAATAAAACACCCAATATAATTGTATATTAATTGTAAAACAATCAGATGTTATCCACACTTATTCATATCATCACATAATCAAGAAGTAGATGTTTAACCCAAAAATTGAAATTGGGTTAAGATGTTTTCTTATAGAAATATGAATGCCTAACGACATCACTTTAAAATTTAGAAAATAAGTTGATGAGAGAGAAAAAGGATATCTAAATACTTAGACATAAAATCTACATCAATAATGATATATAAGAACATATCCCAACATAATAAGATGTAAATTAAAAGACATAACAAAAATAAGTCTTTTAAAGAGGAGGGTGAAATGTTCCTTTACCGATTTGGTAACTTACGAACCATAAACCCCATGAAAGAAAGATCACACAATGAATATGTAAATACATATAAATTAAATTATATTACACAAAGAATACAATAATGGGCCGTACATCCACCACCCAAAAGTAAATAGTGTCTAATATAGCATGAATCTCACGGGAATTAAAATAGAGATGAAAATCCTTATCACGTTGTAATCAATCGAGTCATATGATTAAAAGTTAATAACCACCAAATGAATCACATAATACCATAAATATAAATACAATCATGATAATATATACCAAATTTCAGTACACAATACACCACATGAAATAAATAATTGGTGAACAATGGAAATCTCATAGAATTTAAAGTGAGATAAAAAAATCTCTCACCTCGTGTCCAACTTGACTCGTATGTTCCTTGTTATTCCTGAATAAAAAACAAAAGTTTATTTCTACTTGATTCATAATGTTTTTAATGTTTATTATTAATTTTATATCACTTATTACCTTGCAATATTAGTTAGTTAATTATTTGAGTTCATATCGGACATTTTATCAATGTTCGGAATTTAAGTTAAAATTAACTTGTTATAATTACAATTTGTCATGTGGTCAAAACGTCATTATCTCTAGAATGATATTAAAGATATATATATATCATATATATCATATATATATATAGTGTATTCATGTACTTATATTAGTACATAACCTTTTGAGATATGAAATGAAATGCACTGATCATGGAGACGGTAAGCCGTACGTACGCATGAATGCTACTTTCATTTATATTTTATATTTAATAGAATGAAAAATAAATGATACATAGGTATATTATAATTAAAGTATAATATCATATATAATATCATTAACTACACCCATTATTCATCCCACATAAGGCATTAATGAGTCATATAACTTTGATGGGGAGGTAGTCTGCACTTCCTAAAATGAAATTATCACGTTTACCCATTATGGAAACCATAATGGTATGATATAAATGAAAAATACATAAGAATAAGGAAAATAAAAAAATAATACATATCAAATATAAATACAGTTCCATCATTATTTCCTCCATGAGAGTCAGTAGGAGTTAATTGAACAATCCTCGTTTTGTGAGGCGTTAGTTTTCCCTCCATAGAAACATTATGTTATTTACCCTTTAGATGGAGGTGTGTGTAAGGGTAGTAATATCCCTTCTCATAAAAACATCCTAGCATATTTATGATACTGTTTTTGTTATAATTTAAAGGAATAAAAAGAGTTTAGTTGGTTGGAGAAGTAAAATAAAACAAAAGAACTTAAGAGAAGACGTTACCTTTAAATCGGATAACTCCCTTTGGTTTGAACCAAGAGGGTTTCTTGAAGAACATTCTGCCTTAGGTGAGGCTTCTATGATGAATAGATGGATCTTGGGAGCTTATTGGAGCTGAGTTATCACGATCCAATGGCTTGAGAAGTGTGAGAAATGGGATAGAAGTGAGGGATTTTTATAAGGGAGAAAAGGTGCTTTTTAGGAATGTTTGAAACAATTATTTTATTATAACCTCATCTTTAGTTTAAAAAGATCAAATATTCATTAAAATCAATTTTAAGATGACTCATGGTCGAAATAAAATAATCCAACAAGAATTGGACATGTTTTTTATATTGTTTTAATATTTACAATCTTATTTATTTAAATTATTTATTAATAAGGTAAATATTGAATCATTATTGTGTCATACATAATTTAATTTATTTGATTTCAAAAAATTATAAAAAAAATTCCATGATGTAGGAAACCTTTTTTTCTTTCCAAATAATATTTATTGTCTAAAAGATAACTTATATAACCCCATGTCAAAATTTATTTACTAAAAGATATTGATTATGTCATTTTTGTCTTTACTTAAAATTAATTAATATAAAGTGTCATTATTCCTCCCATGTAGCTCCATGGGGTCCCAAATTCAACCCAATGATGATCATTGTCGAATATGTATCAACCATTAAGATTATGACACATTTTAGGGTAATTTGATATTATTATAATATTATATTTTACACTTATTTTCTATATTTACCATTTAATCATGGTAAATAAAATATTTACTGAAGTAAATTTTAAAAATGTCTAAAAATAAAAGATACCTATTTACACAATTTGAACCTACAGATTTAAAATATGGAATCCATTTTTCCGAATTCAAAACCAATAAGTGGAAGAAATTAATTTAAAATTAATTCATTCTGTTAAAACAAATAGCGTGTTTTTAAGAAATAATAACTATCAAATGATTGACACTTATTTATGTCCAATTTCAAAATAAAATTACTTACAATGACCAAAATTTGATTAAATGTTAAAAATACATTCTAATTAAACTTTAAAACAAATTAATAATATAATATAACCATATAAATAAATTATATTAAAATGTACTTTGAATTAAAATACAGTATTTTTCTCTATTCGTTGAAAAAATGAACATTATCAGAAAAATACAAAAATTTCATCCAAAGTAAATTTTGGTGGCCGGATTCTAAATAAGAATTTTACTTTTTAAAATAGAATATATAAAAGTGACAAAAACTAGATTTAAAGAGGGTTTTCCCTTAAAAGGCAGTAAATCGATCTTTTAGTGAATATTAAAGTATTTCTGCTTAAAATCGTATTTTAATCCTCTAAAGTTTTATTGAATAAATGTAAAAATATTCAACAAACATGTATAGTTATTTTGTAGTTAGTTTTATTCATTACCTCCAATACAATGGATAGGCGTTAACTACCATTTAAAATAATATTATTATATTATTAGTGTGCAACATAAGATTCCAAAGAAACTCATTGTTGCGTATCGGGTATTCCATTGAAAATAGCATCCCCATTAAAGTAAAATTAATATTTAATTCACAAATGTTAATAAATATGAAAATTTTTGTGTTCTTTATTTTCCAGAGATGTTACATCCTTCCCCCCTTTTGGGAATTGTGTCCTCACAATTTTAAAACCGGGCTTGGAAACTACATTAAAAGTCCCACATCAGAAAAGGGTTAGTAAAAATATCCCATTAAAAAAATTAAAGAGAAGTAAAAAGGTCACCTGATATAACCCATACTCGGATTACATGTAGGAAAACATGGATATGGAAGAGAGAACAAACGGTCAAGTTCTTATGGAGAGTGATAGAGAACAAGAGTTTGAGAAAGTTAACCACCAAAAAATCACAAACATATGATGTTTTAAACTATTTTTGAATGCACAATCGGAAACATAAACCAACCACATTTTTGTTTTACATTCTTTTTCATAATTTTGATGTATTCATTTACTACATAGAATAAGCGCTTAATGAAATATTCTTACCTTTAATTATAGTTTCCACCTTTAATAAGATTATACCAAAAACTGATCTTTTCTCCAAACAATGAGCATTAAAAAAGACTTGGTCACATCAAAAGCACTAGAATCTTATTCTACAGAATCACATAATACACAAAAGAAGAACTATATATTTCCCTTGTCTTTAGACATCAAATAAAACTAAAATGGTTAGTATGAGATCATATAATCCCCAAAAGGGTAATCCTTTATAATAAAAGTACCCAAAGTTCATGAAAGACCATTCAATACACAATTTTCCTTAAAATTCATCAAAATAATCCAAACTAAGATTGAAACCCAAAACTGGATTTAATCTCCTAGTCTTCCATGCTAAATCGTTACATTTATCTCTAAAGAGCATAGAATACTCTTAATGTCTCATATTGAAGTTTAATTAATCTAATCACATATTCTCAATGATAGGTTAGTCAATTCCATAAATAACCCAAATATCTATATTTCCAAAATAAAACATAAATTCTTCCAAAAAAAATATTTCAACCATTACCCCACAATTTAAATCCCATAGTATTCCATTTTCCGTACGTATATATTGTTCCCCAAAAGAGAGAACGTCTTCCAGAATAACTTTTATCACTTAATCACCAAATCATTTTATTATACTAAGGACATACATTAGATAAAACATAATATCACAAATCAAATTATTATAGATCAATAAAATCATTTATCTAAAAATAATAAGTCATAATGACCAGTTATTTCACGTATTCTAGTGGTAGGCAATAAATATCAATCACACTTTGGTTGTGGGTTAGATTCCCACAGCTTGTTCCGAAGCGACGGGTTGTCACACAGTCTGCGTGTTGTCCTTTTTATAAAACTCAAATATAACCCTAACATGTTTTAACCGCAATGGTTTTCCTTATACCTCTCATTTTCATCCCAAATCATTATGATATCTACATCTTAATTCTTGATGTCACATATATTGTCATTTTTTTAATTTCACCACCATATGATAAAATGAAACTGTCCCTAGAATAGAGAATGTCATACCTCAATCATGGTGTCCACTTGGTTTCATCATTATCTTGTTCTTCTAGGTAGAAGGTCTATGCATTGAAACAATGATTTAGATATCCTTTAAAATCATTTTCTTCCTTCATCCAAATACACATTGTACAACTTGGGTCATATGGGTGTTCACTGAAAAGTAGTTTTGGAAAATAATCATCTATGAAATATAATTACAATAAATCTGATAAAACATGATTTATATAAAGTAGTCAGACCAAATTTGAGTGGAAACCATCAATTAACGGTCCTTTTAAAATACCATAAGTATGTGTTGAGAGACTATACTGTAAAAGAAAATATAAATAGGTTGCACAAGGGTCTCCTTCTTCATCACCTTTTTCAAAATCAAAATATTCTTCAAAATCTTTTGATAAGGTAAAATATATGAAAATTATTTGATAAAATTTACCTTTCTTGATAATATGAGAATATTGTGAAAATAGGATTTGATTAAATACAACCCATGATCCAGGGTGATATCAGGGTATATTAGAGGTGTTTGATATCCCAATCAATTGCTTGCAAGTGAGTTGTATGTTAGAAATGGTTTCACTATCATCCGAACACGACTTTGAAATAATTATAGCAAGAAAGTAATCAGTAAGAGATAGGAATGCCATTTGAGAGCTTCATCTTTACATTTGTAACATACATTCCATGATCTGCAAAAAGTTATAAAACAATTATTTAACTAAAATAATAGACATAGGGAATAACCATGTGTTTAACGAAAACTCATAATCACTAAAGTGGAGTAAACCGACCTCTGATACCAATTGTAAGGACCCATCCTTGAACATTACATAATCATGAATTAAATAAATAATTAACATTAAGGATATTTTCAAGTTTAGAGTTTTAGATAATTAGGTCATAACATTTATATAACAACATGAATATTACAAGTAGACAATTCTACTCAGTATCCATTTTTTAATAAAATAAATACTCTTAAAAAAAGAGTCATGTCTAGTTTCATGTTTTAGACAGCATGACTTTTCCTTGATCTCATATTTGACCCTTATTCATATTTAAGTCCTGTGGAAAACATTTTAAAAACTTGGGATGAGAATAAAAAGCTCAGTAAGGGGTATAAAATAAGGAATGAAAACATTTTCACATCAATAAATAAAAAACAATGAAACCATACTTTTCAATCATAACATACCTCATTAAATCATAAGATTTATGAACAACACATTGATATCATAAATCATAAAGGTATCATATGGAATAAATAACATACTTATAATGTAGCTATCGCTGCTAAAGAGGGAGTAAAATTTGGAATAACCATCATTGGATATTCCCTAAATATCTTAGGAGATACATTAACGTTTATCTCCATCACATTACCCAATGCATAGGAGAGCTATCTCAGGCTCACCCGCCATAGGTTTATCATGGAACCACCCATATACATAAACAATGCCCAATATCCATAACATATTCATAACCCATTAAAAAAACATAATGGAAAGATAAATTTTCCACATTGTAATTACAATATATCATTTCAAAATATCGACAAAATCAAAGCTTTTATCAAATCACTTTCAAAACCATTTAAAATATTAAATAAAGAGATTTTTGAATCCAAGTGTCCCATACCACATTGACTATTTTGAATGAAATTTCAATTTAAAAACATTCATGTGTATATGAATAAATCCTTAAAACCATTTTTAAAACATGGACATTAATGTAAAATATTTATAAGAATAAACCTTTAAAACATTTAAATTAATATTTTTCTTAAAGAGTTTTTAACAAAATGAGAGATCCTAGAATACAAATAATTGAGTAATAACATTGAATGAGAACTTAATAATATCATGAGAATAAAGGTATTCATGGTGTAATATTCCAAAGACAATATGTACACCATATTAGAGTGAATTAGTGCATATCAAGAATTAAGTCTCAATTGAAATGTAAATTGAGATGAAATCCCTTATAAAGAAGGTATTTTTAGATTAAAGATGAATAAATTACATAATTATGTGTGAAAAATATAAACAAACCCAATATAATTGTATATTAAGTGTAAAAAAATCATAGGTTATTAACACATATTCATAGGATGACATAATCATGAAGTAGATGCTTAACCCAAAAATTGAAATTTGGTTAAGAAGTTTTCTTATTGAAATTTTAAAACCTAACGACGTCACTTTAAAATTTAGAAAATAATTTTATGAGAGATAAAAAGGATATCTCATCACATGACATAAAATTTACATCAATAAGGATATATATGAACATATCCCAATATAATAATATGTAAATTAAAATACATAACAAAAAGAAGTGTTTTAACAAGTGGAGGGTGAAAGGTTCCTTTACCGATTTGGTAACTTACAAAACATACACCCCATGAAAGAAAGATCACACAATGAATATGTAAATACCAATAAATTAAAGTGTATTTCACAAATAATACAATCATGGGTCGTATATCCACCACAAAAAAGGTAATAGTGGCTAATATAGCATGAATCTCACACGAATAAAAAGGGAGATGAAAAACCATACCGTGTTGTAATCAATCGAGTCGTATGAGAAAAATTTAATAACCACCAAATGAATCATAAAATACCATGAATATAAATATAATCATGATAAAATATACCAAATGGCAGTACACAATACACCATATTCAATAAATAAGTGGTGAATAATGGAAGTCTCACGGAATTAAAAGTGAGATAAGAAATACCTTACCTGAATAATAAACATAAGTTAATTTCTACATAATTCATAAAATTTTTAATGTTTATTATTCCTTTAATATCACTTATTACCCTGCAATAAAAATTAGTTAATTATTTGAGTTCATATCGGACATTTTGTCGATGTTCGGAATTTGAGTCAAAAATGAACTTTTTATAATTACAATTTGTCCATTTGGTCAAACAAATCATTATCTACGTAATGATATTAATGATTTAGATATCATATATATAATATATATCTACTATATACATGTATTTATATTAGTACATAAGATTTTGAGATAAAAAATGAAATGCACCGTTCATGGAGACGGTAAGCCGTACGTACGCATGAACGCTACTTTCATTTCTATTTAATACATAATGGAATAAAAAATTAATTATACATAGGTATATTATAATTAAAGTGTAATATAATATATAATATCATTAACTACATCTTTTATACATCCCACATAAGGCTTTAACGAGTCATATCACTTTGAGGGGGTGGTAGTCCGGAGTTCCTAATATGAAATTATTGTGTTTACCCATTATGGAATCCATAAAGGTATGATATAAATAAAAAATACAGAAGCATAAGAAAAATAAAAACATAATATATATCATATATAAATATAGTTCCTTCATAATGGCCACCATGAGAGGCGGTAGGAGTTAATTGAACAATCATCATTTCGTGAGGCGTTAGTTTTCCCTCCACAGAAACATTATGCTATTTACCAATTAGATAGAGGTGTGTGTAAGTGTAGATAGAACCCTTATCATAAAAAAATCCTAGTATATTGATGACACTATTTTAGTTATAAAATAATGGAATAAAAAGTGTTTACGTGGTTGGAGAAGTAAAATAAAACAAAAAAATAAGAGAAGATTGACCTTTAAATCGGATAACTCCATTTGGTTTGAACCAAAAGGGTTCCATAAAGTACTTTCGGCCTAAGGTAAGGATTCTAGGATGAATATAGGTATCTTGGGAGCTTATTGGAGCAACGATTTTATGATATAAAGGTTTGAGCATTGTGAGAAATGGGATATAAGTGAGGGATTTTTATATGCGAGAGGAGGGGATCTTTATGAAAGTTTGGAACAATTATTTTATTATAACCTCATCTTCAGTTTCAAAAGGTCCACTATTCATTGAAATCAATGTTACGATGACTCATGGTCAAAATGAAATAATCCTATAAGAATTGTACAGGTTTTGGATATTGTTTTAATATTTATAAACTTATTTATTTAAATCATTTATTAATGAGGTAAATATTGCATCATTATTGTGTCAAAAATAATTTCATTTATTTGATATCCAAAAATTATAATTAAAAATACCATGAAGTAGAAAATCTTTCTATATTTACAAATAATATTTATAGTTGAAAAGATAACTTATATAACCCCATGTAAAAATTTATTTACTAAAAGACATTTTTTATATCATTTTTCTATTTACATTGAATTAATTAACATAAAGTGTCATTATTACTCCCATGTGGCTCCATGGGGTCCCAAATTCAACCCAACTATGCCCATGTTTGGCTATGTATCATCAAATAAGATTATAACACATGTTAGGGTAATTTAATGTTATTATAATATTATATTTTACCCTTATTTACTATATTTACCCTTTAATCATGGTAAATAAAATATTCACTAAACTAAATATTTAAAATGTCTAAAAATATAATTTTCATATTTACACAATTTGTACCTATGAATTCCAAATATAGAATCCATTTTTCCAAATTCAGAACCCAAAAGTGCCAGAAATTAATTTAAAATTAATTCCTGCTGTTAAAACAAATGGCGTGCTTTTATGAAATAATAACTATCAAAAGATTGACACTTGTTTATGTCCAATTTCAAAAAGAAATTACTTCAAATGACCAAAATTATATTTAATGGTAAAAATATATTCGAATTACAATTTAAAACCAATTAAAATTATAATATAACCATATAAATAGATTATATTAAAAGGTGCTTTTGAATTAAAATACACTATTTTTCACTATTCATTAAAAATGAACATTATCAGAAAAATACCAAAATTTCATCCAAAGTAAATTTTGGTGTCCCTATTCAAAATAATAATTTTATTTTGTCAAATTGAACATATAAAAGTTGAAAAAAACTATATTTAAATAGGGTTATCCATTAAAAGGTGGTAAATCATCCTTTTAGTGAATATTAGAGTATTTATGCTTAAAATCGAATTCTTTACTTATTTTAAGCCTCTAAAATTTATTGGATAAATGTAAAAATATAAAAAAAATGTATAATCATATTTTAGTTAGTTCTATTCATTCCCTCCAATAAAACGGTTAGGCGTTAACTACCGTTTAAAATAAGAATATTATATTATTAGTGTGCAACATAAGATTCCAAAGAAACACATTATTGTGTATTGGGTATGCCATCGAACATAGATTGCCCTTTAATGTAAAATTAATATTTAATACACAAATATTAATAAATATGAAAATTTTCATGTTCTTTACTTACCTGGGATGTTACACCGAGGATCTGCAGTTCATAGAACACATGATGGGTATAGTCGTTCAAGAGAGAAGAATTTCTACTCATGTGATGATAGGGGACATCTTACCCATGATTTTCTAACATTTCATATAGCTGACAGAGTGACTGTGGATAATCCATCAAGGGTGAGATAGTGGAAGGAATATGATGGTTTATATAGTGGAATATGTGATTGAAGATATGGGAGAGAATAATGATGTGGTAAAATTTTTGACTTATTACAACAACCACCCCTATGTGGTCCAAACCAGACTTAGGGAGATGAAGGACCAGTGTGGGGATAACTGCAAGTGGTCGAATCATACAATCAAGAGGCCCCAGGAATGATATGAGGTATGATCTATGTCTTTTTCACCGTAGATGTAGTACTAGAAAACAACATTTATATTTATTACTTTCTTTCCACACAACTTTTATTAGATATAGAGATTCTGATTAAACCACTAGCTTGACCCTTATTCTTATAGATTCATACTAGAGAAGACTATGTGATCACACACATATTTTGATGGTGTGACCTGAAATTTTGAGGTGGGAATTTTAGTAAGAATCTCTTGGTAGGAACATCAAATACTTATAATGTTATTCTTTATATGGATTGGTTACCTAAAATTCATCTGAAAATTGACTTTGTAGGATAAGAGCGCAATGTTTCCACAGTGATAGAACTGGGTTCTCATTTTTTTTGTGAATATAAAACCCATGTAGCGAAGGTTAGACTTATGCATAAGAGGGTGTAGTCAATTACTCATCAGTTGGGTAACCTATACCTTGGTGCAGTGGATGTTGTGAGTTACTAGATTACTGATGTGGTGGTGGATTATGAGGAATAATACCTTGAGGATGTTCCAGACTTAACTCATTACCGATTGAAATACTTCTACATTGATATACACTGTAGGGAAGCACTGATATTTTTGTGAGAATATCATATGGCTACCACACAGAATTTTCAGTGGAGGGTAAAATTATATGACTTTTAGATGAAGGTATTTTATTGACCTTTTTTATCACCCTAGAAATACCTTATTTTGTTTTCCAAGAATGTAGATGATAAATTGTGGTTATGTTCGGTCTACCAATGCTTGAACCATGCGACTGTGAATAACAAGTATCCATTACATAAGATCTATGACCACCTTGGTTAGTTGAGAGGGGCATGATAGTTCTCAAATGTTGACCATAGGACATTATATCACCAATTGTGACTACATGATGCATATATACCCAATACAACATTCAGATGTTATTATGGTCAGTATGTGTACTTGGTGATGCTTTTTGGAATGGTGAACTCATCAGCAATGTTCGTCGGACTCATGAACCATATATTTTAGCCTTACCCGGACTAGTTCAGGGTAGTATTCATCGATGATATCTCAGTGTACTCGACGTTCAAGGAGGGTCATAAGACACACCTGAGGATAGTTATGGATGTACTCTGGGAACACCAAATTTATGGAAATCTCTTGAAATTAGAGTTATAGATTCAACCATTATACTTTCTTAAACATGTTATATCAGCAGATGGAGTGAAAGCAGACACATCCAAGTTTGAGTCAGTGTTATCTTGGGATCCACTCAAGAGTGTGATGGGGTGAATAGATTCTTTGGGTTGGTAGGACATTACAGTATATTTATATCATATTTCTCCAGAATAGCAGCACCCATGAAAGCTCTAAATCAAAAGGGGAATCCTTTTGGGTGGTAAAAAGTATCTATAAATATTTTTAGTTGTTGAGGTAGAGATTGGTCAGGGAACCCATATTGATATTTCTATTTGAGAGTGTTCAGAATGTAGTGTTCTGTGATCTATCATGAACTTGGATTTGTTGTGTTCTGATTCAAAAGAAATAGGTGATTACCAATAGTTTATTCTAGTTGAGACCACTTGAGAAAAACTATACGACCCATGATCTTGAGCTAGAAGTGATGGTCTTCACTTTGAAGATGTGGAGAAACTACATGATAGGTGACAAATTTATCATCTACTCTGATCACAAGAGTCTCAGGTATATATTCTCGCAGAAGGATCTCAACATGAGGGAGATTAGATGGATAATAGTTATCTAGGACTATGACTTCCAAATTATCTATACTCATAGGAATGGGACCATGGAATTATATTCTCTTAGTAAGAGATCGTTTTTTAGTTTATGAATGAGGGTTCAGAGTAGTTTTCATCATTTCATTTATCCTTTAAGGATGGAGACAAATCATCTTACATCCAATTGATGAGTGTTACCCCATCCTCTCTTTCCATGAGTCAGAGAGGCTCAACTTGGCGATGCTGACTATGACACCACACATAATAATATTTCTACAAGTCACGCTATTGATGGATATTCTATAGGTGGTGAGTATGGAGGTTTTTTATAGGATACATGATGGTACCCAAGGCGTTGTGGGAGGATGTTTTGAAAGGGTATCATATGTCTCCTTTTGTGGTACATCCATGTGTGGAAAATATATACTAGGTCCTCATACATTATTTTTGGTGCCAAGGGATTAAAAAAGGAGTTTTAGTTTTTTTCTCTTGATCCCTTACATGTAAGGAAGTGATAGATGAGAACCAAGTTACCTAGGATTTGGATCATCCCAATAAGGTTCTAGAGTGGAAGTGGGATGAGATATCTATGGACTTTTGGATGGTCTTACCACATACATATAGGGTACCCAATGCCATATGTGTTACTATAGACTATCTCACCAAGTGGGACCACTTCCTAGCTATACGAGGGATAAGTTTAGTAGAGAGATTGGGATTCCTCTATGTGAAGGAGATAGTCCGACTCGATGGAGTTCCATCAACAAATCATTTTGGCATGTGATTCTCACTTCACATTTTGATTTTGGAAGGGATTGTATGAGGTTTTTGGGACTTAATTGAGATTGAAAATATTGTTTCACCCACAAAATGTCATCCAGACTAATGATCTAATTTAGGTTCTGCAAAAAAATGTTGTGAGATTTCATGATGGAATTTGTTCATTGTTGGGAGGATCATGTACCACTGGTAGAATTTGTTTACAACAACATCTACCTTTCCACCATCACTATGTCACTATTTGATACTTTCTATAGGAGACCATTTAGGTCACCATGTTTCTTGAGTGACCCAGGAGAGTCAATGCTCATGCGCCTGAAGATAGTTCGAGCTACAACATAGAAGGTGAATATCATCCAGGAGTAGATGATGACTTCACAGATTCATCATAATTCTTCTATTGATAGGTGAAATAGGCATTTGTAGTTTTAGGAAAAGGACCATTTGTTTTTATTGCATTCACCTTGATATAGATTATGATTATTTTTCTAGGGTGGGAAGTTTTCTCCATGGTTCATCTACAATTTCAAGATACTTCATAGATTTGGTGGGTGGCATACCACCTAGCTCTACCCCCATATATAGATAGGGTACATGAAATCTTCCAAGTGTCATGTCTGAGGAGGTACATGGATGGCCCATCACATGTTATCCACTGAGTTGAGCTGGATATTAAGAATTTAGTGAGCTTTGCTAAGTGCCTTGTTGATATTGAGTATTGATTGGAGTGGATCCTTCATGTTATATCAATTCCTTTAGTGCATGTCTAGTGGAAGCATGAAAATCTCTAGAAAAACACATAGGAGTGGGAGGCTCAGATACATGCTCAGTACCCAAATCATTTTTTATATCATTTTTTTCGATGTTTGGGGATTTAAATCCCCATGTTAGGGTGAAAATAATGTCTCTATTTTTCTATTTATTATTTATGGATATTATATGGATTATTTTTGAGAATAGGTATTGAGATGTAATGTGATTTTTTGGCCTAGTGTACCTTGAATAAATGTTTGAAATATACTAAAAATATTAAATAGCATGTGCATGCAATTTTCTTGAAAAAGAGGATTCACTTAAAAATAGGATCATGGATTAGAAATATGATGGAACTGTTGTGTTTAGAATTTTTGTTTCACCCAAAGAATGAACTAACATTAGTTAGTGTGGTTCTTCCTTGGAAAATTTATCGTGGGCATGGAAATGAATAAAATAATTTAATAAATTATTTTATTTCTAATCCTCTACAAAATTACTACATTGTCTTAAAAAATATTATGAAATTTTTTTTGGGCCATCAGAATAACCCTAGAGACATTTTTGAACCATTGGGGAGACCCTTGGATAATTCTCTCAAGCTATTTGTGAGAAGATCACCGATCAATGATCGAGGCACATTGGATCAAAGGATCTCACAAATTTCATCATTGAAACCCCCATATTCATTATAAATCTATCTAAATTGTGGTAGGCCATGTATTTTTATTTTGTTCTTCCCCATTCTTGATTTCTGGGATGAATGAGAAATAATCATCAAATAAATTTATCTTTGGTTTGATCATTATGTGGGATGGATCATTTTGAGGGGTTTTGATAGTAGATTTTAATAATGATTTTATTTATTTTGATTTTCCATGAAATTTAAATGATCCAAGATTGAAAACAATAATGACCGAGGTCCATAACTGCTATATTTTCATGTTCTTTTCTACCCTAATTCTATGTTCGTTGTGGGTTTTCTTCATTTCGCTTAGCACTCGACAAATATTTTATCGTTCAATCATTGTGAAATTTGTTCTTCGTACAATGATATGACATGATGTGTGACCCCTATCACATGGTTTTTGGTCTATCGTGGATGAATCAGAGTTTGGTCGTGAAGTACGTGGATGTGGGGTGGACTACACGGGTTAGAGCTTTCTGTGAACTCCCCCACAAGGACATGGTCTAGCTTGGGTACACTGGCTAAGACATGTAATAGTAATTGGGAAACCTAAATGGATTGTATCCATGTAATTGAACATGGATAGACTACTCAGGTAGCCTACACGTCATGTAGTAATACATGGTCATGGATTGATAGCACATGTCGTTTACAGGGCTCAGACCTGGGGTTAAGGGACATGACATGTGGACCCTACTACACATTGTGTACTCCTTTATACATTGATTGGATACAATTTCTTTCATATAATGGAATAGTTTCATTAGGGTTCATTTCCATAATCCATTCCCTAAAGGTTGGTATGAAATCATCTCCTACTCCTAGGACTATGATCCCATCATCATGACTTCTCAATTAGAGTCGTTGGAATCCCTCTAAGAGGCCCATAGTGAGATCCTCTATTAATATTATTTCTGTATGTGGAATTTTTGGTATCTTCATGAATGAAACTACACATTTTTAGATCCTTAATATAGTGGGTTAATCTAAATTGAATTTTTGGAATCACCCCATGGCCTTGGAAGTGATTCTCATACGTGTATCGTATTCTCTTCAGACTATCATTGTGTTCCTTCACATAATGAGATTTGATGAGAAGTAACTCCCATAAGGATGTCATCAGTGCTATCAGACTCAAGATATTATTCTCCTATATGAGTACTTTGTGGAATCTTCAAGTTATAATCCTAGGTTGGTATACTATGGTATTGAATTACATTTAGATAGGGTGTCTTTATTGAGTATATCTGGATATCTTGTTATATGAGTTGTATAAATATAACAAAGTAGAATTTGACTATAATTCCTACTTTATATAATTTGTGGATTCATGATGTCCTACTAAGTATCTATATACTCACCCATGTATGGTCTTTTCCGTCACGTGTCATTTCATGTGCAGGCGATAGAAAATTTGATAGAGTATTAAGAAGACCATCACTATTCTTATATAGGTTTAGGTGTGTTCATGTGGCATTCTAATAGCAGTAGTAGTACATACATTCTTGTTGGACTTATTTTTTCAGACTGTTCAACATGGGATTTTATTTTGACATATTTACTTTCTTTTACTTCATGTCATACTGTAAGATCCCATTTTTTATGGTGTGTTTTGTTTATGTTATGGTTTGGGTCTCTCTTTTTTGGCTAAATAAGTTTTTCCAGAAGTTCATGTGAAGGCTCAAGGGTGCCCTAGGGGCTTGGGGTGCAAAGAGAAGAACAATCAGGCAAACCACTGCTAAGTGAACAGTCTGTGCATGGTTAGGGTAAACTGTTTGGATAGACTATGTGGACCAACCATCCTTGGATAATAGCCTTCTCACAACCTAAACATGGTTGGGGAAAACCATGTGGGATACCAGGAAACCATGTGAAATGGGTGTCTTCAGACAGTAGAATTTGCATGGTTTTCCCACCATCTGCAAAACCATGTGGGTAAACCGTATGGCCCAAAAAAGATAGAAAATTCAAAAAAAAATTCATCCTTGGATTTAAAACCCCGACATTGTATTTTCCTCCATTTCAACCCCTAAAACCCTAGTGACGATCCATTCCGACCCAAGCTTCTAATAGGTGTTTTTCCTTCAATTCTTGGTCATTTGGGATTTTGTCGTTTGCGGATTGAAGCTCTAGGTAAGTCTAATCCACTCCACCCATCACTTCTATGGATTAGGGATTTTGGATTCTTTCATCTTCTTCTAAATCTCTAATCCCATTGTTTTCCAATGTAACCTATGTTGGTGTTTCAAGGAGGGCTTGAATCTAGATCCAAGGACACGATTAAGAGTGTGTTCATCATCAAGATTGTGTTGGGTGGTCTACATGAATTATACCATAGTTTTACTTCAGATTTTTTTATAGAATCTTGTGTTATTTTTTTCCTTCATTGTTTTCCCAGTTTATTTGGGGTGTTTGGTAATAAGGTGAGTTCATATTACCATTTAAAACCCTCATGATCCCTATGGGATGCGCGGATGAAGACATGACCATTTTAAGGCCACCCATGGTGTGTGCCGACAAAACCGGACCTAGAGTGTGGTAGGATTATGTGAGGTGTTTCCAAATAATGATGTGGAACCCATGTGGAGTATCTCTTAATGGCATATTAAGATACAAATGTTGTAAGGATAAACATGCCTAGGGTAATAAGCGTATAAGGTGTTATTGGAATAGCATGAAAATGGTTAATTGGGCTAAAAGGGTTTATGTTGATTATTTCTTCAATTTCGGTTAAAAACACTTAAGGGGATTAGGGCATATTAAATGGTGAAATTTCAATTGGTTTATGGAATTGGAAATGGGGAATGTGTTAATGAGATGTAATAAGGAAATGGATGAATTTGTAGAATGGTTTAATACATGATATTTAGGTTTTACACCTAAATGGTTGAATACAGTAAAGGGGTTGGGTTATGTGATATGAGTCTTATACTACAAATGAATAAGTGGGTAAAATATTGTGAAATTGTAAATGGGATAAATGGTCTAATGAATGTAAAATGATGAATTTGGATAAGGAATGGGGGTTGTTAAATACACCTAATGGGTTAAGGCATGGGAATGAGAATTTGACTAAGTGGATATGAATTGGAATTGATAAAAGTGTTAATGGGATAGAGCATAGTGTTAATTCCCATGTTGTTGTTATGAATTTTTATTGATGAAATTCAATGGTATTGGTTGTGTTATGTTGTATTATGGTATGGTTGTGGTGATTGATATATATAAGCATGTGAACATGGCTTGGTAGACTGAGGTATTGACTTGAGGTTCTACGCCCATGGGTCGAGATAGACAGAGGCTCTAAACTCCACCCCAAAATGAATGGGTTAGGGAAGGGGATGGAGGCTCTATTCCCCTAATGGTTGCATTCCACCTGGACTGAGGATTTGAGGTGAGGAGAATGTGTCCATATGGTATGTTGATCCCTAATGATATAGGGACATGTTTTTTTCCACTATTCACTGTGATTGATTTCCTTATACCCTTATATAGACGATAATTATTCCTAAACCATGGAACATGTGAACAATATGAATTAAGAAATGAAGATCATATTATAAATGAAATGGGGATAAATTCTAGGAATAAATTAAATGAACTTTTTTTACTTATGGAACTCACAATGTCCCTTGTTTACATACCGTTTTTGTACATAAATGCAATATCTCTTAGACTGGATATTTTGTAGACAACATTATTGGTGGCCTATTGGGTTTTCTACTCACACCCTATTGGGTCTGTCGTTGGGTACTCGAGCAGAGATCTTGGATGCAAGTTAGGACAAGGGTAGAGGCCCTACACTAAGATGTCGAGTTGGGCTCAAGTTGTACATGGAGAAGGATCTGAACTTCGAGTCATGACCCATAAAAATTTTTGGCCATTTGTTTTATTTTGGTTTTCTTTCACTTTCACTACTAGTATGGAATGACAATGTAGTTTTTCATTTGAGGTTTATACTCTATCTGGTAATTTATTGTATATACATGTTTATTTCTTGTTCTTATATCTTTTGTATTTTATTTTGTGTTCTATTGTTGAATAATTTGAAAAATAGGGTATAGTCTTCCCATGTGACCTGTTAGACCCTTGCCACTAGTCAGAAACCTCTGGCATTTATGGAGGTGCGCTTGAGGCCATGTGATGACTCGTCTCGGGGAACCTGTTAGTGGATTCCAGGTCGGGGACATTACAAAGTGGTATCAGAGGAGTTATTTTCTCTTTATTAATATTTGGGGATGGTATACATGAGATCAGGATGTGTATGGCCTTGGAAATGAGCATGTGATTGTGAGTATCTAACCCATGTCTGAGATAAAATCCATGTTACCCTGGGTGGGAACTGTAGTTCTTGATGTGTATTATTATAGTTGAATGATATTTCACAATTGGTTGATGCACATGTTGTGTGATTTGACTGATTTATGATATTTTTCTCATTATCAGAATGAAATGGGGTTGTGCATTCATGTATCATTTCGGGAACCTATGCATTTAGGTCGGATGCATCATTATAGGCACACACATGGGATGGGTGTGTTAGGCGTAGAGAGTAGAATGCATTTTCATTCCTTGATAAATATGAATAAAATGATGCCTAATAATGGTAATTAATTGGGGTGAATGAAAGGAATAAAAATTAATAGTTAATAAATAATTTATAAAAAATTATAGGTATCGGTTAAAATTACAGGTTGTGATGAATTGTAAAATGTTGTCTCGGTGTCTAAAAGAAAAACGGTTGTATAACGACGGTAAAATTGTAAATGAATTTTACTTATGAAAGGTGTCAATGAGTAAAAATGATTATTGTAACAAGTTGTTAAATTGGAAATGGGCCTAAGAGGAATGGATTGTGTCATAAAGTAAGTATTGGGTTGAAGAGGTGTTGATGAAGGACTTGTGATTAAGTAAACTAGTAACCCCATGTGGACCATGACCACGATAGGTATAGTTGAGGGTAGTGTTCAGAGTGTCATGTTGATTGTTGGTATAGAGTATGAGAATGGTTTGTTAAAGGTTGATAGTATGAGGTTTTTTCAATATGGGGTTTTATCCCATCGTTCATTCTTCAATGTGTTGGGTGAAAAATAAGTTTAAAATGATAATTATTGAGTTCAAAGGTGGGTATCCCTGTGTGGTTGGTTTGAACCTTGTAAGTGTGGGAAGGGGTAGTGAGAGTGCCCTAGTTTGAGCTTTGGATTTGAGTTGTGAGGCCTTTCTGGGGATGATGTGGTCTAGGTGGTGTGTTTAGGGAACCCTTGGAAAGTTTGTGGCATTTGTGTTGCAAGGCGTAGTTCGGTAATGTGTGTAAGAAAACTCTCATGGTTCATGATCGTATGGAGTGCATAATGGACCCAAAGGATGGTGGCTGGGTCTTAGTGACCTTCTGAGTAATGACCTGGTGAATTGCGTTTTGAATCCCAGAGAGGATGTTTTTCTCATAGTACTGATGAATGTGTATACCTATGGTATGAAACCTAGAGAAGATGGTTTTTTGGAATTCAAAGCATAGTGTGTTTCAGAATAGTAGTTTGAGTTCCATTCGTATGCATTTCTTTTCTTGTGTCATGATAAGTATGGTATGGAGAGAGAACCAATTAACTTTACCAGTTGTGACTCTCATCAAGGGATTTGGTTTCGTTCAAACTTCATGGTGACCTATGAGAGAGATCAGAGAGGGTTTCTTGTTATTTTGAGTGTGTGTCACACATTTGGTTGTTTTGGACTTTAAAATTCATACATAGAGTACTACATTGTCTAGTTTTGTAACATAAGGATATGGGGGATGTTTGATGGTTGGTTGTAACTCTCGAGTTGTGGTTATGTGATGTTGGTTTCTGAAATATCAAGGGTGACCTCGTGGGAGGTTAGGCTAGCGGTGCAAGTTACTTGGAGTATGAAGCATGGAATATGCTTCATAGTTGGTGTAATGCATACAGTGTACCATGTTTTAGTGAATTTTCTAGATGTTCATGTTTATTTCATAAGGTAACCCCAATACTTACGATAGGATGTTTGAGAGTTGTTTTCGAGCTGAAAAGACGAAGGTGGTGGGCGTGTGGTTATATGATTTCACTCGATGGTGACACCCAAAGTAAGGAAAGTCATGTGGTTGAACTTGTGTGTATGAATAGTTTGGTTTTGGAGTGATGGTTGAACTGTCATGTCAATCACACAAGAGCATCTGTGGTTATGTGCTAATAACATGCATTCGGTAAGGGAGCCGAAGAATCCTTGAATGGTTGTGATGTACCAAAGCTTGATATTAGAAATGGATAATTTCATGTTGGTGTTCCTAGACAACTCCATAGCGTACCTTGGCTAGTGATGAGCATGGTTAACATCTTGACATCATCCCAGGTACAATGAGAAGCTTTGGTTCACACCAAGAGACATGAAGGTGTTTGGTTGGACGAGGGACACCATGGAGGCTATTCTCATAGGAAAGTTATATATGGAGCTTGATGATGGAATGTACACCCTATATAGATTATGGTGAGGTCCTCAGGATGAACCAAGTGATTAAAAACATCACGGGTTCCATCCACGGAATCCAAGAATTGGTAATGGGTGATGTTTTTTTCTTGTTTTGGAGAAAGCTGGTTGGCCATGTTTATGTTTGGGGTTTGGTTTGTGATCGGTATAAGATTTGATGGTTGAAATCCCTCTTGATATCAGTGGTTACAACACTCCTAAGGTGGGGATTGATGAGTCGGTCCTAGATGTGGAGAAGATATCATCGAGCTGATGTGGTGGCATCGGGATTCAAATGAATAACTTGTGAGGTGTATGTTATGTCCCTTAGGGATGCAATACAGGATATAGAGGTGGTAACTGATGATAAAAGTGTTGGCTTGAGCTCAGGGGGGTTCCAAGTCAGTCAGGTGATGTCTGTGCTGACTCATATAATGGTGTGGTCGGATATGACAACTGGTTATGGAAAGAGATGTTGGGTTCTATAAATCCAACGAAGATCAGGGTTAGACTTGGGTAATTTATCCTTGGCTGGTTTTAGGACATCTTCCTTGTATGTGACATCACCACCATAGAGGATGTTTTCCAAAATAGTTTCATGCCTAACCTAGCAGTGTTTTCCATGTAATATTATCACAACATCCCTATATAAAATATTCAGAACCTTCATAACGGCAGTTGATTTTTGGATGTGAACTAAAATATACTGCCATTATATGCCTGTACACTTTCATGTTATTCATGATATATATATATATAATTAAATTTACTATATATATAGTGTACATTTAATATATTTATATGATGCGTGTATTTTTCCTGCATGTGATGAATTAATAATATATATAAATTTGTTATTTATTACCCATGGATGGTGTATTAGTTAGTTACAATAATTATGAATGAATTAATGTGTTTTAATTCATTAATTGAATTTTTAAACTGAATAATACCCCAATATTCAAAAATGAAAACAATGTGTTTGAGATGCGTTGGGTTTTTCCTATATAAGAGGATGTGTATGACAACTCATATCTTTAATACACTTATATTCATGATTTATTACATAACGAAAAACAAAATATAAACCTAAAAATATATTTACTCTTGGTGTATTTGGGTAATTATATACATAACACCATTCCTTGAACCCTGGGTATAAAAAAATTTCATAAGAATTTTAAAACATGCCCATATATTTCATCAAACATCTAATACTGTATCAGATATCATGGGGATGTACATAAGAAAGGGGTGATCTATGAATCTCAGTAAGGTAATAACAAATTAATTAAGTGATAAAATTCATTCATGTGAGTTATGAGGCATATCAAGGTGAAATAAGGGAGGAGAAAATCATAAACATGAACGTAAAAACTTTATATAATATGATAATATAAATGCAACCTAAAAATTTGGCAACAATATAAAACATGACATCATAATAATATGTCATGGCTAACAACTAATATATCATAATATATTGTACATAGAATAATTTCAAATGGACCTCTAATGGTATATCATGTGATAAAACATTACCTAATCCACTAGAGGGAAATATAATAATGGAAAAAACTATCAAATTAATATAATGTACTTGAATTAGTGTTGCATAAGGATCATACAACATATAAGAATCTTTAATCACTTTTAATCCCATGATTAAGGAGTCGTGGTTCTATGAATTTAAGTATTCCAATAAATTAATGGTATTTATATCTCGGGTAATATCCTTTAGTGGAAATGTGGATGGGTATTGACTACACAAATGTTTAGAAGTGAAAATCATATGATAATTGTAATGACCTGGAATTTCCATGTAATTTTTTTAAATAAATAGGAATTTCACAAGTTTGTGAAATTTGACGGCGCGTGATTCTGATGCCCGGAGTGCCCGAAATGAAATTTTGAACTTCTGTTTGGGTACCTTCACTAAACGTGGGAGAGGGGTTTTCTACCTCTTGAACTAGTGCTCAAAATTGAAATATGAGGGAATTGTTGAACTCGCAGTGCCAATATTTTCTTAAGAAGACTTTCATCTCGATGGTTGTTTGTCGAGGGTAAAAGATAATTTTTTGGGTTTTTCGTGGAAATAATAAAATAAAATAAACACACCCTTTATTTTATTTTATTGTAACCACACTCCATGTGGATGTTGAGAAGTGGGACCACCATACCTAAACCTCCCATGAGAGGTTATGGTGGTGGGGGCCACTAGAATCCTAAATCTCTTCAAATCCCTCATTAATGTGGAGGAGTCCCTGGATCTTCCTCTACATTAATTGTGCCAACCCTCTTCAATTAATTGTTCCAACCCTTGGTATCCTCCAATTTAAATTTTATGCCAACGCAACCCATTTATTGTTTCCAATTAATTAAGCCATCTTTGATTTCCAACAAATTAAGTAGATAAACATATTTTATTTGGTTGGCTATTAATTTCTTGAAAAAGTATTGGGAAAAGATGATTGGGAGAACATGGGACAAATCTCTCCAACGAAAAACGCTCTGCCAATGAAGAACGCCGACCTCCTTTGACCTTCTTCCTCGGGACTTCTTCTGACGTGGTTCGTCCTCATGTACAGAAAATCAATGACCATACTACCTTATTTTTCCAACATCATCAAGAGAATGAGGTAGGGGTTTATTTATATTTTTTATCACTTCACATGTACAACCCTTCTATTTCTTTTGCGGGTTGGGAAGAATATTTGCGGGAGGGTTTGATGTTATTCATTCCTGTTTATGGTTATTTGTATGATCCCATGGTAACACGGAGGGTACGGGTCAAATAAACATGGCCCGACCCTTCCGCAAATCATGTGGTGTTTTTCGTGATGGAGAAAAATGAAAACCATCCATGTTTGGGGTACGAGAACGGCAGTCGCCACCATCACTGGCCGCGATGAAGGCGCCAGCACAACAGCGCCGCCCCACGTCCTCCGCGTCGACTTCGGCCTCAGCCGCCGTCTGCCTCTCTACACCGCCCCATGGCCGAGACGCCACACCGCGGTCAGACCGCCGGCCCGCGGCCGGTCCGCCGCTCCACGGCCGGTCAGCCGCCCCGTGGCCGGCCGAGCTGCCCACCTGCGGTCGGTCCACCGACCAGTGGTTGGACCGCCAGCCCGTGGCTGGACCACTGACCCATGCTCGGTCCCCTAGCGCGTGGCCGGAACGCCGCCCCATGGCCCATATGCCACCCTCACTGCCCGTCCGTGCCCTCGCGGCCAGTCCGCGCCCTCACGGCCGGTCCACCCCCGCGCGGCTGGTTCGCGCACGCGCTGCCAGTCCTCGCCCCCATGGCTGGCCAGCACCCTAACGGCTGGTCTGTGCCCCCAGTGGCCGGTGCGTGCCCCCATGGCCGGTCCGCGCTCCCGGGTCCGGTCCTCACCCTCGTGGCCGGTCCGCGCCGCTACGGCCCATCCGCGCCCTCGTGCCCCATCCGCACCCTTGGGGACCGTCCGCGGCCCCGCCACCGGTGCCCCCCCCCCCCGGCCGTTCCTGGCCCCCACAGCTGGTCCGCGCCCCCACTGCCGGTACGCGCCCCCTGCAACCTGTCCGCACCCCCTCGGTCGGTCCGTGCCCCGACTGCCGGTCTGCACCCCCGCGGACGGTCCGCTCCCCCTCGGCTGGTCCACGCCCCACGGCCGTTCCACGCCCCCACGGCCGGTTCGGGCCCCCGCGGCCGGTCCGCCACCCCCACAATCGGCCCGCGCCCTCGCGGCCAGTCCGCACCCGCGCGGCCGGTTTGCACCCGCGCTACCAATCCTCACCCCCGCGGCTGGTCCGCGCCCCTGTGGCCGGTGAGCACCCCCACGGCCGGTATGCACCCCCTAGCCCGGTCCGCCCCCCAATGGTCAGTCTGGGCCCCCACGGGCCGTCCGTTCCCCCCAACTGGTCTGCCGCCCCGCGGCTGGTCCGCACCCCCACGGCTGGTCCGCGCCCCTGCGACCGGTCCATTCCCATGCAGCCGGTCCACGCCCTCACGACCGGTCCCTGCCCTCGCGGCCGGTCCGCGCCCCCGCGGCCGGCCCGCGCCCCTGCCGCATGTCCCTGCCCCTACGGCCGGTCCGCGCCCCTGCGGCCGGTCCACCGCCCCCACGGCCAGTCCGTGCCCCCATGGTCGTTCCGAGTCCTCACAGTACCCTTGGTCGGTCTGACCGGGTGGGACCGGACCGGGGTCCACTACGAGTCATTTACTTTATTTTGGCCACAACATTGGCACCCAACGTCCGTATGACGAACCGTCAGCGTCGCTGGAAATATTGGAGCGAGACGGTTCCTTTGAGTATACCCCGCTGGATTTTTGGATTAATATGAAGAATGGTCAGGTTGGATCGAGCACGAATCCAACAGGGCCCCCGGGACTAAAAGTCTAATAACTCACAAACCGGGCATCCGATTGATGTTTTATCTATTGCGTTGGGACCCCTATGTCATAGAGACCATTGAGATACATATTCGTGGGACTTCGTGAAAGTTGGAGTATTGACCAGTATCTTGTGAAGCGGATCCCCCCGGAGACGATTTAGCATGGTTCGGGAACCCAGTGGTTGGCTGAGACTTGATGACTGCTGACCGTTTCAACTCGGAGTGACTTGACAGGCCCAGTGGGGAGAGCCTTGGTGATGCGGGAGACCCATGGTGCAGAGCACCTTGGAGACGCGGTAGACCCACAGTACTTGAATGGAGGAGTACCTCAGAAGGCCCAATGGGGAGCACCTTGGTGACGCGGCAGACCCACGATACTTGATAGTAGGAGTACCTCAGTAGTCCAAAGTTAGTGGTAAATGCCTCTGTGTGATGCGGCCGGCCCACTATACTCAATAAAGGAGGAGTTCTCCAGCAGCCGAGGTGTTCGATGTTGTGACTGGAAATGTTACTTTATACAACCCCTATAATAAATCCTGGTGTGAGCTAATTTGGTATCTCTATGTTTTCATCATGATTGAGATGGATTATTTGAAAACTTAGGTATATGTATGGGCATATACATATGTAGTGTTATATATTCATTTCATACATTGTGGTTTATCCTTGGTGGAAATTCATGAGACCATGAGGGTCTCGCGGTCCCTACTGAGTATCATTATACTCACCCCTTCACGGGCTATGCCCGCACTTCACTGTGTTTGGTGCAGATGACAGATAGCACTGAATGAGGATGAGAGTACCAAGACTGGATGGTACACAGAGGTGGACCTTATGACGAGTCGGTACATGGAGGAAACAGAAAGACTAGGAGTGCTGAAAATGTGATTTGTACCTACCCTTCAGGTAGGAACCTCGGTGGAATACCCAATTGTTGTTTTCTTTTTTTCTTCATTTGTACATTTATTTCTATTGTACTTGTACCTTTACTATTGGCCTTGTATTCTAGCCCTTTTTACATTCAACACTCTTTGGTTATAAATTTTTACTTGGTGTTTCGTATCCAACTGTGTAATTACTTGTGCGTGTGTTTACAGATTATAAGGGAAATGCCTTCCCAGGTTTAGAGAATTATGCCTTTAGTGCTAGTCACCAACCCCTGGCCTATGGAAGGCGGACTTGGGGTAGTCATGGCTCAGGCCCTGGGTGTTATGTCATGCCAATAATTTTGGCTGCATAACGGGTGTACATTAAGAATCATGGAAGGGTTTTATAAGAGTGAAATTTATCTTAGAAATCATGATTATATTAAAAGATATTTATATAAACATACTCCAATATAAAAAATTGTAAGTAAAAGTTTATAGTACAAATAATGTTCTTAAATAAAGAGGGGGATAAAATCTTTTACTTTAACATAATAGCAATGTAGGTAATGGTTATAACGAGAAGAGATAAGTGATATATCGTTCATAAAAAAATAAATTTGGAAGGTAGATTGTAAACTATAAGTACCTTAAAAAAATAATCAATTGAGATTCAGAAATCAAAATATAAACATGGTGTTTGAATGGAAATAGAGAGGGAGATAGAGTGAGTGAGAGAGTGATATCCCTATCCTTGTGAGGGAACTTCTAAAATCTTGGGAGGAGATTATTAATAGAATCAGAACACTTTGGTTGGTCTTTAGATAGGTATATAAATATTAACATAATGAAAAATGAGTTTTGAGTTAAGATTATGGGTAGTATGGGTGGGTATTTATAAAAAATAGATAGAAATTATTTATTATTTCCTAAACATAGGTTTTGGACTTTACATAAAACAATAATAAAAAACAAAATTCCCATAGTTTTTTATCATTTTTTCTATAAAACATTGATTTTTTTCAATATTTAATCATGCTAAGAACTGGACCCATTAAAATAATACCCATGGTTATGTGTAAGTGAGTCGATTTCATAAATAATTGATATTAAAACCATAAAATGTAAAATAGGTTTTAGAGGATTCATTAAGGGTTTATCAAATTAATCAAATAACTTAAAAACATATTATTTTAAAGGGTAAACCTATATTTTTTATTGAATTCCTAATATGATATTTATTATATCAGTTTTGGATTCTTATGATGTCATCATACATAATGTATATTTTTACGGTATTTAATTTTTACCCAAAAATTATACTATCTCAAAAAAATTATGAAAATATCAACATTGAAAATTTTCAATTTTATGATTTAAAAAATTAAATTTATTTTATCAATATAAATATATAAATCTAATAATTTAATAATTCAAATAATAATACCCATTTATTAAAACAAATACTAGTTTTTATGATAATAAAAATGTTATGAATCCTATGAATATTACATTGGAATTAATTAAAAAATATAACCATTTATATTTAAATAAATATTAGTTTAATATGAATACTTTATAAAAATATCATTTAGTTAAAAATTGATGACATTATTAAAGATTGTGTTTTAATTAATATAATTTATTTTCTAAAAATAAAATTTTCATTTCTTCATATCAAAGTTATTATTTCCTAAACTCATTTATAATTGTATAGAAATTAATGTTGACAAGGGATAGATATGATCGTTATTTTATTAAAAATATGAATAGAAAAATTCATAAAACTGGGTTCTAGATACATAACCACTTATTACAATAGTGTACACACTAAGGGAAAGGCATGTGATGGCGACTCTTTCTTGGGGTGGTTCATTTGACATGGTATGTGTTGTGATGCAGACAATTTTTAACATCTCCTATAATGGTTTTGTTTATGCTTTATTTATTGAATTTTTTCATAGGCTTGGTCACGGTAAAATCCATGTGATGTCATATCCCTAAGAACCTATGATAAATGGGTTTCATAAGGTTCAATCCTACCAGAAATTATCATAGATTCTTTTATTTTTGTTAATTGGAATGTATCCTAACCATTGATATACTCATCTTAATGGTCATTGTACAATGTCTATGTTATAAATTGTTTTTTATGATATTTTAAATCTGATATTCTATAATTTATAATGGCCCAAAAAAAATCATTTTATTGGATGTTTTGTCTATATGTACATTGCATAATAAGGCATTTATTCCTTTAAAAAGAAGATATTTCATTTATAATAGTTTTGGTTGTTATATTCATCCCCATAATTACATTTTATACTGTAAATGTCATTTAATGAATTGGAATAGATGAGGGTGAATTTTTTCTGTCCTCTTTAAATATTTATGTCATATCCTCAAACTTTTGGTCCTGCCACTACACTTTGACCAGTTGTGTTATCATTTTTTATAGAAATTTATCTCATTGATCTTAGATCTTCACTTTGTTCTCCTTATATGAAATATGTTTCCCCAATAAAAATAAATATGGATTTAGTACATGTGAGATACTTTTTATAAAATTCCTCAAGAGGGATATATGGAACACATTATGTATATGAGATAAGTAAGGTTAGTGTACTATTTGATTGGTCAAAACTCCGATGTGATCAAGGATCTCAAAGGGGTAGATGTATCTTGGGATAATATTTCTCTTCTCCCTAAAGCACAAGAACTTATTCTACAACGATATATTAAGGAACACCTTATCTCAATATTCAAACTCTGGGATTATTCAATGATTATCTTTTTAGATTTTCTATCAACGTTGTGTAGATTTTATATAACATAGAATATTATAAAGCTTCTATGAAATATCATTGATATGATAAGGTCCCATAAGAATCATATCCCCAGATTTATCCCTAATATCAGAGTTTAAGACCTCTTCCCATATAATGTCTCATAATGTGCCATTTTAATGCTTGAATTGAAACAGTTATTATATGATAACTCCATTATGGGAAGGTTTTGATCCCAAAATCCTTGGAAATCCAGAGAACATGATCTCAGTATATCCTCAAAAATTTTAATAGTTCCTTTATATTAACCATCTATTTCATGGTGATATGTTGTACTAAAACTCATTTCAAAATCCATTACTTGTAGAAGGATTCTATATAACCCCGATGTGAACCTCATATATTGGTCATATATAATAGGGAGTGTCACTTCATGAATTATTACCACTTCCCTTATGTATATCTTGACAAGATGGTCATGATATAAATATTCATTGATAGAAATTATTTTCACTAACTTTATATGGTTATTTTATATCGCATATGTGATTTTATTTTTACTATATAACATAGGGAGTTTTATAATGAAATCCATGGTTATATTTAACATTTTTTATAATGGTATTGCAAATGGTTGTATAATAATATTAGAATTATATCATTTTACATTGACATGTTGGCCTACTAAGAGTTTTCATACAAATTTTTTAATATCCTTCTTCATGTAATTCCACTAGAATTTTTTCTTTAGATATATATACATCTTAGTGTTACGTATATAAATAGACAATGATGAGTTATGTGCATAATATTGAATATCCATTTGTAGTTATAATTCTTATTTGAAACTCTTCTACTTTGTAAAAATTATAACCTAATATTTGGAAATGTTCAACTCTAGAATATCTACAATATTTCACTTTATCTCGTCAACTTCTTTTTAGGTCTCCCTGATCCTATCAATAATGGATGTTTGATCAATTGTTGAAGAAGTTAGGATGGAGATTATTTTATTATTCTGATGTTTTTCTATTTAATATCCAAGAAGATTGGATCTATTAAAATAGTCATCATAGATAGGTATGTGGAATCCCTTCCACTCAAATTATCTACAACTTTTTCCACCTTCCAAGGATGGTAATGATTTGAAAATCATAATCCTTTTTCATTTATAAACACCTAAATTGGATCATATTTAACTCATTTAGTTTGAATATATACTTGATGATTTTATGGTTTGTATATTTGTCACATTTTTTCCCATATAGATAATGGCCCCAAATAAATATTGTGAGGATAATTGTAGCCAATTACATATCATGTGTTGGGTCATTATTATCAATGATATTTAATTGGTGTGAGGCATAAGCAATCACTTTTTCATCTTGAATTTTTTAAAAACCAAAACCCTTTTCGGATGCATCGTTGTAGATTTAAAATTATTCCATAGTTATGGGTAATGTGAACAAAGGTAAAATTATTAGTCTCTAATTTAATTATTTAAATATCTTCAAGAATTCATCATCCTTTAAAAACATAACTCCTTTCTATGTTATCTTGGTTAGAGGGCATGAAAATTTTGATAAGTTTCTCACAATAGATGATTGTACACAACTGATTCAAGGGAACTACATATCACTGTCATAGATTTTGTCTAGGGACATCCTTCTAAAGACTATGTTTTCAAATGATATAATGACATCCCTTTGTTGGAGATAATGTTTCCCTAGAATTTTACTTAATCCAAGAATAAGTTTGATTGAGAACTCAACCTCTAGTTTAAGAGGAAGACCACACCATTCGTTGTGGAACATATTCTCTCACAATAGTTATTTAATCAAGGGTGATATTTTCATTAGAATCAATATATTTTGCTATATATTATTACTTGGGAGTAAATAATATTAATTCTAGAGATTACTATTTAAAATAAGATCCACCTTCATCCATGTACTTGTATAGAATCAGGGGGATATTCAACATAAAGAGGTCTATTTCCTTCTCTCAGAAATATATTTTGTATCAATATAAGTAATGTAAATAAATACACATAATTACATAAAATACTACTAAGGGGGGGGGGTAACATATTTTTTTCTTGGGAATTTATCCCACAAAAATAGATATGGAAAGAAGTATATTTGAGATGAAATAATTTCCCCATTTTCCATTTTAAATGATAACTCCACTTCCATATTTTGAGGGAGCATTTGAATAATTAGACAAAACTTCTGTGATATGAAATAATGTGTATATGAATTGTCACATATGAAAATTTGATGTAAGTGAATAGATTATAAGCATGTATTTTACTATTTAATTATGGTTCTAGGCATTTAAATATCCAAAATAGTATTATGGATTACAATTTTCAAACAATTAAAAACATAAAAAGAAAATTATAAACATTGAAAGGATAACCCCTAAATCCAATGTATTTATATTCCAATGAATTTTTAGGTTTCAGTTTATGTTATCCAAATTATATATCCGAACATTAAATTTTATGAGCATTTTATACTCCCTAAATATTTTATTAAAGAGTTATTGAAATTAAAAAAGAATACTACCTATATATTTAAACTAAGTGTGTATCAAGGCCAGTTATTTGTGAACCATATAAAAATTGAGTTAATACCTAATAGACCCTTCATGGTAATATTACCTTGAGGTAAAACTATATCAAATCTACATCCACTTTTTGTATTTTGATAAGTATTTTTTCTTAGAAACAACATACTTTATTCTTTAACATAATTTAGGGACGTTTTCTTATGTTTAGTTGTATTCTTAATGATCTCTCTAAAATTTTACAATGATAATCCATAAAAATAACTAAACCATGCTCAAATACCTACTATGAAAAACCATATCTTTAGTACACTTCAATTAATGAGTTATTATATTAAGATGCACTTAATAAAATATGAAAAGAACCTATGGCCTAATGTATTTGGGTAATGAGATGCATACCACCGTAACATGAAACATGGTTAAAAAAATATTATTGAAAAACTCCAAAACATTCCCTTATATAAAATAGATCTTCTAATACTACATGGGATATCCTAGGGATGTACATAATTAAGGGTTAAGCTATTAAGATCCATAAGGGAATAATAAAAGTATAACATGATGAAAGTAATACATGTCAGTAAATAAGCATATCATAGTGAAATAAGATAGGTGGGAATCATAAACCTGAATATCCAAACTTGATATAATATGATAACTACTTTGAAAAAAAATTGTGGAAACAACAAAAATCATGACATCATATGAGAAATTCAAGGTTAAACATTGATACATCATAATGTAGTGTTCTTTGGATAACCTCTCATTCACTATATATGGTATCTCAAATGATAAAAACATTCCCCAACTCATTACAAGAATATTCAGTTTTGGTCTCACCCATCACATTCATATCATATACATACATTATTATGACACAAAGATTATAAAACATAAAAACCCAATTATTCACTTTTAATATCATTATTAAGGAGTGTGGTTATATATATCAAATTCTCTAATCAATGAGTGATAAGAATATCTAGGTGAATACAATTTTTGGGAAAAGAGGATAGGTATTAAATATATAAATTTTTTCTTGTAAAATTGAAGGATAATATCAACATTACACAAGGTGTTTAAGAAGATTCATGGAAGGGTTTAATGAGAGTGAAATGTGGTATCTCATTAAATTTAAATCACATGTTTAATAAAAGGTATGCGTAAAAATATATTCCAATATTAAAAACTTGAAATAAAATTCCATATAACAAATAAAGTTCTCGAATAATGATGATTATGAGAGAATATCTTAGTTCTTCTTAATAATTTCTTAGGTGATGTAACACCCCAATACTTTATGAAATAATTTTTTAAATAATCATAAATTATTTGATATCTTCTGTTACACACAACACTAAATTTAAAAGAAACCTTGATATACTGTTAAAATATTATTATTTAAAATGAAAGTTATCGTCTAGATGGTGGATTAGCTGGTATGAATCAGACTAAATAAATTATTAAAAATTTATGGTTATATATTTATTAAATTAATTCATTAGTTATCAAATGATGAGAATAATGAAAAATATTTGAAAATAAAATTGGTTTTTTCAGAAATGTTTTTTATGCACAAAATGCGTTTTTATATTAATAAGTTAAATTAATACTTATGGGTGAATGATTTTAATTAAATTTTATTAGTTACATAATGAAATTCTTAAAACATTCAAAAAATATTTTTCTAGGAATAACATAAGAATAACTCATGTTTTATGTATAAAAATTTATTTTTTTAAATGAATTTTTTGTCAAATTTTTCACAATTACTTTATAATTAATTTTTATCATTTACTGGTATTAAATTATACTAAATGAATTAATTATTTGCAATATAAAGGTTCAAATTTGTTAAATAGGAACCTTTTATGTTATTTTAATATGAATACTAACTGTTGTAAAATTTATCACCTCAGTAAAGGGTAAATCATGATTAAAAATAAGTGATAAGACCATAATTTTTCATTCTAATTCATATTGTATAATGTTATTTCGACTATTATCACTTTAATGTTGACATTTATAAGTTTAATTCAATATTTTACATGAAAATGATTTATATATTATTTAAGTCAATGAAAGGTAAAAAATGTAACACTCTTAGATTTAAATAACGTTTTGTGTTCACATAGGTACAAAAACTAGTTATGAACAAATATTAATATTAATTTTTATTCATAGTAAATTTATATTAAATATAGTAATTTATATATAATTTTGATATGTTATGTAATTAAATTAAATTTTTAAACAATATTTATTCAATTAATGGTAGAATAAAATAATTTATTTTTAAAAAAATATAAGTTATATAATTTGAATAATTTATAGATTTACATGAGTTATATAGTTAATATGATATATTAGTGTGGTGTTAAAATATTATATTATAATATTAACATTTTATTTATGTATTTTAATTCAAATTAAATGATTACTGTCAAAATTGACAATAACGATATTTTATCATATCTATTAAAAATAATTAAATAATTCAAGGTGGATATGATATAGTCTATAGCAATATAACTTGGAAAATTATGTACAAATTTTAACCACATAACTAAAAATTATAACAATCTGATATTCAAAAAAATAGTTATCGTAGTTGAAATTAAAATTAGGTAATAAAGGGTTGATCAAAATTTTATGGTTTAATTTGAAAATAAAATTATTAAAAATTATATTTATTGATGGTATTTAAACCATATCCCCCCTAATATCTTTTAATAAATCCCCATTTTGAGGCATTGTTTTGGGAATGAATTTATTATAAATTAATCTTTTCAAAAATTTCAAAAGTGACCCTCACGTCAATTATAAATGGGAACCAATTATTTAACTTTATCACACAACATTAAGCCTTCTAGACAGAAAAATATAAAAAACAATTAACTTATCAACTTACATAGTAACATTCTAGTAGTTATAGTCATCCCAAAAGACCAACCCTAGAGCCCTTTTGAGGAGATCTAATTAGTCACTTCAAAGAAAATATAATCTCTTTACATGATCACATTCTATTATACCCTTTTTACCTCCTATAAATATTTTTCATTTATCATTAAATAATAATTCTATTACCAAAAATATTTTGAAATTTTGTTTCGATTATGAAAAAACCATTATGAATCTTTTCCATCAAACTATAAGTGAAAGTTTCACTCGTACATATATATGTATTCTCATCTCCATGTAGCGATACAATTCATTTATCATTGACATATTTTATATATGGGTATTGTGATATTTTTATTACATAAATATGATATTTATTATATAATTATAATTATTTAACTATAATATCATATCTACTTATTTAATATCCAATCCTTTGGGAAATGATAACATCGTCAATGCGTATATGTGGACTACCACCTCCATTAAGAGATATGATTCAATTTTCATTTATATTGTAATTCGAATATAATTTGGAATAATTTTAATAATATATATGAATATATCATATAATAAGGACCCTATAAAAGTGAATTTGAATTTAATTTTATTTTATTCTATCTGCTGAAAATGAAAACAGTGTTAATGTGTATGTATGGCCAACCATCTCCGTGAATGGTGTAATTCACTTTTAAAAATATAAATTTTAGGATGACTATAAATATTTATATACAGAAAATATATTATATTTATATAATAATAAATATTATATATTTTTTATAACCCATATAAAAATTAAAGGAAAAGAAATATTGAGGTGATGTACTCATGATAAACAGAATAGTTCACAATTAGAAATAATTATATTAAAATTGAATTATTGATAAAAGGGGGTTTTGAGATGATATAAATGGATCATATAAGATACTATAATTATTAACATGACTATAATTTATAAATATAATAAATTTAAATTTATTATAAGTATTTTAGTGTTCATTTGAAGTAAGGAGAACTAGAGGTAAGGTTTTTATGTCACAGTCTCAATGTTTATAGGTAGTGATTATGAATACTCCTCTGATGAAGAAATATTATGATATAACACTCCAAAAAACTTATTTATTTTCTTACCCGCTATTTATTTCATTAAAATAATATTTTTTACATTTATTTTTCTCATCTTACGTATTGATGATACCGGAAATATTTTTTTATTGAAAATTGAATTAATTTATGTCTTTGATCAAACAAATTATTCCATATATATATTTTCAAATATTGATTTAAATAAGATTTTTACTATTCCCCTATAATTTTTAATATAATTTCTATCCATGTTTTAGTTTTTTTAAATGCTCTACAATTAATCATTTTTAAATTTTCTAAAGGTAGAACTTTTTAACTATTTTTAATAATGTGAAGGGAATATTTTCTTATCTTATATAGAATGAATATATTTTCCATAATCATGAATAATTTTTTCATTGATGATTCATTTAAATTCTTACAATGTTATGTTGGAAGAAGATATTTTACATTATATTTGTGTGGTTTTCATAACATGTGATTTAAAAATTAAAAGGTTATTTTCCTCATGAATGATTCAATGATATCTTCATGGTATTTATATTCTTAATTGAAAAAAATTGTGAAAACCATTATTATTTACTAGATATATAATCTAATGATACCATAATGATTCATTATTTAGATGGTTTATGATTATGAAAATATATGTATGACACCCTTTCCTTTTCAATTTGTTATGCTGTGATGAAATGATCAAATGTTTATAAAAATAATTTATTTTGCATGAGTTATGCTATGATGAACTATTTATCAACTTCATTTCTTTTCATGGGTTATGATATTATGAATTCATTAGGATATTTTAGAACACATATCTATAATTTTCATTATATGATAATTGAGTCTTATATCTCCCTCTAATTATTTGGTAAAAGTTCGATATCTCATGAGATAAATAGGAGTAGAATGGGGAGTAATACAAGTTTAGTAAGGGACTATATTCATTATGATAGTATTGGGAGTGAACCTTGATAACTACGATGGTTTGGGGAGTAAAACAATTCCACTATGATGGTATTTTAAATGATCATTGACTACTAAGGAAATTATTTTCTATACTTATGTCTATGACACAAATCAATGTTTTCTATATATATTAAACATTCAGGGTTCATGTTCATTGACCCATTTATGATTCATGTCTTATTAACTTACATGATTTTTTCCACAACATAATATTATTATCTTTGATATGTCGTTTATAGTTTTAGAACATTACTTTCATGTTCTTATACCCTCATCCTCATGCAATGATTATTTGATTATTGAAATTCTCTTTGTTACCCTTAATGAAAATTTGATCTCACCCTTTTATTATGTTTCTTTTCCTAAAGTTATAAAGAAATGTAATAAGCATTATATGTCTAATAATGATAATTTTTATGAAGAAATAAGTGGGAGATGATGTAGATATTTCATGAACAAGTTGTTTAGGTTTAAAAGATTCCAAATATATTATACTAACATGATTATAGTGTTGACAATAATATTATGTAATGATTCTTCATCTACATATATGTAGTATCTATGTATGAAAAGTATAGTTCAATATAGTTGGTATTAAAGAATGTTTTAGTTGACCTTCAGAAACTACAATTATAATACTTTAGTAAGAATCCTCAGGATAAGTCTAAGTATAATATAAAATCCGAACATTTTGGTAATGATCATGAATGAACCAGGTTAAACCAATGTTTTTATAGAACAATATTTCTATATATAGACATTAAAAATGATTTTTCATGATTATGAGGATTTTCACTATGATTATTGTTTACCATATTAATAATTTTTGTTTTATTCAATGGATGGAACCTGAATGAATCATGTTAATACTGAATGAGATGGAGAATGAAATGATTTTAATCCTAAGAAACTAAATGTTATGGAATCTATAATAAAAACTATTTTTGTTATGATCATACAACTTTCTCAAGGAATGAATCATGTTGAGCTTCCAAATGATAAAAGGAGGGAACAACATTCTTTTCTGTCTTTCATGAGGAAACATCAACCTTATTTTAGTCTATCCACTAATATATTAGTCACTATGTAATTGATAAATACCATTAGAAATATTTTTTTCACTATTCACAGTTTGTAACATGAGAAATTTACTCTGGTGGATTATCATTTGAGAGGAAAAAAATATCAATGGTGGAATATTGTAAATAACACAAGATGATAAGAAGAAATTTAATATATAGAGTGGAATAATTTAAATAGATTAATTTTTAGTAATTACTCTCCTCATATTATTCATACAAAAATGTTGAAATAATTCCTTGAGTTAAAGTGGAAGGAAAATGAATATATCATTGCTTATGAAAAAAAATTACATGAATTATGAGGTATGATTTTGGTATTATCATCCAACATAAAGGTAAAGTTGATCGATTCTTCAGTGGATTAAAACCATGTCTCTTAAGGGTGTTAACAACTAGGGACTATTGTAGCTATATAAAATAATTATATGTGATATCAAGGTGGATATGGGGATTAGAGTGACTCATAAATATAATTTATATAACAAGATGAAAATGGTATTCAACGGAATTTATAGAAAACATGGAGAAATGAAGATTATCCTTCATTTATGAATAATGTTTGGAAGGAAACATGGGGGAAATTTTATTATGGTAACTTGTATACATTTAAAGTAAAAAAATGATGGTCTACAAGAAATTTTATGCATATGTTATGTGAAGAAGTTATCTAATGATGTGCATAAAAATAAATATCCATATAAACATCTATCCACACTCTAGTTTTTTTAATTCAATTAGTTTTTGATTAATGCTAATGAGTTCCCAAATTTTGTAGGATAATGATGATGATCGGTGTATAAAACCTCTTAATCCATGAGGCAATGAGAAATATCTTGATATCACGATTTCTGATGGTGGTATTCTAACAATATGATTTAAGGAATACATACCATCCACTCTAGAACCGTTAATGTCTTATTTTATTCAAAATCCAACAAATATTGCATATATAAAGACTTTTCTAATGTTATCATTATTCCACCATAGAAATTAAGAGTTTATTTAGTAGTAAAAACCACAAATGCTATGATGATTTAATCCCATGTTTTTTATTTTTAATCATTTGAAGTTTGTGGTAATATGATTTTTACAAGTCATTCAATTTTCACATTAGTTTAATTCGATGTAATTTTGGCCATCGATTTTCATTATTTACAAAAATACAACATATATTCCCGATTGAGGGAATTTATGTTTGATATTATGAATTAACCTATGATATCTTGTCAGTGTGATGAAAAAATGAACTTCCAATTGAAATTACCTCAATCTTATAGGTCATGATTCCTATTAAAATGTATGTATATCATAGATGGTTGGTTATTAACTCAAAATTGAAGATATGACTATTCTGTGGGGGTTTATTAATGTATTTATAAAATCCTTTTTTGGTATTCCACCAAATCATGATGTTCAATTTTTGAATATAACTTATACATGGTTTAACACCTATTTTCAAGACTCCATATAAAATGGATCTGATTGAGTTATAAGAAATGAAGAATAAACTCCTATGGAATTTGGAAAAGGGATTCATTCAACCACTTATTTCACCTTAGGGTGAACATGTTCTATATTTTAATAAAAAAATATAGATAAATGAGAATATAAATTGATTATAAAGAACTTACTAAGTTCACTTTCATAAAAAATTATCCTCTACATCATATTGATGAATTTTTTTGATTAATTGTGATTTGATAAATAGTTTTCAAAGATTTATATTCGTTATATATATCTTTAATTAAGGGTATAGAAGGAGTAAATACCCAAGACAATATTCCAATAAAGGTATGAACACTATGAATTTTGAGTAACGTAATTTTGTCTTACAAATACCTTTTTTATCTTCATGGATTTAATGAATAATTTGTTTTGATATTTCCTTTATTAGTTTGTGGTTGTATTTATATATTATATTATTATTTATTCAAAGACCAAGGAAGAGAATGAAGATCATTTTGGAATTTTGTTGAAGACATTAAGTAAAGAGAATATATATGAAAAATTTAATAAATATTACATCAAAAACATTATTCTTAGGTCATATAATCCCATGTGGGTGTATATCAGTTTATCCTTCAAGGAAAAAATTTACTGAACATTGTCCCAGATGAACCTCTATCACTGTGATCCATCATTTTCTTTATTTTTATGGATATTATTAGTGTGTTTTTTAGAATTTTTTCTTCCCAATCATATCCACTCACTATGTTATGTCAAAAGAATGCCAAGTTCTTTTGAATTTAGGAATGTGATAAATTTTTTAAGGAAATTAAGAGAAGGATAGTGTGTGTACATGTGATTTTAGTACCCTATAGTGGAGTTGGGTTTTTAATCTATAGTGATGTTTCAAATAATGGATTGGTATGTGTCCTCATTTATAATGATATGGTTATAACATATGAATTATGATAATTTAAGGTCTGTGAGAAAAATTACCCAACTCATTTTCTAGAGTCAACTGTGGTAGTTATTTCATTTAATATACAGCAGAATTATTTTTATAGATTAAGTTATGACATATATACCAATCAAAAAAGTATAAAGTTTGTCTTCACTCAAATAGATCTAAACAAGTGATAAAGAATATCATTAGATGATGTTAATTATTATGACTTCTCAATACATTACCTTCCTTGGAAATTAAAAAAGGCGTTAGATGCTCTAATTTTTAAAGATCATACTAGATTATCTATGATTAGGATCACATAAGAGATGATATTATTTAACATGAAAATTATGGATCTTGTAATATTGAAGGAAAGGGAGAAATATTATCTTTCTAAAATGATAGTTCAACCATCTATATAAGTGAATATTATAGAGATGGGAAAAAAGATTTAGAACATAAAAATAAGGTATGAAATTATCCTAATTTAAACCATGATTATGATGGAATAATAAAATTTAGTAATTGCGTATATGTCCTTATGATACCATATTTAAAGATAAAGATCATAATTGAATCTCATGGTTCATCATTCTCTATTCTTCTTGGAAGAACAAAGGTGTACAGAGATTTGAAAGAGTGTTTTTAGTAGGATGGAGTAAAGAGATAAATTGTGGAGTATGTTTCTTGGTTCTTAGTATGTCAGCAACATAAGGCTGAGATATAGAATTATAAGGGGATATAATAACCATTACCCATACCAGAATGGAAATGAGAAAACATCACCATGGATTTTGTCATCAGTCTACCAAAAACATATGAAGGAAGTAATGTTATTTGGGTTATAGTTTATCACCATACAAATTAAACACACATTGTTGAAAATAGAGAACACTTATCTCTTTATTAAATTACTAAGTTATAGATTAATGAATTTTTAGGATTTCATGATGCACCACTATCAATTATATATGATTTGGATTCGAGATGTTTGTTGATGTTTCAAAGAAGTCATGAACATGCTCTAGATATATAGTAATGTTTTAGAACTGGTTATCATTCTTAAGAGAATTGTGAGTATGATAGGGCCATTAAATCTCTAAAAGTCATGTTGGTAGCTTTCTCTATGAGTTTCAAATGTGGTTGGTATCAATGCCTTCCTTTGGACGAATTTTCATACAAAAACAGCTTCCACGTCAACATTCAGATGGCTATTTATAGACTCTCTATGGTAGGAAGTGAATAACTAAAACATTCTAGAATGAAGTTGTATAAAGAAATTAATCGGGACCTAATATATATGGTAAATGGAAGAGAATTTTAGAGCCATTTAAATTCACAAAAGATCAGATTAGAGATGAATAAAAATTCATGATAATAATTTTTGAAAGATTTAGAGTAGAAAGATGGTGATAATGTATTATAAAAATATCTCCCCAGAATAATGTTATAATATTTGTAATGAATATAGTTTTAATCCCTTTATATATCAATAATTTGGAAATTATTAATTTTATCGATAAGATAACTTATTGATTGATCTATCCACTGAATCTATTCATGTTCTTAATGTCTTCCATGTATCTCACTTTAGAATTTTCATCTTTTATACTTCACTTGAACTGAACTCATAATTCATTTTACTAGGGAAATATATTATTTTTATGAACAACCGATATATATTTTTTATCCCAGAAATAATATTCTAAAAAAACAAGACCACTCACTTGGTCAATGTTTTTTTGTGAAACCACCATTTTGAGGAAGCTACATGAGAACCTAATGATGTGATGAGGCAGAAGTATCTTCATATTTTAATATTAGAGTAATGAGATTCGAGGGAGAAATTCATTTTAAGGGGTTTATATTTTAATACCAAAATATTTTATGAAATATTTTCTTCAGATAAATTTAATATCTTTGATATATCGTTTTACACACAATTCTAAGTATAAATTTTCCAAAAAATACCATTAAAATATAATAATATTTCTTAATTTTATAGTCAATGGATTGATGGGTATGAATAATAATAACAAAATTATAAAATATTTAGGTTTTTATGTTTATTAAATTAATTTTATATTTAAAAAATACAAGAATTAAAAACAAAAAATATTTGAAAATAAATGTGTTCTTTTTTCCCAATATTTGTTTTTATACACACAATGTATTTTTGTATTAATAAATTAAATTAATATCTTATATTTAATGATTTAATTAAATTTATATTATTTACATTATAATGTATTTAACCATTCATCAATTATTTTTCTAAGAATTTTATAAAAATAAATTTAGTCTTATGCTTAAAATTTTATTTTTTAAAGAAGTTTTCTCATATTCTGTGCACTAAAAATAAATTTAATTTAACTCATTTATAAGTTTTTAATTAGATAAAAATCACATATTTATAATATGGAGATTTAAATTTGGTAGATATACCTATTTTATTTATAGTACATATTAATATAAAGTGTGGTAACAAGTACCACCTCATTAAAGAATATATCAAGAAAATCTAGATTAAAAAAGTTTATAAAGCCTTAATTTATCAAAATAATTATTATTAAATGAATTTAATTATACCCTTATCTCCTTATGATATGATTGTATTAGTTTATTGTACATGTGTCTCTAAAAATCATTTATATATTAATAAAATTCCAGAAAGATACAAAATGTCACTCTCTTAGTTTTTAGTATCCTTAATGTGTTCACATTGGGAAACAGTAATTATGAATAAATATTTGTAGGAATTTGTAAGCAATAAAATTATATTAATTATGTTTATTTATTTATAATTTATAGGTACTATATAATTACCTTAAATGATTACACAATGCCAAAATGGTATTTATTCATTTAATGGAAAAATAAAGTTAATCATTTTGAAAATATTAAATCATATATACAATTTTAGTATGTTATAGTGTTCAAAAAAATTATAGACAAATATGTAATATTAGAGTTTTTTTATATTTTATATTCAAATAGGAAAAAAATATGTCTTTTATGTCGTATTAAATTAATAGTATAAAAAATGAAAATAATGATATCACATAAATATATTATTTTATTAAATTATTCATAAACCATGAAAATCTGGAAATAAGATAGTATAGATATGAAATTTTCAAAAATTTCATAAATTTTCCATTTATATATCAATTTTATCCTCATAATTTAAAATTATAACCATTTAATATTAAATATGTAGTTATCATAGTTAAAATTAAAATTGGTTACCTAAGTCCTATTCAAAATAATAAGGTTTAACATGACAACTTTTTTTTATAAATTATATTAATTGATGGGATTAAAAAAATATAAAGCCTTATCATCAAATATATATCCATTTTGAGGAATTTTTTTCAATAATGAATTTATTATAATTAAATATTTTGAGAAATTCCAAAAGTTCCCCTCACCTCAATTATAAAATGGAATCCCCATTATCAATTATTTACACCACATTTATCCTTATAGATAAAAACAAATCCAATTTCACTTATTAAATTTCCAAGAAACATTTTATCGGTTATTATCTTCCCAAAAGATCAAGAAAATATATCTTTTGAGGAGATCTCATGACGTCATTTCCAAAAAGAGGTGATCACCTTACACTATCACATTCTTTTCTAAACATCATTAATTACTATAAATATATTGTATTTGTCATAAAATAATAACTATATTATCTTAAATATTATTAAATATTATTACTATTTTTAAAACACCATTATAAACCCCCTTTTCCATCAAATAATAAGTGAATGTACTGCTCATGCATACTTACGACTTACTATCTCCATGTAGCAATGCAATTAATCTTTTATAATTGTATAGTATAGATGTGTATTATAGTGGGTTTAATGGTTAAATATGATATTTATTAAAATATAATATTAATTTAATTATAATATTACATATACCTACTTACCATTCAATAATTTGGGAAATGATAAAATCGTTCATGCAAACCTGTAGACTACAACATCCACGACCAGATCTGACTCATTTTTTATTTATATTTCAATTAGTTTTTATTGTGGGAAAATTTGAGGAACATATATGATATAAAAGAAATAATATTTATCCTATAAATGTTAATAATTATTTCACATTATTTCATTTCATTTTTCAAAGAATGAAAATATCATTCATGCGTACGTACGACCTACTATCTCCATGAAAAGTGAAATTCATTTTTCTATCTCTAAAATTTATGGATGACTATAAATATGTATTTAATGAATATATATGATATATATATCATAATAATTATTATTTATATGATATAACCAAGATAAATGTGTGAGGACTGGAACTAATGACGTGAAATACTCATTATAAAAATACAGTTAACACTCGGGAATAACAATTTAAGTACAGAATTATTGATAAAAGTGGGTGTTTAAATGATATAAAGAGACCATATATTATATTATAAATATGAAAATAAATATGTTATATAATTATTTTGAATTTAAATTTATTATACAGGAGGTTATAGTGATTTTCAAAAAAGGAGATCCTCGGATAAGGGTTTTATGTCATAATTTCACTATTAGGATTAATTATTTTTATGACTAAGATGATGAAATATTATCATATACCACTCATGAAAATATATACAATTTCTTATACTATGTTTTTTCATTTAAAATACATGTTTTCCATTCATTTTCATCATTTTAAGTACTCAAGAGAGTGGATATATTTTTTTAAGTAAAATTGGCATCATTTCTATCATTATTGAAAAACAATTTATTCCATATCCATATTTTCAATAAAAATATGGTTTTTCATATTTTCGAATTACATTTTAAATTAATTTTATCAATATTTTTTTAAAATTTTTTGGAATGGAATCTTATTTTCATTTTAAAAATAAGGTACATTTATGTTTTTTAAATGTTTGAAAGGAATAGTTTTTTACTTATATGGCATAAATAACATTCCCCACTATCTTGAATAATTATCTATTTGAATATAAATTTACAAGTTTACAAAAAATTTTAAAATAAAGTTTTTTCCATTATATTGCACCATATTTTTAATAAGTTTTTTTAAAATAGATTTGTTAGTGTTTTCATGAATCCTTTAATTATATTTTAATTTTACATATACTAGTCAAAAATAAATAAAACCATTGATTTTTATTGTGAATTAAATTGGATATGATATATTGATACCATCCTTATTCATTCTCTAGAAGGTTTATGTTTAGGATGATGAGATGTTTATGAAACCTATTTTCCATCCATGGGTTATTTTATGATGAAATGATACAATTTTTATAAAACCCATTTCTTTTCATTGGGTTATGATATAATGAAAAGTTTATGAAAAAAATTTATTTTCATGTGTTATGATAGAATGAATGATTTATGATCCTTTTCCACACATGTATATGAATTTTATTATTTTATGGGTGGGACATATATTTTTTCCAATTCATTAGGTAAAAATTGCTATCCCATGAGATAAATGGAACTCGAATGACATGTGAACCCAATTAGTTTAGGGGATTATGTCCTTGATGATAATATTGGGAGTTTACCATAACTACTACGACGGTTTGGGCAGTGAACTCATTCCACTATGATATCATTGGAAATGATCATTTATAACTATGGATATTATTTTTATGCTTATGTGTATGCCAAAATCAATATCTTATGACTATTTAAAACTTTTGTGGTTCATTTACATCGATTATCATATGATTTAGGTCTTATGAACTATAATTACTTCTGTAGTGACTTAATATTAGGATATATAATATTAATGATATGGTTTTAGAATGTTACAATCATGTTATTTTACCCTTATGACAATGTTATGCTCATGTGATCATTGATATCTCCCTAATTTTCCATTACTGAGTATCTAAGCACACCATTTTCTTTTAATTATTTTCCAAATGTTATTAAGAAATGTAATAAATATGGAATATATAAGAAGTACTATAGTAAAAAATAAATAATTAGGAGAAATTATAGATATTTTACACACCATTTTTTTTAGGTTTTCAATTTATCAAAGATACTACACCTATATGATTCCAGTTTGGATTTTTATGTTATGTAAAGAATATTCATCTGCTTAGATGTAATATTTATCTATGATAAGTACGGGTCTATATAGAAGAATTTTATAAAGAAAATTTAAAATGATATATCATTATTCAAATATAAATTTGGATAGTATAAGGATATTTAAAAAGAATGAAAACATAATCAATTGAGATTCAAAAAACTAAATACAAAGAAGGCATTAAAGTGAAAAATAATTGAGATATATATCCCTTAACCAGAAAGGGAACTTCTAAAATATTTATAGGAGATTCTTAATATATTTGGAAGACCTTTTGTGGAATTTGGAGAGGGATAATGGAAATAAAATAATGGTAAAAGAGTTTTACATTAAGGGAATTGGGAGGATGGGTGGATTTTTATAGAAAAAGAGGGGGTAATTAATTATTATTTACAAACCCAAGGTTACAGACTCTATATTATAAAACAATAAAAAACATAAATAACCCCATTTTTTACCGTGGTTTTTTCTAAATTGGATTGGATTTCAATATTTTTTAAGGATAAAAACTAAACTCATTAAAATAAAACCTTTGGTGATGTGGAAATGTCTCATGTTCATAAATATTTTATTTTAAAACCATAAAATATAATATTAGTTTTTTATTATTCTTTAATTATTAATAAAATTAATTAAATGACTTTAAAAACACATAACATTAAAAGGGGAATCCTATATTTCGTCATGTATGATTTATATGGTATTTATTTCATCACTTTTCTGGATTTTATGATGTCAACAAACATGATGTATATTTATATAATATGAAGTTTTTAACACAAAAATAGATTGTGGAATAAATTTATAATAAATTTACCTCAATATTATAATTTAAAAAAAATTATTTAATTTATCAATATAATTCCCTAAATATGGTAATTTAATTATTTAAATAAAAATAAAAATTCATTGAACAAAATATCATTTTTTTCAATATTAAAAATGTTTTGACCCTTATAAATATTACATCAAACTTCATTAAATTATATTATCATTTATATTTAAATGCATATTATTCAATAAGAATACTACATGAAAGTATCATTTATTTCAAAATAGAAGAATTTATCAAAAAGGGTGTTTTAATTCATACCATATATTTTCAAAAAGTTCAATTTTTTATTCTTTGTATCAAAATTAAATTTTCATCAACTAATATATATAATTTAATATTATTTAATGATGAAAATAAATAAATATGATAATTATTTTATTAAAAAGTAGAATATAAAAATTCATAATACTAGGGTCTAAATACATAACCCCTTATTACACCATCCTACACCTTGAGGGTATGGTTTTCTATGGTGATGCCTTATTGTGGTGGTTAAGTGAACAAGGTGTGTGTCATAATCATGATAATCATGAACAACCCTTGTAAATGGTTCATTCATGATTCAGTTATTGAATCTCGATTTGGATGTGGTCAAGATAGAATTCTAGTGATTTCATCTATCTCAGAAGTTCTGATAAATGGGATTCATAGAGTCAGATCCAACGGTTCAGGGCCATTAATTCTTCCATATATTTCGAATATATTTTTTCAATACCTTTAATATAATAATCTTAATAGTTACAATAAAATGGATATGTTATCAATGGTTATAGTGTTTAACGATCTTATAAATTTGATAGACTATATTTTATAATGGTCCAAAATAATCAAAGTAGTTCATATGTAATATATAAGTACATTACTTAATAAAGAGTTTATTTATTGAAATATATATATTTCAATTATGAATGTTTAGGTTATAACAATTTGATCCTCTCATGTTGGGTTTGTGTGTATTGAGATGCGTAGGTCCCTCTTTTGAATCTATCTTCTTCTTGATAACAGTTAATCTCACCCAAGAATGTGATATCACCCCATTAGTTTCCCAATAATCTTAATGATAAAATCATGGATCCATTGTATGGTGTATCCCCTCATGGTTAAGGTAATTTCTTTAATTTCACATTGTGATCTTAGTCATGCATTCTAATTATATGAGTATTAGAAGGGTATAGTTCTCTGAGATTTTCAGGTAACAAATTTTCGAGTGTTATTTCTAAAATTATTCTTAATGAAACATATTATAGTGTTTTAGGTTTTCTTTCACTTAATAGTTTCATTATATGAACATATAAAACCCATATATGCTATCATGGGATAGTTCTTCAAGATATAAATGTGTTTGATCACTGGTTTTTGAAAAAAAATAAGAACTCGAAATGGATAACAACATTTTCATACAAACAAATGCTTTTCATAAAGATATATATGATTTACCGTTATACAATACCCTTATGTGTATGGTTTGGGTAAGGGTATCCTCATTATTAATTTTACACAAATTTATTGTGTTAAGGTATTAACCTTTTTCAATGGGTTTTTCATAAAGGTCTTAGGCACTTTACCCATGGATGTGAGGGTATATAAGATGTTTTGTAATGGTCACTAATGTTTTCCTTAATACAAAAAAGTAAATTTTGATAATACCCTTATACAAAAGAGTTTCATGAAGGTAAGACCTATATGTGAGGGATCTACATAAAGGTAATACCATTTTTTAGAGACCTACCCATACATCAATCATTCATGTATGTGTAATATCCTCTATATCATTGCACAAAATGAGTTCTGTAAAGGTAATATATAAATTTCCTATATAAAACACGTTAATTAAATTATGTTTTTTATGGAGATTTTATAAAATAATTTTTAATTATATATTATTTACAATTAATGAAATAAATGTTTATGAAAAGTTATTATAAACCATTAATGGTTAATATTTAAAATACATATGGGATATTTAAATGTTATTCCTTGTGGTATGGAAATGAAATTATTATTTATAAATCATAGGATGTGATTTATAAAATACAAACTATTTGATATTTCGATTATATAAAATATTTATATAATAGATATTGTATTTTAAAATGTTATAAATTTAGTTCATATCATAAAATTTTATTTAATATAAAATATAAAGGAGTTCATATTGAAATAAATATATAATGTTTATATTATTTCTAAATTATAAAATGTTTTTATTAGATTTTATTTAATTATAGTTTATAAATTTCTCATGTTTTTGAAAAATAAAAAAAATACTTATTTTTTAAATTTTATTGATATTCTTATTTAGTAATTTTTAAAAGAAATAAAATATTGTGTATGCCCATTTTCATGATAAATTTCTTCTATGATAGGTTCATTCATTTAATGATAGGTTTGAAATAATAAAATTTTGTTTTCTTCTACCTTGAAATGCATTGGAATTTTTATTTATGATCTTGAGAATAGTTTTCCAACAATAATTGTACATATTAGGTGTTAATGTTTTCATGAATTTAATTTTCTCTTGAGTAATTTCTCTCCAGGTAGAGGGACTTAGGGTTTTACTACCTTCTTTACTAGAGTCTTTCTTTGACTATGTATGTGAATGGGGTTGGATATCTATCATATCAGGCTCACTCAAGTATATTTTATCAATTTTATATAACTTTATACCTATACATGAAGCATTCATATTAATTATATGTATAATTTATTTATTTATGTGTGAATACACATGGTTTCTATTTTTGGGTGATTAAAATAGACTTATTGGATAATCAAATAGTCTCACATTAATATAGTGTGAACACATTAAATTGTTGGTTGGAATACGAATTTCTAAAAAACAATTTATCAGCAAGAATACACCAAAAGAAATAAAAAATGATTAATAATGATTACATGTGATTTAATATTTATGAATTTAATATTTATATAATTTATATTAAATTTTAAATAATTTAAAAATTAAAACACTTTAAATACTGAGTGTGATATTTCTTCCAAAATAACACTTTTTGAGACCTCTATTATTGAATGTCTTAGTTCATGTAACATTTTGGTGCCCATGGATTAACATGTATATGGAAAATAAGTTATGGGTGACATTGTAACATCCTTGGATAGGTCATTCCATATCTAGGTTCTCTTAGATTGTCCTTTGTAGTCTATAATTTGTGTTTTCATTTGGTCACACTAGTTTAAATTCCATAATATGATTAGGTTACTAGAGGAATGGAGTTGAGTATATCCATATAATGGATTTGGATCACGGTTTATCCATTAAAATATTCAAGAGTCACAAATGTTGTTATTGAGATTATTCTCTACAAATGTAACTATGTGGTGAGAGAAAAATCATATAAAACTCATTGCTTTGTGAAATATGGATCTTGTATCACAAAATGGATATGATATATAGGGTTATGAATTTTAGAGGGAGGCTTAACTTTTAAATTCCTTAATGAAAAGATATAAAAACATGATATTTATTTGATAAACATTTATATTTTAGATAAATATATCATCATCATCACATTATAATTTATATGAAAATTTGACAATAGAATTTTAATGTAAAAAAATCCAAAAACTAGTAGCTTAAGTAAAGTTCTTGAACAATTGAAACACAATATGTGTTACCATATTTCTTTCCAGTGTAACCAATATAAAAAATTGTTAAAAAAGTGAATCTAGATGGTTATGGAATCATGAAATGGTTCATTTAAGGTTTAATAAGAACTAGATTCTAAATTAATTAATTAATTCTAGTTTCTTATAATCAATATGATTGTTTATGTTAATGATATTCAATATGATTGAATATGTTTTAGAGATTGAAGAATTCGATTAATTCGTATCTTGGTTGATGAATTCATTCTAAATTTATCTATTGAAATGCTCTAATGTGGTGGATGAATTCATGAAACTTTTAACAAATATTCTTAAATTGTTGAATATAGAGGAACTAGCCATATGATATCAAAATTCTAGTATTGTACCGATAGTACAAGAAGGTTAAAATTCAAACCTGAAGAGATAATGTATGAAATTTCAATTAAATTTCTTCAATAAGCCTATTTTTTTATTTGAATTTAGAGGGTAATATGGGGAGGGATAAATGATTTCATATGATTGGATTATATATAATTCCTTATGGGGTTTGGGAAATCCTTGTAACGTCCATTCCAATTATATGTGTTATATAAATAAATTCTTTAATTTTGAAGGTTATATGATAACAAATAAATAATTTACAAGTGTTATAAATATAAATGAGTTAAAATTAAATGGAATAATTAAAAAAAATTAGTTTTAATTCAAGTGATGGTGTAAATAGTTGTTACATCATAAATTTTATTCTAAAGAAGTATAGAATGCTTGGATGAATCTAATTATAGGATTTGTATCTCCATCTCACATACCATATATGATAATTTGTGTTTAAAAAAAATTTATGAGCATCATGAGATAATTAATTTTATATAGTGGTTTTATGATTCATTGGATTCTATTAAATGTTTTGGGAAGAAGATATGAACAGTAGTTTTTTATCTAGGATAAAAATTTTATCCAGATGTTTGTTAACATATTATGGAATTTGATTCCCTCATAGAAGTGGTATATTTTAATGTCTAAAATATTTCTTTTCAATAAAATAATTTGACCTCCTATAATGTCATATTAGATAAAGTAAAAATGTTATTTTTTAGATATTACTACTAATAGTAAATAAATGATATTTCCTAAAACACAAAGTAGTTTGTTTTGTTTCATAGAATGATATTCCAAATAGAATGTGAATATCATTGTTTTATAAAGGATTATACTAGTCACATATTATAGTGATTATTCTCTTAATATCCTAAAAGATTTTAGGACTTTTATGGTAAATACAAATGTAAATAGATGCATTTAATTATCATAAAAGGTGAACATCACTATTACCTAAGTCTTTATACCAGAAAATACATAAAGTGTGTCATTTAGTATCCTAAAATATTTTAGTGTATATCAGTAAAGATAAATATAATGAATTTTATTATTTTCCCTAACACAGTGGATATAAATTTACCCTAAAAGAGTTTATGATGTGATAGTAAATTGATATTCTAAATAGTTACATTATTTTTTTAATATTTTAATGAGAAAGTTTGATGGAAAGAATTTAATGATGATGATGATATACTTAGAAAGAGTTTTAAGTAGAAAAAAAAGTTAACATCATAAAAATTTGATTTAATAAATATAAAGAGTTTCAATATGTGTTTAAATAATTAAACATAAGGATTATGTTTCCTAAGTCTCACCATTATTCGAAAAATATTTCTTCCTAAATTCTACTCACTAAGAGGTTTGTTGTAGTATTTTATCAAATGGTCAAATAAGGTTGTGGAAAAAATTACATATGGATATTACGTTCAAAAAAAATTACTACAACAATAACATTAGATTTATGTAGAATATTTGGACATTAAACACTTGAGAGGTTAATGATTGTGAAATATCACTCTATTTCATAAGGAAACATTAAGCCACTACATCCAGTCATAACCCAATTTTGGGATTTACCGTGAAATTTTCTTTCATTTAAAATGGAAACATTAATACATTAATTCCATTTACAACATCAACGATTTTGAAATTACATTTCACAACCATTGATTTAATTCCCAATTCCCTTTTTATACATTTGAAACATAGTTTTTCTTCAATGATTCCATGAAAAATATGGTCATGGTATCGACTAGATATACCCACTTTATCATATGAATTTACTTTTTAGAAAATTTATCTAACAATTTATTTGACCAATTTATATGGTCAAATTCATTAATAACACACTATAAATCCACTCATTCTAAATTTCATGAAATTTAAATGGGTTGTTAAACTAAGTAAATGAAAATTAATATAATTAACTGAAATTCAGGTTACTAAATGGTTATCTTTGTATAACCACACAACATATCACATGAACAAAGATTTTACGATATAATGGTTAATATTTAGGGACCACATAACTCATGATTAGATAAGTCCTCATACCCCAAAATTGTTTTTTTGGTTCTACGTAAAATTCTAAAAATGAATAACATTGAGAAATGTCCTAGAGATAAATCATATGATAATAATAGGGAGATGAAACACTGGACATTGAAATAAATGAAATAGTCAAGGGAGAATAGAACATTGATAAGGGGATAGAGAGAGAGAAGAGGGCATAAAAGTGGTTTCAATGGATGGATAGGGGATAAAATCTAATTGGGTAAAAATAGGGATGGCTTCATGTGAAATTATGGGGCAACCCTTAATTAAAAATCACCCTTGGGGCCATTGACTAGCCGCTAACTGTTGAGCCCAGTTCCAATATAGGGTTACTTTCTCTTCCAATAGCTAGCCAGTGGTCATGTAATAGAAATATTATGGTGCACAATCATCATGATGCATCCTCATATCCATGCCCCAAACCCCTGATTCACTTATAATTCACCTCTTACATCTAAAGAACACTCAAAATGTGGGATTATACTTAGGTTCAACAAAAAAAAATTATCACCCAAGTATATCCACGGTGGAGAGGTCTTATAACCACCCCAACCTAAAATAGTTATATATTGATCAAGAAACTCAAGAATCACTAAGACCCACCTCCTAAACTAATGAAAGAATCTTAATAGTAGTGGTTTCACTAATAAGGAACCCCGAGCCATGTATTCCTATTAAATTTCCATTGATTCATATGTTGTGGCAACATGAAACTCAACTGATTTCATCTGGACATGCCACACCTTGTATCACCCATAAATTCTGAATTACCAAAATCCCACCACAATGTCATTCCACTAGTTTGAACCAGCTCATTCCCACCCAAACCAAACCATTAAATAGGTCATCAACCCCAACTCAAAATTTCCATCAGCATACGACTCCATTATAACAAAGTCTCATCAACTACATTATCACACAGTAATTTCCCAATAACCACAACTGATATCATCAGAGTTTTCCATTAACTATATATAGTTGATATGAAACACCACCCATATATGGGGACAACGGTTAAGATGTCAACAATATCCATGAATAGGGCTTGAAATTTCCATATTTCTCCAAAAAATTATATCCAAGCCTAAAACTATTCTGATACATAAAAAACACCTAACTAATGTTGTTTCTCATCCACCACATTAAATTCAATGTATGAAAATATATTGGAAAGCCTCCAAAAAATCTTTCTCAACTGCCTAACTTATGCTAGAGACACACCATTAAAGATCAAGGTTATTCTACCTCAAACCCAGAATGAAATTACACAATCATTGAAAAACCTACATTGATGTTCGTACCAAAAACCATGAGTGGTTTTACTGACTACATCACTAACCAACCAAAACTGTCATAATCAATATGTGAGAACATAGTCACCCACTATCCAATTCACACATACATCACTGAAATCATTTTAAGCCTAGGGCTATCACTCGAACACATCCCATATCACTAAGAAATTTTTTGAGGTAATTTCCCAAGAAAAACTGGTGAAATTAGGTTCACCGACTCATCAGCCTTGTAAATAAATGATTAATAATGATAGTTCATACTATAATAATGATCCTAACACATGAGATACATACCACAATGACCAACATGACACTCCCCAAGATAGGAGTTTCCTTGCTGTCACGCCACAGAACCGAAAAATGATCCCCATAGCTCATGTAATATCCATCACCAGACACAACGGATGAACAAGGTATTCCTACTAGAATTCATATGTCAAATAAATAAAAAAAAATCTTGTTCTTTACTCATAGGTACATCATCATTTTCACCTAACGTTTCCCATTGTAATGAATGTCACTCCCTCCATGAATAATGGTTTACAGCCCACCAAATGAATTTACTAAAACATCTTGATGAATCAACCAAAAAATTTCCATCATTAAAATGAAAATTTCAATCCTATAGGTCCATTATAATCTACCAGAACACATATTCCCATGGCAAGGAAAATGTGGCTAGGCCAAGTCTTCTTGTATCGGTCCTCCCATCAACATCTCCCATAATAAAAGGATTTTTCAAACATCCCTCAAAGGATTTTTCCATCCATTACATGAGAATAAAACTAATTTTAAAAGTCCTTTAACTCATAGACAAACTCATAAATTAAGACTTTTTATATACCCATGACTCTCTAGTTATAAAATGTAAATTTGGGAATTTAGTTGCACCGCAACCACTACATCACTCAATTATTCAAATTAGAGACTAAAAGTCCTCATGTATAGGCAGTGTGTACCACCTCATCATCATTGATATGCAGGGGTCACACGCTCCCCTTTGACTAAACACAAAGGCTTACACATGGTTCATCCGATCATATCTCATAGAGAGTAGTCCCACATGTATAAAACAACTGGTCATTCTCTTACAGCATGCTAGATCAATCAATACAAGACCATACTTAGTGCATCCATTTCATCACCACAAATATAACCTTTCCAAAAATTTAAACACAAGGTTGCTTCTATAAAATATTATTTCATAACCCGAATCATCTTTCCACACTCTCTCCACACACTAAAACTCATATAAGGTTATCATGGTCAAGCACAAGGTTGGTATTATCCCTCAAAAACCCAACATCAACACCTAAAATTCTATAACAGAAGGTATTTTACCCAACCAAGCATTAGGACATGTATGGATTTCCTACTCCATTTTTAATTGTGTCTACCTACATAGGGAACTCAAACCCTGATCTAGTCACATGATCTAGGCCAATGTCACTGGTAAAAATATCTCTATGTAATTTCCACATGCCTAATCCACAAACCATGTAACACCCCGACCCAAATCATTGAGTCCAACAAAGTGTCACAAAACCTTATTCCATATCCCCCTATGAATTAGGTTTTTTTACTATTGTAAAAAAATGTAGGGTCATTTTGGGGAGGGTATACCATCATTATAATATAATTAGAGTATACAAAGAAGTGACAATAATAGTTTTTATCAAATGAAGAATATGCAATAAGACACCATAGTTTCATGATAAAAATATTGTATCAACAAATATAATAATAGTGTGTAATTTAATTCACACAAACCAAAAAAAAGCATCCTTATAGACTTTGTATCAATGTATGAAGATTTATCTAAGAAGAACAGTATCAAACATCTAATATCGAGTACCATCCAATAATGTATTGTTCCATGTGATTAACCTACACAAAAAAACCTATTTTAGGGCCTTTACCATTGTTTTATCTCTGGTTATAAAATCTTCAGGTGCACTGAGATGCTCAAATAGGGTGTGAGTACATGACCAATTTGGATACCATCAGCGGTCCTTAACATAATTTCATATGATATATAGTACAGGTTTATAAAAATAAATAGGGTGTAGATATACAACATGTAAATCGCTTGAGCACAATATACATACATGTCATGACTCAAATGCTATCTCTACATATTTCATCTCAATTTTGAATGTAATTTCCACAATCCATTTCTGATACATCCACCTTCTAATGCATATCCCAAAAACACATTTTACACATCCTGCTAGAAGGGAAATCTCATGTACATGTTGACCAATGTCTGACACATCCCTATTTGGTTGATAGTCTATATCGAGAAAAATACACATTCTATTTCAAAAGGAAAAGTTAAAACACATAATATATATATATAAGATGAAAAATCAAACATCACTTCATATCAATCATTATTTATATTCATAGAAAATACACATCCAAGAAAACATCAAACGTGGGTTCCACGGGCTACACATGCACACCTCATGTGATCAAACATTAAACATATGTCTCATAGGCTACACACACATGTCAAAAAATCATTCCAAGAACCCATATAAATCTTTCATAATGATAAGGTCCACAAAACATAGGCACAATGCTAATTCAATGACAAGGCTTGATGTCTGAGTTGAATTACACCACTGAATTGTAGTACCTTATCTAATCTTCATGGAATAGAATTATAGGATATATATTGAGGAGAAACCACCCCCAAAAGGTAGTAAAAAATCGTAATTACCTGGTAAGATATACCGTTAACAATGACCTCGGTCCAAACAATGTATAGATTTCAATTCCCCTAATACCGATGCCAATTCTATCATTGTTAAAAAATTCACTTATTAGACAATGTCAAAACCAATAGATTCAATAAATACATCAATGACCTAACTGGTTCATATAACAAAGAATATTAGAGGATTAATATAGATCAATATACAAATCACTAGTATAGAATTATGAGATCTAACTATTGTTTTAATGTCCATGAGAGGGGAATAAAAAGGTAGAGAAAGCCCAAAATCAGTAAAAGATATCTTCTATGGTGATGGGTGTCGAGGAAGGGATGATAAAATGGGGTAATTAGAGAGTAGTTCAGGTTTTCAAAAAAATCATAAATAAATATGTTATCAGCCGGCCCCAATTGACAACATCGTATAGTTGGTGGCCTCCATCGATTGGCCAATGGTCGCTGGGAAGAACACATTCTTCCTAAGAGACCCACAACATAACCATTGGTTTCTAGAAAGAATTGACTCTACCAATGGACCCCACCTTCTGGATGCTGGGATTTTCAATCAAATTGCAGATCTTATAGGAACCACCAACCAGACTATAGATCATATATGCTCCACCGGCTAGATCATAGAGTCTCATGAGTCACTTGAATCACCGGCCATTGTGGGAATTGCACCTGAAAGAAAGGTCCTCAACATACATCATGACCCGACTCTATTTCCCACATCCACATATCCTTATCACAAAATCACTTCATATTACCAGTATTAACACATCGGTGACATGTATTGATATATAAAAGATAGTCATTAAGATAGTTTCATTTTTCATCCAAGTTAATAATGACAAGCAAAGTCATCTCCCATAGTGGGAGTTGAAGAAACCTTACTCTCCCCAACTATTAACTATCCCCCTAGTGTCCATCATTAGACTTCCTCTTCTGATTCACCAAATATTAAACTAGGGATTAACTAGATAAATAACTAGTCAATCCCCTAGTAAATGGAAGAATACATTCAACTGTATCATCCTTGACTCCCTTTTCTATCATCACCGCCTTATAAATAACTACAACATATGTCACCAGATCGGTGATTCTGGCCTAGAATGTTTTTTTGTAAGAATATTAACATCACATTTCCAAGGTTTTGGTTCCTATTTACCTACTAGAAAAAGAGTAAAAGGAATCATATCAGTGAATCATGTTTAATAGGCCGACAATATTATCACCACCTACTAGAGAAATATGAACTTATAGAAATGGTCCAAATTTAGTGCATCGGGAAATAACTCATTTAAGAATATTTTCTCAAATATCTATTAGATAATACATTCAAGGCACCTTTTTGATAAAGAAATTTCAACCATCTTCCAATAGTTCACCGATGAAAAAAATACCACTGGCTTCACCTTCTATTCCCATGGGTTCTCCACAGGGACCAAATTTCTCTTAATGTTTCATATTTTTTCATCTACATCCTTGGGGCCTCCAGTTATCAAGAATGATTAGGGATATTGGAGAATAATTCATGAGAATAGTGGATCATCATCAGTTTTCCCACATGGGATCAACTTCTCTAAAAACATACTAGTTGAAAGTGTCCTGACTGGATATGTTATATAGATGGGTCTACTACAGAAACCGAAGAAGTATGCTTAGTTTCATCCTTCTACATTAATGATAGTGAAATCGGGACTTCCCTAACTTTTTGAATAATATTTCATCACTGTATCATTTCATTAAATGTCTTTTGAAAAAATGGAGAAATCCAGAAATTAAAAAAAAAACAAGTTATAAATCATGGGCACACATAAGTGTTTACAACAAGGTTCAACCTAAGTGGTAACCCAGAAGAACAAGGCCCAACCCCCTAAGAAAAACCCATGGTGCATTCCAAGCCTCTTGTACCAGCACATTAGTCATAACGATATATATACACTCAAGAATAGAGAACTCAAGATCAAACAAAATAATGTAAGGAACGATGCCCCAAAGAACATATCATAATTTCAACATGAATTTTAACTATTTGGGATGTATCAACTGTGAGAAAAATGAATATGGTAAGTGATCATATGTTCCTAAATGTTATTCATGAATGTACAATAAATCCCATAAATTAGTATACCAACAACAAGTGCATCATTGAATTTCAATTAAATCAAAAGTAACATTGCACCATAATAACAAAATTTCATAATTTTATGTAAATTAGAAAATCCACTATACAAGTCGAGAACTAACATATTTCTACTACCAAATTATTAATCATTATATATCATGTAAACCCCACCCCTATTCAATAAAAATAAGGGTGATAAGTTAATGTACTAGGTGCTCTAATACGATTTTTCAACACCCCATCCAAAATCACAAGGTCTAAGAAAGAGTTCCACCCAACATCATATGTGCCTCCCCATGTAAAAGAGATCCTTGACTAGTGGTGGGGGTCAAGAGGAAAAATAATAATAGACTTTGTTCTTTATATACGATAATCAGAGTTTACCATGGACGGAATAACAATAGTAATTAAAAAATAAATACTAAATAATAAGTCCTCAGTCTAGCAGCATATACATAAATTATCAACCCATGCTACAATAGTATGGAATATTATTCCCAAAACTCTAAGAAAAAAAGGATCCCCACAATCGGTGGGTAAATATATGAAGAAGTAACTATGTAGAATATCTAAAGACATTTATGCCCGAAGTACATCGCTCAATTCCTTAGACACTATTCTAATCCTACTAAACATCTCATTATTGGGTCTTTACCATTCACTGGATCCCTGATCATATAATATGCAGGCACACTAAGATGTCTGAGTAGGGTGTGAGTACAATACCATCTACGATTCCACCAAGGATCCTTAACATAAATGCATAAGATATATAGGTTCATTCCCTGAAAATAAATTGAGAATAGATAAGTAATAAGTAAATCACAGAAACACAATATACCAATATGTTGGATATTTAAAGAAGACATCTATCAACATTAGCTCAATTTTAGAATGAATGTACACTATCCATTTCTGACACATCCCCCTTAAATGTGATAAGAAGAAAACTTTTTTGATACATCCAGTTAAAAGGGACTTCACATGTGAAATTAACCATTGACTGACACATCCCTCTTAGTGGAATTGTTGATATTGTGGAACCTAGATGCTCAGCTGCAAAAGAAAATGGAAAAACATGTGTGATATATATATACTGGATGAAATATCAAACATCACATCATATAAAAAAATAATTGGAGCCATAAAAAATAAACAAGATAAAAAACAAAAAGCATGGGTCCTATAGGCTCCACACGCACACTTCAAGTGATCAAACATCAAAATTATATCTTTTGGTCTACAAAAACATTCCAAAAAATGATTTTAACAACCTTTATAAACATGAAATACTGATAAGGACAACTTACCTTAGGTATAATGATGATTCGATAAAAAGGTTAGATGTCTAAGTCTAACAGCACCACCAAATCCTTGAACAACCCATTAATTCAACATGATTATAATTTTTTGATCAATATTGAAGAGAAACCATAAGACAAATTTAGGAAAAGATCACACTTACCTGAGAAGACCTAATACCAACAATGATCTAGATCCAATTGATGGGCATTTTCCAATTCCATAAATTCAGGTGCTGATTATATTAACAGTCTAAAATTTCCTTTTTAGAAGATGTCAAAACCCCAATATTCAATCAACACAGCAAGAGACTTATTGTTTTGTCTGATTGTAAGAGGAGATTATTGATCAAGATCAAGGTAGATCTCATTGGTTTGGAATTGTGCGATCGAACTATTTCTTAAGCATTGAAGAGAGGAGAGGGAAAGGGAGGAAAGAGTCCAAAAGCACCCAAGAGAGATCCTATGGAACTAGGGGTCAAGGAATGACTAAGGGAGTAGGATAATTTAATAGAGGATAGTTTTTTCAAAACCATCATAAAAATCAGCAAGCTCACTAGGCCCCAAACAATTTCATTTAACATCTAGTGGTTTCTAACCAGAATTCCCTCCGCTTATGAACCCAAGTAGTAGTCTAGTGGGACCTACATTAAAGATGAAGGTGCTAATAACTCCAATAGCTATTTTTTAAGGCCCCGACCATAAACATTACATATTATTGAATTAAATGAATAATTCACATTAAGGATCTTTTCAGGTTTAGAGTTTTAGAAAATTAGATCATAAAACTTGCATTATATTCCACATTTAAACAAAGTGGTTACATAGAAGATAGTATTCATTTTTTTCCATCAATGAAAACATATTTAAAATAAAACATGGTTTCTTTCTTGAAACTTCCTTGAAACTATCGTCATATCATGTACCATTCCCTTGACCTGTGAAAAACATTTCAAAAAAACTTGGGATGTGCATAAAAAGCCCAGTAAAGGATACACAAAGAAGGAAAACTGTTAGTTTTTCAAAACAACAAGTAAACCATGAGTACTTTACCAAAGTAATACTTTTCACCTTTCTGAAGTAGAAAAAACTCTTCACTGAATAAAATACCATTAATTACTCTTTTGTAAGAAAAATATTACCATAAAACCCATATAAAGAACACATAACATATAAAGGTAACTTGGGACATAAACATACTTAAATGGAATAACCATACGGTCGACTTCCACACATACTTAATGGAATATCCATACGAACGACTTCCATACCCAATGCATTGGAGGTTATAACGTAACCACCTGTACTAGTATTCACGGCACCACCCTTCATATGGTTTATCACGTAACCACCCGTCAAATGTCCAAGTACCATTATAAAATCATAACACATAAAACAATTATAAAGGAAAGAAACCATTTCCACATTTCAAGCACAATATATCACTTAAATATATTGACATAAAAAAATCCATTATCAAAACCATTTTCAATACCAAAAATATTATATGGTATTTATTTACATTTAAAAAAATATAACAGCTTATTGAGGAAGCCAAAGATCAAATAATACTCACGGCGGTAGAAAGGTCATTGTCACCACGTACGTTAAAAGGAAACATAATTTTTGTCATTTAGTAAAACACTTCGTATAGAAAATAATATTTTCGAATAAAAGTAGAAGTCAAAGGGGTTTATACACCGTATAATAGAATTTTGTGTATAAAACAAAATATGCCTCAATGAAAGGAGATTGAGACAAAGTCCCTTACAAAGTCGGTATCCTTGGATTAAGGATTAATCAATTACATAAATATGTGTGAAAAACAAATACACCAAATATAAGTGGATATTAAGTGTAAAAAAATCAGATGTTATTCACACATATTCGTAGAACTACATATTCAAAAAGTACAAGTTTATCCCAAAGAATAAAAATTGTGTTATGAAGTTCCCTTGCAAAAATTTGACAGCCTAACGGCGTCACTTCAAAATTCAGAAAATGAGTTGATGAGAGATAAAAAGGGGTATCTCATAACTTGGACATAACATTTATAAAAATAAGGAAATATAAGAACATATACCATCATAATAATATTAAAATCCTAAAAAATAAGTCTTCTAAAATGAGGAGGGTGAAAGGTTCCCTTACCGAATTGGGAAACTTCCGAAACATACACCCCATGAAAGAAGGACTATACAACATTGATGTAAATACCCATAAAGGGAAGTATATTACACCAAGAGTAGTATAATGGGCAGTACATACACCACTAAAAGGAAATGGTGGAAAATGTACCATAAATCTCACAGGAATTAAAGTGAGATGAAAAATCTCATACGAAAACTCGGCAGCCTAACGGCGCCACTTAAAACTTCCAAAAAATGGATTTATGACATCAAATAGGGTCTCTCATAATATTAACAAAAACATTATAGTACAATGAATATAAAATAACATCCCCAAAAATAATAATGATGAGCTTATAATAAATTACATAAAAGAGAGTACTTAAAAAGAACGAGAGAGGTTGGATCCCTTACCTCAAGTCAGACTTGTCTTGTTCGTTTCCTTATATTCCTGAATAATAAAATTTTGTCAATTTATAATTGCTTTAGGACCTATTTTAAAGATTATTATTCAGTTCATATCACATATTACAATGTTATAATAACTGGTTAATAATGTGAGTTCATATCAGACATTTTTGTCGATGTTTGGTACATGAGTAAAAAATGAACTTGTTTAAAAATGATTGTCCATGTAGTTATAATTAAATCATCTCCAGAATATTATTAATGATTTAAATATCATATATATCCAGTAAATACTCATTTTATACTACTCCATAACATTTGGAGATAAAAAGAAATGAAATGCACCGTTCATGGAGACGGTAGGTCGTACGTACGGATGAACGCTACTTTTATTTCTTTGTCATATTAATGGAATAATTGATAGATATATATATTATAATTACAGTATAATATATATGTTATATAGGTCACATATGTTCATTAATTTCATTCTTCATACATTCCACGTATTTCATGAACGGGTCACATCACTTGAGGGGGCGGTAGTCCACACTTCCTCATATGAAATTATAGCATTTTCACAACATGAAAAGCATAAAGGCATGTTTTAATAGAAAATTCAGAAGCATATAGAAAAAATAAATACCATATATATCATATATAAAATATAGTGACATCATAATGGCCACCATGAAAGGTTTTAAGAGAATATTGAACAATCATCGTTTCGTGAGGCAGAAATTTCCCATCCACAGAAACAGTATGTTCTTTAACCATTGGACGAAGGTGTGTGTAAGTGTAGATCAAATCCTTCACATAAAAACATCCATGTATATTTAAGATACAGGTTTTGTTACAAAATAAAGGAATAAATATATTTTAGACGGTTGGAGAAGAAAAATAAAACAAAAGAACACAAGGGAAGACATTACCTTTAAATCGGGTAACTCTTTTTGATTTGAGCTCAAAGGCTTCCTTGGAAAGGATTCTTCCCAAAGGTGAGGATTCAATTATGAAAAGAGGTACGTGGAGAGATGAAATGGGCAGAGTTTGGTAGAGAAAAATGTTTGAGAGGTGTGGGTAAAGTGGTAGAGGTGGGGGCCTTTTATAAGAGAAGAGGAGGGGCACTCTTGGAAAGATATAAAATATTACTTTATTATAAAATGATTTCACGGATTTTTAAGGGTCCCAAAAGATTATATTTCAAGGTTAAGGTGATAAGGTTTCGAAATACACTAATAAAATATGTTTTTGAAAAGTGTAGGTCTTATATTTTACATTATATTTTGATTTTATTTAAATCGTTAAATAATGAGGTAATCATGGCATCATCATGGTGTCATAAATAATTTAATTTATTTAATGTCTAAAAATTAAAAAAAAATACTATGATATAGGAAAGCTTTTTAGATTTTAAATGACTATTTATAGTCAAAAATATGACTTGTATAACCCCATATAAATTTTTTTTTAGTAAAACAATACATGTTTGTTCCATTTTTACTTTTACTTTAAATAAAAGGCATTAATGTCATTATCTTACACAAGTGGCTCTATGGGGTCCCAAAAATCGACCCATGGGTTGTATTTGTCGGCCATGACTCATCCAATAGGGTTAGGACAAGTTTCAAGATATTTCCATTTTATTATAATATCATTTTTACCTTAAATCACACTAATTACATTTAATCGCGATTAAAAACTTAAAAGTTACTATTCACCAAAAAAATTATTTTAATCCCATTGAACCAAATTTTACTTCCTAATGAAATCCATGTATGTCGGATTTTTGAAATTCAAAACACAAAGGTGGTAAAATTCCATTTAAATTAAAAATCAGTTTTTTTAAGTACCACTTAGTGGTTTAACTATTCATCAAAAATTGATATTTTTCAGAAAAATACCAAAAATTCACCCTTAGATATATTTGATATTCCGAATTCAAAAATGATGTCTATTTTACAAAATTCAAAACATATAAGTTACATTAATTAATTTAATAATTAATTCCCATTGTCAGAACAAATAGCGTGTTTTTATGAAACAATATATATCAAAAGATTGACACGAGTTTAAGTCCAATTTCAAAGTGAAATTAATTCCAATGACCACTATTAGATTAAATGGTAAATATATATTCTAATTTAACATTAAAAAAATTAAAAAGATAATATAATCATATAAATAAATTAGATTAAAAAGTGGCTTTGAATTAAAATAAAACATTTTCACTATTCATTAAAAAATGAACTTTATCGGAGAAATACCAAAAATTTACACAAAGTAAATTTTGATATCCCGATTCTAAAGAAGAATTTTATTTTCTCAAATATAACACATAAAATTGTAAAAAGTGGATTTATAAGAGGTTCTCCATCAAAAGGTGTTTAATCGACCTTTTAATGAATATTAGAATGTTTACGTTTAAAATTGGATTCATTCGCATTTTTAATCCTCTAAAATTTATTGTAAAAAGTAAAATTATTTTACAAACATATATAATAATTTTGTAGTTAGTTCTGTTCATTCCCGTTATTACAATAGCTAGGTGTTAACTACCATTTAAAATATAATTATTTTATTATTAGAGTGCAACATAAGATTTCAAAGGAACTCATTGTTGCGTATTGGGTAAGCAATCAAGCATAGTGTTCCCTTTAAATTAATATTATCATTTTATTCACAAATAGGGATAAATATAAAAGTTTCACATTTTTTATTTACCTGGGGTGTTACATCCTTCCCCCCTTTTTGGAATTGCATCCTCGCAATTTCAAAATTGGGCTTGGAAACTCCATTGAATGTCCCACATCAAAACAAGAGTCAGTAAAACTATCACTTAAAAAGAATGGGAGAGAAGTTCAAAGGTCACCCGAGTTAACCCATACTAGGATTCCATGTAAGAAAACATGGATATGGATGAAAAATAAAAGGGTCATGTTCTGAGGGAGAGTGATAGAAAACATGTTTAGGAGAAATCTAACCACAAGAAAATCATAAACTTGTGGTGGGTAAAATGGTATTAGATTCCCCAGTAGAAAATTTTAATAGACAACATTTTTGTTTTAAGTTACTTTTCATTGAGGAATTTATTTTTGATCATAAGGAAACATACTTACTTGTCATGTTGACTTTCAACATTTACTAGATTTCTTATACAAACTCATACTTTCCGCAAGTGATGAGTATTTAGGAAGACTTGTTCGCATTAAGAGTACTATAATAAACTTCTTGAGAACAACCTAATCCAAAAAAGATAACTATATATTTCCCATGTCTTTAGATATCAACCAAAACCAAACCAAAATGTTTAGTACGAGATCAGATAATACCCCAAAAAGATATTTTTTTTTACAAAAAAAGAAAAACTACTCCTAATATCCAAAATTTGTCAAACAAAACCCAAAGTTCAACAAATACCATTCAATAAACATCTATCCATAAAATTATTCAAAGTAAACCCAACTATGATTGAAACCCAAATATTTGAAGGATTTAGTCACATAGTCTTCCAAGGTACAAATTAACACTTATCTCCAAAAAACATCAGTTGCTCTAAAAGTCTCATATTGAAAAGTAATTAACCAGATCACATATCCTCCATGATAGGTTAATAATATCCATAGATAAACCAAAATCAAATTACTCTTAATTCATAAAACCATCTAACTAAAAAGAATAATTCATACTAACCAGGGACCTCATGTAGTCCAGTGGTAGGCGATAAATACCAGTCACACTTTGGTTGTGGGTTTGACTCCCACAGCTTTGTCCGACGCGATGGGTTGTCACACGGTCTTCATGTTTTCCTTTTTCCAAAACTAAATAATTCTTAAAACAGTACCCAAAACGAGATAAAATATTCAAAAATGATCATAACATATTTTAACCTCAAGTTTGTCTCATGCCTTTTATTTTCCATCATATCATAGAGGAACCCATAGTTACCTAAAATGTAGGGATCATATAAACCCTAATGGTTACCTTTATAATTATTACCTGAACTTCCACATAGAGTTGGTCATCTCGTACATGATGCATTAGAGAACTCACCAAGGTTCAAGTGGTTGATCATGACTCCTTGATAGTTGGTTTAGCACAACCATGGGATTCCTCATTGAATCCCCCATTTCATCCAGTCTCTTAATCAGAGTACCACCATAGTTTCCATCAAACCCATTGTCACTTTGGTACCTGCTAGATCCATCCATTTACTAAAAATAGAAATGTCAGTGTGTGTATATCAACAAAATCATCATCTACTAATAAGGAAGATAAACACTAAGATATACTTACTCATTCACTTCATATAAACACTATGACTCTTTCTGAAATCCTATCCATTATGGTAATGTCACTTATGCTTATAGAATACCCTAAACTCTTAATTTATCTAAACCAACCTATGATACCAACTATAAGGCCTTGGCCTTAATCATTACTAATTATTTAATTAAATGAATAATTCACATTGAAGATCTTTTCAGGTTTAGAGTATTAGATAATTAGATCATAAAACTTGCATTACATTCCACATTTAAACAAATTAGTTACATAGAAGATAGTATTCTTTTTTTCCCATCAATGAAAACATATTTAAAATAAAACATGGATTCTTAATTGACACTTCCTTGACACTATCATTATATCATGTACCATTCCCTTGACCTGTGAAAAAAAATTCAAAAAAACATGGGATGAGTATAAAAATCCCAGTAAAGGATACACAAAGAAGGAAAACTGTTAGTTTTTCAAAACAACAAGTAAACCATGAGTACTTTACCAAAGTAAAACTTTTCACCTTTATGAAGTGGAAAAAACTATTCACTGAATAAAATACCATTACATACCCTTTTGTAACCAAAAGATTACAATAAAACCCATATAAAGAACACAAAACATATAAAGGTAACTTGGGACATAAACATACTTAAATGGAATAACCATACGGTCGACTTCCACACATACTTAATGGAATAGCCATACGGCCGACTTCCATACCCAACGCATTGGAGGTTATAACGTAACCACCCGTCCTGGTATTCACAGCACCACCCATCATATGGTTTATCACGTAACCACCCGTCAAATGCCCAAGTACCATTATAAAATCATAACACATAAAATAATTATAAAGGAAAGAATACATTTCCACATTTAAAGCACAATATATCACTTACATATATTGAATAAAAAAATCCATTATCAAAACCATTTTCAATATAAAAAAGAGTATACGGTATTTATTTACTTTTAAAAAAATATAACGGCTTTTTGAGGAAGCCAAATATCAAATAATACTCGCAGCGGCAGAAAGGTCATTGTCACCGCGTATGTTAAAAGGAAACATACTTTTTGTCGTCTAGTAAAACGCTTTTCCTATAGAAAATATTCCTTTTAAATAAAAGTTTAAGCTAAAGGGGTTTATACACCATATAAAATAAACTTGTGTATAAAACAAAATATGCCTCAATGAAAGGAGATTGAGATGAAGTCCCTTACAAAGTCGGTATCCTTGGTCTAATGATTAATCAATTATATAATTATGTGTGATAAAAGAATACAACAAATATAAGTGGATATTAAGTGTAAAACAATCAGTTTTTATTGACACATATTCATAGAACTACATATTCAAGGAGTACAAGTTTATCCCAAAGAATCAAAATTGGTTTAAGAAGTTCCCTTGCAAAAATTTGACAGCCTAACGGCGTCACTTCAAAATTCATAAAATGAGTTGATGAGAGATAAAAAGGGGTATCTCATCACTTAAACATAAAATGTATAGAAATAAGGATATATAAGAACATATCCCATCATAATAAGATTAAAATACCTAAAAAAGAAGTCTTTTAAAATGAGGAGGGTGAAAGGTTCCCTTACCGTATTGGGTAACTTCCAAAACGTACACCCCATGAAAGAAGGTCTATACAACATTGATGTAAATAACCATAAACGAAATTATATTACACAAAGAGTATAATAATGGGCATTACCTACACCACTCAAAGGAAAATGGTGGAAAATGTATCATAAATCTCACAGGAATAAAAGTGAGATGAAAAATCCCTTATGAAAACTCTGCAGCCTAACAACGCCACTTAAAACATCCAAAAATGGATTTATGAGTTAAAATAAGGTCTCTAATAATATGAAAAAAAATTACAGTATGATGAATATAAAAGAACATCCCCAAACATAAGAATTATGAGCTTATAATAAATGACATAAAAGAGAGTACTTAAAAAGAACGAGAGAGGTTGGATCCCTTACCTCAAGTCTGACTTGTCTTGTTCGTTTCTTTATATTCCTGAACAATAAACTTTTGTCAATTTATAATTACTTAAGGAACTATATTAAATATTATAATTCAGTTCATATCACATATTATAATGTTATAATAATTGGTTAATAATTTGAGTTCATATCAGACATTTTTGTCGATGTTTGGTACATGAGTAAAAAATGAACTTGTTTGAAAATGATTGTCCATGTAGTTATAAGTAAATCATCTCCAGAATATTAGTAATGATTTACATATCATATATATCCAGTAAATTTTCATTTTATACTAATCCATAACATTTTGAGATAAAAAGAAATGAAATGCACCGTTCATGGAGACGGTAGGCCGTACGTACACATGAACGCTACTTTCATTTCTTTGTCATATTAATGGAATAATTGAGATATATATATATATATATTATAATTAAAGTATAATATATATGTTATATAGGTCACATATATTCATTAATTTCATTCTTCATACATTCCATGTATTGCATGAACGAGTCACATCACTTGAGGGGGCGGTAGTCCACACTTCCTCGTATGAAATTATCGCATTTGCACAACATGAAAAGCATAAAGGCGTGTTTTAAATATAAAATTCAGAAGCATATAGAAAAAATAAATACCATATATATCATATATAAAATATAGTGACATCATAATGTTCACCATGAAAGGTGTTAAGAGAAGATTGAACAATCATCGTTTCGTGAGGCCGAAATTCACCATCCACAGAAACATTATGTTCTTTAACCATTAGACAAAGGTGTGTATAAGTGTAGCTCGAATAATTCACATAAAAACATCCTATTATATTGAAGATACTGGTTTTGTTAAAATATAAAGGAATAAAAAGAGTTTAGATGGTTGGATAAGAAAAATAAAACAAAAGAACACAAGGGAAGTCATTACCTTTAAATCGGGTAAGTCTTTTTGATTTGAGCTCAAAGGATTCCTTGAAAAGGGTTATGCCCAAAGGTGAGGATTCAATGATGAAAATAGGTATCTGGAGAGATGAAATGGGCAGTTTTTGGTAGAGCAAAATGATTGAGAGGTGTGGGTAAAGTTGTTCAGGTGGGGGCCTTTTATAAGAGAAGAGGAGGGGCACTCTTGGAAAGTTATAAAATATTACTTTATTATAAAATTATTTTCGGATTTTAAAGGTCCCAAAAGGATATATTTCTAGTATAAGGCGATAAGGTTTCAAAATCCACCCTTCCAATAGGTTTTTGACATGTTTAGGTCTTAGATTTCACATTATCGTTTCATTTTATTTAAATCGTTAAATAATGAGGTAATCGCTACATCATCATGGTGTCATAAATAATTTAATTTATTTAATGTCTAAAAATTATTAAAAAAATACTATGATGTAGGAAATATTTTTATCTTTCCAATGACTAAATATAGTCAAAAATATGACTTGTATAACCCCATGTAAAATTTATTTAGTAAAACAATACATGTTTCTGTTATTTTTAATTTTACTTTAAATAAAAGGCATTAATGTCATTATCCTACTCAAGTGGCTCCATGGGGTCCCACAAATCGACCCATGGGTTGTCTTGGTCGACCATGACTCATCCAATAGGGTTAGGACAAGTTTCAAGATATTTCTATTTTATTATATTATCATTTTTACCTTAAATCACACTAATTACCTTTAATTGCGATTAAAAACAAAAAAGTTACTATTCACCAAAAAAATTATTTTAATCCCTTTGAACCACATTTTACTTCCTAATGAAAACCATGTATGTCTGATTTTTTATATTCAAAACACAGAGGTGGTAAAATTTCATTTAAATGAAAAATTAGTTTTTTTAAGTACCACTTAGTGGTTTCACTATTCATCAAAAATTGAAGTTTTTCAGAAAAATACAAAAAATTCAACCTAAGATATATTTGATATTCTGAATTCAAAAATGATTTCTATTTTACAAAATTAAAAACATATAAGTTACATTAATTAATTTAATAATTAATTCCCGCTGTCAGAACAAATAGCGTGTTTTTATGAAATAATATATATCAAAAGATTGACACTAGTTTAAGTTCAATTTCAAAGTGAAGTTAATTCCAATGACCACTAATAGATTAAATGGTAAAAATATATTCTAATTTCACTTTAAAAAAAATTCAAAAGATAATCTAAACATATAAATAAATTAGATTAAAAATTCGTTTTGAATTAAAATACAACATTTTTCATTATTCATTAAAAAATTAACTTTATCGGAGAAATACCAAAAATTTACACAAACTAAATTTTGTTGTCCCGGTTCTAAAGAAGAATTTTATTTTGTCAAATATAAAACATAAAATTTCTAAAAAGTCGATTTAAAATCGGTTCACCATCAAAAGGTGGTTAATCGACCTTTTAATGAATATTAGAATGTTTACGCTTAAAATTGGATTCATTCCCATTTTTAATCCTCTAACATTTATTATAAAAAGTAAAATTATTTGAAAACATATATAATCATTTTGTGGTTAGTTCTATTCATTCCCGTCATTAAAACGGCTGGGTGTTAACTACCATTTAAAATAAAATTATTTTATTATTAGAGTGCAACGTAAGATTTCAAAGGAACTCGTTGTTGCGTATTGGGTAAGCCATCGAGAATAGAGTTACCTTTAAATAAATATTAACAATTTATTAACAAATAGGGATAAATATATAAATTTCATATTCTTTATTTACCTGGGGTGTTACATATTTATTAGATGTGTCGTACCTTTTTCACTATACAATATACCTTCTGTTCCACTTATTGTTTCTAGTCTCTATATTACATCATGAACTCATCAAATCACTTTAAAAATATTCAAAATATGTACACAAACTAAAAATATGTGTACCTTAAAAAGAAATTGTCTAATACCCCAAGGACTTTGTTGTTATATACCAACTTAATTCAAGAATTTATCTCCAATTTCTACCTTTAATGTACTCACATAACTAGGCTAACCCCTATCACCTGTTACCCTCACATGTCACACGACACTGAATCACTAAACATGTGTTGAATCGACGGTCACCAAGTTATCCCACATAGAATGAACATCCCATCTCCCCCAAGTCCTAACTAATGGAGAACCTCTCATGCCTATTTTATACTGACATGATATTTATCTTTCTAAAACAGCTATCTTTAAAATTTTTAGACCCATTCATAATAACATCACCATCCATAACACCATCCAACTTGGGCTTTGACAAATAGGATATACTACAGTTCTTACGTTTAGGGATTAAAAAGGTTCATTAGAGCCAAAAACCATTATTACCAAGCACACCCCACATCAGGAGGTTCTCATAAACAATGATCTCTTCTAATCCCATTAACCCATACAAGGGTCGGGTCATATCAAGACATAAGGCCCACAATAGAACACACTAGTTAAAATTTTTCTTCAAACATCACAAGTTAATGAATGAAAAAACAAGCCTAATACCATGGTATTCTTTCACCATATATCATAGGAAACCAATAACTTGTGTTCTCTCAATAGACCCACCACCCATACATAGGGTTAATCCAAGAACCCAAGGGATCTATGTCACCTCATTAATTTAAGGTTCATTATTCCAAAAATATATATTCTTACGATTTTGTCACCTCATAAGGTTCACGTTCTAGATTTATCATCATTTATAAGGTTCATCATTTATTTCAATATAACATCAGAGGTTTTGTTGGATTGAATTTCATTCACATGTTTCAAGATAAAACTTTGGATAAGTTACTTACTATAACATTATTTATCCAAAAATATCATCTAGCAATTTACATATATCATCATATTTAACCATAATTCACTCAAGGTATTGGTAATGTAATATGTCACGTAGACTTATATGACAAAACCCATAATATACACTTCTAAAACATTAATAGTCAACCTTGACTAATTATTTCAATATATATGTAGATATGAATCACATAAATATATACATAAATCCCAGGTATTTATGTATCATAGGAAACATATGAATTCAATATGAAACCTATGGGACTAGAAAGATGTGTGAAATGTAAGTTACTATATGCATGGAATGATTAATGAGTATATGACCACTTATCGTATTGGAAAAAAGTATAAATATCATTAACCAATTACATAAAAAATCATGTTTCTCACTCAAGGTAAAAATCAATAAAACCATAAAAATGAACCCCAACTACAACAAGTATCATACCTAACAAATTTTGTTTTCCCTCACTTGTGGGTTGATCACTCTTGGGTATGAGACCATTCCATGTTCTGGCACATCTTATCCTATTGTATAACATTAAAAAATAGTAATAAAATGAAAAGGCACTATGATTACACGTTTTAATTTCCTATCACCCTAGACCACTAATTAGTTCCTAGACCAGCAGTCATCACATTGCCTCAGGCATGCCTTCCCAAATGCTAGAGCCTACCAACTAGCAGTAATGGTATGAGGTGTTATTTTACAGAGACTATACCATCAGTTCAAAGCAGGAACAACTGGGGAAATAATAGATAATCATATAAACAGAACCAAAAGAATCTCATAGAGAAGACAATTCATGGGCTAAAAATCATTATATTCAAAATTTTATAATAATATAGTATTCCATACATGTCATAGTGAATCCCCTGAGGGTGGATCAGATAAATCGAATAAAAAATAAAAAAATAAAACAAAATCTACAACTCTCCCCAACTTGTCCTGAGTCATAACCAATAACATCATCCATACTCTATCCAATCATGTCAAATAGATCATCATATAATGGATATTTTCCGATATCATATGACATGAAACCAAATAGTGATAATGTTTTAGGTACATGAGTGTCATGGTTGATCGATCAGGGTGTGAATATATCTCTGTATGTCACCACCAATGACGTCCCAAACATAACCATCCTGAAAAGTGCACGCCAAAGTGCTAAAATTTTCTTCTAAAATAGTTTAAAGAAATTGAAATAAAAGTAATAATAATTTGTTCATTTTCTATATTTTAGGTGACACCTGATATCATAACATACCATTGTCAATCATCAAGTCTATGACCTTAATTGCCCATTCATTTTTTGGCCAGTATTAAATGCCTCTAATGATGTTGTGGTGATGGTTTCAACCATAATATCAGAACCACCCTTTCAGGTTTCAAGGTTCCACAACCACCCCAAAGGGTGTTTTCCAAAAAGGTATCACGACCACCATATATGTGTTTTCAAATTATTAATATCACAACATCCCTGATTGATGTTTTCACAACCTCTACAATGGGAGTATTCTTAACCTCCAACAAATAGTATTTATGACCTCCATGATGGGATTATTCACAACCTCCACAAAATGAGTACTCATAAACTCCTCATTTGGATTATTCACAACCTCCCCATAGTTATTTCTTTATATGATTCCAAAAATAATACAAAAATATTCATAAGGGCCATTCTAATTTACAATTTCTGAGTTCCCTTACCAATTCAACATCAATTTTAATTTACAATATTGACTCCATTTGACACATAACTACTACTAAAACACACAATAATTCAGTTTAATTAATGGGTTAATAAATCATGATATAACATCCATCACTCATTTTATAACCATGGTTTACCGATTGACAAAGTATCTATCATTTTCATTATTCACCTTCTCTTTCATGAAAATTAATTTCAATTATCATTCATAATTTTACAATTAATCCATTACCAATTCATTAGGCTGGAATAAATTGTTGCATCCCCATCTAGAACATCACCTTGAAATCCCCCTTCATTTTATAAGGAAACATTGATCCACCACTTCCTTTTACAACATCAATGATCATGAAATTCCATTTCAAAAACTATCAATTTAATTCACAATTATCATTTTAATCATTATAAACATTGTATTAATTCCATGATTCCAAACCAAAATAGGTTAAGGTATCAACTATAGGCATCCTCTATTATCTGATATCATTTGATATTTTAGAAAATATATCTTACAATTTATTTGGATAATTACAAAGGTAAATATCATTACTAAGGGACTCTAGTAGGTATCACATACTTCTACAGTTCAAGAGAAATCAATGGGTAATTAAACTAGGGAAAATAAAATTAAAACCCTTCATTTAAATTTAGGGTATTACCCAAAAAAGTTGCTATGACCTCACAAGTCATCACTTGTTGAAAAATGTAATAATAAAAATGATTAAATATAGGGAGTACCAACATCATTCATTGATAAACCCAATCACCAAAAATTCATTTTCTATTTCCACCTAAAATTGTAGAAATAAAGAAAGTAAAATATCCCTGGTATTTTGAAATATTATAATAAAAGAGATAGGAAACACAAGATATTGAAATAAACAGAGGAGTACAAGAGGGATCATAGACTATCCTTAAACTCATGATCACTCCCTAGGGAAAACAAACCAGCAAGGAAAAAAGGAGACAATCCAGTTTAGTATATGGGACATGGGGAAATGGGAGTGGTTCTTCAAGCTAAATGGAGGAAAAATCATGAGTGTGAGAAAATAGGGGTGGCCTTAGGTGAAATTATGAGGATACACCCAATTAAATTTCACCTTGTAGAGTCCTGATTAGCTAGTGATTCATGATCCCATTATCAATACAAGGATACTACCTTGTCCATCATCTATCCAATGGTGATACAATTCTAGTTTTTAGCATTATCATCATTTATAACACCCCCAATTCACTCATGATACACCAACTACACTTGAAACACCCACAAAAGGGGCTATAATGATGAGGTTCAATAAAAATTTAATCACCCCTTACCTCTAGAGGGATAGGGCCTTATAGTGCTGAACACCACTTTGCCTAAATATTGGTCATTGAGAAATCACAGATTGGGTAATTTCCTTCTTTATTCCATGGAATTAATTATGAAACTATTGATGTATGAAATTTTGATACGGTTCAGAAATTATTTTTTTAATTTTTAAATGGGTGTTGAATAAGTTAGTACATAGTGTAGATCGATGATATTGAGTTTGGATTGGATGATCTTAGATGTGGGTGTTCGAGCTTTCACAGTAAGGGAATAATTCTATGATTGAGGTAGGTGGTCTCTAAACATATTTTTGTTGAATATTAATTTTTTATATATAATTTTATTTGTTTTATCTCCACTTTGATGCGATAAAATTTTAAATTGAAAATGATTTTTTCCTTAAATACCCATGAAAATAAAAGAAGTTTCATGGGATTTGGTGGACCATTGGACACTAGTTTGAAGATTTGTTCACTGATTATTTAGGTTTAATGATGAAATATCAAAACTAAAATTTTTATTCTATAATTATCTACTATATAGTGGAATTTGGGGTTGCTCTATAGGGATGGAGATGAAAAAATATGCAGCCTTATTTTAACATATTATATTGAGAAAATAATTGAAAAGAGTGGAGAATCTGTGATTGTAAAAAACTATTGGAGAATTAGTGAAAATGAGATGATAGTGACATTAGCACTAACCTATGTTAATGTGTATGGGAACACCTAATGATGATGATAAAAATTTAATTTAGAAATATTTACAAAAGTCAATGTTATTGAAAATATAATCAATTGAACTTGAAAACGGAGAATGCATTTACTAAATGACCACTAGTTCATCCTCAAATTCTCACTCTACTATTCTTATAGAATAACCGATAATTTTTTTAAAATTTGAAAATATTCCAAATATTCTTAAAAGTTATCATCACCTCTTGTTGCTTTGTGTAAGATCAAGAACATGTTCGAATGAATGGAAGCCAATAAGAGTGAGTTTCAATCCAAGTGAAGATAAAATAGAACATGAATTGATTAATCAAACATGAAAACACAATTACCTCAAGAAAATTACATACATCACATGTTTGGTGAGGTTTAGTACAAATAACAATCTCTATAAAATTTAGATTCAACAAATATAATGAGAAATGTAATAGAAATATTATCTCTCAAGTTGATGTCTTTATTTAAAAGATCTTTTTCACTCATTTCTCCTCTAGAGTGTTAATGTTTGATCTATTAGTTAATCTCTTCAATAATATTTATATCCAAATGTGGCCCCCAAATTTTTTAAGGGAGAACATAAATTTTTAAGATAGTTGAAAATATCCTCACAATTACTGGACCATATAGAAGATCATGATATACCCTTCAACTCCTTTTGAAAAATTCATGTGACACAATATTCTACTTGAAAATGTTTAATTCTACCCATGTGAATCCAATATAACTATGACTTAGAAAATTCCAAGATAGCCTTATAGTCTTAGTTCAACCCTCAACTATCAATATAATGTCTTATGTATTCCATCTTGTTACTCGTTCACCCCTGTATAATCCTCCTTGTAAAAAATAATTCATGATGATCAATTTTATATAATCTCTCACAACCTTGTTCCCCAACATACTCTCCTTATTTAACTCACTAGCCTCTATGTGTAAGTTATAATTGATTTATTTCACCATATTGTGACATGAACTCAACCCCACAAAATTGAATGCTTACTGACCAACATGCATCTGTTACAACCCCTAATTCCAATTTCTCATTCCTAGAGAACAACAAGATCTGAAATCTTAATCAAATTAAACGTGCAACAAAATACACCAACCTGTTTGAAGCTTTATCCTTGAATTATAATCTTAAATTAGGTTCAAATAAACCTCAACAAATCTCAAAATATATTTATTCATTTCTTTAAAATTCAATCACCCGTATTACTTCTTTTTCAATCATCATTAACTAAAACAGAATCTTGGAAAAATATTCCACCCTTGAGCTATCTCCAAATAATGCTGTAGATAATTCCATTTTTTGTTATTATAATGTGATCCCAAACATGACCAACTCCACTATCCTTGATTCATCTCTCCCAGATTATTTTGGAACACTGCCCATCTTCATTATTTCAATCACAACATAGGGACGATCGATTCTTGGTTTACTTCAACATTGAACCTAAAAACAAGTTCATACCATCTAATATTACCCCTAATATCATAATCGGCTTCTTAAACTCAATTGGGAAACAATTATTGAATTAACTCCAATATCATATTCTTTGATAATAGATATCTGAGATTTATCACATGCTTTATCTATTTTGGTTAAATCTCTAGCTCATCTTCAAACATGGAATTCATGGTAGAAAACATCTATTATCTGCACTATAGGGTCTATTTATATAGTTAATCAAACTAGATCTTTGAATCACCATAAATCCATTTTCATAGAAGCAATTACATCATCCAATCATAGTCAAATCATCAACCATAATGCACAGTAGAATGAACTATCAATACAAATTCAAACACCCAGGATAGTAGGGTAACCCGTATCACGGTAGCATGAGTCCCACTTGTATGGTAGTATAAAAATGAGGCATGATACAAAATAGGTTGTAGTATTGGAATCGTGGAGAATCTTATTCACTATCTCAATATGCATGATCACAGATCATGGTAGCAGTCTTGCATTGATTTCAAATACAAAACACTCATTTTCAAACCTAAAAAATTATATATTAAAGAATAAAATAAAATTTCATTAGTTAATTAAGTAATTTATAAAAAAATTTAAGAAATGAAATAATAATAATATAATATATATAAAACACAAAAGTTATCAAAAACTCTAAGAATTAATATATAAAAATAAAAATAATGATAAATTAAATAAATCATTCAAAGAATGAATCATGAGGTAATTTAACTAGAAAAACAAAATTATTGTAAATTCCATTAGTTTAATAAATCCAGTTAAAATTGACCATTGAACAAAAAAAATTTATTGACTAATTTAAACATTAAAACATATAAAACTATGAATTTAAATTTAGAAAAAGGAATCAAATAAAGGATAAATTAGTTAAACTATAACATGTGTTAAAAAATATAAAGACCCTAATATAGAATAAATAAAGTAACTAAACCTAGGGAATCATGGATAAGGTTCCCTTAGTGGACTTTGATTAAGGGAGGGTGATGGAGTAGAAGTATATTCCCTAGGGGAAAAAAATATTGAATCTTGGAGTGCTAGAACGAATATTGTCTTATAAGTGGGTGTGAGGTGAGTGTTTCTGCTCTACTATTATGTGTTCATTTCCAATAGAGGACATCATGGAAAATCTTGTGTCAAGTTTTCGTGAGATAAAAATCCTACCTAATCCTTAATAGTTTGATAAGCATTACGTCATCCCTTTTATGCGATGTATGTATTACTTTACTAGTTTCTTAGGTTATTCCATTATGTGATCATAGATAGGTTGATAGATGTTATTCCAAATGAGTGATGGGATCAAACCATAAAGAATATAAAGAATGAAAGGTAGAATGGTGAGGTTTCCAAAAAATATGTGGCTTTAGGGACCACTGTGGTTTCTTGAGTCTCATGTTAACCCTAAAGTTAGAGTTAGATTAGGGAATTTAGTGTAGTGATAGCCTAGTTTGGATATGGTGATGAGAATGGATTGTTTTATTTAGATTCCAACCTAGGAAATGTGTATCAGGTTTGGTTATGAGTCCAACTCATGTGATGATGCATATTATATGAGATTCCAATGTGGAAACTATCTCCCCCATCGATATGATATATGATGGTATTATAAGGTTGGTGTTATTCCCCTTAATGATATAAATGGTATTATAGAGAATGAAATATTTCTTCCAATATAATATATGATGGGATTATAAGGAGGGTGTTATTTCCCTTAATGATTTATAAAGTATTAAAGGGTAGGATCTATCCCCATTAATATGATATATGTCTATAAGGAGGGGAATTATTCTCACTAGTGATATGATATAAGTTTCTATGGAGGTAATTATTCCCCCAAATGGTGTGATATATTTTTTCAGGTGAGGGGTGTTATTCCCCCTGATGATATGATATGGGATTCAAGGAGGGATCTAATCTCCTCAATGATATATCATGGAATTATATGTGAACTTTTATCTGACCCATTCTGTATGGTTATGTGACTTGCTCACAGCCTTCTAGAATTGGTCGAAGCATGTATGGTCAATATCACATGTCACTTAAGAACTCAAGGGTTGATGTTAATTTATTTATTTAATTTTCAGTTCCTTATTATGTTATTCTTAGTATATAATATTTTTCATACATTGTATTTACTGGTTTTGTTTTAAACACCATTGGTGATTTACTACTTAGTTTTACTCACACCCTGCTCAGACATACCTGACATATTAATACCTGAGAAGATTTGATGTTTTTAGGTTTAGGTATAGAGGAGGCCCAATATTTCATGAATGGTCTAGATTGGTTGGATGGAATTCATAGATGAAGGTCAAGGATAATAGTGAATCATCATTGTATTTTATTTCGATATTTAATTTATTAAATGTTATCATCCTAGTGGGTGATCAGTTGGGATGTATACTTGTATTCATATATATTCATGTTTAAATAGTGTATCCTAAACCATTTAGATAAAGTTTGGAAGTATTTTGGAGGCATGCACTATACACCAAACTAAAAAACTATTATTTGGCCTTCTCTATGAGGTTTTTGGGGTTTTCTGGGGAAATGTGACCGTACTCAAAGGGTCTGAAGTCTAAAGGCCCTCAATGAAAATTTTGAAAACAATAAGAATGTTGAATCACTGCTTAATTACAACCCAAATACACCATTAAGGAATTTTAGTATCTCAAACACTGGAGAAAGTGATAATGTAGCCCCATATTTTTCTTTCCCCCAATAATTTTTAAACTTGGACTTGGATAGCTATAGAACTTTAGTAGAATAGGGTTTTGTGGATTAAGAACTATATTATAATGGACTTACATTGTGATTGTTGGAATAATTCATCATATTAATTATTATCTCATTCAATATAGTGTTTTAGTTTGTGATACTCTGATTATCTCCATATAATTCTGCTAAAAAATTAATAATGTGATTCTACCTCTCTATGGACATATGTATTTTTCACAAACCATGTAAATCATTTTTTCATGTTATCTTCTTATTTTTCATGTTTTCCATATTTTCTTCTTCTACAAACCTTTCCTATTATTGTAACTCTCATTGTTTTCGAAACATCTCATTAATTATAGTATGGATGTTTTTATTTTATTTTTTATACTCAGTATGTTTGTTGTGGATGATTATTGGTTATTTCTAAATTTGTTTCACTCTAATATGAGGGAATGATCTCAAAAAGGTGGCACCTTATACAAATTATACTATTTGGAAGTGTATGGAGTATATAGTAGAAGATCTAAGATCACATAGAATCCCAGCCCAATTAATGTAGAGTGGGTCGAGTTAGGGGTGTTACACTAAGAGGTACTAAAATTTTAGAATTAGTATGGAATTCACTATATCCGGATCTTACCACTAATATTAAATGTAATTAAAATCAGAAGAACCTCAATTTTGAATGCTTTATTAAATTATAGTGTGTTTAATAAGTTAATTTTGGATCCATAAAATCATGGTATAATTTTGTTTTATTCCCCATGGATGATCATGATGTTTTATTAAAAAAATATCCTAAAACCCCTGACTGATTATGACATGGTTTTTTCCCATGGTGTAAGTTCCTTTTCATTAGGCAAACATAACTTCATGGAATTATAATAAATATAAGACATACATGTTACAAATTGTCAAATTGTAGGGCCACACTTCCCAAATCCAATATCGGTGTGGCATAGATAGTGTCCTCACCACTTCGTAAAGTCTTAAAAATATAGATCTGACAAATGATGGAATATAAACTATAATCTGGCCCTATTTCTTATAGTTTGATCCAATATTATATAGTTTACACCTACACAACATCCCCTTATGGCATGAGAACCGCCATTTCATCATGGAAATGTCCTATTTAGAAGAACCTCAAGAACCTCCTCCAATATTCGATATATATATGTATTTATTAGTAAATTAATTATTAAACTAGATAGTTGTTATATGAACACTTCATTATTCTAAAATAGTAAAAATTACACAAATTATGAATTATGTCGTGACATTATTGGTTTCACCCGGATTTTCTCATTTTGGATATAGAAAACATTATTTCATCTTAAATATGTTCCAAAAATCATAAATCTATTATTGACCATATGAAACCACCAAATAATTCATATTTACAATACAAATGACACTTTTAGAGGAACAAATCTAAACACTGAGGTTATAACATTCTACGTTGACCCAATAAACTCATTTAAGGATATCTTTGGTTCCTACATTCTCTGTATTTGGTGTTTTTAAAATTAAAAGTGTCTCATATGAAATTATTCTTAAGTAAATATATATTTAAAAATATGATAAATCATACATAACTCTATGTTTACATAACCCTTGATCAATGTACAAAATAGGAAATCTGTTGAGATTTTTAATCATACCTCTAAACTTTTTATCTCACAAATGTCAAAATATTTTATACATATCACTCCCAATATTTCAATCCATATCTATTACCATCAATATCATCCACATGTATTCTACCCCCCCAAAACTTATATACCAAAATCCGACTCAAAGGGAGAATCCACCTTGAGTTGGGATTTCTAAAACTCTATTCTATTTTTTCATAGGGATCCTGAATTTTATGTCAACATGTTTATAATTTGACCCCCATTGAAAATAAACCTGAATGTTCACATCATAATAAAAATTATATTCCATATGAATCATTAAAAATATATATAGAGAAAGGTCTTCCTTATCATCCTTATTCAGAGGGAGGAGATTGAAAAATATTGTTTAATCAATGTTTCCCAAATGTTAGAGTGGCAAATTTTTTTAAAAAAAATATATGTTCCGTTGGTATAACCTAATCCATTCAGATAATTATTGAATAAATTATAGTGGCCTATACTGAATACTAGGTCATAACTCCCATGGGCCGAACTCGACATTGGTCTCACTGGGGGTTGAAAAGGGAAATACACCTTAGCTCTGGGGGTTTGGAGGTCAAAGCCTCATAACCCAAATTTTATAGAACTTTAGCAACTCTGACCACCAATATTAGAGATTACCATCTATAAATGACATGTCTCTATAGTAGTTGAAACTTTTTCGAGGTTAATGTAGTAGCCTGTCATTTGAAACAATAGTACTCTAGATCTCTGAACTTATTTACACGATCCATTGTATCAGTTTTAGATATAGTGTACATATCACTATAGTACTGAAAACTTATAGCCATAATTCACTGTATCATAATGGAATCATGATTTGGATGGTGGAACATTGAATCATAATATTTATTAGATAATTTTGACCTACTATTTCTTTGTGTGTGTGTCTGAAACTCTGATAATCTCTCTGTATTTATGCTCTTGAATCATAGTGAAGTTCTTCCTCTCCATGGACGTAGGGATTATTCCAAACCCATGTAAATTATTATTTCTTATGAGATATTGTTATCATTATTTTCTCAATGTATTATTCTATATTTTCTTCATCTGTAATGATGTTGTGTTTATATGACTCCCAGGGTTTTTGAAAAAAAAATCCTTGGGAAAAAATCCCTCAATGTGTCCCCTCAGAATGTTTTGGGTGTGATTGTGTTTTTTGAAAAAAATCATATTTTCAAGAATGAGAATATTAGGTGTTTTTAAAGATATTTTTTTATGGTAGAATTGTTTCCTAGTGTTTTCCAAATTTTTGGGTCACAAAATTGAGATTTTGATGTTGGAAAAGGAAGGATTTCTTTATAGGAGTGAACGGTATAAAGAATGTTGAAGAAAATTGACAAAGGATGACAAATTCATAACATAAATCATGGGTCATGTACAATGTTCCGGGAACTAAACATGAAGTGGCTAAAATGGTACGCTAAAGATATTTGTAAAACCAAAAATGGTTCAGAGTGGAAAATGATTCGGTTCACAGATGGATTGGTTTTGATGGAGGAGATTGACCACACAGAAGAAAATGTGGTACATGGAAAACATATGGAAAATAGTTCGTAGGTAGATTGTTGTTCGTGGTGGTAGATGGATCATTACGAGTTGAAAAATGGATTGAATATTTGGAAAATCTTAGATTAGTGGATTTTACAGGTATCATTTCATATATAATAATCGTTAATCCCAAGGATTACTGTTGAGATAAAATATCATTAGAGGACATATTTTTGGTCTTCAATTTTGGAAAATACCGATAGAGGTTTTCAACGAAGAATTCCAAGAAAGATAAAGTGGTTCGTGTGGATGAAATTCCATAGAAGGTGTTTGCAAGGATTCTAAACCTGTAAAGGAAGTCTCGATACACATAGGAGGAATCTCAGTTATATGAAAGAGATAATTCTGCAAGTGGTATGAAGAGGGGGATATCTGATATGTAGAAGGAATGATAGTGCATGAATAGAGAATAGTTCACAGATTGAGGGTAGTTGCAGTAGTGGAAGCAGTACGTGAATGAGGTGTTCCACGTACAATACCTGGTACATATAATATGAGAGAGAAGGTGGTTTTTTATTTGCATAAGGAATCTTGTGAGAGCTTCAAATTAATTTGAAAAATTATTTTCTGGTTCCTAGCAGTACTCAAGAAGGTGGATTTCATTTTCTAGTGAAAAAGGAACATCAATAGAGCATCTACCTAATGTTAAGGATGCAGAAATTCATGAAAATGAAGAGGCCTACATGTCCATAAACTAAGTTTGACCTACATTTTGATAAAATTTGTGTGGATTACTTTCCATGAGAAGTGAAAAAATAATAGGAAGATGGCGAACCTTTTTGCTAGCACTAAGCCAAAGAAAGAGGCATAGGGTGTGAGACTTGGGAATGCAATGAGTAGACCATAAACATTATAAAGGAAATGAGCCTGGACATATAAGATCTAGCCCCAACATTGTAATCATTATTGTATGTGAGACTCAGTTAATTTGGTACATCGACATATTATCATTGTATTCACCTAGGACGAAGCCCAGGGAGGGTGAACTGAGTAAAAATCGTTGTGTCCTGTGCATGATTTCATATCTCTTTGTATATTGCTACGGGAGGAAGAGAGAATTGAGTTTTTTCTAACAAAAAAACAAGATCTGAATAAGAGAAACTTTTAATATCTCATATCTTTACTCACCCCCCCCCCCCTCTCAAGGTATTTGACCTAATCGACCAAACAAATATATTCCACATATTGATTAGTACCCATGTGCTTCAATTTTATCACTACTTGTTCCAAATTTTCTCTGATAAAAGGATAATGAATTTCAATACATTTATTTCAAGAATGATATAATAGATTCTTTTACATCTTAATTACACTCATACAATCATTATAATTTCCTATATTAATCATCACATATTTATAGTGATCTTACACTTTTTGTTTCATCCAAAATAATTGATTATATTCCTTTGTTGTTGAAATATGCTCTGATTCAATTATGGTTAAGGATGTGATCTCCTAATACTTTCTAATCTATCTAATTTATTTTATTTTGATAAATAATCTCTTCTATTTTTGGATTTTCTATCCACAACATATCTAACCCATTACACATTTGAATATACATACAATCCTCTATTATTTCCATAAAAATACAAAAAATCAAAATAGAGTGTTCCTAAGTACACCTCATAATATACATCACAATGGTGAGATGTTACTCCCTTAAGAACTCTAAAAACAAGTTGTGAAGCATGTAAAATTGATGGTGTATGGAATTGTCCCTATGAGATATAACAGAATTCAAATAATTTTTTTAGTAACGTTTGGGATCAACTGATTTTCCATCTTCTTATTTCCCAAGATTGGTTTTAGTGATAATAATTTTCGGTATTAGTTTTCTTTCATGCATCTCAAATTTCTTTGATTACTACTATGAATAGTTTTATTCAGAGAAAAATTTATAATCCTTTGTTTGGTTCACATGCATCTCATGATTGTATGTGCTTTCTCTAATCATTGAAATTTCAAACACTGAGTTCCTCAACCTCCCAAATTCATCAACCAATTTCATCTTTCATCCTCTATATATGGTGTTGGTAATGTAAACAAGCACCATTAACTGTTCTCACATAGTTTATTTCACATAAATATTGTGATCAACATTGCCTCTCCATAATGCATGTTTCTTAAAAAAAGATTAATTTGAAGTATACAGAACTCAGGGGTATTGTTTCATGGAACATAGATATTTTTTCAATATGTACACCTATTATTAATAATATATAGTTAAAAATCACACCAATTTCATAATATATGCATCCTCCTTGAGAACTATTTTCATATGTACTATCTTGAAATACATTTGATAGATTTTGAAACCACTTAATAATACCACAACAAGAAAGAGTCATATTAATTCATGCCATACCAATAATTAAGAGGTTTTTTCCATGTCCACGCCTTCCAATTGGGCCTAGAATTTTCACACAAACTTTTCCTTATTTCAAAATACATTTCCAAGTTCATCAAACATGTTCTTGAAAACCCACATAGGTCCTAGGATATTATAACAGATCATTCCTTTTATGAGTTCCCAAATATTTTTATTCTCTATTTGATCAAAATATTCATTTATGGTCATGAACCATTATTAATGTTTGTTTTTTTATTAAAATGGTGATGGTTACTGCTGAGATAATTGAGAATTGTGTTTTTTAATTTTTATTCTATTAGTTTTTATTAGAGTATATTTTAATCTAATAATATTTAGCTCAAAAATTTTTTCTCTTCTCTTTTATCTTTGAAGTTGGTTTCAAATTTTCTCATCAATATATTAATCCCAATATTCAACTTTAGAGTCCTTATCATATATTAGGCTACGTAGGCCATGGTAATTTGTGTCAATGTCATCGCCATCAATGAAAATTTTACTAAATTATTTAATTATATATTCATATCAACCCTTTTAATCAACAAATATAACATCATTTATCTCTGTAATATTTTTATCCTTTTGTTAATGATTTATAGGCCTCTCTCTTGAATGATTTGCCAAAAAATATACCTTTATCGACTGAATATCTATACCTTCATTGGTTTCCTACTTTTTTCCCAATATAACTACTACTTTTTTATAAATTAAATTGATTCAATGTCAATATTATTCTATTCCATATTTTATATTGGTTTTTCTTCATTATAGTAATTGAAAATGCTTAATTTTTCTTATAATTCTATTTTTTAATTTCTTCCTTAAAATATTTCCTTCATATTATATTTTAAATAAGAACATTTTTTCACCATGTTGTTCACAATCGCATTCCACCATTCCATGAATCTATTTTCTTTTGGTGACGTCAGAAATAATACATTGTGTTTTATTCCACGTTCATCCAAAATATATTCCACCTCATAAAGGTGTGCTCCATGTCATTGTCCAATAATAATATTTTGATCATTATTCTTCTTTTATATTAAGATCCCCTTTGGAATTTCTAGATGAATTAAATCAATTTATTTGGCCTACATGAACAATATATAACTCATCCTACTAAAATATTTAAAATTTATTATTATGTATTTCACAATAGTGACCTAAGAATATTTATTAGAATATGAACATCAATGAGAATTAAATATAATATATTTTATGTTCTCTTCATATTTGTATAGTGAGTATTTAATACCATCTTCCATAAACAATCATCATAAGTTGTCTCCTCATAAAATTTTAAATTTGTGGTGTCTATTTCATCCTTAATGTTTTACATTTTTCACACTTTTCTGATTTATATGGCTGATCCTACATGGCCAAAACTTATTATCTGCTTCCACCATAAAGTGACATGTGTTTCATTTTTATCCATCGGATATATATTATTGGTTATTCTTTAGATCTTCATTACTGAGTTTTTGGATTTTCTTTTTATGATTCATCCCTTATGATTGAAACTGACATCAAATCATGTGTCATGAAGTTGGATAACTCTCAAGATATTGTGTGTTAGACCATCCATATAGAACATCTCACTATTTTTTAACTCATCTATATCTATCCATTTTTTCAACTATAGTTGATCTTTGATGAACAATCATTTCGAAGTTGTAATATGTCATCAACATACCCCTTCACATTAATCATCAACATACCCCTTCACATTAATTAATAAGTTAATATTCCCGAAAATGTGGGCAAAGGTCCCACTATGATCTTTCAGAGAGATTTTGGATAGGTTTTCCATCATATTATTCTTATTCACTTTCCTAGAGATTAATAGTTTGGTTGATACATATGATGGTCTCTCATAATTAAATTTATCATAAGCCTTCATATTCCGTGGTGAATATATTTTAAATGGAAATTATGTTTGAAAACATTAAATCCTTCATCTTTTTTCATTCAAAGAAGTGATTTTGACTCCTTCATTGCTTCAAATTCAGGACCTTATATCCAATGATAAATAATGATAACAATATTCCTAGGAATAATTTCTTATATATGGTGCATGATATGTTCCCATTATCCTTTTTTGAATCCTTGGAGATTCTCTTCTTAAATATATTTCTTCATCTCAAAATGTTAATGTGAGGCCAAGAAAACCAAAAAATTACATTTCATTATGTGTGGAATGTTCTTACATATATCTCTCCGCATATCTATAGTTTTTTTGAACTACATAAATGTTGATAATCACTTTTATATTGGGAAGTATCTTTAATCATATATTTCTTCCTTTATTTTATAGTGGATAATACAATTTTTAATGTTTCACATTCAAATTGAACATCAAATTTTCTCATGTTATCTGTTCCTTATTTATTCAAAATTATCCAAACACTCCTTCTACCTCGATCATAGATTAATTTTAATTATTGACCAATGAATCTACATAGATATGATTTCTTTTTTTCAGCAGCAGTACATTCTTAAGATTGAATTTTCCTCCCTAAGTATGTAACTTCTTAAATAGATCCATCCTTTTTATTTTACACTTATATAAAAGAATTCAGATAATAAATCATCATAACCTACTCCATAGTTCTATATTTAATATCAATAATTTCTTCTAAATTTTCATAATCATCCCCTTCAGATTTTAAATAATAAATTCCGACCATGTAATTGCTTATTCAATATAATCAACATATTCCAAATATATATTTATAATCTTGAAAATATTCTCGTTTTTAATATGTAGATCATCAATATCCTGAATTTATCATTGATGTCAATGACACCTTCTAGTTGAAATTCCTATTTGATTTTATATTTTATTTTATCAACTATTTCTATCATTATGTCCTCCATGTCTAAGATAATTCCAGTTTTATCCTCTTTATCTTGGACCTTATCTTTATATTCTTCATTACTGAATAAACGTTTTCATTGAAACCTCTTCCTAGATAAATTTCTAAATTTTAGGTTTTTCCTTGGGTAAAATTTTATTCAATATTCTTATATAAATTCTTATTTAGATTATCATTCATCTTTCATTGGACATCTCATTGAGATGTATTTGAACTTTCAATAATTGAAACATATTGATGGTAGTTTTCCATAAAATATCCCTTAATGTTGATTAAACCTCCTCCCAAAAATTGATAATAACTCATCACTTACATATTCCTTGACTACTCTAGCCTCATGAATATCATGTTTCTCTATGGATTTGAGAATAATTACCTTTGATTAATGGATATATATGATCTATGGATTTTGTCACATATCTTAATCTACTGCCTTTCAAGGAATTTCATCAAGTGATAGATCTAGATGATTTATTTCTTCATGGTAAAACACCCTTTGATTTTATAAAAGTGTTAGTCTTATATGGATATTTTTTAAATCTTTAATATCATCCATTTCATTAACCTGACCATATATTGTTCCAATAACCTCAATATGATGTTTGAATAAACTATCATTATTTAAATTTGGTATTATCTTCAAATAGTAAAAGGTAATATGTAACACCATTAACTTTACAAAATTAACATTATTATCCCCTTTAAAAATGATATATAAATATGAATCAATAATAATATAGATAAATTGTTTTGTTGCTTTGAATCTATATAGGTAATATTTTGATTTTCTTAACTCATTAATAACTTTGAATCATCTCATACTTGAATTCCATTCATCATGGATGGGTAGACGTCTTGTTTGAGTGGTTGTAGGGTTGATCTAATTTAATTCTTTCAGAAATCATGATAGAACCCACCAAATAATAGAACTCCTTTTATTTTTAAAATATTATACATTTTGATAATAAAATATTGATACATTATTAAATATTGACCAATGTGGATCTGATACCACATGTTGTAACCATAGCATCCCAACACACCAGATGATGGGGGTGAATTAGGTTGTAATATTTTTTCATCCTCAAACTCTCAGTGGATCTTGTTATCATCTTGGAATGAATGATATGATATTTTAATGATTAGATATTCAAGTAAAACATACCAAGAAAAAAAGAGGCATCATAACATGTAGATTCGACATGGTTCACCAGAAAGGACTACTCTGACGAGATTACTCCAATGGTGTGTCGACATACTTGGGATTTAACAATAAATTATAATTGAATACATTACTCAATAGTTAGTTACAAGAATAATCACCAAATACTAACACAGAAATGTCATAGGTGTTTTCATGGTGAATTTGACTTCTCAATCAATTTTGAATCATCAATGAATTCCCCACTATAGAGTGATCTATTATTAATTATCCATATGTGGAAATGGTATTTAAAATTTATTTCTTATTTTTAAACCCATCATTACTTTTATATGTTCAATTTAGTCTTCTAAGTCCATCTTAATAAATATCTCACCTATCAATTATTGACTGGGACTCTAAAACACCCACTAATCTTCATTTAAAATCCTAAAATTTAAATATACACTCAGGAAAATTTATAGATTCATGAATACTATAATCCAATTAGTTTAATCTATATCACAATGTAACCACAAATATTTTGAAAATTTTCACTTACAAGTCATTACGGTGTGATTTTCTCCACTGTGGAATGATAATCCTGAATATTTTAGATTGAAATAATCTTATGTAGTATATTATTTATAATAAAGAATGAAATGTTAACCATAAACATTATATATATATAACTCAAACATTTAGTATCCCTTGTTTTTAAAAAACTATAAAAGTATCTACCTTTATAAAAATAAAGCCCTTGATCAAGGTAGATATGAATCTAGGTCTTGTTATCCCTAAAATCCTTCGGTCAACCAAATTAGAATTAGTAGTCTTTATATCATGTAAGACATCAATATAATCACATATTAGGCATGATGTATAAAAATAAAAAAATATCCAAGGAATTTAAAATACTAACTCGTATTCTTTTAAAATAAAACTCTAAAGATTTATGAAGCATAAATAACTAGTTGTTACAGTAGAGTAAGTTTTATATGGGTTGAGTTTCAAAATAATATTTTTCCACCTCTATTAATGGACCTCTAGTTATAGGTACATCTCCTATGAAAATATTTAGTGATACTTAGTTTTTTTAAAATAGACTCTGATAATCTCTAGCTTGATAGCTCATCATGTTCTATAATTTTTTTTCTGATGTCGTTTTGATAACATTATGACAATGTGGGAAATAATCTTACATCTAGTAGAAATAATTTTTTTCATTCAAATATAGAATTTATTCATCCAATGTAATGCATTTTTTTATCTAATGGATCCAAATTAATTATCATGATGGACCACACTTGGTCATTCCAATTTATTATACTTTGTATAATCGATGAACCAGACTTCATGAGTTTGATGGACTAAAAATTTTATATCTATTAAAATAAAAAGTTCATCATCATTTGATTATAAATGTTAAATACATCTAGTATAATAGTTTTTTTCTAAGAAACACTATAAAATATTTAAATATATAATGTTATTAAAATATGGAATTTAAGAAAATGTGTTTTGATTTTCATAATAAAGGATAAAAAATGAAAACATTATAACTTTTTACCCAACATCATGGTTCCATGGGAGAAGTTTTAAATGGTTTTTACCAGCTAAATCATGGAATATATGAAATAGTGTTAAGTAAATAGGATTTGAAACTGATCATTAATTGTGATTTTAGGCAGCTTGTGTGGAGGAATTTTATTTTTTAATCTGGTTTTGATCACTTTTATATTCCAATTATAATAAAAATCAGTAGTGGTGTATTTCTACCATGAATATAAAACATATCTTCCAAAATGCATAAAAACACTATGTTAATTTATTTTTTTATGTCCCATTGAACATATTAACATTGATGCTTTTCAGGTAATTAGTATGTTTGTGTGTTTTTTGAAGGTGTGTGCAAGGTCAATTTTTTTGGTGACAAGTGTATTTATTCAAAATGGTTCTAGTTCACTCATCCATGGGGAAGAGAACTTCTGAAGATCGGTTTCTCATATATGAAAAGTCTTCTGAGTGTGATATTCTGGTGGATTGATGTTTAAATTTCTAGTTGTGTTTTTTAAGAACTAAAGACCAAAGTTTCATAGGTTCTACTCAATACATTTTTAGAGGTAAAAATTGAAAAAAAATATATAAATGAAACCCAGAAAGGAATAAAACCAATCATTGTTTCAATAATGGGAAAAAAATATTTCCAAAATATAATAGGTAAGATTCAATCTTTACAAAATCGTTTACTAACTAAAATTATATTCTAAAATATCCTTTAGTTTATTGTATTGGTATATGTTAGAATAAAATTCATATAAGAATATCCTTGGATAGAGGGTATTAAGGATTTACTTCCACTAGATGGAGGAAGAAACAAACAAGGTAATCCCATTAAAGTGGGATCATCAACATCTAGAAGATACATTCTCTATAAAAATGGAAAATATCAAAGTTCATTTACATTATGAATTGGTATGTCAAACAATGATGTAAAAATAAACTCTTATCAAGATCCAACCTGACATGTTTTTTATATACATAATATATGAAATTAAATAAAAAAATAAATAAGTAAAAAATAAATATTTATATGGGTACATGTTGTGTAATCCCACATAACATGAGTATTTATATACTTATATTTATTTATTTATTTATAGAAGTATTTATTAATTATATTTAAAGAAATATAAATGTTATAACTAGTATAATGTGATTGGCGGTCGACAAAGTTTGGTGCTCCATCTATATTTATTAGAAGAAAACAACAAAAGTAATTCAAGACCAATAAATTATATCTTTAAATTAGACATAGTCCCTTTTAATACTTTGTATCAATGAGGAAAGGTCATAATTTGAGTATTTAAGATTGATATCATCAATATATGATAAAAGATAGGCACAAAGAGGAACTTTACAATGATAAATCATCTTGAATACATTTCATTTTACAATAATGAATCTTTTTCAAATATCCAAGAGCATTACACATTATATAATGGTAACTGATTTCTTCTTGAACTAGTAATCTTATTTAAATCCTCCTCACATATACATGATTTTAAAAAATTTATTTTAGTAACTAGATCATTATCATTTATGATTAGAGAGTTACCAATTGATATTTTGACTATAGTTTTATGAGTCATTAGGTAATCCCTTTTCAATGTTTCTTATCCTGGATAAGGGTGAAACCCTCATTGTCAAAATATAGTTACTTACATTTTGACTATGTTAAATATTAGAGAGATGATGGAGTTGTATGTTATTTTGGAAAATTATCCAAGGGAACTTCAGTAGTAATTTGTGTGGAAATAAATTATTCCATTCCTAAACACATAAATTTAAAAGCATAGGGTTTAACCTGGATAACACCCATCTGAGAAACAATTAGTGCATCTATATTGACCTATAAGTTTTCTATTTAATTAGAATTAATTATATAATTCATAGAATCGATTTTGTGTATATGAGAAAAAATTTGATTATTATGATCCATGATTTCCATTTTTCACTACTCTAATAAGATGAAAAATAATATGTACCATGAAGAAATTCATTGACCCATCCCATATTATTTCACTTCTGTCGCCTTATCTTTTGGAGAATAAGTACAAGAAGTCTTAATCCCAACACAATTATTATAAGAATAATCCTTTAATATGTCTACAAATATAGGAGGACTGATAAACTAAACATAAATTTTGTATTATACATTAGAATATGCTAAGAGCGTGGGTAAACCATTGTCACCCTCACTAATAGAAGACAAGGTGGCCAATTTCAGACCACCAAGATCCCCTATAACTAGATCAACTTGTTTCTCCATTGGTATATTATTCAAAGTATGATGATTTGAAAAATTATGTTTCATTTTCCACATATTATCCTAGGAATTATTTTAGATTGTGGTGTCATAATTAAGATGTTCCATAAAATAATAATTTGAGACTGATCACCTAATTTTTTTCATTGATGACAAAATATAGGGGTATTTAAAGTAATCTCACTAAGGTATGCCTTTGTTTACTTTCACAATTAAAATATTAGAAATAATGGGAAGTGATACCTCGGTTATTATTAAAATTTTATTATTGGTAAATAATAATTATTTATATTTAATAATAATTAGTAATCATTTATTATTAAATCATTGAATAATGAAAGAAATTTATAAAATTACAACATTGTTAATACAACACAATTATTATATGTGGTGACTATTTTTTATCAACAAATTAAAAAATTAAATCTCATGTGGGTATCCAATCAATTATAACTATATTTAGATACTATAATTTGATGTAGACTTTGATAAAGATGAACTGGGGGTAATATCCACAAAAATTTCAGTTGGGATTTAATATGGTCTTCACCTAATGCATGAAAAACAATCCAAACTAATGGTATTGGGGAATGAAACATAATTTGGTGGGATGGTTATTTTTAATTTTTCATTTCCATAGTAACATAACATAATTTATTTTTATGGTCTAAGACCTTATAAAGGTTTGAGGATTATACATTAATTTAATTAAGTACAAAAATATAAATGAATTTTTACCTGATTCTGATTGACGTTGTGTTCGTTAGTAGATCATCAAAGACGATGGTTTCTCAATGGATTAAAGGTATAATATATATAGTTCAACCACAGACACTTCCAGAGTTAGTTATAATGTTATTCCACTAATTTGGGATTCTAGTGAGGAGGTCTAACAATTCCATTGGCATCATGATGATCACTTAAACTATGTTCTATCGATTTGCAATTATATCCTGTGATTAAACATTCATAAGAATCATTTCACTCTCTAAGATGTTGGAATGTAGAGAGAGGCACTCTCAAATTAATGGATACAAATATTCTTATGGAAATGAGCTACTTTGTTGTTATATAGTGGTAATTAAACATTCATAAAGGGTTCCCAAGACCCTAAGTATAAAATAACCACTAAATAAGTCATTAATGACATGATATGATGAAATAACTACATCATGAATTGAATTTATATTTTACCAAATACTTTTAAAAAATAATAAATATATTACATGATAAAATAGAGTCTTAAATCAACTCTTATTTACCACATATATTAAATGAACCATGAATATTAGAATTATATTTTTCTTGTAATATTTTTTCATGTATTCATTCAATGTCATGCGAATACCTTTTATAAATAAATTCAACTCTAATTTTTCAATGCTCTAATAATAATTATTTAATAATTTTTTTAGAAAAAAATTTCCATTGAACACATCTCACACCCCTTACTAGGGCCCACCGCAACCTACTCTTCTATGTATAAAAATAAAAAAGAATTTTGAATATTATATTGTTTTTTACCCTCTAATCCCATATCTCGATAGAATTGAATATGATACAAATACTAAGAATGGAGTCTAGAAACCCATCAACGGTCCTAGGAAGATAATGAATAATCATAAAAATGAAGACCTTTCTATGAACACATGTCATGTAATATAATCTATTTATCATATGATATCTCATAAATCAGAACACACACTTTGTGTCATCATCGTTTTTTGCTTTATAATATTTTGATCTAACTTGATAGGATTACCATCATTTACTATGTTCATAGATTTAATGAATTTACTATCATCCTGGTCAACTAGGATTGAAATATAATTTCTTTTCAGGAGTGTAAAATTCTATATTAATAATCTAATCAATGGCATACTACCAGTGAATCACCCAAAGAAGCTACCTTACTAAGAATTTAATTCCATGGGTTTTTTTCATGCGTCAATGTATGCAATAAAATAGTATTCACTGATTATGATCACACGTTAGGAATCCATTACACAAGTTCATAGATAATAAATTCCAATGACACCTGATACATGTGGCGTTCTTATTGTCAGGTCAGTCCTCATGATATCATATACTTGACATCACTAAGTGATAAGTTCAAGATAATAAGTATAAATTTTTATAAACCCCCCATACCTGATAGTCAAACATCTTCTTTTTCATGTCATCATGTTATATTGGGACCAGATATCATAATATTATTACTAATATCATGGTATTTCTAGGTTTTAATTATTTCCATGGAACATCTATAACCATCTCATATGACATGTAATCTAAAGAAATTATCATAAATATAGCGGTTACAAAAGTTTCAACACTGTTATGGTAAGATAAAAACATGAACAAATCTAACGATATATATGTAATGGTAATAAGAATACATACATGACATGGGGCGATGAAAACCACTTTCAATAATAATTTCACACCTAGTTTGACATTCCCAAGGTATTTTCATTGAATAATTCACATTCCCTTTATAAACTGTTAAACATAATGATTATATCTTATTTTTATCTATGCACCCTGAAATAAATTTACATAATTATTCCACTCTCACCCTTAGTAATGATTCTATGGTTATTCATGAAGTTACATATCTAGATGAATACTAAAATTCAATTTGATCTATAACAAAGATGCATCTAAGGGTTATAACTTTAAAAAGGATGGTTGGGTATTAACTCGATCTTCACCTAGTTCATGAAAAAGAGACCTAACTACACAACTAGTTTGAAACTATTAGAGGATTTTTTTGGTTATATAACATTATACATACAAAATATTAAACTCAATGATTATTTCCTAATTATATCTATATACTAGGAAATGGATTTACACCACTATCAAACCTACATGATTGTTTCTTTTAGTGAATATTATTTACATTTTTGGAATCATGATCACAAAAAAAAGTAGAAAACCATGTTTTTACATGTCTACTATTATGGTGAAGTTATCTAAACTGTTCAAGGATCATCATATATTGGACAACCAAAATGTGTGGTTATCAAAACTGACTATGTTTCCCAAGAATAATTTCCTAAAAGAATTCATAGCCTGTTAAAACTAAGGCCAGATCAAGAGATCTAGTATTCTAGTTATAGTAATTTTAAATTCCATGATAGGTTGTGGAATCTAGATTATTCGTTACTTAATGATGTCAACTTTTTATTGGGAAAAAATATTTTTCACATAGTCTGATAATGATTTCATGGAGTTATACATGTTGGTTCCTCTGATCCAGTAATAACCTTATATTATATGATGGAAGAAACATAAAATAAATATCGAATAAGGTCAATCCCAAGATTATAATACTATTTCATATCATATATAAGAAGATAACCAAACTGATAAGCATGATATTATGTAAGATTAAGTTGATGATGAAGAAGTGTTTCATGATTGAATAGAAACAGAAAACAATGATCATAAGGAAAAATATTAAGACTTTTTAGAAAAAGTATTTTCAAATTAAATATTTAAACACTATCCGCAATGAAATAAAAATAACCAACCAATGTTTAAATCATGGATGGATGCTAAAATATTCTTTTTTGTATTTGACTAGAATATTATCACACCTCTAACTATGTTTCCTAGCATTTTAAAGGATCGATTTGGTTCAATGAAAATAAACATTATATATTAGAAGATATTTTTTAGGAAAATAATCTTGAAAAATTTTAGTCAAATGATCTCATATAGAGAGACACTATAGATATTTATTTGAGCAGTTGAAACGGATATGATACATCATTTAGTGTGAAAAATATGGGTATGAATATAGATTTTACAAGAGGGTGATTCTGAAAATTCGATTTAAAGGGAGGAGTATTTATCATATTGAGGAATCTTATACTTGTGTACATCCTAATAGGACCAAATTATGATATACAAAACACTGAGATGGGTAGGTGAATCAATGTTGGGAACTTGTTCACCAATTATAACTTTTATTCATTTGTATCTCATATATGTATTAGGATCTTGATTTTTTTTCTATTTTCATTATCATATGATTGTATATTAAATTAGTTAATGAAGGAATGAATTTTTTTTACAACGTTACCTACTAAATAATAGTATATAGTCCATGGAATGGTTTGGAAATATTCTAATATCACACAACCACTATAAATAATTCTTCAAACATGTTTAAAACAAGTAGGGAGTTAAATTTCTAATGAATTTCACTATATTAAATTAAAAATTATTGATGTATAGATTATATATGGTTTTTATACTACCACTAATGACAATATTATCCTTCTTAAAGGATTATAACAATAATAAAATCTTCCAACTTTTTATACTTTTGAAGGATTTCACACTACTACTTTTTTCTCTTTTATACATTTTTACTTACATAGTAGTGTATAAGTAACTTTTATTATTATTATTATTATTCAATATTGATAGGTGTTCAATGATCTCTCTTCTTTTTTTAATCTTACATGAATAATTGACTTCAATTCATCATCTTCTTCTTCACCTTGATCATTTGATATCTGTTCATCTAGTGTGACTGGTCTACTATATTGGAGGAAAAATTATATATTTTATGTGAATTTGAAAACTAACATCCTAAAATATTCAATCAAATCTATTCTTCTTCAATATTATTTTATGTGTTCCTTGGAATTGTTGGTAGTTTTAATTAAATATAGTTTTCAAGAATAATACAAATTTAATTATGTAAAATACACTCTAATATGAACAAAGATCAATTCATGTTATCAGTTTAATATAGAGAAAAAAAAGCATTAAAAACTGTTATATCCTATATTTTATTAACCATAACATTGTATTTAAATTTTAAAATTATATATTTATAAATTCATTTTTTTGAATATATATAGAGTATATTACTCAACTCAATATTTTGTGTCTAAATGTTTTACATGGCGGGTTGAGGGTCCTGAGGTTTGATGGGTCAGAGTGCATGAGTCACACCATTATCATCACATTACATCTCCAAGTGATAGTATAGCATACATATGGTGTGATAATTTCTATGGTTCTACAATATTAGATTATTCATTTAAGGATCATTACCTATTTTTGACCTCACTGGTATATGGAGACATGAGACTCACACATTCTACTTTCATGAGGGAGAAATGACCATCACTTAAGAGGATGTGGAATTTTTTCTCAGTCTTTCGATACAAAGATCTATAGTTATAGGACCCACCATTAGGGATTGGAATGGTCTACTGTAGTTATTTCTAGGGCCAGAAATTGTAGGATATGATACATCTATAAATGGAAGTTCTCTATCTATGATGTTCCTTAACATGGATTTCAAAAATTTACCTACAGATGATGATGAGAATATTTTCTTGCATCTTGCAAGCATATATATCTTGTAGCTCATTGGAGGGATGGTGTGCATTAATCAATCCAATATTCCAGTATAGATAATTTATTTTGGGTTAAATGAGAACATTGATAAAGCTAAAATACATAGGTTGGAATCGATATGCTATTCCTACATATAGAGAGCATCATGTAATGTATTCGGATCTGATATCAATGATCATGGGGTGTCTATCTTCCCCATTCAGTTATGTTCTATGATGATCCTTGTGCAGGTTGGTAAGACCACTCATTTTTTTCTAATTATAATAAGATTTTTTATTCTTAATAACTTATTATTTATCACATTTTAGTTTGTAAAATACCAGTAGTGTCAGGTACACCATTTCGTTTAAATACTCAGGCATAATTTTTCTACATATCTTATCCTATTAGATAGTTTGTTAGTTTATGATATATGTATATATGTTATTCTACTGACTAATCAATTTCAAAACATTATTGTTTTTGGAAAATTAGTAACAATGTATTTTAATAAATTCCACCAGTCATTTCACATTTTATTGAATTCAAATTAGGGTATCTTGGACCAGATTCCCGCATATAGAAATGTTAGAATTGAAGATTCTATGGATGTAGTAACTATAATAAACTTTTTAATTTGTTGTGTGACACCAACCAAATTGAGTTGTGTGTCAGTTTATATGAAATAAAAAAATTCCATATGCACCTACACATCTAGAAACACTTTATTCATGTTGTTTACATAGAGGAATATGTCAATATGATATGATAACATGGACAATATATATACATCTGAGATAGACGTGCATTATTTTTTACTAAGGGAACACCTACGATTCATGTTCTTCTATCACCATTGATCAAGTATGTTTCATTGTGTAGACTAAAGTCTATATTGTATCTGACACCACATGATACAGGGATCCATAATCTTGTAAGTTAATAACGTTATGTTATTTTATGTTTTTTTACCTTTTTATGTTCAATTTGAATTTCTTTACAGCATGCTCGAATAGATCAAATTATCCCCGTATATGATCTAGAGGAGGTTTTAGTATTTGTTCAGTAAACTTATCATTATGAAATGCATGATATGATTTGAGAATTTCATAAAGTATATTATATTATATTAAATTTTCCACCTTAGAGAGAGTAAGTTCTTTATTAGGAACATTCTTCAATATATGGTGATGTTGACGATCTATTATTTTGTTGATGTTGACCACATTGGTGTGCACATTATACCTCACCTATTTCACATAAGGAGGAAACACATCGAGAAGATGATCCTCAACAAGTTTTCAATGTGTACTCATAACAATGTGATTCATTTATGTATCCATCATATCCATAGTTTTTTCTTGGTGAAGAGGATCTGAAATAATATCGAGCACCATTTCTCATGACTTCATATTTTTTAACAACACCTTCATAGACAACGTGCCATTCTCATGAGATGCTAGATACTTTCAGTAACTTAGTGAGAGAATAATTATGTGCAAATATCAACATCCCATTGACACCTCATCCAGATGATTCACAACAAGAGAAGAAGATATCCTAGGTCCATGTATATACGGAAGATCCATCTCTAGGTCACCACACTCCATCACATCACAATGGCCTACAATCTATACAAGAAAATCGCATTCTCACATTGGACTATGGGATAAAACCTCACAATAGACATAGTTGAAAATTATTTTACTCATTAATTTAATATGTTTTTTTATATCCAAAAAAATTAAAATACGCATTACATACTTTATATTTTATGATGTGTATGTTAAAAATACATGAGTATTACATGGAATTTAATATAAAATACACTAAATAAAATAAAATTCATATAAATGGCATGTAATATTGTAAATTATAATATAATATTTTTAGAAAAATATATTATTTAGAATCTCAAGTAAATGGATAAATTAGAATTATGAACTACATGTTTTATACATGAATGAGCTTGTAATGTACTTTTATATTTTAATTTTACCATTTCTATCAATTTTATTTAAAGATATGGTTGAATTAGAAAATTAATCCACAGGAAATAAGTTAAGGTTATCATTAACAATATAGGGTATTTCACTATAGAGTCACAGAGCTACAAAAAAGGGAGAGAAGTAGTTGATCAAATTAATTGTGATTTTTCCTATAGATTTAGAGATTAACATAGAAGATACATGAACATGATCATTTTCATAGGAATATACAACAGATATTACCAATATTCCAACCATATGGATTGGATCTACATTATGATCTAGGCCCATGCCACCATTGGAATATCCCTATAAAATATTTTTTGGAGGAGTTCTTCCAATGCACAGTGGAGATGGTCTAGGAAAACCCCATCTTGATGGTAAGAATATTCTTTGACCTAATAGTTTTTAATAGGTTGATAATTTAATTTAAAATGACATTTATCTATGTGTGCATCAATCTATTGAAATTATTGTATGTTGGTAATATTATCCAATATTAGTTATTCCCTCAGTTCATGGATTTACTTGATTTAATAGACCCACATTCCTCTAAGATATTACTTACATACATACCCTAATCTATTTTGGTATAGTATATAGAGAATTTTAACTTAGTATGAGTAAATTCATACACCCCTCCCATTATTTATATTTTTTTAATTGGAGGAGCTTTATTTGATATTAATGTGGTGGGAGATTTCTAAACCTGAGGTTATGTACCCCTCCACGTTATAAAATATCATTATTTTTATTTCATATCCATATTACCTCATTCATCATTATCTCAAAACTATTATTTTTCATTGTTATAAGGGTTTTGGTTTGGCCACTAGTTTAAAAATAGAGATCACATGTCTCTAATAAAGAGCATAACCTAACAAACCTTGATTTTATACCTTATACATTCATTCAATTTTCAACATTAATTAGGGTGGTAATAATAATAATATTTTTCATTCTAGGATATGTAGTTTACATACCAATTTTGGATGTCTAGCTTCTCTATATCACATGATATTTTTTATGACATAGTTGATATATTTCTTTATTACATAATTTATGAGGTTTCTCAAAACATTGGGGAACACCTATATTCTCAAGAGGGACCCTTTAACAGAGGATAATGTGTTTGTAGATACTTATATCCTTATTGATACTATAGCTCTAGTACCTATACCTTAGTTTACAATCCCACCTATCCATATATCCCATATATCTTTCATCCCTTTATCTTTAATGAATTTATATTTTTCCAAGACATAAATCAACAATGGTCACCCTGATCCATGCAAATGAGCTGGCCTTATGATAAGGCCTGAGGGGATTTCCCAATCCCCTTAAGCATGTCTTAAGTGCTAGGGAATCAATAATAAAACTGTTGGTAATTCTTTCTCCCAAATCATAAGTCACTAATAAGAGGTTCCAAAAGAAATATCAAGATGATCCTCCCATGTCTTAAAGGGGAACCCATCAAAATATGCAATTCCAAAAAAAATCATATCAAAAACAATATAAGAATAATTAATCAATTCACGTAATCAAATACAAACCATGAAAATAAATGAAACATAAAAAAATAAAAAAAATTGAGTTAAATATAGGTTGTTGATGTGGACCACACAACTAAGATACTTAAATTAATAAAAAGAACCAAAAACGTAACTACTTTATACTTGTATCAAATAAAACACTTTTATTATGCACCGCCCCATACCCAAAAAAGATATCATAGATCATCCACTAAAGCCCCACATAACCGAATAAAATTATAATAATGATGGGAATGGGAATAATTATCTAGTAGGTAGACTCTACACATCCCATGTAAACACTTTAAAGTTAAACCCATTTCATTCTAGTGGTAAATATAGGTATAAGTTTTATTTTTTCCCTCTATTTCTAGAACAAGTAAAATGTTAATTACTTTCAAAACCATTACCCTTTTTACTCTAAGAAAACAAAATTTAATACAATATCTTTACGAAAACTATTATAGAAAAGTGGCATGTAATAATATTAAAACCATTTAAATGAAATGATATCATAATAAAAAAGTCCATTTTGAAAATACTGATACAAGGTAATTTAAAATATAATACATACAACAGTAATCATGATGTGTACCTAAGATGTGTTGGGAAAATATAGAAAAAATATAACATAATAAATATAAATAATGATCAATAATTGATTCCAAAAAACCATCCATAACACTCTGTGTCATCATCACTAGCTTAATAAGTGGGAAAATCAAAAAATTTGCACAAATCGAATCTCAAGGCCACTAGTGAAAGTATGATCATATATTAGTGCAATATGTGTCCCTATACTTCCCACATAGCCACCCATGACCTCCCATTACAATAAATAAATATGATTTCAATTAATAATAATATAATAATATATAATATAAGTTACAAAAAAGTCACACTCTCACCTATAATTCCATTATAAGAAACAAACCAAATTCTTTAAAAAATATCTATAGAGGAACATATGTCCCTACATTGTTAACCATCTATAATCATGGAATCAATAAAAATTATTCTTACAAAATTAAAAGGCATGTTGAAATGTATAATTTTCATTTTAAAATAACTTCAAAACAACCAATCAAGCCTTATTAGTATTACATACAAAATAAAGTTTGAAAACACATTTTCCAAACCAAATGCATAAATTTCAGTAACACATTAATCATTTGAGTGTCTTAAAATAATTTTAAAAAAACCAAGAACCCCTATATCTTTTGAAATAATTTATTTATTTTAGTATCAAAACCAAAATATCCTTTTAAATCTAACTACTGATTTCAAATATTAAAATTTTAATTCATACATACACTTTTTTAATGATTTCCATTAAATGATTAATAATTTGAAAATAATGAAAAAACCCATTCCCATTTGATGAAATTCAAAGAGAAACAACCTTAACTTGACAAAATATACAATGTATACATGATAAATATTTTAAAACATATTGATTCCCAAGTAATTTTGATAACTAGGGGGATTAATGAGTGTCTTATTTTGTAAATTAAATTACTTATGAATTCATCATCTTCAACCTATTAGAGATCTATATCCACAAAATATTTTCTACTAATCATAGTTTTTATTAATTAATAATAAGAGATATCCTTACATAATATATTTCCAAGGGTTGGAATAAAATCTCACTCCTTTCTATGATAGATATACACCTTAACATTCATTATAAATTAATTATCCAAGTGGATATAATAGAATCTTGTTATAAATATTCCCATAACAAAAATAATTTATTACACGACAAAAATATAATTCTCTAGAAAAAAATTCAACACACAAGTCACAGACACATTTAGTTTTGATCTAGTAATTGTAAGACCCTGATATGATAGATGTTTCTTATAATCCAATTTTGAATTAATATTCCAATAAATGTATGTTGGATCAATTAGCCTAACCATGTATAATATTTAGAAACAACAATAACAAAGCTAGTCTCAACCAATATTCACGAGATCTTTTGTAATATGGTTTCTCCACTACATTATATCTGTTTGATATTGATGTTGTATTATCTCTTTGAATTCTCACAAAGTTCTTGCAATTTATATCAAAAATGTTCTCAAGGCCCAAACAAATTTCTTTCATAACTTGAATCAATATATACAAAATAATATCATGTATACTAATTAAAATTTATTATCTTTATTGGAATAAATTTATTTCCTCATTTTAAATTCAATCAGTGAATATGAACTATCCCTTTATTTACATTTTTTATTCCATGATAAATATTGAAAAATTATTCCTTATTTAATCTCACTTGAAATACATAAAAGTATTGGTTATATTTCTCCTTCTTCGTACAACTGACAAATAACCACACCCTTCGATGCATTAAATATATATGTATCCTAATTATAAATTCTTAAATTATTCATATCACATTATCTCACATTATTTTTAAAATAACCATAAAGTCAACTCTCATTTGTTTATATTGTGATTCTATTATGTAGTATCAAACCAATATGTGACATGCATAATATTTCATGCAATAATTATAGATTTGTCTTTACCTCCTCGATTCTCGCAAGAATATATCAATTATTATCTCACACACCCTTTGTTCATCTAAAATGGATCACTTTGATAGGTTTTATCTCTGTACAAACCAATATGATTCAACACACCATTTATCGCCCCAATTTTTGTACATACAAGTGGAACTATATGCATGTATCAATTTTACAAGTTCTAATATCTTATCTACCATACATATAGACTGATTGTATGTATTCAAAATTCACTTCAGATACTCTATCTTCTATTTTCCTTGAAAAATATTTATGTTCTAGGTTTTAGCTTAATGCGGTAGTTCATGGTTTATATAAGCCATCTCATAAAACACTCACAATAGCTGGGATGTACACACCATTTATTCAGTGTTCATGTGGTAGATCACTTCACTAAATATATGTAAAAAACCTTCTTGTGGTAACATGGATTTCATCATGGAGGTATCTCAAATACCCTTTGTATTTTTAATTCATCACAACCTTATAGTATCTTGATTTAGTCATGCACTTAGTTTTAGTGATGTTACCCTAAAAGAAACCCTATGTTCATGTGGTAAGTACAGGTCCGTTATGTTTTCAGTACATTGACCATATCTTTAAAATTCATGTGGTATCTTTGAATATTGGATTATTCTCATTCGAGAGTTTATCACTTGGTAGGTCACATATGCATGGTCGATCATCATTGATATCCCACAGTTGATCCATTGTTATGCTTATCCAGGGAAGAAAGTGATACGGATTTTGATCGAATAATATTGATTGATAAAATATGATAATTTATGTTATATGTATATATATTTTAAATGATTTTATATTCCACACATTCTATTCTATCCCACATAAATCCTCATCTCAACATTCCTCTACTTAATAAGAAATATTCTATATTTATAAAGCCATAATTATCATGTGGGGTGCTTAAATCCACCCACCAACCTATCATGCTACCCCGCACATGAGAGGATAACATCCTCTTTCACATGTGATCCTAATTTACTACATTTTTACAATAAATTTGATCCCCTAATTTCCTATGTGACTGATCTTCCTCATCTCATCCATATTCTACAATGGGCTAGTCATGTACAAATAGATCTCATGTGATGACGTGTTCCTGTATGTGTGGTTGAACAAGATCCACAGTTGGATTTTGGTTAGTAAATGTTTTGGCTAACACATAGTAGAATTATTATGTGAAATTCACTAGGTATCCTTCTAAAATATTCTCACTTTTTTATCTTCAGTTTTCGTCAAAAAAAATTCTTCATGTAAAGATAATAAATTTTTTCATGGACTTCTAACCAAATTTCTTATACTTCATCCAAATTATTAATCACTCTTTATTCACACACATAATAAGTTGGTTTCTTCATGTTGTAAAAATATGTTAATTTTTCATTGTCCATAAACATATTCCATGATTTTAACAAAAACTCTCTAGCCTTCATATATACATTTCTATATAACATAAAAGTACCTCAATCATTTTATGGACATACATGTATGCTTTACCAAGAATGACATCCAATTATAACTCATGAATCCATAAAAATACTCCAATCATCATCAGATCCTCAACACATATTCATATATTACATTACTAAAAACATATTAAATTCATGAAATGGGAAAAAAATCCAACCATTTTCATTTATTTTAAATACCCCCAAAATATTATGTCCAAATATCAATATGTGAACGTCCTTTTATCCCCCTTGTTAACCATAAAATTTAAAGGAATAATATATGGATATACTCATCTCACCCTTAGAAATAATCATTTCCTCTCATTTTAAAGAGAAAGATGATATTATTTATCTTCTTAGGAAAGAACTTTAGTCAAACAACTCTGAGTCTGTGTGGGATAACTCAGTGTCGAATTCATGATTGCATAACTAAGTTGATCAATTTTGTTTATAAAATTTAGTACATATGATACAATTCCTATAATATCAACATAAGGTATTTTCAAACCGTATTTATCAATAAAAAGTATAATTTTAGACACAATTCAATAAAAACATCAAAAGAATTCAATTAAAGGTCATAAAATCCTCTTTTTCTCATTCTTTTATTAACCAACCCCCTATAAAATGTCTTTGAAACAATAATGAATATGTATTTTGATTATGATTGGAATACATTAATCCTTTAGTTTTGAATTCTATCTAGAATCTCGAGATTCACTAAAATCCATACAAAAATGATTCTTATTATATATTATTATCCTCAAGGGATGAATTTTTTTAATTTTGTGATGGTTTATAGACTCCACGAATGATTAATTAGTTATCTTTTCCAATATTTATTGCCTAACACTTCTCTTTAATTTACTTACACATTAGTAAATAAAAAAATTAGTGATGAATAAAGAGGGACCTGTTTTATTCTTCAGAAGTAGCACTTAGGGTGATATTTATCTCTTAACCAAGGCCACTATATCCTTCCAATCAAATAACTTCATTTCCTATAAAAACTATTAACATATTGTGAACTCATTTTATCTCTTTATCAATATTTATTTGAGATATAGTCTTATGTTCCATAAAAAATAAATTAATATCATATTCTTGTGTTTTTAATGATAATTTCAACAATTCATTTTGGTTAGGAAGAATAGTCATGAAATTCTTATAATCATGTCCAATATTCTAACATCTTTCAAATATCCTATTTTTTACTTTTAAGTCACCATAAATTGATGAATTTTCTAAATATTAATCTTTATCTTTTAACTCAAACAAATTTCCTTTATAATAAACTCTTACTTGTTCTTCTTCAATAATTTTACACTTATCTAACTGGTTATGCTTGACGGTCAAGAATTCTTTCTTAACCATCTCAATTTTCTTAGGATTTTCATTTGACTTCTTTATAACCTTTTTATAATTTGGTTTAACTTCATTAATTTTTCGATTATTGTTTCCAAACACACCTAGGAAAATTTCAAGAAATATATTATTCCAGAATATATCCACTTGGTGGCCCTAAAGTCAACATCAGCCACACATCTATTTTAAATATTAAAATATTTTTTGAATGAATATATTCTTTCTAGATTTTTAATATTTATTTATTTTTATTTTTGGTCTCATTTTTACACCTAAAACCTCGTTGGTTCTCGGATCATATCTAGAAGAGACATATTATACCAATAAGTATATTATTTGTGTTTATACCTTCTACATGACAAAAAATAGCCTCTAAAGTGATATCAATAAGATTTATTCTATAATTTTCCATTATTATGTTATAGATTCTATGATTTAATGTAATCTTTATTTTTCAAAGGATAAATTTACATATTCCCCACCAATCATTATTTGATATGGAGGAGTGTTTCTCAACATCCTTATTGGCCCAAATTTAAATATTAGAATACATTATCTCATTATCTTGAAAGGATTCACAATTAACCACTATTTATTTATTAAAGTATTCTCTCTCCTTATTCAACTTATTTTGAACTTTGACACATATTCCCTGTATCGTAACCATATATAAATGTTTATTCTAAGTTAAATTTTCATTATAGTTACACACTATCATTTATTTCTTAGAAATATCCAGATTTTATATTTTGATCTCATAAACATAATATTTTCAATCTTAATTAGCTCCTAATTTTCTTCAATATCGTTTTTTATCATTTAGTATTTTTTTCATTTAGTTTCTAATATTTTTAAACTCTTAAAAACATGATTACATCTCCTTCATTAGTTTTTATTCCAACTCATTATATTATTCCTCATCATCATTGATACTTCATGAATCCAACCCTTTTTCAACCATAGAAAAAAAATTAGCCTCATCATATAAGGATCTACTTGAAGATGAATTTGGTTTCTCATGAATTTTCATTAAAATATTTTTCCTATTACTAGAATGCTTTTTTTATTCATATCCTTTTTATGCTATCAAAATTTTAGACCTTCCTCATCTAATTTATATTTAAAATAATTTTCTTTTGGAAATCATAATTAAAGTGCCCAATGCCTTCACAATTATTTTATTTTATTATTTTTTTTCTTCTCACATTTCACTTAAATTTTTTTAAACTCTTGATAAAAGGGAATTAATATCTTTAAGATCTTTATTACTCTCATTGTCTAAATCATTTGTTTCAATAATATATTTTTCTTTTCATTTTTCATTTATTATTACATGAAATGTCATATAATATTTTATTTTCCTCTTAAAATATAATATTTTACTAATATCATATGCTAGGAGAATATTTTTTGACTTGTATTGTTAAAAATACTCTCTTTATTCCAGGTATGTTATTATTGAATTAAATAAATTTAGAAAACATCCAATCATTTTTTATCAATTATAGAATATTCTGGCTTCTCACAAAAACCCCAGATGTTTCTCACAATTTCATTAAACATTATTATATAGGCATCGATATCCTCATCATTAGTCATCGTTATATATTAAATGTTTCTTCTTCAAACATGTAGCTTAGATTCGTTGACTTTAAATTTACCTTCATAAATGATTTTTAATTTTTTTTTAATATTTCATTTTATGATTCAAGACGCATGACCTTGGTATATTCCATTTCTGATAGATTCATTAAGATGTAATTTTGATCCTTTTTTCTAACTCTATATTTATGTTATCATTTTGAGTTATAGAAGAACCTTCAAAAGTGGAAACCCAAATTTCACTATATAATTTTTATCCAGGATAGGTGTAAATATATAGAGTATCATCATATTCCTACAATTGTGATAATACATCCCATCGAATGTGGGAACACTACAACTATTGACTAAGATCTGATTTTTCTTGTCTCTGTATTATTCTAGGATCTATGTAGGGGGACTTTTCTCTTATAGAATTAGTAAATACCTATTTCAGGCTAGCCCTTAGGAGGGGTAAATTAGTGGCCTTGTTTTTTGAATTATCAATATTCATAATTATACATTTTAAACATATTAATGTTCTTGAGGAGCTCTATATTTCTTATCCTTACCACTTTGTATGAAAAATTAATATGAGAGATAAAAACACGTGATATTTACAATGTTTATCACAATTTTGACTCCTTAACATGTTGTTTATACAACCCAAAATGGATTTTTCACTAATTATACAAGTGGAAACAATATGATTTGGTTATACAACCCAATCTCATAGAAATAGTAGTTGATTATACAACAAAACTATAATTATCTAAAAAATTGTTATACAAATAAATCATAAACATTATCAGTCTTAATCAAGTAATATATGGACATTGATGTAGTATAAGATTATTTTATACCAATTAGGAATTGATCTTCCTCCACCAGAAAACTGGATCAACGTATATGATTGTGTATAATCTTTAAGAACATTAGTGACAAATATTATCTCAAAACTCCTTACTAAAACATGAGTAATTTTGGTTCTCTTCTTCCTTATCTCTCTTTGATATGTATTTTGTATTGCCTCTCATAATTATCACAATGTTCATGGAGGCTTCTCTAAAAAATATTTTCAGGATTTTAAAACCTTTATTTCATCACATCAATCAATATATACACAACAATATACTGAATATTAATTCACATTAATTATCAATATTAGAAAAAAGAGTTTTTTCATGTTTTTAATCTAGTCAATTAATAAAAATTATTTCCTTATTAATTCTGGATATCAATTCCTTTTTAATATCACATAATTATTCCTCATTTAATCTCAGTTAAAATACATAAAGGCTCAGGTCATCTTCTCCTTATTCACATTATCAATAAATAATCGTAACTCTTGATAGATTGAATATACATATATCCTCATTTTAAATACTCAAATGATTCATGTATCATTATCTCACACTATTTTCAAAATACCCATGATCCCAAATAACATTTATTTCAATCATGATTCACTTACACAGTATCAGACATGTACACAAAATTCATGATATATCATTCAAAAATTTCATACATGGCTACAACTCTTAGACTCCTGAAATGCAGTCTACATGAATGTACCTTGTTTCTTCAGCTCATATTAAATGTTTCTATTTGAATAGTTTGTGCTTAGTAAACACTTGTATGATGTAACATAGCATATATCTCATTAATATTTATGCATGGATGTGAAACTACATGCGTATCTTGATTTCACATTTGTGAAAATATTATTTATCATAAAAACTCTTTAATTGTATGTATTAAAAATTCACTTCAAATAATATGATTTTAAATTTTCAGGACAAAAACATATTGTGGAAGCTCTAAGAATCTTTTAGTATCTCTTTATCTTCATGTTATATCTCATAAAATATTCATGGTATCATGGATTTAAACACAATTTCTTTAGCATTCGTGAAGTAGGTAACTTCACTCATAGTAGGTCAACATCCTTCTAGTGGTAGCTTGTAATTAATCATGTGGTAGCTCAAATACCCTTTATGTCATATATTCCTTTAAATGTAAAGGTATATTGAGTAACTCATTTGATTTGTTGTATTGATGTCGCATGATAGGTTTTTATTTTTTCATGTTGTAAGTACATGCTCTTCATATATTTGGTACATCAAGCATGGATTCACACTTCAAGTGGTTTCTTTGAAGTTGGCTATTTAATGGGCTGAGAGTTCATCAGTTTCTAGGTCACATGATCATAGTAAATCATCATTATTATCCTATGCTTGATCAAGTTTTAAATTTATCCATGATAAAACATGACTTGGATTTTGACCAAACAATGATTTTTCATCAGATCAGATGACTAGTGTTATATGTGTATGTTTTAAATGTGGTAATAGTACCCACACAATGATTGATCCCACATAAATCCTTATCTCAATAGTCATATTCTTATGATGAAATAATTCATCGTTAGATGCATAGAATATGATTGGGGGGTTCTAGAATCCACCATACCGTAGTTTATACTACCCCAAACATGAGAGGCCAACATCATTTTTTATATGTGCACCTTCTTGACCCTAGGTATTCTATGCATGTATGCCCCTTCCTACCTATGTGTAGGCTCTGCCTCGTATCACCCATATTATAACATGCACTATCCGGGTAGAACTAGCTCCCATGTAGTCTCCTTTTCCCCAAAATTGTGGTTGATATGGATCATAGGTTATCCTATGGTTGGGAAATCTTTTGGTCAAAACATAGTAAAATTACTAAGTGAAATATACTATGAATTCTTATAAAATATTCTACCCTTTTTAAATTTAATTTTCTTCTAACAAAATATATTCTTCGTGAAAAAATATTATATTTTTTTGCCTTATCATTGCATTTCTTAGAATTATTCCAAAATCTTGACGATTCATCATTCACTGACATCATAATATGGGTTATTAATATTGTAAACATAAATATTTTATCAATATACATTATCACATTTCATTGATTTTAATAAAATATATATAACCATCTAATATACTTTAATGTATATAATGGTAGTACATAAATCATCTTATGGACATCCATGGATTCTTTATCAAGCATGAAATCCAATTCTGACTCTTGAATCCACAACAATTCTCCAAGAATAATCATCCCCTAACCAAAATATGAAATCATACTTTATTAAAAAAAATTAAATGGGTTAATTAAAACACAGAAACATGTAATGAAAACAATAATAACTTTTAGTATTTATTTTAATGATTTATTCATGAGAGCACAAACCATTGATATTAACACTTTAACAAATGGTAGTGTCAATCCATCATAATGAAACCTAAAGAAGTGGAGGAGGTCAAGAGGACCCCTAAAACACTAAAACTACTATGTATAAATCAAAAATATTGAAACCCTAGGTCTCAATGAACATTCTAGTGAATTAAAAGAAAAATAACAAGTAAATATTGAGGGAGGATGGGACTAAAGTAGGTGAACATAGAAATAAATCCCATAGAAGATGAAATTATAAGTAGTGGAAAAGAGTTAAATAACTCCATTAGATGTGGGGTTTGAATTTTTGAAAAAGGAATCCCACAAAGTGTTTAATTTTAAAATGAAAAAAAATCATTTTGTTGCTATTAATGATGTTGGGAATGACACATAATTTGGCCACGTGGTTTATCAATCTGTGATCCAATCTTGCAAGCCTTAATGGATAGACCGTAGAAGAACACACAAGTAGGATTCATGGTTAGAAAAATAATGAACCATTAATGTTATTTGAAAGTGTAATAAACTATAGACGTATCACACAATTTTTCCACAGTTATTATTAATCTTTCACAAACTATGTTATACGCACTACACATAAAAATATGTTGATTTCACAAAAAACTATACCAGAATGAGAGAGACATAACAGATATTCAAGTATTTATAAAATAATAGTGAAATGTGAGGTCATGGTGTGACATACCACACCCCCACCTTCTTCTGACCAACCATTAATTTTTGTACACATGGTTGAGACCACTTCCTTATCAACAAAATTAGGTTCCATGGATAGACACATATAGTAGATGGAGGCAATGCACATACACATCATATTTCTAATTTATTGATATTACTCATCCTTATCCATATCCACAATTAATCCATATTATTCTGTGTAACCATTCCAATAATAACATTCTATGTAATGGAGTTGTACATTCACACACCAAGAGTTATACTGGACTTCCAAGTCTATTTGTTCCCAATTACAAGAACCTATAGTATAAAAAATTAAGGATCTCTTGGAATCCATTATTTCATATAATTATATACCTTTCATAATTCAAAAAGATAAAAACATTATTTCCCAGAAGGCCACATAATAATTAACATTTTATGGTATGATTATAGAATGATTGATGTGGATATTGATTATTCATGGTTATATTATATTGGTTTCAGGATAGTTAGGTATGAATATTCTATAAACTCATTCACCATCAATCATATCCAACCATGGAAAGTGTTCTGGACCTCATATAATTTCATTCACTATTTCATTACTTAAACATATTGTTTTCATATTTATTCCATTAAATCAATATATGACATGTGATTATAGAATCATATAGCACACACTTCTTTATTTTTTTAAAATACAATTTTTTTCATTTCTATGGCTCCCCGTGATTCTAAATTAGAAATTTAATACTTTAAAACATTATATATGATTATTTATGGTAATTTGTTTCTAAAATATGCTCTAATTAACAAGATCAAGTGTAAAAAATATCATTTTAAAATGAAACTTAATAAGAATTTAGCATAAATTAAGAACAATAATATTTCCCCACTCTTAATACCATTTAATTCAAGATAAAAACACTTTCTAATACTCCACATAAAAATGGTGTTCAATAATAACACTTATTATTCATGAATTTTTAGTACTATAAATTTATTTAAAAACAATTTCAAGCATATAATGTATTTATTATAAATTGAATACATATTTATATGATTTTATTATGTTTTTATTACATTAATAGTAATTTATATTCATACCCCCTCCAATATATGAATATCACTCATTATATTTTTATTCATTTTTCATAAAAAGATAATTGTCTAGTTATGTTTCCATAGGATTTAATTTATTCAATTTTCCCTTAAAAAGAGTAAATAAAATAAATAAAAAAATTTGTTTTTAGGAAATTTATGGTGTTTATGGATGGTATTTTAATGTTACATAAACTAAATCATAGAAAGAAATTGGATATTTATAACAATATTTACTTGATTTATTAAATATTATATAAATTCATTATCTACAAAGTTTTCATTTTTTCATGATCATTCATTATTTTTGAGTTTTTTTATATATAATTCTGTTTTTTTAATGTTCATAAATTATCATTATAAATATATTTATTAAATATTAAATCAAAGGAAATATTTACTCCTTTCAGAAGTCAATACAATGTAATTTTTCTTTTTTTATTAATTATGAGAAAAACACACCCAAATGTGTTTATTTCTCCATTGAAATCTTGTGAAGTTTTCTGATTGAAATATGTAATTAAGGTTTTGAGATTAAAATGAGATGTTAATAGATATATGCTCATATATATTATAGGTAAGAGAAATAAAATAATATAAAAACAACGAAATATATGCTATGTAATTCCATAGTCACATGTTGTGTATACAATATAACACAATATAAGACTTAGTGAAACTACATGTTGAAAACAATTTATATAATATAATCCATTTTTATGGAAGTGAACATTCCATTTACCCCATACACCAATCCACAGTTTCTGGTTTATTTTGATACATGATACCATGTGTGTGGTGGCAAAAACGTCTTATACCACCAACCCCATCAACCACTAATGGTCAAAAGTAAAATATAGTTGAATAAAGTTATGGAAAAGTAGATAAAGTTTCCATTAAATGATTAAAAAAATGTTATTATATATTCTAAATGTAATTATAAATTACTATAAATAAAGGACGTAGTTTGTTGAACCATAGTGAGAAAGGAGATCTATAGATACTACCCATTTATTGATCATCATATCCTGGTTTTTTTACTATATTTTTTTATTTTTCATTTCACTTTTTTTATACTATTATCTCCCACCTTTGAACAATATTTTACCCACTAAAAGAAGTATGTTAATACTCATCTCGTTTGAAGACACCATGTCTATGAGAGACTAATAACACAAGTGTTGGGGTTAGTTAATTGTGTTTTATTTTAATAAGGGAATTTTGTTCCACTCATGGATTGTTTTTAGTTACGCATTACTATATATTCATTACATGTTATTACAAACCCTTTATCTTTATTTATATAGACTATGTTTATTTTGGGAGCATGAAACTAATGATATTCTTGGTATAAAACTATATGACCATTATTTTTTCTTGAAATCCATTTTTATATAGTTTCAAACATAGAAATAATTTGGGTTAAGACTCCCAAAAAAAGCACGGTTTAAATAATATGTAGAAAAAAAATTTATATAGTCTCAAAATAATTAAATAATTATTATTTAAGAATAAACTATGAGAGGGAAAAAATTAGGTATCAAAATAAATCAAAAATTTATATTTCCCCTACATAACTTTCATATCATATTAAAACCATGTGATTTTTAACAAAGAAAATTATCAACTAACATATTTCAATGGGTGATATTTCATTCAATGTGGGGTGTGTGAAAATGAAAAAATAAAATAAAATAAAATATGAATATGATATAAAAAAATTATGAAAATTTCAAATAATGGAAACTATATATATCTTTTTCTTCTCCCTCTGGATGAAATCCCTAAGGAATCTAATATTAGGAATATGAAACTTTTATATGTGTACTTAATAACATAGAATTTAGTCATTAAATGGATAATTTTTACTTCTATATATAGTATTCCCCCACATTAGAGATTTTACCATTAGTGTTTGGTGTGTTAGTTGATGAATTAAATTACCACCACCACAAAAACATTACAATGTTTCATAATTGGATATTAATAATAGGTTTTTAGGTCTGGAACATAAGGTACCCATCACTATAAATATTAAATGTTGTTTGGGGATATCTATTAGTATTTAATATCCTTAGTCCAAGTTATGTGTTCTTCATTTTGTACACGTGTGTGAATATAGAAGTACATTATGTGTATTTATTTAATTTTTAAATTTTCTTTCATTTTTTCTCGATCAATAAATAATTATAAATTTATTATCACTTTCCTAATGCCCCAAAATTCCATAAATTTTCAGGAATTTTACATAAAATTGATCAAAATACCATGATCAATGGTAAAATTAATCATATTTTTAAATTAAAATGAGGGTAAAATAAGAAAAAAAAATTATTATCATCACCAATATTGTACCTTCACATATTTATGTATGACATTTATTATGTGTAAATAAAAAGATATTTTTTTAGTATTTCATGAAACATGTCTTCCATTGAATAATTGAATAATTTTTTAAGTTTTTCATGATTTTTGTGTCTATTTTTAATTAATAATATTATGTATGTATAAAAAATCATGTAATAGTTATAGAATGATATAATGAGATGTTTCTACTGGTAAATGGGTAAAATTGTTCTATTAGGGGTATAAGAATCATGTTGGTCTATTAAATACTGAAATATTCAATTGTGGTAGATCTAACTAAGATCATAGTAATACATTAATTACCAATTCACTCTTTAGTAAAAGATATTTGAATAATTTTAGGATATTCCACCTTTTGAAAAAAAAATTAAATAACACTCTTAAATTTTTCAACACATCATTCACTTAGGGGTGCTAGAAGTCAAATTCTTGTTGGATAGTAAGTATAAAGATATATTTTATTCATTAAATCTAAATTTGGATGTTGAACCAATAATGTTTCGATTAATTAAAGTCAAAACCTTTAAATTAATGTGTGATTCTAGTGACAACATCTCTAGGGAATCAAATAGAATGAAAGCTGATATAATTTTCATGTTTAATTATTATATGAGAAATAGTCTTTCAAAATTTCAATTAGACTGTTGTATAAAATAAAATTAATAACTCATCGTTTTCAATGATTTTGATATTTTTATGTTATAATTTATATTTTTTTATGTAGTATTCTACATGAAACATATATCATTGAAATATTTACATATTAATAAATATGAAAAATAGTGATATATTATGTAAATTCATTTAATATAATATTTTTACATAGAGATAATAGGTAAAAAGATCACAAAAAACAAGGTATTGATTATTATTAAAAATTTGAGATACTTCATTTGAGTGATGATCAAGAGGTTGAACCACTTTTTAAGGTAGATTTATTATCCTTTATATGGGTTATATACTTTGAAAAAAACATATCCACTAACAATATTTACCCAAAAATTAATTATCAATAAATTAAGTGATTATTTTTTTATATTTAATAATATTTTTTGCGATTATTATCAATTATTAAAATAATGATAAGATGACTTGATATATTGATGTGTGTCTAAATTTGAATTTAAAATACTACTTTGATTTTTTACCAATCACAATTAGGAAAACATCATGTCTCATATAAAAAATCTCAAAATATATCAAATTATATTAATCTATATAATATTCCACTTTGATGTGAGTGATTTTGTGGAATATTGTGAATATTTCCAATAAACTAGAATAATTCATAAGATATAAAAATTATACAACAATATAACATGAAGGTCAAATTATTATATGTTTTTGGAATTCATTTAATGAGATCATTACTAAATTTGATTAACAAAACATACCTCTTTTTATGACGGAATTATGTTTTTAATTGGGTTTTAGTGGAATACACTTCCACCAACCCAAAAAATATGGATTATTATTTATAAAAGGGAATATATTTTCTCTTCTATGGGTTCATATGATTTGAATTAGTGATTCATGAACTCGTTTATATAATAACATATTAAGGAAAATTCTTACAAAATAAGTATTATGATTCTACATGATCACTCTATACCACTCTTGAATTAGAGGAAAATTTAAACACTTAAATTAATAAATAAAACATATACATGAAAGGCTAGGGAATGTAAGTAGAAATGATAGGTCAAAGAATATAGATAACATATTATGGTAATAATAACTAATATATGAGTCACCATTTATGATATCAATATTTAAATTGGTGTATGGAAAACTGTTTCTCCATCATGTTTAGTTAGTGTAAAAATATTATTGGTAGTAACAGGAGTTAATTATAATGAATATGATTATTGGAAGATGATTTTTATACTACTCTATGATCATAAATTGATCTATGTGATTTTTTTATACTACTATGTACATGTACATTACAATGAAGTAGAAAAGAAGACACATCTTTTGAAATGAGGTTCAAATAAGAGATAGAGTAATATTTCTAGCCATTTTTTATCCAGGTTAAAACATGTTTATAATTTTTGTTACTTTATTTGTATAAAAATATTATCTTTTTAGATTAGTGTAAATGAAATGTTATAACACAGAATCATTTAAAAGGAATTAATAGTGGAAAAAGATTTATGTGGAACACTCTCAGATCATGTGAATCCCTTTACTAAAAATTGACTAAAGGGAATAAGGTAAAATTATATTTTAACATTAAATGATGCACTGAATAAGAGGAAACCTAGGTAGGCCTTTACGAATTTCATTTTTTCATGTTTATTTTTTATGGAAAACAAGAAAGAATTGGTAAATTGGGTTATTTTATTTTTAGTGAATCCAAATGAAAATAATATGTATCACCCTGAAAACCCAATAAATCCTCTAAAAATTGAGTTAAAATATAATTTATTAGTGGTATAGAATTTTGGAATCACCAGAAAAGAGAAAAAAATAATTATTTTTCAAATATTAAAAAACCAATAGAAATGGTTATCTTTTACATTACAAATAGTTTACCTTAATGATAAATTCAAAAAACCCAAGGTTTCACATTTAATTTATTCGGAAGACTAATTATATGATTATTTTTTCTCACCAATACCATGCCCTACAAAAAATAAGGTTTTTTTTATAGTGTTGATCATAATAATGAAAAATATTTCATACTCAAATGACACCCATTCAATATGTCATAACCCATACTTGAAAAACTATGAGCTAGTAGTTATATTAAATTAAATAAATTGAATAAATGAGTTCCCAAAGGATCAAAAATATGAATTGTCTTTTAATAATAGATATATACATATTTCTCCCATAATAGTTTAGAACATAAATAATGACATAAAAACCCATTTAGAAAATTATTATCTCTTCTAGAGGATCCTTGAATTTTAGTTAGAGTTATATTTTAAATTTCTTGGGGAAAGGAAAAAATAAGGCGAGATAATATGCTCAGTAAGGTGAAACATACAATGGATTATATCAAATCATAATTATTCTATAAATATCATGACAAAGAATAATAATATATTATCAAAATGATACCATAATATAATGAAACTGAGGGAATACTTTAACCCTGAAAATAAATAAAAATATAGAATACATAATTTCTGATAACATAAATAAACCATCAAGTCATTATTTCAATAAATCATACATAAATGAGTAATTCATATGCAAATAAAAAATCTAGTTTCTATCATGAGACTTATCAATTCATTGATAGTCTATCTTTACTGGGTACCACATGTCCCTAATTAAGTCCAATACATTCATCATATGAGTTAAAAATACATTTCATAAAATAACCTAAAGAAATTATCACTTAGGAATTGAAAAATAGAAAAAAAATTGTCAATGTGATGAAAATACAAAAAACAAATATTTTCACATTTAATGGAATAATGTGTCTATCTAGGAGAATATACTAAATATAAATATTGAATGGATGAGGTATTCTCAATGTATTATGAAGTACGCTTTTCAAATAAATAAAGATAAGGTTGTGTATAGGGTAATTTCAAAGCATTGGGTTATCAATATAATATTGTAATTGTGTTTAGTAGTTTTAAATGGTGTGATACTAAAGAAATAATAGAAAAATACTACATTTATTTTAAGAAATATCATGTGAATTATAAAAAACATGTCACTTAAGAGTGTCCTTCTTGGTGTAAAACATTAGGCCCTCTCATCATGAACTGAGTGAATATTGAGTTGATACATAACGATACTTTTTCTAAGTGATTACCCCGAGGTGAATCTCTATCAAAACCACATCCACTTTCCAATAACTAGATGGGGATGTAATTTTTTGGAAAATTATACATTATTTATAAAATATTATATTTTTTAGAATTATGACAGATTAGGTAACATAGAAATCAAAATAATATGAATAATATTATACAAAATGGAATATTAAATTCCACTAATAATGAAATAATACTGATATAAAATATAAAATGGATATTAAGTACACCATAAAAAATAAAACATAGTGTATAACATAATCATATCTCAATGAGTTAAAATTTAAGACAAGGAATCCTAACATTTATTCCCATTTAGATGAATGTGATCTAGCCTCATATATGAAAAAAATAACTATCTTAATTACCTATTTCGTAACCTTATGCATATTTGTAAAAAAAATAAAATTCATTAATAATTATTCACTACATGTATATTTGTTGGTTATTATCTATTTTCAATAGAAAGTGTGAGTTATGTTGATCATTTTGAACTAGTTTCATAATACCAATGTTATTATTCTTTATTATTCCAAAGTGCATTCTTCCCAGTTCATACTAGGTACTAAAATAAATTAATTATATTTATTCCTAATGTTATAATTGCACTCTAGGGGAGTTTTTTTACGATCCATAAATATTAAATCGACAATGATCATATTTCATGGATTTTTAACAAACAAACATTGATATCAAAACAAACGAGTTTAATATTAATGTTATAATACTATAACTAAAATAAAATAATTATTTACCTATTTATATAATATATTAAAATAAATTAAATTCCCTTTTTCATCTGTTATATAAATTTATAGCATTTTTCAAGTAGGTGGTTAAACTAACCAAATCAATGCATGCCATAGTTAAGGGATGATTATGAAGTGATTTTGATTTAATGTCCTTATAAAAATATAATAATGAACTTATTTAATGTTTATTAGTGTGTTATATTAAAATTTTAAATAAATAAGATACTAATATAACCAATAATAGTTTATTACATTGTATGAAGAAATTATTTTTTATCTTGTAATGTTCATTTGGGTAGTTGAATTTATCATAGTTTTTTATTGATCATATTGTAAATTGGTTCTCCAATTTGAATTTATATATCATTAATAATTCCAAAAAATTAATATTTATCCATTAAACCCATTCTGAAGACCAACCTTGAATGGAGATTACGATAATTAATGTCAGGACCTAACCCATCAGGGCCTGCCCAGCTGGTGACAAGTCATGTGTGACACCCCATGCCTTCATCTTATAGGCCAAGAGTTGGTGACCAGGTCCAAGTAAACATATCATACACATGGGAGGTTGTACTATAAAGTACATGCACACACATACACACATATGAATATTCCAGTGTAATGATGTAATTGAAGGAAAATTATACTATAAATGAATGCGTAACATCTAAATCCCACACCAGAGTATGCCACAAGTATGGGAAATCATAAATGGATAAATACAAGCACACCAAAGCTATACAAATAGTTTATCTAGATAATAATGATGGTAATTGTATCAAATTCAATCCTATAACTAAACATCCTATCTAACTCTACAATTCTCTACCTGCTTCTATTCCTCCTATGACTTCATCATAAGTCATGTTGTCTAGATAAGAAAAATCATGTGCTGGAAGATCCCATACAAGGGTGATCATAAAAAACCAGTTAGACACCCCAAAAATCACCACACATAAATCATCAAGAGAGTGGTAATCCCAACATCAAAAAATTTATGTAAATTAAAATGTTTGGAATTATAATATGAATAAACCCATCGATAATCATGTGTAGATAGAGAGTTCCAATGTAAGGTGACAACTATACATCCCTCCTAGGATTATGCATGAGGCTTCAAGGTAACACTCATCCAATTGAACTTAGTCCTTGATTTTGATATCATAGATTATTATCATTTGATAGATTGTGCTCGTCGGGTCTCAACATGATGAAGTACATGTTTGAGCTCATAAGATGTCGATACCCAGATAGAGGATCACACCCATGGCCTCAAGGAGCACTAAAACCCGAACTATATTAATCCACTTCTAAAGAGATAAAATGATCTGGTATATAGATCATGTGATAACTAAACCCTACCTAAGGAGGAATATGGGAATTATTATTAACTCCAAAACTTGTAGAGGGATTCTTTTTCTAATCCACTAAAGGAAACCTCTCATGTGCTCAAAGTATGATTCTTTACTAAACCCACAAGGTAAAATATAAAAAAACTCATTCCATAATAAGGGAACTCACCCAAAATGAACTAGAAAGAGGTAATATAACCAAATTTATAGAATTATGGAATTAATATATCCTATAACAAATATATGCCATGTATTAGGAGTAAATAGTTTTTCTTGGAAAAATCAGTTCTTCCCATGCCCTTCGGACCATATCCAAGTACTATGATACCATGATCATGTACATTGGTAGTTACCATGTACCATTTCTCCATGCCTACATATCTTTTCCATTCTCATATACCATGGGCTCATTCCCATGTACTATGGTTATTCCCATGTTCATGGTCGTGAATGTTCCCTTGAACCTCAAGGGTACACACCAAGCTTCTAGTTTTGTGTCACATATTGTTTGAAACATGTCACATGATGTGTGATATTTTACACTACATGTAATCCCTAGAATTTTAGAAGGAGGACACCATGAATTTTTTCCTCTAGAATACCCTATATATACATAATAATTTTCCAAAAATTCCAAAAAAAATCATGCATCTCAGCTATACTATCGTTGCCTCATGATCATCAATGAAATCATCCAAGGAACTCAGATTGATCCTTGAATGACCTTAATCTATATTTAGTGAACAAATTCTGGCCACTAGGATCCCCTTCAATGCTTCTCTTGGAATCATGTTGTGCACACACCAGAATTTGTGAAGGGAAACTCTAATATAACACCTGGTTGATCCTCTTTCATCTTTGAAAACTACGATCTCACCATCAATCCTGATTCCAAACCCGTAGAAACAAAATATTTCACCAAATATTGAATTAAAAATGATCGATTACTAGGTATTTATCACATTATTAGTCAAAGGAAATGTTGATGATTATCTTGCATATAAGGTTTGGGAGAAAACTACAAAACACATATGTGAGGAACAAAACTAATCCATCGTTCGAGTTAGACTTCATCCTTTTTTGATAAAATTTTAAACAAATAAAAATAATCAAATAATGCCATTTCATAACACAAGGGGGATAAATCTACACCTACAAAACAAGATCGGCCAAAAAGTAAATATTTTCACAGAATTGATTTATTTTATTCATGGTATAAAAAATGGAGATTAATCCAATAAAAAAATTCTCTATCTCAATTTTGGATCAATCTATAATAATGAACTATTGACATTGTCTTTTCTGAGATTCAAGAACTTCAATGGAGTAGACGATCTTTGGTAATTTATCTTCAATCATCATTCCCTTTTTTTCTACCAAAATCTCTTCTAATACCCTCTAAATAATTAAAGAGTTATATAGCTAAAACTATCATTTATCTATAATAGTAATTTTAATGACAGATGATTAGTTCAATGAAAATATATATCAAATAAATTAATTTTCTTTATTTAGGCTATTATTTCTTCTTTTAAATTTAGTTTAATAAAGAACTTGAAGAAGATAAATATTATGTTTCACTTTATGTAAGCACCACATTCTTGATTTAATGGAATGATTATAATTCCCATTCGAGAAAATGCTCACAATTTTTTCAATTATTTAAAAAAAAATTGAGCATGATATAATATATTTAATATTTTTCTTGTATCAATATTGATCCTCATCGGGCCCTGTAATCTCATGGTAACTCAGTAATTGGACTCAAAATATTCTTTATAATATATTAATGACTTACAAGGAAATAATACATTCACTACTGTAGAGACCCGAAGCTTGACGTACATGGACATTACATTACATTTGCGGAATACTTAGTACATAACAAAAACACACACTAAAGGATCGTAATAGTTTAGTGTCTTTGGAAACTCGGAACGTAATCTTCTAATCGTGGTGAAAGTTCTTCAATATCTCCCATAAAGGTCATCCCTTTTTTCTACCTAAAACCTTTCTTTATATCCTGGGAAAAAGAAAACATAAAATGGTGAGCTCAAATGCTCAGTAAGGGTAAACAAAAGAAAAATCAATCACATCATATACATAGATTTTGGAAATCTTAACCTGCAAAAGAGCTCATAATATCATAACATGGGATATATCATAGAAGTGAAATGTAATCCCAATAATCATAACTTAAAACATGAAACTTTGTGGCATACACACATAATCATAGAAAATCATTTCTTGTTAGTCAAGACTCAATGCCAAGACTATCTTAGTGGACAAAGTCCCTTTCTGAATCGAGTAACCCTCATTTCATTCCTGTTTCACTGAGCCGGTATAACCTACCATTTCAGCCATGTCTATCTCATGAGATATAAAATCTTTACCCAATGCATTGGAGGGAGATATAGGTCCCACCCATCTTATAATGAATCCTTTCTTATGTGTGCCACATAATCATAAAACATACATCATCACATAACACATGTAACAAAAATGGGATTCTTGAAACATCATGACATCATAAATAAATTCATATAAGATAAAGGAATTCATAAACATAATTCCATCACAACATAGTCAAATCAATGTAAAAATATTGATAGAAACAGAACCCTTTATTATCTTAGATGGAAAATAATTTTGATAAAACACTTGAATTGAATTCTTGAGGAAAATATCCTTTCTTCTTCAAAATCAATTTCTTTTCACAAAACATCATGCAAATTTAAAAGAAAGATATTTTATTGAAAATAGTCATGAAATATTTTAGAGGAATCTTCATGAAAATAAGGCTTTATAAAACAGTAGAAATCCGTTCGTGCCGTATAAGTTAAAAAAACATTCTTCATACTTTTGTCGGAAAAGTCAAAAAGTACCTCGTAAAACAAAAGATTCCTTTCATACATATTACTAAAAACTCACCGAAGGGTAAGAATGGTTTTAAAAAATTGTAGGTGGATGGAAATAATATTAAATTTTGATGAAACATGGATGTGGATGATAAAATACACCCCAGTAAATACTTACGAATAAACAATCTCGGATAAAAATGAGATTGTGATATTTCCCTTACCTTAGGTACGACTTGCTTTGTAAGTGTCCGAACCTCCTGTATAATGATTTAAATCATGTTATTGACTTATTACAGAATCATATTCATTGTTATGATATCATATATGGGTCACTTATGACATTATATTACCCGTTCTTTTGTAAATTCCATGTTAAAGAAGCGTTTTGGGTAAAATCGTTTCATTTATCTTAGGTGTTTTGACTTGTTGTTCTTGACATCACTATTACTTATATCATGATTTACTTACTTCCAGAATATAAAATATGATTTATATATCATATATATTCAGTATATATATATATATAATAGATAGATGAAAAACACCGTTCATGGAGACGGTAGTCCGTACGTACGCATGAACGCTGTTTTACTTTCCTTATTGTCTTGAAATGGAAGTAAGTAGATGACATACATATATATATATATACATAAATCCAGTAGCTTTATAATGTCATATATTTCATTATTATTTCTTATATATACTTTATAATCATTCTTTAAATGGTTAACATGGAGAATGAATCTCATCGCGTCGTGGAGACGGTAGTCCGTACGTACGCACGAGCGATGATATCATTTCGATAAATATTGAATTGAATTGGAGTGAATTATACAATATATCAGAATCAATATGATGTTGTAATAACTATGTATAGTTATTCTTTACACCATTATACCCATCCATGTAAGGTGGTGGTGGAAAATAGATTACACCACGGCGTGGAGACGGTATTCCGTACGTACGCACGCGCGGTGATTTCTTTTTCCGTAGGATGGATAGATGGTTAAATAGGGTTGTTTCATACTTATAATAACATATCAGTATATGAGTGATACTGATGTTATTACTTCATAATGAAACAACCTAAGAAGAAGAAGTGGAAGAAGAAATAAAGATGAAAGAATTGGTAACGGTAATTACCTCTTCTTTGAAGCGCCTTTTGGAGACCTCCTCTTAGGGAACTAAAATTTGTCTTTGAGAAAGACCAGAACCTCTAGGATGTTGCTAGGGAAGTTAAGAAGAGATTTTGGCAGGGGTTGGCCGAGCTTTAGTGCTCAAATTGGTGTGAGGAGGAGGGGGAGGAGGTGTCCTTTTATAAGGGAGGAGAGGGGCACCTTAGGAATTCTTAAAAATATTAATTTATAATAAATCTAACCCCACATAAAAACATCCAAAAATTACTCATATTCGAATATTAGATAAGATAAGGTTGTAATCTCATCAACCAATAGAATTTAGACATGTTAGGAATTTATTTTAAACATTATCAACATGATTTATCCTTATTTAACCAATTTAATGTTATTTGTGGTAATAACATTCTAAATTTTAAATTATATTAAATAATTACTTATTTGTTGTGAATTGTCCATAATTGGATAATTAATAACATTTTAGATCATATAAATTTATAATTTATAATTTTTAAATATTTTTGTGATTTTTAAACTATTTTATAATATGTTATTTTTATAAAATAACAATAGTGTCAATTTGGACACTATTCATTTATTTGAATTTAAATAAAATAAATACAGAATATATGTTCAAACTAAAAGCTTTAATAGATTTATAAAATGTCATATGTGTCTATAAAATTAGTTGAGCACATTAAATAGTTCATATAATATTTATTTTATTATTTTTAAAACCATTTATTTGGTTTATCTCATAATAAAATAATTACTACATCATTTTTGTATAACTATTTAATATACTTATTTGTTGTATAAAAATTTAAAATAAAATCCTATGATGAAGATATATATATTAACTTTCACAATAATACTTTTACTCGAATTTATCATCTTAAAATCACAATATTTAAATTGTTATATTTATTAAATTATGAAGGTGACAACTTTGGCATCATTTAAAATAAAATAATATAAGTGTCATAATAGCTTGTATAAGACTCCAAATGGTCAAATATTCGACCATTGGATTATTATAGTTTCCATTTACATGACCAATAAGTTTTGGTTATGGTTTTGTTCCTTTTATGGTCACTATTAGTTTAATAACAACTATATTCTTGATTTTTCACCAGATAAATAATTTCTGCATCACTATTGTGTCACAATTAATGATAATTATTTAATCCCAAAAAATTCTAAATAAATTCTCATGATGTAGATAATGTTGTTAGCTTTCTGGAGACTATTCATGTTTGAAATTTTATGATGTTTATCACTAATTTAAAATTATTATACTTATAAGATTTAAGAGAGTGACATTTTGTCACTTTCTTTGGTTTTAATAATAATTAAATTATTTTCATGGCCAAAAGTCCATAAAATGAATCTAATCCGACCCTTAGTTGATATGGGTTTACTTTTAGTCATTCAATAGGATTTTGGCATGTTTTAGGGTAATTTTATAATATTATATTTACCCTTAATTACCCGATTTACCTTTAACTATGGTCAATAAAATTTACCGTAGTTACTATTCATAATTCCCTAAAATAAACAGTAGCCTATTAATATAATTTGGACCCACTGATTCCAAATATGGAATCCATTTTTTAAAATTCAATACACAGAAGTTGCAGAAATTAAATTAAAATTAATCCCGTTGTCGAATAAAAACGGGTTTTTGTTTAAAACATTGCAAAAGATTGAATTGATTTAACCTACGAATTCAAGGTAAAATCAATGCTAATGACATTCATTATATTAAATGGTAAAAATATATTCTATTTATACTTTAAAACCATTCAACATTATAATTTAACCACATAAGATATTACGATGAAAAAAGTTGTTTTTAATTAAAATATAGCGTGTTTTTACTATTCATTAAAATATGAAAGTTATCAAAAAAATATCAAAACATTATCTAATGTAAATTTTTACATCCTGATTCAAAAGAAGAATTTTATTTTGTCAAATTGAACATATAAACATGTCAAAAACTATATTTAAGGTGGGTGCGCCATCAAAAGGCGGCAAAACTGCATTTTTTTAAAAATACTTATTTTACCTGAAAAATTTATTTTGTTCTTATAACATGTTCTAGAAAATGTGTAAGATGAATAATAATGTTATAAAATTCAAAATTTAGTTAATACTATTCATAATGGCTAGTTCATGACAATATTATAATATATCATTGTTTATTAAAACCCGGTATTGCGTACAACACACGCTATCGAGGAAGGTCGCGATTGCGTGTAATGCAAGCCATGTCAGGGTTGCGTGTTGTGAAAGAATCCTTCGTTGTTTCGTTTAACAGAATCCAACCATATTCCATTTATACATTTAATATATATATATATATATACTCAATGTTGCATAGAATAACTATTATCAAAATTGGGTGTAACACGGTCCAAGAATAGTGTTGCATATACTGCAAGCTAATACGGTGTTGCGTATAACACAAGGTAATCTTGGTGTAGAATAAAACACAAGACATTAATTAAATTATAAGAATATTTTTCATAAAATCTCGGGGTGTTACATTCTACCCCCCTTAAAATGAATTTCGCCCTCGAAATTCGTCGGGGTTATTAATGGTTTACTATTTGAAAGTTTCTTTGATAGAAACCCACATCGTAAAAAGGAAAACCAAAACTTATCTTTAAAAACTAAAGTATAAAACGTAATGGTTACCCAAGTTAACTAATCACTGGGTATCCACATAGGAGAACATAGGTGAAAATATGGACATGGAAGAGAAATCTAACCGTCATGTTCTGATGGAGAGTGGTAGAGGACATGGCTATGGAAAATCCAATAATCACAAATCCATAGATTTGTGATGATATAAGGTACCATCTGATTCATCAGGTATAAGATCACTAGGACAACATTTTTGGTTTTCAAGATCATTTCCCTAAAGTTGAAAATTTGATTTAGAATAAATACTTACTTTATTTTGGTACAATCTCACTATTGTTCGTGCCTTGAACAATTTCCACTTCATCTCTTAAATAAATGAAGTTGAATTTGTTATTCGTGAAGTGTTAGCAGATCATGTGATAGAATGACGAGTCATTCCATCTGTCTCAAACAAAAGGTTAGTAAAAATTATATACATAAGTCGATCTATAGTGAGATTAATCACATATGGTTTCTAAAATGGACTTATACTTCATATATCATACTGCTTAATAAAATAAAACTAGTTTATACTAACCAGGGACTTCCTGTAGGTCAGTGGTAGGTGATAAAGGCCAGTCGCACTTCAGTTGTGGGTTCGATTCCCACAGCCTTGTCCGAAGCAATGGGCCGTCACCCGTCCTGCAGGTTGTCCTTTTTCTAAAACTACATTACTATAACATCCCATCAATAATATTGAAAATCTTATATCCTTAAACAATACTAACTTATGTCCAACATAATCTATTCTAATCTTTAGGCTTATCCATAATACTACAGTCCACTCTCATAATATAGTGAAAACGATTACCAGAGATTTAATACTGTCTTTGATCCCCATATATCATAAGATATGTCTTGTTGGTCACATTCCAAACCTTCAAAGGCCTTAATCTTGTACTCTCTTGAATACCCATTGAACCTTAGTGAAAACTTGAATGCAGTTAAAAGTTAACACTTTTCACATACCAAAATCCTCAAAATTCTATATACTCAAACCATGATATCACTTAGTCCTTATATCAATCATGAGCTCATGAATACTATCAAACATTTAATTTTCTCCTTATCCCTTCATTATGCGCATATCATCTACATTCCAAAAATATCTGAATAACCTTCATGGATACTGGTAACATTAATCATATACTTTCAAAACACAAGGAAAGACAACAGTGTAACAATCCATAGATGTCTCTTTATTCCAAAATTACACATGATAAACATGTAATCATGCCACTACATTCTCAAACCATTGACCGAGCTTCAAAAATTCTTTCATCTCACATATCATTTGTAGTCTCTTCATCATCATCCACATAAATACTACCCATATGACCATACTGATTCTCTTCATGAGTCTTTCCCTTAGGGCATTTGTTTGCTTTGTGCCCATACATTCCACATTTAAAACACTTAACCATTTTTGATGTCGTAGCAATACCATTATCCTCATCCATGGTGTTAACCGACCCTTTTCCTTTGCACTTACTTGCTTTGTGTCCTTCTTTTCCACACCCAAAGCATCTTCCAGTTCCTTTGAAACATTCTCCTTGATGCCTCTTCCCACATGAATTACATAGGGGAAATTGAACTTTCTTTCCTCTATGATCTTCATGAAACTCCATCTTTCTCTTATTAGCCGAGTCAGGAAACTTACCAAATTTTACTTTATTGATCATATTATGAGATTGATGATTCGGCATAATAATGATGTTTGGACTTCCAAATCCCATTTCATTTTGTTGCTCATGAAAAATATCATTCCATTGTCCATCATATCCTCCATTATCGTGAATCACCTTGTTTCCAGCCATTTTCTAAAACCCAAAAAGAATAGTGTGAGAGGCAAAAATCATGCTAGGGAAAACAACATAACAAAGGGGGAGTATCCTCAATATCTAACTTCTTAGGTTAAATTCTATGATCGTTACCATAGTTCTAGGACTATATCTTATATGTATACTTATCCTTAGGGACATCCCTAGACATACCTTAGAAATATCTCTAGGGATCTCACTAACGTTTTCGCATCCTAGTTTCCAAAGGTTGACTAAACCTTTCCTCTGATACCAACTGTAGAGACCCGAAGCTTGACGTACATGGACATTACATTACATTTGCGGAATACTTAGTACATAACAAAAACACACACTAAAGGATCGTAATAGTTTAGTGTCTTTGGAAACTCGGAACGTAATCTTCTAATCGTGGTGAAAGTTCTTCAATATCTCCCATAAAGGTCATCCCTTTTTTCTACCTAAAACCTTTCTTTATATCCTGGGGAAAAGAAAACATAAAATGGTGAGCTCAAATGCTCAGTAAGGGTAAACAAAAGAAAAATCAATCACATCATATACATAGATTTTGGAAATCTTAACCTGCAAAAGAGCTCATAATATCATAACATGGGATATATCATAGAAGTGAAATGTAATCCCAATAATCATAACTTAAAACATGAACCTTTGTGGAATACACACATAATCATAGAAAATCATTTCTTGTTAGTCAAGACTCAATGCCAAGACTATCTTAGTGGACAAAGTCCCTTTCTGAATCGAGTAACCCTCGTTTCAGTCCTGTTTCACTGAGCCGGTATAACCTACCATTTCAGCCATGTCTATCTCATGAGATATAAAATCTTTACCCAATGCATTGGAGGGAGATATAGGTCCCACCCATCTTATAATGAATCCTTTCTTATGTGTGCCACATAATCATAAAACATACATCATCACATAACACATGTAACAAAAATGGGATTCTTGAAACATCATGACATCATAAATAAATTCATATAAGATAAAGGAATTCATAAACATAATTCCATCACAACATAGTCAAATAAATGTAAAAATATTGATAGAAACAGAACCCTTTATTATCTTAGATGGAAAATAATTTTGATAAAACACTTGAATTGAATTCTTGAGGAAAATATCCTTTCTTCTTCAAAATCAATTTCTTTTCACAAAACATCATGCAATTTTAAAAGAAAGATATTTTATTGAAAATAGTCATGAACTATTTTAGAGGAATATTCATGAAAATAAGGCTTTATAAAACAGTAGAAATCCGTTCGTGCCGTATAAGTTAAAAAAACATTCTTCGTACTTTTGTCGGAAAAGTCAAAAAGTACCTCGTAAAACAAAAGATTCCTTTCATACATATTACTAAAAACTCACCGAAGGGTAAAAATGGTTTTAAAAAATTGTAGGTGGATGGAAATAATATTAAATTTTGATGAAACATGGATGTGGATGATAAAATACACCCCAGTAAATACTTACGAATAAACAATCTCGGATAAAAATGAGATTGTGATATTTCCCTTACCTTAGGTACGACTTGCTTTGTAAGTGTCCGAACCTCCTGTATAATGATTTAAATCATGTTATTGACTTATTACAGAATCATATTCATTGTTATGATATCATATATGGTTCACTTATGACATTATATTACCCGTTCTTTTGTAAATTCCATGTTAAAGAAGCGTTTTGGGTAAAATCGTTTCATTTATCTTAGGTGTTTTGACTTGTTGTTCTTGACATCACTATTACTTATATCATGATTTACTTACCTCCAGAATATAAAATATGATTTATATATCATATATATTCAGTATATATATATATATAATAGATAGATGAAAAACACCGTTCATGGAGACGGTAGTCCGTACGTACGCATGAACGCTGTTTTACTTTCCTTATTGTCTTGAAATGGAAGTAAGTAGATGACATACATATATATATATACATAAATCCAGTAGCTTTATAATGTCATATATTTCATTATTATTTCTTATATATACTTTATAATCATTCTTTAAATGGTTAACATGGAGAATGAATCTCATCGCGTCGTGGAGACGGTAGTCCGTACGTACGCACGAGCGATGATATCATTTCGATAAATATTGAATTGAATTGGAGTGAATTATACAATATATCAGAATCAATATGATGTTGTAATAACTATGTATAGTTATTCTTTACACCATTATACCCATCCATGTAAGGTGGTGGTGGAAAATAGATTACACCACGGCGTGGAGACGGTATTCCGTACGTACGCACGCGCGGTGATTTCTTTTTCCGTAGGATGGATAGATGGTTAAATAGGGTTGTTTCATACTTATAATAACATATCAGTATATGAGTGATACTGATGTTATTACTTCATAATGAAACAACCTAAGAAGAAGAAGTGGAAGAAGAAATAAAGATGAAAGAATTGGTAACGGTAATTACCTCTTCTTTGAAGCGCCTTTTGGAGACCTCCTCTTAGGGAACTAAAATTTGTCTTTGAGAAAGACCAGAACCTCTAGGATGTTGCTAGGGAAGTTAAGAAGAGATTTTGGCAGGGGTTGGCCGAGCTTTAGTGCTCAAAATGGTGTGAGGAGGAGGGGGAGGAGGTGTCCTTTTATAAGGGAGGAGAGGGGCACCTTAGGAATTCTTAAAAATATTAATTTATAATAAATCTAACCCCACATAAAAACATCCAAAAATTACTCATATTCGAATATTAGATAAGATAAGGTTGTAATATCATCAACCAATAGAATTTAGACATGTTAGGAATTTATTTTAAACATTATCAACATGATTTATCCTTATTTAACCAATTTAATGTTATTTGTGGTAATAACACTCTAAATTTTAAATTATATCAAATAATTACTTATTTGTTGTGAATTGTCCATAATTGGATAATTAATAACATTTTAGATCATATAAATTTGAATTTATAATTTTTAAATATTTTTGTGATTTTTAAACTATTTTATAATATGTTATTTTTATAAAATAACAATAGTGTCAATTTGGACACTATTCATTTATTTGAATTTAAATAAAATAAATACAGAATATATGTTCGAACTAAAAGCTTTAATAGATTTATAAAATGTCATATGTGTCTATAAAATTAGTTGAGCACATTAAATAGTTCATATAATATTTATTTTATTATTTTTAAAACCATTTATTTGGTTTATCTCATAATAAAATAATTACTACATCATTTTTGTATAACTATTTAATATACTTATTTGTTGTATAAAAATTTAAAATAAAATCCTATGATGAAGATATATATATTAACTTTCACAATAATACTTTTACTCGAATTTATCATCTTAGAATCACAATATTTAAATTGTTATATTTATTAAATTATGAAGGTGACAACTTTGGCATCATTTAAAATAAAATAATATAAGTGTCATAATAGCTTGTATAAGACTTCAAATGGTCAAATATTCGACCATTGGATTATTATAGTTTCCATTTACATGACCAATAAGTTTTGGTTATGGTTTTGTTCCTTTTATGGTCACTATTAGTTTAATAAAAACTATATTCTTGATTCTTCACCAGATAAATAATTTCTGCATCACTATTGTGTCACGATTAATGATAATTATTTAATCCCAAAAAATTCTAAATAAATTCTAATGATGTAGATAATGTTTTTAGCTTTCTGGAGACTATTCATGTTTGAAATTTTATGATGTTTATCACTAATTTAAAATTATTATACTTATAAGATTTAAGAGAGTGACATTTTGTCACTTTCTTTGGTTTTAATAATAATTAAATTATTTTCATGGCCAAAAGTCCATAAAATGAATCTAATCCGACCCTTAGTTGATATGGGTTTACTTTTAGTCATTCAATAGGATTTTGGCATGTTTTAGATTAATTTTATAATATTATATTTACCCTTAATTACCCGATTTACCTTTAACTATGGTAAATAAAATTTACCGTAGTTACTATTCATAATTCCCTAAAATAAACAGTAGCCTATTAATATAATTTGGACCCACTGATTCCAAATATGGAATCCATTTTTTAAAATTCAATACACAGAAGTTGCAGAAATTAAATTAAAATTAATCCCGTTGTCGAATAAAAACGGGTTTTTGTTTAAAACATTGCAAAAGATTGAATTGATTTAACCTACGAATTCAAGGTAAAATCAATGCTAATGACATTCATTATATTAAATGGTAAAAATATATTCTATTTATACTTTAAAACCATTCAACATTATAATTTAACCACATAAGATATTACGATGAAAAAAGTTGTTTTTAATTAAAATATAGCGTGTTTTTACTATTCATTAAAATATGAAAGTTATCAAAAAAATATCAAAACATTCTCTAATGTAAATTTTTACATCCTGATTCAAAAGAAGAATTTTATTTTGTCAAATTGAACATATAAACATGTCAAAAACTATATTTAAGGTGGGTGCGCCATCAAAAGGCGGCAAAACTGCATTTTTTGAAAAATACTTATTTTACCTGAAAAATTTATTTTGTTCTTATAACATGTTCTAGAAAATGTGTAAGATGAATAATTATGTTATAAAATTCAAATTTTAGTTAATACTATTCATAATGGCTAGTTCATGACAATATTATAATATATCATTGTTTATTAAAACCCGGTATTGCGTACAACACACGCTATCGAGGAAGGTCGCGATTGCGTGTAATGCAAGCCATGTCAGGGTTGCGTGTTGTGAAAGAATCCTTCGTTGTTTCGTTTAACAGAATCCAACCATATTCCATTTATACATTTAATATATATATATATACTCAATGTTGCATAGAATAACTATTATCAAAATTGGGTGTAACACGGTCCAAGAATAGTGTTGCGTATACTGCAAGCTAATACGGTGTTGCGTATAACACAAGGTAATCTTGGTGTAGAATAAAACACAAGACATTAATTAAATTATAAGAATATTTTTCATAAAATCTCGGGGTGTTACAACTACATTCTACATAGATTATGGATTTTTGTCACAAAAAGATAAAATACTTGACAAAAATATGAGGCTTATAAGATATCATCTGGTTATCCAACTCCTAGGTGCTACCCGAAAGGTTTTTGTGCTTCCATTGGACATTCACCAAAGGAACATATTTCTCACAATGGATCCTATCCTTCTAATCCTTGATCACTACCAAGTACTTTTTGAAGGTAGATCTATCATCAAAATCCATCTTTCTATAGTCGATAACATATGATGGGTCATGTACATACCTCATCAACTATGAAACATGGATGATATCATGTACCCGATGTAACTATTATAGTAGGGTTAACTGGTATGTCACCTTTCTAGACATACATTGTATCTAAAAGGGGATAGCGAATCTCAGAGATAACATTTCTCTCTATCCAAAATTTTGAAATCCTCATTGTGGTTATACTTTTAGGAACACATGGTCTCCCTCATTGAACTCCAAATACATCCATCATCTGTCGGTATAAGACTTATGTTGGCTGTAGGAATTTTTCATCAACTCCTCGATGATATAAACCTCTTATGTCATTTCCCTCACCAACTCTAGTCCCATAAGTATTGAATCTCAGGGATTAGTCTAACATAGTGGTGACCTATAGTTTCTCCCATATAATGCCTCAAATAGTTCCATACCAATGGTAGAGTGTTGGATGTTAATGTATGAAAATCCCCTAAGGTTGTTTGATCCTCTCAACTATGGAAAAAATACAACATACAATCTAAAACCATGAACTCTATAGGACATTAATATTATTCTTATTATGCATGTTTATCTTGCAGTTAAACACGTTTCTTGAATGCAATTTGGCCCCAAATCCCTCCTATAATACTCTCCTTAAACATGATGTGAAGTGATCATCATATTATGAAATGATGTTAAGGGAAATATGTGAATTTTGGCAATATCTTATATATAAATTCATCCCATTCTCTCTAATAAACTCTTCTATTGGAAGGCTACGAAGCGGCCTAATTTTTTGATCATGTCAATGATCACCCATATAGAATCATGAAATCTAACTGACCATGGAATTATTTTCATGAAATTCCTAGATATACCATCTAACATACACTATGGAACCTCAAGGGGTTGATCTAAAACCATAGAAACTTAGTGCTTAGACATCACCTGCTGAAAAGTGAGGCATCAAGAGACAAACTCAGTTATTCTCATATTCATCCCTTACCCAAAAAAAACTTACATTGATGGTCTTAGTAAACATTCACCACTAATGAATGTACATATAATTATAATGTGTGGACCTCCTTCTGTATCTACTTTATCAATGTCGTTGGTACCAACATCCATCTATGAAAAAGAATAATTGGATCCCCACCTTTATAAAATCCTTCAGGAGAACGTCTAGTGGATATCTATGTATGTAAGGTCTCATAGTTGGTATCTATGAGATTATCCTACATATAATTCACTAGATGTGGCTATGAAAAAACCCATTGAGTGGATTTATGTTTCACTGTCCTCATCCAAAAAAAAATGCAACAAGTCCAACTACTCTGACACCTCTCTCAAAAACAGCAAACAATATCTTCTGTTGAGAGAATTTGACCCCATATTCCCATTCCCTAGAGTATAAAATATCTTAAATTCATAATAATGTAATAAATCATGCCACCTACTCTTTATAAATATAGAATTCTTCTATGAAAATATGTACTTGAGACTCTTATGGTCATAATAGAAAAAAATACTATCCTATAAGATAGTTTCTGCACCTATTTAGGGAGAAGACCACCATTGCATGCTCTAGATAGTGGGTTTCATAGTTTATCTCAATGGTTATTAGTTTTTGGTATCCATAGGAAAAAATTAATTCCTCTTCATGAGGAAATATCTAATCCTAATTCTAAAGGCATCACAGAACATTATGTACTCAACACCATCATCTAGAAGCCTCGGGATGGGGGAATTAATCAACCTCTAATGCAACTCCTAAAAGTCCAACTAACACATTTTCTTACACCCGAAAGGACACCCCTTTTATTTAAATGTAGACCAGGGTGTTGATATATTGGTTAAATAAATCATGAATCTACAATAGTGCTTTTCCAACCGATTGAATCTATGTACAACAATCTTTATCTTGGGTGGCTCCCAATATAACAATATCTCAACCTTTTATAGGTCCACTACTACTCCCTCTTATGATATGACATGTACTATGAAGTGGAACTCTAAAATCTAGAACTGACACTTTGATAGATTACCATAAATATAATGATTTATGAGTATTTTTAGGACCATAGTCATGTTTCTCACATGCTCATTTTCATATGATGGGTACACCAGGATGTCATCAATGAAGAAGAAAAAGAACTTATATAAGAATGTATGAAATATCTAGTTCATGGGTCCCATGAACAATACTAGGGAATTAATAACACCAAAAAGGGAATCACTAATACTTTTAGTGAGCATACCGACATCAGAATTTTATCTTTGGTATATCCTCTTCTTGATCTCGGAGATGGTGATACCCTAACCAGAGGACCATCTTCAAGAACAACCTCATCACTTTTAACTAGTTGAATATTTCCTTGATTATCCATCGTGGATACTTTTTCTTGATATTCACCCAATATATGTGATAGTAATTATCACATAGCCTCAAGAACCTATTTTCCTTCTTGACGAACAATACTAGGGAAACCTAGGAGAAACATTGGTTTTGAAAAAACCTTTATCTGGAAAAACTCCAACACCAAATTTATCTCACAAGGATTTATAGGACACGTCTAATATGATGGGGAAAATATCCGTTCATTTTCTATGTAAAATTCTTTGTGAAATTTGATATCTCAGTAGGGTTGTAAGACTGAAACATCCTCAAGGAAAATGTCATCACACTCTATTAATATTGAAAGAAACTGGTAGCTCATAACATCTGTCACTCCAAGATTAATACCATCCAATGGAAAAGTAATTAGTATTATCCTCCTATATAAGATCATATCCTACAATTCTTGTAGTTCCTTCTAAATGATGAAGGAATACCTCGTCCCGTCTATGGATACATAATGAATCATGAACCAAAAATAGTCATTATATGCAATAATTAATGATAGACAATTCATATCATGGATGACATCATAAGGATTCATCAATGTAATGATAAGATCCCACATGAATCTATTTTCACCAAGAGTCAGGTCAAATTACCGGTAAATATGTTTGATCACTAAATATCTTCCGATATGAGTCTCCAAGCACAATGGTTGTGCCTATAGATCAACTCATATTTCTATATCTTAAACCAAGGATTATTATAAGAAAAATTAAATCACTCCTTTGTCAATAAATAATTAAAATAAATACAAAATACATAGATAATATCTATAATAATCCATAGATCCTCTGGGCCATATGCCTGCACTACCTAATGTTATCCATGACCCTGACCACTAGCTTTCTAAAGCATGGTGTGCATCGCCATGGGGTGGTGGTGGAAATATGTCAATATTTCGACCACCTCTTGATGTTCTCCTAACTCCTATACTATTTCCACAATTATGTATATGTAAGTTATACAAAATCTGCCTCTTTCTAGGAATCTTGTCAAAATTTTCCCTTCTTGTGCATGGTAGGTTAGGAAATCCCGCACGAGATGTCCACAACCATCATAATAGTAGTACTGCATATCCCATGGATATATTGAGCCATACTATGATACATGGGCCATATAACCTCTATCATAATATTGTCTTATGAAATGAGTAACACACCGAGATCCCTATTTCTACTATCTACTGACAACTCCACTAAGAATCTCTTCACCATTATGTATTGTTTGAGAACTGCAACATAAGTATGAATGAAAAGAGAAATCAAACCATCCCCAATATATTAATAAATCCCTACTCAAAGTTAAATTTTAGAAAGAATACATCTCGAACCATATCAGTGGAGTTTCATATGAGGTTACTCTTCCACAAACATATTACCTACTAATGTTCCAGAATCTACGAAATGTGAACTGCTTGAAAGGTGGCCAGATTAAACTCTTCTTTGAATAGACTCCCAAACTCTATCCAAAAAAAGATTCACCTAGTCTTATGTATGTGTTAGAAGAATCCACCATCCACCTATAGATCTGTGAAAAAAGTCATTCCCCTAGGAACACCATCTAATCTAGAGGTTTCCAAATAAGGCAGAAAACTCACATAACAGCCTCAGCCAATCATCAACTATATGAGTGTCCAAATCACCCCTAAAAATGATATTTATGTATCTATGGAACTCATAAAGTGGGATATAATTTATCACATAATATATCAGCACTGATGGTGAAATTTTCTACTCAATAAGTGATGGAAAGACTGGTAAACCACCTAGTGGAACCACCTCATTCATTGGTCCCTATACCAAATCCATGTCACTAGGTGGATCATCATTATGATAATACTATATAATCATGGTTTACTATCAATGTAGAGGAATTTTAAAATATAAAAGATGTACCCCGGTCAAAGAATATGTCTGTTCATATCACTCAACAAGGACATGGAAACCACAACCCATTCTTATATGATGTAGGTTCCCAGGTTTTGCCTATAACTTGTTCCTATAGGTAATGCATCAACAAGAAGGTTATCTAAATCACGTTGAATTGATACATCATCAATTTCACCATCATTATATTCCTTGCCCTAAGAGACAAACTGAAAACACATTAACATAATTTACCTAGTTCCCAAAACAAACATAACACCTAGAAAATCAAAAATTCCTAGAATTTAAATGAACGTATTCCTCCAATACGACTCTATAATCGAACCAAATAATGGACCCCATCTAGATGAAAACAAATTTTAATTCCAAATACCAAGCCAATATTCAATAGGCAAGGGGATGGTGACCAACACCGAGTAGGCATATCACACACATGGGATGAATTATCCTAAGGTACCTATACAAAAACAGACACATCTCTATAATATAGTGTAATTTGGTAATGGAATGAAACTAATGATGTAAATGTTTTTATAACATTTAAATATAAAAATATAGTATCTCAAAAGTATGGGAAGCATAAAGGGTCAAATAAAATCCAACCAAAGCTCTAAATAGAGTAAAACATACAAAAGGGGAGGGGACTGCTATCAAATTCACTCCTAGAGAAAACCACCACGTCTAGACCAATTTTTCCCCTCTTTCTCATGGCCTTCCTATAGATACATCATAAGGATAGTCATTTGTATATGACTTGACACGTGCGGGTGGAGCCCATGCAGGTGTGAATATAACAATACCCAGTAATACACCATGAAATTACAAAACATAAATCATCAAGAGATAGTTCTTATCAATATCAAAAAGGTATGTCAATAATAAAATGATACATAATAATAATAATGAACCTATATGTTATAAAGAGTATACAGAAATACTCAAAAAAATGTCTCAATAATATATACATCCTAAGATTCTTCCTAAAGACTTAGGGTAACACTCTTCCAAGAGAAATCACCTTTTGTGTATGATAACATGAATGAATATAATTAAATATGTCATGATCATTGCATATCTCTATGGAAAAGTGCACACTGGAGCTCAGTGGATGTTGATACTAAAATAGGTAATCACACATAGATCCCTTAAAGGTTATAAAAACCATAAGTTGATTAATCCACTAATAAAGGGATCAAACACCCTGATGTATAGGATATGTGATATCATAAACCCTTTAATGTGAGGAATATTGGAATGAGGATCAACTCAAAACCTTGTGGATGGATTCCTACTCTATTTTACCAAATTAATCATTTCATATGCTAATAATTGTATACGGTATTGGACCCTCAATGTAAAGGACAAAAAAACTCATTCCAGAGAAAGGGAACTGACCCACACATTAAAAAAATGAGGTTTCACACCCATATAATGAAAATTAAGGTTTAAAACTTCCATAGAATAATTACACAATTTGTATTTGGAGTACATGGAATGTTATGGTTGTACTAGGTCTTCTTATGTTCTCCAGACCATGTTTGTTTACTATGCGTCTTGTCCCATATACTATGTCCATGCCCATGTAACCTGGTCTCATGCCCATGTGTCCTAGTCATGCCTTTGTATCCTAGTCCAATTCCAATATACAATAAAAATGCATATGTGTATGGTCATGCCTATTCCCATATACCTTAGAGCTACAAGATGAGTTCCTAGTTTTAGGGCATAAAGTGTGTGATATTTTTCTCTGTGTGTAAATCATAATGATATATGATGGGAACAAAAAACTTGTGTTCTTCTAGAGTACAAAAATTATAATTTTCAATTTTCCAAAAATTCCATAAAGCTTCACATGTCTCTTCTGAACCACCACTACCACAAGACCTACCATGAAATCCACTAAGGAACTCGTATTTAGCATTGATCGAACCTGATCCATCACTGGTGGTTGCATTCCACCCACCTAATTTAACTTATAAAGCTTCATATGGAATTGAATCATTTTCATTATTTACCCATGAAGAAAAAGTCAAATACGAAAATAAATCGGTCCTCATTCACCATCACACACCTAAATCGCACCATCGAGCCAACTTCCAAATCCAGGGAAACAATCTGCTGCACTATTGATCAAATTCCCAATGATTGGTTTCTAGTTATTTTTAAAATTTTAGGTCAAATTAAATAATGATGATTATCTTATGTAGAATGGCTTGGGAGGATATATCCAAAAAATTGGAATGAAAATCAACCATTTCCTAGGTTTTCCTGGATCATTTGTTATTATAATGGTGAATGAATAACAATAATAAAAAAACATCAATAACCAATTCTAGGGAGATAAATTCATACCTGAAATACATGATTGACCCAATAATTAATCAGTTAGTGGAGTTTATTTCCTTTCATAATATAATTAAAAAACCTGTATTAAACTAATATAAACAAACACCCTACCTCTATTTTAGATTTACCAATAATAAAGAATATTTGATGTTCGAATTTGAAATATCCATGACCTCCATTAGTGTAGATGTTCCATGGAAATCAATCTATGATCCTTGATCCCATTTCCATCCTGTAAACTTTCCTCCAAAAAAATCTTAGAAATTATACGGTTAAGTAGCTAACCCTAGGGTCTGACTATAATTATGCTTTAAAAGAGAGTGGATTAGGTCACAGCAAAAAATATCAAATAAATTTATTTAATATATTCATATAATTATTTTCACTTGTGACTGCACATTTACAAACAACCCACTGATAAAAATTATTTTGGAACACAATGATTAAAACCTGTATTCTAGATTTAATGATGGTCTCATAATTACCATATGAGACTTTTTATGGGGGTTATTCAATAATTTTCAAAAAAACTATCTGTACGTTATATAATATATTAAATATTTTTATCGTTTCAATATCTAGTCATCCCATGCCCCTGAATATCACACTAACTTAATTCAGGGCCTCAAAAATATTCATTAAAATTTTATAAATTCTTACAAGTAAAAAAAATAGAGTCATTGCAATAAGAATAGAAATCAATCATTCTAGGGAGGCAGTAGTCTGAACGTGTGCATGGTTGATGATTTCATTTCAAATAGAACAAGAAAAATATATAAAATATTTTACTATATAAAATATAAAATATGTTTTAAATGTCAAAATTATTTATTAAATTCAGTATTAGTATCATTCATGTAAGGTGGTTAAGAAAAATGAAGCATGACACATTATAGAGGATGTAGTCCACACACACACACAAATTTCATATATGTCTACATTAAGGGAAAATGACCAAGTTGGTTAATATATATTCACTTTTAATAATAAAATTAAGAATAGAAACAATATGGTTGTCATTATAAAGAAATTATAAAAATAAATTAGTAAATGTAATATAGAAATGAAAAGAAATTAGGGAAAATGTGTACTCGTGTTGAGGACTTGGGATTTCCCTTAGATGACTCCTTGGAAAGGTAGAGATTAAGATATTTCATTATGAACATAATCTTAAGAGGTTGAAATATAATTATATAGGAAATAATAAGTGTTTATTTTTAATTAGAAATCAAATTTTTAGTGAAATTTATGGGGTGGTGAGAGACCCCTTTTATAAGTTGTAAGAATGATGTTTTTTAAGTAGTTTAACTTAATATAAATAAGGCACATGTTTCACACGTAAGTTAGTCTAAAAATTTAAAATATGTGAGAGGGGGATTACGTAATGTAATTAATCTCTCAAAAAACAATTACAAACATGTTTTTAATATGTCTTAATCCCTTTACCCCAAGAATTTGTAATTTTACTATTTTCAGTTTTTACATGGTACACTAGTAGAAAAATAAATTTTTATATTGTGGTTTTAATATTTTTTATTAAATAACCAATGTTAAAAGATTTTTTGTGTCATTTCCATAAATGACCATTGTAAAAACCCTTCCCCATTTCATTTTAAAATTCCATATTTGTATAAAAGTTTTTAAAATGCTTTTATAATGGATTTTAATGTTGGTTATATATATAAACAACATTAAAACCCCAATACAATATGGGTTTTAACATTGATTATATAAAAACATGATGTTAAATGATTTTATTTGGAAATTGGATAAGCCTCTTTTGAATTCACTGACTTTTTTCATCTGTCATTTTGAAACTGATCATGCTCTGGTCACCTTAAAATATGGGGAAGATATGATCATGCATTTACATTAATTTTTTTTAATAGGTGTGTCCAAAACTATATAAAATATATTTTCACTAAAATTTGTCTCAATATGTTTGAAATCCAACATGTGATGGGCCAAAAAATAAGACTGATATGGGAGATCATAGAAAAGAATTCATTTTACCCATTTGAGTTCTTTACAAAAGCCATATATTTTTTATTAGTTCATAGTCAGTCAAAATGTAATGGGAGGTAATAAAGAGACAATAGATTTTAAATCAATACATGATATCATTATTATAGATCCACCTCTTTCAATGGTACCTTTTTTGAATTGATTTCCGTTCCCAATGAAAGGATGGTTAGTAGGAAGAAATCTATGATGAAAGTCGAAAAACAATATTTTCTTTCATTGGAGATCACAAACACTTTATAGTCACTCATACAGTATGGATAGGATTTTGGACCATGTGAACTCCATCCAGATACCATGGCATATGATGGAGAGTCACTAATTGTCCACATTAATGCAGATTTAATTATGAAAATTTGTTTTTCAAAAAAAGAAAATGTATAGACACTATTACTCCATAATAAATATAACTCCTTAGTCAATGGATTCAAATAAACATCAATATTATTTTTTGGCTGTTCTGGAATTAATAATCTCAAAAAGATATATATCTAATTAATCAACATATAATAAGGTAGGTTGTACAGAGTTATTAAAATTTTATAATAATAATATTCACTACCATAAGAAAAAAATGGATAGAAACCACCATTATAAAGAACTGATCTCACATTACAAGCATTTGAAGGAAAATATAGGTGTATCTGGTCATTTGTATTCCATGAATCACCATAATAAGGATGATTTAATATTTTATCAACTGAAATATGGGTTTTGTTTAATGACATCAATGATGATGTGTTCTAAGACAATCATAAATGCTACAATCAAGGTTTATGTAGGAAATACCTTAACTATTTTATAGGAATCAATCCATACACCACATGTTCAGCATATTTGTACCTCGATTTTCCACATGTAAGACTAGTAACAAATGACCCATTTCACCATAAAATAAGATGAAATCATTTGAACATGAATGAATAATTAATAACCAAAACCCAAATTATAAACTAGACTCTTTCTCACATAAAAAATTATATGAAACCCTATTACTTTGGGTAACAATGATTAAACCAAATATGATATCAAATCAAAACAGTAACTTGACATTTCATTATCTAAATTTTTTTCAATAAATGATGCGACCATTTTAAATTTTATTATTTTACTGCTAGGATATAAGGAATCCACAACAGTTCTTAGAAACTCATAAAATCTAGATTGTTCAAACTTGGGAGTGAAATAAATATCATCCTAAGTTTCATTTTTTTGAAATGATGAACCAATAACAACATGTATTAATGACTGAAACCATGATGTATCTGGATCCAAGTTATTATTATCTACACTCAAATTGTTTTCACCATGTTGATTCTAAAAACACAACATTTCTAAAAAACAAAATAAAAAAAGATGAACCCCAACATTATCGAAATTTTCAAACCTCCTTTGTTCACATTTCTTACACAAACACCTAATTTTACCTTCTTAAAATAATTCTATTTTTGATGATGGAAATGATAAAAAACCTTAAAATACATCAATATATACATTATTTTTACTATAACAGTTTGGATTCCAGTAATTATTTATCCATTTTTAATCATGTAATGAAGATTGTTGTCTACTTCCTTATTCTATATTTCCCTAATTAATAAAATACTAAAAATATTTTTATGAATAATTTGATATAAGAAAAATACAATCCAAAAAGGGTATAAAATTAAAAAATTATAAATGACATGAAAATATTATCAATTGTATCAATTTACCATTGTTTTTTACTAATTAGTACTGATTTTTACTTATTACTATTAATTACCCCTAATTATAGGTTATTTTTATTAATTATATGAATTTTTATACTATTTATAGGTAATTATAACTCATTATAGATAATTTTTACTAATTCCAAAATCTTTATTCTAATTATAGCTAATTTTTAGTAATTATTGTTAATTTTAACTAATTATCACAATTTTATACTAATTACACTTAAATATTAGTAATTACCAATATTTTTTTGTAATTATAGCCATTTTTTGTTAATTAAAGCTATTTTTTACAAATTACCACTAATTTATAAAAATTATAGTATTTTTACTAATCACTATTAAGTAACACTAATTTTTTTCAATTACCACTTATGATTTCTAATTAGTAGTAAATACCATTAATTTTTACTAATTACTTCTAATTACAATTCATTTTTACTAATTACTACTAATTACTATTAATCACCATTACATTTAGCCAATTATAATTAATTACTATTAATCATAATTAATTATAGCTAATTATAAGTAATTTTCATTAATTTCTATTAATTATTACTAGTTTCATTATTTTTTACTAATTGCGGATATTTTTTACTATTTTTTCTATTTTCACTAATTTCCACTATTTTGTAATAATTACCACTAACTAACTTTTATTTTAACTAATTACCTCTAATAACCATTATTTTTTTCTAGTTATTGCTAATATTTATTAATTACTACTAATAACCATTAATTTTTACCAATTGTTGTTAATAACTATTAATTTTTACTAATTACCACTAGTTACCATGAATCATCACTAGTTTTTTCTAATTTTTACTGATTACCACTAATTTATACTAAGAACTTCTCATCACCACACTTAATTACTAATTAATAAAAATTTCCATTTTTTACTAATTATAGTTAATTATCATTATTTATACTAATTATCACTAAATAACACCAATTTTTATTAATTTTTGCTGATTATCACTAATTTTTTTAGATTATCTCTATTATTTACTAATTACAACTAATTTCACTAATTACTGCATTTTTTTATTAATTACAGCTAATTAACAATAATTTTTACTAATTATTACAAAATACCATTTTTTACTAATTACCACTAATTTATAATATTTATAACTAATTACCACTCATTTTTACTAATTACAATTAATTTGTTTCTAAATATAGTTTTGTACCACTAATATTTACTAAAATTATCTAACCACCGCTAATTTTTACTAAGTGCTTCTTGTTACTACCAATGTTTACCAAGTACAACTAATTACCTCAAATTTTTACTAATTTCAGCTAATTAACACTATTTTGAACTAATAATCAATTATTACCACTAATTTTTATTAAGTTTTTACTAATTACCGATAATTTTTATTGATTCCAACTGTTTTTTACTAGTTACCACAAATTTTTACTAATTATAACTAATTATTTGAATTCTTTTCCAATTACCACTGATTTATTTTTATTACAGTTATTTACAGTCAATTTTTATTAATTACTGGTAATTTTTATTATATATAGTTAATTACTACTATTTTTTTTTAATTTATACTGAGCTCAACAAATTTTTAATAAGTACCGATAATTATCACTAGTGTTTACTCATTATAGTTAATTACTATTAATTGTTACTATTTATCACTGATTATCTCTAATTTTTGTTAATGTTTACTGATTAACGATAATTTTTATTGATTTCCACTATTTCAAAATAATGACTGCTAATGTTTACTAATTAATAATAATTGCTAGTATTTTATACTCTTTACTACAAACTTTTATTAATTATAGCTAATTAACAATCATTTATTATAATCACTACTTATTTTTATTAAATGTAGTTAATTACTTCTAACATTTAATAATTTATACTTATCACTGCTAATTTTTACTATGTACCACTAATTACCGCTATTTTTTACTATATATTGTTAATTACCACTCATCATTATTATTTTTCACGGAATATAGTAAATTTTTATTAATTTGTAATGATAACCACTAATTAAGATTAATTCATGCAACTATTTAATAATTAGCGCTAATTTATACTAATTGATGTTAATTTTTAGTAATTACCACAATTTTCTAGTAATTACAGCTATTTTTAAATAGTTGTGATCAATAATTGTCATTTTTTATTAATTAGCACTAATTACCTCTAATTTTTACTAATTAATGCTAATTTTTACTAATTACAATTAATTTTTATAGATTACCGTTAATTATTAACAATTATTTCTACTTTTTACTTGTTATTTCTAATTTCTTTAAAATTATTATTATTAATCGTTGATTACTAAAAATATCTACTACTAATTATTGTTGATTATACGTAATTCTAATAACTTATTGTTAATTATTACTGACATATTTTTAATATTACTTAGTTTTGTACATTGGTACTAATTATTTGTCATTTCTATGTATTTTTGACTAATTGACTCTAATTACAGCTAATTATAAAAAATTACACCTCTTTATAACTAATAAAAGCTAATTATTACAAATTACTGCTAATTAATAATACTAAAATTTAATATATAAGAAAATAATTTCACAATTTACAGATTTAAAAAAAACCCTCAATGTTGGAACATTATCGAAATCAAAATTCTGCGTTGAATATCATAGGGGTAGTTCCTTGTAAAAATTAAAAAAAATCGTTGCAATAAATAATGAATAGTATATGAGGGAAGAGGGGAGAAGAGGAGCGTAGAGTAGACTGAAAATTTGGATAAGGGGCATATATAAAGGTCGGATTATTAGCGATGGGTTTTATTATAACGAGATTCGCATCGCAAATAGGTTTATTGGTGATGGGTACCCATCACAAATGTTACCCCCTTCAAAAATTTGTATAGTGGTGTTAAAAAGTTATTTCCAATGGTAATAATCGCAAATAAAAATTGTAGACTTAACATTCGTGATGGATATCATTGCCTATATCTAGCTAATAGAAATAGAATGTAACATCCCATGTAAATAATGAATATTACTTTTTCATATTTATTAATATTTGTGAATAAAATATTAATATTACTTTAAAGGTAATGTCATGCTCGATGGCGTACCCAATACGCAACTACGAGTTCCTTTGAAATCTTACGTTTCACTCTAATAATAAAATAACATTATTTTAAATGGTATTTAACGCCTAAACGTTGTAATGGTGGGAATGAACAAAACTAACTACAAAATGATTATATTTGTTTGTCAAATATTTTTACTTTTATCCAATAAATGTTAGAGGCTTAAAATATGAATGAATCCAATTTTAAGCGTAAATATTCTAATATTTTTTAAATGGTTGATTACCTGCCTCTTAATAGTGAACCCTTTTTAAATCCACTTTTTTGAAAATTTCATATGTTATATTGGACCAAATAAAATCCTTCTTTAGAATCTAGACATCAAAATTTACTTTGTGTAAATTTTTTGTTATTTTTCCAAAAAAGATCATTTTTAGTGAAAATGTTGTATTTTAATTCAAAACCTTCTTTTAATCTGATTTATTTATATGGATAAGTTATCTTTTTAATTTGTTTTAAAGTGTAGTTAGATTATATTTTTACCATTTAATTTAATGGTGGTCATTGGAATTAATTTTACTTTGAAATTGGACTTAAACTACTGTCAATCTTTTGATATATTTTGTTTCTTAAAAACATGCTATTTGTTTTGAGAATGGGAATTAAGTATTAAATTTATTAATGCAACTTATATGTTATGAATTTTGTAAAATATACATCATTTTTTAACTCAAAATATCAAATATAGCTTAGGGTGAATTTTTGGTATTTTTCTGAAAAACTTCAATTTTTGATGAATACTGAAACCACTAAGTGGTAGTTAAAAAACTAATTTTTCATTTAAATGAAATTTTAACACCTCTGTTATTTTAATTTCAAAAATTTGACATACATGGTTGTCATTAGTATGTAAAATTGTGTTCAATGTTATAAAAATATTTTTTGGTGAATAGTAATTTTTAAGTTTTATTAATCGTGATTAAAGGTAATTATTGTAATTTAAGGTAAAGATAAATTTATAATAATATGAAATGACCTTGACACATGTCTTACCCTTATAGGATGAATCATGGCCGACCAAGACAATCCATGGGTCAACTTGGGGACCCCATTGAGCCACTTGGGTAAGAAAATGACATTAATAACTTTTTATTTAAAGTTAAAATAAAAATGTCACAAACATGTATTGTTTTACTAAAACAATTTTTACATGGGGTTATACGATTCATAATTTTTACTATAAATATTCATTGAAAAGAGAAAAATATTTCCTACATCATAGTATTTTTTTATAATTTTTAGACATTAAATAAGTTAATTTATTTATGACACCATGATGATGCAACGATTACCTCATTAATAAACGTTTTAAATAAAATGAAAATATAATGTAAAATCTAAGACATACACTTGACAAAAACCTATTGGATGTGTGAATTTCGAACCATTGTCACCTTATCCTAGAAATATATCTTTTTGAGGCCTCAAAAAACCGAAAATCATTTTAAAATAAAGTGACATTTCATGACTTTCCAAGAGTGCCCCTCCTCCCTCTTATAAAAGGGCCCCACCTATACCTCCTTACCCACACCTCTAAAGAAATTGGCTCAGCCAAAATCTAATCATTTTATCTCTCTAAATCACTCTGTCCGTCCTAGAATCCTTCCTTTAGGTAGAAAGCTCTTCAAGAAACCCATTTGGTTCAAACCAAGAAGAGTTGCCCGATTTAAAGGTCAAGTCTTCCCTAATGTTCTTTTGTTTTATTTTCCTTCTCCAACCCCATAAACTCTATTTATTACTATCTTTTGTAACAAAAGAAGCATATTCAATATAATAGGATGTTTTTATGAGAATTATTTGAGCTACACTTACACACACCTCCGCCTAATAGTTAAATAACATACTGTTTCCGTGGACGGTGAATTACTGCCTCACGAAACGATGATTGTTCTATCTTCTCCTACCACCTCTCATGGTGGAAATTATGATGGAACTATATTAATTTATGATATATATTATATTTATTTTTTCTCTATTCTTAAGTATTCTATATTTAATACATACCTTTCTGATTTGCATGTTGTGCAAATGCGATAATTTCATTTGAGGAAGTGTGGACTACCACCCCCTCAAGTGATGTGACTCGTTCATGAAATACATGGAATGTATAAAGAATTAAATTTATAAACATATGTGAAATATATAACATTAATATTATACTGTAATTATAATATATATATCTCTCTCTCATCTAGTTTTAATTCAATTAATGTGTCAAAGAAATGAAAGTAGTGTTCATGCGTATGTACAGCCTACCGTCTCCATGAACAGTGCATTTCATTTATTTTTATCTCCAAATGTTTTGTAATAGTATAAAATGAATATATAATGGATATATATGATATTTAAATCATTAATACTATTCTTGAGATGATTTACTTATAACTACATGGAAAATTCTTTTCCAACAAGTTCAATTTTTACTCATGTACCGAACATCGACAAAAACGTCAGATATGAACTCACATTATTAACCAATTATTATAACATGATAATATGTGATATGAACTGAATAATAATATTTAAAGGAGTTCCTTAGTAAATTATAAATTGACCAAGGTTTATTATTCATGAATATAAATAAATGAACAAGACAATCGGACTTGAGGTAGGGGATCCTACCTCACTTTTTCTTTTTACGTACTCTCTTTTATGTCACATACTTTAAGCTCCTATTTATTATGTTGGGGATGTTATTTTATATTCCTCTTGATGTAATTTTTATTTTAATATGATTATAGATCCTATTTTATCTCATCAATCCATTTTTGGAAGTTTTAAGTTGCGATGTTAGGCTGCCGAATTTTCATAAGGAGATTTTTCATCTCACTTTTATTCCAATGAGATTCATGCTACATTTTCCACTATTTACTTTTTTGTGGTTTATGTACTGCCCATGATTATATTCTATGTGTAAAATAATCTAATTCATGCGTATTTACAACTTCATTGTATTACCCTTATTTCATGGGGTGTACGTTTTGAATGTTACCCAAATCGGTAAGGGAACCTTTCACCCTCCTCTTTTAAAAAGACTTATTTTGTTAGGTCTTTTAATTTACATCTTATTATGGGGGATATGTTCTTCTTATTGATGTAAATTTTATGTCCAAGTGATGATATACCATTTTCTCTCTCATCAACTAATTTTCTGAATTTTAAAGTGACGTCGTTAGGCTGTCGAATTTTTGCAAGGGAAATTCTTAACTCAATCTCAATTCTTTGGGTTAAACTTGTACTCCTTGAATATGTCATTATATTAATATGTGTGAATGAATATGATTGTTGTACACATAATATCCACTTATATTGAGTGTATTTATATTTTTCACACATAATTATGTAATTCATTTATCCTTAATCTAAGGATATTGTCAATGAATGGGACTTGGTCTCAATCTCCTTTCATTGAGGCATATTTTGTTTTAATACAAGACTTTATTTTATATGCTGTATAAACCCCTTTTAAATTTCCTTTCATTCAAAGGGAATCTTTTTCTACGAAGCGTTTTACTAAACGACAAAAAGGAATGTTTCTTTTAACATACGTCGGGACAACAACCTTTTCTGTCGCCGCAAGTATTATTTGGTCTTTGGCTTCCTCAAAAATCCATAATGTTTTTAAAATGAAATAAATACCACAAAATCTTTTATGCATTTTGGTATTGAAAATGGTTTTTATAATGGATTTGTTATGTCAATATATTTAAGTGATATATTGTGATCTAATTGTGGAAATGTTTTCTTTAAATTATATTTGGTTTAAGTCTTATGATTTTATAATGGTACTTGGACATTTGACGGGTGGTTACATGATAAACCATATGATGGGTGGTGCCGTGAATACCAGGATGGGTGGTTACGTTATAACCTCCAATGCATTGGGTATGGATGTCGGCCATATGTATAATCTGTTTAGTAATATGTGTGGAAGTCGACTGTATGGTTATTCTATTTGAGTATGTTTATGTCCCAAATTACCTTTATATGTTATGTGTTCCTTATTTGGGTTTTACAGTAATATTTTGGTTACAAAGGGTAAGTAGTGATCTTTTATTCAGTGAAGAGTATTTACTACTTCATAAAGGTGAAAAGTATTACTTTGATAAAGTATTAATGGTTTACTTGTTGTTTTGGAAAAACTAACAGTGTTCCTTCTTTGAGTATCCTTTAATGGGATTTTTATGCCCATCCCATGTTTTTGAAATGTTTTCCACAGGACTTAAAGATGAATAGGTTCAAGTATGGGATCATGGAATGACATTCTATATAAAACATGGAACTAGACTTGTTTCCTTTTTAAGAGTTTTTATTCTATGGAAACTTAGTAGAAGTTTTTACTTTGTATTCTTTTGAGATGTAATAGTTATGCCCAAATTCTCTAAAACTCTAGACCTGAAAAGATAATCTATTTGAATTATTCATTTAATTCATGATTATGTAGTGTTATAAGTCTAGGTTCTTATAGTTGGTATCAAAGGTCGGTTTAGATAACTTTAGAGGTTAGGGTATTCTCTAAGCATAAGTGACATTACCATAATGGTTAGGATTTCCGAAAGAGTCATAGTTTTAGATAAAGTGATTGAGCAGGTATATCTTCGTGTTTATATTCCTCATTAGTAAATGATAATTTTGTTGATATACTCACGCTGAAATTTTTGGTTTTGTAAATGGATGGATCTAGTAGGCACCAAAGTGACACTGGGTTTGAAGGAAACTGTGGTGGTTCTTTGATTAAGAGACTGGATGAAATAGGGGATTCAATGAGGAATCTTGTGGATATTCTAAACCAACTATCAAGGAGTCCTGATTAACCACTTGATTCTTGGTGAGTTCTCTGATGCATCATGTACGAGATAACCAACTCGATGTGGAAGTTCAGCTAATAATTATAATGATAACCATTACGGTTTATATGATCATTACTTTTGAGGTAATTATGGGTTACTATATGATGGAAGATGAACAGAATGAGGTAAGATTGAGGTTAAATTATGTTATGGTTATTTTTGAATATTTTATCTCTTTTTTGGGAATGTTTTAAGAATTATATAGTTTTGGAAAAAGTACAACACGCAGACTGTGTGACAACCTATCGCGTCGGATAATGCTATGGGAATCAAACCCACAACCAAAGTGCGACTGGTATTTATCGCCTACCACTAGACTATGTGAAGTCCCTGGTTAGTATGAAAAATTATTTTTAGTTATATAATTATATGAATAATGTTTGTGTTTATTTTGGGTTATCTAGGAAAATATTGACCTATCATGGAAGATATATGATTAGGTTAATTAATTTTCAATATGAGAGTTTAAGAGCAACTGATGTTATTTGGAGATAAATGTTAATTTTTACCTTGGAAGACTATGTGATTAAATCCTTCAAATATTTGGTTTTCAATCGTAGTTTGGTTTACTTTGAATAATTTTATGGACAAATTGTTTATCGAATTGTCTTCGTTGAACTTTCGATTTTATTGGACAAATTTTGGAGATTAAGAATAGATTTTCTTTTTATAAAGGATTATCCTTTTGTAGATTATCTGATCTTGTTCTAACAATTTTGTTTTTGGTAAGGGTCTAATGACATGGGAAATATATATTTCTCTTTTTTGGATTAGGTGATTCTCTAGAATTTGATTACAGTGCTCTTAATGTGAACAAGTCATCCTAAATACTCGACTTTTGGAGAAAATATGAGTTTCTGTAAGAAATCTTGTAAGAGATGAAATTCTACATGACAAGTAAATATGTTTCCTTAGGATTTAGTTAATCTCATAAATAAATTCCTCAATTAAAAGTAACTTAAAAAAATTTTGTCCTTTAACTTTTCCTGCTAGGGAATCAAATAATGTTTAACCCATCACAAGTTTGTGATTTTCTTGTGGTTAACTTTCTCCTAATCATGTTTTCTATCCATCTGCATCAGAACATGACCCTTTGTTTATTTTCTTCCATATCCCTGTTTTCATGAAATCCTTGTACATGTTGTCTCGAGTGACCTTGGTACTTTGATTTCTTTCTTTTAAAGTGATAGTTTAATTTACTCATTTTTTGATGTAGGTCTTTCAATGAAGTTTCCAATCCCAATTTTAATGTTGCGAGGATGTAATTCCCAAAAAGGGGTAAGGATGTAACAACCCAGGTAAATAAAGAATATTACTTTTTCATATTTATTAATATTTGTGAATAAAATATTAATATTACATTAAAGGTAACATCATGCTCGATGGAGTACCCAATACGCAACAATGAGTTCCTTTAAAATCTTACGTTGCACTCTAATAATAAAATAATATTATTTTAAATGGTAGTTAACGCCTAGCTGTTGTAATGACAGGAATGAACAGAACTAACTACAATATGATTATATATGTTTGTCAAATATTTTAATTTTATCCCATAAATTCTAGAGGCTTAAAATGGTAATGAATCCGATTGTAAGAATAAATATTCTAATATTCATTAAAAGGTTGATTAACCGCCTTTTGATGGAGAACCCTTTTTAAATCCACTTTTTGACAATTTCATATGTTATATTGGACCAAATAAAATCCTTCTTTAGAATATGGACATCAAATTTTACTTTGTGTAAATTTTTGATAATTTTCTAACAAAGATCTTTTTTAGTGAAAATGTTGTATTTTAATTCAAAACCTCCTTTTAAGATGATTTATTTATATAGATAGATTATATTTTTAAATGGTTTTAAATTTTAGTTAGAAAATATTTTGACCATTTAATCCAATGGTGTTCATTGGAATTAATATCACTTTGAAATTGGACATAAACTAGTGTCAATCTTTTGAAATATTTTGTTTCTTAAACACTTGCTATTTGTTTTGACAACGGAAATTAATTATTAAATTGATTAATTCAAATTATATGTTTTTAATTTTGTAAAATAGACATCATTTTTGAATTCATAATATCAATTATATCTTAGGGTAATGTTTTGGTATTTTTCTGAAAAAAAGCAATTTTTCTGAATAGTGAAACCACTAAGTGGTAGTTAAAAAAAATGATTTTTCTTTTAAATGAAATTTTACCACCTCGGTGATTTGAATTTCAAAAATCCAACAAACATGGTTTTCATTATGATGTAAAATTTGGTTCAATGGGATGAAAAAAAAATTTGGTGAATAGTAACTTTTAAGTTTTATTAATCGCGATTAAAGGTAATTAGTGTAATTTAAGGTAAAGATAATGTTATAATAATATAAAATGACCTTGACACATGTTATACCCTTATTGGATGAATCATGGAAGACCAATACAATCCATGGGTCAACTTGGGGACCCCATAGAGCCAATTGGGTAAGAAAATGACATTAATAACTTTTTATTTAAATTTAAAATAACAATATTACAAACATGTATTGTTTTACTAAAAAAACATTACATCAGGTTATAAAAGTCATATTTTTGACTATAAATAGTCATTGGAAAGATAATAAAATTTCCTAGATCATAGTATTTTTTTATAACTTTTAGATATTAAATAAATTAATATATTTATGACGCCATGATGATGCAGCGATTCCTCATTAATGAACGATTTTAATAAAATGAAAAGATAATTTAAAATCTAAGACATAAACTTGTCAAAAACCTATTGGATGGGTGGATTTAGAACCCTTATCACATTATACTCGAAATATGTCTTTGTGGTACCTTTAAAATCCAAAAATCATTTTAACATAAAGTGACCTTTCATGACTTTCCAAGAGTGCCCCTCCTCCCTCTTATAAATAACCCCACCTCTACCTCCTTACCCACACCTCTCAAGACATTGGCTCTGCCAGAATCTTATAATTTTATCTCTCCACATCCCTCTTTTCATCTTAGAATCCTTACCTTAGGTGGAAAGCTCTTCAAGAAACCCTTTTGGTTCAAACCAAGAAGAGTTACCCGATTTAAAGGTAAAGTCTTCCCTAATGTTCTTTTGTTTTATTTTGTTTATCCAACCCCTTAAACTCTTTTTCTTCCTTTATTTTGTAACAACGCCAGTATATTAAATATAATAGGATGTTTTTATGTGAATTATTCGAGCTACACTTACACACACCTCCGTCTAATGGTTAAAGAACATACTGTTTCCGTGGATGGTAAATTACTACCTCACGAAATGATGATTGTTCTATCTTCTCCTACCACCTCTCATGGTGGCCATTATGTTGGAACTATATTTATTTATGATATTTATTATATTTATTTCTTCTCTATACTAATGTATTCTATATTTCATAAATATATTTATGCTTTTCATGTTGTGAAAATGCGATAATTTTATTTGAGGAAGTGTGGACTACCACCCCCTCAAGTGATGTGACTCGTTCATGCAATACATAGAATGTATAAAGAATAAAATTTATGAACATATGTGACGTATATAAAATATATATTTTACTGGAATTATAATATATATATATTGGTACGCGCGTCGCAACGCGTGCAAATTTGCGAATTTTTATAACCGACTGGCTACTGTAAAAGTGGCGAGCAGGGTCGAACCACAGAGAGCACGGAATCTAGTTCACTAAAAATATTTCGTTGGACGGTGTTTAGACGAACAAGGACCAGGGATTGAAGGAATACCTATTTGTGAGTTTTCCCCTTTTTTTTCTTTTTAATTAAACTAAAATGGACAAGACTAAAGGTAAAATGAAATTTGCAAATGAAAAAGATGATGGACTCTAAGTCAACAAAAAGTGTCGGGGATGCTGGTGTCACAATTAAATTATCACGCAGCCGTGCAAGGTATTATTTAGGATGATTAATTATTTATTCTGTTTAATTATCGCCAGTTCTGAAAATATGACCATTTTTTAGATGCTCAATTTTAATTTCCTAATTTTATTTAAAGTCCCGTTCTCTGGTGTCATAAATAAATTAGAAAACTCATTCAAGCCCCGAACTACACGGCGAAATGACACAACCCGTTTCTCACAAAGTTGTGTCACTAATTTGCACCTACCATCAGTCAACGCGGTTTACCTTCTCGGACCGCCGCGTCGACTTATAATTAAAATGGCCAGTTTTAATTTTAGCAATTAATTCAGTGCAAAAATAATTTAAACAGATAAATATTCAATTAAAATAAATTTAATTGACAATTAATCATCAAATAATACGTGCATGGCATGCGCAATAGTTTTAATTAATCAACTAACATCCCGACACTAAGAAAATCTCCCCAACATCACAAATGAAAATGTAAACACGGAAATCATATGACAATTCATGTAAAATAAGACCGTGTTACCAGCAAATAATCGTGTCGATCTTCACTCTCACTACATGCAACTCGTTCTTCAATATCTGAATGCACCTCGGCAGGTGATGACGTCGCGCGCCAGCTATGCTACCACCGGAACGGAGGATATGAGCGGTGAGCGGTGCGCGGCTGCTGGTCGACTCCTCGGATGGCGGTGACCGGTGCACTGCAAAGAAAAGAAGAGAGAGAGGGGGGCGCGGGAGGGTGGCGGCCGAGAGAAGGTGGTCCGGTCGAGAGACGGTGAGGGAGGCCGGTGGCGCGGCTGGTGAGGGAGGCCGGCGGCACGGGTTCGGTGAAGAGGAGCGCGGCCGGGGTCAGAGGAGGGGAGGCGGCCGTGGGAGTTGGCGGCGGCGTGGAGAAGGGAGTGCGGCGAGGGGGAGCGCGGCCGGGGGTGAGAGGATGCGGCCGTGGGTGAGAGGAGAGGGGGAGCGCGGCCGGGGGTGAGAGGCGAGGGGGAGCGCGGCCGGGGTGAAGAGGAGGCGGCCGTGAGAGGCGAGGGGGAGCGCGGCCGGGGTGCTGGGGTGACGGGGGTGGCAGGGTGATGGGAGGAGAACCGGGGGCCGCGAGAGAGAGCGGGGCGAGGGAGAGGGGGCCAGCGGGATGGGGAGTGGGATAGAGGGGAGGGCCGGGGCGGAGGGGAGAGTGGAGAGGCCGGGAGATAAGGGGGAGGTTGAGGGGAGAGCGGGTCAAGGGGGGCGGCGGGTGAGGAAAAAAAGGGGGGGGAAGAAAAAAACAAAATTTCTAATTTCAAAATAAAAAATAAAAATAAAAATAACTAATAAAAATAAATTAGTATAAATAGGATTATATTTATATTTATAATTAATTAATAAACTAAAAGTAATATTAGAATAATATGAAATGTTAATAAAATAAAATTCTAAAAAAAATGAAAATATATAACTAATGTTCATATAATACTAACTAAAAACTATAAAAACAAATAAAATATTTAAAATACTACCAAAAGAACCTAAAAGAACAAGAATTATTAAAACTAAACGAAAATAAATAAAAAAAATGTTAGTAACATCCATGTACATCAAATCCCCCACACTTAAACTTTTGCACTCCTGGGCAAAACAATCAGAAAGAAAACACAAGTGACAGGAGACAGATCAAAACATCAAAATTACAAGTTCAAAATTTGTCAATCTCTTTTCTCATAATATATCATGCTTCATTTAAAACTTCAGTTTCAAAAAAAAAATTCTTTCACTTGAATTTTTTTTCAAAATAAGTACGTGCACTCATTCATCATGTGACCTACCTCACCATCACTCTCATCTCTCAAAAACATTTGATCAAAGTTTTTCTCAGTTCTCATACACATGCAGGCTTACCATAGGCTTGCCATGAAATTCACATCTCCACTAGTGGAAATAAAAAGTATGCACCAATCTCAAGGACTTTACATGAGGTTCAAATGTTTCTGAAGCTGTGGGACGGTGGGTTTTTAAAAAAATTGACATCTTTTTGGTAAAAAGGAGGGTTGAATCTTGAAATAAATGCATGATCAGTCAATCCAAATGTCTCCCTCAAACTCTCGCTCCCCCACACTTAAAACATTGCTTGTCCCCAAGCATATGATAAGCCAATGTTTCGCTCTCCTTTTTTGTTTTGTTTTTTTAAGACACAACTCACTCACAATATGGTCAGGAAAAACTGGTGAGTATCAACCCAAAAACCCCATGGAATACGTGTCAGACAATAATCCCAAAGAATGGTACACAAGCAGCGTATATGCTGTAACATCTCAATGAAGGTAGGTCATATAGAAAACTCTCTAGTTCCTGGAGTAATGGATCATCACTTTAATAGGTATCCCCAAAGTCGAGGGTTACCGCGTAATGACCACCAATGTACTCATTGTTGGAACTGAAAAGGGTTCTATATTCCTATATCAAAATAATATGAAATGAATGTCGCTACTATGAAAAAGAACTCAATGATCAGGATGGAATAATGTCAATCCATGTACATCAAATGACTCACTGCCCCTCGAAGAACCATCTCCATGAGTAAGTCTCTCTCCCCCACAATTAGATTGAAATCATCATGCAAAAATTCAAGAAATTGGTAGGGAAGGGTATCGGCTTGGGCTCATCCTAAAAGGCTCCTGCATGTCTTATAAGGGCTATACGATGGAGGAAATGTTTGGGTGGCTCAGTGGGTCAACGAGGATAAAATATCAAACAGATGCCTCGATCATTTTAGTGCAACTTTCAAAAATTCCTATCGCTTTGATGGAAAAACAGGGCAAGTTCTAGAAGACAAAACATGGTTGAGATTCCCTCAAGAAAAAGAGAAATAAGAGATGATTTTGAAATGGATTAGAGTCCTCACGGGTATGGAAATATAATGTTGGATAGCACAGATGAGAATGAGTGCAAATAAGTGTCTCAAAAATATTCAAGTTTTTGAAAAACATTCGAATCATGAAATAATATCAGCAATCATATAAGTCATGAGATCAAGGATTAAAGAAATCCAGAACAAGAATCAGGTGCTCAAACTGCCTAGGGACACAAGTGGTATGTTCCCGACTGGGTTGCGATAAAAATACAACAGTTCTTATGTGGGTTCATGAATGATAGGAGTGTTAGTCTATTTTTTTCTTTTTTTTTCTTTTTTTTCACATGGTGTTTTTGGAAGCAGAAAATATGGCGAAAATTAAAACACTTCCCTGTGTAAGTGCAGATAAATGCGGAGAGGCTGCCTGTATCCGATGAAGTTCTAGAAATGATGTACCTGTAAAATCTACATATGGACAACACATACCCGCATCATATCATAAAGATAACACCAAGAATCATCTAAATAGAAGCAGAGATGCAGAAGAGTGACAGGTGCATACAGATATCATGAGGAGCTAAAAGAAAAATCACACATGCCATGTTTTATATATATATATATATATATATTCAAAAAAATTAGAACAGGTAAAAGGAGAGAAAAAAAAGGGGGGGAATGAAACTAGAACATGGGTTGCCTCCCAGGAAGCGCTAAGTTTTACGTCTTCAGCCAGACGGATGGACAATGTTAAATCGTCTTGGTCCATCAGCTCAGAATTCCTCTACCTCTTATGAGAACTAGTGGCTGTATCCTCGATCTCACGGGGACGCTTGGTGGGATTAACCACCTCCGGAGCAAAGTGAGCGTGAAGCTGGTGAGGGAGGAACGGAATCTGTGCTCTTTGTGGTGGTGCTGGATGCTGAGCACGAATCTCCAGTGAAAGTTCCTCAAGCCGGCGCTCGATATCAGCCAGCTCCTGAGTCATCCGTCGTACTAAGTCAGAGGGAGACGGAAAAAGCGCATGGATGACCACAGAAGAATCAGAAGAGCTAGATATTTTTTTATCTGCATTCACAAAGCAGATAGAGAGATAGAGATAGAGTAAGAAAACAAAGATCAAAGAATGAAGAAGCAGTCGGGTTGCCTCCCGATCAGTGCTAAGTTTTACGTCTTCAGCCAGACAGATAACTTCTCATTGAAATTGTAGTTCTTCAATGATGCCTATTTTATCCGAAGTGTGGTAAAGTTTAAGGCGTTGACCATTTACTTTGAATGGGGGCATCTTCCCATCAGAAATTTCGACAGCACCATGTGGATAAACAATTGTGACGGTGTAAGGACCTGACCACTTTGACTTGAGTTTTCCAGCCATGATTTGAAGTCGTGAGTTGAAGAGGAGAACTTTGTCGCCTGTTGAAAAATTTCTTTTTTGGATCCCTTTGTCATGCCAGGCTCGAGTTTTCTCTTTGTAAATCAAAGCATTGTCATATTCTTCTCTCCTCATCTCATCCAATTCATTCATTTGTAGAAAACGCTTCTCTTGGGCAGTTTTGATATCAAAATTCAGTTTCTTCACAGCCCAAGAAGCTTTATGTTCCAATTCTACAGGTAAGTGGCAGGTTTTCCCAAAGACCAACCTATATGGGGGCATTCCAATGGGTGTCTTGTAGGCAGTTCTGTAGGCCCACAGTGCATCATCAAGTTTGGTGACCCAATCTTTCCTAGATGTACTTACAGTTTTCTCCAAAATACCCTTAATTTCTCGGTTTGAAACCTCATCTTGGCCATTGGTCTGTGGGTGGTATGGGGTGCTCATGTAGTGGTGACATCCATGGCGAGTCATTAGCTTCCGAAACAGCGCATTATTGAAGTGGGTACCACGGTCACTAATGATGAGCCTTGGAATTCCGAACCGGGTAAAAATGTGTTGCTTCAAAAATTTAATGACAACTCGAGCAGTATTTTCGGAGAATGCCTCTGCTTCCACCCATTTTGACACATAGTCCACACAGACAAGGATATAGGATTTACCAAAAGATTTAGGAAAAGGACCCATGAAGTAAATTCCCCATATGTCAAAAATTTCAATTCCCATGATTGAGTGTTGTGGAATTTTGCGCTTCCAGCTTATACCCCCGGTTCTTTGGCATTTGTCACAATTCATGACGAATTCACGAATATCACGATTCATGGTCGGCCAGTACAAACCACATTGTAACACCTTGCTGATTGTTCGATGAATCCCATGGTGTCCTCCAGCTTCTCCAGTATGGCATAAGTTCAAAACACTCTCCACTTCTTCTTCAGGGATGCATCTTCTTATCATTCCATCCACACAGTCTTTGAAAAGTAAAGGATCATCCCAGTAGTAATGTTGTGATTCATTCAGAAATCTTTTCCTCTGTTCCTTTGATAAATCTGGATGTATCACACCTGAAGCTAAGTAGTTCATGAAATCAGCATACCAAGGTGTGATTGTCTCAATGGCATAGAGTTGTTCGTCAGGAAATGTTTTAGTGATTAGTTCGACATTGATTTCACTTGTGTCATGGTTGAGGCGTGATAAATGATCAGCAATGACGTTCTCTGTTCCCTTTTTGTCCTTGACTTCAATGTCAAATTCCTGAAGTAACAGTATCCATCGAATGAGTCTCGGTTTTGCATCTTTCTTGGCCATTAGACACCGAAGTGCAGCGTGATCCGTATAGACAGTGACTTTTGAGAACAACAGATGTGATCGAAATTTATCAAAGGCAAAAACAACTGCTAGCAGCTCTTTTTCAGTTGTTGTGTAGTTATGTTGGGCCTCATTCAATGTTCGGCTAGCATAGTAGATTGGCCTAAAGATCTTATCTTTTCTTTTCCCCAAGGCAGCTCCAACTGCCCAGTCACTAGCGTCACACATTAACTCGAATGGTCGCTCCCAGTCAGGTGAAATCATTATTGGGGCTTCAACCAAATGCTGCCTTAATAATTTAAATGCTTCCTGACATTCAGGGCCGAAGTGGAACGTGACATCTTTTCCCAATAGATTCGTAAGGGGTCGGGCAATAACAGAGAAATCCTTGATGAAGCGTCTATAGAATCCAACGTGCCCAAGAAAACCTCGAATGGAACGAACTGAAGAAGGCATGGGTAACTCAGAGATTGTACTAATCTTTGCGGAGTCAACTTCAATTCCTTTCTTTGAAATTTGATGGCCTAAGACTATTCCACTTTGGACCATGAAGTGTGACTTTTCCCAATTAAGTACCAGATTCTTTTCTTCGCATCTTGCCAAAACCTTATCCAAATGTTCTAGACAGTCATCAAAAGAATTTCCATACACTGAGAAGTCATCCATGAAAATTTCCAAGAACTCTTCAATCATGTCATGGAACATTGCCATCATGCATCGTTGAAATGTGGCTGGAGCATTACACATTCCAAAAGGCATTCGCCTATAAGGAAATGTACCATATGGACAAGTAAACGTGCTTTTTTTTTGATCCTCTGGTGTCACTGCTATTTGATTATAGCCCGAATATCCATCCAGAAAACAGTAGTAATCTCGTCCTGCCAATCGTTCAAGGATTTGATCAATAAAGGGTAATGGGAAGTGATCCTTTCTAGTGGCATCATTCAATTTCCGATAGTCGACGCACACTCTCCATCTAGTCACTGTTCTTGTGGTTATCAATTCTCCTTTATCATTCTCAACCACTGTGGTTCCACCCTTTTTAGGTACCACTTGCAGCGGGATAACCCACTGACTATCGGAGATTGGAAAAATTAAACCGGCATCAAGAAGTTTAATGACTTCTTTCTTGACTACTTCTTTCATGGGAGGTGTCAAGCATCGTTGTGGTTGCCTGCAGGGTTTTGAATTATCTTCCATATGTATTCTGGGAGTACAGATGGCAGGACTTATACCTTTTAGATCAGCAATCGTCCAACCTATTGCTGGTTTCCTTTGTGACAGAACATTGAGCAATTTGCTCTCTTGTTCACTCGAAATATTGGCATTTATGATGACTGGTAAGGTGTTTAAATCTCCCAAGTAGATATATCTCAGGTTTGATGGAAGAGGTTTAAGCTCAAGTGTTGGAGGCTTTTCAAGTGATGGAGTAAGTGAAGTGAATTCATGTCTATCTAACGGCTCGACTATATTCCTGATGAATTCCACTTCCTCGATTGATTCAGTGAACTCTTTATTTTCTTTGTGGAAATCTGCGAGGTCCAGCACATCGCTTGCAAACTCATCCCATTCTTCAATCGTATCCAGGAAATGACAGTCTGCTATAGATGGTTTTTCCATGGCCTTTAGGACATCAAATGTTATGTTCTCATCCCCAATTCTAAAAATCAACTTTCCCTCTTGGACATCAACCAGTGCTCTGCATGTCGCCAAAAAGGGTCTCCCGAGAATGAGTGGGACGTCTTTATCTTCTTCCATATCGAGGACAATGAAGTCAGCAGGGAAGTAATATTTATCAACCTTGACAAGATCGTCCTCTAGAATCCCTCGAGGATGCTTCACTGATCGGTCAGCCATTTGCAAGGCGACTCTCGTTGGCTTTAATTCGGTGATGCCCAGTTCTTCAAGGATTCCAGACGGCATGAGATTGAAACTAGCTCTGAGGTCGCACAAAGCTCTTCCGAATTGACATCCTCCAATATTGCAAGGAATAGTGAAACTCCCAGGGTCTCTTAGTTTTGGAGGTATGGATCTGGGTATGACTGTTGAACATTCCTCGTGCGTTATGACTGTTCCCACATCATCTAATTTTCTTCTTTTTGACAGAAGTTCTTTGAGAAATTTGGCATAGTGGGGCATTTGTGTGATGGCTTCCGCAAAAGGAATATTTATTTGAAGATTTTTGAACATCTCCATGAATTATGAAAATTGAACATCCAATTTCCTTTACTTCAGTCTTTGTGGAAATGGAGGAGGTGGTATGTGGGATTTCGCTGTTTCGTTGAGTGCCTCATTTTCCTTCTCCCTTCTTGCCTTTTCATTCTTTGCAAGTATGTTTTGATCTTCCTCCTCTTTGGGTTCAAGTTGGATTGCTTTGTTTGTTGAGTCGCCATTTTCAGTGGAAGGTATAGGCGTCTCATCTGTTGGTTGAACATCAGGCTTTTGGTGCTCTGGTAACTGTGTGCCACTTCGCAATATGATGGCTTTTGCTTCTTCTCTTGGGTTGACTCTTGTGTTACTTGGTAGAGTTCCTTGCTGTCGGTTTTGCATTTGTGTGGCTAACTGACCGACTTGATTTTCAATGTTGCGCTTGGAAGCCTGTAAGTTTTGGGTTTCCATCTCTTGTGATTCAAACCGTGATTGATTGGACATCATTAACTTTGCTATAGTTTCTCCCCAATCTTTTTGACCTTGTGTTGCAGCAGGGGCGCAGCCTGTTGTTTGCTTTTGCTCCTTATACTGCTGTTGTTGATGGAACGGTGGTCGGTATTTCTGTTGAGACCCTTGATCTTGTGGTTGCATGGTGGGTCTGAAGGTATGTTGAGCAGTGAATCCAGGTGGACCCATATTATGGTTCATCGGCTGAGTAGCCACTGGTTCCTTCCAACCTTGATTTTGGGTATTGCCTTTCCAGTTTGTGTTGTAATTGTTCCCATAATTTCCACGGTTGTAACTAACGAAGTTAGCTTCAGACATCTTGGTCTCTGTAGTGTTATATGGACACATGGAATAATCATGAGGACCACCACAGTGTGCACAGTGTTCATCTTGAACAACATGGACTGGCTTAGGCGGGTTTATTGACAAGTTGTCAATCCTCTTGTTGAGAGCTTCAAATTGTGTAGCCATGAATGTCTGAGTATCAACATGATGCACTCCTGCCTTTCATCTTGAAAAATCTTCTGGCCACTAGAAACTGTGTTCGGCCATGTTTTGAATCAATATGTACAGGTCCTCAGGATCCATTTCCATGAACGTGTTTCCAGTAGCTGTGTTGATGGCAGACTTACTCTCGGATTGAAGTCCATAGTAGAAATCTTGCAGCTGATTTGCCAACTTCATCCCATGATGGGGACAACGTCTTAACATGGACTTGAATCTTTCCCAAGCTTCTCCTAACGATTCGTATTCACTTTGACAAAAGGAGTCGAGGTCTCTCTTGTTTTTCAAAGATTGAGCTGTTGTGTAATATCGATCAAGGAATTTTCTTCTCAACACTTCCCATGTGAAAACTGTTTCGGGGTCGAGACTCTCCAACCAGTCCTTTGCTTTCCCTTGCAACGAAAATGGAAACAGTGGTAGGATCAACGCATCATCCGTTACTCCGTTATATTTAAATGTGTCACAGACTTCAAGAAATCGGTTCACATGCATATAAGGGTCTTCGCTGCTCAATCAATGAAACTGTGCATGTTGTTGGAGTAGGTTGATCATGGACGGCTTCAATTCAATGTGTGTTGCTTGAATTCTGGGTCGTGTTATACCTGAGCTTATTCCGACTGTGTTGGGTCGCAACTCCTGTCTCATAGTAGTCTGAGGTCGTTGATTATCGAGACGGTTTTGGAAAAGTGGATGGACTTGTCCACTAGGAAGTGTCGGAATATGAGTTTCAATGCTTTCCGCAGGTGGATGCATTGCGTTTGCAGCTGAGGTACCGACTTGTTCTTTTCCCTTTCTTTGATGTTCGAGTTGTGGATCAAGGGGTGTGTCGTTCTTTGACGGATCAGAAGTACGAGTGTTCAGCATTTAGGCAAACAGTGCCTAAAGCAAGGTCTACTTGAAATTTTTTTAATGCTAGACGCACGCGTGCTCCCCGGCAACGGTGCCAGAAATTTGGTACGCGCGTCGCAACGCGTGCAAATTTGCGAATTTTTATAACCGACTGGCTACTGTAAAAGTGGCGAGCAGGGTCGAACCACAGAGAGCACGGAATCTAGTTCACTAAAAATATTTCGTTGGACGGTGTTTAGACGAACAAGGACAAGGGCTTAAAGGAATACCTATTTGTGAGTTTTCCCCTTTTTTTCTTTTTAATTAAACTAAAACGGAGAAGACTAAAGGTAAAAAGAAATTTTCAAATGAAAAAGATGATGGACTCTAAGTCAACAAAAAGTGTCGGGGATGCTGGTGTCACAATTAAATTATCACGCAGCCGTGCAAGGTATTCTTTAGGATGATTAATTATTTATTCTGTTTAATTATCGCCAGTTCCGAAAATATGACCATTTTTTAGATGCTCAATTTTAATTTCCCAATTTTATTTAAATTACCGTTCTCTGGTGTCATAAATAAATTAGAAAACTCGTTCAAGCCCCAAACTACACAGCGAAATGACACAACTCGTTTCTCACAAAGTTGTGTCACTAATTTGCACCTACCATCAGTCAACGCGGTTTACCTTCTCGGACTGCCGCGTCGACTTATAATTAAAATGGACAGTTTTAATTTTAGCAATTAATTCAGTGCAAAAATAATTTAAACAGATAAATATTCAATTAAAATAAATTTAATTGAAAATTAATCATCAAATAATACTTGCATGGCATGTGCAATAGTTTTAATTACTGAACCAACATCCTGACACTAAGAAAATCACCCCAACATCACAACTGAAAATGTAAACACGGCAATCAGATGACAATTCATGTAAAATAAGACCGTGTTACCAGCAAATAATTGTGTCGGTCTTCACTCTCACTGCATGCAACTCGTTCTTCAATATCTGACTGCACCTCGGCACGTGATGACGTCGCGCGCCAGCTATGCTACCACCGGAACGGAGGATATGAGCGGTGAGCGGTGCGCGGCTGCTGGTCGACTCCTTGGATGGCGGTGACCGGTGCACTGCAAAGAAAACAAGAGAGAGAGTGGGGCGCGGGAGGGTGGCGGCCGAGAGAAGGTGGTCCGACCGAGAGACGGTGAGGGAGGCCGGCGGCGCGGCTGGTGAGGGAGGCCGGTGGTGCAGGTTCGGTGAAGAGGAGCGTGGCCGGGGTCAGAGGAGGGGAGGCGGCCGTGGGAGTTGGCGGCGGCGTGGAGAAGGGAGTGCGGCGAGGGGGATCGCGGCCGGGGGTGAGAGGAGGCAGTCGTGGGTGAGAGGCGAGGGGGAGCGCGGCCGGGGGTGAGAGGAGGCGGCCGTGGGTGAGAGGCGAGGGGGAGCACAGCCGGGGTGAAGAGGAGGCGGCCGTGAGAGGCGAGGGGGAGCGCGGCCGGGGTGCTGGGGTGACGGGGGTGGCAGGGTGATGGGAGGAGAACCGGGGGCCGCGAGAGAGAGCGGGGCGAGGGAGAGGGGGCCAGCGGGATGGGGAGTGGGATAGGGGAGGGTCGGGGCGAGGGAGAGGGGGCCAGTGGGATGGGGAGTGGGATAGAGGGGAGGGCCGGGGCGGAGGGGAGAGTGGAGAGGCAGGGAGATAAGGGGGAGGTTGAGGGGAGAGCGGGTCAAGGGGGGTGGCGGGTGAGGAAAAAAAAGGGGGGAAAAAAAGAAAAAAAACCAAATTTCAAATTTCAAAATAAAAAATAAAAATAAAAATAACTATTAAAAATAAATTAGTATAAATAGGATTATATTTATATTTATAATTAATTAATAAACTAAAAGTAATATTAGAATAATATGAAATGGTAATAAAATAAAATTCTAAAAAAAATGAAAATAAATAACTAATGTTCATATAATACTAACTAAAAACTATAAAAACAAATAAAATATTTAAAATAATACCAAAAGAACCTAAAAGCACAAGAATGATTAAAACTAAACGAAAATAAATAAATAAAAATGTTAGTAACATCCATGTACATCAAATGTTATGGAATAGTATAAAATGAATATATACTGGATATATATGATATTTAAATCATTAATACTATTCTGGATATGATTTACTTATAACTACCTGGAAAATTCTTTTCCGACAAGTTCAATTTTTACTCATGTACCGAACATCGACAAAAACATCTCATATGAACTCACATTATTAACCAATTATTATAACATGATAATATGTTCTATGAACTGAATAATAATCTATAAATTTGGCCCTTATGAAATTGTAAATTGACCAAAGTTTATTATTCAAGAATATAATGAAACGAACAAGACAAGTCGGACTTGAGGTAAGGGATCCTACCTCACTTTTTCTTTTTAAGTAATCTCTTTTATGTCACTTACTTTAAGATCCTATTTATTATGTTGGGGGATGTTCTTTTATATTCCTCATGCTTTAATTTTTATTTTAATATGATTAGAGACCCCATTTGATCTCATCAATCCATTTTTGGACGTTTTAAGTGGTGTCGTTAGGCTGCCGATTTTTCATAAGGGGATTTTTCATCTCACTTTTGTTCCCGTGAGATTCATGCTACAATTTCCACTATTTCATTTTGTGTGGTGTATGTACTTCCCATGATTTTATTTTTTGTGTAATATATTCTAATTCATGGGTATTTACAACTTCATTGTAAGACCCTTATTTCATGGGGTGTACGTTTTGAATGTTACCCAAATCAGTAAGGGAACCTTTCACCATCCTCTTTTCAAAAGACTTATTTTGTTAGGTCTTTTAATTTAAATTTTATTATGGGGTGATATGTTCTTCTTATTGATGTAAATTTTATTTCCAAGTGATGAGATACCATTTTCTCTCGATCAACTAATTTTATGAATTTTAAAGTGACATCGTTAGACTGTCAAATTTTTGCAAAGGAACTTCTTAACTCAATTTCAATTCATTGTGTTAAACTTGTACTCCTTGAATATGTCATTATATGAATATGTGTGAATGAAACTGATTTTTTTACACTTAATATCCACTTATATTAGGTTTATTTATATATTTCACACATAATTAATTAATTTATTTATCCTTAATCTAAGGATACCATCTTTGAATGGGACTTGGTCTCAATCTCCTTTCATTGAGGCATATTTTGTTTTAATACAAGAATTTCTTTTATACGCTGTATAAACACCTTTGACATTTCATTTCATTCAATGGGAATCTTTTTCTATATAGATTTTTACTAAATGAAAAAAATGAATGTTTCTTTTAACATACGCGGTGACAACGTCCTTTTCTGCCTCCACAAGTATTATTTGGTCTTTGGATTTCTCAACAAGTCGTAGTGTTTTTAAAATGAAATAAATACCATATAATATTTTATGTATTTTGGTATTGAAAATGGTTTTGATAATGGATTTTTTATGTCAATATATTTATGTGATATATTGTGATCTAAATGTGGAAATGTTTTCTTTCCATTATATTTGTTTTATGTCTTAAGATTTTAAAATGGTACTTGGACATTTGACTGGTGGTTACGTGATAAACCATATGATGGGTGGTGCCATGAATTCCAGGATGGGTGGTTACGTTATAATCTCTAATTCATTGGGTATGGAAGTCGGTCGTATGGCTATTACATGTAGTGATAAGTGTGGAAGTCAACCGTATGGTTATTCCATTTAAGTATGTTTATGTCCCAAGTTACCTTTACATGTTATGTGTTATTTATTTGGGTTTTATGGTAATCTTTTGGTTAAAAAGGGTATGTAGTGATCTTTTATTCAGTGAAGAGTAATTAATACTTCATAAAGGTGAAAAGTATTACATTGATAAGGTATTCATGGTTTACTTAGTGTTTTGGAAAAAATAACAGTTTTCCTTCTTTATGTATCCTTTACTGGGATTTAAATGCTCATCTCATGTTTTTGAAATGTTTTCCACAGGACATAAAGATGAATAGGGTCAAGTATGGGATCATGAAAAGACATTCTATCTAAAACATGGAAGTAGACATGTTTTTTAAGAGTTTTTATTTTATGGAAACTTAGTATAAGTGTCTACTTTGTAATCTTTTGAGATGTAATAGTTATGTCCTAATTATCTAAAACTCTAAATCTGAAAAGATCCTCTTTGTGAATTATTCATTTAATTCATGATTATGTAGTGTTATAAGGCTGGGTCCTTATAGTTGGTATCAAAGGTCGTTTTAGATAACTTTAGAGGTTAGGGTATTCTCTAAGCATAAGTGACATTACCATAATGGTTAGGATTTTAGAAAGAGTCATAGTTTTAGATAAATTGAATGAGTAAGTATATCTTTGTGTTTATCTTCCTCATTAGTAAATGATAATTTTTTTGATATACTCACACTGAAATTGTGGTTTTGGTAAATGGATGGATATAGCAGGAACCAAAGTGACAATGGTTTTGAAGGAAAATGTGGTGGTTCTCTGATTGAGAGACTGGATGAAATGGGGGATTCAATGAGGAATCTCGTGGTTATTCTAAACGAACTAACAAGAAGTCGTGATTAACCACTTGAACCTTGGTGAGTTCTCTGATGCATCATGAATGAGAGAACCAACTCGATGTGGAAGTTCAGGTAATAATTATAATGTTAACCATTAGGGTTTATATGATCCTTACTTCTGAGGTAATTATGGGTTACTATATGATAGAAGATGAAAGGAATGAGGTAAAATAGAGGTTAAATTATGTTATGGTTATTTTTGAATATTTTATCACTTTTTGGGGAATGTTTTAAGAATTATATTGTTTTCAAAAAAGGACAACATGCAGACTGTGTGACAACCCATCATGTCAGACAAAGATGTGGGAATCGAACCCACAACCAATGTGTGACTGGTACTTATCGCCTACCATTGGACTACGTGAAGTCCCTAGTTAGTATGACAAATTATTTTTAGTTATATAATTTTATGAATCAAGAAAAAGTTGATTTAGGGTTATCTTGGAAAATATTGACCTATCATGGAGGATATATGATTAGGTTAATTACTTTTCAATATGAGACTTTAAGAGCAACTGATGTTATTTGGAGATAAATGTTAATTTTTACCTTGGAAGACTATGTGATTAAATCCTTCAAATATTTGGGTTTCAATCTTAGTTTGGTTTACATTGAATAATTTTATGGACAATTTTTTTATCGAATGGTCTTTGTTGAACTTTCGGTTTTTTTGGACAAATTTTGGAGATTAAGAATAGATTTTCTTTTTATAAAGGATTATCCTTTTGTGGATTATCTGATCTTGTTCTAACAATTTTGGTTTTGGTAAGGGTCTAAATACATGGGAAATATATAGTTCTCTTTTTTGGATTAGGTGATTCTCTAGAATATGATTATAGCACTCATAATGTGAACAAGTCATCCTAAATACTCGTCTTTTGGAGAAAATATGAGTTTGTGTAAGAAATCTAGTAAGAGATGATAGTCTACATGACAAGTAAGTATGTTTCCTTAGGATTTAGTTAATATCATAAATAAATTCATCAATGAAAAGTAACTTCAAAAAATGTTGTTTTTAAACTTTTCCTACTGGGGAATCAAATACCGTTTAACCCATCAGTAGTTTTTTATTTTCTTGTGTTTAACTTTCTCCTAATCATGTTTTCTATCACTCTACATCAGAACATGACCCTTGGTTTTTTTCTTCCATATCCATGTTTTCATGAAATCCTATTACATGTTGTCTCGGGTGACCTTGGTACTTTTTGTTTCTTTCTTTTAAAGTGATAGTTTAATTTACTCCTTTTCCGATGTGGGGCTTTCAATGAAGTTTACAATCCCAATTTTAAAATTGTGAGGATGCAATTCCAAAAAGGGGGGGAAGGATGTAACATCCCAGGTAAATAATGAATATTATTTTTTTCATATTTATTAATATTTTTGAAAAAAATACTAATATTACTTTAAAGGGAACGTCTGCTCGATGGTGTACCCAGTACGCAACAACGAGTCCCTTTGAAATCTTACGTTGCACTCTAATAATAAAATAATATCATTTTAGATGGTAGTTAATGCCTAGCCATTGTAATGGCGAGAATGATAATAAGTAACTACAAAATGATTATATATTTTTTTCAAATATTTTTACTTTTATCCAATAAATGTTAGAGGCTTAAAATGCGAATGAATCCAATTTTAAGCGTAAATATTCTTATATTCTTTAAAAGGTCGATTAACCGCCTTTTTATGACGAACCATTTTTATATACACTTTTTGAAAATTTCATATGTTATATTTGACCAAATAAAATCCTTCTTTAGAATCTGGACATCAAAATTTACTTTGTGTAAAAAAAATTAATTTTTCCAATAAAGATCATTTTTAGTGAAAATGTTGTATTTTAATTGAAAACCTCCTTTTAATCTGATTTATTTATATGGATATATTATATTTTTAATTGGTTTTAAATTTTATTTTGAATGTATTTTTACCATTTAATCCAATGTTGGTCATTGGAATTAATTTCACTTTGAAATTGCACTTAAACTAGTGTCAATCTTTTGATATATTTTGTTTCTTGAAAACACGCTTTTTGTTTTGACAATGGGAATTAATTATTAAATTGATTAATTCAACTTATAGGTTTCTAATTTTTTAAAATAGGAATCATTTCTGAATTCGGAATATCAAATATAGCTTAGGGTGAATTTTCGGTATTTTTCTGAAAATATCAATTTTTTATGAATAGTGAAACCACTAAGTGGTAGTTAAAAAACTGATTTTTTGTTTAAATGAAATTTTACCACCTCTGGGATTTGAATTTCAAAAATCTGACATACATGGTTTTAATTATGATATAAAATTTGGTTCAATGGGATGATAATATTTTTTTGGTGAATAGTAACTTTTAAGTTTTTTTAATCGCGATTAAAGGTAATTAGTGTAATTTAAGGTAAAGATAATGTTATAATAATATAAAATGACCTTGAAACAGGTCCTACCCTTATTTGATGAATAATGTAGGACCAAGACAATCCATGGGTCAACTTGGGGACCCCATGGATCCAATTGGGTGAGAAAAGGACATTAATAACATTTTATTTAAAGTTAAAATAAAAATGTCAGAAACATGTATTTTTTTAATAAAACAATTTTTACATCAGGGTATACAAGTCATAAATTTGACTATAAATAGTCATTGGAAAGCTAAAAAAATTTCCTACATCATAGTATTTTTTTTTAATTTTTGGACATTACATAAATTAATTTATTTATGACACCATGATGATGCAGTGATTACCTCATTAATGAACGATTTAAATAAAATGAAAAGATAATGTAAACACTAAGACATAAACTTGTAAAAAAACAATTGGATGGGTGAATTTAGAACCCTTATCACCGTATCCTCGAAATATATCTTTTTGGGACCTTTAAAATTTGAAAATCATTTTAAAATAAAGTGACATTTCATGACTTTCCAAGAGTGCCCCTCCTCCCTCTTATAAAAGGGCCCCACCTCTACCTCATTACCCACACCTCTCAAGACATTGTCTTGGCCAAAATATGATCATTTTATCTCTCCACATCCCTATATTCATCCTAGAATCCTTCCCTTAGGTGTAACTCTCTTCAAGAAGCCCTTTTGGTTCAAACAAAGAGGAGTTACCCGATTTAAAGGTAAAGTCTTCCCTAATGTTCTTTTGTTTTATTTTGCTTCTCCATCCCCCTAAACTCTTTTTATTCCTTTCTATTGTAAAAAAACCTGTATCACAAATATAAAAGGTTGTTTTTATTATAATTATTCGACCTACAGTTACGCACACTTCCGTCTAATGGTTAAAGAACACACTATTTCCGTGGATGGTGAATTACTGCCTCACGAAACGATGATTGTTCTATCTTCTCCTACCACCTCTCATGGTGGAAATTATGATGGAACTATATTTATTTATGATATATATTATATTTATTTCCAATATATTATTCTGTATTCTATAATTAATACATAACATTCTGTTTTGCATGTTTTGAAAATGTGATAATTTCATTTGAGGAAGTGTGGACTACCACCCCCTCAAGTCATTTGAATCCTTCATGCAATACATGGAATGTATAAAGAATGAAATTTATGAACTTATGTGAGCTATATAACATATATATTATACTGTAATTATAATATATATATATATATATATCCCTCATATAGTTTTAATTCCATTAATGTCCCAAAGAAATGAAAGTAGCGTTCATGCATATGTACGACCAACCGTCTCCATGAACAGTGCATTTCATTTATTTTTATCTCCAAATGTTATAGAATAGTATAAAATGAATATATACTGAATATATATGATATTTAAATCATTAATATTATTCTTTAAATGATTTACTTATAACTACATCGAAAATTCTTTTCCAACAAGATCAATTTTTACTCATGTACCGAACATCGACAAAAATATATGATATGAACTCACATTATTAACCAATTATTATAACATGATAATATGTGATATGAACTGAATAAAAAACTTTAAAGGAGTTACTTAAGCAATTATAAATTGAACAAAGATTATTATTCAGGAATATAATGAAACGAACAAGACAAGTCGGACTTGAGGTAAGGGATCCTACCTCTCTTTTTCGTTTTAAGTACTCTCTTTTATGTCACTTACTTTAATCTCCTATTTATTTTGTTGGGGGGTGTTATTTTATATTTATATTTCTGTATGTTTGATTTTAATATGATGAGAAACCCTATTTTATCACATAAATCCATTTTTGGAAGTTTTAAGTGGAGTCGTTAGGCTGCCGAATTTTCGTAAGGGGATTTTTCATCTCACTTTTATTCCCGTGAGATTTATGCTACATTTACCTCTATTTCTTTTTGTGTGGTGTATTTACTGCCCATGATTGTATTATTTTTTAATATAATCTAATTCATGGGTATTTAAAACTTCATTGTATGACCCTTATTTCATGGGGTGTACGTTTTGAAAGTTACCCAATTCGGTAAGGGAACCTTTCACCCTCCTCTTTTCAAAAGACTTATTTTGTTAGGTCTATTAATTTACATCTTTTTATGGATGGATATGTTCTTCTTATTGATGTAAATTTTATGTCCAAGTGATGAGATACCATTTTCTCTCTCATCAACTAATTTTCTGAATTTTAAAGTGACGTCGTTAGGCTGTCAAATTTTTGCAAGGGAACTTCTTAACTCAATTTCAATTCTTTGGGTTAAACGTGCACTCCTTTAATATGTCATTTTATGAATATGTGTGAATGAATATAATTGTTTTAAACTTAATATCCACTTATATTGGGTGTATCTATATTTGTCACACATAATTAAGTAATTGATTTATCCTTAATCTAAGGATAGCCTCTTTGAACGGGACTTGGTCTCAATCTCCTTTCATTGAGGCATATTTTGTTTTAATATAAGACTATATTTTAAACGCTGTATAAAAACCTTTTAAATTTTATTTCATTCAAAGGGAAACTTTTTCTGTGAAGCAATTTACTAAATGACAAAAAGGAATGTTTCGTTTAACGCACGCGGTGAGAATGACCTTTTCCACCGCCAGAAGTATTATTTGGTCATTGGCTTCCTCAACAAGCCGTAATGTTTTTAAAATGAAATAAATACCTTATAATATTTTATGTATTTTGTTATTGAAAATGGTTTTGACAATGGATTTGTTATGTAAATATATATAAGTGATATATTTTTATTGAAATGTAGAAATTTGTTTCTTTCCATTATATTTGTTTTATGTCTTATGATTTTATAATGGTATATAGACATTTGACGGGTGGTTATGTGGTAAACCATATGACGGGTGGTGTCATCAATACCAGGATGGGTGGTTACGTTATAACCTCCAAAGCATTGGGTATGGAAGTCAGCCATATGGCTATTCCATGTAGTGATATGTGTGGAAGTCGACCGTATGGTTATTCTATTTAAGTATGTTTATGTCCCAAGTTATCTTTATATGTTATGTGTTCTTTATTTGGGTTTTATGGTAATATTTTGGTTACAAAGGGTAAGTAGTGATCTTTTATTCAGTTAATAGTATTTACTACTTCGTAAAGGTGAAAAGTATTACTATGATAAAGTATTAAAGGTTTACTTGTTGTTTTGGAAAAACTAACATTTTTTCTTCTCTGTGTATCCTTTACTGTGAGTTTTATGCTCATCCCAAGTTTTTGAAATGTTTTCCACAGTACTTAAAGATGAATAGGGTCAAGTATGGAATCATGGAAAGACATTATATCTAAAACATGGAACTAGACATGTTTCTTTTTAAGAGTTTTTATTTTATGGAAACAAAGTAGAAGTGTCTACTTTGTAATATTTTGAGATGTAATAGTTATGTCCTAATTCTCTAAAACTATACACCTGAAAATATCCACTATGTGAATTATTAATTTAATTCGTGATTATTTAGTGTTATAAGGCTGGGTCCTTATAGTTGGTATCAAAGGTCGGTTTAGATAACTTTAGAGTTTAGGGAATTCTCTAATCATAAGTGACATTACCATAATGGTTAGGATTTTAGAAAGAGACATAGTTTTAGATAAAGTGAATGAATAAGTATATCTTACTGTTTATCTTCATCATTAGTAAATGATAATTTTGTTGATATACACACAATGAAATTTTTGGTTTTGGTAAATTGATGGATCTATCAGGCACCAAAGTGACAATGGGTTTGAAGGAAACTGTTGTGGTTCTCTGATTAAGGAACTGGATAAAATGGGGGATTCAATGAGGAATCTCATGGTTATTCTAAAGCAGCTATCAAGGAGTCATGATTAACCACATGAACCTTGACGAGTTCTCTGATGCATCATATATGAGAGAACCAACTCAATGTGGAGGTTCAGGTAATAATTATAATGGAAACCATTATGGTTTATGTGATCCTTACTTTTGAGGTAATTATGTGTTACTATATGATGGAAGATGAAAGGCATCAGGTAAAATTTAGGTTAAATTATGTTTTGGTTATTTTTGAAGATTTTATATATTTTTGGGGAATCTTTTAAGAATTATACAGTTTTGGACAAAGGACAACACGTAGACTGTGTGGCAACCCGTCGTATCAGACAAAGATGTGGGAATCAAACCCACAACCAAAGTGATACTGGTATTTATCACCTACCACTAGACTATGTGAAGTCCCTGGTTAGTATGAAAAATTCTTTTTAGTTATATAATTTTATGAATCAAGAATAAGTTTATTTTGGGTTATCTAGGAAAATATTGACCTATAATGGAGGATATATGATTAGGTTATTTACATTTCAATATTAGACTTTAAGAGAAACTGATGTTATTTGGAGATAAATTTTAATTTTTACCTTGGAAGACTATGTGATTAAATCCTTCAAATATTTGGGTTTCAATCTTAGTTTGGTTTACTTTGAATAATTTTATGGACAAATTGTTTATCGAATGGTCTTCGTTGAAATTTTAGTTTTGTTGGAAAAATTTTAGAGATTAAGAACAGATTTTCTTTTTATAAAGGATTATCCTTTTGTGGATTATCAGATCTCATTATAAAGATTTTAGTTTTTTTAAGGGTCTAAGGACATGGGAAATATATAGTTCTCTTATTTGGATTACATGATTCTCTAGAATTTGATTATAGCGCTCTTAATGTGAACATGTCATCCTAAATACACGTGTTTTGGATAAAATATGAGTTTGTGTAAGAAATCTAGTAAGAGATGAAAGTCTACATGATAATTAAGTATGTTTCCTTAGGATTTAGTTATGCTAATAAATAAATTCCTCAATTAAAAGTAACTTAAAAAAATGTTGTCCGTTAACTTTTCCTACTAGGGAATCAAATACCATTTAACCCATCACAAGTTTGTGATTTTCTTGTGGTTAACTTTCTCCTAATCATGTTTTCGATCACTCTCCATCAGAACATGACCCTCTGTTTTTTTATTCCATATCCATGTTTTCATGAAATCCTAGTACCTATTGTCTCGGGTGGCCTTGGTACTTTTCTTTCTTTCTTTTAAAGTGATAGTTTGATTTACTCTTTTTCCGATGTGGGGTTTTCAATGAAGTTTCCAATCCCAATTTTAAAATTGAGAGGACGCAATTCCCAAAAGGGGGAAGGATGTAACATCCCAGGTAAATAATGAATATTACTTTTTCATATTTATTAATATTTGTGAATAAAATATTATTATTACTTTAAAGGGAACATCATGCTCGATGGCGTACCCAATACGCAACAACGAGTTCCTTTGAAATCTTACGTTGCACTCTAATAATACAATAATATTATTTTAAATGGTAGTTAACGCCTAGAAATTGTAATGGCGGGAATGAATAGATCTAACTAAAAAATTATTATATATGTTTTTCAAATATTTTTACTTTTATCCAATAAATGTTAGAGGTTTAAAATGTGAATGAATCCAATTTTAAGCATAAATATTCTAATATTCATTAAAAGCTCAATTAACCACCTTTTGATGGCGAACCATTTTTAAATCCACATTTTGAAAATTTCATATGTTATATTGGACCAAATAAAATCCTTTTTTAGAATCTGGACATCAAAATTTACTTTGTGTAAATTTTTGTTATTTTTCCAATAAAGATCATTTTTAGTGAAAATGTTGTATTTTAATTCAAAAGCTCCTTTTAATCTGATTTATTTATATGGATATATTATATTATTAATTGGGTTTAAAGTTTAGTTAGAATATATTTTTACAATTTTATCTATTGGTGGTCATTAGAATTAATTTCACTTTGAAATTGGACTTAAACTAGTGTCAATCTTATGATATATTTTGTTTCTTAAAAAAACGCTATTTGTTTTGACAACGGTAATTAATTATTAAATTGATTAATTAAACTTATATGTTTTGAATTTTTTAAAATAGACATCATTTTTGAATTCTCAATATCTAATATTTCTTAGGGTGAATTTTTGGTATTTTTCTGAAAAACCTCAATTTTTGATGAATAGTGAAACCACTAAGTGGTAGTTAAAAAACTGATTTTTCGTTTAAATGAAATTTTACCACCTCTGTGATTTGAATTTCAAAAATCTGGCATACATGGTTGTCATTAGGATGTAAAATGTGGTTCAATGGGAAGAAAATATTTTTTGGTGAATAGTAACTTTTAAGTTTTATTATTCGCGATTGAAGGTAATTAGTGTAATTTATGGTAATGATAATGTTATAATAATATTAAATGACCTTGACACATGTCCTACCCTTATTGTATGAATCATGGATGACCATGAAAATCCATGGGTCAACATGGGGACCCCATGGAGCCACTTGGGTAAGAAAATGACATTAATAACTTTTTATTTAAAGTTAAAATAAAAATGTCACAAACATGTATTGTTTTACTAAAACAATTTTTACATCGGTTTATACAAGTCATAATTTTTATTATAAATGGTCATTAGAAAGATAAAAATATTTCCTACATCATAATATTTGTTGTATAATTTGTATACATTAAATAAATTAATTTATTTATGACACCATGATGATGCATCGATTACCTCATTAGTGAATGATTTAAATAAACTAAAAAGATAATGTAAATTCTAAGACATACACTTGTAAAAAAACCTATTATATGGGTGTATTTAGAACCCTTATCACCATATCCTCCAAATATATCATTGGGGGAACTTTAAAATCTGAAAAACATTTTAAAATAAAGTGACATTTCATGACTTTCCAAGAGTACCCCTCCTCCCTCTTATAAAAGGCCCCCACCTCTACCTCCTTACCCACACCTGTCAAGCCATTGTCTCAGACAAAATTTGTTCATTTTATCTCTCTTAATCCCTCTATTTATCCTAGAATCCTTACCTTAGGCGTAAATCTCTTCAAGAAACCATTTTGGTTAAAACCAAGAGGAGTTACCCGATTTAAAGGTAAAGTCTTCCCTAATGTTCTTTTGTTTTATTTTGATTCTCCAACACCCTAAACTATTTTTATTCCTGTATATTGTAACAAAACTTGTATATTCAATATACTGGGATGTTTTTATGAGATTTATTCGAGCTAAACTTACACACACCTCCATCTAAATTTTAAAGAACATACTATTTCTGTTGATGGTGAACTACTGCCTCATGAAATGTTGATTGTTCTATCTTCTCCTACCACCTCTCATGGTAGAAATTATGATGGAACTATATTTATTTATAATATATATTATATATATTTCATCTCTATGATTATGTATTCTATATATAATACATACCTTTATGATTTTCATGTTATTCAAATGCAATAATTTCATTTGAGGAAGTGTGGACTACCGCCCACTCAAATGATGTGGCTCATTCATGCAATACATGGAATGTATAAAGAATGAAATTTGTTAACTTAAGTAACCTATATAACATATATATTATAATATAATTATAATATATATATATCTCTCTCATCTAGTTTTAATTCCATTTATGTTCCAAAGAAATGAAAGTATCATTCATGCGTACGTATGGCCTACCGTCTCCATGAACGGTGCATTTCATTTCTTTTTATCTCCAAATATTATGGAATAGTATAAAATGAATATATACTGGATATATATGATATCTAAATCATTAATACTATTTTGGAGATGATTTACTTATAACTACATGGAGAATTCTTTTCCAACAAGTTCAATGTTTACTCATGTACCGAACATCGACAAAAACGTCTTATATGAACTCACATTATTAACCAATTATTATAACATGATTATATTTGATATGAACTGAATAATAATCATTAAAGGAGGTATGTGAGAAATTATAAATTGACCAAATATTATTATTCAAGAATATAAAGAAACGAACAAGACAAGTCAGACTTGAGGTAAGGGATCCTACCTCTTTTTTTCTTTTTAAGTACTCTCTTTTATGTCACTTACTTTAATCTCCTATTTATTTTGTTGGGGAATGTTATTTTATATTTATATTGCTGTAATTTTTATGATAATATGATGAGAGAACCTATTTTATCACATCAATCCATTTTTGGAAGTTTTAAGTGGAGCCGTTAGGCTGCCTAATTTTCATAAGGGGATTTTTCATCTCACTTTTATTCCCGTGAGATTCATGCTACATTTTACACTCTTTATTTTTGTGTGGTGTATGTACTCCCATGATTGTATTATTTTTTTAATATAATCTAATTCATGGGTATTTACAACTTCATTGTATGACCCTTATTGCATGGGGTGTACGTTTTGAAAGTTACCCAAATCGGTAAGGGAACCTTTCACCCTCCTCCTTTCAAAAGACTTCTTCTGTTATGTCTTTTAATTTTAATCTTATTATGGAGTGATATGTTCTTCTTATTGATGTAAATTTTATGTCCAAGTGATGAAATACCATTTTCTCTCTCATCAAATAATTTTCTAAATTTTAAAGTAACATCGTTAGGCTGTTGAATTTTTGCAAGGGAACTTCTTAAATCAATTTCAATTATTTGGGTTAAACATGTACTCCTTGAATATGTAATTATATGAATATATTTGAATGAATATGAATGTTTTGAACTTAATATCCACTTATATTGGGAGTATTTATATTTTTCACACATAATTAAGTAATTTATTTATCCTGAATCTAAGGATACCATCCTTGAATGGGACTTGGTCTCAATCTCCTTTCATTGAAGCATATTTTTTTTAATACAAGACTTAGTTTTATACGCTGTATAAATACCTTTGACATTTCATTTCCTTCAAAGGGAATCTTTTTCTACAAATCATTTTACTAAACAACAAAAAGGAATGTTTCTTTTAACGTACGTGGTGACAACAACATTTTCTTCCGCCGAAAGTATAATTTGGTCTTTGGCTTCCTCAACAAGCCGTAATGTTTTTAAAATGAAATAAATACCATATAATATTTTATGTATTTTTCAATTGAAAATGGTTTTGATAATGGATTTTTTATGCCAATATATTTAAGTGATATATTATGATAGAAATGTGGAAATGTTTTCTATCCATTATATTTATTTTATGTCTTATGATTTTTTAATGGTACTTGGACATTTGACGGGTAGTTACGTGATAAACCATATGAAGGGTGGTGCCGTGAATACCAGGACGGGTGGTTACATTATAACCTCTAATGCATTGGGTATGGAAGTCAGTCGTATGGCTATTCCATGTAGTGATATGTGTGGAAGTCGACTGTATGGTTATTCCATTTAAGTATGTTTATGTCCCATGTTACCTTTATATGTTATGTGTTCATTATTTGGGTTTTATGGTAATCTTTTGGTTACAAACGGTAAGTAGTGTTCTTTTATTCAGTGAAGAGTGTTTACTACTTCATAAATGTTAAAAGTGTTACTTTGATAAATTATTCATTGTTTACTTGTTGTTTTGGAAAAAATAATAGTTTTCCTTCTTTGTGTATCCTTTACTGGGATTTTTATTCTCATCCCATGTTTTTGAAATATTTTCCACAGGACTTAAAGATGAATAGGGCCAAGTATGTGATCAAGGAAAGAAATGCTATCTAAAACATGGAACTAGACATGTTTCTTTTTAATAGTTTTTATTTTATGGAAATCTAGTAGAAGTGTCTACTTTGTAATCATTTGAGATGTAAAAGTTATTTCCTAATTCTCTAAAACTCTAAACCTAAAAAGATCCTCTATGTGAATTATTCATTTAGTTCATAATTATGTAGTGTTATAAGGTCGGGTCCTTTTATAGAACCTGTCAATAATAAGTTATACTAGCATCATAAATTGTTGCAAATATCATATGATTATTATATATATAGATATATAACATACAAACAACTATTTGTGATTGGAGATTAATTTATTCCTGAATAATAGTCCCATGTTTTGGTGGGAATTCAAGCTAATATTATTTTTGAAGGGATATCATCTACCGTCACAAATAATTTATCATCAGAATTATTTGTGATGGGTAATTTCCACTCATCACAAATAATTCTATTTTATAGGTCATTTGTGAAGGGTTTATGAGTTGTCACAAATAACTCATTTCCAAAATTCATTTTCCTGATAATGTTGCATCTAGTCTAGTCTGAGTATATTGTATAGAACACAACTAACTTTCCTCTCTACCCTGGGTCATAGTCTTACTCTAATGTGTTTCTCCTTCTGGTTGGTACTTCTGCTCCTATGTCAGGGTAACACTTCCCCTACATTGTCCTAAAAAACTATTGGAACTATTACTATTATTCTATTGAGGGGTAGCTGAGTAATTTCCAATCTCTGGATCTTATCCTGATCCACTGCCACTTCTCTACTGATGTGGGATCTGACAAAACTTTTGAAGATGAACAATCCACTCAAAAATGTGGAACTCCCTTACATGGTTAGGATATCAGAGGCATCTATGGCCAGCCTTTCCACATTAAAATCAATCTAATGGGCCATAATCATGGGATGGTTGTCCACTACCCTGGCTACTCTTCTAGCTATTGACCTGGAGGTAACTTTCATAACCATGCTTCCTACTTCTAGAAGAATAGTTATCTGATCACACTTCTCAAACTATATAAACATGAATCATGGCCTTCCTCAGGTTCCCTTATGTGATTTGACCTTGATTCATCACATCTACCAAGATTCTTATGTGAAATAAAGTTCACTTGTGACCTTATCTTACAATGAATCCCAACCTAGAATCACTTCACCAAAGATGTGCTATCTTCTACCAAAGATGAGGAGAAATGTTACAGGTCAGTGAAGATACTATCATAGTTCTTTACTGAAATTTCATCCTATATCGAGTGCATGAAATCCTGATCCCACTAATCCTGAAATGTCTCTAGGTAGAAGTGTCTTAGGAATATTTCAATTAATTCCATCTAGGTTATCTCCTCCTGCTGAACATCTTACCCCATAATGTCCCAACAATTCTTGATTGATCCTCATAACATGTAAGTAGTAAGCCTCTCCATTTTATCTATGGGTGTCTTTAGAGGATTAAAGATCATATGGACTGACTAAATCCCAAATTCAGCTGCCTGGGGGACTCCTACCCCAGTGAACATAGGTGGATTCTACATATATTAGTCTCTCATTAGCTTAGACATCGAAGAAATGGTACAAATAGTCTCCCTCTCCAAGTATCACATGACCCTTAGGATTTTTTCATGGAGATAATCATCCATCATGATCTCTAGAGTTTCATAAAGTTAAGGATCATCTATGTTGGGAGTGTGCTATATACCACTCTCTCAAATCTAAACTCATAGATGATGGAGAGACATTTTCTCTACAAGGGTTAACACACTCCTTAGAGAACAAGATATATAATGATATCAACCTCAAGATCCAAGATCAATAGAGAACCAATGTGTTAAGGAACCCTTTTCAATGAATTAACAAGATAATCATCATAACATAACAATTAATCTCATTTCTTTTCATTATAGAAAATATGGGATTTATTTTCATAGTTTAGATAGGCTACTATGTTACATGTGATAAATATATCTCTAACATGAATAATAAACTTCAACATATAAACCTCTATTCCCTTCATGATGTATGAATACTCATCTCATTCTATACTAGCCTATGAGTAAAAATCCAAAAAACAATAAAATCGCACAACATGTGAGTCACCCAAGGTGAAGAAACAAAAAAAATTGAAGTAGAGAAAAACATGAATAACTATCCCATACTTCGGTTTTCCCCTATTCATGGGTTGGACACCCTCATGAACAATCTCTTTACCAAGATCAAACAAATCTTCTATCATTTCTACCATTCCTAAATAGTAAAAAAATTTAAAATAAATCACCCTTTGATACCACTATATAAAATTCTAGGCTAGGTACTCTTACATGTGACTGAGATGGGTCTGTTGTTGGACATTAGAGTTGCCTCCCCATATTCCATAGGTTTTCGGTTAACAATGAGGGTGCAAGGAATATAGTGTGGATTTTATAACCACTAGTACAATGTTTCCAAAATATTGGAAACATTATAAATAATTAGTCAAGCGACCATGAAAATAAAGGGTGATTCCGAACAATAAAAAATTAATAAATACCATATAATTATTGGATAAATATAACTAAATGATGTGAAGAATGTCATATAAAAAAAGACTAACCATACTCGATAAAAGTATCAAAATTAATTAGTCCCAAAACCCATGTGAGTCCCATATCCAAGGACCATCCCTTCAAGAAAGATAACAGTAAACAATATGGTCCCTTGACCTTTTCCATACCTACATCCATAATGGTTTACTAGGTACAAATCGGTGGCCCAAACAAGGTGTGATTAAAACTCAATCAGATGATTCAAATGGGTTTTAATAAATCCATTCTGAATATATAATATATGAAATAGTATTATAAACATGTTTACTAATTTATTAAATTAGTAAAAAAACACAAAAATAAACATATGGACCCTTGAGCTCTGGGTTGACACCTAGGGTTAGTCAAACCTATTTCAGTATGATACGAGATATCTTTTTTAGGTGGTGGATCCCCTTATACTGGATGGATCAACCATAATTCTTATTGACACACCTACATAGGATTAATTTTCAGTATCACGTCTCATGTAACAAAACCGGGCTCCCTGTATATATCCCAATACTGGAGGTGCTTACATATTCCCATGTAACATGTTGTGGAGGGGTATTGTGAACAATAACACTTAGCTCCATGTGTATGTTCCGTTCAGGAATCGCTATCGTATTCACATGGAAAACATTTACCAGGGGAATTCAATCATATCATTGGGTCCTAGGATTTCAATATCCAATTACATCTTCATAGGGTACACATCGCCAAGGATAAAAGTAACCATATAATATTAATTGGTGGACTCTACTACCCATGACTAATAACTGGTAACACATATCATGAGAATTTGTATCAATCCCACATGAATCATGTCAAAAATCATCAAGTATAACATTCCAAAGGAATATCTATGTCAATTTTTGGATTCTAATGTCTAGAAAGAATCACTAATAGTATGAAACAAACATTGAGCGAGTCACATGTTATCATAATTCATATTGGTCAATTCACCCAATTACCTTTTAACAAGAAATTCATTATGAATTTATGGATTATCATGCTCAAGAAGAATCACTGATATCACATCACACTAAGATATAATTTATCATAATTCACATGTTATTTCAACTATTAAAAAATAATTTAATTCTAAAAAACTTAATGTAATCTAGGATGTACACATTTCATGGGTGGCCGAAAATCCTAGTGATAATGTTATGAGATCAAACGGTTCCCTAGGAGCTCAGAACAAATGATTTATAATCTATTAATGTATTACTAGTTATGTTTTGTCACAACATGGTGTGCAAGAGTGATCACAGTTACATGATATTATAATGAAAAATAATATAGATGTTAGGGAGTTGTTCTTGACCCCCACCTAAAAAGAAGTGTAGACATAAAAATTCTTTTATATTCAAGGTAGAAATCATATTATTACTTCATCCCATTTAATAAGGACCAATAATTCTATCAATCATGTTAGATCATTCTAACTACGGTTCCCATAAGGAAACCAATGAGACAAGAAGGAGAAGAAGAACCAGAAGGCCTACCTTTACTCTCTGGATTCAAAACAACAAGATACAAAGGGTTCCAGAATCTGGTTTTAAGATAATTTCAATGATCTCCAATTAAAGGGTCATATATTGATAGGGCAAGGAACACAATATCAGAATCCCTCATCATTTATGATTTAAAATGAGGTTGGGTTAAGAACATTCACAACATGAATATGGTATTCACATTGTTAATGACTCGATTCCCCTATACACTGAGAAAACTATCACATCAAATAAAAAATTTATAATAATACATTCTAATATTATAAATCCATCTCATAATGTGTTTTTTTGTATCACGGGATACCCAAAACCATTCAAGGAATGTATGAATTTAATCAGACCTTCCTAGAATAATTCACTCCTTGTACGAGTTTCATGGGTTCTGTTAAGAACCACTCAAATCATGAATGGACACTTCATAACAATAATTCATTCAACATCTAGAATTTAGTCCTGCCATATGACACTTACTCTTAGAACCAATCCAACTGACTCGCAGACATGATTACGAAGGTCTAACCCGAAACCAACTAAACATAATAAGGTTTAACTAAATATAGAAGAGGTACATACCAGGAAATGAAAATATCTTACATTATTGAATTCCATCCAACCCCATTACAATTTCATCATCCAAAAATATTATATATCATCGATAAACTACCATGTGATCCCATGTAAATGATTTAATTCCTCACCCATAAAAACCATATCATCTATTTTTCAACCATGGAAAGGAAACCACAGCCTCACTGCATAGTCCACATCCTCGTCCACATCTCATTATTCCATACATTACATAAATGTAGCACCCTCTGCACAAAACTCATGAAAACGCCATAAAAATAAAAAAAAGATCAAAATAATAATAATATTTTACACACTAAAAAATAATAAATATCGACTCTTTCTTCTATACAACTATTTCATTTCCATCTTTCTTTAATTATCCCTTTATTAAAGTTAATTCCAATAGACAATTAAAAATATCAACAATCAAGGATTAAAAAATGATAAAAATTACCAGGAAGTCATATATTTCATGTGAAATATCATGAATGAAATTAAACACAAGCGATTCACCCCATTTCCATAAATTACATTCATTTAAATTTCATTGTATTTGATATGATAATCCATACTATTTATATAAGGATAACAAATCATACAACCCTTATAATTTGGATATAAATTAAATGATTTATTGAATCCACCAGCTAAAGCATGTTAGAATCAAAAGGTTTAGAGATGATGAGAAGAATCTGACTCTCAAGAAAGGGGGATTGATTAAGTGTTTTATTTTTTTCTGACACGAATCACTTAAAAATATTGAGATTTACTTATGAATTTTTAGATATATATGATTTAAGAAAAACAAATCAATTTTAAATGATGGTGTCCAAAAGACTGAGTGCAATGGACCAATTCAATTAGACTGAGGTGATTAAAAGGTGGTGACATCTAATTTATTCACAATGTCATCAGAAAAAGATGTGGATACAAATAAATTAGGTGATTCTTTTTTTATCTTAAAAGTGAAAAATATCTTGTTAATATTAAGATATTAATGATTCTGTCTAAATGTTTTTGAAGGAATAATTTTGTGTGACTTAGTGGAAATGATATTTCAAGAAAGAGGTTTCCTAGATATTTTACCAAACTATGTTTACCAGACCAATTTAATCAGAAATGTTGTTTTGGATAGTGTCCACCAAAAGAAGCCCATGTGTAGGTAATAAAATATAATTTTCTTTTTTATGTTTATATGGAACATTTTTCTGAGAAATTTTATTAGAAGGATGTTTCAATGAAATTTCATAATACATTTATCTTCATCTAGAGTCACCAAAATGATCCATTAGATGGAGATACTCAAAGGGATTAAAATAAAGTATTCTGAGATATCAAATAGAGTCATCCTAAAAAAAGTTATCATAACGTATTCTTCATATATAGGACACCATATGAAGATATTCCTATAATGTTTTATTAGATTAATCTAGAATAACTTTATGGTATATTTGTAGATTCGTACATTATGATGATATTAATATATCCATTAAATGAATTAACAATCATGTATATTATATCATGAATCATGTTGATTTGTCAAGAATGATTTATGATGTTTCTGATGAAAATATTTAATTAAGTACTTATAATTTTTATTTGATATTATATTTTAGGTTGTTTAAATTCTTTCAAAATGAATATTTCGTTGAGAATGATAGTCAAATTTTAAGTATGAATTTTTTGTTAGATTTCACATATCTTTGTTTTTTTAGATAATTGGTGCCTATTAAAAGGGGATAAGGTGTTCCTTGAATACTTCATTATTGTGGTTACTGTTGGGAGAATTGTAGAATATGTGAGGTGTTGATCGAAGATCTTGAGAGATCTTATAACAAATCATCAGACATAGTGGCACTAGAAAAAGTGATATGAGACTTATTTTTTCCATCAATTGGTATTAAAAAATATGGTGAAGATGTAAAACAATGAACATGGAATAATTTGGTATTAGATTAAAAGGTACCATGTATAGGCTATAAAAACAAGGGTATATAAATAAGGATACCAAACCAAGGGTACTAGACTAAGGGAATTAGACAGACATGTTTTGAAAAATAGTTTTTATAGATGTATTTTATCTCCGTTGTGAAATAATGTGAAGAGGAAGAATAATAACTTATATAAATAGTGGTTTGAATAAAGATCAAGTGGCGTAGTTAGAACACATTGAATCCTATTGGTGAAGGTTATATTTTAAAATTCTTGTTATTTCATATTATTAGTATAGGTAGAACATGCATTATCAAGTGACTATAGTTATTTGAAATTAATGGATATAAACCACTTTCAATAACCACTAAATGGATATTTTTTAGTGTATTTTTGGTCTTGTATTATTTTTACACCATGATAAGGACTAGATAGACAAATTGGGTTGTGATATTTGTAAATTATTATATTCCAATGGTTATTCTTGTGTTTTTATTTTAAGAAGAGTCAATTTTATATTACTAGATGTAAATAATGTTATAAAGAAGAAAATGAAAAATGAAAAAAAACACCACTTAACCACCCTCTCAATGATCACATTGATCATGACTAGTCGTTTCAATTGGCATCAAATCTCATGATCATTTATTATAACTATGATTTTTTCGTTTTGTAGGATGAGAAAGATTTTGTGGGTGTTCTTAACTCTGTTAATAGTAAGGGTATTCCTATCTTTGATAAAGAGAATTATCATATTTAGAAATACATAATACTACCATGTAATTTATCCATTAGATATGAAGTTATTAAAGATTATATATATAGTTCTCCCCCTCTTGGAAAGAGAATAACTTTAATTGATGTAGATATCATGAATATGGAGAATAATGAGAGATCCAAAAATTATTTACTTAATTTCCAATATGTGAGTAAATTTATGAGGGTTAAAGTAATTGAGACCACTAAAGACAATTGGGGAAAGCTGAATAATATTTTTAAATGAAATAATTAATTAATGAAATAAAAGTTTTAGATTAATGGAATAAAGTAATAATATCTCAAAATAAGAGATAATTAACCAATTGGTGAGTTATTTACTAGATTTAACGAAATTATTAGTACCATAAAATTTCTCATTGAGAAGTTAGAAGATTCAACCACTGTTGAAAATAATATAAGAATTATTCTTGATAAATTTGATGCCATGTTATCATCATTAATTGATAGAGATCCTTAATCTATCTTAATGGATGATTTACAATGTTTTGTAATCATATATGAAATCACAAGAGAAAAGGATATCACAAATAATGAAAATATTGATATGTAAATGTCTTTAAAAGCTAATAATCAAGGAAATACAAAGAATATTCCTAAGGAATAATTCATTGATTCTGACACTGAATTTAAAGTAAGAATGAAATTTTATGAACTCATTTCTTTTTTTTATAAAAATATGAAAAATGGCACATGGATGTATAAAGATAAGATTACATTGAAGTTATTTAATTTCAAATCCCTTGGACACATTAATGTGAACTATACAAGGCCAAGAAAAGATAAAGATTATTATTAAGAACATATAAAGACAATGGGTTCTATGATGAAGAATGTAAAAAAACTTTTTTCAAAAAGAATTTTAAAAAAGTTATATAAAAATAAAAAATGATACTTTCTATCCAAATTTGAGAAAAATAATGATAGTGAAGTAGAATTTAAAAATTCTAGTGATTATAATGTTGATAAGTTTCTCATTTTAAAATTAAATGATGAGAATTTTACCAGTTATGAAAGAATAAACTCTAAAGAATATGAATAAGAAACTCGTGTGAATTTTTACACTTAAAAGAGATATTAAATCACACCATTAAAATATTGTTAAAGGTGATAAAGAAAAAAAGAAGTAAAATTTATATGACCTATTAAAAAATAATATAGAATCAATTTGTGAATAGAAATCATGGTTGATGAGATATATTAATAATTTTAAATGGTTTTTGGATGAAGTTAAAAATCTCTATAGCAATATTAATGAAAATATGAAGGGGGAGAGAATTTAACATTGTTCAAGAGAAACATGATAAATCCAATCAACGATTCACAAGATTAAAAAACCAAGTTACAAAATGTAGTGGAAGTTATTAAAAGTTTAAACCTATTAAGGATAAAAAATTATCATCCTTAGAGGTTCAAAACAAGTTTGAATATGTGTATAGTATAAAAATGTCAAGAAGACCATGTATGTATCCAAAAAATCAGAGTCAAAAATTATGAAATTTAGATGGATTCAAAATCTTAAAAAAATTCTATGACACCTAAATAATCTATCAAAATTATGAATAATATGTCAAGAAGCTACTAAAACATGGGTTTACAATAAATAACCATGGTTGATGGTAAAACAAATGATAGAAAACATATTCATAGTTCTAGAAAGCATGAAGGTTATAAAGGAAAACATAATTTTTATGGATAATATTGGTACTATATAGGCTTTGGGTATAAATCAAAAATGGTTTGGTTCAATCATAAATAAATAAATGATTCTTGGGGGTATGGGAGGTAGATCTTGAGGGAGTGTCAACACACTGAAAGAAGTTAACCTGAAGAATCCATTTTAAAAACTAAGAATAGATTTAAACCTATAATTTTTTTTAAAGATGTGATCTTCATGGAAACATTTCTAAATGATGTTGCGTAATGTTACAATATTGATGAATCTTAAATGAAAAATATTAAAATCCGAACATGAAGTAATAAAAGTAAAAATATAAGGAATTAGTTGTTGAATCATATCACAAAAATACAAAAGGATAATGAACATGAATATTGGATAGTGAGTGTTCATCACATATGACTAGGGATTTGAAGCTCTTGGAAAATGTTAAAGACTATATAGAAGGAACATTTACTTTTGGGAATGATGGTCCACTTTAAATCAAAGGTATTGGATCTTTAATCATTATGAAAGATAATTAAAATTCATAATATCTTTATTTATTGATGTACTAAAAGAAGACATTTTGAGTGTTTCACATATTTGTGATGAAGGAAATAGAGGGTTGTTTAAGATACAGTTTTATTGTAAAAAATATTTAAAATGGGGAAGTTATAACTAGGGAAAAATAAACCAAGGTAAATATATATGTGGTTGGAGATACCAAGGGTTCATGTTATCTGATCATGATAAAAGAAAATTAGATAGGGTATTATAGGCATGGGAATATGTTGCAACAAAATATTAATAGTATAACAAATAGAGTAAGAATTCATGATTTTTATTGCATAATAAGAAGAAGATATAAGTTTTGTTCCATGTTTTAGGTAGGGAATATTATAAAATCATTACCTTAAAGAGTAGATATAAATACAACTCATCCCTTGAAAATTAATTATCCTAACAAATAGGGCCCAATATAATGAAATCAAAAAATGTAAATAAGTACATTATTTATTTTATTGATGATTTCACTTTCATTTCAGGTATTATGTTTTTGAAACAAATATAAATGGGTTTAAAATATTTAATAGTTTTAGGATAAGTACTGAGTTGTAATATGGATATTCCACTAATAATTTATGAACTTATAATTATTTCTAGTACACAAATAGTAATTTTAAATAATAAATTGAAAAACATATCATTCATCTGGAACTTAGTGCATCATACACACCTAAAAATTTAAGAATAAATATTTATTTGGTTGAGTTTTCTAGAACTATGCTGATTGAACATGATAATTCTAATCTATTTTGGAAACAATCCATTCGATCTTTTTTTCACATTGATAATCATTGTTTCTACTAGACAAACTCAGATATGACTTTATATGAGATGTTTTATAAAGAGACACAAAGTTTTAAATACATAAGGGTGTTCATTATCCTCTTTATTATCAAAATGAAATGAGAAAATCATGGGTGGTTTGATCGAAGAATATTTGACGATATCTTTCATAGATACCCTCTTAATGGTAGAGGATATATATTCTAAAATAAGGAAACATTAAGTATTTTAGACTATTTAGATGTGAATGTTTTAGAACGTTCTGATCAAAAATGTTTACATCCAGTTATGAATATAATATAAAGTAAAGATAATTTTTTAAAAGTTACAAAACATGAAAACGTTTCTTCTAGATGTTAATATATAGATTATGTATTAAATTAATATTATAAGTTGTATATTTATAGTGATGAGGGAAAAACATTTTCAACCCACAAAAGTATGGGGAAGCATGTGGAGGTCAAAAATATCATGTCTGATCAAGGAAAATATGTTCCAAATAAAATATAATCTATGGTATTTTTATATACTTATTTTTTCACATTTTTTGAGCCTAGAGATGTTGAAAAAGATTTGGATAATCTTGAGTAGATTGGTTCCATGCAGGAAGAATTAGATCATGATGAGAATAATGACACTTAAGAAATGGTACCCAATCCTGATGATAAAAAATTGATCAAAACAAAATGTTTTTTTTCAAAAAAAATTAATGAAAGTGTTTAACTAATAAGAAATAAAGTCGGACCAGTTTTTAAAGTCTACTCATAGGTTGAAGGCATTTATTTTTTGATAACTTTACTATAATATTAGGAATTAAAACAATAAATATATATATATATATATTAAAAACAATTAATATATAAGATACTATAGATTGATGTCTAGTATTATATTCTTGTTTAAGATTTTAGGAAGAATTTTATATTGAGAAAACTTGTTAATTGTTTCTATATCAAAATAAAATCTGTGTTTTTAACTTATATAAGGACTTTTAATGGTTAAAACATTATTATAGAGCTTTGTATTAAATATATATATACTATAAAGAAGTTTAATTTTAAAAAGTAAGAGTTGATATCAACCTCTAAATAAAATAATATTAATTGGTTTCCCTCATTGTGATTATTTATGTTGATGATATCATATTTTCATGGATTAATGGAGATATTTGTAAAAATATTCAATGGAGAAAATAGATATTTGAAATTTACATGCTTGGAGAAATGAAATTATTTCTTGGATTAGGAATCTCTCATAAGAAAAAGTATATTTTACTCTCATGAGAGAAGTACGATAAGGAACTCCTGATGAAATTTGGAATGGAATAATCAAAGCCTATTTCCAAACCCATTTAAGTGTAAATGAATTTCTCAAAAGTTGGTAAAGGAAAATATATTTATCCTATAGAATTTATTATGTTTATAGGAATTATGTTATATCTAATTATATTAAGGAAAAATCTCGTGTACGTTGTTGTAATTTGTGCCATGTACAAAAGTACTCTAAAGAATTATCTTATTGTGGCTAAAGGAGTAATTATCAAACATATTAAAGGAAAAAAATAATCAAAGGTTGAAATATTACAACACAGTAAATGTTGATTTTTTGGTTCAATAGATATAGATTTAGAATAATATACTGATGATATAAGATCCATATATTGGGGAGTTTTTTTGGAGAGAGATGTGTGAGTTAGCATATAAAGAATAAAAATTATGTGACAATCTGTATTATAGAATATGAGCCTATAGATACCACAAATGTTACAAAATAGTTATTATGGATTAATAAACAACTATTTTTTTTTTTTTGATGTGAAGATATCCCTTCACTTGGGTTGTGATAATCAAAGTGATATAAGTCTCACAAAGAATCCATTATATTATTCCTGATCTAGGCATATTGAAATAAAATACCACTTCAAAAAAGACCATATATAATTAAATAAAATAAATATAGAGTTTTTTTCTCATCAAATAATTTATCTAATATATTCACTTAACCGTTGATGAATGAAACATTACAAAATTTTTGGTTGATTAAGAATGTACAAACTTACTATCTTTAAGAAATAAGGTATATGATATTTATACCCTCTCTCATATTACCTTTTTATAGTGTTGTCAAAGGGGGAAAATATTAAATATAAATCTATCCTTTGATATTTTCTTTACCTATATTGGGCGAGCATATAATTTTTTTGATTTTTTAAAAGGGGTAAGATGTGATGTTAGCATGTGTGAACTTTTTTAACTATTTTTTGTATTGGAAGAAATAACTTATTGAAGTATTTTTTTTATAATAAATTCTTGAGTTTCTAAATAAGGTTTAAGAATAATAGTGAAATGATTTCTAATCAATGATTTATATAAAATATGGTATTGTTTTTTGTTACTATAAATACCATATAAGGATTTTTGGGTTGTGTTTGTAGAAAATGTTGATGAATGATGCTTCATGAGAACTTTATGTGAGGAGTTTATCATTATTGTTTAAACATGAATTTGAAAAAACATAGACCATGACATATTAAGAAGTCATTATTGATAGTAATAATTTCAAGGAGTCATGACTAGTTGATCATGGTGAAGGTTATGGTACATGCTACTTTGGATAAAAACAAGCAGTGTTTTCACACTAGTTTTGAAGTGTAAGTCGTGGTCAATAATCTAATATGAATTGAGTATATACAGTCAAAGGATCAAAAAATGGGTGATACCACACTATTTAACATGTCATTTTGGTCTATGAATTCAACTATAATCTATGTGGAGTCACCCTTTAGTTGTGTAGAAAGGCATGGGGATCTAGGTTTTTACCTATGATCCACCAGAGTCTCCCTAAAGTCATGTTATGGTTTTCAGCTCAGGGAAGGGGTACCATTTCTAAATGGGTTATATAATAAGTACATGGTCATGGTGTTCAATATTTTGAGTCAAAATGGATTATTTTTTCCACCATGACACGTTATATACCAATTTGATTTTTTATTCGATAGATAATTAAATTACATGATGAAATTTAAATATGAATTTGAGGGAGTTGTAACCATTTATTAGTGAAGGGTTATGGTGAAATTTGAATTCAAATTTTAATTTTAATTAATTTATATTAGTATAATGTGCATGAGATAGTCGTTTTTAATGTATCTTAATTAGGTATGTAATAGATATGGTTGTGCATAGAACATAGATGGACTAGAGCAAAGAGGATTTCCTTGTTTCACTATAAATACATAGAGTGATTTTTTATCTCTTATAAAAACTAAAAATCTAAGTATGGAGTGATCTATGAGCTACATTACCCCACTAAAATTTTGACATACTAGTGATGAATAGGAAACTCCAACCATGGGGGTTATTTTTATTTTATTTAATGAAAAATAAGGCTTTATAATGAGAAGTAGTTATTTTAATGGGGTTGGAAATCAGTTAGTGTTCCAAACATTCATGGCAGTGAAAAAGGAGGTCTATTAAGGATGATCAAAATTTTTAAAATGTTATGTGATGGATTATTATGATTGGTACACATAAATAAAATTCATGAATTCTAATTGGATGTATCATTGTGTGGGTGATCCAAGTATATACATCTATGTCATTTACTTATTTTTTCACACTTGAGATAAATAAAGGAATATATTGATGTGTTCCTCAAGTTAATATAACATGATCCAATTTCAAGTAAATTAAAAAAAATACCTTTATTCACCCCCTCTTATAATATATTCCTTAATAAATTTCTAATAAGTGGTATCAAAGGGTTGGTTTTTGGGTTGAAATTATATCTTTCTTGAAATCATGGTGAAAATTTTCAACCATAAATTCATTCTAATATTTGAAATTAATAATTATCAAATATGAATTTTTTTTGTGAAACTTGCTTTCCAATATTTTGGAATAGATATTTATGTGTTAGGAATGGTTGGTATTTTTATGATAATGGACAATGAAGTTTTACAATAGATTTATTATAGAGAATTGGATGCAGATGAAAATGTAATTAATTTCACAGAAAGTGCACTAGCCATTCCCATTTACACAAAGGTGGTGTCTTATAAGATCTCTCATTTTATGTGAGAAAACATTCTTAATATCTATGAAATAAATATAAGGTTTTGTGAGTCCAAGATAATTTTTTAATGGAAGAAATATGTAGACTTGAGAATGATTTCAAGAAATATTGTTGATGCCTTTTTCAATCGACTAAATGGTCCAATTAATACATGAATAGTCTTATTCTGGAATAAATATATGAGAAAATTTTGAAGAGAATCATGTTAAGAATTTCTCTTCAGTACAATGAAAAGGTGTCAGTTCTAGAATACAATTACACAAGGTTAATCTTCCCAGATAGCCTCCACAACACTATCTTTTCATATGTGATGAGAAATAAATAAAAATAGTCTAGAGTGAAGGAAAATTCTCTTGATGTGAATTTTAATTCTATAAAGAAACTAATAGTGAATGATTTTTTGGAAGAAGAAGAAATTGAGGAGACAATTTCTTTTCTTTCCTCTACCATTATAATTGGAAAAAAAGTTTAAAGTAAATCTTCAACATTCTTTTTTTTAATTTAAAAAATTGGGGAATATTTTGGGTAAGTTTCATAAGAAATTTAAAAAGGATAATGAGGAAGCCGTGAAAGGTAAAAATACTCTTTTAAAAAATCTTTCTAAAGAAGCTATTAACATAGAAGAAATTAAATTTAATTGGTTTATCATTGTATATATCTTTACAAAAATATACTAGTAATCGTTATTCAAGATAATGATAGTGATGTAGAATATGAAATGAGTGTAAGAGTTGATCATTGGGTTGAACATAAGGGATCACATGAAGAGATTGATTTTTGGAGGGATAAGAAATATATGGGTAATATAGTTTTTCATGATTATAAACTCTATATAAAAAATAATACAAAGAAATTTTAGAATTAAAATATTATATTTAAAATCCAAAATATAAAAATTTATAAAATTCTATGAAATAATGTGGGTTGAAACTCAAATATGGGGAGCAAGCCCAAATCACTAATGGGATGTCTAAATTAGTGAAATAAAACAAAAAGATAATTTAATATCTAGATGAAGTCATGAAATGGAAATATAATTTTGTGTATCAAAAAATGCTTCTCACACCTAGTATGGCACCAAGTATCTCCAATAATGTTTCTCATGTTACGGTTATAATTTTTTTTGAGTAATTAGTTGAGGAAAGTATTCCCATTCCACATGTACAACTCTTCAAAGAAAAAGTAAAATATATTATGAAATATTATAGGATAAATAAGGAAATATGGTAGGTGATAAAACTCAAGATTAAACACAAAAAAAGAAAGAGTCTCATTACAACATTTAATAAGATACTTTTGGAGTATTCAATGCTAAGAAGATGTTTCTAAGAATGATTTGTTTTTATTATGTAAATATGGGACACAACAAATATATGTATTCTATTTCTAAGAGATATCCTCGAAAATGATATTCACCAATAATGTAATGAATAATTCCTAATTTTACTATATGTTTAATTGTTAATTTATTGTTGTTATGGTTATGGGAATAATTATTTTTATATTTCATCATGAGTAAAGATCAAGGTTCCATCAAAATCGTGAAACAGTGGTAAACAATAGTTGGAACCTTCATCTAACAAACTAAAATTTCAAAACATATTCTTAGTTTTGAAATATGAAGAAGGCTCATTATAGGTAAAAGAAGATAAATTTTATTCATCATTTAATGTGGTAGAACATAAATCTTGGGTAAAGAGTGAAAAGTATGATAAATGTAATGTTTCCTATATTTTCATGAGAAAAATAGAAAAAGTTGGGTTTTCCGATTTTGGATAGAGGATATAAATCACACATGACCATAAATGAAGACCAAATTGTGGTAATCAAATATATTAAAATGGTATTGTTTGTTTTTGAAATAATAGGGGTCTTATGATCTTGAATCTGTAAAATATAAAGTTGGTAGTAAAGACCTCATGTGAAAATATGTGTTCTTATTTGATAGCCTTAGACATAATTTTCATAGGGTTAGTCAATTATGTGACTTAAGAAATTTTTTTGAGTTCAATAAGAAGGTATTTATAGTTTTAGAATGAGACATTTTAGTCATTCTTTAAGGAAAATGATCAAAAGAGAATCTTTACCATGTTGGTGAAGATAATTGGTGCATGATGTCTAAGGAAGATGAAAATAAACTATGGTATATGTAACATGGACACATGATCCAAATATCCTTATAAAATTCACTAAAATATAATTCAGATTGAGACATCCCACGTATTAGATAGAACCACAGTCATACATGTGATTCTTATAAAAGGGGGTAGATTGTTTAAATGGATTCCAAGACAAATAACTGGAACTCGTTGAGATTTTTTATGTTAATTCATGTGGATATTTGTGGGTCGATCATACCAAAATCCATGGATGGTAAAAAATTTATATCACTTTTTAATTGATGATTTCTATATAATGGAATATTTTATGGTTATTTGACACAAATACAATGTTTTTAAATGTGTCATATGATAGTGAAGTATAGCTAAATATTTGCATGGTATGAAAATTCAACAGATTCAAACTGATATTGGTACAAAATTTACAAACACCCAAGTTGAAGAATTTATTTAAGAAAATAGTATTCATCCCAAATATTATGTGGTTAAAACACCAAATTATAGTGAAGTTTTTCAGAGATGAAATAACATTATAAACAAAATAACATAAACTAAGCATATTGAAATAATATTAACAGATAAATATTGGAAATGAGTAGTGAAAGAAGTGGTATACATATTCAACAGATCCTTATTATGTCCTGATGAATAAAAAACACTATATAAAATATGACATGGAAAGAATCATATTCTTAAATACTTCTAGTTGTTTAAAATTAAGTGCTTTATTATCAAGAATAAAAAGAACAAAAAGTATTAATCTATTTGTTATGAAGGAGTTTTCCGTAGGTATATTTCAAATAGTAGTGCCTATAAATGATTCAATAAATGTGATGGAAAATGATTAAAATTGATGATGTTTTTTTTTTTTTTGAATTAGAAGGTGATAATTACACTTGAAAAAAGTTCAATTTATGGTGGGAATTTTTCACATGAAAAATATCTAGTCTTTTAATACAAAAATAGATGAATAAGTGTATGGATAAGGTTTAGTTTTTAGTTATGTTGATAACTCTTATTAAATATATATTAATTAAGAAAACATGATTACCTTAGTATAACTCATAAGATAATTGGCCAAGTTTGAAATCATTGAAATCCACATTGATGGATATTGTTCACCTCCCATTCAAATGAGAAGTATGAATGCACAATAATTGGTATCTCTCTTGGCTTTGGAGGAAATAAAATATTTGTTTGAAGATTTTATGGTGGATATTTTGTTAAAATATATTAATGAGGATCATGATCAAATAAAAAAATAATTATACTTGGGAACTAGTTCAATGGACACATGAAAATAACATCATTGAGAAAAAATGGGTGTTATGAAATAAATTAAATGAATACAATCAAAATCATGTGGTGTATTTTATCTTGTAAATTGTTCCATAACATGGTATAGTAAGAAATATGATTTTATATCATTAATCATCATTATGGATAAGTATATTGTAGTTACTCAATCTTTCACACAATACCTTTGGAAGAAACAAAAATTTTAATATGTTGTAATTGAAGTCAGATCTACTATTCTAATTATATGTAAAAAAGAGAGAGAAAACATATAAAATTTTCAATAAAACGTTCAATAACAAATAACTTCAAGAATAACTTTCGTTTTATAAAGGAAAAGATTGAGCATCATTAGTTAAAATTAGAATATGTTTTAACTCAGGAAAAAATCATGGATGTCAGAAAAAAGGCACAACTAAAAGTGACATTTTGTAATCATTATTTCCAATCAAATACATCTAACGATATGAGAATGAATTTATCTCCCACTACGCACATGGATTTTATCTCAATAGTAAGGTATGAAACTTTTTTACATATATTTGTTGAATTTATAAACATATCATATAACCTTTCAATAAAGTGGTCTCTTTAGGTTTGTTGACAAAGTGGGATATATATCAGATGAAGAAGTTGTGAAATTATGGTTAAAAGGGGGATAATTGAATCATGTTGAATACAAGAGAGAAAAGTAGGTTGAATTGAGTTTTTAAATATATTGTAATCAAGGATTGGGTATAGACACATTTCCATGAATTATATTTGGACATATCCTAGTGTTGGTGAATCATGAAAAACAATTTTTTTCATTTACTAATCGATTCACTCTTGAGATTAAGAAAGATAGATATTGAGGTGTTCCACTAATTGATAGAACAACACTAAAAGACAAATAAATTAAATCAATACCTTGATTCACCCCTCCCCCTCAGGGAATATTCCTTATTAAACGTCCCAAAAAAATCAATTATTCTTATTTCCCACATCGAGTTCACTCGTGTAGGCTTAGAATTATGGAATAATAATTCACTTATTTTTTTTCAGTACTAAAATAATTTATGTATCTTGGATGAAAAAAAATCCAAAGAGGGAGATTGATGAGACCAAGAGGTTTTGAGATGCATATAAAAATATCGTTTTTAATAAAGAAGGATTATATAGGTACTGTCTTTTATTTTCATACATATGTCACATAAAAATATTGATCTTCACTTATACAGATAAGGATAGATTTTTTTAAGTCCATCAGATCGAGGCCAACAGATAGAGTCCAATGTAATGAGTGTAATGAGTACAATGTTCTCCTAGAAAAGTCCACCAGATGGAGATGTTACTACAATGTTTTATCAAAAAAAATTGAAGAACACTATAGATTTTTTTATAGGAATACATTATTATGATACTAATATAGAAATTAAATGATTCAATAATCATGAAGGAATGTTCATGATTCAATAATAATGAAAAATTTCATTATTCAATACAAGATTTCTAGGATCTTTTGAAGGGTTTGTTAATGTTGATATTTAAATAAATATCCTACAATGTTTGTTGACTACTATATTTTATAGAGTTTTAAGGAATTCAAAATGATGAAATGTTTGAGAAGAATAATAAATGTTTAAGTGGTAGATTTGAATATGACATCACAATTCTCCTGTTTTTAAAAGAATTGATGCCTATATAAAAGAGATGTAGTGCACCATAGAAAGTACAATGGTGTATTTATTTATAGGAGAATTACTAAAGATGTGTCGTGCCAACTCCAAATAATTAAAGATATTGTGTTAATGAATAAAATGATGTGGAACCATAATAAGTGATACAGTATATATCTTCTCAATAAAATAGTATTCGAAGAATACATTAAATAATTAAATATATGAATAGGGAATCATTTGGTATCATAAAAACATGGTACTAGAAAGAGGTTATCAGATAGAGGGTATCGAAATGAGGTCACCAAATAGAGGGACTAAATAATAAATTATTATAGAAGTTCTTACTACCTTTTTTGATGAATGTGATGTTAAATAAGAAGTAATTTTATAAAGTAAATTGTGAAAAAAGATCAATAAGTACAGTGACCACACATTGACTCCTATTGGTGAAGGTTATTTTGTTATTAGAACAATCATTCTATAATATTATCTATACAGGTAGCACATTCAATATCTAATGAATACAGTTATTTTAAATTGATCAACAATAGATTGTTTTTTTAACACTAAGGTATTTTTTCCTAGTGGATGTTTGGTCTTGTATTATTTCCAAACCATGTAAAGGACAATCTACACTTATTGAGTAGAAAAACAATTAAATTGTTGTGTCCATGTGTCTGTGCTTCTGTAGTGTTTTTTATAAGAGTTAATTATCTATAATTAATGGAATTTTTTTATAATGTATTAAATATAAAAAAAAGCATCAACAATTCACCCCCCCCCCCCCACACACACAATTATAACATTGATCCTAATTGGTCCTTTAAAATTAGTGCATTGATGATCACCGTAGAAACACAACACGGAGAATAGATGATATTATAATTTAAATAAAATTAATGGAACCTCATTATTCTATAATATATCCATAAAAATAAACTACTCACTACAAAATCCCCCAAACAAACTACTCTCATATCCACAACCTTATCTAGGTTAAAATAGAGAAGAATTCATAAAGAAAATATTAAAACAACTCACCTCAGATGAAATAATTCGTGATCTCATAATGAAAAAGATTAAATATCCTCAAATGGTGATTATGATACTCGAAAAATAAGCCTTTGGTAATTCATAGTTTAAATTATAAATACAATTATTAAGGGAAATTTTTGGGGGATTCAATATTACTATCTATTATGAAAGAAATAAGTTCATGATGTGATAAGTTGTCTTTTCATTATGACCATCACAAAAACATTGAATCATGGTGAGATGAAATATGCTCACATAAAAATTGTTTAATATCTACCCAATATTTTAAATTAGTGTTGAGAATCCCGAAAATCTATTCCATCTGAATCTCATTTAGATCATGTTATTTGATCCAAAAAAGGGTTTCATTATGACCCTTATCACTACACAACACCATTACCCAAGATAGAGGCACATGGAAATTGACCCATGGGATACACAACATGGTAAAAATAGCTATGTTGTGAATATATTCCACTAAAAACTACACCATTCTCTAGAATTATTCTTTCCATATTCGCATGTGAATATGTTGTGACACACACTAGACCGAACCAGTTAAAACCTCCTTATGATTCCATGCTATGACAACAAGGGTATATTTCATGACCAATAACCAATATAATAACACTCTAATATAGCCATTAAACTTGTGACATGAACCCAACCACCACAATGTGACTTAACCCACTCATCTGAAAATTCTACTCCAATAACACTCACCTTTATCCAAAATCCTCCCAATAATTCCAACTATAACAACCTAGCCTCTAGAAACCCAAATATAGTAGTAATATAACATTATTTGAAAAAAATAAAAATGTTATTGAAAGATCCATTAGAGTAGTAGTATTTTAATACATGATACATGCATATATTTTAAATTACATAGTAAAACATAATATAAAATATAAAAACTCCATGGAAATTTTTTTATCACTTCATCATGATCCTTGGAAAGTACACATTGTTTACTTCTATGATTCCTCAAAAAAGGAAAAAATAAGGCTGATATTATATTATTAGTAAGTATTATCATATAATGAAATATATCCGAACATAATCTTGACATAAATAGTATGGAAAAAATAAATACATGATCATAATAATTTCAAAATCAAATGAAATTGAGGGCATGTTATATCCATGAAAATAAATAAAAACATGCATAATAATTATTGTTCTCATACCTATGAAATGTAAAATTTTATATATTATAAATATGAAATAAAAACCTTCTTCTAAGATGTCATATTTAAATGGGTAGGTCATATGAAAATACCCTACCTAATTTTTCATAGGAGGCATTTGGTTTCATAGAGGGGGTTATCTACATCGGACCCCATATGTCACTAAGTAATTATATTATATTCATTATATGAGTTCACAAGACATTTCATAACATTAACTAAGTAAATTATTACATAATTATGAAAAAAATAAAAAAAATGGCTATTTTTATGATGATATTATGGAAAAAAACTCCCACATTAAAATTAATAAGGTTTCTATCAAAGAGAATATCCCAAAACTAAAATTACAAACTCTGAGTTATTCTCAATGTAACATGAATTACAATTTTCGAAGAAATAAATATAATGTGTTAGAGAGGGTACTTTCAATTTTTCGGGTTACCAATAGAAGATATAAATTGAGTTTAGATGTTTTTAAAGGTAGGAGACCAATTTTATGCTTGTAAAATCCTCCATTGAGGATCATAGAGATCGTGTGAAATATTAAAATCATATCCCTAGGATTGTAAAGATAGGTGTATAGTCTTAGGCCCACTAATTTTTCACGGTGTGAATATTGGGTCGATACTCAAATATACTTTTTCATCATTATTTTCCATTGGTGAATATGGTCCATAAATACATCTGCTTTCTAGTATCTTGACATGGATGTAATTTTTAGGAAAACCACATGCACTTTACATTCAAAATTTTAGGATTTTTAGGCATTATGATGGATTACGTAACATCTTAGTAAAAATAAAATTGAAATTTAGATATTTTAATTGAACATAAAATATCATTAATAAAATAAAATTCATGATATAATAGATCCAATTGTAATTATAAACACCAAACATTTCAAATTAGGTTCACAATACAAAACATGTCTCGAGAAAAAAAATGATATGAAAGGTCCCTTAAAACCATAGAAACATTTGACTAAAAAATACGTGAATGGAAGAATTTTATTTTGACCATTAAATAACATGAATAATTATATGATGATGATATGAAATATTAATGGATTATTAGAAACCCCTTATCAAAAAGGATCATAGTAAGAAATTTCACAAGGGGTAATAAATTGAGACAAGAAACCCTTAACTAAATTACTAACATCCAATAATGTTATTTAATATCTTTTATAGAAAAAATACATATCTTAATAAAATATTTAAGAAAATTATTAATATCTATAAACTTTTATAAACTTAATTTATAAGTATTCTTTACATATATATAAATTATTTTTTATCTATTTTCAATATCGGGTGTGATTTGTCTTGATAAGTTTGAACTAGTTTTGTAATAGTTGTGTTGTTATTTATTCTTATCCAAAATTCAATAATTGATAGATAAAATAAAGTACCAAAATATATTAATTATTTTTATTTATTGATATCTTATCTCATTCAATATATTTTTTAGTTATGTTGCGTGAAAGTGGAATCAGTGTCATCTTACTTTGGTAATTTTAGCGATCAAATATGATATTTTAAAAATTATTTAAACACCTAATATAACATTTATATAACCATAAAAATATAGTTATTTTATTACTAAATTATAGTGATATTAGAATTTATTTTATCAAAGTCATCCATGACAGAGTTTTGTAGCATAGTTCTTGTTGTTGGTTAGGTCGATCCGAACATAAACATGCCATAATTCATTTGGCGAGTATAGTTAATAAAAATTTTATTTTGAAATAATATCATTATAAAATAATAATAATTAAATTATTTTTTTAAGGTTTTGAATCATATTTCAATTTTTTTTATATAGATTAAAATCAATATAAAATATAAAAATGTTACTTCACAGAGGTGGTAGTCCTTACAACACAGGGTTAACATTTTCATTTCTCAATAAATGAGAGGAAAAAATTGATTATAGGTTTATGATATATATTAATAATTATATTATACATTTAAATTTCATTTTTCAAATGCATCTTTATATCCAGGGAAGATATACAGTGGTAGAAAAGTGAATACATAGCGCCACGGAGGGGGTAGCCCGCACAATGCTTGATCGAAGTTCTTCTTCTTTTTAAGTGAATGGAAAGGAATAAATAAGGGTTATTTCAATAATATAATAACAATTAAGTATAATAATGATAATTAATTCATTTTATTAATATTATTATGGTATTTTTTAAAGAGAAATATTAAGGAAAAATGGTAAGGAGTGAGTAAAACAAACGTTGATATCGTGAACTTCATCTTGATGATATCCATAGAATTAATGGAATTAGGATAACTTTTATTTACTGGGGGATTTATTAAATTAAAATATTATTCTATTATATGAATATTTTCTGGTTTTCAAGTATATTTCAAAGTTAATGTGTAGTATTTAAAGATTGTTAATTACCCGCTTTTAGAAGTGAAGAAAAATGGTACATTTATGAAGATCATTTACCTTTCAATGATATCATTTAATTATTCATGAGTAAGTGGTTCCAAAATATATAAATAATGGATTTTATGGTGATATTTTAATGATAAATCATCAACCAAGTATTTACATACATGTTTTAATAATTTTGAAAGTCATTTTCTATTAAATTTTTTACTTTTACCTTCTTTTGTTTTTATTGGCTCAACTAGTTTTGAACCAAGTAACTTACATTTTATTAAATTTATAAAATAACCCCTGTTAAAAAAAAATTGTTGAACCTATAGTTGGAATCCATTTAATCTAATTAAATTTCTAATTATTGTAACATTAAATTTTAAATTAAAATATATATATATAAATAAACTGTTTTGTAGAAAAAACATTTTCGACCATTATGTCTTTTTAAAATTTTTAAGTATCCATTAAAAATTTAATAAGTGATAATTTATTTAAAAATAGGATTAAATTTTATATTAAATTCAATTCTTATAAGGTAATATTTTATGTAGGAGGTGAAAATCACATAATATTAATAAAAAAATTCATTGAAAACTACATATTTACCATTATCGTGGTCATTAACTTTAATCATTAAAATCATAATTTGTTTGAAAAAAAATTATATTAAACCTATTAAATAATATAATAATTTTTATATAATAAATTAAATTAATTCTTTATTTAATTTCAAAAAGTAAAAATACTAAATATATAATATTAGTGAAAAAAATTTGTTTTTAGAGTAAAATATTACTCATGTTTCCAAAATGATAAACACAAGTTTAATAAAAATAAATTTATAATTTAATTCAAACTAATTTGAACATAAATAGAAAATATTTTTTCCACATAAAAATTGAATAAAACCAAATATCATGCCAAAAATATTTTTAGAGAATGTTCCCCTTTCATATAAGAAGATATACAATGGTAGAACCAAAACAACTTTCCAAACCAAGGTAAAAACCTTTTAAAAAAATTGAGGCTTGTATGACCTAAAACCATAGATTTAGTTCAACCCATTAATCAAGTATTTATTTTAAAAACTATTTGAAAACAAAAAGTGAGTATATTTAAAATCCAAGCTTAATACGTACCTTTTTCTTCCTCTTTCCAAAATTTTTTCATTCAATAATTTTTCAAAACAAAAATAATTTTCCATTTCTAACAGCCCATTATTTTCAAGTCATTCCACTGGAAAACATTATCAATAAAATGGAACTGGTCATAATAAGTACCCACACATCATCCACATTCAAAAAGAGATAAAATTAACATTATTATAATAAAAAATAAATTGGTAGGGGATGTAATCAAAGAGAAAACAAAAACCACATCATCATCCAAAAATGGAAATAGTGTCAGGGTAAGTGATCTTGGATCTAGTAATAAAGACCTGAGGTAGAGATAAGGAACCTAAGCTAGCATAACTCAACCTATCCAAATACGCAGTAGTCTCATCAGACTATATATAAATAAATATCAAAGGATATACTTCACTACCACAGGCTATAAAAAAGTGTTTTTTATCATATGATTTATTATCCTATCGGCCTATCTAATGAGGTGTATCTTGGAAACATTCCATAAAAATACCACTATTCTACACTTATGCATTCTATCATGTAGTTCACCTATAATAAACCTAGTAATCCCATGAAAATTCAATCAGAGTTTAGAAATCAGTAATCACATATGAAAAGGTATAAATTCTCTGAAATCAATTCACACCTCACCTCATATACGCTCACAATAAACATAACTTTTATTATATTCATGTAAAATAATCACAACATGCATAAAAATTCCAAATATCCCCAAGTGGTTAAAATCCAAAAAGTTCACTACAATCACACAATATATAATGATTTCCTCTCACACTTTGTAAAATCACTTAATGTTCCAAACAGTCGATTAAAACATTACTATCATAATGATGATCCACTTCACCCACATTTATATACCATTTAAAATCCCATTTCAAATATCCTTCCAAACAAAATTTTTCAACATAATGAAAACGTTTTAAATAACCATTAATCTCCATGAAATTCATAGAAAAAATCCTTTATAAATTGATTTAAAGATTAAATTCACTTTAAAAATTCAATAAAATCAATTTAGATACAGACAATTTTTATCAAAATAGATTGTAAAATTGAACAATTATCCTAAAAAATGTTTCATTAAAATATTATAAGGTCCTAATTAATCAACCTTAACATTATTTCATGACACATATAGGGTTATACTATTTGAAAAATGTCCATTTTATTTAATATAATTCTTAAAACCATTTTTAATACTTGTAATTACATCTAATACTTGAATTTGATAATAAAACCTTTGAAAAATTAATTTGATATCCAAAATAATATTTATAAATTTTAAACACTATTTTAATGTCCATTCATAATGTCCTTAATCAAATGGTTTGTATGGTCCCAAAAAACCAGACATTAACCAGCCGTTAAAATTGAGAAACACTTCATTTTTCAATGAAACCAGGTTATAAACTAATTTCATTCAATGATTTACAATTAAAACATTTAATAATATGATTTAGAAATTGAAAATAGATTTATAACACTAATAAATAATCAATTCAAGAATTAAAAGTTAGTTCATGGGAAAATCTACCTCAAATCAATTTGGGATGGTCCAAATCATTGAATACTAGTTGAAAGGGACTAGAATTTGAGACCACACAGCCATAAAACAAATTAATCACAAAAATATAGATGACCCCTTGACCTAGGGTTCATACCAATTGAAACTGAAATCAAGGAAGAAGATAACATTGAGAGAAAATATTGAAGAGGGAAGATTATAGCTTACCTTAATGATTCGACCAAGAATTACTAAGAAATCAGTTGAAAATAACAAATTGAGAAGAGAACCGAAGAGGGGAGTTCGTACATTCAAGGGATCAGATGGGGGTGTGATATGAGATAGGGAGTGATAAAATATTTTAAATCTATTAAAATATTTTGTTTATTTTTTTTAAATAAGGAAAAAAAATTCCTCAGTATGGCGCATGGTTTACCCACATGATTTAACAAACTATATGGAAGCCATGCTAGCTTCACTACCTATACAAAAAATTTTATCATTGTTTCCCTTTGAACCCCTAAAATCTTAAATACCCAAGGAATAACTATGATAAATGGTATTATTTATTTATTGACCAGAATTCAATGATTTCACATGGTTAGTCCAAATCGTGCACAACTCGTGCGACACCTGAAAATATTCCAGAAAAATTTAAATTCCAGGATAAATATTATTAGAAAATAAAATTACCCAAAATAAAATAATTAAATACTAAATAAATTCCATAGTGATATGTTAGTTGTCACATTAAATTTTCACCATTGTTGATGGATGTATTGGTGATAAATAATTCACTTGGAGATACATTGTCCACCCTATAGTTTTATGGTGATATATAATTCATCAAGTGATACATCATTTCCCAAATTATTTTTTTGATAATATATTATTCAACCTTGATATTTTATTCACTATATTGATCTAGTGGTTTCGCATCCACTATTTATGATCGATGTTGATGTTTAATTCACCTAGTAGTTGAGTTTGTGATATTTCCCTCACATTGACTTGTGTATGATTTATGCATCATCCACTATAGATTTATAAAATAAATTGAATATTCATTAAAAAAAATAATGAATTTATTAGTGGTAGATTATTCACACCCAGGGTTTTTCCATACCATGGGAGTATTTTTTCATTCATCCAATGTTCAAAATAGGTATGTGTCAATAGTTAGGTTAGCCCCATGAGTGGCCAATGTGGTTACTACTGTATACATGTGATGTGATGACTTACTTTTTATTCATTTAATATATGGGAATATATACTGAGATTTATTAGGGAAACCATTAGGGTGTCTTTCTAGCTTTTATGCTCACACCTTTCATGGGAACATGGGAATGTGGGCTAATCTTCTAGTTTGCAAGAAGGATGGGAATGGCCCCAGTATAGGTGGATGATCTTTAGAAGCTCAGTGTGGATGTAGATATGAGTTCACGTAGAGGTTGAGGATCATGGATGGATCTCTGTATATTTTTCTTAAATTAAATTTTTTGTAATATATATGATTGTTCAAATATTATTCCAATCCTAATCTATGATCATATAACTTGTATGTGTACATTTGTTTATATCATGGTATTGTTATTGATTTGGATAGATTTTTTCTATGATTTAGTATTTTACACTCTGATTTAACACATATTATAGATTTTCTTTTTCAAATATTATTATTTAGGATGATATTTGAGGGTATTGTCTCCTTATGTGATTTATCAAAACCTTTATACTAGTAATAAGCCTCTAGAATACAAGGACTTATGTCTAAGGTCACCTGAATAAAGTCGTTTTACATTATTTGTGACGTTTGAGAATGTATGTAGAAATGTTTAGGGAAGAAGAAGTGTTAGGCACATATGAATCTGTAGGGCTGTAGACATGGATTCATAGCTAGGAGAGTAGCATGATGTGGGGTACATTTCGACATGTTACAACCTCCACCCTTTTTGGTCCTCACCAGGGTCAGGGAGCTAGAGGAAAGGGGAAGGGAGTTACTGCATATGTTCAAGGAGTGTGACCTAAGGGCTATAGGAATGATTCGATGAACGGTGTCTGTCTACTACTAGCAGTTGTATTAATAGAAAAAAGTTCCAATAATTCTTTCCTTCCACGAATCTTGTCCAAAACATAGAGTTTCTGGATAAGCCACTAACTTGACCCTCACGTCTGTAGATTCCATTGTGAGGAGACTCGATAATCACACTTATGCCAATGGTGTGATCTGATCCATGAGGTGAGAGTTTCAGTTAAAACCTTTTGGTGGTAGTGTTGAGACCTTACGACCATAGTTTGGGTATGGACTTTACATCCATAGTTCATACTCAGATTGAATTTAATAGGAAAAAAAATTTGGGGTTTACCTACAACATTGGAATGAGATTTTCATTGGTTGGTGAAAAGGGAAACCCAGGCAGCACATGATAAACTCATGCATAGGAGGGTGCAGTTGATCACTCTTGAGTCGGCCAGACTTACCCTCATGGCAGTAAGAGTTTTCAGTTTTTAGTTCCCAATATGAGTGGCTAGTGTTCCTCCTGTACTATGACTTTGAGATAATATATACTCTTGGTAAGGGGAACGTGGTAGCAGCTGGACTAAGCAGGAGGTATAGTATGTAGCTGCTGATTAAAGTGACAAAGTAGCTAGTCGCGTTGTAGATATCCTTCATGGATAGAGATGGATTAGAATACCTCCAGTCTATGATAGTCACACCCCCACTCCCTTAGTGATTCAGGGAGGTGCAGCTTGGGGACACTGACTGTGAGGCTCAACGTGCTCAAATATCCTCAGAATAGGCACCTGATGGATTTTTAGAAGGTGGGGAGCACATCATCCTCTTCAGAGTACGTACCATGGTACCAATAGAGCAACAGGAGGTGGTGTTAAGGGAGTTACATACGTCCCCTTTGGTGGTACATCCTGAAGTGGCGAAGATGTAACAAGACCATCGACGTCAGTACTGATTTCCTGAGAGGAATGAAGCAGTGGAAGAGTTTGTATCAAGATGTCTCACTTGTCAGCAAGTGAAGACTACACATATTTGGAAAGATTCTAATGCTGACGGGATAGAGAGTCCCTTAGAGTTCCAGGATGGGGACCACGTATTCTTGAGAGTCTCTCTTTGACGGTGACTATGGAGATTTGGCCAAGGCGACAAGTTTTCATTGAGGTTTATCAATCATTTTTAGATACTTCAGATGATATGTGAGGTAGAATACCTCTTTTCTCTTCCACCACAGTTGAAGAGGGTGCACAACGTCTACCACGTATCCCAGCTGAGAAGATACGTGTTCAACCCATCTCACATCATCGACCACGGGGAGCTAGACTTCAATGATGGGGTGACATTTACAATGGTTTTAGTGGAGATTGAGGATCGAAAGGATCTGGTCCTTCATGGGTGGTCTATACCTCTGGTGCATGTTATCCAATAGCACATAGACTTCCAGGAGAGCACGTGGGAGCTGGTGGCTCAGATCCATGCTCAGTACCCCCATTTGTTTCTTTAGTCCGTTTTGTGTATTTTGGGGACGTAAATCCCTAAGGTGGGGAGAATTTAATGTCTCGGAAATTCCATATAATTTTTTTAAAATTATATGGAATTATTTCATGACCGTGAAATCTGACGGTGCGCTATTCTGAGTCCTAGAGTTCCCGGAATGATCAGTCGATGTTTTCTAAAGGTTTAATTGACATGCATAAGCAGTTTTCCTGAAAACGAGGAATAACTATTAAACGGCTGCCCAGATTAGAAATCTGGGGGCACTGTTTCACTCAGGATGGCAGGTTTACCCTAGGAGCGAATTACATTTAGTCGGCTCAGGCCTCCTATGAGAAAACCCGAGAATGTCATAACTATAAATAAAATAATTAGATAATGTTATTTTATTTTTCAAATTCTTATTACTCACGAACAGTAACTTAGATAAAAAAATGAGACCATCACTGAACTTGTGGGGATACACTTTCTTTAGGCAGATACTAACATTGGCCGGCACGGGCCACCAGTGAAAGTTAGTTTTTGGTCATAAATAAAATAATTAAGTGACATTTCTTTTATTGTAAAATATATATCATTTAAACGGTAACACAGATTGGAAATTCGAGAGTACTGTTGGGTTTGTTTGGGTGTGTTTCACATAGGCAGAGCCTAACCTCAACTGGCGTGGGTCGAGGGTGACTATTAATAATTTTGCAGACGTTTTTCTGGAATGTTCAGTAAACGCTGGAGCAGAATTTTGTAACATTTGAACGGGTGCTCCGAATTGAAATATGAGGAGAGTGTTGAACCCATAGGTTTGAGATTCGCTTAAGGTAGAATTCACATTGACCATAGTAGGTCTGAAGAAAAAGTTATGTTTTATTACTTTTTAAAAGAAATAAATAAAATAAATTTGTTATTTTATTTTCATTTCTTTCCTCCAACAGACAAGCGACAATGTGGGGCCAGCGATGTGACAAGCCAATAAATGTCTTGGCCTTTCAATTCTAAGTAACTAAACCATTGGGGAATTAAGAAGGTTCCTTATTAATGGGCCTCCATTAATCCCATAAATGTTTCACACCCTCGCCCTCTCCTATTTATATAGAGCTTGGGGAGAGGTGTTGGCACTGCTTTACCAAAAAACAAAGTGCGGACAAAGGGAAGTTACTCCAAAACCTTATAGGATGAAGCATGTACCAGCAGGAGGTGAAGAACGACACCAAATCCCCAAACTTGAGATCGACGAATGACTAATGTCATTGGAGGTTAGTTGCGGGGGACGGCGAACACTGACCCACTTCCACAAACTTGTGGTCACCATCATTATTGAGGTAGGGTTTTATTTATGTTTTAATTTACTTTATTGATTCTTCATATTATAAATTCACAACGACGATGGGCAAACGAACATGGTCATCATCCGACACATAATCCTTGTTTCTCTTTCTTTCTATTTTTTGTGCATTCTTCGTGAGTTTTTCAACGCCTAATATTTATTGTTGCTGGAAAAACTGAGTTTTGTTGATCATCATATATGGGAATGGAGCCCTCGATGAAAGGATCACGAATATGCGATCGTTTAATTTTTTGGGTTTGAACAAATCTTTAGTGGCTCGCAGAAGAAGGGGGTGGCTGACACTGGTCCGACCATAAGGAATGATGGGTGGCACGCATCTACGCCATCGGTTGATGAGGAGGCTGCGGCCCATCGGTTGCGGCAGGGCCAGGTGGGAGCTGGGAACCGGCCGACCGCATGGCGGAGCGGCGGCACACGTCTACGTCTCCAGTGAAGCAGGGGGAACACGGTGGAGGCCGATGGGTGGCCGGCCCTAAGGCCGGTCGTGGTGGAGTAGCGGCACGCAACTGCGCCGCTTAGAGGAAGACCGACCTGCCTTCCAGATGACCCTGCCAGACCGGGCGAGACCCCTCCACCAGGTCCCATGTGCCACCCAGTCGAACACTCTGATGGACTGTTTGGGAAGACCGAAAGGGGGGAGCTCCCCCGTCGATGCCAGCTCGGGCGGACCACAGGCCCAATGGGCCACTCCCCCAGGTCGTTCCAACGGGTCGCGCCACCTGTTCATGCCACGAGGCGGCACCACCGGGCCACACCACCGGGCCGCACCACAGGGCCGCCTATTCACGGTTCGAGCCAGACTGTGGCCTAGTGGGCCTGCCCCACCAAGGCCCAGACCATTGGGGCCGGACCCGGACCAGGGCGGGTCGGCCCGAACCGGGTTGGGTTGTCCCAAACTGAGTCGGGGCGGCCCATGCCGGATCGGCCCGACTGGGGTCGGACTGGACCCAGACCCAGCTAGACCTAGTTTATCCTTTTTGCCCATAACTTGTGATCCAGGAATCCGTTTAAAAAACAATCAGCAGCTCTGAAATCCTTGGATCAAGATGGTCCTTTTGGTATACTCCACATGTGTTTTGTATATGGTTGGAGTACGGCCAGGTTGGATCAGACCCCAATCCCAATCGGGCCCTCAGAGTAGAAATTCTAATAACATACAGAACGAGCATCTGATTGACGCGTCGTTTGTCGGGTTGGGTCCCTTTTGATGTGATGGACCTTTGGAAAACTTTTTCGTGGAACAATGGGTAGTTGAGATATGAACTATGGCTTGGAGAGTGGTTCTCCCAAGCACGGTATGTACAGAACCCTGTGACTGGCTAGGACCTGAGGATGGCTAACCGTTTCGACTTAGAGTGACTTGATAGGCCCAATGGGGAGTGCCTCAGTGTGACGTGGTAGACCCACGGTGGGAAGTGCCTATGTGTGATGTGGAAAACCCACAATACTCTAGAGGGGGAGTACCTTACCAATCCACGAGAGGGAGGGCCTCTGTGTGATGCGGCAGATCCATAGTGGGAGCACCTCTATGTGACATGGAAGACCCACAGTACTCAACAAGAGGGGTACCTTAGTAGTCAAAGGTTAGTGGGAAGCACCTCTGTGTGAGGAAGCAGACCTACTGAACTCAATAGAAGAGGAGTTCTCCAGTAGTTGAGGCATTTAATGTTGTTACTGGGAATGTTACATGTTACTATCCCTAGAGAATCTTGTGGCTGGCTATCAGCTTCCATAGAGATTCTGTGTGGGTCAGCTTCATAATTCTATTTCTCATAGTTGTATACCTAGTGTGAGTTGAGACTTTACCTTTTTGGTATTCTTTCCTTCATTGAATTGTCAAGATTTGGGATTTTGATTTGCGCCTTCTGTTTCCTCAAGATTGAGATGGGTATGCTCGACAACTAAGGGATATGTATGCGCATATACCTAAGTAGGGTTGAAATTTGTTTTCATGTTTTTTGGTTTATCCTTTGTGAATTTTTGGAGACCTTCAAGGGTCTCGGGGTCCCTACTGAGTATGGTTATACTCACCCCTGCAAGGGCTATGCCCACACCTTGTTGTGTTTGGTGAAGATGACAGACAACGCTGACTGAGGATGAGGGTACCAAGACTGGAGGTAGCTCAGAGGTGGACATTAGACGAGGCGTACCATAGAGACAACCATTTGAGAGTTGTACCTACCCTTCAGGTAGGATCCTTAGCGGGTGTTCCTAAGAGCTATTTTCAGTTATACTTGTAATTTTCAGTTATACATGTACTTTTTAGTTATACTTGTACTTTTTAGTTGGGCTTTAATTTGGGCCCCTTTACCTTATGTACACACCCTATTTACATTATATTTTACTTTGTTATTAGTTGTTTGAGTTTGCAGGTTAATAACAATTCATTCCCGGTTTTAGGGAATATGCCTTTAGGTGCTAGTCGCCAGCCCCTGGCCTATGGAAGGCGGGCTTGGGGTAGTCAGAGCATGGGCCCCGGGGGATGGGATTGACAAAGTTGTATCAGAGGATTTCGGTTTTGCCAATGAACTAGGACTCTGATCTTTTCTGTCAAGTAATAGTAGAATGTTTTATGAGTATTGTTTTTATTTTGGAGATTTCAGTGTTAGTGTGGCAGTCGACGTATCCATACACCCGGACCCTGAATTCTAATTTCCAACTCAACACATGAAAACACTAATTGCGTGTGTTTTTAAAAGTTTATTTTTTTGATTTTTTAGATTCATCTCACCAGGTATAAAATAATGTTCACGGCACACCTGTTCCTTTTCAGGGTTCCTTCACATAGATAGCCAACTAGGATTCCCGAGATAGTACACAATGAAAGCCCACTGAGCCATGAGGACTTGGTGTAGAGCCCTCTTATGGCATTAACACCTTCAGGTGTTGTACCAGCAGCACCAATACTCATTGTACGAGTGTTTCCCCCAGCTCCACTTGTAGAGGATTCACACCGACTGAGCGTGTCACATGAGTTCCAGTAGAAGAGGCCTCCGAGGTTTCGAGGTGAGATAGATTCCCAAGAAGTTAAGGATTGGCTGGAGACTGTGGTTAGATTTTTCCAACTATTTGAGACACCAGTAGAGTAGATGGTGATCTTAGCTTCTAGTCTTTTCTAGTCAGTGACCATGAGAATGGTCCGCAGAGAGATGAGGCTTCGGTATGTGGAAAATTTCCCGAGATAGTACCTTTGGGAAGTGTGTCAGCTATATCACTACAGATTGGGAATCAGTTACAACTTGGGGTACTCGTAAAGGACACATTTAGGCTTCATGCCTTACATGAGTTTCAGTATCAGATACCCCTATGGTACCAAGGAGAGCTCGACTCACAGGCGGATGAGGACTCACTTGAGGAGGTGGTTGAGCATTTTCTAGAGCTTCTACATCTTCGGCAAGACGACATGTTGGTAGCTGAGTATTCATCGAGGCATACCGACCATTCCGAGTACTCTTTAAATAAGATACGATCAGTGCTTTGGGGCTTCATCTTCTGAATATGGTTGTTTAAGGATGTCTGAGCCAGCACTATTCCTCTATGCATTCCAACCAATGTTAGGGTGCCCGAGAGAACCTTTGCAGTTGAATGTTCTTTGGCTTAGCAGATACAACCAGTGAATTTTAGTAGTGAGAAATCAGGAAAATGGCACAAGTCTCAGAGACTTGGGCATGTTAAAATATTTCGGGAAGAAGAAGTGTTAGGGATAGATGAATGCGTAGGGCTGTAGACGTGGAAGCAGAGCTAGGAGAGCAGCATGAGTGTAACGACCTGAACTTTTTAATGACTTTTGTTTCCTAATTTTGTGTGTCATTTTATTTTATACTCAAAAAAACTGTATACTTTAATTAATGAAGAGGTTATAATTAAAATGAGACCTTTGGGTTTCGACTTTTATATGACCGTTGGTCAATATGACCATTGGAAACTATGATATTAACATCATTTTTTTATAAACACAATTATCTTGGTTAATAAGTACAGAAATAAGATTTAATGGCCTCATCCAGTAGAATCGATCGTTATGAAGCCCATCTTCTAGATCTTGGGAAGAAGGTAGCATCACTGGGCTTTGCTCTGGACCAAGCCCAAGTCGAACATCAATGTATGAAGCTTGAACGGAATCACCTAAGGGAGAAGTTCATGCTGATAGAAATCACCACTCGAGCAATGTAGTCAGAGACACCCCAAGATTATATCACCATAGCATACCTTAATCTTATGTCCTATGTTGGTGTTATAAGGGGATATGTAATGAGACCATAGCTTCTTTGTGTAATCCTTTTATATAAATAAAATTGTTTTTTCTTATTATGGAAAAGTTATGAATTTCAAATATTTGGATAAATATAGGATGTGTATTATGGATGAATTTAGAATAAAATGGGTATTTTAAAATGTTTTTGTTCATTAAATAATTAATAATGTGAAATGATTTTCAAGAAATGGTCTTCTACAGTTGTGTTCAGTAAGAAATTTAGAGTCTAAGAAGATCACCATGGTTTTTAGTGAATAGTAAAGTAGGAATGGAAACAGACCCATATGAATAGTAATGAATAGTAATGAATATTAATTTGACAAAAAAATAGAAACTTCACCCATGAAATTATAAATACATTTTATACATCTTTAAATTGAAAAAAATGATCATAGTTTAAGTTTTTGTATTTTTGTATGTCATAAATATTTTATTTGAAATTCTATAATTAATTTAATAAATTGAAATGGAAATTTATTTTCATAAAATTTAATCATATTTTGTTACTTTATTGTCTTATAGTTATTCGAAAATTTTATGGGACCTTGATTACACTTTTAAGGCTTTACAAAATGAGTTATAGTTTTAAAGTTGTATTTTTGGGATAAATAATAATTTTATTTAAAAATTAAATGAAAATTATTTAGAAAATTATTCGCATAAAATGGACTTCATTTTTGATTTCAGATCATCTAAATTTGGTTAGGGTGAATTTTAGGGATTTTTCTAAAACAGATGATTTTTCGGTGAATAGTAAAAATGTTGTTTTGAGTTTCGGGGGTTTAATGACATCATTAATGATGTAATGATGTAAGATTTCTACACGACTTATGAATAGTGAGATATTCTATGAGGTGTCCCAAGTGGACAATACCATGGAAAAATACCATGGGCAATCCCATGGTTTTTCAAATACCACCGATGAGGTGTCCCTTGGAAATTAATAATTTATTCACTCACTTTTTCTATAAATACCAAGCCATTTCCATCATTCATTTAATTCCAAAAAATCATCCTCAATGATGTTATGGTCTCCTTACATTCCAAGGACTCCTCCCAAGGTTCCCTCAAGCCTCCCAAGGTCCTGACATTCAGGTTTTTGAAGTTTCTCTTTAAGGTAAGGGATCCTTTCGCCCTCCTCTTTTAACTCATGACTTCCTTTATGTTGTATCTTATATTTTCCATCTCTTTGTGTTGTGTCTTATATTTTCCATCTCTTTATGTTGAGTATATGTTATTATTGTTCTTATTAATTTCCATTTCATGTCCAAATTATTAGAGACCCTTTCTTCTCTCATCAATTTGTTTTCTGAATTTTTAAGTGACGCCGTTAGGCTGCCGAATTTTTTGTAAAAGGAATCGCATCTCCTCTTTTCTTCCATGTTTTTTTTCATGTGGTATGTCATTCAAATTTCCATAACATTTTCTTATCTCCATTTTATTATGTATTTTTATTTTAATATGTGTTATTTATTAGTGGGTTACCCTTGTACCCTCTCTTTTTATTATTTTCTAAAAACATGTTATATAGCTGTTATTCTGCAGAAATTTTGTCTCCAAATTTCTATCCCTTTTTATCTCCAAAAATTCTGTTGTTTTATTTATGTGAATACCCAGACCGATTTCATTTATTTGGGGGTTCATAAATATATAAATATGAAATATTTTATTCTGTAATTGACATACATATAACCCTCACTCCATTTCCATGGGTTATAAATGACATAATGATCTTATTTTTTTAAGAACTTTTAAAACGTCACTATCTTGAAATGAACCCCATTTATTTTATTCCCCGTGGATTTTTTATGAAATGTCTGATTATGATCTGTGTGGATCACATGATAGTAAATACATATTAAGGGTATGCCCTAATAGCGCTCCAATGTATTGGGTAAAGAATTAATCTCTAGAGATGACAAGTTTCACGATACGTTGGTGAATAACCTTGGTGATATGTTCATGAATGTCTAAATGAAATGTTGTAGCCACATATTCAAGTTATATTCCATGTTCATTTCATTGTGATATTCATATTCATTCATTGCTCATGTCTTTATGTTGTTATTGTTAAACAAGTAAACCGATTCCCTTGTTTACCCATACAGGGCCTTCTACTCACCCTTTCCTTTGATGTATGTCTCCAAGATATGAGATGAAGTAGTTATAAATAGAATGAACCTTTTATTAATCCCTAAAAGTGGTTTAGAAAAATGTTTTATGTTTTTTTCATGTATTAAGTTCCTGATTTCCAAGACACTAGACTTTAAAGATCCTCTGGTTGTAAAATGTAATGAAAAGTTATGAAATAAAAAGGTGGGATTCCATAGTTGGTATCAAAGGATAGTTTAGTTATTTATGAAAATTAGGATATAAAATCTTTAGAATAATCCTATATAAAAGTTTAAATATAGGAAAACTTCATGGTATTTTGGTGAATATTGAGTAAGTGGTTTATCGAACAAATACATCCATGTCTGGATACGATCAAGTAGATGCGGCTCTGGCACAGATATATATAGGGGTAGAACCCGAAAACACCGCTTTGAGCTAGACTCAAACAGGAACTGATGAATGACAACAGGACTTGTTGCACTCTTAGTTATGACACTCCCAGGTGATATGTTTGGTTACTCATAAGCTTTTTATGAATCATTATGAGGGATTTATAGAGAAACATAATTGTCGAAGCATGAAGTTTTAAGACATAACATCATTTATAGTTAAAAGATTTGTAAATGAAATATTTTTCTCACTAAGGTTTTATTCTTTTAGAAAATGGCAGGAAATAGGAGGAACCGTGAAAATTGTGACCGCAATGGACCATGCGCCGAGGCCCCTCCTATAGAAGCTGGAATTCAAACATTCATGCGAATGATGAACCAACTGACTCAAGTTATAGGGAAATAACTTGAATAAAGCTGAGAGACTAATCTCACTAAGAAGGTAAAAAAATTATGTTGAGTCATTTATGCGTTAACAACCACCAAAATTCATTGGATCGACTGACCCATTGATTGTTGAGCAGTGGATCAGGACCATCGAAAAGATCTTTTCTGTGCTCTGCTATTCATAGCAAGAGAAGGTCACCCTGGCTGTCTATTGCTTAAAAGGAGAAGTTGATCAGTGGTGGGAGCTGATTAAAAAAACAAGGAAAAGAGTGGAGGTTGAATCTATGGAGTGGGAATAGTTTAGAGGGACCTGTATCCATAAGTATTTCCCTCATTCCCTGAGAACAAGAATGGGGAAAGAGATTATCGAGATAAAGAATAAGGAGAATGAATCTTTCAGAAGCTATGACATGAACTTCACCCGAATATCATGATATTCCTCTAGCTTTTTCATGGATCCAAATGGAAAGGTTCATAGATTATTCGGTGGACTGAGATCTCGTCTTTGGAATAATCTATCCAATCGAGATTATGACAGCTATGAGGAGATTGTGCGAAGTGCAATGAAAGTCAAACTGGAGGTTGGTGAGACAGAGTGGTATCATAAATCCAACGGCAAAAAGAGATCAATGGAGCCAATATTAAGGAGGATCTTTGATCAAGGAAGAGTAGGAAAGCAAGTAAAACATCCCACATATAATAAATGTGGGAAGAAACATTCAAGGAACTGCCTTCTCCGGAGCGGGAAATGCTACAAGTGTGGAAGAGATGGCCATATTGTGAGGAATTGTCATAGTGAGGTGAAACCTCAACTTCCGGACACTAATGACAAGGGGAAGATGGTGAAGGCCCTACCTGATGTCCAGTGCTTTAAGTGTGGACAACTTGGGAACTTTTCCAATCACTATCCAAATCTGAGGGCAGTGGATGGGAACCACCATCAGCATCAGCAATGACCAAGGGAGAAAGGTTGTACTTTTCCTATCACAACAACTGAAGTTGAATCTCCAAATGATGTGGTACCAGGTACTCTTATTGTTCTCTCAAAGCTAGAAAGTACTTTGTTTGATTCTGGTTCTATTCATTCCTTTATTTCCTCCATGTTTTCAAAGAATTTAGAATCAACTCCCAATTTTCTAAAAGTTGATTTATCAGTCAAGACTCTTGGTGGAATTATCTGAGCATCATTAGTGTTTAGATACTCTAGTATCTACATTGATGAGCAAAATATTATCACAAATCTAGTAGTCATTATTATGCTGGAATTCGACATTATACTAGGGATGGACTGGCTCTCAGAGTATAATGTTAAGATCAAATGCAGAAGTAAGGAAATCTCAATAGTCTTGAATAGAAAACCCACAGTTATCTTCTAAGGAGAGATATCTCAACCAGATCTTTGTCTTGAAGAACCTATTATATCCTTCTTTATGGAATTAATTGGTGAAGAAGAAGAAGGAAATGAGAGTTTGAGGATAGAAAATGTCCCCATTGTCCAGGAATACATTGATGTATTTCTTGAGGATTTTTCTAGACCTCCCCCAGAAAGAGAGGTAGAGTTCTTCCTTGAACTCGTACCTGGATCTCATCCAATAAAAAAGAGCTCATATAGGATGGAAAATGTGAATCTGGAGGAATTAAATAAATAAATCCAAGATCTTTTGGAGAAGGGGTTTGTCCGCCCAAGTGTGTCTCCTTGGGGAGCACATGTTCTCTTAGTGAAGAAGAAGGATGGATTGATACGACTATTCATTGATTATAGAGAACTGAACGGAATCACAATAAAGAACAAATACCCTCTTCCAAGAATTGCTGACTTATTTGACCAACTTCAGGGGCTCAATTCATCTCTAAGATTGATCTTTTATCTAGTTATCACCAAATGAGGGTGAAGAAAGAAGATATTCCAAAAACTGCCTTCTGATCAATATATGGGCATTATGAGTTTGTTGTTATGCCTGTTGCACTCACTAATGAACCTGCTATTTTTATGGATTTGATGAATGGAGTCTTTAAATACTACCTTGATAACTATGTGGTATTTTATATTGATGATATTCGGATGTATTCCAAAAGTCGTGAGGAGAATGAGGATCATCTTATGTTTATTTTACAAACTCTATGGAAGGAGAAACTTTTTGGAAAGTTCAGTAAATGTGAATTCTGGTTACAACATGTTGCTTTTTTGGGGCACATTTTTACCAATGAAGGAATCACAGTTGACCCTGCAAAGAAAAAAGTTGTAGAGGAGTGGCCTCAGCCTACAACAATAATTGATATTCATAGTTTCCTTGGATTATCAGGTTATTATAGGAGGTTTTTGAAAAAAAATTCATGACTTTTAATCCATCAACTAAGTTAATTAGAAAAGGGGTCAAGTTCATCTAGAAAAAAGAGTGTGGGGAAAGTTTCCAAGAGATGAAGAATAGATTGGTTACTGCACCTATGTTAACTCTGCCCTCAAGTGGAGAAGGATTCGTTATTTTTAGTGATACATCACTAAAAGGGCTTGGGTGAGTCCTCATGAAAAATAAAAAGGTCATTGCTTATGTATCTTTACAGTTGAAGACTCATGAGCAGAACTATCCTATGCATGATCTGGAGCTGGCTGCGGTTGTTTTTGCTCTGAAGATATGGAGGCACTATCTTTGTGGGGAGAAATGTGATATATACACAGAATATCAAAGTTTGAAGTATATTTTCACACAAAAGGAACTGAACATGAGACAAAGGATATGGTTGAATCTTTTTAAAGACTATGATTGTTCAATTCATTATCATCCCAAAATAGAAAATAAACTCACTGATGAATTAATTAGGAAATACCCAGTTGTTCTATCCATGATGAGGATTAAAGGAGATCTTTTTATCAAAAACCTGGTAAATCTAGACATGGGAATTATAAGGGAAGGGACATCATAAACCCTAACCCAAATGATTTCTCAACTGTCACTACTAGAGAAGATGAAAAAACCTTAGAAAAGAAGATCCTTTATTACAGAAGAAGTTTGAGGCTATAAAGGTTGGGAAGTTTCCTGAGTTCAATACTGATCAAGAATTTGTATTGAAATTTCGTACAAGACTATGTGTTCCATCTATTCTGGAAATAACGAATGAGCTGATGGATGAAGCTCATAGATCTACTTTCTCTATACATCCTGGTAGCACGAAAATGTATAGTGACCTTCGTGATCATTATTGGTGGGATAATATGAAAAGGGAGATTGATGAATACAATTCAAGGTGCCTAGTATGTTAGTAAGTGACAGCAGAGTGACAACTTCCTAAAGGGGTATTGTAACCACTACCCATACCAGCATGGAAGTGGGAAAATATCACTATGGACTTCGTCATTGGTCTCCTAAGAACATCTAAAGGAAATAATGCGATATGGGTTATTGTGGACCATCTCACCAAGACTGCCCATTTTATCTCCATTTGTGAAGATTTCACTCTTGATCAACTTGCCCTGATTTACGTGAAGGGAGTGGTAACGCTGCATGGAGTTTGACTTTCTATCATATCTGATCATGATCCAAGATTCACATCAAAATTCTGGAGAAGTCTTCAAAAATCTCTGAGCAATGAATTGAATTTCAGTACGGCCTATCACCCCCAAACTGATTGAAAATTTGAAAGGACTATTCAAACACTTGAGGACATATAGAGAACTTACTCAATGTAATTTAAAGTTGGATGGGATCAACATCTCTCTTTAGTTGAGTTCTCTTACAACAAAAACTTCCACTTGAGCATTCAAATGTCACACTATAATGCACTTTATGGGAAGCGATGTATAAATACTACTTGTTGCGATGAAGCTGGTGAGAGAAAGATTCTTGGGCCTGATCTTGTGCAAGAGATGACAAAAAAGGTCCATTCCATCCAACAACACATTATGGCTGCTCAGAGTCGGAAAAAGAGTTATGTCAACAATCATCGAAGGGACTTGGAGTTTGATGTTGGTGACAAAGTCTTTCATCGGATTTCACCTTGGAAGAGAGTTATGAAGTTTGGGAAGAAATAGAAGCTCATCCCAAAATACATTGGCCCCTAAGAAATCTATGAGCATGTGAGAGCAGTGGCTTACTGGCCTACACTTCCTCCAAATCTAGAACAAGTTCATGATGTCTTCCATGTATCCCTCTTGAGGAAGTACATACCTAACCCTTCACATGTACTAAATCCAGAGGTGGTTCAACTGGAACATGACCTCTCTTATGAGGAGCAGCAGGTGGGGATCTTAGATAATATAGATAAGGATCTATCTTATAAGACTACCCACCTTGTTATGGTTTTGTGTAGTAACCACAAATGTGAAGATGCCATGTGGGAACTAGAGGAGTCCATGAGACTGAAGTACCAACACCTTTTCCCATTAGATGATATGAGATAAAATTTCGGGGATAAAATTTCATAGGTGGGGAAGAATGTAATGACCTGAAATTTTTAATTATTTTTGTTTCCTAACATTGTGTGTTATTTTATTTTATACTCAACAAAACTATATCCTTTAATTAATGAAGTGGGTATAATTAAAATGAGACTGATGAGTTTCAACTTTTATATGACCGTGGGTCAATATGTCCGTTGAAAACTATAATATTAGTGTTGTGTTTTTATAAATATGATTATCATGGTTAATTTGTACAGAAAGAAGACTGAAAGGCCTCATCCAGTAGGCTCGAGCCATATGAAGCCCATCTGTTGGAGCTTGGGAAGGAGGTAGTATCACTGGGCTTTGCTCTGGACCAAGCCCAAGCCTAACTTCAACGTATGAACCATGAATGGAATCACCTAAGAGAGAAGTTCAAGATGATAGAAATCACCACTCAAGAAATGTTGTCCGAGCCACCCCAAGATTCTATCACCGTAGCACACCTTACACTTAGGTCCTATGCTGGTGTTATAAAGAGATATGTAATGAGAACTTAGCTACTTTATGTAATCCTTTTATATAAATAAATTTGTTATTTCTTCTTATGGAAAATTTGTGAATTTCAAATATTCGGATAAATACAGGATGTGTATTATGGATGAATTTAGAAAAAAAAGCGTATTTTAAAATGTTTTTGTTCATTAAATAATTAATAATGTGAAATGATTTTCAAGAAATGGTCTTCTACAGTTGTGTTCAGTAAGAAATTTATAGTCTAATAAGAACAACATGGTTTTTAGTGAATAGTAAAGTATGAATAGTAAAATACCCATATGAATAGTAATTTGAAAAAAATAGAAACTTCACCAATGAATGTATAAATTCATTTTAGACATCTTAAAAGTGAAAAAATATCATAGTTTAAGTTTTTTTAGTTTTGTATGCCATAAATATTTTATTTTAAATTTTATTACTAATTTAATAATTTAAAATAAAAATGTATTTTCATAAAATTTAATCATAATTTGTTACTTTATTTTCTTATAGTTATTTGATAATTTTATGTGACCTTGATTACTCTTTTAATGTGTTACAAAATGAGTTATAGTTTTAAAGTTGTATTTTTGGAATAAATAATGATTTTATTTAAATATTAAATTAAAAATATTTAGAAAATTATTTTTATAAAATGGTCTTCATTTTTGAATTCAGAGTATTGATATTTGGTTAGGCTTAATTTTACAGATTTTTCTGAAACAGTTGATTTTTCGGTGAATAGTAAAAATGCAATTTTGAGTTTTGGGTGTTTCATGACATCATTAATGATGTAATAATGATTTAAGCTTTCTTTTAGACTTCTAAATAGTGATATATTCTATTAGGTGTCCCAAGTGTCCAATACCATGGTCAAATACCATGGGCAAGCCCAGGGTTTTGCAAATACCACTGATGAGGTGTCCCTTTGAAATTAATAATTTATTCACTCGCATTTCCTATAAATACCATGACATTTACCTCATTCATTTCATTCCAAAAAAATCATCCCCAACTATGTTTTGGTATCCTTACCTTCCAAGGAGTCCTCCCAAGGTTCCCTGAAGCCTCCCAAGGTCTTGACCATCATGATTTCGAAGTTACTCTTCAAGGTAAGGGATCATTTCACCCTACTCTTTCAAATCATGACTTCTTTTATGTTGTGTCTAATATTTTCCATCTCTTTATGTTCAGGATATGTTATTATATGTTCTTATTACTGTAAATTTCATTTCCAAATGATGAGATACCCTTTCTTCTCTCGTCAATTTTTTTTCTAAATTTTTAAGTGATGCTGTTAGGCTGCCGAAATTTTTTTAAAAGGAATGGCGTCTCCTCTTTTCTTTCATGTTTCCTTTTCATGTGGTATTTAATTACAATTTCAATACCATGTTATTATATCCATGTTATTCTGTATTTATATTGTAATAGGAGTTATTTATGAGTGGTTTACCCTTGTACCCTGTCTTTTTATTATTTTCTAAAAACATGTTATATAGTCGTTATGCTGCAGAAATTTCGTCTCAACATTTCTATCCATTTTCTCTCCAGAAATTCTCTTGTTTTATTTAGGTGAATACCCAGACATATTTTGTTTCTTTGGGTGTTCATAAATATATAAATATGATTTATTTGATTTTGGAATTGACATACATATAACCATCACTCCATTTCCATGGGTTATAAATGACATAATGATCTTCTTTTTTTAAGAACTTTTAAAATATCAAAATCTTGAAATGAAACCATTTTATTTTATTCTCCATGGGTTATTTATGAAATGTTTATTTATGATCTGTGTGGATCACATGAAAGTAAATACATATTAATGGTTCACCCTAATACTTCTCCAATTCATTTGGTAAATAATTAATCTCTAGAGATGAAAAGTTTCACGATACCTTGGTGAATAACCATGGTAATATTTATGACACCTCGGGGATAAAATTTGGTGATATGTTCACAAATGTCAAAATGAAATGTTGTAGCCAAATATTCAAGTTATGTTCTATTTTATTTTCATTATGATATGCCTCTACTTCTATTGCTCATGTTTTTATGTTGTTATTGTTATACAAGTAAATTGATTCTCTTATTTACCCTTACTGGGCCTTCTGCTCACCCTTTCCTTTGATGTATGTCTCCAGGATATGAGATGTAGTAGTTGAATGTAAGGTAAACCTTTGATTAATCCCTACAAGTGGTTTAGAAGAATGTATATGTTTTTTTCATGTATTAAGTTCCATAATTCCAAGACACTAGACTTTAATGATCCTCTGGTTATAAAATGTAATGAAAATTTTGGTAATAAAAAGGCGGGATACCATAATGAGGTGGTGTATATTTCTACATGTTACAACCACCCCCCTTTGTGGTCCCTATGAGGCTCAGGGAGATAGAGGATAGGAGAAGGGAGTAGCTGTATATGGTCAAGGAATGAGACCCAAGGGCTCTAGGAATGATTCCATGAATGTTCAGTGTCTACTACTAGCTGTTGTGTTAATAGACATAGGTACCAATAATTCCTTCCTTCAACAAATCTTGTCCAAACCTAGAGTTTCCAGTTAAGCCACTAACATGACCCTCACATATGGAGATACCTTTTCGAGGAGACTCGATAATCACACTTACACGAACGGTGTGATCTGACCCTTGAGGTTAGAGTTTCGGTTGGAACCTCGTGGTGGCAGTGTTGAGGCCATACGACATTAGTTTGGGTATGGAATGGACATCAACAGTACATACTTAGATTAAATATATTTGAAAAAATGGTTGTGTTTTACCTACAATGTGGGAATGGTATTATCCTTGGTCGGAAAAATAGGAAACCCAGGCCGCACAGGATAAACTCATGCGTAAGAGGGTGCAGCCGATCACTCTTGAATTGGCTAGACTTACCCTCATGGATGCAGAAGTTTTATGTTTTAAGTTCCCAACAGGAGTGTCTAGAGTTCCTACAGGAATATAACTTTAAGAAAGCCTATAATTCTAGGAATGGGAATGTCATAGCAGCCACACTCAGCAACAGGTCTGGTCTGCAGTTGCTAAGTGAAGTGACAAAGCGGCTAGCCGCGTTGCAGATATCCTTCTTGGATTGAGATGGAGTTGCATACCTGCAGTCTATGATAGTCACACCACCACTCCTTTAGAGAGTCAGGGAGGCGCAACTTGGGTACACTGACTGCGAGGCTCGATGTGCTCAGATATCCTTAGGTTAGGCACCTGATGGATTTTTGGAAGTTGGGGAGCATTTCATCCTCTTCATAGGATGTACCATGGTACCAGTAGCACTACAAGAGGAGGTGTTGAGTGATTTACATACATCCCCTCGGGCGGTACATCTTTTAGTGGAGAAGATGTACCAGGACCTCTGACATCGGTACTGATTTCCCGGGATGAAGGAAGTTGTGGCAGAGTTTGTATCACGATGTCTAGCTTGTAAGCAAGTGAAGACTGCATAGAGTTGGAAGAAGTATTATGCCGACAGGTTGCAATGACCCATGGAGTTCCAAGAGGAGGGAGCACATATTCTTGCTAGTCTCCCCTCTATGGGGACTACGAATATTTAGCCGAGGTAGCTAGTTATCACTAATGGTTGTCAGTCCTTTTCTGATACTTCCGAGGATAAGTGGGGTATGATACCACTTTTCTCTTCCACCACAATTGGAGAGGGTTCATGACGTCTACCACATATCCCAGCTAAGGAGATACGTGCACAAACCATCCCACCTCATCGACCATGGTGAGATGGACTTCGATTATGGGGTGATGTTTACAGAGGTTCCAATGGATATTGAGGATCAATTGGAGTGGGTCCTTCTTGGGTGGTTGATATCTCTGGTGTGCGTTCGCTGGCAGCACAGAAACTTCTAAGAGAGCACATGGGAGTAGGAGGCTCAGATTTGTGCTCAGTACCCCCATTTGTTTCCTTAGTCCTTGTTGTAGATTTTGGGGATGTAAATCTCTAAGGTGGGGAGAATTTAATATCCTGTAAATCATGTATAATTTTTTTTGAACTATATATAATGATTTCGAGACCGCAAAATCTGATGGCACGTGATCTCGAGTCCGAGAGTGCCTGGAACAATCCATCGAAGTTTTGTTAAACTTTAATTAACTCACCTAATTAGTTTTCCTGAATGTGTAGAGTAATTATTAAACGGTTGCCCAGATTAGAAATATGAAGGCATCTTTGAGAACAAGATGGGCGGTTTACCATAGGCGCGACTTATGTTTATTTAGCCTTGGACTCTTATGAGAAATCATAGAAATGGAATAACCGTAAATACAAAAATTAAATAAACTTATTTTATTTTTCAAATGCCTATAACTCACAAACGTTAACTCGGATAAAAAATCTGAGACCACTGCTGAACTCGTGGGGGAATACATTCTTTGGGAAGATACTAAAATTGGCCGGTGTGGGCCACTAGTGAAATTTAGTTTTTGGCAGTAAATGAAATAATTAAGTTACAATTATTTTATTGTAAAATCCATAACTTTTAAATTGTAACTTGAACTGAAAATCCAAGAGTACCATTGGGTTAGTTGGGGCGTTTTTCACATAGGAATAGGATAACCTCCACCGGTATGGGTCGAGGGTGACTGTTAATAATTTTTCAAACTTTTTTTATAGGTACATTCAGTAAATGCGTGAGCAGAGTTTTGTAACTTCTGAACCGGTTCACAGAATTTAAATATGAGGACATTGTTAAATCCACAGGGCAGGATTTGCTTAAGGGAGACCTCAATTTGACCAGAGTAGGTCTGCATAAAAAAGTTAAGTTTTAGGTCTTTTTAAAAGAATTAATAAAATAAATTTGTTATTTTATTTTAATTACTTTCCTCAAACGGAAAAGTGGCAACGTGGGGCCAGGGATGTGTCAATCCAAAAAATGGATTGACCTTTCAATTCTATGTAACTACACCATTGGAGAATTAAGAAGGTTCCTAATTAATGGGTCTCCATTAATCCCATGAACATTGCACACCCTCCCCATATCCTATTTATATGGAGCTTGGGGAGAGGTGTCGGCACAGATTCGCCAAGAAACAATGTGCTGAAAAAGTTTAGAGATGCCAAAGCCATGGAGGAAGGAGCTGGTACCAGCGTGAGGTGATGAGAAACACCAAAACACCGAAACAAAGATTGATGAATGAGTGACGTCGTTGGAGGCTAATTGAAGGGGACAACGAACACTAACCTGCTTCAAAAAACGCGCTCTCACCATTTTTCTTAAGGTAGGGGTTATATTTATGATTTAATATACTTTATTGACTCTTCATATCCTAAATTCATGACGAAAATGGCCAAAAAAACATGGCCATCGTCCCGCACATAAACTTTTCTCTTCTTTCTTTTTATTCTTCGCATGTTCTTCATGCATTATTCAACTCCTAATATTTATTGACACTAGAAACATGGAGTTTTTCTTCTAAAGATATATGTACATGGAGCCCTCGATGGAAGGATCACGAATATGCAGTCATTTAATTTCTTGGGCTTGGAACGAAGCCATAGTGGCTCGTGAAAGAAGGTGGTGGCCTACACCCGGTCGACCATGAGGGAGGAGGGGTGGCGCACATCCGAACCACCAGTTGATGAGGAGACCGTGGCATGTTGGCCGCGGTGGGGCAGGGGGTGGTCGGAAACCGACCGTCCATGTGGCCGAGCAGCAGTGTGCGTCCGCGCTGCCGGTGGAGGAGGGGGGTGGCGGCCGTTGGGCTGCGGCGGATGTCGTAGGGAGGCCCGCCTTCCGGCTGATCGGGGTGGAGCAATGGAACTTGACCGCGCCACTGGGAGGAAGATCGTCCGTCCTTTGGGCCGATCAAGCCATACCTAGCGAGACCCCTCCGGTGGGTCCCACGTGCCACCCAACTGAACGGCCCGATGGCCAGTTCGGGAAAATCAGAAGGGGGGAACTCCCCCTTCGGCGCCAGCTCAGGCAGACCACCAACCTAGTGGGCCGCACCACATCGGGCCTCATCACAGTGGGCTGCGCCGCAGTAGGTCGTACCACTAGTCCATGCCACCGGGTCATTCCACTGGGCTGGGCTAGGCCACCCATTCACGGGTCGGGCCGGACTACGACCCAGTGAGCCGGGCCCACCTAGGCCGAGGCCTTCCAGGCCAGACCCGGACTAGTTCATGTCTACTCGAACTCGGTTGGGTGGCCTAGGCCAGGTTGGTCTGAACGGGGTCGGTCCGGACCCGGGCCCATCTGGACCCAATTTCACCTTTCTGGCCATAACATGTGATCTGAGCGTCCGTTTGACAACCCGTCAGTGGAAATGAAATCCATGGATCAAGAAGGTCTCTTTGGTATACTCCTATTGATTTTTGGATAAGGTTAGAGTATGGACAGGTTGGATCGGACACCGAATCCTACCGGGCCCTCGGAGCAGAAACACTAATAACTTACCGACCGGGCGTCCGATTGATGTGTCCTCTGTTGTGTTGTGTCCCTTTTGACATGACGGAACTTTGGGATACTTTTTTTGGAACTTCAGGGTGGTTAAGGTATGACCTATGGCTTGGGGAGCCTTTCTCTCAAATGTGATATGTAAGGAACCCTGCGACTGGCTGAGACCTGACGACTACTAACAGTTTCGACTCGGAGTGACTCAACAGGCCTAGTGGGGAGAGACTCTATTTGATGTAGAATACTGATGGTGAGGAGATACTCTATGTGATGTAGAAGACCCATGGTACTCGATAGGAATAGTACCTCAGCATGCCGTGAGGGGGAGCACCTCTGTGTGATGCGACAGACCCACGGTGGGGAGCGCCTCTGTTTGACGCAGCAGACCCATGGTACTCCACAGGAGGAGTACCGTAGTATTCCAAGGTTAGTGGGAAGCGCCTTTTTGTGACATAGAATGCCCACTATACTCGATAGAGGAGGAGATCTCCAGTAGCCAAGGCATTCAACGTTGTGACTGGGAATTTTACTTGTTACTATCCCTAGGGAATCTCATGGCTGGATATCAGCTTCCATAGCGATCCCGTGTGGTTCAGCTTCATATTTCAGTTTTATATAGTTGTATACCTAGTGTGAGCTGATTCTTTACCTTTTTGGTATTCTTTCCTTTGTGGAATAGTCGAGCATTGGGATTTTGAGTTGGGCCTTGTGTTTCCTCAAGATTGAGATGGGTATGCTCGACAACATAGGTATATGTATGGGCATATACCTAACTAGGGTTGAAAGTTGTTTTCATGCTTTGTGGTTTATCCTTTATGGATTTTGTGAGACCTTGGAGGGTCTCGGGGTCCCTACTTAGTATCTTTATACTCACCCTTGAACGAGCTACGCCCACACCTTTTTTTGTTTGGTGCAGACGACGGACAACGCTGATTGAGGATGAGGGTACCAGGACTGGGGGTAGCTCGGAGGTGGACATTAGACGAGTCATACCGCAGAGACGACCATTCGATAGTTGTACCTACCCTTCAGGTAGGATCCTTGGCGGGTGTTCCCAGGAGCTGTTTTTAGTTATACTTGTAATTTTTAATTTTACTTGTACTTTTTAGTTTTACTTGTACTTTTCAGTTGGGATTGCATTATGGCCCCTTTACTTTCTGTACCTACCCTCTTTACATTATACTTTACTTTGTGCTTGGTTTTATGAGTTTACTGGTTAAAAAAAAAATGCCTTCCCAGTTTTAGGGAATATGCGTTTTGGTGCTAGTCGTGAGCCCCTGGCCTATGGAAGGCGGGCTTGGGGTAGTCACAGCACAGGCCCCGGGGGACGGGTCGTGACTTGTATAGAGTGGTGATATATATCATCTGCTAAATTTATTCCTAATTTATGAAAGGATAATATTTTGATGATGACCTTGGAGTATGTGGTATAGGTACTGGGCTACCCAATGATTATAAGAGCCCTTGAAAGGGTGTTTTAGCATGTTTGGGGCTTATGGTAACTAATACATAAGCCCAAAGGTTTATTCCTAAGATGTGACCTTTGGAGTAGTTTATTTTAGACTATTTTAGACTGCCTAGTTATGTGGATACTTGACTCATAGTATTGTTGAGTTTAAAATGTTAACATAATAGCGAGGATCTTTTCTTGCTATTTCTTAAGGTGGTTTATGTTATGGGAGGATATCCCTAGAGAGAGTGGTTTTCCCAAGTATGGTAATTCTTTTAGTGATGGGAATAATCGGTATATGATTAATATTATGGGACTGGTTCATGAAAGGACAAATCAAATATATTATGTAGGCATGTGATTTGTTCCTTAGTTCTATATTAGAAACAAATGAATAATTAGTGCTTTGTGAGAGGGATGGGTCTGACATGTATTGGAGTCATGGTTGTTTATAAATTACGCACATGATCCATGGATCTATGTACTATGACATGATGTGTCATAAGATGAGGCATGAAAGGGGATAGATTAGGGGTGCATTCCTTCATGTTAATGAACTGTGTCGACAATGAGGGTAGTTATGCACTGTTTTGACGGGTTTATGGGATATTATCTTTAATTAGGAGTAAAGGAATGAGAATTCACCTAACATAGGGAGTATATGGGATGTTTTTTTCTATTCTTGGAATTGGTGTATGAGTTTATAATTATCATTAGTCATGATAATCCTATAATTATGTGGAGGACCCCTCGATTAGTCAATTTTTTATAATCCTTCAGATATGGATGTTGAGTTGTTGATTTTACATGACATTCAAGGGTTAGTTTATGGTGACAATGTAAATTCCTCCTGATGGAATGTGTTTCTGTCCCAATTTTTTAGTTAATCCAAGTAGGGAAACATGTTTTATCCTTAATACCGTTATAGTGTAGGGTCCTTAAGAGGTTTCTATATGTTGTAATGGGTTCTAAGACTCCGTATTTCTCCCCGACTACATAGATATAAGTTATGAGGATCTGATGAATCTTATTAAATGATAAAAAAATTATAATTTTTGAGATATCTTATTCCTAGAAGGAGTTGATTTTGAATTGACCAGTGAGAACTAGTACATTGTGATATGACTGGTGTGTGAGATAGGGTCTCGTTGAGGCATCAGTGGAAGGACTAATGGGTAATTATGGTTTATATTACATTGAATGGTCAGATCATATGAGGGATGATTAATGACCTATTATGGAATGTAAAATTTGGTAATATGGTTGTTGATTATTATGAGGTGTTGAGGGGATGAATTGAATAGTGTGATTGTGGAAGAATTTAGAGAGTTCCCCAATTATGGTGGTTTGGGAACTGATGAGATAGAAAGTAAATAGTATGACCAGTGTGTAGTCTATAGCTAGTAGGAACATTAGAGTCATGTGATGGTGATTTATTAAATACAAAATTTTTTAGTATTGATTCATGGATTAAATTGAGTAGTGGTGTCATATATCACCATGATGTAATATACTCTAGAGTATGGATCATGGGATGGGTCTATCAAGATGTAACGATCATGGATCATGTGTTTTAGAACTCAGTTTATATTAAATTTTTAGTGGTACTATGCATGGGATAGAAAACTATAAAAAAAATTATATTAGGGGTCACACCATTTTATTTTATTAGTTCTAAACCTTTTTTTTGTGTGATATAGTGAGTGTCAGGTGTGATGCATATGATGAACCTGAATAGCTAGTGGTCCAAGTTTCATGTAGGTAATTTGAGGTAAGAAACTAGTTGGGTTCTGGTGGGGACTGATCACTCAAACCCATGATGAGGAAAATCTCTCATTGAAAGGCTTTCATCACTTATTCTGTGATGAGTTTTACACTTTGATATTGAGGTCTATATAAATCTACGAGCTTCTTCAGATATGACAGGGTGATATGTTAGTTTTTGATTATGCATCGATTTTTATTAACCTAACATGATACTCTCTCAATATAGTGTCAGATAGATACTTTTGAGCTTGGAATTTGGATTTAGTACTCTATAGAGACATATTGTCTAGCAAGGTCTCTTTACACATTCTCACTTATACTAGAGTGGTAAAGGGGCCCTTGGTGACAGAGATATTCCAAGTAGAGGGGCATCAGGAATCTAGAGAAATAAGTGGATATCATGGAGGTAAGTCATCTTTTGGGATAGTAGGAATCAATCATTAGGATGTCAACATAGGAGGCATAGTCATGCCCGGACGTAGATTTGAGGATTAGTAGTATAGGGTTTTCACATAAAGTCTAGTCATCCTATAAAGCAAAGATTTTATCTTTGTGATGAGAAAGGTAACATCTCTCAAGATTAACAAACACTCTGTGCTATAGATGGTGGAAATAAAGTTGATAAACATTAATGATAGAGACAAACTCATGATTAGTGATCAATAATGTATGGTCAGGGAAACCCCTAGGGTGGCAGTGATGGTAGATGGGCGGGTAGATCTTTGGAAGGAGGAGTCATCCGATAAGGAAGATTATATGATTCACTCCCTCTACCACAATTAGGTGGACCATGCTAGGCTCTGAGAGATGTAAGCTATGGTCATGTTCAGTTGTAGGTGATGGACTGATATGACCAAGATCCACATGTGATTATTCCTAGTATGATTTGTGTCTTCTCTAATTTATCTCCAATACTTGTTATCATAGGTGTGAGTCATTACATAATGTCCACATCCCTCATGTAAGAGATGTAGATTTAATTTGGGTCTTTGTCTCATCATATATGGCCATATGTTTCTATATGGAGTAATTATTTTATATCAAACATATTCCAGTAGTGAAATTGGTTCTCACTGAGGAGAGTTTCTCATTGGACCTCTTGGTCATCAGAATGAAATCTTATAACAACATTGTAGGTATGGACTAGTTTTCGATAATGAATTCTCAAAAATATTTTCATCATAGAAGTGTTAGAATTATTTGTTCTTAAGGGATTATGTTCTTATTTGTGGGTGAAAATGAACTTATGGAGAATAAAATTAAACTCATGAAAAAAATCTCTAACCTAGAACTCATTATTTGGTGGGTTTGTCCCTTGGTGTAGTGTTCTCTTTTGAAATATGGATTCCAATGGTAATGGATAATTATATAGATTTCTTCCTTGAACATGTTCTAATACTACCATCAAGAAGGGAGATTGACTTCTATATTCAGTTTCATCTTGGGACTCTGTCAATATATTTTATAGAATATGATATGATATCTATTTAACTCTATGAGTTAAGGTTGTAGGTGGAATACCTTTGAGATGACTTATTTATTGAAACCATTATGTCCCTCTAGGAGGCTCCAATGTTGTTCATAAAAAGTCATATGGGAGCTTGATCCGTCGTATTGAATACCATTTCCTAAATCATGTGGTAATCAAGAACAACTTCCCCTTTTCCAAGGATTGACAACCTCTTCGATTAGTTAAAAGGAACAAGATTGTTCTCAATGAATGATATCAGGCCCAACTACCATCGGTTGATAGTTTACAAGGATGAAATTAGGAAGTTGAAATTTCGACATTTTTATGAGAATTATGATTTCATGGTGATGCCTTTCATTATGATAAATTCCAATACCATGTTCATGGAACTTATGAAGTAGATCTTCCAGTTATTCCAAGAATATTTTGTGGTTTTCTTCATCAAGGAAATTATCATTTAATTTTCATATTAGTAGGAGAAGAAAAAATATATTAGGATGGTCCTAGAATTAATCTATGATAACCAATTATATAGTAACCTCTTGTAGCATAAATTTTGGATCTAAGAGGTTCACTTTCTAGGGTATTTCATATCTGAGCATGGTGTATTATTGGATCTACAAAATATTGATATAGTAACTTCTTTTGAACCATCCAAGACTGTTTTTAATGAGAGGTGTTTCCTCTTTTTGGAAGGGAACTATCAAATGTTCATGATAGACTTGTCTAGGATTACAACCCCTTAAAATGCATTTATGCATAAAGGGAATTTCTTTTCTATGGATGAGAAGTTCTAGATAGGATTTAATGTGATAATTTAAAGGTTGACTAGTTATTTTATGTTGAGAATACGAGAAAAAAGTGTCAAGTACTTGGTGTATTTTAATGCTTCTAGTTCAGGGCTCAAAGGCATGTTGATGAAGAGGTAGGTGGTGATTTATTATGAGTCAAGGCTGTAGAGACCCCATGAGTAGAACTATGGGTCCCATTAATTTGACTTATCTATAGTATTATTCATATTGATGATGTAGAAGACTTATCTTTAGGAAACCATTTTTTATTTATTTATACCACTAGAGTTTTAGGTAAATATCCACCTAGAGATATATCAACATAACATAGAGGAATTGGTTGGAGTTCTTATTGGACTATTACTTTGATATGGTTCACACTATAGGGAAGTAAAATGTGGTGGAATATTCCCTTATTAGAAAATCCTATTATTTCTTGGTGGAAGAGGTGTTAGATAACTTGGCCTTATTATAACTATCATTGGTATAGAATAGGGATGTATCTTGTCTTCAGTCGATGGTGGTGACTCCACCACATCTTCAGCATTTGATAGAGGCTCAGTTGGGATATATTGACTATAATGTTCTACACAACCTTATTTCTTCAGGAGATGCACTAGAGGGATTTTCTAAAGGCAGTGAGAATGTCATCCTTTTCTAGGGATGTATAATAGTTCTGGTTGGGATATCTAAGGAGGTGATTAGGGAGTTTTATACCCCCCTATCAGTATATATTAGAGTGTAAAATGTTTAAAAATGCCATTGATGATAGTTTTGGTGGGTTTACATGAGGTATAGTGTTGTTGATTTTGTTTCCCAATGACTCAAATGTTAGTAGGAAAAAGCATAAAATCAGGTTCCAGTATATTTGACTCAAACTATTAGGATCCCATAATGAATGTGGTATGAAGTATCAATAGGTTTTATGATAGGTATTACATGAAATTTTATAGTTCATGTAATTATCTAGGTGTTTATCTATTTACATACCCAATTATTCACTTTCTTTCCATCTAAGAGAAAATTTTGGTTGAGAGTTTGGGGAGACTGTATCTAGAAAAGATAATGTAAATCCAGGGGGTACCCATGATGATTTTCATTGAACATAATTATTTGTTCACATCATCATTTTAGAGACATTTATGGAGGATTATGGGTCCTAGTTACAGATGAAGATGTTGTTTCACCCCCATAAAGATAGCTAGAAAGAGCAGACCATCCATGTTTTGGAATATATATCAAGATCTTGCATTCTATAATTTAATTGCAGCTTTGGGATCACTTACCAATGGTGAAGTTTACTTATAATAGAATTAAGAACACTAATATTAGCATGATACACTTCAAGAAAAAGTACGAGGGACCTTTCCAGTCACTCTTGTGTTGTACTGAGATTAGAAAGACATCTCTTATTTGGTTGTAATTGGAATAGATGATGATAGAGAATGTTCAGGTGATCTATGAGTGTATGAGGACATCATAAAGTCGAAAAAATTATTATGAATACTAATTTCATATACCTTTTGAGTTCGGCGAAGGTGAAATTGTTTTCCATAAATTCAACCCATGGTAATGATTTTAGATATTTTTCAGGGTCAAAATTTATTAATGAGGTTCATTGGAATATTCTAGATTCTATGAAGGTTTGGTGAGGTTTCTAACTATTTTTCCTTACCCTGACAGTTAAACTACATGCATAGAATCTTCTATGTGTCACAATTGAGACTATATGTGAACAACCTGTCACAAAATATTTTCTTCATGTTTTTAATCTCAATATTTTTTTTAGCATGAATTTTTTTATTTAATTAAATTAGTCATGTTAAATATTATTTATATTCTTTTTTAATTATTTTTAGGTAAAATTTCTATTCCAATGACCTGGTTACTATTACCAATGATTGTGTTACTATTCCCAATGGTCATGTTACTATTCCAAAAGTCGCATTACTATTTAAATAGTCACATTAACTCCTACAAATACCAATTCATTCATTAATTCATTATTCACCATAATTCCCAAATTTAATTAGTTTAGTCATTGAAAAATGTAATGATTTTCATTAATAAAATAAAGGGTTTTCAATTTCTCTATGTGCAATATGTGCATAATATGTATATGATAAAATATAACACATATTTATTTAGGAAAAAATATCATTTAAAATTCCTATATTGTTACATTATTTCCCCCTTTGAAAATTTCATCATTAAAATTTCAACACATATTCTCATTTGAGAATAGATGAGGGTACCTACATTTCATTATTTCATCTAGTTATCGCATCCCCTCAATCTTTTTATGGTTCTGCCACACCACTTTGAAAAGGTGAGTTGTTCTATTCGTGTAACATTACCTCTATAGTCCATTATGTTCATCATATTCTACTTATAATATAGGTTATTATCTAATTGTGAAATCTCCAGTTTTGGTATGTGTGAAAGATCATGTATGTACTTCCTGGGGAGAGATACGTAGAACACGTCTTTAATGTGATCCATATTTAGTGGAAGTGAAATCCCATAGGACACTTCTCATTTGTGATAAATCATCTCAAAAGGAACAATATATCTAGGGGTAATTATCCCATTCTTTCCAAAAAGGTTTATTCTCTTGTATGGTGATACTCAAAGGAAACCTTTGTCTCTAACATCAAAATCCAAGACCATTTGAAGGTTTTCATCCTAAATATTCTTCCTACTTAGGGTGTATTCTATATGTTTTTCATGGATTGAATCTTTTTTATTATCTCTTATATAATATGGGGTCCATTTATTTTATATTATCTAACTTCATCAAAAAAATACATGATTTGTACATCGCTTCCTGTAAAGGGATTCATATGGATCCATTTTAATACTCTTGTGGAAGTTGTTATTATATAAGAACTCAACTAATAAGAGAAGTTGATCCCATCATTCTTTAAATACTAATGAATAAGAAATTATCTTGTACTCAAGAATCTGAAGGGACCTTTCATATTGGCCATCATTTCGGTGGTGTTAGGTTATACTAAAATTCAATTTAGTTTTCAGATCATGTTTAAGAATTCCCCAAAATTTAGATGTGAACCTTGGATTAACATCCGAGATGATTGAAAGTGGCTCCCCATGAATTCTCACCACATTCATTATGTATATCATAAAATAAATTTAAAGTGGTAAATATTTTCAAATATTTATGAATTGGTCATTCTTGGTGACACGATACACCGTAACCCATATCACTTTGCTTATTTAAGACATCTTTTGGAGACCAGTGATAATGTATATAGTGATTTTATAATATTTCTATATGAATATGGGCAATGGAATCTTCATCCCCTTGTATTTATATCATTATAATTTAACTTGTTGATATACTAATCAATTTTAGGTGTAATCAGTGATTTCATTATTCATGTTATTCCACCAGAAGTTCTCTCAAATATTAATGTACATCTTAATACATCTAGAAATGATAAAGAAATATTAGTTATGTGCATTATTCAATATATCTTTCATTATCTCATGTGATGAAGGAACATGAAGTATAGTTCCAAACCAAATGAAACCATGTTCATCAATGTTAAATTTATGAAACATCCCTTTCTTTTACTACTTTCACCATCTTTTGAATCCCCAAATCACCCATTTGTGCCTCCTTGATATTATTTTGGATAAATGGTTAGGAAATTATTTGGGTAAGGAAGGATTTATTCCATACAATTATTATTTCCAATTACATAATTTTTGTATCCCTGAATATAGGGTTTTCTCAATCCAAATCATGGATAGAGTAGTGGGTTCTTTTCTTCTAAGAGCATTAGCTACCTTGTTTTCTTTGGTAGGTTTCTAGTGAATAGAAAAATCTTAGTCCTTTATCATCTCTAACCATATTTTTTTTTCATGTTCAACTCCTTCTATTTGAATATATACTTCAGACTCTTATGATGAGTATATATTTGAAACTTATCCCAAAATATATAGTTACACAAAATATTCCAGGAAAAGACCACAAATTCTAACTCTAGATCATGTATCGATTAATAATACTCATGTATATTCAATTATAAGGAGGAATAGGCTATCAATTTATCATTATTAATGAGTAAAAAAATCCAAGCCTTTCTTTGAAGCATTTTTGTATACAAAAATCCAAATCCACTTTTTGGTAGTGTGAGTACATGTGAAGTGATTAGAAATTTATTGATCACCTTAAATATTTCCTCACATTATTCTGTCAAGACAAAATTTACCCGTTTATCTATTAAAATATTTAGTGGTCCAGAAAATCATGGTACATTTCCCACAAAATGTCATAAATTCCATGTTAATTCAAGAAAACTATAGATTTATGTGACCCTTGTGGGTTTGTTCCATTTATCAATTTCATTTTTATTTGAGTGGTATATAGAAATTATCTCACTTGTGATCTTTTTTCCCAATATTGTGTCCTTATACATCCAATTTTTTTCTTGTTGAACATAGAATACACATTATCATTTCGTAAAATGTCCAGCATTATCCAAAGATGCTCTTCCCGGTCCTCCTCTATCAAGGAGTAAATTTTAATATCATTGATAAAGAATACCAAAAATATATCTAGGTAGTCTATAAATACTATATTAATCAAATAAATAAATATTTAGTGGAATTGTTAAGTCCTAATGGAATCACTATGAAGTCATAGTATTCATACCTTGTATGGACGGTTATATTTTGAATATATTCTCTCTTCACCTTCACCTGATGATATCTGAAATGAAGATATAACTTTGATAAAAAATTATATCTGCAATGTTGATCAAACAAATAATCCATCCTTGTTAAGGGAAATTTTTTATTTATGGTGATCTTGTTGAGATCCTGATAATTTATACAAAACCACATTGATCTATATTCTTTCATGACAAAGAGAATTGTCACACCTTATGGAGATTCACTAGGGTATATAAAAACTTTAGAAAAATTATTTTAAAACTACTTCTTTAACTCATCTAGTTTGAGAGGTTCACCTTATAGGGTTATTTGGATATTGGATTAGATCCGGGTATAAGCTCTATTCATAAATATACCTCAAAATATGGGGACACTCATGTAACTCTTTGATAAATAAGTTATTATATTCCCTAAAAATGGTAATTTCCTCTTGTTTGAAACGTTCCGTTATCTCTATCATTTGGAAACGATATTATTCTTTATAGAGTATAAACTCCCTCACCATTGATGTATATTCCAAAGGATGTCCATGATCTTAATTATATATTTACAGGAGCATGGGATGGTTCAGAATATATAAATATATTTCCTTTTCCTGATAGTTGATGTGAGGTCAATATAACAAGATCCAATCCGTACCTAGTATATCATGGAATTCCACCATGTAAAGGATTATGATATTCATTGGAAGAAAATTCCAATATACACTAACAGGTGATGCATCCAACCCTTAGGTTTTATTGATGGCACCTCTAGGTGGTTTTATGGAAATATCTACTTTAAGGCATCAAATTTATGAATCCATAGTTCTAGAAAACAATTAAGATATAAAGGAATGGGTGTAAATAGAATCAAATAAAACCTTTTAGATTCTTGAGTAAATAGGAAGTATACCTTTCAAAACATCATTTTCATGCTCCACATCTGTGGTGGTTTTGAATAGGATTTTCATATCTCCTTTAGATTCGGTGGTTAATGATGCTGATTATACTCAAATACCAATGGTTTAGTTCACTAGTATGTATAGTTCCCTTTCTCCAAATAGTTGAAGCATTCAACCATGGTTGGTTCACTATGAGGTGCCTTCCTTTCTTATAGAATGTTGTCAAACTTTTTTATGTATCTTTAACATTCATGATCTTGGTGGTATTATTTCTCACACTTTATTCATTTCCATAACAATTTTAGGTTGTTTCCATGATGCTTCTTCCCAAATTGTTTTACATATGGTAGGTTAGATCATCTTTCTTCCTTTAATATTTGACCCACCAGCTTGAAACTCCATCCATATCTTTTTATTTTTTCTTCCATGTGACTAATTTCTAATATACATCTGAACTTTAAGATCCAATTGAACCACTTATTCATAACTCTCAATATATTAGATATCTAGATCCTTTCGAAGGTGTGGTTTTAAACTATGAATTAATTTATATATATTTTCAGTATTTTTTATAAAAAAATATTGATGAGTATCTTGTAATCATTGAAAATGTTTCCTTGTAATACATGACAGATTCACCTTCCTTTTGATTCATCTCCAAGAATTCTATCTTTGTATTTTTTTTAAAGATTTTAAGGGAAATACATGTTAATAAAAGATTTTATCAAGTCTCTCCACTCCATCTATACCATTTAAAACTTTTTCTTGGTGTTCGTTATCAATTCACATCGTTGATCAAAATCTCTATTTAAAATGATAAATGGAAAGATTCACCATCTCCTTCTCAGAATAGGTGAGAAAAGAAAGGATATTCTCTATTCAGTTAAACCACCATTACATGAAAAGTGTATTAGAATATTCACTAAACATTAGTGGTCATTCCCAAATAAATTTATCGATGTATATTTGTTCCTTATTCAGTGTAGTAGGATATTCCACATGAATCAAGTAATTATTTATAGCCTAATATATTTGGGTAATAAAATCTATAATGTTTTGAGCTCCATCTCCCATCGCATTAGGAATATCATTTAGAATATCATTGTTTTTTCCCTCACATGGGTTTTTGGGTTGGTTTTTCAGGTTTCCAACCATTTTCTAAAATAAAAAAGTTTTGAAAAAAATGTAAGTTAACAACGCATGAATTAATTATTTATAATAATGTAAAAATAAATTCTAATGTCAAAACTTATTGGATCCCTTGGATTAAAAGTTTTATAAGATGATGGTTATATGATGTTTTCGTATACAAAAATTTATTATAAGGGTTTTCACAAATTTTATCTACTCTTAATTCCCAAATAAACTAAACTGTACCTATGATACCAACTATAGTGAAATTCCTTTTTCTTACATAACTATTACATCAATCTTAAGATAAAAATATTAATACATTCGAGGATAAAAAGAATTGGTATCTTTTGAAAATTAATCTCATGCATCACTTGTACATAATAAAACTTAAAAGTTATTAAAACAATTATTCTTTATTCACTTAAAAGGTCTCGCATTCTCCTTAGTGTTTATATTCACTAGAGGATATGCATCAAAGAAATGGGTGAGATAAAAGCTGACTAATGGGAGGGATAAAATAAAATGAATCGTGCAAATTGTATATGGATAAGGATAATTCTCAAAAAAAATATAATGGTCATGGGCTCATCATCATAATCATGATGGAAATATTTGATCAAGTCATGTAATGAGGAATATACATAATAATTAAACATCATAATACATTGGTAAAATACCATAGATAGTTGGGAATAATGTTAGCATGATGTTCACAAATACCATATGTTCATAAATTGTATCACCATTATTATAAAAAAAATTAAAGTCATTTTCACATATAATACACATTATACAATAGGATATATCACATTTCCCAATGAATTATAGTGTTATATGACGTTGGGCCTACCCGTTAGTTTATAAATTCTCTTAAATCATGCAAGCTACATAGAACATATAAAAATCATAGTTATGAAATAAACCCATGGAATTGAATAGGTTAAATAAAGTATTTAATATATCATACATCAATGAATAAACTTATATATTTCAAAATTTAAAATAGATATCATACATTGGAATAAAGAATCATTTTTCTTTGAAGAATAATCAACTCATGAGGAGTCAATGGTTTTTTCTTCAAAAATAATGTCTTTTTGGTAACTCTTTGAATTTGGATTTAAGAATAATTTAGGAAAGGTATGAAACATGTATATCACAAAAAAATGTAAATAATATTAAAATGAAAATTTTAGGATATTAAAATAATATATATATTGAAAATAGTGTGAAATGGAAGGTAAATCAAAAAAGGAGTTGGATTCGAGAATCCCCTTACCTTAAATCTCATTTTATTTCATATTTTTATCAACTCCTTAATAATAAGAATAGACTTATTAAAACATTATAAAGTAAGTGAATTATATTAATTTATGAAAATATTTATAAATTATAATAATTGAATTATATTTATTAATTTTTGGTTGAATTTGAAGCATTTTGATATCATATTTTACTTATAATTTTCCCATTTCGATTCAATTTTTCTTTTTTTGTTTGAAGTCATTTATAAATATTTATAAATAATTAAATATGCTTAAAATGCATATATTTATTCCATTATAAATCATAAATAATTTATTACAACTATAAATATGTTTGGTAATGATAAAAGAATCGGTAATGTCCTCATTTGAGGCTAACCGACCGTTAATAGGACATTGTCTAAAGAAGATAAAAGTGAAGTATGAAATACAAATAATTCATAAATATAATTTTTTAGTAAGATAAAATCATTAATTTAATGTTATTATTCTGTATAAGTAATCTTATAATATTTTGTTTCAAAATGAATGGATAAAAATGGAAGGGAAGAGGAAAATGAGGGATGATTTGATACAACATTATCTTTTCTCAATGTTGCATCAATTATAGGGTATTAAAATCCATTGACACATAGAGTTGGTTTACTCTATAAAATATTCAATGGTGGTATGTGGATTAATGGAGTGTATTTGGGTAGAAATTTGGATTTGGTAAGTGAGGGTGGATTAGTTTATTTGGGGGGGGGGTATTTATACTTGGGGAGAGGGGTATTTTGAAGTTAACACATTGAATAAAATACTATATCAAAGGTAATCTTTATAATAGTGATATTTTGACATTATGAATCATATTTTAATCAAATAAAATAATTTTATGTCTTTAAAGCACCATGTAATATGAATTTAATAATTTATCAAAATAAATGGTGGAAAATTTAAAATATATTATTTTAATGTAATGCATTAGATTTTAGTCATCGATAAATACTTTTTAGGCATTGAATTTTAACTAATTAGATTATTTAACTTATTAAAAAATATTATTGTCTAGGATCATGTTCTATATTTTATTTTCTTAGCATTACATCATGAATGATTCCATTTAAGATAAAATGGTTACGAAAAACTGTATTTTTACCATTCACATAAAAATTAATGTAATTTCAAAAATTACAAAAAAACAGTTGGAAATTTATATTTAATGATATAAAAAATGAAAATATTTTTTTTAATTTTATAATTGCTTATTTTAGTATTAATATAACAATTATTTTTTTACAAAGTAACTTAAAATGTTGTTTAATCCAAAAAAGATCTTATAATTTTTTTTGCATTTTTAATATTCATATTTATTCTATAGAATTAAAATATTTTTATTTACATAAATTAATCATTAAAATATTATTTATATTAATAAAATTTATTTTGATTGCATTTTTTTATTCCAATGCTCAGGTTTTCTCCCTAAACAAACGGGTTATTATTCTAATGGTCAAGTTAATGTACTAGAACTCAATATATAATTCCTATGTCCATGTTACCTCCTATGATTACCAATTAATTTCTTTATTAATTGAGAACCTAAATTACTCTCATAAGTCTAAATTTATATTTTCAAAAAGTTCAATTTGTTTATTAATATTTTCTTTCTTTTCAATAGTTTTATTCATCGGAGAAATGATTATAAATAACCAGGCTTATCCAGATTTTCCCATTACAGTTTTTATATTTTGTATTTTGTTCCCATTGTAATATTTTTCATTTTAATTGGTTTAGTCATTGACTAATGTAATTTTTTTAATAATGAAATTTTTTTTTCGGTTTCCCAATGTACTCTTTATGTATAATACGTATTGATATAATACGACACACATTTATTTTGGATACAATTAACATTTAAAAATTCTTTAAGTTTCACTAGTGTGTTGGGTCATGATTGTTATAGAATTTTTCATGTGACACATTGTTTTGAGCTGGAATGTGATAATGACCCAATATTTAACCAAGGGGGGTCCTTTATCTCTTGAGTAATGAGTAGGGCTATCCAGAGTTTGGTAGGTCCTTCAAACCCCATGTAATAATCTCTTGGATAATGATGGATAAGATTCCTTAATAAATGGTTATATCCATAGTAATATTTTAGAGAGAGGTGTTCTGGTCCCTATCATATATTCTAAGACTAGTATGGAATTATTCACTGTTCCTTGTTAACAAAAATCACATGTCGGTTAAGGTAAGTGGTGAGATAGCCTTTATAGTTATATTTTGGTATTATGTGTACTGTTATGGGGTGTCCCTTATGAGAATTGTAGTTTTATGAGATCCTATGTTGGAATGTGGTAGGATGATCTTGATATATGTTCACTTGGTGTAATACATTGTGGTGTGAGTATCCTTCAAATAATTTGGGTTGGTGGATCTAATTCTAAGAATGATTACTCATTCATCATTTCTATGATATGTGTTGATATTCTTGTGATATAGTAATTAGTCGGGAAATTAAATTTCATGTTTATAGTGATTTATAATTCACCTTATATATGTAAATATTTGTATATCATCCATCTAAGTCTTTTGGGTCAACGATATTTCATTCACCTCGGAGGTTCTTAGTGATATATCATTCACATCAAAAATTTTGGGCTGGTGATAAATTGTTCATTTGAAAATGCATCATTCACCATTTTTTTGGTGTTTGATACCTTAATTACCCAATGATTCCTCATTCAACACTATTATTAATTGGTACATCCAAGATATCCATTGATATTTCATTCACCAAATTTTATTTTTTTGGTACAACATCCACCTAGTGTTATGCTTGATGATCTGTAATTTGTTATTTTTTATGGTAAGATTTGTAATAGATCATTGACATGATGATTCATAATTCTCTTGGATATTTTATAGTGATACATATTTCCCATATAGATACAACATTATCCCTTTTGTTGTGTTGTGATACATCCTTCTCTAAGAAATAATTTATTCACTATTTTTATTATGTGGTCGCTCATCAACCCGTGATGATAGATGGTGATGTATCATTCACCAAAAAGATAAGTTGGTGACATATCGCTCATCTTGACTAGTGTATGGGTGATGCATCATTCATTATTGTTTTATAACATGTATATTACTCACTATCTTTGATCAATGGTATTAATGGTGATATATCATTCACAATAATGTTGTGTTTAAAATATGGGTGCATATTCCTATTTTTTCATTTACCAATGTATATATGTGTCAACTATTAGTGTGGATCCATGAGTACCTAATTGGTTGAATTGTTTATGTATGTGATGATAGGTTTTTATTATAGATTCCATTGGTAGTTTCTTACATTGTAAGACATCATGTTTTTTAAATTATAAATTTTTATTTAAAAATTTCTCTAGTGGGAAAAGAATATTTGAATTAATATTTAAAGAATATTTTATATTGATTTAAATTGATAAATAAAAATTTATTACACTTAAATATTTGTGGGTCAGCTAAAAATAATCTTGGTGATATTAATATTTATGTCAAAAATTAATAATATAAATTCATAGTAATTAGTAATATTTTTAGGATTACATAAAGTGGTTTTTTGTTAGGATAATATTTGAATTAATATATATATATATATAATCATTAGTGGGGAATAATAATAATAATAAATTATTTATTTAAAATAAAATGAACGAAGTGGTTGTTGGGTGTATGATGTGCAGGTGGAGGTCAAAAATTACCAATTTAGGGGAGATTATTCCCAACACATACATTGAGGATATGAAAATAAAGGGAATACAAAGTAGTAAATTAAATAAGAAAATAAATATATTAGATGGGGGAATTAATAAAATAATTTTTTTTAAAAAAATGGATGGTGGTGTCTTATAGCTGAAGCAGAGTGTATAGGGTGGAATTTATCCCCTAGGGCCTCTCTCTCTCTCTTATATTTTCCCCTCTCTCTAAAATTTTATTCTTTATTTATACAATATATCTATATATATATATCATAATGATTCATATTTAGTGGTTTTGAATTTATATCCTTGATAGGAAGTTAAACTTAATGTTTGTTTATATATACATTGAGGTATTTCTTCATGATTTATTAAAATTAATTTTTTTCGTTTTAGTTGTTTGGTATTTTACTTATGTCTTGTAAACGAGGTCCTGAGAGGTGGTGTCCACAACATTATTTGTTTTTTCTCTATGAGGTATGACCTTATATTCAATGTGAGTTTTTTATTTTGAATTTTACATTCAATAATTTAAGCTAATTTATTGTTTGGTTAGGTTCTCGAGGACTTAGGAAAGGTTACTGTCAGTTTAAAATTCAAGTGTCCATTATCGTAGGATCTAGCTGACTAGATGAAAAATATAGTAAATTTAAATCATTTTATCTCTTTTCAACTTTAAAATATGATTTGAACTCCTTAATAATTATATATATATTTGATTATCATCTCCCAATTCATTGATTCTTTTTCTATTCTGTGGCATGACTATTAAAATGGATTTTAAATTTTAAGTCAAAAAATATTTTCCTCATGTAAGAATATTTTTATTTAAATGTTTTAAAGGAAAGAATCACTTATTTTTAGAAATATTTTATTCAACGGATTTAATTGATATTTATAATTTTATTTTTTTAATGATTCATTAACATGGTTTATTTATATTGGTTTGATATTTTGGGTTTTAATGTGATCGGGTGGTGTTTATAGAAGAGAATTGTGTTGTGAAATTATTTTATAGAATTATATCATTTTTTTAGTTTTTAAGAAAGAGAGATCATTATTTGGTTTCAAAAGAGTTTTTCTAGTGACCAGATTAAAATTTTATAAAATTTAGAATTTATTAAAAAGGGGATTAGAGAATTTTTTTAGTACAATGCTACTATATTATGATATTTATTTTGGGATTCATGGAACTCATGTTAGTTATCTTATAATGAGAGACTTGAAAACATGGGTAAATGAGACTAGACAAGTGATTCTAGTCCTGGTGCATTGTACCTATATTTGGACTATACTACAGCACCCACTAAACAGTTTCACAACATGTTATAGTGCCACTTTCTAGGGTTACCCATTCTTTCATGGAATCTGAAAAACTCTTCCTAGTGGCATAGACACAATTTATTATGATGGTTTGATCATTGAGATAATAGAGGGTTCTAGATTTCCTTGAACTTTTATTTTATAGGACTACTCTCATGATGTTTTTTACATTTGGTTCTCTCCTTTATAGGTATATTTACTTATAGTTTATGTAACACCCCGAGATTTTATGAAAAATATTCTTTTTAATTTCACTAATGTCTTGTGTTGTACGCTACACCAAAAGGATCTTGCACAACACACATACTTGACTTTCCTTTCATTACACGCAATCGCAACCTTCCTCGATAGCGTGTGTGGTACGCAATACTGAGTTTCACGAAACAACGATATGCTTTAAAATATTATTAAAACTAGCCGTTATGAATAGTAATAACCACTTTTTGAAATTTTGTAAATTTTATTTTTCAAAATGGAATTCATTTTTAGATTCAGAGTATCGAATTTAGCCTAAGGTGAAATTTTGGTACTTTTCAGATAACTTTCATATTCTGATGAATAATGAAAATTTCTAAATTATAATTAAAAATAACTTTTTAATCGAAATAATTAATAGTGATAAATTATTAATTTGAGTGGTTTTAAAGTATATTTAGAATATATTTTTACAATTTAATACAATGTTGGTCATTGGTTGTAATTTCACATTTAAACCAGACATAATCAAGTGTCAATCTTTTGATAGATATTGTTTCTTAAAAACACGCTATTTGTTTTAACAGTAGGATTTAATTATAAAATTAATTAATGCAACTTCTATGTTATGAATTTGGTAAAATAGACTTCATTTTTGAATTCGGAATATGAAATATAGCTTAGGATGATATTTTGGCATTTTCTGAAAAACATCAATTTTTGATGAATAGTGAAACTACTAAGTGGTAGTTAAAAATTGAATTTTTCATAAAACATAATTTTACCGCTTCTGTGAATGGAATTTCAAAAATCTGAGAGACACGGTTGATGTCAGTAAGTAAAATGTGGTTCAATGAGATGAAAATAATTTTTGGTGAATAGTAACTTTTTACTTTTATTTACCACGGTTAAAAGTAAATAGGGTAATTAAGGGTAAGAATGATATTGATATTACCCTAACACATGTCCTAATTCTATTGTACAAGTGTATCTCGACCAAAAACAACCCTAAGTGTAAAATATTATCATTTAGACCCACTTGGATTAGATTAGGATATTTATTATTATTTAATTCAAAGAATAGTTAAAAGAGTTAAAATCAAAGTTTATTTACTAAAACATTTTTAATATAGGGTTATACATAAGATAAATTCGATTGTAAATATTCATTAGAAATCTAAAAAGATTTCCTACATGATGGTATTTTATTTATAATTTTTAGACATTAAATAATTTAATTTATTTATGACACAATTATGATTCAGTAATTATCTTATTTATGAAATATTGACATGATTGATGTTATAAACACCAAAATAAATGTAATTTGAGACTTTTTATGAATTCCAATAATTTTATAGGTTACTATGATATATTAGTGTTGATTTAATAAACTTGGTTAGAACATATAATTCTGTTATGACTTTCACAAAAATCATATATCAAATAGTGTCAAAATTGACACAAAATAGTTTTTAAATAAAATATTATATTATTAATTTTTATTTTATTCTTAAAAATCTAAGGTTCGGCAAAATGACTTAGATAAGGATATATGTATTAGTAATAAACAATTTGGGGTTCTTTTGGCATGTTATTGTAAGTGTATTAACCATATAGTGAAAGAAAACAAAAAGACACGGTAAAAGTTAAATTATTTTACTTAGAGTTAAATCTAATTGATAAGGTTAAAATAATATTTTAAACTTGTCTAAATCTTATTGGTTGATAGGATTTCGACCCATCCCCACTTTAGATTCTAAATAAGACCCTTTGGAACCATTATAAACCGATTTTGACTTTAATATAAAATAATATTTTGAGATATTCCTAAGGTGCCCCTCTCCTCCCTTATAAAAGGGTACCTCCTCCCCCTCCTCCTCACACCAAATTGAGCACTCAAGCTCGGCCAACCCCTGCCATTTTCTCCTCTCCACTTCCTTAGAATAATCCTAGAGGTCCTGGTCTTCTTCAAAGACCAATATTAGTTCCCTAAGTGGAGGATTCAAAGAAGCGTTCCAAAGAAGAGGTAATATCAATTACCGATCTTTTCAATTTCTTTCTTCTTCAACTTCTTCTTCTTTAGTTGTTTCATGATAAAGTATTAACATCATTATTACTTACATACTTATATGTTATTATAAATATGAAACAACCCTAATTCACCTTCTATCCATCCTACGGAAAAATGAAATCGCCGCGCGTGCGTACGTACGGAATACCGTCTCCACGCCGTGGTGTAATCTATTTTCCACCACCACCTTACATGGATGGGTATAATGGTGTAAATAATAACTATAAATAGCCATTACAACATCATATTGATTCTGATATATTGTATAATCCACTCCAATTCAATTCAATAATTATGGAAATGATATCATCGCTCGTGCGTACGTACGGACTACCGTCTCCACGACGCGATGAGATTCATTCTTAATAATTAACCATTCATGAATGATTATAAAGTATATATAATAAGTACTAATGAAATATATGACCTAATAATGATACTTGAATTATTTATATTTATATGTATGTCATCTACTTAATTCCATTCAATTCAATAAGGAAACGAAAACAACGTTCATGCGTACGTACGGACTACCGTCTCCATGAACGGTGTATTTCTTTCCATTTAATGATTTATTATATATGTATATTCTGAATATATATATATAAATCATGTTTTATATTCTGGAATTAAGTAATCATGATCTAAGTAATCATATGAATAATTACAAGTTAAAAACACGAACGACAAATGAGACGATTTTACCCAAAACGCTACATTAACATGAATTTACAAAAGAACGGGTAATATAAAGTCATAAGTAGACCATATATGATATAATAACAATAAATATGATTCTGGAATAAGTCAATAACATGATTTAAATCATTATACAGGAGGTTCGGACACTTACAAAGCAAGTCGGACATAAGGTAAGGGAAATATCACAATCTCTTTTTTATCCGAGATTGATTATACTTTGAAATTTACTGGGGTGTATTTTATCATCCACATCTATATTTCCTCAATATGTAATATTATTTATATTCACCTACAATTGTTTAAATCCATTTTTACCCTTCGGTGAGTTTTTAGTAAAAAAAAATATGAAAGGAATCTTTTGACGTTTTTCATACGAGGTACTTTTTTTGACTTTTCCGACAAAAGTACGAAGAATGTTTTTTTTAACTTATACGGCATGAATGGATTTTTAAAACAATATTTCCAAGAAGATTCCTTTACAAGTTTTCAAGTTTAATTTTAATCAACTTCTTTTATTTTAAAGTCGTATGACATGTTATGAAAGGAAAGATGTTTTTGAAGTAGAAAGGATATTTTCCTCAAGAATGGAGTTCAAGTATTTTATCAAAATTATTTTCCATCTAAGATAATAAAAGGGTTCTGTTTTTATTCCTATTATTACATGGATTTGATTATGTTGTGATGAAAATATTTTTATGAATTCCTTTATCTTATATGGATTGTTTTATGATGTCGTGTTGTTTAAGAATCCCATTTTTTATTACATGGGTTACGCTATGATGTATGGTTTATGATTATGTGGCACACATAAGAAAGGATTCATTATAAGATGGGTGGGACCTATATCTCCCTCAAATGCATTGGGTAAAGATTTTATATCTCATGAGATAGACATGGCTGAAATGGTAGGTTATACCGGTTCAGTGAAACAGGACTGAAACGAGGGTTACTCGATTCAGAAAGGGACTTTGTCCACTAAGATAGTCTTGGCAATGAGTCTTGACTAACAAGAAATGATTCTCTATGATTATGTGTGTATGCCACAATGTTTCATGTTTTAAGTTATGATTATTGGGATTTCATTTCACTACTATGATTTATCCCATGTTATGAAATTATGCTCTCTTTTGCAGGTTAAGATTTCCAAAAGTTATGTTCTTATGAATATGATGTGATTGATTTTTCTTTTGTATACCCTTACTGAGCATTTGAGCTCACCCTTTTATGTTTTATTTTCCCCAGGATATAAAGAAAGGTTTTAGGTAAAAAAAAATGGAAGATCTTTATGGGAGATATTGAAGATCTTTCACCTCGATTAGAAGATTACGTTCCGAGTTTCCAAAGACACTAAACTATTACGATCCTTGTGTGTGTGTTTTTGTTATGTACTAAGTATTCCGCAAATTAATGTAATATCCATGTACGTCAGGCTTCAGGTCTCTACAGTTGGTATCAGAGGAAAGGTTTAGTCAACCTTTGGAAACTAGGATGCAGAAACATTAGTGAGATCCCTAGAGATATTTCTACGGTATGTCTAGGGATGTCCCTAAGGTTAAGTATACGTATAGGTTATAGTACTAGAATTACGCTAACGATCATAGAATTAAACCTAAGATGTTAGATATTGAAGGTACTCCCCCTTTATTATGTTGTTTTCCCTAGCATGATTTTTGCCTCTCACACTATTCTTTTTGGGTTTTAGACGATGGCTGGAACCCGAAGGAACCGTGTTGATCAATGCAATGGACAATGCAATGATTTCCCTCCTGAACAAACAAATGTTATGGGAGATGGAGTGCAAAATCTTATTGCTATACTTACACAAGCTATGAATCATTCTGGACTTCCAAATGAGCAGAGGAGGGAACAATATTCTATTGAGTCCTTCATGAGGCAACGTCCACCTTCTTTCAGTGGGTCTTCTGATCCACTTGTTGCTGAACAATGGATCAGTACCACTGAAAAGATATTTTCAGTTCTTCAATGTTCTGAGCATGATAAAGTCATCTTAGCAGTATATCGTTTGGAAGGTGAAGCTGATCAATGGTGGAATCTTATCAAGAATACAAGGCAAAGAGATGAAATTGAGTCCATGGAATGGGACGAGTTCAAGAACTTATTTTTCAATAATTACTTCCCTCGTATTCTTCGAACAAAGATGGAGAAGGAGTTTCTTGAACTAAAGCAAAAGGATGATGAATCTGTTGGTATATACGAAGCGAATTTTACAAGACTTGCAAGGTATGCATCTGGCATTATCATCCAACCTGAAAGTAAAGTTGATCGATTTTTCAGTGGCTTAAAACCAAGTCTTCGAAGGGCATTGGCTATAAGAGACTTCAGTAGCTATGAAGAAATTGTGCGTTGTGCTATCAAGGTAGAAATGGAAGTTGGTATTACATATCCATCTCATGGTTTTGACAAGAAACGAAAGATGGAGTTCAAGGAGAAATCTCAGAATAATGGTGAAAAGAAGATGAATGTTTCTTTATGCACAAAGTGTGGAAAGAAGCATGGAGGAGATTGTCTTAAAGGGACTAGAAAATGTTTTAAGTGTGGAAAAGAAGGTCATCGAGCAGTTGAGTGTCGAAGTAATGGAAAAAGGGTTTCTAATGATGTGAATAAAGCAAACACTACAGAGAATGCACCACCAACACTTCAATGCTTCAAGTGCAAGGAAATGGGGCATTATGCTAATAAATTCCCTAATCCAAGGGTTAGTGGTGATCAACATGAGCAACCACTGAAGTCAAAGGACAAAGGGAAGTCACATGCGATCACTATTGGCAATGTTGAATATGACAACGATGTGGTGGAATGATTAAGTGTTTATGTAATCGGATACCAAAATAATGTTGTATCATTGAGTATTGCAATATTTATTGATGTGGTATTCAAAGTGATTGAGATATTTTTTGGAAATAAGATGATATGCGCATAATGAAGGGAAAACGAGAAAATGAAATGTTTAACAGTATTCATGAGCTCATGATTGATATAATGACTAAGTGATATCATTGTTTGAGAATTTTGAGGATTTTGGTATGTGGAAAGTGTTAAATTTTAACTGCATTCATGTTTTCACTAAGGTATTCAAGAGAATACATGATTAAGGCCTTTGAATGTTTGGAATGTGACCAACAAGACATATATATGGGGATTAACGATAGTATTAAATCTCTGGTAATCGTTTTCACTATATTATGAGAGTGGACTGCAGTATTATGGATAAGCCTAAAGATTAGAATGGATTATTTTGGACATAAGTTAGTATTGTTTAATAGGATGTTATAGTATTATAGTTTTAGAAAAAGGACAACCTGCAGGACGGGCGACAGCCCATCGCTTCGGACAAGGTTGTGGGAATCGAACCCACAACCGAAGTGCGACTGGCCTTTATCACCTACCACTGGCCTACAGGAAGTCCCAGTTTAGTAGAAACTAGTTTTATTTTATTAAGCGGTATGATATACGAAGTATAAGTTCATTTTTGGAACCATATACGATTAATCTAACCATAAGATGAACTTATAACTTTTCAAACCTTTTGTTTGAGACAGATGGAATGACCCGTCATTCTATCACATGATCTGCTAACACTTCACGAATAACAAATTCAACTTCATTTATTTAAGAGATGAAGTAGAAATTGTTCAAGGCACGAACAACAGCGAGATTGTACCAAAATAAAGTAAGTATTTATTCTAATTCAAACTCTTCAACTTTAGGGAAACGATCTTGAAAACCAAAAATGTTGTCCTAGTGCTCTTATACCTGATGAATAAGATGGTACCTTATATCACCACAAATCTATGGATTTGTGACTACTGGCTTTTCCATAGCCATGTTCTCTACCACTCTCCATCAGAACATGATGGTTAGATTTCTCTTCCATATCCATATTTTCACCTATGTGGAAACCCAGTGATTAGTTTATTTGGGTAACCGTTAAGTTTCATACTTTTGTTTTAAAATATTGATTTTGGTATTCCTTTTTATGATGTGGGTTTCTATTAAATAAACTTTCTAATAGTAAACCATTTATAACCCCAATGAATTTCGAGGGCGAAATTCATTTTAAGGGGGGTAGAATGTAACACCCCGAGATTTTATGAAAAATATTCTTTTTAATTTCACTAATGTCTTGTGTTGTACGCTACACCAAAAGGAGCTTGCACAACATGCATCCTTGACTTTCCTTTCATTACATGCAATCACAACCTTCCTCGATAGCGTGTGTGGTACGCAATACTGAGTTTCACGAAACAACGATATGCTTTAAAATATTATTAAAACTAGCCGTTCTGAATAGTAATAACCACTTTTTGAAATTTTGTAAATTTTATTTTTCAAAATGGAATTCTTTTTTAGATTCGGAGTATCGAATTTAGCCTAAGGTGAAATTTTGGTACTTTTCGGATAACTTTCATATTCTGATGAATAGTGAAAATTTCTAAATTATAATTAAAAACAAATTTTTTAATCGAAATAATTAATACTGATAAATTATTAATTTGAGTGGTTTTAAAGTATATTTAGAATATATTTTTACAATTTAATACAATGTTGGTCATTGGTTGTAATTTCACATTTAAACCAGACATAATCAAGTGTCAATCTTATGATAGATATTGTTTCTTAAAAACACGCTATTTGTTTTAACAGCGGGATTTAATTATAAAATTAATTAATGAAACTTCTATGTTATGAATTTGGTAAAATAGACTTCATTTTTGAATTCGGAATATGAAATATAGCATAGGATGAAATTTTGGCATTTTTCTGAAAAACATCAATTTTTGATGAATAGTGAAACTACTAAGTGGTAGTTAAAAACTGAATTTTTCATAAAACATAATTTTACCACTTCTGTGAATGGAATTTCAAAAATCCGAGAGACACGGTTGATTTCAGTAAGTAAAATGTGGTTCAATGAGATGAAAATAATTTTTGGTGAATAGTAACTTTTTACTTTTATTTACCACGGTTAAAAGTAAATAGGGTAATTAAGGGTAAGAATGATATTGATATTACCCTAACACATGTCCTAATTCTATTGGACAAGTGTATCTCGACCAAAAACAACCTTAAGTGTAAAATATTATCATTTAGACCCACTTGGATTAGATTAGGATATTTATTATTATTTAATTCAAAGAATAGTTAAAAGAGTTAAAATCAAAGTTTATTTACTAAAACATTTTTAATATAAAGGTATACATAAGATAAATTCGATTGTAAATATTAATTAGAAAGATAAAAATATTTCCTACATGATGGTATTTTATTTATAATTTTTAGACATTAAATAATTTAATTTATTTATGACACAATTATGATTCAGTAATTATCTTATTTATGAAATATTAACATGATTGATGTTATAAACACCAAAATAAATGTAATTTGAGACTTTTTATGAATTCCAATAATTTTCTAGGTTACTATGATATATTAGTGTTGATTTAATAAACTTGGTTAGAACATATAATTCTGTTCTGACTTTCACAAAAATCATATATCAAATAGTGTCAAAATTGACACAAAATAGTTTTTAAATCAAATATTATATTATTAATTGTTATTTTATTCCTAAAAATATAAGGTTTGGCAAAATTACTTAGATAAGGATATATGTACTAGTAATAAACAATTTGGGGTTCTTTTGGCATGTTATAGTAAGTGTATTAACCATATAGTGAAAGAAAACAAAAAGACACGGTAAAAGTTAAATTATTTAACTTAGAGTTAAATCTTATTGATAAGGTTCAAATAATATCCTAAACTTGTCTAAATCTTATTGGTTGATAGGATTTAGACCCATCCCCACTTTAGCTTCGAAATAAGACCCTTTGGAACCATTATAAACCGATTTTGACTTTAATATAAAATAATATTTTGAGATATTCCTAAGGTGCCCCTCTCCTCCCTTATAAAAGGGTACCTCCTCCCCCTCCTCCTCACACCAAATTGAGCTCTCAAGCTCGGCCAACCCCTGACATTTTCTCCTCTCCACTTCTCTAGAATAATCCTAGAGGTCCTGGTCTTCTTCAAAGACCAATATTAGTTCCCAAAGTGGAGGATTCAAAGAAGCGTTCCAAAGAAGAGGTAATATCCATTACCGATCTTTTCAATTTCTTTCTTCTTCAACTTCTTCTTCTTTAGTTGTTTCATGATAAAGTAATAACATCAGTATTACTTACATACTGATATGTTATTATAAATATGAAACAACCCTAATTCACCTTCTATCCATCCTATGGAAAAATGAAATCACCACGCGTGCGTATGTACGGAATACCGTCTCCACGCCGTGGTGTAATCTATTTTCCACCACCACCTTACATGGATGGGTATAATGGTGTAAAGAATAACTATACATAGTTATTACAACATCATATTGATTCTGATATATTGTATAATCCACTCTAATTCAATTCAATAATTATGGAAATGATATCATCGCTCGTGCGTACGTACGGACTACCGTCTCCACGACGCGATGAGATTCATTCTTAATAATTAACCATTCATGAATGATTATAAAGTATATATAATAAGTACTAATTAAATATATGACCTAATAATGATACTGGAATTATTTATATTTATATGTATGTCATCTACTTAATTCCATTCAATTCAATAAGGAAACGAAAACAACGTTCATGCGTACGTACGGACTACCGTCTCCATGAACGGTGTATTTCTTTCCATTTACTGATTTATTATATATTTATATTCTGAATATATATATATAAATCATGTTTTATATTCTGGAATTAAGTAATCATGATCTAAGTAATCATATTAATAATTACAAGTTAAAAACACGAACGACAAATGAGACGATTTTACCCAAAACGCTACATTAACATGAATTTACAAAAGAACGGGTAATATAAAGTCATAAGTGGACCATATATGATATAATAACAATGAATATGATTCTGGAATAAGTCAATAACATGATTTAAATCATTATACAGGAGGTTCGCACACTTACAAAGCAAGTCGGACATTAGGTAAGGGAAATATCACAATCTCTTTTTTATCCGAGATTGTTTGTACTCTGAAATTTACTGGGGTGTATTTTATCATCCACATCTATGATTCCTCAATATGTAATATTATTTCTATTCACCTACAATTGTTTAAATCCATTTTTACCCTTCGGTGAGTTTTTAGTAAAAAAAATATGAAAGGAATCTTTTGACGTTTTTCATACGAGGTGCTTTTTTTGACTTTTCCGACAAAAGTACGAAGAATGTTTTTTTTATCTTATACGGCACGAATGTATTTTTAAAAATTTATTTCCAAGAAGATTCCTTTAGAAGATTTCAAGTTTATTTTTAATCAACTTCTTTTATTTTAAAGTCGTATGACATGTTATGAAAGGAAAGATGTTTTTGAAGTAGAAAGGATATTTTCCTCAAGAATGGAGTTCAAGTATTTTATCAAAATTATTTTCCATATAAGATAATAAAAGGGTTCTGTTTTTATTCCTATTATTACATGGATTTGATTATGTTGTGATGAAAATATTTTTATGAATTCCTTTATCTTATATGGATTGTTTTATGATGTCGTGTTGTTTATGAATCCCATTTTTTATTACATGGGTTACGCTATGATGTATGGTTTATGATTATGTGGCACACATAAGAAAGGATTCATTATAAGATGGGTGAGACCTATATCTCCCTCCAATGCATTGGGTAAAGAATTTATATCTCATGAGATAGACATGGCTGAAATGGTAGGTTATACCGGTTCAGTGAAACAGGACTGAAACGAGGGTTACTCGATTCAGAAAGGGACTTTGTCCACTAAGATAGTCTTGGCAATGAGTCTTGACTAACAAGAAATGATTCTCTATGATTATGTGTGTATGACACAATGTTTCATGTTTTAAGTTATGATTATTGTGATTTCATTTCACTTCTATGATTTATCCCATGTTATGAAATTATGCTCTCTTTTGCAGGTTAAGATTTCCAAAAGTTATGTTATTATGAATATGATGTGATTGATTTTTCTATTGTATACCCTTAATGAGCATTTGAGCTCACCCTTTTATGTTTTATTTTCCCCAGGATATAAAGAAAGGTTTTAGGTATAAAAAAAAGGGAAGATATTTATGGGAGATATTGAAGATCTTTCACCTCGATTAGAAGATTACGTTCTGAGTTTCCAAAGACACTAAACTATTACGATCCTTGTGTGTGTGTTTTTGTTATGTACTAAGTATTCTGCAAATGTAATGTAATATCCATGTACGTCAGGCTTCGGGTCTCTACAGTTTTTATTTTTTTACATTCATATCACTTTGGATGATATAATCTTTTATATCTATTCTTTTATTCTATTTTCTTGGGTTTTTTCTTTAACTTTTAACTTTTATTTTCTCATATATGGGAGTATTTCAATGTTGATGGTTTTTTATTGATGATTATAACTATGTTAAAAATTGGTTATTTAAAAGGTTAGTATTTTTCATTGTTTATGAAATTTATTTATTTTTATAGAGTTAATGAATAAAAAAAATTCAATTATTTAAATGTATATTCACGCCTAAATAAATTTTTTAAAGAGTTATTTTTGTTTACATGCTTAAACAGTTACATGGAAATAAAAAAAATTCTAAGATAGTTACATGTTTTTTTCTTTAACATAGAAAAATAATGATAACTTTGTAGATGTACATTCAAAATGTCCGAAATATGTTTTAATATTACAGTTTATGTATTTGGTGTTGAGAGGTTACCTATTAAGATTTGTTCTCACGCCTATATATTTTAGCTTTTGTTTAGGTGTCATGAGGCTATAACATCTAATCTCAAGATATTGACACGAGTATAGTGGTGGTGGTGTTACATAGTTGATTACCTTTCATGAAATTCATAGTTTGGTAAGGTATGTTTTATTTTATACTAGTGTATTTATTTTTTGTGTGTTATGTATTGTTTGACCCGATTTATTAACTGAAACTATTTATTCTTTTTTTGTATAATCATCCTATGTAAAGAATGACCTTGTTAAAATTATAAGAGTAAATTTTTTTTTTATAATTTTATCAAGAAAAATAATTCAAAATAGAGCTTAACTACCTTATATATAATAATATCTAACTTTTCGGGACTATGAATTCCCCTTGGGCCATATGATAGGATGAATCAGGCCCCTGATCAAGAATGACTTGGGTTGGTTCATGAAAAAATGGTATCAAATCCTGGTTTTTATTATATTATTTGGGTACTTACCATAGATGGGAAATAAAAAAATTTAGAACGTATAAGGTAAGAATAGAGGAGTGTTTTATCAATACATATAATATCAAACCATGAGTTTCCAATGGAAGTTAGAAATGATTTATTTTAGTTTCAGTTTTGATTTATACCTCTTTCTATGTATAATTATTGCTATAATGAAAATTGGAGGAGTAACTAATGAGTTATATAGATAGAGTAATTTTTTAGACTATAAACATATTTCACGTGTCTCATAATAGTGTGGTTTTGTTAATATTATAATTTTCTAAGTTTCCTATTGATCTTATTGACTAATTTTTATTGATATTGATGATGTCCACATGATATCAATATTTTGTTATTAATTTATTTTATGTATTGAAATGAATTAGGATGATTTTATTTATGTTTTGTTTCTTCTTATTTATGTTGAGTCCTGTATTTATGATATTACCATTAGTGTTTTCTTTTTAAAGATGAATTTTTTGGGAATATTTTTGAAAATTTTATGTAATTTTGGAAAAATAAAGTTTTTTTTCTTAGGTCATGTGCAGGTATTAAATTTGTGGATTTATTTCATTAAGTGTTTTAAAATATCATAATATTATTAATGTATAATTTTACTAGTAATATAAAAATAAAAAAAAATTGGAAAACAATGTATGGGTGTGAAGGTAGAGTTTTGAATATTTAATTTTTTTAAATTAGTGTAAAATGTTTTAAAATATATAAATAAAACAAATTATGTACTTTTTTGGGCTTTTTCATTATATTTTTTTACTTTCAATATTAAATTTATTGACCAATTCATATTAAAAACATGACTATCTAGTTTTCTACCTTGAAATAGTTTTGGTATAGTTATTTTCCCTTAAATTTAACATTCATGGTCTCTTATTTTAATTATATATTTGAAATTTTAAAGGTTATGTTTTTTTCAAAAAAATATTTTAGTAAAATCTATAATAAATGGTTTTTAAGACAATAATCATTATTTTTTAGTTTAACATTGTATTTTTTTTATGAAAATGGTTCTTTTTGTACAAAAAATGTGACTTTTTATTCCTATCTTTGGAAAAATTGATTGTTGGTCATGTTAGGTAGATATAGAGTATTGTGGTTTTAAGAGATTTTTTATGGGTTATATAGTGTTTTATCATAAAATAATAAAACTATTTTATTTTATAGGATATTGTTTTTATATTATGATCTTCTAGTTTCATTCATGTTGGGAGTATTTTTTATGTTAAATATATTTTTATAAATAATTCTATTAATGTGATATATCAAGTTTAAGAGAATTTGAGTTGTTTTAATATATTCTTTTACAATAATATATTTCTTATTAATTTGATTTCATTGGTTGGTTTCTTAATTTAGGTTGTATTTATATTGACTTATTGATATTTATTTTATTTTTGACAATATTTTGTTTTGAAGAGAAAGGGGTGTCCTTTTATTTTATGGATATCCCCGTCCTATGTAAATATTTCTAACTATCTTATTTATGTGGTTATAATATTTTTATTATATGGTATTTTCTCTCATTGTGTGAGATATTTCCTCTAATATAAGACCACAATACTTTTTGAGGACCAAAACTTTTCACTATGGATCTATTTTAATGTATTATGTTTTCATAATTATAATTTTTGGGTTATAGTTTTTATTCAAATAAGAATTATATGTTTTCATTAAAATTTAAAATAATATTTTGGACTCATTTATGTTTGAAAACAGAGTTTTATTATATTATAATATTTTTGGGTGGATAAATATAATAATGATGGTATTATTAATTATATTAAAAATTAAAATATTAAAGTGTTGTTATAATTATTATTGTTTGAATTAAATAAAGTTTTTATTTTGGTTAGTTTGGATAAAATTTGAATTATTAATATATATATGAATATTATAACATTAATGGGAAATAATAAAAATAATAAATGATTGAAAATAATGAAAATGGAGGATGTGGGTGTTGTGCATCTGATGTGCAGGTGGAGGGGGGGATTTCAGTGTGGAGGCAGATTATGCATATTTTTTTCCCTTGATATATGTAAAAGAGGATGAAAAATTTTAAATAAAGTTCATAAGAAAAAATATATATGTGGGGAAAATGATTATAAGAAAAATTATTAAAAAATTAATGGTGGAGTCTTTTAGTGGAAATAACAGATACATCGACTAATGTATCCCATCTCGGCTCCCTCAAGTCTATTTTCTTCTATCCATATCTCTAAAATTTTCTTCCTTATTTCTTAAAAATCTCCATAAATAGATATCCAACGGATGTTCTAGTTAATGTGACTTAAGTATAAAATAATTAAATATTAAGTTATTTAATATATATATTCAATACATTTCACAGTAATACATTCCCAAGTACTATAAAGGTTTAGTTTATTCGGAGACTAGATATGTAATCAAATTATTTAATTAAAAATATTCAACATATCCAACAATTTTCTTCTCACATATTACACTTCTTAGGCATATAATACTGAAAACCTTTCTTCATAACCCTAGGAAAATAATCATAATAAAGGGTATTCTTAGAATATTAGAAATGTTAAACATAAGAGATATCAATCAGTGATCATAAATGATCTTAAGATAATAATAAGGTTATAAGAGGAATATCATAGTTTACAAAAACATATCTAATTAGTCAAATACCATTAATCATAAAACATTTCATATGACTTTGTTATAAATAAATAAATAAGTCATAAATGCATGGAATCATCAATATTTAATAATATCTATGAGAACATATCATAATCATAAGATATAATATTTTATCATACACATAAGTATATAAAATAATTTCCTTAAGCAAGGTTCACTACTATGAAAATCAAAGTGGATTGGGTTCACTCTATATTCTATAATTTTCATAGTTAAGGTTCACTCAAAATACTATCATAGTGGATATATTCCCTCACTAAACTAGGTTCACTCCCAATTCCAATACTTATTATATCATGAGATATCATTCCTTACCAAATTCATTAGAAGGATATGTAATTTCAGTCCCACCATCCACATAATTAAAAACATACAAATGTGTTCCATAAAATTATAAATAACTCATCAATTCATCATATCATTAACCATGGAATATAGATGATCTTAATAAACATAAATAATTTTATTATAGCATAATTCATAGACAAAAATGAGTTTTCTAAAGATTCATCATAAATTAGTTAACCCATGTGAAAGAAATGAGTTTCATGTAATCATATTAATATCATTATCATCATAAGTCATTTGGAAGGGTAGATGTAATCATAAGATTATATCCCCAAGGAAACATAAAACTCCTTAAAGGATGTTGATGTAAATGAAAATACCTTTAAAATAATTTTCAAACCTTTATTTTAAATCATGATAAAAATAGTATTTTCTTTCGATAAAATTTAAACAAAAAATTCACAGAATATTGATAAAATGGTTTTATTTGAAAATAATCATAGAAACTTGTAAAAAAATATTCAAAGAATAGAATGGTCATGGAAATGGGAAAATATTTTCAGACCATCTACATTCAAAGAAAACATTCTTTTCATAATTAAGTAAATATTCAAAAATGACTTCTTTGGAAAACATTTATGTAATAATAATCCTTTTAAAACATTATAAGTAAATAAAAATTTAATTGAAATAACCTTTTTAAAACATTTTAATTATAGTTATAAACTTATATAGAATCATTATTAAGAGCACGAACATAAATGAAAATTTTCATTTACAAAAGCAAGAATAAGGGAATGTTTATTTTAAAAACATTGTATCGATCATTTTAAGTATAGAAGTGAGGAAAATGGTACAAATATATAAAAATTATAGTAATAAATAGTGTTGAATAAAATATATGGGGTTCAAAAGATAATATAAATATAATCTCACTCAATTAAAATTCAGTATAAACAATGTTGAAATGAAATAATTTTGTATCGAAAATCCCTTACCTCATGTATCATCATTATTTATAAAGGTTCAAACCAACTATATAAAAAAAATATTAATTATCAATAAATTATACAATAATATTCAAATATATTATACCAAATATTATTTAATTATAACATATTATTATCTCTTTATTTACAATTCTTTATTAAAATCATTGTTCCAGGTGATAACTATTTTAGTTTTTATAGATGTTTTGGTTTAAATGTTTTGGTCCTTGTACTTTGATCATGGTTCCATAATATGAATAATTTTAATCATTTTACATGTATGATATTTAATCCATATATACATATTTATAACTATTTATGTAAAGTGGTGATGAAAAATGAATTACATCACATCATGGAGACGATGATCCATACATGCACAGAAGTGATGTTTCCACCTTTTGATGGATGGAATTAAAGAAAGGTAAGTAAGAATTAAAATTTGAAGAATAATTATTATATAATATATAATCATTAAGTTTATTCTTATTACCATCCATTAAATGAAAAATTAATTGCATTTCTTTGTCAAAGTGGTAGTCCATATGTACGTTCAACGTTATAATTTCCCAACATATGTGAAGGTAATAATATAGATAAGATGTTGTAACTAAATATGAATAATTATTTCATAAATATTAAATAAAAAATTTAAATCCATAATAATATCTAACCAAGAATTATGGTTATGGAAAATGAATCATATTACTATTTGGAGGATGTAGTCCACACATACCTTTGAGAAATAATCTCATTGTCCATTTTATAGAATGGAGGTGGAAAATGGTTGTCCCATAATCATAATAACATATCAGTAGACAATTACCTATTCTTTGAGAGAACTCTTTAGGATTACAAATTAAACATTATTAGGATGGTATTAGGGGAATAAAATAAGCTCTATAATGAAGATATGTGAGATTGTGAGGTATTAGGGTAGGTATTGGATGAGATAGAGTGGCCAAGATTTGTGAATAAGTGACAAGAAGAGGTAATATTTTATAAGTAAGAGAAATTAAACACATGGAATTAATTAAATGATTTAAATATAACATATATCATAATATTCTCAAGTAGAAACAAGTCACAAAAAAATTATTATTTAATATGTTATAAGTAAAAAATAGATTTAACTAATCAGATTTAGACATGTTTTAGAGACATTTTGATTCTTCTATCCCAGGTAAACCACCCTAACCCCATTTTAATCTTAACTATGATAACTTAACATTTTTTAGATGATAACTTAATTATATTACCATAAACAAAATGGAAATAAAATAAAAAAATAGAACTTGATTTTTATTAATTTTTAATCTCTTTTATCATATTTTATCTCAATTGGTGGTAGAAATTAATTTTAATATAAGAACACAAAAGGATTGAATTTTTTATGAAAATACAAGATTTTAGAATAAAAATATTATTACATTGAAATTAAAAGTAAATTGAATAAAAAAAATTAGATATTTAATACAAAATTAATGTTTTAAGACTTTTTTATCAATCAAGAAAACTGAATAAAATCTTTAAACAATACCATTAAATGCAATTACTGAAAATAGTTTTTAATTTGAATAAAATATAACTTCTGTTCATAAAATTCAATATTTCATTTTTAAATTCAAAATAATGGTTTTAAAGAATTATTTTAATATATATACATTTTTTGGTTCTATAAAAAGGTTTTGAATTTTATTACATTATGATTACATCATTATATGTTCATAAAATGGTGGTATTTGAAAAAATGGTATTTTCACTATTAACTCAAAAAAAAATATTCATAAAATTTAAAAGTAATAATCATAATCTTATTACATCCTGAAAATTTCAATAATTATATAGATTTTTTTAGATAAAATTTATAAAAGTAGAGAAATTAATTATAACATTCACATACAAAATGCAATGAAAACTATTTGGAAGAAAATGTTTTTTAAAGCATAAAATGACTTTATTCTCGTTACATTCCTAATAACCATAATTAAATTAATAATAATATATTTATATTAATATATTATATATTAATTTCATCAAAATAAATCATAAGTAGTGATTATTTCAATTTATTAATATAAAAAAACATTATGCATATAACAAATTTTTTGAGAAAAAACATTTCATCTAAACTTATAATGCTTTTATTTTATATTATAATCGATTTATAACTAATGAATTAATTTTTTAAATGTGTATAAAAATTATTCATAATTTAGTTGGTACAATTAATAGCTGAAATTATAACGACTAATCCATAAAAGTAACATTAATTAATAATAATGTCAACAGTATATCATGTTTTATTTAAATATAATGTTCTGTGTAAATAAATCTCTAAAAGAAATTAATTTTATTTAAAAAGAAATTTATCCTAAAATATTAAGGTGTGACATTATATCCCCTTATATGAATTTCACCCTCAAAATTCTATATCTTCAATGAAAACAAACGATGATACTTCCACCTCATCATATCCTGGAGTTTCAATATAATTTTTTCAAATTTATGGGTTCCCCACAAAATTTGACCTAGTTTGTGGTTTTGTTTCACAAAACTTTTCCCTTAGATATAGAATATCTATATGTTTTTCTTCATAAGGGAGTTCATTCTCTATTTGTACGACCTTTGAGTTCAGCACATGTGAATGATCAGGTATGTAGTTCTTAAGGAATGATACATGGAATGTGTTGTGAATTTAATAGAGATTCAATGGAAGCACCAAGTGATAAGAAACCATCTTGATGAGATAAGTAATTTCAAATGGATCGATATCTCTAGGTATTAAACTTCCCTTATTTCAAAATATTATAACTTTCTTATAAGTATATATTCATATTAATACCCTATCACCAACATTAAACACTAGATTCCGTAAAGAATTATCAACACAACATTTTTTGTCGACTCTAATCTACCCTGGTGTGTTGATAAATGGATAAAACCATCTCTTCCATTTCCTTATCTAGCTTAGGTCCCAATATATATTTTTTCTCTAACTTCATCCCATCACATTAGAGTTATTCACTTCCTTCCATAGATGGATTCATAAGGATCCATTGTAAGTTTTTGAGTGAAATCAAATGATGTAAGAAAATTACACCAAAGGATGATTTTGATCCAAACGAACTTTTTAAATCCATATAACATGATCTAAACATATCATTTAGGGGTTTAATGGTCATACGAAACTGAGAATCTATTTGAGGATGATAGAAATTTTTGAAACACAACTCTGTATCTAGATCATATTGAATACTTCTCTTAAAATTAAAGTTAAACCTCATATCATGACCAAATACAATATTATTTTCTACTCTATATAACCTTAACACTTTTTTAATTTATAATTGGTCAATCCAAATATGATATAATTCTTCTATAATAGAAATTAAAAGTGTTGACTTCACAAGGATTCAAAAAGAAACCAATTATAAATATTCCCATTTATGTTTTTTAGGGGGGGCTATGATAAAATACATGTGGAAATTTTCTCATTTCCCTTTTTTTATGTGTAATGGTTGTAACATATCCTTATAATTCTTCGACACAAACTTAACAATTTGGCACAAAAAGCTATGGGATATATACTCTACAATATCATTTTTTCTGTTATATCACTATAAATATTCTTTTAGATCTATATACATATTCATACTTCCAAAATATAAAGAGAATGATAAAATATGAAATTCATCCAATAACTACTTCTTCATGTATGGTATTGATAGAAAAAGTACTCAGTTCTTGAACCATATCATTCCCTCACAATCTTAGTTTAACTTAGGAAAATTATTTATCTTCTTCTGTAGTTCAATAACTTCTTTCTACTTCTTAATAATCACATGGATAGATGTTTGAACATTCATCTATGAAAAATATTATTTAAAAAATCTATATTCAAAAAATCCATAAATATTTTATATCTTCAAATCCAAAAAATTTACAAGCTACAATGGTCTTTCTGACTCAGAGCATCAACCACCTTGTTCACCTTCCTAAGGCGGAAATTTATTCTGAAGTAGTTGTGTTTAATTAACTCCAACAATCTCATTTTATAGATATTCAACTATTTTTGAGTGATTATATAATTCAAGATTTTATGATCCATATATATATGACACATTTTACAATAATGATAATTAATCTATGTTTCCAAGGAAAAAAATCACGACTATGAACTCTGATTCATGTGTCAGGTAATTTTTCTCATGAATTTTTAGTAGTGTAGAGTAATAAGTTTTCACCATATCATTCTTCAAGAGAACACATTTTTTCCCCTAATTTATGCATCACTATAGATCAGAAACCTTTCTCAATTATAAGGTATAATGAGTACATGTGCATTAACCAACCTTATTTTCTACTCCATGAAATTTTCCTCAAATTCATCTATCTAAAGGACCATGACTCTTTTCTATGTAAACATGGTCATTGTATCAGATAGTCATAATAAATTCTTCAAAAAGTGTCGGTAATGACTATCCAATCTAAGAAAACTACATATATTAGTCATAGTGGTTGGTAAGGTTCATTGATTAGTAACTTATGTCTTTAAAGGATCCTTGATATACACTTAATTAAGATTATATTAATGAAGAATGAAACTTTCTATAGTTATAATTCACAATTGATAAATTTGGCATATAGTTTATCCTTCGTCAATTTCTTCAACACAATACTCAAATTGTAATATCCAGATTCTGGATCCACTTATACTATAATCCTAGCCAGTGGGTCACAAGGCCTTGAGCATGCCTCCCCATATGTGAGAGGCTTCTGACTAGCAGTGAGGGTGTAAAGGTGGTATAGTGGGGAGACTATACCCTAATTTCAGAGTAGCATAATAGAGATAACCATAACCATACCTTAGTATAATCATACATAAACAGACATAATAAATAATCAATGTAAGAATAGATAACTGAATAGGTGAATAATAATATCAAAACCCACTTGGCAGTGTCATAAACATGGATGAATGGAATGATGATATACAAAAGGGGAATAGAGGATACACATATTAAATCTTTTTATAAAAAAAATAAATAAATAAAAAAGGCCACTCCCCTAGAAACCTGAGAACTTGCTCATTCCTCTGCACCTATGCTCCATCTAAAATAAAATAAAATCATAACTATAACAAAGGGAGCTTTCCCTTATCCATACTTGTAGTCATATAATCTGCTCGGGTACCATACAAAGCCCAAGTAGGGTGTGAGATAAAATCTACGAAGACCACATCCAATGGTGTTGAGAAGTAATACATGAATCTTTCATATCTAAATAGTGTATAGGTAATTATTAATTAATTAAAAATATTGAATAATTAATTAATAGCCCGCTCAAGCTCCTAGAGGACAGCTAGAAACTCTACCAACATCATCTCATGGATGTAAGAGTGTTCTATTAGAAACTGTATATATATATATATATATATATATATTAATAATATATGTATTACAGTTATTTATTTAATTCACCTATATGGACCAAGTGCATGTGGATACTAGTAGAAATATACCTAGAATACTGGGCACCGGTTAGAATAGGGCGTAACATTGTCATCCATAACCATTATGAACAAGCCTATCAGCTCAATCCAAAGGATATGTTCCTTGCATCTCATAATGAGTAGGAGAAATCACTCTTTTCACTTGATATGGTAATTGTGGCATCCTTTCAACACTCAAACAAGGGATGTGGTGTGTCATGCCCATCTTCTAAGTTGTGTCAGCAGTGTGAGATGTCCTGCTCAACAGTTGTTGTAAGAGATTTTGGAACTTTCATGCCCAACTAAACACTTACAATTGTACCACAACCTATATCAAAGGCATATTCATATTTATAATAAGCAGGAGGAATTACCTATCATGAATCATATTTATCAAGACTAAATATATTAATAGGGTAGAATAATTTAATTAATGAAACTGATAAAACTTCTAATAATAGGCACGGTTGTACCACACTTCATAATCCATTTCAAAGAAGACATTTAATTTATTTAATAAAGGATTCCCATCATTAAGAACCCACTCTATCTAATCAATCTATTTAATTTACCTAAACCTAGCCATTATATGTATATGTCTTAAAGGTGAATTTAAAAGGTTCCATTTCCAAGGGGGAAATTACATACATGGGTAACTTCACTTGTAGTTGGTCCAAGCACATAGGGGGTTCCTTGGGTTCAATTAAACATTCATATAATGTGGGAAATTAAATTTACCATCTAAAATGGATTATTATAAGGTAAAGTGGGAATTTAAAAAATTAGCTACAAAGGAAATTTAAGCCATCATGATTAATGGGTGTCCATAATTGATGTCTATATATTATATTATACTAAACAAGAATCAATGGGAATATATCAAGGTGTTTAAAGTAGTTTAACCTGATGAAATAAATTAAACGGAGACACATGAAAAGGACAAATTGAAGAACAAAAAAAACAATAAATATCTGGTAAAATGATGATACCGCCTACCATAGGTCCATTTAAAGCTCCTCATTCGATGGAGGATTCAAATTTTTTGTATTATAAGATAAATCTAAGAAACAATCCAAAGACATAAAAATATGGGAAAAATATATTGCACCTAAATATCACAATAGATCTGAATATAAACCAAAAGGGGACAGTAGATGAAGGTAGATTATACCTCATGCTATCTGACCCTTTCATCATATATTTATGTGGACTACAGATAAAAGAGATATAAGGTAACCTAAATTGAGGAGGAAGGAAACCATAGGGAGGAAGAACACACCCAGCTATTTGGAATTGGAGTATAAGGTAAAATATAGGATTTATTAATTAATTAAGGTAGAAATAGTAACTTCACCCTTAAAAAACTGGTCACACTATTTGGCTTCATGAATTTCCCAAAATTTGTGTGAACTGTGATCAAGCCACAGCCCCAAGAGAGACCACACACTGTTAAGGTGCACAGTTTCTCTAACTATGCAAAAACCGTGAAAAAAATATACTACAAACAATTCTAAGTGGCTCACATAGTCATGAGCCTTAGGTTGCACATTTTCTAAAAAACCATGTGTCCCCTACTTCCCTTCTCTCTCCCCTCGCATAGTTAGTAGAGACTGTGAAGGGTGAGCTGCACTTCTTTTATTATCCATGAGTATGAGTTATTTTTTCAAAATTAAGGTGTCCTAGGCACTAGAAAATCACTTGAAACCCTTATGACCCCCATGAATCCATTGTGTAACATCATAAGTGTAATTTAAAGGAATTTAAAAAATTATTTATACCTTTATGAAAGGATGGTTCATTACAACCTTCCCTCATTAAAGAAATGTGTCCTCGGTTTGGACTTATGATGGAAAGTAGGCATCATCAGCAAAGTATTATGGCCATTGAGCTCATATATAAGCATCTCGTTCCCAGGTATATTCTTGTACTTGGTCATTCCATCATAGAACCCATACCAAAGTAAATGGCCTTCCTTAGAGTGTCTTCTGGATTCAATCAACAATATGAATGGGATACTCCTCGAAGGAATTATACACATAAAAATTAATCTATTCATGTTGGAAGATATGTTATGGGTCTCAATAATTTCAGTGAAATTGAGATACATGAAATAAATCAAGCATAGACTATTATATATGAGTAAGTAGTGTCTATAAATCCTCTCGTATGACCTGTTTTACAACCATTAAGGATCCAACATACATAGGTGAGTTAATAACCTACCGTTGAATACATATATGGCCCATCTTGGGAGATAATCACAAGAAATATCTATCTCTAACATCGAACTCAAGAGGTCATTGGAATCTGCTGGTATATAAATGATGTCTGGACTAATTTTTTATCATGCACATTTTAATTTGCTGGCCCAACTCTATAGTATCGTTCATGATAATTGGTCGTAGAATAGCTACTCCCCTTACATATTTTCATCACATAGGTGAATAGAAAGACCTTCAATATAAGACTTCATAAGGATCCATATTTATGGTAGACTAAAAGATAATATTTTAAGAGAACTCTATAGGGGGAATGTGTTTCTCCTATAAACCCCTAAATTCAAGGACACTTGCATTGAGCGAGTACTTTACCACCTAGATCATGTGCTCTATATCTACATAGGTCTGTGGATGAAAGTCCTTGATCAGAATCACCAATATACCCAAGGCCTTTGGCAAACCCTATGAGAATCATGACTTAAAGTTAGTGTCTCTATCAAAAATGATAGAACAAGGAGCTCCATGAAGATGTAAAACCTCCTTGATGTATAGTCTCCATAGATCATCCATTGAGAAGGTCTCTCTCACATGTAAGAAATGTGTGGTCTTTATCAAACGTTCAATGACAACCCACACTCTATCATTATCATGAGGTGTTTTGGGTAAACCAGTCAAGAAATCCATTGAAACATCATTCCACTTCCACTTGAGAATGGAAAATGAATATAAAATATCTATCAATCACTGATGTTTCTCCTTCACCTAATGACTTATAGAACCCTGAGTGATGAAGCTGACAATATCTGATTTCATAACTAGACTACAATACTAACGTCATAAGTCTCAATAAAATTTGTTGACATAGGGTTAAACCACATGTTGAGGCATGAAATTCCCATATCAACTTCTCTCTGAGGACTACTAGGACCCATAAGTGCCCATATAATTGTAAGGTGTCATCCCTATAAATGGTCAATTCTGAAGATGTATCATCACCAGATATGCTTTCCATTATGACATGGAATATGGGATAATATAGTTTCCTTAATCTTACTCATTCTAAAATAGAAGAGATTACTGCTAAGGCTATGAGGTTATTATAATGATGATCCTTCTGAACCACAACATGAATCTTTAAGAATAATTTCATGAGTTAAAATTCACCACTAGCCTCCTCAACTGTATGTACATGATTCTTCTATCTCATAGCATCTTCCACTTCATTTCCATTAATAGGAATTTAGGAAAGCTCGAAATCATATGACTGTAGGTACACAACCCAAATGCACTTCCTGAGACTCAGATCTCACTTCATAAATATGTACTTGAGGATTTTCTGGTCAATTTAAACCAAAAAATATTCTCTATGTAGATAGTGTCTCCAACACCATAGATTTTGAACTATAATATCTATCTTGAGGTCATTAATCATGTAATTCCATTCGTGAGGCATCAAATAATAATACCTATATGTAATTACTCACTCTTCCTATATCAAAATAGTTCCTAAACCAATTCCTGATGTTTCAAAATATACTATATAAGCCTTTGCGGGATCCGAAAGAATTAGTATTGACACTAAAGTCAATTTTCCTAACATATCTAGAAAGGATTCTTCACAAGATTACGATCATATGAATTAGACCCCATTCTTTGTCAATATCATAATCATTGTTGGAATATGTGAGAAATCATGGACAAATAGTATGTAATATTTAGATATCCCCAATTACTGTTGAATGTTAAAGATGTTTTATGGAGACTCCCATGATACTAGAACTCTAACATTCTATTGGTATAATGAAAATCTTAACTCTGGGATAATTTTTTCCAAGAAGTAGACTGTTTTGATTCTAAAGATGCATTTACTAAGTATATCATAGATTTTATTCTATCTCAGTGTATTCAGCATGATCTCAAGATGGTTGAAAATGTCTTGTATGGAGCATGAATACATCAAGATATCATCAAGAAGTACTTCCATGAATGAATCCATATATGGGTGTAAATACTAATTCATTAAATCCATAAAAGTATTAGATGTGTTCATAAGATCTAACAGAGTAACTAAGTTCTCATATAGGCCACACCTTCTCCTAAAAGTTATGTGAGGTATGTCAGAAAATCTGACATGCATATGATGATATCATGACCTAAAATCTATCTCTAAAAACACCCTCTCTCCTCAGATCTTATCAAATCGTTCATTTATTCAAGGAAGTCGATACTGATACTTTACTATAATCCAGTTCAATTGGTGGAAATCGACATAAATTTTGACGGTACCATCCACCTTTTAGGAAAAAATTACTAGTGAACCCCAAGGTGAAGTGTTTGGATGTATGAATCCTTTAGCCTCCAGATCCTCCGACTATTTCCTAAGCCACAGAAGGTCTATTGGCATCATATAATAGGATTAATGTTCACTGGTGATGCTCATGGAACTATATCAATAGTGAATTCTATCTCTTGCATTGGAGATATACTAGATAATTCATCAGGAAATACATTCCTAAAATTCCTCACTACATGAGGGAAAACTGCATGTCGTAGCCCTTTGTAATCCTTGAAAAGACTACTGATTTTAGATGTCACCCTACCCATCCTATACTACTTGGTCCCAAATCTAGTCACACTGACATCCCATTCTCTATTAGGCATTTTCCTATTTCTCTATGGTGGAGTAAACATCACCCTCATATGATAGAATTCAATATGTGATTGGGAATTAACCATCCCATCTCGATGATTACATAAAATCCCATCATGTTGAAGAATAAAATACTCTATATGAAGAGATATATGACTATCTCAAGAGGAAAATCCTTACAATGAGGAATAGCCTCTAATTTAATATCTAATAGGGTGTCAAGTGTAATAACACCATATAATTTCTTGATCTCAATGGAATGACTCTCTATGATTTCCTAAGAAATAAATGAGTGATACACCACTATGTGAAGTAAATAAAACATTAAAGTGGAGGATAATAGAATTGGACCTCCAAATATCAAGATTTTTTCACACTTCTCCTATGAAATAGGCTATACTTCATGTAACTGACATGTACCATATCCCTGAGTCATTGTTTGGCTACCTTGAGCTATCCCGCTCTACCAGTGCTGAGAATCATGAGTCTGAATACCTCTACCACAACTGTTGTCATAGCCTCAGTGGATTATGGTATTACAACTACCTATCTGGTATGATCTTATTGGTCTTTCTCTAAATCATTGGGTTGGAGTAGATCCAAACTCATAAGGTGATGAAGGAAAGGTCTTGAAAAAAATGTCAGATATGGCCCATCCTACCATAACCTCCACATTCCACTAGATTTTTTAAGCACTAAGGATTTGTGTTTCCCAACTAACCACAATTTCGAAATATCATAAGATTATCATAATGATATGAATGACTTCTGATACCTCCATGAGTATCCTCAAAAAAAAAATTTTCCTAGAGTAAGTAGCACAGGTCAATCTGGGTACCGAACCACCATAAATCACACCACTAGCTTCCATCAAATAATTCTCTATAATAAAGACTTGGTAGAATATGTAAAAAATAATAGTCAACTTGAACACATTGACATGTGACTAGATATCTTATATCATCCATTTATTGAATCCCCTGGCAGTTAAAATAGCATCACCTGAGAGAGGAGGACTGAACTGTAGTAGCATAGTAAAATGAACAGAGTGTTCAATAATAGACATACCTCTCTTATGAAAGTCCATGAATTATATATTTTCTTCATACCATGAATTCTTTGGGGAAAATACTCATGGAATATATTCTAGAAATATGTCTTATCCATATCTCAATATCAATATTTTTATGTGATAACATGGCACTAAGAAAATAGTTTGGGGAGAATATTCATGTAGCATGAGGTATACCAACTCCCAATAATGTGGGAGAATGCTACTACTGGAACCCCGGAGTCAACACTTCCATACTCAGGGTAGTTTAACCAAAATATTTCTTAGACTGGAACATACATTGAGATCCCTCTCGTAAATGTGTGTTAGTTCCCATATCAAGAAGAGAAATATGTTCCATATGTGGGACTCTAGGATAAATCACTGGTTGATTAAGGATTTCCATGTTAGTTTAATGGTTGTCATTGCCTTTATGGCGTATAATTGTATGATGATGTGGTGGAATGGTACTACAATTCCAAACACACACCTCAAAAGAGATTTTAACACATTAAAATATTGTAGATAGAAAACTATAACATGTACATATCCTTCCTATGAACAAACCGTACCCCTATTCCTACTATTAGAGCCAGGATTTGGTAATATATAAAGAATTAGTATGCCATAATAATGTATAAGACTCACCAACTACCCACTACTAAGTCTGGTTTCAGGTCTAGGATGATTTTTAACATGAATGAGATAGAAAATTTCACTTTAACAGACATATTAATTTTAGATTTTTTCTTATTCAAATATTTAAATTTATTTAACTAGTTAATTCGATGGATTACCACTTTTGATCCATAAGGGATCATACTCTTTTTCACCCAGAATATGGAATCCACTTAACTCATACTATAACATGTTTCAACCCATGATACCAATGTTCCATGTCTCAATGTTCCATAATTAACTGCTTAAGATGTTTTCCTTAACTTATATTGGAAAACATTATTAGATATGGAAGGAACTCAGTGTTTCAATTAGTTTTTTTAGTCCTTGTATGATATTTTATCACATTTCAATACATAATCAAGTAAATAATAATATACAATTTCAAAATGCATGATGAATGTAAACATGAAATGGAAAAATGCATGTAATTTTTGTTCTATTGTTCCTATAATGATGAATACAATGTATTTCACTATTTTCATCAAGCCTAGGTAAAATAAATCATTATTTAAATAAAAATAAGATCAAAAAAACCATAAAATATGTGGCTCACCCAATGTTGAAGTCATATCAACTATAAATGGAATAATAAACATGATCAATTTCCTATCCCAGGTAATTTGGGTTTATCTATACATGTGTAATCCACATCTATCCATAGGATCATTTCCAAATTCTGTAACTTGTAGTCTCCTTTCTAATACCCAAATAGTAAAAAAATTTAAAAGATTTAATGCTCTAATTCCACATTGTAACATCCTAAACTAGGATCCACTAAACTAGTTCCCTGAGCTGGTGGGTAACATGGCCTTAGGCGTACCTCACCATATGTTTGAGGTTGTTGACTAGTAGTAAGGGTGTAAAATTTGTGTTGTGGGAATATTATTCCCTCATGACATAGTTTCACAACTAAGATAACCATAAACATACAGTAGTAGAAGCATATTTAAATAGATAAAATAAATAATCATTTGAATAATATATAACTGAACAATTGAATAATAATATCAAAACCCACTAGGCAGTGTCATACATATGGATTCCCATAATGCTAATATAAAAAAGCGAAACAGAGGAAATGAACATACAACCATGCTATAAAAACAACAAAAATAACAATAGGCCTCCCCATAATAATATCTAGTATATTCTAAATCCTCTTCTCCTATTCTCCATCTAAAGCTAAATCACATAAAAAATATGAAGCACGAAGTTATCCCTTATCCATACATATAGTCATATATTCTTCTTGGGTACCATAGGTAGCCCTGGTTAAGTGTGAGGTAAAATCTTGGTAGTACACTGCTAATGGGGACAAGGAGAATCCAAGTAGTGCTCATAACTAAATATAATGCATATAATAATAATTACTTAACAATATTGAATAAATTATTAACAGCCTTCTAAAGCTCCTAAAGGACACATGGTGGCTCTATCTTTATCGGATCAAGGTCAGAATAGTTTCTAATTAGTAACTATATATATAGTAATAATATATATATATATTCCACCTATATGGACCAAGTATGTATGAATTATAGTGGCCATTTATTTGGAATATTTGGTACTGGTTGGACCAATGCATAACTCAGTCTTCCGTAACCATCCTAGATGAGCCTATAATATCAAACCAAAGGTTACATGTCCTATATCTTGTAATGAGTGGGAGAATTAATTCTTTTATCTCTATATGGTGGGTGTTTGACCATGTCAATGCTAAAACAAAGGATATGGATATTCATTCCCATCTTCTAAGTAGTGTTAGTGGTGTCAGATATCTTGCTCAACATCTGATGTAAGGGAGCGTGAAACTTTAAAGACCAACTGAACCCTTAAAATTGCACCACAACATATATCAAAGGTGTATTCATATTTATAATATGATTGAGGAATTACCTCCCATAAATAATATTTACCAAACTCAAATATATAAATAATGCATAACAGTTCAATAAAATATGTAAATAAAACATACAATAATCAGTGTGGTCATACCACCCTTTATAATCCATTTCAAATAATCTATTCTATTTTTTTAAGGAAGGAAACCCATCTTGAAAAATCTATTCCATGTAATCAATCCATTTAATTTTCCTAAACATGGAAATTAAATTTATAACCTTTAAAGGGGAACTTAGAAGGTTCCATTTATAACTGGGAAATTACCAACTTGGGTGGGGTCACTAGTAGTTGGTCTAAGAACATAAGTGGTGCCTTGAGTTTAATTAAACATTCATATAATATAAAAAATTCTAATTATAATGAAAGAAGAAATGTTATAAGGTATTTTGGGAATTTTACCAATTAACTACAATGTAAATTTAAGTTGGAACACCCAATGGGTGTCTATAACTAAGGTCCACATCCTCTAATATACTAAATGGGGATCAACAGGCATATTTCAAGGTGCATAAATCAATTTAATATGAATAAATAAATTAAATAGTGATGCATGATAGAGGATGGCATGCGACATAATTACAATCTATGAGAACACAAAAATTATTGGGAAAATGGATGAGACCACCTACCTTAGGTTCAGTGATGAATCCTCATCCAATGGCAGACTCGTATTTGAAGTATTTCAGATGAAATTTAAGAAACGGTCAAATTCCTTGAAAAATAGGGAAAATAACATGCACCTAAATAGCATAATAAATTTAAAGATAACTAAAAATAGGAAGGGAGATAAAGGTAGGGAATAACTCTATCTCTCTGCCACTTACTTGGCATCTGGATTGGGACTTCAGATCATATGGATATAGGAGAATGTAGATTGAGGATGAAGGAAAGCTATGGGAGGAGGAACACACCCAACTATTGGAAATTTTAGGAGAAGGAAGAAAAAAAGTATAATTAGTTCATTAAGTGACAAATATTAATTTCACCCTCAAAATAGAGGGTACATAGTTTGGGTACATGATTTTTCAAAACTGTGTCAAAATTGTGCTCAGGCCACTGCCCCAAGAGTGACCCTGCATGGTTAAGGCACATGGTTTCTCTAACTATGCGCAAACCATGAAAAATCCACTGTCAAAAATTGAAGGTGGATCACATTTCCATGCGCCTTGGGTCGCATGGTTGCATAAAAATCGTATGGCTCATGCTGCTTCATTGTCTCACCCCACACGGTTATTAGAGACCATGCAGACCGGGTAGCATGGTTTTTATTAACCATGCAGCCTAATTATATTTCCAAAAATCATGGGTTTTGGTCTTTGAAAAATCCTCAGAGACCCTCGTTACCCCCAATGACTATTTGGTAACATAATAAGTTCCATTTAAATGAATTTAAAGAAAAAAAAATTATTTTTACCTTTTTAAAAGGATGGGTCATTACAAAAATGATCATCATAACCTTATTTTCTCTTTGAATATATAATAACATAATCAATAATAACTACAACAAATTAATTGAGGAAATCTCTAAAGAATTTATTCATTGGATCCATGAATATAAGGAGGTAATTGGTAATTCCAAATGAAATCACTATAAATCCATAATGATTATACCGTATATATAAGTATTTATTGGGTATATCCACCTTCTAAACAATTAATTCATGATATTAAAAATTAAATTAAATCATGGGGAAGTATTTATATCAATTTAGTTGATAAAAAATTCTTAAATATGGGGTATAGGATACTTTTACTTGAAAGTGATCATGTTAATTTATCAATAATCAATGAAAAGACACATTGAAAAATATTTATCATTAAAAAACGAATAGGTTTACCCCATGGTGATACAGTAGGATGAATAAACCCCCTGTAAAGATTCTCCCAGAGATACCTCTCAAATTCCTCTAACTCAATTGAGACCATTTTACATGGAGTATTTTAAAGAGGTTTAGTTCTAGGTATGAGTTCTATTAAAAACTCCACATCATGATTCATAAGAAGACTAGACAAGTCTTCTGAAAATACATAAAAAATCCATATAATAGGACAATCCTTGATGTTGAGTTTCTCCACAACCATTTGAAATAAATATCCCTCAAGAATATGTAATAACACCAACACAAAAATATGTCATTTCCATTGGAATATCATATTCATCCTCACACTGCTAAATGATCATAGGTTCATTCAGAATATAAAAATATAAATTCTCTTCCTGGTAAATTGATATGATCTCCATATAAGGACTGTCAATCCATTCCCAAAATCACATAAAATAAAACTATAGGTAGAATAATATGATTCTCAAAAATTACATTCCAATAAAATCTAATCATATAAAAAATCATAGACTTGAGATAAAATCATCAAATCATTATTATTTTTCACTAATAATCAATCATCTATTTATTATGGATACAAATGAACATCAATAGAGACCTTTCCTAATATAAAGGAATTCATATGGATATTATCAAATTAGATACTTCAATATTTTATTTTTACTATAACCACATCAACTTCTTCATTTTTCGCTATCCCCATACTAAAACCAAAATGGATTGTGTGAGAATCAGACATCATAGTGATAAATCATATAATCAAGAAACATAATTCATTGATGTTTATATCATGACACCTTCTTATCAATATATGACACTACTTGTTTAACCTAGGTTAACCATGATCATTATCTACTCAAATCATTCGTAATGGTTTATATATATATAGTTAATTAACCTAAGCATATCCTACAAGATTTTCTATCTATGTGTAATGTCTTAGGCCAACCTATTATGCATCGGTGATGATTGAGGTAATACAAAATCCACCACTTTAAGAGTTTCTATCCCTAGGATTATTTTTTCGGTAACCACATCCACATTCCATGTATCAATATATTCATTTATTTTCTAGGAAAACCACAAAATCCTTATTTTCTTAAAGATTCATGATAGTATCTGATACTTAGTCTTATTCCTATGGTTTTTTTAAAAAATATAATCCTATCATCCATAAAAATAAATCATATTCTAAAACCTTTTGAGGTTACCAAGAAAAAGATAAATAAATAATATATCATTTTAGAGGACTATTTAACACATTTCACAATAATACATGCCCAAAAATCATAATGTCTTAGTTTCTTTATAGATTAGATATATAGTCATTTTATTTCAAAAAATATCATCAATATCTCCAATAAATTTTTTATTACATAGTAAACTTCGAGATATATCACACTTAAGACCATTCTTTATAACCTCAGGAAAGGAAATATAAGAAAGGGTGATATTAGATTCTTAGTAAGTGTAAAAATAGTTTATATCAATCAAATATCATAAGTGAGAATAATATAAGAAAAATAGTTTTAGAACATAATCATAAATTTTTAAAATCAAAGCCAATAAGTAAAATACAACTTATTATAATTCATGGATTAAGTATTTTTCATAACAAAATAAATAAGTCATAAGTGTGTGTAATCATCAATAATCAATCATGAACCGTGGGAACATATCCAAATCATAAAACATATGTTTATTGCATACACATGAGAATATAAAATCATTTACTTAGTCAAAGATCATTTCCAAGATCATCATATTGGAATGGGTTCACTCCCCATTTCTTCATTTCCTTATACAAGTTTCAATCTAAAGTCTATCATTGTGGATAGAGTCCCTTACTAAACTAGGTTCACTCCCCATTATATTCCTTATTATCTCATGAGATTTCATTGTTTACCCAATGCATTAGAGAACTATATAATTTCTATCCTGCCCATGAAATAATGAAAAAAATACATATTGTTGTTACTAGATCATAAAAAATTCATCAATTCATCCTATTATAACCCATGTGAAGGAAACATGTTATATAAACATTCCATAATTTCATAATAGCATAACCTATGGAAAAGAAACCAGTTTCATAATTATTTAATTATAACATAATTAACCCATGGGAAATAAATGGGTTTAATTCTATAATAATAAGATTTTATTCATTATAAGTCATCCAGAAAATTAGATGACATCATCAGATTATATAGCAAGTGAAACATAATATCACTTAAAAGATGCTGACATAGATAAAAAATACGTTCAAAAGAACATTCAACCCACTCTTTAAAAACATGATAAAAAAATTAAATTTATTTTGAGAAAATTTTAAATAAAAATTAATAGAATATTGAAAAAATTATTTAATTTTAAAAAAATCTTGGAAAATTTTAATGTAATATTCAAATAAATTAGTTTTCATTATTGAAATAAAATTTATTCATACCATATACGTTAAAATAGAACATTTTTTATGATTTTATAAAAAGTAAAAAATGAATTTTTTGGAAAATTTGCATTAAAAATATTCATTTTAAATCCATAGAAATAATGTAAAATTTAATTAAAATTAAAATTTTAATTAATCTCAACCAAAGGTAAAAACGTTAATAAATCTTTCTGGAGAATAAACATTGGAAAAAAAAAGTTCATTGACTAAAGAATAAATAAGTTCATATTTTCATTAAAACAATCATGATAATTTTAAATACCAAAGACTGAAAAATGGTACTAATACATAATAATTACGAAAATTACCATAGGAGAACAATTTATAATATTTTTAAAGGATAATATCCATATAATTTTCTGCGATGGAATTTTAGCATTGAAAAACATGAAAAGATATGAGATTGTAAGATAAATCACTAACCTCAAGTGTAATCTTACTTCATATGGGTTAAAACTCCTATATAATAAATATATATTTATTATAAATATATTCATGAACCATATTCATATATATCATACCATATATTATTTACTTATAACATCTTATCGCCCATTATTAACAATTCTTTATTAGAATCATTATTCTAGGTGATAGTTATTTTGTTTTTCTTGTATATTTTTGTTCATTGGTTATGATCCATTTACATTGATCATGGATCCATAATATACATAATGTTAATCATTAGAAAATTATATTTTTTAATTATTAAATATACTTTTATAACAATTCATATAAAGTGATTATAACAAATTATTTACCTCATTTCGTGGAGAAAGTAATCTGTACGTACACACGAGTAATGTTTCCACTTTTCAGTGGATGGAAAAAAAATAAAGATAAATAATAATTTAACATTCTATATTTATTATAATATAATAAATATAATATATATTCATTAAATATTTCCTTATTATTTTCCATGTAAAGAAAAAATGAAACAATAACTACATTGCAGTGTGTTGGAGGTGGTACACACGTATGCACGAGTGACGTTATCATTTTCCAATAGAAGAGAAGGTTAGAAGTTAGAAAATATATTATAATAATAGAATATTAATTATGTACTAAATAACATATATAAATACTTAATATATAATAGTTCCCATCCATAAAATATTTTTATGGAAAATGAATCATATTTCCATGTGTAGGTGGTAGTCCACACATATGCAAGGGAGATAATTTCATTTCCTAAGTAATATAAAAGAGGATGAATATGGTTGTCCTAAAATCATAAAAACATATCGATATATGTATGATATTTTATTCATCATTTCAGTATGAATACAATTTATTTTTCATAATGATAAGAATAAATTAACTTTGAAAGAGTTAGGTAAGATAGTTACATCTTCTTTGAGAGTCCACTTTTTCCTGACAACTTAATCCTTATTAGGATAGTCTTAGGAGAAGACCAGAATATCTAAGAACAAGGGACTGAATTAGGGTAGTTATTTTACTATCTAGAGTCCTCAAACATTGTGAATAAGGGGGAAGAGTATGTACCATTTTATAAGTGAGCGAAAAGACACACTTGGAATTACTTAAAATATTTAAATATAATATATATCATAATCTTGTAAACTATAACCAAGGCTCCAAAAGTTAGAATATAATATTGGATAAGTATAAATAAAATCAAATAATCTCATTTAGAAAAGTTTTTGATACAAATTAATCCTTATATTTTAGTTAAACTATATTAAACTCATTTTAATTTTTACAGTGATGACTTAACTTTTTACAATGATAACATAAATATATGAAGAAATATAAAATACGTATTATAAAACCATTTGAACATTATGATTTAAATTTTGGAATAAATTTATTTAGATTTATTGTTTATAGGTTAATGGAATTACTTTTAATATAATAACACAAAATGTGTGAATTTATTTATAAAAATACTTGATTTAAGGGTACCAATCATTTTACATTGAAATCTTTTTAAAAAGATTTTTGCCATGATTTTTTTCATTATTTTGTTAAAAATTATCCTTTTTAGGGCTTTTGATCTTTCCCAAACTGAATTTCACCTTCCAAAAATTCCATTAAAGTTAAATACCCAAAATAGTTATTAGTTTTAATAAAATATAACCTATGTTTAAAAAAGTCAAGTTTGAGTTACCAAATTTTTAAAAGGTTTTAAAATAATTCTTTTAATCCATGAACATATATTTACATGATGAAATCATTTTAAAATTTATTAATTAATTATTACTGCATAATAATTTCTAAAAATTGGTAGTTTTTGAAAAATCGTTATTTTTCACAATTCACTCAGAAGTCAATTTTTAAAGAAAATTATAAAAAATTCACCCAAATCATATTTGACATGATGATTTAAAAAATTATAACCATTATTTAAGTAAATATTTTAAAATTGGATAAAATTAATTATAACAATCACACAAAAATGTAATAAAACCCATTTTGAAGAAAATGAATTTTTGAAGCCTAAAATTAATTTATTCTAATTTATTTACTCATAGAAACAATTAATTGAATGTTAATATATTTTATTGAACATATTATATACAAATTACATCAATATAATTAATAAATAGTTATTAATTTTATCTATTACTATAAATACACATTTCACGCATAAAAATAGTTTAAAGAAAATAATATCTTTTAACATTTAAATGATTTTTACCCTTTTGTATCCAATTGATAACCAAAGAATTAAATTTCTATATGTGTAAAATTTTCATCTTCATAATTTATTTAGTATCATTAATACACATAAATCCAAAAACTAGGTGATATTAATCACATTCTATAATGATAATTTCAATATTATATTTCCATTTTTTAAGAGTACTGTTGCTTGTAAAGTAATATGTAAAATAAATAAAATTTATTTAAAGAGAAATATATTATTAAATATTAGTGTATTACACTCTAGGTTGAGTCTGATTCATTTTTAGGATAATATTAAATCCCCTACGTTGATTTCTATTGGATGTGATTAATTTTTTCATGATTTAATTAAATTATAATTTTGTGCTCTAGTTATTATGGTTTTATCTTGTGACTTATAAAAGAGGTCCCAAAAGGGGATTCTCATGTTATAGTTTGTATTTTTTCATGAGGTGTGTCTATTCACAAATTTACATAGTTTTTTATTTTTGAATTAATTAGCTAATGATATGGGTTTATTAATTAGGGATTTCATGTGGCTTAGGTCCAAGTGTCTGTCTGCAATGGACCAACCTTTTGGTTTAGTACCTTTTGGTCATTCAGTGAGTTTCAATTTGATTATTTTTTTGTGATTTTTAAGATTTAGATATTTGGTTTATTAATTTATGATTATTTAATGTTGATTTAGGTGATCAGGGACATAGAAAAAATTACTACAAGTTTGTAATTAATGCTTCAGTCATCGGTTTAGGTAGGTGACTCCATGAATAATATTTTAAATTTAGATAATTTTATTTATTATCCCTTTCGAAACATGATTTTAACTTCTTAATAATTTTTTGTAGATTATATAGTTATCCTCGTTAAATTTCATGATTTATTTCCCAGTCTCCAATGTGACTATGCAAAAATGTTTAATGTTATGTGAGATTTGAAATGTTTTTAAGGGAGAAAACTATTATTTTTAGAAAATAGTTTATAAACCAAGTATTTTCTTGGTTGATCTAAATATTTTTATTTCCAGTTATCAATAAAAATGGATTATTTATATTGGTCTGATGTTTTGGTTTTGAATATGATTGGGATGAATTTTTAAAAGAGCATGATGTTTTCAAAAATATTTCAAATGGCCCAGAATACAATCCCAACAAGGAACTAAAAATAGTAAAGTACCAAAGGAAGCTCTGATGGCCATCCACAGAAAACCCCACCCGATCATGAGAGTAGTGAATCTAATGGATGCCAAAGTAGTATGTCCTGCATGCCCAGTTCTACTAGGTCCCACCAATTCCTAGGCCACCAATTACACTATTGTAGCGTCTGTTAGTCCCATCCCCCTGATCACCTCGGTTGAAACATTGATCATCTATACCAAACACATCACTCGGGGGCGAAGGCCAACCAGATGTGAGTATAAAAATAATCATTATGGACCCCAATACCCTCTAAGGTCTTTTAGTAATCCATGAAGGTAAATATAGTATTGAAAAAAATACCCCAGAGGAAAACCCACCAAGAAAGACCTCAACCACATAGCCAAAGTAAATTATGCATCTCACACCCGGTATAAAATTTTTAGAACAAGAATAAATATGATTATTATTGATATAGATCATTTTATTCTGTTGTGACGTTCTACTACTGATCCACAAGGGGTCTCTATACTGCTGATCCCCAAAGGGTCTCTCTATTGTCGATCCACAGATGGTTTCTCTATTACCGATCCACAGAGATTCACACTGCTACTAATCCAAGAAGGTTCTCTCTCATGATGATTCATAGAGGGTCACTCTATTTCTGATCCACATAGGTTTTCACTGCTGCCAATCCACGAAGGGTCAGTCTCAAGTCAATCCACAGAGGGTCTCTCTTCACTAGACAGCCGGCCACAGGATTTTCGCACTTAGTGCGCTTGAGTTTCGGAAGTTCTTATCATCATACTATCATTCATACCTCAACTTCCACGAAGTCCCATTAATATGTAAACCAAAGGACATCCTTGTCGTAAGGGATCTAAAGTGACTGACGACGTGTCAATCAGATGCCTGGTCTATAAGATATAGGAAAAAAGTTAAATACGTCCCGGTTGAATTCGAGTCTGATCCAACCCAGCTATAGTCAAACATCCTCTGAAATTCAAGTAGAGAATATCAAAAGGACCTCATCATTGCAAGTGTCCTCAGTCCACTGATGGCACATCAATCGTACATTTAGTTTCCTAGTTAGTCAAGGTTTAGAAAAATATTGTCAGTCAGGTCTGGGTCTGATAGGGTTCCGGCCCGGCTAGTAGGTCTGGGCCTCTTGGAGAACCTGTCCCACGTGGTACTCTCCAGTTTCGCTAGAGCAGATGTAGTGTGTCCGGTTCACCCAGCTGGCTATGCCAACGGGGGAACACCCCACCTCCCGACATGGCCAGCTCTGTCGGTCGTTGTGCTTCAGCCGAGTGGGCCGCTCCCCCCCCCCCACCATGGCATGCCAGTGCCACGTCATCCACCACTACCGCTTATGCTGGTACGATGCCTGTGGGGACCGCTTCTCCGCACAGTCGGCACTGTTGTGCTAGCTGGTGCTTCCACAGGCCTCCAAAGATGCTTCACTGGTCTGTTTTCTTTCCTGTCAACGCCTACGGGCCTCTTAGTTCACCACCTTAACTAAGAGGCTCATACATTCATATTTCTACCACGATTTCTAGTAGTACACAAAGAATGAACATAAACCAAAAATGATAGGGGAATACTTCTTTAGAATGATCCGTGCTCTCTGTGTTAGTGTTTCATCATGGGGAAATTGTCATTCATCACTTGAAAGAAGGAAATCCCCAAAACGAATCTACCAACAAACACCCATAGTTAATAAAGAATCACAGATCAACCCATTGGTCGGTTGACCTATGTTCTTCATATAATTCATTAATGGGAAAGAGGAGTATATTAAACACATAAAACAATTAACCCCCCTACCTGGATTTAGTGGAAACTGTTACAGATGAAGGAAAGAAATTTTCATTTAAAGTTGTTTGACGTTCGTTGCCACTCATCGATCCCCGGATCGATTCCTCCAAGGATCATCATCCATTAACCATTATTCATTTACAAGTAAAGTCATTAGTACTTCATCATAGGGTTCCTCATGATTTCCAATCCGTTCGATAAAAGATTGATTAATAAAACAAACCACTCCATGTTGTGTTCATTAATGTGGTTCATTAATGAACTAATTAATCACACGATCATTGATGTTACACATCCAAAGAAATGATTCATTAACTATTATTCATTTAGTGGCCATAGTTACACTTCATTTCCACCATCTATCACTCAACTGTGGAAGAATAGAATAATAAACATATTGTTATTTTATTATTATTTTTATCTAAAAGTCCAAAAATTATTTTTTTCATCTAACACTTAACGGTTGAATTTAATCATTTCCTAAGAGAATCTTAATTCTGAGAATTCAATAGTTCTCTCAGATTTTCAATCCAAGCACTGATTTATAAGGTAGAAAATTTCTCTTTCACGTTTACTGAACATTCCTTAAAAAAGGTTCATAAAAAAATAAAAGTCACCATTGACCTGTGTTGGTCAAGGTTAGGCTCCTCTTAAGGTGTACACGCCCTCACGATCTCAATGGTACCCTCAGTTTTTCAATCTTAGTTACTCTTTAGGAGTTTTAATGTTTTTATAATAAAGTAATTATTACATAATTATTTTATTTATGGCCATAAACCTACTTCCAATGATGGCTCGCACATGCCAATGTTAGGATCTGTCTAAGGAAATAATACCCTCATGAGATCAGTGGTGGTATTAGATTATTAATTAGAGTCACCATTCATGAGTTATAAGAATTTGAAGAATAAAATTATTTTATTTTATTATTTTATTTTTAGTTTTCCATTTATTGGGTTTCCTCACTAGAGGCATGTGCTGACTAAACAAAAGTCGTACCTAGGGAAAACACGTCATCCTGAACACAATAGTGCCCTTAGATTTCTGATCCAGGATCTCGTTTAAGATTTATTCCACTTTTTTAAGAAAACTTCTCATGTGCGCTTTTTAAATCACAACATTTATCGACGGATCATTCTGGGAACTCCGAGCCTCAGAATCACATGCCGTAAAATTTCACAGTCTCTAAATAATTCCATATAATAAAAATATATACAAAAATTCTGGGACATTACATTCTCCACACCTTATGGTTTTACGTCATTGAAATCCAAAACAAAGGAAAATCAAACAATTTGGGGTACTAATCGGGAATTTGAGCCTCTCGATCCCTTGTGTTCTCCTACAGATTCATATGTTGCCACCAAATGCACACCAGAGAAATCAACTATCCTCAAAGGACCCTCTCCTTTCAATCCTCTATCTTTATCAGGAACTCCGCAGAAGTCACCCCATCGTCAAGGTCCATATTTCTCTTGTTGATGACGTGTGATGGATCATCCACATACCTCCATAGCTGCGACACCAGAAAAAACATTGTGTGTCGGGTGCATCTATCGGGGAAGAGATAGGTGATACGCCACCTTGCCAACCATTTTATGGATCTAAAAAAGGTTTGATGGACCATGGAGATAGCTTTCCACCCTAGCCAAATCTTCACAATCCCCATCGGGGCAAGACCAGAAGGAAAACATGGTCTCTATCCTCAAACTCCAAGGGTCCATGTTTTCTATCATCATAAGACTTATGTCTACTCTCTGTAGTCCTAATCCTATCCTAGATAATCCACACCTTCCCAGTGGTAGCCCACACCGACTCTAGACCCATGAGTACTGACTCCCCTAGGTCTATCCAGCATAGAGGTGATCTGCATGGAATCCCATACAAGTCCTCAAATGGTGTCATGTAAACTATGGAGTGGTAGATATTGTTGTACATGAACTTTTCTAGTGGTGGGTGGTCCTTGAAAATTTGACCAAAATTTAGGACATAAGCATGAAGCATTTCCTCCAAGGTCTATATGGTATTCTTCATCTGACCATCTGTTTGGGGATAAAATTTTTGATCAAGCATGAAAAACCTGACGCTCAACATTCACTTGCTAACAATTAAGGCCTCATGAAACAAACTTTTCCACCACTTTCTTCATCCTAGGAAGCCAGTAATGACATTAGAGGTCCTATTACATCTTCATCACACCATGTCATACTACCCAAGGGGCTGTATAGAATTCTCTCAACACCTACTCCCATAACGTCATTGGTACCAAGGTGCGTCTTATGAAAAAGATGATTTTCTCCCCACATATCAAAAATACATTAAGAGAATGTCTTGAGGATATCTATGAATGTTGGGAATTGTAGTAAACATCCAAATTTTGTGCCTCCCTAACTCTCTGATGGAGTGGGGGAGTAATATTCATAGACCGGAGGTTAGATACTCTGTCATCATCTATGAAGGATTTTGGAATCACGGCTAGTTGATCCATTTCCTCACTCAGTAGCCATAAACTAGACCTCCATCTTAGTGTGTATGCCACCACGTTCCCCTTCCTAGTAGTATAGACTGTCTCAAAGTCATATTCCTATAGGAACTCCAGCCATCACCAACGTCTGAACTTTTGTAAGGCCTATAGACCCCTTTCCATCCACGCAAAAGGCTACCCCTTTTAACTGATTTATGTGCCCATCGACCCTTCGATAGTGGGTACTCATTATCCTTGGCCACTTGGGTAAAGTTCTGATAATCCACATATAACATCAAACACTGGGTCTTACTAATCCCTTCCTATAAAGTCCCCCAACAATACTCCTAGCTCTTGGAGCTCTGTAGGATCCATCCGATTTGCAGTTGTAGATATTGGTACCACCCCAGGGTACAGTCCAAAGCAGAATTCCCTCTCCCTTCAAGGAGGAAATCCTGGAAACTTCTTTGGAAATGATGTTCCCAGACTCTGCCACTATGGTTGGAAACTAAAAACATAAAACAGCTACTATTAAGAGGGTATGGTTGGCTGCCTTAAGAGTGATCAGTTCCACCCTCCTAGGCGTGAATTTATCCTGTGCTGCATGGGTTTCTATATTCCCTGACCATTGAAAATCCCATTCCAACACTGTAGATATACCACATCCCTTTTCCTAAAACAATAAATCTGGGAATGAATTGTTGATGACCAGTCCATACCCATACAAACATTGTAAGGCATCAACACTTCCACCAAGAGGTTCTAATCGAAACTCTCACGTGAAGCGTCAGGTCACTCCTTCGGAATAATTGTGATTAATGAGTATCCTCCCATAGGTATCTCTAGACATAAGGGTCAAGTCATAATTTTTTACTAAACACTCTAGTTATTGAACAAGATTGCTGAAAAAAAGGAATGATTAGTAACTATGTCTATTAATATGACATCTGGTAGTAGACACAGAACATACCTTGAATCATTCGAGGAGCCCTTGGGTCATACTCCGTGACCACATGCAGCTACTCCCTTCTCCTTTACTCCAGCTACCTGAGCCTCATGGGACCCCATTGGGGTCCTTTTTGTAACATGTAAAAATGAATACCACCTCATACTGCTCTCCTATCTCCTCTTCTATGTTTGTTTCCCTACAAATTCATCTATCACTATCACTTCTTCTTCCAGATACATTTTACACATCCAAGTCTATAAGAATGACGTGGGTTTCCTTATTTCCCACTGCTGACATTCACTGGATATATCATATTAGCCAAAGAATTTTTCAACCACAATGGTTCTCTCTAGCACCCTAACATCAGTAGGAATACACAGAGGAATAGTGCTAGTTTGGATGTCCCTAAACACATCTATCTCTAAGGTCCGATCACTAAATCACTAGTCATATCATATTCATTGAGTACTTAAAATGGTCAGTACACCTCGAAGAATGTTCAGCTACAGACATGTCATCCGGACAAAGTTGTAGAAGCTCTTGGGAACACATACCCTTTACCTTTTATGGAAAGCTACCCCTTCTCTAAGAAAGTTTCTCAAGATCTATACACAAAATGTCACCTCATCATAATATAGGGGTAATCTAAACCCTACCATCACCCTGTTGAGCCACATTGAATGCTCACTACTAGGACCGCTATCTGATCTAATGGTTCCCAAGCTAGATGGAAACTTGGTCCCCACTGCAAGCTAGTCCTTAGCTGCCTCTGAGTTGGGATCTCCTCAGAGCCCAAGGGGTATCTATTACCGAAACTCATGTAAGGCACTGAGTCTACATGTTTCCTCTACCACTATCACTAGTAATAATTGATGACCAACGGGCAGTGGTATCATTGGGACACCGCCCCAAGGTACCATCTCGTGCAACAGTCCTTATACTAAAGCCTCATCACTCTGTGAACCATCATCATGGTCATGCATTGGAATCCTGGCTGGTGTCTGCGTGGAAGAATCTCGAAAGAGAATCAAGATAGACTATGGTAAAAAGGACATACCTAGTGAGTTGACTCAAATATGATCAAGAGAAAATAAAATTCAAAACACATTTAACTAGTTTTTTCGTGTACCGAGTCAAAAAATAGAATTCAAGGACCTGGTGTATGGATACATCAGTTGCCGCACCAAAACTGGACTCTCTGGGCTGAAATTCAAACTCAAGACACTTAACATTATACCCCATAGAAAATATAGACTCTCAGTTATTCTAGTAGAATCAACTGCCTCTCTAATACCACTTCATCATGAACTGTCCCCCGGGGCTCGTGCTGTGATAACCCCAAGCCCACATTCCATAGGTCAGGTGCCGTTGTCTAACACTGGAAAGGAATTTCCCAAAAAGGAAGGAATTTACTTTAAACTTGTATACACACACCTCAAACCACATCCCAACACATTGAAATGGGGAAACAAGTATACCACTAAAATGAGGTTGAGTGCATGAACAAGTGAAAGTAAGTGGGCCAGAAAAAAACCCCAACAAGGAACTAAAAATAGTGAAGTACAAAAGAAAACTTTGATTTCCATATGTGTGAAACCCCACCAGATCGTGAGAGTAGTGATTCTAATGGAAGCCGAAGTAGTATGTCAAGCTTTTCCGGTCCTACTGGGCCCAACTTGGTCCTATGCCACAATGTCCGCCATTGTAGCATATGTCAATCACATCCCCCTGAGCACCTCTGTCGAAACGTCGATCGTCTGCACCAGACACATCATGTGCAGTCGAAACCCCTATAGGGGTGACTATAAAAATACTCGGTAGGGACCATGAGACCCCTAAAGGTCTCTTAGTATTCCATGAAGGGAAATAGAAAAAATAAAAAATACCCCAGAGCCCAAACCACCATGCAAGACCGCAACCACATAGAACAAAGTAAAATATGCAACTCACACTAGGAATACAATTTAGAGAACATGAAAAAAATATTATTCTTGAGCTAGATCATTTTATTCTATTGTGAGGTTCTGCCGCTGATCCACGAAGGTTCAGTATACTGATGATCCACAAACGGTATCTCTACAGCCGATCCACAGAGGGTTGCTCTACTGCCGATCCACAAAGGATCACACTACTGCTGATCTATAGAGGGAATATCTCATGCTGATCTATAAAGGGTCACCCTATTGTTAGTCCACGGAGGGTCATACTACTGTCGATCCACAGAGGCTCTCTCCTATGTCGATCCACAAACGGTTGCTCTTCACTTGAATTAATTATATAGGATTTCTGAACTTGGTGCACTTGAGTTACAGAGGTTCTTATCCCCATATTGTAGGTCGTACCTGAACCACCAAAAATTCCTATGAAGAAATAATCCAAAGGAGAACCTTATCGTAATGGTTCTGATGTGACAAATGGCACGTCAATCGAACACTCAGTCTGTAAGATATAATAAAAAAGCTAAATAGGGCCCAGTTGGATTCGAGTCTGATCCAACCCATATATACACCAAAATACACGAAAATTCAAGTGGGGAATCTCAAAAGGATATCCTAGTCACAAGGGTTCTCAAGACACTGACAATGCGTCAATCGAACACTCAGTTTGCGAGTTACTCAAGTTTTAGAGAAACAGGGTCGGCCGGGTCTGATTCTGGTAGGGGTCTGGCCCAGCCAACCCATTGGGCCCATGGGTCCGGCCCAGCTCATGGGTTCGGCTTGGCAAGCGGGTCGGACCCGGTCGATAGGTCCGGCCCAGCTGGCGGTCCCGACCTGGCTTCAGGACCCAGCCCGGCTGGCGGGTCTTGCCTGGTTGGTGGGTCCAGTCCGCCTGGAGAACTCGGACCGCGCATTGTGGGATGGTTTCACGGGACCGGACACGGTGTGTCCGAATCAACCAGCTCGCTGCGCTAGCAGGGCACCATCCCACCTCCCAAAATGGACAGCTCTACTGGCCATTGTGCTTCAGCAGAGGGGACCAAGAGGGCCGCTCCTCCCCCACGCAATGCACCAGCAATGCGTCTTCCACCGTCACGAATTCTGCCACCGTGGCGCCTGTGGGCACCACTTCTTCATGTAGCCTATCACCGGTGCCGCAACGCAGGTGGGTGTTTCTGCAGGCCACCGGTGATGCTCCGGTGGTCCATTTTCCTTCTCGTCTGCGCCTACATGCCTCCCGGGTCACCTCCTTTACTGTGAGGCTCTTACATTCTTCATACCTCAATGTTTCTCGGTCATGAAAAAATAATTCACATAAACGAATAATAGCGCGGGGGTGGGGGGGTTCTGGCCTTGTTAGGAGTGGCCCGCACCCTCAATGATAGTGTTTTACTATGTGGAAATTATCAATCATCACATGAAAGAAATAAATTCCCAAATCGTATCACACCACAACCACCCATAATAAATAAAGAATTTTTTATCAACCCATTGGTCGGGTGATCCGAATTCTTTATATTATTCAATAATGGGAAATATGAGTTTTTTAAACACATACAACAATTAAACCCCATTCCTAGATTCGGTGGAAACTATTGCGGATGAAGAAAAGGAATCTGTGTTCAAAGTCCTTCGACGTTCGTCGCCACTTGTCGATCCTCGAATCGATTCCTCCAACGATCGTCATTTGTTCACTGTTATTCATTGAAGAGGAAAGTCATCAGTTCTTCATCAGAGGTTTCCCCATGATTTCTAATCTATTTTCCAACGGATTTTTTTAAAAAAATAAACCACTCCATGATGTGTTCTTTAATGTGGTTCATTAATGAATCGTAATTAATTAACCAATTAATCACACAAGTGTTGTGGTTACAATACCAAAGAAACAAGTCATTAATTGTTATTCATATAATGACCATCATTACACTATGGTCCCACCAATTGTCTCTCAATTGTGGAAGAAAAGAATAAAATAACATATAGATATTTTATTATTATTTTTCAAAAAATCCAAAAATTATCTTTTTCATCCGAACCATTCCGGTTGAATTTATGATTAGCCTAAGTGAATCTCGGTGTTGCAAATTCAATGATGCCCTCATATTTTCAATCTGATCACTAGTTCAAAATATAGAAAATTTTACTTGCATGTTTACTGAATGTAGTTTAAAAAAAGTTCAGAAAAAAATAACAGTCAACCACAACCTGATCCGGTCAAGGTATGGCTCTGCCTAAGGGGAACACGTCCTCACGAGCTTAACAGTACCCTATGATTTCAAATCTGAGTTACCGGTTATGATTTATAATGATTTCACAATAAAATAATTGTTACTTAATTATTTTATTTATGACCCAAAACTAACTTCCATTGTTGGACTGTGTAGGCCAATGTTAGGATCTTCCTAAGGAAAGCATACCATCACGAGCTCATAGGTGGTCTCAAATTTTAAATCCAAGTCACCATTCATGAGTTATAAGAATTTTCAAAGTAAAATAATTTTATTTATGGTTATTCCATTTATGGGTTTTCTCACTGGAGGCCCCCACCGACTAATAATAAGTCACGCCTAGGGTAAACCTTCTATCCTGAACGCAATGGTGCCCTTAGAATTCTGATCAGGGTACCCATTTAAGAGTTATTCTACTTTTTCAGGAAAACATCTCACACGCTCTTTTTAAAACATAACATTTTTCGATGGATCATTCCAGGCACTCTGGGCCTCGGAATCACGTGTCGTCAAATTTCGTGGGCTCAAAATAATTCCATATAATAAAAAATTTATACAGAAATTCCTGGACATTATAAAATACTCTCATGATATATTATGGTGAAACATTCTAGGGTGACCCCTTCTTACTGGGATTGGAGAGTAATCTCCCTAACAACATGTATGTTGTTGATTATGATGGTTTGATCACTAAGATAGTATAAGTTTCTAGGTTCTATTGAATTTTCCTTCTATAGGGACACTCTCATGATGTTTTCTTATTTTTAGTTCTCACCCTTATTTCTGGACCTACATACTATTTACATTTTTTTAATTTTCTATCACGTTGGTTTTAATGAATTATTATATTTAATATTTTATTTTCTCTTATTGGGATGTTCATTTTTTGAATTTAGATTTTCTTATTTGGGTATATTTTAAAATTTATTGTTTTACTATTTTATTGATGATTGCAACTATGTTGTAATGGGATATTTAAAAGTGAGTCAATTTTTATTATTTTCTAAAAATTAATTATTTTCAAAAGGTTCTTGAGTGAAGTAGTTTCTATTCATTAAATATTTATTCCATTATAGAGTATTATTTTCATTTAAAATAATGTCTTTTTTGAAATGAAAAAATTGTTTTTTGGAAATGAAATAAATTTCAAAGATGGTTTCAAGTGATTTTATACATTTAAAAAACAAATATATTACTTTATACATGTACTTTCAAACTAAAATTGATATGTTTTACTATTAATGGTTATTCATAGGGTCTTTGGAGGTTACTAAATAGTATTTCATATTACACCTATATATTTCTAGTATCATCAAGTTGTGGCATCCGATCTCAAAATACCATCTCATATAAGGTGATAGTGGTTATAATTTGATGATTACATTGCTTGACATGTGGAGTTGTGAGAGGAAGCTCTTTTATTTTAGTTTATTTTATAAAAAAATTATTTGGAAACATTTATTTATTGAAACTTCTTATTATTTTTTGAGTGACAAACCAACATACAAAATGGTCATTCTAAAATTCAAGATAAAATGTCATATATATTTTCATTTTATTAGGAAAAAAACATCCTTAAAAAATATTACCTTGATGCTTAGAATTAATAGCTACCCCATAAAGATTTGGAATGCCCCTTAGGACTATTCATAGGTTGGATTGAGTGCTCAGATCAGAGATAACTCAGTTTGGTTTGTGATACACTTAATTTTATGCTCACACTCTACATAGGTAGTTGGGTGCATGTGAATATATCTTGGTTTTCAAGCATGTTGGGAAATGGAATGAGTATATGAGGATGATATTGAGGAGATCAATGGGGGATGTGGATATAATTTTTAGGAGATTATGAGGATCATGGTTAGGTATTTTTTTAAAATTATTTTTTATACTACAATTGATTGAATGATTAGTGATCTTGACCTGATGTATAATTATAAATCCTTTATGTGTACATCCTATTATATCATGAATATTCTATTAATATGTGGCCTTTCCCAAAAAAATCAAATTTTTTTTGGGATTTTTTTCTTTTATTTTCCATATAATTATAATAATTATCTAAATTATTAGGTTAATGTTAATCTGGAAGTAAAATGATAAATGTATATAAATATATTTTTCTTTATTTTTAAATTATTTTTTATAATTAATTGAATGTTCATTCATTCATTTTTATATTTTTTGTTTAAATTTTTAACATGATATTAAATCTAAATATCAACTTTTTTTAATGAATTCTATAATAAAAATAAAATGTCTACACTTGCTTTTTTATCATGAGTTACTAGTAGAAGGGTGAAAATTTGTTTTTTCCTCGATAGTGTATGAGTCACCTACAAGAAATTCATTAGTGTATGGGTCATTTATAAAAGAAATAGATAATTAATTAATATATTATTCATCTATAATAGTATACAAGTCCTTCAATAGGATACATATAAGTCACTTTCGTGTGAGTCATCAACGTATGAGTTATAGTAACTAGTGTATGAGTCAGCTGACAATGGCTATGTATAAGTCACATGCTTGGGATCCCCCAACATGAAAGGGACTAGTGTGTGATTCATCTGTATCTAAAGACAAAAATAAAAAATTAGATAAATTTTTGTAATAAATTTTAAATTCATAATACTTAAACCTAGATTTATAAGATTATAAATATAGTATATAAGACTTCCCTTAGCTTCACGAGTCATTAATTCAGTATTTTTGAAGACCTGCTAGGGAGATTTTTAAGTTAATAAGACTTTATATTTTGGTAAAAATTTTTCAAAGGATATGAATGTCATACTTTCACTAGTCCTAGTAATAATTTGTCTAGAACATCATATTTCCAAGTGAGATTCATAATAGTTTTTGTAGATCCACAAGAATTTGGTCAAATTATGTAGAATTTGTTTCTACCAAATAATAATTCAGTAATGCTATAAGATTTCAATGGTGTCATAAGAATTTAGTGAAGCCACATCAGACTTCCTCCATAGTGTATAGATTTTAACTTTTCCAAAATATGGGAGAAGGGAATTCAAATATGAAATTTTCGAAATAAATTGGTTTCAATACGAAATTGATTTTCACATCATTGGTCTACAAAAATCAATTATGTATAACTCCATTCTTCCATGTGGAAATCATTCATCTAGATGAAAAAAGATAAGATCCTCGGAAAGAACTTCAAGGCTATGAATGTTTGAGAATAACCTACTAGTGGAATATGGTACCATAACTAAGACACATGGATTAAATTATAGGAAATGAGAGATATGAGATGAAACATAGGAGTATTCATAAGGTACTAAACTTGATAAAGGTAGAAGGAGAGAACCATGCTACTTATATGGGAGATACTGAATCCCTTGAAGAACCCGAGTCATTATACTATTTATAAAAAAGGAGATATGACTCATTATACAGAGGATACTACCTTCTAATATCGATTAAGAAATATATATCTATTAAATATTGATTTTATCTTCATTATTTAATTTCTATAATATCTCCATAGTTATGGAATACTATTCCCATAGTGGTTGATGCAACGATATTTTACCCCACTCCTTTTTAATGAATTTTGTTATTGATTATCAACTCTCTTGTACTCGAATTATCTATAAGTTCTTAATTTCCTTAGAAAATATGATGTTTCAATTATTCTTTTCATTAAAATTATTGTTCTCTTATTCTTAGTCTTCACACATAGGCCACCTGTAACTTATTCACTACCTATAAAATAGAGGGTTGTGGGTTAATTCAAGACTGATTTGAGATATTTGATCACTTTGATAGGTAAGAATATATAATGTAGTGATTATTTCACTTCTCTGTTCAATATAGAATTACAAAGTGGGGTTATTAGTCTATTTTTAATTAGATTATAGAGAGAGGGGGTTTAATGTAATTATGATTTAATAGTTATGTGAGGTAAATATCTTAGGTAACACCATTTTTTAAAACATTAAGTACAAAAACCCTTTTCAATTGCACTATCAAACATGAATTGAACCCATATAAAACAAAATAAAACATTTAACTATCTTATATATAGAGACAAAATGAGTCCCATATTTACTATATTTATTTGGGTTCAATTTTTTTCCTATGAGGCATGCAACAGATGCTGCAATAACTTAATTTCATTAAGGGGGATGTAGGGAAATGTTTTTTTATTTATTTTATTTATCTTGTTTAAAATATTATTGATACATGAATAGATATAGATCAAATGACATTTTTTATCAAATGGTTAAAATGAATTTAATGACTATATTTTTATATTTATGAATCAATGAACAAGTGGATAGTGAGTTTCTCCCAATTCCATTGACAGATTCTCCCTCCTCTTACCATTCTACTTCCTCTAGGGCTAAATTAGTAAGTTAAAACTTGGAATAAAATTTATATCAAATTAATAAAAAATTTATAAAGTTGGATTCAATAAATTTCAATCACAATAATCAACTTCAACATCCAAAATACCAAAATGAATTTGATCTAAATACTTGAATGGTCCAATTACATCCCATGTTTTATGGCTTGATCGAAGAGGAACCCAACTAACATATGAAGGAATTGGGGAATGTGTGCAGTAAAATTAAATCTAGGGGAGTACTCGAATATCATATCAGTTGGAAAGGTTAACTTTTCATATAACACCATAATATTTTATATGTATTTCCTCCTAAATAAACATGAAGTATTTGATAATTGGTTTTACATAAAACCATGTGTCTAAATGAACCATGGTATATTATGACCATTATAATCAATCTATTAAATTTAAGGGTATAAAAAAGAATAACCACATTTGAAAATATATATCTAAATTATTTAATTAATTATAATATATTTATTTATAAATATGTAATAATCACTCAATTTTAATAAAATCTTTTATGTAATAAAAGACCTATATTTAAAAAAAGGATTCTTCTACATATTATGTATTTATGACTAAACAAGGTATATTTATAACTACTAAAAATTTATTTTATTGAAATAAATTGATAAAATATATTAATAAATTAATAACAATGGATATATTATTTATCTAATAGTTATGAATGAAGATAAAATATAATATAGGTAAAAATAGATATTTTCATGAAAATTATTTTTAAGTACTCTGTGTGTATTTAACAAAATTAAATAAATAAATAAATATTTATTATTTTTTTAATGAAATTTATATATTATATATTAAATTAACTATATTAACATTCATTTGATATCATTTAATGGGAAATTAAGAAAACTCAATTCTAGTTTATGTTTAAAAATTCATTTGTCTAAAAACGGGTTTTCGTTGTGTTTTTCATGCTTAATTTAAAACTATTTTTTCAACATATTGAAAATTTATATTATAAAAAGGATTCCATATTTTTAGTTATCATTTCCAAATTTTTAATGATTTCACTTTTATATTGGGTCATACTAAATAGTAAAAATAGTAAAACATTGTTACCATGGTTAATGTTAAATCGGGTTTACCATAGGGTTAAACTAGGAGATAAGGTGTGAATTCCACATAACAATGTTTAATTATTAATTTTTTAAGATATTTTTACCCCCTGTTATCATAATTTATAATTATTTGACATTTTTTCCACTTTTATAATAAAATTTCTCTATATTATTTAAATTGTTTAAGTAATTCCACAGGTGTCCTCTCCCTCACTTATAAAAGGTCTCTTTCTCTACTCCATTATTTATAAGTTTTAAGACACATATACCATCCCATAACATCCCCATATCATTACAATATTACTTACCTTAATCATGGATCCCATTTTATTCTCATAAGACCAATATATTAAGGCTTAATATGTATAGAAAATGATGTCTCTCAAATAAGAGGTATAAATCTTGACCAAACTCTTTTAATTTTATTACTCTTTACACCTTTTATAAACACATTATGCATATAATAACATGATTAATCTAGTATCATAAAAATAATTAGAGATTATATTTAGGACTCCATAACCATTTACCACCTCCTTTGCATCAAATTGGAAATAAAAATATTGCTCATGTATACATGTGGACTACCACCTCCACAAAGAGATATGATTCAATTTCAATAACCACATAAAATTGATTGATATAATGATTAATTTAATAAATATATAATATATATGTGATATAATCATTATTTTTAATGATAAAATATTATTTTTTATTTAATAATTATTTTATTTTAAAAATATAAAAACAGCATTCACATGTACATACAGACTATTGTCTCCATGAACTATGCAATTCAATTATCAATATCTACCTTTTATGTATATTTATAAATATGTATAAAATTAATATAAATTATAATTATATCATTACTAACTATGAATATGATGTAACTATGATCAAGAAAAAACTACCATAATAGCTGAATCAAAACATACATGAAAAACAAAATATTTATCACCCAGAATAAGGATTTCAATAAAGAATTATTAATTAATGGGAGATAATATGTAATAATTAAAATAGTTGTGGTACTATATGTATGAATTATATTATTTTATATAATTATAATAAATTTAAATTTATCATATATGAGGTTATAGTTCTTATGAATAAATTCATTCATGAGGTAGGAATTTTACGTTACAATCTCATTTTTACCGAGATTTTTTATGCTTATATTTTTTATGATGACATTATATGATATATCTCTCATAAGTATCATGTATTTTATTAGAATATTTTTATTTAAATATAATACAATTTTTTCATTCATTATATTATCAATATGTACTCAAAATTAAAAAATATTATTTAAGGAAAATCAATTTTTTTGTCTTCAGTCGTGAATCTTTTCTTTCATGTTCATATTTTCTTTAAAAATTAATAACCTTTTACTATTTCATAATGATTTTTTAAATTCAATTTACCTTGTTTCCTTTTCCCCAAGATATTAAAAAATTTATGTATGGTATGTTTTATAATGGTGTTAGTCTTGAAGAACTTAATGGGAGATGGTGTATATATTTTATGTACTGGTAATTTATGTATCTATGATTATAAACACACTAAACCTTTGTGGTTTTTGCATGGATAATGATGATATGTAATGAATGTTTACCTAATAATATGTAATATTTATGTATGAAATTCTTGGGTCACCTCAATTGGTATGAGAGTAATGCTTTTAAATTTTAGGAAACTATGATGATGAAATGTTAGTGAGGGACCATGGGATAATCCTAATTCTAAGAGAACATTCTAAATCATGGGAAATAAATGATCTTGGTTTTCATATAAAATGAATCCATGTCTAGATAATATAAAGTATATGTGGTTATGTCACAAATCCCCCAAGGTGTAGCAACTTTTATTGGGGATGATTGGGTATTAACTCAATCATCACAGGTTCATGCTGAATGGACCTATGATGGCACACCTACATTGAAACTCATGGGTGATATTATTGGTTTAATTTAATTTTTCTTTTAGAATAATTATAAAGGATTTGAATAGATGATGAACATAGAATACGAAGGTAAAACATAAGGTGTCATATATTGAAAACAATATTTCATTATTTAAACATCTTATAAATATTTTTCATGATTATATAATTTCCCACTGTGGTTGTTTTTTATTATAATTTTTTCGGTTTTATTAAATGGTTGTAACCATAATTAATCATGTTAACACTAAATATGATGAAAATTTCAAGGATTTACCTATTTAAAAAATAAAGGATATGGGAGATAGAATGAAAAATCTCATTACTAAACTTATAAATATTTCTCTTTCCAAGAAACATGTTGAGATTCTAAATTATGAAATTAGGGGACAATGTTCTATAGAGTCCTTCATGAGGAAATATCCATATTCATTTAGTGGTTATATTTATCCAATAATTTTTTAGCACAATATCAGTACAACTAAAATGATATTTTTAATTCTCTAGTGCTCATATAATGAAAAATATATATTTTGGTTGTTTATCATTTGGATGTAGAAATAGATCAATGGTTCACTCTTATCAGGAACATGAGGAAATATAAAGAAAATGAATTTATGGATTGGGATACATTTAGAAGGTTATTTTTAAATAAGTATATCCTCATCTTCTTAATTTAAAATGGGAATATAATTCTATAAGATAAAGTAGAAGGATGGTGAATCCATTGTTAACTATAATAAAAAATTTACAAAACATTTGAGGTGCACTTGTGATATTACCAGATAATCCAGAATATATATTGATTTATAATATAGTGGCTAAAAATAAAGTATCTGAAGGGTGTTAAACATATGTTACATTATTTTATATACATAAATAATTTTATGTGATAACAATATATAAAAATAGGTCAAATTCTTTCATCAATACCATGGTTTTGACAAGGAAATGAAGATGGAATTTAAATGAAATTCTAATAATAAAAACCACATAGGGAATAATATTAGACATCCTTTATTCAAAATGTGTGGGAAAAACATGGTGGAAATTTTTTTTTAAGGGTAAATTTAAAAACTTTAAGTTTTTAAAGGATGTTCAAAGTGAAATATAATGTTTACATTATGAAAATAATGTTTTTAATGGAAATAATGGAGAGAAAACACCACAAAATTCACCACCCATGCTCTGGTGTACTAAAGAAAATGATTATGGGAATTATGGTAACTATTTATTAAATTCTATATTTAATGATGGTGATAGATTTTGGAAATCTATTATGCTCAGAGATAAATATAAATATCATTTCATCAATATGTTGATGTGGTTTATGAGATTTAAGTGGGGAAAGTCACACTTAATATACACTCTACAACCACTAATGTATTATTTTATTCTGGATCCACCTACTATTTTATATCTGAATAATTTCTAATATTCTCACATTTCCTCTTCAATAATTATATAGTAAATTATTAGTAAAATATATTAATGGTAATATTATTTCATCTTAATTATATGGTTCTTCTCTAATTAAATATTATCGGAAGGTTCTTCCTTTAAATCACATTATTTTCCCTTTAGTTAAATTTGATGTTATGTTGGGTATGGATTTGATTTTATTTATATAGATTATATATCAATTTTTAAGGAAGGTAATTCACTATTTATGCACATAAAATGAGTATTGGAAAAATCACATATTAATAAATACCTAAATATGGGTATTAATTTCCCTGCAATGCAAGGGAAAAAAAGGTTTCCATGATCAATCAGATCATGTGAACCCAAAAAATACAAATGATTTTATGAACCTCACAAGGTTATGAAGATGGTAATGCATTGTACATAGCCTATGTAATGTCCCATTAATCCCCTTTAACAAATCCGCCTTGTTCATGGGAAGTCATCACATGAACTCACCGATCACGCAGTGCTCGCTAGATAAAGCTCTCACAGGTCACATGACATGACCACTAGAAAATGTCTAACAAACCTTCCAAAAATACTATAGAAATACAAGGAAAATATAAAAAGTACTGGAGCCTCTTATGGTCATAAGATTCATGAAACACATTGTTGGTCGGTAGAGTTATTATTTTCAACAACACTAATACAACTGCATGAGATCCCCAACCTTTCTAAAATAAAAAAATGTTATAAAAAGGGAGAAATGATGGATCTAATTTTGATCATAAAACTCATGTGATTCACCAATGAATCCCGTGAGACATCATGGAAGGCCCAATGATATGTTGGCCAAGTCACATATGAGCCCGCTGGCATGTCACCACTGTAACGTGAAAGGCTTCAGACATGTCTAGGAAATATCATTCTCTCTATCTGGATCCAAAAATAATTACAAGTTTTTATACAGGAAGTGATCATGTATCTCTACATGACTGTTTATTGGTCATGTGATGCATCATTGATGGGGAGAGTGAATATCTTTGACAACACTCAATAAAACTCAAAAACCCTTAAATTACTTGAAAAATAAACTAAAAAATAAAAGGTAAATGGTGGGAGCCTACTGAGGATGTAAAACTCAAGTGATTCACCAACTGAATATCTCAAATCCCCTTGAAAAAACATCATTATCTCATGAATGGTCCCAAAAAAAGACACCTAAGGTCATGCAATGGCTTTTTAGTAGGCATCCAGATCTCATGAAAGCACTTAGAAATGTCATTATGAAAATATATAAGAACCTAGGCATATCAACATGATTTAAAAAGACCCATTTAATTTGAGATAATCAAATAATGGATTCATTGATGGGATAGTCTCATGGTCACTAAAAATTAGGCAACAACCATGGAATAACCTATGTCAAGACATCGCGAAGCCGTGTGACACTAAATCCCCCCACTGACTCTGTCCTAGATTTTTCTGTTATGTGATGTGAAAAATGGTGAATAATTTTAATGTAGAGTCCTATAAATCCCCCACCCCAACATCAAAAATTTATATCCTTCCTTGGAAGGATGAATCCTTATAACCATGCACCGAAGCACCCAATCAGTAGACCATATTTCTCAAAGCTACTGATCTCATGACTATGATGTTTTTGATCATGTATGATCTTGTAAAAAACCAAAGAAATCACGCAACATGTAGAGTCACTTCACTTGATCACTCAGAGATCATGCGAAGGACTTCTGGAAGGTCATGAGAAGGACATCCCACATATTTTCTAAGTCACACAAGACTAAAAATAATCTATCATTGGAAAATCTGAGGAATATGAAATAAAAGGATAGAACAAAGACTGAATTATGGAAAACTTATGTGAAGGTAATATCTACTGATCCTTATTCTCTTCACATGAACCACTCGGTTAATGCATCATCATCATTAAATGTCACCCAAGTCATGTGATGCTCCACTTGTATACTATTTGGATCACATGTTGTCCCCTAGGAATGTCAAAGTAGGTCACATGGTTCCCCCAATGAAATCCTCCCAAGTCTCACAAAACCATCAGAGATCCTCATCATGGACTGTTAATGTCCTCTAGACATTTCACCAATATCATATGGAAATATCAATACATTACATATATGTCATGTGATGGCACCAGATCATGTCAATTGGCTCTCTCAAATTCTTATGGAAAAGATAGCTAAACATTGTAATTCCCTCCAGATATTCCAGCTAGCTCTTACGGAGTCCTCCATGTACATCATCCAGCTCTCACGATGACACCAAAAAAAGTCATCCAGGACATATGGTACTTACTGAGACTTGTCAAATTGACCGTCATGATCCCCTCCAAGTGTGTCATCCAGCTTTATCGATGACACTTGGGAAAGTTAGTTGGATCATGAGACACCCTTTAAGTATGTCATTCGGGATCACACAATGGATTCTAGGACAAGTCAGTTAGGTCTTACAATGTCGTTTGGAAAATTCAACCTTGATTATGTGATGACCTTTAAACGTGTCGACCAGGTCAAGCGATATCCCTTGGACATGTCAGATAGATCATGTTATTGTATTTAGACATGTCAGGTAAACGTCCTCCATCATGTCACATATAAAATCAAAGCATGTCGAGTGGACAATCAACACATGTTCAGAAAGAAATAAGGTCAAATCAGAAGGGATTCCCAAGACCTGATTACCTTTTCCATCATCAGAGTGTAAGCCCTAATCATAAGGGAAATGCCAGTGTGTAATCTCAAATCAATTGAAATATAGTGACTCCAATTCCAATTATAATTAGGATATGTAAGATGCCTCCCTATGGCCCAATCTCTACATTAAGAACCCAAAGAGTAGTCCTAATACATAAGTCATGCATCTGTAATAGATGAGACTGGTTATTTTACCTACCTTTTTTCTCACACAGAGAATAGATCTGGTGGGCTTAGGGAGTCTCACTGATCGTATCACTAACGTGTAAAGTCTCTATCATTATAAAAAAACATCAGTATATAATCCTTGTCCAATTGAACAATGAGGAATATTACTGTAACTATACCCAAGATACATTGGACACATTCCTAAGGCCCAATCCAAGTTTAAAAGTCTTGCATCCATATGCAGTGAGATTGATTACTTGGTATCACTTGTTTCTCACACCAACAATTGATCACATGGGATTTGGGTATTGCAATGGTTATGTCATTCTTAACCTAAATCACCACCAGCCAAGGTAATCTCAATATGTAAGATTTGGTGAGTGGAATGTTATAAAACATACCCCATATAAGGTCATTTAACATGGGGTATGTCCCAAGTGTTTTAATGAATAATGATAAGTTTGATTCCTTATATAACCAGTATATATAGTATTTCTCTTTGATACTCGAGCTCAAATATTCAGTTCCTATGTTCCTAAACATATTTTCATTCTTCATTACATTAAACAACATTATATTTAAAAACTATGTGGGTTTTAATTCCTTCAATACATGGGATACATAGTATGCCTCATGATGTATCAATCCCCTCCTTATAATATTGAACTCCTTCCGGCATGGTATCAAATTTGGGAGTTATTAGGTATTTGGATTTAGTATATAATAAGTTATTCATTACTGGGTAATGGATTAAGATCCTAGGATTCATACATATGGTTTTAATAATGATATCTTTTTCTTCTTCGACATACAAAAATGGTTTACCTATGATCATATTGTTAGGGTAACCTATCCTCTAATGTGATTCATACTAGATTCTAAAATATATCATAAATAAATAATAGAGTCCTAGAGTGGGAAACAATATCCCCCCTCACTAAAAGGGTGTGATGAGACTGACTTCCCAAATTATCAAATAAAGTGATTTCCTATGTGACATTGGGTCTGAAACACCAACTAACCACCTAAATTTGGAAAGTAGGTCTCCAACAATTTATGGATTTGGTAACCATTGGGATTTTAGATTAATAAAAATAATGGTAACCCAACATAAATGATGGTGCATCACATTTAACCTCCCCCCCCCACCCACTCACAATCAATCGTATTGCCAAACCAAAGGCACCTAGAGGTTGTATCTTTCCTATGGAAACAAAAATGTTGAACCTAAAATTAATGTCTCAAATTAATGAATAATCGATTAATAATGTGTTCGGCCATTGTGATTTTAATAATGAATGCCAAAAAATGAGCTTGATATGAAACCCTCAAATAATAGGATAATCGCTTCACCATGTGTCAGGACACTTTTTTGGATTATCAAACAAAGCTGATAGTCAAGAAATAAATCCTACTCCTGATCCTATATAATTGTGGTTCCCATGAAATAAGTCCATCCTCACTTTAACAATTCCACATGATCAAAATAGACTGATCAATAATAAAAGGAAATTTGAATTAACCATGAATATCTGATTGAGCATTCATTATGCCTACAATATTGTACTAATCAGTGACCTTCTTTCTAGATGTATACATGACTATAGATAGTACTCTCATCAAAATCATATTGATCCATGATTATTTATTCATCAAGTGATTGTTCTGAAAAAATCATCTATGGTTGTAATACATAAGGGTAATAAAATAATATCACATAATAGAAAATTTCAATATCAGGTGGAGAAAACAATGGTCTAGGAATACCATCAACATCGTAAAATCCAAAATTTTGATGCTACTTATGAGGGTCTCCAATTAATAAAACCAATGAGTCTTCATCATTCAAGGAAATCAGAATCTAAACAATTGGCCTTCATTTATATAGCCAACCACTTTGGGATATTATCACTGATATGTGACAGTCACCAACTTTAGTATATAATGACGGTGGGCCAAGGAGGAATAATATGGATCCCTTCTAGTTTGGGAACCATCGAGGAGGGTTCATATTAACCTATATCTCTAGAACCATCCCACTGATACCCATCAGTCACCTATTGAGGGTACCACCCAATAGACAGCCACCTATGATATCTATGCATGGGAAATAAGGAAGACACCTCAGGAGAGGAAGGCTTTGGATAACTATGATTGGGATCATATTACCACTCCCACTAATGATGTATGAAAATATATTCTATTATTAACTTGCGAGAAGTATCATATTCCTTTTCACTCAAAGAAATTATATAGGAATATTCCTACAGTAAGCATGGGGGAGGTGAATATCCTTTACCTCATACATGAAGCTCATTGCCCTATTCTGTTGCCACAAGGAGGAAATAATTGGGAATATATCCTCACCTAAATCAAATATATATTCTATTATATAGTGGAGAAAAAAATATGTAGGCTTATATCCCTACACACACTTTTTTAAAATACCATTACATCTTATCAATAGCTGAAGAACTCCACTAGAATATTTAAACACTGGTATAGATATAAAAATAGGAACATATTCTTATCTGTATCACTAGGGAATCTCAACACTCTAATAATTATGAAAAAATGGTTTCTATGAGGAAACAACGCATTCTTGCTTCCTTCCATGATTATTGCCTACATATTCTAGTAAATGATGAGGATTCATATTGGGATCATACTCTCTTTCTAACCAAGTAACACTAGGTGATAGTGGAAAATGCCTTAAGATATGGGAACATGTCTATTGAAAATGTCTAGAGTCGTATTATAGAGGCCTGGGATTAAACTCATAACCACATTCAAGCTGGGGCTCACCAAGTGAGAAGGAAGAATTCCTTAGGAAAGGCTCATATTCCCATCAAAGAATACTAGAGAAATACATTGAAGTCCCTAGACTAAGCTCATATCCATATTCTATCTAGGGGTATCCAAGGTAGAATGGAACATGCCTTAGGACTGGATCACATTCCTATTAGTCTATCTTCCTGGAATATTCCATCAGATCATGAAAACCATGTGCATATTCATATATCCATCCTTGAACAACTATACTAGAATCCTTCCAAGGAAAACATGAAGTGGCTCATATCCATTGTCCCATTTCATTGTATTTTTAATATATTTTACTGGGGGAATATATATTCAAACCAAGATCATATTCCTATTCCAATTGGGGCTCACCAAGTGAGAGCGACACATGCCTTAGTGCCAGATCATATTCCTTCCATAGAAAACATGCAGTATATTAAAAAGTATTAGTATTATGATCATACTCTCTTTTTAAATGAGTCTCACCAAGTGAAAATAGAACATTCCTTAGGATAGTTTCATATTTCCCTCAATAATGAAGAATATCATTGGAATATTCCAGTAGATTCTCAACAGTGGTCTCATACCCCTGAATTACCAGATGGTTATAAACAAGTTCTATCTAATATCAAATAGTGTGATCATATCCCTACACAATTCAATAATGAATGTTCACAAATTCCTTCAGTGACACATAAGGAGGTTCATATGCCTAATATACTCAATTCCAGTGTCATAGTGGTTTTTTATGACACGTTATCAATACCTCAAGTGTCCGTTAACTATTAAACCAATGTATATAAGGATCATTACTATGATAGTCCTCCTCATGGTAGGGTCAAGATGAATCATTGGGACTATACTTCTGAAATCTATCATGGTTCACATTCCCATGGTGATATCTATCATAGGTAAGGAAATCATCACATTTCCCAAACAACTTCATATAGAGATTTATCCAAAACTCATATTCCTTAGTATTGAGACGTTCTTGAAACATCAAAGTCAATTGCATATAGTTCCACATGAACTTCTAGTGGAACTCTAAACTAGTCAATAGATGTCCCAAGAGCCATATTTTGTGTTCTTATTGGATGGAGGCATGTAAGCATGGTGAATAGAATGATGAAATTGAAATATAGAGAGAGTTATCTAGAAAAATCATCCCCACCATGTTCTGGCCACTTACCACTTCTGACTATGAGTTCCCAAATGAGCTGGAAAAGGAGTACATGCGTTATCTATGCCAAAATATGTGGGATACTCATTACTGAATGAAGGATAGACGTATCTCTTATCCAGGATATGAGTATCACATTCATCTCATCAATACACTATATTTTTAGCTGTATACGTCCACATTTTCTATAGTCCAGAACCCAATAACAGAGGAGCATGACAAACACCTAGATCAGTTTTATCTCCTCATAGTGAAAACACTCTGTGGAATGATTTCTAAATAATCATCATACGTGCATATTTGATGATGGGTGAAATATAGATAATTACACTTCACTATGTCTCCGGAACAATAGATCCCTTCAGATATGGTATCTTGTAATGTCATAGCCTCCGGTGAAATTAGAGGACTTGGAAACCCATGAGATAGTTGGTCACTACAATAGCTTGACCTTGCTTCAACAATTCCCAAAAATAACGAATGGAGCAGGATGATAGAAGATAAGTCTTTGAATTGATCCCCTTGAATAAATGGGATATCATTTTAGACATGGAATCCAAGCTTTAAATCATCCTGATGACATCCTATAGAAATTGTCTCTTACCATAGGCTTCCATTTTACCCATATTTTATGTGAGCATAACTACACCACATAAAATTGGTCAATGTAGGAACTTCTATACCAGCCATTTAAGAGAAGACCCGACTCACCAGGTCGGGAAACTATCTACCACCGCTTCAACCCTGTGGATTGTCAACTCTTGAGAGGATTAAGGACATGAAGGTAGTGTCTAAAAACAAACCACACCCCATTAGGATTGGGGAATTCATATCTTAATCACCATCACTAGGTCCGTCATTTCTTGAGAGGGTCATCGTGAAATCAAAAATGATTCCTTATTAACCTCATCATACTGTTATTGGGGAATTTATATCTAAATTTCCATCCAGGGAGTCATCAAATCATTCAGTGGAACCATTGGTTCCTCAATAATAGGATCAATCAAGGCCAATTTTGGCCCTTAATAACCCCTATCCCATAGGACTGTTGGAATTTTCATCATCATCATCCCCATATATAGAACAAATCTTCTCCAATTTGGGAGATAAATATTAATGTTCAGTATCTAATAAATTCCTCCCACTACAAGAAAAAACTCTTATATTCAAGTAATGTTCAAAAATCATGACTAAAAACTCCATCAAGGTCATTATTTTTTGTAAAATATAAGAGGAGAATATGGAAATGGAAATCAGACCCTGTTGGGGTAGCAAGTTAAAACTTCCCAATATGGCCATGAATTTGGAGAAATGACCCTGATGAAGACGGTGTAGAATCAACCTATTGTATTGAAAGTAATGGTACAAAAAACTATTTCCAAATACACCTTTTTGAATTTTATCATTTAAAAAAAATTGATAGGGCGGATCTATATTCCAATTTAGAGGGATGAAACATGGGAAATATACCCTAAGAGGAGGGTCATTTGGATGCAGCAATTGAGGTTACACACCCGCAGAACCAAAGATGGCATCAAAATCAGGCATCTCTAAATACTGAGTTGCCACATATCTAGTGGAACACTAAAAAGATAAAGGTAAATGTGCTACTAAATCCCCATAACAACTCATAATATTTTGGGTTCCTTCCAAGGAGTAATATTTGTCACAATATGAGAGTGAGATACAAACTCTCATTAAAATCAATAAGGAACTTCTCTGGGGAAATATTTCTATTGGGTATCATATTTAGGTTTAGATAAATATTCTACCTCTAATATCCAATCATCTAGAAAGATTGGTATCTAAGAATCAAACTGACTTTAGATCCAGAAATATGGTCTATATAAATGAGAATGGTGAAAATGATCATGACATCCCTTCATTGCGGTGACAACCACTTCCTCTCTAGGTAGACCATTCAGTCCTATATGTGTCAAGAATAAGAGGGAGACAATGTCAAGGACACCTAATTGACCCCCACCATCTCCCTAAAATGGTAGGTGGCTGAAATGTTAGTAACCCTGGAGATACTTAATGTCATTGAGTCATTTTCTATTTAAATGGAATCCATGTAAGGGAGATGTGAACCTATGTAGTCTGAGAGGAATACATATCCAGAGTGGGTGGATGATACTCTTCCACCACCCAATTTTAGATATCCATCCTTCTATATCTTTTATGGTATAGGAAAACTTGAACAGAATCTCACACACTTCATATCCCGATGTTGGACAATGATGGTCCCTTGATATCCATATGAGGCAACTAAGATGAAGTGATATGTACAAAATCTAATAGGGATATCCTTTGTTTGATATAGTAGTATCCTAGTAGGATCTATTATATGATTGGAATACATTCGCTACCAATTCCTTTATCAACTTATCTCTATGCTAAGGAAAAAAATTGACCAGAAAGAATAAAAATAACACAAAAATGATAATTTTTATAACTTCATAGAAAGATGGAAAGTTTTAATCTATTCACCCAGTATCCCACTCTCACAAGAGAAACTATTGGAACATTATGCCAAAAATATAAATGATGTGTTGTAGACACCTCTAAACCTAATTATTTATCCATGTGGGTTCCATGAGTTTTCATAAATAGAAAAACATCTGGAGGACTCCATTCAGAGAACCTCATCCAAATCTTGACTCATGTCCTCAACATAGGGAAAATCTATGTAAAGAATAAGTTTCATTTATCACTCTCAATCCAACAACAATTCCCATCTATGTACCAAGGTAGGTCCCAAATTGGTTAGCACCTCAAGTCATGGAGTGACAACCACAAAATCACTCTTATCTAAAATAATAGAGAAAACATGGTCACTTGAGATTTCAGGAATGGATGAATAAATCATACTCATTCTGAAATTAACTTGTCCCTAATTATTTTTTTAAATCCTTGGAAAATAACCTATTCAAGCTACCATATCCCAAGAATATTGATGATGTCAACTTCACAAAATATCCTAATTACATCACTTTCTATAGAATACTGGGTCAGAATATCCAGGAACACTTCATCTTCAAAGATATTCTTCAAGGCATGGTTGATTCTATATATGTGGTGTTAAAACTCCCCATAGAGGTTATACTTCATAACCATTTCCTACTTATAGGAATAGGTTTATTGGAATAATGTTCTATCCAACTGTGAATAAAAGTTAAACAACAATATTACTCAGAACACATTTGACCGAGCTCATTTCACCTTGAGAGAATAAGTGTGTGTGCCCCTAATAGCTCCACCACCCAAGAGGGTGATATCATATATGTCTCCCAAAAGCTGTATTGACCATCAGAAGCATGAATAAACAGAATAGGAGGAGTCATATTTTCTTCCAATTCAAGCTCCTACTCTTGTATATTTCTTCCCTACAATATTCTATGCATAGGAACATCCCCACCAAACCAAAACATCATCAGACATAGAGCTCAAATTTAGTTCTTTCAATGTGATACAATTGGAAGACCCATTCCCCATTGATTAATATTCCAACAAATATTAGTTTTCGACACCAATATGGAGAATAGAAGGCCTCATGCGCAAGATTAAAGGATACAAGGAATATCACAAGTGTGGTTGAACCCAATATTTCATCCACATCCCCATGTAGAACATATATGTAGCTGAGACCCATGGGAAAGAACTCCAAATATCCTAGAAAATATATAGAGGTGTCTAAGAACCCTCTAGTGGTTGTCCTCTCTTAGTTTTCTTTCATGACCACCTCGAAGGGGTTTGTTTATCTAATCATCACAGGAAACAGGGAAGGCTAAAACAATCTACTCCATTGGTATTAGATTCTACCATGACCTATACATAAGAACTAGCTCATCCACCTAAAACATCTAGATTCCTAAGACATATGTCTAGGAGAAACCCCACCACAAGAATCACTAACTTGTGGCACAAAATTATCACATATTGAAATAGATAATGGTTATCCTAAGAAATATTTAAATCCTTGATTGGATTCATAATTCAAAATAAATTATAGAGGAACTTATTAAAGCCCTCCAAATACTATAGGAATATGAGACAAAAAATATATCATATGATTTCTATTGAATGGAGACCATTTCTATAAAATTTAATGTCACCATCTTGTTCATAGGACAAGATTTAGAATAGTTCATCCAAGGACACATCATACCGCTATTTTTTAATAAACCCAATAATGTTGAATTTTGAAGGGATATGATTATGAAAGGATCTAGGATCAACCACACCATAGTTCAAACCCTCATTTTTTTAGGATATTGAAAAAGAAAAATTTTCACCAAAACAGATGACCTTTCAAGCATATGATAAGCAAGAGAAAAGACCTCTTGGGATGATCAAACTCAAATATTAGTTTGGGGATATCACATATGAAATTAAATTTATGGTTATCCAGCAAGACAATATATCCAATGTTCTACTTGGAAGGACCTAGTTATATAGCCACATGGTAATACCTTCAACATTCCATCAATGTCAAAAATACCACATTGATAGAAAAGTTGTCATACTGCATGAAGACAATGCTCCCTTAGAGGCATGTGAAGGAATATATGATCAATAAAGTTTATACAAAAAAGGAGGAAAATATAAAACAGTGGATGATGATATAAAGTTTAATCCCCCAATAGTTTGGGGGATACCCCTAAAAACCCTTGGAGTATGCTTGATACTGAGTATGTGCTCCCTGTAAATCTAGTTGAGGTGATAGAACTAGTCTCAAAGGTCCAATCCCCACCTATCCCCAGTGATAGTGTAAAATAAAATTAGATATGGCATCTCGTTGTAATGAAACATGTAGTAGGGGATGATAATCTCTCTTCTCACAGCCTCTATCACATAAATAGTTACTGATAATACCCCATATTTCCACTTCTTCTAGATAATTCCTCCGCAGAATCAAAGATGGAAGAAGAAGAGGACAACCTCAAGAACTTCCCTTCCACAATAGAGGAAGGTGTATCCACCACCATCGATGAGATCGCATAGGTAAATCTAGGTACATGATAAGACCCACACACTATACTAATTAGAACCGTCATGCCCCTCCAATAGAAAAAGGTGTATATTGAATTTATAAATAAGCACTATTGTTTTTTCACCTGGAACTATATAAATATTTCTAAACAAAATCCAATTGTGTATATGCCCAATCTTGGCTTTCACAATCAGCATCATAGCTTCAAGAAGGTAGCTAGGTGGATTAACCCTTCTCATACCATCAATTTAGAGGTAGAAGTTGACAAATTGATCGAAGACAACTCTGTTTGAAAAGTTAAATACCCAAGATGGCTTTCCAACATTATCCTTATCAAGAAAAAGAACTGTAAAATTAGGATCTGCATTTATTTCATAGAATTTAATGGGCACTTCCAAAAAGATGATTTCCCAGTGCTGATTGTAGAACTATTTATTAATGTAACATCTATCTTCCAATCCCTTTCCTTCATGGATAGGTATTTAGGGTACAATAAAATAATGATATCTCTTGAAGATAAGGAAGCCAATTCCGCTACAACACATTACTAGATCATTTTCTATCATCTCATTCACTTTGTATTAGTGAACATTTTTGATACATATCAATGCACCCAAAATCGTATAATTGACCCATTCCATGGAAGGATATCCAAATGTTATCTCGATGACTAGGTCATCAAATCCTGATAGCAAAGTCCACAATTCATAGATCTTAAAATGATCTTAGATAAGATATGAAAGTATATTATGAAGATGAATCCATTGAAATTATCCTTCAGGGTAACATCAGGTAAGTTATTGAGCTTTTTTCATGCCACCATGACATCTTAGAAATTTCACCCCCCCCCAATCTCAAAGTGCTGAGGTCGACCTAGATAATACTAGTTCTATCTTAGCAATGTCACCCCCCCAAATCTCAAATAGCTGAGGCGAATCCCGGGGAACCTCTACTAAATTAAAAATTTTATAACTAACCTGGTATGAAAATATCTCCCCTTCATTAGTATAATTAATAAGGGAATCACTTACCAATGGGATATGTACTGCAAAGAATCCTTCAAAAGTTTCAAGAAGAATCTACTGCACCCACTAGTTTTGGTTCCTATAGTGGATGGGAGAACACTCATTTTGTATGTGGATGCCATGTAATTATCACTGGGAAACATCATAACACATAAAAGGATGCAGAGTGGAAAAAAATTATTTCTTAACTCATCCAAACAATGATGGGTACAGAGACCAGATGCTCAGATGTTGAGAAGAACAGCCTTGCACTCATCTTCACAGTGAAAATATTGAGGTATTACTTGATGTACCATGAAGTCCATCTAGTGTCTCGTATTGATCCACTCAATTACATCCTTGACCTCTCCATGCCAACAATGTGTTTTTTCCAATGGAAGGTCATTCTACAATAATATGACAGTCAATTCGTATAAAATAAATTTATGAAAGGGAATGCCCTTTATGATTTACTCACCGCACATCCCACCCTGGAGAATACACCAAAGGAAACTAATCTCCCAAATGAGGGGGTACTCTATTCCCATGACCCTCCCCGAACATGGGAGAGACTCCCAAAAGACTTATAATAAAAAGAATGAAAAATGTAAGGATTAATTGCGTTGGATTAGGGGTTGTATTTTTCTATCCAAACAAATCAATTTTTTCCTACTCTTTCTCACTATCTGAAGGTTGCATGAATAATGAGGTAGAATACCAATACCTCATTGTTAGGATAGAATTATCCATATATCTATGGATATCCTCCCGGGATATCAAAGGGGATTTAGATCTACTGATAAAGAGTATAATTGGAGAATTTTCTATCAAAAAAGAAGAATTGTCCCCTCTCCATAACTACATCATGGGACTGATGGAAGAGTTCCCTTTTGAACTAAAATTGCATCATGTTCCCTGATCATAGAATTTCCACACTAAGTTTTTGGCTAATACAGCCATAGTCTTGGTCAACGCAGATTAGGAAGAATTAATCAACTTTATCACACACCAAAAAATTGTCTCTTCAATCATCATCTATGATATGTAAGCAATAATTTAGGTCAGAACTACCACAGAGTAGGATTAACCAACATCCCCCTACATGGTTAGAGTCTATAATTGATTATCTCTAAAACAAGGCTCTCCTGAAGGACCAAGTTGGAAGGGAATGGATTCATCACTGTGTAGTAAAATTTACTATACAGTTTGACCCTAATAAGAAACAATACCTCTATAAGTGAGGACTTAATAGAGTTAACCATAGATTTATAGAATAAATAGAGATTCATTCCACCATGGAAAATGTCTATGCAAGCTCCAGCGACACTCATAATTATGGGTCCTATCTCTCCCATCAAATTATAAGGATGTGTTATTTCTGGAAAACCATGATATAGGACTATGTGAAATTCACCAAGAAATATCATGCATTCTAGATTCATTAAAACTTCATCCATCACCCCTATAAATTCGACATACATATAAATATTCTGGTTGATTTTCTATTTGGTAAATGGATGTTGTAGGGTCATACCCCCCATACATAGCTAAGAAGTTCAAGTAAATCATTACGACAACCAACTTCTTTTCATAATGGGTTGAAAAAATACCCCAGAAAGAAGTTAGGATGAATAATTTCATCAAGTTTGTAATGTCTCATTTCATCACTAGGTTAAGAGTCCCTCATACAATATTGACAGAAAATGACACCAACATCTATTATACGGAGGTAAAGAAACTATACCATGTGTATAATATCGAGTCCAATCACTAATCTCTCCATCATGTAGTGGAAAATAGACAGATATAGTCTTTCAATATGACTCTATCAAATATACTCTTGAATATAGTGTACAAATACAAGAATTACTGGCCAGACACGCTCCTCCATACTTTACGGGCCTACTGTACCACCAAACATAGTACTAAAAAACTCTATACTCATTGGTGTATGGGAATAATGTAGTATTACCCATATATGTCTAGATTCCTTCACTCTAAATAACTAATTATAGACAACCCTTGGGTGGAAAAAAATCTCTGAAGTTATTTGATGAATTGGAGCATTCTGATGAGATCATGTTGTGTACATTGAGAAAACATAAAGTCCATTAGCATAAGATTTCACAAGCCTTTAATAAGAATGTTCACCTCCATTCATTATTCTAAAGTAAACTGGTGTTGTCTCTTAGGACCCCAATGATTTTAGGAAAGAACCCTCTGATGATGGAACCCAAATGGGAAGGTCCTTACATCATATATAAGTTCTATCACAAAAGAGATTAATCATTGTCCATAATGGATGGGGAGCCTATCACACCACCCAAAAATGTGAGGTTTCTCATGAAACACTTTTAATATCTATCATGAAGCATAATGTCTTATCAACAAGACTTAAAACTATACAGTATACCATGTACTAACAACATGAAGTTAAAATCTATAGATTTTTCCTGGAAGTAAGATGTTAAACTACATGTATTCTCTCATCATGAAATTAAGATGATAAACTGATCATCATTTCATGTCTTGGAAGAAATAATTTAAACTGCAAAACAATTCGTGTCCTTACCACATGATATTTAAATGAATAGAAAATGTCCTTACCACATGAGGTAAAACTTCACAAACCTAAAACATTTATCTCCATTCATGTCGGGTGATCCATTTTTATATCATAAGATTTTAAAATATATGGATAGCGTCCTTTCATCAAAATATTAAATTTAATGGGTTTTCTAGAATAATGTATGGCTTGATTCTCATTTTATGAGATCTTTATGGAATCCTTGATCCGATATCTTGTTATAGCCACCAAATGATACAAAATTCACGTGTCCTATCCTTAATAAACTAGGAATATTGATAAGAACCCTTTCCATTCTTTTTTTATCACACTGAGAATAGTTCATGAGAGCTTAGGAATTTTAGTAAGGGATTCCCCACACAAGCATGTAATAACATCTCATAACAGGCTCATCATGGTCCTAAATGCAATACCGTAAAAGGAATTCCCTATGTCCTCACCACATAATGTTAAAACTGCGTGGTTGATGTCCCTTTTATAATATAAAAATGCACATTCATGTGTACCTCGCCTGAGAGACCACTAATTTTGGTTCCGGTCCACAACCACGCCTTTATTTAAGAACTATGTGGGACCTGACTCCTAACATCATAGGATATGTAGTGATGCCCAGATCTTCAAACTTTGGTTCAATTGAAAAGAATATAAAAATACCCCACTCATATTATAGGTCATACATTAACAAGATGTTATTTCCTCAAGAACTATGTGTGGATTGATTCCTATTACCATAGGATACACAGTGACATCTATATTTCCATCCTAATGTCCACCCACAATGCCCCTTTTCACACTGGGAAGCCAACGTCCTTGCCACATGATGTTAAAATATTTGGTCCCTCAAGAAATAAGTGTGTCTGGATTCCCATCATCACATTATACATAGTGATTCCCATATCTCCAATCCTAGGACCTACTGAAATAATCAATAGAATTAATTCCCACCTCTACATATGAGCCAGACCTGCGTAGAGTGTTTACCATTAAAGAATTATGTGTGGATTGATTCCTTTCATCAGGGTATATGTAGTGAAATCTAGATATCCAATACTAGGCCTAGCTACAATAGTCCAAAAAAGCAATTCCCACCTCTACATATGGTCTAGACCTGCATAGATTGTTTTCTATTCCAGAACTATGTGTGGCTTGATTCCTATCATTAAGGGATACATAGTGATTTTTAGATCTCGAATCTTGGGTCTAGCTATAACAACTAAAATAATGAACCCAAATTACATAGAGGTTGAGTCATACAAGCTTGTTTTTTCTAGGTACAATTCATATCTACATACGTGTTTCTTTTACACACAATATATCCTGCGCAATTTTTCATATCAGTTCCCACATCCTCACCGTATGACATTAAACTGTATGGATAACTTCCTTGTCAAATGAAATTAAAATTTCATGAAACATACATCCCCACTCCATAATGTTAAATCATGCAAGCTATCACCCATTATCATCCCTTATCAAAGGACCATGATAGACTTACCACCAATCATCCATAGGACTTAGTGATTCCATAATATTAATCACCTCCATCCATAAATCACACATCATGTCTCAAGTACCTAATGTTTCCCAAAATCATACATGGACCATGGAAAAAGATAACAAGGTTCAAGGGACATATTTTTTGACTATTCATTCATGCCTATGGCTCCTGAATATTTTTATATGGTCATCCACCACATGCGTCACTCTACAAAAATGGATTTCTGATACTTGTGAGCCCAAACATCACTAGGATAGAACTCAACACCTTAGTGTGTTCCGGGACATTCCCAACATGATTATTCTATATCATTTATCATTTCCTGAGAACATTGATCCATGATTTACAACATTTTCATCTCCCACTAAGAAGGATGTTGGGGTACTTTTAACCCTGGGTATCCTAATTATGCTACTGTGTATCATCCCCCATATTAGGTTCATGTGCATCATGATTATAAACTATCTAAACTTCAGTCAAAGTGGTATGACCATAAAATATATCCTAAAATAGTCCAAATAACAAGACATTAAACTGGTAGCAAAATAGACACAAACCATGTCAGGTTGAAAACATTCAAAGTGTGGCCTGAGAAAAATTCACATCTTCACACATTAAAATCTTCAAATCCATAGTTAAGGAAAAAAATAGTATTAAAATAAATAAGGAATAAATGTCATATATCATACTCTATAGACTTATTAAAATCAAATATATACTCAATAGACTCTCATGTTTAGAAGAAATTTAGATCAGTGATTCTCCACATTTCCTCTCTAGGAGAATATGTTCTCTAGGTGGTGAAACAACTTTTAAGGTACACAAAACCTTAATGGATATTACACATTTCAAAAATCATATTTCATGATCTAAGTGCCTCAGATCACTGTAAACCTTCCATGGCCCTTGTAATGGGATACCAAGCTTCAAGGGACCCTTTTATTAACTATTAATGTAGGCATATGGCTCCTCTATATGCCCCTATGTTCGTTAACCAAATGTGTCACTATACTTAAAGGGATTATTGATCCTTTTGATCCCTAATTTCAATATGGAAAAACTCTTCACCTTAGTGTGTTCTGGGTCATTCCTGGTATGATTTTCCCATATCAACATTCTAACCTGATTACTTTGGACCATGATTTAAAATATCCATACCAAACTATCCAAGAAATTTTAACATCCTTGGTGTTACGTCGCCATTTTTTTACCCTTTCTCAAATCAATAATGTGACACTCCATTTCCAAACATTTGATGTCCCACAACTCATTATTTGAAAACACATAGTGTTGGGTTCAAGCTTCACAATTAATTGCTAAACTACCTTAGGGTTCCATAATCCTTCATGTATGGCTTTCCTTAATAGCCAACCTCGTCATCTAAATATTTGTGTCTTCACAAATCTCTCATAGACCCAATAACTGAGTGGATATATTCTTTTATTGACCATCCTATCGACACATAAGGTCTTTGAACTACCAACTACGGTCACATCCTTCTTTCAAGATAGGAGATTCAATCCTTATGATCCCTAGAAATAGCACAGATGAATCTGGAACTTAAGGGTGTTATGGGTCATCCCGAACATGTCTTCCCCATACCATACTCACTGACTAAAAAATTTTATATATGATTTATATCACCCATACTCCAACTATCTAGTTAAACTCTGCATCCCAAGTATTTCACACTCAACCAATATTAACCCCATAAATATTCTATATCCATAGAAAATAGTGGAGATGCATCTGTATGAAAATGCTACTAACACGTAAAATATTTGACCTATCAACAAGAGGCACATCTTGATTGAAGGAAATAAGCACTAATACTAAGGATCGTTGGTAACATCATGACATATTTCATAATATTATTCTGTGTTGGGTTATTCATATCTTGTCTAGACCATATTCCAAGATCATCGATCAAGTCCTGGTAGTATGACATTAAATTATGTGGAAACCTAAGGTCTGAGTTAAAAGACTCTAAAAAGACAATGATAAAAGGCCCGAGCTAAGAGACCCTAAACTACAGTGATGAGAGTTCTGAGCTAAAATACCCTAAACTATAGCTATAAAAGGGCCGATCTAAAATACCCTAAACTATAGTTATATAATGTAAATTATTAAAGAACCTAAACTACAGTGATAAAAGGTCCAAGTTTAAAGACCCTAAACTACAGTGAAAGAAGGTGAGAGATAAAGGACCCAACACTATAAAGATAAAAGGTCGGATCTAAAAGACCCTAAACTATAGAAATAGAAGGTCTAACCTAAAGGACCCTAAACTACCGCGATAGAAATTCCAAGATAAAATACCCAAAACTACAGATATATAAGGTCCAAGATAAATGTCCCTAAACTACATCCCATCATTGATTTAGTCTACAAGAATGGAAAATCATTTAAGGCCCACCATATGGACTTGAAAAAAATCAAGCTACTCTATCCAATCAAATCAACATTGAAAAAAGATAAAGAACAGTCCCTCATATATATATATATTCTACCTGGTTATTCCATAATAAATTATATAATCTCAAGATAGATGGAGAAGATATATCAATAAGGGATCTCATGTTGGTGGGCATTCAAAAAAACTCATCAAGAAGAATATGTTATGATTTAAATATTTTGATCCATGAATTCTGGTTTAGTTTATATTATAAATAAGTATGGGTATCATTGGAAACTCATATAATATCAGATCATTAAAGATTCATTCACATCAATAATGAAATAAAAACTAGACAGTATCATATAATGTTTAGTAAATCTATTCGCTAATAGCATAAAATAGAAGTAATCTCCACGTACTGTAGTCTTTCCCATGAACATTTAAGATAAGAAAAAGATAAAAAAATTCAACTATATAATATCATTTTCTCATAAGAATCCTTGAACTCTACAAGACTCTTCTCTGGGGAAGTAACAGATTGGAATAATTGTAAAAAGACTTGGTTTCCACTTCTACAACCCACTAGAACTTCTCTACCATGGAAATGGTATCAAACCTCACCTTCTCTACCACATCAAGAAGTTCCTATTACCCTATAATAGTTTTATTTTCTATATGCAGTCCATGCTGGTACTATGATAGCTTTAATTTAAGATGGATGATCTCATATTGAAGATGGATGATCTCATACTGAAGACAGTTAGTTTCAATCTTCCAATTTATGACTATTTTTTGGTGAGTTTTCACCTCCACCGTATGTTAGTAAGATTCATCTATAAGCATTTCCTAGTTCTACTTCACTGAAGAGGATGCCGAAATATCGACCACCATCAATTAAAGGGACCTATTATCCTCTCTTAGAGAGACCACCACCTTTACCCAGGTTTGGAGGGTGGTATAATCAAAACCCTCATAAAAAAGGCAGGGAAATATAAATTGAATGTGGCCTAAAAATTCTTTCAACTCTTCTAAGGGGTCTCTGAAAATGTGGCCCAAATCTCCCACCACATTTTTCTCTACATTGACCAGTAGAATGATGTAGATCTTATTCCTTGATCTAAGACTATAAGGGGAATGGGGACATATTTGGGGAATAGGTCACTCATAGACAGAGTCATTCTCATGGTTTTGGATGAATTTGGAAGGGAACCATCCTCAATGTTGGTCCATCCAGTTAAAGGAATCCCTAATGGAGAAAAGACTATAGCCTCCAAACTTTAGGGTTAAGACACTAAAATAAGGGGATCATGGGGTTTTTAGTCAAAATATGAATCATATGATATCATATGATATCATAAAATAATTGAATTATATGAATAATATTAAAAACATACCATTCTCGATCATTTCACTGGAAACATCCACTACCCAAACTCTATCATTGGGTGAATAGAAGACACCCTATTGTGATTAGTAGATTATTGGAATCTATGATTCTTTTCATGAAGCTATACTTCGCTCAAAACCCTTGAGATATATAGAAACAAAATACAATATTCAGGGACATGACACAAATAAATAAAGTGTCTGGTCTTGAATAAGCATTTACCTTCTCCAAAACATGATTAAATAAAGAATAACATAGTAGGATAATAGATATGTGTGTTAGTATCCTCCAAAAGAAACCCACTAATGTTGTATCATGTTTTTTTATCAATTTAATGTCTACTATAGCCAATTAGTGATATTGAGGAAGCACCTCAGTCACCCTGAATATTTGATGGGTTAGGCCTAACAACGAAGTGTCTACTAAGGCAACTAATGTAAGAACCCATATCTTCATTTCAGGTACGCTTTTCCTTTTTCTAGATTTTTTAAGAAAAATAGAGTTTCTGGAAAATTTCAAAGTACATGTCGTGTACTTTCTGAGTACATGTTGTGTACTCTTCACCAGCTCAAAGCTGTGTGCTGGCCATGCTCGGGCCACACACACTGTGTGTAGGGGTGACATGGAGGCTGTTTTTTGGCGGAGTATGGAATAACCTAGTACACGCCATGTACTATAAAAGTACACACCATGTACTTTTTTCAATAAATTCACTGGGGTCGTGCTTGACGGACAGAACACACCTCTTCTCCAGGTTCTTCATCCGAGAGTAACCCATACGATAGGATCTTCCCTGAGCCCCTTCTTATCCTTCCTTCCTCTAATTCGAGCACGGTTGATTGCATTGGAAGCGCAGCGGTGAGTTCTTCATTCTGCTTGAGCCTTGTTTTCCAATTCTTCATCTTTCTCAGGTTATCTAAGGTTGAACATTTTGTGCATTTTCTCAGATCTACGACGTTCTAGGAGGAATTATCCATCATGGTTCAAGTATATCAATATCTTAGGATCGAGGTAGTTGGTTTGTGCCTTACAGTTCAAAGTCTCTGAGTTTTATGTGTGAATTTTCATCGATACCCGTGAAAGGGGTATTGCGTGTTTACCTTTTTGCCCTTGTTGTTTTCCTACCTTTCTTGTATGCTTGTGTAGAGGCAATTTGTCCATGTTAGAGGACAATTTTTTGTGCTTGGATGTATTATTCCCTTGATTTGTTCTATTTTTGACCATTGGGTCTCGTTTTCCTTTGGCTGCTACACCCGTTTTCATGCCTTGCAGTTATAGGTTGTAGTGAAACTCATGACATGCGTGTTTCCTTGTAGAATGTTTAGCTAAGTAGCTTTATAGGTGTACTTTGGTTATCCAAGTATCTCTATTGGTGTACTTTGGCCTTATAGCGTTATTATGCACTAACTGGCATGGGGCTGAGAGAACCTATATCTATAGACTATAAGGGATAGACCGAGTGAGCTTCCCAGAGAGCCTTGGATATTACAGACTACATAGGGGATGGACCGAGTGAGCTCCCAAAGAGTCTTGGATTTTATAGACTATAGGAGGGTAGACCGAGTGAGCTTCCTCAGAGAGTCTTACCTTGTTTTAATCTCTTTAAGAACCTTCCCAGGATAGAGGAGGAATTGACCGAGTGAGCTTCCTCAGAGAGTCTGTGGTATACCTGAGGCTATAGGAGGAATTGACCGAGATAGCTTCCTCAGAGAGTCTCTAGACCTCGGGTATAAGAGGGTTAGACTGCGTGTTCTTCCTTAAGAGAGTCTCTGACTACCCTAGACTATGAGGGGAATTGACCGAGTGAGTTCCCCAGAGAGTCTCATAAATTCGTATGACCAAGCCAGAAGGGTTAAGCTGAGTGCACTGCACAGAGGGTTGTGGAACTTCTTGGATAAGAACAGAGGGGATGGCTGCGAGTACTTCCCAAAGGGTTTCTGACATTTAGATATATGTTTCTATTGATTGGTTATGGATTGATTCCTGCAATGTATCATCATGTTTTATTGCTTAATGTTTACTGCCTACTGCTTTGATGTTGTTTTTTACAACTTAGTGTGCTTTTACCTTCCATATAATCACTGACTGTTAGGCACAGATCTTCGGGTGGTTTCCTACTGGGATTTTATCTCACACCTTATTTGGGCCATGCTTTTGGGCCCAAGTAGACTGTTGTTGCAGGTATAGACAAGGGCAAGCGCCCTTCGACTTCTGGGACTTGATTGCCTAGTGCAGGGGAGCATGGGACCAAGCTTTGTCTTGCGATGCTGAGGATCCGTTTTCGTTTATTTTGTACTTTTTTGGTACTGTAGTGTTTTTCCAGCATTGTGACTTGTTTGGATGCTTTTTTAGTTATGTATCAAGCATCATTTTATATATATACATATGTGCTCCAGTTTGTTGATTTAGTCTTCTGTTGTTTACATTTTTTATTATACTACTTCCGTTATTGCATGTTTATTATTCATCCATTATGTACTCTGCCAATGAGGGCATAGTTTCCCCACTATCACACCCAAGTCCCTCACTGCTTTTCAGTAGCCTCTGGCATTTTTGAAAATGTTCTTGAGGTCATGCGACCAACTGGGTACGGGGCGCCTCTAGGTGGCTTCCGGAACCGGGACGTTACAAAGTGGTATCAGAGGCATTCTTTTCTCTTGCATTACTATTTAGAGACTTATCCGGGGATATGACATATTTGGTACTTGGTAATAAGTTGTGCCCAGGAGTAGCTAACCCGTGTACAGGGAAAATCCATACTACCTCATTTATTGCAGTTTCCTGGTTTTGAGATTTTACGGTTGATACGATTTCACCTAGAGTGATTCACATGCTTTGTACTGTTATTGTTTTGATATTACGGTTCTATTTCTATCACAACCCAATGAGATGAGGGTATTCCATCTCATGTATCATATATACACTTGTAGAAAATGCATGCCATGCATTCTTTCCATGCCATTTAGGGTGAATTAGAGATTGCATGCCATTGTGATAGACGTTGTGTAGATTATGTATGCTGTTGTGATAGATGCATGATAGAATCTCTAATACTTGTTAGAGAATTTTTTGTATTGCACATTGTTTAAATGAATGAAAATTTTTTATTCTTGGGGTGTTATGTGCCCTCTTGAATCAGAAATTGGTGGATCATGATCTCGTTTTCTCTTGTACATGGCTGTAGGGGATGCCAAGCTTTGATTCACGGGGAGTATGGGCCCTCACGGATCGTAATTTGGCACCTATTTGCTTTGTTTTCTGTGTTTCTCCGCTTCTGTGCAGTTTCTGATCTACTTCCTGGAAAACCTAGAATACACAGTGTGTACTTTCTGGTTACATGTCGTGTAGTTTTTTATGTCGTGTTACTGACTTTGTGTGCAGGGACATGGTGTTGTGAAAATAAATTCAGGAGCATGTCGTGTATGGTATGTACAAGTCATGTTGTGCAGATCCTTGTACCCAGGCATGTCACTAACAACACGGGTTAGGGAATCTCTAGTAGAACATGTCGTTTTGTAAAGGAACACATCATGTAGTTCTGTCCAGGTACTCGACCGTGTCACGAACAACACGGGACGGTGTCACCTTTTCCTATACACGCCGTGTTTGTTCGGAACATGTCGTGTAAGGGAAAGCCATGTAGACGGCTGTGTAACTAACAACATGGGCCACCGAGATAGTGTCTAGTACACGATGTGTCCCTAGGGAACACAACGTGTAGTCTGAGGTTAGTTTGAACCATGTGAGTTAGCCGTGTAAGGAGACTCGGGCAGGGGAATAGTTTTTCAGTACACGTCATGTGTTGGGTCAACACACCGTGTAGTTTGAGGTGTTACCCAACCTGTCGGGCAGGGGTACACACCCATGTTAATGTATTAAGTAGACACGCCGTGTAGTTTTTATACATGACGTGTAGTCGTGTTTTTTAAAAATTGATAGTTTCTTCCCCTGTTCCCATTTTTTACTCCTGTGTTTTCAATCTTTGTTAATTCTGATCTAAGGTGTGCTTTTGATCTTTCAGAGCTATGCCTCTGAGACATCCTATGGTTTTATGTCTGTCATCAGGCAGTGATCAGACGCCAGATATGGCTGATCAGGGACTTCCTGCCAATCCTCCCATCGAGCCAGCCTTGGCACCGGCTGTCATACCCATTTCAGGCGTCGAGGCACAGTTCAGGGAGGACTTTATGAGGATAATGCAGACCTTCTAGGGAGTGCCGCCTCCTACCCCGTCAATGGCTGAGTTGATGCGGGTTATCCAACAGCAGCATCCTCCTACTTTTTCAGGGGATGGAGGACCTCAGGCTACAGAGTCATGGATAGAGGCCACACTGACCATCTTTGAGCACCTAAAGATCCCTCCAGAGAAAAGGGTAAATCTGGATACTTATATGCTACAGGACACTTCCAAGAGCTGGTGGGAGGTGATCTCACGGTCAGGGCATCAGCAGGATATGTCTTGGGATGAGTTTTGATGCACCTTCTATGACTACTTCTATCCAGAGACCTTGAGGGACGACTGAGCCCGGGATTTTATGAGTCTTCCGCTAGGTACTCTCTCTGTTATGGAGTACTTGTCTCGCTTCACTGAGCTGCAGCGTTTCACACCGATCCCAGCAGGTGATGAGTTGTTCCTTGCTAGGAATTTCGAGGAAGGTCTCAGGCAGGAGATCCGTTCCCAGGTAAATATCTTCCAGTAGACTTCGATATCCTCCATCTTCAACCAGGCGATGATCACTGAGTGAAATCTGAGAGATTCTAGAGCAGTGAGCCAGGGCGGTTCAGTATCCAAAGCCTGCGTTCCTCCTATAGACAGTAGGAAGTGTCGCAGCGATTCTTCTCAAAGAGATCGAGGTTCGCGGGATGCATCTTCTGGCAGCCTGGTTGTATGCTACCAGTGCGGTAGGAGTGGGAATAATAGGCCTCAGGGCTAGAGGGATCGGATGGAGTGTCGGTCTTGCGGAAAGATGGGCCATCTTCAGCGTTTCTGTCACATCTTCTCACCTTCAGCTAGTGGTGGGGGTTCCTCTATGACCCCGCGTTCTGGAGATGCTTCACCATTTTCCCACAAGTCAGGGAACTGGAGTTCTTCCGGCTGTTCAGGCTGAGGTGGAGGTCGCGGTTGTGGTGGTCAGTCACCAGGTCATCAGCGATAGCAGAGTGGATCATCTCAGAGCATTCAGCCAGGGGTGCAGGGCCGCAGTACAGGACAGTCTTTTGTCGTGGATCAGACCTATCAGGAGCAGGATCTCGGCCCTTCTACAGTTCAAGGTATGATCTTTGTAGCCTCAGTTTTATCATTAGTTATTGTCGATACTGGTGTTTCCCATAGATTTATCTCTTTTTCAGTTGTGGAGATCCTTGGGCTCTGTATCTTTTCATCTGTCGACTTGTTGACTATTGACACACCATTGGGAACGAGGACATCTAGCGTACGTTTGTGCAGAGAGTTCCCTCTCAAGGTTTTGGGGTTTCATTTCTTATGGGACCTCTATGTCCTGGAGATGATAGGCTATAACGTCATTCTCGGTATGGGCTAGTTGGTTCCCTTCTAAGAAGTCGTTTATTGCTATTGTCAAGGGTGATTTTCATATCACCAGGGGTGGATCCTTCCTTCATAGAGGTGAGTGGGATGTCCAGGTGGGTAGAGCAGGACCAGAGCATCATGGTCTAGGGGAAGTTACAGCCCAGATTGCCAGTCTTTATCTGGATGACCAGGGGACTTCACAGTTATACATTCCTCCAGTGGTGGATTATTTTAGGGATGTCTTTCCAGGATACTTTTCAGGTTTACCTCTGAATCGTGAGGTAGACTTCTCGATTGATCTCATTCTAGGAGCGGCACTGGTTTCCATTCCTCCTTATAGGATGGCTACACCTGAGTTGCAGGATCTCGAGAAGCAGTTGGAGGACTTTCATGCGAAGGGTTTCATCCGACACAATACTTATCCTTGGGGTTCGCCTGTCCTGTTCGCAAAGAAGGAAGATGGTACCCATCGGCTTTGTGTGGATTATCGGAAGCTGAACCAGTTGATGGTCAAGAACCGATATCCCATGCCAAGGATCGATGACCTCTTTGGTCATCTTCAAGGAGAATGGGTGTTCTCGAAGATCGACTTGAGGTCCTGTTATCATCAGTTGTGTGTTAGACCATCAGATATACCTCTGACAGCTTTCAGAAGCAGGCATGGTCTTTACGAATATACAGTCATGTTGTTCGGTCTTACAAACGCGCCTGCAATCTTCCTGGCACTGATGAACTGAGTGTTCCATCCAAACCTGGACTCCTTTGTCGTGGTCTTCATGGAATATATGTTGGTGTACTCTCACACTCGACACGACCATACAACACATCTTGAGATTGTTCTGAGTACACTGAGAGAGCATCAGCTGTATGCTAAACACTCAAAGTTCCACTTTTGTATGGATCATATTCACTTCCTGGGTCATGTTATCTCAGAGATAGGAGTGTGAGTGGACCCAGAGAAAGTGAGAGTTGTAGTTTCCTGGGAGTAGATGAAGAATTTCTTTGAGGTACGGAGTTTCCTAGGGATGTATGGATACTATAGACGCTTCATTCAGGACTTCTCACGCCTAGTAGCACCGTTGACAAGTCTGACCAAGAAGGGAGTCAAGTTTTTATGGTTAGATTCTTGTGAGTCATCCTTTCATGATCTTAAAGGTAGGTTGACTTCAGCACCGATACTAGTCTTGCCAGAGCCAGGAAAGGGCTACACTATTTACTATGATGCTTCAAGTATCGGGATGGGAGTTGTGCTCATGCAGGGAGATGGAGTCTTTGCATATGAGTCTCAACAGTTAAGGCCACACGAGAGGAATTACTCTACACATGATCTGGAGTTGGTAGCAGTTGTTCATGATTTATGTTGTTCGAGAAACTATCTTCTGGGAGATCACTTTTTGGTTTTCACCGACCACAGGAATCTCAAGTATATATTCACTCAGTGTGATCTGAATCTGAGACAGCGCAGGTGGGTCAAGTATCTTCAGTCCTTTGACTTAGATCTCGCCTATATGCTAGGAAAGGGCAATGCAGTGGCAGATGCTTTGAGCAGATGAACCCAGATTCAGGCTGTTCGGGAGGCCAACAGTGAGTGGCGGCTTATGGATCTGTTCTCTAAGATGCTTCTGGAGGTGCACGATAGGTAGGGACAGACCTTTCTTTCATTTGTGGTTGTTACCTCTACACTTATTGATTGGGTACGAATGAGGCAGCTATCAGATTCAGAGGCCTTAGTACCGTGGGAGAGCATGTCAGGAGGGGACCCTCTTCCTAGATGGATAGTGAGTGAGGATGAGATCTTTCATTTATAGGGACGCGTATGGGTACCAACAGACATATGCGAGGAGATGATGCGGGATTTTCATTCTTCAGTTTGGGAATTTCATCCTGGCGTCACCAAGATGTATCAGGATCTTCATCGCCAGTACAGGTGGCTAGGTATGAAGAGAGATGTTGCTGGTTTTTTTATGAGATGTTCTACTTTTCATTAGGTGAAAGTAGAGCATCAGCGACCAGTAGGGCTTTTACAGCAGTTACCCATTCCAAAGTGGAAGTATAACAATGTCTCGATGGACTTCGTGAACCGGTTGTCGAGGTCACCTCAGGGAAGTGATGTTTTTTGGGTTGTCGTTGACAGGCTTACGAAGGTTGCACACTTCTTACCTATCAAGGAAACATTCAGTATTGATGATCTGGGACAACTGTACATCCGAGAGATTGTATGTATACATGGAGTTCCCCAATCCGTTGTTTTAGACATGGATTCACGCTTTACCTCTCGGTTCTGGAAGGGACTCAAGAAGGCTTTGGGTACATAGGTACTTTTGAATACAACATATCATCCCCAAACTGATGGCCAGTCTGAGAGCACGATCCAGGTGCTTGAGGATATTCTCCAAGCTTACATTTTTGAGTTCGGTGGTTCTTGATAGAAGCATATACCTCTTGTGGAGTTCACCTACAACAACATTTTTCAATCGACCATTCAGATGGGACCATATGAGGCACTATACGGTAGGCCATACCGATCACCCTTATGCTGGCTAGAGGCAGGAGAGGCAGCTTTGTTAGGACCTCGTCTTGATCAGGAGACCTCAGAGCAGAGAGAGTTGATTCAGAAGAGGATGGCTACAGCACAGTCTTGACAGAAGTCTTATGCTGATCAGCAGAGACAACCATTGGAGTTCAAGGTCGGAGATCAGGTTTTCCTACATGTCGCACCAAGGTTGGGACACAAGAGAATTCGGAGACAGGGTTAGATTTCACCACGGTATGTTGGGCAGTTTGAGGTTTTAGTGAGAGTTGGGTTGGTTGCCTATCGGTTGCAGCTAACTCAGAGGTACCAGGCCTTGCACGACGTCTTCCACATCTCTCAGCTCTGTCGTTACTTTTTAGACCCGTCTCATGTCTTTCAGCCCAAGGAGGTTGAGCTCGATGCGGATGCGTCGTTTGAAGAGAATCCCATCTAGTTTTTCGATCGTAGTATAAAGGTTCTCTGAGGCCGGTTTGTTCTTCTGGTCCGAGTGCCATGGCGGCATGGGCGAGTACAGGATGATACTTGGGAGAGGGAGGCCAAGGCTCGATCGCAGTGGCCGGAACTATTCGGGGATCCTTCTTCTACGCCCATCTAAGGAAATTTGGCCACTAATATCTTTAAGGGTGGAATTCTTTAAGAACCCTGATCTTCGTTTCAGGAATGCTTTTCCTTTTTCTTGAGTTTTTAAGAAAATTGGAGTTTTTGGAAAATTTTGAAGTACACACTGTGTACTTTCTGAGTACACGCCGTGTACTCTTCTCTGGCTCGAAGCCGTGTGTTGGTCGTGCCCGGGCCACACACATGGTGTGTAGGGGTGACGTGGAGGCCGTTTCTAGTGGAGTATGGAAAAACCTAGTACACACCGTGTACTCTAAAAGTACACACCGTGTACTTTTCTTTTTTTTTCACTAAACTTACCGGGGTTGCGCCTGATGGACAGAACACACCCCTTCTCCAGGTTCATCATCCAAGAGTAAATCGTACGGCCAGATCTTCCCCGATCCCCCGCTTCTCTGTCCGTTCTCCGATTTGAGAACGGTCAATTGTGTTGGAAGCACAGCGGTGAGTTCTTCCTTCCTCTTAAGCCTTGTTTTCCAATTCTTCCCCTTTCTCAGTTTATCTAAAGTTGAACGTTTTATACTTTTTCTCAGATCTACTACATTCTATGGGGAATTACCCATTGTGGTTCAATTATATCGATCTCTTCAGATCGAGGTAGGTGGTTTGTGCCTTACCATTCAAAGTCTCTGAGTTTTATGTGCGAATTTTCACCGATACCCATGAACGGGGTATTGCGTGTTTACCTTTTTCCACCTTGTTTTTTTCCTGCCTTGCTTATATGATTGTGTAGAGGAAATTTTTCCATGTTAGAGGATAATTTGATATGATTGGATGTATTTTTCCCTTGCTTTGTTCTGTTTACGAGCTTTGGGTCTCGTTTTCCTTTGGCTGCTACACCTGTTTTCATGCCTTGCGGTTATAGGTTGAAGTGAAACTCGTGACATGATTGTTGCCTTGTAGAATATTTTTCTAAGTAGCTCTATAGGTGTACTTTGGTTAGCCAAGTATCTCTATAGGTGTACTTCGGCCTTATAGCATAATTATGCACTGACTGGCACGGGACTGAGAGAACCTGTTGCTATAGACTATAAGGGATAGACCGAGTGAGCTTCCCAGAGAGTCTTAGATATTACAGACTATAGAGGTGCTTGACCAAGTGAGATCCCAGAGAGTCTTGGATTTTATAGACTACAGGAGGGTAGACCGAGTGATCTTCCTTAGAGAGTCTTACCTTGTTTTAATCTCTTTAATAACCTTCTCAGGCTAGAGGAGGAATTTACCGAGTGATATTCCTCCGAGAGTCTGTGGTATACCTGAGGCTATAGGAGGAATTGATGGAGATAGCTTCCTCAGATAGTCTCTAGACCTTGGGGAAAATAGGGTTACACCGCATGATCTTCCTTAATAGAGTCCCTGACTACCCTAGACTATGAGGGTAATTGACCTTGTGAGCTTCCTCAGAGAGTCTCATAAATTTGTATGACCAAGCCAGAGGGGTTAGGCTGAGTGCACTGCCCAGAGGGTTGTGGTACTACTTGGATAGGACCATAGGGGATGGATTCAAGTACTTCCCAGAGGGTTTCCAGCTTTAGCTCTTTGTTATTGTTGATTAGTTGTGGATTGATTGCTGCTATGTATCATCCTATTTTACTGCTTAATGTTTACTGCCTAATACTTTGATGTTGCTGTTTATTGCTTAGTGTGCTTTTACCTGCCATGTACTCACTGACTGTTAGGCAGAGATCTTCAGGTGGTTTCCTACTGGGATTTTATCTCATACCTTGTTTGGGCCATGCTTTTGGGACCAATAAGACTATATTGTTGCAGGTATAGACAAGGGAAAGCGTCCTTCGACTTCTGGGACTTGATTGCCTGGAGCAGGGGAGCATGGGACCAAGCTTTGGCTTGCAATGTTGGGGAGCCATTTACTTTTCTTTTGTACTTGTTTTGGTACTGTAGTGTTTTTCCAGCATTGTTACTTGTTTGGATTCTTTCCTAGTTATGTATCATGCATCATTTTATATATATATATATGTGTGCTATAGTTTGTTGATTTAGTCTTCCACTGTTTACATTGTTGGTTATTACTGCTTCCGTTATTTCATGTTTATTATTCTTCCATTGTGTACTCTTCCAATGAGGGAATATTTTCCCCACTATCACACCCAAGGCCCTCGCTGCTAGTCAGCGGCCTCTGGTGTTTGGGGAAATGCGCTTGAGGCCATGTGACCAACCGCGTACGGGGAACCTCTGGGTGGCTTTTAAAACTGGGACGTTACAACTAAACACTCACATGAATCCTATGCAGTATATATATGATTCTCTAATTAGGACTGGTATATCCATACAAATTTTTACAAGTTAGTATGTGGTTCGAAAATAATCCAACACAATAGATGGATGAAATGCCTCACCTACTTGTGGGTCCTAGAGAAGGGGACTCTGACAGTTTAGAGAACTCCCATTTTCCCGTCCCTTCCAAGATAGGACCTTTTTAGGGTACTAGTGTAGAATTCATTTCTCCATAAGATGAAATCAACATTCTTATCGAGGATAGTCTACTAAGGGATCTGTCATCATCAGTCTCCTAGTTGCTGCAAAAAATATTCTTCCACAGATGCAGAATGGGGAGAATAGTTAGGGGATAGAAGAAGTGGTCGATCTTTAGTATTCTCCCACTATATCAAAAAAAAATGGAAATTCATAAAATTGAAATGGAACCATGAACCATTAAACAGATCAATGAGTTTTAACTTACTGCTTCCTCAACAATAGGATAACCCTGTTTTCCCATAAAAATTTGCAGCATACCTCAAACAACCCTTTAATGAACCAAAAAAGAATAAAATATATGACCCCTAATTCATTCCAATGTTACTTCAAGTTCATTGAATAAATCCATGTCCTCCATAGTGTAGCCACTAAAAGTAATACCTAGAAAGTTAGTGACATGTGGAAACCTTACAAAGGTAACTCTGATTGGTGCAGCATACCCCAAAGCTCGGACTATGAGTTATGCATCCTCCAAGCCTTCCACTGTTGAGATTTGATATGCAATTATAAATCTAATGTAGACTCACCCAATTATAATACACTTTTAGTAGCCATATTATCCATAACTCCTACCAGTGATGGAAAATATCTCATCTCTGTTCGAGGTTCTTCTGAGGATGTTAGGCCTCTAGAAAGAGGTTTCTTTTTTAGCTAAGGATTGGGCCCAGTGGTTGGAGTTAATTGGGAATCCTCTCTTTAAAATTTGGATAATTTCCCATTAGGATATGAGTGAATCCATACATCATCATATGGTCAAGATAAAAAAATTCTTGCATAACAGGGAAGACAGTTTATCTCAACCCAAGTCTCATCCTCAGTAAACATTAAAAAATTGGATATATACCATCAAATACTCCTCATATCAAACATAAATAGAGGGAGGATATCTCAACTAGACACATAGGAACTGATGGTTAAACTGCAAGGGTTCATTCCATTCAAAGAAGAGGTCCCTGTCAATATGGGTGGAAAGGACACCTTAATCAAGTAGCATTATATAGGTCTGGGCCTCAAGACTGGCCTCACCAGTATCAACTATATCACTTGGAATAATTGATCCATAGGTTATAGAGGATAAATGGTCATAGAATCTCATATAGGCCCTATCATCTTGATCCTTCAGTGTAATAGGTATTACCCCACTGATACATTATATGTATGGTCTAAAGTGAACATTGGGGATACCATGGATGTTCAGATATTCATATCCTAATAGATGAACTCATATCCAAGCCCATAATACATGAAAGGGACACCCAATCCTATGAGGGGCTATACCATTATAAACATGGTGCAGAATGATTTTTTTATAGAATAGGAAATGCTAGCATGATACAGTCCCCCCAACCATGGAGGTCACCATCGTAAAAGGGAAAACTCTAACTCCACTGTTTTCCTTCATTGAAAGTAAGTACCCACTCATGTACATGGTGAGGAATTCATCTAGTAGGATAACCTGATCAACAACAAGGAAAACATTCCATCACCAATCATTAAATTTGTCTTCTTCAACTATAGGCTAGTAAGTGCTCGATTCACTATGACAGTCCTTCATATGCTAGGACATTGGATTCATATCTTGTGACTTAGAGTGGACCTTCTTAATGAAGTATCCCTCTCACATATTTAATAGGATATTTTATCTAGTATGTGACTCCTTTTTTAGGGCCTCCTTGTCCAATTTGATTAGTTCTCGAGTGAGAGGATGAGTCCTTGTAATGTTGTCCTAGGAAGAATATGGGGGAAAACTCATCATACATCCCAGTCAATATAGGTACACCACATGTTTATGTAAAATTTCCCTGACGATGATGCCCACCTCACCATGCATGTGGTAGAAAGTGTTCGTATCTGGGATCCAAATACTAAACAAGTTCATCATCTGACCCTTGTTGCAATAATAAAATGCTTAAGAGATCTATATATCCTTGTATATAATAATTTTCTTAACTCCTTATAAAATTAAAAAGTAATGTATTGTACCAAGAAGGTTCATACCAGTACATTCTATAGATTCTTCATGACTGGATGTCGCATTTGGGAAACCTCTCAAAATTTTGGTTGGATGAGGACTTCTGCATTATTAAGCGGTATATATGAACATCCCCCTCAGGTTCATTCTTGATCCCATTAAAGTGTGTGGTAATGTACATAAATATATTCCCATATTCATGTTCTCCCTTAGTGACAACATCTCCCCCCTAATATATGTTCACCCAAGAAGTTTTTGTGGGTTTTTAGAATTTAATAAGAGGGAATGAATGATGACTATAGTTGATGCATGGGAGTTTCATTTGTAATACCAAAACCATAAAGGAGAATAAAATCTAAAAGTGGATATCCCCCAAGTTTCTCTCCCATCGTCATTATCTGGCTCACCTAAAATGACCTAATATCATGGTGTCGTGTAGCATCCAAACTTTCTACAATAGCATCCCAATGAGACATCATTCATTTGAATCCTTTCAAAAAATCTTATGATAAGTTTCAGGATGTCTGAAATCCATCTAAAAAGATGTAATTGTCTTGTGTTAGATAGATAAATTAAAATCTTATCAAAAGGAATATGCTGGTAGTATCTTGTGCATCACATGAATCAGAAATACATTTTTGAATCTCATAAAGGACTCGCGAATCACCTGACACATGAATATCTCACATGTCTTGTAAACCTAGAATGTGTTGTGAGATTTCATGGAACTTTATAATACCTACTATCACATGAACTTGACATGATCAGACAAGCTTCATAATATTCAATGGATTATGCAATCAAGCTCGCATATCCCCCAAAATAATCAAGAGGATCATGCATATCCACATCCAAAGATAAAATAGTTACATAAGTTAATTACATGGATATACTCAAGCAGGGGACTGGGAAAGGTAGGGTTGTGAATTGGTTCTCATGAGGAGGTCTTGAAAATAGATCTCATGATCAAATTTTATGGGAAGGTATCGTGATGAGGTTACACGATGAGAGTAGGGTGGATGATTTCTAGAGAGTGGAGTCTTTGTTTAATGAATTCCTCTCATATCCCCTATTTACAGGGTATTTCTATTAATAAAAAACATCCCTTGGTAGAAAAAATGTTTCCCAAGATAGTGATTAGAGAAAAAAACAAAGACTTAGGTGGGAATTTACATTCCTCGGTTTTGTGCCCTTGTCCCCACAAACATCTCTCCAGATGGGGGACATTTTTCGACACCCTCCAAATGAGAATCAAAAAATTCACAAAGTAATAATACCTAAATATGGGTATTAATTTACCTTCAAATAATACGAATAAGACGGTGTCCATGATAACACATATCATGTGAACCCATAGAAGACAAATGATCACATGACCTTTAGAAGGTCATGTGTAGATCATAACCCATGTAATATAACAAGAATCCCATTTTACAAATCCTCATTGTTATTGAAAAGTTCTCCCAAGAACTCACTGATCACATGGAAGCAGTAAGATAAAGTCCCCCACATGGTCGCACGACTTTTCTACTGGTGTATTCTTGGAAAACTCTCCAAAAAATCATTTGTACATAGGAGGAAAATATCTAAAATGTCAGAGCCACTTGTGGTTGTAAGATTCATGGGATGAATAATTTATAAATATAATGATTTTATTAGAAAAAACTCTTAAAATCTCATGAGATCCCTAAACATTGTAAAATAAGAAAATGAAATAAAAAATTGAGAAAGATAAGAGACTCTTGCGGTCATAAAACTCTCACGACTCACCCATGCAGCCCGAGAGACTCTGTGGAATCCATGGTGAAATGTCTCTCTAGTCATCAGATATCCCACTGTAATGTCACTACCATCACTTGAAAGACTTCAAAAATGTCCATTCATTCTTATGCTCCCCATTTGGCTACAAAAAAAAGCAGAAGGGTTTTTCAATAAAGTGATCATGCATCTCCATATGACCTTTTATTGGTTGTGAAACGAATCATCAATGGGGGGAGTAATTATATTCATCAAAACTCAAGAAAACTCACAAAAATAGAAAATTTAATTTTAAAATAAACAAGGAAATATAATGAAAAATACAAGATCCTATTGTAGCTGTAAAACTCATGTGATGTACCGGTCAGTCTCAAAAATACTCTTGAAAAGACATCCTTGTCTAATAGAAGGTGCCCAAAAAGTCACCTAATCTCCAACGATAGCCTTTCAGTAGGCGTCTTGATCTCACAAAAGCACTTATAAAAATAGGCTTGACAATATGAAAAACCCTAGGCATATCTGCATGATTTAGAAAGACCACATTAATTAGAAATAATCTAATAAAAGATGCATTGATGGTATGGTCTTGCAGTCACTTAAAATAAAGAAACATCCCCAAAATAACCTACAACAAGACCTAATAAAGAGGTGTGACACTAAATCCCTCCACTGAATCCATCCTAGATTTATGCAATATGTATTACACAAAATAGAGAGTAATTAGGGTGGAGAGGCCTATAAATCCCCAACCACGTTATGAAAAAAGGATATACTTACTCAGATGAATGAATCCTTGGTATATCAAACTGGTGCACCTGGGAAATAGATTATATTTATCATAGTGGCTAATCTTGTGACTAGAAATTTTTCAATTAAGTATGATCTGGTGAACAACTGGGGCAATCATGAATCACGTATAGGCACTTCGTGTGATCACTCATAGAGCATGCAAAGGGCTTCCGGTAGATCACACAAAGAACATCCCACATATTTTTTAAGACACTTGAGACAACAAATAATATAACACTAATAAATATAAGTCAGATTAAATAAAAGGATGAAATAAAGAATAAAATATGGGACGCTTACAAGAATAACATATACGTTGATCCTCAAATTCTCCACATGAACCACCCAGATCATGTGAATGAAATATGACATGTCACCCCGGTCATGTGATGATCCTTTAGTATACTATTTGGTTCATGTGAAGTCCCATGGACATTTTTGAGTTAGTCACATTCCCCCCACTAGGCATACCACCCCACTCTCTTGAAACCCTCTAGGATTTCCATCTTGGCCTTGCCATGTCCTCTAAAAATGTCACCCAAATCATATGGATACATTAGTACAAGTAACATAAGTATCATTATTTCACCAAGGCGTGCCAAATGGGTCTCATGAAATCATATAGACAATCCATTCATACTTTTCAATGCCCTCTAGGTATGTTAGCTAGATCTCTTAACGTCCCTTGGGTATGTCAGTCAACCTTCATAATGAAACATAGACAAGTTATCTAGGACATATGACGCCCTCTAAGACATGTCAAACTAAATATTGCAATTCCCTCTATGTTTGTAAGATATATTTAGGAATGAAACCATGAAAATTAAACTAGATAATGTGATTCCCTCTAATCATGTCAATCGGGATCATGTGATGCCTTCCATGACAATATTGTAGGGTCTTGTAATGTCCTTTGGAAAATTTATCCTTGATCATGCTCTGACAATCATACATTCCATCTGGGTCACACAACATCCCTTGGAAAAGTAGAATTGATCATAAAATTACCTCTGAACATGTCATGAAGATATAGTCTAACATGTCAAGTGGAAAATCAACACAAGTCAGCAGACAAGCAGGGCAGATCATAAGGGCATCACAGAACTTGACAACCATTTCCATCCCTATTGTGTAAGTCTCAATTAGAATAGAAAAACTAGTTTTTAATCCTTAATTAATTGAACTATGATGAATATGATTCCTGATATAACTAGGATACATAGGATGCCTTCTTGAGGCCCGAGCTCTATATTAGGAATGTAAAGGGAAGTCCCAAAACATAAGTCTTGTATCCACAAGAAATCATATTTATTATTTTACATAAGTTTTTCTTCAAACTGAGAATAGATCATAATGCATTAGGGTATTGCAATGATCATATCATTCACAGGGAAAGCCTCTATTAGTATAAGGTCAATGTAAGTATGTAAGCTTTGACCAGTTGAACTACAAGGACTCTAATTCCTACCATAACCAATATATAATGGACATCTTCCTATGGACCATGACCAGAATAAAATGGGAATCCATATCATTGTATGTTCCTCCATGTCTCTGAAATTTCAACCATTGGGATCCAATCATTCCCATGGGCTGATCCTCTTTCCTTATCCATCACTAGATTGAGAAGCCAATTGAAATATGAGGACTCAGATTCCTTCCATAACCATGATATATAGGATTCCTTCATATGTTCTGATCCCATTATCAAAGGGGAATCTTCTTGAATGTAAGTCCTTCGATGTCTCAAACATTTCAACCATTAGGAGAGAATTAGTCCCATGTGATGATCATTCTACATCATCTGTTAGTAGACAGAGAAAAAATTGAACAATGATGACACTAATTCTTACATTATCCAAGATATGTAGGATTCCTTCCTAAGGCCCAAGATCCTTATTAAACATCCCAAGGTATGTCCTTGTACATAAGTCTTACACCCATATGTATAGAAACTAATTACTTGTTATATCTTGTTTCTTACAATGAGAATATATCACATGGGCTTAGGGAGTTTCAATAGTGATGTCGTTTGTATCATGAATCTCCAACAGCCAACACTATATCAGTATGTAATCCTAGATGAGTGGCATGATATAAAACATCCCCCACATAAGGGAAACTACCATGGGGTTAGTCCCAAGGTGTGAACGAACTATGATGACTCTTATTCTTACTATAACTAGGATTCGTACAATATCTCTTAGAGACTCGTGCTCAAATATTTGGTTCCTAAGTCCCCGAACATATTCCTTTTCTACATGGTGTTAAGATAAACGAGTTTAATAAAATATGTGAGTTTTGATTCTTGTAATAAATAGTATATATAGGTTTCCTCATGATGTCTCAATCCTCTCCTCAGAATATTAAACACCTCCCTACATGGAAAAAAACTTATGGTCCTGGTTATGTGGCTTCAACATATAAGGAGTTATTCATTACTAGGTAATTGATAAAGAATGTATAAAACATACATATTGATTCAATAATGATACCATCTTATTCTTCTGCACATAAAAGGGGTTAACCTAGGATCATTTTATTAGGGTAGACTATCTTGTATTAGGATTATAAATATATTCTAAAAAATATATTAAATCTATAATATATTCCTAAAGTAGAAAAAAAAATCCACTTAAAAGCATGAAATGAGCCTGACCTCTCATCCTCTCGACCAATGTAAGTTCTTAAGTGACATTGGGTTTGAAACCACGACTGACCACCTACCTTCAAAATTTAGTTCTATACCCAGTTATGAATGTGGGAACCATTACTAGTTTTCATTAAGAACAACCTCAATATCACAATGTAAATTATTATGCAACACATTTAACCTGCCTCACTCTCAATCAATCATCGGGCCAAACCAAATTTACCTAGTGGTTGTCTCCTTCCTATCAATGATGTCACATTTGGTATTCTAAAGAAATGTTGATTTTATATCAATGAAAGGATACATATGAACTTCTAAATGATAAATTACATTCATTTTATGGTACTTGATTCCAATTTAAATGGGGTGATTATATTTTATGGTTAGGGAGAAAATAAACGTAGAATATATTAATATTTTATAATATCTTATTGATTCCTTATCAAAATAAATTTTTAGTTTTCATCTAAATCATGAAGTTGAATTTTCAATAGAACTCATACCTAGTGCTACACCTATTACAAATAATTCATATATAATGGTCCTGATTGAGTTGCTGGAATTTATGAAAAAACTACTAGGGAATATTGATAAGTGATTCATTCATCCAAGTGCATCACCATGGGGTAAAAAATTTATTTTTTTAAAATAAATATGTATCAATTTGAATTTTTATTGATTATTAATAACATTATAACATTATTATCATTCATAATTATCATATTACATATATTAATGATATTTTGATCAATTACATGGAAATAAATACTTCTAAAAAATTAATCTTCCTTCTGGATACTATAAATTTAGGGATAAAAGTAAATAAATACCCAATACAACCTTTCATATGAGGCATGGACACTAAAAATTTATAGTGATTCCATTTGGTCTTACAAATTTTCCCACAATATTCATGGATTCAATGAATAAAGTATTTATATGTTACCTTGATCATCTTTTGGTAGTATTTATAGATGTTATTCTTAAATATTACAAGAGTAAGTAAAAGAATAAATATTTCTTGAGGATTGAATTGAGGACCCTAATTAAGGATAAGTTGTCTGAAAATTTTACCATGTGTGAATTTCAGCTACAAAAAGTTTCATTTTTTGGGCCACATAATCTCAATAGATGGTATATAGATGAATCTATCAAAGGTGTAAGTTATTTAACCATATCCCAGACCAACCACTATTATTGAGAACCATAGTTTTCTTGGATTGTATGGTTATTATTTATTAATTGTGTATAATTTATTATGAAAAAAATAATCTTCTCACCAAGTTAACTATAACGCCCTAACCCCAGTTACTCAGAGTTGGTGCATTATTACATAACATTGGTATGATCACAAGGGATCAAAATCCCGAAATATCGATTAGTTTAGTAGCCTTGAAAGTACTAGATACATTCATAAGTTGTACATTACATTATAAAATGAAAAAAAACAACAACATTATATCCATTGACCAAATTCATCACTTAGACTATCCCTCTAGATCGGTCATAATATACTTCTTCACATCCTAGGAAAAATAATACATTGTAAGGGGTGATCTATGATGCTCAATAAGGATAACAATATAGCAGAAACTTTCAAGAATAAACATAAACATTTAAGGCAATGTATAAGACTAAAACATAAGACTTTTAAACATAAAATTCATCATAATATGGAAAAGATAAATTAAATAATTCCATTTACTTATTCACATGGATATTCTACTAGTAGAATAATCACATGTAATATCAATAGAAAATTTTATAATTATGGAATGAAAAATGCCAGATATCATGACCACATAGTCAAGGACTTGTTCCAAGACTAGAAATAAGATTTTTTTCAAGGCCTTGTTCCAAGACACTAGTTTGTCTCATGAGACTGACCGATGTGTCAAGGAGCTATAGCAGGCTCCATCCATCACTTATTAATTCCAATTCATTCCTCATATGAAAAGGTTTAAACGTAACATAAACATTCATATTAAAACTAGCATATGAAATGTCAATACTTTATCCATAAACCATGAATGGTGTAAAAATAACACATCCATAGTCAAACATATCAAAAAAACTTCAATACAATATGGAAGATTTGTATCATAATAATCAACTTCAAACAACCTTAAAATCCATTAAAGGATGTTGACATAGATGAAATACAAACTTTTTGAAGAGAAATATCTCTTTCTATCTTAAAATCAATTAAAAGTCATATAATTATAAAAGAAAAAATTTATTTTAAAAATATTCTTATAATCATGTATAGGAAGCTTCTACAATGTTATAATGGTGGAAAATAGCCGCACCAGCCGTATAAGATGTAAAAAAGACATTCTCACCTTAATTTTGTCGAGAAGGTCATAAAGTAATGTGTTTGGAAAATGATGGAATGATTCCTTTCAAAACATATGTGGTAAAATAAGGGTATAAATGGATTTAACTCATATTATAGTAAATAGTTAAAGTGTTTTGAATTACATTTTTAAGAAAACAAGGATGTGGATGATAAATAGGTCCCAATAGATACTTACATGTTAACAACCTCGGATAACTGAAGAGATTATAGAATTAACCCTTACCTTGTACTTTTCCTTAGTTGATGGAATGTTAACCTCCTATGTAATAGTTCAAACATTTTTATTAAATTATAAAAGAACTATATATATAAATTTTATATCATATATGATCCAATAATATTTCTTTGTTAATAATATTTCAGTAGTAGCATCATTTTGGGTGTTCACTGATTTGTTTTCATTTATATGCATGGTTACGTAAGACATTTTTGTTATGGATAGAATGTATTTGATTTATATACAGAATTATATTATGTTCATAAACATTATTGTTAATTATAAAATGAAAATTATTCTTGAATGGTTATTTTGGGGAATGAATCTCACCTTGTTTGTGGCGATGGTAATTCATACGTATGCACGAGCAACAATGTCATTATATTGATGGTGAAATCATATGTAATTGGATGGTATATCATATATAAATAATAATTAAAATGTTATATTTATTATTTACATTATTAATACTCATTATCATACCCATCCAAATAATACAGTTTTTGAATAACAAACTACACCACAACATGGAGATGGTAAGTCGTACGCACACACGTATGGTGACTTTGTCATTTATAGGATGGATAAAATAACGAATATGGTTGTGTCATAATTATAATAACATAACAGTATGTATATGGTACTAGATTTATTATTTTGGTATGAAAAAAACAAATAAAGAGAAAGTGGAAGAAGAAAAGAATTTGAAAGAGGGTGGTGAAATTATTAACTCTTCTTCAGGTGTTTCTTTTTGAGTTGATCAAAAGGGCTCCTGATTTTGGCTTTATGATCAAATTAAGGCCTCTAGGTTTAAGGTAGGATAGTTTAGAGGGTATTTGGGAAATGTTTGGTCGAGAAAAATGGATTTTGAGGTGTGAAATTAAGATAAGGGGATGTAGCCTTTTATAAGAGAGGTGAGGGCCACCTTAGGAAAACCTTGAAATAATATTTTATAATAAAATTATTTTCGGTTTCTAATTGCTTAAATATGGTTTATTTTGAGTATAAGGTGGGGATGGGTCAAAAACATCTCAACCAATAGGTTTTAGATAGGTTTAGGTCACCATATTAACCTTATCTTTTAGATTTAACTCTTAGTTAAATAGTTTGACATTTACCATGCCTCTTTGTGTTTTTATATTTAATGGTTAATAAACATACTATAACAAGACAAGAGAACTCCAAGTGGTTCAGTATTAATATACATAACCTTATCTAAGTATTTTTTCCCAACCATAGATTTTTAAAAAAAAATTTATGAATTAATAATATAGTATTTTTTTTAAAACTCAATTATGTCAATTTTGACACTATTTAGTATTTGATTTTTTTGAAATCCATAAAAACTTTATCACTTATAATAAATATTATTTAATCAACCCTAACATTTTATATTAACCTAGAAAATTATTTTAGTTCATCAGAAGTCTCAATTTAAATTTATTTTGATATTTAAAATATCAATTATTTTAATATTTCATTATTAAGGCAATTACTGCATCATCATTCTGTCATAATAAAATTAAATTATCTAATGTCTAAAAATTATAAATAAAATAAAATTATTTAGGAAATATTTTTATATTTCTAATTATTTTTTATAGTCGAATTTATATTGTGTGTAACCCTATATTAAAAATGGTTTAGTTATTAAACTTTGAATTTAACTCTTTTAACTCTTCTTTAAATAAAATAATAATAAATGTCTTAATCGAATCCAAATGGACCAAAAAGGATCATATTTTATTCCTAATGTTTTTTGATCCAATTAAACTTATCCAATATAATTATTACATGTGGTAGGGTAATTATAATATCATTTTTACCCTTAATTATACTCTTTACTTTTGATCGTGGTAAATAAAAGTCAAATGTTACTATTCACCAAAAGTTATTTTCATCTTATTGAACCAAATTTTACATACTGAATTCAAATTTGTGTCTCATATATCTTAAATTCAACTCAAAGAAGCAGTATAATTATGTTTTATGCAAATTTTCAAATGCTCCTAGAAAGTGGATAAAAGATGGTAAAAAGTTCCATAAAATTTTATATATCTCAAGTTATTATAAAATGACTCCAATGAATTACATTGAACATATATAAGTATTATATATATATTGACCAAAAATAATTTAAAATAAAATTACTAATTACTTAAATAAAAAGTTAGTTATAAACAATAACGAAGTGTTTTTCACTATTCGTCAACAAATGAAAGTTTTCACAAAAATACCAAAAAATCACCCGAAGCTAATTTCGATATTCCGAATTGAAAAATGAAGTCCATTTTGAATAAAAATTATAAAATATTAAAAAGTGGGTATTACTATTCATAATGGCCAGTTTTATTGGGCATGGTGTGTTTAAACAAAAAGTTGTGTACAACGCAAGCTACTGGATTATTCAAAGGGAAACATACCATGGAAGCATGGGGTGTTACATTCTCCCCTCATTAAAATAATTTCATCCTCAAAATTTCTAGAATGTTACTGCATAAAAATATTCTGGTGGTTCTTCATTATAAGTTACTCGTATTCCCTTATGGCCTCTTCAATCTTATATTTTATCCATAGAACTTTTACCAGACGAGTTGTCTGGTCTCTCAGTACTTGTTCTCTGGTATCAAGAATCGTGACAGTCTCTTCAAAAAAATATTTGTCAGGTTCCAATTAAATTTCCTCATAGGTGTGTACATGCATTGGGTCAGGCATATGTTTTCTCAACAGTGATACGTGGAACACATCATGAACATTGGAGAGACTTGGAGGCATTTCCAAATGATAAGACAATACTCTAATTCTTTCTAGAATTTTGAATGGTCTGATATACCTGGGACTCAATTTACCCTTCTTTTAGAATCATATAGCACCCTTCCATGGAGATACCTTCAAGAAAACCTGATCTCCTACATGAAATTCCGAATCCTTCCCTCAATTATCGGCATAGCACTTTTTTCTACTTTGATCTGCTTTGATGTGGGTTTGGATAATCTTTACCTTTTTCATTGTTTTCTCAACATGTTTTGGGCCTACGAGTTTTCTTTCACCAACATCATCCCAACAAGTTGGTGTACGACATCCCTTTAAATATAAGGCTTCATATGGTGCCATTTGAATACTTGAAATGAAGTTGTTATTATAGGAAAATTCTACCATAGGTAAATATGGATCCCACAAACCTTGAAAGTTAAGTGGTAAATATCTCAACATGTCTTCTAAGGTTTGGATAGTCCATTATGATTGTCCATTGGTTTGAGGGTGGTAGGCAGTGCTCAAACAAAGTTCAATATCCAAGGCATTCTGAAGACTTTTCCAAAATCTTGATTTAAAACAGGGATCACGATCAGAAACAATCGATAGGGGTACACCATGGAGTCTTACAAATTCATTAATATATAGTCTTTCTAGACGTTCAAGTGGTAAATCTTCTTGAATATCATTAAGATGTGCTGAATTGGTAAGAATTTCAACAATGACCCATATTTCATTATTCCTTCTAGGAGTCTTTGGTTGCCCCATGACAAATTCCATCATAATATTATCCCATTTCCACTCAGGTATGGGAAGAGGTTTATTTACTCATCCAGGCTATTGCCTTCTAGCTTTCACTTGTTGAAAAACCATACATCTTGACACAAAATCAGAAATCCCCTTCTTCATGTTGTCCCACCAAAATTTTTTCTTCAAATATCTATACATATTGGTTCTCCCAGGGTGTATAGAGAAATTAGAGCTATGAGCATCATCTAAAAAATCCCTTTTTAGATCAGGTATATGGGGAACACAAAGTATCTTCCCAAATTTCAAAATTTCATATTCATATACGAATTCACTCAATATTCCATCATTTATAACATTAATATTCTTTTAAAACTTCTCATCATTAGTCTAATATCCTTTTATCCTTTCTAATAAAAATGGTTTGGAAACCATTTGAAAAAGTATTGATGTTTCACCTTCCATGGTTATTCCCATATCTATCTTTACTAGATCCATGAAAATAGGATCCCTCTCAACTCTCATCTTGTTCAAAACACAATGATATTTTCTTCTCAAATAATCTGCCACCTTATTTTCCTTCCTCGTGTGGTAGTGTATTGTGCAATCATAATCCTTGAGTAGTTCAATCCATCTCCTTCGCCTCATGTTGAGTTATTATTGTGGGAAAATATACTTCAAACTCTTGTGATCAGTACAAATCTCGCATTTTTTACCATAGAGATAGTGTCTCCATATAGTCAGAGCAATATTACAGTTTCTAACTCAAGATCATGGGTGGAATAGTTTTTCTCATTAATTTTTAGTTGCCATAATGCATACACAATAACTCTATCATTCTACATAAGGACACAACCAAGTCCTTTCTTTGAAGAATCTCTATAAATAACAAACCCATCATTCCCTGATGGTAGAGTCAAGATTGGATAATTGACTAATCTTCTCTTCAGTTATTCAAAAAAATTTCCATACTATTTTTTCCAAACAAATTTGAATCTTTTACGTATGAGCTTGGTTAATTGGTTTGCCAACCTGGTAAAATTCTAGAAGAAACTCCGATAATAACCTGCTAAACCAATAAAATTGCATACATAAGTTTTACTCATCGGTGATGGCCATTCATGGATTCACTTGGTCTTTGAAGGATCAATAGAGATTTCATCCTTAGAGAAAATATAGCCAAGAAAAGAAATATCTTAAATCCATAATTCATACTTTCTAGACTTCCTATACAATTCATTTCTTCTAGGGGTTTTGAGAATAGTGCGCATGTGATTTTCATGATCTTTGTATATTTTTTATTATACCAAGATATCATCAATAAATACCACTACAAAGTCATCAATATATTACTTTAAAACTCTATTCATTAAATCCATGAATACATAGGGTGCATTAGTCAATTCAAAAGGCATTATTATAAACTCGTAATGCCCATACCGGGTTCAAAATGTTGTTTTCAGAATGTATTCCTTAATCACACACAACTGATGATATCCATATCGAAGGTCAATCTTTGAAAAATATTGAGATCCATGAATTTGGTCAAATAAATCATCAATGTGAGGTAGGGGATACTTGTTTTTTATTGTTATAGCGTTGATCTCCCTGTAGTCAATGCACAATCTCATAGACCCATCTTTCTTCTTAACAAAAAGAAGAGGTGATCCCCATGGAGAAACACTAGGGTGAATAAATCCCCTATTACACAATTCCTCTAGCTGTTTATTTAGTTCCACTAATTCTATAGTGGAGATTCTATAAGGTTTCTTTGATATAGGCCTTGAACCAGGATTTAAATCAATGGAAACCGTAATTTCTTGTTCTAGAGGATGTCCAGTTAAATCCTCTGGAAACACATCAACATATTCTTACACAATAGGTACTTCCTCTATTAAACCATTATTTTCATCACCCATAATTATTTCATTATCTTCCTCCCCAATAATTGAATTTTGTTGAGCTATTGGGGGTGGATCTAGATACGAATCAGGTGGTGACAATTCTACTATAAAGATAAGGTGCTCTTTATCATCATCAAAAATTGTAACCTCCTTCTTCTCAAAATAAATTTTCACATCATGGTCTAAAAGCCAATACTTTATTGAGGATTATATAAAATTCAATCATGGTTATGATGATGAGATCAGTAGATAAAGAACAGTTATATGACCTAATGGGAACTGATTCACAAAACATTGTTGTGATGATACTTCCCTTAACAATTTTGACTGAAAAATCCCTTGTTAATTAAAATTGATAAAATATAATTTTCTTAGCAAACTGGGAAGATATGAAACAATGTGTTGATCCAGAATCAAATAAAGCATTGGATAAACTTGAGGAAACCATTAAATTTCCCACCATCACATCTTTTAGGTCTTCAAACTGAGCAGTAGTGGTCGCATAAACTTGGACTTGCTCAGTTGGCCTTTTCAGAGGTAAGTTCACTTAGTGCATAAGACATTCATTTTTATAATGTCCCTTTTCTCTAAAATTATAGTATTCTACATTGACAACCTCTTTCTTTCCCTTACAATCATGAGCTTGGGGGCATTTTTCACCACACTTGTAATAGATTCTTATTCCCTTTAGGAAAGTATGGGGGTGTTTCTTCCCACATTTACCACAGGATAGATATTCAACTTTTATCTTCTTCCTTTTATTTTCATTTCCATATTGATCAACAGATCTCTTCTTCTATTTCTTTGCATTGAATTCATAAGACTAAGAGAATTCATTTTCTATCTTAATAGCACATGAGACAATATCTTCGTACGATGAGAAGGATTGTGAGACTAATTCTTGATAGATAAATGGTTTTAACCCATCAAATAATCGATAAATCATACTTTGTGGGTTACATATATAATCTGCTACATGCCTTGATAACCTTGTAATGTTAGCCTCATACTTTTCAGCATTCTCATCCTCCTTTTACCTCATACTCAGAAATTGTATTTCCATATTTGTTCAATGTTCATGAGGAAAGTAGTTTTCTAAGAAAATATCTTTAAACTCCCTTAATTCCATGTTCGATACTTATTCATCTTACTTTTTGTTTTTTATTAATGACCACCATTGAATTGAATCTCTTGTGATGTGATAGACTACTATGAAAACCTTTTCGATTTTGCTACTCCCCAAAGCATGAAATATTTTCTCTAAGGAACTTATCCATTACTCAGCTACTAATGGATTTTTACACCCATTTAATGTTGGTGGTTGTTTCTTCATGAAGTGGTTTAACATTGATCCTCCCAGTTGTGGATTAGGGTTGTCCATACGGGTAAGGTTATTATTCAGAACCTGAGTGAGTTATCCCAGTATGGTGATAAGCTGATCAACACCAGTTGCATCACCAACTCCACTATAATTATCTTGAGTAAAAGGGAAATCCCTACACGGATTAAATGTGTTGATATGGTTTACATTAATTCCACTAGGTTCCACTTATAAACAATGGCATACACTTTATTAGTTTATGAATCACAATACATAATCCCAAACATGTAAAACACTTAACATAAATTGAAAAATTTATAGATATAATCCATAATAATAAAAAATATTTTCTTTGAGGAGGTATATGCTCATAAATATTTCATAATAGTTTTTAAAGAAAATGTGAATTATCCTAAGCATATCCCCTGTGAGTGTCATAACCAAGAGTGCATCAAGGCCTGTTGTTGTGTACTAGGATACCCCAGGTCAAGCCCGAAACTCCTAATCAGATATTTCACTCCAAGGTACATCTATGTCAGATCCCCCTCTATCAACTCATTTCCAGACAGGGATGTATTGCTTGGAAAATACACAAAATCTCTACATTACCAAAATTCTAGGAAGTTCTTCTATACCAATCCTCAAAGTCTATCCTAGGGTAATGGGCGCTAATCAGAGTTTATCAAAATCTAGTTTCCATGGTTTTTACTAAATTTTCTGTGATACCAACTGTAACGCCCCAACCTCAATTACCCAAAGTCGGTGCATTATTACACAACATCGGCATGATCACAAGGGATCAAAATCCCGAAAGACTGATCACATTAGTAGCCTTGGAAGCACTAGATACATTCAAAGGTTTTACATTACATTATAAAATTAAAAACAACAACAACATTGCCTCCATTGACCAAATTCATCCCTTAGACAATCCTTGTATTCCATCCATAATATACTTCTTCACATCATGGGAAAAATAAAACATAGAAAGGGGTGAGATCAGATGCTCAGTAAGGATAAAAATATAAGGGAAACTTTCAAGAATAAGCATAAACATTTAAGGCAATGAATAAGACTGAAACACAAGACTTTTAAACATTAAATTCATCATAATATGGAAAATATAAATCAAATAATTCAATTTACTTATTCACATGGATATTCTACTAGTCAAATAATAACATGTTATATCAATAGCCAATTTCATAATGTTGGAATTCATAATTCCAAACTTCATAACCACATAGTCAAGGCCTTGTTCCAAGACTAAAAATAAGATTTTGCGAAGGCCTTGTGCCAAGACACTTGTTTGTATCATGAGACCTATTTATGAATTGAGGATCTATAGCGAGCTCCACTCGTCACTTACTAAGTCCAATGCATTCTTCATATGAAAAGTTTTAAACATAATATAAAAATTCTTATTAAAGCTATCATATGAAATGTCAATAATTTATCTATAAACCATGAATGGTGTAAAAATAACACATCCATAGTCCAACATATCACAAAACCTTCAATACAATATGGAATATTTGTTTCATAATAATCAAATTTAAATAAGCTTAAAATCCATGAAAGGATGTTGACATAGATGAAATAAAATCTTTTTAATGAAAAATATCTATTTCTATTTTGAAATCATTTAAATGTCATAAAATTATAAAATAAAACATTTATTTTGAAAAATATTTTTATAAGAATATATGGGAATCTTCAACGATGTTATAATGGTGTAAAATAGCCGCACCCGCTGTATAAGTTAAAAAAAGACATTCTTACCTTAATTTTGTCGAGAAGGTCATAATGTTCCTTGTTTGGAAAACCACAGGCAGATTCCATTCCAAACATATGTGGTCAAATAATGGTATAAATTACATTAACCCATAGTCTAGTAAATTATGAAAATGTTTTGAATTACATTTTTAAAAAACATGAATGTGGATGATAGAGGTCCCAGTAGATACTTACGTGTTAACAACCTTGGATAAGTAATGAGATTGTAGAATTAACCCTTACCTTGTACTTTTCCTTAGTTGATGGTATGTTTCCCTCCTATATAAAATTTAAAACATTTTTATTAAATTATACAAGAACTATATACATAAATATGATATCATATATGATTCTATAATAATTCTTTGTTAATAATATTTCAGTAGTATCATCATTTTGGGTGTTAATTGATTCGTTTTTTTATATGATTGGTTACATAAGCCATGTTTGTTATTGATATGATGTATTTGATTCATATACAGAATCATATTATGTTCATAAACATTATTTTTAATCACAAAATAAAAAATATTCTTGAATGATTGCGATGGGGAATGAATCTCATCGCGCCCGTGCAGACGGTAATCCGTACGTACGCACGAGCGACAATATCATTATATTGATGGTGAAATCGTATGTAATTGGATGTTATAAAATATATAAAAAACCATTAACATGTTATATTTATTATTTAATTAGTTATACTCATTATTATACCCATCCAAATAATTAAGTGTTTGAATAACGAACTACACCACAACGTGGAGACGGTAAGCCATACATAGCATGTATGGTGACTTTGTCATTTATAGGATGGATAAAATGATGAATATGGTTGTAACATATTTATAATAACATCACAGTATGTATAAGGTGCTTTATTTATTATTATTTTTATAGAAACAACAAAGACAGAGGAAGTGGAAGAAGAAAATAACTTGAAAGAGGGTGGTGAAAGTATTACCTCTTCTTCGGGTGTTTTCTTTTGAGTTGATTAAAAAGACTCCATAAGTGGGATTTGTAATCAATTTATGGCTTCTAGGTTGAATTGAGGATAGTTGAGAGGGTATTTGGGTAGGGGATGGCTGAGCCAAAAGGCTTTGGTGCTGTGAAGTTAAGTGAAAAGGAAGTACTCTTTTATAAGAGAGGTGAGGGTCACTTTAGGAAAAGGTTGAAATATTATTTTATAATAAAATCATTTTCGGGTTATAATGGCTCCAAAATGATTTATTTTAAGGCTAAGTTTGGGATAGGACGAAAATATCTCAACCTAAAGTTTTTATATAGGTTTAGATTAACAGATTAACCTTATCTTTTAGATTTAACTCTTAGTTAAATAGTTTGACATTTACCATGTCTCTTTGTATTTTAATATTATATGGTTAATAAAATTACTATAATAATCCATGAGAACCCCAAGTGTTTTAGTATTAATATATATCCTTATCTATGTAACACCCCAAGATTTCATAGTGTGTTATTTCTTCAAAATAATTCAATAACTTGCACTACACGCAACACCGAGTTCAATCAAATCATGACTTACCAAAGGAAAAAGCCATTCAAAAGAGGTTAATAATATTATTGACTAAATTTTAAACTTTATATAATCCTTATAATTTTAGATTCCATATTATGAGTTTCTTAGATATAATGCAAGAACAAATTCATTTTCAGTATTGCACTTTTATCAACTTTTAATAGTGAACCCTTTTTAAATACAATATATTAAACTTTTTGACTAAATGGGGACATCAAAAATTTAAAATGAAACATCCCAAGCTTCCACGGTACGCTTTCTTTGAATAATACAGTAGCGTGTGTTGTACGCAACCTTGAGTTTTAACACACACCACAACTAATCAAACTAGCCGTTATGAATAGTAATACCTACTTTTTGAAATTATATTTATTTTATATTTGAAAATGGACTTCATTTTTGGATTCGGAATATCGAATTTAGCCTAAGGTGAAATTTTGGTACATTTCGGATAACTTTCATATTTTGATGAATAGTGAAAATTACTAAATTTTAATTAAAAACAACTTTTTTAATCAAAATAATTAATAGTGATAAATTATGAATTTGAGTGGTTTTAAAGTATATTTAGAATATATTTTTACCGTTTAATATAATATTGGTCATTGGACATAATTTTACAATTAAACCGAACATAAACAAGTGTCAATCTTTTGATAGTTATTACCTCTTAAAAACACGCTTTTTGTTTTGACAGCGGGAATTAATTTTAAATTAATTTCTGCCACTTCTGTGTTTTGAATTTAGAAAAATGGATCCCATATTTGGAATCAGGATGTTCAAATTGTGTAAATAGGTAACTTTTATTTTTAGACATTTTGAATAATTACTGCGGTAAATATTTTATTTACCATGGTTAAGGGTAAATCCGGTAAATGAGGGTTAAAAAAATAATATTATAATAATACTAAATTACCCTAAAACGTGTCTTAAACCTATTGGTTGATACATGGTCGACCATGGGAATCTTTGGGTCTATTTTGGTACCCCATGGATCCACTTGTAAGTGATAATGACACATTATATTAATAAAGTTAAAATAAAAATAAAAAGTGCATAAGCTTACATCTTTTATAAGAACAATTTTTACATAGGGTTATACATGTTGGATTTTCGATTATAAATATTCATTAGAAAGATAAAAATATTTCCTACATAATGATATTTTATTTATAATTTTTATACATTAAATAATTTATTTTATTTATGACACAATGATGATGCAGTAATTACTATAATAGTGAAAAATTAAAATAATTGATATTATAAATACCCAAATAATTATAATATGAAACTTTTAATGAATTAAACTAATTTTATATGATAATATGATATATTAGGATTGATTTAATTTACTTTGTTTGAAGTAATCAATCTTTTAGGAGTTTCACAAAAATCAACTATTGAATAGTGTCAAAATTGACATAAAAGAGTTCTTAAAACCAATATTATATTATTAATTGATATTAAATTCCTAAAAATCTAAGGTTCGGCCAAGAGACTTATATTATGATAGGTTAATCATTAATGGACAACTTGGGGGTCTCTTGGGTGTATATAGTAAGTTTATTAACCATAATATATAAAAATACAAAGAGACATTGTAAAAGTGAAACTAATTAACTTAGAGTTAATACTTAAAGATAAGGTTAATATAAGTACCCAAACCTGTCTAAATTCTATTGGTTGAGTGGTTTTCGACCTATCCCCACCTTAACCTTTGAATAGTCAACTTTGGAGCCATTAGAAACCGAATATGAATTTATTATAAATTAATATTTCTAACTTTCCAAAGGTGCCCCTCACCCCTCTTATAAAAGGGCACTCCTCCTTCTCATTTCTTCACACCTTCAAAGCCTTTTGGTTCGGCCAAACTCTGCCCAAATACTCTCCCAACATCCCTCAATACAACCTAGAGGCCATAGTTTGATCAGAAAGCCAACCTAAGGAGCCCTTTTGATCAAATCAAAAGGAAGAACCCGAAGAAGAGGAGGTTAACCTACCCCAACCAAGGAAAAGTACAAGGTAAGGGTTATTTCACAATCTCTTCATTATCCGAGGTTGTTTATATGTAATAATCTACTGGGATCTCTTTATCATCCACATCCATGTTTCTTAAAAATGTATTTCAAAACATTTTTACTATTTACAAGAATATGGGTTAAAGTCATTTATACCTTTTTTTGACTTTTTATAAGAGGTTTATAAAGGAATCTTTCCGTCGTTTTCAAAACAAGGTCCTTTTTAACCTTTTCGACAGAATTGAGGTAAGAATGTTTTTTTTTAACTTATACGGCGGGTGCGGTTATTTTACGCCGTTATAAAATCTTCAAAGCTTTCCTTACAAGCTTATAAGAATATTTTCAAAGAAAATGTTCTATTTTATATGGATCTTAAATGATTTCAAAATAAAAGGAGATATTTCTTTAAAAAGAATTTTGATTTCATCTATGTCAACATCCTTTGATGGATTTTAAGATTATTTGAAGTTGATTTATTATGATACAAAACTTCTATATTGTATTGAAGGTTTTGTGATATGTTTGACTGTGGATGTGCTATTTTTATACCATTCATAGTTTATTGTGAAAGTATTGACATTTCGTATGCTAGTTTTAATACGAATGTTTATGTGATGTTTAAACCTTTTCATATGGGAATGCATTGGACTTAATAAGTGACGGGTGGAGCCCGCTATAGCTCCTCGATGCATCGGTAGGTCTCATGAGACAAACTAGTGTCTTGGCACAAGGCCTTGACAAAATCTTATTTGTAGTCTTGGCACGAGGCCTTGGCTATGTGGTTATGATAGTCTGGAATTATGCATTCCAACATTATGAAAGTGGTTATTTATTTTTGCATGTGATTATTCGATTAGTGGAATATCCATGTGAATAAGTAAATGGCATTATTTCATTTTATTTATGCCATACCATGTTGAAAGTTCATGTTTAAAAGGATTTTGTTTTAGTTATACATTGCCTTAAATGTTTATTCTTATTGATGAAAGTTTCCGCTATATTGTTATCCTTACTGGGCATTTGAGCTCACCCCTTTTCTATGTTTTATTTTTCCCAGGAAGTGAAGATGTAAGTTATGAATGACCTGCAGGGATATTATGAGGGGATTGTAGTGTGGACTGTGGAAACATTATGTTGTTGTAGTAGTTTTTGATTTTATGATGTAATGTAAAACTTATGAATATATCTAGTGTTTCCAAGGCTACTAAACCAATCGGTCTTTCGAGATTTGATCTTTCTTGTGATCATGCCAATGTTATGTAATAATGCACCGACTCTAGGAAACTAGGGTCGGGGCGTTACAGTTGGTATCAGAGGAAGTTTAGTACAAACCTTGGAAACTAGATTTAGATAAACTCTGATTAGAGCACGTAGACCTAAGATGAACTTTGAGGATTAGTATAGAAGAACTTCCTAGAATTTTGGTATTGTAGAGATTTTGTGAGTTTTCTGAGCAATACATCCCTGTCTGGATACGAGCAGGTAGAGGCGGCTCTGGCACAGATGTACCTAGGGGTAAAACCCGAAAACACCGCTTTGAGCTAGACTCGAACGGGAACTGGTGCACGACAACGGGCCTTGCTGCACTCTTGGTTACGACACTCCCGGGGGATATGCTTAGGATAACTCTCATTTTCTTTACAAATCATTTTGAAGGGATTATGAGTATATACTTCCTCAAAGAAAACATTTTTATGATTATGGATAATATCCATAAATAGTTCAATTTATGTTAAGTGTTTTATAAGTATGGGATTATGTATTTTGATTCATAAACTGATCTAGTGTATTCCATTGTTTAGAAATGGCACTCAGTAGAAGGAATGAGAACTCCAGAAATTCACATGATCCAAAGAGGAGGAAGGATCATATCTTTCATGGTCTTAAGCTAGAATTTATAAGAGAAATAGTCTCCCATGTATTATCATCATATGAAGAAATAATATCATGTGTTGATAAGATAAGTAAAGAGTTTACTGAGTCCTATGGCTTTGAAGGGAAGCAAGAGAAGAAAGGGATGGAAGAGAGAAAGATGGATAAAGGGAAGAGGGAAAAGAAGAATTTTCCCATATGTGGTAACTGTGGAAAGAAACACCCTGGAACTTGCCTGAAAGGAATGGGAGTTTGTTATAAGTGTGGAGGAAAAGGGCACAAAGTACGTGACTGCAAGGGTAAGAAAATGGTTTTAAATGTACAATGCTTCATTTGCAAGGAGTTTGGACACTACGCGAACTTATGTCCCAGTCATCAGACTATGCCGCAAATGATGTTATTGGATAATAATCAAGTTATGATACTACCACAGATGAAGAGGAATGATTAGAGTTCTTATGTTGATTATGTCAATTGAGCTTTGTATCAACAATGTACTTGTTATAATAATTATGGAGTATATAAGGATTGTACTGCAGTACTATTTCATTAAGGACTTGAGATTGTGTGGAACAAATAAAAGTGACTCAATAGCAGGATAAATTTTTGGATAATATATGGTTGAGAGAATGATAAACCATAATATGGTTCTGATACAGAGTTAGTGATTTTAGAATAATACATGATTGATTTGGATAAATTATGTTAGATATTCTTGACTACCTTAAAACTGATTAATGATTTGTATATTCCATCATTTTTTTGGGGTTTAAAACATTTTTGGATTGATGAAGTATATACAGCATTCTATATGGAATAGGGGAGCATGAATATAATCAATAAGGAATATGGTAATTCAAGATGTTTCAGTTTATTAAAAGAATACAAGATGAAGGTATTCATATGCTATTACGGGGTAAAAAGGATCTATATTATGTTTACCTTCCTTATAAATGTTAGACTGTGAGTTTGGACAGAAGTATTTTGGATAGTTCTAGTTTGGATTATTTTGGATTGCCATAAAAGGACAACCCGGAGGTCGGGCGGCAACCCGTCGCGTCCGGCAAGGCTGCGAGACTTGAACCCGCAACCGAAGGGCGACAAGGGTGTATCACCTACCACTGAACCATGAGATGTCCTGGATTAAATAATGAAGTTTTTATTAAAAGATCATGTAGATGAATTATAAATTCGTTTATTTTGGAACCCTATACGAATAGTGTAAATAGAATTTTTTTTTTACGTTCTATTATGTTTTAGAGTGAAAGATGAGTTTGTGGTAGAAATTTATTAATGGATAAAACTCTAAAGTATGTATACCTCCTTATGTTCTTAGCCAATCTCATAAATAAATTCCACAACATTAAGAAAAGGAACATAGAACAAAAATGTTGTCCTAGATGGTACCTTAAATCATCACTAATTTATGGCTTTGGGATTGTTGGTCTTTTCATAGCCATGTTCTCTACCACTCTCCATCAGATAATTGATGGTTAGATTTCTCCTCCATATCCATATTTTCCTACATGGATCCCTAGTATGTGTTATTTTCGGTAATCTTCATACTTTCCACTCTTTAGTTTAAATAGAGGCCTCATTAATTCATTTTTCGATGTGGGATTTCAACTAGGATATTTTGAAACGTAAAAAATGTGTTATCCTAATACCCTATGTTTTGTTGAACCGATGGTATTTCAATTCATCATAGATTAATGAATTTAAGGAACTCAATTTTATACTTGTTTGTGATTGATGACCTCAATCACTACCTATAAATATTTACGTTTTTCCTCCGATTATATGTCTCCAATTTCCACCAATGTTCTCCTAATCGAGATCATAATTTGGTGGTGACCCTTTGATTTCTCTTTTCCTCATATTAAGACTAAATTTTAGTAACCCAATTTCTGATGTGGGTTTTCCCACAAATATATTTTCTACTTTCAACCTTTTATTTTCGAAGAACAATTTCAAATTGCGAGGACGCAATTTATTGAAGGAGGGGAGAATGTAACACCCCAAGATTTCATAGTGTGTTATTTCTTCAAAATAATTCAATAACTTGCACTACACGCAACACCGAGTTCAATCAAATCATGACTTACCAAAGGAAAAAGCCATTCAAAAGAGGTTAATAATATTATTGACTAAATTTTAAACTTTATATAATCCTTATAATTTTAGATTCCATATTATGAGTTTCTTAGATATAATGCAAGAACAAATTCATTTTCAGTATTGCACTTTTATCAACTTTTAATAGTGAACCCTTTTTAAATACAATATATTAAACTTTTTGACTAAATGGGGACATCAAAAATTTAAAATGAAACATCCCAAGCTTCCACGGTACGCTTTCTTTGAATAATACAGTAGCGTGTGTTGTACGCAACCTTGAGTTTTAACACACACCACAACTAATCAAACTAGCCGTTATGAATAGTAATACCTACTTTTTGAAATTATATATATTTTATATTTGAAAATGGACTTCATTTTTGGATTCGGAATATCGAATTTAGCCTAAGGTGAAATTTTGGTACATTTCGGATAACTTTCATATTTTGATGAATAGTGAAAATTACTAAATTTTAATTAAAAACAACTTTTTAAATCAAAATAATTAATAGTGATAAATTATGAATTTGAGTGGTTTTAAAGTATATTTAGAATATATTTTTACCGTTTAATATAATATTTGTCATTGGACATAATTTTACAATTAAACCGAACATAAAGAAGTGTCAATCTTTTGATAGTTATTACCTCTTAAAAACACGCTTTTTGTTTTGACAGCGGGAATTAATTTTAAATTAATTTCTGCCACTTCTGTGTTTTGAATTTAGAAAAATGGATCCCATATTTGGAATCAGGATGTTCAAATTGTGTAAATAGGTAACTTTTATTTTTAGACATTTTGAATAATTACTGCGGTAAATATTTTATTTACCATGGTTAAGGGTAAATCCGGTAAATGAGGTTTAAAAAAATAATATTATAATAATACTAAATTACCCTAAAACGTGTCTTAAACCTATTGGTTGATACATGGTCGACCATGGGCATCTTTGGGTCTATTTTGGGACCCCATGGATCCACTTGTAAGTGATAATGACACATTATATTAATAAAGTTAAAATAAAAATAAAAAGTGCATAAGCTTACATCTTTTATAAGAACAATTTTTACATAGGGTTATACATGTTGGATTTTCGATTATAAATATTCATTAGAAAGATAAAAAGATTTCCTACATAATGATATTTTATTTATAATTTTTATACATTAAATAATTTATTTTATTTATGACACAATGATGATGCAGTAATTACTATAATAGTGAAAAATTAAAATAATTGATATTATAAATACCCAAATAATTATAATATGAAACTTTTAATGAATTAAACTAATTTTATATGATAATATGATATATTAGGATTGATTTAATTTACTTTGTTCGAAGTAATCAATCTGTTAGGAGTTTCACAAAAATCAACTATTGAATAGTGTCAAAATTGACATAAAAGAGTTCTTAAAACAAATATTATATTATTAATTGATATTAAATTCCTAAAAATCTAAGGTTCGGCCAAGAGACTTATATTATGATAGGTTAATCATTAATGGACCACTTGGGGGTCTCTTGGGTGTATATAGTAAGTTTATTAACCATAATATATAAAAATACAAAGAGACATTGTAAAAGTGAAACTAATTAACTTAGAGTTAATACTTAAAGATAAGGTTAATATAAGTACCCAAACCTGTCTAAATTCTATTGGTTGAGTGGTTTTCGACCTATCCCCACCTTAACCTTTGAATAGTCAACTTTGGAGCCATTAGAAACCGAATATGAATTTATTATAAATTAATATTTCTAACTTTCCAAAGGTGCCCCTCACCCCTCTTATAAAAGGGCACTCCTCCTTCTCATTTCTTCACACCTTCAAAGCCTTTTGGTTCGGCCAAACTCTGCCCAAATACTCTCCCAACATCCCTCAATACAACCTAGAGGCCTTAGTTTGATCAGAAAGCCAACCTAAGGAGCCCTTTTGATCAAATCAAAAGGAAGAACCCGAAGAAGAGGAGGTTAACCTACCCCAACCAAGGAAAAGTACAAGGTAAGGGTTATTTCACAATCTCTTCATTATCCGAGGTTGTTTATATGTAATAATCTACTGGGATCTCTTTATCATCCACATCCATGTTTCTTAAAAATGTATTTCAAATCATTTTTACTATTTACAAGAATATGGGTTAAAGTCATTTATACCTTTTTTTGACTTTTTATAAGAGGTTTATAAAGGAATCTTTCCGTCGTTTTCAAAACAAGGTCCTTTTTAACCTTTTCGACAGAATTGAGGTAAGAATGTTTTTTTTTAACTTATACGGCGGGTGCGGTTATTTTACGCCGTTATAAAATCTTCAAAGCTTTCCTTACAAGCTTATAAGAATATTTTCAAAGAAAATGTTTTATTTTATATGGATCTTAAATGATTTCAAAATAAAAGGAGATATTTCTTTAAAAAGAATTTTGATTTCATCTATGTCAACATCCTTTGATGGATTTTAAGATTATTTGAAGTTGATTTATTATGATACAAAACTTCTATATTGTATTGAAGGTTTTGTGATATGTTTGACTGTGGATGTGCTATTTTTATACCATTCATAGTTTATTGTGAAAGTATTGACATTTCGTATGCTAGTTTTAATACGAATGTTTATGTGATGTTTAAACCTTTTCATATGGGAATGCATTGGACTTAATAAGTGACGGGTGGAGCCCGCTATAGCTCCTCGATGCATCGGTAGGTCTCATGAGACAAACTAGTGTCTTGGCACAAGGCCTTGATAAAATCTTATTTGTAGTCTTGGCACGAGGCCTTGGCTATGTGGTTATGATAGTCTGGCATTATGCATTCCAACATTATGAAAGTGGTTATTTATTTTTGCATGTGATTATTCGATTAGTGGAATATCCATGTGAATAATTAAATGGCATTATTTCATTTTATTTATGCCATACCATGTTGAAAGTTCATGTTTAAAAGGCTTTTGTTTTAGTTATACATTGCCTTAAATGTTTATTCTTATTGATGAAAGTTTCCGCTATATTGTTATCCTTACTGGGCATTTGAGCTCACCCCTTTTCTATGTTTTATTTTTCCCAGGAAGTGAAGATGTAAGTTATGAATGACCTGCAGGGATATTATGAGGGGATTGTAGTGTGGACTGTGGAAACATTATGTTGTTGTAGTAGTTTTTGATTTTATGATGTAGTGTAAAACTTATGAATATATCTAGTGTTTCCAAGGCTACTAAACCAATCGGTCTTTCGAGATTTGATCTTTCTTGTGATCATGCCAATGTTATGTAATAATGCACCGACTCTAGGAAACTAGGGTCGGGGCGTTACAATCTAAGTCCTTTGGACAAACATTATATTTTTTGGAATATTATATCAATTAATAATACGGTATTTTTTTAAAACTCAATTGTGTTAACTGTGACACTATTTAGTATTTCATATTTTTTGAAAGCCATAAAAACTTTATCACTTAGAATAAGATTTATTTATTCAATACTAAAATGTAATATTAACCTAGAAAATTATTATAATTCCACAGAAGTCTCAATTTACAATTATTTGGATATTTATAATATCAATTATTTCAATATTTCTTTATTAAGGTAATTACTACATCATCATTGTGTCATAAATAAATTAAATTATTTAATGTCTAAAAATGATAAATAAAATACCATTATGTAGGAAATATTTTTAGATTTCTAATGAATATTTATAGTCGAATTTATATTGTGTGTAACCTTGTATTGAATGTGATTTAGTTATTAAACATTGAATTTTACTCTTTCAACACTTCTTTAAATAAAATAATAATAAATGTCCTAATCTAATCCAAGTGAACCAAAGAGGATCATATTTTATTCCTACAAATGTTTTTAGGAGAATTAAACTTATCCAATAGAATTAGGACATGTTTTAGGGTAATGATAATATCATTTTTACCCTTAATTACCCTATTTACTTTTAACTGTGGAAAATAAAAGTCAAAAGTTACTATTCACCACAAATTATTTTCACCTTATTGAACCACATTTTATACACTGATGTAAACCATGTCTCTCAATGTTTTTAAATTTAACTTTTTGAAGTGGTAAAATAAAGTTTTGTGCTAATTTTCAAATGCTCCTAGAATGTAGGTAAAAGACGGTAAAATGTTCAATAAAATTTTATATATCTAAACTTATTATAAAATGACTCCAATGAATTACATTGAAAATATATAGGTATTATGTATATATTTTGACCTAAAATAAATTATAATAAAATACCTAATTACTTAAATAAAATGTCGGTTTTAAATAATAACGCAGTGTTTTTCACTATTCATCAAAAATTGAAAGTTTTCAAAAAAATACCAAAAAATCACCCTAAGCTAATTTAGATATTCCAAATTCAAAGATGAATCCATTTTGAAAAATAATATTTATAAAATTTAAAAAAGTGGGTATTACTATTCATAACATCTAGTTTGATTGGTCTTGGTGTGTTAACACTACAAGTTGCGTACAACACAAGCTACTGAATTATTCAAAGGGAAACGTACAACGGAAGCTTGGGGTGTCACATTAACATAGAAGGGAGTCAAGCTCATTTAGAAAAATGAATGTGAAGAAAATTTCAATGAATCGTAGAAAATGTTAGTAAGTGAACCTTTTCTTACACGACCATCTTGTGAAGAAGGGTTTTTTGTTTATAATGATTCATCAAATAAGATGTTGGTATGTGTTCTTATATAGAATGACATGGTGATATCTTAATCATTTCATCAATTAAAGTTTCATTAGATGAATTACCCAACCCATGACCTAGAGTTAATAATGGTAATATGTTTATTAAAAATATTGATGAATTATATTTGTAGGGAATGGTGTGACATATATACTAATCAGAATATTGTATGGTATATATTCACCCAAAAATATTTAACATTTAACAAAGAAGATGGTTGGAGTTGGATAAATATTTTCTGGGGTAAATACATTAGAACTCGAGAAAAGGGAACATGTTTGACATGTTTGATGATGATTTGAGTAAAAAGGATTACACTAGATTATCAATGATGAGGATAAAAGAAGATACAATATTTATGGATTTTCATTGGATGGACCTTTAAACCTTATAAATAATGAATGAAATATTATCTTTCTTAAATGTTTGTTCAAATATCTATGCATATAAAGATTAAAGACACGCATAAGGAAGAAGTAGAGCTTCAAAAGATGGTAAGAAATGTTTCTAAGTTAAAAATTTATTGTGATGGAATGATAAGGTTCAAAAAATAATTATACATCCCATAAATACCTCGATTGAAGAAATAGATATTAGAATAATCTCATATGTCATAATTCTCTAATTATCTTGGATGTATAAAGATGTATGGAGATATGAAACGGTATTTCTGGAGGGACAACATGAATAAGGAAATAGAAGAGTGTGTATATTGGTTATTGGTATTTCATTAAGTTAACGCCGAGAAAAATAAGTCTAAGTTTATATTATAACCGTTAACCATTCCCAAATAGAAATGATAAAACATCACCATGGGTTTCATCGACAAACTCTTCAAAACATATCTTGGCCATGATGCTATTTTTTGGTATTGAATCACCTTATAAAGTCATAACATATACTTTTTATTAAATAATATTTATCTATTAATCATATATCTAGGATATAAATTACGTAATTTTTAAGGTTTTATAAAGTACCATATTCTATTGTATCTAATTAAGATCTAAATATTACCTCAATGTTCGCGAGAAGTCTTCAAAAGAATTTGGATATGGAGTTGTGTTTCCATACTTCCTATCACCCTTATATATATGGTTTGTTTTATAGAACCATTAAAACCCTATAGGTTATTCTAAAATCTATTAATCTATAATTAAAAGTTTTTGAGATCAACACCTTCATCTTATTTAATTCTCTTATAATAATTGTTTTCACTCGAGCAATCAAATGGATCCTTATGATGTCATATATGGAAGGAAGTTAAGAACATAAATGTGATGGGATAAAGTTTGATAATGAAATCTATGGGGACCTATGATAGATGAACAATTTTTATAGAAGGTTATATTCATTAAGTATAACATTAAGAGATCATAGAGTCGATAGAAGAGTTATACTGACAAACACCGATGAGATCTGGAATTCGATGTTGGTGGGAAGGTATCCCTATAAATTTCTCCATGGAAGAATGTTATCATATCTATAAATAATGGAAAGATAAACACAATATATATAAACCCCTTTTAGATTCTTGATCATATCAGGATTTTTTTTATCGCTTGTTTCTTTAACTGAACCTCTCTTAAGTTCATGATTCCTTCCATGTATCACTTTTATGAAAGTATAAAGCTGAGACTTCAAAAATTCTAAAATAAGAGTTTATTATGATATATAATGATATTTTATATGTTGAACAAGAAATATAAATATTTTATTATAAAGATAAATTTCTATTCAATGATACTAGTCACCTAGTTAATTTATCTGGTTGAATTAGAAATTTGAGGATTATATATTAGAACATGAGGGTGTCATGATGCAGAGATATAATCATTTGTTTTTATTAGAGTGATGGAGTATTTAGGGAGAAATTAATTTAAAGGTGATTATAATTTATAAAAAAATATTTTATATGTATTTATTTTGAAGTAAACATTATGTATTCAATAGCTTGTTTTACATGCAACTATGAGTATAAATGAACCACAATATATTATGACCTTTATAACCTAGCCAATGGATTTAAGGGTATAAAAAATTAAAAACATTATGAAATATATTTTTTTCATTTATTAATATTTATTTATTTATACCTTTGAAATAATCACTAACTTTTAATAAATTTATAAATTGATTAAAAGACCAATTTTTCAAAAAAAAACTATTTTTCTAAATGATATGTATTTATAAAAAAACAAAGTATATTGATCACAATTAAAAAAATATTTTACTTAAATATATTTATAAACTATACTAATAAATTAATAATTAATCATATATTAGCTATATAATGGTTAATAATGAAGATAAAATATTTTGAATGTAAAAAAAAGAGTTATTTTCCCAAAAAATTCTTTTATATACGAAGTGTATTTTTATAATATTAAATAAAATAAATAATTATTGATTAATATATTTAATTAAAATTATATATTATATAATTACTAAAATATTTTATCATTATTTTGATTTTTTTTCTAGGAAGGCATTGAAAGTAAATTCAAATTTATGCTTAAAAAATAATTTTGCTAAAAACTGGTTTTTGATGCATTTTTCATGATTATTTTAAAATTAAATGTTACACTAATAGAAATTGAATTTTATAAAATTTATTCTACATTTGGATTCATAATTTTCAAATTTTTTAATTATTACACTTTCATTTTTGTTCATAATTAATAGTTAAAATATAAAAATTTGTTATTGTGGTCAAGGTTAAATTGGGTTTACTAGGGGGTTAACCTAAGAGATAAGAATATGAATGACATATAAAATTGTAAAATCATTATTGGTTGAATATATTTAGAACCTATATTATCTTAAATTTAAATCCTTTTCTATTTTGTGCCTCTTTCATTAGAAAATGAATTTATATTATTTGAATCATTTAATTAATTCCATGTGGGTCTACTCCCTCACTTATAAAAGGATACCTCCTCTCCTTACTTATGAATGAATTTTAAGCATTATATTTTAGCCAATAAATACCCAAAAATCATCATGTGTTCCTTCCCTTTATCCTAGATCCCATTTACTTCTCATAATAATGATATTTTATGGCTTAATGTGTAAGAATAATAATGCCACTAAATGAAGAGATATAAATCATAACCAAGATCATTAAATAATATTTCTTCTTCCAACTACTCTAAATAACTTTTTATCCATAAAAAATAATTAATATAGTATCATAAATATACTTATTGGTTATTGTAAAGATTTCACAACCATTTTTCTCCCCATTTCCATCTAGTGGGAAATAAATTTATCTCTCGTGCTTACGTGTGGATTATCACCTACATGTAGCAATATGATTAATTTTACATCATTTCCTTAAATTTATGGATATAATGATGGATTTAATAAATATATATTAAATTTATTTTATAATTATTATACTATATTTAAAAATGTAATATTTATCTTTTTTCTAATATTCCATTAGAAAATTAAAACAATGGTCATGCATATGTACGGACTGGGCGGCTATCGCGTTCGGTGCGCGACTCGAGGAATGGTGTGAGATTTGAGGCGATGCGTGACGAGACGACTTTATTTTCATGATGGATTGTGATGAATTTATTTTGAATTTTGAATTTTGTGGATTTTTGGTTCGCTGCAGTGGCAGTAGGGTCTGGCTGGTGTGGATTTTGAATTTGGTATTTTGTATGTTATGGTGATCGTCTATGTGGGATGTGTGGGTACTTGGGGAGGTTTTTGTATAGTTCCCACTTTTCCAAAAATTGGCTTCATAAAAAATAAAAAAAAATTGATTGGTGGTTATATATATATATATAATATATGGTATTATAATTATTAATATTGTTCTGTTTTAAACAAATAATAAATATAAATTTATTATATAGGATCTTAGATCACCTACAAAGAAAGTAAAACTTTAGGCAAGAGGTTTATGTTACAATCTTAATTTTACCAAGATTGTTTATGATTAAATTTTAAATAATGAAATTATATGATCTATTTATCAAAAATCTCATGTATTCAATTATACTACGGTTTTTCATAGAAATTAATTTTTTTTCATTTCATTTTCCTCTCTCTAACTACAAAAAAGTATAAAACAAAATTTTTAAGGAAAACTATCTTTATTTTTCTCTTCAGATAAGAATATTATCTTAAATGTTCATATTTTCTTTAAAATGTTTTCAAGAATGTTTTTAATATTTACCATCGATTTTTTAAATTCATTTAAACCCATTTTTTCATTTCTATAAAAAGTTTTAAAAGGAATGTTCTTTCCGTTTCCCAAAGAAGTATTTTGACTGTTTACCAAAATTGTGAAAGGAATATTTGTTTAACATATAATTCACAAAAATATTTTTTATACTTCATGAATACTCTTTTATTTGAATATTAACATACAATTTTCCATGTTTATTTTCAAATAAAATATTTTCCTTGAATATTTTATAAATTCATAGCTTTTAAATAGGTTATTTCAAAATGAAAAGGGTATTTTTCCCAAGAAATATTCCAGTGGGTTTTTAAAGGTATTTTTAATATATGATATCATCCATTTCTGTTGTTATGATTCCCTATGGATATGATACTATGATAAGATCCTTATTCTTTATCTGGATGGTTTATAATTATGATGATGAAATATTTATGAAACCCATTTTATATTCCATGGGTTAAACTGTGATAAAATTATAAATGTTTTATTTATCTTGTGGCATATAGATGAATGGATCATATGATGGGTGGGTCCATTATAGACCTCAAATTAATTCGTTTAAGAATAATATTTGATTATATCAAAAGGTATACAATAGGATATCCAAATCCCAACAAGGGTACATGAGAGTTTATCCCATGATGAAAGTATGTACATGGGTTGTAAGCCCAATCCTAAACTGTGATGAATATCTTAGTGGGTATAATTTTCATAATAATTCTATGATAATGATTATGAAACACTATATTCCACCCTATTATAAAATGATATTATTTAAATGTAATTCTCTCAGGGAAAAATTTATTTTATTTCTTTATGATTCATGTCTTATAAAGTACCAATCTTTATTCGATGAATCATGATTGTGATCTATGAATTGATGATTAAAATTTTCAAATGTTAATATCATTCTCTCATACCATTACTATCATGTGAATTATCATTGATTTATATCTCACTTGTTTACACTTATCTATAAATTGAGCTTAACCTTTATTACTTTTAATTTTCCCCATAAATAAAGAAACGTTTTAGGTATGATATGTCTAAGAATAGTTTTATTTGTGAAGAACTTATTGTATGATGATGTAGATATTTTATGTAGTAGTTTTTTATGTATCTATGTTTCCAATGAAAATAAACCTTTATGGTTATGGAATGGATCATAATGATATATAAGGAATATTAAATCAATAAGATGTAATATTTATATAGTAAATGATCAGGTCACCTCACTAATACCTTTAATAATAATCAATGGAGTTGAATTACAATCTGTACCATAGATAATTCATCACCAAGGATGAATTTAGTGGTACTTCCATGTGAAAAATTTTCCTACTTCTAGGAGTAATCATCTAAGAAAGTAAATATATGGAATTAAATAAGAAATTTCTATTTATGTTTTGGGATATATTCAAGAGGATGACATCATCATTCACACATCAACTATCAAAGAACCACTTTTTATTGCTTTAATTTTACCAAGGACTATTAAACAATGATAAAAACTAATTGGATGATCCTCTATGGGGAAAACTTATAATAAAATCTTTAATTGATATCAGATAACTAATAGATGGGATCCCACAAAACACTTAAAAATTCATTATGAGGTCCACTAATAGATGAGTACATTTGGTAGGGAGTTATAACTATACATTAATAAAAACAAAAAATAAATAATTTTCTTCTTTTAAAAGTTAGTTAGCACTAAACAATGTTCAAGAAGCCTAATTTACACCCCTAGGGGTTTTCTAATTATTCCATTCATTATAGAATTTTACTAGTGGTTACCCTAAATAATATAAGGCCAAGATATGTGATTAAATATACTAAATTCATTAACAAAAACCATCAAGTAGTCAATGATTAAAGTATAACTTTACAATTTAGTAGGGAGCTGTAACTAGCATTCCCAAAGGGCACTCTTCCAACATACTTTTCCACAGTTTTATGCCAACACCATTATAGTGGTACATATTTAATCCCTATAAAAACTACCCAAAGTAATATAGAAAATATACACCTATGAAAGATATACTGAGATTTCTATTAGAGCCACCAATTAAAGGACAATCTACTTTTGCAACTCATGAATCAAATCAAAAGGATCTAAAAATTTATTTTTTGTAGATTTTTTCTACTCTGAGTAACTTTGTAAATCAAGGATCAAGTATTATAGTTAGCCAAAAACTCTTAACCCTATCAGAAATGTAAGTTATATCTATTTTATTAGTGGTAGGTAATTAGAAATTAGTAAATAATCACCACTAAAATATGAATCTAGAAGTGGAAATATTGAGAAGGAAGGACCTGAGAAGTGACAAAAAATTGTTGATCCTAAAAATATACAACCATTGGATATGGTTAAAATAATATATAAGATAGAGGATCAACCTAAACTCTAACCTACCTTAACTTGAATGATGAACCCATCTATGAAAACCTGAAAAGAATGCCTATAATAAGAAATTCTAGAAACATTCATGAAAGGGTAAGTCAATATCCCTTTATTGGATTCAATCAACTAAATCCCAAGGTATGAAATGTTTATTGAAGTATATGTGTAATAAGAAAAGAAAATTGTATGGATATTAAAAGGTAATGCTAAGAGGAAATTTTTATGCCTTAATAACTCCAAAAATTCTTAGAAAATGTCAAAAAAAAGGTATAATTACTATATCTTTAACCATAGAATATCTTACATTCACTAATGTGATATTTGATTTGGGAGATTTAATCAATTTTATTTTTCACTCAATTTATTCTTCCTTATAGAAATGAGAACATAATATAGTCATATTTCTTATACATTTAGCCAACTTAGATACTTCCTACCTTGTAAAATTTTTTGATAATATTCTTGTAAGAGTAAAATACATATTGTTTTTTTTGTAATTTTCATATCATGAATATAGAGGGAAAATATGTGAAATCGATTCAACCATCATTTTAAGTAATCCATCTTTGAAAAATATAAAAATTATAACAAAAGTTCATGAAGGAACACTTTCAATGGAATTTTTAGATGAAATTATGTATTTTAATATTTAAAATTCAATAAATTCAATCAAGAAGAATGATATATCTTTATGGTATCTAGTTATAAAATTTCATATTTTATGAAGAATAAATTGAATATTATGTGAAAAATAAAATTATGAGAATCCCTATAATAAATACATTTTTTTATAATTACATTTTTGAAAATGAATTAAATCTATAATCAAATATGATTCATGAAAGAATCTTGGAATTGGATAAATAATACTTTGATGAATTTATAAAAACTATTATAGAAACATATAATTTTCATACACAAGTTACAATCAAGAGAAAAATTATGTTGAAACCATCTCTAGAATACCCACCTAGAATAGAACTTAAGATATTTTCATCTATTTTAGTATATTTTTTAAGGAAGATGAGAAACATCGTGTTGTAATTTAAAATAATTTAAAATCTAATCAAGACCACTATTTTTTTATCATTCTTAAAAAATAGGGTTATTGGCTAGTTATTAGATGAAATCCCTGAGATTAGCCCCACAGTATATTTGTACTAGATTCAATTAAGAAATGTGTCAAAACAGATGAGATAAACTAAAATAAGTCTTAACTCGACATTAATGGAATTTTAAAAATGAGGAAATTGAATGAATTTTAGGAGTTAGAATCTTATAGCCCATTTCAGACTCACAATGGGTGTGTTCCATTCATATTGTTACTAAAAAAAGATTCATAATTGTAAAAAATAAAGATAATGAGATAGATGGATGGAATACATTTTATATAGATAATTTAACCCTGTAACTCAAAAATAACACATCCACATACCTTTTGTAGATTAAATGTTTGAAAGACAAGTTGGGAAGGTACATTTTTTATTCCTATATTGATTTTATAGTTATTTTCATGTACCCATTTCAGTAGAAGACTGAGACAAAACATCATTCACCTATCCCTTTGAAATTTTTATATTACCAATGATGCCTATTAAGATATGAAATTCCATGGGTAATTTTAAAAACTACATCGTAAGAATCATTTTATATATGATAAAAATCTAATTTTATGTATTTATTATTGGATTTATAGTTTATGTATAATATTTTGATATTTTCCCTATGAAGATAATTTTTCTTAATGAAATACACTATGAAGAAAATGGTTTGAACGTTTTAAAATTTTCATTACATAGTGGATAAAGGAAATTTTCTATGCCATATCATTTCTAAGGAAGGAATTGAAGTGGATAAATCCCTATTTTACAATATCTTCACACCATCTTACCCTACCATTGTGAATCAAATTAGAATATTTTTAGGTTGTACTAGATATTACTATAAATTTATTAGATACTATAACAAAAAATACCACTAACTAATACACTCAAGAACACTATTTTTTGATGAATTATACATAACAACTTTTGATATACTCAAGGGGCGCCTAACCATATCGCATTTAATATGTCCACCATGTTGAGAAACCCCTTTTAAAATATTGTGTGATTCCTTCAACCAAGAGGGGGTAGTGTTGTAGCAAATAATTAATAAACACACCAATGTAGTATCTAATTCCTCACAGACTTTAGAAAAAATGAAATCAATTACACAACAATAGAGAAGTAGGTTTTCTATATTATTATTTACATGGAAAAAATTCATTTCTATTTGTTAGTAAGTAATGTAACCATATAATATGAACATGGAAAACGCAAATATTTTATCAATAAAGTTGATGAAATTACAATATTTGTAATTTGGATGCCATTAGTACAATAATTAAACTTAGAGATAAATGATAAGAAGGGATATAAAACATAGTTTCATACCACAATAGTATATTTCCCCACAATGATGAGATAGAAACACCCACATAGATGTCCCTGAATGATTATTTTCCTGGTGAGTAGCTATATAGACATTTAGAAAGTAAGACGGTATTTATAAATGGTGATTATTTTTTCATATCAAAGGTAACATATTTATTTTATCAGAATAATACTCTTAAGATGAAATATAAATAAAAAACTATGTTTTGGAGGATCCTCATTTGTGAAAATTTTGTTGTGATAAAGTGATTATGAGATGTATACCTAAGGAAGAGGTTAATTATTTCATTACATTTTGTTATAAACATGAATGTGGACACCACTTTGGAGCACATAAAATTACTATAATTGTGTTGGATGATGGATTGTTTTGGATAGTAATTTTTAAAGAGTCATATAATTTTTGAAAAACATTTAAAACTACTAATTTAAGGAAATAATTTCTAAAATTAAGGAAATAACCCAGTAACGTTTTTTGAAATATTTGTGATTTTTGGGGATTAGATTCCATGGTCCCATTTAAGGTTTGTTTTGGATTTAACTATATTCTATTAGAATTAGATTATTTTTCTAAATGGATTATATCTCAATAAAAGAAAACTGATTATTAAATAATTTTTATTGAATTTTTAAGTTCCTATATAATTTTTTGGATTGTAATACCTTTTAAAATAATTATTGATTTGGGAATTAATATCTACAAATGAGTCATCAAATAACTCTGAATAAGTATAGAGTACAATATAAGACTTCAATTATCTACCACCCACAAACCAATGGGAATATAAAGGTATATAATAGAGAGATAATGAAAATTACAGAATGAACATTATAACCTAGTCGAAAATACCAGATCCACAAGTTAGAGGATAAACTATGAACCTTTATAATGAAATTAAAAATGGACTAGGAATGTACCCTAAGAGAATAGTTTATGGGGAAAGATGTTACTTTCTCCTTGAGTTGTAACACAAAGCCTACTTTGGTATGAAGAACGTGAAATTATAATTCAATATGACTAGATATCATATGAAGCTACAAATTATGGAACTAAATGATTTGAGGAGATAATAATATGATAATTAATTGGTGTATAAGTAAAATTTTAGATCTATCTATGATGAAATCAATCAGAGAAAATATTTTTAAATTAGTGATAAAGTGTTGGTGTTCTGAACTACACTTTAAACTTATTCCTGGTATGCTTTCTTACAATTGAATAAGACCATTTATAATGAATAATATATTTCCATTTGGTGTAGTATGTATTAGGGGAACTGAATCATGAAAGCTATTTAAAGAAAATAAGATGTATCAAAATCTGTTTAATGAGGATATTTGGAAGGAACCAATGGTGGAGTCCAAACTTATTCCTAATAAATTTGAAAAATAATCACCAGGTTTTCACATTCCTATGAATTAGTCTACATAATAATTGTTAATATATTATTCCATAACAATTTTTGGAGGGGATTAATTATACATTTTTTATGATATGTGTGATGAGAAAATAAAATTTCTTGGGATATTAATATTTTCCTTGATTTTTATTTTATTTTTTGTGTGTATTTTGATATAAGATAAAATAAAAAATTATAATATATTTTTGAAATTTCATTTCATCCCCACAAAAGAATAACCAATTTGTAGAGGTAATGATGGAAACAAATTTCCCTAGAACTAGGAAACGAGATATCAATTGAGAAAAACATAGTGGAATCAAAATAATAGTATGAGGTAACTAGAATTCTGAACTTCAAATTTATCCACCCACCCATTGTGATTGATTATCATCCCAGTGATCCTCCCTAAATGAAATTTTGATAGATCATAAGTACTAGAGTAAAAAATAATATGGGAAGTGATCTATGAATCTTCTAAAGACAATAAAGCACATGTGTGATAGATCTATTATTTTATAATAGTTTAAGTGACATGTAAGGTTGTTACCCAAGAATTTTTTTAGTGCCATGAATAGTAAAATTATTCTTAGGGGATAAAAACTATCTTTGGATGGTTTAGTTATGGTTTTAGCCTCACTCATCTAATAAGTTATTTAGAAAAACATAATACGAAAAAATTAAATAAGTGCTACTTGATAAATGGAATGGGAACATTTGATGAATTTTGATCTTTGATGTAGAATGGAAAATTGATATATCTAAATCTCATATAGAAAGTATCAAAGAAGTGTGAAAATGTATTTTGGAATATGGATCTTAGGGTAAATGTATTTAGGAAGGTTCCCATTGCTAATATATTGAATTTGTTATCTTCTGATCTATATATGATATCATAACTAGAAATTTGCTTAAGAATACGTAGAACCCTTTTAAAATTAATGAAACTTTCATCTTTAATTATGGGATTGTGATCAAGGAATAAATTTATACTTTATTTTTTTGGATTATTTAGAATTTTTTATTTTATTTTCATTAAAAATTAAAATAATTTCCTAAAATCTCAGGGCAATGTGAATCTGTAATTAAAATGAGAAATGGATTTTAGTCATGATTGTTAGTTGTTTAATTTTATTAAGTAATTATTTTAAAGGAAATATATATTCACTTTAAAATTTGGGTTTTAAATTTTTAACATTGTTTCAATAAGTAATTTTTATTATTTTTATTTCATAATAGATTAATTAGACAAATCCAACACCCAGTTTTCATTCTCATGAGTTACAAGATCAACGATGAAAATTGGTTAAGTATTGGCCAATATACAAGTAACATGTGAGGGATTCATTAGTATATAATTCCTCTATAAAAGCATAATATGAGTCATCCATGTATGAGTCATCAATATCAGTGTAAAGGTCATCCACTAAGATATATATGAGTTACCTATATATGATTTATTAACATATGTGTCATGGAGACCACCGTATGAGTAATATAAAAAAGGATATGTATCTTCAACTCGTTCATGAGTCCCCAATATTTAAGTGAATGGTGTACAATTAATCACTATTTGAGGCTGGAAATAAAAAATTAATCATGTTTTCATATGACATTGAAAGTTATCAAGACTTTACCTAGCTTTGAAATAATTTGTATGAATCCTATATGACTTACCTTGACTTTAAAATCCATTTATTTGGTTCTTCATAAGTCTTATTAAGGAGAGTTTTAAGTTTTTAAGACATTGGAATTGGTCAAAAAAATTGAAATGTTGAGTGTCAGGCATTCCCAATCTCATGTAAGACTTTTTCCAGTGCATTAGACTTACCAATGAGATTCATAAGACCTTAGTCATCTTTGTAAGACATTGGTGTCATCAGAAAAGGCTTTGCTGGTAGGATGTCAAACTTTAGTGGTGTCGTAAGGATTTAATGGCATTGTAAGACATTAATGGATCCACATAAGGCTTACTCCATATAATATGACTTTGGACTATTCTTAAATATAAGAGAAGGGAGATAAAAATTGAAATTTATAAAATAGATTAATTTCGACATAAAATTGATTCTCATTTCTCTAGTCTTCCCAAATAAAGAAATTACACGGTCAAGCATCCGTGTAGAAATCAACCATCAAGTTAAAGAAGGAGAAGATCATGGGAAGAAACATCAAGGAAGGGAATGTTCATGATGTGCATACTAGTGGAATAAATACTGTCAACTACAATATAAGGATGGCATTGAAAGAAGTGTGATTTAGAAACTAAAAAATAGTAGGATTATGAAGGTATAGGAATCATTCATGGGAGAAGGAGAGGTTCATGTTACTCATGTGACAGATGTTGAAGATAGTGAAGAAGACTAATCATACTACAGTTCCAATAAAGGTGATGATACTCATCGTATAGAGGAGTCACTACTACAAAAAAGGCATTTAAAAGCACTGGCTCTGATCTGTGCTATAGAAAAGCACTGATAAAGGTTCAATTTCTCATTGATTTTTTGCAGCTCTGATAAACGAGACCCTTTATTAGTGTTTTTCTTTAGCACTGATAAAAGTTACCCTTTATCAATGATTTATTTTTACTATTCATAAAGGTCCTGATTGAAAGGAAATAATTGAACAAATAAAAAATTAAAATGAGGAAATTAAAAGAAATATTAAAAATATTATTAATTAAATAATTATTGATAAAAATAAATAAATTTAGTTTAAATTTATAAAAATTATAAATACTAATAAATAATATATATTAAATATATATATTTAAAAAATGATTAAAATTAAAAAAAAAATAAAAAAAATAAATATTGAGTAAATTGAGTATAATATTAAAAATTTTATTGACTAAACAATTATTAACAAAAATGAATACATTCAATATTCATATTTATAGATTATGAATATTAATAAATAGTATATATTAAATATAGACACAAAAAAATGAATAAATAATAATAATTAAATGAAAAAAATAAAAATGAATAAATATTATTACTTAAACAAAAAAAATAAAAATGTGTAAATTGTAATAATTAAAAGAAAATTAAAAATGAATAAATTAAAAAATTATTAAAAAATTTATTAATGAAACAATTATTAATTAAAATGAATAAGTTTAATATATATATGTTATAAATATTTATATATAATATATATTAAATATAACTAAGGAAAATAAATAAAATGTAATAATTAAAAATACATTAATGTATTACTCATTCCTAATGGTTTTTATACTTTATTATTCATTAATACATTTAATATAGAAAAATATTCATATATATTTCTATATGTGTGTGTGTGAATGTATATAATATTTCCTAAAATATTATTTTTATCGTATAAAATATATGATTTACATTAAACAAGACATATATTTAGTTAAGAATGGTTTATAATTAAAAATTAATACTATTAAAAAATATTGAATAATTGCATCAAGTAATGCTTATAATTGAATGTCATTAGATTTTTCAAATTTAAAATATATCAAAGGTTTGTTACATTGATTCAACATACATATATGTAATTAATGCATTTTTATATACCACACACACAACAATATTTATATAATTAATGAAATATTATATAAAAACACATGCACCTGATATTTATGTAATTTACACAAATTTTAGTATTCATTTCAAAATTTCATAATAACATGATATATTTAATACTTGTGTCTTTAATCAAGAAATATTATTTATTTATTTAATATTATTACATTTTGGTATTAATTCAATTTTAATATTTTAATATTTTTTATTTTTTATTTTATTAGGAATTTAATCAATTTATATTATATATATATATTAGTATTTTTTAATATTTTCAATATGTATTCATATTTATTTTAATATATAACTATATTTTTTCATTAATTTATATTTAATTAATAAAACATATCCATTTTTTCAATATTTTTGTTGTGTACTCATTTTTAATTTTTCAAATTCAATCTTTTTTAACATATATGCCTTTAATATAATATATTCATTAATAATATTTGAAATATATTTTTTAATATTTAATAATAGATATATTTATAAATGAATATTTACTATATTTATAATTATAAATAAAAAAATATTATTTTTGAAAAATGTATTTATATAATTATTAATAAATAATTATATATATTTAATAATTATAAATTTATAATAAATTTTTTTAAATAATTAATATATTTACTATATTTGTATTTATATTTATATTTATATTTATATTTATATTTATATTTATATTCATATTTATATTTATTTATTGAATATATATATATATATAATTATATATATGTATAATGATATAAATATATAAATATTATTATTTGTTAAAGTGTGTATATGATTAAAAAATTACTTATATATTTTAGTAATTATAAACTTATAATAAATATATTTAAATAATCTATATATTTACTATATTTATATTTATATTATATATTATATATATTTATTATATATATATATATATATACAATTATATAAATATATATAATGACATAAATATTTTTATAATTACAAAATTATAATAAATATATGTAAATAATGAATATATTTAATATATTTATATATATATATATATATATCTTTATTAAATATATATATTTATATTTATAATGATTTAAATATACTTGTATTTATAAATAAATAATTATAAATATATTTATAAATATATTTATAAATCTATATTTAATATATTTATAAAATAATATATTTATAATTATAAATAAGAAAATATAATTTTGGGAAAAAGTTTTTATATAATTATAAATAAATAATTATATATTTAAATAATTATAAAATTATAATAAATAAATATATAAATATATAAATATATTTACAAAAAAATTGCATCACGACCCATCCCCCAGGGCCCGTGTCGTGACTACCTCTAGCGCACCTTCTATAGAGTAGGGGCTGGCGACTAGCACCAAATGCGTATTCCCTAAAACTGGGAAGGCATTGCCTTTATAACCTATAAGCACACGCAACCAAACACACAACAAGATTTGAACTCAAGTAAACTGAATAGTAAACAGAGTGAGTTCAGTAAGTAAAAGTGGCCAGAATACAAGCCTAACTGGAAAGAACAAGAAACTGAAAGTACAAGTAAACTATAACAGCTCCTGTGATCACCCACCAAGGATCCTACCTGAAGAGTAGGTACAGCTCTTGAACGGTCATCTCTACGGTATGCCTCGTCTAGGTCCACCTCCAATCTACATCTAGTCCCGGCACCCTCATCCTCAGTTAGCATTGTCCATCATCTACACCAAACACAATGAGGTGCGGACATAGCCCGTGCAGGGGTGAGTATAACGATACTCAGTAGGGACCCCGAGACCCTCAAGGTCTCACAATATCCACAAAGGATAAACCACAAAGCATGTAATCAACTAAGAACCCTACTTAGGTATATGCCCATATATATACCTAAGTTATCATGTAAACCTATCTCAATCATGAGGAAAAACTAACAGTGAAACTCAAAGCACAAAGCTCAATTGTTCCACAAAGGAAGGAAAACCATGAAGGCAATTACCACACAGGTATGACACATATAAGGATGCCACCAAGGTATTACCAAAAATAAAGGTACCAGGTAGGTACAGACCCAACTCACACCAAGTATGTCTTAGGTACAGTAGTAGAGATTATTATATGTAACTACTGAATTATCTTACTCTGTTAAGAGGCTCTACTGCTGACCACACAGGATCGTTTGGTGCTGACCCACACAGGATCTCTAGGTGCTGACCCACATAGGATCTCTCGGTGCTGACCCACACAGAATCGCTAGGTGCAGACCCACAAAGGATCACTAGGTGCTGACCCACACAGGATCGCTCGGTTCTGACCCACACAGGATCCCTCTTCATTCTTCACATCACAGCCAGCTACAGGGTTCCCACACTAGGCTTGATTTTCTCTAAGATGGTCTGATATTTAAGCCATTTGTCGATACTCCAACTGCCAGAAAGTCCCACAAAAAGTATCCCAAAGGACCGCTACATCATAGGGGTCTCTATGCAATAGACGGCGTATCAATCGGACGCCCGGTCTGTGAGTTATTAGCCTTTTAGTCCTGAGGGATTGGTTAGATTCGTGATGGATCCATCCCAACCGTACCCCAACTTAATACAAATCTCTAGTGGGGTATACCAAAGGTACCGTCTTGCACCAAGGTTTCCAGCGCCGTAGACGGTTCATCAAACGGACGTCATGTGCCCATGTTATAGCCAAAATAGCATAAAAGGGTCGTAGTGGGTCTAGGTCCGGTCTGACATTGTCAAACCGACCCGGCTTGAGCCAACCTGATTTGGGTCAAACCGGCCTGACCCGCTGGGTCCAACCCAGCCCGCGCTGGGTGGTCTGACCGGGCGGGGCGGAGGCATCCGGGTCGTGAGGGCAGTGAAGCCGCGGGGCGGTGTGGCGCGGTTGTCGGGCGGCGAAGCCACGGGGTGGAGTGGTATTGCCACGGGGTGGCAACGCCGTGGGGCGGTGAGGCCACGAGGCGGCGTGGGGTGTCGTGGGAAGTGAGGCCGCGGGATGGCTTGGTATCCGTGGAACGACGTGGTGGCTGCGGGACGGCGCGGTGAGGCCATGGGGGGAAAAGCGCCACATGGAGCGGAGGTCGCGGGCGGCAATGGCCACGGAAGGTGGTGGTCACAGGGCAGCGGAGCGCCGTAGGGCGGTGGGGCGTTGTGCCTTCACCGACGGATTTTTGACCGGCCACCCTTCTTTCGTCACCTTCGTACCGATTTGTGAGTTCCACCAGTGCAAACCACTGACACCAGTCTCCATCACCATCATGAGAAACACACAAATAATGAAGAATAGTGGAGGGGTTGGACCATGTTTGTTTGGCCTTCACTCTCCATGTTAGTGCGGTAGCATACAACTCAAGGAAAAATGATTCAATGTGAGAGGGAATTGACATTGATCAATTCTAAACACACCACTACATCGATGGTTCAATGACGGAGGTCGCGAGAAAGGAGACGATGTCGTTGGGAATAGACGGACATCGGTGATGTCGATGTTTCCTCTATCTTCAGTTTGTTCGTCATTAGAGATGTTCCTTGTTGGCGTTCTTCGATGGAGAGATTTCTCCCAATAGTTCTTCTCTCCCCAATTCCACCAAAATGAATGGTAGCCTACATAATAGAACAAGTTATCTATTATGTTTCATGGAATAATTTCAAAATATCTTAATTAATTAACTGAGGGGTTGGTTTAATTAATTAAAGGTGAGAGTTCTCATAATTATGTGGGGGAGCTCAAGAGGTTTCTATCCATTAAGAGGGAGTTAAAAGGGGTTCAAGGGGTTATAAGTCTCGAGTGGTCCCCACCACCAAAACCCACATGGGGGGTTAGGCTCGGGTGGTCTCTACCACCATATACAATGTTCAGAGGTTTTAGTATAGGTGGTCCCCACCATTAAAATATCCACATGGAAGGTTTCAACAAAAGAAAATAAAAATGTTACGCATTTTTATTTTATTTTCTTCTTTCACAAAACAACACAAAAACTATCTTTCACTATCGACCTACAGCGATCAAGTTGAAGGTCCCCTTAAGAAAATACTGATTTTGAGATTTCAATGGTTCCCTCAGATTTTAATTCTAAGAACCAGTTCAAAAGTTACAAAAACCCACTCGTACGTTTACTGAACATACCCAAAAAAAAGTTCATAAATTCATTCTGGGTAGTCCAGGCCTCGGAATCACACGCCGTCAATTTTTGAGTACTCTTAAAATTCACATATATTAAAAAAATACAAGAAAATTCCAAGTTTTTACATTCTCCCCACCTCAGGGCTTTACGTCCTCGTAAAACACAACTCAAAACATTGAAAACAAGTGGGGGTATTGAGCATGAATCTGAGTATCCCGCTCCCATTTTCTCTCTTAGAGGTTCCTGTGATGCCAAAAAATGTGCACCATAGGTATCGACCACCCATGAAGTACTATATCCTATTGATCCTCAATCTCCACTGGAACCTCCGTAATAGTCACCCCATCCTCGACGTTCAGCTCTCCGTGGTTGATGGCATGGGAAGGGTCGTGCACGTACCTCCTCAGCGAGGATATGTGGAAGACGTCATGCACCCGGTGCAACGGAGGTGCATGATCTAAGAGGTAATCCACCTCACCAACTCTACTTGGTACCTGAAAGGGTCCGATGAACCTTAGAGATAACTTTCCACCTCGGTCAAATCTCTGCAAACCTCATCGAGGTGAGACTCGTAGAAAGACGTGGTCGCCATCCTCAAACACCAGAGGTCTCTGTATCCTATCGGCATATGGCTTCTACCTGCTCTGTGTAGTCTTCATCAGCTCCTGGATAATCTTTACCTTCTCTATGGTATCCCTTACCATCTCTAGTTCCATGAGTGCTAACTCCCCTGGATCAGTCCAGCACAAAGGTGATCTGCAAGGTCGCCCGTATGACGACTCAAAAGGTACCATCCCAATGGTGGAGTGATAGTTGTTGTTGTATACAAACTCCACCAAAGGCAAGTGATCCTCCTAGCTTTGACCAAAGTCGAGGACGCAAGCATGAAGCATGTCCTCAACGGTCTGAATGGTCCTCTCGGTCAGGCCATCAATCAGAGGATGGAAATCGGTGCTCAAATGAAGTCACATTCTGAAAGCCTCTTGTAACCCCTTTTATAGCCAAGAAGTAAAACATGTTTCACGGTTGGAGACAATTGTTGAGGGTACTCCATGTAGCCGCACAATCTCCTACACGCAAAGGCGTCCCAAGATCTCTACTGAACCCTACTATCTGATCAGTATGAAGTGGGATGACTTGGTGAGTCGGTCAATGATCACCTAGAAAGAGTCATGATCTCTGGATGTACGTGGAAGTAATATCATGAATTCCAAGGATATCCCATCCCACTTCCTCTCTGAGACCTCTAAAAGTTTAACCAAGCCTGCTGGTAACTGATGCTCTGCCTTCACTTGCTGACAAGTGAGGCACCAGAGACAAACTCTGCTGCTACTTTCTTCATTCTCGGCCACCAGTGATGTCGTCAGAGATCCTGGTACATCTTCTCCACTCATGGATGTACCACTAGAGGAGATGTGTGGAAATCCAACAACACATCCTCCTGAAGTGATACTGATACCATGGTACGTCCTCTGAAGAAGATGACATGCTCCCCGCCTTCATAAAATCCTTCAGGTATATGCCCTGTGAATATCTGAGCACGTCGTGTCTCACAGTCATTGTCCCCACACTACGCCTCCCTGCCTCATAGAAGAGGTGGGGGAGTGACTCTAAGAGACTAGAGAAAAGTTTCTCCATCCTGATCCACAAAGGATATCTGCAAAGCGGCCAGCTGCTCTGTCGCCTCACCTAGCAGCTGTATACCAGATCTCCTGTTGAGTGCATCTGCTAAAACATTCCCCTTCCCAGGGGTATAGACTATCTTGGAGTCATATTCCTCGAGGAACTCAATCCAACATCATTTTCTCATGTTCAGGTCCTTCTGAGAGAAGATATACATGTGACTCTTGTGATTAGAGTACACTGTAAAATGCTCATCGATCAAGTAATGTCACCAAATATTCAAGGCGAAGACCACTGCTGCTAACTATAGGTCATTGGTAGCATAGTTATCTCATGATGTCCCAGCTGTCGAGAACCATATGCGATCACTGCTCGATCTTACATCAGGACACATCCGTGTCTGTTCCCCGATGCATCTCAGTAGACTACGTACCCTACGCCCTCCTCTAGTAGCCTCAAGATGGGGGAACTAGTCAGTCTCTGGCTCAGTACCTAAATACTCTACTAGCATCTCTCTGACCACACGAAGTGTTGTCCCTTCTTCATCAACGCTGAAAGTGGTGCTACAACTCCGGAGAAATCTGGCACAAATCTCTTGTAGCATTTGGCCAATCCCATGAAACTTCGTACCTCCATCAGACTCTTGAGTGGCTCCCAAGAAAGTATTGGCTCAATATTCATTGTATCCACTACAACTCTAGCCTCTGGCATGACATGTCCCAGAAAGTGAACCTCTCGGATCCAGAATTGGAACTTCGAGAGCTTACCATAAAGTTGGTGCTCTCAGAGTTTGTTCAGAACTATCTGCAAATAATAGACATGTTCCTCCTCAGTAGTCGAGTAGATCATAATGTCATCGATGAAGACTACTACAATGAAATCAAGTTATAGCTGAAATATCCTTTTCATGAGTCCCATGAACACTTCAAGAGCATTTGTCATGCTGAATGGCATAATGAATAACTTGTAATGGTTGTACCGACATCTAAAAGTCGTCTTCTTCACATCCTCATCTCGTCCTCTGAGCTGGTGATTGTCTGATTTGTGGTCTATCTTCAAGAACCATCGTGCTTCCTTCTGCTGATCAAAGAGGTCGTCAATCCTTGGAAGTGGGTACTTGTTCATCACAGTCATCTGGTTCAAGTGCTGATAGTCGACAAAAATTCTCAAGTTCCAATCCTCCTTCTTGGAAAACAAAATCGGAGCTGTCTGAGGAGAAACACTGGGCCGAATGAACCCTTTCCCCTGTAATTCCTCTAGTTGTACCTTCAGCTCACAAAGTTCTGCAAGAGCCATCCGATATGCTGGTGTAGGTATCAGTTTCATCTCAAGATACATGTCAATGTAAAATTCCACCTATCTATAAAGAGGTAGACCCAGAACATCATCAGGGAAGACATCCTTGTACTGGTCCCCCACTATAAGATAGCTCAGACTATCCACATACACCACTCCAAGGGTAAGGCTATCCAACTTATGAGTGATCAGTTGTACGCTCTTCCAGTTAAGTCCATCTTGTGGTGAAAAGTCTCCCTTCTCACCGGTGAAGGTAAACCTAGTCCCATCCATGCGGACACACCGCACTTTGCGCCTAATACGGTAAATCTAAGCATGGATTGTAGATAACTAGTTCATACCCAAGATGACATCATAAGGCCTCGATGTCGCTACTATGAGATCCCAGCCAAAGTTCTCTCCTCCTAGAGTAATCTTACACTACCAACACCAGAGCGTAATCATTGAATATTTTCCCTTAAGAGTCTCTGGCCATAAGGATTAAGCCAAAAGCTCCATCAAAATCTCCGAGATCCAAATGAGGGTAGTGGAAATAAAATAATGATGGGAACCTGTGTCTATAAGTATTGCAGCTAAGGTGGAAGAGACAAAGATCATACCTCATATCATCTCTGGAATGCCATGATCATAGGCCTCAACTGCTTGGAGCTGAGCTCTCCCCTATCTACCTTCTCCCTATGGTCGGGGTGAACCTCTTGGTGGTGGTTGCAGTGACATATCTAATTGTTTCCCACCACCAGACACATGACCAGCTCCTCTTCCATGTCCGCTTTCTCCCTACAGACAACCTCGATCGAACCACTGTCTCTGCCTAGGCGGTCCCTCGACCGTTTGCTGATCATCTGTATGGTGGGTTGGATAGTAATGAGCCATGTGACCCTTCCCACTGTATGTGTAAAATTTCCCACTCCTGGCATGACTCGCTCTGCCTCATGTTCCCCGCACAACTGACCCTGAATCCTACGATCATCCATCTGTAGGTATGGTCCTCTTGGACTTCTGTGACATCTGTCTGCTGCCAGCTACAGAAGACTTCTCTACGTGATGATTGGTGTAACGCCCCGACCCCAGCTGCCCAGAGTCGGTGCATTACTTCGTAACATTGGCATGATCACAAGAAAGATCAAATCTCGAAAGACCGATTGGTTTAGTAGCCTTGGAAACACTAGATATATTCATAAGTTTTACATTACATCATAAAATAAAAAACTACTACAACAACATAATGTTTCCACAGTCCACACTACAATCCCCTCATAATATCCCTGCAGGTCATTCATAACTTACATCTTCACTTCCTGGGAAAAATAAAACATAGAAAAGGGGTGAGCTCAAATGCCCAGTAAGGATAACAATATAGCGGAAACTTTCATCAATAAGAATAAACATTTAAGGAAATGTATAACTAAAACAAAAGCCTTTTAAACATGAACTTTCAACATGGTATGGCATAAATAAAATGAAATAATGCCATTTACTTATTCACATGGATATTCCACTAATCGAATAATCACATGCAAAAATAAATAACCACTTTCATAATGTTGGAATGCATAATGCCAGACTATCATAACCACATAGCCAAGGCCTCGTGCCAAGACTACAAATAAAATTTTGTCAAAGCCTTGTGCCAAGACACTAGTTTGTCTCATGAGACCTACCGATGCATCGAGGAGCTATAGCGGGCTCCACCCGTCACTTATTAAGTCCAATGCATTCCCATATGAAAAGGTTTAAACATAACATAAACATTCGTATTAAAACTAGCATACGAAATGTCAATACTTTCACAATAAACTATGAATGGTATAAAAATAGCACATCCACAGTCAAACATATCACAAAACCTTCAATACAATATAGAAGTTTTGTATCATAATAAATCAACTTCAAATAATCTTAAAATCCATCAAAGGATGTTGACATAGATGAAATCAAAATTCTTTTTAAAGAAATATCTCCTTTTATTTTGAAATCATTTAAGATCCATATAAAATAAAACATTTTCTTTGAAAATATTCTTATAAGCTTGTAAGGAAAGCTTTGAAGATTTTATAACGGCGTAAAATAACCGCACCCGCCGTATAATTTAAAAAAAACATTCTTACCTCAATTCTGTCGAAAAGGTTAAAAAGGACCTTGTTTTGAAAACGACGGAAAGATTCCTTTATAAACCTCTTATAAAAAGTCAAAAAAAGGTATAAATGACTTTAACCCATATTCTTGTAAATAGTAAAAATGTTTTGAAATACATTTTTAAGAAACATGGATGTGGATGATAAAGAGATCCCAGTAGATTATTACATATAAACAACCTCGGATAATGAAGAGATTGTGAAATAACCCTTACCTTGTACTTTTCCTTGGTTGTGGTAGGTTAACCTCCTGTATAATGGTGAAATAATTGTTATTAAATTATACAAGAATCATATACATTAATATGATATCATATATGATCTTTTAATATTGATTTGATAATAATATCTTAGTATTATCGTTGTTTCGGGTGTTAACTTACTTGTTTTCTTTCATATGTTTTGTTACGTAAGACATGTTTGTAAAGGATAGGTTGTATATTATTCATATCCAGAATGATATCAAGTCCTTAAACATCATTTTTAAATCATAAAATGATAATTACGCTTTAATGGTTACGATGGAGAATGAATCTCATCGCGTTCGTGGAGACGGTAGTCCGTACGTACGCACGAGCGACAATATCATTCTTTTGATATTAAAATAATATATAAATGGATGGTATATCATATATACAGAATCATTAACATGTTATATTTATTATTTACATGAGTTACACATCATTATTATACCCATCCAAATAATATTATATTGAATAACAATTACACCACGACGTGGAGACGGTAAGCCGTACGTACGCACGTATGGTGACATGTTATTCAAAGGGTGGATAGAATACTGAATATGGTTGTACCATACTTATAATAACATCACAGTATATGTGAGATACTGGAGTTATTATTTCAGAATGGTAAGAACAAAGGAAGAAGAAGTGGAAGAAGAAATGAACTTAGAAAAGGGTGGTGAAATCATTACCTCTTCTTCGGGTTCTTCCTTTTGATTTGATCAAAAGGGCTCCTTAGGTTGGCTTTCTGATCAAACTAAGGCCTCTAGGTTGTATTGAGGGATGTTGGGAGAGTATTTGGGCAGAGTTTGGCCGAACCAAAAGGCTTTGAAGGTGTGAAGAAATGAGAAGGAGGAGTGCCCTTTTATAAGAGGGGTGAGGGGCACCTTTGGAAAAGCTAGAAATATTAATTTATAATAAATTCATATTCGGTTTCTAAAGGCTCCAAAGTTGACTATTCAAATGATGAGGTGGGGATAGGTCGAAAACAACTCATCCAATAGAATTTAGACAGGTTTGGGTACTTATATTAACCTTATCTTTAAGTATTAACTCTAAGTTAATTAGTTTCACTTTTACAATGTCTCTTTGTATTTTTATATAATATGATTAATAAACTTACTATATACATCCAAGCGACCCCCAAGTGGTCCATTAATGAGGAACCTATAATAATATAAGTCTCTTTGCCGATCCTTAGATTTTTAGGAATTTAATATCAATTAATAATATAATATTTGTTTTAAGAACTCTTTTATGTCAATTTTGACACTATTCAATAGTTGATTTTTTTGAAACTCCTAACAGATTGATTACTTCGAACAAAGTCAATTAAATCAATCCTAATATATCATATTATCATAGAAAATTAGTGTAATTTATTAAAAGTTTCATATTATATTTATTTGGGTATTTATAATATTAATTATGTTAATTTTTTACTATTTTAGTAATTACTGCATCATCATTGTGTCATAAATAAAATAAATTATTTAATGTCTAAAAATTATAAATAAAATATCATTATGTAGGAAATCGTTTTATCTTTCTAATTAATATTTACAATCGAAAATCCAACATGTATAACCCTATGTAAAAATTGTTCTTCTAAAAGATATATGCTTGTGTCATTTTTGTATTCATTTTAACTTAATTAAAATAAAGTGTCATTATCACTTACAAGTGGATCCATGGGGTCCCAAAATTGACACAAAGATGCCCATGGTCGACCATGTATCAACCAATAGGGTTAAGACACGTTTTAGGGTAATTTTGTATTATTATAATATTATTATTTTTAACCCTTATTTACCGGATTTACCCTTTAACCATGGTAAATAAAATATTTACCGCAGTAATTATTCAAAATGTGTAAAAATAAAAGTTACCTATTTACACAATTTGAACATCCTGATTCCAAATATGGAATCCATTTTCCTAAATTCAAAACACAGAAGTGGCAGAAATTAATTTAAAATTAATTCCCGCTGTCAAAACAAAAAGCGTGTTTTTAAGATATAATAACTATCAAAGGATTGACACTTGTTTATGTTCGGTTTAATTGTAAAATTATGTCCAATGATAAACATTAAATTGAATGGTAAAAATATATTCTAAATATACTTTAAAACCACTCAAATTCATAATTTATCACTATTAATTATTTTGATTAAAAAAAGTTGTTTTTAATTAAAATTTAGAAATTTTCACTATTCATCAAAATATGAAAGTTATCCGAAATGTACCAAAATTTCACCCTAGGCTAATTTTGATATTCCGAATCCAAAAATGAAGTCCATTTTGAAATATAGAATATATATGATTTCAAAAATTAGGTATTACTATTCACAACGGCTAGTTTAATTAGTTGTGGTGTGTGTTAGAACTCGAGGTTGCGTACAACACACGCTATCGCATTATTCAAAGGGAAACGTACCGTAGAAGCTTGGGGGGTTACATTCTCCCCTCCTTCAAATAATTGCGTCCTCGCAATTTCTAGGGTATTACTGCATAAAAAGACTCGGGTGGTTCTTCATCATAAGTTCCTCGGGTTCCCACGTTGCCTCTTCCATCTTATGATTTCTCCACAAAACTTTTACCAGACGCGTCGTCCGGTTTCTCAGTACTTGTTCTCTTGTATCAAGAATCCTGACGGGCTCTTCGCAATAAGACAGATCGGGTTCCAGTTCTAATTCCTCATAGGTGAGTACATGCGTTGGGTCAGGCATGTATTTTCTCAACAGAGATACGTGGAACACATCGTGATCTTTGGAGAGACTTGGCGGCATTGCCAATCGGTAAGCTACAGCCCCAATTCGTTCTAGAATTTCGAAAGGTCCGATGTACCTGGGGCTCAATTTACCTTTCTTACCAAAACGTATGACTCCCTTCCACGGAGATACCTTTAGGAAAACATGATCACCGACTTGAAATTACAAATCCTTCCTTCGATTATCGGCATAGCTCTTCTGCCTACTTTGAGCTGCTTTGATGTGATTTTGGATTACCTTTACCTTTTCCATCGTTTCCTCCACCAGTTCTAGACCTACAAGTTTTCTTTCACCGACGTCATCCCAACAGGTTGGTGTACGACATCTCTTTCCGTATAACGCTTCATATGGTGCCATATGAATACTCGAATGGAAGCTATTGTTATAGGAAAATTCTACCAGAGGTAAATATTGATCCCACATACCCTGAAAGTCAAGTGAGCAAGATCTCAACATGTCTTCTAAGGTTTGAATAGTCCGTTCTGATTGTCCGTCTCTCTGAGGGTGGTAAGCAGTGCTCAATTGAAGTTCAGTATCCAGGGATTTCTGAAGACTTTTCCAAAATCTTGAAGTAAAACGGGGATCAAGATCAGAAACAATCGATAGGGGTACTCCATGAAGTCTCACAACTTCATTAATGTATAGTCTTGCTAGACGTTCCAGGGGTAGATCCTCTCTTATAGCAAGAAAATGTGCTGACTTGGTAAGACGATCAACAATAACCCATATTGCATCGTTCCTTCTAGGAGTCTTTGGTAGCCCCATGACAAAGTCCATCGTAATATTGTCCCATTTCCACTCCGGTATGGGAAGAGGTTGCATGACTCCTCCAGGCTGTTGCCTTCCAGCTTTCACTTGTTGACAAACCATACATCTTGACACAAAATCAGCAATCTCCCTCTTCATGTTGTCCTACCAAAAATGTTCCTTCAAATCTCTATACATTTTGGTGCTCCCAGGGTGTATAGAGAAATTGGAACTATGAGCATCATCCAACAATTCCCTTTTCAGATCAGGTAAATCGGGAACACAAAGTCTCTTCCCGAATTTCAAAATTCCATCTTCATACACAAAGTCTCTCAATCTCCCATCATTCACAGCTTTAATCTTCTTTTGGAATTCTTCATCATTGGTCTGAGAACTCTTAATCCTTTCTAGTAAAGATGGTTTGGAAACCATTTGAAAAAGCATTGATGTTTCACCTTCCCTGGTTATTCCCATGTCCATCTTCTCTAGATCCATGAAAATTGGATCCCTTTCAATTCTCATATTGTTCAAAACTCCATGGTCTTTTCTACTCAAAGCATCTGCCACCTTGTTTGCCTTCCCCGGGTGGTAGTGTATCGTACAATCATAATCCTTGAGTAATTCAAGCCATCTCCTTTGCCTCATGTTGAGTTCTTTTTGTGAGAAAATATACTTCAAACTCTTGTGATCAGTATAAATCTCACATTTTTCACCATAGAGGTAGTGCCTCCATATCTTCAAAGAAAAGATCACTGCTGCTAACTCGAGATCATGAGTAGGATAGTTTTGTTCATGAATTTTCAACTGTCGTGATGCATAGGCAATAACTCTATCATTCTGCATAAGGACACAGCCAAGTCCTTTCTTTGATGCATCACTATAAATAACGAACCCATCATTCCCCGATGGTAGAGTCAATATAGGAGCATTGACTAATCTTCTCTTCAGTTCTTCGAAACATTCTTCACACTCTTTTGTCCAAACAAATTTAACCCCTTTACGTGTGAGCTTCGTTAATGGGTTTGCCAATCGGGCAAAATTCTGGACGAAACGTCGATAATAACCTGCCAAACCAATAAAACTACGTACCTCAGTTATACTCGTAGGTGCTGGCCATTCTTGGATTGCCTTGGTCTTAGAAGGATCAACAGAGATTCCATCTTTAGAGACAATATGGCCAAGAAAAGAAATCTCCTGAAGCCAGAATTCACACTTGCTAAACTTTCCATATAATTCATGCCTCCTCAGAGTCTTCAAGATAATGCGCAAGTGATTTTCATGATCTTCATAGGTTTTGGAGTATACCAATATATCATCAATAAATACTACCACAAATTCATCGAGATACTCCTTGAAAACTCTATTCATCAGATCCATGAATACAGAGGGTGCATTGGTCAATCCAAACGGCATTACAGTAAACTCGTAATGCCCGTACCTGGTTCGAAATGCTGTTTTCGGAATGTCTTCCTTCTTCACACACAACTGATGGTATCCAGATCGAAGGTCAATCTTTGAAAAGTATTGAGCTCCATGCAGTTGGTCAAATAAATCATCAATACGAGGTAGGGGATACTTGTTCTTTATCGTTATAGCATTGATCTCCCTGTAGTCAATACATAACCTCATAGATCCATCTTTCTTTTTAACAAAAAGAACAGGGGCTCCCCATGGAGAAACACTAGGGAGAATAAATCCCTTATTACTCAATTACTCTAGTTGTTTCTTTAGTTCGACTAACTCTACAGTGGCCATTCTATAAGGGGTCTTCGATATAGGCCTTGATCCAGGAATCAAATCAATAGAAAACTCAACTTCTCGTTCTGGAGGATGTCCAGGTAAATCTTCCGGAAATACATCTACAAATTCTTTCACAACAGGTACATCCTCTATTTGAACATTCCTTTCCTCACCGATAGTTACTTCATTCTCTTCCTCCCCAATAATTGAATTAAGTTGAACTACAGGGGGTGGATCTAAATAAGAATTAGGTGGTGACGATTCTGCTCTAAAAATAAGGTGTTCCTTATCATTATCATCAAGAATCGTAACCTCTTTCTTCTTACAATAAATCTTCGCATCATAGTCCGAAAGCCAGTCCATACCGAGGATTATATAAAACTCGATCATAGGTATGACGATGAAATCAGCAGATAAAGAAAATTGATGTGCTCTAATGGGGACTGATTCACAAAACTTTGTTGCAACGATACTTCCCTTAGGAGTTTTAACTGACAACTCCCTTATTAAATCAAATTGGAAATATCTAATTTTCTTAGCAAATTGGGAAGATATGAAACAATGCGATGATCCAGAATCAAATAATGCATTTGCTAAACTTGAGGAAACCATTAAATTACCTGCCACCACGTCTTTCAGAGTTTCTACCTCAGTAGTAGTGATAGCATAAGCCTGGCCTTGATCCCTTGGCCTTTTCTGAGGTAAGTTCTCCTGACGCTTAGGACATGCATTTGTATAATGCCCCATCTCCCTGCAATTGTAGCACTGAACGTTGGTAGCTTCCTTCTTCCCCTTGCAATCATGAGCTTGGTGGCCTTTTTCACCACACTTGTAACAGACTCTCATTCCCTTCAGGCAAGCACCGGGGTGTTTCTTCCCGCACTTACCACAAGATGGATATTCAACCTTTCCCTTCTTCCCCTTATTTCCATTCCCAGATTGATCAGCAGGTCTCTTCTTCTCTTGCTTTGCTTTAAAGTCATAAGACTTAGAGAATTCCTTTTCGGTCTTGATAGCACACGAGACAATGTCTTCGTACGATGAAAAGGATTGTGAGACTAATGCTCGACGGAGAAATGGTTTTAACCCATCAAAGAAACGATCAAACTTACTTCTTGGGTTGCGAATATAATCACCAGCGTACCTTGCTAACCTTGTAAAGTTAGCCTCATACTTTGTGACATTCTCATCCTCCTTTTGTCTCAGACTCAGAAATTGTCTTTCCATATCTGCTCGATGGTCGCGAGGAAAGTATTTTTCTAAAAACAGATCTTTGAACTCCCTCCACTCCATATTTGACACTTCATCATCTTCTTTCGTATTTTGAATCAATGACCACCATTGATCAGCATCTCCAGTGAGGCGGTAAACTGCCATGATAACTTTTTCCCTTTCACTGCTCCCCAAAGCCTGAAATATTTTCTCTAGGGAAAATATCCATTGCTCAGCTACTAAGAGATTTGTATTCCCATTGAACGTTGGTGGTTGTTGTCTCATGAATCGATCTAACATTGATCCTCCACGCTGCGGATCAGGGTGCTCCATACGGGTAAGGTTATTATTCATAACCTGAGTAAGTTGTCCCAGTATGGTGATTAGCTGATCAGCACCAGTTGCATCACCAGCCCCACTATAATTATCTTGAGCAGGAGGGCAATCCCTACATGGAGTGCGCGCATTGATACGGTTTCCATTTCTTCCACTAGGCGCCATTTCTAAACAATGGCATAAACTAGATCAGTTTATGAATCAAAATACATAATCCCATACTTATAAAACACTTAACATAAATTGAACTATTTATGGATATAATCCATAATCATAAAAATGTTTTTCTTTGAGGAAGTATATACTCATAAACCCTTCATAATGATTTGTAAAGATAATGAGAGTTATCCTAAGCATATCCCCCGGGAGTGTCGTAACCAAGAGTGCAGCAAGGCCCGTTGTCGTGCACCAGTTCCCGTTCGAGTCTAGCTCAAAGCGGTGTTTTCGGGTTTTACTCCTAGGTACATCTGTGCCAGAGCCGCCTCTACCTGCTCGTATCCAGACAAGGATGTATTGCTCGGAAAACTCACAAAATCTCTACAATACCAAAATTCTAGGAAGTTCTTCTATACTAATCCTCAAAGTTAATATTAGGTCTACGTGCTCTAATCATAGTTTATCTAAATCTAGCTTCCAAGGTTTGTACTAAACTTCCTCTGATACCAACTGTAGTGCCCCGACCCCAGCTGCCCAGAGTCGGTGCATTACTTCGTAACATTGGCATGATCACAAGAAAGATCAAATCTCGAAAGACCGATTGGTTTAGTAGCCTTTGAAACACTAGATATATTCATAAGTTTTACATTACATCATAAAATCAAAAACTACTACAACAACATAATGTTTCCACAGTCCACACTACAATCCCCTCATAATATCCCTGCAGGTCATTCATAACTTACATCTTCACTTCCTGGGAAAAATAAAACATAGAAAAGGGGTGAGCTCAAATGCCCAGTAAGGATAACAATATAGCGGAAACTTTCATCAATAAGAATAAACATTTAAGGAAATGTATAACTAAAACAAAAGCCTTTTAAACATGAACTTTCAACATGGTATGGCATAAATAAAATGAAATAATGCCATTTACTTATTCACATGGATATTCCACTAATCGAATAATCACATGCAAAAATAAATAACCACTTTCATAATGTTGGAATGCATAATGCCAGACTATCATAACCACATAGCCAAGGCCTCGTGCCAAGACTACAAATAAAATTTTGTCAAGGCCTTGTGCCAAGACACTAGTTTGTCTCATGAGACCTACCGATGCATCGAGGAGCTATAGCGGGCTCCACCCGTCACTTATTAAGTCCAATGCATTCCCATATGAAAAGGTTTAAACATAACATAAACATTCGTATTAAAACTAGCATACGAAATGTCAATACTTTCACAATAAACTATGAATGGTATAAAAATAGCACATCCACAGTCAAACATATCACAAAACCTTCAATACAATATAGAATTTTTGTATCATAATAAATCAACTTCAAATAATCTTAAAATCCATCAAAGGATGTTGACAGAGATGAAATCAAAATTCTTTTTAAAGAAATATCTCCTTTTATTTTGAAATCATTTAAGATCCATATAAAATAAAACATTTTATTTGAAAATATTCTTATAATCTTGTAAGGAAAGCTTTGAAGATTTTATAACGGCGTAAAATAACCGCACCCGCCGTATAAGTTAAAAAAACATTCTTACCTCAATTCTGTCGAAAAGGTTAAAAAGGACCTTGTTTTGAAAACGACGGAAAGATTCCTTTATAAACCTCTTATAAAAAGTCAAAAAAAGGTATAAATGACTTTAACCCATATTCTTGTAAATATTAAAAATGTTTTGAAATACATTTTTAAGAAACATGGATGTGGATGATAAAGAGATCCCAGTAGATTATTACATATAAACAACCTCGGATAATGAAGAGATTGTGAAATAACCCTTACCTTGTACTTTTCCTTGGTTGTGGTAGGTTAACCTCCTGTATAATGGTGAAATAATTGTTATTAAATTATACAAGAATCATATACATTAATATGATATCATATATGATCTTTTAATATTGATTTGATAATAATATCTTAGTATTATCGTTGTTTCGGGTGTTAACTTACTTGTTTTCTTTCATATGTTTTGTTACGTAAGACATGTTTGTAAAGGATAGGTTGTATATTATTCATATCCAGAATGATATCAAGTCCTTAAACATCATTTTTAAATCATAAAATGATAATTACGCTTTAATGGTTACGATGGAGAATGAATCTCATCGCGTTCGTGGAGACGGTAGTCCGTACGTACGCACGAGCGACAATATCATTCTTTTGATATTAAAATAATATATAAATGGATGGTATATCATATATACAGAATCATTAACATGTTATATTTATTATTTACATGAGTTACACATCATTATTATACCCATCCAAATAATATTATATTGAATAACAATTACACCACGACGTGGAGACGGTAAGCCGTACGTACGCACGTATGGTGACATGTTATTCAAAGGGTGGATAGAATACTGAATATGGTTGTACCATACTTATAATAACATCACAGTATATGTGAGATACTGGAGTTATTATTTCAGAATGGTAAGAACAAAGGAAGAAGAAGTGGAAGAAGAAATGAACTTAGAAAAGGGTGGTGAAATCATTACCTCTTCTTCGGGTTCTTCCTTTTGATTTGATCAAAAGGGCTCCTTAGGTTGGCTTTCTGATCAAACTAAGGCCTCTAGGTTGTATTGAGGGATGTTGGGAGAGTATTTGGGCAGAGTTTGGCCTAACCAAAAGGCTTTGAAGGTGTGAAGAAATGAGAAGGAGGAGTGCCCTTTTATAAGAGGGGTGAGGGGCACCTTTGGAAAAGCTAGAAATATTAATTTATAATAAATTCATATTCGGTTTCTAAAGGCTCCAAAGTTTACTATTCAAATGATGAGGTGGGGATAGGTCGAAAACAACTCATCCAATAGAATTTAGACAGGTTTGGGTACTTATATTAACCTTATCTTTAAGTATTAACTCTAAGTTAATTAGTTTCACTTTTACAATGTCTCTTTGTATTTTTATATAATATGATTAATAAACTTACTATATACATCCAAGCGACCCCCAAGTGGTCCATTAATGAGGAACCTATAATAATATAAGTCTCTTGGCCGATCCTTAGATTTTTAGGAATTTAATATCAATTAATAATATAATATTTGTTTTAATAACTCTTTTATGTCAATTTTGACACTATTCAATAGTTGATTTTTTTGAAACTCCTAACAGATTGATTACTTCGAAAAAAGTCAATTAAATCAATCCTAATATATCATATTATCATAGAAAATTAGTGTAATTTATTAAAAGTTTCATATTATATTTATTTGGGTATTTATAATATTAATTATGTTAATTTTGTACTATTTTAGTAATTACTGCATCATCATTGTGTCATAAATAAAATAAATTATTTAATGTCTAAAAATTATAAATAAAATATCATTATGTAGGAAATCTTTTTAGCTTTCTAATGAATATTTACAATCGAAAATCCAACATGTATAACCCTATGTAAAAATTGTTCTTCTAAAAGATATATGCTTGTGTCATTTTTGTATTCATTTTAACTTAATTAAAATAAAGTGTCATTATCACTTACAAGTGGATCCATGGGGTCCCAAAATTGACACAAAGATGCCCATGGTCGACCATGTATCAACCAATAGGGTTAAGACACGTTTTAGGGTAATTTTGTATTATTATAATATTATTTTTTTTAACCCTTATTTACCGGATTTACCCTTTAACCATGGTAAATAAAATATTTACCGCAGTAATTATTCAAAATGTGTAAAAATAAAAGTTACCTATTTACACAATTTGAACATCCTGATTCCAAATATGGAATCCATTTTCCTAAATTCAAAACACAGAAGTGGCAGAAATTAATTTAAAATTAATTCCCGCTGTCAAAACAAAAAGCGTGTTTTTAAGATATAATAACTATCAAAAGATTGACACTTGTTTATGTTCGGTTTAATTGTAAAATTATGTCCAATGATAAACATTAAATTGAATGGTAAAAATATATTCTAAATATACTTTAAAACCACTCAAATTCATAATTTATCACTATTAATTATTTTGATTAAAAAAAGTTGTTTTTAATTAAAATTTAGAAATTTTCCCTATTCATCAAAATATGAAAGTTATCCGAAATGTACCAAAATTTCACCCTAGGCTAATTTTGATATTCCGAATCCAAAAATGAAGTCCATTTTGAAATATAGAATATATATGATTTCAAAAATTAGGTATTACTATTCACAACGGCTAGTTTAATTAGTTGTGGTGTGTGTTAGAACTCGAGGTTGCGTACAACACACGCTATCGCATTATTCAAAGGGAAACGTACCGTAGAAGCTTGGGGTGTTACAATTGGTGGTGGGTATCACTACTGGTGACTACTCTACAAAGAAACTCTCCATTAAAAGGTCTTACTCTAACACCCCCTCTTACATTGGGATGCTGAGTGAGATCCTCAAAGCCCTAAATCTCACCTGAGTCCCAGCTCGAAGGTCCGGGCCCTGAAGAATGGGTCTCGCACCATATCAAGGGAGTAGCGTGAGAGGTCAGTGAACATAAATGGGTACTGAGCCACAGTCATGCTGCCCTGCTACTGATAAAGAAGCACCTGTATACGCACTGCGCGAAGAGTCATTGGAACAAACTCTTCCTGAAACAGGCTCTCGAAGTCTTCCCAAAGAACCGTCACATCGTCGTGAACTTAGAGCATCAAGCTCCACTAGTTTTCTTGTTGCTGATTGTAGGAGACTGGCAGCAAGGATCACCATGAGATCAGCTGGTGTCCCTACCAGTCGAAAGACTCTCACCACAGCCTCCATCCAATCCTCTGCCGCATGTGGGTCCGTCTCTCCCCTAAACCTGTGTGGCCTCTGGTGCTGGAACTCGTGAAATGCGCTTAAGCAGCTTGCACCCTCTACTGCTAGGTCTGGTGACATTGGTGTCCCAATGGGTAATGGTACCGCTGGTGCTTCCGCTGGTGCCTCTACTGGAAAAGGGCCTTGTACCGAGGCCTCGTCACTCGGTGGGCTATCAATGAATACTACTCTCGGAACCCTAGCTGGCTGTTTGTGTGGAGGCATCCTAAAAACAAGAAGGTGTTCCCCGGTAAATAATTTATTCCTGGTCAGCTGACATAAAGTGTTCACAAAGAAAACTCTTGGAAACACACATTCTATCATTTTTTTCGTGCACTGAGTGATAAATCAAAAGTCATGGTCCTAGTGTATGGATATGCCGACCACCTCACCAACACTGGATTCCCTAAAATGATAACCATAGTCACTACACTCAACACTATTGAAATTAAAAAGAATGATCAGAGTCCTATGTTCTACGGTAGAACTGACTCCCTTGATAACAATTTTTCATGACCCTTCCCCTAGGGCCTATGTCGTGACTACCCCAAGCTCACCATCCATAGGCTAGGGGATGGCGACTAGCACTGAAGGCGTATTTCCTAAAACTGGGAAGACATTGCCTCTATAACCTCTAAGAACATGCAAACAATCACACAGCAAGATATGAACTCAAGTAAACTAAATAGTAAACAGAGTGAGTGCAGTAATTAAAGGGGCTATAATACATGACCAACTGGAAAGAACAAGAAATTGAAAGTACAAGTAAATTGGAACAGCTCCTGTGATCACCCACTAAGGATCCTACCTGAATGGTAGCTATAGATCTCTAACGGTCATCTATGTGGTATGCCTCATCTAGGTCCACCTCTGAGCTACCTCTAGTCTTGGTACCCTCATCCTCAGTCAGCGTTGTCCTTCATCTACACCAAACACAATGAGGTACATGCATAGCCTGTGCAGGGGTGAGTATAACGATACCTAGTAAGGACCCCGAGACCATCAAGGTCTCACAATATCCACCAAGGATAAATCACATAGCTTGGAATCAACTGAAAACCCTACTTAGGTATATGCCCATGCATACACATAAGTTATAAAGTAAGCCCATCTCAATCATGAGGAAAAACACATAGTCCAACTCAAATCCCAAATCTCAACTATTCCCCAATGGAAGGAAACCTACGAAGGAAAGTACCATTCATGTACGCCACACAGAAAGATACCACCAAGGTATTACCACAAAGGAAGGTACCGCACAGGTACGAACTTAGCTCACACCAGGTATTTCTTAGGTATAGTAGTAGATATTATTAGATGTAACCACTGAATCATCGTACTATTTTATGAGTCTCTACTCCTTACCCACACAAGATCATTCAGTGTTGACCCACACAATATCGCTTGGTAGTGACCCACACAGGTTTGCTCGGTGTTGAACCACGTAGGATTGCTTGGTGCTGACCCACACAGGATCGCTAGGTGCTGAACCACATAGGATCGCTCGGTGCTAACACACAGAGGATCTCAAGGTGCTGACCCACACAGGATCGCTCGGTATTTACCCATACAGGATCTCTCTTCATTCTTCACGTCACAGCCAGCAACAGGGTTCCCGCACTAGGCTTGCTCATCTCTGGGAGGGTCCACTCCTTAAGCCACTAGTAGATACTCCAAATTCCATGAAATATCATGAAAAATTATCCCAAAGGACTTCCACGTCATAGGGGTATCTACGCAACTAACGGCGCATCAATCGGATGCCCAGTCTGTGAGTTATTAGCCTTTTAGTCTCGAGGTCCCAGTTGGATTCGTGCTCAATCCAACCTGACCATACCTGAACTTAACCCAAATATACAGTGGGGTATACCAATGTAATGACCTCTCTCTAAGGTTTCCAGTGCTATATACGGTTCATCAAATGGATGTTATGTGCCCATGTTATGGCCAAAATAGTGTAAAAGAGTCGTAGTGGGTCCAGGTTTGGTTTGACCCGCTGGGTTTGGCCCAGCCCGGCGGCACGGAGGTCGCGGCATCGCGAGGGCGGTGAAGCCGTGGGGTGGCATGGTGGGGTTGTGGACGACAGAGAGGCGGTGCCACGCGGTGAGGCTAGGGTAATCGCTGTGGGGCCTCGGCGCAGTGGGACCGCGGGTGGTGAGGCCACGGGGAAGTGCGGGGTGCCATAGATGGTGAGGCCGCAGGGCGGCGTGGGGTGACGGGGGTCGGAGATGGTCGCGGGGAAGCGCGGGGTGCCGTGGGACAGCAAGACCACGTGGCGGCAAGGGTTGTCACGGGCGGCGAGCCCACGGGATGGCGTAGTGGCCGCAGGGCGGCGCGACGAGGCTGTGGGGCGGGGCGGCGTGGCAGTGGGGCGACAAATCACCTCGGGGCATGGAGGCCGCAGGCAGCGAAGCCGTGGAGGCGGTGGGCGTGCGACGGCAGAGCCACGGGCGGCGGCGGTTGTGGGGCGGCAGAGCGTCGTGCGGTAGCGGGGTGTCGTGCCTTTACCGACGATAGGATTGACTGGCCACCCATCATTCATTGCCTTCGTCACGATTCTCAAGTTCCACTGGTTCCAACCGCTAGTACGAGTTTCCATCACCATCGTGAGGAACACACAAATAATGAAGAATGGTGGAGGGGTCAGGACATGTTTTTTTGGCCCACATTGTCTGTGTTATAGCAGTAGCATACTGCTCCTACAAAAATGATACAATGTGAGTGGTAACTAACAATTATAAATTTTAAACACACCCCTACCTCAAATTTTCATTGACGGAAGCCATGAGGAAGGTGACGATGTCGTTGGGAATAGATGAACGTCTGTGATGTTGACATTTCCTCAATCGTCGGTTCATTCATCGTTTGAGATGTTCATCATTGGAATTCTTTGTTGGATAGATTTCTCCCAATATTTATTCTCTCCCCAATTCCACCAAAATGAAGGGTAGCCCGCATAATAGAAAAAGTTATCTATTATGTTTTTTTGCATAATTTCAAAATAGAATAAATAATTAATTGATGGGTTGGCTTAATTAATTAAAGGGGTGATTTGGCATAATTAAGTGGGGGAGCTCAAGAGGTTTCTCCCCATTAAGAGGGAGTTCATAGGGTTTCAAGGGGTTCAAGGGGTTTTAAGTCTCAGGTGGTCCCCACCACCATAACACACATGGGAGGTTAGGCTTGAGTGGTCTCTACTACTAAATCCTATGTTGAGAGGTTTTATTATAGGTGGTCCCCAAAATTAAAACATCCACATGGAAGGTTTCAAAAAAACGAAATAAAAATGTTATACATTTTTAGTTTATTTTGTTAATTCACAAAAAAAACACAAAAACTATCTTTCACTCTCGACCTACTGTGGTTGTGGTGAAGGTCCCCTTGAGCGAATACTGATGTTGTGAGTTCAACGGTGCCCTCGAATTTCAATTATGGGCGCCAGTTCAAAAGTTACAAAAACTTGCACGTATGTTTACTGAACATACCTGAAAAAAGGTTCATAAATTCATTTTGTGCACTCCGGGCCTCAGAATCATGCACTGTTAATTTTCGCGGACTCGTAAAATTTCCATATATTAAAAAAAATACATGGAAATTTTAGGTCTTTACAAATTATTAATAATTATAATTATAAATACTTTTTAAACACTAATGTTTTAACATTGATAAAGATGAATTTTATCTATGATTATTAATTCAGTGCTGATAAAAGGTATCTTTATCAGCACTTCTTTGGAAATGCTAATAAAAGTGTCAACAATCTACTGTTTCTCATCCTCATTGAATCCAAACTAGTCATGATATCTAATGCTTTCCGTGGAATTCACCTTTTAATGTTTCTCATCCTCATCAAATCCAAACTCGAATCAAGGAACGAATCAAGGCTCGAACAAATCTAAGTCTCAAATCCGAGGCTCAAACGAATCCATGATTTAGTGATATATCTAATTTCTCTCAGATGAATCAACGCTTGAATCCAAGGTTTGTTAATTTTTATTCTCCTACCCACTCATTGATTTCTTGTTTGGTGATTAATTTTTTTTCATTTTTTTGATTATTATCTATTTTTATTCAAAATCAATCACTACTTCCCCTTCTATAATAAATTTCTATTTGGGGTTTTCAATGATTCTGGGTTTTTATTGACCATTTAAGGAATTTTCATGCTTCCTTGTAGCATATTTTGAATTCCGCGCACTGATTTCATCCATTATGGTAGGTGGATCCATTCACTTTTTTTAAACAAGGAACCATGAATTCTTGCATCTTTTAAATCGATATTTTTAAAATTATATTATAAATATCCATGATGGAGTTATGTATTTCTAAGTTTTTTTCATTTCATCATTAACATAAAAGAATATTTTATTAATTTTAAATTTTTTAGAACATCTTTCAATGGAATTAATGCACACAAAGTGTTTGTCAAAAATCCACCAACGGTTTTTAGTGAACAAATCGAAATGGATTTTATGTAATGATTTATTATGAATTATAATTAATTACCATTATGTTTTGATCGAGGATTACAAAGAATTAGACCATTTTTGGATATTTATCAAGATTCTTTTTATATTAGAAAAGAACATGGAAATATTGTTTATTTCCATTGTTTTAAATGTTTTGGATGGGTTTTCAATGGAAGGATTAATGCATTTAATCATATTTTCAAAGGTAGTAAGATGTGTTTGATATGTTTTTGTTACACCCCGAGATTTTATGAGATATATTCTTTTTAAAATATTTCATATCTTCTATTGTACGCTACACCAAGATTATCTTGCGCTATAAGCAACACCGTATTAGCTTGCAGTATACACAACCCTGACTTGGCTTGCATTACATGCAATCGCGACCTTCCTCAATAGCGTGTGTTGTACGCAATACTGGGTTACACTAAACAACGATATATGGTTATAATATTATTATGGACTAGCCGTTATGAAAATTATTAACAACATTTTGAATGTTATAACATTATTATTTCATCTTACACATTATCTAGAACATGGTATGTGAACAAAATAAATTTTTTCAGGTAAAATGAGTATTTTTCAAAAAATGCAGTTTTGCCACCTTTTGATGGAACACCCACGTTAAATGTAGTTTTTGACATTTTTATAAGTTCAATTTGAAAAAATAAAAAACTTCTTTGGAATCAGGATATTAAAATTTACATTGGATAAATTTTTCATATTATTCTGATAACTTTCATATTTTAATGAATAGTAAAAACATGCTATATTTTAATTAAAAACAACTTTTTTCATCGTAAAAATTTATATGGTCAAATTATAATATTTAATGGATTTAAAGTATAAATATAATATATGTTTACCATTTAATATAATCTATGTCATTAGAATTGATTTTATAAGGAATTCATAGGAAAAATCATTTCAATCTTTTGCAATGTTTTAACTTTTAAAACTCATTTTCTTAACAACGGGATTAATTTTAATTTAATTTCTGAAACTTTTGTGTATTGAATTTAGAAAAATGGATTCCATATTTGGAATCAGTGGGTCCAAATTATGTTTATAGGCTACTTTTTTTGGGCATTATGAATAGTAACTATGGTAAATTTTATTTACCATAGTAAAAGGTAAATCAGGTAATTAAGGGTAAATATAATATTATAAAATTACCATAACACATGTATTAATATAGTTTGATGCTTATATTTCATCCTAAGGAATATTTGGGTCGAAATGTAATCCATTGGAACCCACTTGGAGGTGATTAAGACCTTTAGTTTATTTTATTTAAAGGAAAGTGAAATATGTCTCACTCAATTTTAATAATTAAAGTATTTTTAATATAAGTTCATAAAGAATATAAAATTAGTTATAAATACTAATTTTAAAGGTAAAATATTTTTCTTTAACATGGTAATTTATTTATAATTTTTAATAGATATTTATCTACCTTAATATCTTACACATTAATGATCCAGGAATTATTTATTCAGTGAAAAATAAGTAATATAGTTTTTATTGAAATAATAATACCCATTAAAAGGATCAAAAACCTGAGCAAAACTTATTGGTAGGGTATATATACACCATAATAAACCAATTACCGAATATATGACCGTTTAGAGTCTTATAAAAGTGATTATGACACTTATATTATTTTATTTTAAATGATGTCAAAGTTGTCATCTTCATAATTTCATAAATATAACATTTTAAAAGTTAGGGTTTTTAGAATATAAATCTTACTAAAAGTATTATTATGAAATATGTAAGATTTATCTTCATCATAGTATTTTATTTTTAATTTTTATGAAACAAATAAGTGTATTTTATTATTATACAAAAATGTTGTAGAAATTATTTTATTAAGAGAAGTATTAAATAAATGGTTTTAGAAATAGTAAAATTAATATTATATGAACTATTTAATGTGATCCACTAATTTTATAGATGAATATGACATTTTTTTAACCTATTAAATTATTTAGTTTGAATATATCCTCTTTTTGGATTTTATTTAAATTCAAATAAATGAATAGTGTCAAAATTGACATTATTGTTATTTTATAAAAATAACATTTGATTAAATTTTTTAAAAATCACAAAAAAAATTATAAATTATAAATTTAAATTTATATAGTCTAAATTTTCATAAATTATCCAATTATGGAAAATTAACAATAAATATGTTATTATTTATAACCATTTAAAATTTTCAATTTTATTACATGAAATAAAATTAAATAGATTAAATAAGGATAAATCAAAATGATAAGGTTTAAAATATGATCAAAACATGTCTAAATTGAATTGGTTGATAATATTACAACCCTATCTCATCTAATTTTATAATTTAGTCATTTTTGGTGGTTTTTACGTGGGGTTTGAATTTATATTAAACTAATATTTTTGAGGATTCCAAAGGTGCCCCTCTCCTCCCTTATAAAAGAGAACCTCCTCCCTCTCATCTTTACACAACTTTGAGCCTTCAAGATCAGCCAAACCCTACCCATTTCACTTATAAACTTCCCTATAAATATTTTAGATTCCCTGGTCATCTTCAAAGACCAATTTAAGTGCCCTAAGAGGAGGTTTCAAAGAGACGTGTCGAAGAACAGGTAATATCTGTTACCGATTCTTTCAAATTTATTTCTTCTTCTACCTCCTCTTCTTTAGTTGTTTCATTATAGGGAAATATAATAAATATCAATCATATACATATATGTTATTATAAATATGAAACAAACCTATTCCACCTTCTATCCATCCTACGAAAAACAAAATCACCGAGCGTGCATACGTACGGAATACCGTCTCCACGCCATGGTGTAATCTGTTTTCCACCACCACCTTACTTGGATGGGTATAATGGTGTAAATAATAACTATAGTTGATTATTGTAAAGTTATATTGATTCTGAAATATTATACGTACACTTCCATACAATTCCACCATCATGGGAATGATATCATCGCTCGTGCATACGTACGGACTACCGTCTCCACGAACGCGATAATATTCATTATTCATGTTAAACATTTATAAATGATTATAAAGTATATATAATGAATAATAATGAAATTTATGACATAATAATTCTACTGGATTTATATATATATATGTATGTCATCTATTTAATTCCATTCAGTTCAATAAGGAAACGAAAACAGCATTCATGCGTACGTACGGCCTACCATCTCCATGAACGGTGTATTTCATTCCATTTATCAATCTATCCTATATATGTATATGCTGAATATTTATTATATATAAATAATTTTTTACATTATGAAATTATGGAAATCAGAATATAAGTAATAATATCAAGAACAACAAGTCGAAACACGTATGATAAATGAAATGATTTTACCCAAAACGCTGCTTTAACATGGATTTACAAAAGAACGGGTAATATAATGTCATAAGTGAACCATATATGATATCATAACAATGAATATGATTCTTTAATAAGTCAATGAAATTATTTAAATCATTATACAGGAGGTTCGGATACGTACGAATCATATCGGACCTAAGTTAAGGGATAAATTTTCAATCTCATTTTTATCCGAGATTGCTCATACGTAAGTATTTATTGGGGTTATATTTATCATCCATGCCCAACTTTTATAAAAAAAATTCATGTATGTTCAATGTACTTTTTACCCATTTTTGACTTTTACTACATGGTATTTAAGGAATATTTTTATGTTTACCATAGGAGGTACTTTTTGACTTTTCCAGAAAAAGTACGGGAAGAATGTTTTTTTAACTTATACAGCATGAACGGATTTTTACGGTTTCATAACGTCGTGTTTTAATTAATATTACTCTACCTGCTTTCATGAATATTATCAACAAAATCCTTTTCTTTTAAAATTGAATATCATTTTGTGAAAAGAAAAATATTTTCAAGAATAAAGGATATTGTCCTCAAGAATTCATTTCAAGTGCTTTATCAAAACCATTTTCCATCTAAGATGAAATTATTTCATGTATGTATGTTTCAAGTATAATGCCTCTATGATTTATATGGTTTCAATTTTTTTAAGATGAAATGATACCCATTTGTTTTATATGGATTATGTTTTGATGGGTTGATTTTTATGAAACCCATTTTATTCATTGGGTTATGATGAATGTTTTATGTTTATTTTGTTTCCCAAGTAAGAATGATTTCATTATGAGATGGGTGGGACCTGTATCTCCCTCCAATTCATTGGGTAATGATTTATACCTCATGAGATAGACATGGCTGAAACGGAAAGTAAATCTATTTAAGTAATATAGGGCTAGAATGGCAAGTAAACCTGGTTCAGTAAGGGACTTTGTCCACTAAGATGGTCTTGGCATAAATGACTTGGCTACTATGGAAAACATATCATGTGCTTAATGTTTTTCCCCAATTACAATTTTTATTCCCATGATATTTTATCATGATTGATGTTCCATTATGATCTATTCCTTACGTACTGCTTTGTTTTAGGTCACTGCTCAATATTTCGATGTTTAAACATTATGTTCATGTTTTTATGTTCAAATGTATATGGTTTGTTTTATTTTCACCATGATTACCCATACTGAGCATTTGAGATCACCCTTTATATGTTTTCTTTTCCCAAAGATATAAATAAAGGATTTAGGTAAGGAAACAAAAGGGGAAGATCTTTATGGGAGATATTGAAGATCTTTCACCACGATTAGAATATTATATTCCGAGTTTCCAAAGACACTAAACTATTACTATCCATTGGTGTCTGTTTTTGTTATGTATTATGTGTTCTGCAAAAGTAATGTAATGTCAATGTACGTAAATCTTTGGGTCTCTATAGTTGGTATCAGAAGAAAGGTTTAGTTAACCTTTGGAAACTAGGATGCGAAAACTTTAGTGAAATCCCTAGAGATATTTCTAAGGTATGTCTAGGGATATCCCTAAAGTTTAGTATAACTATAGGTTACAGTCCTAGAGTTATGTTGACGATCATGAATAACCTAGGGTGAACCTAAGGTGTCATGGATTAAAGAATGTGTGATAATTTAGACATCCCATAAGTGAATTTTAATGATTATGTGGTTCCTCGTTATTTTAATTATTTCTAACACTATGGTTTCTGGTTTTAGTCAATGGAGGGAATGAGAAGGAATTTAGTTAATGTTGATTCTGATGGACAAATTGGTGACTTTGATCAACAAAAGTGTGTAATGCCTAGAGAGAATGACATTTGGATTATGCAGAATCATTTATCATGATATATGATTAACAAGGTAAAATTTTGGGGTATTCCTAAGTCATCAAATACGAGGAAGATCAGATTTTATTCATGTTCACAAGGTGAGGAGCATAGAGAAAGGAAGATTGAGATTTATAAAGAAGTGAAGAAGAACCTTGAGGAATACCTCAAATGTAAGGGAATATGTTATTTGTGTGGAGAAAAGGGTCATAGAGTGACAGACTGTTATGGAGTTCAATGTCTTATTTTTGGAGAACATGGGCATTACCCAACTCAATGCCATGACCTAAGAGGTTACTTCTAAATCAAAGAAGGACTTACTCCATGAAAATCATTGAAGAGGATGGATTTAAGTGTCTATGTATTGGTATTCAAGAATAATTTTGTTGAGGTACTTTTATGGTATATTGGAATATTTTTGTATTAGTCTATTATGGTATTCAATAATTTTATGAAACCGGTAACCATGAAAAGTGATTCAAATATTTTGGAAAGTAGATGATATGCGCATAATGAATGGATAAGGAGAAAATAATATGTTTGATAGTATTCATGAGCTCACGATTGATATAAGGACTAAGTGTTATCATGGTTTGAGTATATAGAATTTTTGGGATTTTGGTATGTGGAAAGTGTTAACTTTTTGACTGCATTCATGTTTTCACTAAGGTTTAATGGGTATTCATTTTTCAAGAGAATACATGATTAAGGTATTCACATGTCTGGAATGAGACCAACAAGGTATATTTTATGATATATGGGGGATAAATGATGGTATTCACATGCTCGGTAGATGACATTACTAGTAATTTTTTTCTTTATACTATGAACTTGGACATAAGTATTTCGGATAACCCTAAAGATTGGAATGAATTAAGATAGTATTGTTTAATGCTAGAAATTCTTTGGATATTATTGCAGGAATGTTATAATAGTGTAGTTTTAGAAATAGGACAACCCATAGGATGGGTGATAACCCATCGTGTCGGACAAGGCTATAGGAATAGAACCCAAAACCGATGTGTGATATGCATTTATTACCTAACACTTTCCTAAAGGAAGTCCCTGGTTAGTAAAAACTAGTTTTATTTTATTAAGCGGTATGATAGATGAAGTATAAGTCCATTTTTGGAACGATATACAATAGATAGACTTATGTATATAACTATTGCTAAACTTTTGTTTGAGACAGATGGAATGACCCATAATTCTATCACATGATCTACTAACACTTCACAAATGACAAATTATAATTCATTTCTTTAAGATATGAAGTTGAAATCGTTCATGGCATGAACAACGGTGAGATTATATCAAAATAATGTAAGTATTTCTTCTAATTAAAATTCTACAACTTTAGGTAAATGATCTTCAAAACCAAAAATGATGTCCTAGTGCCCTCATATCTGATGAATCAGATGGTACCTTAGATCATCACAAATTTATGGCTTTGTGATTATTGAATTTTTCATAGCCATGTTCTCTACCACTATCCATTAGAACATGATGGTTAGATTTCTCTTCCATATCCATATTTCCACCTGGGTTATCCTACATGGAAACCCAGTGATGAGTTAATTTGGGTAACTGTTATGTTTCATACATCACTTTTTAAAATTAAGTTTTAGTATTCATTTTTACGATGTGGGTTTCGATTAAAGAAACATTCAAGTAGTAAACCATTTATTACCCTAACGAATTTCAAGGGTGAAATTCATTTTAAGGGGGGTAGAATGTAACACCCTGAGATTTTATGAGATATATTATCTTTAAATTTTTTTCATATCTTCTGGTGTATGCTACACCAAGATTATCTTGCGCTATACGCAACACCGTATTAGCTTGCAGTATACGCAACACGGACTTGTCTTGCATTACACGCAATCGTGACCTTCCTCGATAGCGTGTGTTGTACGCAATACCGGGTTTCAATAAACAACGATATATGGTTATAATATTATTATGAACTAGACGTTATGAATAGTACTAACTAAATTTTAAATTCTATAACATTATTATTTCATCTTACACATTTTCTAGAACCTAGTATGTGAACAAAATAAATTTTTCGGGTTAAATTAGTATTTCTCAAAAAATGCAATTTTGTCGCCTTTTGATGGCGTACCCACTTTAAATATAGTTTTTGACATGTTTATAAGTTCAATTTGACAAAATAAAATTCTTCTTTGGAATCAGGATATTAAAATTTACTTTGGATAAATTTGTCATATTATTCTGATAACTTTCATATTTTAATGAATAATAAAAACGTGCTATATTTTAATTAAAAACAACTTTTTTCATCGTAATAATTTATATGGTTAAATTATAATATTTAATAGTTTTAAATTATAAATATAATATATTTTTACCATTTAATATTATTTATGTCATTATCATTGATTTTACATTGAATTTATAGGAAAAAGAATTTCAATCTTTTGCAATGTTTTAACTTTTAAAACTCATTTTCTTAACAATGGGATTAATATTAAATTAATTTCTGAAACTTTTGTGTATTGAATTTAGAAAAATGAATTCCATATTTGAATCAGCGGGTCCAAATTTTGTTAATAGGCTACTTTTTATTTTTGGGCATTATGAATAGTAACTACGGTAAATTTTAGTTACCCTAGTAAAAGGTAAATCGGGTAGTTGAGGGTAAATATAATATTATAAAATTATCATAACAATTGTCTTAATATAATTGGATTCTTATATTTAGTCCTAAAGAATATTTGGGTCGAAATGGAATCCATTGGAACCCACTTGGAGGTGATTAAGACCTTTAGTTTATTTTATTTAAAGGAAAGTGAAATATGTCTCACTCAACTTTAATAATTAAAGTACATTTAATATAAGTTTATATAGAATATAAAATCGGTTATAAATACTCATTTGAAATATAATTTTTTTTCCTTATCATGGTAATTTATTTATAATTTTTATGATATATTTAATTACCTTAAAAGCTTATACATTAATGATGCAGAAATTATTTATTTAGTGAGAAATAAGTAATATAGTTTTTATTGAAATAATAATACCCATTAAAAGGATCAAAAACCTGACCAAAACTTATTTTTAGTGTATATATACACCATAATCATCCAATTACCAAATATATTACCATTTGGAGTCTTATAAAAGTGATTATGACACTTATATTATTTTATTTTAAATGATGTCAAAGTTGTAACCTTCATACTTTAATACATATAAATTTTTAAAAGATGGGTATTTTAGAATATAAATCTAACTAAAAGTATTCTTATAAAATATATAAGATTTATCTTCATCCTAGTATTATATTTTTAATTTTTATGAAACAAATAAGTATATTTAATAATTATACAAAAATGTTGTAGAATTTATTTTATTAAGAGAAGTATCAAATAAATGGTTTTAAAAATAGTGAAATAAATATTATATAAAACATTTAATGTTCTCCACTAATTTCATAGATTCATATGACATGTAAATAACCTATTAAATATTTTATTTCGAATATATCTTATGTGTGGATTTTATTTAAATTCATATAAATAAATAGTGTCAAAATTGACACTATTGTTATTTTATAAAAATAAGATATTATTAAATTGTTTCAAAATCACAAAAAACTTAAAAAATTATAAACTGAAATTTATATAGTCAAAAATGTCATAACGTATCCAATTATGGAAAATTAAGAACAAATAAGTGATTATTTATTACCATTTAAAATTTAGACTTTTATTACCACAAATTAAATTAAATAGATTAAATAAAGATAATTCAAAATGATAAGGTTTAAAATAAGATCAAAACATGTATAAATTTGATTGGATGATTATATTACAACACTATATCATATAATATTCTAATTGGATCATTTTTGGAGGCTTTTATGAGGGGTTTTAATTTATATTAAACTAATATTTTTGAGGATTCTAAAGGTGCCCCTCTCCTCCCTTATAAAATGGAACCTCCTCCCTCTCATCTTTACACAACTTTGAGCCTTAAAGATCATCCAAACCCTGCCCATTTACCATATCAACATCCCTATAAATATTCTAGATGTCCTGGTATTCTTCAAATACCAATTTTAGTTCCATAATAGGAGGTTTCAAAGAGACGTGTCGAAGAAGAGGTAATATTCATTACCGATTATTTCAAATTTATTTGTTCTTCTACCTCCTCTTATTTAGTTGTTTAAATATGGAGTAATAACATCATTATCACTAATATACTGATATGTTATTATAAATATGAAACAACCCTATTCCACCTGCTATCCATCCTACGGAAAACGAAATCACCGCGTGTGCGTACGTAAGGAATAACGTCTCAACGACGTGGTGTAATCTGTTTTCCACCACCACCTTACTTAGATAGGTATAAGGTTTTAAAGAATAAATATATGTAATTATTTTAAAGTGTTATTGATTCTTAAATAGTATACATACACTTCAATACAATTCCACGATCATGGGAACGATATCATCGCTCGTGCGTACCTACGGACTACCTTCTCCACGAACTCGATAAGATTCATTCTTCCTGTTAACCATTCATGAATGATTATAAAGTATATATAATGAATAATAATGAAATATATGACATAATAATGATACTTTATTTATGCATATATATATTTATTTCATTTATTTAATTCCATTCCATTCAATAAGGAAACGAAAACAGTGTTCATACGTACGTACGGCATACCGTTTCCATGAACGGTGTATTTAATTCCATTTATCAATCTATCATATATATGTATATGCTGAATATTTATTATATATAAAAAAATTTACATTGTGAAATTAAGGAAATCAGGATATAAGTAATAATATCAAGAACAACAAGTCGAAACACATACAATAAATGAAAGGATTTTACCCAAAATGCTGCTTTAACATGGATTTACAAAAGAACGGGTAATATAAAGTCATAAGTGAACCATATATGATATAATAACAATTAATATGATTATTTAATAAGTCAATGACATTATTTAAATCATTATACAGGAGGTTCGGATACGTGCGAAACATATCGGACCTAAGTTAAGGGATAAATTTTCAATCTCATTTTTATCCGAGATTGCTTATACATAAGTATTTACTAGGGTTATTTTTATCATCCATGCTCAAGTTTTATAAAAAACTTTCATGTATTTTTAAAGTCCCTTTTACCCATTTTTGACTTTTACTACATGGTATGTAAGGAATCTTTTTTTGTTTACCATAAGAGGTACTTTTTGACTTTTCCGGCAAAAGTACGAGAAGAATGTTTTTTTAATTTATACGGCATGAACAGATTTTTATGGTTTCATAACGCCTTATTTTCATGAATATTACTTTACAAGATTTCATGACTATTTTCAAAAAAATACTTTTCTTTTAAAATTGAATATAATTTTTTGAAAAGAAAATTATTTTCAAGAAGACAGGGTATTTTCCTCAAGAATTCATTTCAGGTGCTTTATCAATACCAGTTTCCATCTAAGATGAAATTATTTCATATGTGTATATTTAAAGTATAATGTATCTATGATTTATATGGTTTCACTTTTTTTAAGATGAAATGATATCCATTTTTTTATATGGATTATGTTATGATGGGATGATGTTTATGAAACCCATTTTATTCTTTGGGTTATGATGAATGTTTTATGTTTATTTTTTGGCACAAGTAAGAATGATTTAATTATGAGATGAGTGGGACCTATATCTCCCTACAATGCATTGGGTAATGTTTTATACCCCATGAGATAGACATGGCTGAAACGGAAAGTAAATCTTGTTCAGTAATACAGGTCTGGAACGGCAAGTAAACCCAGTTCAGTAAGGGACTTTGTCGACTAAGATGGTCTTTGTAGCAATGCCTTGGCTACTATGGAAATCATATCATGTGCTTAATGTTTTTCCACAATTACAAGTTTTATTCCCATGCTATTTTATCATGATTGATGTTACATTATGATCTATGCCTTACGTACTGCCATGTTTTATGTCACTACTCAAGATTTCGGTGTTCAAACATTATGTTCATTTTTTTTATGTTCAAATGTATTTGGTTTGTTTTATTTTATCCATGCTTACCCTTACTGAGCATTTGAGCTCACTATTTATATATTTTCTTTTCCCCAGGATATAAAGAAAGGTTTTAGGTAAGGAAACAAAATGGGAAGATCTTTATGGGAGATGTTGAAGATCTTTCACCACGATTAGAAGATTATATTCTGAGTTTCCAAAGACACTAAACTATTAGGGTCCTTTGGTGTCTGTTTTTGTTATGTATTATGTATGCCACAAAAGTAATATAATTTCCATGTACATCAAGCTTTGGGTCTCTACATTTTTTCCAATTATATTAATATTTTTTATTATATAGACCCTTTAATTTAAGCCTCATATTGATTTATAAGTGAAAATTTGTTTGTTATTTTAATATAGATTGACCTTTAGTCATGATTTCATTATATTGTTTATGTTATTATGGATGGGGTTTTCCATTAAAGGGTGTTTAAATGTGCGAGTGGGTTTTTGTTTTCTAATATATTTTATTAATTATTTTTTATTGTATTGATATGTGTTATATTTTTATTTTATACTCCACTTACGTGTCATGAAAAAACATGGGTAGCTTGGTGAAATATCTTGGGATGAGTATAGCGCTAGTGTATAATCATACTTTGAATTAATTAGTTCATTTTAAGGGTTTTAACCCAATTTATCTATTAATTTGTTTAGAAATATCCCTTGATATATATTTTATAAACATATCTATAAGTTTATCATATGATTTTACATAAACAATTATTATGGTTCCATTTTATAATAATTGTCTCACATATCATGTCTAAAAGTAAAATGTTTAGACGTTATATTATACATGATACTATAATCTTTTGAAATTTATTCTTCACTATCATAATTAATGGAAATGATTTTCATTGGAATATTACATAACTCAAATACCAATAATCAATTTATGATTCACTTTTTTCATTTTAAATATTTTTAAAGTATTAAATCTTGACTCTCATATTGAATGTGAAATGCCTGTTTATTTCCCACCATAAAAATGTCACAACATTTAAGAGTAAATATAGATAAAAATTTGGATTTATAATATATTGTGACTCTATTTGAACTTCAATTAGTGAATACTTAATGTATTCAACATAAACTACTAGAGAACTAGGCTAATATTGTGCTAGGGTTTTGACAGCACTAGCTAAAAGCACTATTAAACACCCCCATTATCAGCTTTAGAAAAAGAAATGTTAAAGTGGGTCTTTAAATATGATTTTTTATCATTGTTTAAGGGGGTATTTAACATAAATAAAAAAGTGATGCTAAAGTGGGGCCTTTATCATTTATTCTAAAAATTTTGTGATCAAGTCCCCCCTTCATCAGTGCTAGTAAAAAATCACTGATAATGGTGGGTGTTTATCAATACACCTAGAAAAGTGGTTATAAATTGGGGGAATTTATTAATTCTAGTAAAAATCATTGATAAAAGGGTATTTATCAGTGATTTTTTATAATAATTGATTGAGACCTCCCCCCCCCCATCAGTTATTTTTTACTAGCACTGATAATGGGTATATTTTAAAAAATCATTAAAAATAATATATTAATACATTAATACATTAATACATTAATATCTTTATATATTTATATTGAAATAAATATATTATATTCTAAAAAAATAGATGAGGCTAAATAGATATTTACATATAATATATAATATATTTAGTGAAAATTTATTATAACTCTAGAAAATCTTTATGAACAGAAATAAAACCCAAAAACTGATAACAACTTCAAAAACCCTTAAAAATATAAAAAATTTAATAAACCCTAAAAACCATGAAATGACCATAACTTTTCAATAAAGAGTCTATTTTAGCTACACAAACTGTAAAATAAAATCTTATGAAATGAGATAAAACCACGTGAGATTTAAATCATCTAATAATCAATGTAATAAAATATACTATAGTTTCAGAAAATTTAGAAATCAAACTCGAACTTCGAACAACCATAACTTTTGATCTGGGTGTCTATTTTGGATACACAAAATATTAAATATATGCTTTTGATTATCCTTATCCCATAGAGGTATAGTTACGATATCTCAATGTTCATGTAACATTCTTTTCACCACTAAAAAGACTCGTAAGGCCTCCAAAATAGAGTTTTTAGTCATCGTACACTGATTCCTTAAAACTCAAATGGATATAACTTCCAACTCGAATGTCTGTTTGGCCTATACCTCTTATGAAATCGAATCTTGAAATGGTATTTATGACCAGGTAACCAATGGAAACCACATATCACCTATATTGGGGAAAAACTGAGTTTATAGGTGTCGTACCATGCTTTTTTCACATTTGATGGCCTTTCAAACCGCCATAACTTTTGCTCTGAGTGTCTGTTTCGGGTTTATGACATATCATATAGAATATTTCATTTATCTCTATGCCTTGGTGACCCAAGAGATCCCATGATCACAAATGTTGAGGCCAAAAGGCCCATAAGGCCTCCAAACACGATTCTTTATCCATTGTATCCCAATTATTTAACGTTCAATGGATTTTAAGCCATGTTTGAGGGGGTATTTATTCCTTTTTCAGTGGGCACTGAATTTGTTCTCGGGTCTTACATTTATATTGATATTATGGATTTCAAATTTTACCATTTTTCATAATGTACTATTATTAATAATCAAATATATAACAATATATACATATATTTTATATATATTCAGACATAACAACTTAATTTTATAAATAAACAATTGAACATATTTACATAAAAAATATATTTCCCAATATATAAACCCTATTTAAATAGAAACCAAAATCCATTCTAAAAATATATATATATAAATAAATATTCATTAAATATATATATAAACATATATATATATATTACATATATATATATATATGAACATATATATAACATATATATATATATATGAACATATATATAAACATGTATAAAATATATGGATAAAAAAATATTAAAAAAATACTAAAAAATATATAGATATATCATAAATTTTTTCAAAATAGTATAAGGGAGTGGAAAAGGTGTTGGTGGATAAGATTGAAGTCTCATGTTCGAAACTCGTTGTAGGCGGGGGTTCACACTGGGGGTGGGATTATCCAAAGAAATGATAAATGGGGGGGGGAGTTCTAATCAGCAGGGGTGGAAGTGTGGATAAAGGGGTTAGGGGTAAAAAATATTACATACCCTTTATCTGTAGGGCATTTATCAGTACTTTTTTAGCACTATAAAAGGGAGTATTTAACGACTCTTTTTACAAGAATTTTTACTATTAACCCTTTAACATCGCTTACATTATTATCGCTTCTATAGCATTGATAAATCCCGTTTTCTATCATTGTTAATGTCATGATTTTCAATAGTGATGTCGACAATATAATGATACTTACATAAATAATAACCTCCATAATATATTTTTACTTTAATAATTAATATAGTATTTATGATTATAATTTTATTCATTTTAATTATAGAGGGTAAATATTTATTAAACACATTAATACCAATCTAGTTGTTTTAAAAAATTAAAATTTTATCTATATAGATACTAATAATATCATATTATTATTTTGTTATCACTAAAAAAATACACTTATCAACATTATTATGTAAAAATTCATTAGATATAATAATATAATGATACTTCTCATATTTTTTAGGTGTTTTATTAAGACCATAAGTATATTTAAATAATTTTCATAATTTATTTTAAATATATTGTAAATAAAACCTTTATATTATTCCATCTAAATTTATTTATATAAATTTCCATTTAAAAATACATATTTAGCATCTGTTTAATGAACATACAAATGATTTATCAAATTTAAAGGAAAATAATGTCCTTATTGTTTTAATTTGAACTAAATGAGTATAATTATAAAAATAACAAATAAAATCCATTTTTCTGAATCATTTGATTACTAATCTAGATTTAAAAACATGAATGTTATCATTTAGATCATATATGCTTCTAAATACACATTTACAACCAATATGATTTGAATATTTTAGAAAATTGGTTAAGATGCAAGTTTTATTTCTCATAATAGAATTTATTTCACCGTTAAATTATTATTTATATAATTAAACATATTTTAAAGGAAATTATTCTTTATATAACTTTAGATCATTATCTGGGTTTATCACAATAAGATGTTTTTTAGAATATTAATATATTGATCTCTATTAATAAAAAAATAGAGGATTTGAAATATAGGAATTCATTATATGGATGTTTCTTCTTTCTAGGTATTGTGATCTATTTTGGTTCAATGTAAAAATCATATTTATTCTCTTCCAATATATATTACCTATATTCAACACTAGATCAATCTATATGAGGAAGAATTTTATTTTAATAATATTTATAAAATTTATTTATAAAAAAGTATACAACTCTAAATTCAAAAATTATATTACCTTCAATATGAATTATTATATACGATTTTTTATTATTTTATATGTGAAAAATGTTTATTTATTTTAGTTTTAGTTATTTTAGGAATAGATCTCTAAAAAATGTAAAGTATCCCAATTATTTAAGATAATAAAGGTGTAGTTTCAGCATCATCAACTTCATCTCCCAAAAAGTTGTTATTGAATTTTTTTCCTTGAGACTCAAACCCCATATATTCTATGTCACTTGAACTACTCTGATAATTATTCATCAAAAATGATCATTAGTACTCGATATGGTATGACTACTTCTTGGAATTGTTCAAGAAATATAGGTGTATGTCCAGAAGAGATGGGGGATGATTTTCAAGCAACAAAATGCAATAATAAATGATCGAGAAATGTAGCTGATGAGGACGATTGTTTTCTATAACATGAACCATTGGATGAATTCAAGGGATAAAATCTACTAAATTAGACTAATAATTTTCTTAAATCCAGTTACCCACATCATTAAAAGCATATTTAAATTATTTTAAATAATCAAATATTGGGTTCCTCTTATTAGAATTATCTATAACATTCACCTTTGATAATGAATATCTTGTGTGTATTTATTTATTTATTATAAAAAATAAATATTTTATGAACCTAATAGGAAGGATATGAATCAATAATGGATGAATGCTAATTTTTTGACAAATGGGGATGAATATGGAGTTAAATAATTGATTTGTTTATCAATATATAATTCATACAACCCTTCTCAAATCCTATTTTACATTTTTATATTATTATTATTCAAGAAATATTAGTCTAGAAGAGTTTTATGGACATTTTATTTTTCTGTGAATAGATAAAATCTAGAAATTTTGGAATATACTTTGGAAAAACTTAATGTGTACACTCATTGGGATGATACTGCTTTTTATGAATAATTTTATAAGAATACTAGCGTAAACGATGGTGGAGATTTGATGGAATAAATAAAAATGGAAATTGAAGATGACATTTTTTATTGTAAAAATTTGTTTGAGAAGTTAAATAGCTCTTATAGGAGACCATTTTATACTATATACACTAAATAAATAACATTTTATATTGTATTAAAGTTATATAATTTGAAATCTGGTAGATGATGTAGCAACACCAGCTTTCAAGAACTACTTGCTTTCATGAATGATATGATACCCGAAGAAAATGAACTTCCATGTAGAACATATGATGCCAAATGAATTATAAATTAAAATGGAATGATCTATAAAAAATTCATTCTTGTCTAAATTATTTCATATTGCTTCTCAAGGACCATGAATCACTCATAAAATTCCCTAATTTTGGCATAGATCAATACGAGAAAAATAAATCAAGTCCATAAAAATATGTATGGTACTTTCTTAAAATTATTTGGATTAGAAGACTATATGAATTTTAGGAAACCATGATACAATTTATAGGTAATATAGATACAAGAATTAAATATGGGATCCTACGTCATCTAGCCGATTCTCCTTAGTGGAAGAAAAATTGACTCTGAGTGTCCTGAATATGAAAATAATCTGAGAATCTTCTGTCCTGTGTTATCTAATAATGGAATGTATCCTTTTGGTGTATATAGTAGTACTCAAAGTACATGGACCATCATGTTGTTAAATTATAAATTGTATATATGGTTATTCATGAATCACAAATACATTATGTTGTCTCTACTTATATATGGACAAATGAAACCCAATAATGATATTGATGTCTATTTGGATGAATTGATCAAAGATCTAAAATTGATGTGGGATGCATGTGTTAAAATTTATGATTCTCATAAAATTAAATAGTTCACATTGAGGACCATGTTTTATGGGTTGATAAATGAATTTATTTGTTATGGAAATTTTTAACGCTATATAATGAAAGGAATGTTGGGGTGTCCAATTTGTGGATAAGTAACACACTTAGTTTTGACGAAACATTCCTTGAAGAATTAATTGTCAATACATCAAATTTATTTACCTATATGACAAAAATACCTATCCCAAATAACAGCATTTGATTGTAATATCAAGCAAGGAACAAGACCATCTCCAATAATATGTGATCTACTTTTCGATAAAGTAAAAGTTATTAACACTATTCTCGGTAAACCATTATTGAAAAGAATTAAGAAATCAATTTGGAATAAGATATCAATTTTTTAATTACTAAATTAGAATTGTTTGCATGTCAGACATTTTCTTGAAGTCATATATATAGAAAAAATGTATTTTATAGTGTTATAGGAATGTTATGGAATGTTCACGAAAAATTAAAATATGGAATGAAGTCTATGTTGGACATGATTAACACGGGGATAAGGGAAGAGTTTCCACTAGTGATGGTTAAAGGGTAGATTTTTTTCCTCCAATAGCTTAAAATATCCCTGGATATAAAAATTTTCAATTTTTCTTTTTCCTTAATGGTGTAAATGTTACATAGGTGTATTCAGTAAATATCAAGAATGTCATGTCAATGAATAATTTTTTGTTACAGGGAAAAACACATGATTGTCATTTGTTATGAAAGATTTTATGCATTTTTATTTCCACTTCATTCTTCCTAAAATGTGTGGAATACATTAACTATAATCTAATTCTTTTTTAAATCCATATGTAGTAAAGTTATAGACCCGATGATGTTTCCAATCATGAATTAGGAGGTCACAATCATATTATGTGAATTAGAGATGTTCTTTTCAACAACATTCTTTGATATAATGTTCCACCTAATGGTTTAATTTTTTTAGAGAGGTTCAACTATGTGGTCCTCCCCATTATATATGGATGTACCCCATTTAACGATATATGAAGATTTTGAAAGGGTCCATCAAGAATCGAATTTGAAAAAAAAAGGTTTTATTGAATAATGATATATTATTGAAGAATATGTTGAACTCTATACTAATTAACTATCATATGTTGATAGAATCAATCTCCCAATGTCTCTTAACAGTAGACACCTTATGGGAAAATGGATTTCTGGAAGAGTTGTTACAATTACCATCAAATAGTGGCAAAAATTGCACCTTTACATTTTACATAGTAATAAAAATGTTGATCCATATGTTGAATCCCATAAAGAAATTATTAGAGATTTGAATCCATCAAGGTCTAAAGGATGGATATAAAATGCATATAATCTACATTTTATAGGATGGTTCTAAGATCAATTTTATAAGTAGTTATCTAGAAAATAAAAATTCAACTATCAAATGACATTAATGGATGGTTAGGTGACTGAATGAAATTGTTGAATCTTATAATAGTTTTTTAATCAATGGTTATAAATTCTATAAAAAATAACACGATGACTATATAATGATGAAAAAATAGAGTTACGTTTGTTGTGGAAGTTATGCACATATCTTTTTCTATGGATAAATATAAAATTTATGAAAATATGTCATATTTTGGAAATATTTAATAGATATACAAGTTAGATTATATAACATTTCAAGTGTTGATTTTCCATTTTATATGGGTTAACAATATGATTATAGTGATATTTGATGAAATTTGGTATCATTAAGTTTAATTTAATTGTGAAAGGGGGGAAAGTTGATCAATTTATAATGGAACCAAAAATAGAGTAAGTATTTTATGTCTTAGATCCAGTATATGAGAATTGATCCGTTGTACTACTAGAAACTAAAATAGTTGTGGGTTCATATGAAAATTCAATTGAGGATGACCCTTTCCTTGGGAGATCACAATCAGTTCATGTTGATACCAATGTAGATAATTTCTTTTACTTTATAGGGAAACAAAAATATGGGATTTGGATTCACGATAGAGGATTCAAATCCTTAAAACATTTAAAATAATAGAGTTCAATGAGAAGGTAAAAGTGTATTTTAATATACAATTTTTCCCTCATAATATTATATGTTCTATAATACATTAACATAATTTAAATTAAATGATTGACTACTCATGGAAATAATATATTTTGTATATGATATTCTTACCAATCCCATGGAAGAAGAAATTATAATAAAGGAAACCCTTTGGGAAGATGTAAAGGTTATTTTACAATATACATTCTCTATTTTATGGAAAAAAAATTATATAATGTAATATTGATTTAATTTTCATTCTCTTATTATTTCATTTATTTTATATTATTTATTTCCAAATTGAATTCCTTTCTTCTCCAAAAGTTCTATATACTTCTTCACCTTCGAACCCATTTCACCCATGTAGTGATGGAATTTATCATTTTACTTCAAGTTCCCTCGACTTCATTTATAGGAAGATAAAAAAATTCCTATTATCAATAAGAGATTCAATATTGATGTTTTCATGGTAAAATTAGTTTACATAGATGTAATTTATTATTTTATTTTTATATTTAATTTATTTCAATTTAGTATTACTCACATACGAATTTTTTTCTTATATGTGGATTCTTATGTTCGAGTTGGGGTTTTTGGTTCAAATTTTCTCATTTTCATTAGATATTGGACTTAAAGGCTTTACCTGAGATAATGAAAATAAGTAAATGGGTTAATAATGTATACAACAATCTTTAAGAGGTGAATTTATACTGCTTATTTAATTAATTTTTTCGTCATTTTATCTATTATTTTTAACATAATTTCCTTATCATTTTTATCTAATAATTATTTAGTTTTTTTAATATATATTTTGGAAGGTCAAATTTTTCTTTCAACTATTTTCAATAAGCTATAAATGAAAGAGTATGCTCTTTTTTAGTGGAAGATAAAACCCCATGTTGCTGTCAACATAAAGTGTTTTAGGGATCATAGAATTTCTCTTCCATAAAAATAGATCATGTTCTATATTTTATCACTTTTTTCCATATAGATTAAATAAAAACACATATCACATTCTCAATCAAACCCACCTCAATATGATGAATGGTGTGATCAGTATTACTCGAACTATATGTTTTTAGTTTATACATTATATTTTAGTTCAAAACACACATCACATACTCAAAACTAAGAAAATGAATTGATATTATTTTTATAATTTTGTAAAACAATACATAAGTCTTTTTTCATGTATAAGAATCAACTTTATCTCAATATATTGCATGATGTTCTCAGTATGACTCCAACATAGTCTTTTTATGTAAAATTGATATTAATTTTTGTTTAAGATAAAAGTAACATACTGAAAACCAAGAAAAAGTGCTTAGTTTATCTTTATAATTTAGGAAAATTATTCATAATTTATTTTTTAAGTGTATGAATTAGTATCATATCAAATTGACACACGATGTCACCAGTATGACTCAAAGTGTGTGTTTCTAGTTTAAAATCTCATTTTAGTAAAAAGTACAAGTGACATACTCACAACTATGAAAATGAATTCATATTGTTTTTATACATTAGTAAAATGATCCATAAGTCATTTGGGATGCTTAAGAATTAGTTACACCTCAATATAATGCACGATGTGACCGGTATGACTCACAGTGCATCTTTTTATTTAAAATTGACATTAATTTTTGTAAAAATGGCTACTGACATACTCAAAACCAAGAAAACACATTCTTACTTTTTTATACTTTATGAAAAAAATACATAATTTATTTTTTTATATGTAGGAATGAACCATACCTCAATCAAATACACTATGTTTCTATCATGACTCAAAGTTCATGTTATCAGTTTTAAATCGACATTTTTGCTCAAAAAGTGACACGCACTAAAAAATAAGAAAACACACTCATATTGTCTTGATAATTTAGTATAATGATTCATAAGTCATTTTTTACATGTAGTAATCAACCTCACCTCAATATTATGCATGATGTTATGTGTATGACTGAAAGTGTCTGTTATCAGTTTAAAATTGATATTTTAATTCAAGAAGTGTTAGTCACAAAAAACAGAGGAAATACACTCATATTGTATATATAATTTAGTAAAATGATTAATAATTCATTTTTGACATGTATGAATTATTCTAACATCAATCTGACACATGATGTGGCTTGTGAGACACAAATTGTGTGTTTCTGGTTTAAAATGACATTTTAGAAAAAAACACAAATATCATACTCAAAACTAATAAAACACATTTGGGTTGTTGTGATACTTTATAAAAACTATTAATAAGTCAATTGGGATATTTTGGTATAATCCAAACCTCAATATGATTCTTAGTTTGACCGGTATGACTCCAAGTTCATAATTTTTTAAAATTGACATTTATTTTAGTAAAAATAACAACTGAATGGAATGACTCCCTAAGTCATTTGGGATTTCTATGTTTCTAGTTTAGAATATAATTTCATTAAAAACACAAGTGGTGTGCTCAAAACATAGAACATGAATTCATATTGTTTTGATACTTTATTAAAAAATCTATAAGTCATTTGGAATGTGAAGTAATCATCTTCACCTTAATCTGATGCACATTCTGACCAGTATGACTCCAATTGTTTCTTTTTATTTAAAGTTGACATTAATTTTAATAAAAAATATAACTTACATACTCAAAACAGATCAAACACATTTATATTTTTTTGATAATTTAGAAAAATTATCCATAAGTTATTTGAGAAATGTATGAATCATCTGCCACTCAATTTGATAAATGATTTTTCCCAATGTTACTCAAAGTGTTTATTATCTGTTTAAAATTGATATTTTAGTACAAAAAGTGACACACCCTAAAAACTAAAAAAACGTAATCAGATTATCTTTATAATTTTATAAAATTATTCAAAATTAATTTTTTTATATGTAGGGTTAAGTAACATATCAAATCAAAACATGGTATGGACAGTATGACTCAAAGTGTGTATTTACATTTTAAGATTACATTTTTGTAAAATAACATGTGTTGCATACTCAAAACAAATAAAACATTCTTGTATTGTTTTAATAATTTATGAAAATGATCCATAAGTCATTTGGGATGTTCAGGAATCATTCAAACCTCAATTTGATCCATGTAGTGACCTTTATAACTACAACTATGTCTTTTTATATAAAATATACATTAATTTTACTATAAAATACAACTAACATAGTCAAAATTGAGAAAAGGAATTAATATTATTTTTAAAATTTAGGAAAAGTATCCATAAGGAATTTTTGATTCATAGGAATCATACGCACCTCAATCAGATACTTGATGTTCCACATATCACTCAAAGTGTCCATTATCATTTTAAAATGGAAAGTCTAGTTCAAAAAGTGTCACTCACAAAAAACCAAGAAAATTTCCTAAAATTGACATGATAATTTAGGAAAAAATTGATAAGTCATTTCTAATGAGTATTAATCATTCTCATGTAAAAAAGATATATTATTTCACCTTTATGACTCAAAATTTCTGTTTCTAGTTTAAAATTACAATTTAGTAAAAAAAATAAGTAGTGTACTCAAAATAGAGAAAATGTATTTGGATTGTTTTATAATTTTTAAAAAATATCCATAATTAATTTTCACTGTGTAGAAATTATTTATACCTCAATATGATTCATATTGTGAAGATATGACTCCAATTGCATATTTTCAATATTTAAGTGTCATTTTATTTTAAAACGTTCATCACATCACTAAAACTGAGGAAAAAAATCCTATATTGTTTTCTCATTATTATATTTGTTATTAATTAATTAATTTCCATGTCATTTTTATCTTATAATTATTTATTTAATTTTCATATAGATAATTCTTAAAGACGAACAAGAAATGGTGTGACGTGTAAGAGTCAACCATAACTTAATCTGATACACAGTGTTCCTGGTATTTCTCAAAGTTTATTTTAAAATTAACACGTTCAATTTAATTAATTAATTTATATTATTTCTAAAATAAGAAATTTATTCTTATAAGGGTGTTTTCTTTTGCTCGAGTAGGGGTGGATTTTTTGGACATAGCATGATTTGAGGTCTGGGGAAAAAGAAAAAGGAACATTGATTCTTTTTAACGTATGCAATAATTTGTACTTAATCATGTAACTGTATAAAACAATGTTTTAAATTCCCATAATAGGGTTTTTTATTTTATTTTTATTGTTAATTTTAAATCACTTAAATTTTATATATGTATATGATTTTCCTTCATTATGGTGATATTTTTGGAGTCATGTTGTGTTGTTATAGCACATTGTTGTATGCCATATTTCTAGTGCTACAGTGTTCTATTACAACACATTGTAGTATGCCCCTTTATTATCACTTATAAATGCACTGATAAAGTTATCCATAATCAGGTATTCTAAAAGTTATGATAAAGGATCTATTTATCAGTGCTTTTGAGGAGATGATAAATTCTGCCTTTATAAGTGCATTTAGTAGCACTAATAAAGGGTCCCTTGATCAGCATGAAATAAAAGCATTAATAAATGGGGACTTTTATTAGTCTTGATAAAGGATCCCTTAATCAGTAATTTGTTTAGCGCTAATAAGGAACCGTTTATCTATTATTTTCTAAAACTGATAAAATAATTGGAATTTTACTCACACTTTGGTAGTCAGTTCTTTGTTAGGGTTGATTAAGGATAATTCTAGCACTGTTAAAGGATTGTTTTATAATAGTGAGTCTGCCTATTATGATCAATCAATTAAGATATATTTGCTACTACTGAAGTATATTTTTGTTATTTTATATATGTAATATCTCTCTAGTGATGGAATACTAGAACCATAGTGTTCGATTAAATGATGTTTTTTCCAATCACAATTAGTTATCTACTGAGATTGATTTTTAATTATATTTTTCTCTATTTGTATAGAAGTTCTTGATTTCCTTATAAAATGAGGTTTCCATTATTATTTTCATTTTAATTATTCCTTTCTTATTCCCATTTTTCGCACAAGGACCACCTAGACCTTCTTTTACAGAAATATGATAGAGGGAAGTTGTCTCATTCAGGGATGATTAGTGACATATTATCACTAGGATAAGAAATAATATAGAATGCATTTATTATTTCACTTCTCTGTTTAAGATAGAATTACTATTTTATTTTGATCAGTTGATGTGTTATTTTTTTCAAGAGAGAAATCATGAGAGTTAAATTGAATTATGATTTAATATATAATTTAGGTAAATATTTATGGTAATACTGTTTTTTAAACACTCAATATAAACACCCTTTCAAACTACACTATTAAACAGACATTGAACCCACACAAAACAAAAGAATAGAAATAAAACTCCATCTTATCTAGGGACAACCAGAGTCCCTCTCTAACTACATTTACTGAGGTTTAAAATTTCTTATTGTGAGGACGATAACAACCACATAACCAATATAGATATCTCTGTGATGTTATTCTATATTTTTTTATTCTAATGTTATACCTGTTATGTATATTATCGATATGGATATTATTGTTAGTAATTATTCTATAGGGTTTTTTTTCCTCATGTGATATATTATACCCTATCTACTTATCAACAACATTTGGCATATAAGGAGACTCACCTTAGGTCACATGTCCCCATCATTCTACCACTATTCATGTATATCTGATAGAATTTTAAAATTTTAGAAAACATTACAAGACTATAACTGAGATAATTCATTCCATAAAGGCATGGTTCACATCATAATTTAATAAATAAGTATAATTACTCAATTAAAACTCCAAATAAAAGCATAATGATTCAACTCCCTCTTTATTTTTGTTCCACATACCAATACCCAATCCAAACAACCCAATTTTTATCATCCTTAATTAGTCATTTAAACCATCTAAATCTTATTTTAATTAATTTTTTTACTCCCCCATACTGATTAATACCCAACTATTACCATTATTCTAAAATGATACACCATAAACCTCTTCAAACTCACTGAAACTAATTCATCTATTCTTAACCACAACCCAAATTTTTTAAAACCTCTTTCCAATCCCTCTTGATATCTTAATTTATATATATCACCATGATATATATGAAACTTTCTAAATCCCCTATTAAAAAGTGTCCACATAAAAATTTCTTTGAAAATTTACATTTTAAAATTAGTAAAAGTGAAAATATAATGAACTTTCCCCACAACTTGGGCCCTCACCTATCCCCTCATATAACTCATCCTCATCCACATTACCTACACCATGCCACACTAGCCAAATATTCCCTTTCTCTTCTTATGGTGGTGAATTGTCTCATATGAATCTCAACCACTACCTAGGTTTATTATACCAAAAACACAAAGATAAGTTAGGAAAACATAAAATAAAACAAATCAAAACCATAAATACTCTTTCAATGTGGATTATATACCATATTTAAAACGAAAATAATATTATTTATTCCATGAGGATTCTATATCTAGATAATATTTTTTAGTCATAAGAGGAATCCTATAGGGATCTGACCCTTTAATTTTTATATATACGTGAGATGACATTGATGCATATCAATTTAAGGACGGGATATAATTGTAGAAGATTTTATCTATAAGATTTTTGTGGCAGTATGGGAATTTATATTCTTGAATTTGGGAGGCCACTAGACTATACTAAGATTACTTTATATCCAATCATAGATTTATCCAATCTATAGTGGATGGTTATTTCTCAAAAACCACTAAGAAATAATGAAATGTCCAATAACATGATAACTAAACTAAAAAAGGAAATTTTTAGGATTATTTATAGATCCATTACTCGTGTATAGTTGGCCAAAAATAATTATAGGGGCACGATGATCCAACTGGATGTTATTCTACTCACTACGAATTTCTATCTCGGACCATGCATCAATATGGATAAAAAAGTGCACTATATTTTTAGGGACTTTAAAATAGATTGAAGTATACCATTATGTGGGGTAACATTATCACTCATTTGAAAAAAAAAATTGGAATCTTTATTCCCTCATTGCAACTTGCTTCATTGGGAAATCTATAGTTGATTGACTTACCCTTTTTGGTCAAGATGATCTTTTTGATAATGGAATAAAAGAAATATGAATGGAAAGGGGAATATTATGATTTTTTAAATGAGTAAAATTATATTAAGTTCTATATTGATGTTTCCTTTTATTCGGAAGATGATCATGTATAGTGATCACCACTTATTGTTACACCCATTGAGACACAACTACCCTTTATTTATCTAGGGGAGATGAATTGGTATATTTGAGATATATCAAATAAAATAATTGATCCACAATAGAAGATATTATAATCAATACACTCTTTATTTGGGTTTCCACACATTCCACCCACTGTTTCACCTCAAAAGAATAACAGAAAATCTTCTAGATTCATGCCTACACCTAATTTTAACCATAAAATTCCTTCAACCCCATCCACTCCCATGATCCCAACTCTAGTTACATTCGATCATACCTATCAGAGTCACCCTACTCCTATCATGGCTACACACCATGATACTCAATGAATTCCATAATATTCCATTTCTTGCAGGTAGATGAAGTTATATTCTCATTGAAAAGTCAAGGGAAATCTAACTGATACCGTAGAGGAGATTTTATTTATTAATCTCATAGCAAGACATTATTCCTCCATCTTGATTATGGAGAAGATGACTTAGGAGGTTCTTGACCATGCCTTAACTCTCATTATAGGAATAACCAGTATAGTATCATGTTTTAATCATGAGACATTAGTCAATATTGGTATTTTACCTACTATGAGTATGGACATTGATATGACACGTGGTTCATATTTAGAGACCACTAAATAGGAATCCTTAACATGTAGGAACCACCACCATTCCCTTAGGCATCTAACATAATTATCACCAAAGTCAATAATCTCTCACCAATAGATTACTTCTTCCTTGGATTTCATTCTATGTTTATTGGGAGAACTTGGAGTAATTTCCTATCAAATTTCAGTGGTTAAGGAAAGAATTCAGGAGAAGTCTGATGAGATTTAGATATAATAGGAGAAGTATCTTAATGATTTCTCAAAATCCCCCACTACAACACCAAATGAGTATGATCCCATTAAAGAGATAAGGCTTAAAACCAAGGAATCATGGTATTTTCCCCCTCCCTGTTTTTGGTGTTCTTAGTCATTTTGCATATTGTGGTCAAATTTTTTGGATTTTCATGTAGATTCATTCTTTATGAGCTCATTGTGTATCTTAAAATAATTTTTTGTTAAATATATGGAATTATATTTTTTTAGAATAACTTTCTCATAAATTATATTATAGTATCACATTGAGATTAAATGCCATCAAGTACATAAATTAAATTTCAGGTTACCAAAAAAGTTCACCATAAATTCCTAATAATTTAATGACATAAACTCCATCAATGGATTAAGTAAAAAAATATTTCATGAATCTGGTTAGATAATAGTTTTTATAGTTATTTATCCCTTTTTTTTAATATTTTTGATTTAATCACATAAGTCTCTCTCTACTTGATTTTTAAATAGTATAAAGACTATTTGATGTTAGGTTTGGTATAGGGATCATTTGAAACCATTTAGTTTTATCGTAAAATCATTGGTTTGTGAGACATTTTTCTCAATATATATCTCTTAACATAAATAAATTCAGAATAAGTAGGAAAATAACATAAAACCTTTTATGTGGAAATCATTAAAAAGCAATTACTTGTTAATTTTAGGTTAAAATCATTGGTTATGGATGATGATTATTTTAAAATTTTAATTCTATAATGTTTTTATTGACATTTAGATTAAATATATTCATGTCATGACTGATTGTAAAATATTTTTAATCTCGTGAACATGTTTCATTCTAAACCATTTTGTTATATTCTTTTTGATACCTACTTTCTTGAGATAACCTGGGACATGAAAAACTATTAGAACTTCAGATTTGATATTTTTAGGACAATCATTTTTTTAACAACATTAATAGGATTGAGGTCATTTTTAAGACTTTAATCGTTTAACCTGAAATATATTTAGGCTTTTTTTAATCCTATAGTAACCATGTAAATCCTTAATAGGTAAGCCTAATTATAAGATACTTTATCCATCATACCTCACATTCATTGGTAAAATTGAATGATTTTTATTTTGATTTTCATGAAGGAAATTAAGGATTCATGTAACTACTGGGTGAGAATTATAAATAAACTAAAGATTTGGAGTTTTTATTGGTTATTGGGAGTTTAGTTCTTAGTGTTTTTATATTATACTCACCAGGAAGCTGAGTTATTTTAGAAACAAATTGAAATAATGGTATGTATCTTAGAAATTTTAAAGACCACAAATATTCAACTCTATGATCTTATTCTAACTATTATAATTTTTGTTAGGATGAGATCAAAATAATACAGTTAGATGGGAGTTATATTAATTCGTTTTTTAATTCCTATTAAAATAAAGAAGAATATTTTTAAAGAGAGGGAGTACTATTATGTTATTTATTTGAATGATTAAGATAAGAATCATTGAGATAAGTGGAGATTGATAGAAGTTGATATCATTTGAAGTAGGTAAGGAATTATATTTTTCATTGAGATTTAATATAATATTATGAATTTTACATAAATAAGTATCCCCCTTTTCAAGACTTAATTTTCAATGATCACATCAAGAACCTTCCACCATTAACATCAAGGAAATTAGATAATTAGTGAAAAATTACTCTTGATTAGTTTGGATTGATTTATCTAAATTAGATATAAATATATTATGAAAACCTATATATATAATATATTAACATTGAGTGTAATTTCATTTATTTTATGTGTATTATTTTTAAATATTATATGGATTTATTTTGAGACCAAGTGTTGAGACGACGAGTGATTTCGAGGCTCGGTGTTCATGGAATAATTGTTTGAAATAAATTTAAAAATTAAATAACAAGCATGTACGGTTGTCTTGAAAAATTATAATATCTTCTAAATGGTTTCCCAGATCAAAAATTGGAGGGCACTGTTGAGTTAATTATAGCGTCTTTTCCCTCAACACGACCTTACATTGGTTGGCAAGGTTCTCTTGTGAAAAAGTTTTTGCAGGCACAAAATTGAATAAAGTAAATTAATAAAATTTATTTTATTTCAAATATTAGCATAATGATTTGTTAATATTTAAATAACTCCTTTTTTCATAAATCCAAGGTTACCCGCATAACCCTATAACTACCTAGAGAAGTCTAAGAAAGAACTTCAAGAGAATCCCTATGATGAACAATAATTAAATCTCATATCCATGATCAGCACGTAATAATATTGTTAGATCTCACCAAAGATGATGACATGGTGACCAATAATTGTTAGTGAGTGATCCAAGTCCTGGTAGGATGCATTATTTTGATTCCTCTTTCCCATTAAATAAATATTATAACAAAAATGGACTAATCCATGAATATATTAGCTTGTGGATCTATCCTAATTGTGGGATGAGTTATTTGTGTGATTTATTGGGATGTGACTATATAGAATTATAATGATTCATTTATCTTTATAGTGGTGATGAACCAATATTGACATTAAAATTGATCATGGTTTGTCCCTCTCAATAGTTGTGTTTTTCTCCACTAATTTCATGTGTTCTGGGTCTTCATTTTTCGTTCTTCCACCGACATTGAACAATTGATCATTGCACCTTTAATTCTTGGTGAAATAATCTAAAACTAGAGATTCAGCATTAGGGAAACTCGGTGGTGGTATAGTGGTGGGCATGGTGGTGGATCAAATGATGGTGTTTTCTAGATCAGTTTTATTTAAAAATGATGAAGAATGACTACGATCACATTTTTCGACCCATTTGAAGGCTTTCATCATGTCAATTCATTGTTAGAGTGATCAAAAAAATTATCTACAGTTATGAGAAGATCTGATCACTAGAGTGAGATCTGGGAGATGGATAATTTTGAACGGAGAAAGAACATGAGTTTATGGAAAACCTTATACACTCAGCATGTAGTCTCAGCAACAAAAACATATCTTCATTAGTGGATGACCGGGCAAGAACATAAGAAGTATACAGACACGGGTTGGAGTACACGGGTTTCCTATATGGTGTGTACTCCCCCACACAGCATGGCTTGGACCAAGTATGCAGTCCACCTCATGTAATAGTACACGAGTAGTAAAACACGGGATGACTCCATGTATTGGCACACGGATAGAGTACGCAGGCAGACCCCAGATGGAAGGGCATGGTTTGTGATTCCCTCAACATGCCATGAACCCCCTATTCTACATGACATGTTTTAAAGACATAGTATTTTATACATAGGAAAGACCAGGGGTTATGGGATACAGAATGTGACCATACTACATGTTGTGTACCCCTTCCTACATTTCATGATCCACTTGGTCCTCTGTATCTTGGATAATTTTTGTTAGGTTTTTCCCCTAATCCATTACCTAAAGGTATGTGTGAATCATTTACTACTTATAGGACTATGACCCCTTTAGTGGGACTTTCTAGATACAGTTTTTAGATTCCCCCAAGAGGCCCAGGAAAGGATCCTCTATTCATTCTTCATTCCCTATGTAGAGTCCTTATTATTGGTGTGACCAATCATACAAAACGTCAAACCTATACATAGTGGGTTTATCCATATGGAGTTGTTGGTAACACTCCATGTCCCTGGATGTGATCCTTATCTATTTTATTTTATCTATCTCTTTAGATATTTTAGCATATCTCTCTCATGGAAAAACCCGATGAGAAATAACCCTCGGATAGACCTCATCAATTCTATCAGACTCAAGAGTGTTTTCTTCTGGATGATTACTTCACAGAATCTTTAAGATAAATTCCTAGGGTTGGTATAAAGTGGATTTTACTTACCTCTAGATTGTGTTTCTTGGTTGAGTATATCTAGATACTCTTGTTATATGTGTTGTAGACATATACCTATGTATAGATGAATGTTATTTCCTTTTTTGTCTTTCTTTGTGGTTTTGGGGTGTCATACTGAGTATTTTTATACTCACCTCTACACAGTATTAATCCTCACATGTTCTTTCCTGTGTAGATGATCAACACTTTGATGGAGTCCTAGACGGACCAGTACTAGATGGTGCTTTGTGAGACGGGATAGACTGAGGTTTGTTCTTGTGGCTTCAAACAAAAGTCCCAATAAATTTTTTCTTATAGGTTGGACTCATGTTACAAACTTTTGGTGGTGGGATTGTATCTGTCTCTATTTACTTTATATTTCATTCTGTTATACTCTGGTTGTGGGATATAGTGGTATGCATGATTTTTCTACCTAGCGTTTTTTACATTTTATCATTTTTTCGACTTAGAGATGTGTGCGTACATAAAAGTAAATAGGAAATTCCTCCAATGTTAGTGATATTTATACTTAGTACTAGTCTGACTAAAAATTATTATGTTTTATTTTATTATCCAATCACTTTTAACAGAAATGTAAGAACCACTGAGTCCATCAAAACAACCAAAGCAACAACATAGAAGAGCCCAAACAAAACATGTCCTGCCTCTCCCCATCAGCTACATCATGATTAGTCCCCCAACAAGTACGAGAACTCGACAACCAGTCCTGTGCAAGGATACACGGGCACAGAACCGATGGCCAGGCCATACCCTCTCAGTCATCCACCCCAAGTTCCATGCAGAAGTAGTGGCCTCATGCTCTGAACACCATCTGAAGAAGAACCATGTAAAATGCAGGAAAAAGAACTCCCAAAACATCTCCAACTGCACAAACTACTAATAAACCATACCAAAAGTACTAGGGGAGGTTAGATTGAGAAACCAAGTATTAAATAGAAAAGGTTAAAGCAGCATCATTAAAGAATAATATAATTATTCTAGAGTTAATATCCCAAAGAAACTTCCAGGAAACAATGTTAAGTGTTTCAAGTTAATATTTTAGGCCAGGGACTCCAATTTTGGTGTGGCGGCCAATGTATCCATACAACAGGGCTCAGATAAACTACTTTTCGACTTGGTTCATGAAAACACTAGTTTCATGGAAAATAATGTCACATGAATTATATAAGAATGGTTTTTGTTTTTATTGTCCTTCCTGAGTGAGCTCTCCAGATGTACTCATAAACTATGGTACATATTTTTTTCTTACATGATACCTCTGCATTGCATACCAACTATGATTCAGTAGCTTGATCAGTAGGATGACCCACTCATTGATGAGGCTTCAATAAAGGGACTATTTTTTGAGATGTAACCTTCAAGTAGTGAGCCAGCCACACTGCCACCTATATAGAAACATATGGTACTTCACTACCAATGGATGAGAAGCATTGGATGATCACACTTCCTGAATTTCATCAAAAGAAACCCCTCAGGATCCAAGGAAATCCTGACCCATAGGTGGATGAGGACTATCTTGAGGTGGTGACCTGAGTATTCAATCTAGTCAAGACACTTGAGTATTAGATGGTGGTTCTAGTGGTGAGCCTTCTGCATGACTAAGTGGGACGATTGTGGAGTTTCAATCTCTAGACTCGTGATGAGGTGACTCTTTCATGGATATGGTTTGAGAACCTCTTTAGAGAGGAGTTATCACCTATTATGTTGAGGGATGTTCATATATATGATCTTTTATAGATCCAATAGGTAAGCATTTCAGTGGATGATTATTCATCAAGGTTCACCATACTTTCCATGTGCTCGATGGATATGGTTAGAGATTAGTACATCAGGGCGTAGACCTTTGAGAAAGTTCTTTGTAGAGACATCCAAGGTAGAATTATCCCGCCGTTAATTTTGACAAATGTTAGGGTTCTTGGGTTGTCTTTGGTGTTTGAATTCTTCTTAGATGAGAAGATATAGCTGGTGATAGTCAACAGTGGGTAAAAAGGACCAGAGGCCTCAAAAGTATGGATCTGACGTCAGTCCTAGTGACCAGAAGGTGGGAGAGGTTTCAAGAGGAGCTCCCAAGATAGATGATCTATTGTTCAGGGCTCACAAGGTGGGTCCAATCATCCTAGATAGAGTCAATTCTAATCACAAGATGGAAGGGGACATATCACTTGAGATTGGCCAACCCATCGTGCTGCTGATTGGGAGATTGTGGATAGACCACCAAGATAGAGACAATGACCATAGAAGACATATCTTCAGGGCTAAAGATATTATAGAGGATCTGGGATATAATTAAATGGTGTTCAATGTTTTCACTTGTTACCACCACCATCCATAGGTGGTCTACACCAAGCTCAGGGAGATGGAGGAAAAAGGTGGGGATAGCAACATGCGGTCAAGGAATATGAACTAGGGTCTCCAAGAATGATTCAAGGTATGATCTATGTATTTTCTACCTTAGCATTCATACTGACAGATAAAGGTTCTAGTCAATCCTTTTTTGAAACATATCCTGTATGAGACCTAGAGATTTTGGTTGAACCATTGACTCGACCGTTACTCTTGGAGACACCTACTGTGGGAGACTCAATGATCACACACCTATGCTAGATATTTGAACTAACCCTTAGAGGAATGTGTATCAGTTGGAAACTTTTGGTGGAAGTGTTGAGGCCATACGATGTAATTTTTGGTATGGATTGGTTATCTATGGTCCATGCCCTGGTTGAATATTTTAGATGAAGGATGTGGTGTGTCTAGAGTGATGGAATAAGTTTTACCGTATTCAGTAAAAATGAAATCTAGGAAGCACATGATGGACTCATGTATTGTAGGGTGAATCCAATTACTCCTCACTTGGATAGACTTACCCTCAGTTTAGCAGATGTTATGAGCTTCTAGTTCCTGTAGTGGTGGTGGAGTAGGAGGAAATCATTCCTAAAGATGTTCTAGGATTACATCCCCACTGGGTGATAGACTTATACATTGATTTACACCCTAGGATAGCACTAATATCTTCACCATCATATCAGATGGCTCTTATAGAGATTTTCGAGCTGAGGTTATAATTGGAGGCCTTATAGAGGAAGGACTTCGTGAGACCTAGTGTTTCACCCTGGTCGTCCCCAGTTTTATTTTCCAAACGAGAATACAAGATCTTGAGGGTGTTTGTGGACTATTAGGGCAAGAACTTGGTGACCTTGAGGAAAAATTATCCACTACTGAGGATCTATGACCTCATTGATTAGTTGAAAGGGACATTATGGTTCTCAAATTTTGACCTCAGATCAGGCTATCACCAGCTTTGAGTACGGGATGAGGATATACTGAACATGACCTTCAGATGTTATTATGGTCACTATGTGTACTTGGTGATGCCTTTTGTCATAAATAACTCCCCACAAGTGCTCGTGGGACTCATGAATTGGATATTTTATCCTTACATAGACCGGTTCATGTTAGTCTTCATTGATGATATCCTTGTGTATGCGATGTATAAGGAGAATCATGTGAGACACTTAAGGATGGTTCTGGACACTCTCTAAGAGCACCATATTTATAGGAAACTCTATAAGTGTTAGTTCTTGATTTAGGTCTTCCACTTTCTAGGACACATTATCTCTGTGGATGGAGTGGCAGTGGACTCGTCCAAGTTCGAGGCATGTTATCATGGGATCCACCTAAGAACGTGACAGAGGTGTGGATATTACTCAAGATATCAGGATATTATTAGATATTCATACGTGATTTTTCTAGGATATCAACACCTATGACATCTTTTATTTGAAATGGGAATCCTTTCATGTGGATATATAAGTGACATCTGGCTTTTCAACAGTTAAGAAAAATTTTGACGAGCACTTCAATATAGAGATTTCGTGAGGAAGGTGTTGAATACGTTGTGTTCTATGATGCATCAAGAACTGGATTTTTTTGTGTCCTAATGCAGAGTCAAGCCATGATTGCCTATGTTTCGTCCCATTTGAGACCACATGAGCAGAACTACCTGACTCATTATCCTGAGTTAGCATTAGTAGTCTTTGCATTGAAAATGTGGTGATGCTACCTGATGGGTGAGTGGATTATTGTCTACTCTAATAAAAAGAGTATCAATTATATTTTCTATCAGAAGGATCGTAACATGAGATAGAGGTAATGTATATAGTTCCTTCTAGGAGCATGAATTTATGATTTTCTATACTCCTAGGAAGGGAAATTTTGGGGCAAATACACTCATCAAGAGATCTAGTTCATAGTTATTGAACAAGGCATTGGATAACTTTTCCTCATTGAAGTTATCCTTTGTGGATGGATATGGAGAAGCTTACCGCTAATCGATGGTTATTACCCCTCCACTTTTATAGTGAGTTAGGGAGGCATAGCTTGGGGATACCGATAGTGAGACCATATGTATAACATCTCGGATTTTCCGTTTATTATTTCAAATATTATAGGGAATTATTTCGAGACCGGGCGCGAAGACGGCACATAATTCCGAGGTCCAATGAATCCGGAATGGTGGTTTGAGCTTTTTTAGTTATGTGAGTCGGTGTTTTTGCACGGTTGTGGCAGTTTCCAAACGGATGCCCGGATTAAAATTCTGAGTGCATTGTTGCATCCGGGATGATGACTTTACCTATGAACGGGCCTAAACTCAACCAGTGTGGTTTGAGGGAGAAAGTAAATTTTTAAACGTTTTAGTAAAGTAAAAATAAAATAAATTTCTAAATGTTATTTTATTTTATGGAAAAGTCCGCTGCAGCATAGCAACGGGACATCTGTTTCCTAAATTAATAATGGAAATTTGGCGTCATTAATACTACCACGTAATTAAATGCCAACATTTTTCCATTTTTAATGGGTTAAGAATTTTTTATCATTGGCGATGATTGGGAGGAACCTCTGCAGAATATTTGGGGCGTTGGAGAAATTTCTCTACGACAATCAACGACGGATCGAGGCTGTGAATCGTTGCGCCAACAATGTTGAAGGATCTCGACAACGATGGCAGTGTGACACCTTTGTCAATGATCGATCCTTCCTAAAGGCAGGGGTTTTTTATTTCAATTTCTTTTCCCCACCTTTGAGTTTAAACGACGAACGCGGATAACCACAAACAAGTTGATCTGCGGATTCATACATTCTTGGGGGAGGGTTTTCTTTGGGATGATTTTGGAGAATTAATCCATGATTTTATTTATGTTGATATGTACTTCATTTAAACCAATTAACGGGAGTGGATCAAAGCCATGACGAATGATGGCGGAGGTTTGTTCCTCAATTTTTGTTTATTGGATTTCCTCCCCCTTTTCTTTTCTCGTGGGTTCTTCACGTTCTTCGCGGGGCGACGAACAAAGGATCGTTGTGCATCCATTCCATGACACAACGATCCCAAATCAAAGGTTCGACAACGTAATGACCTTGTGGATGTGCGGCAGTACTGGACCGGATCGGAAAAGGGCGTTCTTAGAGTGTTCTTCGCACGGGTAGATCAAAACATATTTTCGGGGATGATCGAAGGTCCGAAAACATCAGGAGCAGCTTTGTGGTGTTAGGGCGACTGAAACCTGGATGTTTCACGGTGATCAGACGACCAGATCGACGAACATATCATCACGAGAGGCACGACGGTGAAATTCCACGTTTCTGGAAATTTCTAGAATACACTGTGTGTACTTATGAAGAACATGACGTGTAGTACTGGAGCTGGAGGCTAGGGTTTCGGGATCAGAGAGGAATAAAATGGCGTGTGACCCCAGTCACACAGTGTGTTGGACTTTCCCCAAAGCTCAGCATGTTCTTTGGGTAGTACACGAACACAGGATGATCTACATGGCTTCAGGCGACACGGCGTGTACAGCTTGGCAGAGGCAGCAACGTGAAGCTCGGCGTGTATCCAGGGGATACATAGACACTGCATAAAGTACACGGGTTGATAGCCGTGTATGGCCACATGGCCAGTGACATGGGGCCAAATCCAGTCACTCGGACATGGCGTGTACATCATACTACACGTCGTGTACTATGTTTTTCTACACGACCAGTTCTATGACACGGGCCGTTGCACACGGGCAGTACCCGGGGTCAGCGCACACAGCGTGTATCTTTTCTAAATGTTGTTTACTTTTTGTAAAACAGTATGGTCCTCTTGTTCACCATATCCTGGACATATTTCGTTTGGGTTAGTGCCCCTTCTTCTCGTTCCCCTGAAGGGTAGGCATTGTTTCCTTCTACATGAGTATGATCCCTTCAGCCGGACTTTTTTTTATATAGTCAGCATCCCTCTGAGAGGCCCGAAGCGAGATCCTCTATCCATTCCTGACCCTAGGTAGAGTCAGGCATCGACGTGACCAAATATACCAGGTGTTGATCCTCTACCTAGCTAGTGTATCACCTAACTGATGAATCTGGATGAGTCACAACATCCTCCATGGCCCTGGTAGTGATCCTCATCTGTGTATCGTGATCTTTCCCACTCAAGAGTGTGTCTCCCATAATAAGTGCTTCTATCTATCGTTACCTTCCCAATCAATAGTGTGTATCCCGTAATGAGTGAAGTTGCCTCTCGTGATGGTTTCTGACAAACAACACTTCTCAGACGGACGTCATCTGAGCTATAAGACTCGTGGAGTGTGTTCTCTCATAATGAGTTCATCATGAAATATTCGAACAGAATCCCTAACGGGGTATGTGATTGTGTGAATTGTCCCTTGACTACGGGTCTGGGTTTTGAGAATATCTGGTTTGTTTTATATGTTCTGTAGACATATACTATGCATAGCTGACTGTACCTTTACTTTGTTTACTACTTTGTGGTTTTTGGGGTCCTCTACTGAGTATTTTTATACTGACCCCTGCACGGGCTTTGCCCACATGTCTGGTGTCTTGTGAAAACGATCAGCCTTTTGACAGAGTCTCAGGCGTACTAGGATAGGACCGAGCTTTCTGAGTTCTCTACAGGCCGAGGTGTTCCTATGGCTGTGAGCAGCAGTCCAAGTACCTTTTGTGCTTACAGGTTGGACTCTACTTTTTTGAAACTCTTGTTTGTTATTTTTTTTTGGTGGGATAATATTCTAGCCTAGTTTACTTTTTATTACTCTAAATTTTGTTTTACTCTGTTGGTTGGGTTTAGTTGTATGCATGCATTTTGTTCCTTAGTGTTTTACATTTCAACATTTGTGGGCTTTGATATGTGTGTGTGTGTGTACAGGTACTTAGAAAATGCCTCCCATGTTAGTGATATGCCTACTCGGTGCGAGTCACTAGCCCCTGACCTATTGTAGGTGGGCTTGGGGAGTCACGGTGTGGGCCCCACTAGGACGGGTTGTGACCGAGTGGTATCAGAGGTGGTCAGTTCTACCTTAGAACCAAGAGTCTGTGAGTTTGGATTGTGGCAACAGTGTTAAGTGTTTCGAGTTCAGCTTTCAGGCCAGAGACTCCTATGTTGGTGCGGCGGATGACGTATCCATACACCAGGGCTCTGATAACCTGCTTTCCGACTTGGTACACGAAAACACTGGTTGCGGGGAAATAAAAAGGTACATGCATCATATAGGAATGTTTTGTAGTTTCCATGTCCTTTATTTCAGCTATCCAGATATACTCTTTGACCATGGTACATCTTGTTTCCTTACAGGATGCCTCTGCGACACATACCTGCTAGGATTCAGCAGCACGATCATGACGATGACCCCCTCAGTGATAAGGCTTCGATACAGGGACTAGTTCCCCAAGCGTTTCCACCGGGTGGTGCACCTGCTATGCCACCACCAGTGGAGCAACCAGTGGTACCTGCAGTACCGACCGGTGAGGAGTGCAGGCTTAGCACACTCCATGAGCTCTAGAGACAGAGACCCATCAGGTTTCAAGGCGAGCCCGAACCTTAGGTGGGTGAGGACTAGCTTGACGCGGTGACCCGAATTTTCCATCTAGTGAGGACACCATCAGACTAGATGGTGATCCTAGGAGTGAGCCTTCTTCGGGGTTCGGTGGGATGGTGGTGGAGTCTAACCACATAGACTCACGATGAGGAGACTCTTTCATAGATGGAGTTTGAGAGACTCTTTAGGGAGGAGTTAACTCCACTTATACTGAGAGATGTACACATCCAGGAGCTTCTTCAGCTCCAGCAGGGAAGTATGGCAGCAGCTGACTATTCATCGAGGTTCACCAACCTTGCTATGTACTCGATGGATATGGTCAGGGATCAGTACTTCAGAGATTATGCCTTCAAGCAGGGTTTACGATGAGACATCTGAGCTAGTGTCGTGCCTCTATGCATATCAACTTATTCTGGAGTGCTCGAGCGAGCTTTGGTGGTTGAGAGATTCTTGGCGGAGCAGAGACATCCACCGGTAGTCAGCTGCATGCAGTCGAGGCATATGACCCAAGGGCTCCAAGGTTGATTCGAGGAACGGTCTTGGTCTTTTGGACCTTAGCTTCCGTACGCATATAAATAGGTGTCAGTCATTCCCTTATAGCCACATGTCTTGTAAAAAACCTCGAGATTCTGGTAGAACTGTTGAATCAATCCTTACACTTGGAGACACCTACGGGAGGAGACTCGACAATCACGCACCTTTGCAGACAGTGTGATCTTACCCTTGTAGGTGAGAGTTTCAGTTGGAACCTCTTCGTGGTATCATCGAGGCCTTATGACGTCATTATCAGTATAGATTGGTTATATTCACTCTATGCCCATATCGACTGTTTTAGGTGAAGAGTGTGGTGTTTCCACCGTGATGGAACGAGGTTTTCCTTTGTCAGAGAAAAGGAAACCCAGGAAGCGCAAAATAGACTCATGCATAGGAGGGTGTAGACGATCACTCATGAGTTGGATAGACTTACCCTCGGAGTAGTACATGTTGTGAGCTCTCAGTTCCTAGAGATGGTGGCAGAGTATGAGGATGTCTTTCCAGAAGATGTTCCAGGAATACCTCCCCGTCGGGAAATTAACTTCAGCGTCGACTTACACCCCGGGACGACACTGATTTCCTCATCAGAATATCGGATGGCTCCCATAGAGCTTCGTGAGCTGAGGGTGTAGTTGGAGTATTTTCATAGCAAGGGTTTCTTGAGACCCAACATTTCACCATGGGCGGCCCCAGTCTTGTTTTCCAAGAAGTTTGTGTGTGGATTATCGGTGCCTGAACTAGGTGACGGTGAAGAACAAGTATCCACTGCTGAGAATTGATGACCTCTTCGATCAGCTGAGAGGGGCACAGTGGTTCTCGAAGGTTGAACTTCGATCAGGCTATCACCAACTATGATTGCGGGATGAGGACATACCAAATACGGGTTCTAGCTACCGTTATGGTCACGATGAGTACTTGGTGATGCCTTTTGGCATGACGAACTCCCCCGTAGTGTTCATGGTACTGATGAACCGGATCTTCCAGCCATACTTGGACCGGTTCATAGTGGTCTTCATCGACGACATCCTCATGTACTCAGCATTAGAGGAGGAGCACATGAGACATCATCGGATGGTTCTGGACATACTTCGGGATCACCAGCTTTATGGGAAGCTCTCAAAGTGCCAGTTCTGGATTCAGGAGGTCCATTTCTAGGACATGTCATCTCAGCAGATGGAGTAGCTATGGACCCAGCCAAGGTGGAGGCTGTGTTAGCATGGGAGCCACCACGGAGCGTGACAGAGGTGCAGAGCTTCCTTGGGTTGGCAGGATATTATCGGAGATTCATTCATGATTTATCCCAGATATCAGCACTGATGATGACCTTGACCAGGAAGGGGAAGCCCTTCGTGTGGACGAAGAAGTGCCAACAGGCTTTTGAGTAGTTGAGGAAGATTTTGACGACCAACCCAGTCATGAGATTTTCAAAGGAGGGTGTCAAGTATGTAGTTTTCTGCAACGCATCAGGGACCGGGCTCAGCTGTGTCCTGATGCAGCGGCATGCAGTGATTACTTATGGTTTGTGCCAGCTTAGGCCACATGAGAAAAACTATTCAAACCATGATCTCAAGTTAGCAGTGGTATTCTTCGCCTTAAATATGTTGTGACACTACATTAAAGGTGAGCATTTTATTTTCTACTCTGACCACAAGAGCCTCAAGTACATCTTCTCACATAAGGATCTGAATCTGAGGCAGAGGCATTGGCTAGAGTTCCTCTAAGAAAATGATTTTGAGATCATCTATACTCCTGGAAAGGGGAACCAGGTGGCAGATTCTCTTAGTAGAAGTTCAAGCTCACAGCTGTTGAGTGAGGTGACACAGCTGTTAGACACATTACAGATATCCTCCGTGGATGGAGAGGATACAGCTTATCTACAGTTGATGGTTGTCACCCCTCCACCCTTACAGCAGGTTAGGGAGGCACAGTTTGGGGATGTCGACTGTGTGGATTTACATGCTTAGTTATCCACAGGACCTGCTCCTGATGGATATTCACAAGTTGGGGAGCACATACTTCTTTTCAGACGACACACTGTTGTACTAGTGGCATTCCAGGAGGAGGTCCCACAGGAGTTTCATACATCCCCTTTGGCAGTACATCCTGGAGTGGAAATGATGTACCAGGATATCTGATGAATGTTATATTGGTCAGGCATGAAGAAGGTAGTATCAGAGTTCGTTTATCAATGCCTCACATGCTAGCAGGTGAAGGATGAGCACCAAGTTTTAGCGGGATTAGCTCACCCCTTGAAGTCCTAGATTATAAGTGAGATGGAATAGCAATGGACTTCATTACAGTCTTACCACAGACGTCCAAAGGGAATGATTCCATCTGTGTGATCGTTCACCGACTCACCATATCGGCCCACTTCTTAGCTATCAGGTAGCAGAGTTCTGTAGAGAGCTTGGGACACCTCTATGTGTAGGAGATATTTCGGCTTCATAGCATCCCCTTGATCGTAGTCTTGGATCGAGATACTCGCTTCACATCCCGGTTGTGGAAGGGATTGTAGGAGGCTTTGGGACTCAACTACACTTGAGCATAGCGTTTCATCCCCAGACTGATGGTCAGACGGAGAGGACCATTCAGGTTCTGGAGGATATATTGGGAGCTTGTATCTTGGAATTTGGTCGCAGGTGGGAGGACCACCTTCCATTGGTTGAGTTTGCGTACAACAACATCTACCACTCCACCATTAGTATGGAACTGTTCAAGGCCTTGTACGGGAGACCCTTCCAGTCACCACATTGCTGGACCGACCCCAGAGAGTCAGCACTCATGGGTCCGAAGTTAGTGCGAGCTACCACAAAGAAGGTGCAAATCATCCGAGAGTAGATGAAGAATGCAAAGAGCCACCAGAAATCCTATGCTGACTGATGAAAGAGGCCTCTGGAGTTCGAAGAGGGAGACCATGTCTTTCTTCAGGTATCACCTCTTCAAGGGTTACAGAGATTTGGTCGAGGCGGCAAGATATCTCTGAGGTTTATCAGACCCTTCCAAATACTGTGCAGAGTTGGCGAGGTAGTGTACTACCTTGCTCTACCACCATAGTTGCATCGGGTACATGATTTCTTCCACGTGTTTCAACTGAGGAGGTAAGTGCATGATCCGTCGCACATCATCGACTGGGGTGAGATGGACATCGAAGATGGAGTGATATTTGCTGAGTACCCGGTGGAGATCGAGGATCGGAAGGAGAGGATCCTTCATGGTAAATCGATTCCCTTGGTGCGCTTCCAGTGGCAGCATGAGAATCTTCAGGAGAGCACGTGGGAGTGGGAGGCCCAGATTCGTGCCCAGTACCCACATCTTTTTGAGTAGCCCTTGTTTTGGCTTTTCGGGGACGCAAAGCCCTAAGGTGGGAAGAATGTAATGTCTCGTATTTTCCGTTTATTATTTTAAATATTATTTGGAATTATTATGAGACAGGTCATGAAGAAGTCACATAATTCTGAGGTCCAGTGAACCCGGAATGGTGGTTTGAGCTTTTTTTAGTTAAGTGAGTCGGCGCTTGTGCGCGGTTGTGCCAGTTTCCAAACGAATGCCCAGATTAAAAATCTAAGCGCATCATTGCGTCCGGGGCGACGACTTTACCTAAGAACGGGACTAACTATGACAGGAACAGTTTGAGGGAGAAAGTAAATTTTTGGATGTTTTAGTAATGTAAAAATAAAATTAAATTTTAAATGTTTGTTTTATTTTATGGAAACGTCCGCTGCAGCACAGCGACGGGATGTCTGTTTCCTAAATTAATGATGGCAAGTTGGCGTCATTAATACTGCTGCATAATTAAATGCTTACATTTTTTCCTTTTTAATGGGTTAATCATTGTTGATAGTTGGCGACGATTAAGAAGAACCTCTACAGAATCCACGGGGCGTTGGAGAAATTTCTCGACGACAATCAACGACGGATCGAGGCTGCGAATCACTACGGTAATGATGTTCAAGGATCTCGATGATGACGGCAACGTGACACCTTCATCATCGATCAATCCATCCTAAAGGTAGGGTTTTTTATTTCAATTTCTTTTCCCCATCATTGAGTTTAAATGACGAATGCGGATCAACCACGAACAAGTTGATCCGGGGATTCATACGTTCTTGCAGGAGGGTATTATTTGGGATGATTTTAGGGAATTAATCCATGCTTTTATTTATGTTGATATCTTATCTATTTAAACCTATTAATGGGAGTGGATCAACACCGTGTCAAACGACGGCGGAGGTTCGTTCCTCAATTTTTGTTTATTGGATTTCCTCCCCCTTTTCTTTTCTCGCATGTTCTTCATGTTCTTCACGGGGCGACGAACAACGGATTGTTTCACATCCGTTCCAAGATGCAACGATCCCAAATAAAAGGTTCGACACCGCAACGAATATGTGGAGGTAAGGCGACAATGGCAGACGACGAATCAGACCGGATCGTAAAAGGGTGTTCTTCGAGTGTTCTTCACGCGGGTAGATCAAAACATGTATTCAGGGCTGATCGAAGGTCCGAAAACATCGAGAGTAGCTTTGTGGTGTCAGAGCAACTGAAGCCTGGAAGTTTCATAGTGATAAGATGGCTAGATCAACGAACATATCATCACAGGAGGTGCAATGGCAGAAGTCCGCATTTCTGGAAATTTCCATAATACACGGCGTGTACTTCCGAAGAACACGTCGTGTAGTACTGGCAGCAGCGGCTAGGGTTTCGGGGTCAGAGAGGAATGACACGGCGTGTGACCCCGGTCACACGGCATGTTGGACTTTCCCTAAATCATGGTGTGTACTTTGGGTAGTACATGGACACAGGTTGATCTACATGGCTTCAGGCGACACAGCGTGTACAGCTTGGCAGAGGCTGCAACATGAAGCTCGGCGTGTATCCAGGGGATACACTGACACGGGATAAAGTACACGGGTTGATAGCTGTGTACGGCCACATGACCAATGACACAGGGCCAACCCCTGTCAATCAGACACGGTGTGTACATCATACTACATGTTGTGTACTAAGTCTTTCTACACAACCAATTCTACGACACAGGCCATTTCACACGGGCAGAACCTGGGGTCAGATCACACGGCGTGTATCTTTTCTACACACCATGTACTTTTTCGAAAACATCATGGTTCTCTTGTTCACCATATCCTGGACATCTTTTTCTTGGGTTAGTGCCCCTTCTTCTTGTTCCCCAGAAGGTTAGGCATTGTTTCCTTCTACAAGAGTATGATCCCTCCAGCTGGACTTTCTGTGATAGAGTCGGCATCCCTCCGAGAGGCCCGGAGCGAGATGATATATCCATTATTGACCCTAGTTAGAATCAGGAATCGACGTGACCAACTCTACAAGGCGTTGATCCTCTACCTAGCTGGTGTATCACCTAACTGGTGAATCCGGATGAGTCACCGCATTCGCTATGGCCCTAGCAGTGATCCTCATTTGTGTATCGTGATCTCTTCCTCTCAGGAGTGTGTCTCCTGTAATGAGTTCTTCTATTCATTGTAACCTTCCCACTCAGGAGTGTGTCTCCCATAATGAGTGCATCTATCTCTCATGATGGTTCCCAATGAACAACACTTCTCGGACGGACGTCATCTGAGCTATTAGACTCGTGGAGTGTGTTCTCCCAGAACGAGTCCATCATGAAATCTTCGAAAAGAATCCCTAATGGGGGTATGCAGTTTTGTGACATGTCCCTTGACTACGGGAATGGGTTTTGAGTATATCTAGTTTGTTCTATATGTTCTATAGACATATATTGTGCATAGCTAACTGTACCTTTTGTTTACTGTTATGTTGTTTTCGGGGTCCTCTACTGAGTATTGTTATACTCACCCATGAATTGGCTTTTTCCGCACGTCTGGTGTCTTGTGTAGATGATAAGCCTTTTGACAGAGTCCAGGGTGGACCATGAAAGGACTGAGCTTTCTAATTTCTCTACAGTCTGAGGTGTTCCTACAGCTGCGAGCAGTAGTCCCAGTACCTTTTGTGCTTACATGTTGGGCTTTGCAGTTTTTAGACTCTTGTTTGTTTGTTTGTTTTTGGTGGGCTTGTATTCTGGCCCAATTTACTTTTTAGTACTCTACCTTTCATCATAATCTGTTGGTTGGGTTTAGTTATTGCATACATTTTGTTCCTTAGTGTTTTACATTTCATCATTTGTGGGCTTGGAGATTTGTGTGTGTGTGTATAGGTACTTAGGCAATGCCTCCCATGTTAGTGATATGCCTACTCGATGCTCGTCACCAGCCCCTAGTCTATTAGAGGCAGGATTGGGGAGTCATGGCACGGGCCCCACTGGGACGGGTCATGACAATATGTGCTCATATGTCCATAGAAATGCTCCAGATGAATATTCAAATGGTGGGGAGCACGTTATTATTTTCAGAGGACGTACAATAGTATCAGTGGTGTTGATAGAGGAGGTTCTAAGAGAGTTTCATACATCCCCTTTAGTGGTACATCCATGTGTAGAGAAATTGTAATAGGACCTATGATGTCAGTTTTGGTGGCCATGGATCAAGAATATAGTGGTAGAGTTCATTTATCAATACCTTACTTATCAGCAAGTGAAGGTTGAGCACCATGTTCCATTGGGTTTAGCTCAACCCATTGAGGTGTCGGAATGTAAGTGGGATGGGTTATTGATGGAATTCATGATATTTTTACCATATATGTCTAGGGAACATTATTCCATCTTGGTGATCATTTACAAACTCCCCAATTCTTCCCAATTTCTAGCTATTTGATAATAGATATCAATAAAGGGTCTAGGATGACTCTACTTGAAGAAATTTTTAAAATCCAAAAAGTTCATTGAAGATTGTTTCGGATTGATACGATCAATTTATGTACTAGTTGTGTAAGGGATTAAAGAAGGTTTTTGGGACCGAGTTATGCTTGAACATAGAATTTTACCCAAAAATGGATTTTTAGATGGAGTAGACCATTCAGGTTTTGGAGGACATGTTGTAGGTTAGCATGTTGGACTTCGATCATAGATGGGATGATCTCCTACTACTGGTGGAGTTTGTATATAATATCAGATACCATTCTACCATTAGTATAGAACCATTCAAGGACTTTTATGGGCGATCCTATTGGTCACAACTTTTCTAGACTGACCCATGAGAGTCATCACTCATTGGCTCAGAGTTGGTGTGAGCTACTATAGTGACGATTTGGATCATTTAACAGAAGATGAGGACTACACAGAGTGATTGGAAGTCTTATTTTGTCAGTCGGATGAGGCCTTTAGGGTTTGATAAAGTATACTATGTCTTTCTATAGGTTTCACCTCGATATAGATTATGAATATTTTGTCGGGTGACTAGATATTTCCATGATTTATCAGCTATTTTCAGATACTGTGTAGAGTTGGAAATGTGGAATACCTCTTAGCTCTACCTTCGTAGTTATACCGAGTACATGATTTCTTCCACATGTCATAGCTCAGGAGGTATGTGCACAACCCATTGCACGTCATCGATTAGGGTGAGTTGAAAATCAAATATGGAGAAACGTTTTTCTGAGTACCTAGTAGAGGTTGAGGATCTCTATGAGAGTATACTTCATGAGTGATTGATTCTTTTAGTTAATGCCTAATGTCAACATAGGATTCTCCAAGAGAGAACTTTGGAGCGGGAGGCTCAGATTTGTGCTCAGTACCCTCATCTTTTCAAGTAGCCTTTGTTTTGGCTCTTTGGGGATGCAAAACCCCAAGGTGGAGAGAATTTAATGTCCCAAATTTTTTTTGTATTATTTTTAAATATTATATGGACTAATTTTGAGACTAGGAACTGAGCCAGCTTGCAATTGTGAGGCCCTATGTGCTTGAGATAAATTATTGAAATAAATTAAAATATTAAATAACATGCACATGAATTTATCCTAAAAAGGAGGAATAACATCTAAATGGGTGGTTATATTAGAAATCAAATGGAAAATTGAGTTTAGATTATCGGCTTTACCCTAGGAATGACCTAACATTGGTCATAATGGGTTTCTTGTGAAAATGTTATCATATCCATAGAAATGAATAAAATAAATTGATAAAATTTATTTTATTTCAAATATTGATGCAGAGACAGATTAAAATTTAAATAATCCATTTTTTCACAAATCATGGTTTAGCCTCATAACCCTATAACTATCTGGAGATCTGGAAGAAAGAGCGTCTAGAGAATCCCTCAAATAGAAGATGATGAAATCTTGGATCCAAGATCAGTGTGCACCAATATTGCTAGATCTCTCCAATGATGATGATGTAGTGATAAATATTCATCAGAGAGCAATCCAAATCTTGGTAGGATGTGTTATTTTGATTATTCCTTCCCTTTATTGAACTCCTCTGATGAACACGGACTAATCCATGAACATATTTTTCCCTAGATAGATCATAATTGTGGGAAGGGTTATTTGTGAGAGTTATCCGGATTTGATTGTAGATAATTGTTTTGATTTGTTTACTATTCTAATGGTGACAAACCAAGATTGAAACAAACATCAATCAAGGTTCTTACCTCTCGATTTTTATTCTTTTCTCCCCCAATTTCTTGTGTTATAGGTATTTTTTCTTCATAATTCTACAAACATTGAACAATCTGTCATTACGCCTTTGATTATTGGCATAATGATCTAAAACTAGAGTTCAAGAATCCAGACAACTCAGCAAAGGTGTGATGGCATGCACAACAGTGGATCGAAAAATAGTGGGTGCTGAATTTGCATTCTTTGACAATGATGAATAAATCCTAGGATAACATTTTCTAAGACATTTGAAGGCCCAAATCCCCTTGATTCGGTGTTATAGGGACTGAGCGACCTTAGATCTAGAGTTTTGAGGCCAGACGAGCACCAGTGCGAGATCTGAGAGATAGATTGGGGAGAGCAAAGGAAGAACACAAGTTTTCAGAAAACCCAATACACATGGCGTGTAGTCCCAGCTACATAGTGTGTGTTCATAATTATACAACTCAACATGTACATATGAAGTACATGAACACCGGGTGGAGTACGTAGGTTTCCTACATGGTGTGTACTCCCCCACACCGGATGGACTAGACCGATTACATGGCCTAACCCATGTTCTAGTACACAGTCAGGCATACACAGGCTGATGCTGTGTAATGGAACATGTCCATAGTACAAGGGCGGACCCTGGATTGAAGGGCAGAGTGTGTGACTCCCTCTACATGTTGGATACCCCCCCTCTTTTACATGAAATGTTTTAAAGATATAGGTCATTGTACGTGGGTAGTACTCGGGGTCAAGGGACATGGCATGTGACCCTACTACACGTCGTGTACCACTTTCTACATGGTTTGTTCAACTTTCCCTCCGTATCAAGGACAAGTTTTATTAGGGTTCATTACCTTTGTCATTTCCCTAATGGTAGGTGTAAATCATTTCCTACTCATAGGATTATGATCCCTTCATCACGACATCCAAGATTGAGTTTTTGGAATCCCCTAAGAGGCCCGAAGTAGGATCCTTTATTCATTCTTCATTCCCTATGTAGATTCCTTGGTATCGACGCGACCAATCCTACTAGACATCGATCATCTACCTACAGAGTTAATCTAGATAGAGTTATTGGGATCACACTATAGCCCTAGATCTGATCCTCATCTATTTTTTTATATCTCGTTTCTTGATATATTTAGCATATCTCTCTCATGGAAAGGCCCGACGAGCAGTACCCCTAAGAAAAACATCATCATTGTTATCGGAATTAGAAGTCTGTACTCTTGGATTATTGATTTGTGGAATATTAAAGATGAATTTATAGGGTTAGTATGAAGTGGTTGTGAATTACCTCTAGAAAGTGTGCATTGGTTGATTATATCTGGATATTCTTATTATATGTGTTGTAGACATATAACTATGTAGAGCGAAATGTTTTTTCATTTATAATATTTCGTTGTTGTTTCAGGGTGTCCTACAGATTATTTTTATACTAACCCCTACACCATCTTTACCTTCAAGTTTTGTGTCTTGTACAGATGATCGAACCATTGATAGAGTCCTAGAAAGACTAGGACCAGATGATGCTTTGTGAGACCGAACAGACTGAGGTGTTTCCATGGGAGTTCATAAAACAATCACAATACCTTTTTCTTATGGTTTGGGATCATGTTACTGACTTATTTTTGTGGGCTTGTATTTGGCCCTATATACTTTACCTTACTTTCGGTTGTACTCTAATTGTGGGATATAGTGGTATGAATGCATTGTTTACTTAGTTTTTTTTCATTTCATCATTTTGTGTGCTTGGAGATGTGTGTGTCTGTGTGTGTACATGTACATAGGCAATTCCTCCTGTGTTAGTGATATACCTACTCTGTGCTACACATCAACCCCTGGTCCATTAAAGGAGGGCTTAGGGAGTCATGGCATGGGCCCCACTGGGATATGTCATTTCATTGAAAATAAATCTAGTTTTACATTATTATTGAGTGTTAAGAGTATAATTTTTCAGAAATGGAGACCACAATATAGGGTATGTCTAATAAAATATTGAAAATTGATAATGAATTATAATTTTAATTGGAGTGTGAATTAAATAATGATGAAAGATTTGATACAAAGGGATAATGAGTATGTTTAAATTTGAAAATTCTCAACTAAGTTTTTCTTTTATTGAAATGTCTGGTAGTTCTTTTCTCATTTTTTGGGATTGATCTTCTTTTGAATATTTGTTGCTATTTTTTATTGCAGACAATAAAATATTCCAGTGTTGTGGAATTGGATGACTCAAATTTTGTAATATGTTGTAATCATTTTTTCATTTATTACTAGACTTATCATACATAATTTTTTATTTTTTATGATTTTTGGATAGAATAGTCTTAAATATGGTTTTGGAGTTCTTTTGATAATTTTGAATAAAACTAAAAACAGATAACACTATATCCATGTCATTCTCAGTGTAGGGGATAATAAAAAAATAGAATACCAGATTCAAAATACATCTTACTAACATTGATTCATTAATTTCTCAATAAGGTGTGAGTGGTGAAACATAAGATTAATACAGAAGAAATTTTATTATAACCCTTATACCATGCTATAATACATTTCTAAGGAAAATTAATGAAGAAAAAAAATGAAATAGTGGATAAGTAAAAATGACGAAAAAATGTATCATCCACCTCTCATGAGAACACATGAACACCAAGGCTATAGCTAGTCACTGAAATAGTCCATGCACTATAGAGGCAGAACTCAAATATGATAACCATGGTGCAAAGTTTCACAAATACATTATAGGAGAAGTGAAGGTGAAGATCATGGTGTGAATTATCATCATTATATCATTGAAATAGAAATAAAGCGACCATGTATATAAAGAAGGCGTCTAAAGATGCTAGACTCCGATAAGGGAAAAAATTCATGGGATTATAGATAATAGTATAATTTCATAATGACTACAACCTTGATGAAATAATTCTCTTAGGAAATAATATTTCTAAAGGATCATAATACCATCATGCTGAGATCTAGGACTTTGTGTCATGAATAGAGAAAGGGGAGTTATCCAACGTTATATTAAAAATTCAAACCGCATCCCATCAACCCTGTACACCATAATATACATAAGAAAGAGTTTTGAAATTCAAATCATTACTTAAATCTAAGTTAGTTTCACTGTGATTAATGGGAGATCCAAAGTTTGAAGAGGGGATATATCGCCTTTATACCAGAGCACATGTAGTTGTTCTTTAAATAAGGAAACATAAGGAGAATATATATGAATTTTTTTATTATATATATCTCAACATGTCTTAGGGATTATTTATTCAAAATAATGAATTATAGTTCTATAAATAGTTTGTTTTTCTAAATTATTTAGAATAGAGATTAAACTTTACCTTCTCTTTTTTAATTTTATAAGTTTCTTTTGGTCTTTATATACCCATTTTCATTCCAAAACTTATATTTTTTGTTTCTAATGATTTATTTTAATTAATTATATTTATTTAAAATTACGTCATAATTTTATTACCAATATTTTTTTTTCTAAACATATTTCTTAAGATGTGTGAGTTAATAATGATTGAGATATCTTCTGATATAAGTGGTTTGTCCCTTAAAGAGCGAGGGGATGAGAGTAGGAGTATGGGTACCTAATATCCCAATTAATTTTATTAAAAAATATCATTTTTATTAGTTTTCACTTTGATATTAATTTTTTCAACTCATTTCTTAATTAAATATTTAAAAGGTCTTATTATAGGAGGATGTTCAAATCAGATGTGAAAATTAAGCTATGTGAAATGGTTTTGGTTTTTCATTTGCATTTAAGAATGAAATAATCAAATGTTATTTTATTTTTCCTCTAATTAATTTATTTAAATTAGATTAAGTATAATTAAGGTATTTGAACATAATTAAGTTAATTAGTTTTGAACCATCAAGCCACTCGATTCGGTAAATTTTTGAATAAAGTTGATTAGATTCTTTACTTAAACTATCCTTTTAAATTGATCCCTTGCATCTTGTATTAATTTCCTTTCTTTCAAATATATTATATTCTTGTTCTAGTTCAATCGAATTTAATTTCAAAACACTTAGTGTTAACAGTAATATTACTAAGATATCTTTGGGATCTCATGTTTTCCTCAAGGGAGTGTCCTTCTATTTTTTCTATTTTACATCATAGTAGTTTGGTAAGGATCAAGCACCTAATTCATAAAATTTTCACCAGGACAAGTAACAATGCTTGTTACAAGTAATAAATACATAAAAATTAATATTAACCACATATCTATATTCATCTTATGAAAATACTATATAAAACTCTTTCATTTAAATAATTAAAATCAGAAAAAAATTGAATCCTTCTCAAGATCACAAAGGGTGTAGCAAAAACCAACAACTTGTTTTTAGATAAAACCAAAATACTCAGTCCAATGGAATTTCTTCCCAAATTTACATTATACATGGATAAATAATCTTGATTTATTCATTATTTTTACATGATTTTAACTCAGAACTTGTAAAAATAACTATAATAAATATTTAATTTGGAATTATAACAAGAAAACCATTAACTATTGTTGAAATAAAGTAAATTTTATGTTATAAATTATAATGAGCCATATTTAAATCATGGTATTTAATTTTCTATAATTGATTCAAATGATTTAAACTTAACCCTATAACATTATTAATATAAAAAATTATATAATTTATAATTCACTTCACAGTAATATGGACCATCTATAAAATAATAATATAATAATTTTATATTTATTTTATAATTGTATACACATAATATTTCTTATTTATATAGATTACATATGAAATTATTCTAATTAAAATACATGATTCATAAAATATAAAATATTCACATTTTTAATCCATATGAACACTTCATCATAATAATGTATAAAATTTAAATTATTTAAATATCATATAATTCATATTTATTTAAACTTTGATCTCAACAATTTAAAAAAATTCTCATTATTTAAATAAACGTCCAAAACATTTCATTAATATGAATATTTCATATTATTATATTTACTCATTTCATAAAACCAAAATAAACACTATATTTTCCTTATATGATCATTTATATAAAAATTATAAATCATTTTATGTTTTTAAATATTAATATTAATCATTTATAAATATTAACCATTTATTTAAAAAATATATTATAATTATTTATTAATTGATTATGAAGAACCCGTATTTTAAAATTAATTCATGAAATATTCAAAAAAAAATACAGTTATTATAATTTATAAGAAATTTATAAATTATATTTCATTTATAAAAAATGAAAAAACATCATATATCACAACCAATGACTTAACTTATATAATTTATTATGATATAAGAAAAAATATGTGCAAGCATATTTCATTCTATGATAATTCTTATTTTTAAATTATATTATAGAAAAAAATATTTTATATCATTAATTGTGATATACTAGGTGAAAATAAAATAATAATATTCAGAAGCTAAATTTTGAATTGTAGTGTGATAACACAATTCTTTGTGAGTTGAGTTTGCCTAAGAGAATTTTAATTTATCCTCCGGTGGATAGGCGGGTTGGAAGTACTAGAATCATAGTGATGTTATATATAGTTTGAAATCCTAAAATTGTGTATCTATATATGTTTTATATTTTAGTTGAAGGCCAGGGGGGTTTGGGTCAACTCCAAAGTTGGAACGAGCATGTTGGGCTTCCAAAAAGAGATCCAACGGACCATTCCTGTCATTAATATTATTCTTGATGTGGATTGGATTCGTGGGGTGTGACCAGGAAAAATCAAGATTTGAAAAGTGGATCTTGGGGTCTAGCCCCAAATATTCATGACATGGCACAAGGAGTCATGCCACAACACCTGTGGGTCATGCCGAATAAGGGCTTTACCCCCTAAAATGTAATATTTGAAATCTATTTTCAAATTGTGAAATGCCCCTAGACTATTTTTTGGATGTTTTAAGTGAAAGGAGTTATCCTGAAAACCCTAAAAGTTAATTCCATTGAACCACTTATGTGAACAATGATGAGAAAGGGAGGTTTGGGATCCCAAGAGCCCTTCCAATATTATCACTCCATCGTTTGGGGTGTTATTCACTGTGAAGAATTTATATTTGAAATCTATAGACTTTTTGATCCCTGTATGTTTCATTTTCTCATATAAACTCACTTAATCAATTAGAATTATATTTATTTTTATTGGGATGTTATTTTTATAAGTCCATCGGATTTTAAAGGATCTCTCTTTAGATGACAAGATCTTTAATCTGCATGGTGAGAGGATATCTTGTGTTTATGAACACATGATATTCTGGGAGATCCAATGAAATTTCATCATTGGGTTTCTATTTTAAAGATTTATAATTAAATTATGTTAAATTGTTTTGTTTTTTCATTGAATGATAGTAGGTTTTTTCCCATATTGGTGTCGGATGATCGTATTTCACCTTCAAAGGGTTGTTGGTTGTTTTTCTTACTAGGAGACGTGGTATAGTAATTATATCGACAATTTTACCTTTAGTGGTTGGTTGAAAGGTAAATTTTTTAATTTAATTAATTATAATTTAGTTATAATTAATTGATTAGGATGCTTGGACATGAGACAGGAACCCCTGGTGTTCAATCGAGGTTCGATTGGACTTTGGCAACACATAAAAAGTTGTTTGAACTTCCATGGCATGGATTTTTTTGTTTTAGGTAGGTGGTATAGAACAATTTTTTGACATATTTTTCAAATTTTATATTATATTAAATACGTGAAATCATGTTGGCATGCCATGCTAGCAAACTACTGATTTTGAAAATACACTACCTTGATGATATTTTATATGGTTAGACCTCCCAAGGACCCTAGTGGGTCTCTTGGTGTTGAGACTTAGACTATCATCCACCCAAGTGTTTTTTCTACCCCTAACACTAAGTTATAAATAGAATGGGATAAACCTAGATCTCCTTTAATAAATGGATAATTTTTATGTTTTGGTTTAACAACATGAATTGATTTGGTTTATGATTCGAGAACTTATCTTGACATGGAATTGGCCTAACATGGTAATTGTGATTTTTAGATTTAGAATAGTTAATATAGATTAAAAGTGGAAACATTGAATGTAAATAAAATTGGTATAAAGGGTTAATGGATCATGGATTTTATGATATATGAAATTTTAGTTGTCTTGAAATGTTAAGTAAAATGAAAATAGGTAAAATTGTTGTGATAACTTATAACATGGGTTGAATTATTTTTATCCTTGTTTTGGTAATTGGTATGAATTCATATTAGGGGTAAATGGTATGATGAATTGGTATTTAATTATATTAGACCTGGAAGAATGGTTCATTTTTATATAATTGAATGATAATAATAAGTGGGCATAATTTTTACCTTAAATACAGTTGTTACAATGAGGATGATATTCTGGTAACTTTTCTCAATGGAATAAATGGTTTCCAATTGGTATCAAATGATTTCATATTTGTGGCTTATAATGACATGGTTTTTAGTATTAGTTCTTATTCATGTGAATTTTTTTCAAATATTTTTTTTGAAATGGATTTTTGATGATTGATGCCTAAGGGTGGGGTTTTACATGGCCATTTAATCTTTTTCATGTTTTGTCTTATGCTTATTTTTGGTGTGGGAGGACACCATATGTGAAAGATAATGGAAGCGTGCTTGGTTATATACCACATTAAGTAAAGGGGGATGCTTATGTACCACCTAAGGGTAATATTAATGGTATTAGATACCTCTTTATGGAATGATACATGTTTATGCGTCACCAAAGTGCAATGTGAATAGCCTATAGATTCCTAAGGGTGAGATGGTTATATACCTGAGGGTGAGATTTTTTTCCTATGGTTGGGTTATACTAGTTCTTGATATTTGCAATTTATCCAAGATAAGAGAATCATCCACAGCATGGGTGACCCTTCCAGACACAGGATGAGCCACCACTTGATAGGGATACCCATTATGGACCCAAATCAGGTTTGGCGAGCCTTGATTTTCAACATGGAGCTAAGGGTAGATAGGTTTATTTTACATACATTATTAATTTTTTAATTAATACCCCATATTTATCAAACTATTTCAAGCATTATGTAAACATTCAGAATGGATTTTTTAGACACCAGTGTTGTAGACCTACTGATTTTTACTCATACCCTACTCAACCCTCCATTATACGTTGTTACCCAAGAATCACTTACATGTTTATCACATACACTTTTTGGTTTGATTCCTTGGTTATTTTGGTCAGGAAAGATAGATTATATGGTGTTATATGAATTGATTAGGTTAATCTTAGTGAGACAGTGGAGGAATTTTGTTTTATTTTTCTTTTACTATGGTATGTATCAGTGACTAGCCCATTGGGAATATTACTGTATGTTTATCATGGATGTTTGGGAATTTATTTAATTTCATATATTATTGTTAGTTTTATTTTATTTTGCATAATTTCATTGTTATTTTTCATCATGGGTGATATTAGGTTATTTATTTTTTATTTCACACTTTGATATAGGGGTATAGTCTTCCCAACATACCATCTAAGACCCCCACTACTAGTCGGAAGCCTCTAGCATATGAGGAGGAACACCATAGGTCATGTGGAAAACTAGTATGGCTACCATATCTGAGGTGGAATTTTTTATTGCATTACTATTTATGATTTGGTAGATAGGAGATCTAGGAATGTGTTAGGGACTATGATGGGTATCGGGTTAGTGGGTCTCCAACACCTATTCTGATAAGAATTATGGGTTAGCAGGGTATGTGGTTGTTATTATGATTTGTTTTTTTACCGTTGTATTTTACATTCACCTTGTGTGGTGCACATGTGGTTTTGATGTTTTATGTATGATTGGTATATGGATTTTATCCCATTGTAAAGAGACCATTTAGTTGATTTTAACTCATGGACCATAGAGGAAATAGGTATATATTATATCATGATCAGTACATGGGATTCACATGACATATAGGCTATATTTTTTTATTTCACTGATGATAGAAGAAAAATTGTTTAATGTTTCCACAACTGATCACATGTATCTTCATATATAATTACCTTGTATAATTCTACTAAATTGGGATGAATTTTATATGGATTCATTTTTATACTAGGCCTTGTGAATATGTGGTGAGACCTTTAGTGAGGAGGATGATAATGTTGTAATACTTGCACACAATATGTGAAATGACCATGGTGGTTCACTATGGAATAGATGGTTAACCATTGGACCCCTTTTGGGTTAGTTTTTTTGTTTAATTTATGAGTCTATGTCATCTAGGGAGAATTTTGATGTTTAGTTTATCAGATAGTATGGTTTCTCTAGTTGTGGGAATTTGGTTTAAAGTATAAATCCTTTTGTATGTGAGACCATTGAGATTGATGTTTTGACATGTTGATTTCAGGTTCATTTAGGATAAGTGTGTGCCTAATGCCCCATGATTTGTGACATTTTGATAAGTTGACCTATGGACAAGGTAGTGGGGCCTAATGGGTTTTATGATAATTTACTAGTGCGGATAGTTAGAAGACCTTGAATACCTTATTTTTGAGTTAGACCCAAGTGGGTCTGTATTTTCATTGGTTTAATAGTGAACTATTATAGGGGTTACCCCGATGTTGAATATTTTTTGGCTTGCAAAACTGATACATGAGAATTTATTATGGGTTTTGGTGATGATCACCTTGAATATTGTATCCTTTGGAATCAAATTGTGGTCTTGAGGATAGAACCATGGTGAAGTGTGGTCCTATGTATTTGAAAACACTTTAGTAGCATAGTAATTTCACTGGTGTATACTCATGACTGGATCAGATCTATGTGACATCCAAGATAATGGATGTGGTTAACATTCTATCATATAAGGATGACCACCTACAATTCTAGAACAATTTCGTGAGGAGGGAAGTTTTGTGAGTTTCCATGGAACAAGTAATGTGTTTATTTTTTAAAAGGAGTTCAAGGTGATCTTATGGGGTGTTGAGGATGACAAACCAGTATGCATGTTTAACTTCTTGAATGGGCAGTTGAGCCTAGTTCTGGTGAAGAGTGACTCAAGGAGTTATGAGTCAGGTTCTATGAATGGTTACATGAGAGTGTGTGACCAGGGGTTTCTGGTGAATTCAAGATGGTAAGAATGTGTGGGAGATACATGACACTATATTGGATATGTTAATGGGTGTATTGAGATTAAACACCTATAATTTTTAGACTAATCAAAGTGATTTACACTAATTAGAGTAGGGCTAATGGTTTTTTGAATGGTGTGAAGGGTCAATTTCATTACTATTAGAAATCATTCAGGTTGATGTAGAGGAATTCAAGTAGTGTGGTGGAGGTATTTCCACCAAAAAATTTTGATCACAACTTAATGGAAATTTTTTTTTGAGGAAATAGTAAATTTTGGCAAATTAGTTATTTTTAAATCACTATGGTTGGTAGTTAGTGAGGCACTTGCCATAATGGATGCATGGTACTGTTGAATGATTTTAACCTGTCCTTACCAAAATAGGTGATTTTGAAAATGGATATGTTTTTTATAGTATTAATCAATTGAATATTAGTGTAATTTAGTTCTCAAGATGATCATACTCAATATCATGACATCATCCTTAGTATTCTAAAAAGGATTTAGTTATACTTCAAGCTACCTAAATTTTGTTTTGGTCAGACCCATGGCCTTTTTGGTGTTACACTTTTGGAGTAGTATGAGGAAAGTCATATGTTCTGGAGACTACCATATGATTTGGTTGGATTAATCTATTGAGATAAATGTTATTGACCAAATAGGACTAGTTATTATATTTTTGAGGGGTTTTTAGATGTCAAAGAGTAGTAAAGTATGATTTAATTAGTTTTCAATAAATATTAAATTTGAAATTTGAACAAGGTGTCAGATGCATTAGATGTGAAAACATTGATATTGGAATGTTATGATGTTATTAGAAGAAGATTCATGGGGTGATAACTTATTCATGACATGGTTCATGGTATGAGGCAATTTTTCATGACATGTTTAGTGGGGTGTTCCATGTTTCACATATTGGATCTAGGGGTGAACCTATTTTTTCAATCACTTCATGGGGTATATTAGGGGTTCATGACATTTTTCATGGGGTGAAACAAGCAATGAAATATTCATGACATGTTTAAGGGGGTGAAACATGTGATGAAAAGTTTTGAAGGTTCTATTTTGGGTGAAATAATTAGAAAATATGGGGATATTCATGTTGTGGTTTGGAAATATATTTTGGGTATGATGGGGGTGTTATGAGGTTTTTCTATTACCTTTCATGTAATGGTTATAGTATGGAGAACTAATGTGTGGGAATCATATTATCATATTTGAAATTAAATACAACATATGGTACTAACACTAGAGGGCGTTTTAAATATTTTTGGGAAATGTGCAATAGAAACCATGTTATGTGAGTTGAAGTACCACTAGTGGTTGTGTTTTGAAAATATACCCTAATGGTGGGGAATGTCATGTGTCATAAGTGGTCATGACAAATTGGGTTTTATGGTGGGAAGCATAATGAACTTTAAAATTACATGGCTAATGAAATAATAGGTTTTTGGACTATACGGGTGTCATTGAATGTCTTTTATTGGTTCAATGGTTGTTAAAAGTAGTGAATTTAGTATTGATGTACAATTTTCCATGTGTTTATAGTTGTTAATTAGAATCTTTATTATAGATCCAAATTAGAACAAGGATAATTGATCATGGTTTTTTACCCTATAAGGTTGGGTTTTTGGGTGGAATGCTTGATAAGGCTGTGCAAGGACAAGAAATTTTATGGTAGGGAGATATTGTAAGAACATGTATCATTCTGAGTAAATATTTTAAGGGGGGGTTAAATTTACCCTTTAGTGTATTGATGGTTTTAGAATAAAGTAATTTGAGTGATATTATAGGGTTTTTAAAAATCCTAAAATGGTGTTTTTGGATTGGTTTCAAATTTTTATAGAAGGCTTGGGGGATTGGGGAAACACTGATGGTGGAATAGACCTTCAAGGTTGATTAAAATAAATCCAATAAAAAATTCACATTGGGAATATGATTCATGAAATTAATTGGATTCATGGGTTGTACCCTAGAAAATAAAGGACAAAAAAAGGATCCTTGAATCTAGGCTTGAAAATTCATAGTGTGGCCCAAGGAGTCATGCCTTGGTACTTGTGGGATAGGCCCATCATGTGATTTTACCAGAAATATTCAAGATGTAAAACCTCATTTCACAAAATGAAATTCACTTAATTTTTTTAGATATTTTAGGTGATGAGAGTCTTTCCAGAAACCCTCAAATTTAACTCCCTTGAACCCCTTATGTGAATAGAAATGATAATGGGATGTTTTAGATTCCCGGAGCCTTTCCAATCTCATCCCTTCACCATTTGAAGGGTTGTTCCTTACAAAATATTCCTCTCAATAATTTCTATCTTCTTTGATCCTTGGATGTTACCTTTTCTCCTTGAAACCCCCTTCATCAATTAAATGTGTATTGATTCTAATTGATAAATCAGATGGTGAAGTCCATGAGATCTTGATGAATTTCCCCAAGGATGATGAGATCTTGGAAATGCATGGTAAGATGGTATCTAATGTTTATGAATAAACACCATTGACATGAGATACGATGAAGTTTCATTGTTGAGATTCTTTTTTTACAGTTTCGAAGTTAATTATATTAAATTATTGTTGTTGTGTTTCCACATGATTCAAATTTTTCCCAGATTGGTGGTAGATGATCATAATTCATTTTCCAGGGGTGGTTGTTCATTATTTTGATTATGTAACATGATCTAGTATGTATTCATCCATTGAGTTCATGGTTCATTATTTTAATTTAAAAAATTTTAATTTATTTATAATTATTTAATCAGTATTCTTGGGCATGATACAAGGACCTTTGGCATTTAAAATAGGGATGATTGGACTTGGGAAATGCCAAAAAAAGCAATTGGACCTTTCTTGTCTTTGAGTAATATTCGTTTGAGGTAGGTTGTCTAGAACAACTCCGTGAAATTTGTTTCAACTATTCTAATATATAAAATAGGTGAAAACTTTATGAAATTTCATGTGTGTGACCTAATTATTTTGTTAATACACTTTCTTTGTGAGAATTCATATTCTCAGACTACTTAAGGACCTCAATGGGTCTCTCAGCATTGAGACTTTGATTTACAAACACCCAAGGTGTGTGCCAAACCTTGAAACTAGGTGGGATATAGAAAATAATAAACCTATATCCCCTTGAATAATGGATAATTTTTATTTTTTTGGTTAGTTATGCGAATTGGTTTGGTTTATGAGTTGAGACCTTATCTTGACATGGAATTGGCCTAAATTGGGAATTGTGATATTTATCTTGAGAATAATTAATGTGGCTAAAAAGTGATAACTTTTCATGTAAATGAAATTAGAATAAAGTCTTAAAGAATCCAGGATTTTATTATATGATAATGGTATCTATGATTAAATGATACGTGAAATAGAAATAGATATAGTTTTTTTGACAATTCATAACTTGGTTTGAATTGGTTTTTTTCTTATTTTTAGTTATTGGTATGAATTTGGAAAAAGGGGTAATGGGTATGATGAATTAGTATTTAATTGGATTAGGATTGGTAAACTTGTAATTTATATATATAATTGCATGATAATAATAAATGGGCATAATTGATAACTAAATTAGAGTTTTTTCAAAAAGATGATATTCTTGTATCTTGTCTCAGTAGGATAAATGGTTTATAATTGGTATTGAATGATTTTATCTTTTTGGATTATAATTAAATTATTGTTATGCATGGTGGTTCATGTGAATATTTTTCTTGTATTTTTTTTAAATTTACCTATTATGATTGATATATAAGGGATAATTTTTACATGATTGTTTAATCATTTTCATTTTTTGACTTATTCTTTTGTTTGGTGAGGGAAGGAACCATATGTGATTCTTGAGGGAAAGGTTTATACTTATGTACCACTTTAGTACAAGTTTGATTATTATATGTCTTCTGAGGGAGATATTCTTGGTATTCTATACCACTTGTGGTTAATATGCATGTTGATGGGTTACCTGAGAGTATGGTGCATAGTTAATGGATGCTTGAGGGTGATATTGTTATATGACTGTGGTTGAGGTCGCCATTCCCTAAGATAAGGTTATACTAGTTCTTTATATAGATCATTTATACCGGATAGGAGATAATTTTATGTCACAGGTAACCCTTCCCAATGTATAAGGATCCACCACTTGATAGGGATACTCGACATGGAGCCTAAGTAGGTTTGGGTAGTATTAGATAGGTTTATTTGATGTTCAGTATTAATTATATTAATTAATACCCCTATTTATCTTAATATTTCATACACTATATAAAAATTTATACTATATTTTTTTAGAAAAAGTTGGTGGTTTCTTACTCAGTTTTACACACACCCTATTTGGGCCACCATTTCACATGGGTACCCGAGTAACTCCTACATTTTTAATATAGACACTTGTTTTAGTTTATTCCTATATTAGCATGATTAAGAAGGGTTTCCAACTTTGTTTCAAGTGAATTTATGATTTTTTCCTTGTTATAAAAGTAGAGACCTTTTTTATTTTTCTTTGTACTATGGTATTTATCTATTATAGTCCCTATGGGGAGATTGTTGTACTTTTATCATGGTTGTTCATGACTTTATTGTAGTTTATGTATTATTTTTTGTTTTCTTTTATTCAGTGTACATTGAATATTTTTTTCATGGATGATGTTTGGTTATTTATTTTTTATTGGATACTCTGATATAGGGATATATTCTCCCTATAGCATCCCGTCTTCTTATAACATAAACTTTCATTACATTACACAAAACTGAGGATCTTCAAGGTTTAGTGTCATGGAAACGAGGAACTTAAAACATGAAAACATAAAACATTCTTCTTAAACACTTGAAAGGATTATCCTCATGTTCATCCTAGGTTCATTACTGCATCTCATAACCTGGAGACATACATCAAAAGAAAGGGTGAGCAGAAGGCCCAGTAAGGGAAACAAGAGAAACATTTTACATGTGAACTTGAGATACTTCAATAAGGTCATGAAAAGAACTTTAAGGCATGAGAAAGAAATCATGAGATACATCATAATAAAAATAACATTTTTCATAACTTGAAGATGTGGCTGAAACATTAAATATCGACAATCGTTTCGTTTCACCAAGGTCCATCCCCAAGGTGTCGTTAAAAATTACCAAGGTTATTCACCAAGGCGTCGTTAAAATGGTCATCTCTAGAGATTAAGTCTTTACCCAATGCATTGGAGCGCTATCAGGGCGCACCCTTAAATTTTCCTTTATTATCATGTGAGCCACATATATCATCATCAAACATTTCATAAATAACCCATATAGCATAAAATAAATGGGTTTCATTTCATAATCATAACGTTTTAAAAACTGCTTTAAAGACATGATCTTTACGTCACTTTAAACCCACAGAAAGGGAAAGAGGGTTTCATGTATGTAATTCCCAGAATTTAAAATAGAACATTTTGATATATATGTGAATACCCCTGTAGAAATAATAGCTTTGAGTATTCACTTTATAACATAAAATAATTTTTAGAAAAGAGAGAGAGGCATTTTGAGACGAAAATTCTGCAGCATAACGGCTATGTTACCAGGTTTTAGAAAACATTGAGAAGAGAGGGGACATGGGTCAAACATTCATAAATGACCCATCAAACAGTAGAGGGACAAAATATAAGATATTTAAGAACATGGTAATGAAATTTGAAAATATACCATATGAAATGAAGAACATGAAAGGAAGAAAAAAAATATTTCTCTTGTGAGAATTCGGCAGCCTAACGGCGTCACTTAAACTTCAACAAAATTGAATTGACAAGGTCAAATAGGGTCTCTCATCATATGAACATAATAGTTCAGTATGATAGATATAGAGATAATTCCCCAACATAAATAGAAAGGAACTTGAAAGACGTGACATGAAAATAGAACTTTGAAAAGAATGAGAAGGGTGAAAGAATCCCATAAAAAAATCGGTAGCCTAACGACGCCACTTAAAACTTCAAAATACTGAATTGAAGAGATCAAATGGGGTCTCTCATCATATGAAAATAAGAGTCCAGTATGATAGATATATGGATCATACCCCAACACAACAAAAAGGAACTTGAAATAATTGACATGAAAGTAGAACTTCAAAATGAGAATGGTGAAGAACCACTTAAAAATTGGGCAGCCTAACGGCGCCACTTAAAACATCAAAATAATGAATTGAAAAGATCAAATGGGGTCTCTCATAATATGATCATAAAAGATCAGTATGATAAATTTAGAGATCATACCCCAAAATAATAAAAAGGAACATGAAATACTTTACATGAAAATAGATCTTGAAAAAAGAATCTGTTACAAAAATTTCGGCAGCCTAACGGCACCACATAAAAATTCATAAAACGAAATAATGAGAGTAAGAGGGGATCTCTCATTATATGAACATAAAAAGGTCAGTAAGAGGAGTATAAAAGAAAATCCTCCAACATAATAACATGGAGCATAAAAGGAATGACATAAAAGAGATCACTTGAAAAGAAAAAGAGGGGTCGGATCCCTTACCTTATAATGTAACTCTTAAACCTCAAAGGTTGGGACCTTGAGGGCTTGGGGGAACCTTGGGAGGACTCCTTGGGAGGTAATGAGACCCGAAATTCGTTGGGGATGAGTGGGGAGTCGAATGGATGAGAGGAGGGCTTGGTATTTATAGGGAAAGTGAGGAGACAAGGCATTAATGGCCAAGGGACACCTCACATGTGCTTTTCTCAAACCCTTGTGCTCTCCCATGGCATTTATCATGGAGTTTGGCCACATGGGGCCCCCAAAACAATAATTCATCACCCATGGCCGGCCAACCCTCAAAAGATCCCATGACATCATCATGACACAGTTATGATGTCATTAAACATACCGAAACCCTAAAACTGTATTTTCACTATTCACTGAAAAACTCAACTTCCTCAGAAAGATCCCAAAATTTCACCGTAATCAAATATCAATGCTCTGATTTCAAAAATGAACTCCATTTTATAAAAATAATTTTCTAAATATTTTTAATTTTTTTTTAAATAAATACACTATTCACCGAAAATTCATTTTTTTCAGAAAAAACCACAAAAATTACCATAACGTAATATCAGTGCTCTGAGTTCAAAAATGAAATCCATTTTATAAAAATAATTTTCTAAATATTTTTAATTTAATTTTTAATTAAAAAACACTATTCACCCAAAAAAACTAACACTTGAATAATAATTTATGAAACCGTTATTTAACCATTTTATTGAATCACATTACTTAATCAAGGTGCCTATATTATTTTAAAACTTTCTTTAAGTGAGATTACTAATCCATTTGGTCATATTACTAATCCTAATCATAAAATCACTATTCATAATTTACTATTCATCAAAAATCAAGTTGATCTTATTAGACTCCAAATTTTGTACTGAACATAATTGTAGAAGACCATTTTTTGAAAATCATTACACATTTTTAATTATTTAAGGTTTACACAACCATTTTTAAAATATCCTTTTTCTAAAATTCATCAAAAATATGCATACTATATTTATCCGGTCATTTCAAAATTCATAAACTTCATCATAATAAAGAATTCCCAATTTTTATTTAAAACAAGGATTACACAAGGCAGTTACGGTCTCGTTACATAGCCCCTTATAATACCAGCATAGGACCTAAGAGTAAGGTGTGCTAGGGTGATAGAATTTTGGGGCGGCTCAGTCAACATTGCCCGAGTAGTAATTTCTATCAGTTTGAACTTCTCGCGAAGGCGATTCCGTTCTAGCTTCACATGATGAAGTTCGGCTTGGATTTGGTCCAGAGCAAAACCCAATGGTGCTACCTCCTTCCCAAGCTCTGTTAGGTGGGCTTCGATCGGTCCAAGACTACTAGGTGAGGCCATCAAATCTTCTTTCTATAATAATTAACCAAGATTACATATATTTAGAGACAATAATCAAAACATTTTGTTTACAGCGGTCATATTGACCGATGGTCATATAACAGTCAAAACCCACTGGTTTCATTATAATCAAGTTTATCAAATAAAACATTTTTGTTGAGTATAAAATAAAATAACACATCAAATTAGGAAACAAGATTTAATCAAAAATTCGGGCCGTTACAATCTTCCCCCTTAAGAAATTGCGTCCTCGCAATTTTTTTTAAAATTGGGTTTTGAAATTTCATTGAAAGTCCCACATCAGAAAAGGAGTCAGTAAAACTATTACTTTAAAAGAAAGAAAGGGAAGTACGAAGGTCACACGAGTTAGCTCATACTAGGATTCCATGTAGGAAAACATGGACATGGAGGAAAAACAAAGGGTCAAGTTCTGAGGGAGAGTGATAGAGAACATGATTAGGAGAAAGTTAACCATAAGAAAATCCCAAACTTATGATGTGTGTAAATGGTCATTGATTACCTAGTAGGAAACGTAAACCAACAACGTTTTTGTTTTACGTTCCTTTTCATAATTTTGAGGAATTCCTTTACTACATAGAACAAAAACATAAGAAAATATACCTACATTCATGTAGAGTTTCATCCTTTAATAAGTTTCTACCCAAAACTAATCTTTTCTCTAAACTATGGGCATTCAAAACTACTTGGTCTCATCAAAACACAAGAATCATCTTCTAGAGAATCACATAATCCACAAAAGATTAACTATCTATTTCTTTTATCATTAAACATTATCCCAAAAACCGAAAGGGTAAGGTGAAACAACTCCTCAAAAAGAAAGAATCCCATAGGAATGGAAACTAATTTTAAATCTTTAAGGTTCCATGGTACTACCCAAAGTTCATCATAGTCTATTCCATAAATAACGGTCCTTAAAATTCCTCAAAATAAACCAAACTAAGATTGAAACCCAAATACAAGAAGGATTTGATAACATAGTCTTCCAAAATAAACTTCATTGTTCATCTCCAAACAACATCAACCACTCCTAACATCTTATAACAAAAGTAGCTAACCTAAACATATTTTACCCACGATAAGTTAATCATTTCCATAAGTAACCTAAATTACTATAAGTCCACCTTAAATTAATTGATTCTTCAAAATATAAGTCAACCTTACTCCTCAATGAAAATAATGTAGTAATCTATTTACCTTGATCATATAGGGACCTCAAAATAGTGAACGTCTTCCAAAATAATAATCATCTTTTAATCCCCTAATCATCTCTGTCATATTAATATGGAAATCGTAGCATTTCTTATCACATTGGTCGTTGGGACATGTTCTTCCATTTCCCGCCATTAACTAAGAAAAGAATCTATAATTAGGGGCTTAAATACTTAGCCAATAATCATGAAAAGAAACTAAAAGCATATAGGGATAACTTGTAGAAGAAAAGTATACCCTAACTTGTGATCCCCTAGGTTCCCATCTAGGTTATCCATGATCATATATTCTTATGTGAACCTTTATTTTATTTTATCTTTGATCCTTTAACAATGGTTCATACTAAGCTTATGAATCTACCAAAGCATATCCCCCGGGAGTGTCGTAACCAAGAGTGCAGCAAGGCCCGTTGTCGTGTACCAGTTCCCGTTCGAGTCTAGCTCAAAGCGGTGTTTTCGGGTTTTACCCCTATGTACATCTGTGCCAGAGCCACCTCTACCTGCTCGTATCCAGACAGGGATGTATTTGCTTGGAAACCCCTTACTCAATACTCACCAAAATACCAGGAAGATTTCCTATATTTAAACTTTTCTATAGGGTTCTTACTAAAGTTTTCATATCCTAATTTCCACAAATAACTAAACCATCCTTTTATACCAACTATAGCATCCCGTCTTCTTATAACATAAACTTTCATTACATTACACAAAACTAAGGATCTTTAAGGTTTAGTGTCTTGGAAACCAGGAACTTAAAACATGAAAACATAAAACATTCTTCTTAAACACTTGAAAGGCTTCTCCTAATGTTCATCCTAGGTTCATTACTACATCTCATAACCTGGAGACATACATCAAAAGAAAGGGTGAGCAGAAGGCCCAGTAAGGGAAACAAGAGAAACATTTTACATGTGAACTTGAGATACTTCAATAAGGTCATGAAAAGAACTTTAAGGCATGAGAAAGAAATCATGAGATACATCATAATAAAAATAACATTTTTCATAACTTGAATATGTGGCTGAAACATTTAATATTGACAATTGTTTCGTTTCACCAAGGTCCATCCCCAAGGTGTCGTTAAAAATTACCAAGGTTATTCACCAAGGCGTCGTTAAAATGGTCATCTCTAGAGATTAAGTCTTTACCCAATGCATTGGAGCGCTATCAGGGCGCACCCTTAAATTTGCCTTTATTATCATGTGAGCCAAATATATCATCATCAAATATTTCATAAATAACCCATATAGAATAAAATAAATGGGTTTCATTTTATAATCATAACGTTTTAAAAACTGCTTTAAAGACATGATCTTTACGTCACTTTAAACCCACAGAAAGGGAAAGAGGGTTTCATGTATGTAATTCCCAGAATTTAAAATAGAACATTTTGATATATATGTGAATACCCCTGTAGAAATAAGATCTTTGAGTATTCACTTTATAACATAAAATAATTTTTAGAAAAGAGAGAGAGGCATTTTGAGACGAAAATTCTGCAGCATAACGGCTATGTTACCAGGTTTTAGAAAACATTGAGAAGAGAGGGGACATGGGTCAAACATTCATAAATGACCCATAAAACAGTATAGGGACAAAATATAAGATATTTAAGAACATGGTAATGAAATTTGAAAATATACCATATGAAATGAAGAACATGAAAGGAAGAAAAAAAAAGATTTCTCTTGTGAGAATTCGGCAGCCTAACGGCGTCACTTAAACTTCAACAAAATTGAATTGACAAGGTCAAATAGGTTCTCTCATCATATGAACATAAGAGTTCAGTATGATATATATAGAGATAATTCCCCAACATAAATAGAAAGGAACTTGAAAGACTTGACATGAAAATAGAACTTTGAAAAGAATGAGAAGGGTGAAAGAATCCCCTAAAAAAATCGGCAGCCAAACGGCACCACTTAAAACATCGAAATACTGAATTGAAGAGATCAAATGGGGTCTCTCATCATATGAAAATAAGAGTCTAGTATGATAGATATATGGATCATACCCCAACACAACAAAAAGGAACTTGAAATAATTGACATGAATGTAGAACTTCAAAATGAGAATGGTGAAGAATCACTTAAAAATTGGGCAGCCTAACGGCGCCACTTAAAAATTCAAAATACTGAATTGAAGAGATCAAATGGGGTCTCTCATCATATGATCATAAAATATCAGTATGATAAATTTAGATATCATACCCCAAAATAATAAAAAGGAACATGAAATACTTTACATGAAAATAGATCTTGAAAAAAGAATCTGTTACAAAAATTTCGGCAGCCTAACGGCGCCACATAAAACTTCATAAAACGAAATAATGAGAGTAAGAGGGGATCTCTAATTATATAAACATAAAAAGGTCAGTAAGAGGAGTATAAAAGAAAATCCTCCAACATAATAACATGGAGCATAAAAGGAATGACATAAAAGAGATCACTTGAAAAGAAAAAGAGGGGTCGGATCCCTTACCTTAAAATGTAACTCTTAAACCTCAAAGTTTGGTACCTTGAGGGCTTGGGGGAACCTTGGGAGGACTCCTTGGGAGGTAATGAGACCAGAAATTAGTTGGGGATGAGTGGGGAGTCGAATGGATGAGAGGAGGGCTTGGTATTTATAGGGAAAGTGAGGAGACAAGGCATTAATGGCCAAGGGACACCTCACATGTGCTTTTCTCAAACCCATGTGCTCTCCCTTGGCATTTATCATGGAGTTAGGCCGCATGGGGCCCCCAAAACAATAATTCATCACCCATGGCCGGCAAACCCTCAAAAGATCCCATGACATCATCATGACACAGTTATGATGTCATTAAACATACCGAAACCCTAAAACTGTATTTTCACTATTCACAGAAAAACTCAACTTCCTCAGAAAGATCCGAAAATTTCACCATAATCAAATATCAATGCTCTAATTTCAAAAATGAACTCCATTTTATAAAAATATTTTTTTAAATATTTTTAATTTTTATTTAAATAAATACACTATTCACCGAAAATTCATTTTTTTCAGAAAAAACCACAAAAATTACCATAACATAATATCAGTGCTCTGAGTTCAAAAATGAAATCCATTTTATAAAAATAATTTTCTAAATATTTTTAATTTAATTTTTAATTAAAAAACACTATTCACCCAAAAAAACTAACACTTGAATAATAATTTATGAAACCGTTATTTAACCATTTTATTGAATCACATTACTTAATCAAGGTGCCTAGATTATTTTAAAACTTTCCTTAAGTGAGATTACTAATCCATTTGGTCATATTACTAATCCTAATCATAAAATCACTATTCATAATTTACTATTCATCAAAAATCATGTTGATCTTATTAGACTCCAAATTTTTTACTGAACATAATTGTAGAAGACCATTTTTTGAAAATCATTACACATTTTTAATTATTTAAGGTTTACACAACCATTTTTAAAATATCCTTTTTCTAAAATTCATCAAAAATATGCATACTATATTTATCCGGTCATTTCAAAATTCATAAACTTCATCATAATAAGAAATCCCAATTTTTATTTAAAACAAGGATTACACAAGGCAGTTACGGTCTCGTTACATAGCCCCTTATAATAACAGCATAGGACCTAAGAGTAATGTGTGCTAGGGTGATAGAATTTTGGGGCGGCTCAGTCAACATTTCCCGAGTAGTAATTTCTATCAGTTTGAACTTCTCGCGAAGGCGATTCCGTTCTAGCTTCACATGATGAAGTTCGGCTTGGATTTGGTCCAGAGCAAAGCCCAATGGTGCTACCTCCTTCCCAAGCTCTGTTAGGTGGGCTTCGATCGGTCCAAGACTACTAGGTGAGGCCATCAAATCTTCTTTCTATAATAATTAACCAAGATTACTTATATTTAGAGACAATAATCAAAACATTTTGTTTACAGCGGTCATATTGACCGATGGTCATATAAAAGTCAAAACCCACTGGTTTCATTATAATCAAGTTTATCAAATAAAACATTTTTGTTGAGTATAAAATAAAATAACACATCAAATTAGGAAACAAGATTTAATCAAAATTTCGGGCCGTTACAATCTTCCCCCCTTAAGAAATTGCGTCCTCGCAATTTTTTTTAAAATTGGGTTTTGAAATTTCATTGAAAGTCCCACATCGGAAAAGGAGTCAGTAAAACTATTACTTTAAAAGAAAGAAAGGGAAGTACGAAGGTCACCCGAGTTAGCCCATACTAGGATTCCATGTAGGAAAACATGGACATGGAGGAAAAACAAAGGGTCAAGTTCTGAGGGAGAGTGATAGAGAACATGATTAGGAGAAAGTTAACCATAAGAAAATCCCAAACTTATGATGTGTGTAAACGGTCATTTATTACCTAGTAGGAAACATAAACCAACAACGTTTTTGTTTTATGTTCCTTTTCATAATTTTGAGGAATTCATTTACTACATAGAACAAAAACATAAGAAAATATACCTACATTCATGTAGAGTTTCATCCTTTAATAAGTTTCTACCCAAAACTAATCTTTTCTCTAAACTATGGGAATTCAAAACTACTTGGTCTCATCAAAACACAAGAATCATCTTCTAGAGAATCACATAATCCACAAAAGATTAACTATCTATTTCTTTTATCATTAAATATTATCCCAAAAACCGAAAGGGTAAGGTGAAACAACTCCTCAAAAAGAAAGAATCCCATAGGAATGGAAACTACTTTTAAATCTTTAAGGTTCCATGGTACTACCCAAATTTCATCATAGTCTATTCCATAAATAACGGTCCTTAAAATTCCTCAAAATAAACCAAACTAAGATTAAAACCCAAATACAAGAAGGATTTGATAACATAGTCTTCCAAAATAAACTTCATTGTTCATCTCCAATCAACATCAACCACTCCTAACATCTTATAACAAAAGTAGCTAACCTAAACAGATTTTACCCACGATAAGTTAATCATTTCCATAAGTAACCAAAATTAATATAAGTCCACCTTAAATTAATTGATTCTTCAAAATATAAGTCAACCTTACTCCTCAATGAAAATACCGTAGTAATCTATTTACCTTGATCATATAGGGACCTCAAAATAGTGAACGTCTTCCAAAATAATAATCATCTTTTAATCCCCTAATCATCTTTGTCATATTAATACGACAATCGTAGAATTTCCTATCACATTGGTCGTTGGGACATGTTCTTCCATTTCCCGCCATTAACTAAGAAAAGAATCTATAAATAGGGGCTTAAATACTTAGCCAATAATCATGAAAAGAAACTAAAAGAATATAGGGATAACTTGTAGAAGAAAAGTATACCCTAACTTGTGATCCCCTAGGTTCCCATCTAGGTTATCCATGATCATATATTCTTATTTGAACCTTTATTTTATTTTATCTTTGATCCTTTAACAATGGTTCATACTAAGCTTATGAATCTACCAAAGCATATCCCCCGGGAGTGTCGTAACCAAGAGTGCAGCAAGGCCCGTTGTCGTGTACCAGTTCCCGTTCGAGTCTAGCTCAAAGCGGTGTTTTCGGGTTTTACCCCTATGTACATTTGTGCCAGAGCCACCTCTACCTGCTCGTATCCAGACAGGGATGTATTTGCATGGAAACCCCTTACTCAAAACTCACCAAAATACCAGGAAGATTTCCTATATTTAAACTTTTCTATAGGGTTCTTACTAAAGTTTTCATATCCTAATTTCCACAAATAACTAAACCATCCTTTGATACCAACTATAGCATCCCGTCTTCTTATAACATAAACTTTCATTACATTACACAAAACTGAGGATCTTTAAGGTTTAGTGTCTTGGAAACCAGGAACTTAAAACATGAAAACATAAAACATTCTTCTTAAACACTTGAAAGGCTTCTCCTCATGTTCATCCTAGGTTCATTACTGCATCTCATAACCTGGAGACATACATCAAAAGAAAGGGTGAGCAGAAGGCCCAGTAAGGCAAACAAGAGAAACATTTTACATGTGAACTTGAGATACTTCAATAAGGTCATGAAAAGAACTTTGAGGCATGAGAAAGAAATCATGAGATACATCATAATAAAAATAACATTTTTCATAACTTGAAGATGTGGCTGAAACATTTAATATTGACAATCGTTTCGTTTCACCAAGGTCCATCCCTAAGTTGTCGTTAAAAATTACCAAGGTTATTCACCAAGACGTCGTTAAAATGGTCATCTCTAGAGATTAAGTCTTTACCCAATGCATTGGAGAGCTATCAGGGCGCACCCTTAAATTTGACTTTATTATCATGTGAACCACATATATCATCATCAAACATTTCATAAATAACCCATATAGCATAAAATAAATGGGTTTCATTTTATAATCATAACGTTTTAAAAACTGCTTTAAAGACATGATCTTTACGTCACTTTAAACCCAAAGAAAGGGAAAGAGGGTTTCATGTATGTAATTCCCAGAATTTAAAATAGAAAATTTTGATATATATGTGAATACCCCTGTAGAAATAAGATCTTTGAGTATTCACTTTATAACATAAAATAATTTTTAGAAAAGAGAGAGAGGCATTTTGAGACGAAAATTCTGCAGCATAACGGCTATGTTACCGGGTTTTAGAAAACATTGAGAAGAGAGGGGACATGGGTCAAACATTAATAAATGACCCATCAAACAGTAGAGGGACAAAATATAAGATATTTAAGAACATGGTAATGAAATTTGAAAATATACCATATGAAATGAAGAACATGAAAGGAAGAAAAAAAAAGATTTCTCTTGTGAGAATTCGGCAGCCTAACGGCGTCACTTAAACATCAACAAAATTGAATTGACAAGGTCAAATAGGGTCTCTCATCATATGAACATAAGAGTTCAGTATGATAGATATAGAGATAATTCCCCAACATAAATAGAAAGGAACTTGAAAGACTTGACATGAAAATAGAACTTTGAAAAGAATGAGAAGGGTGAAAGAATCCCCTAAAAAAATCGGCAGCCTAACGGCGCCACTTAAAACTTCAAAATACTGAATTGAAGAGATCAAATGGGGTCTCTCATCATATGAAAATAAGAGTCCAGTATGATAGATATATGGATCATACCCCAACACAACAAAAAGGAACTTGAAATAATTGACATGAAAGTAGAACTTCAAAATGAGAATGGTGAAGAACCACTTAAAAATTGGGCAGCCTAACGGCGCCACTTAAAACTTCAAAATACTGAATTGAAGAGATCAAATGGGGTCTCTCATAATATGATCATAAAAGATCAGTATGATAAATTTAGAGATCATACCCCAAAATAATAAAAAGGAACATGAAATACTTTACATGAAAATAGATCTTGAAAAAAGAATCCGTTACAAAAATTTCGGCAGCCTAACGACGCCACATAAAACTTCATAAAACGAAATAATGAGAGTAAGAGGGGATCTCTCATTATATGAACATAAAAAGTTCAGTAAGAGAAGTATAAAAGAAAATCCTCCAACATAATAACATGGAGCATAAAAGGAATGACATAAAAGAGATCACTTGAAAAGAAAAAGAGGGGTCGGATCCCTTACCTTAAAATGTAACTCTTAAACCTCAAAGGTTGGGACCTTGAGGGATTGGGGGAACCTTGGGAGGACTCCTTGGGAGGTAATGAGACCAGAAATTCGTTGGGGATGAGTGGGGAGTCGAATGGATGAGAGGAGGGCTTGGTATTTATAGGGAAAGTGAGGAGACAAGGCATTAATGGCCAAAGGACACCTCACATGTGCTTTTCTCAAACCCATGTGCTCTCCCTTGGCATTTATCATGGAGTTAGGTCACATGGGGCCCCCAAAAAAATAATTCAGCACCCATGGCCGGCAAACCCTCAAAAGATCCCATGACATCATCATGACACAGTTATGATGTCATTAAACATACCGAAACCCTAAAACTGTATTTTCACTATTCACTGAAAAACTCAACTTCCTCAGAAAGATCCCAAAATTTCACCATAATCAAATATCAATACTCTAATTTCAAAAATGAACTCCATTTTATAAAAAAAATTTCTAAATATTTTTTTTTAAATAAATACACTATTCACCGAAAATTCATTTTTTTCAGAAAAAACCACAAAAATTACCATAACATAATATCAGTGCTCTGAGTTCAAAAATGAAATCCATTTTATAAAAATAATTTTCTAAATATTTTTAATTTAATTTTTAATTAAAAAACACTATTCACCCAAAAAAACTAACACTTGAATAATAATTTATGAAACCGTTATTTAACCATTTTATTGAATCACATTACTTAATCAAGGTGCCTAGATTATTTTAAAACTTTCCTTGAGTGAGATTACTAATCCATTTGGTCATATTACTAATCCTAATCATAAAATAACTATTCATAATTTACTATTCATCAAAAATCAAGTTGATCTTATTAGACTCCAAATTTTGTACTGAACATAATTGTAGAAGACCATTTTTTGAAAATCATTACATATTTTTAATTATTTAAGGTTTACACAACCATTTTTAAAATATTTTTTTTATAAAATTCATCAAAAATATGCATACTATATTTATCCGGTCATTTCAAAATTCATAAACTTAATCATAATAAGAAATCCCAATTTTTATTTAAAACAAGGATTACACAAGGCAGTTACGGTCTCGTTACATAGCCCCTTATAATACCAGCATAGGACCTTAGAGTAAGGTGTGCTAGGGTGATAGAATTTTGGGGCGGCTCAGTCAAAATTGCCCGAGTAGTAATTTCTATCAGTTTGAACTTCTCGCGAAGGCGATTCCGTTCTAGCTTCACATGATGAAGTTCGGCTTGGATTTGGTCCAGAGCAAAGCCCAATGGTGCTACCTCCTTCCCAAGATCTGTTAGGTGGGCTTCGATCGGTCCAAGACTACGAGGTGAGGCCATCAAATCTTCTTTCTATAATAATTAACCAAGATTACTTATATTTAGAGACAATAATCAAAAAAATTTGTTTACAGCGGTCATATTGACCGATGGTCATATAATAGTCAAAACCCACTGGTTTCATTATAATCAAGTTTATCAAATAAAACATTTTTGTTGAGTATAAAATAAAATAACACATCAAATTAGGAAACAAGATTTAATCAAAATTTCGGGCCGTTACACTCCCCACCATAATTTCTTGGACCCCTGATGCTAATCTGCACCCTCTATTGTAAGGGGAGGTGCACCTGAGGTCATGTGGAGAACCATACTGTCAAGTTTATTAGAGTGATCCAGGTTTGGATGTTTCATATATTTGGTGATATATTTATATTACTAATTTTTCTTCAATTCATAGATATAAATATCACTATATCACACCTCACGTCTCACCAAAAGTCTCATTTTGAATAATACCACAAATTGTTGAATCACAAATCACAACTGTAATATGATACCCTATTTTCAGTATGTGAAATTTTTCAATCAAGGATAGTAATTTCATATATCTTGTAAAATAATATCAATATCAATGGCCATAATTATATCATATATGTATTTCATATATTATAGACAATGATATCATCATATCATTGTATGTGATATCATTATGCTTAAAAAACAATAAAATGTTCATAAAATTATGAAATCCTTTTAGAAATCATAAAATTATATCTAATACCAATAAAAGGTTAGTAGAAAAATCATTTCCCAATACATAATTAAAAATCTATAAAAAAATCATTTCCATTGGATTTATCATGAGGTGTATAGATGGATAACATAAAAACATAAAGAACATAACTTATAATTGATATTAAATCTACACATATACTGCTTGAATAGGATAACATATTGAGAAATAATATATTCTCACATAGAAAGTTATACACCCATTTTTTAAATAAATATGAACATTTCAAGATGTGATTCTAAGTCTTCATTCCTTATTAGAACATTATCATTAAAATATAAAGAGAAATGAGATATATTTATCTTGGATGTCTAGAAATTTAATATCATCACATATAGTTTAAACTTAATTTTATAGACTCTCCTTACATACTCCAATGGGTTTCATGTACATTATAATATTTGTAACATTCATAATATTTACTAAATAAAAAAATGAATATAGATGTTAAACACATAAAAATTCATTGTGATTTATTTCAAATCCCTTCAATAGTATCCAATTACGTATAACTAAATTTTATATAGATTTATATAGAATATATAATGTGATAGAGTGTAATATCTCAAATTTCATGAATACTATATCATGTTTGAGGCCTATATCACTCAATGTGATAGACATTGAATTTTTTATTTATCCCAAAAATATATTTTTCTCACATGCATCACCACTGATTCATATATATGGATACAACACTATCACAAAAACATTATATCATTAGAGCATAAAATATGTTTTATATAGTACCAATATTGGTTCACATAACATCCAATAGTGCATCAAGATTGTATAATATCAACTTTTCAATGAGGTATGGACATTTATAATACTATTTAGAACTTCTAATTTTATCTTAAAAATGTTCTAATAAGGATAAAGAGTTGTTTGGGGTGTTTTTTGTAGTCATTCAGAATCTAGATCTATATATCTTGGAGAGGCAAATTGAGTCATACGATTAGCTCACAGTTAGTGCTAATTGTGAAACTCAATCATGTGCCGATCCAAACTCACAGCAGGGACCACACGGTTTGAATAAACCATGTGACATAGGGTCTATGGCCATGCATTTTGTCTCAATCAAGTGATAGAAGAATTTTTCAGGGGTTGTGTATGGTTATAAAACTGTGTGCCTAACCCATACGAGGGGGTTCCTTGGGCAGTAGCTGACGCATGGTTGGTACAAAATTTGGCCAATCATGTGAACAAACTGTGAAACCCTATAATAAAGTGAAAATTACCCATTTTCAATAAAATTTTATAAACCCTCTCCCCTTTATTTTCAACTCCAGAAGACTGCCCATCTCTTATATGAATATCTCTCCCAAGCCTATGCTAGGATTTTCCATTTCTCTTCCTTCCAATCATAGAATCAATAACTGTTCATCTCATTAGATTCATCTTGGTAAGAGATATATTCCTACTCATTCATTTCTTAGTTTTTCTTCCCATAGTTTTCAAAATTTTGGTGCAAGCTCATATGCTCTATTTTCATGTCATTTGTCTATTATTTTTATTTCTCCCATTCTTCCTCGATTCAAGGGAAGATACTAGATGAGGAGAGTAATATAAGCCTAATGTAGGTGTTGTAGTTATTTTACATATTTTATTGTGGTATTTATATTATGCATCATTGTCTAACACATCTTACTCCTCAAGTGTCTCCTCCATAAGGTATATTAATTTAATTTAATTTATTTCTAATCTTAACAAGGTCCTTGATTATGAAGAATCCACATCATGGGCTGATCACTTTAAAGTGATCTTCCCCTATGGTTTCTCCATTCCATAAAGGTTTAAAGCCTCACTTTTAAGGATGAAATTAATCAACCAATAGGGTTGTGTATTTTACCTTGTAATAAATATATTTTAAAATTTTAAATGATTTAAGAAAAAAATTTAGCCCTGAGTTAGTACCATGTGCATTATTCCATATCATGAATTACCTGGATTAAATGAATTGGAAAACATGATTAATGTGTTATGATTATAATTAATTTCTGAAATGGTAACATTTATTGATAGAGAAACCATACCTTTATTCCTAGATGAGGCTAATAAAAGGGTCCTGATATAATTATTCCTTAGATGGGATCATCATGATTTATAATTAATACTTGTTACTGATTTAAAATATTCCAATTGTGATAATTTTATTCTTTATATAATAACTTTTATGGGATCACCAGGTGGATTACTTACCTACCCATGAGTGATATTGGTTCCTTAGGGGAGTCACCTTGGATGGGCTTGGTGGAAATATGGTTATACCATGCAATGAGTGATACTCGGTCCCCTATGTGAGATACGTGGGATGGAAATTGAGTGGCATGCTTTAAATTATACTAAGAGAGATACTTGGGATGCATTTATAGATTTCCTTGGATGGACTCTTATAGTGTTTGGTATTTATAGTGATCATGGTGTGATACTCATGTTCCATTATATGGTTCACCTTGGATGGGCATGGGATGCCACTTATTTAAATTCTAGAGATTACTTCTATATAATTCCAAGAATTATAATGTATTAAATCAATGGACACATCCTCCATGACAAATAACATTCTTGGGCTTGGTCCATACTTGATACTTTCATTATTAACAGGTGAATTTTTTATCTTAGAATATATGCTAGAGAACCTTTGTTGAACCCATAAAATATATTTTCAGGATCACTATGCTTCAAAGACATCTGGATGAGGCTGAAGAAAGTAGTTTCGTTCAGGTATCCATGTGTAATTAAAAAAAATATGTTCTATTTATATATTAAAATACATTTATTATTTACATGCACACTATTAGTTTTATATGAAAAAACTGGGTTTTTCTAGACACCATTATTAGTGACCTACTTAGTATATCTCACACCATTATTATCCCACCATTGGTACTCAAATAGAATTAATGGTTGATGTTTTAGATAATGGGAAGTGTTTAGATTTTGATGTATGACTCTGTGTATTGGGATGGAGTTCGAGAGAAGAGAACTGATCATATACTTGTGATGCCAGTAGTGGTAGCGTTTTGTCTTTTTTTATTTTTATATAGAATTTGGTATATGCCTATTTTCCCTATATCAAATTTACCTCATTTTTTATATCAACATGATATCATCATCCTAATTTTTTATTTATTTATGATTCATATTCTATAAGATTATTTATTTGGATAATTTATTATTCTGCTGCATATTTTTTATTACTATTTATGTCGCCTTCCATTTTTTATTACCACTATGTTACACTCTAATCGATAGGAAATAGTCTCTCCATAGACACACCCTAGTCCCTAATTTCTAGTCAATTGCCTCTAGAATATAGGGAGGCACACTTGACCTCATGTGGAAAACTATCTTGGGGACCCTCTTTGTGGATTCTAGGGTGGGATGCTACAAAATGGTATCAAACTAGTTTTCTTCATTATGTAATACGGTTTGGGTATCAGACAGAAGACTATGATTTATCATGATTTGGTAATGTGCCTATTTCTTGTAGTATCTAGTACACGTATAGAGGAAAAATTACCAAGTATGGGTTATTGTTGTTCTAGTTTGTACCTATTACAGTTTCATTGATTTCATCATTGGGTGACGCACATGTCTTGTGACATTATATTTATTATTGATATTATTATTGTGGGTTTATTCTACTTTTCTTAGTATGTAATGGAGGTATCATCTAATTCATAATATTATTCACTTAAGGATTCACATGTATTGAATTATTCAATGCCATATTTATATTTCTTCATGCATTTCCTTTATTTTCTATGATTGATGTTAGTGCCTTGATTATTATATATAGAAAAGTGCTAAAGTTTATTTCATGGATAACATAATTGGATTAATTAAATTTTCTACATCAATATAAACGTTTCTTTCAATATAGATTGATGATATAACCTTAATTAACCAATTATGCCAGGTTTTAACAATGAACAATGAATTTTATGTACTAAACTATTAGTTGATTTGATTGTTGAATGATAATTGTAATTTATGAAGAATGAGATTCTATAAATTTGTAATGTTAGTTCATTCAATCAAATCATTGTACATGACCTATTATATCTTGATAATGGATGTTGGGTCATATTTAGTTGACATTCCAATTTGAATTTATAGAGTATGGGCCTTTAAAAATTGGAAATGGTGACACATATAACTATATTGTGATATCCTTATATATATAAATAATTATGAACTTAAATAAATTTAAACTTTAATGTGAAATGGTTACCACTAAATTGGTATTCCAATTGCAAAGTAAATTTTATTTTCCTCAATACCTAGAAATTGAAACTCCATATACTGAAACCTATGCTAGATTATATGATACCTTGAACCTGGACCAAACATAGTAGTGGGTAGTAGGTGGTGTCTCTTGTGATTTATTTAATCCTTTTTATCATTTTGACCAACATTTTGGATAATTAAAGGAGGTATGACTCATTATAGAATGGATTTGTACCCATACATTCCTACATTCTCTATTTCTTATATGATATTAAATCTTATCTGAAGAATGAATTTGTAAATTTTAGAGATATCCCACCATGACATCCTTGAGTTGTGTTCCTGGAGGATGGTGATGACCATGCTCCAAAGGTGGTTGTCCCTAAGCCACCAGTATTACCTCTTATAGTGTCACCTGAGGAACATCCTATTAATATTACACTAGGAGAAGATTCTTAGTTTTGAGACAGTAATTTTCACTTCTTGCAGTATGTGTTAGGAGTTATGTGACCTTCTCCTACTATGGAAGAGTTGAAATGAAAATTTTAGCAACAACATCCTCCCACCATCTTGGGGAATGGGGGTACTTAGGCTACTAAATCATGGCTAGAGTCCATGTTATTGATCTTCGAGCATATAGAGATTCCTATAGATTGGAGGTTCAAGATAACTTCTTATATACACAATCACTCCACCAAACATTGGTGGGATATCATCTTTTTGGTTGATCTTCATCAAGGTGTGGTTTGGGTAAAATTCTAGACAACCTTTTATGACTGCTTATTTTTTCATACCTTGAGAGTGGACCATGCCAAAGAGTTTCTGAACCTCTAGTGGGATGTTATGTCTGTGATGGAGTATTTAGCTTATTTCACTATGATTTAGTGTTCATGCTAACACTGACTATTTATGAGTTAAATATTTTGAGACAGTTTAAGGATGGTCTTGTGTATGCTATCTGATTATAGGTGAATGTTTTTTGGATAACCATTGTTTTTTATATAGTCAACCCAGCCATCATTATTGAGTTGAACCTGAGAGAATCTGGAAATGTGATCATGGTTGGATCAGCTTAGTTAAAGGGAGATGATTTATCTAGAGGTAGGAAATTCTTTTTTGAGGGTGAACACTGGGTAAATTCCATCAAGATGAAATGAACTGGTAGTTAATTGTTGTGCCACTAGTGTGTTAGGGCGTGCCATAGAATCCCCAGTGTTTGAGGAACCCTATTGTGTGTCGGTATTGCAGTAGGATGGGTCAACTTTAATATCTCTTCTAAAATTTCCCTCCAATTACTAGTGAGAAGGGGTCTGTATTGACATTGTATTCAGGTATAGGATCTATAAATTCACATTAATATAGGAGTTATTCTACTACCAATTGATCATAATGAGGTGGTGGTCAGGACCAAGGTAGTCAAACCTTAGAGGTTCAGTGTTAGTTGAGCAGACCTTCCCAAGTTATTCAAGTTGAATCTCAAGGTGGAAGATTGTGTCATATCTATCCAATGAATCCAACTCCTAAGGTGCATATTCCAGGTCCTACTATAGTATAAGGTACTATTCTAGTATCCACAACATTAGTATCTTTCTTATTTTATATTGGAACATTGTAATCTTTTATATCTATGGAAATTGTGGAATTATTAGTCCTAGAGATAGAGTACATCTATTATATGATAACTCTTGAAACACCATTAGGGAGTTAGATCAAAGCTTATAAAACAGTTCCAAGAGTTCCCCCTTGAGATAGGTGGGTTCCATTTCCTATTTAATTTCTTTTTCCTAATGATGACAAACATTGACATTATACATGGAATAGACTAGATAGTGCCTTACCATGACCATGTTGATTTATATCACCAGAGGGTGTCTTTTACATCACTTGAGGGTAGTTCATCTATTCATAATGGTGAATAATATATCCAAGTGAGTCGATCTAGAATTACAAATCATGGGATGGGTTAGGGGACAACCCCGATGTTTGTATATTTATGAGAAATCATGGAATTCATCACATGGAGTTTCATCCTATTATGGATTGTTATAGGGATTTTTTACTAATATTTTCATTATATTACCACAAATGAGAAGAATGGAGTTAACCATTGATCTATTGTCAAGTGTAACACTAGTGTCTATTACTCCCTATAGGAAGAAACCTATTGAGCTCCAAGAACTCAATAATTAGTTGGAAGTCTTGGATGAAAAGGATTTTATACAACCCAGTACTTCTCTATGGAGTTCACTAGTAATTTTTAGAAATAATGTGGATTGTATCCTTAGGTTGTGCGTGGATTATTGATGGTTGAATCAGTGTGTAGTTAAGAAACGGCATCCACTTCCCCATATAGATAAAATCTTCAACCGTATCTGACTAGAAAATGTTTTCAATAAGATCAATTTGAGGTTAAGATACCATTAGGAGTGTGTGAGTTAATCATAAATACCATGTAATACATTTTGAAGCAGGTAAATTTTGTAAGATCATCTGGTTATATCATTCACCCTTGTGAACACACCAACAGTTTTTATGGATCTGATGAATCCGTTTTTTCCACCTGTATCAGGATTCGTTTGTGGTGGTATTTTAGGGAAAAATCATGGTGTATTATCATATCTGAAAAAAATCATTCTTGACATCATGATATTGTACTAAATACACTAAGAGAGAACCAACTATATTCTAATCTCACTAAATTTAACTTTTGGATCGATAAGGTTCACTTATTGGGTTATATTATCTCAGATTCTTGGGATTATTTTGAACAAGAGAATGTGAGTGTTGTGGTTTTTAAGAGAATCCAAATAATTTATTTTAAATATATAGTTCCTCTTATGGGATTGACTAAAAATGTGAGAAGTTATTTTGGTAAAAATCTTGTGAGACTTCCTTTCAAGATATAAAGGGAAGAATGACTTCAGCATTGATGTAGATTCTCACATATCCTGATAGAATCTATAATGTCTGTTATGATTCATTAGGAATCAATCTAAGAGTATTTCTAATGTAGGGAGAGTGGGTTATAGTGTATGGACCCCACTAGATGAGGCATCTCAAGTATAATTACCCTATGCACAACCTTGATCTACCATCCTCGGTTCATGGTTTACATTTTTGGACGCATTATCTTTAGGGTGAGTGATTCATTATTTATATGGATCAAAAAAGTATCAAATACATTTCCTTATAGTGTGACTTGAATCTTAGGCAACATAGGTGAATAGAATACATGTATTTTTTTGACTTTAATCTTGTTTATACACTCAAAAATGGAAATGCAGTAGTTGATGTCATGATCGAGAAGACTCAAACATAGGCCATCTAGGAAGCCAGTAGTGAGTGGTAGTTTATGGCTCTATTTTTCGAGATACACTTTGAGGTTCAGGAATATCATGGGCAACCTGTTTTAGAAACTTTGGATGTGACATCCTCCCTTATAAAGCAGGTAAGTATGAGTCGTCTCTCTCATCCAGAGGGATTATTCATAAGGGATAATGTTTTAGATGAGGACCCACATTTTGGTTGGTCTATTTATGAGGAGGAGATTATGAACTTCCAGGGATGTATCTGGGTTCCTTCAGATTGGAAGGAACAATTGATACCAAAATATAACACATATGTTTGGTAATTTCACCCTGGTATTACCAATATTTACTAAGATATATATCATCAGTACTGGTTTCCAGATATGATGAGGCATGTTGAATGTTTTGTCACTCGTTAATCAACCCATCAGAAGGTAAAGGCGGATCACCAGTAACCTATTATACTTCTACAGCCTCTATCCATTCCTGAGTGGAAATGGAATGAAATCACTATGAATTCTTTTATGGTTTCTCCAAGATCTTATTGAGGTAATTATGTGGTATAAGAAACTGTCGACAAGTTGACCAAGGTCACAAAATTTCTAACTATCTAAGAGATCTTCTCAGTTGATGATCTCAAGAACCATTATATTATGGAGATAGTATTCCATCATTTTGTTTCCCAATATATTGTATCAAAATATATTCCCATTTTACGACATGGTTTTGGAAGGGGTTACAAAAATAACTAGGTTCATAGGTTCTCTTGAGTACAATACATCACCCTTAAACTGAAGAGAATTCTAAGAAGATGATAAAAGTGTTAAAGGACATGTATCAGTCATGAATCATTGATTTTATAGGGTCTTGGGAGATGAATATACCTCAGGTGATTTTAATACAATAATATTTTTTCAAAAATATTTAATATGGTTCTGTATGAGAATTATAATGGTTCTCTATGTCATTCACCTCTATTCTAGTAATATGTAGTTGAGGAATGACTACTAAGTCCTCAGATCATTTAGGATACTTCAGAGTGGGTATATCTAATTTAGAAATGTATGGATATAGCTCATCCCAAGAAGAAGTATTGTCCCTATTTTTATCATTGACCTCTATATTTTGATGCGGGATATTGCGTCTTTCTTCTAGTTTCATCTATATTGGGTCATAGATGGTTTCCGAGACAGGGCAAGCTATCGCGTCGTTATGTCGGTCCTTTTGATATCATGTAGAGAGTCGGGCTGGTATCCTATCAGTTGGATTTTCCTTAGAGGTATCAAGCCATGCATGATGTCTTCCATATATTTTGTCTTTTTTGTTAACATTTTGATCATCTCGTTCATTTTATCCTAGGTATATTGAGAAACAGGTATATCTTTCTTTCAAAGAGAATATATTATGTATAATTGATCGGGTCATAAAGGCACTTTGAGGTAGGCCAGATCCCTTGATCTTGGTTATATGAAATCACAGTCATGTACATGAAAAAACCTAGGAGGGGGAGGAATATTTAGAAGCTCAGTGGGAAAAACATTTTTCAGACAATGCTTTACCACCCTCATATAAAAATCTCAGGGGTGACTTATATTAAGGAGGTGAGGTTGTAATATATTCACTTTTTAAATAGGTACAGACACTTATTTTAATTTTAAAAACCACTCATTTTATGTTGAAAATTTTCTAAAAAGGATAAAGAGTGGTTCATGAGAGTTTGGGGATCATTCAGAGCCCATAAATCCATATATTGGAGAGGAGTGTTGAGCCTCATGGTTAGATCATGGTAAGTACTAAATGTGAAACTCAACCATGCAGGGTACCTAGGGCACAATAGGGGGGCACACAGTTTGACTAAACCATGAAACCTAGGATATATGGCCGTATGGTTTTCCTTAGACAAGTGATAGAGTCTTTTTTCATGGGATTCGTATAGTTAGAATAAGTGTGTTCCTATCCCATTCAATGGTGTTCCTTAGGGAGCAGTTTCCATAGGTTTGGTGCATGGTTTGTCCAACTATTTGGCCAAAACATGTGACCCTATAATGAAGGGTAAAATACCCTTTTTACATTAAAATTTTATAAACCCTCACCCATTTATTTTCTCCTCCATTGGACTGCCCCTCTCCCACATGAATCACTCTCCCAATCCTAAGCTAGGATTTTCCTTTTCTTCTCTATCTGATATCAAAATCAACCACCATTCATCTCATTGGATTCATCTTGGAATGAGATCTAATTCTCTTCTTTTATTAGTTTCTCTTCCCATATTTTTCACTATTTTTATGCAATCTCAAATTCCCAATTTTCATTGATTATTTCTATTATTCTAATTTCTCCAATTATAGAATGATTCAAGGGCTGACACTGGATGACAAGATTTCTCTAAGAATAATTTAGGTAGTGTAGTTCATTTCCCTAAAGTATTATAGATTTTATATTGTGCACTACTTTTCTTTGTGTTGAAATCCTACAGTGTCACCTCCATAAGGTATGTTAATTAAATTAAATATTTTTCTTATATTATCATAACTTTTGATGAATCAACATCATTGGTTGATCAACTTGATGTGATCCACCAATATGGGTGTTCTCTTCCATAAATTTTTAAAACCTCAAGTGTAGGGAAAAAATTAAAACACCAATAGAGGTGTTTGTTTTCCGTTGAAATAAATAAATTTTAAAATTTAAAATGATTTAAGGAAAATATTTTTCCATGTCCTTGTGATTTATGACATATATTGAGTTACTTGGACTCAATGAATTTCCCATATTGATTAAAGTGTTATGATTATATTGTCTTGTTGAAATGTTATGTGTTATTGATAGTTAAACCGTGCATTTATGCTAATTTGAAGGAGATAAAAGGGTCCTAATTTAACTATTCCTTAGATGTAATCATCGTTATTTAAAATTAATAATTGTTATGGATTAAAGATACACTAGGAGAGATACTTTGATTCATTATATAATTCATTGGATGGGATCATTGGGTAGATTACATACCTACCAATGAGAAAAATCGGTTCCCTATGGAAGTCACCATGGATGGTCTTAGTAGTAAGATAGTAATACCATCCCATGAGCGATACTCATTCTTTTATGTGAAATACCTGGTATGCGCTCAAAGGGTCATGATTTACACCACATTGAAAGTGATTCTTGGGATGCCATTATGGATTGCCTTGTATAGAAACTTATGGTGTTGGGTATTTGAAGAACCCATGGTGCGATACTAGGGTTCCTTTATATTGTTTTCCTAGATGGGACCAAGATTCCTCTTATGTAAATTATAAATATTCCTTATATATAATTCCTATAATTCCAATGTATTAAATCAAAGGATGGATCATTCAAGCCAAATTACATGCTTGTGATCGGTCCATACTTGATACATTACTTGTTAATAGGCTTAGTTGTTCATCTTGGAATGTTTGCTAAATAGCCTTTATTAAAACTATAAAATACTTTTTTAGGATCACATAGTTTCAGAGACATTAGACTTTGGAAAAAGTAGGCAGTGTCGGTCCGGTATCGATGTGTAACCTAAACCAATATGTTCTATTTATTTACTTCTTTAAATTATTGTACCTATACACTTCTCATTTTATAATCCTAGATTGGATTATTCTAAACACCATTGTTTGTACCCTAATAAGTATATCTCACACCCTTCTCAGGCTGACATTGGTGCCCAAGAAGACTTCATGATTACAAGTGTAGATAAGTGCAAGCGTCTAACTTATGATGAGTACATGAGAATAGGACCGAGCCTATGCTCGTGATGCTAGTAGTGACATATTTTGGTATTTTTTTATTTTTTTATAGCATGTGGTATATTCATGTTTCCCTTATATCTTTTGTAGCTACATGACATCATCATCATCATTTTGTATGTTATTATGATTCATCTTACACCTATTTATTTATTTAGATGATTTATTATTCTACTACTGATTATTTATTACTCTTTCTACTAATTGATATTTATATTATTAACACTACATTATACACTAGTCTTGAGAAAATAGTCTCCCCATGGACACAACCTAAGACCTCCATTATAGTTGAAATCATCTGGAGTATGGGTAAACATGCTTGAGGTCTTGTGGTCAACTGTCTCAAGGAACCTCTTAGTGTTTTCTGAGGCAGGATGGTACAAATATAAAATTTACCAATGAATTATAACAGTACTAACATCGGTTTCCTCTCAAAACTTTTGTCTATGTTTTTCATTTCTCAATCAAAGTATTTTAATAATTTTCTTATTTTTTATTAAATTAAAATATAAGAAATTATCATAAGAATTGTTTTTTTCAAAAACAAAATCATGTAAAATTTTAAATATAAGTAAAAAAACTATATATATATATATATATATATTAATAAAATTTATAAAAATACTTTCAAAAAAGATTTTATCATAATTTAAAACAATAATAAACTTTTTAAAATCAGAATTTTAAAGTGAAACATTGTTTTATTTTTTAATACATGACTAAAAATGTAATCATGTGACTTAATAGTTTTTTTTTAAATATTTAAAATTAGGTTTTTAAAATAATCTCTTAATAATATTATTAAAAAATTTAATGTATGTTTTTTTCAAGAAGAAATATCATTATTTTAAAAAGAAGTTATTATAATTGATAATTTATGTAATCATAGTTTCATAAGTATTATTGAATACAATTTTTTTATATTAATCTATTGAGAAGGAAAAAAGTTATATATGAAAGTTATCATTTTATTCACCTAATCGATGATATATTAATATAAATTTTTTGATATGAATATGATTTTTAGTATCAATACAACCAAATACAATGAGGTATTAAGGGAATTCACTATAGAGAGGTGTAAATCAATGAATGGATACTATTTATAATTTTTTTATAACCAAGATTAATTATTTATTAATAATAATTAAAATCAATTTATCTTCTAACCCTTATTCTTCGACACTAAATTTAAAAAAGAAAATATATTTATTTCAGTGACCACTCTTGAAAATTCATAAAATCATATTAGACATATAAATGTAAAAGTTTCACCATTCCAAATTAATGGAAACATCCTTAGAATGGGATGATATCATTTATTATTATACAATACACTTATAGTATTTAATGGTTAAAATTACTTAGTTTTATCCTTGAATTAATGTAAATATAAAATTTTCCAAAAATAATAAATTTGATATCATTCAAAAAATATATTTCTTTATATAGTATAAAAAATAGATTCTTAAATCACTAAAAAAATATCCAAGATTTATTGATAGAGTACCAATTTTAATATTCCTATTCAATCACAAATATTATAAAATTGAATGAATTCACACCTCCCTTTGATAACCCAAAATCTTCCTTAAACATTAATTGAGATATCTTGATGTTTTTATGTCTGTTAAATTATCAAACAACAAATAGATTGTCAATATAACACTGAAAAACCACAATCAATCCTCATCTTATTTATGGTAGGTATTCAATATTTAGTTTCAATGGATTCCACCTTCAAGAATTGTGTTAATTAATAACAATAATAAAATCACTTTTTTGGTTGTTATCACTTTATTATTTAATATATTCTTATATTATTACACTATATAATTCATACTATACCCTCCTAAAACCTATAACACTCTAATAAAGTGTGAATTTAAAATTAAAATTCAAAAACAAAACACCATCTCAACTTCCATCAACTTGTAATTCATCCTTTAGATCAAATAAATCCTTAACATAACCTTAGGCATGTGAATAACCCATGTAATTGTTTAATTGTTTTTTTATTTTTTGTTAAAATATTTTTATAATAATTAAAAAATTGTTTTAAATATATGAGAATATTTTTGAGATGAATTAAAGTGGTTAAGGTCACTTAGATATGGTAGGATATGATGGTGAAGAATTCTAATAGTTACACATTTCATTAATAATATATTTGTTTTATTATAATTGGAAAATAAAATACATATGATCTCACAAATAATAAATTATAAAATTTATAGAGTGGCTACACTATGATATGAAAAATCTCAAAGATGATATATAATATCTACTTGCTAATAATTAAGAAATTAATATGATCTCTCAGTGAAATATATAAGATATATATGATCATATATAAGAAAAAAAAATATGAGTTTTCATATGATATGTAATATCTAGAAGATGATACATAATATCTCAGAGATTTTATTTATGAAATTATGGATAATACAAAAGATTAACTGAATCATTTGTAATATTATTTTTAGAATACAGAATGTTAATCTATTTAAGAAAATGAAATAGTTTTTAGATTAAAAAAGTTAATATTTCAAAAGTTTTTTAAGTATAGAAATTAATTCTATTATGTTGTGTTATTATTAAATGAATAAACATCACAATTATGAGTGATTGTATCCATGATTAAAATTGAGATATTTTGAAAAATAATGTTATACCATGAGTTGAAATCTTCACACCCCAGATATTTTTGAATGTGATCATACACATGTAGAAGAAGAAATTATGTATTTCATGTAATATTAATGAGAAGAACATGTCAATTATTAAGAATAAATAAATTAGAAGAATATTGAGAGTATATTTGTACAATATTTTTGATGTTTCAAAAACAAATATTTAAAACTCATTATTAAATAATGATGATAGGATAATTTATTGAAGATCTTATTTCACCAGTTTTAATGAGAATATAACTTGAAAGAATTTCAAGGAGTTTTCACATTAAAATATTGGAATAAATTATCATATGATTTTAGTGAGATTAAAAATATAGAAAAAGAATAAATGAATTTAAATGAGAGACATAGTATTGATGTTCAAAATATTAACAATGTTGAAAAATATGAAGAAAATAAATTAGTGAGTATGACCAATGAACTTCTGCTACTCCTAAAAATTCTAGAAATAAATGTTCTTGAATAGGAATCATTAATTCATTATGATTATTTATATAGTGTTTGTTAAGATCATTTATTTGGATTTAAATCATCTTAGAGAATAAAAGATATTTTTAATTTAAATTTAAACATATTTTATAAACTAGAAATTTCTGGTATATATAACTATTAGGATATAACTACTATCTTGAGATTTAATCAAGGATAAAGGATTATTCATCCCCTTCTAATGTAATTAATTTATCATATTAGTGATAGGTATATATCATGAACTCAACCCAAACACAACAAAAACATAGAAAACCAAGTTGGAATCGAATATTTTAAAATCTTATGTGTTACTATATTTCTATTTATATTTATTTCATGTGAGTATGTAGGTATTTTAAATTTTATTTTTATTTTTGACGTACAAATACACTGAGGTTAATTTGTAGAAAATTTTAAAAACACTGTTAATAATGATTTACCCCTCTCTCAATGTAAACTAGTTAGCCACCTAGGAATTTCAATTAGTATTATATAAATACATGTTACCTATTGTAATAGCTCAAATTATTATGACATATTTATTCTTTAAATAAATTTAATTTCTTCGATAGCTTGTGTTACACACAACACCGATTTTAAACAAATTGTGATCTAATATTAAAATATTATCTAACTTTGAATGTTATAACATAGTCATTAAAGAAACCATTTTTCATATTAATTATTATTAGGTGAAGGTAATTTTATACTTATCACCTTATTCTAGAAAATAAATTTTTTAAGGTACAATGATCCCTGAAAATAGACTATATAATATTTAAAACAAAGAAAAATAAAAAATTTAACTCTCTTGATTTTTAATATCTATTATCCATTAACATAGAAAAAAATAATGTTTTTAATTAATATTAATTGTTATTTTAATAATAGTGAAATTATTTTCATGATAGAAATTTATTTCTAGTTTTTAGTAATTATATAATTACTTTAAACGCCTGCAAAACATCAACATAGTATCTATTCAATTAATATAAAAATAAAATCAATGATTTTAATAATATTAAAGAACAATAATTTGTGTGAGTAGTATTATTTTAAGAATTTAATAGATAAATATAACATATTAGTGTTGTGTTAAAGGATTATATTCATATTTCATATTTTTATTGATGTCTTTAAATTCACATTAAATTAATAGTTTCAAAAATGATAATAATGATATTTTATGAAAAATAATATTTTATTAAAGTATTGTGAAATCATAAAATTATTAATGTAAAAAATGATGATAATATATGGTCTATAATGTTATATCATATCCATTTATGAAATAATTTTAACATTATAAGTAAAATAATAATCCTTTAATAATGAAAAGGATTTTATTATGGTTACGGTTAAAATTGGAAAACTAAGGAGTTAACCCAATATAAAATGTTTAAAATGACCCAGAAATATATTTAAATTTAATTTTATTATGTTATTGAGACTATATACTCATTTTATTCTAATTCATTTCCATTTGGATGCATTTTCTTGAGAATGACTTTATTATATTTTAATCTTTTAAGAAAGTCCAACTGTGTCTTTTCTATCCCTTATAAATGGAAACCCTTACTTAGTTTCTTTAATCCACTTTTGAAAATCTATTTTAACTTATTACTATGAATTTATCTTATAAAAAACTTTATAAAAGTTATTGTGGTTCTCGTATTCCAAAAATACCAATGCCTATTTCATTAAGAGGAGATCTAAAGGGGTTATTTCATAGAAAAGGTAATCACTGTAACTGATCACTTTATTTTTAATTATTCCTTTACCTCTTCTAAATATTTTTTATTTATAAAAAAATAATAAATTAAGTATAATAAATATAATTAAATTTTATTATTACTATGAAATCACCATTATCCACCCTCTTTCCCATCAAATGTGAAGTGAATGTATCTCTCATGCTACATACAACTTACCATTCCATGTAGTGATACAATTCATTTTTCATCACCATAATTTATGAATTAGTATTATAATGGTTTTAAAGGTTATATATTATATTTATGAAGTAATTATGCTTAATTAATTATAATATCACATCTACCTTCTTACCTTCCAATCTGTTGGAAAACTATAACGTCACTCATGTGTATGTATGGACCACCACCTCCACGAAGTGATGTGATTAGTTTTTAATTTCTCATTTAAATAGATTGAAATTAGGAAATATTTAATTAATATATATGATATAATAATTATTATTTAATGATAAATTATAATTTATCTTTTTCGTCCATTGAAAAATGGAAAACAACATTTATGCGTACATACGACCTACTGTCTGCATGAATGGTGTAATTCATTTTTCAATCTATATATTTTATGGATGAATATAAATATATATTTATATAATGAATGTATATTATATTTATATTATGATTAAATTTTTTGATATGATGTCACCATGATCAAATTATAAGGACAACAACCACCAAAACAAAAATACATAAAGAATGAAGCAATTATCACCAGAAACTATGATTTTAATAATAGAATTATTCATAAATAGGTGATAAAAGACTATAATTAAATGGTATATGTTATAATATATGTTATTATGATTTTATAATATGTTTTTAATATATATAAATTTATTATATAGGATGTTTGAACACATATGAAGGAATTCGGGCCTCAGGTAATGGTATATTTCACAATCTCATCATTATTCGGGATTGTTTATATTTAAGAATACAATGGGGGAATTATGTAATATTCATATATTAAATATAATATATTTTATTATACATTGGTTATTTCTTTAAATTCCAATCTTTCCATTCAATTTCTTCTCTTTAAGTAATCAAGATACGAAAATAATGTTTTTCATGAAAACCAGCCATGTTTATCTACTCGGTTGGGAATATTTTAATTCCATGTCCATATTTTTATTAAAGGGTTTTCAAGAATAATTTTACTATACTCTAATGGTTTATTAAATACATTATTACCCATGTTTTACATTTTATTAAATGTTTTATAAGTAATATATTTTTCATTTTCCAAATGAGTTACTTTTTGACTTCTTTTATAAAAGTGATAAAGGAATGTTTTTTAACTTATACAGAATGAACAAAATTTCCCATAAACATGAACTCCCAATGATTTTAATCTTACTTTATAATTTCATCAGGTTATTTTGAGCTAAAAATTTTCTCTTAATATTTGACATATTTTTACATAAGTGATTTTAATGTAAAAAGGGTATTATCCTGAAAAAATTTCAAGTGATCCTTTTAAGGTATTTTCAACTATGTCAAAATAATTTATTAAAATATTATTATTTATTGAGGATATAATATAATGATACCATCCATCATTTTTATTATGTTTTTTTCAGTAGTTTTTCTATGGAAGGTATTCACATTCCATATTCAAGTTCTTCTAATACAGATAGTTGATGATTTGTAAAGCATATTGATTATGTTTTATTAATATGATGAATGCATTAGAAATATTATGTGATGTGTGGAGACCATGATTACATATCCATTTTATGCAATTATAGGTCTCTTGAGAAACAATATGTTGCGTATTTTGTTGATACTTTACCCATTTATGCATTTTTCATAGCATGAGGCTGACAATATTTTTAGATGTACTAGCATAAATCCTGGAAAGTATATTTTAGATGTCTAATATTATGCATCACATCATTATGAAATTAGTTATTAATGACATTGTTCTTATTTTTTTAGATATTATATCAATGGATAAGTATCAAGATTATGTGATTATTTATATAGCATTATTATATTATAATTTATTCCTTTCATATTATTTATGCCTAATTTATTCCATGTTATATTTGGTAGTATTCATACCCTTATTGAGCATCTGAGATGGCCCCTTTCTTATGTTTTATTTCCCGAAGATGAAAATAATTGTTTCATGATTAATATTAATGGATATTCTAGATGAAATAATGATGATCCCAAAGAAAATATTATGTTTTATTTTATGTTTTCAATGTAATTTTGGAATAAAAAGGTATTTGGTTTTTCAAGACTACTAAATTATTAGTTCCTTCAGGATATGATTACTCATATATAGAGCCAATTAAATAATGCATCCACTAGTTCTGAGATACTAGGTATGTGTTCTTCATAGTTGGAATGAACATAAGTTTAGTAGAAACCTTGGAAACTAGATTTAGGAAAACATATATTAGGGAACATAATCCTATAATGGACTTTGAGAATATTCCCAAAAAACCAGGGTTATGATTTTAATATTATTTATACATAAATTTTCAATTAATTTTTATGTGTTTAAATAGTTTTGAAATGATACATTATGATTCATAATGTTATGATCTAATCTATCATATGACATTTTTTAGAAATGGTTACTACCATAAAGAAATGAAAAAATATCAATACATATAATCCATGTATGGATTTCCATCCTATGAATGATAATAAAGCTGTAGATGGAGCTAGAGTTAGTTTTGAAAAAACTATAACTATATTGGGGAAGCAGACTTAGGTTATGAACAAAAAAATAGAATGTATGGAGCAGCCTTCCAATCCAGAATATGTTGTACCAATTTTAGATGGCTTCTTAGGTCAGTAATATGCATAATTTAATGTGGAAAAAAAATCCATTTATTGAAAATAGATAGATAAGTTACATAGATATTATATTTCACTCTTCGGGAAGTATTTAAATGGAGAATGTTGTCATGGTATTTTATCCTCTCTTAGTGGATGAAGATCAATGAATCTCTTGATTCAAAACATTAAGGATGATGAGGAAATATAAATTATTGAATAAAATAATTTTAAGGATCTTTTCTTGGAAAATTATTTCTATCATAGAAAAGGGGTAGATATAGAGATACAATTATTAAGTCTATGAATAAATGAATTGGAAAATTTTGTGGGGTATAAATCTAACATTATAAGGTTAGTAATGAATGTTGTACAGTATGTATGTAATCCAAAGAGTAATATTAACCATTTATTTTATAGGTTAATGCAAATCCTTCAAAAGAAACTAGTCCCCCAAACATTCTTATCATATAAGAATATATTACTATGTGTTATCAACATAGAAAAATAATTCTCAAAGTTTTATGGATTCTAATAAAATAAATATAACAATATGATGAAAGAGAAAAAATGGATAAGGGGAAGAATAGATAGAGGAGTTTTCTAACATGTGGTACTTGTGGAAGGGAAAATCTTTGTACATACTTTAAAGGAAAATAAATATACTTTAAATGTGGAAAAAAATTATGTATTTCAAATGAATGAAAGGGTAAGGTAGTAGAAATGAAAATGAATATATTTTACTATAAGGTGATGGGGAACTATTAAAACCAATTCCCAAAACATCAACTGAACATGCCACAAAATAATCCAAAGGGAGAAGGGCAATATTACGTAGTTACTACAGCTGAATTTGAAGTTCATAGAGATGTGCTGAAAGGTACACTTATCATCCACTATAGAATTTTTTATGTTTTATTTGATTAAGATTCTACCCAGATGTTTTTTTTTGTGAAATTTTTTTTAATTGTGTCACATTATCATCTCAAAGATTAAATCTTAAGTTAGCAGGGAAAATATTAATTGTTGGATGACTAAATCTCAAGTCTATAACTTCTCTCTAATAGTAGTTTTTCATAATTTTCTTCCTAAAAATATCATTATTTTTCATTAGTTTAATTCAATGTAATTTTGGGCATGGATTGAATCTCTTAGTACATAGAACATATCAATTCTCAATGAAGGAAAGTTATATTAGATATTATGAATTAACCATTAATCCTATATCTGGGTAAGGATGAACCTAAACACCCAATGGAAATTACTTATATCATATGGGTTTTTATAACTATTCATGAGGGAAATTTATTTCAAATGGTGGGGATGAAACTGAACATTAAAACGTACCTTTTTCGGGAATATTATTATGTATCACCTAAGGACTTTCCTAGTCTTCCCCTGGATTTTGAATTTGAGTTTTCAATAGAACTCATACATGGTTCTAAACCTATTTCAAATACTCCATACTTAATATAACTGATTGATTTATAGAAAATAAAGAATAAAATTTATAAGAATCTAGATAAGGGATTCATTTATCCTAGGGATTCCTTATAGGGTGAACCTATTCATTTTTCTATGAAGAAAGATGGGTCGATGAATTTTTTTATTTGATTTTTAGGAACATAACAAGATCATTATTAAGAAAAATTATCCTTTACCCCATATCAATGATCTATTTCATCAATTACGAGGAGATCTATATTTTTCAATTATTGATATTTGATCTGGATATCATCAGCTAAGGATAAAAGAGGATATACCCATTATATCCTTCCATATGAGATATGATCATTTTAAATTTGTATTAATTCTATTTTGACTTACCAATTCCCATAATATATTCATAGATTTAATTAATAGATTCTTTAGTCATAACCTTGATTATTTTGTGGTTGTCTTTATATATGATGTTATTATATATTAAAATAGTAATTAAGAGTAAGAAAAACATCATAGGATTGTGATAAATACCTAATGGAAGTAAAATGTTTATTAAAAAATCACCAATTTTGGATTTGGGATTAAAAAAATTTAATTCTTAGGTTATATAATCTCAAGTGATGATATATTGATGGATACATAGAAGGAATAGTTTATTATGTATTGTCCTAGAAAACCTATGGTAACTAACTTCTATAGTTGCCTTGGATTGTCTTGATACTTGATTAGACACAGTAGGAGGCTAATATTAATTGATTATATATTAATATTAATGTGTTTCAATTTTATAAACATTATTTTTAGTTCATTTTATAAATTGAACTTCATTCTTCATCATAAGTGTAATTCATGTTTAAAGTGATAATTTGGTCCTAATCAAAAATATGTTTATCGAATACATTGTTTTCATTATTTAAATTTTATATTTTTTTATATTATTTATCAATTTTGTAAAACATTTTGTATTCCTTGATCAATGGATGAATCAAAAGGGAAGAGGGGCATTTTTTGGCATGAAAGCAGAAATTTATGGATAAAGCATAATGGTCCTTAGGCTAATCAAACATAAGAGGGGAGATAAAATCCAAGCCATTGAATCCATTGAAGCTAATTCAAAAGTTTTCATTATGATCCAAGAAGTCAAAGATGATGATTAAATTTATGGCCAGATCTAAATGCCAATAATGTCATACCACTATTTCGAGAATAACATCCAAAAGGATAATCCAATTATCACTAAATTTTACAGATATTAGATGAAATGTGTATGAAGAGATTTTTATTCTATGACCTAAAATATTCAGCCATATACAATGACTTATGTTCATTAAAAATGGTATATGAATCTGGTACTATTTGTGTGGTCAACTTTGATACCTCCAATTTCCTATATTCCTAACCACATTTTGACACACATAATTAATATGGAGGAACTTGATTGTTAGGGGTCTACCTAAGCCTCATAATATTCCAATATAATGTGGTGGTGGTGAAAGGATTTAGTCATGAAAGTTATTCATTCAATTGTAATTTTACACTTTTATTTTTTAATTACATTATCAATTTTTCTTGTTTAAGATTCCGTTCAACATCATTTTTAATAAATGTTATTATAGTTCTCTTTTTATATTATTATATATTTCACATTGATACCTTTTTCTTAGGTATTGAATTTATTCACAACATCTTTTATGATATTCTTCCCAAAATAGTAGAGTTATCCTTATTTGTAATGTTTTTATTCTTTAATTCACCCATATAAGTCTACTTTGCACTCCTATTGATAGAATAACATTAATGGAGAGATAAAACTATAATGTGTTGATCCAAGGGAGTAGTAAGTGATGGATTGTATGTTATTTTATTTTCATAAATTCTTAAATGATTTAATTATTTTAATATTTCCATTCAATGATTTACCCTCTTCTTCATCTTCCTCTACTTTAACGATGATACGTTTTGAGTGCTGGTACAATATGATTCCTTGGAGTTTACATTTAATTGATCATATAAGTGAATTGGGGATTAGAGATGGAATAGTTTAGGGATTAAATTAGTGAATGATGTTGGGGTATTATCTCAATTTTTGGACATATCCTGAATGAGTAATCTGAAATTTTATTTGAAAATAAATTCATTTAATCAAACCCTAGAGACAACCTAGGATCGAATCATATTCTTTAATTGTTTCCATTAAAATATTTTGGTGTTTAATTATAAAATTAAATCCATTATCATAGGTATTTTAGTATAATTATTTTCCCAATTAAAATCAACCACATCATTGGAAGCTCCATAACCAGTCCTCCATCAAATATTAATGTGCAAAGGTTACTTCTTTGGTCCATATGGATTTGATCCCTAACTACACTACCACAATCTCATATACTTGTAGGGTAAATTTTGGTGCAATAATATTTCAGTTCTGTTTCTCGGGACCCAAGTATGTTATCTTATACACTCACATTCTTTTCTCACCAAAAATTTTCTATTCTCACTCTCATTTCTCTTTTTTTCTCCTTTCTATTTTTGTGTGTCCTAAAAATATCAAATCCTAATTCATATCTACTCCAATGGAGTATCTACAAAAATACCCCAACATAAACACTAGATTAAAAAAAATTAAATTATTATTTGGAAGCACCTCACATAGGGAATTTCTTTTACCAAACCATGAATGAATACACCACACCTAATGAGATGTACAATCAGTTGGATGATGAATATTTAAAGGGGAAATTTAAAGCCCTATTAAGGATGGTTAAATATATCAATCATAGGTAAGTATTCAATTTTAAATATCTTATCAAGACTAGTCCCAAAAAACATCTTGAATAATTGTATCATTAACTGGTTAAAATGAATACATAAATTTCATCATTAAGATTATCACTTTAAAGAATTAAAACAATTATTGAACCCATTACCACTCATGTTGTCCCTTCCTCATATTTGAAAAAAACAATAATTTTATAAACAAACCTCTCATGAACTAATTCAACCTATGAATATTTCCATGAATGGGAAGAATAATGAAAAACCTGATATAATGATTCCCAAACCATAAAAGGCTAAAAAATTAGATGAAAATATTGAAGAACCCACTTTTTAATTTGAGAAATAAAAGCTTGATAATGAGTTATTTTTGGTAGGTAATGTTGAAATTCATCCATAGGTACAAGAAAATGATGTTAATGAGAGTATAAATTAGGAGAAAATTGATTTTTTTATTCACTAGAGGCTAATTTCACATCATGGATTTATTTTCCCAATCATTGATCCATTAATAAATTTTAAAAAACACTAATCACTAAACCATTAGGAGGAATAAAAAACTTTGATTCCATTCTCATTCCTAATACTGATCTATCTATGTTTTTGATTGAAAAATTAATTCAAAAGGAACCAATTCTGTTAAGTAATTGTTAAAATTAAACTGAGCTCAATTCAAATTCACCGCCTATTTTTTAATGTGTTATCCATCCCAAGATCAAATTCAAGGTCCATAAATTCTCTCTCAACTCTTTCATCATAGGGTATAATCATAAAAAAATTCATCATTTAATCCTCTCTTCAAACAAATTAATTATGAATGCTCATTTATGTCTTATAAACAAGGACAGAAGAAATAGAATCTACTATTTCTAATATTCCTTTGATTTTCCCATTCATTGTAGAATAAAGAATTTTACTTGAGAAAAAATACAAACAAAGAATAAATCAAAATCTAGTATAGGTTGTGAAAATGGGGTCATGAAAATATGGAAAGATGGTATTAGATAATTTTGATGGACTAATTCGATCTAAAAACATTAAAATAATCATTTTCTATGTGGAAACCCAGATTTTTTATTATTTTTATTTTATTTTTTTGTGTTTTTGTTTTGTTTTTTGTTAAGAATATTCCCTTAGGGTTTTCAATGTGATCTAATATCTTTTGTGTGATATTTAGAATCTAGATCATTTTATTATTTTCAAGTAAAACACAAGCATTCTAAAGATCAAACCCAACCTTCAACCATCCCTGAGGAGTTCTATTGTGACATGTACCCAAAGTTATCAACTAATTTTTATGGGTCATAAACTTTAAAAAAGGTGATTTTATTCCATTAATTCATTTAAAAACACTTATTTCCCTCTTTCTTCCCAATTCTAATCTCTATCTTATCTTATCTTTCAAAAATGTGGGTAGTTTCATTCTAATTTGGGTGGAGTAAAAATCTAAGATTAAAAAAATAGAAAAAATTGGATTTTTTGTAAAATTTAAATTCATTATTCTTTTAATACATTAATAGACATTGTGAAACATGGAAAATGATTTTAAAATGATTTTAAATTCCTTGATTATGATTTTTGTTGGCCTCCTCTAGTTTTAATACTCACAAATCATTCTTAACTATGATAATTATGATTTAATAAGATATAGTGTGTTTAATCATGTTCATTTATACCATTAACCTCTTCTGTTTAATGGTTATATCATAAGAAGGAATTACATATTTTGGTTAAGTATGAGAAACTGATACTAGTCTTACCGATAGACAAGTCACTAATACATAAGCTACCAATAAGCTGACTGATAAGCTGAGTCATCGACAACTTGACCTACTAATGTCTAACCTACTGAGACCTCACCTACTAATTAATGACCTACTAATAGAGTGACTGACTGAAACATTCAATTTCGCTAATTATGGGCTACCAAAAGTGGAGTTACTGACTCATCATCTACCAATTGTAGAGCTACCAATGCAACATCTACTGATAACTCAATTGACCAATGAAAATTTGATCTACTTACTGAAATGATCTACCAATAGAATGATCTACCAATACCATGATACACCGATAGTCTAAGCTATCGACATACTGAGTCACAGATGATCTGTCTCTTCAATTCATACTTACCTATAACAATCCTATTTTTTGAAATTTATTACTGGTTATTATATTAATGATCATGTCTGTCTTTTGTAGATCTTTAATGATGTCAGAGACTCGTATGAGGTATGAGGTACCAAAGAACATGTTGCTTATCTGTATAAAGAGAATATCTAGATCAACAAGAAAGGAAGTGAGAAAGAGGTAACCTGGAAGAGATATACAAATTTGTTCATGCACCATAGAGAAAAAGACAAGATCTTCATATCGTGCCTACAAAAGATACTAATAAGAACCAAAAGAACACAAATCTCTGTTGTAACGCCCCGACCCCAGTTACCGAGAGTCGGTGCATTACTTCGTAACATTGTCATGATCACAAAAGATCATGTCTCGAAAGACCGATTAGTTTAGTAGCCTTGTAAACACTAGATACATTCATAAGTCTTACATTAAATCATAAAGTAAAACAAAACTACAACATCTTCTCTTCATATCCCCTTATATTATCCCTGAAAGTCACTCATAATATACTTCTTCACATCCTGGAAAAATTAAAACATTGAAAGGGGTGAGCTCAGATGCTCAGTAAGGATAACAATATAGCGAAAGCTTTCATAAAGAACATTAACATTTGAGGCAATGTATAACTAAAACGAAATCCTTTTAAACTTGAACTTCGACATAATATGGCAAAAGTAAAATAAAATAATTCCATTTACTTATTCACATGGATATTCTACTGGTCGAATAATCACATGCAATATCAATAACCACTTTCAAAATGATGGAATGCATAATGCCAGACTATCATAACCACGTAGCCAAGGCCTCGTGCCAAGTCTACAATAAGATTTTGTCAAGGCCTTGTGCCAAGACACTAGTTTGTCTCATGATACCTGCCGATGCATCGAGGAGCTATAGCGGGCTCCACCCGTCACTTATTAAGTCCAATGCATTCCTCATATGAACAGTTTTAAACATATCATATACCATAACATAATCGTATCACATAAAACATTCATAAAGGAAACATAAAATTTCCACATTTCAATCACAAGATATCAATACAACACATTGATATAATAAAAGCACATTCAAAACCATTTTCAATACCATAATAAAATAAAATTAAAACTTTGTATTTATTTTTCATTAAAAAAATTATGGCTTGTAGAGGAAGCCGAAACTCAAATAATGGTCATGGTGGCGGAGAAGTCGTTGTCGCCGCATACGTACGACAAGAAAAACATTCCTTTTTTCGTTTAGTAAAACACTTTGTATAAAAAGATTCCTTTTCAATAAGTGTTAAATTCAAAAGGTTTTATACACCGTATATAAGAAATTTGGGTATAAAAGTAAATATAACTCAATGAATGGATATTGAGACGAATTCCATCACAAAGATCATTTTTTAAATAATATATATATATTATGTGTATTCACTATAAGTAAACATAAAGAAAGTACAAATACAAGATAGGACATAATAATATCATGACATAATTTGAAAGTAGGAGATTAACCCAAAGAATGGAAATTGGTTTAAGAAGTTCCCTTACCTTGCGTCTGACATGACTCAACCGCTCTTTAACCTCCTGAATAATAAACTAGAGTTAATTTCTATTTTCTTAAGAATCTTTTTCGTGTTCATTATTTCTTTTATATCACTTATTACCATTTCATGAATATTATGTAATTATTTATGTTTATAACGGTCGTTTTGTCGATCTTAGGTACTTGAGTCAAAAATAGACTTCTTATAATTACAAGTTGTTCATGTGGTAAAATATCCATTATATCCTGAATTATATTCATGATATAGATATCATATATCTCATATATATCCAGTATATACATTTATTTATAATATTACATAACATTTAGAGGTAAGAAATGAAATGCACCGTTCATGGAGACGGTAAGTCGTACGTATGCATGAACGCTACTTTCATTTCTATTTCGTATTTAATGGAATGAAGTTATAATTATATAAAGGTATAATATAATTCCAGTATAATATAATTATAATTCCATTTACTCCATCCTTTATACATCCCACATATGGCATTAACGATTCAAATCACTTTGAGGGGGCGGTAGTCCGCACTTCCTAAAATGAAATTATCGTGTTTACCCATAATGTAAATCATAAAGTATGCCACAAATGAAAAATACATAACCTTAAGTAAAACAAAAACATATTATATATCATATATAAATATAGTTACATCTTAATTTCTACCTTTGAAGGTGTTATATGAGTGTTGAACAATCATCGTTTCATGAGGCAGAAATTTTCCATCCATAGAAACAGTATGTTCTTTAACCATTAGATGTCAGTGTGTGTAAGTGTAGATCGAATAATTCTTATAACAAAATCCTAGTATATTTAGGATACTGTTTTTTTTACAAATGAAATGTATAAAAAGAGTTTATCTGGTTGGAGAAGCAAAATAAAACAAAATAACATAAGAGAAGACATTACCTTAAAATAGGGTAACTCTTTTGATTTGAGCCAAAGGCTTCCTTGGGAAGAATTATGCCCAAATTTAGGCTTCAAAGAGTAAGGGAGGAATGTTGGGAGAGTATTTGGGCAGAGTTTGGCTGAGCCAAAAGTCTTTTATAGTGTGAGTAATGTGGTAGTGGTGGGGGCCTTTTATAAGTGGAGAGGAGGGGCACTGTTGGAATGTAATAAAATGTTACTTTATTATACAATGCTTTTCGAATTCTAAAGGTCCCACGCTTATATAATTCTAGGATAAGGTGATAAGGGTTCTAAATATTCTCATCCAATAGGCTTTGGACAATTGTAATGCTTAGATTTTGCATTATCCTTCCATTTTATTAAAATCGTTAATTAATGAGGTAATCGCTGCATCATCATGGTGTCATAAATAATTTAATTTATTTAATGTCTAAAAATTATAAAAAATTTATCATTATGTAGGAAATATTTTTATCTTTCTAATTAATATTTATAGTCAAAAATATGACTTGTATAACCCCATTTAAAAATTGTTTTAGTAAAACAACTTATGTTTGTGACATTTTTATTTTAACTTTAAATAAAAGTTATTTGTGTCATTTTCCTACCAAAGTGGCTCCATAGGGTCCCCAAGTTGACCAATGGGTTTTCTTGGTCGGCCATTACTCATCCAATTTGGGTAGGACAAGTTTAAGGGTCATTTCATATTTTTATAATACCATTTTTACCTTAAATTTCACTAATTACCTTTAATCGCGATTAATTAAATTTAAAAGTTACTATTACCCAAAAAATCATTTTAATCCCATTGAACCGCATTTTACTTCCTAATGACAACCATGTATTTCAGAATTTTTAAAATCAAATCACATAAGTGGTAATATTTCATTTAAATGGAAAAATCAGTTATTTAACTACAACTTAGTGGTTTCACTATTCATCAAAAATTGATGTTTTTCAGAACAATGCCAAAATTTCACCCTAAGCTATAATTGATATTAGGAATTAAAAAATGTTGTCTATTTTACAAAATTCCAAACATATAAGTTGAATTAATTAATTTTATAACTAATTCCCACTGTCACAACAAATAGCTTGTTTTTAAGAAGCAATATATATCAAAAGATTGACAATTGTTTATGTCCAATTACAAAGTGAAATTAATTATAATGACCACCATTGGATAAAATGGTAAAAATATATTCTAATTACACTTTAAAACCACTCAATAGTATAATTTATCACTATAAATTATTTTTATTAAAAAAGTTGTTTTTAAGTATTTTTCACTATTCATAAAAAATTGAAAGTTCTTAGAAAATTACAAAAAAAATCAACTTAGGATAATTTCAATATTACGAATACAAAAATGAAGTCCATTTTGAAATACAAAATTTCAATAATTTTAAAAAGTGGTTATTACTATTCATAATGGCTACATTGATTAGTCGCGGTGTTTTGAAATCTCGAACTTGCGTAAAATGCAAGCTATTTCATTATTGAAAGAGAAGCGTATCATGGAAGATAGGGGTGTTACATTCTCCCCTCCTTAAATAAATTGCGTCCTCGCAATTTGCAATTTTTCTTTGAAAATAAAAGGTTGAAAATAGAAAATAACTTTGTGGAAAACCCACATCGGAAATAAGGTTAATAAAATTTAGCCTTAATAAGAGGGAAAGGGAAATGAAAAAGTCACCACCCAATTATGATCTCGATTAGGAGAACATTGGTGGAAATTAGAGACATATAATTGGAGGAAAAAAGTAAATATTTGTAGGGAGTGATTGAGGTCATCAATCACAAACAAGTTTCAAATTAAGAGCCTCAAAGTCATCAATCTATGTTGATTTAAAATATCATCAGTTCAACAAGACATAAGGTATTAGGATAACACATTTTTCGTTTTAATATCACTTTACTAAAGTTTAAGAATTATTTTATTCATAGAATAAGATATAGGTATATATATATTTATGCTTGACAAGTAGAGTTTCAACCTTCAACTAATTTCAACCACAAACTCATCTTTCACTCAAAAAGATAATAGAACTCAAAAATATTATATTTATCCTAATCGTACAAGGTTCAAAATATTAACACACACCACTTAGATTACGAAAACTATTTTGTAATAACCAGAGAATTCTTGTAGGCTAGTGGTAGGTCATAAAGGCCTGTCGCAAAATGGTTGTGGGTTTGATTCCTGTAGCTTTGTCTGAAGCGAGAGGTTATTCCCCACCCTGCAGGTTGTCCTTTTACTAAAACTATAGTATTATAATATTCCAAAAATAATCTTCATAAATGTTTTAACCTTAAACAATACTATCCAAAGATCAACTTAATCCATTCCAACCTTTATAGTTATCCAAAATACCTCCGTCCAGACTTTCTCTAAAAGGTCCTTAAATTCCAAAATCAATTGTAACATTAGATTCCCCAAACAAAGTAAAGTTTCTCTTATTGTCACATACTAAAAATATGATTAACTTCATCATATTAAATCCTTAATGAAAACAACAAGTACTGTAGTACAATCCTTATATATATATATCACATTATCCTTATAACCGGAATATAATCCGTGAGTCCAAAATCACCAATACATTAACTATTCTGCTTCAACTGTAGTAACAGCATAAGATTTTCCTTGATCCCTTGGCCTTTTCTGAGGTAAGTTTCCCTGATGCTTAGGACATTCATTTGCATAATTCCCCATTTCCCTACAATTTTAGCACTCAACATTGATAACCTCCTTCTTTCCCTTGCAATCACGAGCCTGGTGATTTTTTTCTACACATTTATAACAAACTCCCATTCCTTTAAGGCAAGTACCAGGGTGATTCTTCCCAAAATTATCACATAATGGAAAATCCTTCTTTCCCTTTTTCCCTTTATCTGTCTCTTGTTCCACCGTTCTTTTCTTCTCTTTCTTTACTTTGTTGTCATAAGACTTAGAGAATTCTTTTTTCTGTCTTGATAGCACACGAGACTATATCTTCGTATGTTGAGAAAGATTGTGATACTAAAGCTCGACGGAGAAATGGTTTTAACCCATAAAAGAAACGATCAATATTACTTATTGGGTTACGTATATAATCTGCAGCATGCCTTGCTAACCTTGTAAAGTTAGCCTCATACTTTGTGACATTCTCATCCTCCTTCTGCCTCAGACTCAGAAATTGCCTTTCCATATCTGCTCGATGGTCATGCGGAAAGTATTTTTCTCAGAAAATTTCCTTAAACTCCCTCCACTCCATACTTGATACTTCTTCATCATCCTTTGTGTTTTGAATTAGCGACCACCATTGATCGGCATCTCCAGTGAGGTGGTAGACTGCCATGACAACATTCTCCCTTTCGCTACTCCCCAAGGCGTGGAATATTTTCTCTAAGGAGTTTATCCATTGCTCAGCTACTAATGGATTTGTACCCCCATTAAATGTTGGCAGTTGTTTCCACATGAAGCGGTCTAACATTGATCCTCCACATTGCAGAGCAGGGTGCTCCATACGAGTAAGGTTATTATTCATAACCTAAGTGAGTTGTCCCAGTATGGTAATAAGTTGATCAGCACCAGTTGTATCTCCAGCTCCGTAATAATTATCTTGAGCAGGAGGTCAATCCCTACACGGAGTGCGTGCATTGATACGGTTTCCATTCCTTCCACTAGGCGCCATTTCTAAAAAATGTCATAAACTAGATTAGTTTATGAATAAAAATACATAATTCCATATTTATAAATTACTTAACATAAATTGAAATATTTATGGATATAATCCATAATCATAAAAATGTTTTCTTTGAGGAATTATATACTCATAACCCTTCATAGTGGTTTGTAAAGAAAACGAGAATTATCCTAAGAATATCCCCCGGGAGTGTCGTAACCAAGAGTGCAGCAAGGCCCGTTGTTGTGCACCAGTTCCCGTTCGAGTCTAGCTCAAAGCAGTGTTTTCGGGTTTTATCCCTAGGTACATCTGTGCCAGATCCGCCTCTACCTGCTCGTATCCAGACAGGGATGTATTGCTCAGAAAACTCACAAAATCTTTATAATACCAAAATTCTAGGAAGTTCTTCTATACTAATCCTCAAAGTCTTTCTTCGGGCTATGTGCTATAATCAGAGTTTATCTAAATCTAGATTCCAAGGTTAGTACTAAACTGCCTCTGATACCAACTGTAACGCCCCAGCTCTAGTTACCCAGAGTCGGTGCATTACTTCGTAACATTGGCATGATCACAAAAGATCAAGTCTCGAAATACCGATTAGTTTAGTAGTCTTGGAAACACTAGATACATTCATAAGTATTACATTACATCATAAAGTAAAAAAAACTACAACATCTTCTCTTCATATCCCCTTATATTATCCTTGAAAGTCACTCATAATATACTTCTTCACATCCTGGAAAAATTAAAACATTGAAAGGGGTGAGCTCAAATGCTCAGTAAGGATAACAATATAGCGGAATCTTTCATAAAAAAACATTAACATTTAAGGCAATGTATAATAAAACCAAAGACATTTAAACTTGAACTTAAAAATAATATGGCAAAAGTAAAATGAAATAATTTCATTTCCTTATTCACATGGATATTCTACTAGTCGAATAATCACATGCAATATCAATAACCACTTTCAAAATGATGGAATGTATAATGCCAGACTATCATAACCACGTAGCCAAGGCCTCGTTCCAATTCTACAATAAGATTTTGTCAAGGCCTCGTTCCAAGACACTAGTTTGTCTCATGAGACCTGTCGATGCATAGAGGAGTTATAGCGGGCTCCACCCGTCACTTATTAAGTCCAATGCATTCCTCATATGAATAGTTTTAAACATATCATATACTATAACATAATCGTATCACATAAAACATTCATAAAGGAAACATAACATTTCCACATTTCAATCACAAGATATCAATACAACACATTAATATAATAAAATCACTTTCAAAACTATTTTCAATACCAAAACAAAATAAAATTAAAACTTTGTATTTATTTTTCATTAAAAATAATTATGGCTTGTAGAGGAAGCTGAAACTCAAATAATGGTCACGACGGCGGAGAAGTCATTGTCGCTGCATACGTACAACAAGAAAAACATTCCTTTTTTTCATTTAGTAAAACACTTTGTATAAAAATATTCCTTTTGAATAAGCGTTAAAGTCAAAGTGGTTTATACACCGTATAAAAGAAATTTGGGTATAAAACAAAATATTCCTCAATGAATGGTGATTGAGACGAATTCCCTCACAAAGATCATTTTTTAAATAAAATAGATATATTATGTGTATTCACTATAAGTACACATAAAGAAAGTACAAATACAATATAGGACATAATAATATCATGATATAATTTTAAAGTAGGAGATTAACCCAAAGAATGGAAATTGGGTTAAAAAGTTCCCTTACCTTGCGTCCGACTTGACTCGACCACTCTTTATCCTCCTGAATAATAAACTAGAGTTAATTTCTATTTTTTTAAGAATATTTTTTATTTTCATTATTTCTTTTATATCACTTATTATCATGTCATGAACATTATGTAATTATTTATGTTTATAACGGTCGTTTTGTCGATCTTAGGTACCTGAGTCAAAAATAGACTTCTTATAATTACAAGTTGTTCATGTGGTGAAATATCCATTATATCCCGAATTATATTCATGATATAGATATCATATATCTCATATATATCCAGTATATACATTATTTATAATATTACATAACATTTAGAGGTAAGAAAATGAAATGCACCGTTCATGGAGACGGTAAGCCGTACGTATGCATGAACGCTACTTTCATTTCTATTTCATATTTAATGGAATGAAGTTATAATTCTATAAAGGTATAATATAATTCCAGTATAATATAATGTATAATTCCATTTACTCCATCCTTTATACATCCCACATATGGCATTAACGATTCAAATCACTTTGAGGGGGCGGTAGTTCGCACTTCCTAAAATGAAATTATCACGTTTACCCATAATGGAAATCATAAAGTATGCCACAAATGAAAAATAAAGAACCTTAAGTAAAACAAAAACATATTATATATCATATATAAATATATTAACATCTTAATGGCCACCTTTTAAGGTGTTATATGAGTGTTGAACAATCATCATTTCATGAGGTAGAAATTCGCCATCCACAGAACCAGTATGTTCTTTAACCATTAGATGTAGGTGTGTGTAAGTGTAGCTCGAATACTTCTTATAACAACATCCTAGTATATTGAGGATACTGGTGTTATTAAAAATGAAATGGATAAAAAGAGTTTAGGGGATTGGAGAAGCAAAATAAAACAAAAATAACATAAGAGAAGACATTACCTTAAAATCGGGTAACTCTTTTGATTTGAGCCAAAGGCTTCCTTGGGAAGAATTCTGCCCAAAGTGAGGCTTCTAGGAGTAAGGGAGGGAAGTTGGGATATTATTTGGTCAGAGGTTTTCTGAGCCAAAAGGCTTTGATAGTGTTAATAAGGTGGTAGTGGTGGGGGCCTTTTATAAGTGGAGAGGAGGGGCACTCTTGGAAAGTAATAAAATGTTACTTTATTATACAATTTTTTTCGGATTATAAATGTCCCAAACTTATATAATTCGAGAATAAAGTGATAAGGGTTCTTAATATTCTCATCCAATAGGCTTTGGACAAGTTTAATGCTTAGATTTTTCATTATCCTTCCATTTTAGTAAAATCGTTAATTAATGAGGCAATCGTTGCATCATCATGGTGTCATAAATAATTTAATTTATATAATGTCTAAAAATTATAAAAAAATTATCATCATGTAGGAAATATTTTTATCTTTCTAATGATTAATTATAGTAAAAAATATGAATTGTATAACTCCATTTAAAAATTTTTTTAGTAAAACAACTTATGTTTGTGACATTTTTATTTTAACTTTAAATAAAAGTTATTTATGTCATTTTCCTACCAAAGTGGCTCCATGGGGTCCCCAAGTTGACCCATGTGTTTTCTTGGTCGTCCATGACTCATCAAATATGGTTATAACAAGTTTAAGGGTCATTTCATATTTTTATAATATGATTTTTACCTTAAATTTCACTAATTACCTTTAATCGCGATTAATTAAACTTAAAAGTTACTATTCACCAAAAAATTGTTTTAATCCCATTGAACCACATTTTACTTCCTAATTAAAACCATGTATGTCAGATTTTTGAACATAAAATCATATAAGTGGTAATATTTCATTTAAATGAAAAAATCAGTTATTTAACTACCACTTAGTGGTTTCACTATTCAACAAAAATTGAAGTTTTTCAGAACAATGCCAAAATTTCACCCTAAGCTATAATTGATATTACGAATTAAAAAATGATGTATATTTTACAAAATTCCAAACATATATTTTTCATTAATTAATTTTATAACTAATTCCTGCTGTCACAACAAATAGCGTGTTTTTAAGAAACAATATATATCAAAAGATTGACAATTGTTTATGTCCAATTTCAAAGTGAAATTAATTCTAATGAACACCATTGGATAAAATGGTAAAAATATATTCTAATTACACTTGAAACCCACTCAATAGTATAATTTATCACTATAAATTATTTTGATAAAAAAAGTTGTTTTTATGTATTTTTCACGATTCATAAAAAATGGATAGTTCTCAGAAAATTACAAAAAATTCAACTTAGGATAATTTAGATATTACGAATACAAAAATGAAGTCCATTTTGAAATATAAAATTTCTATAATTTTAAAAAGGGGTTATTACTATTCATAACGGCTACTTTGATTAGTCGCGGTGTTTTGGAATCTCAAACTTGCGTACAATGCAAGCTATTGCATTATTGAAAGAGAAGTGTATCATGGAATATCGGGGTGTTACATCTGTAGTAAAAACTTATAAGAAAAGAAAAATTCAAAGCTCACTAAGAACAAAAGATAGAAGAAAATAATGACTCCCTGTTTTGCAGCCTATTTTTGAAAGACGACTGCAGATTCACTTTTACTATCTTGAAGGAGTCCAAAATCCACATAGAACATCACATAGATCATTCTAAACCCTATTCTAATTAAATTGATCTACTTATTCATAATATTTACTTTTATAGTAGCGTGTGTATCTATATTTTATAAACACACACTGACTCCTATGATAAAATGGAAGATACAAACATGTCTTTACCAAACTATCTTTTTAAACATTAAATTCCCATATATAATATTGGAAGAGTTCCCTATGTGTCATATATGTATGTTTGTTTTACCCTCCCATGAGAACTGTGGAAGAGGTCTAGTGACCTGGACAGTTTCTATACTGTTGGTACCCAAAACTAGGGTGTGAACAAGTTTATTAAATATAAAATTTTTGTTGGTAAGTGATCACCAAGTAGAAAGGATTAGGTATTTTATTGATATTTAACCTCTACTTTACTTATTCTATGTGTTTTTAGGTTTTTTTCTGAATCTTAGTAATTATTTTAGAAAACATAACTTTTATTTTATAGTTAATCATAGATAGTGTTTATATTATAATTTGTTTTTGTATACTGATTTCATTAGTTAGAATAATAACATATATTATTTTAACTTATAATTACTCAGTCTTTGAGAAATATTTTGAATAAACAAAACATTTATAAATCTTTTACTTTGGTTAATTTCCCTGTATTTTCTTTGAAATTGGACAATTTGTAAATAAACATTTTAGATAGAAATTTTTATAGGAAATCAATTCACCCCCCTCTTGATTTTTCTACTCTGACAAACATTTGGTATCAAAGGTTATTTATTTAATTTTTTTTCAAATTATTACAATTTTTAAGTCATTTTCAACTATGATTTCAATTGTGTTTTAAAGATCCCTAAATTTCTGTCAGTTCAAAATTTTTTGTTCTTTACAACTTGTTTCAACTATTTTAATATGGTTAATAGACTAGATGGTGATGCTACCAACAAACCTCCCTTCTTTAATGGCACAAATTACGGTCAATGTAAAATTAAAATGAAAATGCATTTAGAAAGTATGGTTTTTGAAATTTGGTCTTGAATTTTAAATGAATATATTATTGCTGCTACTACTATGAACATATGGGATGATGCCACTAACTTATCCTATAATAACTAATTTAAAGCAATGAATTCCTATACTTATTTTAAGGAGATGAATAATTTAATAGGATATCTACATATAAAATAGAAAATGAAATTTGGGATAAATTAGATGTTTCACATGAAGTAACCACTAGTGTTAACCCAATGAGACTTAATACATATACTATTAAATAAGATAACTTTATGATGAATCCTGATGAATCTATTTTTGATATGTATATAAGGTTTAATGAGATAGTAAATATGATGGTCTCTTTGGAAAAGACAATGACATTGAAGGAACAGGTAATGAAAATTCTTAGATGTTTACTAGAAAGATAGAGTGGAAACTCAGTATCAATATGGGAATCATGTAATATCCATACATTACCTATAAAGGGGTTGATAGGTAAGATGATGATTTATGAAGAAGATATGAAGGTAAACAGAGAAAAAGATGATGAACCAAAGGGAAAGTTTGTGGCTTTCAAAACCAATGCCTCCAAACAAAAAGATAAAGTTAAAATTTATACTGAAAGTTATAGAGATGAAGAATCATCAAGTGACAGTGATGAGGAGATGGCCTAGTTATCCAAGAGATTTAAAAAGTTCAATATAAGTAAGAATATCTTTAGAAATACCAGTTATAAAAGAAGTATGATAAAAAAGAAACTAGAAAAGGGATTGGAAGAGAAATGAAAATAGAAATGAAATAATCTTCTATCAGTGTAAGAGAAGAGGAAATGTAAAGGATGTATATCCCAAATTAAAGTTCAAAAGAAAATATTAATAAAAAGATATAAAGTAAAAAATTGAAATGAATGCCACCTATATTTCTTCTAAGGATATCTCTAGTGACTCTGATTCTTCACATTATGAGAAGGATGACAAAGCCAATATATGTTTCATAACAAACACATATGAAGAAAACTATTTGAAAATTTTCTGTAAATGTTTATGGGAATAGTAAAGTGGGTGGTCAAGACATATAATAGGGGCTATTATAGCTACATGAACCTTATAAATATTTATGGTGGTCATGTCACCTTGGGTTATGATGTAAAAGGTAAAATAATTATCCTTGGAAAAATCAGTAACACTAACCCAATTTAAATTTCTATTTTTTTTTTGTTGATAGTCTTAAGTAAAATATGTTTATAATTTCACAATTATGTGATGATGGATTTCAAGTTAAATTATAAAATGATGCTTGTACTATTTTCAATTATAAAAATTATTTAGTATTAACTGCTTTTAGAAATGAAAATGTTTATGTCGTGAATTTATATTCTTTAGTTTCTTAAAATGTTTCTTGCTTGAGTCCTTTTAAAAAATAGTCTTGGACATGGTATATGAGATTAGGACACTATAATATTCACTCCCTTAGAAAGATTACTAGGAAAGGACTACTCAAGGATCTACCTAAACATGAGTTTCCAAATGACAAAGTCTTTAATCCTTGTTAAAAGGGTAAATAGTATAAAATATCTTATAAAACAAATAAATAAGTTTCAACTTCTCAACCTCTTGAGTTGGTTCACATGGATTAGTTTGGACCATATAGAGTTTCTAGTTTAAATGGGAAACAATATGTATATGTTATAGTAGATGACTTTTCTAGATATAATTGGTCTTTATTTTTGGTTTACAAAAGTGATTCTATTTCTTACTTCACAAAGTATGCTAGAACTATATAAAACCTATGTGGTCTTAGACTTAAAACCTTAAGAATTGACCTTGGATATGAGTTTGAAAACCAGGAGTTTGAATCTATTTTCTCACAAAATGGATATAATCATAACTTATCTACACCTAGGACACCCCTACAGAATGGAGTTGTAGAAGGAAGGAATGGAACCATACAAGAAATTTCCTAAAATATACTTAATGAGTGTGACTTACATATTTACTTTTGAGAAGAATCTATGAATACAACTTATTATATAACCAATAGAGTATTAATTAGGATTATTCTTGAGAAAACTCCATATGATTTATTGATCAATATGAAACCTAACCTCAATTACATTAAAGTTTTTTGTTTCAAAGTATTTATACTTAATAAAAAAGATTATATTGATAACTTTTCCTCAAAAAGTGATGAAGGAATTTTCCTAGGTTATTCATCCTCTAGAAAATCCTATAGGGTCTTCAAAAAAAGAACCACGTGTGTGAAAGAAGCTATACATATCAAATTTGATGATACAAATCCACACGATCCTAAAAAATCCCTATAAAATATTGTGGATGATCTATCCAATATATACAAATAAGATAAACCTTCTTAATCAGTTGTGAAGCAAGAAGAAAAATTCTCCATTTCTAGAAAATCTCTAGACTCTGATCATAGTGGACCCATATATTTATAAGAACCTAAAATAACTGGCCCTTATTTTTTTTTATCTATCAGAACCCTTAAGAGTCATCCTTTAGATAGTATAGTTGGAGACTAGATAAGGGATTATAGATTATATCTTCTCTAAGGAAATAGGTTGAACATCAAGCCTTCTTGTCACAACTTGAACCTAAGAATATCAATACTGAAATCGATGATAAATTTTGGGTAATGTTAATGAAAGGAGATTTGAATCAATTCGAAAGAAATAAAGTCTCAAATCATGTTTATAGATCCAATGAAGTCTTAACTATAGGCACTAAATCAGTGTTTAGAAATAAATTAGATGAAGCGGGTATCATAGTGAGAAATAAGGTCAGACTGGTTGTATACGGATATAATCAAGAATAAGGAATTTAATATGAAGAATCTTTTTCACATGTTTCATGACTTTAATTCATTATAATTATACTATAATATACACCACATCCCAATTTAAAACTATATCAAATGTATGTTAAAAGTTCATTCCTAAATGGTTATATAGTTGAGGATATTATTATTAAAGAACCCCATAGTTTTACAAATCCTCATTTTCCAAATCATGTGCTAAAATTAACAAAAGCTTTGTATGGTTTAAAATAATCTCCAAGATCTTGGTATGATATGCTCATCACCTTTCTAATTTCAAATTATTTTACAAAAGGCATAGAATATCCTACTCTTTTTATAAAAACAATTTCTAAAGATAATTTAGTTGTTCAAAACTACATTGATGACATTATTTTTGGATTTTCTAACATTTATTTATTTATTTATTTTTAAAAAATGATTCAAAATGAATTTGAAATGAGTTTAATGGGTGAACTCAAATTCTTTCTTGGATATAAATTTTTTTAAAATAAATAAGGTATTATTATAAACCAGATAAGGTAAACTAAAGATATTTTTAAATGGTTTCTCTTTTATAGTATAAAAAATAGTGATACTCCAATGATTACCACATATAAATTGGATATTGATTACAATGGAAAATATTTTGCTCAAACCTATTATAGGGGGTGATTGGAAGTTTACTTTACTTAACTGCTTGATGGACTGATATTATGTTTAGTGTGGGCATGTGTGCATTTTTTCCAGAAAACCCAAAATAATATCCTTTATATTCTATTAAAATAATTTTCAAATACATCAAGTAAACTACCAACTAAGGATTGTTCTATCCTATAGGAAATCCTTTTTATTTATTTAGTTATTATGATTCTGATTTTGGTTGAATTATGTTAGATAGAAAAAGCATATCTAGAACATATCTCTTTTTGGGAAAGTCTCTAGTATAATTGTGTAGTAAAAAACAAAATTTTGATACATTATCTACTACTGAAGCAGAATACATGGCTACTGGTAGTTGTTGTGCTCAAAATTTTAGGATGAAATATACATTACAATATTATGGATATCAGTTTAGGCATGTCTCTATAAACTATGATAACACAAATGCTATTAACATTTCTAAGAATCCAGTTTCTCTTTCTAGAATAAAATATATTGATGTAAGACATCACTTTTTAAGATATAATTATCAAAATGGTGATATAACTCTTGAATTTATTGGATAAAAAAATAATCTTGCTGATATTTTTACTAAACCTTTAAATTCTGAGAGGATAAGTTACATCATACATGAGTTAGGGATAAACAATTTTTTGAGAACCTACTAATGTGACTCACCAAGGACTTCTCTCTGACGTGACTCACCGACGATTTCTCACTAATGTGACTCACCGATGAAGTCTTACCAATGTGATTCACTAATGTGTCTCACCAATAGGACTCACTGATTTTGACTTATCGATGGCTATCATAGATGTGTATCGCAAACCTATATCTAATTATTTCTCTATCTGGAGTTTGAAACGTCATAGTTTTATTTTTATTTTTTTAATCCACATTTAGTATATTACATTTTTAAATCCCTAATTGATAAAATTAAGTATCGATCTAATACTTTTTACCCTCACACACCTACTCTCAGAATCTTACCCTCATACCTTTATTTTTCAAGCTATTTTCGTTCTCTCTCAAACTAATCCCTACAAACCACTCTCAATGGCTCATGTAAAGAAATTCCTTCATGGATTTGAGGATGATTCGCATCGTTCCAAGAAGCAAAAATGTGAATCTAGTCAACCTAATCCTAATAATAAACCTATTCATCCAGAACATGTAAACCATATCATAATTACAGATAATGAAGTTCATTTGGAATGGTTGTTGTCCAGTAAGCCCCTTTGGTTGAATGTGTTGCAAACCCAAGGGTGGTTGGAGTGGTTCTCCAATAATGAGATTCTGTATTATTCAATGCTGGTACATGAGTTTTACCAGTATACTGAGTTTATATTGGAAAGATCTTAGGTTTTTTGGATAAATTCAATAGTGGATGGAAGGAGAGTGTAATTTTCATCCATCCATTGGGAAGAATGCTTGAAGGTTCCCCATGATGGATTTTGTGATAACAATTAGAGAATTTCTCCTCCAATAAGTGACATCTTTAGTTATGATTCATCTTTTGATGATTTGATAGGCAATGGAGATCATAAAAGGACTTTTTACATAGAGCTCTATGGTGAGTGTGGGATTTTCTTCAAATTCATCCATCATCAGTTATATCCCGAGAAAGGTACTTTTATTCTCTTAAGTTCTAGTATTTTTACTTGTTGTATCATTTAAATAAAGGATATAAGGTAAATATATGCAGATACTTGATATTTTTTATCAGTTAGATGATCAAGAACTATTGCAATAAAAATTATTTATTTTATACTATAATTTTCTCTACCATATTGAAGGATAAGGGATTTGTAAATGAAGGTGAAGAAATAGTCTCTACTTTTGATGGTTTCAATCTAAAAAAACTATCTATAAGAACTTAAAATTAATTGAAATCTCTAGAAGAGGGTTTGTGTTGAGGATAATGACAAGATGTATGAAAATTTTGATCATATTGACCATCCCTTAAGAATGAGGAACATGGTTGATCTTGGTCTAGGACTTGATGAAGAAGTTGAGTACTCTAATGAGGATGAAGTTGAGGAAGGTCGTGGAAATGAGTCTCTTATAGATGAAAAAAGTAATCCAGATATTTCTAACAGTCCAACAAGTATGTTTTATGGTCCTGTAATCCCACCAAGACCTATACCTTCGAGGAAAAACCTTTAACTGAGAATGATAGTGATGATACAGAATAGTCAAAAAAATGTTTAGTATGAGAGAAGATCAAGTAGTGAATAAGAATCTGGTGAAGAAGAAGGAAGTGGTAGTGAAGAAGAAGATGAATTTGAGGATGATGATGAAGCTAAGGATGATGATTAAGATGAGTAATTTGGTGGAACTAAATTTGAAGATGGAGAAAGGTATAGATCTGATAGTGAATCAGATCATCTTGGTGATGATCAAGGTCTTGAAGCCGACCCTACAGATCTTACATTAGATCCTGTTGAGAATGAAAGTCCTACGGATGCTCTGGTAGTAGAAAAAGAACCTATCATGGAATCACATGGGGCTACTAAATAGGTTGTGATTGAGGAAATGGATCTTAAGGATCATGTTGAACCAACTATGGTTGAAGAGAGAGATCTTGATGTACATGTTCAAGAAGAAGTTTAGGCTATATATAATTTATCTATGACTCTAGTGAGAGAGTTGGTTTATTCAAGAAAGAGTCCATAAGTTGAGGGGGAGATGAAAGATGAAGAGAAAAGGTTGAGTTTCTTGCTCCCTTGGATGATATTTTGGTACCTGTATGGAGGAAGGACCCATGGTATGTGACTATTGGATTGGATTATCCTAATGTATAGGAGAGGACTTATATTAATCATGTGTTTGGTTTATAACATGTTTAATATATTACAAAACTGATTTTAATGCCTTCAAAGAAAATATTTTGGATATTGTTTGACCCACCCCTTCACAGCCACATACTCCAGTTTTCAGAATCAGTGAAAGAGATTCTTAGTTGATTACTGAGAGGGTTGTATCTCAGGTTGATCTAAGATTGATCACTCCTGAAGATGATTTTTTTAGATAATTAGAAGATAAGGAATGATTTTACTGATATGGTTTCATCCATTAACGATCAGAAAATTGAATATAGAACTTATTTAGAAATAGTTATGAAATTTCTTCGAGACACTGCTTATTATTATTCATTGGAAGCTACTCCTTATAAAACTCATAATCTTGATCTAAATCAGCTAAGATCTAATATTAGAGATAGATTGGAAGGTTCCTCTAGGTAAGCTACTCTTGTTAATCACTCTCTATAAATTGAGATGGTTAGAAATTTGATTAGAGATGAATTTCAGACTATGATGGGTAGCACTAACCATGAGAGTATCTCAAATATCAGTTAGAATTGTTATCATATTAATGATATGGTAATTTTTTATTCCACTAGTGCTAAAAACGATCAAGAGAAAATTTCCAAGAATTTAGATTTCTATTTCAAGTGAATTTACAACAAAAACTAGTTGACCAGTCACTTCAAATATTTGGTTGAAAATTTAAGGCTGCCTCTAGTGAGTAATAGAATTCAAAGAGAAAGTTAGGAAGTTGAAAGAGTTTACTCCTACCCTTTAGAATTTTATGGAAAATAAAGATATTTTCAAGAAGGAAATGGAGTATGGTGGTGATTTAATTAAGGAATTCATCAATTTTCTCAAACCTTACCTGCACTATCACAACACATATATTGTTGATCCTCCTACTACTCCTATCAGACCAATCCTACCTTTCTCTACCTCCTCTTTGTCTGCACCCTTGGAACCTTTAACCATGACCCATACTGAAGATCTCCGCCTTATTAGATCTGTGGTCCAACCGGAACTCACAGGTTCTGCTTCATCGACTAGACCCAGCCTTGATCCTTCATTCTTTACTGGAGTTCCTCTTTTTTCCCTTAGTATCCACTTTGTGACTTCCACCATGCCTACTAATGAACCTTCTACTCCTCCCTCCTCTTCTTCTAATAAAGGTTAAGAAGTGATGTACTTTTCTGTTTTTAAGAAATAATTGGATCCATTTTTTGATAGGGATTTGATGTACACTTTTTTGTTGTATTATTTTTATTATCCCTTATACTATTTGATTAATGGAATACTTTCTGAGATTTCATATTATTATTTCCTTATCTATTATTTATTTTTCATTCACTAATTCCTTTTTGATAATCCAAAAAGGGGGATAAATAATATAAAATCCCTCTCACTGGAGCATAAGATTAATATTGAGATTAAAAAGGGAACATATAATTGACAAAGTTCATTTGACAAGTAATTTTTACTTATGTTTATTTAAAAAATTCAACTAAATAATATGTGTAATATGTTAATAAATTTTTTATATGATCATCATAAATCAATTCAATTTTTATTTTATATAAATCTATGATTTTTGATAATCAAAAAGGGAGATATTATTGGCCTACTCTGGTTTTAATTCTCACAAATCATGCTTAATTATTCTAATTACAGTTTATTAAGATATAGTTTCTTTAATAATGTTCATTTATAACTTTAAAACATGGTTTTAATGGTTACATAATAAGAAATAATTACATATTTTGGTTAAGTATGAGCTACTGATACTTATCCTACCGATAGATAAGTCACTAATATAGAAGATACTAATAAGTTGGTCGATAAGCTGAGCCACTAATAGCTTGACCTACAAAAGCCTGACCTACTGATTCTTAACCTACTGGCATCTGACCTACCGACAGAGTGACGGACTAACACTCAGAATTTTTATATGTATGGGCTACCGATAGTTAAGTTACTGATGCATCATCTACCAATATTTGAGCTATCAACACGACATCTACCGATGGCTCGATTGACTGATACATGTTTGATCTTATGATAGAAATGATCTACTAATAGTATGATCTACTGACAACATGAGACACCGAAAGTCTGATCTACTAAAAAACTGAGTCACCGATGATATATATTTTAAATTTGAACTTACCTCTAATGATCATATTTATGAAATTTAGTACTGGATATTATATTAATGATAATTTTTGTCTTTTGTAGACAACATTTAACGATGTCAAAGACTAGTACGAGGTATGAGGTACCAAATAACTTCCTTCTTGACTATATAGAGGGAATATTTGGATAAGAAATTAAGTAAGAAATAGGCAACTTGAAAGTGATAAACAGAGTTGTTTGGGCACCTTAGAGAAATACACAAGAGTATCTTACTGCACATACAAGAAAATGACACTGGGAACCAAAAGAACATAGATCTATACAAAAATTACTTAGAAGAAAATAACACATAGAATCTCACTAAGAATAGAATATACAAGAAAACAATTACTCTCTGTTTTGCTGTATATTTTTTAAAGATGAGTGTAAATTCACTTATACTATCTTCAAGGAGTCCAAAAGCCATATAGAACATCACAAAGAGCATTCTAAACCCTATTCTCATTACATTTCTCTACCTATGAATAATATTTAATTTTTGAGTACTGTGTGTATCTTTATTTTATAAACACACACTAAATCATATTCTAAATTGGAAAATACTAATTTATCTTCACTAACCTATCATTTTACACATTACATTCCCACGGATAACAGTTGAAGAGGTCCCTATATGGCCTGCCTTTTTCTTTGTTGTACACTCCCATGAGAACTATGGAAGAGTTACAGTGTGTTGGATAGTTTGTGTTCTATTTTTACCCTAATATAGGGTGCGGATCAAGTTTATTTAATATAAAATAACTAGTGGAAGGTGATCACCAATTGGAGAGTATTAAGTCTTATATTGAGACTGAACATCTTGTTTAATTCTGTTGTGTTTTTTCAAGTTTTTTTTCTATTTATTTTTAATTATTTCATAAAACATTACTTTTCTTTGATATTTAATCTTAGATAGTGTTTATATTAGAATTTTTTTAGTAGACTGATTTCAAAAGATACAATAATAACATATATTGTTTTAATAGATAATTAATCAATCTTTGAGAAATCATTAGAACAAACAAAAATTTTATAAATTTTCTACTTTGGTTAACTGGCCTATATTTGTTCTGAAATTGGGAGATTTTTAAATAAACATTTTAGATATTAATTTTTATAGGAACTCAATTCACACCCCTTTTTGAGTGTCCTACTCTGACCAAAAATATTAATGCATGTTTATGTTCATGTGCATAATTTTTGGAAACTGTGGTTGGTTGATGTGATTTTTCAATGTTTACATTTTTATCCATTTAATAAAAATTCCAAAATGCATGTCTATTTTATTTTAGGGGTAATTTTGAGTTCTTAGGTCCCTTTTATCATAGTATGGGATTCAGGGTGACTTTTAGTTTAATTTGATTATCCAACAAAAAAATGAAAAAAAACATATAGAAATTATTTTTCAAAATATGTGGATTCTGACACTTGGAGATTTTTACTCCATATTATTCTTTCCTATATTTTGGAATTACAACTCTATTTTATTTCATATAATTGAAAAACATGTGTGATTTTAGGCCCTTAGGGATTATGAATTCATAGTTATATTTCCTAGAGTTGGTCTTTTCATCTCTATTGTGATCTAATAAAAAATAAAAAAAAATTAAAAATACAAATATTGGATACTCATCTTAAGATTTAATGTGATTTTCACCTAGAACTTCTATTTTTTAATCTTAAATAAAGAAATGGGCCCCATGTCTTTTGTGCTGCATAAAACATCATTATGCTTAATTGAAAAAGAATGAATTATGGAGATGAATTTAAACAAAATATTATGCTTGGGTTTGGGATATTCTTGTGAACATAACTTGTTTGAGTCTATTTTTATAGGTTTTAGGGTTTTTTGGAATGATTAATTCTAATAAGCATTATATATTAAATTATTTTTGAAAATGGCAATTTGATTTCACATTTGTAAGATACATTTTTCTTAGGACTAGAAAAACTAAAGTTATGCGCAAGATTTTCCATTAAAAGAGGCTAATATTCATTAATTATATTTTAATATTAATGTGTTTTAAATTCCATAAATATAAATTTTGTGAATTGTATAAATTGAACTTCATTTCTTATCACAAGTGCAATTCATGTTTAACGTGAAAATTTGGGTCCAATCAATCATCTGTTATTGGAATACATTATTTTCTTTATTTAAATTTTTTATTTTGGGATATTATTTATCACTTTTTGGAACATATTTTATTTTAGGATTGATGGATTAATCATAAGGTAAAATGGATATTTTAGGGAATGAATGAAAAAAAAATTATGGACAAAGCATAATGGGCCATAGACCCATCAAACAAAAGTGGGGACTAGAATCCAATCACAATGAAGCTAAAAATTTAACATTAGAAAGATAAAATTATGGTTACCATTTTATTCAACTATAGATTGATCTAATTCTTATGTTATCAAGGTGATCCATGTGATCGAAGATGAAGATGAAATTTATAGCCCGATTAGAATACCCATAAATATATCCCACCATTTTGAGCATAAAATCTAGAAGAATGGTCCAATTGTCATGAAGTTTTGAAATAAATTATATAAAAATTGAAAAAGATATGTATCTTCTACAACCATAAAATATTATTCAATGTACAATGAATTATGATCATGGAAAAAGGGGTATGAATCTGGTTCTATTTTTGTGGTTAACTTTAAAATGAGAAATTTCCTTCATTTTCACCCACCTTTTGACTCATATAATTAATGTGGAGGGAATTGGTTGTTTGGGGGTCGACCTAAGATTCCTAATATTCCTATATAAGGATCTATTGGTGAAGGGATTTATTCTTTCAAGTTAATCTTTCAATTTAAATTTTACACTTTCATTTTGTAATTGCATCGTCAATTTTTCTCATGTATGTTTTTTGTTCACTTTCATTTATTAGTAAAATTTCTTATTATTATATTTTTATATTATTATTATTATCACATTGATATTGATTCCTTAGGGATTGAATCTATTCACAAGATATTTTGTGATATTCTTCCCACAATGGAGGGTTAATCTTTATTAACAATGTTTTTCTTCTTCAATTCTTCCCTCATGAATCAACTTCCCACTTCAATTGATATAATAGAATCAATGTAGGGATAAAAAATATAATGGTTTGATCCAATGGGTTATAATATAATGGATATGATGTTATTTTATGTTCATAAATTCCTAAATAATTTAATTATTTTGAGAGTTCCATTCAATGATTTATTCTCTTCTTCATCTTCATCAACTTTAACAACAACACATCTTGAGTGTTAGAACGATCTAATTCCTTAGAGTGATACTTTAAGTGATCCTATAAGTGAATTGATGATTATACTTTGAATATTTGAGGGATTAAACTAGTGAATGATGTTGGTGTATTATCTCAATTTTTGGACACATCCTAAATAAGTGATCTTAAATTTTCTAAGAAAACAAATACCTCTTATCAAACACTAGTGACAACCTATGATCGACTCATATTATTTCATTAGTTCCATTAAAATATTTTGGTGTTTCCTTATTAAATTCAATCCATTATCTTATAATCTTTAGTTATATTCTTTTTCCAATTAAAATCAGCCACATACTTGGATAATCCATAGACAATCCTCTAATAAATTTTAGTGTCTAAAGGTTACTTATTTGGTCGATGTGGATTTGATTGCAACTTTTACATTAACAACCACATATACCTTTATGGTAAATTTGGGTGCAACCAATAATATCAATGTTTTATGATATAGTTCTCAAGAACATATAATCCTTTATTATAGTTGACTTATAAGGGGTTAAATTATTATTTATAGATGAATGGGAAGAGAATTTCAAAGAATTGAAGAAAAGCGTGGTCAGTACGCCTTTACTTCCACTACCCTACAGTGAAGAAGGGTTTGTGATATATAGTGATGAATTAAATAATTAATTGGGTTGTTTTTTTATGATGATTGACATGGTGAAAACATATTATTATTTTTAATTAAATATTCATGATCAAAATTACTTGAACCTAAATTTTGATTTTCCAATGATAATTTTTGAATTAATGTTATATAGGGGTTATTTTTATACTGAATTTATATATATATATATATATATATCATAAACTATTGAAGTATATATTTACATATAAAGAGTTGAAAATACCCCATATAAGATGGTTTGAGTTCATAAAAGATTATTATTTCTTAATACATTTCCACCTTGGTAAGGAAAATAAGGTGGATGATGCTTTGAATCAAAAATAACATGCTATTTTCTTCCATGAGGAGGATTGAAAAAGATTAAATATTTATTGATTTTCTGAAGATGTATCTTTTAATATTGGGAAAGGGGGAAATATCATATATTTATTAGATTAATGTTCAATCATCCATCAATAAGAAGATTATGAAGGCACAAAAGGATGGTATTGAATTAAAAAAGAAAGTAAAGAATGTTCCTGATTTCAACCATGATCATGTTAGAATGATATGTTTTAGGAACCAAGTATGTGTCTCATTAATAACAAATTTTAATAAGGATCTATTAGATGAAGCTCATAGTTCATAATTCTATATTTATTATGGAAGAAAGAATATTTATACATATCTGAAGGAGTATTTTTTATGGGACAAAATAAAGAGAGATATTGTTTAGTATATATATTGGTTCTTGGTGTGTTAGAAAGTTATGGTTGATAGATTTTCTCCTAAGGGGATGTTACAACGATTGCATAAACCATAATAGAAATGGGATAACATCACTATGAATTTTTTTATTGAACACCCTAAAATTTCAAAAGTCGATAATGATATTTGGATTATAGTCTATAGCCTTAAGAAGTAATAAAAATTTATTTCTATATGATAAAATTTCTATCTCGATCATATTTCAATAATATACATTAAGAAAGTGGTATTTTTCAATGGAGTACCACATTATATTATATGTTATTGAGATCCTAGGTTTACTTCAATGTTTTGGAAAGTTCTTCTATGAGCTTTGGATACAAAGTTCAGTTTCAGTACTACTTATCATCCATAGATAGATGTTCAGTCTGAGAGAAATATTTAAAATCTATAAGAAACGTTGATTTATTTCTCTATAGATTTCAATTTTGGTTGGTATTAACACCATACATTTATTGAATTTTCTTATGATAATATCTTTTGCTAGTGCATTCAAATTGTTCCTTATGAAACACTTTATGGTAGGAACATTACAACTCCAATGTGTTTGGATGATGTTAGATAAAGAAAGCTATTGGGACCTCATCTATCTAAGTAAATGGAAGAGAATATTAAATATATTCAATAACAAATAAGTTTAGCTCAGAGTTGATAAAAAGTTATGCTGGAAACTATTGATGAGATCTAGAGTTAGAAGTTGGTGATATGGTATTCCTATGAATATTTATATGGAATAATGTTGTGATATTTGGAAAATAAGGGGAATTTGAGACCTATACTTATTATTCCATTTGAAATAATTGATCATGACAAGATGGTAGATTATCACCTAATGCTACCCCCAAATATCTCTAAAATTCATGATGCATTCCATCTGTCTCTCCTGTGGAAATACATACCTAGTCTTTTATATATAATGAACTAAAAATTCATACCACTGGATAAAGATCTATATTATGAGGAATAATTAATGGAGACTCTAGATCATATAGAGAATGTGTTATGAAATAAGTCCACCCACCTAGTCTAACTTTTTTGGTGAAATCATAAAATTAACGAAGCTATGTAGGAACCTGAGGATATTATGAGGAAAAATTATTTTTAGTTTCCTATATTTTAATAACATAATTTCATGGGTGAAATTAATATGGGGGTAGAATGTAACACCCTGAAAAATTATGATATATGAATTTTTAAATAAATTTAATTTCTTTACTATCATTAGTTACATGAAACTTCAAGTTTATACAAACTATGATCTACAGTTAAAATATTTTTTCAATGTGATAATTATAACCTAGTTGTTAAATTTGTGTATATGAATAGGGATAACTAAATTATAAAAAATTTATGGTTTATAAATGTTAAAAATTAATTCAATAGTTAAAAATTGATTAGAAACAAAAATAAAAAAACATTTGAAGGTAAAAGAGAGGTTTTTATTAAAAAAACTGTTTTTATATGCACAATGTGTTCTTATTTTAATAAATTAAATTCATCAGTATTGGATAATTATTTTAATGAAATTTACATAATATAAATTCTATCAAATGTTTTAATATTCATATAATATTTTCCAATACATGACATAAGAATAAATCAATTTTTATGCTTATAAACTATATTTTTCTAAAAAGTGGGTTTCAACATGTTTTGCCCACTTAGTTTAAAATTAATTTTTTCCACGTATAAAAATTGAATCTTAAAAATTATTTACATTTTGTAAATCAAGAGGATCAATTTTGTAAAATATTTCTCCTTTATTTATTTGTCAATATGAATAGTAACCTCTATAATGTCCCAGAATTCCATCAATTAAATTTCCCTTCTAATAGTTATTTAATATAGTATAAATCACATAAAATGACTTATGGAATAAAATAAAAACTTTATAAATGGATAATTAATGAAAAAAGAGGTATTTCTAGAACTTAAGGAACTTATACCAATGGAATACAAACTCGACCTTTGTAATAGTAATGGAACCATTAGGAATAGTAACATGACCAATAGAAAAGTGACTTAACCATGAAATTATAAATAAAATTTGTGTGTCTTGTAATGAAAATAAGATATATTTATATCCGGATATAAGCAACTAAATGTTTTAAAAATAATAAATAAAGTGTTTTTATTTTTGTAAGACATAAATATTTAATTACAATATTATAATTAATATAATGATTTAAAAAAAATATTTTCATAAAATAGATTCCTAAAATAAAATTTTATATTCTTATGACTATAAGTTAATTTTATGAGACCTTAATTACTTTTCCACAATGTTATAAAATCAGTTATAGTTTTAAAATTGGTATTTTTAAAAAAAATATTTTATTTAAAATTAAATTTATCATATTTATAAAATTATTTTCTAAAAATGGAGTTCAATTTTGAATTCTACGCATTGAACAAATGTTATGTTGTATTGTTTGTATTTTTCTGAAATAGTTAGATTTTTTGGTGAATAGTGAAATATGATAAATTGTGGTTTATAAACATTATAAGATAAATAAAATATTGTTTGATCCATGAATTATGTAAGAACCACAAACTATATCGTCCCTTTATTATTTAATGTATTTAGTGATAATTTTCAAACTATTCATAGTCGTGATCCAAAATAATAAAATGATGATTAAAATAATCAAAAAACACCCCTCTTCTCCACTATAAATACCACTATCACCACCTCTTCTTCTAACACTTACGATGACTTTATTATTTCTTATCTTTCGAAAAAAAATCTCCCAAACATATCCCACACATTCTGGTCTTACTAATCTCCCAAAAATACCATTTTAATGTTCCTTAAGGAAGTTCTCAAGGAGAAGAATTCAAGATGTAAATATTTTTTCATTCTCTTCCAATTTCATTTAATTTATTTTCTTATTATTAGATCTTCAACTATAATATCAAAAGTGTAATGATAACTCAATTATATTTTATGTACTTGAATTTTATCATTTTAATGGAAAATACACCATCAAGACTCTTTTCATTTTCATTTTATTTTAAATATGAAAACATTGTCTGATAGCAGCCAATTTACTGCCTTTGTGGAGGACATGTTTTAGTTTTTCAATTCTGCCATAGAGGATGGTTATAAAAACATATTTATTATTAAATAATATTTTATTATATATATGATTAGTTAATTATTGTTTTGGAACCATTATATATATATGATACTAATTAATAAGACATAACTAGTTCGCAATGATCGAAAACCCCCCAAAATAATCTAAATAGTTATCATTAAAGTGTTATCTCATGAATTGTAATCATGTATAGAAACAAAATAAAATATAAGACTATTTAATATTATGTATTTTTATAAATAATATATAATTTCAATTCTGGAGAATTATTCCCATTTTACATAATCTTACATATACATGTAAAAGTAAACTGAACATGAAATCCGAGGAAAAGAACACTCCTGAACGACGAAATTAAATATCATAACTCATAAAAATGCCATAAATGAACTTAATAAAATTTTAATAAATAAAATAATTTTTTAATAGGTTATGAATTAATTTATTGATGAACCTAATTTCATTATCAATTACATTAAGTGCAAGTGTATAACACTTTCGTACATATGGTAAGGGTTTCTTCCCAAACCTCCATTTTAATTCATGTTATGCTTACACCATCTTTACACCAATATAATTATTCATTATGTTTATGTAAACCTTATAAATTCAGTTTATATATTCCAAACTCAATTATCTATATCAGTTAATCATCCTTTTATGGGAAATAAAATATTTACAAGGTTCCCTTCCCAATTCTTCTTGATATGCAAGCCCGTTTAAAGGAAACTTCTCGATTTCTTACCCATTTTCAATTACCATACATAATATATTATAAGAGAACATTATTTTTATAAAATAAATAATTTTTAAATTAAATTTTTATTTTTGTTTATTTTTGGTATTATACAAATAATTATGATAAATATAAATGATTTTTCCGAAAGGACTCTTCTTTGCAAAGTAAAAAGTGTATTCCTAGTAAGAATTCCTTGAAGATTTTATTAGGTTAATTTCACCTATTTAAACACCACTACTGAATCTTATTATTTATTGATACTTATCTCTTATTATTATCATCTACTATATTTTATTAAGTGGTTTATGACCAGTTTGAATGTGGATGTGTTATCTTGATACCATTCACCATACTACTCAGAATGGTTAGCGATTATGTTTATAGATTGGGGAAAGTTATTTATATATATTATGTATATGTTGTTTCTGTTTAAACCCATCCATATTACGAATTAATTGTAATTATTATATGATTATTGGGTCCATTTATATCCCCTCTAAGCATCGGTAGCTTTCATGAGACTAAACAGAATTTGATTTGGCTGAGTCTTTATCCATTTATTTTCAAATGTCTTGGTCGAGGTCTTGATGATATATTTCAAATGTATAGAATTATGAATTCCCTTAGAATGATATTAGTAATTTATAGTCCAAGTAATTATTTTACTAGTTGAATATCCATGCTTATGTTTTATTCTCATGTGATTATTTATATGGAATTATTTATTCAGCCATTATTATTCTCAATATTATATTCTAATGGCATGTGTTTTTAGTTATTCACCATTCCTTTTTCTTTATATTATATTATTCTGTATTTATTACCCTTATTAATAATTTTTTCTCACCAAATTATTATGTTTTGTTTTTTCCTAGTATGAAAATATATATATTATGATTAACTTTCATGATAATCTAGGTGTTATAGATGTTACCAATAAAGTTTTTATGTTGTTTTTTCCTTTCACATTATATTGTAAAACTTTTTTTTGTTTTTGGTTTTCAAAAACAACTAAACTATTTGGTTCTTTGGGATACCAAAACTTTTTCATCGTAAAAATTTAATAAATTAAGGTGCTGGATACATGCTACATGGTTTGGGGTCTTTATGGTTCATATCAATGAAAATTTAGTATAAAAAATGCAAACTATATTTATAAAACATAGATCAGGGAGCATAACCATAAGATATAATTTTAGGATAAAATTAGTAAAGCATCCAAAAATTATGGGAAGGTAGATATTATGTGGGTCTTCTTATAAATACATCACTATATGGATACTACCGGTGGACGTGGTTCTGTAACAGATGTATATAGCAGAAAAAACTCTAACAAGGTGTCTCAAGACTGACTCGGGGTAACCTAGTATACAACAATGGGCCTTAATGTGCACCTGGTTTGACACTCCCATGGGATATGTTTATAATAATTCACATTTTAATTAAAAGTAATTATGAAGGATTTAAAAGTAAATCTGTCCTCAAATAAACCATGTTTATGAGTATGAGATTAGCTAGGAATTAATTTTCAATTCATGTAAAGTGTTTTCCATGTTCAGAATTATACATTATGATTCATAACCTAATTTAATTTATTCCATTATATAGTAATGGCTCATAGTGGAAGGAATGGAAACTGTATCAAATCATATATCCCATATAGGACTTTCCCTCCTGTGTAAGATAATGATGTCACTACTAGAGCTATGACTAGTTCTGGGAAACTTATAACTATAATGGTATAGCTGACTTGGGTTTTGAATAATAACCTTAACTATATATAACATCATTATCCATAACATGGAGGAACTACATTTGACCATTTCATGAGACAACAACCTCCATGATTCAATGGGACTACCAACATATTTGTAGTTGAGTAATGGATATGTTCGTTAGAGAAGATATTTTTCACTTTGGGAAGTTAAAAAAAGAGAAGGTTATCATGGATTTTTATCATCTCTTGAGAGATACAGGTTAGTGGTGGTCTTCAATTCAAAACACAAATAAGGAAGAATAAATTTCAAATATTTAATGTAAATTTTTTAAGGAAATATTCATGGAAAAATATTTCCCTCACGAATAGCGAGTAGATATGGAGAGAAAATTATTGAGTCTGAGATAAAAAGAGGATGAAAATGTTTCCAAGTATGAATCCAACTTTACAAGGTTAAAAAGGCATGACACATACTAAAAACATAATACAAGGATCAAGATTTATCAATTATTTGATGGGATAAAAACATTTCTCTAAAGGGAACTAGTATCCTAAACATTCTCATCATACAAAGATATAGTTCCATGGGATATCAATATAGAGGAATAATTATATATTTATTATTACTTTAAGGGAAAAAATAATAAGATTGTGGTAGAAGAAATAATGGATAATTTAAATAATAAAAAATGTAATTTTTCAATGTGTGATACTTGTGGAAGGAAACACCCTGGTGCCTGCTAAAAAGAAAAAATAGTTTGTTACAAGTGTGTAGAAAAAGGCCACCAAACATGTGATTTCAATGGGATGAAAGAACCTACTAAATTTTCAATTCTACTATTGTAGGGAGATGGTACACTATGAAAATGATTTTCCTAATTTTGAATGAAACTTTACCTATAAAAGGTCTAGGGGACAAGTAAAAGCTTTTACAATCACAACTATAGAGGTTGAAGTTCATAATGATGTCGTAGACAGTACTTTGATGATTTCCTCAAACTTAACTAATGATTTATTTGATTCTGGATCATCTAATTATTTTATATCTTCCTAGGTTTCCAATAAAAATTGACATTTCTCTTTTTATTTAAAAAAGTATTTCTCAGTTAAAACTCTTAAGAGAGGTATCATTGCAAAAAAATATTTGTCATTCATTACCATTTATGACACATAAACATGATTTAGTTGCAAAACTTATCATCATACCTATGTTTTATTTTGATATAATCCTTAGTGTGGAATAGCATTCAAAATATTTTGATAAAATATATTTCAAGAATAAGGAAGCTAAAAAATTTTAGGAAACTATAGAATCATTTATCTTTAGAGTAGAAACATCATCACCTGGTTCTTATTTAGATCAACCCCCAGTATCCTATTAAATTAAATTTTTGGGGAGGAAGAAAAAACATCATCTATGGATATTTAAATTGAATATGTACCTATTGTGAAAGAATTTATTGATCTATTTCTAGAGGATTTACCTAAACATCATCTAGAGTAGGAACTTGATATTTCTATTGATTTAATCTCTGGTGTAGGGCTAATGTTAAAGACTCCTTATAGAATGGTCACTCTAGATTTAGTGGAGATGAAGAAACAACTAGAGGAGTTAATAAATAATGTATTTATTATCCCAATTCTTTCTCTATGGGGAGCCTTATTATATTTGTTAAGAATAAATATGGATCCATGAGGTTGTGCATTGATTAAAAGGAAATCAATGATATTCAAATAAAGAATAATTATCCTCTATCTCACATTGATGATTTAGTTGATCAACTACACACAGCTAAATATTTTGTAAAAGAATGAACATAAAACTGGATATCGTCAATTGTGTGTAAATAAGAATGATATTCCAAAGAAATCATTTTTAATTAGGTATAAACATTATGAGTTTACGGTAATTCCATTTGGAGTCACTAATGCACCCTCTTTTTTCATAGATCTAATGAATAGAGTATTCAATAAATATCTTGATGAATTTTTTGTAGTATTTAGTGATGATATATTGTTATACTTAAAATGTTATGAATACCATGAGAACCACCTTTAGATTATTTTGAAGACTCCTAGAATAAAAGAGTTATATGGGAATTTTAAAAAGTTTGAATTTTGGATTAAATCAGTTTCTTTTCTTGGCTATATTGTCTCTAAGGATTGAATATTAGTTAACCATGTAAAGGCAAAGGCATTTCAGGAATGTCCTACACCAACGAACATAAAAGAGGTATGTATTTTCATTGGTATAGCATATTAATATCAGATTTTTATTTAGAATTTCTCTTGATTTTCTAACCAATTAAACCAAGATTACTCAAAGGGGTTAAGTTCATTTGGAAAAATAATATGATAAATTTTTTGAAGAATTGAATTAGATTTTAGTGAATGATCTGATCTTGACTCTACCATTGGGAAATGGTGGATTTATGGTTTATAGTGATGCAACAATTAAATGACTTGGTTTTTCCCTTATATATAATTATATAGTTATTTATTATGAATCAATGGAGTTAAAAACTCAGGAACTAAACTATCCAACTCATGACTGTGAGTTAGAAGCTGTAATATTTTCTTAGAAGATATAGAAATACAATCTCTATGGAAAAATATTTGAGATATATATAGATCCCAAGACCTTGAAAAATATATTCTCATAGAATTAAATCAATATAAGTAAAAGTTTGTGGCTTGAGCTACTCAAGGATTATTATTGTTCAATACACTATCACCCAAGGAAGGAAAATAACATAGTTGATGTATTAAGAAAGAAGGATCATGGAATTATAAATAAAATGAGGATTGAAAGGGGTCTATTTTTCATGGATTTAGTAAATATAGATATGGGAATTATCAATGAAGGTGAAGCATTGTTAATTGTTTAATTGGTTGACCAACCATATTTATTAGAAATAAAAAAAGTTCTTAGTCTAAAGATGAGAATTTTCAAAGAAAAATTAAAACTGTGAATGATTTGAAGTTGAAAGACATCATGTATGGCGATGGAATTATGAAATTTGGGAAGATAATTTGTGTTCTCTCTATACCCAAGATAAAAATAGAGTTATTGTATGTTTTCCATAGAAATAATTTCTCTATAAACCCTGGTATCACTAAGACATATAGAAATTTTAAAGAACATTTCTAGTGGGAAAATATGAAGGGTGAAATTGCTCATTTTGTATCAAGATAATTAGTATGTCAATAGGTTTTGATGAAATAAAACATCCTAAAGGATTCTTGAAATATATGCCTATTACTAAATTTAGATGAGATGATATTACTATGGATTTTGTCACTGGATTGCAAAAAGCACTAAGAAATAATGATGAAATATGAGTAATTGTTGATCGACTTAAAAAAACTACATATTTCTTCACTATAAGGTAGAATTTCCCACTATATAACCCTGCAAGACACTATATTAATGAATTTATAAGGTTTCATGGAGAACCTCTTTCAATTTTTTGTGATTTTGATCCGCAATTTACATAAAAATTTTTAAAACGATTTAGAAATATTTGGATACTAAGCTTCATTTGGGTACTGCTTATCACCCTCAAACTGATGGGCAGTCAAAAAGAACAATCCAAACATTACAAGAAAAGTTGAGATCATGCTCACTAAACGTTCAAGGTATGTTGGATCAGTATAATCCTTTCCTATAATTTTCCTACAACAATATTTTTCATTCAAGTATTCAAATGTTACTATATGAAGCACTGTATTGAAACAAATTTCATACCCCAACTTGTTGGGATGAAGTTTGTGAAAGGAATCTTGTAGGACCAGAGCTTGTGGAGGAAACAACAGAAAAGGTAAAGTCTATTCAAACACATATTGAAGTAGAAAAATATTATGAAAAATATCTATGATGATAACCAAAGAAAATATTAGGAGTTTCAACTGGTAGATCATATTTTTTGGAAAATTTCTCTATAGAAGGGTGTCATAGGGTTTGGTAAGAAAGGGAAACTGAGGTCTAGGTACATTGAAACTTTTGAAATTATAGAGATAATTAGAGTTCTATTTTATCATTTGGAAATTCCATCTAGCCTTTCCAAACTACATGATGTATTCCACATCTCTTTGCTAAGGAACTGCATGTCACACCCAACGAATGTTCTCGCTTCTAAAGAAATATAATTGGAACCTAATTTATCTTATTCTAAAGAGCCTATCTTTATTCTGGACACTAGATAATAGGTTTTGAGGAATTGAACAACTTGGCTGGTAAAGGTACTTTGGAAAAATCATAAAATTAAAGAGGTTTTTTGGGAACCAAAGGAAATTATGATGAAGAACTACCAAATATTTTATGAGGTGACATTCTAGTAATTTTGAGGATGAAATTTTTGTATGATAGTAAAATGTAATGACCTAGAATTCTATCAATGAAATTTTCCTTATTATATTTATTTCATATATTATCAATCCCATAAAATAAATTATATAATAAAATGAAAACTTTTTAAATTATTAATTAATGATATAAGTGGTATTTCTAGATGTTAAAGAACCCATCCTAATAGAATATTGACTTGGCCTTGGGAATAATAATGTGACCATTAAGAAAAGTGATATGAGAAATAAAATAGTAACTTCGCCTATGAATGTATAAATAAAATTTGGGTATATTATAAATAAAAATATCATATATTTATATCTTTATATAAGTAACTAAATGTTTTAAAAATAATAAATAAAGTGTTTGTATTTTTGTAAGTCATAAATATTAAATTAAAATTTTATAATTAATATAATAATTTAAAAAAATTATTTTTATAAAATGGATTCATAAATTAATAATTTTTTGTCACATAATTATAATATAATTTTATGAGACATTAATTAATTTTTCAAAGTGTTATAAAATCGGTTATAGTTTTAAAATTGGTAAATTTCAAATAAATGATAATTTTATTTAAAAATTATATTTATCATATTTAGAAAATTATTTTCAAAAAATGGAGTTCATTTTGGAATTATACACATCAAAAAAATGGTTAAGGTGAATTTTTGTGATTTTTCTGAAATAGTTGGATTTTTGGTGAATAGTGAAATATGATAATTTACGATATATATACATTAAAATATAAATACATTATTACTTGAGTCATGAATTATGTAAGAATTATAATCTCGAACATACAATCATTATTTATTGTATTTAGTTATAATTCTCAAATTATTCATTGTTTTGAGCCAAAATAATAAACTAATGATTAAAATAATAAAAAAACTTCCCTCTCCTCCACTACAAATACAACCTTTTCTACTGACACATAAAAAGCCTTTAATATTTATTATATTCTGACCATTTACTCCCCCAAACCTCTAATTCATTTTCTAGTCTTTTTGGTCTCATCAAAAGACCATTTCAAAGTTCCTTAAGGAAGATTCCATGGAGAAAATTCGAGAGGTAAATCCTTTTTTGTTCTCTTTCAATTTCTTTTAATTTATTTTATTATTATTCCCCCCCAAATGGTCTGAAGGCCTTATTTTTTATTTTATTATAGATAATACCCCTTTTAAAGGTTGAAGGGGAACCCGTACATGACCCGTAGGCCCAATGCACTAGGCCCGACATGACCCACAATACATGACCTGAAGGCCCAGAGGAATACCATGCCCATTACCTGACCTGTAGGCCCAACCCAATAGAACTTCCCCTCACTAGCATCTTGAATCAATGATCTCCTTAACTCCTCACCTTTCATTGATGATCGGCTATCATTTCCCCATACAAAGCTGCAGGGTGCCTGGTCCCAATGGCGACTTCCATACCCTCTCATTCTTCCAATCCGGTTAGCTTTGCATCTAGTGGCCTGTACTCTTTGTTGCTCTGATCCACTTCTGGGGCATGTTCTGTGTGAACTGGGCTACTCCATGGTCTACGTGACCCCAAGGCCCTGAGGCCCGAAGACCTTTGATGACCCGAAGGCCCTGGAGACCCAGAGGCCCAAACCGGTGGCCCGAAGGCCCAAATCGGGTGAATAGTTCAGGCTACTACAGTACCAAATAGTAACTGCTACAGTGACTGCTACAGAACTGCTACAGTACCTGGAAATTTGCCTCCACCCGTTTTGATCCTAGGTCTCTTGGATGCCAAGCAGGAGACCTTACCCCTTGGGTACGGGCTCGTTGGCTTTTATTATTATTCGATTATCACCTCCCCTATAAAAAGTGACCTAATAAATCTAGGGTCTTTTATATACTATAATTATATTATTTCAATGGAAAATCAACCAACAATTGTCTTCTCCTTTTCCATTTATTTTAAAGATGAACATTGTCTGAGAGGTGCTGATTTACCGCCATTATGGACAATGTATTTTAGTTTCTCAATTATACCTTAAAGTATGGTTATAAAACCATAATTATGGATAAAACATATTTTATTATATATATTATAAGTTACATAGTATTTTTTTAACCATTATATATACATGATATTAATTAATAAGACAAAACTAGTTTGTGATGATCGAAAAAACCACAAAAATAATCAAAACAATTATCATTAAAGTTATATATAATGCATTATTATTATATATTAGAAAAACTAATATAAAATATCATTTAATATTCTGTATATTCATTAATAAAATATATTTTCAATTATGGAGAATTATTTCTATTTTACATGATCTTCTGTATACGTGTAAAAGTAAATCGATCCTGAAAACCAAGGAAAAGAACACTCTCGAACGAAACAAATAAATATCATAAGTCATCAAAAGGGCCATAAATTAACTTAATAAAAGTATTATAAATAAAATAAATATTTAATAGGTCATTAATTAATTTATTAATGAATATAAATTCATCATTATGGACATTAATCACAAGTGCAGAACACTTTTAGACATAAGGTAAGGGTTTCTTCCTAAACCTCCATTTTCATTCGGGTTATGATTACTCTGTATTTACAACAATGTAATTATGAATTGTTTTTATATAATTTATAAATTTTTTTTATATGTTCCAAACACATTTATATAGATAATTTCATCTTTATTTTATCATAAATACATGTTTTACAAGGTTCCCTTATCAATTCATCCCAATACACAAGACCGATTAAAGGGAACATCTCAATTTTTAACCCATTTTCAAGTATCATCCATAATCTATTATAAGACGCCATTATTTTTATAAAATCAATAATTTTGACATGAAAAACTATATTTGTTCATTTATGGTTTTATACAAACAATTATGACAAATACTAATGATTTTTCCAAAAATAAATCTTCTTTGTAATGTATAAAAGGGTATTCGTCTTAGGAATTAATCGATGATTTTATTAGATTATTTTCATTTATTTCAACACATATATTTAATGTTATTATTTCTTTATATTTATCTCTTATGATTAAAATCTATCATATTTTATTAAATGGTTTATGACCAGTTTGACTATGGATATACTATCTTGATATCATTAACCATACTACTCAGAATGGTTAGTGATTATGTTTACAGATTAGAGAAAGTTATTTAAATTTATTGGTGGGGTACTCTATAGACACTTGATACATTTTTAGTTATCATGAGAAAAAATATAAATGGATTTGGATGATGCCTTACCCATTTATTTTCATATGCCTTGGTTGAGGCCTCAATGGTATGTTTCACATGTTTGGCATTATGCATTCCCTCAGTAGGATATTCTAAACTTGTATTACATGTGATTATTTAACTAGTAGAATATCCTTGTTTAAGCTTCATTTTCATGTGATTATTTATATGCAATTTGTTATTCATCCTTTATTATGCTCAAGATTATGTTCTAATGGAACGTGTTTTAATTTATTCTCTATGAAATATTACTTATATTATATTTTTATATATTACTTACACTTATTGATAATCTGAGATCACCCATTTATTTTGTTTTATTTTTCCCCTAGATTTAAAGATGTATATTGTGATTTAATTTCAGGATAAAGTAGGAGTTATGGATGTTACCAATGAATTTTTTATATTTATTCTTCCTTTTAAGTTGTAATGTAAAACTTATTTTTGTATCTAGTTTACCAAAACTAGTAATATATTTGGTCCCTTGGAATGAGAACACTTGTCCATAGTACCAATGTAAAAAAGTAAGGCACTAACTCTGGGCTACTATGGTTGGGGTCTTTACAATTGTAGTAAATTTAATCACCTCACTATAGGATAAATCAGGTTAATGTAGGTTAAAATTTATTGTTAGAGACAAAATTTTAATCTTAATTGTTATTTTATGCAGCTAATTAGGCCCTTAACACATTAGGACAAAACTTTAAATTTTTAATTGATACTTGTTCATGAAAATTACAAATATAATATTTAAAGAAAAGAAAAATACAAAATATAAGTATCTTACTTTTAGATATCTCATATGAGTCTACAAAGGGAAAAAATAATGTTTTGAATGAATTTTAATAGTTATTTTGATCATAATGAAGTTATTTTCATGATAAAAAAATATATAAATTTTTTAGTAATTATATAATTACATTAATCGCTTGGACAACACCTTCACAATATTTATTCAATTAATAGATAAATAAAATAAATGAATTTAAAAATATAAAAAAGTGAAATAATTTGAGTTAGTTGTAATTTTACATGAATTTTATAGATTAATTTAGCATATTATTATTATATTCAAGTATTATATTGTAATTTTTTTCTTGATGTATTTAATGTCAAATTAAATGAATAGTGCCAAAAAATGATAATAATGATATTATATAAAAATAATATTTGATTAAATAATTTAAAAATAATAAAATCAAGAAAGAGAAAAAATTGGATAATATATCATCTAAAATTCATACATTGTCCATTTATGTTCCAATTTACACCTTATAAGTAAAATAATAACCCTTTAAGAGTGAAAATTATGTTACAACGGTTAAGGTTAAAATTGGTTAACTAAGGAGTTAAATAAAAAATATTGTTTAAAATGACACTGAAACCTATATAAATTTCATTGGATGAAGTTATTTAAACCCTATAATATTTTTATTTAAAATAATTTTCATTTTGAGGCATTTTTCTTGTGAATTAATTTATTATATTTTAATCTTTTAAGAAATTCCAAAGGTGTCTTTTTCCTCCCTCATAAAACTACACCCCTTTCCTATTTTCTCTATACCACATTCAGAAACGTTGATCAAAAAATACCTACCCATTTTATTCTAAACATAATTATACAATTTATTTAGGTTCTGGTATTCCCAAAATACCAACCCTAGTTTCCTTAAAAGGATATCTAAAGGATTTATTTCAAAGAAGAGGTAATCGCCTTAACCGTTCACTTTCTTTTAAATTATTATTTTACATCATGTTAATGTACAATATTTATTATAAAATAATAAACTAATTATCAAAATTTTCCTTAAATTTTATTATTATTATTATTAAACCAATATTATCCACCCACTTTCCCATCAAATGGGAAGTGAACGTATAACTTGTGCATATGTACGACTTACCATCTCCACATTGTGATACAATTCATTTTTCATCACCATCTTTTATGGATGAGTATCATGATGGGTTAAAAGGTTATATATGATATCTATAAAATTAATATTATTCTATAATTATAATATCATTACATCCTTTTAACCTTCCAATCTATTGGAAAACGATAACGTCACTTGTGTGTATCTGTGGGATACCATCTCCACGAAGTGAAGTGAATCATTTTTTCCTTTCATATTTACATGGATTATAATAAAGATATATTTAATAAATATTTATTACATATATTATATAATAATTATTCATTAAAGTTGAATAATTATTATATTTTCCTTCATTCTATTTTTCAGAAAATGGAAACAGTATTTATATGTATGTACTACCTACCATCTCCATGAACGATATAATTCATTTTTATATCTCTATATTTTATAGATGAAAATAATTATTTATATAATTAATATATATATGATATTTATATCATGATAAAATTTTAGATATTATGTAACAATTTTCAAAGTACATTGACCATAACTACCAAACCAAAACATACATGATGAACGAAGTAATTATCACCCAAAACTATGATTTTAAAAAAGATTTGGTAATAAATGGGTGATAAAATACTATATTTAAATCATATATGCTACGATATATATGATTAATATTATATAATATATTTATTATAAATTTATATTTATTATACCGGAGGTTTGAGAACATATAAAGGAAGTCAGACCCGAGGTAAGTGTTTATTTCACAATCTCATCATTTTTTGGGATTATTTTGTTTTATTCACTTATAGTGAAATTAAATGATAATTATACATTAAAAATAATATTTTTATTAAACTTTAGTTATTTTGAAAAATTACATGTTTCTCTTTCTTTTTATTCTCTTTAATTACTCAAGAAACTGAAAAAAAAAATCAAGGAAAACTAACATTATTTTTGTACTTGGTCGGGAATTTTTTCTTCAATGTCAATATTTTCTTTAAAAAAAGTTAATATTCTCCAATTATTTATTAAATACACTTTTATCTATTTTTTAATTTTAAAAAATTGGTTTATAAGTAATTTTTTTTCATCTTCTTAATGATGAGCCTTTTGACTTCTTTTAAAAAATTGCGAATGAAATGTTTTTTAAATTATATTTCATGAATGGAATTTATAATTTATATAACCAATAAATGATTTAAAGCTTCATTTAAAACTTTATAAGGTTATTTTTAAATAAATTTTTTTCCTTAAGATTTTAGAAATTTATAGATGAGTGATTTGAAAGTGAAAATATTATTTTCTTCAAGAAATTATATAGTAATCCTTTTAATGAATTTTTATTTATGTAAATATCATTTATTTAATATTATTATTTAATAATAATATAATATAATGATAACATACAAAATAATTCTTTTTATTTTTGATAATTAGCTTGACTGGGTAAGGTATTGACATTCATTATGTTAGTTCTTCTAATATAAACAATTGTTGATTTTTAAGGCATGTTAATTATGTTGTATTCCCATGATGAATTAATTAGAATTATTAAGTGATGGGTGGGGCCTATAATTACATAGCCCCTTGTTTCATTGGATGGTTTCATGAGAAAAATCAATATTGGTATTCCATCAAGGCTTTTACCATTTATGTATATTCCTTGGTAGGATCCCTTTATGGTATTTTTTGATATATTGGAACAAAGCCTTAATGGTATGTCTCAATTTTCCATTATTATTCATTCTGTAATAATAAAATAAATTTTTTATGTACATGTTATTATTTAAAATTTTATGATATCCATGGATAAGTTTAACATTCATGTGATTGTTTATATTAAATTATTTTATTAATATTTATTCCTTCCATATTATTCATGAGTTATTTATTCCTTGTCAGATTTAGTTATATTCATAAACTTATTGGGTATTTTAGCTCACCTATTTATTTTGTTTCCTTTACATGGGATTACAATAAGTACTTTAAGATTGATATAAAGGGATATTCTAGAGTAAATAATGATGATCCTGAAGAAAATATTATATTGTATTTTATGTTTTCTGTGTAATATAGGAATCAAGCCTGTATCTAGTTTTCCAAGACTTATAAATTATTTGGTTCTTCAGGATGTAATTACTTGTATATAGTGACAACGTAATAAGTTAATAATGATCTCTATGCTACTAGGTTAAGTTCTTTACACCTCTGATAGCACCTATCTTGACATAATAATCAATAGTGAACAATAATTTTATCAATATTAAAGTGTTATTAACATTTTATGTAAATAATTATCATGGATAAGATAATATGATGATTCCTTAATTTCATTATCATGTTCTAGAAGTTCTTTATGCTACTATTATTGGGTTTACTCTAATAGATGAATATTCTCCCATAACATATGATGAAGAAAAGAATTTAAAAGTCTATTGAAAGGCAAGGAATGAAATTTGGAGGTCCTTATCTTAAAATTTTATATACAAAGGTTAAATTTCTAAAAATTTATAACTAAATATAGGATAAACTTGAAAGTATCTATAAATGGAATTTCAGTGTGAAAAATCCCATGAAATGAATTTAGAGATAATGTTATTAATATGTGGGTATTTATAATGATAAAACTATTGATAATTATTCTTCAAGTGGGGATTATAATTTTAGTAACATCACGGGATTTAGAGACTCTTTGTAATATTCAACCATTATTAAAAAATTAATGAGAAATTTTATTGACATATTTAATGAAAAATAATTTAATTTTTAAGACATAGATGGATTATCTCTTGATTAGTCACATAATATTATTATTTATTATGAAATAATAATTTCACTAATTTTCAATAAGAAGAACGAGTACATGAAGGGGATGGAATTTAAGGTAATGAAAAGGCTCAAAATTATATATAAGGGTGAATAGATTCATAAAGACTCTATAGATTATAAATAAAGTTAAGTGTATGAAAATATCATGAATTTTATTTCAAATAAAATTCTAAGTGAATGAGGTAGATAAAAAAGTAATATTCCTTTAAAATTCTTTAATTACGGTGGAATTAAACAATTTATAGTTTACTATCCAAAACAGATGAATTATGAAAATCTGAATGATGATAAAGAATAAATTTATCCCAAAAATAAATAGGCTAAATCCAAGAAAGTGTATATTGGAATGAATAAATTCTTAAGAAGAAAGAGAATAAATTTTATGATAAAATAAGAATAATATGAAGTCTCATCACAATGTAGTGAGTTAGAAGATGAATTTACCACTAGTTATGTAGAGGATAAAGATACCAATACTGAGCATATATTGAAATTTGAGATCAAATTTTATATTGATAAAAACACCAAACAAAAGAAATAGAAATGGTAACTTAAGAAGGGGTCTGATAATAAAAATAAATTTTAATATGAGTTTCTCAAAATATAAGATCATTGTGTTAAATAAATCAATATTCTCAAAGTCAGAACTAAAAAACAAGACAAGATGTCAAAATATTTTGAAAAGAAATAAATTATTAAATATTAAGAATTAAAAAAGGCTAAATAAAATTTCATTAATGATAGAAACTCTCTAAATAATATAAGGGATGATTATAATAATTTGTTTTAAACAAAATCTAAATCATCTCAAGATTATGAATAAAATATGCTAAAAATAAAATAAACATTTTCACCAATGAATCATAAAGAAGTCAAATATGTTTTTCATAAGAATACAGTGTTTAAAAAAAATTGAGAAGATTTGAGTGATGTAGAATTTTGAGAAAACTACTATTATAACATAGGGATTTGATAATGAAGTGAGAAGGCCCAATCCCTCAAGCCAAAGTCAAAATGAATGTCAAAATACAACAGGATAGAAACTATATTTTCTCAAATAGGCTTATAATATTTATGGAAGATCTAATTTTAAAGGGTATTATTGGTGTAATGGAATTTATGGGTATAAATCCAATGTAATATAGTAAAAAATTTCACTTCATTGGTATCAAAGAAAGAATAAATTAAAGGGCTAATTCTAAGAATATGTGAAGAAATCTTGAGAAGAATAAAGTTTTTAGAAAAACATTATCAAGTCAGCCCACATAAAAGGAATTTATTTTATATAATAAATATATGGAATTTAGGATTAAAATTTTCAATATTTTATAGAATCTATTACAAAAATTCTTATATAATTTCTAAAATGTCCTGTAGTTGATAAGTATCATAAAAGAAAAAAGGTTGAGAGATCCCTTCTTATTGAGGTGGTTTTAAAATCTTACAAAATAAAAAATACATAGATTAGAGATAGTGGTTGTTTATACCACATAATAGAAATTAAATATTTTTTAAATAATATATAATATAATAAAGGATAATTATTTTCTTTTGTAAATGATAGTTCCTTTAAAATTAAAGGAGTTGGTATAACTAAGATTAAGGATCAAAAATTAAAATCTAAATATGTGTAATTTTTCGATGGCCAAAAACACTATTTTTTATAATTAGATAAATTTGTAATAATTAAAATTAAGTAACATTTATAAGTAATTATTTAATTATTAAAATTCCAAAGGAAACAATATTTATCACTAAGAGATAAAAAACCAATGGTAATCTATTCCAAATTGGAAATTTAATGAAAATTTCTATTTGAGTTCAAGAGATGAGAAAAAGATTTTCCATAAACTAATTAGCCATATTATTCATATTATTTTGAGAAAGATTTAAAATTAATATGTAGAAATATAATTTCCTCAACTAATGATATCAAGAGATGATATTTTTAAAATTTTTTAAAAAGGGTAAATAGAAAAGAAAGTCACAAAATGGGGTAGATTTAGTCCACTAGGTCACCTGAATTAATTAATTATTATTTGTGTGGTCCAATTATACATAAATTCACTAAATATAAGGTCTATTTTATAAAATTAATTTATGATATTACAGGTATGACTAATTTAATGTTCGTAAAGAAAAAATATAAAGATTTGGAAGTGTTTAAAGCACTTATAAGGGAATTTAAGAAAGAGATGAGAGTTTTTATGTACAAGATGAGAAAAGAAAATATAAGGGAGTTAATTAGTAATTCATTTTAATATTATATTTATAATATTTAGATAAATAATTAATATAGTTCTATTCATATGCACCAATATAATATAGTTATATAAATTGAAAATAAAATCTTTTTTAAAATGGTAATAACTATGCCTACCGAGTTAATGAGGTCAAAATTCTTTTTAAGAGAGGTTTTAAATAATGTTGTGTGCATTAAAAATAGTCTTCTTTGAGACTTGAATCATATATTAATACCTATGCAATGTGTTACAAGATTATTACCACTATTAAGTACTTAAATATGGTTGGTAGTGCATGCTTAATGAAAATCAATAATTCGTATTTTGGAATGTTAAATGAAAAAGTAGAGGAAGTACTATTCATTGGGTATTTATCAATCACATATGTTAACAATGATGGGAAAAATGTTATAAGAAATATTAGCTTGATATAATGTTAGTATCATTTAAAATAAACCTAATTTTAGAGAATAAAATTGTGTAGATTTTGAAATTTATTAAGAAGAAAACATGAAAAATTCTATATAAGTGAGTGAAGAAGAAGCTGGAAATAAATTAAATAATATTGATATTGATTCAAATAAAACCAGTGATGAAGAGGTTGATATAGAGAATTGTAAATTTAACTATCATAGGATACAAAGTTATATTTCACTGTGAAATATAATTTAAAATTAGAGTATACCATTTCAGACCAAGATAAAACTAAGATGTAATAAAAAATAGCCTATGTTTCTCAAGTTGATCCATAAATAGTTACTTATGTTATTAAACAAAAAAAGTTGATAAATTCATTGAATGAGGATCTAAATAAAATTTAAAATAATACCACTTGGTATCCTATTCCAAAATCAAGATAGAATAATACAATTAGAAATAAGTATGACTTCAAAAAGAAACTAAATAATGAAGGTGGAATTTTGAAAAAAAAATCCATATTAGTGGGAAAAGGCTACTCTCAAGATGAAGGATTTTATTTGAAGAAATTTTTTCAATTTTTTCAAGACTTGAATAAATTAGAATATTTATTACTATTGTATCTCACAAACACTACAACATCTATCATGTCTATATAAATTATTATTTCTTTAATTGAGAACATGAATAATATGTATTTATTGAAAACCCTAAATTATTTATCCTTGAAATTGATAGAACCAGGGTATGTAGAATTAATAAATCCTTGTATGGGATAAAATAGGCCCATGGGGCCTTGTACTCTAAGAAGTATAACTATTTAAAAGACATGAATTTCACCAAAGGAGAGGTAGAAAATAACCCTTATATGAAATAAATGATCATATGTACTATTGTTATCATTTCATATGTTGATGTAATAATTTTTGTAAGTGAAATTAAGTATTCTTATAAGTATTTGTCAAGGAAAATGAAGTATTGTTTTAAAATTTTAATTCTAATTGAATTGAGTTTCTTTATGAAACTTCATGTTATGAAAAAACTTATTGTTTTTATATCCAAAGAGAAATATGTCAAGTAATTATTGAATAAATTTGGAATGTAATATTCTAAATATATTTCCTCTCACATGAAATTTGTTGTGATTTTAACAAAGGATGGTGGGGGGAAAAGTGTGAATCAAATGGAATTAATGAAATAAATTAGAATCCTACTTTATATCATTGTATAAAATCCTAATATAGTTTATACTTTGATATTTGTTTTAAAATATATCAGAGTGATTGAAAAGAATCACTCATTAAGGTTGATAATTGAGTTGTAAAATAAATAAAATGGAATTTTAATTAAGGAATAATGTATAAAATATATGAGAAATTAAATTTTTATGTGTATACTTATGTTGATTGGGATTGAGATTGTGATTATATGATATCAATATTAGTTGGTACTTTATTTTTTGCAGATAGTTGTTGAGTTATCATTGAATGAATAAAAATTTAGTGAATCTAAGAAAAATTAATATAGTGTATGTGGTTGATGCATATTCATAAGAATGGATGATTTGGATGAGATAATAATAATAATAATAATAATTAAAGGTGGGAATTGGGAGTTCATTGAGAACTGAATGTGATAACCAATGTACAATTGAGTTATCCCAAAATCCATTAAAACACTATAGATATAATCATATAGATATCAAATATAATTTTATCAATGATAAGGTTATAATGGATTTATAATGCTAGAATAAATTCTAAAAAAATATAAAATTGTTTCTAATTCCTCTCTAAGTGATAAATTTTTAAACTTAAGGTTGAATATAAATTTTTATTATTTCCCTCTCACTTGAGGAAGTTTTAGAATTACACATATTCCTTTGTATTCTATTTTCAAATAGGGGAATGGTATATAACGCATGTGACACATATTTGTAGTGTCAGGATATTTCTCTTTGATAAATTTTGTGATGTGTAGATGATAGTTTTTAGAGTTGAAAAAATCAAAAGGAGTTGTTTGGTAACCCATGGAATTGTTTATGGATTGTTATATTTTTTAAAGAAATTTTGAGAAGAATTATAAAAGTGTTTAGAATATTTGAGAATACTTTTCATATGAATTAAAGTGGTTGAGGTTTTATAGAGATGGTTTGAGAGGGATGGTGAAGGATTATTATAGTTACTTTTTTAATATATAATATCCTTGTGTTAAAATAATTGGTAGAAATTTATGATATCTCAGATGATAAATTAATGACTTAATAAAGTGATTAAATTATCATATAAAACATTAAAATGATGATATGTAATATGTATTAGAGAATATGTAAGAAGTTATTTTGATCTCTCATTGAGATGTGTAGGATCCATCTGATCATATATAAAAAAACATCTCAGTTTCCAATAGATACATAACATCCTACATTTTATATATAATATCTCATAGATAGTATGTATTATCTTTTGGATAATATAGAGGATTAATTGAAAAATATGTAAGATTATTTTTGAGATGTGAAAGATTAATCTACATTGAAAATTTATGATTTTTTATAATAATAATGTTGGGATATAAGGAGATTTTCAGGAGTACAAATTAATTTTAAGATATTATTATTCTCTTAAATGAATAAAAAATATGATGTTTAAGTTACTATATCCATTATTAAAACTAATATATTTCAAATAATAATGATATGTTCTGAGATGAATCTATGCACCGAAATTGTTTTTGCATGTGATTTTTCACACATGGAATAAAAATTATATATTTTATACAATATTAAATGAAATAATAAGATAATTCTTCAGGAGAAATAAATGAAAAGAATATTGACTAGATCTTTTGATAATATTTTTAGATTTCCAAATATGAAAATTTGAAAGTCATTTTTAATTATCGATGTTAGGATACATCCTAAAATATATTACTCAATAAGTTTTAGTGAGAATATCATGTGACCAAATTTAAATAGGTTTCCATATTTAAATATGAGAAACAATTATCATGTGAATATTTTTAGTTTATAAATAATCATAATATGATAATAATTTGAATGAGAGATAAGTTTTTTCTATTCAAAATATTAATAGTATCAAAAAAGTTAAAGAAGATAAGTGAGTGAACAAAACTTTAGATCAATTATTACTTCTGGAATTTTTCGATGTAGATGTTCTCAAAGATGAATCTTGAATTAATCCTAAATATTCTGAAGTATTGTGGGAATATCTCAGAATTTGTGTTGAATAATATCATATAACAAAAAAGTTTTTTTCATTTCAGTTTGAAACCCTTTAGTAAATTCGAATGATCTAATATAAATAACTATCATGAAATAACATTGAGAATCAACGATGATGTCATACATTCTTATCTAATAAATGAAGAAAATTATGGAATTATTTAATGATTTTATTTATTTTTAACTCTGTTTTATAATCAATATAATTTATTCATAATTTTTTGAGTTCATTTGAAGTGGTTAAGAAATATCTAAATTTTTTTGAGTTGTGTTGAATATATTATTGAATTTACCCTTTTTAATGAATTTGATAAAGTATTAAACTCCACGAAACTTGGTAAGGTTTATCATGTGACTTCATAAGGATTTCCCTAATTATAAGTCTAAGAAAATTAAAAATGCATGAACCTCAAAAGTTTTTTTTTTAAACATCATAAGGTTGACTTAGTATTTTTACAGTTTATGCTCAGAAGAAATTATTATAATATGATTAAGGCATGATCATCAGAAAAATGATATCACAACCACCAAAGGAAAGGTTATAAAACAATGCATCCACAAAAAGATCAAATATAAGATCTCTTCTGAAATCCCATCTTATAAAACTTCCAGAAATGAACCAATGATCCCCCCATAGGAAAACTCAATAAGACATCAAGCATTTGGGCTTATAATTCCCTAGGAAACAACACTAGAAGCACATAAGAAATTTAACCTTTTAATAAGGAAGACCACTTTATTTAATCCCTATCTCACTATACTTCTTCCCATCACTCAAAGACTTATCCTTACACCCATCAAATAGAACTAAGGCATCACCCACCACCAAATGATGATATTGTTCAACTTTTACCTAATGGGACTTGTAACATCCCATGTAAGTAAAGAATTATGGATTTTCATATCTATATCTATTTATGAATTAGATAGTGTTTAAAGAGGCTTAAAATGAGAATAAATCCAATCTTAAGCATAGAATTCTCTAATATTTTTAAAAGATTGTTTTACCACCTTTTGATGGAAAACCATTTTTAAATCAAACTTTTGACAATTTTATAAGCTCTATTTTGTCAAAATAACCTTATTAATTAGAATTGGTACATTTAAATTTACTTTGGATAAATTTTTTGTATTTTTCTAACAATGTTCATTTTTTAATGAATAGTGAAAAAATACTACATTTTACTTCAAAACTTCTTTTTCATATAATTTAATTATATGGTTATATTATCTTTATAATTGTCTTTAAAGTTTAATTAGAATATATATTTACCATTTAATCCAATTGTGGTCATTAGAATTGATTTCACTGTGTAATTGGTCATAAACAAGTGTCAAACTTTTCATAGATATTGTTTCAAAAAAACCCGCTATTTGTTTTGACGAGGGGAATTATTTTTAAATTAATTATTTCAATTTATGTGTTTGGAATTTGGTAAAATGTATTCCATATTTGGAATCAGAAGGTCCAAATTATGTAATTAAGACTCTTTTGTTTATGGACATTATGTATAGTAACGACAGTAATTATCTTTAATTATCGTGATTAATTAGTAATTAGGTAGTTAAGGATAATAAAATAATATCATAATAATAACAAATGACCCCAACATGTGTCATAATGATAAGGGTTGTGTCATGGCCGACCATGGGATGCCTTGTAACAAACTTTGGGACCCCATGGAACCACTTTTGGGTGATAGTGACACTTTATCATTTTATTTTTAAAGAAAGGAGAATATCACACAAATATGTAACACCTAAGAAAAAAAATTTAATTTTGTCTATATAAATGATATCTTGGACTATAAATAGTAATTGGAAACTCAAAAAATATTTCCTACAGCATAGTATTTTTTTATAATTTTTATACTTTAAATAAATTAAAAATTTTATGACACCATAATGATGCAGTGATTACCTCATTAATGAACGATTTAAATAAAATAAAAAGATAATGTAAAATCTAAGACATACAATAGTCAAAAACCTATTGGATGAGTATATTTAGATCCCTTATCCTCAAAATATATCAATTTGGGACCTTTAAAATCTGAAACTCATTTTTATATAAAGTAACATTTCTTGAATATCCAAGAGTGCCCCTCCTCCCTCTTATAAAAGGCCCACACCTCTACCTCCTTACCCACACCTCTCAAGCCATTGGATCGGAAAATATCTGAGCCTTTTATCTATACACATCCCTCTCTTCATCCTAGAAGCCTTAAATTAGGAAGAAATCTCTTCAAGAAACCCTTTTGGTTTAAACCAAGTGGAGTTACCTGATTTTGAAGGTAATGTCTTCACTTGTGTTCTTTTGTTTTATTTTACTTACCAACCCCCTAAACACTTTTTATTCGTTTATTTTATTAAAACACCAGTATCTTAAATATAATAGGATGTTTTTATGAGAATTATTCTAGCTACACTTACACACAGCTCCGTTTAATGGTTAAAGAACATACTATTTCTGTGGATGGTGAATTTCTGCCTCACTAAACGATGATTGTTCAATCTTCTTTTAACACCTTTAATGGTGGCCATTAAGATTTAAATATATTTATATATGATATATATTATGTTTATGTTTTCCTTATTCTTCTTTATTTTTCATTTATGGCCTTCCTTTATAGTTTCCTTATCGGTAAAAGCGATAATTTCATTTTTTAGAAGTGTGGACTACTGCCCCCTCAAAGTGATTTGATTCATTAATGTCATATGTGGGATGTGTAAGGGATTGAGTTAATGATATTATATATGATATTATACTGAAATTATAATATACCTTTATATCATTATTAATTCATTCCATTAAATACGAAATAGAAATGAAAGTAGCATTCATGCGTACGTACGGATTACCGTCTCCATGAACGGTTCATTTCATTTCTTACCTCTAAATGATATATAATATTATAAATTCATGTATATATGGTATATATATCATATATATCATATCTAAATCATGAATATAATTCTGGATATAATGGATATTTTACCACATGAACAACATCTAATTATAAGAAGTCCATTTTTGGCTCATGTACCAAAGATCGACAAAATGACCATTATTAACGTAAATAATTAAATAGTGTTCAAAACATGGTAATAAGTGATATAAAAGGAATAATTAACTTGTAAAAGGTTCTTAAGAAATTAGAAATTAACTCAAGTTTATTATTCATGAGATTAAAGAACGATCGAGTCAAGTCGGACACGAGGTAAGGGACTTCGTCTCAATCTTCTTTCATTGAGGCATATTTTGTTTTATACACAACTTTATTTTATACGGTGTATAAACCACTTTTACTTTTACTTTTATTCAAAAGGAATCTTTTTGTATGAATCGTTTTACTAAATGATAATAGGAATTTTTTGTATTACGTAGGCGGCGACAACGACTTCTCCGCCGTCGTGACCATTATTTGAGTTTCGGCTTCCTCTACAAGCCATAACCTTTTTTTAAATGAAAAATAAATTCCATGTTTTAATTTTCTTTTATTTTGGTATTTAAAATGGTTTTGATGATTTTTTTATTGTATAAATGTGTTATTGATATATTGTGATTGAAATGTGGAAATGTTATGTTTCTATTATGCATGTTTTATGTGATACGATTATGTTATGGTTCTTGGGAATTTTTTATGAAGACGAATGGTTCCATGATAAACTAAGGGTGGGTGAGCCCGATATAGCTCTCCAATGCATTGGGTAACATGAAGGGGTTAAAAGTTAAGGTTTCTCTGAAGATATTTAGGGAATATTCTGTGATGGGTATCCAAACGTAACCATGAGGGTTACTCCCTACGTAAGAATGTTATGAATGCCTCAAGTTACTTTTATATCTTATGATTTCTATTATTTATTCTTGATTTGATGAGGTATGTTAAAGTTATTATGTTTTATGAGTAAAGTATGATTTCATTAATTCTTATGTATACATGGAATAATGTTTTCATTTCGTACTTTTATAACCCTTACTGAGCTTTTTATGCTCATCCCAAGTTTTTGAAATGTTTTTCACAGGACAAGGGAAAGGTACATGATGAGATAATAGTGTCAAGGAAGTTCCATGAATGAATCTATGTTTTGTTTTAAATATGTTTCCTTTGATGGGAAAATTGAATATTGTTTTTAATGTAACCACCTTGTTTAAATGTTGAATGTAATGCATGATTTATGATCTAATTCTCTAAAACTCTAAACCTGAAAAGATCTTCAATGTGTAATCTTGTAATAACTCAAGATTAAGTAATATTTAAGGCACGTGGCCTTATAATTGGTATCATAGGTCGGTTTAGATAACTTTAGGAGTTATAATTATAATAAATGATTATCAAAAAATATTTTTTTTATGATCAAATTGAAATGATATAGCATTTGAAGATTACCTTGTTGCTTCATCTAAGACATGTTCGTTCAGAATAGTTTTCCGCAGAGGAAATAGGGAAGCATTGCTAGGAAGGCATACAGAAGAAAATGACCTTCTGAATCAGCATCCTGAGATGGTCGGAATTGGAACTGACTAGTTTGTGGCTGTAATGGCGTAGTTGACTCAAGTGATAAATGGTATTGGTATCCATGCACGAGATCAGCCAGATCAACCATAGAGGAACATGTCAGCGGTGGAACATTTCATGAGGCAACATCCCCCATCATTCAAGGGATCATCTGACCCTGTGCTAGCTAAAGGGTGGATTAAAGCACTAGAGGAGATTTTGGATGTCATGGGGTGTTCAGACAATCAAAAGGTTAGTCTTGATCTTTACTGTTTGGAGGGTGAAGCAGATCAGTGGTGGTCGATGGTTAAAAATATCAGGGAAACTGATGAGATTGATGCTCTCGACTGGGATGAATTCAAATGTATGATTCATGAGAAGTATTTTCCTAAGGCTGTTCGACTTAGGATGGAAAAACAATTCTTGTAATTGTGGCAAGAGGATGACTCAGTGGCTGCTTATGAAGAAAGGTTCACTCGATTGGAAAGTTATGATCCAAATTTTATCTGAGACCTTGATAGCAAAATAAATCGTTTTTTACTTAGTATTAGAGCCAAAATATCGAAGGGCATTGGCTTCTCATGAGTTCAAAAGTTAAGAAAAGCTTGTTTGATGTGTTGAAAAGGTGGAAATGGGGTTTACTGATGATCAAGTGATCTATAACACCTAACAGAAGAAGAGACCGAGGTGGCGGGAGAAAGGGAAGAATCCTTCAAAAAGGTCTGATGGTACGAAAAATAAATTTTCAGTTTGTGATAAATGTGGTAAAAGGCATCCTGGGGAATATCTTCTAAATTCTAGAAAGTGCTACTGATGTGGTAATATGGGACATAAGGCTCGTGATTTCACTGAAAAAGATCAAGGTGATGGTAAGACCAAATTCTATTTACAGTTAGTGAAATGTTTCAAGTGCAATTAGATAAGTCATTATGCAAACGAGTGTCCGACAAAGAGATTGAATGATGGGAAGTAGTCAGACTACAAGTAGAAAGGTGTGGTGAAATAATTTTCAACTACTTCAGCAGATGTTAGGCCATCAAATTAAGTGGTATCAGGTACTTTGTTTGTTTTCTCATATTATGCTAATGTGTTGTTTAATTCGCAGTGTACACTTTCTTTCATCTCTGAAAAATTTTCTAGTAAATCAGGAATTCCATCTCAAGAAATGACTCCTGAACTTGTGGTAAAAACACCAGGGGGAAATGTTGAGGCAAAAACAATTTATAAGATTCTTCCTATCCTTATCCGTGGAAATAACCTACTTGAAAACCTTATTGTTTTACCTATAGTAGAGTTTGATGTTATCCTGGGTATGGATTGGATCTCTGTTTACCATGCTATGATTGATTGTAGAGATAAAGAAGTTTCTTTTCAGAAATACATTCAGTTTGTGTACAAGAATGAACCCTTACTGCTGATAACATACCAAGAGGCTGAGAAACATGTAAAAGATGGAAATGAATGTTACCTTGCACATATTCTTGAAAACAAAGGAACTTTTCAGATTAATGATGTTCCAGTGGTAAATGAGTATCCTGTTGTTTTCCCTGACGAGTTTCCTGGAATAATACCAGATCGGGAAGTTGAATTTACTATTGACTTAGTTCCTGATTCTAAACTAATTTCAAAACCTCCTTATCGAATGGCTCAAATTGAACTTTTAGAGTTGAAGGAGCAATTGCAAGATTTATTAGAGAAAGGTTTCATTTGACCTAGCACATCACCATGGGGTGCTCCTGTCTTATTTGTTAAAAAGAAAGATGCTTCTATGAGACTTTGAATTGATTATAGAGTCTTGAATAACATCACTGTTAAGAACAAATATCCTTTGCCTCATATCGATGATTTATTTGATCATCTCCAAGGAGCTCAGTATTTTTCAAAGATTGACCTGAGATTGGGGTACCATCAGTTGAAGGTAAAGGAAGCAGATGTTCTGAAGACCGTGTTTCGTAAAAGATATGGCCATTATGAATTTGTAGTAATGCCTTTTGGGTTAACCAATGCACCTTTTATATTCAAGGACCTTATGAATAGAATTTTCCATGAGTTCTTGGATAAGTTTGTGGTTGTGTTCATTGATGACATTTTGGTGTTTTCAAAAAGTAAAGAGGAGCATGAAAGTAATTTAAGGGTTATTTTTGAAACCATAAAAGAAAATAAATTGTATGGAAAATTCAGCAAGTGTGAGTTTTGGTTGCATCAAATTTCTTTCCTTGGTTACATTATTTCTAAAGATGGGTTAACTGTTGATATTGCAAAAACAAAGGCTGTTGAAGAATGGCCATGATCCAAAAATGTAACTGAGATTCATAGTTTTCTTTGTTTGGAAGGCTATTACTGAAGGTTTGTTAGAAATTATTCTCGGTTATCTACTCTAATGACTAAGCTAACTCGGAAGGGTGTTAAGTTTATCTGGACAAAAGAATGTGATGATTGTTTTCAGGATTTGAAAAGAAGATTGGTGAATGCTCTAGTTTTTGCACTAACTTCTAGGAATGGTCAATTTATTATCTACAGTGATGCTTCATTGAAAGGACTTGGTTGCATCTTAATGCAGAATGATCAGGTAATTTCTTATGCTTCACGTCATTTGAAAACTCATGAGGCAAATTACACTACACATGATTTGGAATTAGCTGGTGTGGTTTTCACTTTAAAAATTTGGAGGCATCATTTGTTTGGTGTAAAGTGTGAAATATATACTGATCACAAAATTTTAGAGTATATATTCACTCAGAAATAATTGAACAAGAGATAGAGGAGAGGACTGGAATTAATCAAGGATTATGATTGTACAATTCATTACCATCCGGGAAAATCAAATAAAGTGGTTGATGCTTTGAGTTGAAAAATCAATACTTCGTTAACCATGTTACATTTAGAACGTGATCCTTTGGTTAAGGATTTGATGAACTTTGGAATAGAATTTGATGGTGCAGGATGTTCTTCTGTTTTGTTTTAGGTATCAGTGAAATCTTCTCTATTAGACAGAATTAAGCAAGCACAGAAGCAAGACAGTGAGTTGTAGAAAAAGGTAGAGCTGGTTTATAATGGTAAGTTTATTGAATTCAACATTGATAATGATTGTGTTTTGAGATTTGGGAATAGTTTGTGTGTGTCGTGTGATTCACAGTTGAAGACAGAGTTGTTATGTGAAGCTCATAGTTCTCCATTTTCAGTTCATCCAGGAAGTACTAAGATGTATAGAGATCTTCGAGAGTATTACTGGTGGGACAGAATGAAAAGAGATATTGCTTATTTTACTATGAAGTGTTTGACTTGCCAATAGGTTAAAGCAGTGTGGCAGTTACCGAAAGGGATGATACAACCTTTACCAGTACCAGAGTGGAAATGGGAGAATATATCCATGGAATTCGTTGTTGGATTGCTGAAGACACCTCGAGGTAATAATGCAATCTGGGTTATTATTGACCGGTTGACTAAATCTTCTCATTTCCTTGCTATACAAGATATTTTTTCCCTAGATCGACTTTCTTGTTTGTATCTTAAAGAGATGGTCAGGTTACATGGAGTTACCCTCTCCATTGTATCTGATCGTGATCCCAGGTTTACTTCTAACTTTTGGAGAGGCCTTCAGAAGTCGTTGGGTACTCAATTAATTTTTAGTACAGCTTTTCATCCTCAATTAGATGGGCAGTCAGAACAAACAATTCAGACTTTAGAGGATATACAACATGCTTTTTTGATGGATTATCAGGGAAGTTGTGACCAACATCTTTCTTTGGTTGAGTTTTCTTATAATAACAGTTTTCATTCTAGTATAAAGATGGCTCCATTTGAGGCCTTGTATGGGAAGCGGTGTCGAACTCCAGCTATTTTGGATGAAGTGGGTGAAAGGAAGTTGATGGGACCGGAATTGGTAGAAGAGTTGGTTGAAAAAGTTAAGCTAATATAGACACACATGAGAACAGCTCAGAGCAGGCAGAAACGTTATGCGGAAAATAGGAGGAAGGGTCTCTCTTTTGAGGTAGGTGATCATGTCTTCCTCAAAGTTTCACCATGGAAAAGTGTGATGTGATTTGGTAAGAAAGGAAAGCTGAGTCCAAGGTTCATTGGACCATATGAAATTCTGGAGAGAACTAGATCAGTTGCATACCGAGTGGCTTTACCTCCGAGTTTATCTCAGGTACACAATGTTTTTCATGTTTCAATGTTAAGGAAGTACATGCCAGATCCGTCTCATGTTTTGAGTCCAGAGGTAGTTCAGCTGGAAGAGAATCTATCTTATGAGGAACAACTGGTCCAGATTATTGAACACAGGGATCAAGTGTTATGGAATAAGGTGATTCATCAAGTAAAGGTTTTCTGGAAAAACCACATGATTAAAGAGGCAACATGGGAATCTGAAAATGCAATGAGGGATAAATACCCCCACCTATTCAATAAGTAAATAAATTATGGGGACGCAGTTTTCAAAAGGGTGGAAGGATTAACATCCCAAGTAAGTAAAGAATTATGGATTTTCATATCTATGTCTATTTATGAATTAGATAGTGTTTTGAGAGGCATAAAATGAGAATAAATCCAATCTTAAGCATAGAATTCTCTAATATTTTTAAAAGATTGTTTTACCTCCCTTTGATGGAAAACCATTCTTAAATCAAACTTTTGAAAATTTTATAAGCTCTATTTGTCAAAATAAACTTATTCATTATAATTGGTACATTAAAATTTACTTTGGATATATTTTTGGTATTTTTCTGACAATGTTCATTTTTTACTGAATAGTGGAAAAATACTGCATTTTACTTCAAAAATGATTTTTCATATAATTTAATTATATGGTTATATTAGCTTTATAATTATCTTTAAAGTTTAATTATAATATATTTTTACCATTTAATCCAATGGTGGTCATTATAATTGATTTCACTTTGGAATTGGGCATAAACAAGTGCCAAACTTTTCATAGATATTGTTTCAAAAAAACCCGCTATTTGTTTTGACAACGGGAATTATTTTCAAATTAATTATTTAAATTTATGTGTTTTTATTTTGGTAAAATGGATTCCATATTTGGAATCATAATTTCCAAATTATGTAATTAAGACTCTTTTGTTTTTGGACATTATGAATAGTAATGACGGTAATTATCTTTAATTATAATGATTAATTAGTAATCAAGTAGTTAAGGATAATAAAATAATATCATAATAATAAAAACTAACCCCAAAATGTTTCATAATGATACATTTTGTGTCATGGACGACCATGCGATGCCTTGTTCCAAACTTTGGTACCTCATGGAATCACTTTTGGGTGATAGTGACACTTTATCATTTTATTTTTAAAGAAAGGAGAATTTCACAAAAGTATGTAACACCTAAGTAAAAAAAATTAATTCTGTCTACATAAATGATATCTTGAACTATAAATAGTAATTCGAAATCTAAAAATATTTCCTACATCATATTATTTTTTTTATAATTTTTAGACATTAAATAAATTAAAATTTTTATGAAACCATGACGATGCAGTGATTACCTCATTAATGAACGATTTAAATAAAATGAAAAGATAATGTAAAATATAAGACTTACACTTGTCAAAAACCTATTTTATGAGTATATTTCGAACCCTTATCACCTTATACTAGAAATATATCAATTTCGGACCTTTAAAATTCAAAACTCATTTTAATATAAAGTAACATTTCTTGACTTTCACAGAGTGCCCCTCCTCCCTCTTATAAAAGGCCCCCACCTCTACCTCCTTACCCACACCTCTCAAGCCATTGGATCGTACAAGATCTGCTCATTTTATCTCTCCACATACCTTTATTCATCCTAGAATCCTTACATTAGGCAGAAAGCTCTTTAAGGAACCCTTTTGGTTCAAACCAAGAGGAGTTAACCGATTAAAAGGTAATGTCTTCACTTGTGTTCTTTTGTTTTATTTTGTTTCTCCAACCACCTAAAATATTTTTATTCCTTTATTTTGTAACAACACTAGTATCTTCAATATAATAGGATGTTTTTATGAGAATCATTCGATCTAAACTTACACACACCTCCGTCTAATGGTTAAAGAACATATTGTTTCTGTGGTGGTGAATAACTGCCTCACGAAACGATGAATGTTCGATCTTCTTTTAACACCTTGAATGGTGGCCATTAAGATGTAACTATATTTATATATGATATATATTATGTTTATGTTTTCCTTATGCTTATGTATTTTTCATTTATGGTATTCCTTTATGGTTTCAATTATGGGTAAACGTGATAATTTCATTTTTTGGAAGTGCGGACTACCGCCCCCTAAAAGTGATTTGATTCGTTAATATCATTTATGGGACATGTAAAGGAAGGATTTATTTATATTATATATTATATTATACTGGAATTAAAATATACCTTTATATAATTATGAGATCATTTCATTAAATATGAAATAGAAATGAAAGTAGCGTTCATGCGTACGTACGACTTACCGTCTCCATGAACGGTGCATTTCATTTCTTACCTCTAAATGTTATGTAATATTATAAATGCATGTATATACTGGATATATATGATATATATCATATCTAAATCATGAATATAATTCTGTATATAATGGATATTTTACCACATGAACAACATGTAATTATAAGCAGTCCATTTTTGGCTCATGTACCAAAGATTGAAAAAATGACCGTTATTAACATAAATAATTACATAGTGTTAATAACATGTTAATAAGTGATATAAAAGGAATAATTAACTTTTAAAATGTTCTTAAGAAAGTATAAATTAACTCAAGTTTATTATTCATGATATTAAAGAACGATCGAGTCCAGTCGGACACGTGGTAAGGGACTTCATCTCAATCTCCTATCATTGATACATATTTTGTTTTATACACAACTTTATTTTATATGGTGTATAAACCCCTTTGACTTTTACTTTTATTCAAAAGGAATCTTTTTGTACAAATCATTTTACTAAACGACAATAGGAATGTTTTGTATTATGTATGCGGCGACAACGACTTCTTCGCCGCCATGACCATTATCTGAGTTTCAGCTTCCTCTATAAGCCATAACCTTTTTTTTAAATGAAAAATAAATACCATGTTTTACTTTTCTTTTATTTTGGTATTAAAAGTGGTTTTGATAATGGTTTTATTATATCAATGTGTTATCTATATCTTGTGATTGAAATTTATAAATGTTATGTTTCCTTTATGCATGTTTTGTGTGATATGATTATGTTATGGTTCTTGGGAATTTTTTATGAAGAAGGGTGGTTCCATGATAAACTAAGGGCGGGTAAGCCCGATATAGCACTCCAATGCATTGGGTAACATGAAGGGGTTCAACGTTATGGTTTCTCTGAATAGATTTAGGGAATATACTGTGATGGGTATTAAAAACGTAACCATGAGGGTTACTCCCTATGTAAGAATGTTATGAATGCCTCAATTTACCTTTATATCTTATGATTTCTATGATTTATTCATGATTTGATGAGGTATATTAAAGTGGTTATGTTTTATGAGTAAAGTATGATTTCATTAATTCTAATGTATACATGGACTAATGTTTTCATTTCATACTTTTAAATCCCTTACTGAGCTTTTTATGCTCATCCCAAGTTTTTGAAATGTTTTTCACATGACAAGGGAAAGGTACATGATGTGATGATAGTGTTAAGGAAGTGTCATAAAAGAATCTATGTTTTGTTTTAAATATGTTTCCTTTGATGGGAAAAGTGAATATTGATATTAATGTAACCACCTTGTTTAAATGTGGAATGTAATTCATGATTTATGATCTAATTCTCTAAAACTCTAAACCTGAAAAGATCATCATTGTGTAATCTTGTAATAACTCAAGATTAAGTAAAGTTTAAGGAACAGGGCCTTATAATTGGTATCATAGGTTGGTTTAGATTACTTTAGTAGTTATAATTATAATAAATTATTATCCAAAAATATTTTTTTTATGGTCAAATTGAAATGATATAGTATTTGAAGATTACCATGTTGCATCATCTAAGACGTGTTTGTTCAGAATGGTTTTCCATAGAGGAAATAGGGAAGCAGTGCTAGAAAGGCATACATAAGGAAATGACCATCTGAATCAATATCTTCAGATGGTTGGAATTGGAACTGAACAGTTTGTTGCAGTAATGGCGCATTTGACTCAAGCGATAAATGGTGGTGGTATCCATGTACAAGATCAGCCAGATCAACCACAAAGGAACATATCAGTGGTGGAACATTTCATGAGGCAACATCCCCCATCATTTAGCGGATCATCTTACCATGTGCTAGCTGAAGGGTGGATTAAAGCACTGGAGAATATTTTCGATGTCATGGGGTGTTCATACATTCAAAAGGTTAGTCTTGTTGTTTACCGTTTGGAGGGTGAAGCAGATCAGTGGTAGTCGATGGTTAAAAATATCAGGGACACTGATGAGATTGATGCTCTCTACTGGGATGAATTCAAAGGTATGTTTCTTAAGAAGTATTTTCCTAAGGCTGTTCGACTTAGGATGGAAAAACAATTCTCGGAATTAAGGTAAGAGGACAACTCAGTGGCTACTAATGAAGAAATGTTCACTCGATTGGCAAAGTATGCTCCAAATTTTAACTGAGACCTTGGTAGTAAAATCAATCATTTTTACTCAGGATTAAAACCAAATTATCGAAGGGAATTGGCTTCTCATGAGTTCAAAAGTTATAAAAAGCTTGTTCGATGTGCTGAGAAGGTGGAAATGGAGTTTTACGATGATCAAGTGTTCTATAACAACCAACAGAAGAAGAGACCGAGGTGGCGAGAGAAAGGGAAGAATCCATCAAAATGGTCGGATGGTAAGAAAACTAAGTTTTCAGTTCGTGATAAATGTGGTAAAAGGCATGCTGGGAAATGTCTTTTGAATTCTAGAAAGTGCTACCGATGTGGTAGGATGGGACATAAGGCTCGTGATTGCACTGAAAAAGATCGAGGTGATGGTAAGACCAAATTTTATATATAGTTAGTGAAATGTTTCAATTGCAATGAGATGGGTCATTTTGCAAACGAGTTTCCGACAAAGAGCTCAAATGATGGGAAGAAGTCAGACTACAAGAAGAAAGGTGTGGTGAAATCCTTTGCAACTACTTTAGCAGTTTTTGGGCCATCAAATGAAGTGGTATCAGGTACTTTGTTTGTTTTCTCAGATTAAGCTAATGTGTTGTTTGATTTGGGGTCTACACATTCTTTCACCTTTGAAAAATTTTCTAGTAAATTGGGAATTCCATCTCAAGAAATGACTCCTGAACTTGGGGTAAAAACACCTAGGGGAAATTTTGAGGCAAAAACAATTTATAAGATTCTTTCTATCCTTATCTGTGGAAAGAACCTACTTGCAAACCTTATTTTTTTACCTCTAGTAGAGTTTGATGTTATCCTGGGTATGGATTGGTTCTCTGTTTACCATGATAAGATTGATTTTAGAGCTAAAGAAGTTTCTTTTCAGAAAGAGTTTTAGTTTGTGTACAAGAATGAACCCTTACTATTGATAACATATCAAGAGGATGAGAAACCTGTAAAAGATGGAAATGAATGTTACCTTGCACATATTGTTGAAAACAAAGGAACTGTTCAGATTAATGATGTGCCAGTGGTAAATGAGTATCCTGATGTTTTTCCTGATGAGATGCCTAGAATAATACCTGATTGGGAATTTGAATTTACTGTTGACTTAGTTCCTAATGCTAAGACAATTTCAAAACCCCGTTATCGAATGGCTCAAATTGAACTTTTATATTTGAAGGAGAAATTGCAAGATTTATTAGAGAAAGGTTTCATTTTACCTAGCACATCACAATGGGGTGCTCCTGTCTTATTTGTTAAAAAGAAATATGGTTCTATGAGACTTTCCATTAATTATAGAGCCTTGAATAACATCACTGTTAAGAATAAATATCCTTTGCCTCATATCGATGATTTTTTTGATTATCTCCAGGGAGCTCAGTATTTTTCAAAGATTGACCTGAGATCGGGGTACCATCAGTTGAAGGTAAAGGAAGAAGATGTTTCGAAGACCGTGTTTCGTACAAGATATGCCCATTATGAATTTGTAGTAATGCCTTTTGGGTTAACCAATGCACCTACTGTATTCATGGACCTTATGAATATAATTTTCCATGATTTCATGGATAAGTTTTTGGTTGTGTCCATTGATGACATTTTGGTGTTTTCTAAAAGTAAAGAAGAGCATGAAATTCATTTAAGGGTTATTTTGCATACCTTAAAAGAAAAGAAATTGTATGGGAAATTCAGCAAGTGTGAGTTTTGTTTGTAACAAATGTCTTTACTTGGTCACATTATTTCTAAAGATGGGATAAATGTTGATCCTAAAAAAAAAGGTTGTTGAAGAATGGTCAAGACCCACAAATGTAACTGAGATTCATAATTTTATTGGTTTGTCAGGCTATTACTGAAGGTTTGTTAGAAATTTTTCCCGATTATCTAGTCCAATGACTAATCTAACTAGGAAGGGTGTTAAGTTTATCTGGACAAAATAATGTGATGATTATTTTTAAGAGTTGAAAAGAAGATTGGTGAATGCTCTAGTTTTGGCACTACCTTCCAGGAATTGTGAGTTTTTTATCTACAATGATGCCTCATTAAAAAGACTTGGTTTCATCCTAATGCAGAATGATCAGGTAATTGCTTATGCTTCATGTCAGTTGAAAACTCATGAGCTAAATTACCCTACACATGATTTGGAATTAGCTACTGTGGTTTTCGCTTTCAAAATTTGGAGGCATCATTTGTATGGTGTAAAGTGTGAAATATATACTGATCACAAAAGTTTAAAGTATATATTCACTCAAAAATAATTGAACATGAGATAGAGGAGATAGCTGGAATTAATCAAGGACTATGATTGTACAATTCATTACCATCTGGGAAAAGCAAATAAAGTGGTTGATGCTTTGAGTTGAAAAATTAATGCTTCATAAACCATGTTACATTTGGAACGTGATCCTTTGGTTAAGGATTTGATGATATTTAGCAAAGAAGTTGTTGGTGCAGGATGTTCTTCTATTTTGTTTCAGGTATCAGTGAAATCTTCTCTATCAGACAGAATTAAGAAAGCACAAAATCCAGACAGTGAGTTGTAGAAAAAGGTAGAGCTGGTTCATAAGGGTAAGTTTCCTGAATTCAACATTGATAATGATTGTGTTTTGAGATTTGGGAAGAGGTTTTTTGTACCGTGTGATTCACATTTGAAGAGAGAGTTTTTATGTGAAGCTCATAGTTCTTCATTTTTAGTTCATCTAGGCAGTACTAAGATCTATAGAGATCTTCGAGAGTATTACTGGTGGGATGGAATGAAAAGAGATATTGCTGATTTTACAGTGAATTGTTTTACTTGTCTACAGGTTAAAGCAGAGAGGCAGTTACCGAAAGGGATGCTACAACCTTTACCAGTACCGGAGTGGAAGTGGGGGAATATATCCATGGAATTCGTTATTGGATTGTCGAAGACACCTTGAGGTAATAATGCAATCTAGGTTATTGTTGATCGCTTGATTAAATCTGTTCATTTCCTTGCTATATGAGATACTTTTTTCCTAGATCAACTTTCTTGTTTGTATCTTAAAGAGATATTCAGGTTACATGGAGTTCCCCTCTCCATTGTATCTTATCGTGATCTCAGGTTTACTTCTAACTTTTGGAAAGGCCTTCAAAAGTCGTTGGGTACTGAATTAAATTGTAGTAAAGCTTTTCATCCCCAATCAGATGGGCAGTCAGAACGAACAATTCAGAATTTGGAGGATATGCTACGTGCTTGTTCAATGGATTATCAGGGAAGTTGGGACCAACATCTTTCTTTGGTTAAGTTTTCTTATAATACCAGTTTCCATTCTAGTATACAGATGGCACCATTTGAGGCATTGTATAGGAAGCGGTGTCGAACTCCAGATTTTTGGGATGAAGTGGGTGAAAGGAAGTTGATGGGACCAGAATTGGTAGAAGAGTTGGCAGAAAAAGTTCAGCTGATACAGAGACACATGAGGACAGCTCAGAGCAGGCAGAAAAGTTATGTGGACAACAGGAGTAAGGATCTCTCTTTTGAGGTAGGTGATCATGTCTTCTTCAAAGTTTCACCATAGAAAAGTGTGATGCGACTTGGTAAGAAAGGAAATATGAGTCCAAGGTTCATTGGACCGTATGAAATTTTGGATAGAATTGGATCAGTTTCATAATGAGTGGCTTTACCTCCGATTTTATCTCAGGTACACAATGTTTTCATGTTTTAATGTTAAGGAAGCACATGCCAGATTCATCTCATGTTTTGAGTCCAGAGGTAGTTTAGCTAGAAGAGCATCTATCTTTTGAGGAATAACCGGTCCAGATTATTAACCACAGGGAGCAAGTGTTATGGATTAAGTTGATTCATCAAGTAAAGGTTTTGTGGAAAAACCACATGATTGAAGAGGCAACATGGGAATCTTAAAATGCAATGAGGGATAAATACCCCAACTTATTCAATAAGTAAATAAATTACAGGGATGCAATTTTCAAAAGTGGGGAAGGATGTAACATCCCAATTAAGTAAATAATTATGTATTTTCATATCTACATCTATTTATGAATTAGATAGTATTTTAAGAGGCTTAAAATGAGAATAAATCCAATCTTAAGCATACAATTCTCTAATATTTTTAAAAGATTGTTTTACCGCCTTTTGATGGAAAACCATTTTTAAATCAAACTTTTGACAATTTTATAAGCTCTATTTGTCAAAATAAACTTATTCATTATAATTGGTGCATTGAAATTTACTTTGGATAAATTTTTGGTATTTTTCTGACAATGTTCATTTTTTAATGAATAGTGAAAAAATATTGCATTTTACTTCAAAACTCATTTTTCATCTAATTTAATTATATGGTTATATTGTCTTTATAATTGGATTTAAAGTGTAATTAGAATATATTGTTACCATTTAATCCAATGGTGGTCATTATAATTGATTTCACTTTGGAATTTGGCAAAAACAAGTGCCAAACTTTTCATACATATTGTTTCAAAAAAAACCCACTATTTGTTTTGACAATGGAAATTATTTTTAAATTAATTATTTCAATTTCTGTGTTTGTAATTTGTTAAAATGGATTCCATATTTGGAATCAAAAGGTCCAAATTATGTAATTAAGACTCTTGTTTTTTGACATTATGAATAGTAACGACGGTAATTATCTTTAATTATTGTGATTAATTAGTAATTGGGTAGTTAAGGATAATAAAATAATATCATAATAATAACAAATGACCCCAACATGTGTCCTAATGATACTTTTTGGGTCATGGAAGGCCATGGGATTCCTTTTTCCAAACTTTCGGACCCCATGGAATCACTTTTGGGTGATAGTGACACTTTATCATTTTATTTTTAAAGAACAGAGTATATCACAAAAGTATGTAACACCTAAGTAAAACAATTTTATTTTTGTCTAAATAAATTATATCTTGGACTATAAAAATTCATTGGAAATATAAAATTATTTCCTACATCATAATATTTTTTTTATAATTTTTAGACATTAAATAAATTAAAATTTTTATGACACCATGATGATGCAGCGATTACCTCATTAATTAACAATTTAAATAAAATGAAAAGATAATGTAAAATCTAAGACATAAACATGTAAAAAACCTATTGTATGAGTATATTTCAAACCCTTATCACCTTATTCTCTAAATATATCAATTTGGGACCTTTAAAATCCGAAACTCATTTTAATATAATGTAACATTTCTTCACATTCCAAGAGTGCCCCTCCTCCCTCTTATAAAAGACCCCCAACTCTACCTCCTTACCCACACCTCTCAAGACATTTTATCATCCCATATCTGCTCATTTTATCTCTACACATCCCTCTCCTCATCCTAGAAGACTTACCTTAGGCATAAAGCTCTTTAAGAAACCCTTTTGGTTCAAACCAAGAGGAGTTACCCGATTTAAAGGTAATGTCTTCACTTGTGTTCTTTTGTTTTATTTTTCTTCTTCAACCCCCTAAACTCTTTTTATTCCTTTATTTTGTAAAAAAACTAGTATCTTAAATATACTAGTATGTTTTTATTATAATTATTCGAGCTAAACATACACACACCTCCGTATAATGGTTAATGAACATATTGTTTCTGTGGATGGCGAATTTCGGCCTCACGAAACGATGATTGTTCAATCTTCTTTTAACTCCTCTAATGGTGGCCATTAAGATGTCACTCTATTTATATATGATATATATTATGTTTATGTTTTCTTTATGATTCTTTATTTTTCATTTATGGAATTCCTTTATGGTGTCCATTATGGGTAAACGCGATAATTTCATTTTTTGGAAGTGCGGACTACTGCCCCCTCAAATTGATTTGACTCGTTAATGACCTATGTGGGATGTGTAAAGGATGGAGTTAATGATATTATATATGATATTATACTGGAATTATAATATACCTTTGTATAACTATAAATTCATTCCATTAAATACGAAATAGAAATGAAAGTAGCGTTCATGCGTACGTACGGCTTACCGTCTCCATGAATGGTGCATTTCATTTCTTACCTATAAATGTTATGTAATATTATAAATGCATGTATATACTGGATATATATCATATATATCATATATAAATCATGAATATAATTCTGTATATAATGGATATTTTACCACATGAACAACATGTAATTATAAGAAGTCCTTTTTTGGCTCATGTACCAAAGATCGACAATACGACCGTTATTAACTTAAATAATTACATAGTGTTCATAACATGGTAATAAGTTATATAAAAGGAATAATTAACTTGTAAAAGGTTCTTAATAAAGTATAAATTAACTCAAGTTTATTATTAAGGTGATTAAATAATGATCGGGTCAAGTCGGACACGAGGTAAGGGACTTCTTCTCAATCTCCTTTCATTGAGGCATATTTTGTTTTATACACAACATTATTTTATACGGTGTATAAACTCCTATGACTTTTACTTTTTTTCAAAAGGAATCTTTTTATACAAATTGTTTTACTAAATGACAATAGGAATTTTTTGTATTATGTATGCGGTGACAATAACTTATCTGCCGTCGTGACCATTATTTGAGTTTCGGCTTCCTCTACAATACATAAACTTTTTTTAAATGAAAAATAAATACCATGTTTTAATTTTCTTTTATTTTGGTATTGAAAATGGTTTTGATAATTTTTTTAATATATCAATGTGTTATTGATATCTTTTGATTGAAATGTGGAAATGTTATGTTTCCTTTATGCATGTTTTATGTGATACGATTATGTTATGGTTCTTGGGCATTGTTTATGAAGACGGGTGATTCTGTGATAAACTAAGGGTGGGTGAGCCCTATATAGCTCTCCAATGCATTGGGTGACATGAATGGTTTAAATTTTAAGGTTTCTCTAAAGATATTTAGTGAATATACTGTGATGGGTATTCCAAACATTACCATGAGGGTTACTCCCTATGTAAGAATGTTATGAATGCCTCAAGTTACCTTTATATCTTATGATTTCTACGATTTATTCATAATTTTATGAGGTATGTTAAAGTGATTATTTTTTATGAGTAAAGTATTATTTCATTAATTCTTATGTATACATGGACTAAGGTTTTCATTTCGTACTTTTATATCCCTCACTACGCTTTTTATGATCATCCCAAGTTTTTGAAATGTTTTTCACAGGACAAGGGAAAGGTACATGTTGGGATGATAGTGTCAAGGAATTATCATTAAATAATCCATGTTTTGTTATAAATATGTTTCCTTTGATGGGAAAAGTGAATATTGTTTTTAATGTAACCACCTTGTTTAAATATGGAATGTAATGCATGATTTATGATCGAATTCTCTAAAACTCTAAACCTGAAAAGATCCTCAATGTGTAATCTTGTAATAAATCAATATTAAGTAATGTTTAAGGGACAGGGACTTATAGGACTCATTCACAAACTCAATAAAAAATGTTTTCCCGTATGTTAGTATATATTGAACCAAATATGGGAAAATCATCTTTGAAGAAATGAGATGTTTCATATTTTATAACCTTATGAAGAACCACTGAAAAAAATCCATCATGATAATATACTAAAAATAAATCTCAAAAATCTCTCACCTATGAAGCTTGAGATGTCCCAACAGAATCAAGGATCAACTCGATCTCTTCAAACCACATTTTTTCATTTATTGTCCCTTGACCAGCATTGGAAGATGTGAACACTAATTCAAGAAGTCTAAAATTGGACCCGGTCATAATGAAGGTTCAGCATCCATAACTCCACTTAGATTTTGAGTAGGCATTGAAAATAGAGAAAAAAATTTGACCATTTTCGGAGAAAACAATAACATGTACATGAATAACATCAATTCATTCCTTTCCATAAAAACAAAACTCTTCCTTCATAAGATATGAATCCAAAAAAACCATCAAATGAGGCATGCTTCAAGAACATAAAGAAAAGAAACATTTTTCTTTAAAAATAACCATTTTTACCAAGGAATTTTGAATCACCATCTAATAAGGTGTACACTTGAAAACCAAAACAAAAAAAGTTTTTAAAATAGAGAAACCTTGGAAGAAACACACACATTTCCCTAAATAAGTAAACCTAAAAAGTAACTTTTAAAAACTCATTCCATTTAAAAACTAATCATATAAAAATTATTATCAAAAAATAAATCACTTTCTAAAACATATTAAAAAACCTCTTTAATACGAAACAAATACCCTTTTTGAAACATCCCATTTTTTCAAATATAGTAAGAGAATCTGAAAAATTATAAAAAAAATATAAAACCATGGGACTTAACATTTCACATTAACTCATAAAATCAAGTTATAAATTAAATGATTCACAAACACATTTTTTTCCAGATCATGGTTTTTTAAAACCAATAATAATAAGGAATAATAAAACCCTTTAAAAAAGTTTCAAAAAACCACATCCTAGAAAGGGAATCAACACACTCCTCATTCTACCTCCAATAATGGAAAATAACTTTACGAGAAATAAAAAAATCAAGAGGATCTCAAAAAGTCTAATCGGGGATAAAAATGTACTACGCAAAACTCAGACACATGAGCTTGGAAACTATGTTCCAACTATGCATCACACCCAACAAGGAAGGTAGACCTAACTATACGAGTAACCCATGGTTTCCCACGAAATTCAAGTTAACAATGTAGATTATTTTTCCTCCCACCTCACCTTGAAGACCTAGAATGGTCCCCAATATCACATATATAATCAAAAGGGATCAGAAAAACATTAATCACATCAAAATCCATTAAAAACATCTAAAAGAAAACTCAAATTTAACAATTTTAAACCCAACTCTCCCTAAAATCATGAGGATTGGTATAAGGCCCCGGCCTTAAACCTTACATAATATTGAATTAAATGAATAATTCACATTGAGGATCATTTAAGGTTTAGAGTTTTAGACAATTAGGGCATAAATATTACATCTCAAAATATTACAAAGTAGACACTTTTACTAAGTTTCCATAAAATAAAAACTCTTAAAAAGAAACATGTCCAGTTCCATGTTTTAGGTTGCATGACTTTCCCTTGATCCCATCCTTGACCCTATTCCACGTTAAGTCCTGTGAAAAACATTTCAAAAACTTGGGATGAGCATAAAAAGCTTAGTAAGGGATACATAAAGAATGAAAATCATTAGTTTTTCAAAACAACAAGTAAACCATGTATACTTTATTAAAGTAATACTTTTCACCTTTTAGAAGTAGTAAAAACTCTTCACTGAATAAAAGTTCATTACTTACCCTTCTGTAACCAAAAGATTACCATAAAACCCATATAAAGATCACATAACATATAAACGTAACATGGTACATAAACATACTTAAGTGGAATAACCATAAGGTCAACTTCCACACATATCACTTAATGGAATAGCCATTCGGCCAACTTCCATACATACTTAATGGAATAGCCATACGGCCGACTTCCATACCCAATGCATTGGAGGTTATAATGTAACCACCCGTCCTGGTATTCACGGTACCACCCATCATATGGTTTATCATGTAACCACCCGTAAAATGTCCAAGTACCATTATAAAATTATAACACATAAAACCAATATAAAGGAATGATAACATTTCCATATTTCAATCACAATATATCATTTAAGTATATTGACAAAATAGAATAGTTTATCAAAACCATTTTCTATACCAAAATACATAAAAGAGTATATGGTATTTATTTTATTTTAAAAACATTACGGCTTGTTGAGGAAGCCAAAGATCAAATAATACTCGCGGCGGTGGAAAAGGTCGTTGTCACCGCGTACGTTAAAAGAAACATTCCTTTTTGTCATTTAGTAAAATGGTTCGTAGAAAAAGATTCCTTTTGTATAAAAGTAAAAGTAAAAGAGGTTTATACACCGTATAAAAGAATGTTGTGTATAAAACAAAATATGCCTCAATGAAAGGATATTGAGATGAAGTCCCTTATAAAGACGGTATCTTTATTTTAAGGATAAATCAATTACATAATTATGTGTGACAAACGAATACACAAAATATAAGTGAATATTAAGTGTAAAACAATCAGAGGTTATTCACACATATTCATAGAATGGCATATTCAAGGAGTATAAGTTTATCCCAAAGAATAATGTTTGGGTTAAGAAGTTCCCTTGCAAAAATTTGACAGCCTAATGGCGTCACTACAAAATTCAAAAAATGAGTTGATGAGAGATAAAAAGGGTATCTCATCACATGGAAATAAAATTTAAATCAATAAGGATATTGAAGAACATATCCCAACATAATAGTATGTGAATTAAAAGACATAACAAAAGAAGTCTTTTAAAAAGAGGAGGATGAAAGTTTCCCTTACTGACATGGGTATCTTTCAAAACATACACCCCGTGAAAGAAGGACAATACAACATTGATTTAAATACTCATAAATGAAATTATATTACACAATCAGTAAAATAATGGGCAGTACATACACCACTCAAAGTAAATTGTGGCAAATGTAGCATAAATCTCACGGGAATAAAAGTGAGATGAAAAATCCCTTGAGAAAACTCGGCAGGCTAACAGCGCCACTTAAAACTTCTAAAATGGATTGATGAGATCAAATAGGGTCTCTCATCATATTAACATAATGTTTACAGAAAGAGTAATATAAAAGAACATCCCCTAACATAACAAAGATGTTCTTAAAAGAAGTGACATAAAGTAGAGAACTTAAAAAGAAAGAGATAGGTTAGATCTCTTACGAAAATTCGACAGCCTAACGGCGCCACTCAAAACATCCAAAATGGATTGATGAGAGAGAATAGGGTCTCTCATCATGTGAACATAAAAATTATAGTAAGAGTAATATAAAATAACATCCCAATAACAAGTAAGATGATCTTTAAAAGGAATGACATAAAAGAGCTTACTTAAAAAGAAAGAGAGGAGTAGGATCCCTTACCTCGGGTCCAGCTTGACTCGATCGTTCTTTAACGTCCTGAATAAAAAACTTGAGTTAATTTATACTTGCTTAATAACCTTTTTCAAGTTCATTGTTCCTTTTATATCAATTATTGACATGTTATAAACATTATGTTATCATTTAAGTTAATAACTGTTGTTTTGTTGTTATTTGGTACTTAAGTCAAAAGTGGACTTCTTACAATTACATATTGTTCGTGTGGTCAAAGGTTCTTTATATCCAAAATGACATTCCTGATTTGGATATCATATATATACATCATATACATGTATTTATAATATTACATAATCATTTAGAGGTAAGAAATGAAAGCACTATTCATGGAGACGGTAAGCCGTACGTACGCATGAACGCTACTTTCATTTCTATGTCATATTAATGGAATTAAAACTAAATGAGAGATGTGTATATTTTTAATTCCAGAATTATATTCATACTATAGATGTATCATACATCATATATATCCATTATATGTACTTATAATAGTACATTACATTTGAGGATAAGAAATGAAATGCACCGTTCATGGAGACTGTAAGCCATATGTACGCAAGAACGCTACTTTCATTTCTAACTCGTACTTTAATGGAAATAAAACAATAATGATATAAAGGTATATTATAATTCCAGTATAAAATCATATGTAATAACTTTAAATCCATCCTTTATACATCCCACAAATGGCATTAATGAATCAAATCACTTTGAGGGGGCGGTAGTCCGCACTTCCTAAAATGAAAATATCGTGTATACCCATAATGGAAGCCATAAAGGTATGCCACAAATGAAAAATACAGAAGCTTAAGTAAAACAAAAAAATATTATATATCATATATAAACATAGTTACATCTTAATGGCCACATTTGAAGGTGTTATATGAGTGTTGAACAATCATCGTTTCATGTGGCAGAAATTCATCATCCACAGAAATAGTATGTTCTTTAGCCATTAGATGAAGGTGTGTGTAAGTGTAGCTAGAATACTTATTATAATAACATCCTAGTATATTGAAGATATTGGATTTTTTACAAAATAAATTAATAAAAAGATTTTAGGGGTTAGAGAAGAAAAATAAAACAAAAGAGCACAAGTGAAGACGTTACCTTAAAATAGGGTAACTCCCTTTGGTTTAAACCAAAAGGGTTTCTTGAAGAGCTTCCTGCCTAAGTTAAGGCTTCTAGAATAAGGAGAGGGAAGTGTAGAGACAAAATGATTAGATCGTGGCCGAACCAAAGGCTTGAGAGGTGTGGGTAAGGTGGTAGAGGTGGGGGCCTTTTATAAGAGGAGAAAAGCGGCACTCTTGGAAAAGTATAAAATGTTACTTTATTTTCACATTTTTTTCGGATTTTAATGGTCCCACATTGATGTGTTTCTAGGATAAGGTGATAAGGGTTCTCAATCCACCCATCCAATAGTTTTTTGACATGTGTAGGTCCTAGATTTTTCATTATCTTACCATTTTATTTAAATCGTTAAATAATGAGGTCATCGCTGCATCATCATGATGTCATAAAGATTTTAATTTATTTAATGTCTAAAAATTATAAAAAAAATACTATGATGTAGGAAATCTTTTTATATTCCCAATGAATATTTATAGTCAAAATTATGACTTGTATAACCACATGTAAAAAGTGTTTCAGTAAAACAAATTATGTTTGTGACATTTTTATTTTAACTTTAAATAAAAGGCATAAATGTCATTATCAAACCCAAGTGGCTCCATGGGGTACCAAAAATCATCCCATGGGTTGTCTTGGTCGGCCATAACTCATCCAATAGGGTTAGGACAAGTGTCAATATATTTTCATTTTATTATAATATCATTTTTACCTTAAATCACACTAATTACCTTTAATCGCGATTAATAAAACTTAAAAGTTACTTTTCATCAAAAATTATTTTCATCCCATTGAACCACATTTTACTTAATAATAAAAATCATTTAAATTGGATTTTTTAAATTCAAATAACAGAAGTGGTAAAGTTCCATTTAAACGAAAAATCAAATTTTTTAACCACCACTTTGTGGTTTCACTATTCATCAAAAATTGATGTTTTTCAGAGAAATAACAAAAATTCACCCTAAGATATATTTGATATTCCGAATTCAAAAATGATTTCTATTTTACCAAATTAATAACATATAAGTTTCATTAATTAATTTTATAATTAAATCCCACTGTTAAAACAAATAGCGTGTTTTTATGAAATAATATCCTTCAAAAGATTGACACTCGTTTATGTCCAATCTTAAAGTGATATTAATTACAATGACCACCATTGGATTAAATGGTAAAAATATATTCTATTTAAACTTTAAAACCAATTAAAAAGATAATCTAATCATATAAATAAATTATATTAAAAAGAGGTTTTGAATTAAAATACAACATTTTTCACTATTTATTAAAAATTGAACTTTTTCGGAAAAATACCAAAAATTTACACAAAGTAAATTTTGATGTCCCGATTATAAAGAAGAATTTTATTTTGTCAAATATAACACATAAATGTTTCAAAAATTGGATTTAAAAGAGGTTCGCCATCAAAAGGCGGTTAATCGACCTTTTAAAGAATATTATACTGTCTACACTTAAAATTGGATTCATTCGCATTTTTAATCCTCTATCATTTATTATAAAGAGTAAAAATATTTGACAAACATATATAATAATTTTGTAGTTAGTTCTGTTCATTCCCGCCATTACAACGGCTAGGCATTAATTACCATTTAAAATAATATTATTTTATTATTAGAGTGCAACGTAACATTCCAAAGAAACTCATTGTTGCTTATTGGGTACTCCATCGAGCATAGAATCCCCTTTAAAGTAATATTAATATTTTATTCACAAATATGGATAAATATAAAAATGTCATATTCTTTATTTACCTGGGGTGTTACATCCTTCCCCCCTTTTGGGAATTGCGTCCTCGCAATTTTAAAATTGAGCTTAGAAGCATCCTTGAAAGTCCCACATCGGAACAAGAGTCGGTAAAACAATCACTTTAAAATAAAGAAAGATAAGTACAGAGGTCACCCGAGTTAACCCATAATAGGATTCCAAGTATGAAAATATGGAAATGGAGGAAAAAACAAAGGGTCATGTTCTGATGGAGAGTGATAGTAAACATGTCTAGGAGAAAGTTAACCATAAGAAAATCACAAACTTGTGATGGGTTAAACAGTATTTGATTCCCCATTATGAAAAGTTAACAGACAACATTTTTGTTTTAAGTTACTTTTCATTGAGGAATTTATTTTTGAGCTTAACTAAATCATAATGAAACATACTTACTTGTCATGTAGACTTTCAACTTTTACTAGATTCCTTAATCAAACGCATATTTTCTCCAAAAGACGAGTATTTAGGAAGACGTGTTTGCATTAAGAGTACTATAATCAATTTCTAGAGAATCACCTAATCCACAAAAGAGAACTATATACTTCCCATGTCTTTAGACTCTAACCAAAACCAAAACCAAAAAGGTTAGTACAAGATCAGATAATCCAGAAAAGGAAAACCCTTTATAAAAAGAAAATCTATTCTTAATCTCAAAAATTTGCCCCAACAAAACCCAAAGTTCAACGAGGACCATTCGATAAACAATGTGTCCATAAAATTCTTCAAAGTAAACTAAACTAAGATTGAATCCCAAATATTTGAAGGATTTAGTCACATAGTCTTTCAAGTTAAGTCGTAACATTTATCTCCAAAAAACATCAATTTCTCCTAAAGTCTCGCATTCAAAAGTAATTAACCTAATCACATATCCTCCATGATAAGTTAATCATTTTCATAAAAACCCAAAATCAACTTACTCATAATTGATAAAGTCACCTAACTAAAAATAATAAGTGATACTAACCAGGGAATTCATGTAGTCCAGTGGTAGGAGATAAATACCAGTTTCACTTTGGTTGTGGGTTCGATTCCCGCAGCTTTGTTCAACGCGACGGGTTATCACACGGTCTGCGTGTTGTCCTTTTTCCAAAACTACATAATTCTTAAAACATTCCCCAATAACGAGATAAAATCTTCAAAAATAACCATAATGTAATTTAACCTCAATTTTATCTCATGACATTAACTTTCCATTATTACATATAGTAACCCATAATTACCTAAAAAGTAATGATCATATAGACCCTAATGGTTACCTTAATAATTATTACATGAACTTCCACATTGATTGGTCATCTCGTACATGATGCATTAGAGAACTCACCAAGTTTGAAGTGGTTGATCATGACTCCTTGATAGTTGGTTTAGAACAACCATGAGATTACTCATTGAATCCCCCATTTCATCCAGTCTCTTAATCAGAGAACCACCACAGTTTCCTTCAAACCCATTGTCACTTTGGTGCCTGCTAGATCCAGCCATTTACTAAAAACAAAAAGGTCAGTGTGAGTATATTAACATAACCATTGTGTACTAATGAGGAAGATAGACACTAAGATATAATTACGTATTCACTATATCTAAAACTATGACTCTTTCTGAAATCCTAACCATTATGGTAATGCCACTTATGCTTAAAGAATACCCTAACCTCTAAAGTTATCTAAACATCCCTTTGATACCAACTATAAGGCCCCTGCCTTAAACCTTACTTAATATTGAATTAAATAAATAATTCACATTGAGGATCTTTTCAGGTTTATATTTTTAGATAATTAGGATATAACTATTACATCTCAAAATATTACAAAGTAGAAACTTTTACTAAGTTTCCATAAAATAAAAACTCTTAAAAATAAACATGTCCAGTTCCATGTTTTAGGTTTCATGACTTTCCCTTGATCCCATCCTTGACCCTATTCCATTTTAAGTCCTGTGAAAAACATTTCAAAAACTTGGGATGAGCATAAAAATCTCAGTAAGGGATACACAAAGAATGAAAACCGTTAGTTTTTCAAAACAACAAGTAAACCATGTATACTTTATCAAAGTAATACTTTTCACCTTTTCGAAGTAGTAAAAACTCTTCACTGAATAAAAGTTCATTAATTACCCTTCTGTAACCAAAAGATTACCATAAAACCCATATAAAGATCACATAACATATAAAGGTAACTTGGGACATAAAAATACTTAAGTGGAATAACCATAAGGTCGACTTCCACACATATCACTTAATGGAATAGACATTCAGACAACTTCCATACATACTTAATGGAATAGCCATACGGTCGACTTCCATACCCAATGCATTGGAGGTTATAACGTAACCACCCGTCCTGGTATTCACAGCACCACCCGTCATATGGTTTATCACGTAACCACCAATAAAATGTCCAAGTAAAATTATAAAACTATAACACATAAAACCAATATAAAGGAATGATAACATTTCCATATTTCAATCACAATATATCATTTAAATATATTGACAAAATAGAATCTTTTATCAAAACCATTTTCAATACCAAAATACATAAAAGAGTATATGGTATTTATTTTATTTTAAAAACATTACGGCTTGTTAAGGAAGCCAAAGATCAAATAATACTCGCGGTGGTGGAAAAGGTTGTTGTCACCGCGTACGTTAAAAGAAACATTCCTTTTTTTCGTTTAGTAAAATGCTTCATAGAAAAATATTCCTTTTGTATAAAAGTAAAAGTCAAAGGGGTTTATACACTGTATAAAAGAAAGTTGTGTATAAAAAAAAATATGCCTCAATGAAAGGAGATTGAGACGAAGCCCCTTACAAAGACGGTATCCTTGGTTTAAGGATAAATAAATTACATAATTATGTGTGACAAACGAATACACCAAATATAAGTGAATATTAAGTGTAAAACAATCATAGGTTATTCACACATATTCATAGAACTACATATTCAAGGAGTATAAGTTTATCCTAAAGAATAAAGTTTGGGTTAAGAAGTTCCCTTGCAAAAATTTGACAGCCTAATGGCATCACTACAAAATTCAGAAAATGAGTTGATGAGAGATAAAAAGGGTATCTCATCACATGGAAGTAAAATTTAAATCAATAAGGATATAGAAGAACATATCCCAACATAATAGTATGTTAATTAAAAGACATAACAAAAGAAGTCTTTAAAAAGAGGAGGGTGAAAGGTTCCCTTACCGACATGGGTATCTTTCGAAACATACACCCCGTGAAAGAAGGACAATACAACATTGATATAAATACTCATAAATGAATTTATATTACACAATGAGTAAAATAATGGGCAGTACATATACCACTCAAAGGAAATTGTGTCAAATGTAGCATAAATCTCACGGGAATAAAAGTGAGATGAAAAATCCCTTGCGAAAACTCGGCAGCCTAACGGCACCACTTAAAACTTCCAAAATGGATTGAGGAGATCAAATAGGGTCTCTCATAATATTAACATAATGTTTACAGAAATAGTAATATAAAATAACATCCCACAACATAACAAATAGGTTCTTAAAAGAAGTTACATAAAGGAGATTACTTAAAAAGAAAGAGAGAGGTTAGATCTCTTACGAAAATTCTGCAGCCTAACGGCGCCACTCAAAACATCCAAAATGGATTGATGAGAGAGAATAGGGTATCTCATCATATGAACATAAAAATTACAGTAAGATTAATATAAAATAACATCCCAATAACAAGGAAGATGATCTTTAAAAGGAATGACATAAAAGAGCGTACTTAAAAAGAAAGAGAGGAGTAGGATCCCTTACCTCGGGTCCGACTTGACTTGATCATTATTTAACGTCCTGAATAATAAACTTGAGTTAATTTATACTTGATTAAGAACCTTTTTCAAGTTCATTATTCCTTTTATATCAATTATTGACATGTTATAAACATTATTTTATCATTTAAGTTAATAACTGTTGTTTTGTTGTTATTTGGTACTTAAGTCAAAAGTAGACTTCTTACAATTACATGTTGTTCGTGTGGTCAAAGGTTATTTATATCCAGAATTACATTCCTGATTTGAATATCATATATATCATATATATCCAGAATATACATGTATTTATAATATTACATAATCATTTAGAGGTAAGAAATGAAATGCACCGTTCATGGAGACGGTAAGCCATACGTACGCATGAACGCTACTTTCATTTCTATGTCATATTAATGGAATTAAAACTAAATGAGAGATGTGTATATTTTTAATTCCAGAATTATATTCATCCTTTATATGTATCATACATCATATATATCGATTATATGTACTTATAATAGTACATTACATTTGAGGATAAGAAATGAAATGCAACGTTCATGGAGACGGTAAGTTGTACGTACGCATGAACGCTACTTTCATTTCTATCTCATACTTTAATGAAAAGAAAACAATAATGATATACAGGTATATTATAATTCCAGTATAACATCATATATAATAACTTTAAATCGATCCTTTATAAATCCCACATATGGCATTAACGAATCAAATCACTTTGAGGGGGCGGTAGTCCGCACTTCCTAAAATAAAGATATCGCGTATACCCATAATGGAAGCCATAAAGGTATTCCACAAATGAAAAATACAGAATCTTAAGTAAAACATAAAAATATTATATATCATATATAAACATAGTGACATCTTAATGGCCACCTTTGAAGGTGTTATATGAGTGTTGAACAATCATCGTTTCGTGAGGCAGAAATTCGCCATCCATAGAATCAGTATGTTCTTTAACCATTAGATGAAGGTGTGTGTAATTGTAGATCGAATCCTTATTATAAAAACATCCTAGTATATTTAAATAACAGTATTTGTTACAAAAGAAATGAATAAAAAGAGTTTAGGGGTTTGAATAAGCAAAATAAAACAAAAGAGCACAAGTGAAGACGTTACCTTAAAATAGGGTAACTCCCTTTGGTTTGAACCAAAAGGGTTTCTTGAAGAGCTTACTGCCTAAGTTAAGGCTTCTAGGATGAGTAGAGGGATGTTTAGAGACAAAATTATCAGAGATTGGACGAACCAAATGCTTGAGAGGTGTGGGTAAGGTGGTAGAGGTGGGGGCCTTTTATAAGAGGAGAGAAGGGGCACTCTTGGAAAAGTATAAAATGTTACTTTATTTTCAAATGGTTTTCGGATTTTAATGTTCCCACATTGATGTGTTTCGAGGATAAGGTGATAAGGTTTATAAATCCACCCATCTAATAGGTTTTTTACATGTTTAGATCCTAGATTTTTCATTATATTTCCATTTTATTTAAATCTTTAAATAATGAGGTCATCGCTGCATCATCATGATGTCATAAAGAATTTAATTTATTTAATGTCTAAAAATTATAAAAAAAATACTATGATGTAGTAAATATTTTTATCTTTACAATTACTATTTATAGTCAAAATTATGACTTGTATAACCACATGTAAAAATTGTTTTAGTAAAACAAATCATGTTTGTGACATTTTTATTTTAACTTTAAATAAAAGGCATAAATGTCATTATCAAACCCAAGTGGCTCCATGGGGTACCAAAAATCTTCCCATGGGTTGTCTTGGTTGTCCATAACTCATCCAATAGGGTTAGGACAAGTGTCAATATTTTTTCATTTTATTATAATATCATTTTTACCTTAAATCACACTAATTACCTTTAATCGCGATTAATAAAACTTAAAAGTTACTTTTCATCAAAAATTATTTTCCTCCCATTGAACCACATTTTACTTAACAATTAAAATCATTTAAATTGGATTTTTTAAATTCAAATCACGGAAGTGGTAAAGTCCCATTTAAACAAAAAATCAAATTTTGTAACCACCACTTTGTGGTTTCACTATTCATCAAAAATTGATGTTTTTCAGAAAAATACCAAAAATTCACCCTAAGATATATTTGATATTCCGAATTCAAAAATGATGTCTATTTTACCAAATTCATAACATAGAATTTTCATTAATTAATTTTATAATTAAATCCCGCTGTTAAAACAAATAGCGTGTTTTTATGAAACAATATCTTTCAAAAGATTGACACTCGTTTATGTCCAATCTTAAAGTGATATTAATTACAATGACCACCATTGGATTAAATGGTAAAAATATATTCTATTTACCCTTTAAAACCAATTAAAAAGATAATCAAATAATATAAATAAATTAGATTAAAAAGAGGTTTTGAATTAAAATACAACATTTTTCACTATTTATTAAAAATTGAACTTTTTCGGAAAAATACCAAAAATTTACACAAAGTAAATTTTGATGTCCCGATTATAGAGAAGAATTTTATTTTGTCAAATATAACACATAAAATTGTCAAAAAGTGGATTTAAAAGAGGTTCACCATTAAAAGGTGGTTAATCGACCTTTTAAAGAATATTAGACTGTCTACGCTTAAAATTGGATTCATTCGCATTTTTAATCCTCTATCATTTATTGTAAAGAGAAAAAATATTTGACAAACATATATAATCATTTTTTAGTTAGTTCTATTCATTCCCTCCATTACAACGGCTAGGAATTATCTACCATTTAAAATAATATTATTTTATTATTAGAGTGCAACGTAAGATTCCAAAGAAACTCGTTGTTGCGTATTGGGTACGCCATCGAGCATAGCATCCCCTTTAAAGTAATATTAATATTTTATTCACAAATATGGATAAATATAAAAATGTCATATTCTTTATTTACCTGGGGTGTTACAATTGGGATGATCAATAGCTATCCATGTTATTCACAATGTTACCTTAAATGCTATGAAAACCTCAATATTTTTTCTAAAAGTACATACCCAAATAAAAAAGTGCTATGAAAAAAGCCTGGGCTCCTACCAAAGAAAACCATAGCATATGATGCCATTTTTTCACAAACCGACATGAGTTTCCATCTTACTTAGAACCCAACACGACCATAATAAGGTCGGAAGGGAATTCATATTCCCCATAGGTTGGAAATATAGCACTTGGGAATCACGAGAATCCATTTTGGAACAATTTCTCTGAAAATCATAGATAAATATAGTGGAATAAATAAAATATATGAGCCAAAATAAATAAGAACACAAAAATTTAATAAGAAAATACAAGTATTGAACCCATTTTTATATACATAACAACATCCATAAAAAATATACAGGGATTAAAGAAATGAGACAACTAAAAAATAACTTGAGAAAATACAAAAAAAATCATACAACCTATGGTTTCTCACCACTTCCCATCTCACCCCACATTAGCCATGATGAAAAATTAAGGATCCTATTAAGAACCTAAAATATATAGTCATGGGATACAAATATGAATAGGTCACCACAACCCACCAAAACTATGTAATATGTTTCACAAGACAATTCATCAACACTAGTTTGGAAATAAACTAGATAGTAATATTTCATAATTATATACATCCCATGGAAAATCAAAAAATTCCATAATCACCTTTAAAAACATATCTATTTGTATCCAAAACTAAAAAAAACTTTGAAAATAAAACCATTATCCTGATACATTTCAAATCTACACACACATATTCCCATTTTTTAAAAACAACCCATTTGTTTTATTAAAATGAATTAGATACCATTTTGAAAACATTTAAAAGACTGAAGCCCACATTAAATCCAGACACCCATTTTGAAATCCATTTCAATCACCCACACAATATTCTATGAATTTAAAATAGGTTTTCATAAAAATATTTGAAAACCTTTTTTTAAAGGAACAACCCACACACATGGGTAAAGCACAACAAGTAAGAACCATACATCACAAGAACATAACAATTACAAATAAACAATAAAGGTGGAACAATAATAAAATTAGGCAATATGATGCAATTAATAACTAGATAAAACTCCCAGAAATCACTAACCAATCCAAACAATCCAATGTGTCATGGGATCTACCCTGGGATTCCTAAAATGTGAAGCACCTAACCATATTTTAGTATATAACTTGTGAACCATCTATTGACATTCACTGGATTCCAAAACATAATCATCCCAATATCCCACACAAGAATCACATCAATGAATAACCCCCTCTTAGCCTTTTTTCCAAGCACAACATAAGGGAAACTTGCAGTGTGTTAACCAACTATAAGAACAACTAGATCATCCACTTAAAACCTAGCATCCCAATACCAATAAATAAAGGAGGAATTGAATAAATTATTCCATGTCTAAAACACAAAGCATAATCATACCTACCCTTACCCCTAACACCCAATGATGGAAATACCCTCATATCCAATTCCCTCAAGGAATAATAAGAACATTACCACACAAAGGGGAGAAAAAGCATCACATAGTGATCAATAAAACCCACACAATGGGTAAAAAACAAGGGTAAATCATGAGGTTCCTTACATAGTCACCATTTTAAAACCAAAGTTCCAACCAAGACTTTGAAACTAAAACATAGCTTATAATTCCAATCCCTTTTCATATTTCATTAAACCACACCAAAAAAATTGTGAAATTATGGAAATCACCCACACATTTAAAAGCATTTCAAATTCACCCTTACACAATATCCCTCTTATTTAAAATCCAAAACAAGGCTAAAATACCCATCCATATCCAAGAAACCATTTCAAAGATCAAATATTTCATTTTCAAAAGGGGGTTAACCGCACACACATTTCAAATCATTATTTGAAATCCTTTAAATAACCCCTTTATTAAACAATTAGAGGTTGATACCTCTCTCTAAAACCAAATCCCCTATAAAACATAGTTTTTATTCTTCAAAATCCAAAACAAGATATAAATACAACACACAACATGAAAATCATTTCAAATATATGCTCAAATATTTTACAAGATCTTATCATAATTAAGCATTCCATTAAAAACATGCAAACATGGAATTTAAAAGAAAAATAAATTATGATATGATTAAAACATAAGAAAAATGTTTAAAACACCTCAAATTTATTACATAAAATAATTCTTTCATAAAAAGGGAAATTATAAAGTGCAGTCACATCTTGAATTATAAAGTGAAACAATTGCATAGTAACACCTACCTTAAGAGATGAGAATCAAGATATAACTCATTGCCTTCAATAGAGAGCACAACCACGAAGATGGAAATGGAATCTAAAAACCCTAATCATTAAAAACCCCAAAATTAGATCAATTAGGAAAATAAAAATTGATAAAAATGATAAATAAGGTTCATGGGGGAATCGAAAATCAATATATAAGAGAGGGATAAAGAAGAATGATGGAAAAGAGGAAGAACTTTCCATAATCCTCTTGGAAATATCCAAATGAAAGTAAAATATCATGAGAAGGAAGGTGTTGGAGCACCTCCAAGGATATCAAGGGTATTTTGTTATAGTATTAAAGAAATGGTTTTGAACCACCCCTAGTGTCAAATAGGGGTAATATAGGAAATACCTAAAAAATTAAACACCTAGACATATTGCATGGTTTGGCCCTAAGGTTTTCCAAACTGTAAACCAACATTGTATTGTCCACTTCCTACTCCAAGAAACCCCTCACATATCTAGCCTTAGGCACCACACAATTGGGAAAATAATGCAACAATCGTGATATACATCACTATGATAAATTATAGATCCAACTACATAATTTCCGCATAGTTTACTAAACTATGAAAAAGTCATGTGCCGCACCTCAAACATGATATGTACATTGCATGGTTTCTCCTAGGGGTTACATAGTTTGGACTTAAATATGGTAATACCATGCTAAAAAATCATGCATAGTTGAAAATGAACTATAAATGATTCTCATTAAGGGAGGAAAAATAGTTTCCCACTAACTATGTACCTTAACTATACACAGAAGAAGAAAAAACCTCAAAAATTTCCATGTTCTGATCTGGAACTACATTGAAACTTAAACTAGATCTAAAATTATTCAGTGTACAAAAAAATAGTAACACCATGACATAGGTGGTGTCACAATTTTACCATTTTATAATGGAATAATATTATTTAAATGTAATGAGTACTTCCAAAATTACCATTCTCTTCACTTATAAAAGGAGACCAGTTTCACTACTCCATTCAATACTTATCCCTTAGAATTCTATCTTAAAACTCTCCGACTTTTCTGGTCCTAGAATACTATCTCAATTTCAAAATCATATGACCTAAATTAGTTAACCTAGGTCCCCCATTTCCAAATACATTTATAAGAGAAATTTCATTTTCTTTATAATTTCTCAGCTCGAGTTCCGCTAAATCACTACCTTGAGTCGATTCGCCACATGACATCAAGCACAACTCCTCATGTTATAGAGGATTCTGACTAGCAGTGGGGGTCTAAAATGAAAATTTTAGGAGACTATACCCTCATATATAAGTGTACAACTAAAATCAAATAACCAAATATCATACACATCACAGTACACATAATGAATAAGTAAACTGAAACTGAAACATGATGTAATAAAATGAAATGTGGTAAAGGATCAAACATCCATGTATTATATACAACCAACCGACCAAAAGGTTGGTTACGAAACATAAAAAAATAAAATAAAATAAAAATGATCTCTCCATCATCACTGACCCAAATTCATGCAATCACCTGATACCACTCGAGAAATCCAACTTGATCAACCAATACTCAATATGGGCCTGAGCAAAAACTTGTGCCTATAATAAACATATAGGAGTTTCTAGGGTACCCAAGTGTAATGGATTCTTGATTGGGGTAGGAATAAAATTCAGTAGTCCACGACCAGTGATGTCTAATGAAAATACTAGTCAGTATAACAGTTCATGTAGGATATGGAATAATATTAGACAAGTAAGTAAATAAAAAAGGTTTTGTTATTTGATAAAGTTCAATTAGTCTCTATTATTTAGTCTTCCAAAAGTTACCCAATTAAATAAAATCACCATAGACTAAGTCCATTAGTATAATTCATATATTATAGAGGTCACTAGAAAGCACTTAAGTAGACTCATTCCAAGAATACAACCGAGATCTGAAACACCATGCGAGGTTATCCCAACCTCTTGCCCACAAGTCAACAAACACATAGCATCTGTCCATGAATCCAACTAGGAATCAAAATGCTATGTATGATGATCCCAACCCTTAAGTCAGAGTTCAAAAAACACTAAGCATAATTCCATGTATCCAACTGATAATCAGATAATTATATCTGACCATCCCAACCATGATATGGAACATCGTGTCCATACACATGGATCCAGGAGTGTCAGTCCTTCTCCGGAATAACTATGGTGCACTAGGGCACTTGGAGTATCATTATGGCCTACCCAAAAACTAGGGAGTGGACCATCAGTACAACATCCCAAAACCATAATTCATAGGTTTTCAAACATGCAACATCAATCAATAAATGCAACCAATATTTTGAATTTCATGACTGATCATCCCCAACCATTTCATTATCGTTTATTACCAATTTTTTCATTAGTTCCATAACCCATTACATTAATCACATTAAAAAAATTCACAATTAAACCATTTCATTTACTTTCTTAATCATAACTTTTTTCAGGGTCCCAAAGTCCCTTAAGACTAAAACATGCCACAAAAAAACCCAACCCTTTTTCACAAGTCTTAAAAATACCAAAACCTTACACCATTGTTATACATTTCAAACTCGTCCTTTAAAACCTGGGTATTTCCATTTGAAAATAAAACAAGGCCCAAGGCCTTTATTTCCATTAAAACCATCACAACATCCATTAAGGAATTTTCAACAAGTAAATAACTACATACACATTTCAAATAATATTTTAAAAAACCAATAAAACAACTTTTTCATAAACCACTTGAATTTAACTCCTCATTTCAAAATAAGGTTCATTTCAAAACATGGATTTTCACTTTTGATATCCAAAAACCATGTCAAAACCCAAATCAAGCGTTGAAAACCATGTAAAAATCACCATAGTAATTTTCATAAAAATTTAGCACATAAATCATTCCACATCCAAAAATTGGAACACCCCATTGGTGGGTATAGGTCTGGTCTCACATTACCATGAATCCAAAGAAATTCGTGGAAAGTATAAGGTATCAATATAAGAATAAATTCAATATCTTGAAATAAGGGATCAAGAATAACACTGGTGATATCTAAGTTATAAACCTAAATACACATGTAAAATATTTATGATACAATGGGTAATTCTCTTAGACCACCTACCTCATTAGAGAAGATTTCTATTATGTTTCGAAAACACGATGTCCTCACCAATTCCCACCCAAGCATCGTCTGAACCCATCAACACCCAACTGAGATTTTCAAAATCATCCAAACTCTAGTATTTCACCAAAAAAATAATTAATTAATTATAACAATTATAATTAATCAATTTACCAAAAAAAAATTGGTATAAAGCTGGAAAACTCACCAAGTCATTATCCTGCACCAAAATGGGATCCAACCACTCATCAATGACCTACGACACAACCCTGGCCACATTACAGTCCAAATCCCAAAATTGAGACACCAAATTTACCACTAATTAAAATTAAAGCATTTGAAAAAACCTAAGAAAATTATTCATGGTCACATACCTTGATGAAACAACATTCAACGAAGTGTAGAATCCATCATATGATCTTCTCAAGGCATGCTGACCAAAATCCCTATGAGAAACAAATGATCCCACCCTTATCTGAGGGAATATATTACAAACCCTAACCAAATAAATTAAAAATTAGAAGTAAATATGTGGGAGAATAAGGTAATACACTATAAGTAAGATCTTACCTCAAGACACTAAAGAAACCCCACCAAATCACCTCCTTAGTGAGGCTTGAAGAAGGGAATAAGGGTGGAGAAACCCACCCACCCCCCAGTTCGTGCATGAAAGAGTGAGAGAAAGGGAAGGGATAACTTAAGATCCTAGAGGGGAAAATGGTAAAACCACTATTTCAATGAAATTATGGGTAGTATTATGGGTTTTTTCTCATGGTTTTTCCACATGGTTCTCAGCACATGGTTTTCTAAATTGTGTGAGAACTATGTGGTTGGATCTATCCAAATCCACCCACTCACATGGTTTGGCAACATGGTTGTCTAACCCATGCCCCAACCATGCACTCCCAAACATACCAACACAGCCAGTTATGCACAATTATTTCTGATGGTTTGAAAAATAATGCACCAACCATTCTATCATTACTTACTCCCCTCTACAGCATGGCACACTATCTTTCTAAAATCGTGTGTAGCTCGTGCGCCATGTCTTAGAACCTCCTCAACCTTACATAGTTACTCTTATTTCCTTTCATGGTTTATCCCAAACCATGATCTAAAAATGAATCCCAACCATTCGTAGTTCTAATTGATCTAAAAAACACTTGATCATCAAGATGTCGCACAGTTTCTCCAAAACCATGCACACTAAATCATGCACCATTTCCAGAAAACTTCAAAACACCTGAAACTTATCCCAAAGCCAATTAACCTCATCCAAACAATTGGTTCACCTCCCAACCATCATTACCCATTTCAAAATACCATTTTGAGACATTTCAAATCCCATCCCTAAATTCTTTTTCTTGATACAATATTTGATTTGTCTGGTAATGAAGGTTCAAATTCCTTTAGAAAACATCAATCCATCCTGAAACAGGATTTTACAACTTCCACACTATAATACTTTTTGTCCTTAAGAAGTCTTAATGGTTACCCATAAATACCACATAACATACTTTGATCATAATATTTCATCTAGTATCCACATCTAAATTTCGGTAGTCTAAAACACTACCGAGGCACTACCTCTAACATAAAGGCCTTGACTGGGTATAAATCTGAGCTAGTACCCATTTACAAACTAAAACACAAAAATAGTGATCTCACAAGCCTGTCCAACTAAAAAATTGATTAAAACATCACCTGATTAACCATAAAGATATATTTCTCCCCACCCTAAACTTTAGCTTATAACCACCAACTCCTAATAATCTGAAAAATTTCCATCATGAAAATACATCATAACTTCAACTTTCACTTCCACCAAGTTCCAGACACAAATATCAAAATACCATACCTCGACATCCATGAGGACACCAATCATCATTGGTAACTATTCTCGCTATAGAAAACCAACCAAAGAGAAATCATACCCTACATCCAGGAAAAAACTAAAAACATATAGGATTTTCTTTGAAATCCCAAATCAACCCTAAATGCACCCATCATTTCCAAAATGACAAACTAAACATACTTGAAACCTTATACACCAATATTTTTTTTGAAACCCAGTTGAACTATCCTCGACTGACTCTTCCAAAAAACTCTCAACTCAAACTGTCAGTCTGCCTCCATCCTACCTAATCATCATGACCTCAATTCCATAGGTATCCTACAATCACCCAATCATACCCAATAAATTCTATACCCAAACTACTTCCCATAACCACCTCATGTTCATAAACACATTTGGATTGATCATCCATCACCACAGATCTTCTATTTTCATTCATTATAGAATTAAGCATGCACCTCTACGATTCTCCGCTATCATCACAATGCCACCATAACTGATCCACAATAAGTATCACACACCTATTACCCATAAATTATAAGGATAGTACCTACAAAACCAATAAATAACTCCCCGTAATAGGAGTATCTCATTACTAACTCACCAAAACAACCTCAACCACTTTATCCCATGCTCCCACCACTTCTAACCCAAGAATTGGATTTAGCCATCTCTCGCACACATGAGAAACCAAATGGAACATCATCCATCACCCATTCCCATCATCTAAGAATAGAACCCATTAAATCCAAGGACACTCGGTCTCTCCTAAGGACATCACCCATAAAGGACTGATGGTTCACTCCCCACTATATGACTCTATATTTACCACTCCATGAGTATAACCTCAATGAGGTCCCATACCCAACAAAAGACATTAGGGTAGATATATGTATAGGCAAAGATCACTTAGCATGCCTAGGATGATGTAAAGATATAGGGCATGATAATCACTAACTAATAACATGCTAATATTTCATCAATGAACACTGTGATCATGCATCTATTTCCAATGTCACCTCTAACTATCGGGACATAAAATCCCAAACCAATGGTCATGGGACTCCATTCAAAAAAGCATCTCATCATATCCATTTCATTACTCTACTTACTCATGGATACATTTCTTACAAAATCACCTTGGTCATATGATCTTGTAACATCTGGTCCACAAAAAAATGGAATTGCACGTCACTATACACACATGCCTCAAATATCCCATCAACACTTAATCATCACACACTCTTGTATAAACCCACCATCGAACCTAACTCTAAATCTAAAAAAATAAATATTTATGAAACCCCAAATCACCATATCTGTCCACTAGCCATACCTACCTTGCATGCCTACCACACCCATCATAGGGAACCCTTAGTGCTTCCCAAAACCAAAATCAACTCACCCAAACAAACCCATGTTCTTAATGGTGCATCAAAAGATAACTAAGCTAGGAACCAAATTGTTATTTCCCCAAAACATCACATATTCATCCACCACACAAGCACTCTATGAAATTCCCATTCTATGAAAATTGGAAACCTATATGTTTCTCATACAAAAAAAACTCACATGAACCATCACCATCCAAAGAAAACATAAACTTCTGGTCTATCTCAAAACCACTAGGAACATCTTTCCTGCACAACCATCACCCGAAAAAGAAACTAAAACAAGACAACCCCATTTGAAACCACCCATAATAATATAAAAATATATTCCAAGTGATTTTTCCAAACAAAAGGAATCCTACATAAAAAAATCTCATACTCGACTGCATCCTTTATGAACTATTTTCAATAGTCTAAAACATCTATCCTTACCTTAAACATCCAAAATAACACATAACTCATTCAACCCCTCTTATGGGTCCCCCTCAAAATCCAAATGACATCATATCCCAAAAATGGAGTCACATCAAAGGATCACTTGATCCATCCATCCAATGTTTATGCATACTCATAGAAGGAAAAAAAATCATAGGGAAAGAAACATTCACATGTCCCATCATCACACAACATATACAACTTGAAACAACCTCCTCTATGGTTGAATAAAATTAATATTTCATATACCAACAATATTCCCACAACTAGGGATTCTTTCCTCCCCGAGCATCTGCACCTCAGACCACTCCCTGGAGGACCCGGACATAATACCAACCTCAAAAAAACCACCCCCGAGGGATCTAAAAATCCTTTACTCTCACCGTACTAATCCTCCTGGGTAACAGTACCAACCATACACAAGGGCCACATCAGTGTTATCTATAATGAGTTCCTCACCATGGGTCCACATAACCTACCATCAGAATGAAATCCATAAAATTACACACTAGTAGGCTTATAACATATGGATCTTATGTGCCTAACATGATGCATGAGATGCCTCTTCTTTTTATAGGACAAGTGGAAAAACCATTTCATATTCCTCTTTCCAATGAGATAAGATATATGAATACATTATATACCATAAAATCCAAACAACATGTTTATTGCATCAATCGAACATCATATACAACCATAACATCACAAACCAAAATAGAAATCTCAATCCCCTGGTAATAGAGACCTCCAACCAAAACAGGTGTTCGCAATGCTCCATCCAAGCATCCATCTCAAGATCCAACACATTGTTATATATCTTGTCTAATAAATGTAAAATAATAAAATAATAAGAATTCAACTACTCAGATACGACTTTATAACATCTCAGCCTGAGTACCACTAATCAAGTTCCCCGAGCCTATTCGCCACACAATCTCAAGTGTGTGTCCTTGTACATTATAGAATGTCAAATAACATCGATAGTATAAAATGAAACTGTGAGGTGACTATACCCCCATATAAAAGTTCACAACCAAAATAAAACAAGAAAATATCATACACATCTAAGTACATAGAAAGAATAAGTAAACTGAAACTAAAAAATGTTGTAATAAAATGAATTGAGATAAAGGCCTAAACATCCATGTCTTGCATACAACCAACCATACCACTAGGATAGTTACTAAACATAATGAAATAAATGAAACTAAAAATGGGATCCCCATCATCACTAATCTTATCCCTTCTAATAACCTAATACCAGTTGATCAATCCTGCTCAATCAACCAATACTCACCACATGCATCATCCCAAACATTTTCCTAAAATAAACATGACATAACTTCTTGGGTACCGAAGTTCAATGGCAGGCTGAGTAGGGTGTGATTAAAACTCAGTATTCCACCACCAATAGTGTATAAAGAAAATACCAATCTATATAACAGTGCATGTAGGATAAGGAATAATATTATACAATTTTGTAAATAAAACATGTTTCATTATTTAATAAAGTTCAATTGTTCTATTTTATTCCTTTTTCCAATGGTTACACGGTTCTATAAAATCAACATGGCCAAAGGCCGGTCATCTAATTCATATATCATAGAGGTAAATGGTTAGTGATCAAGGAGCCTCATTCCAATAATCCAACTAGTATTTGAAATGTTATGCTCTATCACCCCAACCATGAGGTCATAGATTGGAAAACAGATAGCATCATCTCATGAATCTAACAAAGACTTGAAATTCTTTTTCTGACCATCCCAACACTTAGGTCATAGGTTTAAAAACAAGAAGAAATAGTCCCTAAATCCAACCGGGACTCATAATGTTATGTTAGACCATCCCAAAAATGATATGGAAAACCATATCCATACCCTTGGGTTCAGGAGAATCAATCCTTCCACTGAATAACTACGGTGCACAGGGGTGCCTAAAGGATCAGTATGGTCCACCAAAAACTGGGGAGTGGAGAAACAGTACAACATCCCAATACCATGAGTCACATGTCAGAAAACATGGATCATCACTACATGAATCCAACCAGGATTTGGAATGACATGTATAATCATCCCCAACTATTTCATTATCATTTATTACCAATTCATTCGTCATTTCCATTACCCATTACTTTAATCCCATAAAAAATCAAAATTAAACCATCTCATTTCCTTTATTAATATCAATAAAATCATAGTTCTAAAAACACTTAAAACCAAAACATTTCACAACAAATCCCAACCCATTTTCCCATGTCTTAAAAATAATTAAAACATTAAACTGTCATTACACATTTAAAAATCAACCTTTAAAACATGGGTATTTCCCTTTGAAAACAAAATAAGTCCCAAGGCCTATATTTACATTAAAACCATCATAAGATCCATAAAATAATTTTCACTAAAGTCTTCACCACATACCCACTTTGAATCAACTTTTAAAATCCAAATAAAACCACTTTGTCATAAACCACTTGGAGGTAAACTACTCATTTCAAAACAACAATCATTTCAAAACATAGAAGTTCCCTTTTAACGTCTCAAAACTAGATCAAATCCCAAAGCACACATTGAAAACCATTTCAAAATACCCATAGTAATTTTCATAAAAACTTTTCACATAAAACATTCCATTTACAAAAAAATTCACACCCCACAAGTGTCTATAGGTCCCATCTCACATCACCATGGATCCAATGGGATTAATTGAAGTTATAAGGTATCATTATAATACCAAAACCAATTTATTGAGGGGGAAATCAAAACACACATTATCTATAACGTATATACGACAATGTACATATAAAACAATTAAGAGACTATGGGTAAAGATATTAAGATACCTACTTCATTAGAGAAGCTTTCCATTATTTTTCAAAAATATGATGTCATATCCAAGGCATGCCCAAGATTTTTATAACCCCCTTAGAACCCAAGCAAGCATTTCATGATCACTAAATCTCTATTATTACATTAATCAATGATAGATAATTAATTATAAGAAATATAATTAATCAATTTACCAAAACATAAATGGAATAAATCCATAAAAATCACTTAATCATCTTCTCAAACCAAAAATGAATCCAACAACTCATCAACGGCCCACAGGAAAACCTTGACCACATTTCAGGTCAAATACCTAAAATAAAACACCAAATAAACCACTAATTAATATTAAATCATTTGAGAAAACATAATAAAATTTATCACGGTCACATACCTTGATGAATCTCTTTGCAATGAAGTATGGAATCCATCCTAGGATATTCTCTATGCACATCGACCCAAATCCCTATGAGAAATGGATAATTCCATTATGATTCAGTGGAATTGTAAAAATTGCAATGGATAACTTTAAAATTGGAATGAAATAAGTGGTAGAAGAATGAAATCCACTAGAGGTTATATATTACCTCATGATTCCAAATAAATACCACCAAATCCCATACTTAGTGATTCTTAAAGAATATAATAAGGGATGAGAATCCCTCCTTTGGTTAGTGTGTGCAAGAGGGAGATAAAGGGAAAGGGTAACTTAAAATACTATAGGTGAAAATCGTTAAAAAATATTTTTCAATGAAATTCTTGTAAATATAATGGTTTTCTCACACAATTTTTCAAAACGTCTTTTAGTTGTGTTGTTCGCTATGTCCAAATCCATCCACTCACATAGTTTGGCTTAAACTATGTGCCAACTGTGTGCACCCCTACTTTCTAACACCCCCATTTATGCATGGTTATGCCACATAGTTTGAAAAGCCATACACAATCTTTTTTTTATCATTTTCTCCCCTCAACACTAAAATGAATGGTTTTTCTGAAACTATGAATAGCTCATGTTCCATTTTTTAGAACCTCCTCATCCCCATAGAATTATTCCTTTTTCCTTACACAGTTTACCCCAAACCATTCTCTAACCAATAAACCCAATTGTTCCCAATACAAATTTAACTAAAAAATTCTTGATCATCAATGTTTCATGTGTTTTCTTTTAAACCATTCACACCAAACCATGTACCCTTTCTAGAAAACTCCAAAACTCCTAAAACTTAACTTGAAGCCTCCAAATCTCATCCAAACACTTAGACCACCTCCCGAGCATAATTACCCATATAAACACACCCTTTTGAGATATTCCAAAACTATAAAAATCATTTAATGTATTAACCAAATATTTTACCCATCTATAAATGAAGGTTGAAATTCCTTCAGAAATTTTTTATCTGTGCGGACATGGGTATCAAATACTCAATGTTATAATTTCTTGCTCCTTATTCTTTTACTATTAGTCTTCCTCTTACAAAATTTTTATTAACACTCTAATATTGTGAAATTAGTATTATTAATATAATATAACGTTATTATACTAATGTATTATCTATTATTCAATCATTTCCATCCATTAAGAAAAGCAAAACAACATTGATCGTGTGTACATGTAGACTACTGACTCCACAAAGCATTGTGGTTTCATTTTCATCACTACCTATCATTGATGGTAGTAAGGATGAATTTGAAAAATGAATATATTTTAAATTTTGAAACTATAATTATTAAATTATAATTTATCATATACTTTTATTTAATCCAATTTATTGTGAAATAGAATCTTTAATTATGTTTATGTGTAGACTACCACCTCCATGAATGAAATATTTCATATTCCATAACTTCCCTACATGGGCAGTTCTAATAATTGATTTAATGAAGTTAAATTATATTTATGAAATTTTTAATCTTCTTAAAAATTTATATTAACATTATATAAACACATGTCATTACCCATTAAATCATTATAACACACCCTCGTTTGGGTTGGTTTTACCACCTATGGGAACAATGTTATAATGTTTATATCATGGTTGATTAAGTAATGTTATACTAGGGTAATATAATGTAATAAAAATTTATTTAATATTTTTTTACTATTTGGAAAAAAATAATATTTAATATATTTATTAATATACCATTTTTTTATCATTAAACATGGTGAAACTAGTTCACCATAATTTACGTTTTCATGAACCATATATATGTATTTCACCTAGTGAAATGGAAATTAAGGAATCATTTAAAAAAAATTATTTTATCTTAAATGATGAAAAAATACTATATTAATGATAAACTTTGAACCAATGAGTGATAATCATCCCTTTCACTATAAAACTTGTGTGAAATAAACAATTGAAAAATCCTAACATCCTATGATGAGAACAAACTATAACCATGTAACATATTTTTTATAGAAAGTTATAAATAATGATTATAAAAGTTAATATATTTGAATAATTTTTTTAAATTAGATATTAAGACAATTATTTTCATTTTATAGGAGGTTATAACTTGTTTGACTATAAAGGATTTAAGTAAGGAGTTATTTGTATCAAATTTAATTTTTTGAGACATATTTCATGTTGTGCACCATGAAATATTTGATATGGTGTGATTAATGACTAATGAATTTATTTTACTATATTCATTTAGTTAATGGGGTTTTAAGATACAAATCATGTTATTTATTAAAATGGATTTTGATTTAAAGAATGCCAAGTTTGTAAGGGTTATTTTTATTTATTTTCAATTCTTTGAGACATATTTTATATTACACACTATAATTTACTTTATATGGTGTATTCACTAAACTATTTCCTTCACATGTAATTAATAACTTTAAATTAATTAATATTTAATGTACATTTCTTAGTAACCCTATTATGTTCATATGATTCTTATGTTACCATTATAATAAGGGTATTTTGCATCTAAATTGTTTCTTTGTTGAGATATGATGTTTATTCACCACTTTTTTCCATTTTTTAGTGTAAATATTGTCCATGGGTTTCATTTATCAGATTTTTTGTGAAATATAATGGATTTAAAAATCCATCCCATGTTCTACCTTCCATTTATTTTCAATTTCAATATATTTCCACGTTGTAAGGGTTTTTTGGAAACTAAATTATCATTCATTCAGTTATGATAGTTCTTCTTGAACTCATTTCATATAAGTTTATAAAATAATTATATTTGACCTTATAATGTGTTATTTTATCTTTTTTCATGGTATTTTCATTTATAATACATAAACCCCTTTCTAAATGTCTCTTGCTTCAAAAAAAATTGATATCCGTAAGGGATTTAGTTAACTCAAATTTTCTTTTATTTGAGTTAAAATGTTATTCCATGAGAATAATTCTTATAAGTTTGATAAATTATTATATTTATATTTCATAATTTATTTTATATTTTATATCTTTGGAAACTAATTTTTTTAACTCAAATATTATTTCTCAATGAGTTTATTTCTCATAAAAGTGTAATATTTTTAAGAAATAAATACCACCTCCTTTGAAGATATGTTTTCCTCTATTTTCCATGTTTCTTATTCAGTAAGGTATTTTATTTTAATATTTTTAAATCAAATTATGTTTTTCTCAGGCTACCTTCAAATTTCTCTTATCCTCTCTTAAAAATTATTTTTTTGTTACTTTTTTTACAATATGAGTTTTCAACAAAGGCATTTCAAAATATTGAAAATGTTTTTATACTTTTAATATAAAATTTTTAATATTCTACTCTAAATTATATTTAGAAATCATTTATGTATTTTCAAGTATCTATTATTGAGCATTCCTTTTAAAAGTTAAAATTTCCACACACAAAAATCACTTTTTATTTTTGAAACATTTATGTCATTTTTAAGGACCCATTATTGAAGATTCTTTTTAAAAATTAAAAGTTTTAAAAATATTTTCACTCCACATTTTTGAAATATTTATATATTTTTCAAGGATACACTATTTATCTTTATTTAAATGGAAATTATTTTTTTATAAATCACCAAATAAATGTTTTTATGAAATAATATTTTTAGGGTGATTGAATTTTGGGCATCATCTATTTATATTGTTGAGGTTAGTTTTAGTGATACTATCTAGAAATGTCATGAGACCCATTTTTCTTTACATATATTCTTTATGATGGGATGAATTAATCCCATTTTATTCCCATGGTTTTCTATGACATATTGAATGATTTTTATCTTATAGAACCCCAATGTATGGATGATGATAGGTTGGATCATATATCACCTTAAAAAAATTGGTTATGGTTTTATATCTCAGGAGATAATGAAGCATGGGCATGCATAGATATGTTCACAGATTAAAGGGTTTACATACTTAGATTTATTCACATGATAAAGCATGTAAATTATTTGATTTTTTCACAATATAAATCATGAACTTACTTGGATTTGTTTAAAACTTAAAGGGTATACATGTATGTATTTTTTTATAATACAATATCTGGACATGCTTGGATTTGTTCACAAATTAAAGGGTGAAAATTATTGTATTTGTTTACAATATATGGGTGTACATACTTTAATTTTTTCTTAATATTTTTTTTATTCTTATATTTTTTCATAATTCCTTGATATTCTTTGATTAAATTTCATACCATGTTTCTATGTAATATTCCATTGATTATGCTATATGGATCATGTTTATAATCTCACACTCATGTTTCATGGAATGTGTTTACTAATTTGATATGGAATGTACTTATATCAAGACTTATAGAGTGATCTTATTGCTCCATATTCTTTTTAATAAGATATTTTTATCATCATCATGTTTTATCATATTCTTATGATCTAACCCTTGATGAAATGTGGATGTGTTTTCCCCTTACTGAGAATTTAAGCTCACCCATTTCTCATTTTTTTCATTCCAAAGGTTATGAATATGGCAATATCTTATGATAAGTATAGAATGGGGTATAATATACCGCAATTATAGATAAATAATAACAAGTATTGTAAATAAAGTTTTTGCATAGATATTCCTTAAAGACACTAAACCTTCCATTCTTAGTATTGTGTGAAATTTTTTGAGATTAATGTTTATGTTATGGAAATGATTTGTAATAAAGATATGGTTAGATTTGGTCCCTTTAGTCTACTATAGTTTCAAGGTAGGTAGAACTTATCAATTCTCATCATATTATATATGTGTCATATGTGTTGTGTTATGCATGATCCATCATGTATATGTGTATTATTTGGAATGAAACCATAATAGGATTTATTAAATATAATAAATAAATTAATGTGGAATAATTAAGTAAGTACCTTCTTTTTAGTGGTATTTGAAAGCATGGTCACTGATGACCATGCCTTTAAAAAAAGTGATATGAAAATTAGATAAGGTAACACACTGGGGGTATCCTTGTTTGTGTTAGAACATATTGGACCATGATAGGTTCCCTATATTACTTTTTTATGGTGAGATTTAGAATAGTATAGGGATATATTTTAATTATAATGTAAATTTGGAAAGAGTTTGTGTGTGAGTGACCTACCTTAGGTAACATGTATTATTATGTTTGGTGAGTTTTTTTACCAATGTTGACCCTTATGATGTATATATTTATACGATTATTGTTTTATTATTTATATTGTATTATGAGAAGTTAATTACACAATTTTTTCTTCATCCTTGGTTTTTTATATTGTTATGAAAATTGGTATGATTTTTGGTGTGATTCTAATGTAGGAATATATTGAATGTGGGGTTAGGTGTAATGCTAGTTGAGAATGTGGTTGATATATATTTGGGTATGATGTCGACCTGGGGGATAATTTTGGGGTGATTTTAGATGTAATAAAAATATGAGACTATTTTTTATATGTATTTGGGTGTAATTCCAAATTTAGAGGTTTTTATTAGCTAATGGTTGTGTGTAATGCTGAAGTTTTTCAAATATGGTATATTACAAGTGATTGGGTGTAATGTTATGATGTTGGGTTTAATGTTATCTTGGCCATTGCGGAAATGTTGGGAATAAGGTTAGGTGTACTTAGAACATAGGATACTCATGTGATGTGGGTTGTGATTAACACCAACCATGGAATTGTTTGGGATACAAATTGGGTGTACTTCCAGCTAGGAATTTTTTAGGGTTGTGAGTTGGGTATACCGCCAACCATTCCATAATTGGTTCCTAATTTAAGTGTATTAAAAACTAGAAATCATGGGCCTCATGTGATTATATAATAGGTTTAATTTATTCTGACCCTTGGTGTTATTATGTGATATGTTCATACATGATGAAAGCACTGGATCTTAGGTGTAATGATGGAACCACGGGATATAATTGGTAATTATTACTCATTAATTCTTATTATTATTTCCATGTCACATTATAATTAACATTTATATTATATTTTTGGTTAGTAACACCAATGGCGAGGGACAATTGATTTATACTCACACCCTACAAGGGAATCTCAATCCGTATACGTATTTCATAGTTCATGAAACAAGAGAAGAGGCCCTATAATGTATATTTGAGCTATAGATACTGATTCAGATTTAGTATATGGGACCAGGTAAGGACTCAATACTATTTTTACAACATGAACTCCCTTAATTTTTTATTTTTGGACCATGTCATTATATTATAAAACCATAATCAATACTTCTTACTTATGTAGGACTCACATGACATTATAGTGGTTAGTTTTGATATAAAATATGGCATATTATTTAATCATGGTTGTATAATAGTTGTAATAGCCATTTATGTTTTATATTATGATGACTATTTTTATTATTTCATTATTATTATTTATAGATATTTTTACTAATGGTTATACTCTCTCTATGTTCACCTCTAGACCCTCACCACCAGTTAATGACCTTTTGAATATAATTAGGCACACTTGAGGTATGTAATGCACTCATTTAGACATGGTGGAGGTGAACTGGATTGGAGAAGATACAGTGAATCTATAAGATGTTGTAAATTGAATAATAATTTTTTTATTTCTATTAAATCATTTAAATTTCAAAATTCAATGAATTAACTCATCTCTATAATTACCCAATGACTTCCTTAAACTTCAACTGGGATATATTGATGTTTATATGAGTGTTGGATCATTAATAAACAAGTTGAAACTCAATAGGGAACTAAAAAACCAAAATAAGTCCTTATCCTCTTTAATGTTCCCAACCTTTATTTTCTAGGAATTTATAATTAAATAAATGAATTGATAAAGATAAATACTAAATTTACTCTTCATTTTATTTCATCTCCTTCTTATTCACTATATTATTCACTTATTACACTATTAAATTCATACCAAAAACTCATTAAACCTAGAAAACTCTCTTTATGTTTGAATTTGAAATTATTTTTTTTTAAAGTATCATCTCAAATTCCATATACCTTTACTTCAACATCATCAATTAGATAAAATATTACCTTAAAATCTCTTTATAAATGATTTATAAATATTAGGGTTTGTGTGAGAGTATTCTAATGTGGTAACCATCAAAACACATTATTTAACCAAAAAAAATATGGAAACTTACACAATTTATGATATAACAGTCCCCATAATGGTGTAATTATTATAGTTACCAAATAGTTTTCCTCAAATGAAATTGAAACTAAAATTCCATTAATACTTAGGGGACTATAATATTTTTCATTATGGCCTACTTTTCTTTATTACCCTATTGTGGATCTACATCATGATGCAATATTCTACCCACAAGGACTAGAAGACGTCAACATTCATTAAAACCTTATTTTTGTAATGTAATCAAATTTCATAATTCTTAGTTTCATTATTTACAAAAAATCATGGATTTATATTTCAGTTTAATTCTAACCTTAATTGAAAAAGAAACTTTTTTACAAGCTTAATTATTACCTCAAAATTACCAATGTGAACATATGAACTTCATAACCTTCTTCATTATAGCACGGAACATATGTTATAATGATAAGCTCATGTATCTTTACTTATAGATAAAAAATCACAATTAAATAAATATGTTTTGTAGTTTTCATGGATCGTACTAACTAAAAACCCTCCTAAGATGGTACTGAAGCTGAGTGTGACCCTTGAAGTCCACCTCAAATAGTCCATGGGTTATAGAATAAGACCAAGTGTATAAAACACACAATTCATGTAATTTCATACATAAAACAAATCTTCTAAATTAGATACCCAAATAAGTAACTCCCATGAATGTGACTATGAAAACCAACCAAATATATTCTAAAATACAATAATTTCCATCTAAATAATCATTTTCCTATCCTAAATATGAAAAATAAGTATAGAATATAGGGGTCGACATACAATGATACTCAATAAGATCCTCCCAAAACTTCTCATGAAAATATGTAAGATGTATACTAATGACTCCGAAAATAAATTGTTAAACCAACTCATACCTAACCAGGTCAACTATAACCAAAAATATAGAAATCCTCACTCACCCAACAGAGTGATATAAAATAAAAAAATAGATGAGAAGTTACCTTGTATCCACTTCACCACTAAACTAGTCTCCCTTACACCCTATTGAACTATATCTTTTCTACAACCATCTTCTCTATATCCATATAACCACAAACCACATATCCACATAATATCCATAACAACATATACATAACTATGTACCATATACCATAACCATATCATTTCCACATCACATCATGGAATAGGACATAGTCATATAAGACATCAACCTCATGCCCCTATCCTTTCATGTACGGCTCCACTGTGCACCCACATCATAACCAAATAATCTCAAGTGATAAAATCATATAATATATGTGGAATAGAGATAGTGGAATTAGTAATTTTCCTTAATCCTTATCAACATTATACAAGATATTGGGCAAAACACCTGGAACCCAAAACCTCATATTAGAATCAGTCATGATACCTGACTCGTGCGGTGGTGTGTAAGAAAAAAATTCTACAATGAATAAATAATAACACCCAAACACAACCTATGTTTAATTAACTAGGGGATTATGTTGTTCCATAGTTATCACTACCACATAAAAACATCGCTTCCACTTCTATTCATAATGAGAACCAACTCCGTAATCCCACATAACAACTACTCAATAACCACACAACTTAACATTTCTCACAATAAATTCCTCATTATTCAATTACCATAAACATTAAATTTATTAACTATATATTATTTAATTTTCACTTCATTATTTTAACATTTATATTAATTTTTAACCACTATAATTTTCATCAAAAATATTTCTATTCCAATATCATTTATTTAATTAACCACATATCAATACTCCTCACTTAATCAAACTTTATTTATTATTTCCAATACACATTACAAAAACCCATTATACTTTTATTTTATAATATGCTATTTTATTTAATTATTCAAGAAATATTTTATATTATTTTTTCCAAAAGAGTTTATATATAAAAAAAGCTTGGGAAGATGATCGGGAGCGGTGACGACGAAGCACGATGACCTAACCCTAACGACATGGTTGATGCAGCGGCCCCTCCTCCTCCGGGGGAGGGGTCTCATCTGAATCTAGACGATGATGCTCAGGGAGTCTGGTCTGGGGGTCAAGGTTCTTTTTGTCATTCAGATACAGACTATCCTCTCTTTCCCTGCATATGTGTTTCTCCTAAGGTCCCTGGATGCTTCAATGGCCAGCCCTTGGTTCCAATCTCTATTCAAGAATTCAGTTAAGTGTCTTTAATGTTTTCCATGGCCTTGGCTATGAGATTTGTGTGGCCACGTCCATTGGTGGGGGTCTTTTCCAAGCATGTTAATGAGGAATGGGGATTAACTCAATGAGTGTTTGTTAGTCTTTTGGGGCAATGACTTTGGAGCCGCAACAAATCCTCCTCTGCTTCACTGATGAGGATGATCTGATTAGAGCCAACTCAAGTGCTAGTAGATCTGTTCATGGTTTTTATTTTAACCTTCTCTGTTGGTCTTTTGATCTTCATATGAATCAGGACTCTCCAACCTCAGTGATTTGGCTTCAACTTCCTGGGTTGTCGCTGGCTTTCCAGAACCTTGGACTTTTACGGTCAATTGGGAACTCCATCGGATGTTTTCTCTGTTGCGATCATCGGATAGCTTCACTCCCACACCCAATGGCTGCGCTGATCTGTGTTAAAATGGATTTATCACATCCACCACTGGAGCTGGTGTGGATCATGATTGAAGGGGAGTACATGTATGTTCAATCCATCCTCTATTATTAATGGGTCAATTTCTATTCCTTCTGTCATAGGCAGGGACACTAGGTCTCCGAATGTCGCAAGTATGCTAAAAATGGGGGTTGTGCTGGACCTCCAACATCAACTGAGGTGCCTTTAGAAAAAGTGGTGAGGGGTGAGGTATGTTCTGTTCCTGATGGAAATGAACAAAGGGAAGAGGGTATAGAGACTCCTCCTTCTGGATCACCTGATGATCAAACAGGTGGGATCCAGCATACTGATCAGGTTAGTCTACCTTAATATTTTCCTGGAGAAGGGATACATGATCATGCTGGATGTATTGAAGTTGATCTAGGGGGAGTGAGCACTTAGGTGTTGAGAAAGAGGTTCCTACTACTGCATCAGGACCTTATGTTTCAGAAGTGTTTGGGAGACAAAAGCAGGACCTTGGAATTATGGTTTTACCTGGTGAGCCAGGAACAGTTGACCAGACGTGCAAGAGTGTTTAAGGCAAGAAGACTCACCCTGACAAGGATGACATACGCTCTCAAGGTATGGACTGGGAGACTTCAAACATGCATTTTCAATATATGGGTCGAGGTCTAGTGTAGATTTTGAATACAGAAGCAATGGGGAAGAATATCTATACATGTGATGATTCAGATGTACCTGATGGTCTAGCTATCTGCTTGAAGAACAGCTTCGCTACTCTGGAAGTTATAGAACAGATGCAAGTGGATATGATTGTGGACACATGTCAGTCTGGTAACGACTCCCTTTAATTTTTGGTCTATGATGGCACCACAAGGGACAATAAGGCAGAGGAACCTATTAAAATCCTTAATTGAGTCAAGAATATGGGTGTTGAGCTAGATCAGATCCCTTATGGCATAAATAGTAAGCTGCATGAGACTAATCAACCACAGGGTAGGAAGGTTGATTGTCATGTTGACTATGTAGTGCACCTTCCTAAGAAATGGGGGGATATCTTGGGAAGTGACAAGGAAAATGTGACTCCCAACTATAGTGACATTGTTCAGGGAGAGGGAAAGAGGATATCAGATAAAGATATGAGCAGGTCTAACATAATCAAAAGAAGACCAAGAAAAGATCATTCTGATTTTCCAAATCCAATGACAACCAGGTCTACATCAAGGATGGGCAGGGAAATGGTTACTAAAGTGTGTGATGGAAAACATCCACCTAAGGATTAGTTATCCAAGGAGATGTTGCAGCGTAAAAAACAATACCTATAATTATTCAGGAAAGCTTAGTCATCTGAATGGGAGTCAGCTAAACCAGATGATGAGCTGTCAGATTATAGAGCTGGCAATGGCTTTGGCTTTGAGATGATGTAAGCATTTATGTTCTGTTTGTTTTGATGCACTACTTTTTTATATTAATAATTTTTGGGATCAGGTTCTTCTTGATCCGAACCTTTCCTGATATTTTATCCCAAACCCATCAATCATTTAGTTAATTCAACAACATCCATATTTATCGGTAAATAAAATATAAAACACAATAACCTATCTCAAAATTGAATAAAAAACCACACTATCTCATCCCAATATAAAGATAATTAATTTAATATACTCAAAAAAAATCCACTTCTTATCAAAATAAAAAGAATGAGAAATTTACACAATAAAAATAGCATACCATCACCCATTATCTACCACAGTAACCCAGTTCAATAAAGTTATTCTAATTATAACAAAAATAAGTCAATGGTGGTAGAAAAAAAATATAATACCCAACCAAATCATAATTGACATTATATTAAATTATATATAATTTAATAATAACATCTCAAATTTTAGATTTCACATTCCCTTCACATTATAATATTTAGGTTATTAAACCTTTTTGAAAATGATAAAGCACATCGATAAAAACAATAATGATATCAGAGAAGAATCCATATAAATTATCCTCAGAAATAACATACAAATTATATCATATAAAACATATAAATAAAATGAAATTAGCATCTTATCTTTCAATTCCTTAACTTGTTTCATTTTCTTCTTTAGGTTTATTTTAAACATTTACCAAAGAAAAAAAAACTAATAATTAAAAATTTAAAACATATAAATAGAATATATATTATGAATCCACTACCTTAAATGTATATTCAAAAATCATTAAAAAGGATGAGAAAAATGAATACAATGAAATACCACCAATACCCTAAAATGAATTCTCAAAAACCTATAGAAAATAAATTAAATTGTGTCCACAATCAAAAAACAATATGGCCATATCAAAATTCTCTACCATAATCCTTTTGATTATGAATAACTTGGAAGAATATAATAGAAGAGTGTCATAAATATAGAATAGAACCTTTGATTAAGAAGAGATATATCACATAAAGAAAATTATCTAAATCCACTAAGAGAAGAAAAAAACTTCTAAAACCAATCCAAAGGATGCTTGGGGTTCATAAAAATTTAAAAGGAAACAAATATTATTTGAGAATAAACATAATTTTATAATAAAAATTCATGGATATATAAATCATAATGTGATGAAATTAATAATTCTAAAACATAAATCAGTTGAACAACCCTCCTAGATTTCATGGGGTAATCTACTTAAATTTTAGGTTTCATAATTATTAAAGTTCAATACAAAAAAAATCAAAACATAAAAAGGATCTCCACACCATGATTCTCAAACCCCTTTGAATCATTGTGAAAATCCCAACCTTGTCCCTCAATCTTGATCGACCCTAGAAAAAAACATGGCATAATTCTTATCACAAAACCAAATAGAAATAACCATGGCGACTCTGAATAATCACATCTAAGACCATAAAAATTCATTGAACCCGACCACATTGAAAGTCTTATAATCATGGAACAATAGTACACTTTCACTTGACTAAATAACATCCAAAATAACACAACCTAACCATCATAGTACAAAATTAAAACCCACACTACAATCCACAAATCCATAGTGAAACTAAAACAACCCTCCTCTATAGATCTTTAAACCATCCAAATAATGGAACAACACTACCCTCTATGGTATGATCTTAGATTATAGCTTATATTTCCATTAAACTTATTCTCCAATCCCATAAGACTTATCCAAGCACACCTCCAACACCCAAAACCTCTAAGTAAAGGGATTTGAGAAATTTAGGCCTCTACATTAGATATGTCTAAAATGATTATCATATCATAGTATCAAAACCAAAACTAGTAATTAAAGAGAACAACATAAAAAATACCTCATGATATAGCTATTAAATGGAAATATTACACTAACTAAAAGTATAAAAATAGTACAGAAGAGGAAATAAATTAAGTAATATAAATAATAAAACTATTGAAACATCTCAAAAATATTTATACATAAAAAATATTCAAGATACTGAGCATGGATATACAACTTGTGTTCCTGTATACACTCATTTAATCTACTAACCAAGTGAATAATACATCAATGTGGAACCTTATCTAGAAAATCCTAAATCTCATCTAGCATCACAAAAATAATCACATCAATATTGATATCTAACTCACCCCAATTAAAGATATAAGAGTCATTATGAAGGCTCCAACAATCTATGACACATGTAAAACATCTTGTATCTGAGGAATTTGTGGAGAAATATCCAACTGATATGACACCTCACCAACACACTTCAACACCACAAAAGGTCCAATGAATCAAGGATAAATATTATATTATTCTCAAAAAGATAATAAATTATTAAACACACTTGATCACTAACCTCAAGATCAATATATATCCTCCTTAGATCCTTATAGTACTTATGATGGTCTTTCACATCTTTCATATACTCATGAATCGCCTACACCTTCTCTATTATTCTATGCACTAAATATAATACCAGAATCATTGATTCCCCAACCTTGGTCTTGAATAAAGAATATGTACAAAGTCAATCATACAATGCATTTATTATATGCATACTAATTGATGAGTGGTAGCTATCATTGTTGGAAAATTTAACCAATGAAAGGTGATTCACCCATAAAATTTAAAATCTAAAACACATGCATGCAACATGTCCTCTAGAATCTAGATGTTATACACCATCTAATCATCCTCCTAAGGATGGAATGTAGTGTTATGGAGTAACTAAGTTCTAAAATAATTATGTTGACTCTTCCACACCCTTGAGGTAAAAATAATAATCAGTATTAGGGATGATCAACCTCAGAACCCTTGGAATTAAACCAATATCCTCCACATATAGTTGAACTAAATCATTGATTTGAGCCAAAAAATTTCAAAAGTTTATATATTTTTCAATAGAAATTAACCTGAAAACTAATTAAAATCGTGGTTAATTGACACATTCCTTTTATCTTTGTAAATATGAATTTATTTTTAATAAATATATTTAAATTTTATATTTAGTTTTTTATTCAATTTTGCATTTTTTAGAAATCCATACATTGATTTTTAATTTTAGAATTTATTTTTTCAAAAGTCTTTAATTTTATTTTCACTATTTTTATTCAATTTTATCTGAAATTATAATACATTTTTTTGTTTCTAATTGTACATGCTAGGAAAATAAAAAATTCTAGTGACTGTGTGACTTTCCTTTATATGGATGATCAAATGATCATGAATATTAACCTAACATGATTACTAAACCTACCATATGAAGAACAAAAACCGACCATTTTCATATGAGCTACTACAAGGCTTACCACAGACTGGGTGATTCTAGTTCATGGTTGACCGTGCAACCTACCACATGAAGACTTCCTAAGTGATTAAAATGATCCCAAATGACCACAAGAAAAATTATGGACCAACTGTACAAAATATTTTGCCATGAATTCATACCACTAAACATTATCAAAAGATATTTTGGGTACCTACTATAAGTGACCATGGATAATTGATCATGTGAAAGTGACTATGAATTCATCAAGAAAATGAGATCCAACCTACCATAGAAAAATGACTAAAATCAATCATGAAAGAGATGAGTGGTTTTGGATAGGTATTAAATCAACAATTCATATGGATGAGTAACCTTAAAGCGCGAATCTATCATGGAATATTGTATTTAGGATCAATCAAATCCAATTGAAGTATAGAATAAGAAGGATAAATGGAATTGATAGAACCTCAAGGATGTCTATATGTATTTAGGAACCCATAATTGATAAAGTAAATCTTGTCCCATACATGGTTTTTTGTCATGTTATTTTATAGTTCGAACATAAATGGGATGATTCAAAGAACTATAACTAGATTTCAAAAATGAAAATCAAGTCAAGTTCAAGGGGCGACTAAGGATAGAGATTCTCAAATGTGAGTTTTAATTGATTTAAGTTGGAGGGGAAGTCACAGCATAGTGATGCTCATTGATATCAACAGAGAAGCAAGAATAACAGAACCCAAGATTGGGAGTGAGTTTGATATTTATTTACTGGTGAAGACCAAATCTTTAGTGAGCTATGATTTTGAGAGAGTCATTGATGAAGATTAGTTGTGTCATTGTAATAATTTCAAAGTGAATTAAATCTTAGAGATATGTGGACCTATGATTGAAGATAAATCTGATACATGGGCTTCAATGTGATTGAATGAATCTGAGAATGAGTATTTTTCCCACTGATTAGGTATTTGTAGTAAATTTCCTCATCATCACTGGTGTTACCTATTTATTTTTAATATGAAGAAGATAGATGGTCCTAGTTCCATCATAATGCACCAATTATGGGTATGAAGAATAATATACACTAGGTGTTTGATATTATTTCTACATGAACTGAGACCTTTCCCTCTTGTTCATAGTTTTCAAAGAAACTCATGATACCTACTTAGTTCACACAACACCTAGATTTCCTAGATAAACAGAGCATCCTTCACTCCTGTATTAATTATCCCTTTCATCTGCATCTTCTCAAATCAACATAATTTTAATCCATCATAGTATTAATATTGTACTCATTCAATGTCCTAGAATTATGGCCTCCTTATAGATATACACAACCACAATATTAACACATCATACCAATATTAATGCAGACCACAAAATGAGATCTTCCGGAGATCTATTCTAGATCTCATCCGTTGTAGAAAATCAACTCACACCATGGATTCCATATTGAATCCCTAAATAAAGGTTACAAAACTAAATTTTTGAGTGATACGTCACTTTTGCGGTAAAGTGATGTCCAGACATACTCTACTAGCCATTTCAAGATCCTTGTACTGAGAAAGAAGACTAGTGTAGTCCGCTGAATTCCAAACAACAAACCAGTAATTTCCTTTTTTTAACACCAGATATTATCCTATAATCATCCAATAACATATCTAATTTTATAACCCACTAGATCAAGACCTATACCATTTCACTAAATCTTAAGAACTCAACATCCATTCGATCCATCTCGTACATCACTAAGACTTCTTCTCACATGATCATTCCAAGTGAAACACGATTTCTGATTTCCACTTTGTCACGGCGTAATAAAGCACTTCATCCCTGATTCCTTCATAACAATTATGTAGCTTGATCATAGAAGGATAATGAAGTGATATTGGAATATTCCTATTATCACCTAGTGAAATATCTACCCTCTATATTTACACATTTTCACAATCAAAGGAGAGGAATTTGGTCATGGAATTTGAGGAATGTTTCAAAAGTACTAAAATCATGGGAGATGGAAGAATTATATTTATTCTACTCATGTAGATAAAATTTTTAAGTGTGTGACAAACCTTTAATAATTATCTTATAAATGGGGAACTATTCAATGAGGGAGGGGATACTTCTATGATTACTCGATCAAGATGGTTTTCTATTTTATTTATTTCTTATTCCATTTTCCCTATAATTATCATGTGATGGAAAACTAATCCATTAGTGGTTTATCTAAGAATATTACCCTTTCCTAATATTTACTAATTTAGAAAATTATCAATTTATCTATTTTTTATAATATCTCTACATTTGTTTGAAATATTTTATGTATTAGAATATTTCCTCATTAATATGAATTTTCCCTTCACCTTTCACCTTTCAATAAATTTTACAGACATGCTACTCCAGTTTTCTCATTATTGTGATCATGATAAGTGGTATAATTTGAGGGTGATTGGATATTTATAGTCACTAGTATATGTGATATTATAGGTTCTGGTGATTATCGCATCCCTCTAATTATGATAAAGTAACCAAGTGAGGGTGACTAGTGAGATTTCATGTGATATAAGAGATAAAATGTGAGTTAAAATAAAATAATGATTTAATAGGAAATGTGAGTGGATATACAAGTTTAGGCCACTTTATTAAATATAAATTTAATTTTGGTCCAATTAAACTATTTATTTCAAAAACCAGTCCCATTAAAAAAGATAAGAACGCCCCTAAAGCACTCATATTTTGGAATACAACCTAAGTACACTATTGATGCATTAATTCAAATTCAGTATATTATTTTTTGAGGACCTCAAGACATGAATTTCATAAAAATATAATATTTTACAATGATCCTAGTGTTTTATTTTACTTTATCTTAAAAATGTTATCAACACTTGACTAGATCTAGTTCACCTCACCTCACATGTTTTGATCCAAATATTGAATGAATGAAACTGGATAAAATTAGGAATTTAGGAATCAATGAATAAGGATAGATGGAATTTGTCACAATTCCATTATTTTACTTTCTCTCATCATATACTTATTCCATTAGTGTCATTTTACTTATTGAAAATATGGAACAAAATATTTCTCAATTAAATATAACTTTAAGAGATTTATATGTGCCCAATTTTGACAATGATAACCTTTTTCAAAAACAAAATAATCAACAAGATTGTGATATTAAAACTAGAATGATTGTTTTACTACCAAAATTTCATGGTTTTTTAGAAGGCCCCAAGAGACACTTGATAGAATTTAGAGAAATATGAAATGGGTTTAGACCTAGAGGAGACATCAAGACCAAAATTAGATTTAATGCATTCCCCTTATCACTTTAAGTATTAGATAAAGAGTGTCTCTAAAAGCTCCAATTTGGATAAGTAACTACTTTGGATGATTTGTAGAAGGACTTACTTTGGAAATACATCCCTTCTATAAGGAGTACCTTGCTAAGGAAAGATATTTTTCGAATCAAAAAACTAAGTGGAGAATCCCTTTATATTTTATGGGAGAGATTCAAGCAGTTGAGAACATATTTATTACATAATCCTATCAAAGACCATCATTTCCTAGTATTATTCTTCCAAGGGTTGATAGAAAATGATTAGAACCTACCAAATTTTTCCTCTAGAGGAGCACTAATAGACAATTCCCCTATTGATGTTAGGGAACTAATTTAGAGGATATCTGAAAATTCCAAAAAAAAATAGTATAAGAACTACCATAAGAAGAGTGAAATAGGTAAAAACATCCAACTTTCTATAGTTAAAAAAATTTATGAACAATCATCTTTTATGAGATAGTTAGATATTAACAAGGTACAATAAACATCATCAACCACACCCCCCTCATGTCTACAAACTTTATCACTCCTTAGAGCACTACACCGATGGATTCCTAGAATTGAAAGATATTTTTGATGTCATATTATAAAGTAAATACCAAAATATACCTGAAATTAATCAAATATTTATATATTATTATAATACTAAATTTGGGGTTGTAGACTAATAATAGAAAAGACCACCGTTGAAATAAGGTTTTCAACCATATTTCTAGCCACCACCATTTTTGAGATAGACATATCAACCCTATACAATCTATCAAAAAGTATAGAATCAAAAACCATCAATTAAGGACTTGTGAAATATCTTTTGTGATCTCATAAGACTTATAAGAGTACACTTAACACTCATGTATCAGAACTAAAGTAAATGCAATGATAATATGTATATATCATGATGATTGTTAATGACCGGAAAAATAAAGGCACATTTAAACTTCCAACTCAGTTAATTCCTAACCCTAAGAAAAATGTTAGTATTATTTCATTGAGTGAAAAAGAACTGAAGAATAGTGAAGAATCTATATCCCAAGATAAATATAGAAGTGGAAACCCTGATAAACCTGAATAATATGTCCCTAAAAAGTACCATAAGTAGAATCACATGTGGAAACACCCCTCATGAATAAGCATAAGGGAAAATATTAGGCATATGTCTCAAATAATCATAGGCCTATCTTCCTTACAAGGTTAAAACAAATTATGAATTCCAATGAAGGCACATTACCAAAAATAGATCTTGGAAATATTCAAAAGAGTAGAGATCAACATCTCTTTGCTAGAACACATCCACCAAATACAAAGTTATTAAAGTTTTATCAAGGATATATACACCTAAAATTGGATATTTAAAGCAAATAAAAAGGTAAATTTAGGTATGAACATATCTTCCCTTTTTCCCCCACAAATACCTACGAAATTTCAAGACTTGGGTACATTCACCATCCCGGACACTATATGAGAACTGAATATTTCAATTTCTCCTTGTGATTTTGGAGAAAAATTAATGAAATTTCTTATTTACTTTATTCTTCCCTATATATAGAAGAGATCAAACCCAAAAAAAGTGGTTATACAACTTTCTATCTGAACCACTTCCATCCAAATTGGAGTTTTAGAAGGTGTTAAGATAAGGGTATAAGGATTTTTGATCCATATTTATTTTTACATTCTGAACATGGAGGAAGAGAGAGGTAAAGCCCACTCCCCTATTATCTTAGTTATTCCATTTCTCAAGAATGAAAAAATAATGAGGGAACTCTTTCAATGAATTTTATAGAATATATAGTGAACTTTAATATTCTTGATTGAATGAAATAACATTGTGAGGAGTAATATATGTTTACATTTAATCATTTTCAATTGACCAATTAATCCAAGGAATACATTGAAATGTTTAGTGGAATAATTTTATTAAGAGAAACTTTAGAAACACCTGATTTATCTGATGAATCAGTTTTTGAAAATGAAATTAATATGGAATTTGTGTTATATGATTAATAAGATGAAAAGTTTGATGAAATTTAATTTAATTATTTTCTAAAAACTGTATGAACTATTTTTTACATGTGTAGACTGAATTCATGGATAACACTGATTTGAAAACATCATTAAAACCCACTAGAACTAGAATTGAATTTTATTCCATCCAATTTTATATATTCTTATTTAAAGAAAAATGAGAAAATTTCCATTATAATCTCAAAAATTTTAAAGACCAATCAAGAACATAGATTATTGGAAATTCTGAAATAGAACATTTGGGAAAAAGGATATACATTAAAAGACATCATAAGGATTATCCTAAACACCTATATGTATATTATTTTTCTATAAAGTGAATCCAAAAGTATGATACAACACCAAATAAAGATCAACCTGGCCCACATGGAAGTTTTAAGAAAATATGTTAAAATAATTTTAGGAACTAGAATCACATGCTCAATATCATTCTCTCAATGGTTATGTCCCATTCAACGTGTCCCAAATAAAACTGGATATAAAATTATAAAAAATGGTAACAATGTTTTAGTGCCCATTAGAATTAATAATAGTTGGAGAGTTTTCATTGACTATTGAAAATTAAAACATGTGACTAGGAAGGACCACTTTCTAATTACATTTATAGACAAAATGTTAGAAAGGATATATGTTAAGGGCCGCTACTGTCTCAATGATGTATTTTATAGGTACTTTCATGTCCTAATAGCTCTATAAGACTAAGACATGACTACATTCACATTATCATTCGGTAGGATTTCTTAAAAGAGGATTACCTTTTGTATTTTCAGTTCACCAGGTACCTATCAATATTTAATGGTATGTAACTTTCTAGATTTTATTTATAGTTGATTACAAGTGTTACTTGATGATTTTACTATGTGTGGAACATATTTTTAATCTTTTTATATGGACATGGCCTTATTACATACATAATATTGAATTTAGTCAAGAAAAAAAGTTCCTTTTACATTGAGGATCTTTTCAAGTTTAGAGCTTTAGAGAATTAGAATAATACATTCATAACATTACACATTATTATATAGTGGATACCATAAAAAAAGTTTCCATTTTTTTCAAAATATAAAACATTAAAAGTTAAAACAAGACTCCTTGACAGTTCTACAACATTTAACATGGCTTCCTTCCTTGCCTTACACATCCATTAACCTGTGAAAATCATTTAAAAACTTGGGATGAGTACAAAATCTCAGTAAGGGATGGGAAAAAATGAAAGATCACATTAGTCCATTATTACTCGTAACGTATGAAAGCATTTTCAAAAGATATTCTTGTCACCCATATATAATTACTTTGTGTACCAAGAGATTTACACATGATCCACACAAAACATGAGAACATAAATATAATCATAAAGGTATATTGGGTCATTACTTACATAATCTTGTAACCATTCTTGTCTACCTTATAATTTGTAACCCTCACGGCTACCTTACTTTGTGTAACCATCGCAATTACACTTGGAGTAACCATACGGTCGACCTCCAACATACTAATACCCAATGAATTGGAAGGAGATATAGGTCCCACACTTCATCATAAATAATTCCCAAGAACTAAATCATAATCATAAAACATTAATAATTCCATAAAAACATTACTTTGGAATTTCATAAAACTGAATTTAAAAAGAGGATTTTAAAAGAAAAGCCCCTTATAAATATCATACAATTGAAGAGAGACTTAATAGAGTGGATGGAGTATGTATATATACTGTAAATACACATAATAAAATATAATATAAACAGATCCCATCACACAAAAAAATTAATAACACATAAATAATGAAGTATAAGGTTAACCCAAAGAATGGAAATCGGGTTTAGAATTCCCTTACCTCGGGTTTGTCTTACTTACAACTTGTTTAAACCTCCTGTATAATGGTTAAAATAATGTTATTAATATTTTACAGAAACATTTTCATGTTAATAAAATCTTATATGATCATTTAATAACATAATTTTACCCTTTAATTGTTAGTATTTTCCCCTTACACTATTATTGGGTGAGTTCTTTACATTACTTCCATGATTGGTTCATGATGGTTGTTCTTGTCAATTGGAAGTAAAATTAGAGAATTGGAATGGAAAGGTATTTACATATTTCCAGTACCATTATTTATACCATTTATCATTTTGATGTTTAATTTGGGGATGATTCATAAGTTAAAACATTAATGATGTTCGTTTAGATCATTGTAGTGGTTCTTTGATAATAACAACCTCATTTTGTCTTATAAATTAGAACCATGAGTACAAAATAATTAAAGAACCATGGGTGAGTCATAAAACGTATATTATAACCTTTTTAAACCATATAAATTGTTTCATGACCATACTTGAAAGAATTAATGGAAATTGAAATCACATCGTCCACAATGTCGGTAATTCAACACATCAGGGACAATGTTTTCATTCCTTAAATAAGTGGGAGAGGATAAGAATAATGATGTGGAATTTTCCATAAACAAGATAACATCTAGAATATATATTATTTTTTAGATTTCATGCCTCTTGGATAAGAGGGGGTGAGGAAAGAAGAAAAAAAATGAATCATGAAATAAAAGAAAACTTGAGAAATTTCTCACAAAAATTCGGCAGCCTAACGGCATCTCTTAAAGTTTCGTAAAAAAATAGTTTGAAGATAAAAATGGGAATATATAATAAATAATATATAATATAGACAATAATGGGGGATATAGAATGAAATATTCAAACATAATTAAAAAGGTAAAGGAAGATAATAACATAAAATGAAAGAAAAGAAACAAATAATAGAGGATGTTTACCTATTGATCTCTTCTCCTTGAGATCCTTCTTAAGGGATTTTTTTTTGGTCTTTTGGTGACACCATCAGCTCTAGGACGTGGGTAGGAGACTTGGGAGGAGTATTGGGAAGAACTTAGGCATGGATCAAGGGTTGAGAGGTGTGAGAAGAAGAGGGGAGTGAGGGTGGTATTTATAGTGGAGGAGAGGGGGTATTTTCATTATTTTAATCATTAATATAATATTTTTGCCCAAGATTATGAATAGTCTTAGTTCATGTGACATAAAATATTAATAATGGAATGTGAGTTAAAACAAAGTGGCCTATAATCACTTATGATGTCATAAATAGTGAATTTTACTGATAATTTGATTATACGGTATTTTGTCGTATTTCACTATTCATCGAAAATTAAAGAATTTTAGAAAAATCCCAAAAATTTACCCTAACCATTTTTTGACGTGTAGAATTCAAAAATAAAGTTCATTTTTTGAAAATAATTTTCTAAATATTATTAATTTAATTTTTAAATAAAAGCATACTTATTTCAATAATTAACAATTCTAATTCTATAACTTCTTCTATATCGCGATGAAAAATTAACTAAGATGTTATTATATTAAATACTTAAGAAAATAAAATAACAATAAAATTCAATATTCATTAGGTTCAAATTACTATTCATAAGGGTATGTTACTATTCACCAAAAAAACAAGTTGATTCCAATTGACTCCAAATAACATACTGAACACAATTGTATATGATAGTTTCTTGAAATTCAAAACATAGAAGTGGGAAAATTATGTTTTAAAGGCTAGTTATAAATATATACTTAAAAAAGTTTCATTCATTTCAATTCATTTTTTAAAAAAAACTGGAATGTTACAGTTTTCATGAGAGCCTATACTTTTTTTAAATGCATTGAGAAAAACTTGGTTTTAAATTTTGAAAAATTCCCTTTCATGGTGGAGAAAGGAAATTTTTCATGCCACATAATTTAAAAATATTATATTGATGTGGATATGGAAAAAATTAATATTATTTATACACTACTATACCCCACCATTATGAGTTATATTAGGTATTTATTAGGCCATAATGGGTTTTATAGATGGTTTGTTAATGGAATTAGCAAGATCACTTCCCCCTAACTAGAATACTTAATGAGGAAACTATATTTTTATTTTTTTTATTAATGTAAGATATATTTTGATAATCTCAAATAAAGCCTAACCATATTCCCTATAATCTACCCACCTAACTAGAATAAACCCTTTAAGATACTATGTGATGCTTCAACCAAAGTTGTAGTAGTTTTGATATCCTATAAATTTAATGGGAACCAAAAAGTGATAGCCTGCACTTCCAAACCCCTAGAAACAACCCAAATAAATTACAAAAAAATATAAGTTTTTGTAAAAAAAATCTTTAGTAAATTTTTAGTCTTTACTATTAGGAAGTAAAGGTGAAGTTTATTCTAATCATGCAGTACTCGGGTATTTGATCAAGAAAACTATTGCAAATCCAAGTCTAGTGAGATATATATTTTTATTGTTATAGTTTTACTTTGAGGAAAAAATGGTTGTGAAATCTATTTGTGCGCCACATTAGTATATTACTTCACAATACTGAGGTAGAACCATGAACTAAAACAATCACATATGACTCCTTCCCTAGTGAGAAATTGTACAAGGTAACCCAAGTTCCCTAGTATTTTAATTTAGTCAATTTTCTAGTCACATAAAAGGTAACCTTATTCTTTACTAATAATTAAACTTTTCAATTGAAATATGAGTCAATAATTTCCATATAGTAATATCCATACATAAGATTTTTAATGACCAGGTAATAAGGATGCGTGTACCCATGGATGAAATTAAATTCGTACTTTTTTTCCATACACTTGCATGTGGAATCCATTTTTCACCTCAAAATAATTGTCAAGAAGGTATTATTTTGGCCCTTAATTTTTAAAGACATGTATAAATTCTGTAAATCGTGTCCAAACATTCCACTTAGTGATGGAGTTTCCAAAGTACATGATATTACCCAATAACCATTATTTTTATATGAAGTATTTGATGTTTGGGGATTAGGTTTCATAGGTCCATTTTTTCTCATTTAGTTTCTCCTAGAAGTTATTAGTAGTGTACTATCTTTGTAAGTGGATTGAAGAAAATGAAACCATAATTAATTATTCTAATTTTTTTATTGAATTTTTATAAAATCAAATAAAAAAGTTTATAGATTTTAAGTACCAAAAAAAATAACTGGTGACCAAGGAACGCACTTCTATAACTAGATCATGTAGTCTATAATAAATAAATATGGAGTTAATTACAAGACCTCAATAGTATAAAACCCATAAAAATGGGAAAGAATAGGTGTCCAATAGTTATATTGAGATGATTGTATAGAAGAAATTACAGTCCTCCATAAAATATTATATTAAGAATCTTGAGGTTTCATCATAGGAATAGAGTAATATCTATAAAACCCCCTAGGATGAGAGAGATGTCCCCTCACTCTCAAGGTTGTGAAACCCACCCCTAGGGTTTTTTTAAATACTTTTCGGTGCTATATTTTCTTCTTCCTCCATTTGGATTTAGCTTTTTTAGAGGGAGATTTAGTGGTGCTTTGTTCTTCAAATCCCTAATGACAGATCTATACAAAGTTGCGCCCATTGATCTTCATTTATGTGTTCTCCTGGTCCTTTCACTGCATGGATTATTTCATTATCACCATCATAAGTCCTTCTTTTTTTCCTTTCTTATGAAAATATTTCTAATTTCCTCTATATTTATAAGGTGATTATGGGTGTGTAATTACCAAATTGCAGGTCGGCAGTCATCTCTGATGGTTTTGAAATATTTCCCAGATCTAAATGACCTTACAACTCTTGTTTTAATTGTGTGTGGAGGAGTGAAAGATGCTAGTTATCAGGTGAAGATTTGAGTTTTTATGGGTTTCTGGGTGTGGAATTTTATTTTGTTTGGTGTGATTTAGATGGATCAAAGGATGATGGTGGGTGGTCTATGTGGATGAACTTGGAAGGATCTGATGTGGTCGGCTGTTTTTTTTAAGTGACCATGGTGTTAGATGATACTTCCATGAAGGGAGTAATTGGGGTTGATCTACAGCCAATTCCTTCTGGTATTTGGTTATTGGTCTGATTTTGTGTGGGTGTGCTTCAGTTTTCCTCTTCACTGACTGCTTTTTGAGATGGGTGGTTTGAAGAGATTTTAGATATCCCAATGGGATTTGGACCTTATTTCATCACATTTGGATACAGATATGTTTTTTTCAGGTACTTCTTAGTGGAAATCTTCAAAAGTGGTATGGGAGTACTGACACCCATCATTCATCATATTGTTCTTCTTATTGGATGGATGGGCACCCTGAATTGATTTTGAAAATAATTTTGGTCTTGATTTTCATTTTATCTGGTTTAATTATTATGATTTCCTCACAATATTTATCAGGTGGGTAGCTCAAAAGAGAGATAGGTTCCCTCAAATCTATTATCGAATCCTTTCTTCACATGTTAGTGTGTGTTGTAGGGATTCTCTTCCATATTGTGTTACAAGTATGATATAACTTCTTGGTAGGGGGATAACACATTATCATTGACTGGTTTCACTACTGCATTTTCTGTTAGGGGTGTGGGAAATGAAATATTTTCCCATTCTGGTCTTGATGTTTGATTCTTATTGGAAACTCAAGACCATTCTATTTTCTTTGGGTCTAGATTCTTTTTAGACCTTTGGGGTTGTAATGGATTCCCTCTTTCCTATTTTCCAAAATATGTTCTCTTGTTTTTGTTTTTAATAAAGGGGTATTGACCCTCAACCAGTTAAAAATCCACTAGGAATCTCTACTTAAAGATGTTTCTATGGGAAACATTTTTATTTTCCTGTTGAGTTGTAGAATAAAGATGACAAGGTCATGAACAAGGTAAAATTTGAATTTAGAAAATATATAGAGTGGTTGAAGTTATTGATGATGGAACTGGAGGGAATAGGAAGGGTAGATTATGAGAATTCACTGATATACAAGGATAAGTCCAAATATATCCATGACATACTCATCTAGAGAAGTGACTTTCAAGCGGGAAACAAATTGATTATATTCTCTTAAATAATGAATCTCATTAATAATAAACATCATTCAAAGTAGATTGGGTCATATATAGAAACTAATACTCTCATATTTGGTGTAGTTGAGATCAATGGATAAGATTCAAAGAATTCATTCAATGTGAATGACTAATAGGAAAAGCATTACTGTAAATACTTTTCTAAAGAACTAATGGTGGTTTCCAAACTCCTCCCTATTTTCATTGAATAAAGTATTATCAGTTTTTCTCTTTCCCTCGTTTTAATTTGGATACTCGCATTTTAAAATTGGATTTCATCAAAAAATGCATGTTGGCATTAACTGGGATTTTTTCTAAGATAATTTTGTGGGGAGAGGGATAAGTAACGTAGGATGTAAATAATTTTCTATTTTTCCTTGGTTTTTTCTTTCTATAATTAAATTTTTAAAAAAAATCAAAGTTATTCCCAATATATTTTTAGGGATCTGTACATAATTCTTATACAGATTTGTTTTTATATTTTTTAGAGTTTATTTAGACATGAAAAAATTATATTAATGGGGCCCTACCAAGGAAAAATACCATGCTAGAATATAAGTATTTCATTGGTTCTATAATTATTAGAGTCAGATTATTGTTGAGTAAATTTGCTTATTTTTTCAAGGTTATTTGTTTTTAAAACTTTGGAAAGGAGTGTGAGTAAAAACATCTTTAAGTAATTCAAATTATAACATGAGGACACTAGATTTTTAAACATTATTTGAGGTAACTTGGACTCTGGAAAAAATAAAACTGTAGGGATCCAACTAAAAATAAATTTTTATAATTCATTTGGAACTAGAGTAAAATGGTAAATTGGGATCCCAAAATGAATATATAAGATATTAGAAACTAGGTGTATGAGTAAATAAATTCCATTTGTTTTTATTCAATAAGTGATATGTAATATCATGGGTATGGGAATGGAAGAAGTGCCTAAGTGTTAAAAATGAATTCATTTAGGTGAGGGGAGTATTGAACCTAGATCAATAAGGGGTAATTAAGTTCTAAAAAATTCATTTGAGTTGCATCAAAGAATTGGAAATTGTAACTAGGGTTTAAGAAACTTAGGAGAAAAAGATAAATGTAAGTGTCTCTTGTTAAAATTCTAATTAAAGTTAAATCATTTGATTCCACACCTGGAAGTGGAAATTGAACTTAATTGAAGTGATTTGATGAGATTAATTCATAAAATATCCATGAGAATTAAAATAATGGGTGACTTCATGACATTATTCTTCTTTTGATTATGTTTTGAAGTCTAACCAGGACATGTCTCTTTAAATAAATGGAATTCCTTGTATTTCCTAGGATTCCAATAAACTAAGTGTGAGTGAGTAATGTAAGCAACAATTTTTAAAATAATTTTTAATAGAAATTCACCCCCTAATTAATTAAAATCCTAGGAAATTGATACATTCCTGTTACTTTTGGATGTCATGAACTATTTTAAAAATATGGATTTTAACTTGAATTTTAGTGTTTTATTTGCTTTTGGGTTTATTATAAATCCATACATTAATTGTGAATTTTGAAATTTAATTTCTCAAAGGCCTTTAATCTGATTTTCAATGTTTTTATAAAATTTGATATGGGATAAGCTAGATTTTAGTTTGGTATTTAATTGTATAGGATGGTAAAATGAAAAATGTAGGTGACCATGTGACTTCCCTTCATACGGTCAATTGACTGACCATGCATTCACATATAACAAGGCTACCAAACCAACCGCATGAATAAAACCAACCTATTGTGGCCATATGAGCTACTGCAAGTCTTACCACCGATCACATGAATCCAGTTCATGGTTGACCATAAAATCTACAACATGAAGACATCCCAAGTGACAAAAAATCTCAATCATCCATAAGACAAATGTTGGACTTACCATGGAAAAAATTGGTAGTGCAATTAGTCCACTACTTATGCTCACAATCTACCATGGAGTCTTATCGCCAATGACCATGGAGAATTTATTAGGCTTAAATGAATATGGATTCCCTAAATTAAAGATTTATAACCTACCATCATATAGTAGATGAGTAACCATGAGGTGGGAATCGATCAACAATGCCTATGGAAAAGTAACCATGAAACGCCAATCTACTGTGGAAGCTTAGAATGAGGATCAATCAAATCCAACCAAATCTCAGAATAAGGAAAAATAAGATTGAGATAAGATCAAGGGTTCCATGATGTTCTATGTATCCCATTGCTGATTAAGTCAATCTCAACCTAAGAAATTGTTGTATTAATGTTATCATGAGAGATAAAACTTAGATGGGGAACGTTGAAGAATTATTGGAGCTCAATGCCATATCCCATCCCCTGCATCAAACCAATTACACTATGGATTCCCTCTTGAATCTTCAAATATATTTTTTCAACCAAATTCTAGAGTGACCTATATCTACTGTGCAGAAATGATTTCCAAGCCCACTCGATCGTCTGGTTTGAGATCCATATACTAAGTAGGAAATGGGCCTATCCATTTAATTCTAAACAACAAACCAGGAATTCCCTAACTCAATCCAACACCAAATATTATCTATAAATAATCTAATTCTAGAACCAATTTTGAATCCTAATAGCTCAATCCAAAACTCATTTAACTGAATCCCAAGAAATCAATGTCCACGCCATTAAATACATACCTTATTAAGACTTCTCATGTGAGTATACTGAGTGGGACCTCATTTATGATGTCCATTATGTCATGAAATAGAAAATGATATCATCCTTTATTCTTCAAGAACAGGTATAGATCTTGATCATGTGAAGATATTGAAGCCATAATGGAATATTTCTATGCTCACTTGGTGAAGTATCAATCCTCTAACTTTATATGTGGTAAAAATCAATGAATAGGAATCTAGGAATGGAATTTGAGGAATGTCTTCGATGTTTTGGAATTGTGGGAGATAGAAGAAATATATATCTATTATACTCACATGGATGAAATTATGAAGTGCATGAAGAACCTATGATAATTCTACTATAAAAAATTAACTATTCACATAAGGAGAGGGCAACTTCCATGATTACTCGATCGATTTGGGTTGTCATTTTATTTGTTTCTTAATTATTATTTTTTTGTAATTATTATATGATGGAACATTTATCCATCAGTGTCTGAGCTAAAGACATTCCACTTAACCCATATTAAGAAATTCAAAACATAAATTCTTTATCTCTTCTGTTTATCTCTCTAGATTTATTCAAAATGTTTTATGAATTCGAAAATTTCTTCACTACTTTGCGTTTTAAATTCATCTTCCCTCATTCACTAGATTTCACACACATACTACTCAATTTTTCTCACTGCTATGATTATGAGAAGTGGGATAATTTAAGTGTTATTGGATATTTCCAGTCACTATATATTTTGATATTAGAGGTTGTAGTGATTATTTCATCCCACTGATTAATCCAAAACAATTGGGTGAGGGTGATTGGTGAGAGTTGATGTGATCTGAGAGAGAAGATGAGAGTTGAAATAGAATATTGATTTAATGGTAAAGGTGAGAGGATATACAAGTTTAGACTACTTAATTTAAAATTTAATTTAAATCCAATTCAATTAAACCATTTATTTCACAAATTGGACCCACTGAATAAGAGAAGAACACACCCAAAACACTCTAATCTTCGGGGAAAACATATTCCACTACTACTACATTAATTTAGGATCAAAATATTATTATATGAGGGCCCTATGACATGACTTGTCATGGCCCATCCTTGTGGGGCCTGCACCGCGACTCCCCATGCCCGCCTCCAATAGGATAGGGGCTGGTGACTAGAACCGAGTAGGCACATTACTAACATGGGAGTAATTTCCTAAGTACATGTACAAACACACACACATCTCCAAGCCCACAAATTCTGAAATGTAAAAAACACTAAGGAACAAAATGTATGCATACAACTAAACCCAACCAACACAGTACAATGAAAGTAAAGTGCAGAAAGAAAAACTGGGCCAGAATAAAAGCCCAAAAAAACAAGATACTACAAACTACAAAGTCCAACCTTAAAGCACAAAGAGGTACTGGGATTGATGATCATAGCCGTAGGAACACCTCGGCCTGAAGGGAACCCAAAAAGCTCAGTCTGATCCTGTTCCGCCCTGGACTCTGTCAAAAGGTCGCTCATCTGCAAAATACATGACACATGCGGGAAAAGCCTATTCAGGGGTGAGTATAACAATACTCAATAGAGGACCCCAAAAACCACAAATAAATACACAAAGTAATGGCCAGTCATCAATACACAATATATGTCTACTGAACATATAGAAATAGGAACACGATCCAGATATACACAAAACCTAGACCCGTAGTCTACAGAGAAGTAACACAACAACATACCTTCGATAAGGATTTAGTTTGGAGATCCCACTAAGAACTCTTTTGGGAGATCTCACTCCATGATTATAATATCTTTGATGTCATCCGTCCAAGAAGTACTGTTCATCGGGAAAATCCATGAGAGATAGATACACTCATTTCGGGGGAACACACTCCTGAGTGGGGGAAAGGTCATGATACACATATGAGTATCACTTCTAGGGCCTTGGCAGACACCGAAACTCATCTGGATTCACATTCTTAGTAGACGATCGGTGTCCTGTAGGAGTATTCACATCAACACCTGACTCTAAATAGGGACAATAATGGAGAGAGGATCTCGCTCCGGACCTCTTGGAGGGATACCTGACTCTATCTCGGAATGTCTAGATGAAGGGATCATACTCTGGTGGATGGAAACGATACCTGGCCTTTGGGGGAATGAGAAAGGGGGTTACTCACCCAATACAAGATATGATGGACAAGGGGCTCAAGCCATGTCACAGGATATACATGGTGTGTAGAAGGGTAACACGCTATGTCTCCCGACTCTGGGTACTACCTGTGTAAAACGACCTGAGTTAGAAGAACATCCCATGTAGAAAGGTAAGTACATGGCATGTTGGACACACCACATGCCGTTTCCGAGTAACTAGGGTTCCCTCCATGTACACGGCCATGTTCTCATACATGGTTTCAACCCTTGTGTTCCATCCTGTGTAACTGGTACATGGGGTAGCCTATGCAGTTGGCCTAGTCTAGCTATTTGGTAGAGTACACAATTGTGTACCCACCCCATGTCTGTGTATCTTTTGAGATACATGCCAAGATTTAGGGAAGGTCCCACATGCAGTGTGACAGGGGTCACACGCTGTGTGGCACATATCTGTATCCCGAAACTATAGCTGCCACTAAGCTTATCCAACAGGGTGTGTTCTTCAGAATATACGTTGTGTTGATCGGAAATTTCCAAAAAAACAACGTCTGTTGCCGCCTCACCCCAGTTGCTCCTCAAATATTTAATTTTTCCATCCAATCACCTCAAAAATCAAGATCTGAGGTTTCCCTACCTTTCCATCGATGTTTTGAGAGGTTTGAAGGGTTCGATCGGCCACGAAAACTTGTTTCGATCATCCACACGAATAATGGCCAAAGAACGATTTCTCCCGAACTGTGTCGATTTGTCTGCTGCCATCGTCACCACACCTCCAATGAGTCGTCACGATGTCAGATCTTCAATTTGGGATCGTTGCATTTTGAAATGGATTTACAATGATCTATTGTTCATAAACCCTCAAAGAATGTGAAAAACGCGGGGTGGAAAAGGAGGAAGAAATCAATAACAAAAGAGGAACGCACCTCCTCCATCGTTTGTCATGGCGTCGATCCTCTCTTGTTAATATTTTTAATAAGAGAATCAAAAATACAAACCAAAAATCATTATAAAATCAACTCCTGAATCAAAAATCCCAAAGAAAAGGAAATTGAAACCCTCCAACAAGAACGCCAAATCTACGGATCACCTTGTTTGTGTTTTAATCTGTGTTCATCATTTAATCCATGAACGGGGAAGTGAAGAATCAAAATAACAACCCATAACTCAATTCGGTTGAAGAAAGACTACCGTGTTTCATTCGTTGGTGAGATTATCCTAATATGAGATGTGTCAATCATTTTCTTTGTCCTCTTCCGCCAATGGGTTCTCCTCCAAATCCCTAATGGCAATCCTCAATTTATAGGGTTATGAATATAACCTTGTGAACTTGTTTTACATAGGTATTTAAAAGGGAAGAATTAGGTCATTGTGTGAAAATGAAGCTTTTAAAAATAAATTATTTGTCAATTGTTTTATTTCCCTTAAAAAGTTCAAAAACAAACTTTTGCAGCCGAACTGCGCCGGTCTATGTTAGGCTCCACCTAAGGTAAATTCGCTTCTCTGAATGCAACGGTGCCCTCAGATTTCTAATTTGGGTACCTGTTTAAAAGTTATTCCACTTACTTATGAAAACCACTCAAACGTGCCGTTTAAATGTTTAATTTATTTCAAACATTTATTTCGGGAACTCTGGTCCTTGAAACTGCATGCTGTCAAAAATCCTGGTCTCAAAATAAATCTATATAATATTTAAAAATAATACACCGAAAAATATGAGACATTAAATTCTCCCCAACTTAGGGCTTTATTTCCCAAAAATACAAAATGAGGCTACTCAAAAATATGTGGGTACTGGGAACGAATCTGAGCCTCCCTCTCCCACATGCTCTTCTGAAGATTCCCATGCTTCCACCAGATGTGCGCCAAGGGAATCGATCACCCATGAAGGATACTATCCAACTGATCGTCAATCTCCATCGGGTACTCGGTAATGGTTGCTCCATCCTCGATGTCCAACATACCCCAGTTGATCACGTGTGATGGGCCATGCACGTACCTCCTCATTTTTGACACATGGAAGACATCATGTACTCGGTGAAACTATGGTGGTAGGGCTAGGTGGTATGCCACCTCACCAACTCTTCACAGTATCTGGAATGGTCCAATGAACCATGGATATAGATTGTCACCCCTGCCAAATCTCCATATCCCTTGTCGAGGTGAGACCCAAAGGAAGATGTGGTCTCCCTCCTCGAACTCTAGAGGTCTATGTCGCCTATCAACATAAGACAACTTCCAGATTTATGTAGTCTTCATCCTCTCTTGGATAATCTTCACCTTCTCAGTGGTAGCTCGCACCAACTCTGGACCCATGAATGCTAACTCTCTGGGATCAGTCTAGTAAAGCGGTGACATATAGGGTCTTCCATATAAATCCTCGAATGGTGCCATACCAATGGTAGAGTGGTAGCTGTTATTATATGAAAACTCCACCAGTGGTAGGTGGTCCTTCCAACTACGACCAAAGTCCAAGATACAGGCCTGTAACATATCCTCCAGAACCTATATGGTCCTCTCAATATGACCATCATTCTAGGGATGGAACATCATTCTCAAGCATAGATTCATCCCAAAAGCCTCCTGCAATCCCTTCAACAACTGGGATGTGAAGTGGGAATCTTCATCTGAGACTATTGTCGAAGGGACACAATGAAACCTAACTATATTCTGCACGTATGGGCATCTCAATCTCTTTATGGAACTCCGCTCCCTGATAGCTAATAAGTGGGCTGACTTGTTGAGTCGGTCAACGACCATCCAGATGGAATCATTACCCTTGAATGTTTGTGGTAATCCTATCACAAATTCCATCAATATTCCATCTCACTTCCTCTCTGGAACTTCCACGGGTTAGCTAATATCGTATGAACATGGTGCTCAGCCTTCACCTACTGGCATGTAGGGCATCGAGAAACGAACTCTGCTACTACCTTCTTCATACCTGACCACCAGAACTGTTTTCAGGTATCCTGGTACATCTTTTCCACTCCATGATATACCACCAAGGGGGAAGTATGAAACTCCATCGGGACATCATCCCGCAACTCCACCAGTACAATAGTGTGTCCTCTAAAAATAACTATGTGCTCCCCACCTTTCAAATATTCATCAAGAGCATGTCTCATGGATAACTGAGCACATAAAACCTCACAGTTGACATCCCCAAGTTGTGCCTCCCAAAATCATTGTAAGAGTGGAGGGGTGAAAACCATCTACTAAAGGTAAGATGCATCCTCTCTGTCCACGAAGGATAATTGTAGCGAGGCCAACTTTTCTATCACCTGAATCAATAGTTGTGTGCTCAATCTCCTAATAAGAGAATATTCCACCTTGTTCCCCTTCCCAGGAGTATATATGATCTTTAAATCATAGTAATGTAGAATCTCTATCCAATGAATCTATCTCAGATTCATATCCTTATGAGATAATATGTACATGAGGATCTTGTGGTTAGAGTAGATGATAAACCGCTCACCCATAAGGTAGTGTCGCCACAACTTCAACGTGAAGACTACCGCTACCAACTCAAGATCATGGGTCGCATAGTTATGATCATGTGGCCTAAGATAAAGAGAACCATAAGTAATCACTGTCTATCTCTACCTTAAGAGACAGCCAAGCCCAGTCGCTGATGCTTCATAGAAAACTATGTACTCGACAGCCTCCTCCAACAATCTCAAAATCAAGGCGCTCTTCAAACTCTGTCTCAACTACTCGAAAGCCTTTTGGCACTTCTCTATCCACATGAAGGGTTTCCCCTTCTTGTTCAAGTCTATCACTGATGTTGATATCCAAGAGAAATCTGGAATGAATCTTTGGTAATATCCTACCAACCCAAGTAATCTTTGCACCTCTGTTATGCTCTGAGGTGGCTCCCATACAAACACTGCTTCCACCTTGGCTGGGTCCACAACTAATCCATCAGCTGAGACGATATTTCCTAGAAAGTGGACCTCTTGAATCCAAAACTGGCACTTTGAGATCTTCCCATAAAGTTGGTGCTCTCGGAGTATGTCTAGAACCATCTGCAGGTGTCTCGCGTGCTCCTCCTCTGACGTCGAGTACACAAGGATGTCGTCAATGAAGACCACTATGAACTAGTCTAAATACAACTAGAAGATCCAGTTCATTAGTCCCATGAACACTACGGGGGAGTTTTTCACACCGAAAGGAATCACCATGCACTCATAGTGACCGTAGAGGCATCTGAAAGTCGTCTTTGGTATATCCTCATCCCATTATCATAACTAGTGGTAACCTGATCAAAGGCCAACCTTCAAGAACAACTGTGCCCCACTTAGCTGATCGAAGAGTTCATCGATCCTTGGTAGTGGATACTTGCTCTTCACTATTACCTGATTCAGGTGTTGATAATCCACGCACAACCTGAAACTCCCATCTGCCTTATTGGAAAACAAAACTAGGGCCACCTAGGGTGAAAGACTAGGTCTTAAGAAACCCTTTCTCTATAAATCCTCCAACTACACCCTCATCTCAAAAATCTCAATTTGATTCATCTGATATGCTGGTGAGGAAATCAGTGTCATCCTAGGGTGTAATTCGATTCATAAGTCGATCTCCCGGTGGGGAGGTAGTATTGGAACATATTCAGGAAATACGTCCTTGTAATCTGCCACTACTGCTAGGAACTGTAAGCTCACAACATATACTACTCTGAGGGTTAGGCTAGCCAACTCATGAGTGATCAGATGCACCCTCCTATGCAAGATCCCATTTTGTGCTTCTTGGGTCTCCTTTTCACCGACAAAATAAAACCTCATACCATCATTGTGGACACACCGAACACTTTTCATGAAGTATCCAATCAGGAAATGGACCGAAAATGACCAATCCATCCCAAGAATGATATCGTAAGGCCTCGAGCCTAACGCCAAGAGGTTCCAACTGAATCTCTTGCATCCAAGGGTAATATCACACTGTCTTCAAAGGTGCTTGATCATTGAGTCTCCTCCCATAGGTGTCTCCATGTTTTAGGGTCGAGTCAAAGGCTCTATTAAAATCATAAGGTTTCACACAAGACATATGGTGACAAAGGAATGACTGTAAACAATGTTTATTAGTATGGTAGATATGGTAGAGAAGACACAGATCATACCTTGGATCATCCCTGGAGTCCCTGGGTCGTATGCCTCAACTGCATGCAGTTTTCCCCCGCCCATGTCCCCCAACTCTCTGAGCCTGGTGCGGACATCCTGGGGGTGGTGCTGGAAGTAGATCGAAGCGGCTACCACACCCTACATCTCTCAAAGCTTCTTTTCCATGTTCACCCCCTGGAGGGTCTGTCTAATCCACTCTCTACCTCTGCCTTGGTGGTCCATCCACTACTTTACTCTCTATAGATCGATGGGTTGGACAGTCTCTAGAAATATGTCATCTATCATTGCATGAGTAGCACCGCCTCTCCCTAGGCTGACTGGATCCAACCTGAGAGCCATGGACTATCGATCCCCTATCATGGGTCCTCTTGTGACATCTCCCACATCTAGATCCCTATGTCTGACATCGGCTCCCTACTGCCGAGGTCTCCGCACCTGTCTGCCTGCTGCTGACAATCGTTGGTTGTCTCTTCTCCGCCAAGAATCTCTCGATCACCAAGGCCCACTCAAGCACTCCAACATATGTTGAAATGAATAGAGGTACAACACTAGCTCATAGGTCCCAAAGTATACCTCACTCAAAAGTTCGAGATCTGAAGTACTGATCCTTGACCATATCCATCGAGTACCTGGCAAGGTTGGTGAACCTCGATGAATAGTCAACCACTGTAAAACAACCCTGGTGGAGCTGGAGAAGCTCATGGATACACAGTGATCTCAGTAGAACCAGAGAGAACTCCTACCTAAAGAGTCACTCAAACTCTGTCCATGAAAGAGTCTCCTCATTGTGATTCTATGTGGTCAGACTCCACCAACATCCCTCTAAACCTTGAAGAAAGCTCGCTCCTAGGATAACCATTTGGTTCACTAGCTTCCTCACTAAACAAAAAACTATGGTCACCGCCTCAAGATAGTACTCAGCTGCCTAAGGGTCAGGCTCACATCAGAACCTAAGGGATATCTATCTCTGGAAATCATGGATCTCGCTCAGCCTGTGCCCCTCATTGGTCTGTACTATAGGTACCACGGGCTGCTCCACTATTGGTGGTATAGTAGGTGAAACACCTGGAGGTAACGCCTGGGAACTTGTCCTTGTATTGAAGCCTCGTCACTGAGGGGTCATCCTTGTGATCACGCTAATGAATCCTAGTAGGTATGCATCATGGATTCATCCTATAAGGAAATAAGATGTATCATTGTCAATGAGTATATATGGATAGCGGACATAGTGGACATGGAAAACACAACTCATTCCTATATGATGCATGTAACATTATTTACTTCCTCACAACTAGTGTTTTCATATACCGAGTTGAAAAACAGGTTATCAGAGTCCTGGTGTATGGATATGTCTGCCTCCTACACCAACACTAGATTCTCTAACCTAAAATTTGAGCTTGAAACACTTAACATTATTTCCCCAAACCAATCTCATAGAATCTTGGTCTTAAGGTAGAACTGAACTCCTCTGATACCACTCTGTCATGACCCATCCCAATGGGGTCGGTGCCACAACTCCTCATGCCCGACTCTATTAGTCTAGGGGCTTGAGACTAGTACCGAGTAGGTATATTACTAACAGGGGACGCATTTCCTAAGTACATTTACAAATGCACACATCTCCAAGCCCAAAAATACTGAAATGAAAGAAAATCACAAAGGAACAAAATGCATGCATAAAACTAAACCCAACCAATAGAGTACAATGAAAGTAAAGTGCTGAAAGTAAAACTGGTCCAGAATACTGGCCCACAAAAACACGAGTCTGCAAACTACAAAGTCCAACCTGTAAGAACAAAGAGGTACTGGGTCTGCTGCTTATAGTCGTAGAAACACCTCAGTCTGAAGGGAACTTAGAAAACTCATTCTGGTCCAAGTCCACCTTGGACTCCATCAAAAGGCTAGTCGCCTGCACAAGACCCGACATGTGCAGGCAAAGCCCATACAGGGGTGAGTATAATAATACCCAGTAGAGGATCCCAAAAACCACAAAGCAATACAAAAAGTAAAGGTATAGTAATATCTACACAATATATGTCTACTAAACATATAGAAAGAGGAAAACAATCCAGATATACTCAAAACCTAGACCCATAGTCTAGAGACAAATCAGACAATAGCATACCCCTGCTAAGGATTTAGTTCGGAGATCCCACAAAGCACTCATCTGAGAGAACTCACTCCACGAGTCTAATAGATCTGATGTCTTCCATCTGAGAAGTACTATTTTCAGGAAAATCCATGAGAGATAGATACACTCATTCTGGGAGAACACACTCTTGAGTGGGGGAAAGATAATCATACACAGATGAGGATCACTTCCTGGGCCTTGGTGGATACCGCGACTCATCCAGATTCACCTGCTATGTAGAGGATCGACATTCTGTAGGAGTATTCATGTCGATACATGACTCTACCTAGGGATAAGAATGGATATAGGATATTGCTCTGGGCCTCTTGGAGGGATACCTGACTCTATCTCGGGAAGTCCTGTTGAAGGAATCATACTCTTGTGGATGGAAAAGATACCTGACCTTTAGGGGAATGAGAAAGGGGGGGTACTAACCCAAATGAAACCTATCCAAGATATGGTGTACAAGGGGATCAAGCCATATTCTAGGATATAAAGGGCGTGTATAAGGGCCACACGCCATGCCTCCCGACTCTGGGTACTACCCATGTAAAACGACCCAAGTCAGAAGAACATGTCATGTAGAAAGGTAAGTACATGGAATGTAGGATGGACCACAAACAGTGTATGATTAAACGGGGTTCCTTCCATGTATGTAGCCATGTGCTTTACATGGTTTCAACCCATGTGTGCCATCTCGTGTAACTGGTACACGGGGTATCGCGTGCAGCTGGCTTGGTCTAGCTATGTGGTAGAGTACACGACCGTGTACCCACCCCGTGTATGTGTATCTTTCAAGATACACGTCGAGCATCGAGGAATGGCCCACAAACTATGTGACATGGGTCACACACAATGTAGCACATGTCTGTATCCTAAAATTGTATCTCCCATTGAGCCGGTCCAACACGACATGTTCTTCGGAATACACGCCGTGTTGATTGAAAATTTCCAGAAACGACGCATGTCATCATCACGCCCCATTTACTTTTCTAATATTTGATTTGGTTATCTAGTTGCCTCAAAACTCAAGATCTGAGGTCTTCCTACCATTCTATTGACATTTCGGGAGGTTTGGGGGGTTTGATCATCCCTAAAAACTTGTTTCAATCATCTGTGTGAAGAATGATTGAAGAACAATTTCTCTCGAACCATGTCAATTCATCTTCCACCATCATTGTTGCACCTCCAATGTATTTTCATGATGTCAGATCTCAAATTTGGGATCATTGTGTTGCAAAACGGATGCAAAATGATCTATTTTTCATAACCCCGTGAAGAATGCAAAGAACGCGAGGTTGAAAGGGAGGAAGAAATCAATAACAAAAGAGGAATGAACCTCCACTCTCATTTATCACGGTGTCAATCCACTCCTATTAATAGGTTTAATAGGAGAATAAAAAAGGCAAACCCAAAATCATTGTAAAATCAATTCTCGAATCAAAAACCCCAAAGAAAAATAAATTGACACCCTCCTGCAAGAACGCCCAATTCGCAGATCACCCAATTTGTGGGTTGATCTACATTCGTTGTTTAATCCAAGAATAGGGAAGATAATAATTTAAATAACAACCCCTAACTTGATTCAGTTGAATAAAAACCATCACTTAGCGTTCGTTGGTGAGGTTCGTCGAATCTGAGATGCGTTGATCGATTGTGTTGTTGTCGTCTGCCAACAGGTTCTCCTACAAAGCCCTAATGGTGATCCTCAATTCGCAGGGTTATGCAGATAACCATGCAAACTTTCCATAAGCAGGTATTTAAAATGGAGTAATTAGTTCGTTGTGTAAAAAGGAAACTTTTAAAAATAAATTAATTGTTATTTTATTTTATTTCCTTTAAAATGTTAAAAAACTATCTTTTGCAGCTGACATGTGCCGGCTGATGTTAGGCCCACCTAAGGTAAATTTGTTGCTCTGAATGGAATGGTGCCCTCAAGATTTCTGATCTGGGAACCTGTTTAAAAGTTATTCCACTTACTTAGGAAAATCTCTCGTGCATTCCAATTAAAATTTTAATTTATTTCAAACATTTATTCTGGGCACTCCGGACCTTGAAACCGCACGCTGTCGAAAATCCTGGTCTCAAAATAAATCCATATAGTATTTAAAAATAATAAACATAAAAATATGATCCATTTCATGCCTCTCATCAAGTATAAACCCCAATAAACTACCTAATTTCAATACCCCGTGTGTATGAATGGGTCTCAATATTCATAGGAATTTTGAATTTTTGAATTATTAGGAAGACCATATTTTGAACCAGGACTTGGAATAGAATTTTAGGAGTTTGAACACAGCAAATGGGTGTACATAGACATGGAAGGAATATCAATAGCTATTTATATGGGGGATGTGAAGAATTAGGATATGGAAAAGGTTGATGTAATGTAGGGTTGTTTCATCATGTAACCATTGGCTAGCCATTGGTCAGCCGCAAACTAGTCGGTGGGTTGGACTATGGCCTAGCTTGTTGTTTGGGGTTACCAAATAACTATCAGACTTTAAGGTGGTAAAATTACCTTTTTCCCCCTCATGTTTTTAGAGGTTGTGGACTCTCCTCTCACCTTTCACTTGGTGTGTCGTCCAAGAGGGCCTCCTCCCTTTCTCCCATCTTCTTCCCTTGGTTAAGGGTGAATTTCATGGTGATTTGGTATTATTGAGTGTATGTTTCCTCTGTAGTTGTCCTCATGGGATATTATCATCTATTTCGTTCAAATTTTATTTTATTTTAGGGTAGGTTTCATGGATGTTTCCATTAGATCATGGTGGAATCATCCCGATATCATAGGGATTTCGTGTAGCATAGAAAGTGGATGCACTATGATGATATATGCTCGTCACCACACATCATTTCAATAAAGGTACATTATTATTGAAATTTTACTAAGGTTTTGTTTAAAAATAAATTGAAATTATTATGGGATTGGTTTGGGTGGTTAATTCTTTGGCCCAAGTTGGTTTTGGGATTCCGTTACGGACCTTTCATAAGTGGTTGGGAATGGTTCTTAGATTTAAAGGTCATATGATGACTTTTCATCATGTATAATGTTATTAATTTATGTTTCAAAATTAATTATAAATTTTATAATTAATTGTTTTGGATTTCATGACTTGATTTAGGGATTCTTGGATTTGGGAGGTGGACAAATGAGCTTGTTCAGACCTCGAACAAGCCGTGTCAGTCCTAGGTAGAGTTTTAGAGATTTGATAGATATTTGGGTTGTCTTTTTCAGAGAGGTAGGTGGTCTTGGTACTGACATTATGGCATTTTCTATGATGATTATGGGCATGTTTATGCATAGTCTCTCCACTAAAGTGAATGCCCCCTTTATTTAATTGAATAAATTAATTAAATTTAAACATTTTAATTTTAATTTAATTATTAAAATTACATGATAACCTAAGAATGAAAGGAACCATGGGCTTAGGCCTCTTTGGACCTAGCACACTAGCTTGACTCTTCGAGACCTGATGGTCAAGGCTTGTAAAATAGTATAACCTCACACTTGAACCCCTTGAGGGGTGTTAATTAAATGCCTTAAAATAGATAATACCATGCGGCCCTTTCATAGAAATCATTAGACACCTCCATGGGGGTGTGTGATGGATTTAGTAGATTGGACCTAATAGGTTGTTTGAGGACCCTTGAGATATGTTTATCCTAGGTTGACGAACCATGGGTAGGATAGACTGGGGTTAGGTGAGAGGGCTGACCTTGGAAAACTTTTGGATTTTAGATGGGTCATGATCTATATCCATTAACCTTTTATAATGCATATTACTCCATGTAGACTATGAGGAAATATTCTAAATATGACACTATCGTGGAGTGTTACATCCCCCATGAGACAGGTTGGGACTCGAGTGGCTTGCTTAAGGGAAATGACCCAAGAATGGTGCCTCTACAGTCATAATGTCCAAAAGGGACCCAGGTAGGGTAAATTTCATATGTATATTGAGGGTGTGAGTGATATGGGTAGATATGGTATAGCGACCCAAAATTTTCATACATGGGTATTACATATTAATTAATGAATAATCATTACATAACATTTTTATCAATTCCATAATTGTCTAGGTCAAGTATATTTAGAAAATTAGAAACATAAACAACTAGTTCAAAAAATATCTACATCATATCCTACTTATATCTTCATAATTATCAGCCTTCTTAATCATATCATATATAAATCCTTTCTTTATAACCTAGAAGGGGAAGCATAATAATAGGTGAACTCTAATGCTCAGTAAGGTTAAACAAGTGAGATTTCAAAGATAATATAATAATAACATGAGAAAAATGGAATGAGAACAAGATATTAATATTTTAAATCCATGACCTATAAATCACCGATCACAATGTTGAGTAATGGTATAAATTTGTCAGTTCATATAGAATGAATCATAATGGAATCAAATAACATGAGCCATGAGAGCATAATATAGGCATACAATATGGAATTATGGTTTACACATAAGTATAGAAAATAAGTTCCTTAGTAGTAAATGATCTTTTCCAAATAATTTATAGTAGAATTATTTCACTCCATAAAAAATTATAGTATTCAAGGTTCACTCCTAAGACTGTCATAGTTGATAATGTCCCTTACTAAATTGGGTTCACTCCCCATTCCATTCATATTTATTTCATCAGATATCAATATTTACCAAAAGTATTGGTGGGAGATATATGTACCTCCTATAAAATAATTAGAATCAAATATATGTGTTACACAATATCATAAAATATTAATCATATCATAACCAATGAAAAGAAATTGGTTTCATAAATATTCTATCATAGAATAACCCATAAAAAAGAAATAGGTTTCATAAACATCTTTCCACTATAACCATAAACCATCTAGATAAATAATAAGAATGGTATCCTTGGATCATTACCTAATTAAATAATAAATGATATCAATTTGTGTTGTATTTTATGAATATAAATACCATTAAAATATCCTTAAAACATTCTTCAAGAAAATATCTTTTCCATTTTTAAAAATCAATTCTTTAAAATTTAATAACATAGAAAAAATTAAAGAAACCATTTTATTGAAAATAACCATGGAAAATTATAAAGTAAACTTAAAATTATTTAGTGGTCATGAGATTGTGAAATTATTTTCAAGTTGTATAAGTTAAAATAAAACATTCCTTTTACATTTTAAAAAAAATTCAAAAAATATCTCATTTGGAAAATGACATGACGATTTATTTTAAAAAAATTTACAAAAAGTAAAACATGTGTTAAAATTTATTTAAATAATCATAGGATAATATGAAAAACCTTCTTTAAAACAATTTTAGAGAACATGAGATAGGTTTTTTTATAGAAAAGAGAAATAAAGTCAATTATCCTTAAAATATATTTTTAGTATCTTGAGTACAAAATGTGAGGAAAATGAAAGGAAAAATATATTTTTAATTAATAAAAAAAGGATAAGAAAATTAAATATTTTCATGAGATATAGGTTATAATAGTTCATCATTTCAATCATAATCATAAATAATCCTGATAAATAATGAGATTGTAATTATAAAACCCCTGACCTTAGGTCAGAATTATTTTGTATGTTTTTTAATCTCCTATATAATAAATATAATTTTTTTATAAATATTATTCAAGAACCATAATAATATATATATAACCATATATTATTTAATTTTAACCTTTTATTACCATTTATTAACAATTATTTATTAAAATCACTATTCCGGGTGATAATTGCTTTGTCTTTCATGTATGGTTTGGTTCGATAGTTTCAGTCCTTGTACTTTGATCATAGTTTCATCATCTCCATAATTTTAATAATTTTATAAATATCATTTATATTCAATATATATATATATATATATATTCATCTATAAAGTTTAGGGGTATAAAAATGAATTACACCATTCATGGATTTGATAAGTCGTACGTACGCATGAATGTTGTTTTCATTTTTCAATGAATGGAATGAAAGAATGAAAAATATTAATTCACCTTTATAATATAACTATTATATCATATAATATATATATATATATATTAATCAAATTCATCCTCATTATCATACAATTAAAATATATTTGAAAAATGAATCACATAGCTTCTTGGAGGTGGTAGTCCACACGTATGCACGACTAACGTTTTCATTTCCAAAAGGATTGGATGGAAAGTAGTTAAATATGATTTTATAATTTCATAAATATAATATATAAATATTAAACCCATTATAATTCCCATCCATAAAATATGGTGATGAAAAATGAATTGTGTCACTACATGGGATGGTAAGTCGTATATATGCACGAATGATTCTTTCATTTCTAATTTGATGGGAAAGAGGGTTTATAATAGTGTTTTCATAATCATAGTAAATTTTTAGAGTATTGAGTATACTGAAGTTATTATTTTATGATAAATACCATATATTTAAAGGAGGTAACTAATTTTAAAAAATAAAGTAATCGAGTAAGGTGATTACCTCTTCTTTGAAAGGACTCCTTTAAATCGCCTCTGAAAGGATCTAGGGTTAGTCTTTTGGGAAGAATAGAAACTCTATAATGTTTATAGGGAAGTTTATAATGTAAATTTTTATATTTTGGTAAATCTAGTAGGCTGAATGATGTATAAATAAGTAAGGGAAAAGTTTCCCTTTTATAATTGAGGTGAAGGGCACTTTTTGGAATTTCTCACAAGATTAAATTATAATAAATTCATTCTCAACAAAAATACCTCAAAATGTAAATGGATTATAATATAAGGTAGTATTGGGTTTTAATACCCTCATCCTATAGAATTTATTAAATTTTTTTGTCATTTTAAATCTTTTTATTTTTATTAATCCTTGGTTAACCAATTTTTATTTTAACTATAATAACAACTTTTTCAACATTAAAGGTTTATAATTTTTACTTATAAGGTATAAATCGGCCAATAAATGGACAATTTATGAAATTTTAGACCAAATAATATCCAACTTTTCTTATTTGATGATTTTTTTATTCTTAAATAATTTAATAAATTATTATTTTGATAAAATATAATCATTTTCAATTTTGACACTTTATTTAATTTTAGGAAAAATACAACAATAAAAAGGGTGAATTTGAATATAATTCTTTAAAACCATCCTAATATGTCATATATATCTATAAAATTATTGTAAAACATTATCACATTCCACTTATATCAATTTTAATATTTTTAAAAACATTTATTATATTTTTTTATAAAATGGTGTAATAATGCATCAGTGTTACATAAGAAATTAAGTTCATTATATAACTACTAAAAATTTTAAATAAATTTCTATAATAAAAATAATTTTATTAAACTCTAAATATATACTTATATTCATTAGTAACTTTTTTTGTCCCTATGTGGACACATAAGAGATATTAAAAACAAAGTGAGTGACATTTTGTAACTTTCTTTGATTTAAATATTATATAAGTCATTTTCGTGGAAAAGTGTTGATTAAACTAATAAATTTAAATCCAAAGGTGATAGGGGTATAATTATCTTCATTCAAAACTAATTATTATGAATATTTATGGCCTTACACTTATTTGTAAACCAGATTTACCCTTTTCTGAGGTGATAAATTTTACCATGGTTACTATTCATATTGACAAAAATAAAGGGGAATAATTACCAAATTTGAACCTCATATTTATATAATATTTAATTAATTTTATCTAGTTAAATATCTATAAATTTTATAAATTAATTTTAAAGTATGTGCAAAAATGAAATAAAAACAATTTTTTTAGAAAAAAAATCATTTTAAGCATAAACTGTATTTATTGTTATCCTATGCATAATAAAAAAATCTAAAATATAATATATAAATTTAATTTAAATTATTCATCAATAGTGATAAATTTAATTTATAAAAATATATTCAACACATAAAATATTTTTTTAGAAAATGTAACTCCTTTATTTTCAAATGATTGTTATTTTAACTTCTAATTAACTAATAACTAATGAATTCATTTTATACATGTGTATACCATAATGTTTAATTATTTAATTAGTACCTTTCATACTTTACAATACAATGGATAGGTGATAATAATATTTTAATTTTATATCACATTTTTTCTAAACTCATTGTTTCAGGTCACACAAGTAATCAAAGAAATCAAATTTTTTAAAGAGAAATATTTCATAAAAATATCAGGGTGTAACAGATGGTGAAAAGTGTTACCTTATAACCATTTATTGAATGTGATACCAAGGGGATGTGAATTTATTTTAATGGTGTATATATTTATCCAACCCTTAACATTCAATTAATTCTAATTTACATTATTTATTATGATGAATTTATAGATGCTTAGAAATGCTTATTGGGATATGGCTTATACGATATGAAGATGGTGATTATAGGGACTCCTATAGGTTCTTGTTGAGATCTTAATTTTGAGCCTTATATTATATGATGATACAGATCTAGATACCTATATGCACTTCCTATGATCTATCTATTAAGCCACATGAATAATGCCCAGGATGTCGGGATTGAACCTCAGATTTGTCTAGGTTGCCTTAAATGCCGAGGGTCCATAGGATTCCAAGAATGTATAAGATCCATATATGTAGGATTGGTAATTATTATTATTGTTGTTTTTTTTGTTGTTGTTTTTGGTTGTTGTTGTTGTTTTATCCCTAGGTCACCCCTAGGATCTGGCCAGTCAAGCCCAATGTCATTACGTACTTGATGTGGATGCCCATGATTCTTGGGATTTTGATGGTTATTATAGGAAAAGTGGTAGTTTATTTTTGATTAGGTATTGCCTGGAATGTTGGTAGTCATCTTCAATCCATTCATTACCTTGAGTTTGGAGAGATTCCTAGAAATCCCAGGATTTGGTTGTTGAGCCTTTCATGATGAGATACTCATTTGTGGATCCATGTGTTACTAGATTTCCCAACACATGCTCCAGGTATTCAACCTTCAGTATGATATGGTTGTTATGATATCATGACATTATTATAGATAATATAGCACAGATCAAAGCATGTATGCTTGATTAGGGTCACATACCTAAGGATTGGTGGTGGTTTATTTTTTTATTTTTTTTTCCAAAACTTATTTACATGTTCTAAGAAAACCAAGTACACATATCACTATATTTCCAGTTATGTATGTGACCACATTGGTTATTCCCTTTTAAGTTTTAAACTTACACCATGCTTAGACCGCCATTAGACTTGGGTACCCAATAAGACTCTCACTTGGTTGTAGGTATATTTTGGCCTAAGGCTAGCTATTAAGTGTTCGAGTAGAAGAAAATCGAGTGGGACTGGGAGAATTTAGTTGTGGCCTAGATTTGGGGTGGGATTTAATGCCAATATATTTTAAAATAACACCATGTTCAATTATGTACACGAGACTCAACACTGAACTTTAATGACTGTAAAATATTATTATATAAATTTGACCATTATAACCTAGATATTGAATAAGGGGATGTGAATAAAAGTAATAGAATTATAAAATACATATAAAAATTTCATACTAAATAAAACTTTATTCATTAATTCCTATTAAATAATCACTCGTTTTTTAGAAAAAAAATATTTTAAACTTGAAAAATGGTTTTTATTGCCTTTTATGAGTGATTACTATAATTAATTTCTAAAAAACATTAGAAATTTTATTTAGAAAAAATTATATACATTTTGAAATAATCATATCAAAATTATCATAGGATGAAATTTATATAATTTTCTAAAAAGATTAATTTTTTATATAATAGTGAAAAATAACGATTTTATATAAAATTGCCTTTTATTTTCAAGTATTTACAAAGTATCATTTTGTTTTGAATTTTTTTTAAATTTAATTAGTTCATTTTGATTAAAAATATTCCAATTAATTTTTTTATTTAAAATAAATCTTAATATTTGTTTAAAAACATTTTTATACTTTAAAGTGCATTTTTCTTGAAAACTGGTTTTCAGCATGTTTTGTGGGTGTATATTAAAATTAATTTCTACCACTTATAAAAACATAATTTGATAAAATTGATTTCATATTTGTAATAATAATTTCCAAATTTGTTAAATAGTTCGACTTTATGTTTTTCATAATGAATAGTAACCATGGTAAAATTTATCACCACAATAAAGGTTAAATATGGTTAAATTGGGTTAAAACTAAGAGGAAAAGGATTTAAAATCACCCAAACACTTGATTTTAATCTCTTGGATGAGTTTAGTTCTAACAACCCATCCATATATTAGAAATATGTCATTTTGGTTTTATTTTTATTTTATAAATACATTAATATTATTTTAATTAAAGAATAATTCCAAAATACCACTTTCTTGATTTTAATATCTCTAATATTTTTTCACGAGTAAAAAATAATGAACAGTTATAAATGGTTATTTTAAATAATAATAATTTTTTATTATGGTAATTTATATTTAATTTTTAGTGATGAATTAATTACCATATATTCTTAAACAGCACTAACACAGTGCTTGTGCAAGTAGTAGAAAAATTCGGAAAATGGTATTAAAAAATTAAAAATTAACATATTTTGGGTGATTTATGGTGTTAAATGAACTTTTTAGAAAAATATAATGTATTATCAATGTTTTAAAATTTTTAAATTTGAACTACATTATTGTATTGATATTTTTTGAAAGTCAATTATGTGAATAGTATCAAAAATAAATTTAATGGAATCTTATGTTAAATAATATTTTATTAAATGATTTAAGATTCCTAAAAATATTATATTTGGAAAATTTAATGTTATATAGTGTATAATATCAACCATTTTCCAATTATGGGTTACTTTTCCTTTTATTTTAACTTTCTTAACCCCTAAAGAGTAAAAAATGTTGATATTGTGGTAATAGTTAAAAGGGTTCACATGGGGTTAAAACTAAGAGATTAGGGTTAAAACATCACTAATATTATATAAATTTTATTTTGTGATATTATTTAGAATTATATTCACCGTAAACTTTAAATATATCAACTTTTCGACTTAAACATGAAAATTAATTTATATTAATTGAATACTTTAAGTAATTATAAGGGGGCCCCTATCATCCCTTATATAGTGAAAAACCCCTCTTATATTCCTCACACTTCATGAGCCATGTATCTTGATCAAGATCAACCCGAGTAACTTCTCAACATTCATCCCCACTTCTTAGACGTTCTGGTCTCAACAAAATACCAACCTATAAGTATTCATTTGTAAGAAAAATAGGTTCTTCAAAGCGGTGGTAATCATCTTAATCGAGAATTTTCATTTTAATTCTTATTTTACCTCATTCATTTTTTTCCAAACCATTAAAATATAAGAAAAATATATCATATAATAAGATTTTATTATATTAATTTCATAACAATTCTCATCTATTTTTTCATCAAATGGGAAACAAAACCATCGTCTGTGCGTATATACGGACTACTGCCTCATGAACCAATGTATTCTATTTCTCATTGTTACCTTTCATGATTGTAAATTGTGATAGATTTAATGTATATATCTTGTATTTATGAAATATTTATGATTATAGAAATATAATTTATCATCTATCTTCATACCATTCCAATAATTAAAAATGGAATCATCGCACATGCATACGGATGGACTACAGTCTCTTCATAGTGATGTACTTCATTTTAAAAAAACATCTCTCATTGATGATCATGGGGATCTATTTAATGAAATTATGTTATGTTAATAACATTATAATTATTATTTAAAGATAATATTTTATTATATTTCATTACTTTTCATTCAATGAAAATTAAAAAAATCTCTCATGTGTATATTTGAACTACTACCTCGTGAGCCAATCTATTTTTTTTCATGACCAATTTTCATAAATGAATAGAGAGTTATATTTTATGTATAAAAATGATTATTATTTCATGATTATTATTCTTAATATTTGATTCATTTTTTTCATCATGAGTTCTTTTTATAATGTACTTACTTCTCAATGAATTAATTTTGACATATTAATTCATGTAGCTCATGTTATTTATATATCCATATCATATTCTTTCTTTAAATTAATTTTTATTTGAAAGTTACCAAATTGGTAAAGTCTTTATCTTACAATCTCATTTCTTTTCAAGTTTACCTATGCTAAATTTCTATTGTGGTAATTTGTAGATATTATCCATTAAACCCCATATATTTTATTTTTCTATAGTTATTACTATAATTTTAAAGTATTAATACCATTTTTCTCTCTTTGGTACATAAAATGATTGAGCAATGTTTTTAAATAAAAATATAGTCTTATTTTCACTTTGGTCGAAAGTCTTTTTCTTCCATCTTCATGTTCTTCAAAAAAAATTATAGAAGTCTAACCTATCCTTGAAATTTATTAAAAATATTATTTTCACTGCCCTTGAATTTATTTAAAGATGTTTGAAATTGAATATTTCCAAAAGTGTTCTGAATAATGTATTTTAAAAAGTTTAAAAAAGTGAGAAAATAATGTTCTCTTTTAACATATATGACATGAATGGACCTTCCCACCATATTGAATGTTCTTTTTAATGATTCATCATTTATAATATTCCTTTTTTTTATTTTTAAATAAAATATTTTTCTCAATATTCTGGGAATTTTTTTAATATGTTATCAAAATAAAATGATATTTTCTCTGTTTTCAAAGAAATATCTTAAGTGTTCTTTTAAATTTATTTTTCATATATGGAAATATCCTTTTTTTCTTATTATATAATAGATAAATGTTATTGAGTTATATTTTTCATTCATATTTGAATATAAAACACAATATTTTTATACTTTAAATGATTATTCTTGTTGGAATTTAATTTTTTATTGTGATTTATTGTATAATACTACAAGTTTTTGGAAAACGAACAAAAAAAAAAGAAATAAATAGGTTTAAAAAACTTCATGCTATGATATTAAGTGGCATAGAATGCCACCAGAATATTGAAGATGGAATTTGAAATAGAGTTTTACTGAAAAAAAGAAAAAATGAGGTAATTTCAATAAAAAAGATATGTCATATGTCAAGTTCCAAGTGAAATACAAAGTGTGAGGGTTCAAAGAAAGGAAGAGGATGAAACGAAGAAAACCCTACTAAGAACACCAATTCACATCATGAATTTCATTCACTTTGTGAAGAAAAAATGCTTACAGGACATGAAGCAAGCCATGAGAAGATTTACAACCCTACACTTTACACATCGTGAATAATATTCATTACTCGAAAATGCGTGATGGGACCAAAAATTGGTAGTTTTGGTGGGAATGATGGTGAAAGACATCTTTTATGACCATGGGTTAGCTTTAGGTCCATTATGATCCATTTAAAATGTTTTAAGAACTTGGAATGCTTATAAATATGAGGCTAGGGTTAATAGAATAAGGATTAGTTCCCAACGATATTCCATTGCACTACGCTTTAGGGATACTGCACCTTTAAGTTTTATTTTCTATTTTCCTTTGAATTTATTTTCTTTCAATGTAACAAATAATAATATTTTTATTAAAGTGTTTCCCAGTCTCCATCACTTTCTTTTTCCAATCCCAATATCTCTTCTAAAACTAATTTTTTTATCTCTTCCTTCATCTGTCGTGATCTCTTTTCACTTCACATTGGAAAGTGACTAACCTCAGTCTTGGCCCTAGGGGAGGTTTTTTAGCATTATGAATTATTATTCTTGAATTAAAAATTATTTTAATTCTATTTTTGGTGTATTTGAGAGAATTGCATGAGTGCGGTGTTTTTACACCATGACATTACATTCAAACCCATACCTTTTATTTTATTTACTTCGTTTCCCTCCCTTCTCTTTGGAAACATCTTTAAATAATTTTTTTTTGGAAAACTGAAGTGATGATATGACATATGGTGGAGCTGGGTATTTTTGGAATTTCACTCTCTTTCAAGGTGTTATTATATTTTGCTACTAGATGAGGTGGGAATTGGTGTGCCAAAGAGGTTTCCTGGGAATTTTAAAATCCCGAACTCAATAAATAAAATGAAATTTATTCTTCTATTAGGTTTCATAATTTGAATTATAAAATTTGGAATTAACAAATAAATAAATAATGAAGGAACTTTTGTTACCAAACCCTAGGACCAAACCATTCTTCATAACTTTAATTATATATACATCTAGTTTTGTTTTTAATTTCATTTCAATTTTTTGTTTTCAAAATACCCAAATTATCATTTTCATTCAATAAATAAAAATACAAAAAGAATTAGGTTAGGTGAATTAGAAATTAGTTATTGATTTAATTCTAAACTACTCAAGTGATATGACCCTAGTAAGCCTCTATGCTACATTAGAAAAATAAATAATCTTTTGTACCACCCTATGAAAGGCATGTAAAAATTTCCCAATGATACCATCCTTATTATTTATATAGATGTATTATGATTCATTTAAATATATTTTCTTGGAACCTATTTCTTTTCCATAGGTTAATCAAGCTAAAATGAATGATGGTTGTTTTTAAGGGTGTTGTGTTGAAAAGTGAAAGATTCTGAACGTTTTTTTCATTCTATAGTACTTAGACATAAGTATAGATGATTGATGGGTGGTTTTCTTATAAACCACAGATGGTTGTTTACTTTTTAAACAAAGGGAAAGTGGTTATGTTATAAGCTAAAGAAGGGTGGGTCTGTTATATCCCTCTAATGCATTGGGTAAATTAATGAAATTAATTTATTATAAGTTACTACTAATATATAATAAAGTAAATTATTTTATGTTACTCAAGATAGGTATTATAATTATTTAATTTTTAGTGCTTATATGATGAATTTTTTATGTTCCAATATACCTAAAGTTTTATTCAATGTGTGAAAAGGGTTCTAATGTTTCCTTAGATTAAGGATTATTTTCACATTGATCAAGATTATTAACTAATATGAATCGTGTATTTTTTAAAGTTTATATTACATGACTTTAGATTTATTATATAAGTGTTTATGGGTATGAATTATCTTATATTATGCTCATGTAATTTTGAATATGTTTTCATAACTTTATGATTATCTTGTGTTCATTGAAAATATTTAATTATTAGTGCATATGTTTTCCCTTAATGATCATTTGATATCAACCTTCTTATGTTTATTTTCCCAATTTTATAATGAAATATGTTATGTAAGATATATCTAGAAGTGTTTCATGTGGGAGATAATGAAGTTTTATTATGGAATATGAAAAGTTGGGTATAGTGGAAAGAAAATGATCACTTAAATACATGGGTAATGTTATGTAAAAGTGAGTATTACTTCTTTAAAACTCTAAAACTAAAATGTATTTGTGTGGTTCAGTAATCCAATATATTTTTTTGATATTATATGTTTTTTATGGATAATTTTTGTCATATTTATCTATATCAAATCTAGAAATGCAAATATTGTGTTTTTTACATCGGATCTAGGAGTGTGGGTTTATTGTTGTTATACAAGAACTCTTTTCTAGTCTTAATTCTTTTGTAAATTTGATTTTTTATATGTGATCATCATAGTGAGATATCAATATTATATTCAATCATTACTATTTGAGTTTGTATTACTTCCACATCCATTTATTATCATTGGATATGATTTTTCTTTTTCATAATCTAACATGATTACCTGAATGTTATTTAGTTATTTACTTATTATTTTTCACTTTAATATGGGGGTATAGTATCCCCATGTTCACACTATATGCCCCCACTAATAGTTGGTAGCCTCTAGTATATGGGGAGGTATGCCTGAGATTATGTGTAACTTTGGTCTGTGGCACCTTTTGAGTATCCTCTGGGCAGAGAAGTTAAAAAGTGCCATAAAAAAGTTTTTGTTTCTTTTGTTTTACTATTTCGTATATGATAGAAAATAGATATAGGATTTTTTTGGATCCTATAATGGATATCAGGCTGGTGCGTCATGAACACTTATTCCAATATGAAATAATGGTCACCAGGGGATTGAAATTGTTATTATTGATATATGATATTGTGATTGATATTATTTTAACATCATGTGACACATATTGTGTTTTATATTGATTATTGATTATTTTTTTGGATCTTAGGCCAATGGTAATAATCTAGTGTTGTATTTGTTTCTTGACCACAAAGGAAAGAGGTGTCTCATGCATCATGACTAGTCATGTAGGATCTGCATGACATGTGTGCCTACATGTGTGTGATTATGTAATTGAAGATAGATATTCAATGTTTAAAGTGTCAAAAATAGCTCATATAGTGTTTTCCCATATAATTTATTGGTGAAATTAAACTCAATTGGACTACCTTGTATATATATTTATTTTTTGTTACATGTATTGTGTATCTAGGGTGAGATGCATAATGGTGAGGATTAAAATTTATCCCTTGTACGTGGAAGTGTAGTGACCCTAGTAGGTCAATACAGGCATGTGATTACTTAGTGATAAACCCCCTTAAGTGTGGTTATTATTTAGGTTTAGTTCTTCAGAGTTATAGGAATAAACTATATAGTTTTTTTTATATATCATGGGATGAAATTTTAATTTATTGAATTGTGTGACTATGATTCACAAGATAATGATTATGGTGGGGTGATTTCAGTTACATTTATTTACTTTTGATATGTTACCATATCCTCTAGGGATGAGTCTGATGTTAAGAGGCTTAGAGTGGGTTGGTTTCCTATAAGTGGGTGTTGGTTTTGGAATGTGATGTATAAGATGAGTATGTGAGACCCTATATTGGGTGTTTTGTCACTTTGGATGTCATGGATTATGAGATGGAAGAATGGAAGACATCTTGTGATATTTGACCTTCCTTGAGACTTGATGTATGTGCTGGGTGAGAGACAGTAGTGACCTTTAAGGTGTGATTGGGAATTTTGGTGAGTCTGTGGGATGTTATATGCAAGAGAAAACTTCTAGAGGTATTATGATGATCATAACAATGCCTTATAGGTGTAAAGTCATGAATATATGACTTGGGTTTACATTGGAACACTAATGATACTATCGAGGTTATGGTTTTGGCATGTTGATTCCTTGGCCTTTTGATATTAAGCATATTGAGTGCTGGAATATTGGGATGTGGGGAACTTATAGTGTTATGGTATCAATGGTATATTTCATGGTAAGTATTAGTCGACTTCCAAACCATGATGACTCTGGGTACGCTTTAGTGTCTTGGTGAGAGAAAATATCAATACTCGTGACTTTGAATGGTGTCAGGTGGTGGATAATCATGTGGTTAAACCATGGATTGAAACCTATAGTGTTGGGATGATTCCCAAGTAGTGGGTGATCATGATATACACCAAGGAATAATAAAAGTTCTCATTTTTTAGTAGGAGTGATGAGGGTGCTCTGGTTAGGTGGATTTAACATTCCATAGAGCATGTTCAGCGGTTTAGGTTGGTGATCCTAGTTTGATATGATGTGACTCATGGGATTGTGAGTTGGGTTTTTTTATCTAGTTTTATGGGATTATACACCCATTATATTTTAAGGAGATCGAAGGTGACACACCCTATTCATGTGATGGGCCTATTGAATTTTAAACTGAAAAATAACCATGTAGGGGGCTAAGGACCATCGGTCTTAAAGAATTTCATGAGAATAATTTACTAATAGTTTGATGAGAAAGGGAAAAAGGTCATCTATGTCAAAGGAGACATTGAAAATGGTTCAATTGTTATGGTATGACCAATTTGGGTTGATCCTGGTTAGGTATTGATAAGAAGATTAGTGCATCTCGTGAGGAGTGACACACATGTGATATTGGGATTCATCATGCATTACACTTGAGAATCGATGTGAGGAAATCCAAATATTGGGAATTTCATCATAGTCTATTATCGAGTGTGACCCTCTCTTTAGATGAATTTTATAAATTTTCAAGGGTATCATTTCTGTGAACTAGAAAAGAGGAACAGATTGATGTTTCTTATTAGAACTCGATTATAAGTGAGATTGGAAACACAAGTCAATTTTTTGGTGATGGACAACACATGGAACATGTTAATTGGGGGTTTTACCCAATTATATTATGATAAGGAAAATACTATATTGGGGAGAGGTATGTCATTCATAGTAGTAAAAACCTCACAAAATAGGGATGTGGATGTGTGTAATTGATAGTTGGGTGGTCGTTATGGAAATTAGATGTTGATGAGTAGATGGATACAAATTCATCTAGATACCTTGGTCAATTCCAACTATAAATATGAGTATGATACTAAATGGAGTTTTAGAATTATCCTAAAGAACCAGAAAAACTTATTTGATTTGAGTATGATTGGGCTGAAGGTATGATGGTGCTTATGGCATGGTGGATCATGAAGACTCCTTTTGGTTAGTTGAGGATTCAACTGGGAAACTTCACCTAGAGTTAGTCATGGAATTCAGTGGGAATGTTTGAATGACCATGATGTGTCCTCATGAAAAAAATTAATCATGATCATGTAGTTTGTAATCACACCAATATCTAAAGTTGATCACCTTTGATACAGGTCAGGTGAGGAGGCATAACCAGTGGTATTGAATGTAGTTAGATATGGTTAGCTGGAAACCATATCGGGTTTGTCGTTTTAGGTATTAAAAGTATAATTTGATCATTTTATTGGCCTTTTTGAGTAAAATAAATCATTTTCATGTTATGTTTGGATGATTTAGGGACATATATTTTGTCTTGGAAATGGGAAGTGAGATTTGATTCCACATTTGACTACTTCTATCCCTTGCGTTAAGGTATGTGTGTTGGGAACCATGTCGATCATTCCATCCAATCACTAAGAGTTTGTTTTGAATTGAAATTCCAATCATGGGTATAACCATAGATCAGAATTGGCCATAATGAGTTGGACCTTATAGCAGATATCATTAGCAGTCAAGTGAAGGATCGGGTGATGATGTGATTCAATCATGAAGTGCATTGGGGAAAGTTTTCATCATCTTGTTGTTTTAGTAGTGGTTACAAGTGTTTGATCATGTTATAGTAAATGAATATTTTTGGCTTTGAAATTGAGTCATGGGAGCTCATTGGGTGTTGGGAGCATGATGTGATGAGTTGGTCATGAATTAGAAACCTTAGTAGGTTTGGACCAATGATATAATGATTTATAAGAATTATTGGGGATGAGAACTTATATGGTGGGGAGATTACTATACCCCATGTATATAAATGAGTCTTGAGATTCATAGGAATTTTTAATTTTTGAACAAGTTGGTAGAACATATTTTGGAAATATATGAGAAATATAATTCTGAGAGTTTCAACTCCTCAAACCATTGTAGTTGGATGTGTAATGGAACATAGAAGCTAAGTTGATGGTGGTGAGAATTATAGGAAGATGGTAAGGGTATCTAGTATATAGAGTGTTTATATCCTACTACCATGGACTAGTTGGTGGCCTTGAAAGGGGGGAAATTCCCATCCCCCTATATTTTTTAAAGGGGAAAACCCATCCTCCCCACTTTCACTTAGTGTGTCATTCAGGAGGGACTCCTCCCTTTCTCCCCTATTATTATCTTGATCATGGATGAATCTTGTAGTGATTGAATGGTATTAAGGGTAACTTTCCTCTGTTATTGGCCTCCTTGGATGTCCTCCTCTATTTCCTTATGATTCTTCTTTATACTAGGCTAGGGTTCATGGAATATTTCATTAGATTATTGTGTAATTTTCATGATATCATGGGGTGTTCATACATTCTAGAAAGAGGATGTCTTGTGTCATTATTTACTCATATTATCTCTTTATTTCAGTCAAGGTAGACTTTCCTTGGATATTTATAAAGGTTTTCTTCAAAATTAAATTAAATTCTTATGGGATCAGTTCTAGTTTTTAGGGATTTAGCCTAGGTTGGTGTAGGGAGTTAATTATGGACCTTTTGCAGGTGGTTTGTCATAGTTCCAATGCAATAAGTTCATTTGTGAGTTTTTGGAATTTATAACATTATTATATTATGTTGGTTAATAAATTATAAATTCTATAATTAGTCATTTTGATTGATGGCTCAAGTTAGGGCCACATGGCTATGGGAAGTGTCTAGAAGAGCTTCTGTGGACATTGTATGAGGCTTGGCAGTCCTACGTAGAGTTTTCAGACATTGATAGATATTTGATTTGGATTCTTCATTAAGGTGGGTGGTATGTTACATTCCCTATGGCATTGTTCATGATAATTATACAAATTTTTATATGTTATATCACCACTAAGGTTCTGAACCCCTTTATTTAATTGAGTTTTTAATTTATTTTAAATATTTTAATTTAAATTAAATTTTTACGCTTACATGATCACCTAATAATAGAAGGAACCATGGGACTAAGATAATATGGACCTAGTGCACTAGTTTTACCCCTTATTTGATGACATATGGGGCTTGAACTAGTAGTATACACTGACACTTGAACCCATTGATAGGTTTATATCAAATGGATTAAAATAGATAAGACCATGTGTCCATTGACTAGAAATCATTGGATACCTCTAAGAAGGAACGTGTGATGGATTGAGTGGAGAGACCTTAGTAGGTCATTTGATGAACTTTTATATATATTTATCCTAGTTGGATGGACCTTGGGATGGATGTAATGGGTTTGTTTGATCAGAACAACCTAGGAAAACCATGGGGTTTTAGATAAGTCGTGTGCCATTTACCTTGACCTTTTTTTAAAGAGGCTTACTCTATGTGGCTTGTGAGTCCGTATTCTAAATATAATAAATCCAAGGAGAGTGACATCCCCCATTATATGGGTTGGGACTCGAGTGACTCTCTTGAAAATGAGGACCCTGGTTGGGTCCCTCTCCTCAAGGGATGATCTAAAAGACCCTAATTAGGGTACCTTTATTTTGTAATGTTCCATGGAACTTGAGTAGGTTCCCTGAATCTTATTAACACTAGGCGGGTGCCTAATACATGGGTAGATATGATCATGGGTATCATATTAGAACCATATATTTTATGTGATCCCAAGGGTCTATGGATATATTTGAAGGGTGTGGGAATTCGTCCATCCCTGGACATTAAATTATTTATACTTTCCTTTATTTATTATGATACATTTATGGATGTAGAGATGTGATTCTTAAGATCTAACTTTTGATCCAGATACAACATGAGGATGTTGATGTTAGGGATTCATAGTGGTACTTCCTAGGATCTGACATTTGAGGCTCATATGATATGATGATACTAATGTGGATTCCTAGATGTACTTCTTAGGATTCAACTGTTGAGCCATGTGAAGAATGCATGGGACGTCGGGATTTGACCACAGGTCTATATTGTAAGCCTTAGATTATAAGGGTCCCAATTATGTCTATAATATCTAGGATCCAACCATGTAGGCTTGAGGATAATTATTATTATTTCTATATGATGGCTAGGTCACCCCTAGGATATATCTAAACGATCTAGGTGACATTATGTACCTGATCTAGATTCCCATGATGCATGGTATCTAGCATATTAGCATGGTGATATGGGAGTGGATTTCATATAAGTGATTTCATGGGATTTGTGGAATCATATTTGTTTCATTTATTACCTATATTTTGGAGATATGCTTTGGACACATGGGATCTGGCTCTTTAGACTTTCATGATGAGATACTCAGCTCTTGAGCCATGTGTTACTATATATCCTAGGAAATTATCATGGGATTCAACCTTAAGTTTAATATGGTTTTCATGATATCATGATGAAATCAAATAAAATTTGTTACTAACCAAAGTATTTATGTTTTATTAGGGTTGCAGGCCTAGGGATTGGTAGTGGTTTAGTTAATTATTAATTTCCTATAGTTTTTTACTTATTTTGAGAATATCACTTGCACATATCACTATATTTATGGATATTTAAAGGACCGCATTGGTGGTGACATTGGTGGTGACATACTTATTGGGTCTCCATTGCATTTGAGTAACTGAGTATACTCTCAGTTGGTTGCAGGTACAAGTTGGGATGGGGGTTGGTGTTATGTGTTTGAGATAAAGTAGCTCGAGTGGGACCAAGAGATTATAAGTGATTTTTGGAGTTGGGGAAATACCTATTTTATATTTTTTTTATTTTTCATTAGAATTTGTAACTGTTATCATCCTAGTGGGTTATCTATCTTGTATTCTATAATGACCGTTTGAGTTTGTATTACTTTTACATCCATTTATTATCATTGGATATGATTTTAATTCTATATACTCTACCATAATAATTTGGATGTTATTTCTTTATTTATATCATAATTCACTCTCTCGTGTGGTGTTATAGTCTCCCCATGGTCACACCCTAAACCCTTTCTACTAGTTGATAATCTCTGGCATTTGGGGTAGCACCCTTGAAGTTATGTGGTGCTCTAGTTTGGGAAACTGATTGAGTGGACTTTGGGCCTGGATGTTACACTAATAAATATGAAATGTGGAAAACTCATCAATCAATCCAAAATCACAAAATATTCATCACATCTACCATTAGATCTAGGAACATTAGTAAAAAAATACATCATGATGTCCTCCAACCTCTATCAAGGGACAACTAATGGATATAACAAACTAGAAATAAAATGATTTTTGTAATTTACTTGTTGATAAGGAAAATATTTAGACGCAAACAGATAATTAACTCATCATCACCATCCACCAAAAATGACTCCTCAGTGTATGATACTTCATGGATATACTAGGGTGCACTGAAAAAGGTGAGCTATGAAACTCACAAAGAGACACCTCATGTGTTACTGATAGTACAAAGGGATCCTCCTAAAATAACACCAAATTTTGATCATTCTATAACCATAACTTATAAGAAACACTAAACAACATGATCACACCATAATTCCTCCCTAGGATCTCCCAACTGAAACTCCTCCATATGTTGCACCAAGGAATATTGAATTTTTATCAGATACATTCAAACCTTACAACAAAAAAGTGACTTATACTAATATAAAATATAATAAAAATAATATATTTATTGGTATTGATGAGTAATTATAAAATATATTAACTTTTTGTAGTTTTAATATTATATACCTTCAATTTTTTTCCAATAAATACATTTGTTTATATTAATTCTTTAATACCAACAAATCATTTTTCTAATAGTTAAATATGATTCTTTTTATTTTAAAACCAACAATTGTTTACCATAAAATGAATCCATTGATATTAATTATCATTATAAATATAAAAAATCATTATGATTAATTCACTATAAGAAAAATAATGTTCAATAAATTATGATTAATAATGTGGTTTTAATGTAAAATGTAACATTTAAAAACAATTCCAAAATTTCATGTTGTTAGATGTAAAATTTAACAATATAAAAAAATTATATATTATTAATACTATAATATGTATTTTGAACAATAACACACATATTACATGGTGTTTTATATTAAATTTAAAACATGTATTTCATTTTTTTAAAATAAAAAATAACAATAAGTTATACATGTTATAGTTTCATAGATCACAAATAATAATAATAATACATGAAAAAAATCTAAAATTTAATTATAATTTTATGATATAATATAATATCATTAACATTGTAAGGAGTATGGTTATTTTTAACAATAAAAAATGAATGAAAATAAAATTTAGTCAGAGATTGATTAAACCAGTGGTGTGATCCCCCCAACCCTAAATATTTTTTCTTTTATGTAAGACATATCGATCTCAAATTCCCCCATGCTCAGTGTGAAAGTAAATTCTTGTATTCTATCTTCCCTACAAATATCCTCCAAATATTTAAATTGTATTTAACCTTAGTTATTTACTAGAAACCCCTGAGGGCGTCAATACTTATCCCCATGAAAAAATCATCTTCCTTCCCTACTACCTAAAAATTATATAAATATATCATCAATATAGATTTTATGTCCTTTCTCATATAATTTAAATACTTTACTAGTGTTGTGTGATATTTTCTATCTTTTTTGAATCCCTTTTTTATTCTCTTGAATTCTAACATTTAGAAGGTTGAGTGATTGAGTTTATTATGTAATATTTCCTTATACTTACAAAAATGTTTTTGAATATATTATTTTTGTGATTTTTCCTTATCTCTTAATTCTATAAAGTGTTGAACATTTTTTGTTGTTATATATTTTGAATAACCAGCATTGCAAGTTAAAAAATAAAGTAGAAATGTTTAATCAAATATTACTCTTTGATGGTTTATATTGAAGAGAATGGATAAAACAAAGTAAATATATTTACTTAACATTATATGATTATTATTCAGAGATTTCTTAGAGTTGATATTCTCATGGATTTGAAAATATTTCAATAAGAGTGGTACTGTTTTATGCCAGCTTTCTTATGAACTTGTCCTTAACAATTGATTTATTAGTCATGAAAATATTTTTTCCTTATGAAAATCTTTAACTTGCATAAAAATTACAACATCCCAATAACAAATTATGCTTTATAAATTTTGTTTCAATGTATTCACATGAAATATTTTGATAAAAACTTATATTTTATTTTTTTCCTTTTTTGTAAGTAATTATTAATTATTATGAATTGGGTTATACTAAAGTGTACAATATGTAGGTGAGGATGGTTCGGATTAATTATTATATGGAAACTCATCTCTATTATATATTTTTTGAGTGATTAATTTTTAATATTTTTTGGTTTATATGTTTCCTTCACATGAAAATGTTATTTTACATTTCTTTTTATTCTCCTTTTATTTCATCCATCCTTATTCTAGATGATTATCTAGGAACTCGTATAAAACTTTACCCACTACAAGGAAAAGTAAATCCAATAAAAATATAAAAATAGAGCGTAGTTAGTCTAGAAATTTGAATCATGGACCACTATGCTCAGTCCACTGGACTTTTACCAGTTCAATAAACCTTACTTGAAATAATTTTTGTTTAAAGTTAAACTAACTCATCCTCAACTTCCTCTAATCATTTACTCAAGGTTGTGTTGAAGATTATTGGAGTGTATTTAATTGAAAATTTTTTATGTGGTTATCTTTGACTGTATGGTGTATATGGGTGAGAGGGGGTGGTACAGGAGTTTACACAATTCATTTTATTGAAATTTGGATCCAAGTGTTTTTTTGGGTTGAATGATTTTATCACGGATTTGATAAAGCATATAATGAGGTAGTCTAAGAATAGGAAGTATGTGCTGAACATTGGTAATGGAATTATGATAGGTACACCAGAGGGGAATATGGTACATTTCATTGAGGTTTCTTGGGTATTACATATTGAAGGTATATAGGTTTTTATTTTAATTTCTGTATTTTTTCATCAATTAGTTTGCACACCTTGATTTATATTGTATATTTGTGCCCTTACTTTTTTGACATCTATTTGGTTATATATAGATATAAACTTGTTTAACATGGATCAAATAATCTAATCATTTTAATAAAGTACCTTTAGTATTTTTTTAACCCCTCACTTGTATTCTTTCTCAAACATTTGTGTTTATCATTAGATAATCTATTGATTTTCAGTGTTGTGTTTTTTGTAGGATGGAATCATTATACTTAGTCCTCATGATTTGGAACATTGTCAAATCATGAATAATTTTTTCATTCCTCCCCATTATTATCTTATATGAAAAATTTTATCTTTCCAATCTATGAAACTATTTTTAATTCAATTTTATAGTATAATATAATGAATATAAATAAATTCCATAGGTAAAAGCAATAAATTAATTTTGAAGTAGATAATATAAATATATTATGAAAAAAAATAAATTTGAATCATAAATGGTATAATTTTTAATTTTTTGACATGATATTTTATTAATATTAATTTTAAATTTCATTTAATAAGAGAAAATTATCATGAAATAATTATTATAGTATATCAATTAAGATGCAGTTGATAATTTGGTCATTATTATATATGATTTATGTTAATGTGATACAACAAAAAAATATTAATTTTTTGGTTAATTTTGGGATTATAGGGTTGATGAAACATTGGCCTGATAATTCTTGTAAAATTATTAATAACTCAATATAATCTCAAGATTCTATAACCTACGCTAGACTTTCCTTTAATTGTTTATAAATTAACCTTACTCTTCTAACCTATGATTATACTTGGAATTAGCATTATAGTTTTATTAAATGTCATGTTCATGTATCAGATGGTAACCATAATTCTTATCATTCTATTTATTGGTACACTTTCAATCTATAATATATCAATGAGCACCACCATGTTGAGTAGATAGTATATTTTATTTACTAATAAATATATTTTTCTATATGAAAAAACATTAATTGATACTCTTATCAGATGTATGGAAACAAATGAGGAAGAAACATTCATGAAGAAATCTTCTCATCTCAAGTTAACTACAACTAAATTAAAAACTTGAAAATTTAGAATACTAGTCTTGATAGCTTTCTTAACACACAACAACAAGCTTTAAGAGAACTGTGATATACTATTAATATATTATCATTTAAAGTAACAGTTATCACCAATTTATTGAATTGGAAGGTATGAATATGATTAAACACATTACTAAAAATATTAATTTAGGATTTATATAAGTTAGTTATTAATAATAAATAAGTACTCAATTTTCAGAAATATCATTTTATACTTCAAAAATATGATTTCTTTAAAAAAGGTTTTTATTGCATTTTGTGTGATGAAATTATAATTAATTTTTCCACTTTTATAAACTGGATTTTATAAAATTAACTTTATTTTTAAATAATAATTTCAAAAATTAAATTTTCATGAAAATTTGGTATTTTTTTGAAATGATTGGATTTTCCATGAATAGTGAAAAATACCAAATTTTCAAATAGTCTTATTTATTTTAATTAAATTAATTAATTTAAAAGTATCTATATGATTTGAATTTTCTATTAATGTTAAATATGATCAATTTTATTTTTAATAATATAATTCATTTCATTTTAATCATAAATATTCATGATTTTCATATAATTTAATTTTTTTCTTAAAAATGATTTTTTTTATAAAAAAATTTCATTACATTTTACAAATTTGTATAAAAAATTGATTTCTACCACCTATAGATATTGAATCATGAAAATTTGATTCCATATTTTGAATCAGTGGGTTCTAATTTGGTAGATGTTTCTCTTTTATTTTTGGTCATTTTTAATAGCAACTGTATTAAATATTTGACACCTCGATAATGGTATATCGGGAAATTAAGCTTAAAAATATATAATAAGAACTAAAAATAATCATAAAATTTTCATTTAATTTTTTCAATTAGTGTTTTTCAATCATAATAATCCAGGGTGTGAATTTTTGGTAATTTTTTCCATTTTTCTTTAAAAATGACTAATATATTATTTAAGTAAATATAAAGTCAAAAATATCACTCTCTTGCTTTTTAATGACTATAAAATTTTTTGAAATTGAGAATATTAAATTATATTTTTTTATAAATGTTTATTTAAAAGTTGAATTATTTTTTTATCATGGTAATTTTTTTTTGAAATTCTTAGTGATGAAATAATTTCATTAAATTCTTACACAATGTTTGCAAAATCCATGTACAAGAAGTATAAAAATCAAATAAAAGATTTTCATAACTCTAAAATTAATTTTTTTTTGAGTGATTTATAGTGTACATAAATTTTATTGATAAATATAACATATTATCGATGTTTGAAATATTTTTATTTTAATTCCTTTATTTCCATATTGTTTTCAAAGTCAAGTTAAATGAATAGCTCCAAAAATGATATTAATGATATTTTATAATAAATAAAATTTTATAAAATTATTTAAAATTAAGAAAAATATTATATTTGGATAAAAATTTAATATATTTTAAAAAACCAACCATTTTCTATTTATGGGTTGTTTCCCCTTTTATGGTAATATTATTGACCCTTAAAGTGTTCAAAAAATTAATATTGTGGTAATTGTTAAATGGGTTAGCATGAGTTAAAAATAAATGATAAAGGTGAAAACATAACTAAAACTTGTAAAATGTAATTTTATGATATTATTTTTACTCATAATCATATTATATTCCAAATATATCCATTTTTATCTATTTGGACATGAAAAATAATTTATATTAATTTTATACTTTATGAAGCTCCAAGAATGACCCTCCCCTCACTTATAAAAGGACACCCCTCATATCTTTTATTTTACCACTTTTAGAAACCTATATTGACGAAACCCTAAACAATTACATTAAGAAATTCACTATACATGAATTATAGGTTCTTTTTTACTTAAAATAATATTCCAATGGTCCTTAATAAGGGATCTAAAGGAAGATTTCCGAAAAAGAGGTAATCATCTTTACAGACTCTTTAAAGGATATTTCTTATTCTAATTCCTATAAATCTGTTTTACCCATACTAAAATAATAAATTAATTATGATAAATATACTTACATCTTATTATGATTATAGTAAAACAATATTTCATCTCTTTTCCATCCTATTAAAAGATAAAACATCACTCGTGCTTATATACGATTTATCATCTCCACATAGTGGTGTAATTTGTTTTTCAACACCACTTTACTTGGATTGTTATAATAATGTAATTAATTAATATATAGGATATTTATGAAATAATTATTCTTCTTAAATTATGATATCCTATCAACCTTATTACCTTTTAATCCATTGTAAAACAATATCATCGTTTGTGCATACATGTGGACTACCACCTCCACGAAGCGATGTAATTAATTTTCATTTATAATTTATATGTATGGTAATAAGGATATATTTAATTAATTAATATGATATATATGATAAAATAATGATTATATAGAGTGGAATTATTATTTACATTTCTGTTGATCCACCTGTTAAAAAGTGAAAACAATGTTCATGCATACGTATGACCTACCATCTCCATGAACAGAGTAATTCATTTTTCTATCTCTACCTTTTATGGATGACTATAAATATGTATATATAATTAATATATATTATATTTATATCTTTATTAAAATTATATATATTTTTGAACCATTATCAAAGTAGAGTGACCAAAACTACCAAACAAAAACATTCATGAAAAATGAAGTAGTTACCACCAAGAATAGTGTTTTTAATAAACAATTGTTAATGAACAAATGATAAATAGTAATAATTAAATAATATTTAGTATTATAGATATGATTATGTTTATAAAATATATTCATAATAAATACATATTTATTTTGCAAGATTTTTGAATAAATGTGAATGAATTCATACCTGAGGTAGGTTTTTCTCATCTCGGTTTTGTTTCTATGAGACGGATATCATATTCATCACTTATTTTTTTCATGTGGTGTATATACTTACCATTTTATATGATATATCATTTTTACCTTTTTATTCATGTTATTTAAAGTTTCATTTGATGTAATTTCCTTCGTGGGGTTTATGATTCAAAAGTGGCCAAAGTAGTAAAATTTTATTTCACAATCTCATCATCATTCAAGATTTTTTATGTTTAACACATAACTATGGAAATTATTTGATATTTATATCTTAAAAACAATATATTTTATTATACTATGATTATTTATCGAATTTATAAGTTTCGATTTCATTTAAATCCATTTAAGTACTCAATATACTGAAATAATGTTTTTAATGAAAATTGACATTGTTTTTATACTCAGTCAGGAATCTATGTCTTATAGGTCTATATTTTCCTTAAAATGTTTTATATAATTATTTTAATATTATAAACTGAATTTTCTTAGAAATTTTTACCCATTTTTAATTTTTATATAAAATGGTTTAAAAGGAATCTTCTTTTCTTTTTCAGGATGAGGTAGTTTTGACTTTTTACCAAAAATTTGAAAACAATATTGGTTTTAACATACACAGCATGAATATAATTTCACATTATCATGACTATCCAATTCATTGAACTTTCCTTTAAAATTTTCAAAGGATATTTTCAGATAAATTTTTTCTCTTAATATTTGTGTATTTTTTATATTTTAAATAAGTGATTTCAAAGTGAAAAGGGGGTTTTCCACAAGAAATTTTCCAGTTATTTTTTTAATGTATTTTAATTTATATCATCATAATTTATTGAATATTATGTTTTACTAAGGATATAATATAATGATATCATACTACATATTTCTATGGATGCTTATTATTATTTTTACTGGGAAAATTATTGACATTTCACATGCGTGTTCTTCCAATACAAACATATATTTATTTTTAAATCATGTTAATTATGTTTAATTTTTTATTCATATGATAAATTAATTTTACTTATTAAGTGATGGGTAGTACCTAGAATTAAATTTTTCCTCAAAGAATTTTTCAGTCTCATGAGACACAAAATTTTGCGTATTTTTTCTAGGCCTTACCTATTTATGTAGATGTCATGTCATAAGGTCTTGGTAGTAAGTTTAAAATGTAAAATATTATACATTCCATTATTATAAAATATATTATTTTTATTCATGTGATTATTAGAATAGTTATGATATCCATGGATAGTTTTCATGATCATGTTATTATTTAAATGGAATTATTTGAGTATAATTTATTCCTTCCATTTTATTCATTCCTTCTTTATCTTCCATTGTATGCATATCTATATTGAGCACTAGATATCACCCATTTCTTATGTTTCCTTTCTCTAGGATTATAAAAAGTGTATTACGATTGATATGTAGGGATATTATAGATAAAATACTAGTGTTCTCAAATAAAATATTATGTTACATGTTATGTTCTCAAATGTAATTTGAGATTCAAGTATGTAGTCTACTAAAATATTCGGTCATTTGGGATGCAATCACTTATTTATAGTATCAATGTAATAAAGTAACCACTGTATTTGAGATATTGAGATTAGGTTCTTTATAGTTTGTATTAGAGAAGTTTATTATAAACCTTATGAATAAGATTTTGGAAAACATAGATTAGGTAACATAAAATTAGGACATACTTTGAGGATATGGATAATTATAGAATAATATTATAATGTTTTTGGTAAGGTAGAGATTATGTGCCTTTCCTATAAATGAATTCCTATATGAATACAATAAGTGTAAATGGTTTTATCACAAATATATCTATTGGTAAAAACCCTTAAAAGATTTGGTAAAATATATCTCAACCATTATTCAAGTTCATGGTGAGTGTACCCTAAATGTGCACCTATTTTAACACTCTTTATGGGATATACTTCCATTAATTCACATTTTCTTTATAAATCATTATGATGAATGAGAGAGTATAACCAATAGAATCCTATGATATTTTATAGTGATATATGATAAACCTTAAGTGACTTGGGTTGCTAATTCAATAGTTGGTCATAATTTTAAAGGAATAGATACCCATTTTGAGGTTCTATGGGATGAGAGTTTAACATATTTAAGGATGTTCCGGGTGATATTTACAGGAATAAAACCCTTTGGTTTTGTATATATTTTAGTGATAATTTTATTTGATGAATAATGTTTTTATATTTTGTGTACATAATTTAAAAGTTATTGATAACCATTATTGTTAATATGACCATTTATATTAAGGTAATAATAGTTAATTGAGATTATTTTATTTTGTGGATTAAATAATTATAATAGAAAATATTTTTGGTTAAAAAGTAGTTTGATGATTAATGAAATTTTTTAGTATATTCATCATATTTTTGGGAACATTATATGATTTATATTAATATATTTTTATAAAAATGATAACTTAAAAGTCGTCTGACAACCTTTTTCATCTAGAAAGTCCATTGGGCTTGAACCCACAATAGAATGGCGACAAGATTGTAGCACCTACCACTGGAATACATGATGTGTTTGTTATTATGATTTTTTTAAAATTCATTTTGGTAAGTTTAAGGATCAAATATTTTTTATTTTTTGGGATTTTGAGTTGATTAATGATATTTTAGGAGTTATTTTATTAGGTGGAGGCATATATAATCTTTAGGTTTAATATAAAGGATTATTTAGGAATAATTAAATTATGTTTTTAGAGATGTAAGACAAATAGTATCAGATAACCTTTGAGGGTAAAACTTTCTTAAATATTGTGGTTATTTGAGTTATAATGTTATTTATGGAATGACATATGTTAAACCTTTGGTTTTATTATTTAATTTTAGATATTTATTTATTATTTCATCAGATAAATATTTATATATATTGGATAACCAGCACTAATCATATTGGTTTTGGAAAATATATTGGGATAGGAGGAATGACATTTCATTTTTTATGGATCTTATGATCCATTAAAAGATCATTTTTTCTATTTAGGTATGAAAATGTCATCTTGAATACTAATTTCTTAGAGTAAGAGATGAAGTATAAATTAATTGATTCATAACCAAAGTATGAAATTATATTGATTAAATGGAAATAAATTAAGTATATTTTTCCATGTTTTATATCTTAATAGTAAAAAATACCTCAAATTTAGAAAAATAATCTTAAAATAAAAAGTGTATACTTTGAAATTCATTTTTGATGAATCAATGGTATTTTCACCCATCACATATATTTTGTTTTTTGGTTATTAAATTTCTCAAAACCTTGTTCTCTATCATTCTCTATTAGTCCCTAGATGTAATTTTTCTCCACCATGTCCAAATTTTAACTTCCTTCTAATTTAATCCCTATTTAGGTACCTAATTGTGTTTTATTGCAGGTTACCATTATGTTTTCCACTTCCCATTTTCAATTAAAGTTTTATTATCCCTATGTGTGATGTGGGTTCCCAAGAAAGGTATTTTCAAATATTAATCCTTTCAATGCCAAGATAAAATTATAAGGGTGAAATTTATTTAATGGGTGTATTTTCATGAACTAGACTGAGTACCCTGGTAACCTGATAATCGAGTCAGTCCTCACAAGTCCATAAGGGTGTTCCTGATCTCCACAGATTGTAACTAGCACCTAGAATCATACAAAATGATAGTGGGAATAATTGTTACAATAAACATTAAGAAAGTAGATAGAAAAGTCAGTATGCATAAAAAAGAAAACTACATAGGTATAACTATACCAAAAGTCAAATGGGTATGAAAACCCCAATTAGTATAGAAAATTACTAGAAAAAAATAGAAAAAAACTACCCAAGTAAAAGTGGTTTCAACTCTCCAAACCCCAAGGATCAACAATTACGACCACCAGTTCTGCCTTACCCCTTCTCAAACCTGGAAGAAGATAATCTAGAAACACCCAAAGGCACAAGTAGGGTGTGAGATAAAATCCCTATTGGGTCTCACTGAGGATTCCATAATAAGATTCCAACATTTAATAAACCAATTAAGGCTTTAAAATTTATATAAACATGTATGTAATTTCAAAGCACAATTAAAAAAATTATGGATTTACATTTCAAATGATGGAAGTACTTTAAACAAATGGATTCACAAACAGTTTATATAAAATAGTTCATATAAGTTCATTAGGCATGTAAAACAGTTTACAAACATTCGAACACATTTATATCTCATATATAAACAAGAAAACAACATGTTCATCTATCAAAAGGTACAATAGTTTTGGGATATAGGATCCTTACACACTCAAAGGTTATCATAGAAATATGTGTATACACACATCCCTCTAATACTGGCCAAAAGAGAATCGGCACCATCTCTTCAGGAATCTGACCTCATATACTAGGTTTTTATTTCAGTTGTAAAGAGTAAAACGAGTTTAATCATAATTACTCACTTACTTCCTAGTATTTCATGTGATCTAGTACAAAAATGATGGAAAATTTATTTTAAAACTATTCAAATAACAATTCATCCCATTCCACCATTTAAAAAGTCCCAATTTTCTTTTTAAAAAACAAAAACATAGGTTTTTAATCATAACATGAAATTTTTTCCTATATAAAACCACTTGGTTTCTATAAAAACCCATTTAAATCCATTTTCTAAAATAAAACATTGAAATAAATTTTTAAAAAATCATAATTTAAATTCAAAATTTTAAATTCCACAAGTTTCCATAAATTTCTCAAACACACTCCAATTCAATGGAATTGGGTGGTTTTTCCAATTTCATGCTTGGAATTAAATTTCATATTCAAATCCCCAAATTCAATTGAATTGGGTTTTAAATAAACCAATTCAAATAAGATCAAGTAATTAAATTTAAATAAAATAATAATAATTTAAATCAATCAATTCAAGGATAATCAAATTTGCCCATCACAATGGAACCACCTAATTTTTTATGGAAACACAAATCCCACAACAAAACCCTACAGCAAGAATGAAGTAATGAAAGATATTGAAACTCAACCAAGAAAAATGATTTGACAACATAGAGTTTAGATCCATCAATCCCTAGAGGATCTATCAAACTCCAAGTAAGAAAATATAAGAAGACAAGGATATAGGGATAATGCTTACCCAGTGAGTTACACTATAACCCCAATGACGATCAATCACTAATAAAAATAGTCCAGAAGGGTTTTAGGGAACCAAAATCACCTATGAATAGCCCTTTGGTTTAGAGAAATGAAAACTTGAGAGGATGAAAAGAAAAATCAGCTAGGATTCCTATTAAAAACAACCATTAGGACATTACATGATGTGTAAGCCAATTACATTTCTTGTAATTGAGAATTCCCAAAATCCCCAAAAAAACCATTACCTTTGAATAAAATATGATTTATTAATATTTTAGAATTTACACGCCATGTCATCATATTACAAGGCATGTAAATCCTGAGAAAACTATAGAAAAAGTAGGTTTTTACTGAAAATCCAACAATTATTTGACATCACCATCATAGGTATCCCCCCAATTCCTTATTGGACCTACCCAGACAATGGAAAAGGAAAACCACAACAAGTTTTTAAGGAATACCTTTCAGGAAGGTAATGGTATACTACAACCTCCCCACTATAAAAATATTTTATCCCTAGAAATCATACTCAGAATCTTCTAAGACAAATAGATGAGGCCACTTCTCTCTCATTAGGGCCTACCTCTCCCATATCTTGTGACTATCATAAACTTATTGTCATAGCACTAGAAAAAAGTTATCATCCTTCCACGAAGTTCCTTGGTTTTAAAATCAACTATACCAACTGTTTGTTCAGTCATGGATAAATCAGGTTCAACTTTAAGATCACTCCAACTCAAAACTTGTGATGGATCAGACAGATACTTTTGTATCTAAGATACATGATAAATTTTATGTATCAATGTCAGTTGTGGTGGATGTTCTAAATAGTCATAAATAGTTCGTACCTGCTCAAAAACCTCAAAAGGTACCACAAAACAAGAAGCAAGTTTCCCTTACCTCCCAATATGTCGATGACCCAACCGGAGCGTAACTTTAAAGAACATCTAGTCACCAAATAAGAACTCCAATAGTTGTTGAAAATGATCAGCATAAGACTTATATAGGCCTTGTGCCATCAAAATCCTCTAGAGAATAAACTGAATCATTGATGTCATATCTCGCACCAAACTTGGTCTAACTAAGGAACATTCACCAATCATTGACCAACAAAATGGTTATATACAAGGCTATCCATACAAGGCCTCAAAAAGAGACATTATGATTATGGACTACTAACTAATATTATAATAAAAATAAACCATACCCAAATGATCATCCCAAAACCCACCAAGTCAAGAAAAAATCATGAAACATATCCCCAAGAATCTATATAGATCTTTCTTTTCTGATATCCAACTATAGATAAAATGTCATACTCAACAGACGTGATATCCTAATTCCTTCTAAAGGTCTCTACAAAAATGAGAAGTGAACTGGGGATCCCTACCATGTACTATAGAAGATGTAACTCCATGAAGATAAAAAAAATCTCTTTCACATATATATTTCCCAACTCCAAAAATTTGATTTTATAACAAATGGTTATAATGTGAGAAAATTTTATCAGCCGATCAATAACATCCAATATCACATTATTCTTTCTCTGAGTATGTGACAGCCCAACCAATAAGTCCATATATATCCCATCCCACTTACACATAAGGACTAGAAGTGGATAAAGAAAACCTAAAGGTTTCTGGTGCTCAGCCTTAACTTGTTGGCATGTATAGCAATGAGAGAAAAAATCAGAAATGCCCTATCTCATACCTAGCCACTATAATTTACACTAAATGTAAAATAACATCTTTGTGGTTCATGGGTGAACTTCCCATTGGTAGTTATGGAAATCCCCTATGATACATATCCTTTCCACTAATGGCACAACAAATCAATTTTGGTAGGATATAATTCCTTATTTATAGAATGAACACTCAACAACATTCTCCCCACCATAAAGATAGTCTCTACTGTTTTAGAACATTTAATCAGGATGCTACTATTGAAGAATAAATTAATGAAGATTAGGGGTCAACTGAACACTAGGAAACACAATCTCAGCCCCTAATTCCTGGACTCCAATATGCAACAATGAAAAGAGAGCTATCAATTCCCAATCTTATAAATATTCTTTCATGACCTAGTTTGAATGTTCCCTTCTAAAATCATTTGTAATGACATTCCCTTTCCCTAGTGTACAGGTGATTTCATAGTTGAAATATTTCATGTAACCCACCCAACACCTCTATTAGATATTCAAATATTTCTAAGAGAATATATAACTCAAGATCTTATAGTCTGAAAACACATTAAACCTTTCTCTATAAAGGTAATGTAGCCCACTCTAAAGTGTGTGCATCACAGTTTCAATTTCAAGGTCACAGTTTGAGTAATTCTTATCATCTAGCCTAAGATAACGAGATCCATAATCAACAAAATGATCACCTTACATAATAACACAACCCAAACTTGAACCTGATGCATTCCAAAAGACCATATAGCCCTACCTGGGCTCTGGAAGAGTGAACACCAGAGTAGAAGTCTGAATAAGTTTAATCTCAATAAATTAATTCTGACATATTTCATCCAAAACAAATTTGTCTCCCTTAAAAGTTAGTGTAGTTATCTAAGAATCCATATTTGATAAGTCCTTAATGTATTGGTGGTAATACCTAGCCAAACCCAAAAATATCTGAATCTTGAAAACATTCTTTGGTTCTTCTTATGTCATAATATATTTTATCTTTTCGATATCAACTAAAATACCATGTTTCAACACCATGTATCCCAATAATTTCACTTCCCAACTCTATAAATCACTTTTCTAATTATAGGCATAAAGTTGGTAATTTCTCAAAAAAAACTAGTACTACTCTTAGATGACGCACATGATCCTCATCGTACATAGAGTAAACATGGATTTCATCCACAAACACCACCATGAAAGAATTATAGTACTCATGGAAAATACTATACATTTAATCTATAAAAATAGAAGGATCATTGGTTAGAACAAATGCCATGAAAAGGTACTCATAATGGTCATACCTTCTCTGAATAGAGAATTTCAAAATGTCATGTTTTTTTATTCTCAATTGCGGGTAACTAGATCAAAGGAAAATCTTCAAGGATAATTTTTCCCCTTTCCACTGATCAAATTGATCTTTAATATATGGAAATAGATACTTGTTCTTTACCATGACTCTATTGAGTTTTCAGTAGTCCTTGTAATGGAAAAGTGAACTATTTGTATTCATATCAAAGAGAATCAGCACCTCACAAGGTGACATGCTCTTGCATATAAATCCTTTCTCTAGAAGAACATCCAAATGAATCTTAATATATTTCATCTCAGTTGTTTCCATGTAGTAAGAAGGAATAGAAACTGTTTTAGTACTAGGAATTGGGTCAATAGAGAACTATACCTCCCTTACCAGTGGCAGACCAGATAAGTCAGAAGGAAACACGTTGGAAAACTTGATGACAACTGGAGGGAGGTCACCACTCAAAGATTCTTTATATAGATCAGAAGAAAACACATATATCACATTCCCTAACAATAAATAATAAGGTCTAGCTTTACTCGACCGTGGGTCCCATTATCCTTGAAAGATACGACATACACCATCGGGTGTCATAAAGGAGACCTATCAGAAGTAGTAATCAATTCAGGATTTATTAGAAATGAGCCAATCGATACTAAATATGACTTTAAGTGGTTTTATGTTTAGAACTAAAAAATTCCAAGAAAACTTGACATCTAATAAGGATAAATCACAAGAGAGACTATGGAGTCCTTGCTCTCTCTTTATTTCAAGGGGTGTGGTAATATTAATTTCATAAGACAAAATCTCTATAAGAAGATTTATCAAATTTACAATACGGGTTGAAATAAGTGAATGATATGTTCCAGCATCAAATAAATCAGTCACTAATAACGAAGTTATAGTGATGGTACCTCTCGCCATCATTGGACTCGTATTTTCATCCTATAGAGACTCTTCCACTTTGTTAAGAATCTTCATTCTAGATACCTATGGATGGAACACTTGTACGTAAAGCATGTGATTACCCCATAGTTTTGGTAAGATATAATGATCTCATAACACTATGCAATGTGGAAAAGATATGCAAAAACTTCTAAAAGTGACTTGAGAATTTGTAAGAGCCACATATCTTGGCTGCCTTAGTGCAAACCCTCTTTGAGTGTATAGGATTTCCCTATTGGTAGAAAACCAAAGGGCCTATTCCAAGCACTATAAGAGGCTTAGAAAAACCCTATTACCAAGATCCAACATGGTAATCATCATGTTTCCTCTTCCCCTTAGAGGAAAACACATTGCCACTGGATAGAGAAGAAACTATCATCCACCCAAACTTTATAGTCTTGTCCATTTCAACCATAAATGATCTATCCAACACATTAGAATAAGAAGGTAGATTTAGAAAGAAAACATGAGAAACAATAACTTAAAGTCCCAACTCAAACCATCAAGTGCTCATATTCTCATTTGATACTACCTTAGGTGAAAACATTACTAGCTCAGTAAAATGGTTTGAAAACTAAAACATGGTTATATCAGCGTTCTCAAGTTTAAAGAACTATAAATCCTTGGCTAACAACATTCATTTTAGATGGAATTAGTCGATGAAAATATCCTTTAATTCTTTTCACTCTAATCCCTTATTTTTTTGTTTTAACCATTAGGTCCCACCATCTCCTTCTTGATCCCTTCATCACAAAGGTGGCACACTTTACCTTAATCTCATTTGGTGACTCTAAGACTGCTACAAAAGAGAGCATTAACAACTCTATACTAGTATTTTATCAATAAAAAAAATCACTAACTACCAAGTCCTGGTTAAAGGCCCTAGGCTTTTATCATCACTAAAAAATCATTGTTAAAAGGGTACATTAACAGTTCTTTTTTCATGTGGTTAAAGGACCCTTTCAATAGTGATTTCTTTAGCACTATTAAAGGGGACCTTTAAAAGCACTGATAAAGGCAGAACTATTAAAGGGGATAAAAATTATATTTTTTTGGACCTCTCCCATTATCAGTGATTCCATGAAACCTTTAACAGTTCTCCCCCACCTCTTTATTAGGGCCTTTCACCCCACCACCGCTTTTATCAGCGCTTTTTGAATTTCCAACCTCATGTGCACCCACCTAGATTTGAACCCTTCTCACTCCTTTGGAGATGGAATGCCTTTGTCACTATGTCATATTTTTTTTGTCTATTTAATGATATTTCTATTTATATATATATATATATATATACATATTTATTTTTTATTCATAAATTTATATAATTATTTATAAATGAAATTATAAAATATATGTGAGTGTGTGTGATATATATATACATATATTTATTTAAATATATTTTATATTTTATTCATTTATATATACTAGAATATAATATATATATATATATATATATTAATACAATCATATATATATATAAGCATTATAAATATATTTGTAAAATGTAAAATATGGTTAGATATTGTTTTAAATACATTTTTAGAATATGTATTTATTTAAATATATTATAATATATATATATATATTGGTAAATTATTGACACACATATTTTTATATATAAAAATTACTTGTATAGGTATATATATACATATTATTTCATTTTTATAAGTTAAATAAAATGGCTAATATTACAATTTAAATAAAATGAATAATAAATATTTAGTTTATATATTTAAAAATAAATTTCCACATAAATATGTTGATATATTTATTTATAAAAATGATTTATTATAGTTAAATATAAGAAAATATGCATATATTTAATTGTAAAAAAACTAAAAAATGATAAATGATAAAATTTTAAAACCATAATTTCAATATGAATGTAATCCCTATGAATTAATTTAGTCCCAACTAAAAATGGAAAAAAAATCCCCCTTAATCGAGGCTTAAATTCCATCGAATGTTAAAACATTGTGGTACCTCGACTAAAAACTCAGTTTTAGAGGCCTTGTTGGCCTCTTTTGTCCAAAAAAACAATGGCCATGGTTCCCCTTAGTCAACATGGCATATAGGTCATCGTAGTCTTCGATTTGATATGTAGTACAGTCCAAAAAGATACCCAGATCAAAAAATATTGTCATTTGAAGTTTGAGTTATGTTTTCAATTTATTTTAGATCTTTTATTATTTTTTTGATTTTATTTATCTTTTAATTTTTATTAAATGGATATTACTCGATATTAATAAAAAAATTAAAATTATTTTTATAATTATTTAATAAACCATTTTCACTATCTTATATATTAAGTATAAATGCCTATTTATCCTTATATAAAACATATTTAAAAAATATATATTATATTTATATCAATATAAATATATTTATATATTAATATATTGTTTTTAATAAATATATAATTTTTTTTAAATATACACTTTACCATTTCTTGTAATAACTTTCCTAAAGGGGTCTTTATCAGTGCTTCTAAAAAAGTTCTAATAAAGACCCCCCTTTATCAGTGATTTTGTACTGGTGTTATTAAACGAGATCTTTATCAATACTTTTTTATAAGCGCTAATAAAGTTCCCCCTTTAATAATTCTTTTTTAGTGTAAAAATGGGGAATTTAACAGTGTTTTTAGCAAGTGCTGGATAAGCCCAGTTTTTAGTCATGTAAGAACCTAAACAGATTCTCAATCCTACTCAACAATTCCTCATCCTCTTGAGGATCACTGGATCCTTTGAATGCTGGTGGCTTCTGGTGAAGAAACTCTTGAGAATGATCTTTTAAATATTCCATATGAGGTTCCACAGCTGGAGCCTGAATGGGGATTAGTGGTGGTACATGTCCCAATGATTCGATAGCACGTACGATCTCCTCAACCATACTTGGGTCCATGGGAATATTTTATCATTTTTGGTTCATCATCATCTTCCTCCTGGATTTTATTTTCATGTCTTCTCTAGGGAATGATTATACACAACATCATTAGACAATAAGGAAGACACCAAAATAACACTCAAACAGAGAAACTAGGGAAATTAATCCCAATAGATAGAAAAATAATATTTGGATTTCAACCTATCCAAATCAAAATTATGGAAAATAATAAAACTAATCCTCAATAATTATTTCCCTAACCACACCTAGTGACTTAACATTTTTTATATTAAGATATTCTTAGACACTAAATAGTAACTACCTCTTAAGTCCTAAAAATATTACACAAAGAATACTAATTTCAAGATAAGAAGTTATACCTAGTCTCTAAAACCACTTTTTCTTGAACCATCCCAACTACCTTGGTAACCCAATAACTGATTTGGTCCTGATATAAATCGAAGGGGATTTCTAGCATCATATAAAATGAAAGTGGGGACTATTTTTACCACAAACATTATGGAAGAATATAAAAAAGTCAGTATGCATACGAAAGAAAACTCCACAGGGAGAACTATAACAGAAGTAAAACATGTATGAAAACCCAAATTACTACATCAAAGTACCAAACAAATAGAAAAAAAACTTCCAAAATCCCAACAGACGCAACTCTTCAAGCCCCAAGGGTCAATAACTACTACCTCCAAGTGGCACCTTACCCCTACTCAAACATAGAAGAAGATAATCTACAAACACCTGAATGCACATGTAGGTTGTGAGAGAAAACCTCAATAAGGTCTCACCAAGGATTCCATAATAAGATGAAAATGTATAATTAACCAATTAATGCTTTAAAATTTATATAAAAATGTATGGAAGTTTAGAGCATAATTAAAACAATTAATTCTTTACATTTCAAATGATTAAAATACTTTAAAAAAATTCATTCACAAAAATATAAATATATATATATATATATATATAATAGTTTATATAAATTCAGTAGGAATGTAATATAGTCTACAAATATTGGCACACATTTGTATCTCATATATAATAAAGAGGGGAACAAGGTCATATACCCAAAGTTAAGATAGTTCAAGGCTCTGAGATCCTTATGCACATGAAGGTGATCATGAAAATATGAGTATACACACATACCTCTAATACTAGCCAAAGTAGACTCATCAACATCCCATCGAGGATGTGACCAACTGCCCTAGGTTTTTCTTTAGTTATAAAGATTCAAAAGAGTGATATCACAATAAATCACTAAATACTTAGTCTTACATGTGATTTAGTAAAATAATTATGATAATTTTATTTTATAATAATTCAAAATACAATTCATCCCATTACCACATTTCAAAAGTGTGAATTTTCCATTTAAAACCCAAAACACATGTTTTTAATCAAAGTAAGCCTTTTTTACAAGATAAAACCATTGGGTTTCTATCAAAAACCATTTCAAGACATTTTATCAAATAAAAAATTGAAATAAATTTCAAAAAATCAATTTTATAATTTAAATTCAATAATTTAAATTCCACAATTTTTCATCAATTACTCAAACACACCACAATTCAATGGAATTGGGAATTTTTCCCAATTGCATGCTAGAAATCCAATTTCACATTCAAATCCCCTAATTCAATGGAACTAGGTTTTCAATAAATCAATTGAAAGTAGTTCAAGTAATTTAATTTAAATCAAACAATTCAATTTAAATCAATTAATTTATGGATAATCATATTTAGTCATCACAATGGAACCACCTACTTTTCTCACGAAAATAGAAAGCACGCAACGAAACCCACCAATAATAATAAAAGTGAAAAAGATCAAGGAACTAAACCTAGAAACAATATTTCACAACATAGAGTTTAGATCCATAAATCCCTATATGATCCATCAAACTATAAAGAAGAAAATAGAAGAAGACAGAGAGATAGGGAGAATGCTTACTCGGTGAGTCACAATATAACCACAACCACAAACAATCACTAATCAAAACAACATAGAAGGGTTTGAGGGCTCCAAAATTTCCTGGGAATGGCTCCTCGGTTGAGAGAAATTAAAACTATAGAGGATAAAAAGAAAATCATCCATGATTCTTATTAAAAAACAACCATCAGAACTTTACATGACTTTTAACCCAACTACGTTTCGTGTAACTTAAAACTACCAAAATTGCAAAAAAACATCCATAGGCTTTTTAGAAAATTGGATTTATTTTTATTTTAGGATTTAAACATTTCTAACCATATTACATGGCATGTAAATCCCCAAAATATTGTAGAATATGTAGGTTTTTGCTGAAAATATAACAAATCTCTAACTTCACCATCACAGGTAGCCTCCCAATTCCTTCTTGACCGTACCCAGACAATGGAAAAGGAAAAGCATGACAAGTTATTAAATTTTACCCTTCAGGAAGGTAACAAGATGTTATAGGTATAATGTAACATCCTGAAAATTTAAAATACTATGCTTGATATCTCGCCTTATATGCAACACTGGTCTTTAAAAGGATTTTTTCTATACTATTAATATATTATTATTTAATGTAACAGTAATCACCTTTCCATTAGATTAGTGGGTATGAATAGGGATAACCACATTTTTAAAATTATTTATAAAAGTTTTTTATAATTTATTTATTAATCATATACAAGAAATTATTTTTTAATAAAATAGTTTTATACCGTAAAAATATGTTTTCTTCCAAAATGGTTTTTATTTCATTTTTTGTAATGAAATTATAATTAATTTATAAAACACATGGAAATATTATTTTATTAAATTAAAATAATTTTTTAAATCATCATATAAAAATTAACTTGGGGTAAAATTTTAGGATTTTTATGAAATAATTGGTTTTTAGTGAATAGTAAAAAAACAAATATTTTTCAAATACTCTTATTTTTATATACTAAATAAATTAATTTAAAACTGCCATTATATTATTATTTTTTTCTTGAAGTGGGATATTATATATTTTAATTATAATAGTTTAATTAATTCCATTTGAATCAATAATATTTATGATTTTCATATAAGTTAATTTTTATGATTAAAAATAATTTTTCTAAAAAATTGTTCGTCATTGCATTTTACACATTTATATTAAAATTTTATTTATTCCACCTATATAGATTAAATATTAAAAAATTGATACAATACTTATAATTAGTGGGTTAAAATTTGATAAATAAGTCCCTTTTATTTTTTTCAATTTGAATAGTAACCATAATAAATATTTATCAACTCAATAAGGGTAAATCAGGTAATTAAGATTAAAAATAATGTGATAAGAAATAAACATGACCCTAACACTTTTATTTAATCTATTGGATTAGTGGGTTTTATCCATTCTAATCCAATATTCTAATTTATATCAATTTTGTGCCATTTTTCTTTGAAAATGACTAACATATTCTATTAAGTAAATATAAAGTAAAAAATGTCACTCTCTTGCTTCTAGTATCTATAAAATTTTGTAACAAAGATTACAAAAATTAGTTATAAACTATTATTTTAAATATAAATTATTATTTTCATGGTAATTTATTTATAATTTTTAGTGATTAAATAATTTCCTTAAATATTAATTATCACCTCAATAAGGGTAATTTGTTTTCTTTCATGTTGTTTTAAAATTAAAATTAAATGAATAGTTCCTATAATGACATTAATGATATTCTATAATAAATAATATTTTATTAAATGATTTAAAAATCATAAAAATATCATATTAATCCAAAAGAATTTCATATGGTTTAAAAAATCAACAATGATCTATTTCTGGTTTTTTTTCCTTTTATGATAACACTATTGAAACTTAAGGTATATAAATATTTAATATTACAGTAATTGTTAAAAGGGTTAATGGGGGTTAAAACAAAAAGATAAGGGTCAAAAAATAAATAAAACTTGTCAAAATTTTATTTTATGAGAATATTTTGACTCATCCTCATATTATATTATAAATATATCAATTTTTATCCATTATTACATGAAAAAATAATTTTTATTAATTAAATACTTTATGAAGTTTCAAAAATGCCCCACCCCTTACTTATAAAAAGACACCCCTTCTCACTTTTCTTTACACCAATTTGAGAAACCTAGCTTAAAAAACCCCTGTATAATTACCTCATAAACACCACTATCCATGAATAAGATAATTTTTCATCTTAAAATAATATTCCAAGGGTTTTTTAGAAGGTATTTAAAGGAAGTCTACTGAAAATATATGTAATCTTCATTAAGGAATCTTTCAGGTTTATTTCTTAATATAATTCATATAAATATGTTGTAAACATCCTAATATAATTACTAAAGTATCATAAATATACTTAGATATTGTCATTATCATTTAAAAATTTTATTCAATCTTATTTATATTCGATAAAAAGATAAAACATTGTCTGTGCATACATACAGCTTACTCTCTCCACATAGTGGCATAACTTTTTTTTCATCAAAACTTTAGTTGCATGGTTATAAATGTGGAACTAGTGTATATATATCATATTTATGAAATAATTATTCTTATTATATTATAATATTATATCTACCTTCTCACATTCCAATCTTTTGTAAAATGATAATGTCGCTGATGCGTATGTGTGGATTATCACCACCATTGTAACGCCCCGACCCCAGCTACCCAGAGTCGGTGCATTACTTCGTAACATTGGCATGATCACAAAAGATCAAGTCTCAAAAGACCGATTAGTTTAGTAGCCTTGGAAACACTAGATACATTCGCAAACGTTACATTACATCATAAAGTGAAAAACTACAATAACACAGTCTTCATAGTCCACACTCATATCCTCTTCTCACAATCCCTGCAGGTCATTCATAAAATACTTCTTCACATCCTGGAAAATATTAAAACATTGAAAGGGGTGAGCTCAGATGCTCAGTAAGGATAACAATATTGCGGAAGCTTTCATAAATAAACATAAAAATTTAAGGCAATGTATAACTAAAACAAAAGCCTTTTAAACTTGAACATCAACATAATATAGAAAAAGTAAAATGAGATAATTCCATTCACTTCTTCACATGGATATTCTACTGGTCTAATAATCACATGAAATATCAATAACCACTTTCATAATGAGGGAATGTATAATGCCAGACATTCTGAAACATTTTGTCAAGGCCTCGGCCAAGACGTCTAAAATGATTAAGGCCTCGGCCAAAACCATAAATCAAATTGGGAAAGGGCCTCGGCCAATTCCACGTCTAGTTGTCTCATGAAACCTACTGAGGCATCGAGGAGCTATAGCGGGCTCCACCCGTCACTTATTAAGTCCAATACATTCCTCATATGAACAGGTTTAAACATCTCATAAACCATAACATAATCGTATCATATAAAACATGCATAAAGGAAACATAACATTTCCACATTTCAATCACAAGATATCAATACAACACATTGATATAATAAAAACGCTTTCAAAACCATTTTCAATACCAAAATAAAAGAAAAGTATAACATGGTATTTATTTTTCATTAAAAAAAAGGGTATGGCTTGTAGAGGAAGTCGAAACTCAAATAGTGGTCACGGCGGCAGAGAAGTCGTTGTAGCCGCATACGTACGACAAAAACATTCCCTTTTGTCGTTTAGTAAACGCTTCGTATAAAAAAGATTCCTTTTGAATAAACGTAAAAGTCAAAGTGGTTTATACACCGTATAAAAGAAATTTGTGTATAAAACCAAATATGTCTCAATGAAAGGGGATTGAGACAAAGTCCTTAAAAAGATCATTTTTAAAATAAAATAGATCTATAATGTGTATTCACTATAAGTAAACATAAATAATGTACAAATAAAAGATAGGACATAAAAATATCATGACATAATTTGAAAGTAGGAGATTAACCGAAAGACTAGAAATTGGGTTAAGAAGTTCCCTTACCTTGCGTCCTGTCCTGACTCGACCGTTCTTTAACCTCCAGAATAATAAAATAGAGTTAATTACTATTTACTTAAGAACCTTTTTCATGTTAATTATTCCTTTTATATCCCTTATTACCATGTTATTAACATTATGTAATTATTTAAGTTAATAACGGTCGTTTTGTCGATCTTTGGTACTTGAGTCAAAAATAAACTTCCTATAATTACAAGTTGTTCATGTGGTGAAATATCCATTATATCCAGAATTATATTAATGATGTAGATATCATATATATGATATATATCCAGTATATACATTCATTCATAATGTCACATAACATTTAGAGGTAAGAAATGAAATGCACCGTTCATGGAGACGGTAAGCCGTACATGCGCATGAACGCTACTTTCATTTCTATTTCGTATTTAATGAAATGAAATCATAATGATATAAATTAATAATATAATTACAGTATAATATAGTGTATAATACCATTTAATCCATCCTTTATACATCCCACATATGGCATTAATGATTCAAATCACTTTGAGGGGGTGGTAGTCCGCACTTCCTAAAATGAAATTATCGCGTTTTACCCATAATGGAAATCATAAAGTATGCCATAAATGAGAAATAAAGAAGCATAAGTAAAACATAAACACATTATATATCATATATAAATATAGTAACATCTTAATGGCCACCTTTGAAGGTGTTATATGAGTGTTGAATAATCATCATTTCGTGAGGCAGAAATTCGCCATCCACAGAAACCGTATGTTCTTTAACCATTAGATGTAGGTGTGTGTAAGTGTAGCTCGAATCCTTCTTATAACAACATCATAGTATATTTAGGATACTGGTGTTGTTACAAAATAAATGAATAAAAAGAGTTTAGGGGGTTGGAGAAGAAAAATAAAACAAAACAACATTAGAGAAGACATTACCTCAAAATCGGGTAACTCTTTTTGATTTGAGACAAAGGCTTCCTTGGGAACAGTTCTGACCAATGTGAGGCTTCTAGGAGTAATAGGGGGAAGTTGGGAGAGTATTTGGTCAGAGTTTGGCTGAACCAAATGGCTTGAAAGTGTGAATGAGGTGGTAGAGGTGGGGGCCTTTTATAAGAGGAGAGGAGGGGCTCTTTTGGAAAGATTGAAATGTTACATTATTATACAATGCTTTTCGGATTCTAAAGGTCCCACACTTATATAATTCGTGGATAAGGTGTTAAGGGTTATAAATCTACCCATACAATAGACTTTGGACAAGTTTATGCCTTGGATTTCACATTATCTTTTCATTTTATTAAAATCGTTAAATAATGAAGTCATCGCTGCATCATAATGATGTCATAAATAATTTTATTTATTTAATGTCTAAAAATTAAAAAAAATACTATGATGTAGGAAATCTTTTTATCTTTCTAATGAATATTTATAGTCAAAATTTGGACTTGTTTAACCCCACATAAAAACTGTTTTAGTAGAACAACTCATGTTTGTGTCAATTTAATTTTAACATTAAATAAATATATATTAATGTCATTTTCCAACCAAAGTTGCTCCATGGGGTCCCCAAGTTGACTCATGGGTTGTCTTGGTCGGACATGACTCATCCAATAGCATTAGGACAAGTTTCAAGCTCATCTCATATTATTAAAACATTATTTTTACCTTAAACTATACTAATTACCTCTAATCGCGATTAAGAACTTAAAAGTTACTGTTCACCAAAAAATTATTTTAATCTCATTGAACCACATTTTTCTTCTTAATGACAACCATTTATGTTGTATTTTTGAAAATCAAATCACAGAAGTGGTAATATTTCATTTAAACGAAAAATCAGTTATTTAACTACCACTTAGTGGTTTCACTATTCATCAAAAATTGAAGTTTTTCAGAACAATGCCAAAATTTCACCATAAGATATAATTGATATTCCAAATTCAAAAATGATGTCTATTTTACAAAATTCCAAACATATAAGTTTCATTAATTAATTTTATAATTAATTCCTGCTGTCACAACAATAGCGTGTTTTTAAGAAATAATTTATATCAAAAGATTGGCAATTGTTTATGTCCAATTTCAATGTTAAATTAATTCTAATGAACACCATTGGATAAAATGGTAAAAATATATTCTAATTATACTTTAAAACCACTAAATAGTATAATTTATCACTATAAATTATTTTGATTAAAAAAGTTGTTTCTAAGTAATTTTCACTATTCATAAAAAATTGGAAGTTCTCATAAAATTACAAAAAATTCAACTTTGGATAATTTCGATATTACGAATACAAAAATGAAGTCCATTTTGAAATATAAAATTTCTATAATTTTAAAAAGTGGTTATTACTATTCAAAACGGTTACTTTGATTAGTCGCGGTTTTTTAGAACTCGAAGTTGCGTACAATGCAAGCTATTTCATTATTGAATGAGAAGCGTATCGTGGAAGCTCGGGGTGTTACATTATCCCCTCCTTAAATAAATTGCGTCCTCGCAATTTGAAAATTCTCTTTGAAAATAAAAGGTTGAAAATAGAAAATACCTTTGTGGAAAACCCACATCGCAAATAAGGTTAATAAATATATAACATTAAAAGAAAGCAAGATAAGTACAAAGGTCACCTGATATAGCCCATTCTAGGATTCTATGAAAATATGGATATGGAGTAGAAACAAACCATCAAGGTCTGATGGAGAGTTATAGAAAACAGGATTAGGAGAAAGTTTAACTACAAGAAAATCACAAACTTGTGATTGGTTAAAGAGTCATTGAATCCCCAGTTGGAAAAGTTAACCGACAAAATTTTTGTTTTAAGTTACCTTTTATAATGTTGAGGAATTTATTTAGGAGATTTACTAAGAATGTAAGGGAATATACATACTTGTTATGTATACTTTCATTCGTTAATAAATTTTTACCACAAACCCATCTTTTACTCCAAATGGTAACGAAACTCAAAAATATTCTTTTTATCCTAATTGTATAAGGTTCCAAATATTAACACATACCATTTAGATTATTAAAACTATTTTGTAATAACCAGGGACTTCATGTAGGCTAGTGGTAGGTAATAAAGGCCTGTCGCACTATGGTTGTGGGTTCGATTCCTGTAGCTTTGTCCGACGCGACGGGTTATGCCCCACCCTGCAGGTTTTCCGTTTCCTAAAACAATAGTATTATAATATTCCAAAAATAATCTTCAGAAATGATTTAACCTTAAACAATACTATCCATGGTTCAACTAAATCCATTCCAACCTTAATAGTTATCCAAAATACCTCCGTCCAGACTTTCTCTAAAAGGTCTCTAAATTCCAAAATCAATTGTAACATCAGATTCCCCAAACAAAGAAACTTTTCTCTTATTGTCACATACTAAAGATATGATTACCTTAATCATATTAAAACCTTACTGAAATCAAAAAGTACTGCAGTACAATATTTATATATATCACATTATTATTATAACCAGAATATAATCCTTGAGTCCAAAAGCACCAATACATTAATTATTCCACTTCAACTGTAGTCATAGCATAAGATTGGCCTTGATCCCTTGGCCTTTTCTGAGGTAAGTTTCCTTGACGCTTAAGACATTCATTTGCATAATTCCCCATTTCCCTACAATTGTAGCATTCAACATTGATAGCCTCTTTCTTTCCCTTGCAATCACGAGCCTAGTGACCATTTTCTCCACATTTATAACAAACTCCCATTCCTTTTAGGCAAGTACCAGGGTGATTCTTCCCACAATTATCACATAATGGAAAATCCTTCTTTCCCTTTTTCCCTTTATATGTCTCTTGTTCCACTGTTCTCTTCTTCTCTTGCTTTACTTTGTTGTCATAAGACTTAGAGAATTCCTTTTCTGTCTTGATAGCACATGAGACAATATCTTCGTATGATGAGAAGGATTGTGGTACTAAATCTCGATGGAGAAATGGTTTTAACCCATCAAAGAAACGATCAATCTTACTCCTTGGGTTACGTATATAATCGGCAGTATGCCTCGCTAACCTTGTAAAGTTAGCCTCATACTTTGCGACATTCTCATCCTCCTTCTGCCTCAGACTCAGAAATTGTCTTTCCATATCTGCTCGATGGTCACGAGGAAAGTATTTTTCTAAGAAAAGCTCTTTGAACTCCCTCCATTCCATATTTGATACGTCATCATCTTCCTTTGTGTTTTGAATCAACGACCACCACTGATCGGCATCTCCAGTGAGGCGGTAAACTTCCATGACGACCTTCTCCCTTTCGCTACTCCCCAAGGCATGAAATATTTTATCTAAGGAGTTTATCCATTGCTCAGCTACTAACGGATTTGAACCCCCATTAAATGTTGGTGGTTGTTGCCTCATGAAGCGGTCTAACATTGATCCTCCACGTTGTGGATCAGGGTGATCCATACGAGTAAGGTTATTATTCATAACCTACGTGAGTTGTCCCAGTACGGTGAGAAGCTGATCAGCACCAGTTGTATCACTATCTCCACCATAATTATCTTGAGCAGGAGGGAAATCCCTACACGGAGTGCGTGCATTGATACGGTTTCCATTCCTTCCACTAGGCGCCATTTCTAAATAATGGCATAAACTGGATTAGTTTATGAATCAAAATACATAATTCCATACTTGTAAAACACTTAACATAAATTGAACTAATTATGGATATAATCCATAATTATAAAAATGTTTTATTTGAGGAAGTATATACTCGTAACCCTTCATAGTGGTTTGTAAAGAAAATGGGAATTATCCTAAGCATATCCCCCGGGAGTGTCGTAACCAAGAGTGCAGCAAGGCCCGTTGTCGTGCACCAGTTCCCGTTCGAGTCTAGCTCAAAGCGGTGTTTTTGGGTTTTACCCCTAGGTACATCTGTGCCAGAGCCGCCTCTACCTACTCGTATCCAGACAGGGATGTATTGCTCGGAAAACTCATAACATCTCTACAATACCAAAATTTTAGGAAGTTCTTCTATACTAATCCTCAAAGTTCATCTTAGGTCTACGTGCTCTAATCAGAGTTTGAATAAATCTATCTTCCAAGGTTTGTACTAAACTTCCTCTGATACCAACTGTAACGCCCCGACCCCAGCTACCCAGAGTCGGTGCATTACTTCGTAACATTGGCATGATAACAAAAGATCAAGTCTCGAAAGACCGATTAGTTTAGTAGCCTTGGAAACACTAGATACATTCGCAAACGTTACATTACATCATAAAGTGAAAAACTACAATAACACAGTCTCCATAGTCCACACTCATATCCTCTTCTCACAATCCCTGCAGGTCATTCATAAAATACTTCTTCACATCCTGGAAAATATTAAAACATTGAAAGGGGTGAGCTCAGATGCTCAGTAAGGATAACAATATTGCGGAAGCTTTCATAAATAAACATAAAAATTTAAGGCAATGTATAACTAAAACAAAAGCCTTTTAAACTTGAACATCAACATAATATAGAAAAAGTAAAATTAGATAATGTCATTCACTTCTTCGCATGGATATTCTACTGGTCGAATAATCACATGAAATATCAATAACCACTTTTATAATGAGGGAATGTATAATTCCAGACATTTTGAAACATTTTGTCAAGGCCTCGGCCAAGACGTCTAAAATGATTAAGGCCTCGGCCAAAACCATAAATAAAATTGGGAAAGGGCCTCAGCCAATTCCACGTCTAGTTGTCTCATGAGACCTACCGATGCATCGAGAAGCTATAGAGGGCTCCACCCGTCACTTATTAAGTCCAATACATTCCTCATATGAACAGGTTTAAACATCTCATAAACCATAACATAATCGTATCACATAAAACATGCATAAAGGAAACATAACATTTCCACATTTCAATCACAAGATATCAATACAACACATTTATATAATAAAAACGCTTTCAAAACCATTTTCAATACCAAAATAAAAGAAAAGTATAACATGGTATTTATTTTTCATTAAAAAAAAGGGTATGGCTTGTAGAGGAAGCCGAAACTCAAATAGTGGTCACGGCGGCGGAGAAGTCGTTGTCACTGCATACGTACGACAAAAACATTCCCTTTTGTCATTTAGTAAATGCTTCGTATAAAAAATATTCCTTTTGAATAAACGTAAAAGTCAAAGTGGTTTATACACCGTATAAAAGAAATTTGTGTATAAAACCAAATATGCCTCAATGAAAGGGGATTGAGACGAAGTCCTTAAAAAGATAATTTTTAAAATAAAATAGATCTATAATGTGTATTCACTATAATTACACATAAATAATGTACAAATACAAGATAGCACATAAAAATATCATGATATAATTTGAACGTAGTAGATTAACCCAAAGAATAGAAATTGGGTTAAGAAGTTCCCTTACCTTGCGTCCTGTCCTGACTCGACCATTCTTTAACCTCCTGAATAATAAAATAGAGTTAATTCCTATTTACTTAAGAACCTTTTTCATGTTCATTATTCCTTTTATATCCCTTATTACCATGTTATTAACATTATGTAATTATTTAAGTTAATAACGGTCGTTTTGTCGATCGTTGGTACTTGAGTCAAAAATAAACTTCCTATAATTACAAGTTGTTCATGTGGTGAAATATTCATTATATACAGAATTATATTAATGATGTAGATATCATATATATGATATATATCCAGTATATACATTCATTCATAATGTCACGTAACATTTAGAGGTAAGAAATGAAATGCACCGTTCATGGAGACGGTAAGCCGTACGTACGCATGAACGCTACTTTCATTTCTATTTCGTATTTAATGGAATGAAATCATAATGATATAAATTAATAATATAATTACAGTATAATATAGTGTATAATACCATTTAATCCATCCTTTATACATCCCACATATGGCATTAACGATTCAAATCACTTTGAGGGGGCGGTAGTCCGCACTTCCTAAAATGAAATTATCGCGTTTTACCCATAATGGAAATCATAAATTATGCCATAAATGATAAATAAATAAGCATAAGTAAAACATAAACACATTATATATCATATATAAATATATTTACATCTTAATGGACACCTTTGAAGGTGTTATATGAGTGTTGAACAATCATCGTTTCGTGAGGCAGAAATTCGTCATCCACAGAAACCGTATGTTCTTTAACCATTAGATGTAGGTGTGTGTAAGTGTAGCTCGAATACTTATTATAACAACATCCTAGTATATTTAGGATACTGGTTTTGTTACAAAATAAATGAATAAAAAGAGTTTAGGGGGTTGGAGAAGAAAAATAAAACAGAACAACATTAGAGAAGACATTACCTCAAAATCGGGTAACTCTTTTTGATTTGAGCCAAAGGCTTCCTTGGGAAGAGTTCTGCCCAAAGTGAGGCTTCTAGGAGTAAGAGGGGGAAGTTGGGAGAGTATTTGGGCAGAGTTTGGCCGAACCAAATGGCTTGAAAGTGTGAATGAGGTGGTAGAGGTGGGGGCCTTTTATAAGAGGAGAGGAGGGGCTCTTTTGGAAAGATTGAAATGTTACATTATTATACAATGATTTTCGGATTCTAAAGGTCCCAAACTTATATAATTCGTGTCTAAGGTGATAAGGGTTCAAAATCTACCCATACAATAGACTTTGGACAAGTTTAAGCCTTGGATTTTACATTATCTTTTCATTTTATTAAAATCGTTAAATAATGAGGTCATCGCTGCATCATAATGATGTCATAGATAATTTTATTTATTTAATGTCTAAAAATTATAAAAAACTACTATGATGTAGGAAATCTTTTTAGATTTCTAATTAATATTTATAGTCAAAATTTGGACTTGTTTAACCCCACTTAAAAACTGTTTTAGTAGAACAACTCATGTTTGTGTCAATTTAATTTTAACATTAAATAAATATATATTAATGTCATTTTCCAACCAAAGTGGCTACATGGGGTCCCCAAGTTGACCCATGTATTGTCTTGGTCGGCCATGACTCATCCAATAGGATTAGGACAAGTGTCAAGCTCATCTCATATTATTAAAACATTATTTTTACCTTAAACTATACTAATTACCTCTAATCGCGATTAAGAACTTAAAAGTTACTATTCACCAAAAAATTATTTTAATCTCATTGAACCACATTTTTCTTCTTAATGACAACCATTTATGTCGGATTTTTGAAAATCAAATCACAGAAGTGGTAATATTTCATTTAAACGAAAAATCAGTTATTTAACTACCACTTAGTGGTTTCACTATTCATCAAAAATTGAAGTTTTTCAGAACAATGCCAAACTTTCACCATAAGCTATAATTGATATTACAAATTCAAAAATGATGTCTATTTTACAAAATTCCAAACATATAATTTGCATTAATTAATTTTATAATTAATTCCCGCTGTCACAACAATAGCGTGTTTTTAAGAAACAATTTATATCAAAAGATTGTCAATTGTTTATGTCCAATTTCAATGTTAAATTAATTCTAATGACCACCATTGGATAAAATGGTAAAAATATATTCTAATTATACTTTAAAACCACTAAATAGTATAATTTACCACTATAAATTATTTTTATTAAAAAATTTGTTTCTAAGTAATTTTCACTATTCATAAAAAATTGGAAGTTCTCAGAAAATTACAAAAAATTCAACTTTGGATAATTTCGATATTACGAATACAAAAATGAAGTCCATTTTGAAATATAAAATTTCTATAATTTTAAAAAGTGGTTATTACTATTCAAAATGGCTACTTTGATTAGTCGCGGTGTTTTAGAACTCGAAGTTGCGTACAATGCAAGCTATTACATTATTGAATGAGAAGCGTATCGTGGAAGCTCGGGGTGTTACAACCATAGAGCGATGGGATTTGTTTTTAATTTTTAATTTATATGGATGGAAATAAGAATATATTTAATGAATAAATATGATATATATGATATAATAATGATTTTTAAAAGTTTAATTGTTATTTACCTTTTTTTCGTTCCATCTTTCAAAAAGTGAAAACAACGTTCATGCGTACAACGGCCTACCGTCTCCATAAAAGGCATAATTCATTTTTCTATCTATACCTTTTATTTAACACCCCAATAATCCATGGTACTTTTCTTTTTGAATAATTCAATAGAGTGCATTGTACGCAACTTCGAGTTCTAGCACACCATGACCAATGAAACTAGCCATTAAAAAAATAGTTATGAATAGTAATACCCACTTTTTGAAATTTTATTAATTTTATTTTTCAAAACAGACTTCATTTTTGGATTTGGAATATCAAAATTATATTAGGGTTAGTTTTTGGTATTTTTTTGAAAACTTTCAATTTTTGATGAATAGTGAAAAACACTATGTTATTGTTTAAAACTGATTTTTTATTTAAATAATAATTATTTTTAATTTAAATTTATTTTAAAGTCTAAATATATACATAATACCTATATTATTTCAATGTAATTCATTGGAGTCATTTTATAATAATATTAGATATATAAAATTTTATTAAACTTTTTAACGTCTTTTATCTACCTTCTAGGCACATTTGAAAATTTGCATAAAACGTAATTTTTTCGCTTCTATGAATTGAATTTCAAAAATCTGACAGAAACAGTTGTCATTAGTAAGTAAAATTTGGTTCAATAGGATAAAAATAATTTTTGGTTAATAGTAACTTTTGAATTTTATTTACCACGGTTAAAAGTAAATAGGGTAATTAAATGAAAAAATGATATTATAATTACCCCAACAGATGTCCTAATTCTATTAGATAAGTCTATTTCTACAAAAATAAACGTTAGGAATAAAATATGATCCTTTTGATCCACTTGTATTAGATTACAGAATTTATTGTATTTTATTTAAAGAAAAGTTAAAAGTTTTAAATTCAAAGTTTAATAAATAAAACTTTTTTAATATAGTGTTACACATAAGATAAATTAAAATATAAATATTTATTAGAAATATAAAATATTTCCTACTTCATGGTATTTTATTTATAATTTTTAGACATTAAATAATTAAATTTATTTTGGACACTATGATGATGCAGTAATTGCCTTATTAATAAAAGATTAAAATAATTGACATTATAAATATTAAAATAAATTTAAATTGAAACTTTTGTTCCATAAAAAAATTTAATAGTTTAATATGACATGTTATGGTTTATTAAATTTATTTTTTTCAATGTAATAAAGTTGTTATGACTTTCACAAAAATCAAATAGTAAATAGTGTCAAAATTGACATAAATGAGTTTTTTTAAAAAAATATTAATTTATTAGATGATATAATACTCCAAAAAATCCAAGATTTGATAAAAGGACTTATATAAGGTTATATATTCCATTAATTAACTTCTTGAGGTCCTCTTGTAACTTTATATTATGTTTATTAACCATTTAATATAAAAATACAAGAAGACATGGTAAATGTTAAACTATTTAACCAAGAGTTAAATCTAAAATATAAGGTTACTATGGTGACCTAAAATTGTCTAAAACCTATTGGTTGAGAGTATTTAGACTCCTCCCCAGATTATAATATAAATAAATTTATTTAGAGCTATTATAAACCGAAAATGATATTGTAATAAATTAATATTTCAATCTTGTCCTAAAGTGCCCCTCACCTCTCTTATAAAAGGGCACCTATCTTTCTCTCAAATTCACACCTCCAAAGCCATTTGGCTCAACCAAACCCTACTCAAATATCCTCCAAACTACCCTAGATTCATTATATATGCCTTACTTCAATCATAAATCCATTCTAAGGAGCCCTTTTGTTCAAATCAAAAGGAATCACCCGAAGAAGAGGTAATTATTGTGTCACCTCTTTCAAAGTTCTTTTCTTCTTCCACTTCCTCTTTTTTGTTGTTTTCATACCAAAATAATAACTTTAATACCTTATACATATTGTGACTTTATTATAAATATGGTACAACCATATTCATTATTCAAACCATTTTATTAATGACAAAGTCACCATATGTGCGTACGTACGGCTTACCCTCTCCACGTCGTGGTGTTGTTTGTTATTCAACACTTAATTATTTGGATGGATATAATAATGAGATTAATTGATGTAAATAATAAATATAACATGTTAATTATTCTTTATATATATAATATACCATCCAACTATGTATGATTTTACCATCAATATAATGATATTGTCGTTTGTGCGTACGTTCAGCTTACCGTCTTCACGACGCGATAAGATTTCATTCCCCATCGTAACCATTCAAGATTAGTTTTCATTTGTTCATTAAAAATAATGTTTAAGAACTCAATATCATTTTGGATATTAAATATATACATCATATACATAAAAAACATGACTTACATAACAAAACATATAAAGTAAAATGAATCATTTAACACCTGAGACAATGATACTACTGAAATATTATTAACAAAGTAAAAATAGAGGATCATATATGATATCATATTTATGTTTGTGGTTATTTTATAATTTATAAACAATTATTTAACCATTATATAAGAGGTTAACGTACGATTGAATAAGGAAAAGTACAAGGTAAGGGTTAATTTTACAATCTCTTTATTATCTGAGGTTGTTTATATATAAGTATCTAATTGGGATTTTTTATCATCCACATACATGTTTCTTAAAAATTTATTTCAAAACATTTTTACTATTTCCTAGACTATAGGTTAAAGTCATTTATACCCTTTTTAATTTTTCATAAATTTTTTTGAAATGAATCTTTCTTTCGTTTTCCAAATAAGGTACTTTATGACCTTTTCGACAAATTAAGGAAATAATGTTTTTTTAAATTATACAGTGAATACGGCTATTTTCCACCGTTATAACACCTTAAAATATTCCCTTATAGGATTTTATGGATATTTTTAAAATAAATGTTTTCTTTTATAATTATGAAACTTTTAAATAATTTCAAAGTTGAAAGAGATTTTTCTCTCAAATAGTTTTTGGAATGATTTCATCTTTGCAAACATCCTTTGTGGGATTTTACTTTTTATTGAAGTTGATTTATTATGATACAATATTCCATATTGTATTCAAGGTTTTCTGATATGTTTGATTGTGGATTTTCTATTTTTATAACATTCATTGTTTATGTTTAAAGTATTAACATTTTGTATGCTAGTTTTAATACAAATTTTTATGTTATGTTTCAACCATTTCATATGAGGAATGCATTGGACATAGTAAGTGATGTAAAGGGCCCACTATAGCCCCTTAATGCATCGGTAGGTCTCATGAGACAAACTAGTGTCTTGGAATAAGGCCTTGAAAAAAAACATTTGTATTATTGGCACGGGGTCTTGACTATGTGGTTATGATGTCTGGCATTATGCATTCCATTATTATGAAATTAGCTATTGATATTACATGTGATTTTTTTAATAGAAGAATATTGATGTGAATAATTAAATGAAATTATTTTATTTATCTTTTTCATATTATGTTGAGGTTTAAGTTTAAAAGGCTTGTGTTGTAGTCTTATACATCGCCTTAAATTTTTATGCTTATTTATACTAGATTTCTCTATATTGTTATCCTTGCTAAGCATCTGAGCTCGCCCCTTTCTTATGTCTTATTTTTTCCAGGATGTGAAGAAGTATATTATGATTGACATGTAGGGATATTCTAGGGAGTATGAGTGTGTTCTAATAATACACAATGTTATATTTTTTCTTTTCATAATCTAATGTAAAACTTGTGTATGTATCTAGTACTTCCAAAGATGCTAAATTAATCAGTCTTTAGGGACATGATCTTTTGTGATTATACCAATGTTATGTAATAGTGCACCGACTATGGGTAACTATGGTTGGGGAATTACAGTTGGTATCATTGGAAGTTTAGTAAAAACCTTGGAAACTAGATTTAGATAAACTCTGATTAGATAACATTACCCTAAGATAGAATTTGAGAATTAATATAGAAGAACATCCAAAAAATTTTGTAATGTAGATATTATGTGGGTTTTCCAAGAAATACATCCTTTTCTAGATACTATAAGTTGACATGGTTCTGGAATAGATGTACCTAGAAGTAAAAACTCTAACAAGGAGTTTTGGGCTTGACCTGGGGTATCCTAGTACATGGAAATGGGCCTTACTACACACCTGGTTTGACACTCCCGAGAGATATGCTTAGGATAATTCACATTTTCCTTACAAAACATTATGACAGATTTATGAGTAAATATTTCCCCAAAGAAAACATTTTTTATGATTATAGATTATATGAATAAATTAATCAATTTATGTTAAGTATTTTACAAGTTTGGAATTATGCATTGTGATTCACAAGCTAATATAGTGTATGCCATTGTTTAGAAATGGATCCAAGTAGAAGGAATGGAAACTGTATCAATTCATGTAATCCATATAGGGATTTCTCTCCTACTCAAGATAATTATTATGGATATGGTGATGCAGCTGGTGATGAACATCTTATAAACATACTAGGACAACTCACTCAAGTTATTAAAAATAACCTTACCCATATGGAGCACTCTGATCTACAATGTAGAGGATCAATTTTAGATCGCTTCATGAGGAAGCAACCACTAACATTAAATGTGATTATAAATCCATTTGTAGCTAATAAATGGATTAGTTCCTTAGAGAAAAATTTTCAATCTTTGTGGAGTAGAAAAAGGGAAACAATTTCATAGAAGTTTATCATCTCATAGGAGATGCAGATTAATGGTGGTCATTAGTTCAAAACACAAAGTATGATGAAGAAGTATCAAATATGTAATGGAGGGAGTCTAAAGAGATTTTCTTAGAAAAATACTTTACTCGTGAACATCGAGTGGATATTGAAAAAAAAATATGAGTTTTAGGCAAATATAGGATGAGAATGTTGCAAAGTATGAGGCTAACATTAGAAGGTTAGTAAGGCATGCTTCAGATTATATATGTAACCCAAGAAGTAAGATTGATCGATTATTTTATGGGTTAAAACCATTTCTTCATCAAGCATTAGTCTCTTAATCCTTCTCATCATATGAGGATATAGTCTCATGTGCTATCAAGATTGAAAAGTAATTCTCTAAGTCTTATGAATTTTAAACGAAGAACGACAAGAAGAGATCTAATGAACACTCTGAAAAAGGAAATAATGGGAATAAGGGAAAAGTTAAATTTATATCCTATGGTAATTGTGGGAATAAACATACTAGTACATGCCTAAAGGGGAAGGGATTTTCTTACAAGTGTGGAGAAAAAGGCCACCAAGCTCATCATTGCAAGGGAAAGAAAGAGGATGACAATGTTCAATGATACAATTGAAAAGAAATGGGGCATTATGAAAATTAATGTCCTAATAGTCAAGAAAACATTACTTAGAAAAGGCCAAGGGATCAATGCCAAGATTATGTGATCACAAATATTGAGGTTGAAGTTTCGAATGACGTGGTGGAAGGTACTTTAATCATTTCCTCAAAATTCTCCAATACTTTATTTGATTCTGGATCATTGCATTCTTTTATATATTCCTAGTTTTCTAAGAAAATTAGTTATTTGCAATTTGACTTAACAAGGGAGTTTTTAGTCAAAAATCCTAAGGGAAGTATCATTGCAACAATGTTTTGTCCATCAATTACCATTATGGCATATAAATGTTTTTTATCTGCTAATATTATTATCATACCCATTATTTAATTTGATATAATCCTTGGTATGGATTAGATTTTGGGCCATGATGTGACAATTTATTGTAAGAAGAAGGATGTTACAATTTTTAATGATGATAAGTAATATCTTATCTTTATATCAGAAATATCACCATATGATTCTTATCTAGATCCACCCCTAGTAGCTCTACTAAATTCACTTGTTATAGAGGAAGGGAATAAAATAACTGTGGGTGAGGAAAGGAATTTTCAAATAGATGATGTACCTATTGTGAAAAAATATGTTGATTTTTTTCCAGATGATTTACCTAGAAATCCTCTAGAATGATAAATTGAAATTTTCATTGACTTAATTCCTGGTTTAAGGCCCATATTAAATACCCCTTATAGAATGGCCACTTTGGAATTAGTGGAACTAAAGAAACAAAAAGAGAAATTGAGTAATAAAGGATTTATTTTCCCTAGTGTTTCTCCATGGGGATCCCTTGTTATTTTTGTTAAGAAGAAATATGGATCTATGAGGTTGTTCATTGACTACAGGGAGATCAATGATATAATAATAAAGAACAATTATCTCCTACCTCGCATTGATGATTTATTTGATCAACTTCATGGAGCTCAATATTTTTCAAAGATTTACCTTTGATATGGATATCTTCAGTTGTGTGTGAATAATGAATACATTCCAAAGATAGAATTTTGAACTAGTTATGGGCATTACGAGTTTACAGTAATTCCTTTTAGACTGACTTGCACACTATTCTAAAGACTCTTAGAAGAAATAAATTATATGGTAAGTTTAGCAAGTGTGAATTTTGGATTTAGGAGATTTATTTTCTTAGGCATTTTGTCTCTAAGGATGTAATCTATGTTGATACTTCAAATACAAGGGCAATCCAAGAATATCCAGCACCAATGAGTATAACTGAGGTATATAGTTTTATTGGTTTAGCATATAACTATCAGTGTTTCATCCAGAATTTTGCGTGATTGGATAATCCATTAACCAATCTCACACATAAAGGGGTTAAATTTGTTTGGAAAAAAGAGTGTGATGAATGTTTTTAATAATTGAAGAGAAGATTATCTATTGCAGCTATCTTGACTCTACCATTGGGGAATGATGTATTTTTTATTTATAGTGATGCTTAAAAGAAAGGACTTGGTTGTGTCTTTATGCAGAATGATAAAGTTATTGCTTATGCATCAGGGCAGCAAAAAATCATGAACAAAACTATCCTACTCATGATCTTGAGTTAGTAGTTGTAATCTTTGCTCTAAAGATATCACTACTACAAAATGGGGCAAGGGAAGTGCTTCACATTTATCATCACCTTTACAGAAGCACTGATAAAGGGGGGTCTTTATCAGCGGTTTTATATAAGGGTTGATAAAGACCCCCTTTATCAGCACTTCTGTAAAAACACTGATAAAGACCCCTCTTTATCAGCGCTTTTATAAAAAGCGCTGATAAAGGGTAAAATTCAAGAAAATAAATAAATACATTTATTAATATATAAAGCTATAAATCTATTTATATTGATATAAATATAATATTTATTTTTTAAATATATTTTTGAAATGATGAATGGAAATCAAATATGAATGCATATGATATTTAGTAAAATAGGCTTATAAAATAATTTAAAAAATAATTTTAATTAATAATTATGTAATTTTTATCCACCAATAGTCATGTAATAACACTTTGAGTATAAAAAAATAAAAAAATAAATAGAAGATCAAAAATATGTTGAAAACACAACTCAAACTTCAAACGGCCATAACTTTTTATCTGGGACTCCATTTGAGCTCTAGAATATATCAAATCGAAGCCTGCGATGATCTCTACAGCCCTGTAGACTGTTCAAACCTATACAAGGTTTTTTTGAGGCCAAAAAAGGCCCATAAGGCCTCCAAAACTGAGTTTTTAGTTGGGGTACCTCTATTATTTACCATTCAATCTGATATAAATTCTGATACTGATCTCTAATAAATGTGTACCATATATCATATTGAATATCATTTCATTTTCTTCGATTTTACTAATTGTGGAGCTGAAACTGACTCCTGGATTAGAAGTTGTGGTCATTTTAATATTTTAACGCCTCTAACATCTGATCCAGATGTCTGTATTGCTTGTACCGCATATCATATCGAAGATCATTTCATGTTTGTCGATTTGACTAGTTTTGGAGTTGAAACGGACTTCTGGATTAGAAGTTATAGTTTTTTTAACATTCTCGATGACTTTTCACATCCACATCTCTATGTATTCATTCATAACTATATATATATATATATATATATATATATATATATATATATATCTGTGTGTGTGTGTGTGTATTGTATATATGTATTTATTTATTTATTTATTTATAAACACACGTAAAAACACATATTCTATAAATGTATTTGAAATTAATCTTATAAATATATATATTAATATACTAATAAATATACAGATAAAAATTATAACTATATCTATATATATATTAATATAACTAAATAAATTTATATTAATATGGATCTGTATTAATATATGAATACATATAACTATATGTATATATATATAACTTGATATATCATTAAAGTGAGAACAAAACAAAATTGCTAGGTGGTAAAGTTGCAGCGCGCAAGTGGGGAGGTCATGTGTTCAAATTCCAGTGGCAGTAGGGTCGCGTGGGCGCAGCGAAGCAGGGTGTAGCGTGCAGGTTGAGGGGGGGCACAGGCGTAGTGAAGTAGGGTATAGCGTGCGAACGGCCTACGAATTGTATATTTTTTTTATTTTCTTTATTTTTTGAAATTTATCAGCGCTATTTTTTTAGCGCTGATAAAAGGGGTCTTTTATCAGTACTTTTTTAGCGCTGATAAAAGTACCCTTTATCAGTGATTTTTGAGCACTGATAAAAGGGACCCCCCTTTATTAGCACCGTGCTTTACAACGCTCATAAAAGCGCTGATAAAGGGGGGGTTTTAGCACTGATAAAACAGACTTTTATAGTAGTGTATGGAGACAGTATCTCTATAGTGAAAATGTTATATATATAATAATCACAGGAGTTTGAATTATATTTTCTCAAAGTAAGAACTCAACATGAGGCAATTATAATGGCTATAACTACTCAAGGATTATTATTTCACTATACACTACCACCTGAAGAAGGCAAATAAGGTGAAAGATTCTTTGAGAAGAAAGGATCATAGAGTTATGAACAAGATGGGAGTTGAAATGGATCCTATGTTCATGGATATATTAAAGATTTATATGGGAATAATCATGGAAGTTGAAGTATCAATACTTTTTCAAATGGTTTCCAAACCATCTTTACTAGAAATAATAAAAAGTTCTCAGACTGATGATGAGAAGTTTCAAAAGAAAACTAAATTTGTAAATAATGGGAGATTGATTGACTTCATATATGAAGATGGAATTTTGAAATTTGGGAAGAGGCTTTGTGTTCCTGATATACCTAGTTTAAAAAGGTAATTTTTGGATTATTCTCATAGATCCAATTTCTCTATACACCCTAGTATCACTAAGATGTATAGATATTTGAAGGAACATTTTTTGTGGGACAACATAAAGAGGGATATTTCTAATTAGGTGTCAAGATGTATCATTTTTCAATAGGTGAAGACTGTAAGATAACATCCTAGAGGTTTCATGCAACCTCTTTCCATACCAGAGTGGAAATGTGATGATATTATGATGGACATTGTCATGGGCTACCAAAGACTCCTAGAAGGAATGATGCAATATGGGTCATTGTTGATCATCTTACCAAGTCAGCACATTTTATTTCTATAAGAGAAAATTTACCACTTGACTTTTTAGCAAGAATATATATTAATGAGCTTTTAAGACTTTATGGTGTACCCCTATTGATTGTTTCTGATTGTGATCCCTGTTTTAGATTAAGATTCTAGAAAATTCTTCAGAAAGCCCTAGATACTGAACTTTGTTTGAGCACGACCTACCACCCTCAAAATAATGGACAATTAGAACAGACTATTCAAAACATAGAATCCATATTGAGATCTTTCTCACTTGACATTCAAGATATGTGGGATTAGTATTTACCTTTAGTAGAATTTTCCTTTAATAATAGCTTTCATTCATGTATTCATATGGCACCATATGAAGTGTTATATGGAAAGAGATGTCACACACCAACTTGTTGGGATAATGTTGCTGAAAGAAAATTCATAAGACCAAAACTTGTTAAGGAAACAATGGAAAAGATAAAGATTATCCAAACCCACATCAAAGCATATTAGAGTAGGCAAAAGATTTATGCCGATAATCGAATGAAGGATTTGTAATTTCAAGTAGGAGATCATGTTTTCTTAAAGGTATCTCCATGGAAGGGTGTTATATGTTTTTGTAAGAAGGATAAATTGAGTCCCGGGTATATTGGACCATTTGAAATTTTGGAACAAATAGGAATTGTTGCTTACTGTTTGGCAATGCTGCCAAGTCTCTATAAATTTCATGATGTGTTCCATGAATCACTATTGAGAAAATATTTGTCTGACCCAACGCATGTACTCACCTATGAAGAAATAAAACTGGAACCATATATGTCTTATTGTGAAGAGACTATCAAGATTCTTGATACCAGAAAATAAGTGTTGAGAAACCGAATGACCTGTCTGGTAAAAGTTATTTGGATAAACCATAAAATAGAAGAGGCAACGTGGGAACTTGGGGAACTTATGATGAAGAACCAATAAAATTATTTTATGTAGTAATATTCTAGAAATTTTTAGGATGAAATTATTTAGAGGGAAGAATGTAACACCCCAAACTTCCATGGTATGTTTCTCTTTGAATAATACATTAGATTCCATTATACACAACATTGAGTTCTATCACACCACGACTAATCAAACTAGCCGTTTAAAAAGCAGTTATAAATAGTAATACCCACTTTTGAAATTTGATTAATTTTTTTTTCAAAATGGACTTCATTTTGGATTTGGAATACCAAAATTATCTTAGGGTGAGTTTTTGGTATATTTCTGAAAATGTTAAAAAATTTATGAATAGTGAAAAACACTACGTTATTGTTTAAAACCAACTTTTTATTTAAATATAATTATTTTTAATTCAAATTTATTTTAAACTCAAAATACATTAATAATACCGATATTATTCCAATGTAATTCATTGGAATAATTTTATAAAAATATTTCCTACATCATGATATTTTATTTATAATTTTTATACTTTAAATAATTAAATTTATTTATGACACAATTATGATGAAGTAATTTCCTTATTCATGAAAGATTAAAATAATTGATATTATAAATATTAAAATAAATGTAAATTGAAACTTTTGATTCCATACACTAATTTTATAGTTGAATATGACATTTTAAGGTTGATTAAATGTATTATTTTCGATGTAAAAAAGTTTTTATGACTTTCAAAAAAACCAAATACTAAATAGTGTCAAAATTGACAAAAATGAGTTTTTAAAACAAATACTATTTGATTAAATGATATAACACTACTAAAAATATAACTTTCGGTGAAAGTAATTAGATAAGGTTAGATATGTCATTAATGAACAACTTGAGGTTATCTTGGAATTTTATAGTAGGTTTATTAACCATGTAATATAAAAATACAATAAGACATGGTAAATGTTAAACTATTTAACCAAGAGTTAAATCTAAAAGATAAGGTTAATATGGTGACCTAAACTTGTATAAAACCTATTGGTTGAGATTATTTAGACCCATACCCACCTTATCCTAGAAATAAATCTATTTAGAGCTATTAGACACTAAAAATGATTTTGTAATAAATTAATATTTCAATCATTTCCTAAAGTGCCCCTCACCTCTCTTATAAAAGGGCACCTACATTTCTCTCAAATTCACACCTCCAAACCCATTTGGCTCAGCCAACCCCTATCAAATATCTTCCCAAATACCATAAATTCATCCTAGAGGCCTTACTTTTATCAGAAATCCAACCTAAGGAGCCCTCTTCTTCAAATCAAAAGAAAGCACCCGAAGAAGAGGTAATTATTGTGTAACCTCATTCAATGTTCTTTTCTTCTTCCACTTCAACTTTATTTGTTGTTTCCATACTAAAATAATAAATTAAATACCTTATACATATTTTGATGTTATTATAAATATTGTACAACCATATTAATTATTTTATCCATCCTATGAATGAAAAATTCACCATACGTGCGTACGTACAGCTTACTGTCTCCACGTCGTGGTGTAGTTTGTTATTCAACACTTTATTATTCGGATGGGTATAATAATGGGTATAATTGATTTAATTAATAAATATGACATCTTAATTATTCTTTATATATATAATATACCATCCAACTACATGTGATTTCACCATCAATAGAATAATATTGTCGCTCATGCGTAGATATGGTTTACCGTCTCCACGACGCGATGAGATTTCATTCCCCATCATAACCATTCAATAATAATTTTCATTCGATGATTAAAAATAATGTTCAATAACTGAATATCATTCTGTATATGAATCAAATAAATCATATCTATAGCAAACATGACTTACATAACAAAACATATAAAGGAAAACAAATCAGTTAACACCCAAAACAATGATACTACTAAAATATTATTAACAAAGATATATAAGAGGATCATATATGATATCATATTTATGTATGTGGTTCTTTTATAATTTAATAACAATTATTTAACCATTATATATGAGGTTAACTTACCCTCAACTAAGGAAAAGTACAAGGTAAGGGTTAATTTTAAAATCCATGTATTATCTGAGGTTGTTTATACGTAAGTATCTACAGGGACTTCTTTATCATCCACGTCTGTGTTTTTAAAAAATGTATTTTAATACATTTTTACTATTTCCTAGAATATGCGTTAAATTAATTTATACCCTTTTTTGAATTTTCATAAAAAAATTAAGGGAATATTTCTTTCTCTTTCCAAACAAAGTATTTTATGACCTTTTCGACAAATTAAGGAAAGAATGTTTTTTAACTTATATGGCGAGTGAATCTATTTTCAGTCGTTATAACTCCTTCAAATCTTACCTTTCAAGATTATATGAATATTTTCAAAATAAATGTTTTATTTTATAATTATGAAACTTTTAAATAATTTCAAAGTAGAAAGATATATTTCTCTCAAATAGTTTTTGGAATGATTTCATCTATGTCGACATACTTTGTTGGATTTTATTCTTATTGGAATTTTATTTATTATTATACAATATTCCACATTTTATTGAAGTTTTCGTGATATGTTTGACTGTGGATGTGATATTTTTATACCATTTATGATTTATGGTTAAATTATTAACATTTATTATGCTATTTTTAATACGAATGTTTATATTATGTTTCAAACTTTTCATATGAGGAATGCATTGGACAAATTAGTTGACAGACGGGGCCCACTATAGCCTCTTGATGCATCGGTAGGTCTCATGAAGAAAAATAGTTTCTTGTCATAATGCCTTGAAAGAAAAATTATTTGTATTCTTGGCAGGAGGCCTTGAATATGTGGTTATGATTTCTAGTATTATGCATTCCATCATTATGAAATTATCTATTGATATTACATGTGATTATTCAACTAGTAGAATATACATGTGAATAATTAAATGGAATTATTTGATTTACCTTTTCCATATTATACTGAAGTTTACGTTTAAATGTCTTGTGTTTTATTCTTATGCATTTCCTTAAATTTTTATGCTTATTTATGATAGATTCCACTATATTGTTATCCTTACTGAGCATCTGAGTTCACCCCTTTATTATGTCTTATTTTTTCCAGGATGTGAAGAAGTATATTATGATTGACCTACAGGGATATGAGTGTGTTCTAAGGAGACAAAATTTTGTTTTTCTTTCTTTTCATAATGTAATGTACTAACTTGCGTATATATCTAGTACTTCCAAGGCTACTAAACTGATCGGTATTTTGGGACTTGATCTCTTGTGATCATTCCAATGTTATGTAATAATGCACCGACTCTGGGTAACTTGGGTCGGGGCATTACATTTTATGGATGAATATATATATATATATATATATATATATAGTATATTTATATCATGATTAACATTATGAAGATTATGGAACCATGATCAAAGTACAAGGACTAAAACTACCAAACTAAACCATACCTGAAAAATTAAGCAGTTATCACCTAAAATTGTAATTTTAAAAAATAATTCTTAATAAACAAGTGAAAAAAAAAGTTATAAGTAAATAATATATAGAAAATCATATATAGAATCTTCTTTTACTTTTATTAATGAGATACCTTTTTACTTTTTACCAAAAATGTGAAAGGAATCTTTTTTTGACATACATGGCATGAATGTAATTTCATGTCACCATGACCACCCAATGATTAGAATGTTCGTTTAAAATTTTCAAAGTTTATTTTAAAATAAAATTATTTCCTTAATATTTAGGTAATTTTTATATTTTAAATATTTTATTTTTATGTGAAAATTGTAATTTCCCCAAGAAATTTTTCAGTGATATTTTTAAATTATTTTCATATATGTCTACATCATTTGTTGAATAATATAATTTACTGAAGATATACTTTAATGAAAACATCCACCATATTTTTATGGATGTTTTATGATTTTTTGGAATTGGGAATGTATTGAAATTTTATATGCTAGTTCTTCTAATATGGACAGTTATTGATATTTAATGCATGTTGATTATGTTGTATTCTTTATTCATATGATGAATGCATTATAATTATTAAATGATGGGTGGGACCATAATTAAATAGCCCCTTGATGCATTGGTAGGCCTCATGAGACAAAATAGGTCAGGTATTTGGCCAAATCCTTACCCATTTATGTAGATGTCTTGGCAAGAGGCCTCCATGGTAAGTTTAAGATGCCTGAAATTATAAATTTCATCATTATAAAATCAGTTATTAATGTCTAAATGAATATCTGGATAGTTAGGATACACATGGATAAGTTTCAAATGCATGTGATTATTTACATGTAATTATTAGATGATTATTTATTCATACTATATTATTCATGCCTTATTTAGCCTCATTTCTATGCATATTTTTATTGAGCATCTAATATCACCCCTTTATTATATTTTCTATCGCTAGGGTGACTATAAGTGTATTATGATTGATATTCAAGGATATTACATATGGAATACTGGTTATATATATGACTTCCTAGATCCAGATTCCACTTAATGGGTGCCCCAAGCTCGGAGGTCCCGAGGTCCTCAAGCACATCTCCCCAGATGTTAGAGGCTACTGACTAGCAGCGAGGGCCTAGGTTGTGTCTGTGGGGAGACTATGCCCTCATTATTAGAGTTTAGCAAAGTGGAAGGATATAAATATTATTAAACATAAGAAAAAATATAATTAAATAGTAGAAGAAAACTGATGCAATAGATAAATGAGAATAACAATGGTTGTATCAACTGGAACAATGATGATGTATTTCATGTTACTAGAAAACTGGAAAATATGGATAGAAAAAAATGCCATAACATGTTCCACAATGTAAAAGAATACAAAGGATACTCCATGAATCCCAAGATCCACTCAGTCATCCTCTATCAATCTCCATACTATCAGAACGCAATCAAGTGTTTGAAGCAGTATGCTTCCCTTTTTCAACACTTGCAGTCATGTAATCTACTTTGTGTACCAAATGGCACCCTGAGAGAGTGTGAGATAAATATCAGTAGTCCACCACCAACAGTGTCTATAACATCTAGCCTGTGGAATGGAATATAATAGTGTGCAGGCATGTATATATAAAGTAAATAAAATATTACAATATAACTAAATACTTAAGTACCAACTTCAGCCCTCATCCAGTGTCTAAACATGTAACTAGTTCATTAATTAAGTAATTACCATTTAATGTTAATAGGTCACATGAGTTATAGTCATCACTAACATCGCCTCGTTGTTTTATAAGTAGTGAAGGTCCCAAGACATAACAAGGAAACCTAAAAATGATATCTAGTGAGGGAGTTCTAGGGTAATAACCAAGGTAACATAGATCTCATGAAACGCTAACTCAGTAGTATCTAAGTCAAGATAAGGGGTAAGATTTTAATCCAAGGTATTCCATAATAATTCACTTATCGAGTCCAAGGTGATCCACCAAGGTAAAATGGGGCTAACCAAGGATAGGTCCCTATAGGCTTTCACTATGGAACCTACTTGTCAATGTCAGATCCAAGGAGTGTATCTGAGGTATCATGTAATAATTTAATGGAACCTATGGTAGTATATCAAGCATACAAGGAATATACCAGAATTGGAGTCTTGGTGGGTTTCAACCTAAGAAAACCGCATCCTTGAATTGGAATGGGGTTCCCAAGTCTCACAGTATTCTCCTCTCAAAATCTAGGGCGAGCTCGAGTCAATCCATTCCTATTTAATATTGTAATCATGTAATTATTCATTAGGTTTTAGCCTTTTCTTCCATTAGAGTGGGTAGTCCAAGTGGCATTGAAACCATTTAATCAAGTATTAATTTTCCATTAAGTCATATTCAATTATTGAGGTTCACTCCGCTACATTCCATCAATATATCAACGGGTGATACATACATGTAACCTTTATTCCATCTCATTTGATAAGGCCAAGTTATATACTTGGTATATTTTCCATTTCACATTTCATATTTAATAATCAATTTGAATAACTTACCTTAGGTGGGTCAAGTGGTGAGAATAGATGGTACAATCCATTATTTAATTCTCATTAATAACAAGCCATTTATTATAGGAAATCTCACCTTTAAGAAGGTCAATTGAAGTCACACCCGAACAGTGGCTTAAACATACCAAAACACTAAAACCCAAATATGGAATAACATCCTCTATACAGTTTGATCAAATTGTGCCCAAGCCATGCACGAGTACCTAGGAAAATGGGGTGTTTTCATGGTTAGGTTGCACGGACGTGTGCCAACCATGTGAGGTGGCTCTATCCTGAAAAATACAATCTGCACGGTTTCCTAAACCATGCAGAATTCTAGCACGGGTTACTCTAAACCTTGCGCTAAGCCTATTTTTCTGAAAAATATGGGTTCCAAGCTCTAAAAATGCCTCGGACACCTTTGGAACCTTTACTAACTCATTGGGAATCAATATTAGGTCTGAAGTAAAGATTTTAACCAAAAATAAAAGGATCTATACCTAATTGAAAAACCATGTTATTACGGTTTTCCCCCCTTAAAATAACTCACCCTCGAGTTCTCCTTCCAAGGGTAAGGAAACACTGTCTGAGAACAACTCTAGTCGTTGGTTATGTATGTCAGCTTCCCTCTCCCAAGTCTCATCTTATACTCGGTCATGTTTCCATTGCACCCATACCAGAGGGATAGATCGGCCTCAGATAGCCTTTGTGCTCTGGTTAATGACACGCACTGGAAACTCCTCAAAGGTAGCATCAGCATCTAACTCAACTTCCTCAGGATCAAAAGTATGTGATGGGTCGATAAGATATTGGAGAATCTGTGAGACATGAAATAGATCATATCGGGCATAGTACCTATGAGGTAGTAATAACCGATAGGCTACCGTCCTGACTCTCTCTAGGATCTTGAACGACCCTATATAATGGGGTGACATCTTTCCCTGCTTCCATAACCATCTATGATTTATCCTGGGTGATACCCAAAGAAAAACATGATCCCCAACCTAAAACTCAAGAGGTTTTCGACAATGATCAGTATAAGATTTCTATCTATACTGAGTAGTAGTCATATGATTTCTGATTAGCTAAACATTCTATGAAGTCTCTTGAATGAGAGGAGGACCTAGTAGGGGTCCCTTACCTACTTCTAGCCAATACAAGGGTGAAAAAATGGCCTACTATATAAGGCCTCAAAAGGAGCCATCTGAATCATCTTCTGAAAACTTTTATTATAGGAAAACATGAAAAGAGGAATATTCTTTTCCCAAGAATAGCTGAAATCAAGGACAAATGCTCAAATCATATCCTCTAGAACTGGTATCATCTGTTCTGATTATCTATCGGTCTGAGGGTGAAAATATGTTCTTAGAAGCACCTGAGTTCCCATGGCATTCTACAAACCCTTCCAGAACTGTGAAGTGAAATGAGAGTCCTTATATGAAACGATAGTATGAGGAACCCCATGTAGTCATATGATATCATGAATATATATTCTTCCTAACTCATCAATTGAGAAATTATCCCATATAGTAATGAAGTGGGATGATTTCATTAGACGGTCAATGACTACCTAGATAGCATCGAAACCCCTTGGAAACCTACGTAAGATGACTACGAAATCTATATCAATATATTCCCATTTCCATTCCAGGATTGGAAGTGGTTGTAAAAATCTTGTAGGAATCTGGTTCTCTGCCTTCTCTTGTTGACAGGTGGAACAACTAGTGATAAATCCTATTATCTGATGTTTCATTCCAGGACACTAATACTGGCTTCACATATCTTGATACATTTTTGAGATTCTTGGATGAACATCCCACTGAGAAGCATGGGACTCTTTCACTAACTCCTATCTCATGTTTTTGGGAACCCATACATGTCCACGTACACGCTGGATTTCATCTTTATCCACAGACTAAACCTGAGGTGGGTTATCTTCTGCTATACTCTCATGAAGAACCAAACCTTCAGGATCTGAAAACTACCTACTCTTCACCTTCTCAAGGAGGAAATAAGTAACTGATAATTCTGATAGGTAAGACTTCTCATAACTATCATGAAACTTCAGATGAATCTTAGAAAAGAGGACCATTAACTTCCATTAATAAATGGCTTCCTGTACATCCTACGTTTGATTTTTCTAACTCAGTGCATCAGTGACCACATTTCCCTTTCCTGATATATAATAAAGCTCAAAATAAAATGATTGTAGATATTCAACCCATATCCACTTTATGAGGTTCAACTCATACTGATAAAAGATATATTTGAGGCTCTGGTGTTCCGTGTACACCACAAAGTGCTCACCTAACCGATAATGTATCCAGAAACATAAGGCAAGGACAACTAATGCTAACTCAAGGTCATGCATCATGTAATTTCTTTCGTGAGGCCTCAACTACTGAGATATTTATGCAATGACTTTTCCTTCCTGCATCAATAATTCTCCTAGGCCAATGCCTGATGCATCATAGAAGACATTATAACCTATACCTAGCTTAGGAAGAATTAGAATAGGTGTCGATACAAGCCTCCCTTTTAGCTCCTGAAAGGATTTATCGTATGCTTCTTACCATGTGATCTTGACACCCATCTTTGTAAGAACAGTAAGAGGTGAATAAAGATGAGAAAAATCTTGTATGAAATTCTTGTAATATCCAGTCAGCCCCATGAAACTCTGTATATCAAACACGTTTTTTGGTATCTCCCAGGAAACTACAAAACTAACCTTTTTAGGGTCAATATATACTCTTGATTCAGAAATGATATGACCCAAGAATTGGACCTTGTTGATCAAGAAGTGGCACTTAGAAATATTGGCATAAAGCTGATGCTCTCTCAATGTACTCAGAATGATCTCAAGATGTTTGGAATAATCTCTACAAGTTTGAGAATACTCCAAGATGTAGTTCATAAAGACCATGGAAAAAAGAGTCCAAATAGGGTTGGAAACTCTATTCATCAAATCCATGAAAATGGTAGGTTCATTAGTTAGACCGAATGACATAACAAGGTACTCATACAGACCATACCTTCTAAGGAAAGTTATATGAGGTATGTCTAATGGTCTAACACTCATATGATGATAGCATGACCTCAGTTCGATCTTAGATAAGATCTTTTCTCCTTAGAGCTGGTCAAAGATATCATCTATTTGAAGAATTGGATTACATTTATTGACCTTAAACTGATTAAACCTTCTATAATCCACACATAATCAAATATTTCTATCTTTTTTCTAAGAAAAAAATATGAGTGATCCGCAATAGGATGTACTAGTCTATATAAAACCTTAGGCCTCTAGATCCTCTAATTGCCTCTTGAGTTACTTGAGTTCTGTAGGTGTCATTCTATAAGGAGGAATGGACCCTGGGGCTACTCCTGGAACAAGCTCGATTGTAAACTCTACCTATCTCTTAGGAGGTAATCCAGAAAAGTCATCAGGAAAGACTTTACTAAAATGATCAAATACAGGAGGGAAATAAGTTTGAAGAAAACTCTAATCCTCCATGAAAATATTTGAAATCTGGGCGGTCACTCCACCTAGTCCATGATGTTTTGGTCTAGCTCTCCCAACCTGGACACTGCACTCACCTTTGAAAAGATAATGGTTGCCTTCTAGTGATGTAAAAGATATAATGCAGTGATATTAGTCTACAAAGGCATGATAGGGGACTAAACAGTATATCCTGAGAATGACATCGAAGCCCGTCATCTCAAGAACAAATATATTCCACAAGAAAGCATAATTCCTTACCTAAAGGGGATAGTCCCTACACTGGTGTATTCCCTCTTCCTATATTACTAATGGTGTATTGAGGGTTATTACACCATAGTGATACTATATATCTAGTCTATTAATTTCCATGGTAGATATAGAAATGAAAGATTTTGAAGCACCAGTATCAAACAAAGCAAAGACAGTAGTAGAGGCTACTAGAATAGTACCTCATACTGTAGATGGTCCCACAGCCTAATCCTCAAGTTTCGGTTATCAAGCATGAAAATAACCTGATCCACGGGACTATGAAACAAATGGAATACTACTATAATTACTGCTCTACTAGAACTTCGGGTGATTAGTTGTCGGATTACCACGAACACAACCTCCTCCTCGGATGGACCTGCTGGTGTTATTTCAAATCCCCTCCTAATGTGGTGTAGAATAACTCGTTCCTGAAGGTGTAGCTGGTGTTGATCCTTTTACACTCAAATCTCATGGAAATTTCCTACAGAAACGATGAAGATGACCCATACAGCCACAATCCAACACTCTATAGGGTCTCTATCACATTGGGGCTTCTTATGCCCTAGTCTTTGACACTGATGGCACACCACAGAGCTATCAAAATAGATACTTTGGATACCACTACCCCAATCAGAAACCTCTATAGAACGTTTCCTACCACCATAAGAACTACTTTCTTGACGCGGCATTGATCCTTTAAAACTGGTACTCATTACACCCCTCAGGTTATGCTTAGTGATAAGGGTCTGATCAACTATTTCAAAAAAGGTAGGTAGGAAAAAGACATTCACCAGAGTTTAAATGGTGTACTAGAGTCCATCCTCAAAATTTTTAGCACGTGAAATCTCATCATTGGCTAGAAGTGGTTAAAATTGTTTTAAATCAATGAAACATACTGAATATTCCTTAACTAACATAGAACCCTGCTAGAGATTCATGAACTCTTTGGCTCTATTATCTCTCAATTCCTGAGGAAAGAACTAATCATAGAAGGAAGTCTAGAAATCAACCCATAACATACCCTGATGATGACCGACCTGGGTAACCACATCCCAGCAATGCATGGATGAATCCCAAAGCATGTATGTAGCAAGATTGACTCTTTGCTCTAGTGGAGTTTCCAGATGCTCAAAGAATGATAGCATGGCTTCTAACTAATACTTAGCAGCCTGGGAACCACCATCCACTGAAAAAGTATGAGGATTCTACTGTTCAAACTTTTGGTTCATATTATCCATCGTCATTGCAACCTATGGAGCACCATGTGTAGACTGCATTAGGGGTAGAAATCAATCATGGACTTGAGCATCAGTTCCTGGATCAGGTACAACAGGTGGTGCCTCAGGTGGAACTATTAGAGGTTAGACTGGAAGCTCAAGACCCACCAAATCTAGAGCTTGATTGTCACCACCTTCTTGGAAAACAACATGAGTATGTTGCGGCGGCATTGGTATACAAATTTCAACAACACACCTCAAAAAAATTAGAAGTAAGGATATAGCATCACTAGTGGAATTTGAATGTAGGAAACTCGCTACCCAAGGTATACTAACCAAACTACCCACTTTGATGGCCAGGTATCAGTAAGTGTTGAAGTATATGTTTCATGTCATTTTGCATTTAATTCCTAGTTTCACTTATTTACCTTTCATAAACGTGATATGGAACGATAAGTATGTGTAACCATTTCATTTTATATTTTAGGACTCACATTATAATGGATAACCATTTTCGATGAATCAATTCCCATACACCTATCACTAGAAACGAACCCCATTTATTTATAGTATAATGGATTGACTCAGTAAATTAATCATCCCAACCCATGAGGGCTCATACACATCATGAATTGAGATAGTAAATCACTCAATTGAAACCAAGATTAATATAAGTACAAGAAACTATCAAAACATCACTCAACAATCACAAGCATATCAAGAAATTAAAAGAAGTGAAATTCACCTATATGGCATGGCAATATGCATGACATGTGAATTCTAGGTGACGATAATGATGCATGTAACCATGATCCTTGCCCTCATATCATCAATCCAAGGATGAAATAAAATCCTCAAATAAAGAAATAATCAATAACACCACAACATGTGCATCACTAAATAGTGAAATAATATCAACTGTAATAGGCAAAATTAGAACAACAATTATAATTTAGAATTCTTGTTTTTTACCTGAAACATGGGTTCACGATTCCCAAGCATGAAATATAAACAAGTCTCAAGAATTCCTATTCTAAAATATATTATCTCCAAGTAGTAAATCAAGAAAATAAATCACCTATGATACCACTTTGTGACATCCTAGACCTGGATGCCACTAAACGGGTGCCCTGATCCTGGAGGGCCACATGGCCTCAAGCACATCTACCCAAAAACCAGAGTTTGTCGACTATCAGCAAAGTCCTAGGGTGTGTTTGTGAGGAGACTATTCCCTCATTAGAAAAGTGTATCATAGTGGAAGGATATAAATAGTAGTAAACAGTGGAAGTAATATAATTAAACAGTATAAGAAAATTGATGTAATAGATAAATGAGAATAACAATGACTATATCAACTGGAATAATGATGATGTATGTCATGTTACTAGAAAATTGTAAAACATGGATACAATAAAATAGGCATAACATGTTCCACAAAGTAAAAGAAAACAAAGGCTAATCCAATCATCTGGAGATCCACTTTTTCATCTACTATCAATCTCCATCCTATCAGCATGCAATCAAGTGTTAGAAGTTTTATGATTCCCTTTGTCAACACCTATAGTCATGTAATCTACTCTGGGTACCAAACAATTCCTGGAGAGGGTGTAAGATAAGTATAAATGGGCCACCACCAATGGTGTATATAACATCCAACTCGTATAATGGAATATAAGTGTGTAGTCATGCATATATAAAGTAAATAAAATAGTACAATAGAGCTAAATACCCAATTACCTACTTTAGCCCTCGGTTGGTGTCTGAAGATGTAACCAATTCATTAATTAAGTAATTACCATTTAATGATAATAGGTCATGTAAGGCATAGTCAGCATTGACATCACCTCGTGATAGTATAAGTAGTGAAGGTCCCAAGATGTAACAAGGAAACCTGGAAATGATATTTGGTGAGGAAGTTCTAGCGTAATAACCAAGGTAATGTAGATCTCACAGAATGCTAACTCAGTATTATCTAAGTCTAGGTAAGGATTAAGAGTGTAATCCAAGGATCATAATCCAAGGCATTCTATAATAGGGCGCCTACTAAGTCCAAGGTGATTGACCAAGGTAAAACTAGGCTAATAAAGGATAGATCCCTATGGTATTTCACCATGGAACCTACTAGTCAATTTTGGATCCAAGAAGTGTATCTGAGGTATCATGTAATAATGTAATGGACACTATGGTAGTATTCCAAGAATCCAAGGGATATACAAGAACCGAAGTCCAGGTGGGTGTCAACCTAATAAAACTACATCCTTGAATCGTAATGGGGTTATCAAGTCCTAAGTTATTCTCCTCTCAGAATCCAAGATGAGATCATGTCAATCCATTCCTATTTGATATTATAATCATGTAATCATTCATTAGTTTCAATATTTGTCTTCCATTAGTGTGGGTAGGCCAAGTATCATTGCAACCATTTAATCAAGTCTTAATTTTCCATTAAGGCATATTCAATTATTGAAGTTCACTTCGCTACCATCCATAAATATTGAAATGGGTGCTACGAACATGTAACCTTTATTCCATCTCATTTAATAAGGGCAAGTTATATACTCGGTATTTTTTTCATTTCACAATTCACATTTAATAACCAATTTAAAGAAATTACCTTAGGTGGGTCATGTGTTGATCATACATGGTACATGCCATTATGAAATTCTCATTAATAAAAATACAGTTATTATAGGAAGTCTCTCCTTTTGTATGTTTAAGAGAAGGCACACCTGAACGGTGGATTAAACGTTCCAAAACACTAAAACCCAAATATTGCATAACTATTAACATGGGGGTGGATTTCATTGTGGGTGTAATCGCTAACAACTAATCACATATTTTGAAAGAGCATAACCATACAATTATAACAAGTATAATCATGGCATGTAAATTTAATAAACGGCTCTTGATGAAATCGGCGGGCCCCACACGGATATTCCAAAATCAAAGAACTTTGGGGATGAGTTATAGACCACCCACCTTAGGGTTGTATGAATCTCCTCCTCTAGTATTGGCCCTTGATTTTCCTCATATCAGAGTAGATACAAGAAAAGGTAAAAAATTCTCACATGATGATATCTAGGAAACGAGAAAGAGAAAATAAGAATGGCTAAAAAGGACTCAAGCACTTACTGTTGCGCACCCAATGTGATGAACGAAAGCTCGATTGGATGATGGATGAAGGAGATTTCTTGATCCCTATCTTTGGGCTTCAAAAAGATCCAAAAAGAAAGGAAAATGGCTTAATATCTCTGGTTCCCAAATTAGGGGGGAAGAGGGGGTAAATAGATCATTAAGGGAATTTTGTACATTTTACCTAGAATTTTATCTTGCGTATGGTTTTTCAAATCATGCACAAAACTGTGCGAGATAGTTCTGCCCAAAATAACATCTTCTGCATGGTTTGATCAAACCGTATGCAATCCATACACAGGTACCTAGGAAAAAGGGGTGTTCGCATGGTTAGGCCACACAGTTAGGCCGCAAGGTTATGCACTTTTTGTGTGAGTTGGATCTGTCTAGAAAAACAAAATCCATATGGTTTTCTAAACCATGAGTAATTCTTGCACATTTTACTCTAAACCATGTTCCAAGCCTATTTTTCCCAAAAATATGGGTTCTGGACTCTGATCAAGACCCAGACACCCTCAGAACCTTTATTAACTCATTAGTAATCCATATTAGGTCTATAGTAAAGATTTAGACTCAAAATTAAGGGATCCATACCTGAGTGAAAATTTGGGTTCTTACATTATAAAATAAAATACAATGTTTCATTTTTTGTTTTCAAATGTAATGTGATATTCAAGTATGTATCTAATTTACTAAGACAGCTAAAATATTTGGTCTTTTGGGATGTGATCACTTGTATCTAGTACAAATGTAACAAAGTAACCACTAGATCTAGGCTACGAGGGTTAAGGTCTTTACAACTAACTACTTTCTCTTTCTCAAGATCCCTTTTTTTGGAATGATCATTCTTACTATAATATCACTTAGATTCACCTTTTCTAGAAATCATTTTGAGTGGATATTAAACCTCTATTTTTTCGTAATCACAGACACTTAAGGTATTTATAACCATTATTTAGAGTTAATTTTAGTTATAGTGTTTTAAAATTATCAAAGGAAGTCAATGGAACTAGAGTATGAATTAATAGGAGAATAGAGGACTCTTTATTAGGTATATACTACCTGATAGTAATAGCTATCAGGTATAAGGCCTCTAGCCAACTAATAGAACAAATAGATGCAGTTTCAGCTCTGTTAAGACCATCAACCTGCTAGTGGAACTCATTGGCTAGCCAGTGGAATCTGAAACATCCTGGAGATATTCAATATTCACACTAACTAGCCAGTGTCATTAATCCAAAATAGTCAAAAGGGCATTAAATATTATCCTAAAATCTTTGAATTAGATCTTTAATGGCTTTACTCAACTATAGTCTCCACTATCACCTATGAAGTCTATAAAAACATTAAGGGAGGCTTAAATCTCAACTATGAACACCAATTTATATCAAACAATCCTTAATCAATCCATGATGAATATTTTCAAGACACTTTAAAGTGAACTTCATTTCCTAATAAAAAAGGAAACCAAAATTCATATTCCTCAATCCTTTTTCTTTTAACTCTTTTCTATAAACTTTTTCACCATTGATTATGTTTCATAAGTCACTTAGTCAATATTCTATATATATATCTATCTCTTCGTTTTTCATATTCTACATATCTTTTAAATATAGATAAGTGATTTATAATGGATTTTAAAAAAAACCTCTCTCTTTACTTTTATTTTTTAAACTTAAATCGATTACTTCTATGATAATCACTTTTATTTTATAGAATAATTTTTAAAAAAATTAAATGAAATTCACCCTCCCTATTTCCCTTTTATCCTACTATGACCTATATTTTATATTAAAGGAGGTTTTTTTTCTAAAACATGTTATTTGTGTTTTATTTTCAAATCAACCTTGTTTTTTAAATATTAACCGATTTCAAAGTTCAATATTTATAAGATGATATCTCTTTAAAATACCAATAGTGGTACAGAAGGAAAATATATAGGTCATGCACTATATTTTGATGATTCCAAATATACTTTTTAGATGAAACATATGTCAACCTTTCTTAGAAATTTTATTTATCTTGTATGAAATTTTTTCATGCATGGTTATATTTTTACTAGTGAAAAAATAAAAAATTAGACACTAGATGATATTTCATATTTTGAATTAGATGGTAAAGCTATTAATTCCCTACATTTTGTTTTAGAAAAAAATGAGTTTAATTAGATATTTTCATGAAAAAATACTCATGAAATCTAGAAAATCTTATATGTTACTCATGAAAGAACAAATAAAGTCAAAGATGTCAGACATGATATTTATAGAAAATATTTTTAAAGTTTTAGTATGAATATTAAATAATCTATTACTTAGATATTTACAAGCTTTATTGAAATATGTAATATAATAAAATTTCTTGGTGATACACTTACTACATAAAATCTTGTCAATAAAATCAGTTGGGTTCTACCAATACTTGGGCACCCAAATTAACAGTGATAAAAGAATCCAACAATATAAAGAAAATATCATTCAAGGATCTAATCAAGTCTCTCATTAATTACGATATCATAATGAAGCAGTAAATTGATAAGAAATCCAAATAAGTTATGTCATGACCTATCCTAGTGGGGCGCGTGTCGCGAGTCCCCAAACCCGCCTCCAATAAGCCAGGGGATGCTGACTAGCATAGAGTGGGCATATCACTAACAAGGTAGGGATTGTTAAAGTACCTATACACACACATCTATAAGCCTACAAAATTATTAAATGTAGAAACTAATAAAAAACCAATGCATGCATACATATATATTCTATAACCAGAGTATGATAGGAAGTAAAGTTAGGTAAATAGGTCTAAATAACAACCTAGAACAAAGATTATATAACACAAGTCCAACCTGAATGTAATGATATTGGTACTATTATCTAAATTCCATAGGAACACACCTTGGACTATCTAGTCTCACTAGGAACCTTCTGGTCCTAGTCTACTTAAGACTCTATCAAAAGGTTGATCATCTGCACAATACACACCATGTGAGGGAAAAGCTCATGCAGGGGTGAGTATAACAATACTCAGCAAGACACCCTAAAACAACAAAACATAAAAAAAAAGAAATGTAGTCTGGTCTACATAGGTATATGTTTATAGCATATATAACCAGAATATCCAGATATACTCAAAAAAACACATAGACTAGAGGTAATCCACAACCAAGTATACTAACCCTGGGATTCTAACTTGATGACTCCAAAAAGCAATCATCTGAGAGAACACACTCCTAAGTCTGATAGAACTAGTGACACCTTTCTGAGAGGTACTAATTTTTAGGTCTCATCATGAGAAAGAATACACTGATAGTCTGAAGATAATGTGATACATAGATGAGGATCACTTCTAGGTCTATGAGGTGATACCAAAAACTCAATCTCAATTAAACCACTAAGTAAAGGATTAACACCAGTGTAGTGTTGGTCATGATGATACCAAGAACTCAACCTAGGGCATGAAAATGAATATAGGATCTCACTTTGGGCCTCTAAAAGGGATTCCCATGACTTTATCTAGGAATTCCTATTGAAGGGATCATTGTCCTGGGAGAAGTATATGATATTATAGCAACCTTCAAGGAAAGGGTGAGGGGAAAACCACTAATGAATCTTGTCCAAGATATGGAGGATAAGAGATTCAAGACATTAGAAAAGAGTACAGGGAGTGTAGTTGGGGTAACACATTGTGTCCCTTGACCAAGGGTTCTTACTGGGTAAATAGTTAGTGTCATAAAACCATGTCTATGTAGTACTACATGTCATGTAGGCATCCAGTGTACTCTACATGTGTCCTAGTACATCATTTATCCCATGTACTTGGTCTAACCTATGTCTATATGGGGGAGTAAACACTGTGTAGGTAACCCGTTTACTCCACCCCAAGTCTGTGTACTCTCTGAAGTACATGTTGTGTCTCCAGAGAGAGGCCACACCCCATGTAAGAAAATCCACACATCATGTAATACTTATCTATTACCTGAAACCCTAGCCACCACTCAGGGGGGGCACACGGCGTGTAGATACATATTACACATCGTGTTCTGTAGGATTTTCCATAATCACATATTCTACTCCGCATACGATCTGGATCCACCATCCTTTGATATGATGATTTATTCTCCATGAAATTGAAGAACCAAGATCTTATGATCCTTATCATCGTCGAAAAATGTGTTTCATCACCAGGTTTTCTTGGAAAATGGATCAAATCATTGTTCTTTATTGTGTGATGAAGAATGCTGAAGAATGAAAATTTGGGTATCCTCTATCATTTGAATTCATCTTTCTCCATCATTTCACCTCCATCTTGTCATGTTGATCCCATATATATGATATTGGATTGTTCCACCAAAAATAGACTGTGAAATGATCAATTGATCGGGATTTTTCAAGTCGTTGTCCAAATGAAGAATGCCCATGATGAATGATGATTGGGGGGAGAAAATCACAAATAAATCCTAAGGAACATACCTCTATTTATTTTAATATTTATATCAATTCAATTCCATTATAAATTCAATTGAATAAATCAAATCAAATATAGAATTTATCCCATCAAATCCCCAAAAATAAACCAATCCCTCAAGACGATCAATCCACGAATCAATATGTTCATCAATTGATTCACGTTCATTGTATAAATAAGGAACGAGGAATAAAAAAATAAAAACACACACCATAACTTGATTTGGTTCGATATTTTATCAATAATGATGTGTCATCATCATTGTTGGAAAGTTCCATCAAATCTGAGGTGTGTCGATCTTCGATCTACAATTCTGTCATCAATTGCTTGAGAAAATTCTCTAAATCTATCTCCAAGTGTCCTCTAGAATCTATAAGGATATACAGATAACCCTAGTAATCCTTCATAATATCATTTTTAAATAATAAATGTTCACTTAAAAAAATGAAATAAAATAATTTTATTTAATTATTTTATTCATTTTCACACCCATGATAAGTTCCCCACAAACGACCTGCGTCGACTAATGTTAAGTCGCGCCTAGGGTAAACATCACATTCTGAACTCAATGGCACCATTATATTTCTAATCCAATCACCCATTTATAATTTATTACACTTTTTTAGGAAAACTTTACGCATGTTCCATTTAATATATTTAATATATTTCAAACATTTATTTCGGGCACATCGGACCTCATAATTGTACATCATCTTGGTTCCTAGTCTCAAAAATAATTCATATAATATGCAAAAATAGTATATGGAATATTTGAGACATTACATTCTCCCCACCTTGGGACTTTACATCCCCAAAAATCCAAAATTTGGGCTAATAAAAAATATGTGGGTATTGAGCACAAATATGAGCCTCCTGCTCCCATGTGCTCTCTTGGATATTCTTGTGCTACCAATGGACATGAAATAAATGAGTTGATCACCCAAAAATATCCTCTCCTACCAATACTAAATTTCCATTGGGTACTCATAAAATTTCGCTCTATCCTAGACGTCTAACTCACCCCATTCAATAACGTGTGATAGGCCATGCATTTACCTCCTCAACTATGAAACGTACAAGACATCGTGTACCTAGTTTAACTAAAGAGGTAGAGCTAAGTAATACACCACCTTAGAAACTCTACATAGTATCTGGAAATAGATGATGAACCTAGAAGATATCTTGTCACCCCAACCAAATATATGTAATCCATGTTAATGTGAAACCTATAGGAACACATGGTCTCTTTCCTTGAACTCCAAAGACTTTTATCGCCTGTTAGTATAAGACTTATGACAGCTTTTTAGAGTCTTCTCCCGATCCTGGATGATCCTCACCTTCTATGTTGTGGCCTGCACAACTTCAGGCCCCTGAGAGCTGAATCTCCAGCATCAGTCCATAAAAGTGGGGACCTTTAGGTTTTCTCATAAAAATCCTTGAATTGTTCCATATTTATGGTGTAATGTTAGCTTTTTTTGAATAAAAACTCCACTAGTAGTTGGAGATCCTCCCAACTACGACCAAATTCTAACATGAAATATTGCATTATGTCCTCCAAGACTAGAATGGTTTTCTATTTATAGCCATAATTGTGGGGGTGAAATGTTTTACTAAAGCATAACTGGGTCCTAAATGCCTCATGTAATCCCTTCCACAACTATGATATAAAGAGATAATCATGATCAAAGATAATCATTGATGGAAATCCATGGATTCAAACTATCTCCTCATCATAGAGGCATCTCAATATCTATACTAAACTCTACTCTCTTATAGGTAGGAAGTGGTATGACTTGGTGAGTGAGTCTATGATCACCCATATGGCATTGTGTCCCCTATACATACTTGGTAAGTCTATCATGGAGTCCATGGATATCCCATTCCACCTCCATTCTGGCACCTCAATGTTTGGAGATAAACCAACTGGAACTTGGTGTTCATCCTTCACTTGTCGAAAAGTAAGGCATTAAGGGACAAAATATACAACACCGTTCTTCATCCCTGACCAACAAAACTAACATTAGAGATCCTGGTACATCTTTTCTACACCTATATGTACCACCAAAGTGTATGTATGAAACACTCTCAAAACCTCCTCCTATAATGTCACGGATGCCCTCATGCATCATTTGAAAAGAACAAAGTGCTCCCCGCCTTTAAAATATCCCTCAAGAGAATTCCATATGGATATTTAAGCATATAGGGTCTTAAATTCGGTATCCCCAACATGTTCATCCTTAACTCAATTCTCGAGCAGAGGGGTAACAACAATTGAGTTGAGATAATATTCTCCATCTCCATCCATGAAGGATAAATGCAATGAGTTCAACTACTCTAATGCCTCATTCATAAAATACGGACAAGATATCCTATTGAGAGCATCTTCTACCATGTTCCCCTTCCCAAGAGTATAGAAAAATTTTAATCCATAGTCCTGGAGAAACTCTATCCATTTACTATGTATTAAGTTAAGATCTTTCTATGAGAAGATATACCTGACACTCTTGTGATTGGAGTAAATGATAAAATTATTTCTCATTAGGCAGTGTCGTCACATCTTTAAATTGAAGACTACCACTAATAATTCAAGATTTTGGGTTGCATAGTTCTTATCATGTGGTCTCAACTAGCGTGAACCACAGGAAATCACTACTTACCTCTTCATTAGAACACAACCAAGCCTAGTCCCTGATGCATCATTGAACACTACATTCTTGACACCTTCCTACAGAAATCTCAAGATGGGAGAGCCCAACAAACTCCACTTCAATTATTGAAAATCCAAATAGCACCTATTTATCCACACAGAAGGTTTCCCCTTTCAATTAAAATATGTCATGGCTGATGATATTCTAGATAAATTAGTTATGAATCTCTGATAATATCCTACCAAACCAAAGAAGCTTTGAACCTCTGTCACACTCTTAGGTGGCTCCTAAGCTAACACGGCATCAACTTTAATCAGGTCAACTACCAATCCATACACTGAGATAATGTGTAAAAAAAATTGGACCACTTGAATCCATAACTGTCACTTCAAGATATTTTCAAAAATTCGGTGCTCTCAGAGTATTCCAAAACTATACTTAAGTGTCTCATGTGCTCCTCCTTGGATGCTGAGTACACAAGGACATCATCGATGAAGACCACCATGAACTGATCTAAGTAAGGTTAAAAGATCTTATTCATGCATCCCATAAACACTTTTGGGGAATTCATCATTCCAAAGGTAATCACCAAGTACTCATAGTGACTATATCAACATCTTAATGTCGTCTTTGGTATATCCTTATCCCATAATCACAGTTGGTGATAGTCTGACCTGAGGTCAACCTTTGAGAACACTCTTTCCCCTCTCAAATGATCAAATAGGTCATAGATCATTGGTAGAGGATGATTATTCCACATGGTCACTTGTTTTAAGTGTTTTTAATCCACACACAGCCTCAGGAACATGTCTCCCTTCTGGGAAAACAAAATTGGGTCTGCCCATAGTGAAACATTAGATCAAAAAAAGTTATCCATCTGCATGTCCTCCAAGTACACCCTCAGCTCATGAAGCTCTATGGGAGCCATTTTATATGTGTTAATAGATATAAATTTCTTCCCAAAGTTTAGATCAATGCATAATTCTATCTCTTAGTGGGGTGTAAAACTTGGAACATCTTTGAAGAAGATGTCCTCATACTCTACCACTGCTGCTGGAAACTAGAAACTCATAACATCCACTACACCAATGTTTGGGATTTTCAAATGATGAGTAATCGGAAACACACTCCTATGTATGATTCCATCCTACACTTCCTAGGACTCCTTTTCATAGACAATGGAAAAATTGGTTCCATCATTGTAGAAACATCATACCCTTTACCTAAAATAGTCAATATGGGCATGAATTATAGATAACTAATCTATACCAAGAATGAATTCCTAAGACCTTGATGATTTTACCAAGATATTACAACCAAAACACTCACATCTAAGGGTTAGGTCACACTTTCATCACAAGTTTGTGATCACTAAGTCTTCTCCAGTAGGAGTCTCTAACGGTAACAGTCAATTCAAAAGTTCAATAAGAATATCTATGTCTCGTACAAGGTATATGGAATGAAAGTAATGAATAAAAACTATCTATATCAGTACTATAGATAAATTATAAAAGACACATCTTATACCTAGAATCATCCCTAGATCCCCCAGGTCATAAGCCTCGACCGCCAGCAACTGCCCCCACCCCTATCCTCCAACTCCCTAAGCTTGGTGTGGACCACCTGGGGTGGTGGTGATAACAATTTGAAGCATTTAGCACCTCTTTATCCTCTCCCAACTCCTCATCCACATCCTATATCTTGTTAACCTACCTTTTCCTGATATTTTATTTCCCTCTGGGACCCATCTACAATTTCAATTTCAGTTGTATAGCAGGTCAGAAAATCTTGGGAAAGATATGTCTTTCCATCACATGATTAGCACAGTCTCTCTCTAGGATGACTAAACTCACACTATGATCCCTGAACTATATATCCTTAATCCTAGGACCTCCTCCTGAAATTTATCTCATGTCCAAGTATCTAAGAATGACATTGGCTTCCTGATATCGAGGTCTCTACTCCTTCTTTCCCACTAATAGCAACTTCCTGTTATAACTACTTTTCCAAGAAACTTTCAACCACCAAATATTGAACTATTGCCATAGAAAATGTAGGAATTCATAGATAGATAATTTTGGCTCAGATTTATCTACACAAAACTCACTTGATGGTATGATCCCTGAATAACTGATCTTGAACCATATCCATCGAGTACTTATAGAGGTTGGTAAACCTTAACGAATACACAGCTACTGCCATGTTAGCTTACTAGAGAAAAATAATATCCTAGATACATACATCTCTCAACATAGCTGGTGATATATCCTCTCTAAAAAGGTGCTCAAAATCTTTCCATGAAAGAGTTTCCTCATTATAAGATATGGTAACTAAACCACATCTTCTCCTTATTGGGCCACGAAGAAGGCTCATTACCAAGACCGCCATCTGATATGCTTATGTCTTGACTATATGGAAAACATGGTTCACTGCCTCAAACTATTCTTTAGCCACCTATAGGTTAGGCTCACCTTGAAACCTAATGGGTCTCTTCCACTAAAACTCGTGAAGTGTTCTCATCTTGCACACCTCTTCCACTGGTACTACAGTTACCACGTAAAACTCTACAAGTTGAGTTATGGCTGGTGAACCACTTGGAGGTAGCACCTCAAGAACTACTCCCTAAATCGATGTATTGTCACTGAGGGGATCATCCTCAGGATCATCATATTGAATCCTAGCCGGCATACATCACAGAGGAATCCTAAAAGTAAACAAGATGTACCATGGTTAATGAGTACATTTGGAAAGACGACTCAAGAAGGAAATGGAAACTGTAACCCATTCCTATATTATGCATGTACCATTGTTTTCCTTGCAACCATTTTTCTCATGTATTGCGTTGAAAAAAGGTGATTAGAGTCCTGGAATATGGATATATCGGTCATTATACCTACACTGGAGTCCCTGGCCTGAAATCCAAACTCGAGACACTTAACATTGTTTCCTCAAACCAATCTCATAGACTCTCGATCCTAATGTAGAACTGACCACATCTTATACCACTCTGTCATGACCCATCCCAGTGGGGTCTATTTTGCGACTCCCCCGGCCCTCCTCCAATATCGAGTAGGCATATTACTAACATGGAAGGCATTTCCTAAGTACATGTACACACACACATATCTACAATCCCTAAAAATGATGAAATGTAAGAACTATTAAACAACAAATGCATACATACAACTATATCACACAACTACATTATGACAAGAAGTAAAATAATGTAAACATGGCCAAATACAATCCCACCACAAAGATTCTATAACACAATTTCAACCTGAAAGAAAAGGTATTGGGACTACTATCTAAAATATGTCAGAACACACCTCAGTATTTCTAGTCTCACTAAGCACCGTCTAGTCCTAGTCCTCCTAGGACTCTATAAAATGGTTGATCTTCTATACAAGACATGGAATGTGTGGTCAAATCTCATGTAGGGTTGAGTATAACAATACTCAGTAAAAAGCCATGAAACCACAAAGTATACAATAAAGGAGATACGGTTAGTTCTACATAGGTATATGTCTACATTACATATAACAAGAATATCCAAATATACTCAAAAAAGGAACACAGTCTAGAGGTAAACCACAACCATAGTATACCAGCCCTAAGATTCTATCTGGAAGATTACATGAAGCACTCATCTGGGATAACACACTCGTGAGCCTGATAACACTAAAGGAGTACATCTGATAGGTACCACTTTTCAGGTATCATCATGAGAAATAACATCCTAATAGTCCGAAGAGAATACGATACACAGATGAGGATAACTTCCAAGTATATGGGGTGATACCAACAACTCAATCTTGATTAACCTACTAAGTAGAGGATCAACACCTGTGTAGTGTTGGTCAATAAGATACCAAGAAATCCACCTAGGTCATGGAGATGAATAGAGGATCTCACTTCAGGCTTCTCAAATGGATTCCCACGACTCTGTTCGGGAATTCATGCTGAATGGATCATTATCCTAGGAGTAGGAGATGATACTATACTAACCATTAGGTAAAGGATAAGGGGGGAAACCCTAAAGAATCTTTTCCAATATATAGAGGACAAGAGATTCAATCCCTATAGAAAATAGTACCCAACATATAGTGGGGGCCACACCTTGTGTCCCTTGACCCCGGTCCTACTCATGTTAATGGAATGTGTCAGAAAACCATTCTCATTTAGTAGTACACATCATGTAGGCATCTTATGTACTCTACTGATGTGAAAGTTCATATCTCATCTCATGTACTTGGTCCAACCTGTGTCTGTGTGGGGCAGTACACACTGTGTAGGAAACCCTTGTGCTCTACCCCATGTATGTGTACTCTCAGAAGTACATACTGAGTCTCTAGGGAGAGGTTGCATTTCGTTTAGGAAAATACACATGTCGTGTGATGTTATCTCTTAATCAAAACCCTAGAGGCCACTCAAGGTGCCACACATAGTGTGTAGATTTTGTTTACATGCTGTGTTCTGTGGGATTTTCCAGAATCCTAGATTTTACTTCACATATGATCTGGTTCCTCTAGCCTTCAATATGTTGATTGTTTCACAAAAAAAGTCATATTTACAATATTTTATAAGCCTTTTTGTCATCAAAAAATGTATTATGTCACCATATCTATTCGGAAAAAGGATCAAATTTTCATTCTTCGTTGTGTGCCAAAAAACACTAAATAATTAAAATTTGGGTATCCTCCATTTTTTGAATTTCTCTACCTCCATAATTTCACCACCATCATGATATTTCAATACTAGGTCTATGATATCAAATGGTTATGCCAAGAATATAGTGTGTAATAATCTATTGATTAGGATTTTTCAAGTCGCAGGCCAAATGAAGAACGCCCGCGATGAATGATGAACGAAGGGAGAAAAGAACAAATCAATCAAGAGGAATAGAACATGATCAATGTTCATTTCCATCTCAGTACATTTCCATTATAAAAAAATAAAATAAATAAAATATAAATATAAATTCACCCATCAAAACCCTACAAATAAATCCATCCCGCAAGACGATCGATTAGTGAATCAATTTGTTCATCGATTGATTCACATTCATCATAGAAATAAAGAATGTGGAAAAATAAAAATACATTTTGTACCTTGATTTGATTCGATTTCTAATAAAGAACATTTCATCATCATTGTCATTGGAAAGATCCATTGAATACGGGGTATGTCTATCTTTGATCTGTAATTTTTTTTTCGATCACTTGAGAATTTTTTTTAAAGCTCTCTCCTAAGATCCTCCATCATCTTCAGGGTTATGTGGCTAACCCTTGAATTCCTTCATAATATTATTTTTAAATACTTATTGGTTTTCGTTTCAAAAAAATAAATAAAATAAATTTATTATTTTATTTTATTCATTTACACACTTCTAATGACTTTCCCACAAATTACCCACGATGAATAATGTTAATTCATGCCTTAGGTAAACCTCACATTCTAAACTCAACGGTACCCTCATATTTATGATCTGGGCACCCAATTAGAGTTTTCTTCCACTTTTCCGGAAAGCTATGTACAAATGTTATTTAATATATTTAATATATTTCAAACATTTATTCTGGGAAAACTAGGCTATATAATTGCACATCATCTTAGCACCTGGTCTCTAAAATAATCCATATAGTATCCAAAAAAATACATTAAAAATATGAGACATTACATGTCAAGAATAAAATGATTATTGATTTTAAATCAATTATTGATAACCCTTATAATGGTGATGAAATATCTCATTTGTCCAATAATATGAAAAAAAATTATTCAAAATAAATAAATCCAACCAATTTGCCAAATAAGAGGATGATCAAAGTGAATAAGAATTAATATACTTCAAATGAAAAATGAAGGGACACGTATGGCCAAAATGTCCCTTGATAAAAAAGAAAAATAAGGGGAATAATAATTAATGTAATAAATCTTTCGTGGTTTTAACCTAGAGTTCAAGTAAGGATTCCCTCTCTTCAAGCAAATCAATCAATGAAAGTGCCAAGTGTATCATGTTTTAAGTCAAGTTTAGTAATGAAGTAAACTCTAACTCCTCTTCTTCCTCATTAAATTCCTTTTCTTCCTCTTATTCTTCCAATCACATAAGCTACTAAGGTCTAAAATATTCTCCTGATCAAATTTAAGAATTTATTTCCAAACTAACTTTAATGTACAAAGAGATTAAAAAGAATATTAATCAAGTTCTTAAGGAAAAGGATCGACCTTAAAATAAAAAAGATAAATTATACAAAAAATTTAATGATCAACCAAATGTGAGTTAGTTACAATAAATTATCAACGATATTAATGAATATATCATTAAATTCAACCAAGGGTGAAATATAAATAAAATATTGGGTTTATAATTAAATGAAAATAATAATTTTGGAATTGTTTTTTTAAATAAATATAGTTCTTCCAAGTCATTGACTTTTATAAAATGGGTTTCTAAAAATAAGTTCTGTAATTATTATCATAACACTAGGAATCTAATTTATTAATGTAATTATAAAAATAATTAAAATAGTATACCAAAAAGTATCGCTTTTTCAACCCATATCACATCTCAAAAATAATATTCAAAACAAATTTGGGTACCAAAATTCCTCTTAGAAATCATTTTAGATCCAAAATATGGGTACCAAAAGCTCAATTTCTTAATTTCATAGGAAATGCATAAAAATATTAAATCAACATGGTACTTTGATAGCAGATTCTATTGAAACATGTGTGGTGACCCCTTCAAATATAATCACTATGAAAAAATCGATGGAGGATAAGTTACTTTTAGTGAAAATTAAATACGTAAAATCATTATTACATGTACAATAATTTTTCTCAATTAATTATTTATAAAAGCTTTTCTATCCATTAATGGTTTAAAATAAAATTTTATAAGAATTGTCCAATTGGGATAAAATGGTTTTAAAGTCACTTTTTGAAAATGATTATTGTAATGTTTTTAATTTCAAAGGGAAACTTTTGTTTACAACTTTTCATTTTTAATATGTTTATATTATCAATTAAATAACTATTTATTCTTGAAATGTTAAATATTTTAGAATTAAAGATAGTGATTTATTTCTTTGGAATAGATTCCTTGGTCACTATAGTGCACACACTAGTTGATCTCAATCAACATCATTTACTATGAGATTTACTAAAATTTATTTTCAAAGATAATGTTGATTGTAAACATTTTCTTCTTAGTAATAAACAAAAAACTTATTTTAAATCTAAACAAGTAATTTCAAACTATAAATACCTTGAACTTATTCACAATGATATTTTTGTACTAAATAAAGTTTAAGTTATCAAAGAAAAATAATATTCCTTTGTGATTGTCAATGATTAAAAAAGATTCACATGGGTTATTTTCTTGGAACACAAAAATGAGTCTTATAAAGTATTCATAATATTTTCCAATAAGGTAAAAATTAAAATGGTAAAAAAATAATTTCTAATTGAAGTAATCATGGGGGAGTGTTTGACAACAAGGATTTTGAAATAATTTGTGCTTTAAAAGGTTACAATTCTACTTTTTCCACTTTTATAACACCTCAATGAAATGGGGTTTTTAAAATATAAAATCAAACTATTCAATAAATCGCATTATCCCACTTTATTCATTTAAAACTCCCTCTATAATTTAGGATAAGGTGATTAATAATTCTAGTTATATCATAAATTGTGTTCTCATAAGACCCATTCTCAAAAAGTCCCCTTATGAACTTTGGAAAAATAAAAAACTAAAATCTAACTTTATCAAAGTTTTGGGATGTAAATGTTATATTATTAGCAATAAAGACAACCTTGGAAAATTTGATCCAAAATATTATGAATTAATATTTCATGGGTACTCAAACTCAAGTAAATCCTACCAAGACATTAATAAAAGAACCAAAATCATTCAACAATCCATTCAAATCAAATTCAATGAAAATATTTCTAAAAATTCATAACAATTTGAATATATTGTAGATAAATTTGAAACTTTGATTTCGAATGATACACCTTATCCTAAGGATCCTATCAAAGATAAATCACTTTTTATTCCTTTACCAAATTCTTTAAAAAATCCAAATACCATCCCTTGTAATATATTATCATCAATATCCAAGATGGTACTCGTACTATAATTTCTATATTAAATTAGTTTGAGTGTCATTATTTTATTTTATTTTATTTTTTGATAAAATAAAAAAATTTATGGTATTAACGATGAAATTTGGGTTTTTTCTAGGCAAGAAGAGCTAAACCAGTTCCATTATAATAATTTTTGGACCCTTGTTGAACGAATTAATGATGATCCTGTTATTGTTATAAAATGTGTCTTTAAAAATAAATTATATGATAAAACAAACATCTCAAATAAAAATTCTAGAATCATATATAAAGGATATATTCAAGAAGAATGAAATGATTATTGTGAAGACTTTTTACCTGTTTCTCATCTAGAAACTCTTAAATTATTTTTGGAATTCACCACTCATCTAAATTTTAAAAAAATTCAAATGTACATTAAATGTTATTTTTTAAATGGTTTTATTTCAAGAAAGGTTTTTTTAAAACAGCCAAACTATTTTAAAAATCCAAAAAAAAATCAAATTCCATTTTCAAGTTAATTAAGTATTTATATGGTTTAAAACAAGCCCCTTGGGCTCAGTATAAAAGATTAAAAAGTTTTATTTTATCAAATATTTTTAAAATGGGAAAATAGGATTCAAAATTATTTTTAAAAAATGTATCAAATGATATTATAATCATTAAAATATATTTTTAAGAAATAATTTTTAAATCAACCATTGAATTTATTTGTAATAAATTTTAAAATCTTATGAGAAAATATTTTGAAATGAGTTTTATGGGTGATTTAAAATTATATATAGGGTTTAAAATAACTCAAAATGAGGATGTAAATTTTATAATATAATTAAAATAAACTAATGATCTTATAAAGAGTTTTTTAATGAATCAAGTTAAGGAAATTAACACACTTATAAGTAATTTATGTAAGATAATGTTGGATGAAGCGATTAAACTGGTTGGAAAAAATATTTATAGTATTATAATTATGAGTATTGTATACCTTACTGTGACCCAAAAAAATGTTATGTTTAGTGTTTTTATGTGTTATAATTTTTAATAAAATCCTAAATAATCACATTTAAAAAATATTAAATAAATTTTTTTAAAAGTTTCTAAAAATCATGTTTTATTTTTTCCTAAAGGATCCTTTTTTAATATTTCAATTTTTTATGATATTGATTTTGGTGGATGTAAAATGGATTGGAAAAATACAATTGGGGCTCATCACCTTCATAGAAATTCTTTAATCACATGGAGTATTAAAGAGAAAAATTAAGTTTCTATTTTTATAGCTTAAGTGTAATATATATCCCAGAGAGTTGTTAAACCCAAATTATATTTATTAAAGATACTCTCTTATATTTTTGGATAAAATTGATTCATGTTTCAATAAAATATGATAGTGAAAGTTAAATAATATTATATAGAAATCCTTTTCAATATGAACACACTAATAACATTGATATTTGGTATCACTTTTTGAGATGCCACTTTCAAGAAGGAGGTATTGTGTTAGAATATATTATCATGGAACTTTAATTAGTCGATATCTTTACAAAACCCAATACTTTAGAAAATTTTAATAATATTAAGGTGGGTTAAAAATGGTATTATTATAATTATTTTTATTATAACTTATTTTCTGTATTTTCTCATTTTAAATATTTATTATTTTTGGAAAATATTTTCTTTTTTAAATTGTTAAAATTTACAAAATCATGTTTTTATGATAATTTTTATTATCTTATGAATGTTTTATCTGTTATATATCTAAAACTTCTTGTTTATAAGAATTTTTAAAATTTAAAAGTGGGAGATAAGTCTAATGTATATGGGAAAGTAAAATTTCAAAAAAAAAGTTTTGATTTAAAGGGATAAAAGTTTAAAGAAAAGTGTGTGATGTTTCATCATCAAAGGGTAAGTAAGGTTCATTAAAGGAAGGGTGATATCATAAATGGTGGATATATCCTTTAAAATGTAATTTTTTTAAAGGAAGATAAGTATATTTAATCAAGGGTGATACATTTTCTTTAATGAAAATAGTATTTCTAAATCTTTTTTCTTTTCCCACTCTTATGTCTTCTTCTTTATTATTTCCTCTTTACCTACTTATCTTTTGTTTTAATATTATTTTAGTGTATTTTATTATCAAAAAGGGGGAGATTATTTAACATATAATTTATTTTTATGATCATAATCACTTAAGGTAAATATAACTCTTATTTTGAGTGTATTTTAGTTATAGTGTTTGAAAATCATAAAATAAAGTTAATGGAGCAAGTGAATGTATAAAGAAGATAATATAGAACTCCTTACAAGGTAATAAATATCTAGAAGGATCAATTAATATAAATAATAGCATAAACCATCTGATAGAATAAACAAAATAAAAAATCATATTTTTCAAGCCCATTAGCTAGCCAGTGGGGCACACCATCCACCTGGTGGAGTTTTTAGAAACTTAGAGATCTAAAATAGTCTCACCAAATGGCTAGTGGGATCATCTTTCTAGACAGTGGTTTCAATAAAAAATAGTCCAAATTTAATTAAATGTTTTTATAGAGGATTTTAATCTTATATTTAACATCTTGACTCTGAACAAGGCTCCTCCAACACCTATAAAGGATATAAATAGACATCAAGGGAGACTTGGATGTCAACTATGAACACTAATTTCCATCAAGAAATACTTGATCAATCCATGATAAGAAATTGAAAGAGATTTTCACATTAACTTAAATTCCCAATAAACAAAAGGCAATTGGTCTTCATCTTCTTCAATCCTTTTTATTTTAACTCTTCTCTTTGGGTACTTTTTTTCCTGAATTGTATTTCATAAGAATCTTCTATATATATATATATATATCTTCATCTTTCATGTTCTTTATATATTCTAAAGATATATGTGCTCTTTTTAATGGGTTTGTAAAAAAAATATCTCTCTTCACCACCATTAAATTGGGGGTTTCGGGTTCTTGGTTTTAATTAAAATTAATAGATTTATTCTTTATTTATTTCATTAGTTTCCACTAAAACTAAAGTATTTCATCATTATTTGGTATCTTGAATACAGTTAATGTCAAGGGAGAAATTTAACCCTCTTAATAATTATTCATCAGAAGAGGTGTAGGGGATCATTCTTGAGATACTATAATACTTATTTATCAAAGTGTGAATTTTAATTTCCACATTTTATTTTTCAATGTTCTTAAAGTTTTAATTTACAATACCCTCAAATTAATTTGATTATTTTATACTTAATTCAGTTACTTGAATGATAATCACTTTTATTTTATAGAATCATTTAAAAATTGTTTTTATAGGGAATTCACCCCACCCCTCAAGCCATTTTATCATAATCTAATGAACAATAAATTCTAAACTTGTTGGTAATAATTTTTTTGTTATTTTCCAATACTAACTCAATTATTTCCATAAAACATCTTAAAATTCATAATTATTAGAATGTTGAAGGGTGCATAAATGCTTTCACCCAGTCCCCCTACACATATACATTATGAAAAGGTTATTAGGATGAAATATTTTTATTTTATCTCCTTTTATTTTTACTAAAAACACTAAATATTATGTGGAAAGCATTGGTAGTGAATTAATCATAGGTTAACAGGTATAACCAGTTGTTGAGCTACATGTTGCAGGTGTTAAATCCACTACATCTATAATTTTAGGCTGATTTTAACCAAAATTTTATTAACTAGTTTTGTGAGTTACTACCATTTATTTTGTGTTTCAAGAATGAGGTTAATTGTATATGAGATAGATAAGGAATCAGTGATTTCTTATATCAGTTGTGGTGGAAATGTTCACACCCGGTTAAGAGCATTGAATACCCCTCGGTATTATGGGAAAAATCACATGCATGAAAGATCCTTGAATATCAGTCATGGATAAGGAAATCTTACATAGACATGGAACACTAAATATGGGAAAACCTTCAGAAAATCATAAATGGGTTGGTGAGTTGTGTTTTAAAAATATTTATCCAACATAGATCTGATGAGTTGAAAGTTATACTTTCTACCTTTTCCTTCCTTAGTTTTGAAAATCACAAACACATTAACACTTTATTAAAACAATATTTTACTAAATTCATATGAACCAGGTGTTTTAAAAGGATTATGCAGAAAAAAAATGTTTAGAGTAAATTTAGAAATGGTTTTAATGTAAAATGAATATAAAAATTTTATGAATTAATTTGATCCATCAAACTGATGGTGTGTCTTGTCCATCTGACTAACTAGTGTTATGTTCTTTGGTTGGACTAGTGTTCTACCTTTCAAACTGACCAAATCCATATCCATCAGACTCTAAATAGTTTTGATCCATCGTATTGACCATTGTTCAGTTCATCATATTTTTAAACTATACTATAGTCTATCATACTTTCCAAATTTTATAATCAAAGTAATTGGAATTATTACTATCTAATAAAAATCTTAATATCATTCTAATAGTGCTAATAAAAATAACATAGGATGGAAAAAATTATGATTTTTCAAGTGAATATCATCATAGGTAGTTGAATCCAACTCTAAGATTCACATAAATATAGACATTAGAGGTATGACTATTAATAAAAGTGAATTTGAGGATATGGGAGATGATGTATTTACAAATAAACACATTTTAAATTTTTCTCTACCTTAACATATCATTCTTCAACTTTGTAATTTCTTAGAGAGTTGTTGTTCTCAAAAATTTTTGTGAGGATTTTAAATTTCATAGATCATTTTTTTTATTCATTTGTTTGGTCTAGGTTTAAATCATGGGATTTAGAGGATAAGAAGACAAGTAAATAAGATCCATCAGATCAACGGATTTTGGGGAGATGAAGATAGTTAACACCAATCTTTTGGATCAAGGGCTTACAGGGTTTTGGAATATATATTCATTCCAATCATTGTATCGAGGTATTTCCTTGTAAGTAAATACAAACCTTTAGTATTAGGACTAAAATTGTGGATATCTTAATTTATGATTTTTTTACTTTCGTAAATCTTAAGGTTAAAGAGTATAATTCCTTTCATAAATCTTTTAATTCATTCTTACTTTCTTACAATATTTCATTTTACTTTTTTCTACAAGTTAAAATTCTATTGTTCATTCATATTATAAATTTTTTTTACTAATAATTATAATAAATTTTTCTATAATATCTTATGTGAGATAAATTTAAAAAAATATTTTATAGGACTATTTTTTAATCTAATAAAAAACTTTGATCATCAGATGAATTTTGAGTCTGATCTTTTTGACTAAATTGGTATTGAGATTTGTGTTAGTTTAAATGTTTAAACTACAATTCACCCCTCACCCTCTTTTCTCCATAATAAACTTTTACAATCCAATAATTGGAATCATATAAGACTATACTATTGTAATTGCTAAATTTTCACTTTTTTATATAATGAATTTTTATTAAGTTTTCATAAACTTCTTATTTATAAATATTAAAAAAAAATTATATTTTTAATATGATGGTACGGTTAAACATTTTAACCCTTAAAAATATAAATCTAATTAGACCACCTATTTTTGATGAGAATGATTATGAATATTATAGAGAAAAGATGAAGAATTTTGTTATAAACACTAGAGTTTATAATTTTGTGATACTAATTAGAAACTATAAAATTTCACATAAGGAAGTGAAAGATTTTAATAATATAGAAATTTTGTAATGTCAAATAAATTATAGATTAAGGAATAATTTTTTATGTTTTATGTCCTGGAAAAAAATTGAATTTTCAAAGAATCACTTTTTGGTTGAGTGATAACCTTACAAGCCAGCTAGAAAACCAGATGAAAAAAGACATAAAATCTAACCAGAGAAGGATCTATGTCCCCAATACACCCACCCCAAAAGACACCAAGTGAATAGGGCCTTGCACCCATCCCTTCACCACCCTACACATGACCCTTTCACCCACCCCATTGCTGCTCAGGCGCAACAACGTTCACCACAACTTTCATGTCAGAATCCACTGGAGACAAGTGCCAGAACAAAAAAACACCTACACCCTACACCAAAAACCTTCATATCTCTTCGACATCCCTCGATAAGTGACCCCAATGAACCCCCATTCCATCGCCACACCTCAGGACCACTGGCGTCCACTGCTGGCCACCTATGAAAATGGTAACACCGAATTACCATAGAAAAAACATAAAGAACACAAAAACACAGGAGAACATGACCAGAATAGAACAAGTAATCGAAAGGAGAAGTATTTCATCAGATCCAATATTTCTTGAGTCCACCTGTTACAACTGCGTAATAACCAAAAAAGAAGATGATGATTGTTTCGAGTCTGACCCCGATACAACCAGTCACCACCAAACCAACCAGAAAATAGACAAGGGACCACGGCATGCCTTGATCATTTCTGAGGTCTCCCTCTACGACCTATTAGTGACTTGGGAGGAAGATAATGAACCCAAAATATAAGAGAGGGGGAGACGATGGAGAAATAAGTCAAGGTCATTACGGCAGCTAGAGTAGAGACCTGTAAACCAGATTCATCATCGTAGGTGACAGACCTCCAGATATGAAAAACCATGGGGTGATTGAACATCGCTCCATCACTGCATAGCCCAACCCTCGATCATGTCATGCCCAGCATAGGAAGAGAAGGAAGGGAGGTGGAAGACAGAAGAATGGAAAGCCTAATATCCCAAAGCGTCTCCCCTTACGGGCCCATCCCAAAAGTTCTCCCCTACTACACTTTTATGTTTTATGACTTGAAATATCTATAGACATATTTCTTTAAGTGAATCAAAAAACGGTATATGGAATAAATTATAAGTATCTCATTTTATAACTTCTAAAGTAATTTAGAGATGAATATCCATGCTAAGAGATGATTAAAAAGATTTTGTTTTTTTACCTGGATATTCAGTTTCTAAGATGCACCAAAAGTTCATGACTATTATAAATAGATTAAAATATATCAGAGAGAAATATCTTGATTATGGTATTTTAGTTGAGTAAATAATTGAGATAATTTCTAATGGATGGAAATCCAAAAGGACTACTTTGGATGGAACAAGAAAGGTTACTAATGTTACACTTTAAAATCTTACAGGAACCCATATGAAGTATTAGGGAATACTAAAAAGTGATATAGAGAAAATGAAAAATGAAAATAGAGGTGTATCTATTGAAACTACATCTAATGTTCCTATTAATGTTCTATCTGCTGATAATTTTATGAATACTTCTAAGAAGAAGAAATTTGTTATTGATTCAGATATTAGATATTCAAAATAATCTAGAAATTAGTTGTATAATCTTGAAATAAGGATGAATATGATTGTGGGTAATAAATATTTTCACTATAGTTATAAGAAAGGTCACAAGGGTAAATGTGATAAGAAGGAATCATCTAACTTGATATGTTATGAGTGAACGAAATAAATACATATAATATCCAATTGTATTAAGCATAAAATAGAGGATAATAAAGAAAATAATTCTTACAGTAATTCTAAAAAGTATTATAAGCACAAAAATTAAAAAAAATCTAAAAGCTTTAGACACATAGAGTGCTAGTGGAGGAGATAGTTCTTTTGATGACTCATCAGAAAATGGAAGTCCAGGACAAAAGAATACTAGATTCTATAAAAAATACCAAAGGTTAATAAATATATTATGGCTAAGGTAACGGATAAATATCTTACTAATAATACCTTAAATGAAAAAATATCCTGATGAAGTTGAAAATAATAGTTCCACATTTTATGATGAATAATCATATTCATCTGATGATGAGAATAATACTATACCATGTTTTTAAGAAGTATCAATATTTTCCAAACGTCTTGAAAGTCAAAATTGTAAAATTTATAAAAAGCCTTATAATTCCCAAGAAATGCTTACAAAGGGAAATTCAAGAAACTATACTCTTACAACTAAAAAATAATATATTTCTAAATATATTAATAAATCTAATTTTTGAAAAAGATGATCTTTGTAAATATATTTAGAAATCTATTTTTTAGAAAACTAGTTTACCAAGTGAAATTTTAAAACTTATTTTGAATACATGTTATGGTGAGTATAAAAACTTATTTTTTAAACTAAAAATATGATATTTATAGTTTGAAGAAACTTTTTTTTAAGTTTACCTCTAGAAATTATAACTTTGAAAAAATGTAAAATCATATTAGACCTTATAGAGATATTTTTGGAATGGGTTTTACTAACAAAAAACATGTTTTTAGTAATAATTACTTTGTTTTGAAGAGTGGTCCACTTTTCACTAAATGCCAAACTGGTGGGAATTGGAAGAATAAATGTTTTTTAAATGAACTTTATTATGTAATATTTCATAAAGAATATTTTTCAAAAGAAATGACATTTTCTCAATGTATTAATATAGTAAAATGTGGATATTTAAAATAAATATTACAACAAAAAATAATAATACTTTGTACATAGATAATGGTTGTTCCAGACACATGACTGGAAAAAAATATTTCTTTAAGAATATTATAAATATGAAATGTAGTAAAGTCACTTTTGGAGATAATACTCAAGGGGAAATTATCGGTATAGGTAACCATATTCTTCTATGAAAAGATTTTATTTTAAATTTTTTATATATTGTTGAAATTAAGAACAACCTTATTATCATAATTCAATTTTGTGATAAGGGTTATCCTGTGAAATTTATAAATGAAAAATTTATTGTACATAGTTAACAATATTAATTTATTTTTTCTACCAATCAGCATGATAATATCTACACTTTAAACTTAGAAGATATTAAGAGACAAGATCTACCTTTCCTTACTGTAATAGAAGACCAATATTGATTATGGAGTAGAATATTAGGAAACTTTAATCTTATAACTTTATCTAGGTTTTTTAATAAAATACTAGTAAAGGATTTACCAAAACATAGGTTTGATACTTATAAAGTCTACGATCCTTGTCAATTTGGACAGAAACAAAAGTCAAGTTTTAAATCTATTAGTGAAGTGTAAACTTCTAATTCTTTACAGTTAGTACACATTAACTTATTTGGTCTTACAAAAACTAGAAATATAAGTGTAAAATATTATATATATATTTTAGTTGATGACTGCACTATATATACTTGGGTCTCTTTTCTAGAAAAGAAGCCTGAAGCCTTTTTTTTAAATCTTTTTGTAGATAGAGTTAAAAATGAGAAAAATCTATCCATGACATCTATTCATAGTGATCATGGTGTATAATTTTTAAATTATGGTTTTTAAGCCTTTTGTAGAAAAAAATTATTATACATAACCTTTTCACCTATAACTCTATAGAAAAATGTTGTAGTTTAAAGAAGAAATATAATTCTTTAAGAGATTACTAGAACCATACTCATTGAATACTCAGTTGCTAAAAATTTTTAGGATAAATCAGTTAGTACTTTATATTATACTATAACTGAAGTTTTAATATGACCTTTTATTAATAAAACTCTTTATGAGTTGTGGACCAGAAGGAAACCAAAACTTTCTTACTTCAATTTTTTTAGATGAAAATTATTCATTTCGAATACTAAATAAAAATTTCATAAATTTGATCCAAAATCCGATGAAGGAATATTTTTTGGTTATCCCATAACTAGTAAGGATTATAGGGTTTTTCAAAAAACACAAATAGTTTTGAGGAAATAGTACATGTTAAATTTGATAAAACTAATCCTTTTGTTTTCAAACATCCCCAAACAACAACTTTGGATGTTATTTAAAAAATTGGTTTTCAACTTATGATAGAAAGTTATTATCATGAGAGAACAACTTAAGAATATTTTTCTAAAGTTATACCTCAAGGATAACTTCAAAATGTTTTTAAAAAATAAAGTTTTGTAAATCTATGAAATCTATTATTTCATAAGGATCATCCTAGTGATATCATCATTAGTGATGTTGATCTACCAGTTAAAACTTGAAGTTATTTGAGAAATAAAATTGAATATTTTTCATTTCTATATTAATTTTAACGAAAGACTATTGATGAGGCTTTAGGTGACAAGGATTGGATACAATCCATGAAAGATAAACTCAATGAATTTTAAAGGAACAAATTTTGGACTTTTGTTGAATGACCAAAAGATACTTCTATAACTGGAGTAAAATGGTTTTTTCATAAAAACAATGTGATGAAAATGGAATAATACTTACAGATAAAGATAGAATAATTTCTAAAGGATATAATCAATAATAGGTAATATATTATTAAGAAACTCATGCTATGGTAGCAACAATTAAATTTATTTATATACTTATAACATATACAGCATTGTTAAATTTAAAAAAAATCAAATGGATATAAAGGCCAACGAGCATGTACCCAAGTGGTAAAAGGCATCTGTTTGGCATCCAAAAGACCCAGGATCGAATCTAGGTAGGGACGAATTTATGTGGTATTGTAGCAGCATTGTAGCATGACACTATAGTAGTACTATAGTAGTGGAGGAACTGTAGTAGTAGTGGAACTGTAGTGGAGGAGGTACTGTAGTAGGAACTGTAGTGGTGACAATACTGTAGCAGGTACTATAGCATCCCAGGTACTATAGTAGTACTACTCACTAGAGGGACCTTTGGGCCAAAAATGGGCTTTCATGCCTTGTAATTAGGCTTTAATTCCCCCCAGGACGTTGGGATATGTAATGGGTCCCCCTCCACCCAATCCAAAAATAGGTCTTTTCTTTAATAATAAAATTGAGGCTTCATCCCCAACCTTTAAAAATGGATATGAAGTGCACATTCTTTAATATATAAGTTCGGAAGGAATTTATTGTATAAAAACCCCATGTTTTTTAAAATAAAAATTATCCTAAACATTTTTTAAGCTTACTAAGGCACTATATAGACTTAAACAAGCCCCTAGATCCTGTTATGATAGGTTAAATGGATCTTTGTTATAAAATAACTTTCTTAAGGGAGTTAAAGATCCAACTTTTTTATAAAATAATTTAAGATATATATTATGATTATAAAAATTTATATTGATGATATTATGTTTGGTTCAAATCAAAAATATTTAATAGATTCCTTTACGGATCTTATTAACTCTCAGTTTGAAATGAGTATGATGGATAAGTTAACATATTTTCTAGGTTTTCAAATATCAAAAAATCAAAAAGGAACTTTTGTATCTCAAAATAAGTCTATAAAATAAATTGTTATCAAATTTGGATATATAAATACTAAAATTATTAGTACTCTGATTGAAACCACAAATACTTTAGATATTTATAAATATGGTAAATCAATTGATCAAAATATATTTAGAGGAATGATTAGAAGTTTACTTTACTTAACAACTAGTAATATTAGTTTAATTTTTTGTATTCTTATGTTCTAGATATAAATTAAATCCAAAATAGTCCCATATTAATGCTGTAAAAGTAATTTTTCATTATCATAAGGGAACTATGGATTTGGGCTTATTTTACTCTTCTAGAAATGATTTTGATTTTAGAAAAATGGATACTAAATTTTGTGGACGTAAAATGGATAGAAAAATTACTTTATAAACTTTTCATTTCTTAGTATAAGCTTTAGTTTCTTGGTCTTGTAAGAAACAACATTCATTAGCTCTTTCCACTACTGAAGCTGAATATATGGAAGATGGAATTTTGTGTGGTCAAGTGATGTGGATTAAACACACACACTCAAATTATGGTTGGAGTTTTACTAAAATAAAAATATTTTGTAATAACATAAGTGATATTTCCTTAAGTAAAAACCAATAACACCACTCATGAGAAAAGAACATTAATATAAGACACTCTTTCCTTTAGGATCACACACAAAAAGGAGACATCATTTTATAATTCATTGTAATACAAGAACAACTTGATTATATTTTTAATAAGCCCCTTAGTTATGATAGATTTAAATTTATTAAATATAATCTAGGAATGATCAATATCAAATGATAATTCATATCTACTTCATGTTTACCAATCTCCTTATATTAATGAACTACTTTTGAAAGGGGGATGACATGTGTTTTGATTTTCTAAGAACATTAGTTTTCTATAAAATTAGTGTTTAAAACCCTTTAGTTTTATAAAACCTTTAGTCTTCTAAAACATTTAGTTTTATAAAACATTTTATTTTACATAAAAAAAATTTAGAATAAATTTTTTTATAAACATTCAAGAATAAATTTTTTTAAAAAATATTTTTGGACTTAGAAGTTTTTAATTTTTTTTTCCGAACTCAAAATTTGTTTTAGAATTTTTATGGAAAATATATTTGTTAAAGAGTTAATTTGATTAAAATTATATTACAAAAACCTAGAATAAAAAGTTACTAATACTGAAAATACACTTCTACCTAAAAAGTTGCTATTCAAAACTTTTAGTTTTTTGTAATTATCCATTAAATTTACTTTTTATTGATGTTTTACATTTTATTTACATTTTATAAACTTTATTTTTTTATAAAAAATCTTCTTTAATCAGATTATTATTTACTCTAATTAGAAATTTTCTTTAAAATTGTAAGATTTCAGACAATTTTTAAATCAAACTAGGATTTAATATCAACTATTGGATAACAAATAGGTTCTTAATCAGAGCTATTTTATTTTTAAGAATTCAAAGAATCACCCCCATGCCTATAAATAAAGATTATACATTAATGTCCCAAATCAGATTTTAGGGTTGTTCTCTCAACCCCTGTCACTAATTTTATTTCTCATTCCAATTTTTTATGATTTATCCTATTAATTGCTTCACTCTGAGCTCTAGTATCACTTTCAATCAAATAACCTTTGTAGAAGACTTTGCAAAAAGAGAAGTTTTTAGAGAAATACTGATCAAGGGAACTTTTTATGAAAATTATGATTACTTGTTGAAAAGAGTTATTAAAGTTCAATTTTGGGAAATATATGCATTGATAAAGAGGATTTATATTTTCACTACCCTAAAATTGTTAGAGAATTATATTCCTTGGTAAAGTTCAATAGGGAAGAGGATACTGAAGTAATTGTTTTCAATTTATTTTTTGAAAGTTATAAACTTTATTGTAAGAAATTTTTGAACGTAGTGTATTTACCCTTAGAGGGTGAAGTGTATCTTCCAACCCATAGGCTTCCATAGATTCTTGATAGTTTTGATAATTCAAAAGAAAGAAGCATCATTGTTTACTTCATCTGAGAAAGTAAGGAAGGTATTTCATCTGACTCTGGTTTTAAGAGTGGTAACCCTTTAGATGAAAGAGTATTTGATTTAAAATAAGATAGATATGGATACTATCAATTTCATAGACATGTTTATTTTGTACTTTCTTGTAAATATAATACATATTAATCTTGTGAATTTTTTGTTCATATCAATCAAATCTATTAATAAAGCGTAGATGAAGTCTATAATTTTAATATTTTCTTTCTTTATAAACTAGATGATGGTCAATTGAATGAAATATTTAAAATTAAGAACCAATCATATTCCCTATGATAAAAGGTTTCTCTCATTGGTGAGAAAACAATGGAAAAGATGATGCTGGTTTTAATTCAAAGTTTAAAAAAATATAGAAAATTTAGACAAATATGTGTCTAAAGTTTAACCAGTTAAAGAAAAATAAGTAGTGAAAGAAAATAGGAAATTAGAATATTCTCCACCAAAGGTTCAAAAGAATAAAAAAATGTCTAATGGAGAGTTTAAAAAACTAATGGCTTTTAAATCTTAAAATAATTCTGGGAACCTGAATTTGAATTATATAAAGAAAATTATTTTCACATAATGATTCAAATAGTTGATGAAATAAAAGAGGATCAGAAGAAGAAGAAACAAAATAAAAGATTGTTTGGGGCACATAATATGTAAAGTTTACTAAAGGTAGTTTAAAGAGAATCTATAGGACCACTCTTATTAGTTTCTCCATTATTAGTAGTACAACCAGTTCCAGAGTCTGAAACTAAATCTACTTCTGATCAAACTCTAACTGATCCATTAGACTAGAATTTCAAGAGTTATTTAAAACATCTAATATTCCAATAGTCATTGTTGATAAGGTAAAAGTAAAATGAGTTATTGAATAATTTCTAGTTCAAAAATAAGTTCAAGTATCGGCACCAAAATCTGTCGATAATTCAATTAAGAAGAATAAATAGAAGTCTGTTAAAAAGGTTGATAACAAAGTTCTAAAAACTATTAAGTATATATAAATATAACTATAAGAGTTATAATAATAAGTAGTAAAAGAATAATTAATGTAAATATAGGAAGAAAAATGTAAGATGAAATTTTATCAAAGTTATCTTCAACACCGACTCTAATACCATCCTAGTAAAATAAGAATCTTGTATTAGATGTTTTAAGTGGATGAAAAATCATCATAAAAAAGGAATTAAAAGTTTATAATTCACATACTATAGTATCAGACAAGGTTAATATTGATAAAGAAGTTGATATTGATAAATTTATGGTAGATGGAAAATTTAAAGGATAAAAGAAATCATATGTTATACCTTCTCATCCTTTGGCTTCAAATGCTACATAAAAGTCATCAGACTCTTCATATATAGAAGAATGGAATGGTGTTTATTTCATCATATAGACTTTTAAACAACATACTAATTCAATATCATATATTTCTAATATATAATTAAGATTTAAATAGATTCAAAATAGTCTGACTGAAAAATTAGAATCATTAAAATTGTTGACATGGTTAGTAATCCAGAATGAGTTTGAGATCATGAATTTAATAGGTAAGTCAAAATAATAATAAAAATAGAACATAAAATTAAATGGTATAGTGATCAAGAAAATTTTATGAGGATATGAAGGATCATGATAATAAGAATGTGTAAGTGAATTAATTTTCTCTCGAAATCACTTATTATATTAAAAATTTATCTTATGATGTGTCTGATAGAGTGAATTGTTTTAAACAATTAAACAATGTAACATATTATAAAAATAAACATATAAAGAATTTTAAATAAAAAATTAAGAATTTTATAGAGTAAAATATCATGTTTTGAACTTTTGAAGAATATTTTCTATGGTTGAAGGAAGAAAATAAGAAGAATAGTGAAAAGATTCTGACTCTCAAGATAGAAAATTGGAGGATATTAGTTATGTAGGAAAGAATAGAAAATCTTGAATCTACAACTATTGATTCTGAGAAAGGTAAGGAAAATATCAAGAAGATCAAGGCCATTTTCTAGAAGTTATATAATAAGGAATGAACATTTTTTACTGAAATCTTGATGTAATTTATACTTTTGAATGAAATTTTTTTTGAATGATATTTATCCAATTGTATCTTTGTTTTAATGATTACCAATTTTATTTGGATAAATATTCTTTATTAATATTTTGGATGAATAATTATTCAAACACAATCATTTCATATTATGTTTTTTATAACATTTTAGTATATTATATCACTTTTCCTATTCCTTTTTTCAAATCACAAAGAGGGATAATTTTGTGATAATTTTTTTAAAGGGGAGTTTTTATCTAAAGGAAATAAATCTATCTAAGGGATATATTTTTTAAGGGGGAGAATCTGATGTATTACTTTCTATTAGAATTAATAGAAGTCATAAATTCATGGGGAGTTAACATATGATATAAGAAGGTATTTCTTATGAAGAATTATTTTGATATTCATAAAATAACAAAGGGTTGTATGTTTTTCAAAGTTTAATAGTTTTTCATTTTAAGTGTCATGTTATGTTTCGGGATTTCCAAAAAGGTGGAGATTATTGAGTTGAAATTTATACTTTATAATTTTCCTTTCCTTAGTTTTGAAAATCACAATCACTTTAACACTTTATTAAAAATCTATTTTACTAACTTCATATATCCCAAGTTTTTTAGAATTTTTTTGTAGAAAATACACTATTCTATTCAATGTAAAAAATGGTTCTAATGTAAAACAAATATAAACTTTTTATTATTCAATCTAATTCATCAAACTGACTATGAATCTAGTCCATTGAATTGAATATTTTTATATTCATTGGATAGAATAGAATTCTATATTTCATACTATCCAAAGTCATATCCATTATAATGATAATAGTTATGATCCGTTGGATTGGACACAGTTCAGTTTATCAGATTTATAAACTATAATATAGTCTATCAGACTTTACAATGTATTCAATATGTGTTATTAGAATTATTTCTATTATAAATAAACCTTAATATCATTTTTATTGTGATAATAAAAACAACATCATATGGAATCTTTTTTTAGATCTATCAAGTGAATATCATCTGAGGTCATTACAACTAAGTCTGAGATTCACAGAAATATAGTTGTTGGAGGGATTCTTATAAATAAAAGTGAATTTAAGGATCTTATATTTGATGCATTTTAAAATCAACATGTTTTATATTTTTATCTTATTGAGAATCTCATTCTTACACTTTTTAATTTCTTAGATATTTGTAGTTCTAAGTAATCCATGTAAGGATTTTAAATTCCTTATAATGTTTTGATTTTGTATTCAGTTGTCCAATCAAGGTTAGATTGAGAGATTATGGGGATAGAAAGATAGGTGAATCTAATCCATAATATTGAGGGGCTTTTGGGATAGGATGATATTTGACACTGATTTGTTAGATCAAGGGCTTCAAGGGTTTTGGAAGATAGATCCATTCCAATCATCATATAGAGGGTTTTCCTTTTAAAGAAAGACATACCTTCATAGTTAGGTCTAAAATTTTTGATATCTAAAGTCATGATTTTTAAATTCCTTAAATCTTAAAGTTTAAAGAGGATAATTTCTTTTATAAATATAATAATTCATTTTTAATTTTTTATAATATTTTCTTCCATGTGTTTATACAAGATTACATTCAACTGTGAATTCATATTAGAATATTGTTTTTACTAATCTTTCTAATAAATTTTTTTATTAAATATTTTGTGAGATCGATTAACAAAATTGTTTTATCAAAATATTTATGAATCCAATACAAACACTCTGATCATCAAACAACTTTTGAGTGTGATATTTTTTACTAAATAGGTATTGGGTTTTTTATTAGTATAAAATTTTAAACTAAAATTTACCCCCTATATCCATTGTGAACTCTTTTAATCCAAAAAAAAATCATGAATGATAACCCCTCATTTAGTTATGAAAAAGTAACATAGGAACTATCAGATAATAATTTCACTTGGAAGTGTACTTCCTATATAATTTTAGGTTTATGAGAAGGATTTTTGTTTTCTATGAACTTCTCCCCTATTTATTGTGTAATAAAAAAGGTCCCCATTCTATTTTTTTTAATGTAGAAAGAGTTTTTATTTATTCTATTTATGTGGGTGGATCTCCCTATAGATGAAATCATAAAGGTAACATGGTCATGTGATATGATGATAATTTAATTTTGGTTTCCATGATTTCAATATTTTCCTATTTATTTGTCTGTAGTGTTTTTACAGCTACCTATTTAGTTTTTTTCTATTATTGTGTCTTTTGAAAGTCAGTACATAGTGAGGAACATATTATAAGCCTATTATTGATGTAAAATTAGGTGGATCACCTCAAATTTTTAAGAAAATGGTAATCTTAATAGTGAAACAAATTTTTATATTTCATTCCAATTTTATTTTTGGTTTTGGATGTTTTATTTATATTGATTCATTTTTTCGGATCTATTATGATTTATCATGCCTGTTAATTAATGTTATTTATAAAATTTTCATCTTAATTAGGTTAAATTATGACAATTTTCAGAATTTCCAAACCAAAGTGCTTGATGTAATTGAAATTTTAAAGATTTTTCCACTCTTTTCAAATACATATGGACTTATAGGAATTACATCACCTTAAAAAATGTAGTAATTCTTTATTCCCTATAATATATTTCAATTTAAATGATATGATATGATATTCTTATCAAATTATTATACCCATTAGTTATTACTGACTATTTATTATTTTTTAATTAAATTACATAGGTTGATAATTTTTATGCTTCATTTATTTCCATTGAAGCTACATGTCTCCCTCTAGAAATATCAAAAGAGGTGATATTTATAGGTATTTTTAATCAATTTATTTTTTTCTTAAGTCTCGATTTTATCTATATAATACCATTTTTTATTTCACATTTTCATTAATAAGATTTAGAATTACCAGTATTGTAGGTACAATATTTTATCAAGAGGAGGAGAGTATGTCGTAGTCATGATACCACTATTTTTATTAATAATTTCCATTATAAAATTCACACTTATTAGTTATTAGTAGTACATTTATTTTTAGTAGATGCATTGTTATGAATGGATGAGTAAATGTCAACACTTACTAATATTTGGAGTCTGGTTTCTAACAATATCATCACTACCATTATATTCTTTCTGAAATTTTTCATACCTCAGTTAAAACCTTTTAATGGTAGGTTATACATTTAAATGTGGTATCTAAAGGTTTGAAAAGTAGTCTAATGCAAACATGATCATTTATAAGAAACTTTTTAAATTTTTAATTTATACTATATATATTATATTTTTGAATTGGATGACCAATTCTTTAAAAATTAAAGATTTAGAACTCAATAATGACAAAAGAATTTGAAAAAAAATTGTTAATTTGAAATTCATTTTGTACATCAAATTTAAGAATTGGATATCTCATGATTTGAAAATTTCATTATCTATTACAGGGTTTTATGTAGAATTATCATTACTTACTGTTAGATAGATTTAGGTTATTAATTATCTTGATCTGATGTGTGATGGATGAAGGTCCCATGATGTTTAGACTTATGATCTTTTCATGGGTCCTTCTTGAAAGTGGATTTAAAGTTAACTCAGAAGTATTTGTACCTTTATCTCATCAAATATATTATTATTTGGTAATGAACAACCTCTACCTTTTTTAGAGTTATTATTTTTTTATTTTTTTATTTTTTTGAATTTATGTTTGATGCATGTGTTTTTTATATAGGCTATGGTGAAGTATTTAACGTCATTTTTTAGTCTGCATAAGAATCAACACTATCCTTATATAATTCAAAATGTAGAACCTAGTTTTTTCTAAAAACAATTATATGTTTATTTTGGTTAGTTTTTTCTATTTTATGGTTCATTTCGTTTTATTATCATTTGTTTTAGTTAATTTTTTTGGGTATTTTCATCTAGTCTTCACAAAGTTCAGTGTTGTAAGAAAATTATTGCTTTCAAAGATTGGTCTCTGATGTTCACTACTCACAAAGGGTCACTGGTGGTGGACAATACTCAAGGATTTCAACTCCATAGTTTCAATGTGGAAAATTGATAGTGTTTGGACTAAGTATTGTGTGATATTGGTTTCAATGTTTGAGGTAGATTCATGAATGGTGGTGGATGTTCTGCAGTTTTTTGGGATTATGTTAAAGAAATGTCCAGTGGACCTTGATTTTGTATAATGAATTTTGTGTGACCATGGTTTAGTGGATTGAATGAAATAACATCATGGAATCAAATTCATGGTCGTGGTTTAGTCGATGTAACTATTGGATTATAATAACCATTTCATTATTTACTCATAAAAATAAAAATACTTTTTTTGTTCACATTGACCATCTTCTTGGTCACTTTGATATGGTTTTATGAAAGTTAATTTTATAATTATTATATAATAATTATAAGAAATATATTATATATAATTAATTTAATTAAGTTAATATAATGTATTTCTAGAAGATATTATAATATGATCGCATAATTTTTCATTTAAAATAATTTATAAATAGATATTAATTATTGATATTTATATTATCAATAGATAAATTTTTCATTTGAATATGTTTCTAAATATTTCAAAAAAATAGATATATTATATATTGGTATTATTATAATTTTAACATAACCATTTTATCATTTAAAATAAAATTTATCAAAAAGGTTATTAGCATCAATTTAGTGATAGGTAAATATCTGTTGGTTAAATGATTTACCAATATAAAATGTAATTTTACAAACAAATATTCAATTGTTGGAAAAAATGAATATTTTATAGTGAAGAACCAAGACCAGATTCTTCCATATCAAGATAAAGAGTTTGAATATCCTCCACCATACTCTACATATCTCTCAACTCATGGGAAACACATTCAAGTTACTTATTTATTAGTGAATATGATACTATATTTCCTTTTCCTAATGTGTAATAGATTGTAGAGTCATAATTCTGCAAGAAATTAATCCAGAACTATGGAAAATGATTCAAATATCACTAAGAGAAGATTTATCAAAGGATATTGTAATCCATGTGTTGTAAAATGTACACTAAATCATAGACCATGGCATGGCCATGGTTACTATGTCATTGTCAATGTTTTTTCATGGTGTATAACACCACATCAAAGTACATGTGAGAATGGTATGAGAATCCATTTTTCCAATTCTTATAATTTTTTTTATCATGTTTAGTTTATATATAAATTCATAATGTGATATGTAGAGATTAATAATTAATTATTAAATGTTTTTAATAATAAATTTAATAAATAATCTAGAATCCAAAAAGGTTTTGGTCATTTCATAATGTATAAAACATTATAAATATAATATAATCTTGTATTCAATGAAGGTAGCCTATAAAATGAATCCCTTATACATCATTTGATATACCATGGATCATTAAATTTTCCAAAACTCTATCTCAATTTATTGATTCTCTACTTTCCTTTGAGGAAAACTTTATAACACATTGTTTGGATAATTGAGGTCCTAATAAATCATTTAGTGATTCCAATGGTTTATGGATACCTTTGAAGGTAAGAACCCATTGGTTATTACTGAGATAACTAAAAAAACTTACAAATAACAGATACTAAAAGATTTTACAATGAGGTGCATTAATTTTATAGTTCTTTTATTCATCCAATTGATTTCACTATTAGTCGATCCTAGCATTAGTTTCATGTTTACTTACCCTGTAAATGGACATTATGATACCCTATGAATCTCTTCATTAATATAAAATAAATTTACAGTGTAGAATTAGTTGGATGAACTTCTGTTTAGAAAACTCAAAAGGGATTCTTCACAATAACCACATTATAGACCTTTAAAATGAAAATTTTTGTTCTTTATTTTTCTAACCATGGTATATATGTCTTTTAAAAAGGTTAGCTTTTATAAGACTATGAAAAGGTTTAAATGAAATGGGTGTTGTGAAGAATTATGGAAAACTTATCATTCTATTAGATGTCTCTATGACATTGTCTAGAGATTTCTATATTGTGGTTACCTTCACCATGAGTACAGAACATGGAATATTAAAATTTTATTATCTATTTTGGGAATTAAAAATTTCAAATTGAAACACCTTTAAATTGTGAACTAACTTTTCCAAAATATCCATCTTGAAATGAAATACATGCGGTTTATGGTATAGCCATATAATCAAAAAGTCTTGGGATTAGGGATAATAGGCATGGTGCTTCCCATTAAAATAGTTGTACCTAGGAAACACCATAACTTAGTGTAATCCATTTTGAGTATAATTTTATATAAAATTATATTTTTTGTTAAAATTCTCAAAAACATTCATCGGCGTGAGAATACATGTGACTTTAGACCATATCAAAAGTGATTTTAGTAAAAAAAATGTCTACATTTGTTTATCACGTATTAAATAATTTAATTTTCATTTAGTTAATTTATTCCTATTTAAATATTCATTTATATAAATTTTTTATATAATGGGAGAAATATATGATTTAGTTTGAATTTTCTAAACCACTTCTTATAAAATCATTATATCATGCATTACATGTTAGGTATAATAACAAAATATTTAATTTTTATCTATTTTCAATTTAGTTTTCTATGATGTTATAATATTGAATTTTTAGGTTGAGTATAGTTTATACATAATATTTGTCAAAGTTATAATTGAATTGAACTATCTCTAGATTTATCAATCACGGGTAGAGGGACTTTGGGTCCACCAGCTCACTTTCTTAGAGGCATATTCCTTATATAAAAAAGTATGGGTCGGTTATCTATTTCTATATTCATAATCCTATGGGAATTATTGATTTCATATAATTTTAAAATTTTACATGAAATGGTTTCATATACATTTTTCATGAGATATATTTTTATATTTTTAAATGTATTTGGATTTTAATTTCAGTTTGTAACATAAACCATGAGTAGTGTAAATAGTTACACATTAATATGGTGTGGAAATATCAATATAGTGGATAAAATAAATATTTCAAAACTAAATCATTAAAATCAGACATAAATATGGGGATAATAAACATTTCTTGATATGTAATAGTTATAGATTTAATATGCATATGATTTATAATAAAATTGACAGACTATTAAAACCCCATCAAATACAAAGTGTGAGATTTATTTTAAAACTAACACATTTCAAGAACTTGATCATACAACTAGGTTGTTTCATGACAACTAAATATCCCCATTGATTATCTTATGTATTACATGGTGGTTGTAACTAATCCTAAGAGTTAGGTAACCAAATACCACTATGAGATTTGGATGAAACTTAACTTGGAAACCCTAAGAATTGGGAAACCGAAGGAATAGAGTTGAGTTTTATCCATAAGTTGGATTTGAGAAAATATTTTTCCACTCAATTAACTAGGATTCATATGTGATATGACTAGAAAAATATCCTACCAGAATGGCTAAATTGATGAGGTCTATTCTAAATCAGAGTCATTACATAATGAAATATTGATCTTGGATCACTAAATGTAATAATTTAAGGGGTAATCACTTTAGTGGGATAAATTTAATTAAAATTACTTAATAAAAATATATAAAACATGATACTCTCCCATTGATAAGTATTTTTAATAGATTATGGTATGCATCATTATTATCATTTCAGGATCTCTTATAGTAATGACCTATAATAAAATTATAGATTTCTATATAAGGTTGATAAGTTTTATCAAAGATAACCATGTTAATAAATTGGATGTGAATGTCATAGAAATCAATTTCTCTAATTCTAACTCATGGGTATTAAATATAGGGTGTCCATCACACATTGTTTTCTTATAAACATATATTTAAAAATATGATATAATTGATAAAAGGTGAATTAGATCCTCATATTGTAAATGTGTCAAGAGTTATTTCATTGGAGGTCAACACTTATGATCTAAGTCAATAAAATATATTAATTTTATAATTAGAAAACCATTTATATTCCATCCATAAATAAATATTTCATTCATATATATTTTTTAGAAAATAAGGGATTTTTATTCATTATTAAGAATACGGTATGTTCTACATATATGAATAAAATGTTTTATGACATATAAAAAATGGATAATGGTTGATACATTATGGTAATTGATAATAAAATATATAATATTCAAGATAAGAAGGTTAAAGTTGATATTAAAACCACTTATCTTATGAATTGTCTCCTTAGTCATATAAATGAAAAACACGTCCAAAGACTCTATAGAGATGGATTTTTGAAATCATTTGATTATGACTCATTTGATAATTGGAAAATATGAAAGGAATAAAGGATTTCTGGATATTTTACATAGTGATGCATGTAGACCAATGCATACTCAAAAAAGTGGTTTTTATAGGTAATTCATAACCTTAATTGATGACTTTAGTCAGTATTCATATGTGTTTCTGATGAGAAACAATTTTGAAAAAAAAATGAGAAGGTAAAGGTATTAAAAAGTGAAGTACAAAATAAAAATGGTAAAAGTATTAATATTAACTTATCATATTGGGTTGGTGAATACTTGATATAGGAATTCACTGAGCATATGAGATAATGTGAAAAAAAATTATAATTAACTCATAATAGAACACCATAATAGAATGGTTTGTTTAGGAGTAATAATCATACCCTGTTGAACATGGTTTAATCAATGATGAGTTTATGTCCCCTTCTTATATCATTTTACAGATATTATATAGAAAATTTTATATTATTACTTAACTATGTTCCATCTAAATCAATCATAAATACACCATATGCTATATATACTAAGAGGCGTACCAATTTTTATTTTATAATGATTTTGGGTTGTAAATCATATGTATGATTTTTATCTTCTAAAAAACTTAACATTAATTCATAAAAGTTATTTTTTGTTAGTTATACCAAAGAAACTAAGAAATGTTACTTCTATACCCCTACTAAACACAAAGTTTTCATGGATCAAGATAGTGTTTTCCTTAAGAATAGTAACATGAATAAAGAAGTCAGTGGGAGGAAATATAAACTTAGATAAGTTCATGGAAAATAAATAGGAAGTTTTGATAATATGAAAGTAGAATCGGTTCCATAAATATCTTTAGAAGAAGAATTAATACAGGTTTCATAATAATATCAAAGTTTTATTATGATTCATTGATAGGCTAAAAAATATGATTTTTTTATGGAAAATGATGATGAATTAATGTTCATGGATGATGAAGCTACAAAATATCAAGAGACTATTTAGAGTTTTGATTCTAAGAAATTATTAGAGTCTATAAAATATAATATGAACTATATGTACACTAACCAAGTTTTGATCTTAGTGGATTCACATTAATGGGTGAGATATATATGGTGAAATTTGGGTTTTTTATAAGAAATAAGACATATGTTTTAGAGTGTCTACCTATAAGTATTTCTTAGTGGAAAAGGGTTATATGAAAAGTTATGATAATGACAATAAATAAACCTTTTATCTAGTTGTGATGATAAAATACATTTAGATATTGATTTCCATAATATCTTATTATAATTATGTGATATATCAAATGTATGTTATAATCGCTTTTATTAATAAGAATTTATTCAAGGATGTGTTTATGATATATCCCAAATGTTTTCATGTTCCAAATGATTCTTCTAATGAACCATTTATGGATTAAAGAAAGATTCTCAATGTTAGAACATTTAGTTTGATGGTGAAATCAAAGATTTTGGTTCAATTAGTAATGTAGATGATTATTATGTATACAAGTAGGTTAGTGGGAGTGTTGTGGTATTTCTAGTATTGTATGTGGATGATATACTACTTATTATAAATAATATCCTAACTTTGTATTCTATAAAGGTGTGGTTAGGAAAGTGCTTCTCAATGAAATACATAGGTGAATAATCCAACATATTGGGTAGGAATAACTATAGATATAAATCAAAAAGTTTTCTTAGATTGATACAAAATATATATATTTGTAAATTATTAAATATTTTTAGCATGAAAAACACTAAAAATTGGTTTTTTATTTATGATTCATGGTATTAATGTTTGAAATATTTGGGATCCTACTAAAGAGTTAAAAATTCTAGGCACGATTTTTATGTGTCTTCTATAGGATCTATTATGCATGAAATGATATGTACAGGACCTAATATTTATTATGCGCTGATAATAAAAAGTGGATTCGAATCCAATCCTTGGAAGATTCACTATATTTCTTTCAATAATATCCTTAAGTACTTGAGAATAAGTAAGTATATATTTTTGGAATTTTTAAGTGAGGAAGAGATCATTGTAAGAGGTTACACTAATTCTATTTTCCAATATGACAAAGATGATATGAGATATCAATCTAGTTTTTTTTCTTAAATAGTGGAGCTATCAGTTAGAGGAGTTCAAAATAAGTCACCATGAAAAACTCAAAAAATAGAGGTAGAGTACATCGCTGCATCAGATTTTGTGAAGGAATCTATTTGGGTCAAGAATTTGTTTACTAAACTTGGATTAGTTTCTAGTATTAAGGGATAAATTTATCTTTATTATGATAAAAATGGATTTATTTATAAGGCCTTAGAACCCCACTCTCACCAAAATAACAAACTCACTTTTCATATATACCATCTCAGTTGATAGATCATTGATAAGGGTGATGTAAAAAAAATTGGGTAGATACACAGGATATTGTAGTGGAAATAATAAGAAAACCATTAACATAGAAAAAACATGATATTTATGTTGATTATCAAGGTATTATATTCATGAGAGATTGTATGTACTGGTTTTAAAGTGTATCATGGTTTCATAATAAATCCAATCACCATTTTCCATTTATTAATGTGTGTGTAAAATATTGCATAAATAGTATAATGATGATATCCCCTCAAAATATGACTTTGAGTTATCCTAAATCAATGATCATTTGGATGTATTATTGGTTATTATGATATGTTTAGATTAGCATGAGTAAAATCTTGTATGTGATACAGAGTAGACTCATGATATAATAATTCGAGTATTATTATATGTATTGGTTCATGAAATTATATCACATGGAATGTAAAAATATCATTGATATACTTAGGGGTTTTTGACTAATATGAATCCCCATTAAATAAGGTTGGCATGATACTTAGCATGTGAACCTTCATACTTTGGTACCTTTATTGTGTCAACCATGAGGCCGAGATAATCAGGGGTGGTTAGTTATGTTGTTGATTATGTCAATAGTTATGTTTAACCAAGATGATATTTATCCTCTTATATGAAAAGTTTAAAATATGGGCCCATGATTAAATTGGACTAAATAAATTCATGCCCATTCTTAGTTTAGGGATATGTGATGTAATCAACTACTTGGATTGAAATGCTAAGAGGAATAGTAAAACACAAAGAGGGGAGGGGTGAATCAGTGGTCAATTAATTTTTTTTACAAATTCTTCCTTTTTAATTCAAAACCCTAAAAATTTTTAGTCTTGTTCTATAAAATCTTGTGCCTCATTGCCTCAACCAGATAATGTAGTAAATAAATACATAAGAGCACAAGTATTTACAGGGTTTGATATAAATAATTATTCCTTTATTTTTTATTCACCCTAATCAATAATTATAAACTATAATCAAGTTTTAATCACAATGGTTGATGATTCTCACACTTATAAAACAAATCACCACATTTGCCTAATTTTACTAGTACTTATTTTAAATATCTTATCACTACTTTCACAGATTTTCACTCTAACATCCCAATAGACCATGATTCTAAATGTAACATCCCACCCTTCCTCATTAGATTGAGAATTTACAATGGTGTTTTTGGACTTAAGTGGAATCCCTAATTCAATAAAGGTTGGAAATAAATACCAATGGATTCAAGGAAAATTGGGAGATTATTTTCCCTTTTAAAGATAAAACACCCATAAGACATAAACAATAAACATTCAATCCTCATATATGATGCATGAATAAACAGTAGAACCAAATGTATACAAAATAGTGGCTAATAATATCATAGTAACAATAGAAACAAAATACATAACCAAGATGAACTAAAATACAACACAACTCAAAGACACCAAAGCGGAATCATCCCAAGAGACTCCCAAACTCTCTACAAGATCATACTTCGCATGTTTATATCATGGTATCAATACACATCAGAGGAAGAATATGATACCTTAACTTACCAGTATCTGGGTAGATGATATCTGTAAACATACCATAGTTCCAAAGAGGGGGGTGAGAATAAACTCAATATAATTTCTCCAAAGACCTCCCAAATCATTACACTAGGATAAGAACTAGTTATAACATTTTATATAAAACAAATTAAAATAAGTAAAACAGTTTATATCAAAACCATAAGAATGTTTCATTGAAAACAATAAACAGATCCATTAAATAATTTCTCATTTATTTGGAAAACATGTTTCCATGTTTCCACACCCACACATCCTTTCCTTCCAACTAATAATTCTATACTCATGGGCGGTTTCTTCTAAATCCACCAAATAATCACTAGTTTGACAATATCCTTATGCCCCAATGGAATATTCTTTATATTCTAGGTCATGTTATGGTACCCCAATGGTACACACCCTTTCTTTAGGGTCACATAGAAAGTAATGAACTCATAAAAACCATATATGACAAATTCCATGCCAAACCATTTCTCGTAAAACCAAATATTTTATTGAAATAATTTCATCAAACAACTTTCATGTATCAAAACAAAACCATCATTTTAAAATTACCACCAAATGGTTTTATAAAAACCATCCAATTTCCAACAAATACCAAGCCATAAACTCACACAATATTTTCACAATTATATCAACAAAAAAATATATCAAATTGATCATTCATGTTTTATAATGGTATAGATAAGAGAGAATCCACCTACCTCTCAACGGGTGGAGAAAATTAATAATGACACTAAGATCTTCTAGATTCGGCCTTGGATCTTCTTCCATTCAATAGATCCAGAAAGATATCATCAAGATATTAAAAATGGATATTTAACTATCCATGGAGGACTAGATCTCATAATCTGGGTGATAGAAAACAAACATATCTAGAGATAGATAAACCATGACTTACCAGTGACTTTGGATCTTCAACACTTTGATTCGACAAAAGGTCGGTCTAGATTAAAGGAAATCACCAAAGGAGCCTTGGGATGGATGGGAGTTTGAGACCCTATAAGAATAGGTAAATAATGAGGTATTTGTAGACTTAAAATAGTTTAAAATTAATTTTTCATATTAATTAATTCCCATCACACAGTTAGGCCATAGGTTTAGAAAACCATGTGCAAATTGTGTGGTGTTATTTTCTTAAGGCCATACCTTGAACTATTCATTGATATAGTTATAAAAATCATGTGACAACTAAAATTTTCCTTCTATTTCACTTTACACGGTTTTTCTAAACCATTATCCAACCATACACCAACCCAGTGAATCCTAGAAAAATTTGCATGGTTTTTACTAACCGTGATCAACCCATGGAACTCTAAAAACACTCTAAAACCTTCTTGGAAACTCCTATAACATAACCCAAGTCTTATATAAGCTCAAATTAAATAAAATAAGGGTCAATTAATTGAAACTATGGGTACTAAATTATCCACACCATTGGTTTTTCCATCATAGGAAAGTTGAAAACCATTGTTGTCTTAGAAGAGTTCAGGTTGCTGGTCCAACATTTCCTTTTCTTTCTCTCATGTTTCTTCCTAAATATCTCAATATTTTCATAAAAACCACACTAAAATTATTATTTTCCCATGAAAGGTCTTTCCTTTACTATTTAAAGTCCATACCAGAACATTAATGAATATAGAATCTGATTCAAGATCAATATGGTCCCATCGAATCAAATAATCAGGATCAGCCTAGTACTTATTAAATAGAGATCCATGAGACACATAATGCACAAACAAAACTTTGTATTAAATCTAACTGATAATCCACATCATTTACTCATTAAATTATCTCAAAAGGGCCAATGTACTATCGGGACAACTTACCTTGGTTACTAAAATGATGATGCCCAAGCCTTAGATAGATTCTCAAGAAAACAAGAAAACTCACCTCAAATGACAATGGTCAATGATGATAATCCACATATTATTTATGATGACTATGATCCATATCCATTCTCCTTTTAATCATCTAAATCTTCTATATTTTCTCTTGCACAAGGCTAGGTTCAATTAGTGAAGTCCCACCTATTTCCATCCAACAAAGTGGAGAACGATAAGGGTGGCCATACAAAGCTTCAAAAGGATCCATATGTATCGAGTCCTAATAACTATAATTGTATGATAACTACACTAATAGTATAAAATCCTCCCAAAATCTACTAAAATCTATTACACAATCCCTAAGAATTTCCTCCAATGTTTAGATCATCCTTTTAGATTTTTGATCCATTTGAAGAGGATAATATGTGATCATAGTCAAATGTGTTCCATGGGATTTCTATAAGGATTTTAAATAACAAGATTAAAACCTGGGGCCTTTGTTAGATACAATTGAGAGTGTAATTCTATACATCTTTACAATTTCCCAAGTGTAGAGCATTGAAAAGTATTTCACTATATTAGTTTCTTGAATAGGGATAAAGTAAGCTAACTTTTTGAGATGATACTCTATCACCCATATATAATTTTGTTTCATAACCATTATTGGTATACCTATCACAAAATATATGTATATCTTCTCTCATTTCAACACAAGTATTGGTAAATAATGAAACAGAAATTTTGATCATTGGTGCTCCACCTTTACCGATTGACAAGTGAGGCATCTCAGAATAAACTTTTTCAAAAAACTTTTCATTAAAACCCACCAAAACAATGATTTCACCTCTTAATAAATTTTTTAAATCTCTATATGAACTAACCATCTATAATGGTGGTAGGCACTAGTAATTTGTTTCTAAAAAGTTTGGGGAACTATGATCTGATCTCAAAAACACAACATAGATCTTCCATTAAGATTATATCCCTCAATGGTATCCCTACCATTGAGTTTAGACCTCGCAGTTACACATTTAGGATCAGATGTCTGATCATTTATAATCTAATCAACCAAATCCAAAATAAATGAAACTAAAAAAATCACAAATTAACCTAGCTCGGTGCACTCGAGATGAATATCAGTTATATCTGACATAAGTTTCCTTTTATGTGAATCTTATTTTTCCAAATTAGTATATGACTTTATACTCAAGTAATCTGCTAAAAAATTTATTTTCCCTAGTGTATACATCATGTTGAAGTCAAACATTTGAAAATATTCCATCCATCTTTATTCTCTTAGATTTAAATCCCTTTTTGAGAAAATGTACATCGAGATTCTATGCTCTGTGTACACCATAAATTTTCCACCAAAAAGATAATGACGCCAAGTATTTAAAGAAATAAATATATTAACCAACTCCAAAACATGTTTTGGGTAATTATTATTAATTATCTATAAATATCATTATCTCCCTATATGATAATAAAACCTAACATCAATCTAGATGAATCACAATACACCACATATCCTTCTCCAGACTCTGGAAACATAAGGATAGGTGATGATGTGATTTGAACCTTAAGTTATTTGAAATATTTCTAGAAATCGTCATTCCAATTGAAAGTAATTCCTTTTCATGTAAAATCATTCATTTTTTAGGTGATATAAGAAAAATAACAAACAAATCATTGATAATATCTTACTGAACCAAAGAAACTACATATCTCAAAGAAATTATTTGGTGGTTTTCAAGAGATAACAACATCTATCTTTTAAGGATCAATCAAAAATCTATTTTCATAAATGAAATGACTAAGAAATGTATCTATTGGATCCATAAATAAAATTTTAATTGATTAGAATAATGGTTATTCTTATATAATATCTCAAAAAAACAACCAAGTGTTTCCCATTATCAGCCTTAGTCCAAGAATACACAAGAATATCATCAATAAACACTATCATTAGTGAATCAAGATTCTTTTGAAATATATGATTAATCAATTATATAAATACATTTCGTTCATTAATAAGATCAAAGGGAGTAACCATATATTCATAATGTTCATATATACTAATAAAGGATATATTCATAATATCCTCCTTCTAAACTCACAGTTGGTGGTGGCCCAACCATATGTCAATTTTAGAGAACCACTGGGCTCCCCTCATTTGATAAAAAAATCATTAATTCATGTGAGAAGATACTGACTCTTTATCTTAACTCGGTTGATCTTATTATAATCCACACAAAGCCTAATATTTTTATCTACCTTCTTTACAAAAATAACTAGTACTACCCCTGGGGACGTGCTCAGTCGAATGAACCCATTGTTTTCTAATTCTTACAAATATAATTTCAATTCCTTCAAATATATTGATTACATCCTATAATATAGAAGTAAAATAGGACTATTAATTTATATAAAACCAATCATAAACTCTATTTATCTTTTGGGTATAAACCCTAAGAAATTGTTAGGAAAAAACATACATAAATTGGCCAAAAATGGTTATAGAATCTATATTTATAATCTCATCCATAGATTCAAAGTAACTACTTCCAAATGATAAGATATATTTTCAAATACTAGTGCAAAATTTATTTATCTTCTTTAATTTACATCCCAATCTCCTCCAAATAGATTCTTTATGCCATCAAGATATGTGAAATTAACCTATCAGTCATAATGGGCAATATGGTACTTGAACAATGTCAACCAATCCATTCTGAAAGTCAAGTCATAGACATATATCTCAAGAAAATATATATTCCAAACCAAGTAAATACCATCAATAGTTATAAAATAGTCTTTACATATAAAGGCTTGGCACTCTCTTTGTACAAGTTGAGTTTGAAGTTTTAAAATAGAATTCATCATCTCAAATTATAAACCCATGTGATCAAAAACACGAGAAGTAATAATTGAATGGGATTCATCCATATAAAATAAATATTTCATAAGAGTAGAATTAAAAATAATCATATGTCACACCATCAAAAGACTAGATTGATCATCCATGATCATTTTCTCAGCACCATACAATTTTTTACTCGCTACACCTTGTTCTTTACTTTCCTATTGAGATTTAATTTACTAAGAATTCATGGTGTTCCTAGAATCACCTTGAATCACTTGGTTATATGGGATAGAATTATACTAATTAGGTCAATCCATTGAAGCATTGGATGGTTGAGAAGCATGAAATGAATTTCCATTACCAGAATTTGGAGTTATATGGAAATAATTATGGAGATGTCCCATCTAGTTACATTTGTGACATGATGTACCTAGTGTCATATAGTCCCGCTTTATACGCTTGAAGGATCCACAATGGAAACATCCATACTTACTTTTCATTCAAGGAGGGTAGTTGAAAAATCTCATTATCTTATTTTGAGATATCCCACCACTCTCTAAGTAGGTTTCCCTCTTCTTCTTATTCTCAGCATTAGAGTTTCCACCTATTCATATAGGAATAAACATGATCCATGTAACCATATTTTTAGAGATATCTGTTATTCCATAGTTTCTCTATTTACCATCTTTGTATAGTCCATAATACAAATAAAGGAAATCTTTGAGTGAATTTATGATTATAACCCTGACTCAAAATTTTGTGCCTTCATGGATGTACTTATAGAAACATTCAGGGAAAAGTAGAATAAATTCATAAATTTATCCTCATACTCTATTATCGATAGACTCTCTTTATTAATTCTAAAGAAATATATTGTTCTATAAATTTTGAACATGTGAGGATAGAATCTTTTATTAAATAATTATTCAAAATCTCCCCATATAATGCCTTAGTCAAATTTATCTAGAATAGATAAATCCAACAACTGGTGTACAAAATATTCTAGCATATACATTCCCAAATTAACTTTTAACTCATCCAATATTCCCAATAATTCAAAATTTTGATTAATCCGATTCGACTAGACTTATTTTTTCTTTTTTTTCTTAAAATCCACTTTAAATATGGGTGTATTCTACTTTTTTACCTGAACCAAATGGTCCACTAGTCAAGGATCATCATTCTGATTACCTCTATCTATATATAGAAAATCCTAGATAATTAATTGTACTAGCTATTGATTTACCTATGGCTCAGGTGTAATAAAATTTTCAGCATCCTCCTCTTATTGATTCCTACAACATTTATCCAGTTCTATTCTCTATAACCATAACAAACAAAATTTAGTTCTCACTCTATATAAATTAAAGGATTAGAAATTAAAAATTATAATATCAATAAAAACCACAACCATTACTTTCAAAATTAAACTTTTTTAACCATTTTAAAACATTTTTCATAAATCATAAAACCAAATATTATCAATGTATTCCTAATGGGAATTATTATTCATAGTTAATTATATAAAACTATCATCAAATAAACCTTTGATGATGAGATAAAAACACATAAATGTGTCTTAGAATACTTTTTTACCCAGATAACCTAGTAACTTGAATTTCAACATAAAAATTTTAGTTATTTATTTTTTGGCATTACATTTAAAATTATAGAATTCCTATCTCTTTACTACTATCCCAAAAAGATAGATAGAACAACCAAGACTGATACCATGTATAACATCTCATCTCTCCTCATTGGATTGAGAAGTGATGGTGGTGTTATGGGCCTTTAGTGACATCCCCAAGATACCAAAGGAAAGAAATAAATGCCAAGGGCTTCAAGAAACACTAGGGGTGATTTTCCTTTTTAAAGATAAAACACCCCAACAACATAAACAATAAACATTTAATCCACATATATGATTCCTGAATAAACAATACAACCCAAGGTATGACAAAAAATTAATAAAAATATCAGAGTACCATGGAAACTAAATACATATCCAAGAGTAACTAAAATACAATACAACTCAAAGACACCAAAGTGGCATCATCCCAAGAGACTCCAAAACTCGCTCTAAGCTCTAACATCACATTCTATGATCATAGTATCAAGATGCACCACAAGAAAAATATGAAACCTTTTATTTAATTGTATCTTAATTGATGACATCTGAAAAATCACCATAGTTCCCAATTAGGGGGTGAGTATAAGAGTAGTAGAATTTCCCAAAATACTTCCCAACATAATCCAATAGGATAAGAACTTCTTTTCACATTTTATATAAAATGTTTTAAAAGAATTTAAATAATTTATATCAAAACTATAATCAAGTTCCGTATAAAACAATAAAAAATACTTTAAATCATTTATCATTTATTTTTCATACTTTTTCCATGTTTCTAAACCCACAAACCCATTAATTCCAAGTGATAATTTCACACCCATGAGCGGTCTCTATTCAACCCACCAAGTCATTAGTAGGTGGCAAATCTCCTTGTTTCCGAATAGAAGTAACCCCATATTCTGGGTTATTTCTTAGTACCCTAATGGTACAAGACCTTTCTTTAAGGTCACATAGAAATAAATTAACCCCCCCAACCATATATGCTAAATTCCATTCCAAACCATTTCTCATAAAACAAAATATTTTCTTGAAAATATTTCATCAAACAACATGTGTTCGTCAAAAAAATCACTAATTTTAAAATTATCAACAAAAGTTTTTCTAAAAACCATCCAATTTTGAACAATTACAAAGTCATAACCTCACAAAATATTTTCATAATGGTTTCAATCAAAACATTTAAATAAAATTAATCCGTTAAGTTCTATAGTGGTTCAGATGAGAGAGAATCCGACTACCTCTCAAAGTATGGCTAAAATAATGATCAGAACTAAGATATTCTAGATCTGACCTTGCATCTTCTTCCCTTTGATAGATACAAAAATTTCTCATCAATATCTTTAACAAGGAATATAGATCTATCCATGGAAGACTATATCTCATAATAATAGTGAGAGAGAAAAAAGTGTATCTAAGGATAGAGAGAGATAGATAGATAGACCAAGACTTACTTCTTAATGTGGATCACCAACACACTTTGATTCAAGAAAAATATCACTCTATATCAAATGAAATATCCAAAGGAAACTTGGGAGGGATGGGAGTTTGAGACCCTATAAGAATAGGGGAGGAATGAAGTTTTGGGGGCCTTAAACTTATTTAAAATTAGTCTTTTGGAATAACTATTTATCATCACAAGGTTAGGTCACATATTTCGGGAAATTGTATACCAACCATGTAGTGCTAATATATTAAGTTCATACCTCACATGGTTACAGAAACTATGCACCAACTATTTGTTTCCCTCTATTATAATTTTTATAGTTTGGATAAGTCATGCACTAACCATTCAACTTCCTAGTGGCTTCTAAAAAAGTTCATGGTTTTCTGGTGAAGGTTCATGATTTATATTAACCATGCTCAAATCATGATCCTCCAAAAACACTCCTGGAAAACTAAAAACCCTTCCAAAAACTCTTGTAACTTAAACCAAGTCTTAAATAAACTCAAAAAACATAAAATAAAGGTTAAGTGACTAAATTTAACTTTGAACAATGGGAGACTCATTATTTTAACTTCATAGGCTTCTACCGGATCTTAGCATATTGTTTTCTCACTCAAACTCTCAGATACTATGATCTTCTATATCTAATATTTCCTTATTTAATAAAAGGATTGACATAACTAATGATAAAAATGTTACATTTGGTCTCTCACTCATATTTTTCTTCCTTATTATCACTCCATTGGATCACCTTAATTGAACTTTGAACAATGGGAGACTCATTATTTTAACTTTGATACCTAAGTGATCATCAACTTCATCACAAGATTAGTATACTCATATTCTTCCTCTACAGTTCTATTAAATATTTTGTACAACACAACAGAACAACTCTCAGATTATAGAACAATTAATCCCTCTTTTGTTTTCATTTTATATGTAGTTCATATGGAAATAATATTTTTTATAAATAAAATATATAATATACCATTTCATTTGAGGCCCATGATCCTTATCGCATTTTCTCAGTGACATGAATTTGGATTGTCTCCCACAATCTCATTAAATTTTTCATCATTGACACTTTTCTCTTATATATTTATATCAGTACCACTTATTTTATATTTTCTTATTTTATCCATCTCTTAGATGAGTGCAATATACTATATTCTTTCAGTAGGATCGAGTTCATAATCTTCTTCCTCAACTTCATCTCAAAATACTCATCTTATATTTCTCATTGAACCAGCTTGAAATCTTTTTCTATGACCTTTAGAAGCACACAACACTTATTTATCATCTCAATTAATATTTTGATGCTTATACAGAAGTCTCGGCTCATCTTCTTAAATCTTATAGCATGAATAACTTCTTTTCAGCACAACTACAATTACTTCTTTTAGCTTGCATCCATAATAATTGTTACCATGTGAAAACTAAAATACTTAGTAACATTGATATTTAAATCACTAATTAACACGACTTCTTCTCTTAAAATTAGTCTAATAATTAATCACCTTTTTAATGTGATATTTAAAACATTTAAGAATAAAAAAGAACCATTAGATTTAATTCTCTGTTCTGATCACCAAAATAGAGTTTCAAATATTCCCATTTAAAATTCAAAAATATTGAATAATGATCTTATTTGTTGTATTTATCATTCATAAACCTGAAATAAGTATTAGTTCAAGGATATTCAAAGATTCCTGATATTAAAAATATAATGCATAGCTCAATAAAAAATAGAAAATATTCTCAATTAATCCTCGAATTTCTCTACTTGAAAAGATTATAAAACATCTAAAATTATCTTTTATTCGATCTTTCAACCTAAAACATTGAATATTGGTTTTCCAGAATTTTAGGATTGAATCAAAAACCCTTTTAGGTTATTATAATACATATATAATTTATTCATAAATTTAGCATCATCCCAATCAATTTCTTCTTCAGATTCTTAAATCTAGAAAACTTCCTTTTTATCAAGTATCTTTTTGAAAATTTCACTAAGTATAGAAGATTTATGTTGTGTAGGATATTTAATTTCACAAGTCTTTGAATAAATATACTTATAAATTATTACACTCATTTTAATGTATTACACTCAACTAAATACATACACTTGGAAAAATCTTATGATTAGTATTTATAATAGGGTTTAAAGACTTATGTCGGCTCTCAAAAGACTTATGCTCAATGCCTTATCTATTTTCTAGCCTCAACTAAAAGTCATATGATGTACTAGAGTCCTATAATCAAATAATTATATAAGTGAATCATATAGTAAATTCATACAATGTCCATTAATTTATACATTCTTTAAATTCATATGTTTCCAGCTTCAAAGTCATATAATTGATCAAATTCTTATGATCTCATCAAAAAATCACATGATTTGTATAGTGTTTCTAGTTTTCATTCAAAATCAAACCAGACTCTCATAAAATCATCTCCAATCATCTAAAATAATATATATTCTTTATATATGTGATGTAAAACAATAATTTTCATAGGTATATATAGCAACACTCTAGGATGGAATCCTCAACACATCAGGTACACTTTTTCTCATTTTAAACTTAGGTCTACAATCTCCTCATGTAACTAGCTTCACTGTAACTTTTCAAAAGATATTTTTTACAACACTAAAAAATATAAATTAGAAATTTTAATGTTATTCCATGAATATTAGCTCAAAAAATAATCTGATTTAAGATATTACCATAAAATATTTCCATCCAATATATTCCAAGGTAGTCATCAATTCTTTCTTTGCATTAACAACATATTAATTGATCCTTTGTAAATACATTGGTAGTTTACTCCATTATTATCTACCCATCATGAATGGGTTTCCTATACTTAATGTATTTGGTTGATAATTCAATCCATATCCCATGTTCCATGACACATATTTACTTTCACATTGACAAAAACACACAAAATCAATCCAATGATACTTCAACCACCACCTTTGTATTTGTTGTAAATATATTGAACTTAAAAATACATGAGATTCATGTCAATAATCCACTTAAAGTTTACATTTTATCTCCACCATAATAAAAATAAATATAGATAAGTTAACGCTTTTCTCTCTCTTTCATGTTCATACAATCTATGGAAGGGTAGGTCATATAAGGGAAAATCTTTCTCCCTCTTACTCCTCTATTCTCAATAACCATATTTTTTCCTTATATATTCTATTATATTTAGAGAAGTAAGGATCCATATACTTTTATTAGCAAGGATAATTAGGTAATTAAACTCTAATTCTATGTGGGATATCCTAGTGTAGAAAATAAGAGTGAGTATACCAAGGCATAAAATTTTTCCATAAAAATATCTCAATGTGGTAGAAACTCTGAATTTCATTTCTTTGTAGTTGAAAAAAATCTATATTATATTGATCTTAAATATTCAAAATTTATAGCAGCAATATATATTTTTATATTTGTGTAAAACCAATAATTATTTAGTAGCATCATCTCTTTTGAAAACTCTCCCCTAAAGGATTCTCTCAATACTTCTTCACTTGTAATTCCCATCACTTAAGTATAACCATAATAATATGGGAAAGCTTGAATCATACACTAATATTTAGTTGTAAAACTAGGGATAATATTTATTTCTCAATATAGTGAAAAGTTTCTTTGAAGTTCTAAAATATCTAATCTTCTTTAGGATTTCATCCTATTTAGGTTTCCATATATGTACTCTATTGGGATTCATGGTTTTATTCACTTCTAAAACATATTTTCTAGCTGGAATAGTCTTCTTTAATTTATAACATAGGTCAATTTCAATCTTTTTATCCATTTATAACTTCCTTTCCTTTTACAACTGATCATAATATATAATCAAGCAATATTTATTCTCATGTTCCTCCTTATTTTTTTGTGTGGGCGTCTTCTTTGAAAAATCATATTTTTTAATTAAAATCAATGGGGCTTTACCATTGTCACTTTTGATCTCATTTTATCTATAAATCCAATTCATGCACTCATTAGGAGTGTTCCCAACTAAAGTACACCTTATACCCAAACTTTTATCAACTTTTGAGTTACCCTTTTTAGGAATCCTTAAAAACTCTTCACTATGAGTGTCAATCACCATGGAAATCATATTGTCTCTCTCTTGGATTGAAGTTTTATAACTTCTTGCCTACTTTCCCACTATTTGAAATTCATTTACATCTTACAATGTTCCATGATGTGGCCTCTATTTCAACAGTAAAATCATTTTCTCTTTTCATTAGCTGCGACATCCTTCTTGGTTTCATTTACTAACTTCTTGCATACATTATGCTTATCACACTTCTTCTTTTGATTCTATATTAAATAAGACTTGTTTATTTTTATTTTTTTCTTAACTTATTATTGTGATCTTATTATTTTATAAGAATTAGAATTGTGTTGAGTTGGAACATACCAACAGTCATCATATAAATGACCATATATATTTTACCAATCATAAAAATTATACAAACTTTCAAATATGTTCTTCAATGATAGATCTCTTTTTTTCTGAGATTTTTTTTCAATATAGAATGTTTTATCCTATTTTCATCTCTTAAACCCCTTAATTTATGGATTATAAAACTTAGATACACTAACATGTTATGTTGGAATTAGTATCCCAATACCCAAAATTCAAACAACACCAACATCTCCTAATAAATATTTTTCTTTTACATTTATATGTGGTTTGTATAGATCTGAAAGCTAGCTAATTTTGGATTGGAACACCAAGATTTTGTACTCGTTTTGGGGAAAAATTTTATGGTACATACTCACCTGCTTCTTTTATTTATTGGTGGATGACCCAACATTTTTACACTTACATATTTATACATAATTTAAATTTTTTCTATATTTCAAAAAAACTAAATTCAATATTATCTTATTAAATTGGAAAATGGGTTACTTTTTCAGTGAGATTAAGATGGAGGCTTCTCCAAATGATATTAGGGTATATTTAACACTAGTAAGAGTCCCTATTGAGGAAAAAAATATTCTCTAAAACATAAGTTATAGAAGATATATTCTAAATTATTTGAAAATGTCTATCTTTTCCTAATTCCATATCTATCAATTTTATCTCCAACTCAACACACTTCATATTGAGAGTGTTATTTTCATATTCTACTAATTTAAACCGGATTTATCAATTATATTTCAGATTTTGGATATGTTAATCAAGTATCTTGGTTAAATCTGAAAGTGAATTTTTAATCTCTTTCACTCTTTTTTCTTTCACACCTATTTGTGAATCCTTGATATTCATTATGACTTTATGTAAATTTTTTAATGCATGGAAAACTTCCTCGACAACAACCTCAAACAAATCATTCTCATAAAATTTTATTTGTAAGTTTCCAAAATATTGTAAATATGAATAATTAAAAAGTGAGACATTTTAATCCTTTACTCTCACTAATTTTTAGAGGGTGTTGAATATGCCAAACTTATTAGCTAATACATCTTTTTTGACATCATATTCTTCCTCTATTTGTGATTTTTTTAAAAATGGTTTCTTGATAAAACCAAGTATATAAGTTACTAATTCAAGAATAACTTTCTTTAAATTAGATTTAATGTGATATTAAAAGTATTAAACTATTATAATCTCTTCATACTCTTCACATTCTTCACAAATTTTACTTATATCACTAAAATGATATTTATAAATAGATTCAATAGTTTAACACTTACAAATTTATTCAGAATTAAGGAGTGGTATATACTTATCCTAATTTTTTATCATTATTTTCCCCTTTATTGTTCTTATTCTTTAAAGTATTATCTGATACTTCCATTTTTAATTAGTATGAGTAGAGATAGATTCATTAATTTGAGATTCTTCTTCAAAAATCTAAAATATTCACTTCATCTAGGATCTTTTTTTTAGGGAAACTGGGTTTTCTTTGATACCACTTGAAATCCCTAAAAGATTGGTGGACCATTGATATGGGAGTGATGAATCAGTGATCACTTATAACTTTTTAAAAATTATTCCTTTTTAATTCAACCTCTTAGAATTTTTTTAGTCTCGATCCACTATATATTATATATTATAGCCTCACTCTGATAATGTATTAAATAAAGAAACAATAATATAATGAATTATCAGGTTTGGTATTGAGACCCACACATTTTCTTGATTGATTATTATTCCCAATCATGGATTTTCCACTATAATAAAGAGTTCATTACAATAGTTAATTCTACTCACACCAGCATAGAATATCACTATATATATACTTTATAACTTCTACTAGGACATCTTGAAAATTTATTCTCACTTATTTCAAAGATTCAAGCTATGATATTTCTATATACCTTAAATCTCAAAAGTTTTATGGCTTCATATAATTTATATACAAGTGTTTCCTTTCATCTCTTCTTGTAAGTCGATCATAGCTCAATATATGATGTCACTAAATCCACTAGATCTAATCTTCTTCTACTCAATAACAACTTCATTGAATGCCAATAGATATTCAAGAACAAAACAAAAAACGCAATCAATGCTCACAACTCAGTTTTATAGTCTTCTATTGAATTTGATCATCTAGTTTTCTCACTCAAACTCTGAGATCTTGTGATATTCTATATCCAAAATGTCCTCATTTACAAAAAGTATCAACACAACTGATATAAATAGTAGTACAGTCAATCTATCACTCAGATTCTTTGTAATGAGTCTGTTTTTTTTGTTTAGTCCTTTAAATGTTTTTATATATATCTCTATAATTTTCCTTAGAGTTGATGTTGTGTTTTGGGTGTCACGGGACCTAGAAATTAATATATTAAAAATATTAATATATATTAAACCATGCATGTGCATATTTTTAGAATAAATAGTTTTCCCATTGATGGAGATATTAGATGGGAAATATGAGATCATGGTTGAATCTGGAATGCAGTTTTTACCCTAGGCATGACATAAAGTTGGTTAGAATTAGATTTTTGGATGAGGGAAACCGTGGGTGGGTGAGTTAAATAAATCATTTAATTAATTTATTTAATTTATTTAATTTATTTAATTAGAAAAACCATAAACCTTCCCTATAAATATGTCATTATAACAAAATCCCAAGGTTGTCCTCATAACCTGATGAGTTTAGAGAGGAGGAGAGTGTTGGAATTTATGGATCGAGAAAGAAGATTGATAACGAACAATCTAAGAGAAGTGTGAGAAGGGCAAAAACATAGCGGGATCATCATATTTATCATTAGTTGATGTGTTATTCACCAAAAAGTGATCTATTCTTAAGGAAGGGCATGTTATTTCACATATTTATTCCCTATTAAATTAAATTTATGATAATGGATTATAGATATGCTTATTTTTTGGGATTTATGATCTTTGCATGTGTATGTTTTCAAATAGCTTTCTTGGCCCTTTTATCTATATCATATACACCCTTGTTTAACCCTTGTTTTCACTTTATGAAATAATTATATAGGATCACACTATCCAATGGTGGTTTTTCACTTCATTCTTGTGTTTTTCCCCACCATTATTCACGTTCTTCATCATTGTCCCACAATGTTGGCGATTTGACATTGTCGGGTCGGATTCATGTGCGATCAAACCCCTGGATTCATGGAAGATGTGTGAATGAGTTTTAGATCTAAGTTTTTAATATTGGATCATGATTAAATGTGGGATGTGGTTTTTGGGAATATGGATTGGATGTTGGATCATGAGTTTCCATCCATGGGTGAGGCAATGTGGTGTCATGGTACAATGATGATGATATGTGCACAGTTCAGGTGGTTGGAAACCATCCACCAATGACATTTTAGGCACATTAAAATCCAAATATGATCTCCATGGTGGATTTTTTTGGTTTTATTAGTGGTGGTGGTGGTGGTTTGGGTGAATATGAATCAATACTTCGGGAGTTTATGGAAAATACCAATACATTGTGTGTACTTCAGAAGAACATGGCGTGTAGTCCCCTTGTTGTGGTGTCTACGGTTTCAGGTAGAATTAAATATCACATGCCATGTGGTACTAACACATACCATGTGATCCAACACTGGTGAATTGTAATATATCCCTAGGATACATGGGAACATGCATGTCTAGATACACATGCATGACTATAGCTAGTGTACATGGCCACGGGCCGAGAGGACATGTGAATACCCCAGGCTATCAAGACACATCATGTACTCAATGTACACTCCATGCATATATCCATACTATACATGTGAATAAGAGAAAACACCCATATTTCCAAGATAGGTCACATGTCATGTGACCCTATGAACATGCATTTTACCCTTCTATGAGACTTCCACCTTGTGTATCTCCTTCTTCAGGACATGGATTTAGGACCAAGAGCAGCCTATCTTGAGAATTTTTGCAAGAATAACATGATGATATCCTTAATTATAGAATCATTGAGATTATATGAGGTGTTATGAGTGGGAAACATCCTTTAATGATTCTTGGTTAATGGCAGTTATTGGGTTTTCTTATCATAGAGATGATGGGGTTGGTACTCCCTTATCGCACTAGGGCATGGCCCCACCACACTTTTTAAATATGTTGATTCAGTTATCCCACATCATTTATAAGGTTTTTTTCCTCTATATATGAATAGGTACTCCCCCATAATCATGCTCCGATGGGTATTGGGTCTTCTATGGGAGTTATTTCTCCCTCAGTTGTGACATGTATTAGTGAGAAGCATGCCCCTCCACTCATATTCTTATGAGGTTTCACTTGGTGTTGGGAATCATAGATGGATATTCAGAGCTACTTGAATATTCATCATCATTATTATCTATCTATGGAAATTCATATCAACTTTATTTATCATTTGGTTTTATTTTGATCATATTTTATATTGGATTTTTCTTTAACCACTTTCTTATAGGTTGATATGACTATTTCTATTTCTATTTCTCCCTTTTTGGTTTTTCGGTTGTGATATTGGGTGTGTATATACTCAACCCTTTGTGGTATTCACCCACATATGTTGTGTATTATACAAATTTTATATGATATTATTGGAGCACAATGGTTTATAGTGATGACCATTTTTTGTGGTCAACCTTAGAGATTTTGAGTCAGACTCTCTTCAGTATTTCCCTATTTTCGGTTACCGTCTCATTGGGAGCTAGTTTTTTGGTTAGTAATTTATTTTACCACAATTTATATTATCTATTTTATGTTGATGTACTTTGATGTATTTTTTATAGGTTTTTTCATGCATGGTTTACACTCTAGATCTTTCAGCCCTTCATTATGTCTCTTCATTGTTTCACGGATCTAGTTTGGTGTATGCATATAGGTACTTAGGCCAGGGCCTCCCATATTTGTAATTCTTAATTTACACTTGTCACCAAACTGTGGACTATTGGAGGTAGACTTGGGTTTTCACACTTATCTTACCGCTGGCAAGGTGGTCCATGGTGAGTTGGGTAGTGATTGAGTGGTATTAGAGGTGGTATTTCCTCAAGTCAGTGTTTGAAGTTGGATATTATTGTGAGGATTTTTTTGGGAACTCATGGAAATGATGTTAAAGTATCTAATATGAGGATATCAAGCTATAAAACCAAGTGTTGTTTCAATGGTCAATGTATTTATACCCCAGGACTCCAACTACCTACTTGTTGACTTAGCATACCGAGACATCAGTTATAGGGAACCAATGGTACATGAATCATATAGGATTGGGTATTTTTAGTTTCATGTCATTCTTGATTCATCTATCTAGATATTCACATCTAAATATGGTATCTATTATAACTTTAAATATTCCTATGTAATGATAGATATCTATAATACCAAAAAATAATCATAATGATGAATGGTTGAGCGATGAAGTATAGTTTAGGGACCCACTCTTGAGGTGTTCCCTCAAATGGTATGGACAGAGGATCAACTGCATGTTGGATAGTTGATAGTACTAAAATTTTAGGATGACGATGTGTATAGTCTTATAAAATTACAAGATTTCTATTTGAAATGATCAGTGATAATTTTTACTGAGCCAACCCCTCATGTAATAGAGGATTTTCTCAAGGTTTTGGTTTGAGTTTTCAGACTTGTTAGCACCCCAACTGATTAGGTGGTTGTGCATGTGGATAGTCTTATTCATGGATCAGTAGAGAACTGGTGGAGTATAATTACACAAACTCATGATGAGGTGATTCACTCATGGTTAGACTTCAATAATTTATTATGTGATAAGTATTACCCTTTGATCTTGCACACTATGTGGATTCAGGATCTAATCATGTTGCAACATGGTGATATGTTAATTGTTGAGTATGTTGTGAGGTTTATCAAAATCACAAGTTACTCTAGCAATATATTTCAATATGGATACTTCTAGGAATATAAGTTTGAGCAGGGACTTCTCATAGAAATCGGTGCTAGTACGGTATCCTTATGTATTCCTACTTATACTGGAGTGTTAAAGATGGATTTGGTTACAGATATATTCCTAGTAGAAGGACATAAAGTGGAGGGATCCAAAATTGGACATCATGGGGATGATTATTCTTTATAAACTATAAGGTTTTAGTTTATAGGGTCTTGGTTCAAGAGGCATACTCATGCTTAGACTCATAAACATCAGTCTACAACACAAGGTTCTCACAGAGGATCTAGTTAGTCAGGAGAAGGGAGATGTTATACTTGTGATGAGAGAGGCCTCAGGGCTCATGATTTTATGACCTGATGTACTAAGGAAGGTAGGAAGTCATTAGATATACCTTAATGATAGAGGTAGATTCATGATAAGGGGTATTCTAGGTGTGCCTAGGGAATCCCCTAGGGAGACGGTGCTGATAGAGGAGCATGTGGATCTCTAGGGGAGGAGTTTATAGTGGAGTAAAATGCTACAAGATACTTCCACCACCACCACCTGGTGGCCCACTCTAGACTCAAAGGGATATCAGTTATGGAAACATCTAGTTTCAAGCTATGGATGTATATGACTAGGATTCTCATGAAATGATTTGAGGTACGATTTTTTTCCTTTTCTACTCTAAATCTAGTACTCATAGACACATGTGTGAGTCATTCCTTTATCTCTATAAACCTTTTTTGAGAGATAGATCTTACATTTGAGCCTTTATAAAAACATATATAGATATATGTTCTTACAAGTATCGATTCCTCTATAACACACATCTGCCGATAGTGTGAGTTGGAACATTGTAGACAAATTTTCTTGCGGGGCCTCTTAGCCATTACGATGAAACCTTATGAATTCATATTGGGTATGGAATGGTTTTCTAAAATTTATACCTAGATTTATTATCATCAAAGGAGAGTTAGATTTCATCATGCTGATGGGATGATATTCACCTTACTGGGTGATAAGGATCTTTTAGAAGAGTGAGTGGGGCTCATGAGCAAGAAGTTGCAATATATTATCCATCGATTTTTGATTTTATCTCTTATTGTAGTGGCTTATTCATAACTCTAGCTTCTAGTGATAGTGGATTATTGTATGGTTTTCTTTTCTAAAGATGTAATAAGACTACCTTCTGTAATAGATATCAATTTTTTCATCAACTTTAACCCGATACTGCATTGATATCTTCTTCGGCAGATTAGATGGTCCTCACTAAGATTTAAGAGATGAGGGTGCATTTAGATGAACTTTGATACAAATTTTTTATTATACCTAGTGTTTCCCCCTAGGTTCCTCCAGTATTGTTCAGGAAAAATTAAGATGGTATTTTGAGGCTATATATTAACTATTGTCACCTAAATTAGGTAAAAATAAAGAACAAAAGCCCCTTTTCAAGGATTGATAACCTCTCCAAACAATTTAAAGGTGTAATTTGGTTCTCAAATATTGATCTCTGGTCTAGATACCACTAGTTTAGGGTTCGTGGGGATTATATTCTAAAGATGGCATACTAATTTATCTATGGGAACTATGATTTCCTAGAGATTTATTTTGGTGTTAATAATTCCCCCATAGTGTTAATTAATATTATGAACTATATATTCCAAGAATATTTGGATTGATTCGTAGTTTTATTTATCGATGAAATTATTATATACTATGTTTTACAGTAGTATAATACAGATCATTTTAAGATGGTCTTAGACTTACTCTGGAATCACAAAATTTATGGTAATCTCTCTAAGTGTTAGTTTTGGATTTGTGAGGTTCAATTTCTAGGGAATGTCATTTATGATCATTGAGTATTTTTAGATTTGGTGAATATTGATATAATTATTTATTAAGATACACCAAAGATAGTGTCATGGGTGAGGAGTTTTCTTGGTTTGGAAGGGTACTAATGGAGGTTCATGGAATAATTTTCTAGGATAACATCTCCTTTAACTACCTTGATACAGAAAGGTCAGTCATTTTCCTAGACTGAGTAGTTTTGGAAAACTTTCATGGAGATGAGGTAGAGATTGAACAATTCTCATATTTTGTGGCTACTAGAGGAGGGTGTTGAGTACATGATGTTTTTTGATGCCTCTAAAATTGGGCTTGGTTTTATATTGATGAAGAGGTGGGAAATGATCACTTATAGGTCGATGTAGTTGAGACCCCATGTTAGATTTACACAGATGATGAATTAGAGTTAGTAGCAGTAGTCTTTTCCCTGAATATGTGGAGGCATTGTATTCTATTTGAGTGTTTCATCTCTTACTTAAAACACCAAAATATCAGGTACATATTCACTCAGAGATATATTATCCTGATATATAGTTGTTGGTTATATTTACTATAGGACTATTACTTTGAAATATTCTATACTCTGGAGAAGGTCAACATGGTGAAATATTCCCGTAGTAGGAAGTCTCATTCTCACTTGATGGGGGAGGCATCAGAGATGTTGTCTTCATTATAGGTGACCCTATTAGAGGAGATGGGTGCAACTAATATTTAATCTATGGTAGTTACTCCACCACTTATTTAGTGTGAGAGAGAAGCTCAGTTTGTAGATATCTAATGTGAGGTTCTATATGACCATATATTCTCAAAAGATATGCTAGATGGATTTGATGATGGAGGGTACCATGAAATCCTTTTCTAGGGATGGGCAGTGGTTTCGGTCATGTTACATGAGTAGGTGTTGAGGTAGTTTCATACTTCCCCCCTATTTATACATAAGGGTGTGGTGAAGATGTATAAGAACCTTCAATAGTAGTTTTTGTGGGTTGGCATGATGAATAACATTACCAAGTTTGTCTCTCAGTGTCTCATGTGGAATTATGAAAAGGCCAAACATCATGTTCTAGTGGGATTGAATCAACCTCTTGTGATCTTGGAATGGAAGTGGGATATAATACCAATGGATTTTTTGACATGGATTTCATGGATAGTGGGAGTCTGTGATGCTATATATGTAATTTTTTACTAACTTACCAAGTCATCCCACTTTTTTACCATCAGGGAGAAGAGATCTATTGAGAGTTTGGGATATTTGTACATGTGTGAGATCATTTGACTTTACAGGGTACCCAAAATGATTTTCTCTGACCATGATTCTCAGTTTACATCATGGTTTTGGATGGGATTGCAAGAGGATTTCTAGTCCTAGTAATGGATGATCGTAATATTTCACTCCCATTAAGATGGAAGGACATAGAAGACTATCCAGGTGTTTGAGAATAGGTTGATGGAATGTGTGTTGGACTTCGATTAGAGACGGGAATATCATTTTCCATTGGTGTATTTTTTATATAAAAGTATTCATCACTCTACTATTAGTTTGGCACCTTTTTAGGACCTATATGGGAGACCATGCATGTCACTCTTATACTGGATAGAGATTGGTGAGACATCCCTTGTTGATCTAAACATGGTACGAGCAATGACGAGAAGGTTCATGTGATTTGTGATCATATGAAAACATCCCAAATCTGATATAAATCATATACGGATTGATTTCATAGGCCTTTTGTAGTTTGAATATGGATAACATGTTTTCCTAAGATTCTCCCCATTATGAGGATTATGGAGATTTGGATAATCAATCAAGTTGTCTCTGAGGTTCATCAGGTCATTTTATATCCTATATAAGGTTTTTAAGGTTTCTTACCACTTGGACTTACCCCTTAGTCAGACTGAGCACTTGATGTCTTGCATGTGTAGTATATGAGTGGATAAGGATGGTGAGGTTTCAAATAGTGTTCTTGTACATTTCATCTATATCATTTGAACCCTTATTTCACCCTTGTTTCCACTTTATGAAATTGTTGTGTGGTATCAAACTGGACAACAATTTTTTCACTTATTTATTATGATCCCCCCCCCCCTCACGATTTTTCATTTTCATTATCATTGGATCATGGGGTTGGAAATATGGAATTTACAGGATGGATTCGAGTGCGATCAAACCCACAAATTCATAGAGGATGCATGAATTAGTTGGATATCAAAATTGTTGTGATTGGATTGTGTTTTGATGTTTTAATTTGGATGTTGGCGATGTTTATTAGAGGATGTATTAAGGGTTTCTATTCGTGGGTGAGGCGATTTAGTGTCAAAATGTGATAGAGATGATCTTCATGTAGTTTATGTGGCCAGAATCTAGCCACTAGTGATGTTTATGGCTTAGTCAACTCTAGATTTGATCTCCTCAATATATTTCATTGTTGGATCAATAGTGGTGGAATTTTGGTATAACTCATGTGAAAGATTCAATATTTTCTTGAAAATCCCGATATACATGGTGTGTACTTTGAAAGGACACTCCATATAGTCCCCTTACTATGGAGACTAGGGTTTCATGTAGAATTAAATATCACCCACCATGTGGGACTAACACATTCTATGTGATATAATGTTGGTAGCTCATCATGTACCTCTAGGGCATATTAGTATGGCCATGGATAGGTACACATTAACATCCATAGTATACAGGAATGGGCCATAGTACACGGGCATGACCAGGGAGGACACGAGCATACCTTGGGCTTCCAAGACACACTATGTCCTCAATGTAAATTCCATGTATATCCAAGGGTCCTTCCAAAATATTTAAAGGTGAGGATGAACCCAGGTGTCCTGGAGAGGTCACATTCCATGTGAATCAATGTACACGATGGGTACCCTTTATGAGACTTCTACCTTTTGTATCTCTTTCTTAGGGACTCAAATTTGGGCTTAATAGAAACATATAATGATCAGTTTTATCTGTAGAATAAATGGTATCCTTTTTTGGGGAATTATAGATATGAAATGAGGTGTTATGAGTAGGATACATACTTCAATAATTCTTAGATGATGGCAGTGATCGGGTTTTCTTATCATATAGATGTCGGGGTTGGTACTCCCCTATCACTCCAAGGCATAGGTCCCCACACTCTTTACATAGATAGTGAAATTACCCCCTCCCCCCCCCATACTTTAGAGGGTTTGGGTCCTCTATCTATAAAGTGTTACTCCCCCATCATGAAGCTCTGATGGGGAATGGGTCCTCTATTGGAGTTAGTGTTCCCTCGGATGTGGATCAAAATAGCGAGGATCATTCCCCTACACTAAGATTCTTATGAGGTTTTCCATTCTGTTGGGGATCATATATAGAACTCTGGATCTATAAATACACTAATCATAATTCTTATATGGTTGTGAATATAGAGATATCCATTCTTTATCACATGGATTTTTTTGAGAATATTTGATATTGATTTTTCCTTTACCCTATTGCTTATGGATTGAGCTGATTTTTTCTATTTCTATTACTCTCTTTTTAGTTTTTAGGATATACTAATGGGTATGTATATAATCACCCGTACATAGGATTTTCCCACACATGTTGTATCTTATGCAGATTCTAGGAAGATTAGTAGTGACCTTGGTAGAGCATAGTGGTTCTTAGTACTGACCATGTTCACTAGTCAGACTTAGATATTTTGAGTCAGGATCTCTTTAGTCTTACCCTATTTCTAGTTATTATTCGTTTGGGACCTCATTTATGGTTGGGAATGTATTTTATAACTATTTATATCATAATTTTTACACTTCTTTAATTTGATGTATTTCCTAGTGGTTTTTTCATGAATGGTTTTCACTCTAGATGTTTCAGTCCTTTATTATAACTCTTCACTATTGTATGGAGCTAGTTTGGTATATGTGTACTTGTAATTATGCTAAGGACTTACATATTTTTTATGTTTACTTATAACTTTTCACTATCCCCTATCTTATTTAAGGGTAGATTAGGGTGTCACACTCAACTTAATACTATCCAGGCGGGTCCTAATGGGTCGGTTCATGACAGATGGGTATCAGAGGTGGTATTTACCTAGGTTAGTGTTTGGACTTGAACCATGTTGTGATGATTGGTATGGGAATTTAGGCCAATGATATCAAAGTGCCTCGAGTATGGCCCTCTTTCTAGGGAACCTATTGTTGGTGTGGCTACCGACATATTCATACACCAAGACTCTGACTACCCCCTTGTTGACCTAGTATACTAAGACATCAGTAACTAGGAACCAATAATACATTCATCATATAGGATTGGTTTTTTTTACTTTCATGTCCTTGAGTCATCTCCCCATTTATTCTTATCTAACAGTGCTACATATTGTAACCTTCATGAATCCTTCATGATGAAATCCATCTAGGATACCGATATAGTATTATGACGATAATTAGTTAAGTAATGAGGCCTCATTTCAGGGACCCACTCATGAGATGTTACATCCCATGGTTCAGGAAGAGGACAAACTATATGTTGAATAATTGATAACAGTAGTAGGTTAGAATGATAATTCACATAGGGTTAGTGTGTTATATGATTTTTAGATACTGAGACCCCTAAGGCTTCATGGTGAGAAAGACCCATAGGTAGTGAAGTATTTTATCAAGGTGGTGGTCTAATTTTTTAGACTTGTTCAGGCCCTGTTTGATTAAATGGTTGTGCTTGTGGATATTATTCTCTATTGATTGGTAGGGATATTGTGGATTCTGATTACCCAGACTCATGATGAGGTGATTCTCTCATGGTTGGTCTTTTATTATCTATTATATGATGAGTATTACCCTTTGATATTGTGGTTCATGTGGATTTTGGAGATACTTGAGTTGTATCAGGGTGATATATCTATTTTTGAGTGCACCATGTGGTTTACTGACCTCACTCATCACTATCCTGATTTGTGTAATATGGATACTTATAAGCACATAATTTGATCATGACCTTTGAAGATACATTTGTATTATCATGGTATACTTATTTATTATCACTTATGATGGAGTGTTGGATCATTCTTTGGTAATAAAGAGCTTCTGAGTAGAGTGAATCCTAGTGGAAATATCTGGAAGTGGACATCATGGGGATGAATTATCTGTAACATCTTACAGGTGTCAATTTCTAGGGTCTCATCATAGGAGGCATACTAATTCTGAGAATTAGACGTGTGGTTCTTTAGTATAGGGTTCACATATAGATTCCAATCAACTAGAAGAGTGTAGATACTATGCTTGTACACATGGTTCATGATTGTTTTACTCAATGTGTTCAAGAATATAGGAAGTAAATGGGTGGATCTCCATGGTAGAGGTAGCATGATGATCAAAGATCTCCCTTGAATGTCTAGGTGGCCCCGGGGAGGCAATGATGATGGAGGATTAGGAAAAGATCTATAGGGATAATCTACTAGCAGAGGATGATTCTATGAGGAACTTCTACCACTATCACTTAGTGTCCTATGACATGATTAGAGGTCTGGTGATTCTAAGCACATGCAGTTGTGGGATATGGAAAGATATGATAGGGCTGGTAATAAGATGACTTGAGGTACAATATGTGTCTTTTATACTATTTCTATAATACTTACAGACATAGACACAAGTCATTTATTTATATGTATAATCCTTGTGAACGAGATAGAGATTTCAGTTTAGTATTTTTCCCAGCAGTTTTTAATAGAGGTTCCTACAGGGATTGATTCCTCTATATCACACATCTACCTAAATAATGAGTTGGTACTTCGTAGAAATTTTCTTCATGGGCCCACATGGTCATTATAATGAAACCTTATGATTTCATCTTAGGTATAAATTGGTTTTCCATTGTCCATGACTAGATTGAATATCATCGCATAAGACATAAATGCCTTCATATTGATGGGATGAGATTCACCTTCTTGGGTGAGAAGTGTCTTTTAGTAGAGTGAGTGGGGATCATGATCAAGAAGTTTCAACCTATTACCCATTAGTTAGTGATTATATCCCTTGGTGCAGTTGGCTCTTCAGACATCTAGTTTATAGGGGTAGTGAAGGATTATATGGATGTCTTTCTTGAAGGTTTCTTAAGAGTACCGCTGATGTGAGAGATCAAATTCTACATCAAATTACACCCTAGGACCCCATAGATATATTCTATAGCATATCATATGGGCCCCACCTAACTCCGGTAACTGAGGGTGTAGTTAGATGACCTTTGAGATAAAGGTTTTATCAGAACCAATTTATACCCATTGATGACTCCAGTTTTGTTCATGAAAAATGCGGATTAGAGTTTGAGGATTTTCATTGACTAGAATATCTTTATTTTGGTAATAATCAAGAACAACTACCCTTTCCAGGTATTTATGACCTATTTGGGTAGTTTAAAAGTGTGATTTTGTTATCAATTATTGATCTTAGGTTTGGATACCATCAATAGAGGGTTTGTGAGGATGATATTATGAAGACGGTGTTCTGAGGTTTCTACATAAACTATGAGTTCTTGTTGATGAATTTTAGTGTGACTAATTCCCCCATTGTGTTCATGAATATTATAAACTGAATCATCTAGACATACTTAGACTAATTCATATTTGTCTTCATTAATGGCATTCTTTTTTACTTTTCAATATAGTGGGAGCATATAGAACATTTTAGGATGGTTCTATAATTACTATGAGATCGCCAGATTTATGGTAAGATCTCAAAGTTTCAGTTTTTTATTTTTTAGGTTCACTTTTTGAGGCATTTCATTTATCATCATGGAGTAGTTGTGCATATGGAGAATATTTATGTTGTTTTTTCTTGGGAACCACCCAAGAGAGTGTTGGAGACGTGGAGTTTTCATGGTTTGGAAGGGTACTATCGGAGGTCCATGGAATACTTTTCCATGATAACAGCCCCTTAAAATACCTTAATAGGAAATGGAAGTCATTTTAATTGAATGAGAAGTGTCAAAAAACATTCAAGGAGTTGAGGAAGATATTGAATAGTGCTTATTATTTTAGGATACCTAAGGATATTAAGTACATGGTGTTTTATGATGCCTATTGAGATGGGATCAGTTGTTTATTATGTAGAGGTAGGTAGAGATCACTTATGGGTTGAGGTAGTTGATACCCTATGAAAAACACTATGTGAATCATGACATAGATTTGGCAGCAGTAGTCTTCTCCCTGAATATGTGGAGGCATAATCTTATGGTTGAGCATTTTTTATTGACTCATACCACTATATTATTGTGTATATATCCACTCATAGAGATATTAACCAGAGATATAGGATTTGGTTCGAGTTCCTATAGTAATTTTACTTTTAGATAGTCTATAATCTGGGGAAGGGAAATGTGGTGGTATATTCCCATAGAATGAAGTCTCTTTCTTACTTGGTGGAGGAGGAATATGAGAATTTGGCTTCATTGAAGCTAACCCTGGTAGAGGAGAGGGATGAATATTATCTTTAATTCACGGTACTGACTCCACTACTTCTTCATCATGTGAGATAGTATCAATTGGGTGGTATCAACTGTGAGGTTTTACATGACCATATATCCTCAAGAGATGCACCAGATGGATTTTATGAATAAGGGTATCACATCATTATTTTATATGGATGGATGGTGGTTCCATTCATGTTGTGTGAGGATGTACTGAGGGAGTTGTATACTTCCACCTTGGATGTATATCCAATTGTGGTTAATATGTGCAAGGAACTTCATTAGAATTTTCTAGTGGGCTAGCATGAAGAATATAATTACAAAGTTTGTCTCTTGTTGTCTCACATGTCAATAAGTAAATATTTAACATTAGGTTTTAGTGGGTTTGAATCAACCTCTTGAGATCCTATAATGGAAGTGATATGGAATATTGATTTATTTTTTATGTTTCTTCCATGTATGGTGATAGGCCATGATGTTATCTGGGTGATTGTTGACCAACTTACCAATTCATCATAATTTCTTACTATCAGGGGGAATAGCTTTGTTAAGAGTTTATGGAAATTATACATGTGTGAGACCTTCTAACTTCATTGTGTACCCATGATGATTATAATCAATAATTTTGTTTGGTTCATTTCACGGTTGTGGAGGGGGCTATAGGTGGATTTCAAGACCTAATTATGGATGATAATAGTGTTTCACCCCCTGATGAACAGACAGACTGAGTAAACTATCCAAGTGTTAGAGGATATATTGAGGAAATGTGTGTTGGACTTTAGCTGGAACTAGGAGGATCATTTTGTATAGCTGTAGTTTTCCTATAATAACAATTATCACTCTACCATCAACATGGAACCATTTGAGACCCTATATGGGAGATGCTAAATATCACCCTTATATTGGAATGATATTGGGGGACATATATTTTTGGTATAGAGATGGTGTTAGAAATAATAGAGAAGGTCCAGGTGATCTACAAGCATATGAGGACCACCCAGAGCTGACAGAAATCTTATGAGGATCAAAGTCATAGGCCTTTGGATTTCGATTAGGGAGACCATGTTTTCTTGAGAGTCTCCCTACGATGAGGAATATAAATATTTGGTCAAGCACAAAAGATATTTTTGAGGTTAATTGGTTCATTCCAGATCCCATGTAGGGTTGGAGAGGTTTCTTACTACTTAGCCTTACCCCATAGATTTGACTGATTGCATAAAATCTTCCTTATGTCATAGCTGAGGAGATATGTTCATGACTCATCAAACATTATTGACTAGGGTGATCTAGACATTGAGGATGGATCCACCTTCATAGAGTACCCATTGGAAATTGATAACTGAATGGAGTGGATCCTACATGGATGGACCATTATTATGTTTCAAGTTCTTTAGAAGTATAGGATCATGAAGGAGAGATCCTAGGAGCATGAGAGCTTGATTCAGGCTTAGTACCCCCACCTTTTTTTGTAGCTTTTGATTTTTAGGGTGAAAATCCTTTAAGGAGGGGATAATGTAATGAATCAATTTTTTTTGTTTTAATCCTTTAAATATATATATATATATATTTCTTGTGGTTGATGATTAATTTTGGGTGTTGCGGTATCCTAGAATTAATATATTAAAAATATTAATATATATTAAATCACATGTCTTCATATTTACAAAATAAATGGTTTTCCTATTGATCGAGACATCATATAAGAAATCTAAGACTGTGGTTCATTCTAGAACATGGGGTTTATGCTAGGTGTGATAAAAATTTGGTCGATGTAAGGTATCTGGTTAAAGGAAATTATGGGCGAGTGTGTTAAATAAATTAAATGATTAATTTATTTAGTTTATTTAATGAAAAAACCCTATCCCTCCTCTATAAATATATATCTATGATGAATTACCAAGGTTATCTACAAAACCCTAGGAGTTTATAGAAGAGGAGAGTATTGGCGTTGGAAGATCGAGAATGAGGATCAATGAGAAATGATCAAGGAGAAGCATGATATGGACGGAGAACATAGTGGGATCATCATATTCATCACTAGCGGGAACGTTATTCACCAATGATCAATCCATTGTTGAGGTAGTGAATTTTATTTCATGTATTTCTACCCTATTTAATTACCTTGTATTATAGATGTTCTTATTTTCTTATGTTCTTCACATGTTCCCATTTTCAAATAGCATTCTTAAACATTTTTTCTAAATCTTATACACCCTTATTTCACCCTTTTTCCACTTTATGAATTTTTTGGATGGTATTGTACCAAACAATTAGTTTTTTCACTTTTTTATTGTGATTTTACCCCACCATTATTTATGTTCTTCATCATCATCCCAAGGGGTCAATAATTCGATATTTTTGGGTTGGACTCAAATGCAATCAAACCCCCATATTCAAAGAGGATACATGAAAAAGTTGTAGATCAGCATTTTTGAGATTGTATCGTGATGTGATATGGGATTTGGTTTTTGGTGACATATATTAGTGATCAAATCACGGTTTTCTATCCATAGGTGAGGCAACGCAGTGGTATGGTGTGATAAGGATGATACGCACACAGATCAGGTGGCTGGAATCTGATCAAGGATGAAATTTTGGGCTCTATCAAATCCAGATTTGAGATCCTCAGTTGATTTAAAGGTTTTATCATTGGAGGAAGAATCATGGGGGAATAAACGTGAATGATTTAAGAGTTTCTAGAAAATATTGATATACATGGTGTGTACTTCAGAAGAACACGTCATGAAGTCCCATTGTTTTGGTGACTAGGGTTTCATGAAGAATTAAATATCACATGCTATGTGGTACTTCTAAACACAATGTGATCTAATTCTGGTAGCTCGGTGTGTACCCCTAGGGTACATGGGCATGGACATGACCAGTACATGGCCACATCCAAAGTACACGGGAACGGGCTGTAGTATATGAGTACGGGGCAAGAGGACATGGGAATTCCCTGGTATTCCAAGATGCACTATGTACTCAATATAAATTTCATGTATATCCACATGTCCAGAAAATTCATTACTAGGAAAGGAAATACCTATGTGTCCAGGAGAGTTCACAATATGTGTGACCCTATGCACACACCGTTTACTCTTCTATCAGACTTACACCTTATTTATATCCTTCTTCAAGATTCAAATTTGGGCCAAAAAGTAACCTATCCTGAGTATCTTTCCACTTAGAACATGGTTGTAGCCTTCATTTGGGCATAAAAGATATGACACAAGGTTTTATGAGTGGAAAAATTCTTTCAGCGATGCTTGGCTGATGGAAGTGATCATATTTTCTTATTAGAGATATGTTGGGGTCAGTTCTCCCTAGTCACACAAAGGATCTGATCCCCCATACTCTTTACACGGGTAGATTTGGTACACCACCATAATTCAAAGGTTTTGTTTCCTCTATCTATGGAGTGGTACTCCCCCGTCAACAAGCTCTGGCGGGGAGCAGGTACTCCATAAAATTTATTTCTATCTTGGTTTTAGAGTGAAGTAGTAAGGAGAGGGGCCCTCTGCAAAAAAATTTGTGAGTTTTCACATGGTGTTAGGCATTGAAGATGGACCATTGGAGTTTTAGGTTGACTTATCATCATTCTTAGCTAGTTGTGGGGATAGAGATCCCTTTCTTTCTCACTAGGATTTATTTTGAGAGTATCTGATGTTAGTTTTTCTTTTACCAACTTACTTGTGGGTTGAGATGAACTATTGTTATTTCTATTACTCCCTTTATGTTTTTTAGGGAATCCTTTTGGTTATGTATATACTAACACCTACATGTGATTCACCTGCATGTGTTGTGTTTTATACATACAATAGGCAGATTATCGATGACCTTGGAGGAGAATAGTTATTATTGGCATTTCGCATGTTCAGTGGTCAACCTTAGAGATTGTGATTCAGGATCTCTTTAGTTTTTCCTATTTATAATTATTGTTAGTTTGGGACATCATTTCTAGTTGGCCATGTATTTTTCTCTTTTTTAGAACATCTATTTTATACTGTTTTACTTGGATTTATTTCCTAGAGGTTGTTTCATGCATGGTTTAAACTCTTGATGTTTTGGTCCTTTATTATATCTCTACACTATTAAATGGAGCTGGTTGGGTGTGTTCATATAGGTATATAGGCTAAGGCCTCTCATATGTTTTATTTTTAATAGGTTCTTATCACCAACTCCTAGCATATTAGAGGTGGTCTTGGGGTGTCACACTCACCTTACCACTGGCTAGGCAGGCCTTAATGGGTCGGGCCATGACATTCTTCTTATTTTTTCTCACTAGTTTAGCTCACCTAAATTGAACTCTAAATGATGTCCAGATACTTATTTTTATTTTATCATTGATACCCAATTGATGATCAGCTTCATCATAGGCTTAGGATACTCATTTTCTTCCTTGAGTGTGCTCTTTAATATTTTTCACAATACAAAACAATAAATCTCAGATTCCAAAACACTTCACCTCTCTCTTTAATTTTCATTTTATATGTCATTTGCTAGGAAATAATTTTTTGATATATAAAATATATATTATAACCTTTGATTTGATTACCATTATCCTCATCAATTTTTCTCAATGACTTGTATGTGGGTTTTATCCTATGATCTAATTTACTTTTTCCTCAACAATGGTTATCTTATATACATTTATTGGGGTACTCTTACTTTTCTATTTTCACATTTTATTCTCATTTATCTTAGCCAAATTCAATATTATATATTCTTCTAGTAGGCACAAGTTCATTATATTTTTCTGCATCTTCTTCTCAGAATACTCAAATTCTATTTCTTACTAAACCAACTCTAAATATTTTTCTCCAACCTATATAATCACACAAAATTATTCTTTATCTCAACTGATATTTTTACACTATTAAAATAGGCACATATCATCTTATTCAAGGCTATGGAATAATAATATTCTTTGTGGCATAACTGCATTTACTTCTTATAGTTTGCATCTTGAAGAATGGTTCCCTAATAAAAAACTCAAATACCCAGTGGAATTCATATTTCAACCACTAATTAACATAGTAGTATCTCATCAAACTCTGTATAAGAAAGAATCACATTTTCATTATGATATTTTCAATATTTAATCAAATCACAAGCACCATTTAATTTAATTCCTCATTTTTATCACCAAATATATAATTTCAAATATTCTCATTTAAAATTATAAAATATTTAAAAATGATCTTGTTCATATTCCTTATTATTCATCAACCTTAAATAAAGCTCGAATCAGGTATTTTAAAATATTTATGATATTCATAAAAGAATTCACAAATCATTCATCAACTAAATTAATCATGGAATTTCTCTATTTAAACAAATTTTAAAACTTTTATAATTTCCTTCACTTTGATCTTCATTCTCGTAGATTGGAAGATCATCTCTCTTAAATTTTAATATTTAATCACAAACCTGTTTAGGTTTTTATGTTGTTTGAATCATTGATTCATAGCTTTCACATCATCCCAATCAATTTATCCTTTAGATTCTTAAATCTAGAAAACTTTCTTTTCATCCAGAAGCTTTATAGAAATTTATCTAAGTATAGAATACTTATGTTTCACATGATACTTAATTTCCTAAATCTTTAAACACTTATTCCCAATAGAATGTTTTATGCTTAGCTAAGGACTTACACTCAATGAATTCTTATAATCAATATTAATGATGGGGATCAAAGACATATATCAGCTCTAAAAAGACTATTCAACATGATTTATCCATTCTCTAGATTCAAATAAAATTTATATGATGTATTGGAGTTTTAAATTCAAATACTTTTATCATGGAGTCATATGTTGAAGTCCTATGATATCTATGAATTCATGTGATCTTTAAAGTCGTATTTTGAATTCCTCAAAGTCATGTGCTTGATCAAGGTTTTATAATCTCAACCCAAGGTCATATGATCTGTAGGGTGTTTTTATACTTCATTTAAAATTAAACTATACTCTATTAGACTCATATCTATCCATATAAAATCATTCCAAACCTTAATTCATGTGATATAAAACACTAATTTTAGCAGTTTTATAAAGAAAAAAACTAGGATGATTCCTCTACACATTAAATATCTTTTTTTCTCAATTTAAACATAAGATTCAATCTCCCCATGTATCCATATTCACTCTAACTTTCAAAGTTTATAACTACATTTGAACATCTCAATCATCACTTATCATGTTTTTTCATGAAGATCAGCTCAAATAATTATCCGATTTAGGGTTTTCCCTTAGAACCTACTCATCCAAATGTTCCAAGGCACCTAACAACTCTTTCTTTACATTTATGAAAATTTAATTTATTATTTTCAACTTCTATTTTAATTCACTCTATTCTTATCATATGTTGTATGCATTAGTAATTATCATTATATTTCTTATAATCATGAACATGTGATTTTTGTTATACTGGATTAACATGTTCCATGTCTAGTGATCACTCAATGTCATATAAAATGTTATTATATAATCATGCATATGATATATAGAGATGCATATTGTGGTGAAAATTTTTATATGGATACATGAGTGTGTTTGATTGAGATAATTTTAGGCATATTTTTAGCTTTATTATTGATAATGTTTTACTAGAGGTCCCTATTTAATTAAAATTATAAATTAAGGAATTCATAATTATTTCAATGCTACAAAGTACCACAATATCACGCATAAGGTCCTAGAATGAGGGTTTATTTTGGTACAAAGTTGTTGTATTAAATTTGAAATAGATATTGAGAATCATTTCCAAATGATTTTGGATGTATTCACAAAAAGTGGTGAAATTTTTTATAAAGTATATAAAGATTTAGTATAAGTGGGGGGTTATTAGAAAATATGTACTAAATCATAGACAATGAAATAGTGAAGGACACTACATCATGGTTAATGTTTATTCATGGTGCATAACACTGCATCATGGTGAATGTGAGAATAGCATGAGATGTTGTTGAAATAATTATTCTAATTTAATTATCATGTTTATTTTGGAAATTAATTGATCATGTGATGATTTTTATATTAAACACTAATCATCAAAATAGTTTAAAAACTGGTTTAATGAATTAGGTGAAAGATAAAAGGGTTTTGTTCATTTAATAATGTATCAAATGTTATAACTCCAAGAGTATCCTTCATTCAATGAAGGTACCCAATAAAAATAGTCTCTTGGACCTCATTCGATATATTGGATATCATTTTTTTATATGAAACTCTCTCATTAATTCTTGATTCTCTATTTTTATTAAGGAGGATGTCTTAGCTTAATGTTTAGATAATTGATGTTTTTTTAAATAACTTTATGATTCCAAGGGATGGGGGATACCAAAAAAGTTAATAACTTATTGGTTTTTTCTAGGGTAACTCGATCAAACTCAATACAAATGAATATTAAAATATTAGAAAGTCAGGTATAGTTATTTTTTATTTTTCTTATCCATCCTATTTATACATATCCCAGATGATCTTGGCTTGATTTTTTTGTTTACTTTCACTAAAAATGGATATTTTGATGTCCCAAAAAACCAATCACCATGAAGACTAAAAAAAAACTCTAATAAGATAGTGTCTTTACAACATCAAGGAAAACACAACTATTGCTAGCTTGAGATCATGGGTAGTATAGTTGTATTCATGGGGTCATAAATACTATGATACATAGAAGATCCCCACCCTCTGATAAATTATAACACAACCCAAACCAAGGTAAGAATAATCAAAAAATACCTCAAACATGACACTCTCTTTTAGTAAACAAATAATGTTAGAACTTATCATATTCTCCTTCAGGTGCATGAATAAATCCTAAAATTGATCTATAGATATGAAAGCCTAGTATTTTTTGGTTAAATCTATCAAAGGAGTTACAATCTAAAAAAATCTTATAAGAACCTCCTTTAATATCAAAAAATACGAAGGAAAATATAATCTTATATAATATTCTTTAGATCCAAGCTAGAAAAAACTACTCTAATCTTCAAAGGTTTGATTTTCATAACTTACCGAGACCTAAAATGTTTAAGGAAATGCATCTCAGACATCCAAAACATTTAATTCGACATTTTTTAATTGTTTTTATGTTATAAAAAGCACCCATAATTTTCTTCAAATACTCTTAATGATCCTACTATGATCTTCAATAAACAACAATTTCATCAATGGACATAATCAAAAATTGATCTAGGAACTCATCAAACATTGAGTTCATTAATACCATTTAAATAAACTAGGAATTTAATAAATTTAAATGTATTTCCATTAACTTGAAGTGTCTATAATAATATCTAAAGTAACTATTAAAGATATCTTCATCATTGACTATCATCTGATGATATCCCAATCATAATTTTATCTTCAAGAACTAACTATCTCCCTTCAACTAATTGAATAAATCATCAATACTAGATATGGGATATTGGTTCTTCACTATCACTTGATTCAAATAACTATAATCAATACACAACTACAAACTACCATTTATATCCCTTATAAACAACCTAGATCACCCAAAGGTGACACACTGGACTGGAAGAAACCCTTCTACAATAGATCATCAATTTAAATCCAAAACTCTCGTAACTCAAAAGGAACAATCTGATAAGGGGACATCAAAATCAAAGATATAGTTTTTTGAAACTCTATACAAAACTTGATGTTATATCAAGTTGGTAAGGTCCCAACCTCTTCAGAAAAATACTATAGGGAAATATTCTAAACCCTTTGAAAAAACCAATGCTTAAACTTCCATTGATACCAATATCAACTTTACCAGTTGAGAATAAAGTGGCTCAATATGTTGATAATCCATAAAATTATCCAATTCACTAGTAAACAATACAAACTCACCATCTACATCAAATAAAACAACTCTACTTAATGAGAAATCAATAACATCATGTATTCAATATATCCAATTCATTATAAGGATTACATCATATAGATATATCCATAATAAGAAAAATTACTCGACCATTTGATGTTTCCCCGTACCAATTTTGAAAACCTCATACATTGAAAACAAGATAGATTGAACTAAAATTAGAATATTCAATACCAAGGGAAATTGAATTCCCTCTTCCTTAGGTCCCATAGTTTTAACCGTAGAAGGTGCAATGAAGTAGAATGAATCTTCTGAATAAAAAAAAGAATATACCATGGTATAAAATAATAAGATAGTATATAATATGAACTTTATTCCACATTTCATTAGCAACACTATAACATACATTTACCCAAAACCTATTCATATGCTTTTATGACCCTAATGATGACCATCATTATGACCATGCTTATCCATTTGTACTTGGGGATAGGGAACATCACAGTGTTATCCTCCACCTACTCTATCTTCTCTTTGTTGTGCAAAACCTGGAGGACCATATTGTTGTTGTTGTCAATGAATTTAAGTAAACTATTAAAAGGGATTAACTTGATGTGGGCCACCATCTAGTAATGTGAAATGGGAGGGCTGGGCTGGGGCATTCCAAGCCACCATGATCTTGAGCCCATGTGGGATTGAACCCTCACAAGTCCACAGTAAAAATAGGTGTATTTTTCAAGCCCACTCTACCCTGAAATGGATATGGCCAAACCCACTGAACCCATATTCATTAATATTTTTATAATTTTTTAATTTTTAGTAGACCCACAAAAACCCACATGTAAAATGAATTAATTTATGCTTATAATGCATGGATTGAGCATGTAATATTTAAAATATAAAAAATATATAAAAAATAATCAGATATGCATGATTAATTTAAAATGTTAAAATTTTAAAACTCATAAGTTTAAAATATTATTCATACAAAACTAAAATAAATAAAGGTTATGACGTGATAGTATATGGAGTAGGAAAGATCGGGAATCATCGGTTAGTGTATAGGGCTGGACTGGAAGGAAGTAGAGGCCTGACGATGGGGTGGATGGCTTTAGAGATTTAGAAGGAGGGGGAGAAGAGATGGTGGATATCATTGATCGACATCAGATATGTTAGTTGGAGGACATTAGTGGGGGCTTAAAGGGTGGATGGAGGTAGAGGACTTGAAAACTAGTCAACTGATGGGGTTAGAAGGAACATGGTCTGTAGGAGAATGTTGGTGAGGGATTGGAAAGAGTTGTATAGATGTAGGGATAGTGGAAATAATCAAATTGGCCTGGGTGGGAGGAAACATAGAAAATGTAGACTTGGTAAAATAGAGAATGTGGATTCAAGTAGGAATGGGAGGGAACGGGAGGGAAGGAAGGAATAGATTTTCATTGCATCTCGAAAATGGGGCTAATCTGATCAGTAACAGATAGAATATTAATGTTCCTGGTTGGTGTATGAGCACAGGGATGGTGAATATAGAAATAAGTGAGTGAGAAGAGAATAATAATTTAAATAAAATTAATAAAAGTTCTTGGGAATATGATATTTGTATCAGAGATTCATTCAAGTTATATGAAATCATAAACTTAATAGGATAGGGATGGATGGGAGAGCATGCATGATGGGTTATGAATTTTATTTTTTAAAAATAATGGCCAATTTTCTAACTTGTATATGTTTGGGTTTCATCATCTTATGTGGTATTTCCATATAATACCTGTTTAAATACAATTTTTTTAATAAACCCACCCCACCCTAAACCATCCCCAAGCCTTCTAGGCCCACTAGACCGTAACTTGTTTTGAAATGCTTCACTAACTAACCATTAGGGAAGGTAGAGCACTATAACTTTCAATTTATATTACCTCTTAAAGTAAATAAAACCATGTTATAACTCATATATAAGGTTCAAGAATTTCTATATCTAAAGAAATGAGTATAATATAACTAAGATCGACTCCCTATTGTTCATAACTTTGACTATATAGATAATCAAGAACCTTTGTCTATAGATTTTTTTCTTTGCAAAGTTATAATGACTTCCCCCTTGAAAAAAATTATTCTTTACTAGCATCTGCTCAATTAACTCTTCCTTATCAAGCACCTCATGTTACATTGTAATTATAAATAGGGTAGTCTGATGGTGGATCTATGGATGGAATTCCTCTAACAAATGATTTATTATAGCCTATCCATTAGAAAGAAGGTTGTAAGCATAATGGATATGATCCTTGAAATTAATTCAAAATTCCCACATAAAAGAGATCTCATGCTAAAGGAAAATTAACTTACATAGTCATTCTACTTTCATCCTTGAACAAAGAAACTTCGCATGAAACTAACTAAAAATATGATATCTTTTACAACTAGAATTTTTTGAGAAACAAAATCCACCACTAATGATAATCTTTATGAAAGAATATAATTACCAATAGAATCCAATAATCCTTCCTAGCAAGGATAAAACTAAAAGATACCTTTCACTTCTCAAGACACTTATCTATCTCATTATTAGAGACAGGCCCACCATACTTGAAGAATCCTTGACACTAAAACTCACGTAGTATCATCCTCAAAGAATCATCCTCTTTAAGGGAAACCCTCCTATGATCAATCGGATAATCCCGATTCACCTCTCCCACATAAACTATATATGAACTCCTACTACCCATCATTTAATAAAAAAGATATAAAATTTCAATCCTAGGAATATAAAAATCATTAATAACATTTAATTTTATTTATTTTAATTCTCTAAAACTTATCAAAGTCTAACACAAGTGAGAACAATATGATTCATGTACCAGACCTCGGTCTCAACCCTATAATTAGGAATCATCTCACTTAGTATATTCAGTATGCATGAGGTCATTGTTTTAGATCATAGGGGGCTAATATTTTATATCCTAGTTAGTATACCTTTCCTACATGACATGATAAATTAAATAGATGTTGTTATCCTATCAAACCAAATTTAGTCCTCATAATTTCTTAACTCCAAACTCTATCCTAACTCTTAGACATAGATATAATACCACTATTTCATGATCCACCCCCACTAAAACCCCTTTTTAGTTGATATTGAAGATGAGTGTATTCTCTACAGCCTGACTCTAATAGACCATGGGTTGGATATTAGAACTTGGGGTATAAAAAACAGTCATGGGAGGCATTACACTCATAATTTCTCAGGAAAACAAGATAAAATCTCCCAAAAAACTCTATATAATATAAGTAAAATAAATCTAATGATGTATATAATATCGTACACAAAACCAAGTCTCTAAATTAAATAACTAAATAAGAAACTCCAATGAAAATATTCTAAGAATGTTAGCCAACTACATGCCACTAGCTATTAATGTCTAACATGATTACCAATTATCTCCAGTAAATCCAAAAAAATATATAATAAAAGGGAGAGTATAAAAGATCCAAATAAATTTTTTTATTTCATAATAAAACCAGTTTGAGGTTGAGTGGGAACCACTTACAAATCACAAAATATGAAACAAATCATAGACCCAATAGTACACCACAAACCATCTAGATAGAGTTAAAAAAATACCCACAATCACCATTCAAAATTCAAAATAACATTTGGAAACCATACCACACCTTGATCCACCACACTCCAAATTTTCAAAAATCAAAATATAAAATCAAACTAAAGAGCCACTAAAAAACCGACTATGTAACACATTAAGATGAGTAGGATAACACTCCAGTACTTCCACCATCACCACAAATAAAACAAGAAACCTATGTCACCTAAACTAGAACCATGATTGGCCTTGTGAAGTCATAAAACTATAGAAGACATCATGCATCAGAAGCACGATAACTGAAATCTAGAGTAAGGTGAGAATCCACCTCAAGTTTCACCTCCTAGACCATGGGTGATTGCAAGAACTGCACATCCCATAGCCTCTAAAGATTCATTACAATAGAACGACCTAGGGAGGATCATTGGAACAAGAAACCAGATTAGAGTTTGAACAAAACCCACCACTTCCTGAAGGCTGAAACCGGTTGAGTCCACATCGGAGACCCCCACCTCTACCCAATAGAATAGTCATATTCATCCACAAAATTGGAGATATTATCCCGCTGGACCATCACCACCGAAACTGCTTCATCATTCCTGATAACCTCAAACCAAAAACCGAAAGAAAACAAATTCCAAAAAAATCACCATGGACACCAGGGAAGAGCCAAAAAATAGCACTATAGATCACCATCACCATGACTGCCATGAAACAACCAGTGTCGCGGAAAAAAGAGATAAATGAGCCAGGAAGAATAAGATATGATGAAGAAGTGACACCCAACCATCAAAACTTTCTGATAAATCATCTTCATTGATGAGGATGAAAGATCATACACCTATTAAAATCATATCTGAAAAAATGGACAACATAAAACCAACACCTGAGTAATCGAAGCTCCATATCAAAACTCCACCATCACCATCCCATGTCATCTAGGGAACCATTGTACTAGACTAAGATAGGTTCTAGAATAATGGGAAAGTTGGAAAGGTAAGAGGAGGAGGAAGTAAGAAAATTCAGCTGTAAGACTGCAAATCAAAGGCGAGTGGCAATCCAGCACCGAATATAGTCAACATCACAATCCAAAACCTCCATTTTAACCAACATGCTGCCCAAGATTGGTGTTTGGAATGGTGGGACTGGAATAAAGAGCATTGGTTGACAATGAACTATAACCAGACCATAAGAGAGATGAGGTAAAATATAGAGTTCAAGTGACATGAAGGGAAATAATTGTTGTAAGAGAAGAAAATCTGGGGAGAGGGAAACATGATAGAGTCAGAGATCAAAAGAAGAAGAAACAAGATTCAACTTCATCGGATATAGTGATAGAAGATGGAATCATAGGGGTAAAACCCTAAGTCCCATGGGAGAGAGATTTATTTGTAGAGAAAAAACCATTTGAGAGAATACAAGAATACTCATTAGGATCCTCCCCAAAACCCCTCGTGCAAATATAGAATAATCATGCCAATGCATTAATAAATAAATAGTGAAACCAAATACTTACCTAACCAAATAATTTCAACCCAAACTACACCAAATCACACTAAAGGAAAACCACATAAAAGTAATGTAATATAATATAAATAAATATATGAGAAGGGACATTGTATCTACTTACCTATTGAACTAGTTTTCCCCAAACCCTAATGGCATATGTTTGGAAACTCTCATCACCTTCATATCCACATAACCATTAATTGTGTAACCGAATTATAGCCAAAATCAAAAATTCATAACCACATACCATATATCATAACCACATAACTACTAAAACACATCATTATGGAGAATGTAATAATTAAGGACATCAACCTACTTCCCTTCTTCTTCCATGTATGTATTCACTATGAAACTATATGATAACCATTTAACCTCATGACATCACATCTTGTACTATATATAAAGGAGAGATCAGAAAGGGGGAGTATTCATCTATCTGTATCGACACCTTTCTAGATTTTAAGTAAAACACTCGAAACCCAAGGCCTTATATAGGAATCAGTTGTGTTATCTGACTCAAGTGGTGGTTCATAAGAATAAAAAATTACAATGAAAATATAATAACATACATAAACAACCTAAAGTCTATTACATAACACATGATTCTAATCTATAGTTATCCCCATAACACATCAACATCTCTACCACCTCCATCCACAATGAGAACCAACTTCATCGTCTCCACACAAAAATTACTCAATAATAACACAAATTACCATTTCTCATAATCAATTCCACATTATTCAATTACTCTCCACTTTATATTGATTAACAATGTATTAATTAATTTACACTTTTATTTCATCTTCCATGTTAATTCTAAACCACAATAATTTTCATGGAAACAATTCCATTACACTTTCATTTAATCATTTACTATTTAATTTAATTTTTACAGAACCATTACATATTATTAAAAAACAATTAATAGTTTAGTTAATTCAACACCATCCATGTTTCTAGTAAACTATGATACAACCCACAAGAACCTCTATCAACAATGCATTAACAACCACACTATCTCATACCAACAGCCTCAAAATCAATTATATATCTTCCAAAACATCAACCTCTTCCTCCAACATTGACCATAATAGAAAGACATTAACCACAGTAGTAAAAAATAACAAACTAATATATATAATCATGCTTCACTTAATATTAAATAATTCATGATTTAATAATAACATATTAAATTTTAAATTTCACCATTCTCTTTACTTTACCATGTTTAGGTTATTAACCAATTAATAACATTATTAAGATCATTAATATTAATATTAATGATATCATGGAAACATAAATATCAATTATGCTAAACAATAATATTTAAATCATATAAAGAACATGAAAATAACATCTCCCTCTTCAATTATTTGATTTGTTTCAATATATTATTTAGGTTAATTTCAACCATTTAACTGATGAAATAAATCATTATAATTTCATATTTAACACATATAAATATATTAGAGGTTTCAAATATGATACCCAAATAGAGTTTCAATAATTTTTTCATAAGTATGAGAATAAGGATAATGACTTAAAACCACTAAGTCCCTAAGAGAAACCCTTAAAAACTTACAAAACATCAATTCCATCAATACCTTAATCAAAAACCAATAGGGGAAAATCCAAATCCCCTTCCATGGCCCTTTAAATGCAGTAGAATGAGGGAAAATGGAAGATAATAGAAGTAAATAGTATAAAAGATCACATTAGATTGAGAAGAGGTCGATTATATAAATCCAAGGATGAAAATACACCAAGAAATGACAAATAACTGCAAAACTTATCCAAGTGACTCCTAAGGTTTAGTAAAATATGAAGAAAATTAATAGGATTCAAGAGGAAATCCAAATTAATAATTAAAATTTTAGGATACATAAATCATGGTGTGATAGTTATGGTCATGCCACAATAACATTTTATTGGTTGACCCTTCTAGATTTTGTATTAAAAACCCATTAAATTTTAGGGGTTAAAACCATTAGAATTTATACGAAAAATAAATATCACAGTGAAATAAGTACCATCATGTTTAAATGGTTAAACCTCCTGTAATCATGGTGTAAACCACATCTTTCTACTTAAAAACTAAAAAACCCCAGATAAAAACCATGACACAACATTCATCACTATGGAACAATAGACCTAAATAGAGATAAACAAAAAAATTATGTTCAAGACATTCATGACACAATGAAATCCACCATTGTGAAAATCTTCTAATCACAGTTCAATAGACCACTTTCACTCAACAAGATCACAACCAAAATCTCATGGCCTAACTGTTAAGGTGTAATATTAAGCCTCACACTACAATCCATAAATCCATAATGTAACCAATCCCACCCTATTCTCCAACTCTTCCAACAAAACAAATCATGGTGCAACACTAACCTTCACAACATGATCTTATATTTTAGGTGATTTTTTAGCAAAACTTATTCTCTACTCCAACTACCACTCTCTAAATGCATTTAAAACACCCCTAACACCCAAAACCAAAAATAGAGAGTCAAGATAATATATAGTATAATAGTATTTAATTAATAAATTTTGAAATCATACTCTATAAAATTATGGCATAAAACTTAATATTGTTTCATGAATTCTTATATTTCATAATAAACTACACCAAACTCTTCTTCAACACTTAAAATGGGTTATAGATTTCTATAGGACCTTCTACAACATATTCACTGAGTAATTAAAACATCACAATCAAACTAAATCAACTTATATATAGATTGAAAAAAATAACACTAACACTTCAAAACACAACCACTTCATCTAATTGAAATAATAATCTCCTTATAATTTCTTCTTGAGTTATAAAAATATCTTCAAGACATAAAGCACATTTTTTGGTCCAAATATGAAATAATTTCAATATTTAGTTTAAAATATATTAGTATTGATGTATTAATTTTCAATTTATAATAATTTTACTTTTATTATTGATAATAGTTATTAGTTTTTATATGTTATTAATTTTTTTAAAAAAACTAGCTTAATAAATATGTGAGAAAACAATTAAAAGGTTGGTAGTGCTTTTTTATGTAAAAACTATCCTAGGTTTTTCTATTTTGTGTTATTATATATAATTTTTATCATTATTGGGTGATTATTTTGATATTTTGGTAATATTTGTAATTTTTATTTCTATATATATGGGATTAAAAACCAAAAATAATGCAAAAAATTAGGCATTGTAGTGGGTCAAGCCTTGTCCCTCTCTATAAGGATGATGGGCACCCACTAAGCCTAATTTTTTTACAAATGATGGACCAAAGTCCTAGTGTCCTGAAATTCGTTACATGGCCTGAAGTACTAGAATGTGGACCTAAGGCTCAATAGATCATCCCAACTCATTACATGAACCATTAAAACCCCTTTTCCCCTTTAGTAGTCATTAAGAAATTTTAAAAGTCTGATAGATCACTTGCATGTCCATTCTATCATATACATGTTTGTGATATGATAATTATAGAAAGAATATTTTTATTTCCTTGGATTTTTAATACATAGATGATATCAATGATATTATAATAAATATAGTGTATTCGGTTGATGACATAATGTCTATATAAGTGATTATTAGGGTAAAATTCTAGGTAAAACCTTGGTATTTCTATAGGAGTGATTGTGAAGGTGATATAAGTCATTATATAGATTATTTCGTCAACCACATATGTTATGGATTCATTGTGTGAGTGTTTTAAATTTTAAGTGTTTAAGATATAATTAATTTAATATGAGTAGCTAATGAACATGTAGTAGATGAGCATATCACATAGACAATCTGGGTAATAAAATAAGTATCATCAGGTTATTGAATAAAATAGAGGGTGGATTCATCCTAACTAACATTTTGATGATGACTCGTTACATAATAAATTTTCAAATATCACTCCAAGATTACTTACTTATTGATAAGGTTTATCTAGATCATTCAAGGGGTTGTTTAATAGGTGGTAAGGTTATTTTTAAACTTTATAATTATGAAATATAGAGGAAACCCTAATTGAATATCATAATTTTCTCTTTAATACATTATTCTGCCTCTATTATCTACACAATATGTCCACTAATCTATCCCAAAATATAATTTTGATCTATAAATTATTATGGTGAATATAGTTCTTAAATAATCGATATTACCAAATAGAATATATAGAAACAATATGGAATATATTTTATATTAATTTAATAATAAAAACCCATTTTTTATAACCATTTGAAGAAAAGTGTAAATATTTTTAACTCTTATTTTATATTAGTCAAATAAATAATTTCTCAAAAATGAACTATTAATTATTGTGAATTTATGAGAATTTTTTTTCTCATTACACATCTTCATAGTGAAGCACCAAAAAAACGTTTCACTTCAATTAAAATTTCACATGGAATAAGAATGATTTTTATGCACTCACATGTTATAAATTACTAAGTTCAATATGATCCCCTACACCATGCACATGTGTGTGCTTGTACGCATTTGGTGGGGTGTGGTGTGGCATCATCACCATGATCTTTATCCATATCTAGTAATTTAAAAATAATAATATTATTCACATTTTATATATATGTGGAATAATATCCCATTATTTTATAATTTAAAAAAATATGTGTAAATTAGAGGGAAATATAATTTTTTAATTCAAACCAAAATAATATTTTGAAAAAATATATTTATTAAAAAACCAAAATTTCTATCTCATTTTTCATAATCTCTATAGCTCATTTTTTAGATATATTCATGTATAAATAAAGATATATTATTAAATTGTAAACCATTTCATAATTTATATATTCCAAAAGATATTATTTCAAAGTAGTCGTAGGATAGAAACTTTGTATTATTATTGAAATCATAGGAACTATATATACTATAATATTCCCTATAGTTCTTAAAAACTTAAAACTTTTATTTATTTTTCTTATAACTCTTAATATTTAATAATTTAATTAAATAATACTTCTATTTTTTCATAAGTGAACTCATATACATTTATTTTATAGGTAAATGTCTAGATTCACTTGTATAACCTATAACATTCATTACTTCTGAAAATATGTTGTCTATATTCTTTTTAAAAACATTATAATCATACATTTTCATTATTATGGATAAGTAAGAATAATTCTTTCATCAATTTAGTGTATTATTTGTAATTATGAAAGTATTTTTCAATGAAATTATAAAAAATTAATTAACCAAATTAATAGTTCAGGTTTACTAATAAATTAACTTTAATATTTTAGAAGTAATAAAGTCACATATCTTGAATTATTCTACATAGTATCTATTTCTAGTCTCTTATAAATATATCAATAAAATTTATATTTATATTTATATATCTTATTGTGCCAACCCTATAGTTAAGTGTTTTTCTCATAAAGGAATGTATTAAACTTATATATAACACCCTAAGCTTCAACAGTACGTTTCACTTTGAATAATTCAATAGCTTGCATTATACGCAACTTCGAGATTCTAACACACCGTGACCAATCAAACTAGCCATTATGAATAGTAATACCCACTTTTTGAAATTTTATAAATTTTATTTTTCAAATTAGACTTCAGTTTTGAATTCAGAATATCAAAATTAGCTTAGGGTGAATTTTTTGTATTTTTCTAAAAACTTTCAATTTTTGATGATTAGTGGAAAACACTACCTTATTGGTTAAAACCGACTTTTTTTAAAATAATTATTTATTTTATTTAAATTTATTTTAGGTCAAAATATATATATATAATACCTATATAAGTTCAATGTAATTCATTAGAGTCATTTTACAATAACTTTAGATATATAAAAATTTATTGAACTTTTTACCATCTTTTACCCACCTCCTAGGAGCATTTGCAAATTTTCATAAAACTTATTTTTAATGCTTCTGTGAGTTGAATTTCAAATATCCGAGAGACACGGTTAATATCAGTAAGTAAAATTTGGTTCAATAGGATGAAAATAATTTTTGGTGAATATTAACTTTTGAATAAAATATGACCCCCTAATTCTATTGGATAAGTATAATTCGACCAAAAACAACCTTAGGAATAAAATATGACCCCCTTTGTTTCACTTGGATTAGATTAGGAAATTTATTATTATTTTATTTAAATAAGAGTTAAAAGTGTTAATTTCAAAGTTTAATAACTAAACTATTTTTAATATAGGGTTATAAATAAGATAAATTCGACTGTAAATATTCATTAGAAAGCTAAAAAGATTTCCTGGTATTTTATTTATAATTTTTAGACATTAAATAATTAAATTTATTTATGAAACAATGATTATGAAGTAATTACCTTATTAATAAAAGATTAAAATAATTGATATTATAAATATCCAAATAAATGTGATTTGAGACTTTTTATGAATTACACTAATTTTCTAGTTTAATATGACATGTAAGGGTTAATTTCATAATCTCTTTATTATATGAGGTTGTTTCTACGTAAGTATCTACTTGTACCTCTTTATCATCTACATCCATGTTTTCTTAAAAATGTAATTCAAAACATTTTTACTATTCACTATACTATGGGTTAAATTCATTTATACCCTTATTTGACCATATATTTTTTGAAAGGACTCTTTCTGTCATTTTCCAAACAAGGTACTTTATGACCTTTTCGACAAAATTAAGGTAAGAATGTCTTTTTTTAACTTATACGGCAGGTGTGGCTATTTTCTGCCGTTATATCATCATTGAAAGTTCTCATACAAGCTTATAAGAATATTTTCAAAATAAATGTTTTATTTTATAATTATATGACTTTTAAATGATTTCAAAATAGATATAGGTATTTCTCTAAAAAAATTGATTTCATCTATTTCAACATCCTTTGATGGATTTTAATCTTGTTTGAAGTTGATTTATTATGATACAAAACTTCCATATTGTATTGAATTTTTTTTAATATGTTTGACTATGGATGTGTTATTTTTACACCATTTATTGTTTATGGATAAATTATTGACATTTCGTATGCTAGTTTTTATACAAATGTTTATGTTATGTTTAAACCTTTTCATATAAGAAATTAATTGGACTATGTAAGTGATGAGTGGAGCCCGTTATAGATCCTCTAAGCATCGGTAGGTCTCATGAGACAAACTAGTGTCTTCGTATAAGGCCTTGACAAAATCTTATTTGTAGTCTTGTCACAAGGCCTTGACTATGTGGTTATGAAGTCTGGCATTATGCATTCCATCATTATGAAAGTGGCTATTGATATTGCATGTGATTATTCGACTAGTAGAATATCCATGTGAATAAGTAAATGGAATTATTTGATTTTATCTTTTCCATATTATGCTTAATTTTAAGTTTAAAAGGCTTTTGTTTTAGTCTTATACATTTCTTTAAATATTTATGCGTATTTATGAAAGTTTCTGCTATATTGTTATCCTTAATGATCTTCTGATCTCACCCCTTTATATGTTTTATTTTTCCCAGGATGTGAAGAAGTATTTTATGGTTGACCTGCAGGATTAGGATAAGGATATAAGTGTGTTCAAAAGGGGAAGAAATTTGATGTTTTTATTTCATGATGTAATGTCAAACTTATGAATGTATCTAGTACTAACAAGGCTAATAAATTGATCGGTCTTTCGGGACATGATTCCTTGTATCATGCCAATGTTATGTAATAATGCATCGAATCTGGGTAACTGGGGTTAGGGCATTATAGTTGGTATCAGAGGAAGTTTAGTACAAACCTTGGAAGCTAGATTTAGAAAAATTCTGATTAGAGAACATTACCCTAAGATAGACTTTGAGGATTAGTATAGAAGAACTTCCTATAATTTTGGTAATGTAGATATTTTGTGAGTTTTTCAAGAAATACATCCCTATATAGATACGAGTAGGTAGAGGTGGATCTGGCACAGATTTACCTTGGGGTAAAACCCAAAAACACCACTTTGAGCTAAACTCGAACGGGAACTGGTTCACGACAACGGGCCTTACTGCACTCTTGGTTACGACACTCCTGGGGAATATGCTTAAGATAATTCACATTTTCTTTACAAACCATTATAAAGGATTTATGATTATATACCTCTTCAAAGAAAACATTTTTATTATTATGGATTATATCAATAAACTATTCAATTTATGTTAAGTGTTTTACAACTTTGGAATTATGTATTGTGATTCATAAACTAATCTATTGTATGCCATTTTTTAAAAATGGTGCCTATTGGAAGGAATGTAAACCATATCAACCCAAGTAATCGATCTAGGGATTTCCCTCCTACTCAAAATAATTAAAGTGGAGCTGGTGATGCAATTGGTGCTGATCAGCTTATCACCATACTGGGAAAACTCACTCAGGTTATGAATAATAACATTACCTATATGGATCACCCTGATCCACAACACGAAGGATCAATGTTAGACTTATTCATGAGGCAAAAACCACCAATATTAAATGGGAGTACATATCCATTAGTATCTAAGCAATGGATAAGTACCTTAGAGAAAATATTTTATGCTTTGGGGTGTAGCGAAAGGGAAAAAGTTTTCATGGAAGTTTATCACCTCACGGAAGATGCAGATCAATGGTGCTCATTAATCCAAAACAAAAAGGAAGATGAATAAGTATAAAACATGGGATGGAGGGATTTTAAAGAGATTTTATTAGAAAAATTCTTTCCTTTTGACCATTGAGTGGATTTTGAAAGAAAATTTTTGAGTCTGAGGAAAAAGGAGGATGAGAATATCACAAAGTATGAAGCTAACTTTACAAGGTTAGAAAGGCATGCAGCAGATTATATACGTAACCCAAGGAGTAATATTGATCAATTATTTTATGGGTTAAAACCATTTCTCAGTTGAGTATTAGTCTCACAATCTTTCTCATCATACGGAGATATTGTCTCATGCACTATCAAGACAGAAAAGGAATTCTCTAAGTATTATGACTTTAAAGAAAATAAAGAGAAAAAGAGATCTATTGAACACTCTGGAAATGGAAATAATGGGAAGAAGGGAAAAGTTGAATATCCATCCTGTGGTAAATGTGGGAAGAAACACCCCAGTACTTGCCTAGAGGAAATGAAAGTCTATTACAAGTGTGGTGAAAAGGGCCACCAAACTCGTGATTACAAGGGGAAGAAAGAGGCTGTCAATGTTGAATGCTACAATTGTAGAGAAAAGGGGAATTATTCAAATGAATGTCCTAAGTGCCAATGGAACTTACCTCATAAAAGGACAAGGGATTAAGGCCAAGCTTATGTGATCACTACTGCTGAGGTTCAAGCTCCGAAAGACGTTGTGGAAGGTAATTTAATGGTTTCCTCGAGTTTAGCCAATGCTTTATTTGATTCTAGATCATCAAATTGTTTCATGTCTTCCCAGTTTTCTAAGAAAATTAAATATTTTCAATTTGACTTAACAAGGGAGTTGTCAGTCAAAACACCGAAGGGAAGTATCATTGCAAAAAAAATTTGTGAATCAGTTCCCATTATGGCATATAAATGTTCTTTATCTATTGATCTCATCGTCATACCCATGATTTAATTTGATATAATCCTCATAATGGATTGGCTTTCGGACCATGATGTGAAAATTTATTGTAAAAAGGAGGTTACAATTTTTGATGATCATAAGAAGTACCTTATCTTTAGAGTAGAAATGTCACCACCTGATTCTTATCTAGATCCACCCCTAGTAGCTCTACTAAATTCTATTATTGGGGAGGAAGAGAATGAAATAACTATGGGTGAGGAAAATAATGTTCGAATAGAGGACGTACCTATTTAGCAAGAATATGTTGATGTGTTTCTAGAGTATTTACCTGGACATCCTCCAGAACGAGAAATTGGGTTTTACATTGACTTAATTCCTAGTTCAAGGCCCATATCAAAGACCCCCTATAGAATGGAAACTTTGGAATTAGTGGAACTAAATAAATGACTAGAGTAATTGAGTAATAATGGATTTATTAGCCCTAGTGTTTCTCTATGGGGATCCCCTGTTCTTTTTGTTAAGAAGAAGGATGTATCTATGAGGTTTTGCAATGACTACAGGGAGATAAATGCTATAAAAATAAAGAACAAGTATCCCCTAACTCGCATTGATGATTTATTTGACCAACTTCATAGATCTCAATATTTTTCAAATATTGACCTTTGATCTAGATATCATCAGTTGTGTGTGAATAAGGAAGATGTTTTGTAAAGACCCGCAAATTTCAAGGAAATTTTTTTCTTAATTTTCTTTGGAATTTTACAAGAGCGCAGCTTCAGACGGCACCTGATTCCGAGGCCCGGTGTGCCCGGAATCAATTTCCGAAGTTTGGCTCGGGTACGTTCAGTGAACGGACGAGCGGGTTTTTCTATCTTTTGAACCGGTGCCCGGAATCGAATTCTGAGGGCACCGATGAAATCGCAGCGCCGGTATTTGCTTAGAAACGCCTCTTCCGGAGTTGCGTTTGCTCAGACGTGGTTTTTAAATTTTACGGCTTTAAGTCAGAAATAAAATAAAGTTTGTGCGACAACTTTATTTTATTTCACTTAAGCTGCTTGGAAGCCACTTGAAGTCACTTAAAGACGGCTTGAACTGAGTTGAACTGGATAGGATGCTATCCAGAAATATCCTACCCCCTTTGGTAGGATATTTGTGCGGTGGGACCCGCACGAGCCCCGCCGTTTCTTTCGCTAAGTAACGCACCCGCGAAAACCCGTCAAAGTAACTGAAAAGTCAACCGACGCGTTTTCTTTAATTCTTAACAGACCATTTAATTGGGCGGTTTATTTCGTGAATTAAATGGACTGTTTCTTCGTGAATTAAATGGGTCGTTTCTTTCGTTGAATTAATTCAACGAATTGATGGATCGTTTCTTAACCGGTTTCGTGTTGGCATGTTTATAAAATAAGACCAACATAAAAATCCTTGGAAAGGATTTGAAAGAATCTTCGTTCCTCCACCCTCTCCGCGAAGAACGCGAAGAACGCGAAGAACGCGAAGAACGCGAAGAACGCGAAGAACTCCGGCGAACGGAATTCGACGACGCACACCAAGATCTGCGACGTCGACGAGATCTACCCGCGACGTTCTTCGGCGACGTCTTTTCTTCCGCGGCCGACCCTCGTTCGGCAACAAAGGTGAGAATCAGATCTTTTCTTCTCCCTTTTTAATTTCAATATCAACGGATTTAAACTAATTAAATCCGTTGATCTTGATCCGGAGATTGGCGACGCGACGAGCGATTCCGCGACGACGCGGCGATCTCCATCTTCCGCGACGAGCGATTCCGCGACGATCCCTCGTTCGGCAACGACAGCTGCGAGGTAAGGGATGTTGGAATTCTTTTTAAAATCCCGTGTTTATTCTTTTGTAATATAGAACCCGATCACGAAACAATTTTAATTTATTTAAAATTGTTGATTGGTTTCTTTCCTGTTTCTCCCGTTGATTATGACTAACGCGGAGGGTGCGGGTCTAACGAACAAGACCCGGCAACCCTCCGTCGATCTTCCTTTGTGTGCGGATTTGGCGAGCGACGGCAAAAGCGCGACGCAAGGGCCATATGTTGATTCCGCAGTGGAGGACGCATCCCGGGAGGAACAACGGCGCAGACGGGAGGCAAATCGGGCCACCGGAGCATCTCCGGCGGCCCGCGGAAGGAGGCGGCGGCGCGGGTCGCCGGCGCGGCGGCGCCGGCGACCGGGGGCGGCGGCGCCCGGCGCGCCGCCGGAGGAGCCCGCCGCGGCCGAGCCGCGGCGGCGGCGAGCCGCCGGACCGCGTCCGCGGTCCGGCCTTCCAGCACGCGGCCCGCGCGGGCCGCGGTTTTCTCCAAAGCCGCGGGTTTGACCCGCGGCGGCAGCGCATTCGGCCGCTCGGCCGAAGCCGAGCCGGTCCGGTCGGCCGGGCCGCGCCCAGGCCGGACCGGACCCGGCCGAGCCGGTTCGGGCCGGGTCGGGCCGACCCGGTTCGGGCCGACCCGGTTCGGCCGACCCCGGGGGGGGGTTCGGGTCGGGTCGCCCCGGGCCCAGTACCCCCGTTTCGGGCCCTCTACGGTCTTTCGCCCATATCTTGGGCCTGGGACCTCCGATTGACGAACCGTCAGCGGCTACGCGATCCTTGGATCGAGACGGTCGTTTCGGTATATTATACTCAAGGTTTCGGAAGACTTTGGGTTCGGCCGGGTTGGTTCGTACACGAAACCAACCGGGCCCTCGGAGCGGAAACGCTCATAACTTGAGCTACGGACGTCCGATCGACGTACCGTCAGCTGTGGTGGTTTCCTCTAAGTGAGACGGAACTTTTGGCATACTCCGCCCGAGGATCGGATACAGGCGGAGTACGGTCGGGTTGGTTTTGCCCTAAAAACCAACCGGGCCCCTGGGACGAAAATGCCAATAACTCTCAGACCGGGCGTCCGATTGACGCGCCGTCTGTCGCGTTGAGATCCTGTTGTCGATACGGAACTTTTGGATACATCAACTTCGGACTACGTGTCAGTTGATGTATCAGCCCCTCGGCTCGTGGAGCGGACCCTCCTAAACGAGCTCGCTACGTGCGGGAACCCTAGCGCTGGCTGTGACCTCGACGACAGAGCAGAGATCCTCCGTGGACTGCGACGACGGCAGAGCAGAGATCCTCCGTGGACTGCGACGACGGCAGAGCAGAGATCCTCCGTGGACTGCGACGACGGCAGAGCAGAGATCCTTCGTGGACTGCGGCGACGACTGTGCAGAGATCCTCAGTGGACTGCGTCGACTACTGCACTCAGCGATCCCACGTGGATCAGTGCTTCAGGTTCTGTGTGAGCCCGATCCTCCGTGGGTCCTTACTACCGGTTCTGTGTGAGCCACTGCCTACAGGTTCTGTGTGAGCCCGATCCTACGTGGGTCTTTCTGCGGGGGTTAGTACCTATCGATCCTTCGTGGGTCCGACGACTGAGACGGATCAGTGATCGTCTTTGACGTCATCTGAAAAAGTATACCTGGTTGAGCTGAATCTTATGTTACTCTCCTTTGTGGATTGTGTTGAACCATCCTTTGTGGATTTACTGTTTACTCTCCTTTGTGGATTTGGGTCTTGCTTTCCTTTGTGGATTGAGTTGTTCTTGAGCTCGTGAGCAGAGCTAGAATTGGGGACTTAGGTATATGTATGGGCATATACCTAAGTCGAGTCAGATGTTACTTCGTGATTGCATCTTTCTTTTGTGCTATATCCTTTGTGGATTTCGAGAGACCTTCGGGGGTCTCGGGGTCCTTACTGAGTAGTTGTACTCACCCCTGCACGGGCTATGCCCGCACCTTGTTGTGTTGGTTGCAGACGACGGACAGCGCTGATCACGGTTGGGGCGTGGAGCAGGACGGTACCTGGAGGTGGACCACTGGGCGGGACGTGCTCGGAGCGGACGTGGGACCCGAGGAGCCTGGAGGCTATCTGTACCCACCCTTCAGGTGGGATTGCCAGTGGACGACACGAGGCCGCCGTCTTTTCTTCAGTTGCTGTTCTTTTTCTTTTCAGTTGTACTTTACAGTTGGGCTTGTATTTCCGGCCCCTTTACTTTTCTGCACTTTACTTTCCGCTTGCTGACTCTGTGTGGTTGTTACTTATAAAGGCAATGCCTTCCCTGTTTACTGGGATTTTACGCCTTGGTGCTAGTCGCCAGCCCCTGGCCTATGGAAGGCGGGCTTGGGGTAGTCACGGCACGGGCCCCGAGGACGGGTCGTGACAAATTGGTATCAGAGCGGTCGGTTCTACCGCAGACTCTGATCGTCCTTTCTTTCTATGTGAAGCAATAGTGTTTAGTGTATTGAGTGTGGTTATCAGTTCAGGGAGCCCAGTGTTGGTGCGGCGGCCGACGTATCCGTACACCAGGACCCTGACTCCTGATTTCCGACTTAATGCATGAAAACATTGATTGCGTGTGTGTTTCAAGTTTTCTTTGTGATTACTTATGTCAGCTCACCGGGTATACTGATCTGCTTTATGAAAGTCTCAAGTTTTCCTTGTGATTACTTGTGCCAGCTCACCAGGTATACTGTTCTGACTGTGGTGCTCTTGTTCTCCTTTTCAGGATGGCCCCGCGACGACTGCCAGCTAGGGTTCCGAGTGTAGGGCGCGATGGCAGCCCACCGAGCGACGAGGCCTCGGTGCAGGGCCCTTTGCCAGCAGTGGCACCGGCGGTAGCCTTACCCGCCGAGCCACCGATGCTTCCAGTACCAGACGCCGACGATGCACGTCGCCTCAGGGCACTGCACGAGTTTCAGAGCCAGCGACCGCCCAGGTTTCGCGGTGAGGCGGACCCCCAGGCCGCCGAGGACTGGCTAGAGGCGGTGGTACGGATCTTCAGGCTAGTGAGGACACCAGCGGATCTCATGGTGATTCTCGCAGCGAGCCTCCTGCAGGCGGCGGCAGGACGATGGTGGAGCCTGATGCTCCAGGTTCACGATGAGGCATCCCTGCTCTGGACGGACTTCGAGAGCCTCTTCCGCTCTGAGTTCGTCCCGGCCACCCTCCGAGCGGTGCGCATCCAGGAGCTTCTCCAGCTGCGCCAGGGCAGCATGACGGTCGCTCAGTATGCGGCAAGGTTCACGGACCTATCTCGCTACTCGACCGACATGGTACGGGACCCCTTCTTCCGGGCCCGGACCTTCGAGCAGGGCTTGCGACAGGAGATTCGTGCGTCGCTGATCTCCCTCAGCATTCCGACCCAGGCAGGAGTGCTGGAGCGAGCCCTCCTGATCGAGAGCTTCCTGGCAGAGCCTTCTTCAGCGGCGAGACCTAGCGCAGGGCGGCAGGTAGCTGAGTCTTCGGCAGCAGGTAGCCGACGGATGACTCACGGGTCCAGGCAGACCAGACCCCCACGCAGACGGCCTCAGGACACCGGCTCAGCAGTACGAGGCACACAGCGGAGTGCCAGCCTTTCGAGAGGCAGGCTGTGCTACTCTTGCGGCGGGCAGGGTCACATGGCTCGTGACTGCCCGACTCGCCGATCAGAGGAGCAGCAGACGGTGGAGGGGCCACCCAGGCAGAGGCAGAGGGTCGACCGTGGCGGTCCGCAGGGAGGAGGCGGACGAGGCCGAGGAGCTGGCCGAGCAGCGGGTGGTGGGCGACGCTTTCAGGCTCTACCCCCACCACCACCAGGAGGGCCACCTCGACCACAGGGAGCCGGCGGGCAGGGACAGGCCCAGCTCCAGGCAGTGGAGGCCTACGACCCCGACATGCCAGAGATGATTCGAGGTACGATCTGTGTCTATTCCACCCTTGCTGCAGTACTTATAGACACAGGAGCGAGTCACTCTTTCATAGCCTCTGCCCTTGTTCGGAGCTCGGAGATTCCGACTGAGCCGTTGGCTCGATCCTTACGGCTAGAGACTCCTACGGGAGCAGACTCGACGATTACGCACTGGTGCCGGCAGTGTGAGCTTACTCTAGGAGGCGAGAGCTTCGGCTGGGATCTCCTTGTAGCGGCGTCGAGGCCTTACGACGTCATCTTGGGCATGGATTGGCTATCCACGGTTCATGCCCAGATCGACTGTTTTAGGCGCAAGGTACGATGTGTTCGTACCGACGGGAGCAGGTTTACCTTCACCGGCGAGAAGGGAACCTTTGCAGCACAGGATGGACTTCCGCGGAGGAGAGTGCAGCCCATCTCACATCAGTTGGCTAGCCTCATCCTAGGAGCAGTGGACGTGCGGAGTCCGGCTTTTCCTGCAGTGGTGGACCAGTACGTGGACGTCTTTCCCGACGACGTTCCAGGGCTACCTCCTCGTAGAGAGGTAGACTTTTACATCGACTTGTACCCCGGGACAGCCCCGATATCTACTCCAGCATATCGGATGGCCCCCGCCGAGCTTCGAGAGCTGCGGGTACAGTTGGAGGACTTGCAGAGCAAGGGGTTTATCCGACCCAGTGTTTCACCCTGGGCTTCCCCGATTTTGTTCGCCAAGAAGGCGGACGGGAGCTTGCGACTATGTGTCGACTATCGTCGCCTGAACCAGGTGACAGTGAGGAACAAGTATCCGCTGCCACGGATTGATGACCTCTTCGATCAGCTCAAGGGAGCGCGGTGGTTCTCGAAGATAGACCTCCGGTCAGGCTATCATCAGCTCAGAGTTCGAGACGAGGACGTGCAGAAGACGGCCTTCAGGTGTCGGTATGGCCATTATGAGTTCTTGGTTATGCCGTTCGGCGTAACCAATGCTCCAGCAGTGTTCATGAGCCTCATGAACAGGATCTTCCAGCCATACCTCGACCGATTTGTCGTTGTCTTCATTGACGACATTTTGGTATACTCGACGACTGAGGAGGATCATGCCTACCACCTGCGAGTTGTGCTAGACACACTCCGAGAGCACCAGCTTTATGGCAAGCTCTCAAAATGCCAGTTCTGGTTACGTGAGGTCCATTTCTTGGGGCACGTCATTTCTGAGGCGGGAGTTGCAGTGGATCCCGCGAAGATCGAGGCAGTGCTAGCTTGGGAGCCACCCAAGAGCGTGACAGAGGTGCGGAGCTTCTTGGGCCTAGCGGGATACTATCGGAGATTCGTGCCAGACTTCTCCAGAGTTGCAGCACCACTCTCAGCCTTGACGAAGAAGGGGAAACCCTTCGTGTGGTCAGACAGATGTCAGCAGAGCTTCCAGGAGCTGAGACAGAGATTGACCAGCGCACCTATCCTGAGGTTGCCTGAGGAGGGAGTTGGGTACGTAGTTTACTGCGACGCATCAGGGACTGGACTCGGGTGCGTCCTGATGCAGGAGCGGGCCGTGATCGCCTACGGATCACGTCAGTTGAGGCCGCATGAGCAGAACTACGCCACTCATGACCTGGAGTTAGCAGCAGTGGTCTTCGCTCTGAAGACTTGGCGGCACTATCTGATGGGCGAGCGCTTCACCGTCTTTTCTGACCACCAGAGTCTTAGGTATATCTTCTCTCAGAAGGACCTGAACCTGAGACAGCGGAGATGGCTTGAGTTCCTCCAGGACTATGACTTTGAGATAGTCTATACTCCTGGGAAGGGGAACGTGGTAGCCGATGCCCTCAGCAGGAGGACGGGCATTCAGCTGCTTGAGGAGGCGACGGAGCAGCTAGCCTCCTTGCAGATATCCTTCGTGGATAGAGACGGAGCAGCCTTTCTTCAGTCTCTCACAGTCTCTCCTCCACTTCTACAGCGGGTCAGAGAGGCTCAGCGTGGGGACGCTGACTGTGAGACCCGGCGTGCACTGATATCCTCAGGTCAGGCGCCTGATGGTTTCTCCCTTGGAGCAGAGCACGACATCCTTTTCAGAGGACGTACCTTCGTACCAGTCGCTTTACGAGAGGAGGTGCTGAGAGAGTTTCACACTTCTCCCTTGGCGGTACATCCCGGTGTGGCGAAGATGTACCAGGATCTCAGGCGACAGCACTGGTGGCCGGGTATGAAGAAAGCTGTGGCAGAGTTCGTTTCACGATGCCTCACCTGCCAGCAGGTGAAGGCAGAGCACCAGGTACCAGCAGGTTTGGTACAGCCCTTGGAGGTCCCGGAGTGGAAGTGGGACGGCATATCTATGGACTTCGTGACTGGACTTCCACGCACTTCCAGAGGTCACGACTCCATTTGGGTGATTGTCGACCGACTCACCAAGTCGGCACACTTCTTACCCATCAGAGAGCAGGGCTCAGTAGAGAGCTTGGGACGTCTTTACGTCCAGGAGATCGTACGGCTTCACGGTGTGCCATCGTCTATCGTCTCCGATCGAGATGCTCGTTTCACTTCCCGGCTCTGGAAGGGGTTGCAGGAGGCGTTCGGGACGCGGCTCCATCTGAGCACAGCCTTCCACCCTCAGACGGATGGTCAGACGGAGAGGACCATACAGACACTCGAGGACATGCTCCGTGCATGTGTTCTAGACTTTGGTCGCAGCTGGGAGGACCACCTACCCTTGGTGGAGTTTGCGTACAACAACAGCTACCACTCCACCATCGGGATGGCACCATACGAGGCGTTGTACGGCAGACCCTGCAGATCACCGTTGTGCTGGACAGACCCTGGGGAGTCAGCACTCGTGGGACCAGAGATGGTCCGAGCCACGACAGAGAAGGTCCAGATCATCCAGGAGAGGATGAGGACAGCTCAGAGCCGGCAGAAGTCATATGCTGACAGGAGGCGGAGGCCACTAGAGTTCGAGGACGGCGACCACGTCTTCTTGCGTGTCTCACCTCGACGTGGTTTACGGAGATTTGGCCGAGGCGGCAAGTTGTCTCCACGCTTCATCGGGCCTTTCCAGGTCCTCAGCAGGATAGGAGAGGTGGCTTATCGCCTGGCTCTACCACCTCAGTTGCACCGGGTGCACGACGTCTTCCACGTGTCTCAGCTGAGGAGATACGTGCACGACCCGACGCACATCATCGACTTTGGGGAGCTGGACGTGGACGATGGGGCGACTTTTGCGGAGGTCCCAGTGGAGATCGAGGATCGACAGGAGCGGGTCCTACGTGGGCGGGCGATTCCTCTTGTGCGCGTCAGGTGGCAGCACGGGAACCTCCAGGAGAGCACTTGGGAGCGGGAGGCTCAGATGCGTGCTCAGTACCCCCATTTGTTCCCCTAGTTTTTGATGTATCTTTACGGGGACGTAAAGCCCTGAGGTGGGAGTAATGTAAAGACCCGCAAATTTCAAGGAAATTTTTTTCTTAATTTTCTTTGGAATTTTACAAGAGCGCAGCTTCAGACGGCACCTGATTCCGAGGCCCGGTGTGCCCGGAATCAATTTCCGAAGTTTGGCTCGGGTACGTTCAGTGAACGGACGAGCGGGTTTTTCTATCTTTTGAACCGGTGCCCGGAATCGAATTCTGAGGGCACCGATGAAATCGCAGCGCCGGTATTTGCTTAGAAACGCCTCTTCCGGAGTTGCGTTTGCTCAGACGTGGTTTTTAAATTTTACGGCTTTAAGTCAGAAATAAAATAAAGTTTGTGCGACAACTTTATTTTATTTCACTTAAGCTGCTTGGAAGCCACTTGAAGTCACTTAAAGACGGCTTGAACTGAGTTGAACTGGATAGGATGCTATCCAGAAATATCCTACCCCCTTTGGTAGGATATTTGTGCGGTGGGACCCGCACGAGCCCCGCCGTTTCTTTCGCTAAGTAACGCACCCGCGAAAACCCGTCAAAGTAACTGAAAAGTCAACCGACGCGTTTTCTTTAATTCTTAACAGACCATTTAATTGGGCGGTTTATTTCGTGAATTAAATGGACTGTTTCTTCGTGAATTAAATGGGTCGTTTCTTTCGTTGAATTAATTCAACGAATTGATGGATCGTTTCTTAACCGGTTTCGTGTTGGCATGTTTATAAAATAAGACCAACATAAAAATCCTTGGAAAGGATTTGAAAGAATCTTCGTTCCTCCACCCTCTCCGCGAAGAACGCGAAGAACGCGAAGAACGCGAAGAACGCGAAGAACGCGAAGAACTCCGGCGAACGGAATTCGACGACGCACACCAAGATCTGCGACGTCGACGAGATCTACCCGCGACGTTCTTCGGCGACGTCTTTTCTTCCGCGGCCGACCCTCGTTCGGCAACAAAGGTGAGAATCAGATCTTTTCTTCTCCCTTTTTAATTTCAATATCAACGGATTTAAACTAATTAAATCCGTTGATCTTGATCCGGAGATTGGCGACGCGACGAGCGATTCCGCGACGACGCGGCGATCTCCATCTTCCGCGACGAGCGATTCCGCGACGATCCCTCGTTCGGCAACGACAGCTGCGAGGTAAGGGATGTTGGAATTCTTTTTAAAATCCCGTGTTTATTCTTTTGTAATATAGAACCCGATCACGAAACAATTTTAATTTATTTAAAATTGTTGATTGGTTTCTTTCCTGTTTCTCCCGTTGATTATGACTAACGCGGAGGGTGCGGGTCTAACGAACAAGACCCGGCAACCCTCCGTCGATCTTCCTTTGTGTGCGGATTTGGCGAGCGACGGCAAAAGCGCGACGCAAGGGCCATATGTTGATTCCGCAGTGGAGGACGCATCCCGGGAGGAACAACGGCGCAGACGGGAGGCAAATCGGGCCACCGGAGCATCTCCGGCGGCCCGCGGAAGGAGGCGGCGGCGCGGGTCGCCGGCGCGGCGGCGCCGGCGACCGGGGGCGGCGGCGCCCGGCGCGCCGCCGGAGGAGCCCGCCGCGGCCGAGCCGCGGCGGCGGCGAGCCGCCGGACCGCGTCCGCGGTCCGGCCTTCCAGCACGCGGCCCGCGCGGGCCGCGGTTTTCTCCAAAGCCGCGGGTTTGACCCGCGGCGGCAGCGCATTCGGCCGCTCGGCCGAAGCCGAGCCGGTCCGGTCGGCCGGGCCGCGCCCAGGCCGGACCGGACCCGGCCGAGCCGGTTCGGGCCGGGTCGGGCCGACCCGGTTCGGGCCGACCCGGTTCGGCCGACCCCGGGGGGGGGGTTCGGGCCGGGTCGCCCCGGGCCCAGTACCCCCGTTTCGGGCCCTCTACGGTCTTTCGCCCATATCTTGGGCCTGGGACCTCCGATTGACGAACCGTCAGCGGCTACGCGATCCTTGGATCGAGACGGTCGTTTCGGTATATTATACTCAAGGTTTCGGAAGACTTTGGGTTCGGCCGGGTTGGTTCGTACACGAAACCAACCGGGCCCTCGGAGCGGAAACGCTCATAACTTGAGCTACGGACGTCCGATCGACGTACCGTCAGCTGTGGTGGTTTCCTCTAAGTGAGACGGAACTTTTGGCATACTCCGCCCGAGGATCGGATACAGGCGGAGTACGGTCGGGTTGGTTTTGCCCTAAAAACCAACCGGGCCCCTGGGACGAAAATGCCAATAACTCTCAGACCGGGCGTCCGATTGACGCGCCGTCTGTCGCGTTGAGATCCTGTTGTCGATACGGAACTTTTGGATACATCAACTTCGGACTACGTGTCAGTTGATGTATCAGCCCCTCGGCTCGTGGAGCGGACCCTCCTAAACGAGCTCGCTACGTGCGGGAACCCTAGCGCTGGCTGTGACCTCGACGACAGAGCAGAGATCCTCCGTGGACTGCGACGACGGCAGAGCAGAGATCCTCCGTGGACTGCGACGACGGCAGAGCAGAGATCCTCCGTGGACTGCGACGACGGCAGAGCAGAGATCCTTCGTGGACTGCGGCGACGACTGTGCAGAGATCCTCAGTGGACTGCGTCGACTACTGCACTCAGCGATCCCACGTGGATCAGTGCTTCAGGTTCTGTGTGAGCCCGATCCTCCGTGGGTCCTTACTACCGGTTCTGTGTGAGCCACTGCCTACAGGTTCTGTGTGAGCCCGATCCTACGTGGGTCTTTCTGCGGGGGTTAGTACCTATCGATCCTTCGTGGGTCCGACGACTGAGACGGATCAGTGATCGTCTTTGACGTCATCTGAAAAAGTATACCTGGTTGAGCTGAATCTTATGTTACTCTCCTTTGTGGATTGTGTTGAACCATCCTTTGTGGATTTACTGTTTACTCTCCTTTGTGGATTTGGGTCTTGCTTTCCTTTGTGGATTGAGTTGTTCTTGAGCTCGTGAGCAGAGCTAGAATTGGGGACTTAGGTATATGTATGGGCATATACCTAAGTCGAGTCAGATGTTACTTCGTGATTGCATCTTTCTTTTGTGCTATATCCTTTGTGGATTTCGAGAGACCTTCGGGGGTCTCGGGGTCCTTACTGAGTAGTTGTACTCACCCCTGCACGGGCTATGCCCGCACCTTGTTGTGTTGGTTGCAGACGACGGACAGCGCTGATCACGGTTGGGGCGTGGAGCAGGACGGTACCTGGAGGTGGACCACTGGGCGGGACGTGCTCGGAGCGGACGTGGGACCCGAGGAGCCTGGAGGCTATCTGTACCCACCCTTCAGGTGGGATTGCCAGTGGACGACACGAGGCCGCCGTCTTTTCTTCAGTTGCTGTTCTTTTTCTTTTCAGTTGTACTTTACAGTTGGGCTTGTATTTCCGGCCCCTTTACTTTTCTGCACTTTACTTTCCGCTTGCTGACTCTGTGTGGTTGTTACTTATAAAGGCAATGCCTTCCCTGTTTACTGGGATTTTACGCCTTGGTGCTAGTCGCCAGCCCCTGGCCTATGGAAGGCGGGCTTGGGGTAGTCACGGCACGGGCCCCGAGGACGGGTCGTGACATGTTTTGAAAACAGCATTTCAAACCAGGTACGGGCATTGTGAGTTTACAATAATGCCTTTTGGATTGACTAATGCACCATCTGTATTCATGGATCTAATGAATAGATTTTTCAAGGAATATCTTGATTAATTTTTAGTGGTATTTATTGATAATATCTTGGTATACTCCAAAATCTATGAAGATCAAGAAAATCACTTGCGCCTTATTCTAAAGACTCTTAGAAGAAATGAATTATAAGGGATGTTTATCAAGTGTGAATTCTGGCATCAGGAGATTTCTTTTCTTGGCCAAAATTTATCTAAGGATGGAATGTATGTTGATCCTTCAAAGACCAAGTAAATCCAATAATGGCCAGCACCGATGAGTATAACTGAGGTACGTAGTTTTATTGGTTTGGCATGTTATTATCAATGTTTCGTCCAGAATGTTTTCCGATTGGATAACCCATTAACCACGCTCACACATAAAAGGGTTAAATTTGTTTATAAAAAAGAGTGTGAAGATTGTTTTGAAGAACTAAATATAATATTATCCAATTCTCCTATCTTGACTCTACCATCAAGAAATGATGGATTTTTTATTTATAGTGATGCTTCAAAAAATGACTTGGTTGTGTCCTTATGCAAAATGATAGAGTTATTTCCTATGCATCATGGTAGCTAAAAATTCATGAGAAAAACTATAATACTCATGATCTTGAGTTATCAGTTGTAATCTTTACTCTGAAAATATAGAGACACTATCTCTATGGTGAAAATGTGAGATTTATACTGATCACAAGAGTTTGAAATATATTTTCACGCAGAAAGAACTCAATATGAGGAAAATAAGATGGCTTGAACTACTCAAGGATTATGATTACACTTACACTACCACCCGGGGAAGGCAAATAAGGTGGCAGATGATTTGAGCAGAAAGGATCATGGAGTTTTGAACAAGATGAGAGTTGAAAGGCATAATATTTTCATGGATCAAGTAAAGATAGATACAGGAATAACCATGGAAGGTGAAACATCAATACTTTTTCAAATGGTTTCCAAACCATCTTTACTAGAAAGGATAAAGAGTTCTCATATTGATGATAAGGAGTTTCAAAAGAAGATTAAAGCTATGAATGATGGGAGATTGAGTGACTTCATATATGAAGATGGAATTTTGAAATTTGGGAAAAGACTTTGTGTTCCTGATATACCTAATCTAAAAAGGGAATTGTTGGATGATGTGCATAGCTCTAATTTCTCTATACACCCTGGTAGAACTAATATGTATAGAGATTTAAAAGAACATTTTTGGTGGGACAACATGAAGAAGGATATTTCGGATTTTGTGTCAAGATGTATGGTTTGTCAACAAGTGAAAGCTAGAAGGTAACATCCTGGAGGATTCATGCAACCTCTTCTCATACCTGAGTGGAAATGGGATAATATTATGATGGACTTTGTCATGGGGCTACCAAATACTTCTAGAAGGAATAATGCAATATGGGTCATTATTGATCGTCTTACCAAGTCAGCACATTTTCTTGATATAAGAGAAGATTTATCACTTGAACATCTGGAGAGACTATATATTAATTAAGTTTTAAGACTCCATGGTGTACCCCTATCAATTGTTTCTGATCATGATCCTCATTTTACATCAAGATTCTGAAAAAGTATTCAGAAGGCCCTAGATACTGAACTTCGTTTGAGTACTGCTTACCACCCTCAAGCTGATGGAAAATCATAACGGACTATTAAAACCTTAGAAGACATGTTGAGATCTTTCTCACTTGACTTTCAAGGTATGTGGGATCAATATTCACCTCTGGTAGAATTTTCTTGTAATAATATCTTCCATTCAAGTATTCAGATGGCACCATATGAAGCATTATATGGAAAGAGATGTCGCACACCAATTTTTAGGGATGATGTTGGTGAAAGAAAACTCATAGGCCCAAAACTTGTTGAGGAAACGATGGAAAAGGTGAAGGTTATCCAAACCCACATTAAATCAGCTCAAAGTAGAAAAATAGATATGTTAATAACCGAAGGAAGGATTTGAAATTTCAGGTAGGAGATCATGTTTTCTTAAAGGTATCTCCATGGAAGGGTGTTATATGTTTCAGTAAGAAGAGTAAATTGAGTCCCAGGTACATCGGACCTTTCTAAATTCTAGAATGGATTGGATTTGTAGCTTATCTTTTGGCAATTCCTCCAAGTCTCTCCAAAGTTCATGATATGTTCCACATATCGTTGTTGAGAAAATACATGCCTGACCCAACGCATGTACTCACCTATGAAGAAATTGAACTGCAACCTGATCTTTCTTATTGTGAAGAGCCTATCAAAATTCTTGATATAAGAGAACAAGTGTTGAGAAACCACATGACTTTTCTGGTAAAAGTTCTATGGAGAAACCATAAGATGGAAGAGGCAACGTGGGAACCAGAGGAATTTATGATGAAAAACCACCCAAATATTTTTGTGCAGTTGTATTATAGAAATTTTTAGGATGAAATTATTTGAAGGAAGGAATAATGTAACACCCCAAGCTTCCACGGTACGTTTCCCTATGAATAATGTAATATCTTGCATTCTACGCAACTTCAAGATTCTAATACATTGTGACCAATCAAACTACCCGTTATGAATAGTAATAAACACTTTTTGAAATTTTATAAATTTTATTTTTCAAAATGGACTTTATTATTGAATTCATAATATCAAAATTATCTTAGGGTGAATTTTTAATATTTTTCTGAAAACTTTCAATTTTTGATGAATAGTGAAAAACACTGCGTTATTGGTTAAACCCGACTTTTTATTTAAATAATTATTTATTTTATTTAAATTTATTTTAGTTCAAAATAGATACAAAATACCTATATAATTTCAATATAATTCGTTGAAGTCATTTTATAATAAGTTTAGATATATAAAAATTTTGTTGAACTTTTTACCATCTTTTACCCACCTCCTAGGAGCATTTGCAAATTTTCATAAAACTTAATTTTACCGCTTCTGTGAGTTGAATTTCAAAAATCCGAGTGACACGGTTAATATCAGTAAGTAAAATTTAATATGGTAATTAAAGATAAAAATGATATCATAATTACCCTAACACATTTCCTAATTCTATTGGATAAGTATAATTCGACCAAAAACAACCATAGGAATAAAATATGACCCCCTTTGATCCACTTGGAATAGATTATGACATTTATTATTATTTTATTTAAAGAATAGTTAAAAGTGTTAAATTCAAAGTTTAATAACTAAACCATTTTTAATATAGGGTTATAAATAAGATAAATTAAACTATAAATATTCATTATAAAGCTAAAAATATTTCCTACATAATGGTATTTTATTTATAATTTTTAGACATTAAATAATTAAATTTATTTATGATGCAATGATGATGCAGTAATTACCTTATTAATGAAAGATTAAAATAATTGATATTATTAATATCCAAATAAATGTAATTTGATACTTTTTATGAATTCCATTAATTTTCTAGGTTAATATGACATGTAAGGGTTAATTTCACAATCTCTTTATTATCTGAGGTTGTTGTTATGTAAGTATCTACTGAGACCTATTTATTATCCACATCCGTGTTTTCTTAAAAATGTAATTCAAAACATTTTAAATATTTAAAATACTATGGGTTAAATTCATTTATACCATTATTTTACCATATATGTTTTTAAAGGAATCTTTCCATCATTTTCCAAACAAGGTACTTTATGACCATTTCGAAAAAATAAAGGTAAGAATGTCTTTTTTTAACTTATATGGCGGGTGTGGCTATTTTCCACCGTTATATCATCATTGAGGCTTCCCATACAACCTTATAAGAATATTTTCAAAATAAATGTTTTATTTTTTAATTATATTACTTTTAAATTATTTCAAAATAGAAAGAGATATTTCTCTAAAAAAAGTTTTGATTTCATCTATGTCAACATCCTTTGATGGATTTTAAGCTTGTTTGAAGTTGATTTATTATGAATCAAAACTTCCATATTTTATTAAATATTTTGTGATATGTTTGACTGTGGATGTGTTATTTTTACATCATTCATGGTTTATGGATAAAGTATTTACATTTCGTATGCTTGTTTTAATATGAATTTTTATGTTATGTTTAAACCTTTTCATACGAGGAATGTATCGGACTTAGTAAGTGATGGGTGGAGCTCTCTATAGATCTTAGATGCATATGTAGGTCTCATGAGACAAACTAGTGTCTTATCACAAGGCCTTGACAAAATCTTATTTGTTGCCTTGGTACAAGGCCTTGACTATGTGGTTATGAATTCTGGCATTATGCATTTCATCATTATGAATGTGTCTATTGAAATTGCATGTGATTATTCAACTAGTAGAATATCCATGTGAATAAGTAAATGTATGTATTTTATTTTATCTTTTCCATATTATGCTGAAGTTTAAGTTTAAAAAGATTTTGTTTTAGTCTTATACATTACCTTAAATTTTTATGCTTATTTATGAAAGTTTCTGATATATTGTTATCCTTACTGAGCATTTGAGCTCACCCCTTTCTATGTTTTATTTTTCCCAGGATGTGAAGAAGTATTTTATGGTTGACCTGCAGGGATAGGCTAAGGATATAAGTTTTTTCAAAAGGGGACAAAATTTTGTTGATGTTTTTATTTCATTATGTAATGTAAAACTTATGAATGTGTCTAGTACTTCCAAGGATACTAAACTGATCAGTCTTTCGGGACATGATTTCTTGTATCATGCTAATGTTATGTAAAATGCACCGACTCTAGGTAACTGGGGTCAGGGCGTTAAATATTTGTCTTGAATTATATTATAAAATTTATTATAAGATCATGATAGAGTTGCTTAATTATCATATAAATTTTATGACATTTTAATTATCTTGGTTCAAATATTTATATGTGATAATTAATTTCAAAGTCATTTTAATAATGGTAATTAAAAGGACCCAATATCGATTCTAACATGAGAGGGGGAGAATCAAGGTCTTAAAAATTTTTAACACTCTTTTCTAGTATTGATTAATTTCTTATATGGATATTGTATCATTTCTAAAAAATTATGAACTTAACTTATCAAAATTTTGTTAAAGAAAAATTATAATCACACATGGAGAACACCATGGATTACTTTGTTCATCCAATGTGGGTATAAAACCTCATAACTTTAAAACCCCATAATTACATGATTTATAAAAATATTTTCACTTTATTACATTTCCAAGATCTTTCCAATTTAATGTTTTAGATAATTTGGTAAAAACTTTACATAAGAAATTGTAAAATTTCACATAGTGTACATTTTTTATTCAAAAATAGATCTTTAAGTTTACACCATTGTTTCATTCAAGACACTTTTTCTTCATTTAAGATGAGTCATCATAGCAGAAATATTGACCTTGCTAAAATTTCTAACTATCCTTAAATCCTATGAAAAACATTTGAAAATGTGGGATGATAAAAATAAAACTTGGTAAGGGATATGAAAATAAAATAATCCTATTATTCTAGTTAAAAACATAAAAACCCATGAGGATATTTATATTTTTCACAAAAAAAACTTTTATCACACAAATAAAACATTTACACAAGTTAAAAAAATATTCACTCAAATAAAACCCTTGAAACTCAATATAAATCATAGGAAAAACCATAAAGGCATCATGAGGATTGTAAGAACTCATGAAATAATTCCTTTGAAGAAGAAAAAAACATTTGACCTTTAATCTTTCCCTACCTCATGAAATCAAAATATTTCCATGAAAAACTATTTCTTGAACAATAATATAGGTATATTGTACAATCGTATTCATAACCTATGTTCACTCATTTTTAAACTATATAAAATTAATTGAATACTAGTTAATTTCATAGGAGTAACCTACTCAGTTATCTCTCTCACTTTTTTCCTTTGAAAACAACATCATTACCCAGTGCATTGGAGAGAAATATCAGGCTCACCATCATCATAAGCTATATCAGTTTCATCCATCTTAATATATAGTGATCAAGTAAAATATCATGAAAAAAAATTTAAACTTTCTCTTTCATTCATTATAAAACCCTTAAAAATCCATTTGAACCCAAATGAAAAACACTTTCAGTTATCACATAGAGATGAGAAAAAGCATCTATTTCCTTAGAAAAAATTAAAATTAAAAATTTATAGAATATTGATAAAAATAATTTCTTTTAAAATAACCATGGAAAATTTTAAATGATTTTTTAAAATTAATAACATCTATGATGATGGAAAAATCGTTCAATCCGTATACATTAAAAACATTTTTTGCACTTTTTTAAAAAAATTGAAATTATCCCATCTAGAAAACATTGAAAATATTCATTTTAAAACCTTTGTAAAGAAATTAAAATATATTCAAAAATAAAATTTACAAAATTTTAATCATAAATAATAATATTCTTGAAACATTTAAAAGAACATGGATATAGAGAAGAATGATTTTAAAACATTTGAAACAATATCTAAAAAACCCTTACCTTAAGTCTTGTCTAGTTGTGTACATCCTCTAAATCCTAGATAATAAAATCATATTAGTTTTATACTTTATTAATAACATATATCATGTTAATTTAATTATTATTATTATTATTTTATTTCATTTATTTCCATTGTTCATTTAGTTACTAGAATGATTAAGTTCACATTGGATGTTTTGGTGTCGTTTGGTTTATAACCTCAAAACCACATCAGTGTGTTGACCATAGTCAAATGGTTTATGGATAAATTATCTCAAAAATAATAAAAATATTTTATTTATCATATTTATACATTATAAACACTTTTAAACCCAACTATGTAAGGAAGTCATGAAAATTGAACCATGTTGTTTCATAGAGACAGTAGTTCATATGTACACAAGAATGACGTTTTCATTTTTATAACGGGTGGAAAGGAAATAAATTTTATAATATTTTAATTTAAAATAATTAAAAATATTTTATACAATTCATATTTATTTATTATTTTCACTCTTATGACCATCCTTATAAGGTGAAAATGAAAAATGAATCGCATCGCTTCATGGAGGTGGTATTCCACATATACGCACGAGCGACGTTATCAATTTCCAATGGATGGAAAGGGTAAGAAGTTAAGAATTATATTAATTTTATAGAATCATAATTATTTCAAAAATATCATATATACTCATTTATTCCATCATATTAACCATAAATATAATTTGGTGATAAAAATAAAACACATCACTTCATGGATGTGGTAATCCACATGTATGGACGGGTAATGTTCCAACTTCCCATAAGATATAAAATGAGATTAAAAATGGTTGTACCATAATCATAATAATATTTTAGTATATTTAATATATTTATTTTATTATTTCAACATTGTTTAATAATATTTTAATGAGGTACAATAAGAAATAAACTTGAAATTGATTGATTATGACTTATATCTTCTCCTTATATATCTCCCTTTGGATTACCCTTAAGACTTATAGGATGTAATGGCCTAGAATTACAAGGTAATTTTTTTAAAAATTAAATGGTATTTTTACGAGACAAATATCTGAGACAGCACATAATTTTGAGACCTGGAGTGGTTGGAATGAATTTTTGAACCTTTTTTAAAGTTTATTAATTAAACTTGTGAGTGGTTTTTTCTCTCTTTTGAACTGATACACAGATTGAAAATCAAAGGGCACCTTTGAACTCAGAATTTTTGGATTCTCCTAGAAAGGTCCTAATGTTGGCTGGAAAGGGCCAATAGTGGAAGTTAGTTTTTGGCTGTAAATAAAATAATTGAGTAACGATTATTTTATTTTCCAATCCTTATTACTCCTAAATGGTAACTCTGATTATAAATAGGATAGTATCGTTGATCTTGTGAGGGTGTGTTTCCCTTAGGCATAGCTTAACCTCAACCAGCATGGGTCGAGGATGAAAGTAATTTTTTGAGTTTTTTTAAGTGAATTAAAATGGTGCGAGTGTGCGGTTTTAGAAACTTCTAAATGGGTGCCCAGATTAAAAATCTGAGGGCACCACTACATCTGGAACAGTGAAATTACCTAATAATGAACTTAACATCGATCGGAGTGGGTTGACCGGAAAAGATAGCTTTTGGAATTTTTAATAAAAAGTTAAAATAAAATAAAGTGGATGTTTTATTTTATATTTTAATTTTTCAAATCATTTCAGCCCAAAGGTTGGCCAACCAAGTGAAACTAAATACAATGTTTCATTAAATGAAACATCATAATGAATTCATAATTGAAATGCATATTTGCATTTCATCCTTTAATGGATAAGCAGATAATAAAATATTGTTGGCATAAGCCTGGTTCTGCTCTGAAGCTCCGGTGGGTGATGACGACGAACACCAACCCCCCTTAGAATGGATCATCACCAACAACGATCAACCAACGACCGTAAACAGAGGATTGTGGAACGACGAATGCAGCGACACCGTTCATCACCAACGAACGATCTGACCTAGGAAGGGGCTATTATTTGAATTAAATCATCCCCCATTCTTGTTTTTAAATGGAAAACGTGGATCAACCCACAAATAGGTTGACCTACAGTTTGATCTTTCTTGTGGGATTATTTTTGTTTCATTTTTGTTGATCCTTCTAACGGATTGGGTCGAGGATGGAATGAAAAAATGGCTGAGGTTTGATCCTTAGGTTGATTATTATGCTTTTCTCCCCCACGTTCTTCGTGTTCTTCACAGGTTGGTGAAGGTTTGATCATTATGCAACCATCCTTGGTGAAACGATCTGACATCTTGGATCAGGAATAGACACAGCACACAGAAGGTGTGATGACGACAAATAATGGGTGGACCGAAGAAGTGCGTAAAATAACGGTAATCAATCATTTTCTAGTGGAATGGATTAAAATAGATATTTGAACCTCGGGTAGTGAAGAACACGACTCGAGGGTTCCAAAACACCCTCCGGATCAAATAACATACCGCCGGAGCATGTTCGGTTGTGGGAAGAAAGTTTGGTTGGGCTGGCAGTGGCACGTGGTGGCACCGGTCGCATGCCAGATGGAGGGGTGGCATGCCACGGTGAAGTTGGCGGTGACAGCCACACAGCTTCTGCGTGGAGGAAGTTGCATCCCCCTATTGTATCATCCACTAACCCCCACAAATTTGTTGCAGGTCTTGCCGGAAGAACCGGTCTGTGGCTGGCACCACCTGATGAGAAAAATGATGTGGATCTTGCCACATTGGAGTGGTGGAAACCGGTCTGCCATAAAAGGCTAGTCTGGTTCTGGTGGGCCACACCCAGCTAGGTGGCCGGTCCGAGACCATTAGGCCAGGTTGGACCGGACCAGAACGCAACCATCCCATGTTTCACTAAAATGGTCTTAACTTCTAAAGGCACCATACGTTTGAAAATCCATCTATATTATTGGGACCCTTAGAACAAGACATACTTTTTGAGATCCTCTAATTGATTTTTTGAGAAAGTTATAGGATGGCCTCTTTGGTTTGAAGAGTAGGCTCTCCCAGTATAGGAAAACTTTGGGTAGAATCAAGGGGATTCTTATGATGAGATGTTAGGATGGTTTCTCCCTTAATGAATCGAGGAGCGGGTACTCCTTATCCCTCTGCTTTGGTAGAGATGGGACTCCCCACATTTTAGGGAGCAGGTTCTTGGATAATTTCTTAAAGGAAGAGTTGGTACTCCCCTATCATGCCACGAAGCGGGTCCTCTATCCTTGGAGTCGGTACACCTCTATTGGACTAGGTTGTGGGTCCTCCATATCTAACACATGTAGATTTGGTACTCCCCTACTAGATAAAGAGTGGGTCCTCTATTATATGAGTAGGTACTCCCATATAGTTCTAAGGTTTCGGTCCTCATTACACAGTGTTATGGAAGAGTTGGTACTGCCATGTCATGCTAGGTAGTAGGTCCTCTAGCCTATGGTCGGTACTCCCTTAACATACTAGAGTGCGGGTCCCCCATAGCCAACAGAGTCACAGAGTTGTTACTCCCCTATATTACTAGGGTGGGGTCCTCTAGTCACTGAGTGGTACTCCCCTACCGAGTAGGGTGTGGGTCCTCAATTGGAGATGGATCTCCCTTGCCTGTCGAACAAAGTAGCGAGGACTGGGACCATCCACTTGATGAAAATGATACCTAGATAAGAGTTAGTCCTCCCTCTACGGACCGAGGCGTAGGCCACTCTATACAGGAGAGACTGAGGTATAGCAGGTTAGTCTGGAGCAGCGCTCCCTCAACTGAGCATACTGATTAGGAGAAAGCATCTTGAATTGGGGTTTCTTAGCCTTCCATGAGGTGCATGACTGTGACAACTAAACCTCTAGTGTCAGGCACTAGATTCGTACCTAGTAGAATGTTCCCGATGGAGCACGTTCTCTCAGATGTACCATTTAGAATGGTAGGATTGTACCCAATGGAGTGCATCACTCAGACGGGTGTCATTGGGGATGGTTGAGCTCATGGAGTGTGATATCCTAGTTTGTGTGCTATGACTTGAGCCTTTGATGAGAATCCTGAAACTGGTTGTGTGGTTAGGACCAAATGTTTTATTAGTGGCTAAGATAAGTATATTTGGATGTTCATGGTATATATATGGGCATATACCTGAGTAGATATGATTGTGCATTCCTTTTTGGGTTTTCTCTTATGCATTACCTTTGTGGTTTCGGGGTCCCCTACTGAGTATTGTTTTACTCACCCGTGCACGGTATTTTCCTACACTTGTCATGTCTTGTTCAGACAACTAATGCTTTGACGAAGTCCAAGGATGACCAGGTCATGGTGGTGTTCAGTGACATCAAATAGACAAGGTTCACTTCTACAGCTTTAGGCAGCTACCCTTCACCTAACCTTTAGGTAGGATTCCCAACGGATGGTCTTCAGGGACTTGGAGTTTTACTTTTGTTCTATTTTCCTTTTGGTGGGCATGTATACTGGGCTGAGTTTCCACCCTATACTTTACTTTTTATTTTACTCTGGTTGTGTTTTACATAGTTTATTGCATGCATGGTTTCCTTGGATTTTACTTTCTAGTATCTTTGGCTAGGAGTTGTGTGTGTGTACAGGTACTCAGGAAAATTCCTCCTGCTTGTGGAATAATGCCTTTGGCGCTATTCTCTATCCCCTATCCTTTGAGATATGGTCTTGAGGTAGTCACGACATGGGCCATGGGGTACGGGTCATGAAAATTTTGTATTAGAGATGGTCAGTTCTACCTCAAACACTGGGGGTCTATTGTCTTTTGTTTTTGGGCAACAGTGTTAAGTGTATCGAGTTTGTCTTTCAATCTAGGGACTCTAGTGTTGGTGTGGTGGCCAATGTATCCATAACCAGGACTCTGGGCACCAGTTTTTTGACTCAGTACATGGGAACACTGGTTGTGGGGAAATAAAGGGTACATGCATCACGTATGAATGGTTGTTCTTTCCATGTCCTTCTTGGGTATTCTCTCCAGATATACTCTTTAACTGTGTTTTATCTTGTTATATTTCAAGATGAAACCACAACGACAGCCATATAAGATCCTACAACATGATCTTGATAATTATCCACCCCATGTGGAGGCTTCAGTGCAGGGCACTGAATCTTTGGTGTTACCTCCGGGTGGTGCACCAGTGATGCAACTACCCGTCGACAAGCAGTTTCTACCAGCTCTACCAGTTGAGGATGCCTGCAGGATGAGTGCGCTACATGAGTTCTAGAGGTAGAGACCTCCCATGTTCCAAGGTGATACACATCCTCAGGTAGCTAAGTATTGGATTGAGGTGGTTACACGATTCTTCTTCCTAGTGAGGATGCATCTTGACCAGATGGTAGTACTAGCCACGATCCTTCTACAGGGCTCAGCAGGATGCTAGTGGAGCTTAGTTATCCAAATGCATGATGAGGTGACCCTCACTAAGATTTAATTTGAGTGCCTCTTTAGGTAGGATTTATTTCTAGTGACTTTACGCTCTGTGTGTATGCAGGATTTGTTGTACCTACGACAGGGAAGTATGATGGTAGCAGAGTACTCGGTGAGATTCATGGATCTTTCTCACTACTCTATAGATATGGTGCGGGGACCTTACTTTAGGGCTCGAACCTTAGAGCAGGGACTATGTCAGGAGATCAGGGTGTCTTTGATACCCCTTATAATTTTGACATATGCTGGAGTGCTAGAGCGAGCCCTGGTGGTTGAGAGCTACTTGGCGGAGGAGTATATAGATGTGACCTAGAGGTAACGAGGTAGAGTAGTTTACTAAAGATAATGGACGACAGGTGATAGGATCGTGGTGTTAGAGGAATACCCATACCTGAACACAAACACATGGGTTTGTGGCATACGAGCAACACCAAAAATAATACCAGTCATAGGAGAGGCTACGTTATGCTTGAAATAGTTGGGGTTATCTTGCTAGTAATTGTACGACCCACCATGATGCTAAGATGGAGCCAGCATACGAACCTTATTTTCAGAGATAGAGCTTGGAGCAAGGATCTCTGCAATATGGAAGGAAAGGTAGAGGAGATAGACGAGTAGCAGGAGGTGGAAGGCAATTTGAATATTTTCCACCACCACCCTCAGGTGGTCCATGCTAGACTCAGGGAGCTAGAGGATGTGAGTTAGGACAGTTGTATGTGATCTTGGATTATGACCAAGAAGCTCCAGGAGAAATTTGAGGTATAATCTATGTCTTTTATTTTGGATTCCTTTTTTAAATAGACATGGGTTCTAGTCATCATCCTTTTTCTGTGAGTTCTGTTTGAGACTTCGAGGTTCTGGTTGGATAGTGGACTTGACATGTACGCTTAGAGACTTCTTCTAGAGGACACTCGTTGATCACACACTAGCGCTAATAGTGTGACCTAACTCTTGGAGGTTAGAGTTCTAATTGGTATCTCTTATTCATGGAATCTAGGCCTTAAAATGTCATTCTGGGTATGGACTACTACCATTCATACCTGGATTGACAATATTTGGAAAAGGATGTGGTGTGTCCACGATGGTGAAAATAGGCTTTCCTTCTGGTGAAAGGAAAACTCGGGAAACACAGGATGGGCTCTTGAGAAGAGTCATGCTTAGAAACATTACATTGTGGTAGAGTTAAACCCCATTATGTTTCCGCAATATGAAATGGTTGTTTACCATCCATACTCAGCTATAATACCACTATTGAGTGTGGTAGTGTTATAGTTTCAGCAAGTTGTGTGACCGCTTGAGGTTATAGACAGAGGGCCTAGTAAGACCCAATGTTCACTCGTGGGTAGTGCTATTTTGTTTGTAAATGCCTTTTCACATTTATCATAAACCTTGAATGCATAACACTTGTGGAGGATTTAGCACAGTTCATCCAGGGGTGGATGTGAACTGTGGGTTACTATTTGTATCTATGTCAGGTTAGCGTGGAGGTGAGCCGCTAGACCCCATGACTACAAATGGATCGGAGTGCTTAGTGTTTTTCCCACATTTCACAGCTAAAGATACATGTTCTTGTTGTTGTATAATGTTGACCTAGTAGTAGATGGACATGAAAGTGGTATATCTCAGTGGTTCCTCGAGTTGCGTGCTTGTAAGCAGTGTAGGGACCCTGGATGAACTCAGTTTTCTTCCCTTGAGGATAGGATTTTGCTTTTTGGGGAAAAAATTCTTAAATTGGGTATAGTTTAATGGCCCATAATTCCATGTAATTTTTTTTAAAAAATTAAATGGGATTTTTACGAGACCAGGCTCTGAGACGGCACATAATTCTGAGACCCAGAGTGGCCAAAATGGATTTTAGAACTTTTTTAAAGTTTATTAATTAAACATGAGAGCTAGTTTTTCTATCTTTTAAACTAGTTCTTGGATCAAAAATATAAGGGATCTGTTGAACTCAGAATTTTGAGATTCACCTAGAAAGGTCCTATTGTTGGCTCGCGTGGAAAAATAGTGGAAGTTAGATTTTGGTTGTAAATAAAATAATTAAGTAACAATTATTTTATTTTTAAATGATTGTAACTCCTAAATGGTAACTCATATTGGAAATCAGAGAGTACCATTGAGCTCATGAGGGTTTGTTTCCCTTAGGTAGAGCTGAACCTCGACCGGCATGGGTTGAGGGTGAAATTTAGTTTTTGAGTTTTTTTTAAGCTAATTAAAATGGCGCGGGTGTGCGGTTTTGGAAACATTTAAATGGTTGCCCAAATTCAAAATACGAGGGCACCGTTACATCTGGAATGACGACATTACCTAATAATGGACTTAACATCAACCGGCGTGGGTCGACTGTAAAAGATAGTTTTCGTATTTTTTAAGAAAAATTTAAAATAAAATAAAGTGTATGTTTTATTTTATTTTTGAACTTTTCAAACATTTTCATCCCAATAGTTATCCATGCAAGAAAAAATGAATAGGTTGTTTCATTAAATGAAATAGCGTAACTACTTCGTAACCGAAACGCAGATTCGTCTTTCATTCTTTAATGGCCAAGCTGACAACGAGGGATTGTTTCCAAAATCCTGGTTCTACTCTAAAGCTCTAGTGGGTGATGATAACAAATAACAACCCCCCTTTGAATGAATAATCACCAACGACGATTAATAAACACCCATAAATAGAGGATCGCAGAATGACGAACGCAGTGATACCATTCATCACCAATGAAAGATCCGACCCAGGTAGGGGCTGTTATTTGATTTAAATCCTCCCCCGTTCTTGGTTTTAAATGAAAAATGAGGATTGACCCACGAGTAGGTTGACCCTTAGTTTTATCATTCTTATGGGATTATTTTTGTTTCATTTTTATTGATCCATCTAATGTATCCGGTCGAGCCCGGAACGAACAAATGGTCGAGGTTCGATCCTTGGGTTGATTATTATGCTTTTCGCCCCCACATTCTTCATGTTCTTAATGGGTTAGAGAATGATCAATCATTGCACAACCTTACTTAGTGAAATAATCTGCCATCTTGGATTAGAAACAGACACGGCACGACGAAGGTGCAACGACGACCGACGGTAGGTGGACCGAAGTGGTGCGTGAAATACTAGCAATCGATAATTTTCTGGTGGAAGGGGTAACAATAGAGATTTGAGCCCTAGAAAGTGAATAATGCCACCCAATGGTTTAGGAACACCCTTCTGATTGAAGAATAGACCACCGAAGTGCGTCTGGTGGTCCGCGGACTGTTCGGCCGGCACGCGGCGGCATCGGCCGCTTGCCGGATGGTGCAGCGATGCATTGCGGTGGAGTGGGTGGAAGAAGCCACTAGGATGCCGCATGGAGGAAGCCATGGACACTGGTCACTGCCTAAGTTATACCCCATGGATTTTCTGTGGGTCTTTCTGGAGGAACCGGTCTGCTATGCGGACCGGTTGGAGTTGTGACGCCAGCTAGCGTCACCTAAGGAGAAAAGGGATGTGGCTCTTGCCATGTCTAAACTGAGGAAATAATCCATCAATAGAGGGCTAGGCTGGTTCTATTGGGTTAGATCCAGGTCAGATCGGGTCAGTCTGACCAGGTCGGACCAGACCCGGATGCAACCAACCCCCATTTCACTAAAACAGTTGTAACTTCTAAACGGGGCATTCGTTTGATGAGTCATCTGCAGCATTGGGACCCTTGGGATGAGACGGTACTTTTGATATACTCTAAGTGAGTTTTTGAGAAAGTTAGAGGATGGCCTCTTTGGTTTTAAGAGTAGGCTCTCCGAGTATGGAAAGACTTTGGGTAGAATCGGTGTGATTCTTATGTTAAGATGTTAGGATGATTACTCCCTAGATAACTCAAGGCACGGGCACTCCTTATCCCTCTACTTTGGTAGAGACGAGACTCCCTAAGTTTTAGGATGTGTGTTCTCAGAGAAGTTCGTAAACGAAGAGTCGGTACTCCCCTGTCATGGCATGGAGTGGGTCCTCTATCCATAGATTCGGTACTCCTCTATTGGACTAGAGCACAAGTCCTCCATATCTAATGCATATAGAGTCGGTACTCCCCTACTGGGTAGGGAGTGGGTCCTCTATTGTAGGATTCGGTACTCCCTTGTCGTTCGAGGGTGTGGTTCCTCCTTACATAGTGTTGCGGTAGAGTCGGTACTCCCCTTCCAGGCCAGGGAGTGAGTCCTCTATCCTGGGGTTGGTACTCTCATAACGTACTAGGGTACGGGTCCCCCATAGAAAATAGACTGACAAAGTCAGTACTCTCCTATATTACCAAGGTGTGGGTCCTCTAGTCACTGAGTGGTACTCCCCTACCAGGTAGGGTGTGGGTCCTCAATTAGAGATGGAGATCCCTTGCCTGTCGGACATAGTAGCGAGGAGTGGGACCATCCACTTGATGAAAAATATACCTAGATGGGATTTAGTGCCCCCTCGATGAACTGAGGTGCAGGCTACTCCATATAAGAGAGACTGAGGTATCACAGGTTAGTCTGGAGCAGTGCTCCCTCAACTGAGCGCAATGATGAGGAGTAGGCCTCTTCACTTGGGTTTTCTTAGTCTTCCAAGGGGCGCATGACTCTAATGACTAAACCTCTAGTATCGGGCACTATATTCGTACCTAGTATAATTTTCCCAATAGAGCACGTTCTCTCAGACGTACAATTCAGAATGGTAGGATTGTACATGATGGAGTGCATCTCTATAACAGGTTCCATCAGGGATGGCTGAGCTTATGGAGTGTGATCTATTGGTTTTTGTGTTATGACTTCAGTCTTCCATGAGAATCCTGAAATTGGTTGTGTGGTTTTGACCACATGTTTTCTTAGTGGTTGAGACGACTATATCTAGATGTTCATTGTATATGTATGGGAATATACCTGAGTAGAGATGACTATGCGTTCCTTTGTGGGTTTTCCCTTGTGCTTTATATAGGATTTCCCACACGTGTCGTGTCTTTTGTAGATGATCAACACTTTGACAGAGTCAAGGGAGGACCAGGGCCTGGTGGTGTTTAGTAAGATCAGAAAAATGAGGTGAACTTTTACAGCTGAAGGTAGCTACCCTTCACCTACCCTTATGGTAGGATTCCTGACGTATGGTCTTCAGGGACTTGGAATTTTACTTTTGTTCTATTTTCCTTTTTGGTGGTCTTTTATATTGGCCCAGGTTTCCACCCTGTACTTTACTTTCTGTTGTACTCTGGTTGGGTTTTACTTTGTGGATTGAATACATGGTTTCATTAGATTTTAATTTCTAGTAAATTTGGCTGGGAGTTGTGTGCGTGTGTACAAGTACTCAGTAAAATGCCTCCCACTAGTGTAATAATGTCTTCGATGCTAGTCTCTAGCCCATGGCCTTTGGGATGCGGTCTTGGGGTAGTCACGACATTAGCCCCAGGGGATGGGTCGTGACATAGGATTTGTATTTTGATAATAATAATACATCTAATACATGGTAAGTTATTTTTTTTAAGAGTTTTGGGTAGGTATTTTCCAAACTAGAGTTCTCAAAAGGTGTGAGGAATGGAAAAAATAGGAGGTTTCATTTTATAAGTGAGAAGAGTGGGGCGATTGTAATTTTTCTAAACTTTAAAATATTATAAAGACTTAATCATATAAAAGTGGCTAAAAATATACCAATTATAAGATAATGTGATTAAGGTCTAAATTCCCCTATTCAATTATAATTAAGATAATATTTTGTAGCCTTGTCACTTAGTTTTCACCATAATTAACCTGATTTACTGTTTCTCATGGTGACACATTTTTACCATGGTTATTATTCATAATAACCAAGAATAAGATTAAACTAATTAAACCTCCTGATTAAAAATATTGAATCCATTTTTTAAGATTAAATTTTTATGAGTCGCATAAATTACTTTTAATATAAGTGTGAAAAATGTAATGAAAAACAATTTATAGAAAATTGAGTTTTAAGCATAAATATGAACTTATACCAAAATAAAATATAATGTTGATTGATATAGAATTATTTATATTATTTTTAATAAAATTTATCTTATTTTAATATAAAACCAAATCCAAAATATAATTTTACTTTTAAATTAAATTATTTAATGAAAATAAATGATAGTTTTGTAAAATTCGGCATTTTTCAAAATTAAATCAAAAAGAAATATTTTCATAAAAAATCAAAAAAAGTTAATCCTAATATATATTTGATATGATAATTCAAAAAATGTGGTAATTTTTATCTAATTTAATTTATAAAATCAATAAATTTATCTTTTAAATAAAACCATATAATTCATGGAAAAAAACTTAGTTTGATAAAACTATAACTTTTTCGATTAAAACCTTTTATAAAATTATTTATAAAACTATGATGAATATAAATCCATAAAATTAATGATTATAAATCATAATATTGATTTATTTCTAGGATTACCTAGGTTTTCACATTCTTCCTCCATAATAAATTACATCATCGAAATTTTATTCATTAATTAAACAAGTGAGGGTATTTTTTCCTCATAGAATTTTTCAATTCCCATGTTACTTATGCAGTCATGTGATTCTTCCATAAAACTTTTACATGTAGAATCACCTTATTCCATAGTTCCTACTATCTATGATCCGAAATTTGAACTCACTTTTCTTCATAAGAGAGATTCTCCTCTAATTATACCACTTTAGGGGTTAAAACATGTTATGCATCGGGTAAGTACTTTATAAGAAGAGAAACATGAAACGTATCATGTACCTGAGATAAACTCAGAGGTAAATATACTTTATAATAAAATAATACTACCTTTTATATAATTTCATACAGACTAATAAAATATGGACTTAACATTCCATTTCTTCCAAAACGCATAATAATTTTCCAAAATGATACTTTAAGAAAAAAATGACTGCCTATATCAAACGAGAGATCTTTTCTCCTATGATTTTTTCAACTCTTCTTCCTCCTCTGATTTTTCCGCATGTACTGTTGAATCATCTTTAATTAATCTACCATTTATTATACTAATTCTAGTCCCAATAACTTCTATTCATCGACTTTTCCCTGATTTGATGGAGTTTGACACCACTTTCCATATAATTACACAAAAGGTGTCATCTGTATACTGGAATAAAAACTATTATTATAAGAAACTTCTACTAATAAAATATTTCTATCACAACTTTCCTAATAATCCAAAGATAAAGCTTTTTTCATGTCTTCCAAAGTCTAAATCATTCACTCTGACTGGCCATTGAATTGAACATAAAAGGTTTCAATGAAATTCAATTAAGTACCCAAAGACTTTTGAAGTCCTTTTCAAAAATTTGAAGTAAATCTAGGATCATGATCAGATATGATAGAGAGATAGACTCAATGTAATATGACTACCTATTTAAGATAAAGTCTATAAAATTTATCCAAATACATGGAATCTCAAATAGGAATAAAATGAACTAATTTAGTCAATCGATTAATAATAACCCAAATCACATTATTTCCTTAATATATATTTGGTAATCCCACTATGAAATACATGGATATATTCTATAATTTCTATTTATTTAATAGAAATAGATTAATCACCACCTTTGGTAGTTTTCTCTAAACTTTAACCTATTGAAAAGTTAATCATTTTATTGTAAATTTAGCAATATATTTTTTATACCTTACTATAAATAATATTCTTAAAGTTATCTATACATATTAATACGGCTAGGATGAATGAAAATGGATATCTATGAGCTTCACTTAACAATTCATTTTTAACTATGAATCACTAGGCACACTAAACCTCTTTCTAAATATAATAAACCTTATTTATCAACATTAAACTCAGAAAACTTACCCTTATTGACCAATTATACTCTTTCTTGAAAAACAATATCTTCCTTCTGGGCCTCATTAATTCTTTCTGACAAAGGTGAATGCACTGATACCTGATCCAAAATAGAATAAGTTTTTATATACACAATTTCCAAGACGAAATTCATTAAATCATTAACTAAAGGATAATGTACCAATCATATCATAGTTAATTATGAATTTTATTTTAGACTTAAATAATCATGTACCTTGTTTTAATTACCTGGATGATATTGAATTGTGAAATCATAATCCTTAATCGGTTTTATACATCTTCTCTACCACATATTCAATTATTTTTGAGTAAATATATACTTTAAACTTTTATTGTCAATATATATTTCATATTTTACCCTATATAAAATATTCCTACAAAATTTTAAAGAAAAAATCATCCATTATAATCTCAAGTTAATGCATAGGACAATTCTTCTCATAAAGTTTGTAGGCATATTTTATATGGGGTAAAATATGAAATATATATTATCCTATGCATGAACTTGAGCTTATATTTTCCACTATAAGCTCAAGTTCATGGATATGATAATTATATTCCTAAAGTTTTAATTAATGTTAAATATATGTATTTACCCACTCATCTTGCATTAAGACACAACCAAGTCCTTTCAAATAATCATCACTGTAAATAAAAAAATAACCATTTATTGTTTTAAAGGCTAACATCGGAGTAATAACCAATATTCTTTTCAATTATGAAAATAATTCATCACATTCATTTATCCAGATGAATTTAACTCCTTTTAGAGTTAACTTAGTTAATGGGATAGATAACCAATAAATGTTCTTAAAAAATTATTGGTAGTAACCAACTAATCCAACAAAACTTCAAATATTAGATAAATTTTTAGGCCTTTTACACTCTTTAAATACTTTAGTTTTAGTAGGATCAACAGTTATTTCATATTTATAAATAATATTCCCAAGAAAATAAATATGTTACAGCCAAAATTCACATTTACTAAATTTTCCATGCAAATTGTTTTATTTTAAATTATGAAAAATAATCCTTATGTGTTTCTCATAATTTTAATATATTTTTGAGTATACTAGAATATCATCAATAAAAATATTCATAAATTTATTCAAATACTCATGGGACACTCTATTAATTAGGCTCTTAAGAACAATGGGTGTGTTTGTTAACCCAAATGGTATAACCAAAAACTCATAATGACCATACTTAGCACAAAAGGTTTTCTTCAGAATGTATTCCTATTTATGATTTAAATGATAATAAATGGATCTGAGATTAAAATTTGAAAAATACTAATCTCTCTAGATCTGATCAAACAAATCATTAATATGAGGAAAAAATACTTGTTCTTAACAGTGATGTTATTAAGTGTTATATAATTAATACAAAGTCTCATGGAACCATCCATATTTTTAATATAAAAAATAGGAGAACCCCCAAGAGATGTGCTATGGTAGTTGAAAACCTTATCAGGAAACTCTAATAATTATTTTTTCAATTCTATCAATTCAACTGAAGCCATTTGATAAGTAGTTTTTGAAATTGGATTGTCATCATGCACTAAGTCAATAATAAATTCAACCCCCCAATTAGTGATAACACCAAGAAAAAACATTAAAATACATCCATATATTTATTTACCATTGGAACATCACAAATTTTAAGAGTTACCTTATTTTTAGCAATATGTATAAGATAAATTTCATTTACATCTTTTATCAGTTTATCAACTTCTTGATGTGTTATCAAAGGCATGAACTCATTATAATATATGAATTAAAACTCGCTCTGAAAATTAAATATGAATTCCTTAAATCGTAAATATATCTCAAAATGATAATCAAAAATCCAATTCATACCCAAAATAACATAAAACTCTATAATAGGAAATACAATAAGGTTTGTAGGAAAAACCATTCCACAGATGATAACAAGAATAATCCTATAAATTTTTATTTAATTTATACTACTCCCATGAGTTATTACCAAAAGTTATAACTTTATTTCTTGATATTTTATTTCTATTTTACTTTCAAATTTCCCAGAACTAAAATAATGTGTAGATCCTAAATCAAACGATAAAGTTTTATAATCTGAAAAAACAAGTAATGTACTTGACACCACTTCATTTAATGGTCCAAAATCAATCTTAGTAGTAGAAAAAGTATTTTACACACCTTTTCCACATTCAATATTTATGATTACCACCTTTAGTAACTAAATTTGGACATGAATTAGCATAATTAACCAAATCATTGCAACTAAAACATCTCACTACTAGATGACTATCTATCTTCCCATTACAGGTATGGTATAAAAAATTTTCCTTATAGTCATGATATAAATGACTAAACTTACCACATTGGTGTAACTTTAATGATCCTAAAAAACATCATTTAAAATTTATTTTACCACATTTGGAACATTTGTGGGGTTTACCTCAAAATTTCTTGGTTTAATAATTCTCCATTACTGTTCACCTTGACCGCTTCTTAATTTTGTCATCATGAAGTACATAAGTGTCTAAAAACTCTATCTCAACTTTCTTATCATAATGAATAACTTCCTCATAACTTTTAAATTCATGAGAGGAAAATTTTATTCATAAAATTGTTTTTATATATATGTAAAATCTATCAACTTTACTCTCATGATCTAGAATGGAATTTGGTGCATATCTGGAAAGTCTTATAAAATTTCCCTCATAGGAGGCCACTGATTCTTATTTTTTACATCAAATATAGACATTTTATTTTCATTATAATCCAAATAAATTTATGAAAATACTTCTCAATAAAAATATATTTAATTTTTTTCCACTCCATGGAATCAATCTCATTTTTTCCTTAGTATTTTTAGTCAGAGACCACCATCGATCAGCTTCACCTTCAAAATGATAGATATCAAGAGTTTATTTTTTATTTTCCATAAATCCCAAAAACTTAAAATATATTTTCTATAGAATCAATCCATCCTTTAGACTTAAAAAGGTCTGAAGATCCACCGAATTCTTGAGGATGTTATTTTATGAAATTCTATATTATAGACATGCTCCTCTACAGAGAATTCATTCAATCTATTTCATTGGTACCACCATTAATATCATGTATCAAATAAGTCAATACTACCAAAAATTGTTATGTTCCAACCATTATGAGTTATTGATTCAAATTTTTATTATCCTCTTGATGCCTTACTACTTTAGCTTCCCTATTTCAACTATGGAAATCCATTCTGAACAGACATGTATTACATGAAGAAACATGGAAATATTCAAAATATATCTCCTGGTAATATAACCATAAATTAAAGTACCATTAACATTCCTTTTAAAATTATATTAAACTCTAAAGGAATCTAAACCTTTTCTCTGAAACCAACTATAACACCTTATAACTTTAAAAACCCATAATTACATTATTCATAACAAGTTTTTCACATTCATATATTTCTAGGATCTTTTTTGTTTATATTTTTAGAGAATTGGGTAAAACATTACATAATAAAGTAGAAAATTTCACATAAAATACATTTTTTCACAAAAAAAGCTTTAAATTTACACCCCTATTTCATTCAATACAATTTCTTCATTTAAAATGAGTCTCCATAGTGTAAATATTGACCTTGCTAAATTTCTACTCATCCTTAAATCCTGTGAAAAAAATTTAAAAGCATGGGATAAGAAAAATAATACTCAGTAAGGGATATAAAAAAATTAATCTTCTTATGCCAATGAAAAACATGAAAACCCATGAGAATTTGTACCTTTGTCATAATAAAACTTTGATGACATAATAAAACATTTACACAATTGAAAATAAATATTCACTCAAAGAAAACCCAATAAATATATTATAAATCATAGTAAAACCCATTAAGTAATCTTGAGGCATAAGGTGACTCATGAAAACATTCCTTTGAAAAAAAACCTTTCACCTTTTAGCTTTCCTTACCTCATGAAATCAAAATGTTTCCATAAAAATATTTTTTATTGCAAGAATAATATAGGTATCTTGGATAATCGTATTTATAACTCATTTTCACTCATTTTTAACTCATTTTAGAATAATAGAATCCCAATTAATTCCATATGAGTAACTTACCCAGTTATCACCCTCATTTTTCATCTCCAAAGACTAAATCATTACACATGCATTAGAGATATATATCAGGATCACCTATTTCCATGAGCTATATCAAGATCACCCATCATCATCTATAATTAAAAAGTATCATATCATAAAAAACTATAATCTTTCACTTTTTCATCATAAAACCCCTGAAACATTCATTTGAATCCATAAGAAAAACACTTTGAGTTATCTCATAAAGATGAGAAAAAGTTTCTATTTCCTTATAAATGATTTTTAAAATTAGAAAACTATAGAGTATTGAAAAAATATAGTTGAAAATAATCATTGAAACTTCTATAGGAATCCTAATAATGAATAATGACTATGATGATGTGAAAACAAAGTCAATTTGTATATGTTAAAAAATTCTTTTTGAGATTTTGTAAAAAATTAAAAATTAACCCATACTTAAAACATTAAAATGGTTCCTTTTTAAAATTTTATTAATAGATTAAAATATATTCAAAAATAAACTTTAAAACATATGAATCATAAATAATAACATTTTTTAAGCATTTAAAATATTATGGATATGGATGAGAAAGAGTTTAAAACATTTTAAACAACATTTTAAAAGAAAATATTTTACCTTAAGTCACATCTAGATTTGTACGTACTCTAACTCAAGAATAATAAAATTATATTAGTTTTATACTTGATTAATAAAAATTTTCATGTTCGTTTTATTATTATTATTATTAATTTTATTTCATTCATTTCTATTTTTAATTTAGTTACTAAAATGGTTAAGTTTACGTTTGATGTTTTTGGGTCATTCAGTTTATAACCTCAAAACCACACTAGTGTGTTGACTATGGTCAAAGGGGTTATGGTTCCATTATATATATAATATTAAACATGTTTTATTAATCATATTTATAAATTATATACACTTTTAAAACCATCCATGTAAGGAAGTCATGAAAAATTAACCATGTTGTTTCATGGTGACGGTAGTTCATACGTACGCATGAATGACATATTCATTTTTCTAATGAGTTAAAAATAAATAAATAAGATAATATTTTTATTTTAAATAATCATAAATATGTTATAAATTTAATATTTATTAATTGGTTTCATCCTTATGATTATTCTTATAAGATGAAAATGAAAAATGAATCACATCGCTTCATAGATGTGGTATTCCACATGTATGCATGGGAAAAGTTATCAATTTCCAATGGATGAAAGCTAAAAAAATATAAGTAATATATTAAGTTTATAGAATAATTATTATTCCTCTAATATCATATATATTCATATTTTTTATCCCTTTAACCATCTATGTGATCTAGTAATGAAAAATAAATCACATCGCTTCATGGAGGTGGTGGTCTACATATACGCACAAGTGATATTTCCATTTCCCATAAGATAGAAAAGGCGATGAAAAATGGTTGTACCATAATCATAATAAAATTTTTGTATATCTAATATTATTAGGTTATTATTTAATCATGTTTTAATAATATTTGAATGAGGTTGAAGAATAAATCAACTTGAAATAGGTTGGTTAGGACTTATAACCTCTCCACAGATATGTCCCTTTAGATTACACCTTATGCCTTATAGGATTAATATTTTGAGAATACCAGAACCTATAAGACATAGATATTGATTTTTGGAAGATTTTTGGTTATTTAATTTCCAAAATATAGTGTTCAAAATGTGTGAGGAAGGGATGATAGTAGCCTCCCTTTTATAAGTGAGGGGAGTGACACACTTGTAATTTTTATAAACTTTTATATAATATAAAGTCTTAATTAGGGGAAAGTGGCTCTGGAACTATCCAAATTATAATATAAGGTGATAAGGATAAAAATCACACAATACAATAAAAATTAAGATATGATTTTTTAGGGTCGCTTAGTTTGTACCTTAATTGGTCTTCTTTTCCCTTTACCATGATAACACATTTTTACCATGGTTACAATTCAGAATGAGATAAAATGAAATTAGAATTGTTATAAAATTTGAACCTATTGATTCCAAATATTGAATCAGTTTTTCAAGATTCAATTTTTATAAGTTTAAAATTTTACTTTTAACATAAGTTCGCAAAACACAATGAAAACAGTTTTTAGAAAATTACATTTTTAAGCATAAAATGAAATTATACAAAAAAATAAGTATATTATTTATTCCTATGGAAATATTTAGATTATGTTTAATAAAATGTATCTCATGTTAATTTAAATCGAAATTATAAATATAATTGGACTTTTTAAATTTCTTGATTTAATGAAAAGAAAAGATAGTTTTGCAAAAATTGGCAGTTTTCACTATTCACTCAAAAATCAATCTTTTAAGAAAAACCAAAAAAATAATACTAATATATATTTAATATGTTGATTCCAAAAATGAGTTAATTTTTATCAAATTAAATTTATAAAATCAAGAAATTTAACTTTAAAATAAAACCATGTAATTCATGGAAAAACAATTTAGTTAAATTAAAACTATTCCTTTTTCAATTAAAAAATTTTATAAAATTATTTATAAAAATATTATGAATATAAATAAATAAAATTAATACTTATAAATCATAAGATTTATTTATTCCTTGGATTATAAGGTTTTTCATAGTGGGTTATTCCCAAATCATATGCAACTCATTATTTAATATACATGTCACTAAGATGTTTCACTGATTACAAGTACAAGATAGTTGATAAAATCACTGTCAATAACAAAAAAACGTAGAATAAATCCTTCTGATTACATAAAAATTTATCTAAATTAAGATAAAATAATGAGAATCACACCTACATAAAATTGGTTATCCACTCGATATATCTTCATCTTCATCAATCTTTCACTTCTCCCTTATCTAAAAACTCTATCAAATTTCTATATTCTTCTTTTTATTGTTTTATAGATCTCATTAACCTTACCTTGAACCTTTAATATGATAAAAATATTATCTTAAATCACTTTATGTGTTCATTGGGTATTCTCTAATATCTTTTAAACATCTCACCAATTTCCTCCATTTCTTGCTCCTCGTGTAACATTAAGGACACTCAAATACCAATATTCATTTTTCAAATAAATCTTGTACCTATGATCTCCTTATTTTATGTACATATAGCACTATCCCACAATCTCAAAATTTTACATCAATGGATCATAGTGGAATGGATTAATCCAGATTATATAATCATTCCACATGTAAATATTTTGCCTCTCAAGATTCTCAAACTTTATTCATTGTCCTTATCATGATGCACAAATAAACTATTAAGATATAGAGAAAAAAGTGGGAGAGTCGATAGAATAGTTCAAAAAATTCATCATATCACATTGAGTGATATATTAAATTTTCATCTATAACACAACCACAACCTATAAAATGGCCATGTATTTTTCAAATAAATAGACTCATACATAACTTTTACTAAATTAGAGGTTACCTTATCTCTGTATTATGTATTTTGATATGATTATTTTTTAAACCAATGAAAACTGTTTTTCACTAATGGAAACTAAAATATAACCTATGATAATAATGAAATGTATAGTGTTATTAATTCATTTAAAGAGAATATGCATGTCTCTATTTATGAAATAATTAGATTGATTATCATGAACTTTTTTAGCCTCATATTATAGTTAGAAACTCAATCTCTACATGTAATAACTTTAGAAACTATATAAAATAGATATTTTTCTCTAATTATCATAATTAAACACCATATATTGAATCATTTGGTATCTCCTAATCATTATCTATGATAGACCGTTTGGAAAATTTATCTTTCACAGTAACATATTATATATAATGGCATGTCCATATCACTATATGTATCTCTTTTCATAACACTATATATTCATAAGATCTCTCTATGATAGAAATTTTCATTATAACATCAGTAATTAAATATCCAAATCATTTTATTTTAATAGTTTAGATTATAGATTTGTCTTTATAACCTTCTTATCATGAATAGAGAAATTCCCAAATAAACTTACATGATATAAATTTCTTAATGAAACTCAGGATATTCCTAAAACACCTCCTAATTTATCAAGTCTTAGGCAGCTAAATCTTGATTTTTTTTCTTCACATAATATAATTATGGAATACAGTGTAATTAGTATCCAACTATGATAGATCTTAAAAACTTTAACCAAACATTCAGCGGTCACCAACGACTCCATGTCTTCACACTAATTTTTAAAAAATATAACCAACATTATTCCTTAATAAAAGGGATCTAACATTCTCTCCACTTATATTCAAAACGTATTAATTCCTTTTATATCAAACACTCTATCATTACCTCACCCTTTGTTAATAAATACATATATTCTTATCAAAAAACTCAACCAATAAGACCTAATCCTTTATCTATTCTCAATGAAGTAAAAAAGGTAAGTTGATCAATAGTTTATAACAGTCTATAAACAATAACAACTTATACTCCCCTATAAAAACTCCCCTATATATAACACTCAAAACACTAACAAGTTAATATATAATCATGAAATACATAGGGGTGAAAGAGTAACTTCAATAGATTTGAAATATATTTGGTTAGAATATCAGTAACTTGTTCACCAGTGGATACATATTCAATATTTAATAAATTATCCTCAACCTTTCACTTGATTATATGGTACTTTATTTATATATTTTTTATTATATAATGTTTTACTAGATTATTACTGAGGTTTATAGCACTATTTTTTCATATATAATAGAAATAGTTAGTTCTAATATTTTAACTAAATTAATAAGTTATTTTTTCATCCAAAATAACTTAGTAAAAGAATCTGTATAAATAATATATTATAATTTAAATTTTCTTAAAGTGTTAGTTTTTTTTATTTCCTAGCCAGCACACATGCTTATTTCAAAAAAATAAATCCCCCCTAAAATCAAATTCCTATAATTTTTTTGATACAACCCAATCTAAATTAGTAAAACCCCTGACATTATTATTATTATCTATAACTAAATATAATTTATTATCTATTATATCATTAACAAATCTAATAATTAATTTCACTACATCCATTTTACTCCCTTTAAATTCACTTCAATACCTTGCAATAAGATAAGTTTCAAAAAAAATTCTTAGATGTTATTAAGTAAAATAAACTTCTGATATTCTATAGAATTCCTTAAATTTTCATTTTCATATTTCATAAACATTATTCCAATAAAATTTGGAGTATCTATTAGCAGACACTCCTTTATATAAAATATTTTTAGTATCTCATTGGCATGTTTTCGAAATTAAATAAATATACCATTTTATTTATATAAAATCTATAAAAACAATAATAAATTTAATTATCTTATGAGATACATATAAAACCATTTTACCATAAGATTATAGAATCTTATACAGTTGTATATTCTGGATCCTTCAAAGATACCAAGAATGCTCAATCAGAGGAAGGTCTTTGACCATTTATTAAAATAAAAGAAAAGTACAGGAGGCAAGGAGTGAGAGTACATAAATACAGCCCATCCACATCCATACATCAGTTCCAACCAAAAAAGAACAGCTATATGTCATAGTAATCATAATCCTCACTACATCCATAATAAGAAGAATCCTCCACAGTAGTCGACTCCCACTCGGAGTTTATATCATATAGCTTCAGAACCTTGGCATACTTCGTTCTGAGCTCCAGTTTCTCCATAGAGAGTTTCTCTCTATTTGATTGTCTTCTCACACAACTCTTTTTAGAATCAGGGGCATCCCCTTTTTCCTTCCTAGATGAGGACCTAGTGGATACCGGCTTCAGTAAGTAAGAATAGTCCTTTCATGGCCTCCTCTTTGGTGGAGCAGTCATTGCGCCTTCACTTTCAGACAAAGTCTTCCGACCACCATGAACAATATTGATTTAAGAAGGTCTTGCAACCCCTTGTTCATTCACCTTTTCACTATCAGATATATTCCCCCATTTACTAGTGAGAATCATAGGGATGAAACTTATGCAGCCAGCCACTTGCCTCACCAAGACACCTTTTAAGGTTGTTAGAGACTCACATCCAATCATTTGAGCGAGCCTATTATGATCAATCAGAGCAAGACATTGAGGGTTCACCTCATTACCAAGGTCCTTAAAAGTCCCTGTCCTTGAGACATCAACTGCAACCTTTTCCGGACTACTGGAACCAATATGCAAATTCAAAGCTACATACACCTGTGGATCAACCATCACAGTGGGTGGATCCTCCTGCTCCAAGCCCATGAACCTACTACCTAAGAGGACCTATCCACCCTGTACAGCATCCACTCCTCCTTCTCTATTTAGTCTTCCACCTACTGATTTAATATGACCAGAAGCACCCTCCAGCAAAGGTCGGTCCTCAACACCAGGCCCACATTTTATCCACTCAAAGACCTACTGCACTGATGGATTGAGTGACTCTCACACCTCTTTAACTGCACAATCATGCATGATCACCTCTTTTTGAAAGGATTGTCGCACCTCAAACTCTATGCATGTACCCAGCATTGCCTCGTCGAGGTAGGGACTTCCCACCTGATCACCCCACTCATCAGAAACTACAAGTCCACCACACTCCACAGGGCCACCCATTCCTTCATTCACATTACCTCGCACTATCATAGGATCACCAGAGTTGGTCATGCCCAGTATTGGGCCCAATAAAATTTCCAAACCACCATCGGAGCTTCTCCTTTCAACCGTCTTTGAAGTACCAGCCAACTATCCACTATGAAAAATTAGCTCTATATGACCAAATTGGGAGCAGGCCACGCAATAGCGCATCCAAGACTCAAAGATGACACCCTACTTCCAGTGGAACTCCTTTCTATATATTATCTAGACACAATCTACTGGTGGTCTTGATACATCAACCTCCATGCAGATTTGTGGACAAATCGGGTGACACACAGCCTCAGTCTGACAATCAGAACATAAGTAATGACCGATCATATTGCCGATTGCACATAAAATCAAGGGATTTTGGAAATAAATAGGTAGTCCAGAGAGACTTACCCACATTTCAATTGTCATGGGTCCACGTCGCACGTGAAAATCAAAACTCCAATGAAACAAAAAGAAAGTAGAGCCATTGCATCTTTGAGGAGCTTGAGACCAAGCTGAAATTAAATCCACCTCTGAGCCAAAACGGGCCATTATATGCCTCCGGTCAAGAATATATTAAGAAAATAAAACTCAATATCCATCTAATAGTCCTTTTGTTTCCTATATGAATCTATATCAAGAAAGATCCTAACAAACTATAATCTTGAAACTATCACAAACATTCTATCTAAATACATACCATCAATCTTTATATATCCCTTGTATATATGTTTTACCTTGTTTCTAATAAATTATTCACTATTATTAATAATGTTATGGTATATCCATTTGGAAACTATGAAATCTCCATCTACTAGTATTACACCAATTCCTAGGTTCTTTTGAATCTAATCTAACTTCTCATTTATATCCTTAATCCAATTTTCATCTTCAGTAAAAACGTCATATATTTTCATCGGAAATAAAAAAATATATAGTAAGAACATAAATGATTTTTATCCACTTATTTTGTACTAGATTATATTTGTCTCCTATAATACTCTCTAAATCAACATGCTTGGTTTGGGAATCACTTTTAGATGAAACTAGATTTTTTATTTCCTTTCCATTCACATCTTTATTATAAAAATATATTTTGGAGTATTTAATTTCACTATGATACACACTAATCCCTTAAAAATATTAATTATTATTCAAATATCATAAACTATCCTAAAATAAATACCTTTTTATACCATATAAACTAGTACTTCTTTTCTTTCCATAATTTTATTGATTCTCATATAATAACACCTATAAGTTTTATTATCGAAGGAATATCTAAGAAATTTTTCTTCACCAGCTTGAATTGAAAACATTCCTTAATTATATTCCTTAATCATAATGTTTAACATACTACCAATGATTTGGAAATACTTTTTAGTTGGTTTCTTTTTATACCATGGTTTATTATGAGTTACTGTTTTACTTGGGCATAGAATAATTTTATTTTTAATATAAACTATAGTATAAACTACATCTTTCTAATAATATCTTGAAATTACACTAGATATTAACATCTTTTGTTCCACATTATTGATGAATATATTTCTCATTTCAACTATATAATTATATTAGAGTATCCTTATTTTAGCCACATATTCATCCACAAATAAAATATAGTACAATTCACATTTTGTCTCTTTTGGATTCATTGACCCAAACACATGAGTTTAAACTAAATAAATAAAAAATTAAATATTTTTTCTTTAGTTTGTAAAATTTTCTTATGATATTTTCTTCTTGGAATGATTAAAAAATATGACCTAATAATCTTCTTAATTCTCTAAAATCTAAATTAATTGTGTACATTACTAGTTTCTCTTTGATTCATTGATTGAGATGACCAAATATTTTATGTTATTCATTCTTTTCTTCATCCTTAGATAAGTGATAAATAACTTTATCTCCATTGATATGATATATATTTACATGATCCCTTATTTATATATTAAAAATAGTTCAATCTTCACTTTTTATAATTCAATTAATTTTAATAAGTTGATAATAAAGTTGTTATGTTTCAAACATTCAACTAAAAACACATCATATTTATAAATTTCTTATCCACAAAAATTAACCTTACTCATTCCCATTATTTAAAATACCCCATTATTAACATATTTAACTTTTCAATTCACCTAGGACATAGAATTTATCAACATATTAATTTTACCAGATATATTTAATAACTATATATTTTCTATCATTAATGTTCCATCACCACTATTGGATTTTAATCCAACAACATCAACATGATCCATATCTTAGGTTTGTATTTATTTCATGTATTTTCAATAAAATAATATGTCTCAATAGTTTCTTAATGAACCTTATTATATTGGCTAAATATGGGGTTTCTTCATATTCACTTAACCCGTCAAACTAACTACAAGGCTTCAAAATATTAGTAAATTCATTTATTACTAGATTTCTTTATGGAACATCTCTTCTCTAAAATATCCTTCCAAAACCTATTGGGTAATAAGGTCTTTTGTGGATGAACTTTAAATATAAAAATAAATATCCAAGGAATGATTTATTACTATCTTGTAACATTATTTGTAAACCATATTTACTTTTATAGTATCCTACTTCAATACACATACTCATTATGACTCAAAAATAGAATTTTCATTTTGGATTAAAATTAGACTTCATAAAAATATAAAGTGTTTTCCTGTCTACTTTCACCTTCTTATTCTTCACATATTTGGTCCTAATTTCTTCATTATTATGTTTAGTGGTGCAAGTATCATATCCTACAAAAATTTCCCATTACAATAGATTTATTATGGTTAATATGTTCATTTAAATTATATAAATCTTCACACTATTTATATTTTTATTATTCATTTGAAATACTCCCAAACTTAGGATAATTCTTATCAATGAGTGGCTTGATTTCAACTTTTATTTTTATTTTAGTAGCTAAAAATTCATATTATATCCTTTATTCTTAATATTATTCTTTTTGACATTTTAATTAGTTAATTAATTATTTTAACATGTTCTTTAATTTTTACTTTTCATTCAAAAATACCTTTATTTCTATTATTATCTTTCAGTAATTTAACTTCTTCCTATAAATATTTAATCTCCTTCTTATTTTTAATTAACACCATTTTGGGTTCCCTTATGAATTTTTTAATTTTATTTACCTTAGTTATTTGATTATAAATTTCCTATATGGTATATTCAATCTCAGTTTAAAATTCAAAAATACTAAAAATGTTTATTCACTTTCAATAAGTGCATTAGTGGCATGTTTTTTTTATGATTGAAATAGGATAATCCACTCTACGATTTTTAGAATTATCAGCCACTTTTTCACCTACCTCTCTTTAATTAAAACCATGTTATTTTCATAAGATGTTTCTTTAAATTAATTTCCATGATATTTCATTAAATTTTCTCATAAAAGGAATCTTAATTACTTTATTTGGAAAGTATTTTTAAATTTATTGGTGTTCATACTTGGTGGGATATTTTGAAACCAGATATCATACCTTTTAAATACTAAAATAATATATAATCAATTTTCCTTTGAACATTCCCTTGAATTTATTGATTTTACTTGAAATAAATTCCATCATCTCATTTAATTCATCTTTTGATTCATCAAATATAAAAAGTTTTTACAAATATATAAGAGAAACTTCTCTAGATTTTTTATATATATTTAATACCATATTGTAATTTTATATAATAGGAAACTATTATTCTCTATATATTACCAAGATAAATTATGTTCAGGTATTATTCTTTAATAATAGAGACCTTTTGATTATAGTGAGGAGGTAATCTCCTTAAAATTAATTTAATAATATAAATTCCATAATGTCTTCTCTAATCCCCCTTTTTGTTTTGACCACATCATACACACTATTAAATAATTAATAAAAAAACTCATTTGATATAATTTTATGATTTTAAAATGTATTTCTCAGAATCTATAGATTAGTTCCTCAAAATTTTGATTTGTCTTCATAAGTTTTGATAATATTGTCTCATATATCATTAAAAGTATTATAATCCATCACCTAGGTAAAAATAAGGCTTGAAAAATATCCTCTAAGAGAATTTATAGCCTTTGAATCCCTCACTAGCTCATGATTAGTTTTCTTATTCATTTATGTTAAAGTTTATTTTGATAATTATATTTTATATAAAGTAGAAAATACACTTACATTCCAAGATACCTCAAATAATTATGTTATCTACTCCTCCATGGATAAAATTTACAACCATAAAATGCTAAAATTATATTGTAATTAACTAATATATCCTTGATACACTAAATAATAACCACATAGAAAAAAATAGAGGTCGTTTAACTAATTATATAATACCAATTGTTAGTGGTAAATAATCAAATACAATCTTGATAGTGAACTAAGAGGGAGTAACTCAGGTCTTCAAGCCTCGTATCAATATTTTCCAATGGTGGTGAGTTAATTATATGGTTCTAGTCTCTATAATTAGAAATAATGACCGCCACTTATTCAAGTTAAGTTAAATAATTAATAAGAGCACATAAATAGAACACCATGGTTTACTTGGTTCACCCAATATGAGATGTATCTAAGGTATATAAAAATCATTGGTGTATATATAGATCACTAATATGTTTCACTAATTATAGATATAATATAGTGTAAAGACTCACTATCAATATAAAATAACAAAATAATGGATCACACCAACTTGAAAACATTTATGTTAAGTAAGGTAAAATAACGAGAAGCACGCCTACCCAAAATAAGTAATTCACTAAGCATAAATTCATCTTCATCAATATTCATCTTCACCCTTCTATAAAAACATTTTCAAATATCTATATTCTTCTATATTGTTATTTATATATCACAAATCTGATCAAACCCATATCTAATATTACTCAACATGTTTGAGGGGTGATGTTAAACCTCCTTGGAATAGCTCACCATGTTCCACCATTTCATGCTTCACTAGAAAAATTAATAAAACTAAAATACAAATAATAATTTTTTAACTAGACTATAGTCCCATGATCTCACTGTTATATAAACATATGTCATTATCCCATGATCAAAAAATTCACCATCAATGGATCAAAGTGGAATGGAGTAAAATGAATCATGTAATAAATCCATATATAAATAATGTCCCACCCAAGATCCTTAAACTCTATCTTTTATCTTCATCATAATTCCAAAATAAAATCTCTAAAATTGAGAAAATAAATGTAAAATTTTATAGAATATTATAGAAAATTCAAAATATCTCATTGATCAATATATTAAATTGAAATATGTGATACAATAATGGCCTATAAATTAGGAATATAATTTTATATAAAATGGAATCATTCATAACATATACTAAATTTTACACTATTTTATCTCCATTTCACCTCCTATGATATAGTAAAATGGCCAAATTTTACCACTTTTAACCACTTATAATTAAAACATGGTGTTGATAAGAATAAAATGTATAATTTGGTTAATTTATGCAATGTCATAAACCAACCCAGGCCACCCCTGAACTAGGCACCCAAGACAACCCATGGAAAGTTTTGAAGGTCATTCCTGATCCCCATGGGTTTTAAAATAGTTCCAAGGAAAAAAATATACAGAATGGGAAAAAAAATTCTCAAATATAGAATATTAAACATGCAGTTTAATTATACCATAACTCAAACATGGTGAGTAAATACATTGGACTACCATGCCTAATCAAATAAATAGTTTCAAAATTTAATGTGAACCAAACGAGGCACAAGAAAAATAAACACTACTCATAAAAATGAAATAGAATGAATAAGAATAACTAATACCATAAAAATATCAAACAAAGCTAAAATTTAGAATACAAAATTGATAAAAATAAAATAAACTGGAGATAGGGGAGCCAAGGAGGATGATACACCATATAACCCAAAATACCAAAATAAAAAAAAGGTCATCGCTACCTATAGTTTTGCAATAAGTAAATATATTCACTAAATGCCTCTACCAAACACAAACTATAAGATCATCCACTACATCCAAGTAAACCTGATAAACATATAATATGTTAGTAATTAGAAAAAATGTCTAGTGGTTATCCTCCCCACCCCCATGCATAACCATTAATGATTAACCAATGAAATTATGATTTTAGATAAAGATATAAAAATATGGTTTTATTTTTAAAATAAAATAAGTAACATATATTTTTCATTAAATTGTGATATTTTAATTAAACGAATAACACAACTTACTAAAATAATATTTTAAAAAATTAATATAAAGGTAAGTGATAAATTAATTTGGGAAAATAAAACTAAAACTTTACTTTAAAAACCACTCACATCCCCTTATGATTTATGAAACATACCAATTATTTATAATAAAAGTAATTAAAACATAGAGAAGGTTAATATTGTATTTTAGGAGGAACATTATTCAAAATAATAACATAAACAATTAAATAATGAGTTTGGTAAGGAAGTAGTTGACATAATTATAATATAAAAAGAATTATTATAGAGTGATAATCATACTTTTAATCTTTAATATAAAATAAATTTTGAGGAAAATATAACAGATAAATCAATAGTGAGAATTGATATTGGTGAAATAACCATAACTACAAATAATAATAATTATCATGGAAACCTAGGATCTCTCTGGAGAAAATATAGAATGAGATAAAAATTGAATCCACCCCAATGACACATGATGTGATTCAAATATCTATGATTTACCCCATCTGGCTTGACTGAGGGGAAAACCCCCAAAACAAAGTATAATTCTAACTTGGGGACCTCTTGCTAGAGTGCAATCATAAACTAGTGTAGCACGTGGAACAAGATTACCCACTTAGATACCTATGGTTTCCCCTTTCACAAAATGGAGGTGAGTAATTAACAAACAATGTAATTCAACATAACATGTAACACACATCAACCAAACACATAAACCCATATCTTACCTATGAGTACCCTACAAGACATAAGCCCTTACTTCGATACTATAAATGGAATAACCAAGTTAATCATTACTTATAAACATTCCAATATATTATCCCATTCCAACTTCAATCTAAAGAAACAATAAGTGTCATATCTTTAATAGTTTCAACTAATTATCTAAAAATAATGATATTTTAAAAATACATATTCCAAAATAATAAGTTTTGAAAATAAAAAAATTCAAAATCATGTAATTAAATTTTTAGTAACACAACTAAATCATTTTGAAACAAAATAATATGTAATTAAAATAAAAAATTACTAATGGGATAATTCATCTTTGAAAAGAACAAACAGATTATTAATCCTTGAAAAAATTATTCAAAAAATGATGAGAATTAATTATAATTCACAAGAAATTATTTCATGGATTAGTCTACATTTAATTCATCAAAATACCTATTAAAAATTTTATTAAACACTTGGTGTTTACACATTTCACAAAATATAGCTTATGTATTTTAAAGATGGGAAAACCAATAAAAATCAAGGAAATTCAAAAACACATTTAGAAAACCACAACATCGAAATTAATTATTATAATATCCTTTTTAATCAAAAATATGGATTAATAACAATAAATAACTCATACTTTTCTATTTAAAAATAAATATATAATGAAACCAACCTTAATTCACTAAACTTTCAAGACAAGCTGGTGATATCAAATAAGCCATCAACCATAAAAAAAACCCCATCTCTGACACTAGAATCAAAAAAAATTGGACTTAATTAAATCTTGATAAAATACCATGACACATAAAAAAACAATCTTAGTTCTTACCTTTTACTCATCAAGAAGAATTCAATGTCATTGACAAAACGTCATTAAGATAAATATCAAATGAGATATTTAAGAAAGAATATTAAGAGGGGGAGAGGGGGTGAGAGGGGGGAATCCCCTTGGTGTCCTTGTGCACTTTGAATCCCCCCAACCACTTCCCCATTTTTTCCTTCAAAATGTTTCCTAATATTTTTTTATTTAGTTTTTTTTCATGATTATATGTGCATCCCATGTTACATAGGTTTCTATAGGGTATGGATTCACCCCACCACCTTAGTATCATTCATTTTTTAAATTATTATTGTTTAAAATTTTCTTTAAACCCCACACTCACACCTCACTACTAGAACTTTCAATACACACACAAATCATATTTTTTCCTTTTTAAAAAACAAAATAAATTAAAAATATTATTATTATTATTATTATTATCCCATTATGCCTCATGGGGTGCAGTTTAGTGGTTACGCCCCTATGGTACCTGAGTCGGTGGGGGGAGCACTCATTTTCAAATCTCCCTTCGCAAGTGTATGCATTGTTTTATTTATATTTTCCATATCCCCAACCAATTGAAATTGTTATATCATTAGTATTATTATTACTAAATTAATAAAAATTATTAAATCCTCATATATATATATACACATATCATGTTTTCATTTTTATTTTTTTAAAGAAAAAATAAAAATAATAACTCTATTATTATTATTATAAACACAAAAATTATTCAAACAAAATAATATTTTAATCATCAATTTTAAAAAATCAAAAAAATATTTAATTTTTTAATGCAATCACATTCTTTATATTATAATAAAAAACATAGATCAAAAAATATAATTTAAAAACATGATATATTGCACACAAGGTGATAACATATGCCTCTGCCTTTAAAAAAAAGTTGTGTGCAAGTCATGTAAATATTTATCATTATGACATTATCTATTAAAGGTTATTAATGGGTTTTATTGGGGTAGATAAAGCTAATATTTCAGGTATGAGGACTAAAAATGTTCATTATGTTTAGGAATGAATTTAATACGCACTTAGAAAATTGAGTTTGGCATAGTGTGCATTTTAAGTGGATAGATTCATGGTCTAACCTATATTTATAATTAATATCAAAAAAATTAAAAATAAAAATAAATTTATTATTAAGAAATATTAAATATTAAACACATAAGTAGGTATGGTAATGAGTTTAGTATCTGCTAATTTTTGGGTACCTAATCCTAAACCCGTTTAAATAATAAACACCTTAACCCTAACCTGAGCCCACTTAAACCCAATTATTTATTAACCTAATAATACTCATTTGAATACCAAAACATATTTATTATATTTTAGATTCTATTATTTTTTAATATAATATACAACAGACATGTGTCATTGAAGTAGGTGATTGAAGGGGCATCGGGAAACGACAGCAGGTAGTGCCATTGTTACCAAGAATTGGGTATGTGAAGGTTTATAAATCCTCACACACCCAAATTAATTTTTAATGTTATATAACTTTCAGAAAAGGATATGTAAACATGAGACTTTATAAGCCTTTACGTTCCTAGTGGTAGGAAATAATGGCACCACCCATCATGGTTGGTCGTCACCCCTCTCTCACCTGCACTGCCGCATATAAATTTAAAAAATTTAAAATATAATAAATGATTTTTTTAGTGTCCTATCATAGATACCTAATATCTACTAGATTAATAATCAGATATAGTCAATAAACCCTAAATCGGATTAGGGGATACGAAAACCTGATTTTATCCGGTCGGGTAAGGTTGGGTACCCAAAAATCATATACCCATTTTTATCCCTACACATAATAGTAATCACATAAATTTTAATATATATATATATATATGTATTCATCGCATAATTAAAATTATATGTATCTTTTTCATAAAAAATGATAAAATAAATTAAAATTATTTTAAAATAAAATATATAAAAAATATTCTTGACTTGCAAGCCATCCCACATATATTGTGGTTAGTATGTTTAAGACCACATGCATTTTTCCCTAGTATGTTTAATACTGTAAAATGAGGATAATTTTTTAATGGTCCATATCAGCCCATAAATGCAAGTTTATGGGCCTAGTCCATGGTCCCGATACCCATTTAGAACCCCTACCATCTATAACTCAATCACTATTTGAAATGCCTTTAATTATTATGTAAAATAGAAAAAAAATTATAAGTCTCATCCTATAATACCATATGTCTCAACCTGAGCGATAAAAAATACATTCTTCATCGAGAAACATAAATTATGATATCCCTCATTTATTTTTATGATATACCCTTTAGTATACTGATCCTTCACTATACTGTATCTCATATAAGGATTTTTCTATATCGTTATGTGTAGTTTTTGACACTTCAGATATTTTAAAACATTTTTTTGGTAGAACTTTTAATTATAATACAGGTAGAAAAATAACTCAATTGTTGTTCATGAATATTATATAAAATATCCTAGTCTTCAAAACCCCCTTGTCACAAATAGAAAATTTCTTAAATCACCTCCTGTGATACCAAATCATTATTATGAGAAATGATATACCTAAAACTCCTATTGTGTTATCAATTCATGGGATGTGTCTTCTTTGTTTATTCACACAATAAAATCATGATATAAAATGAAATGATTAATAAGATGAAACAAACCTAAACATTTTCAATCAATCTTCATCCAATGATCACTAATAACTTCATATCTTTACAACAGTTTCAAACAAACACTACTATAGATTAGGTCTTTATAAGTTCTAAAAATACCTTTTATAAGCACTAAAAAATGTTAATGTTTGGAGATCCATTAAAATTATATCTCTTTTATTAGTGTTATAAAATACTTAATAAAGTAAGTCTTTATCATTGTTAAGAAAAGTGTTGATAAAGGTTTCCTTTATCAATGAGTTTTTTAGAACTAATAAAGGGTTACTTTATCATTGATACCATTAGCACTGATAAAAAAGAACTTTATCAACATTAATCCTATAATTTCTAAAATACCTTACTAGTTTTTTGTAGAATTCTAGTAACTATATTTGCAGAACTATACAATAGCCAATAAAAACATAAAAAACTATTTAAGTAGTAGTAAAAACATTACATTAAACATAAAAAAATAAATTTACATTTTACTATCATTCAATAAAAATATTACATTAAATAATTTGGTGTAATATAGTTAACATTGATGTAAAATTCAATTTTAAATAAAAATAAGTACAACCAATAAAAAACAAAAAACTCTCATAGTAGGCCTTCTCCAATGATAAACCTAACCTTGTACAAAATAAGTGTGTTCCTATAATAAAAATAATATTTATTTAGTAATAATACATTGAAAAACAAATTATAAATAAAATGTTGTATAATTCATTATAAATTTCAATTAGAATGATACGTGTTCACTTCCTACAAGTCAAAAGTGAAAAAATGGTTGTTATTCTAAATTATTATGTCTATCCAATATTTTTTCTTGGTTTTGAGTATGTGACATGTGTTTTAAACTAAAACATTTCTTTTAAATGAATACACACACATTGAGTCATATCTTCCAAACTGTGTGTCATATTGATGTGTGGTTAATTCCTACACATCACAAAATAATTATCAACCTTTTTCCTAAAATATCAATATAATATGAGTCTGTTTTCTTGATTTTGAGTATATGATGCACGTTTAGGATTAAAATGTCATTTTTAAATGAAAACATGAATTATTGGTCATTCCAGCCACATCGTGTGTAAAATTGTAATGAAACAACCTGAATACCCTCTCAATATTGGCATCTCACCCGATCTGACACATACCTGAAGGGTATTCCTGGTCCCCATGGTTTGGTGACTAGAACTCGGGCATAAAAAACAAACATAGGGAATGATTTCACCCAATTTGAAGTAATAACATGGAATATATACACATGATAGAGAGAAACATGGGAAGATATAAATATATGTCATAACAGATAGAAAAAAATGGAAGTGACACAATTGAAAAGGTAGAAAAACAATCTCCAAGAGATAATTCCATATATAAAGGATGATAAAACTAAAAAACGTTACTCTAATAGCTCCATGTGATAGCGTGGGAAAACTCCCACCATCTCATCATCAGCTACCCAAAATCCAACTAACGAAAAACCTCATTGCCTCGCTATGTCTCCTTTCTTTTCTATGCATTCAAAGACATATCAAGGTCTACACACCATCGAAGGGGTGCATGGGGTGTGATCTAATAGGATCATTATCAACTCACCCAAGTGTTCTGTAACAATTATTTTTATAATAATTCAAGCATAATCAACTTACAATAAACAAGTCATGATATTCAGTTTAGCAGTTTTTATATCAAAATCATGGGAAAACAATTTAATTCCCTATTTTTTCACATTTCCAAATAAAACAGTTAAATCAGTTTTAAATCATTTAATATAAATATATCAAAATAGATTTATTAAATCAAATAAAATCATGTATCACATCTCATATCAAATCCATGGAAGTAAAACAAAAATAATGCAATCCAAAGTAGTAAAAATCGGTCAAAATCACATGTAACATCATGCCAAGGATCATGCTAGGTCATTATATCAAGGATAATCATACCTAACATAGATAGTAGCATATGAATCAATCCTTTATACATATTCATTGATTCTAGAGAGTAGAGGAACACCCCAAAAAGTAAACCCCCCAATATGTATAATAAGTCCCGAGAACAACAGACCTAGGGATCAGAGGAAATCTCTATGAGCAAACCCCCTGATAGTGGAAGAGGACTATTACTACACCTTCCACCTAAGTACCCAAGTCTTCCCATTTTCTCTATTTTCCAAACCAATTCATCAAACCATTTTCATTAAACCATCCTTTGAAAATAGTTTCACAAAACCAATTCACAATACTTTGAAAACCCTTTTTATTTACCAAAACCAAGGGAATACCATATTTTATCAAATAACCATTTACACACAAACAATTCAAATTATATGATCATTTAATTACATTTATAAAAAAATTATAAAAAATCAGAGCAATGCGGATCACTAACATAGGCCAGAGACAGAACCACCTACCTCAAAACTTGGGCCACACAGGCCCACAATAGGATCCACCAATAAGAAGAAAACACAACCATAATGGATTCCATATAACTAATCCACACATATCATAATTAATTCAATTTAACAAAAAGGTTTGGTAGATAAGAGGAAACAACTCATGCCTCAAGAACACACACTTGTTTCACCACAACCAATAAGGAATTGGTCCCTAGAACAAGTTCATACAATGGATCTAGAAAATAATCAAGAGAATCATCACCACAGATCAACATATCCAATAATGCAACAAAAAAATTCCACCTTGATCAAATTCAATGAATAATCAGAAAGGATTACTCACTCTGAGAGATACAACCCAACCGCAATAGTGATCAATCACTGAACAAAGTGATTTGGATGGAGTGGAGGCCCCAAAAATCACCGGATGAGAGATCTAGGTTGATAGTAGGGAGGATTCATGTTTAATGAATAAACATATCACTCATAAATCACCCTAAAATCACTTTTTGTGAAATTTAAATGGCATGTAATCCCTTTAAAAGCCATATAATCTACAGGGTCTAGATACGCTGAAGAGCTCGTCGTATTTTTATTAAAAACCCAATTTTTAACATTACACAGAATGTAAACCTTACACGGCATGTACTCCCTTCACACTATATAATAAGATCATGGAATAATCCTAGAAGGATTTACACATCATGTACTACCATTACACGGTCTGTAAATTTCCAATAAATAATGAAAACTTCATATTCTTACATGAAAAAAACCAGACCAACTTAGACATTCTCTGAACTTAAGGATAACCCCACTAATCCATCATAATTTTATACCCAGACTCCATTAATTAAAATAAACATACATCCCTAAACTTTATGTCATTTTACCTAACAATTTCCCTCCATCCTCAGGAGTCCCAAGACATGCCCAATTAAAGAGGAAAACAAGTAATGATAAGGTAATTACCTAAAAGCGAGTAATTAGATTCTATAAAATCCACACTATAAGAATTTATACCCCCAAGAAGTAATGTGGAAGAATGAAGTCTAGTAAATAAGTGAGGCCACTACTCCCTCATCAAAAAAATTCTATCCCAAGTCTCATGCGAATATGGTCTATGTTTCCATAACACTCTAAACAATGGAATAGAATTCCCATGAAAGACATTCACTTGATATTTAAAAATATCTATTGGATATTCCATAATAGAAACATCTGGATCTAACTCAATATCTTCCTAAATCAGAATGCGATAGGTATCCGGATGGTATTTCCTAATCTATGATATGTGGAAAACCTCATGAATGCCCATCAATTGAACCAGAAATGATAACTAATAAGAAACCTACCCAAGCCACTCAATGACCTCAAATAGTCTAATATATATTAGAGAAAACTTTCCTTATTTTCCAAGATGACAGTGACCCAACCAAGTATAAAATTTCAATAAAACCTGATCACCTAGTGAATACTCTAAAGGATGACATCGTTGATCCACATAAAAAAATTTGACTATAATCTATAACCCTTTTTCAATGCATATACTAAATTTTTTTTTGTCATCGCTTGAACCAAACTTGGTCCCACCAAAGAAGCTTCACCACCTATTCTAACAAAGTTGTGATATTCATGGATGACCATACAAATCCTCAAAAGGAGCCATTATGATCAATGACTTATGACTATTGTTATATGAAAAATCAATAAGTTATAGATGTATATCCCAAGATCCACTGAATTCTAAGATACAATAATGGATAATTTTATTTAAGATCTAAATAGAACACTCTTTCTGACTATCTATCTATGGATAATAAGTTTTACTCAATTTGATATGAGTCCCCATCAACTCTTGGAGACTTCTATGGAACCTTGAAGTAAGCCTCGGATCCTTATCTGAAATAATAGCTTAAGGAACCCTATGTAACCTCAAAATTTTATTCACATATATATTACCTAGATATTCAACTTTAGTAGTGTTCTTGATAAAAATCAAATGATCCAACTTTTTCAATCGATCAATCACTACCTAGATAGAATTTCTCTATCGGGGAGTCCATGGTAATCTAATAAAAAAATCCATAGATACCTCATCCCATTTCCAAACCAACATTGGGAGAGGCTGGAGTGAACCAAAAGGTTTCAGATACTCTTCCTTTATCTATTGGTAGATGTAACCATGGGACACATAATCATAAATGTCACACATTACACTTGGCCACAATAATCATCATCTCATTTCATAATACATTTTCATAGTGCTGGATGAATAGCTCAAGAATAACTATGACAATTAAACAAAACTAAGATCCTCACACATGATGGGATGATAAAATAATCCCCAAAATTTAGAATACCATATAAAGAGAGAGACTAACCAGAAATGGTCTCCCCAACATAGCGGGTTTCTCAAATTTCTCTAAACTCATCATCTTACTACTGAATCTACAGGATAGATTCAAGGATAGATTATGATAAATGAAAATTATCCAAAAACATACCTAAAACCTCTTAATCATCCAGATGAAACTAATCAAATATACCCATAAGGTTTTACTCTTCCTTTTATTTTAAAATATCTTGCAATGGAACTTTCCTGATAAGAGAATCTACAACAACATTCCCCTTCTTCAGGGTGTAGGTGATGTCGAAGTTGAATATATAAAGGTATTCTATACATTGCATTTGTTTAAGATTCATGTATTTCCAAGAAAAGATATTTCTCATAATCTTATGGCCAGAAAATATTGTGAACCTCTCCCCAAAAATATGGTGCCTCAAATACTTAAGCACATTCATAATTGTGGTAATCTATAAATAATGAGTAGAATGATTCTTCCCATGTGGTTGAAGCTGAAAAGATTCATAAGCTACCACATGATCATTCAGCATGAGCACACAATCCAAACCAATTCCAAAATCATCACAGAAGACCACATTACCCTTACCAGGCTCAGGTAATATCATAATAGGATATGATGTCAGAATTAATTTAACTCATTGAAAGAAGAATCACACTTTTCATACCATTTAATTTCACCCATTTCCTAGTAAGAGTGGTCAAAAGTGATGCCAACTTTGAGAAATACTTTATAAACCATTAGTAATATCTAATAAGGCCAAGGAATATCTAAATCTTAAAGACATTATGTGGTTATTCCCATGAAAAAATAACCTTCAACTTCTCAAGATCAACTGATAATCCATGCTCAAAAATTATGTGTCCCAAGAACTTCGCTTCCTGGATCTAAAAGTTTCATTTTAAAATATTTCCATTCAAATGTTTACTCCTCAGTATTTTGAAAACCATATTCAAATAGTGATCATGCTCATGCTCAAATCTTAGAATGTCCTGTACAACTAGACCTTGGATCCCACTCTCCCAAAAACACCTATGATCTCTCATTTTCCATAAGAAATGGGAAACACTAATGATAAAAATCAACCTCATCACGATGAGAAACAATACAATCCATCCTAATGATTTTTACAAATAGATCTATATCAAGAATGAGGAAATTTCATAATAAATCTACATCAACTATCGATAGCATAAAATAAAGACACCAAAACCCCTTCTCTGTCCTATTTCCAAGAGGTTTTGTTAACTCCATGATAAAGGACATGAGATCCATTGGAAGTTTAAGCATATCAACAAAATTTCTAGATATAAATTAGTGGTAAGAACTAGTATCAACCAAATAAATCACTACTAAATATGAAATAAATATGGTACCTCTCACTTTCACTTGACATTCATCTACCTCTAACAAAAACGCAACTACTACGTAAAGGTGCTTCACTCCTAAGGCATGTGGTAGAATCCCTATAGTCTTTGAAGAATATAATTTCCCCTAGTGGCCTTTAGATCTAATGATACCCTATCATATCGAGGTGTAGACATAGCCTAACATAAATTTTATAGATAACCACAAAGACCACAACCAGTGTGCATATTTACAGGTTAAGGACAAGAACGCCATGTGTGTCTAACATTTTCACACTTATAGAAAGTCATAAGAACTCTACTAGCTATAACTGGAGGTGTTGAAGAGTCCTTCTACTGAGAACCACCTCTACCACTCCTGTGATGATCTTTCCACTTTCTCTTTTTTTATAGCATGCCACTTAATCTGTCACTAGGTGGAAGTGAAGAGGAATAATATCCAACCTTTCCTTCCATATTCATTTCTTCCATCATATACTTGTTCACTATCTCTGTATAGTTAAAAAAATTAATCATAAATACCTATGATCTAATATGTGGTCACAAACCCTGAAGGTAATTCTAATATTTTAGTTGTTCATTATTCAAAACATTAGGTTAAAACGAACCAACTCAGAAAACTAATTAGTTTATGACAACACAAAATGATCTCCCTGCTAAAAATAGAGGAACTATAAATATTTTTCCATCATCAGCAACTCTGGAAAAAATTGTTGAAAGAAGTGGATCTTGAAACCCTTCCAATACAAGTCCACATGCCTATCTGAATGTACCATGGAATCCCACCAACACTTGATGGCACCCTCAAGTATGAATGCTATGCACTTTACCTTGATACTCTTAGGTGTATCAAAGAATTCAAAAAATTGATCAATATTTTTAAGTGATTCTTACTTCTATTGATGTTTATTCATACCTTTAAAGGATGGTGGATTCTCATATAATAACTCCCATGATATATCCATTTCTCCTATAACTCATAGTTATACCTATACTATTTCATTCATAACTTTTGGTACATTATGGTATACGGCATGAACTTCCCACATGATATCCTCAATAAAATTATAATCAAGGGGTAGATCTCCTTGAGGATAATTGATTGAACCCTCCATTAGAACTCAAAGAACATGTCTTAGAGGCATATTTCTATACATTTAAACAAAAGAAACGATCAGGAACAAAATAATATTAGTCCAAACCAAAAAACCCATAATAAAAAACTAATATTAACATCATTAAATCAAAATAGGAGACACACATCCCATGGTAACTTTTGTCTCTTCATAGAAAGAGATGGTTAGGAACTCACTAAAAGATACCTCTCAAGTCCCAACAATCTTATCTCTAGTCTATCAAACATACCAAGACAAGTTTTCTTAAGGAAACACCCCCTCTAATACCATTTTAAAATGAACTAACCTAAATACCCTCTCAATACTGGCACCCAGCCCGATATTCCACATACCTGAAAAGATTTCCCAATCTCCATAGGTCGGTGACTAGCACCCAAGAATCAAAAACAATCAGAGGGAATGATTTTACCTAACATGAAGAAACAACATAAAATATATACACGTAGAAAATAAAAAAAGTGGAAGAGATAAATATATGCCATAACAAATAGAAAACAATGGAATTGAGACAACTGAAATGGTAGTAAAACAATCTCTAAGAGAAAAGTAAAATTGGGAAATATGATAGAACTAAAATAGCTACTCTAATAGCTCCATGTGATAGCATGGAAAAATTACAACCATCTCACCACTAACTACAAAAAACCCAGCTGATAGAAAACCTCACTGCCTCAGTGTGGCACCTTGTTTTTTCCTATATTTAAAGATGTAATAAGGTCTATGAACCTATGAAGTTATTTTTAGGGTGTGATCTAACATGCTTAGTTTTTTTCACTCAGGTGTTTCATAACAAGTCTCTATAGAATAATTCAAGAATGATAAACTTTAAAAAACAATTCATGATATATTGTTTATAAATTTTTATATCAAAAGCATGAAAAAACAATTTAATTTTCCCTTTTTCAACATTTCCAAATAAAGTAGGTAAATAGTTTTCAAATCATTTCACATACATATATTAAAATAGGTATATTAAATCAAATAAAAGCATGTATCACATCTCATATCAAATCCATGGATGTAAAACCGAAATCGTACCATCCAAAGTATCCCAAATTAGCCAAAAGTGCAGATAAAATCACACCAAGGATTACACTAGGTCAGGATAGCTAGGATACCCATACCTAAAATAGAAAATCACATGTGAATCAAGCCTACAGATATATTCATTGATTCTAGAGAGCAGAAGAACACCCAATAAAGTGAACCCCTAAACTATTCTAATAATTCCATGGAACAAAATGCCTAGGGAGAGAAGGCCCATGAGAAAACCCCTCGAAAATGGATGAGGTCTATCACTACACCTTCCACCTAAGTACCCATGGATTCCCATGTTCTCTATTTTCCAAACAAATTCATCAAAATATTTTCATCAGACCATGATTTAGAAACCATTTCACAAAACCACTTCACAATGCTTTGAGAATCCTTTTCATTTATCAAAACCAGGGGAAAACCATCTTTTATCAAAAGCCCAATTCAATAAAAAAAATTAAAATAAGTTAATCATGCCATTTAATTTATAAAAAACATATCAAAAATAGAAGCAATTCAGTTCACCAACAGAGGCTAAAGATGGAACCGCCTACCTCAAAACTCAAGCCGCACATGCCCACAACAGGATACACCAATAAGAAGAACACAAAAACACAATAGAAGACCTATAACTAATCCAAACATATTAACATTGATTCAATTTAACAAAAAGATTCATCTAAGAAGAAGAAACAACACATACTAAGTAATGTACACTCGCCGCACTATAACCAACAAGGAATCGACCCCCAGAACAATATCGCACAACAAATCTAGAAAAGAATCAAGAGAATAATCAGCACGGGTTAACATATCTAATAACACAATTAAAAAGTGCTATTATGATCAAAGGGAATGGATTATCATAAATTATTACTCACTCGAAGAGATGAAACCCAACCACAACAGTGATCAAATGCTGAATGAAACAATTCGGATAGAGTGGAGGTCCCTAAAATCATCGGAGGGGATCTCTAGGTCAAGAGAAAAGAGGATAAACATTGAACGAATAAACATATTACATGAAAATAAACCTAAAAAAATTCTATTACATTTACATGGTGTGTAATACCTTTTCCTGTTGTCTAATCCATGGGGTCCAGATATGCCAAAAAACCCCCATCACCTTTTTATTAAAAACGTGATTTTATACATTACATGATGTGTAAACCTTAAACAGCATGTACTCCCTTCATTTTTTGTACTTATATCATGGCATGATCTTGGAAAACTTTAAATATCATGTACTCCCATTACACGATGTGTGAATTTCCAATATACAGCAAAAACTATAGATCCTTACATGAAAACCCAAACTCAGGTATTCTCTAAACTCAAGGAGAACCCCAATAATATATCACACATTTATACCTAGACTTCATTAACTAAAATAAACATACAACCTTAAACTTTAGGTCATTTCCCCTAAAAATTTCCTCCATCCTCGGGAGTCCCAAGACGCACCCAATTAAAGAGTAAAATAAGTAAAGAGAAGGTAATTACCTGAAAGTGGGTAATGGGATGTTACACAAATTGAAGTAAAGTTAATTCATACACATCAAAAATTAATTAGGAATAATTTTCCTAAATTTTCAAGATAATATTAGTTCATTTCCTTGGTTTTGAGTATGTGATGTATGTTTTAAAATAAAATGTCACTTTTAAATTGAAAACTTTCACTTTTGGTCAATCTGGCCGCACTGAATGTCAAATTGATGTGATATTAATTAATAAACATAAAAAATGAATCATGGATTATTATTTTAAATTATTAATAAAATATGATAATTTTTTCTTAGTTTTGAAAATATGACGCGTGTTGTGAGAAAAAATATAACTTTTATACTAAAAACATGCACTTTGAGTCATACCAGCCACACTATGTGTCAGATTTATATGTGTCTAATTTTTACACATCAAAAATGAATCATGAATTATTGTCCTAAATTTTCAATAAAATATAATCATTTTTCTTGGTTTTTAATATGTGACATGAATTGAACACTAAAATGTCACTTTTATACTAAAATCACAAACTTTGATTCGTACCAGCCACATCATGTGTTAAATTGGTGTGTATTTGATTAGTACAAGTCAAAAATTAATCATAGATAATTTTTATAAAGTATTAAGATAACTAGAGTGTTTTTTCTCAGTTTTGATTATATGATGTGCATTTTGAACTAAAATTAAAATTTTAAATGAAAACACACTTTTATCCATACTAGACACATCTTGTGTAGGATTAACATGAAATTGATTGATACACAACATAAATGAATTTTGGTTTTTTTATCTAAAGTATCAATATAATGCACAATTGAGTTTTTTTTAGTATGTGATATGCATTTTGAACTAAAATTTCACTTTTAAATGAAAACACACACTTTTCTTTATACCAGCCACACCGTATGTTGTATTTATGTGTGGTTAATTTCTAAACATCATAAATGAAACATGTATCATTTTTATAAAATAGCAAGACAATCTGAGTAATTTTTCTTAGTTTGGACTATGTGGCACATGTTCAGAACTAAAATATCATTTTTAAATAAAAACACACACTTTTAATCATAATGAACACAATGTGGGTCATATTCACTTTAGTTTAATTCCTCTACATAAAAAGTGAATTACATATCATTATATTAATGTATGAAGACAATCTGAGCACATTTTCTTAGTTTTTCATATGTGATGTTTGTTTTAGACTAAAATGTAACTTTTAAAATGAAAACATGCACTCTCAGTAAATTTGGACATATATTGTATTAGATTGATGTGAAGTTAATTTCTACATTACCCAAATAAATCAAAAATCATTTTCTTATAGTATCAAGACAATCTGATCATGTTTACTCGATTTTGAAAATGTGACATATTTTGTAAGATAAAATGTTACTTTGAGGGGAATGTCTTGCCTCAAACAGCTTTGGATAATTATTAAGGGAGTAGGAAAAAATGTATACAAGTTCCCCAAAATGATTATGCATAAATGTATACAAACGATAGTCTCATGCCCAAATCACCTACTATAGTAAATTCAATGACTTTCTTTGCTATCGGTAAGATACAAAGTTGTCTCACTGGCAATGTTATTAAAAGGTCTTATACCCAAAAGGGAATGTATTTCATTATTGATAAACATAAAATAATCAAATAAATAAAAAATATCTCAATGATATAACATTAAAAAGTACCTTGGTGCATCATCCATTCCAAAGCCTTCATTGAAAATTTATTTTACTCCAAGAATTTTTCTACCTATAAATAGCACAAAAGGCCTATATATAGAGTTTAGGTTCCTTATTAAATTCTAAAATCATTAACCATTTTATAATTCAATAAGTAACTTTTATTTTATATAAATTTATTTTTTTATCTTCATATGAAAAAAAATCTTAGAAAAAATCAATAGAAAATCACCTCTTCATGATCTCTATGAAAATTAACTAAATAAATATTAGATAAAAATTATAAGAGAGTTAACTAAATAATTAATATATAAAATGAAAATAAAATTAACTAAATGAATAATATGTTGAGTCAATAAGTTTTTCCTTATGACTTTTCCATTCCTTCTTGTTTTGAAAATCACAAACACCATATACTAAAGCAAATATAAATTTTACCTCCATAAGGAAAATTTACTTCTTTAAGGAAATTTACCCTAACCTAGATTTTCTTATACATAGAAATATTTTTCTTAAGTAAAAAAACCAGATTATTAACCAAAATTCTATAATCATATAATGTAAAGATTTAGAGAATTCTGTTTTTTAGGATTCGAATTCTGGATGTGAACTGTTATGAAGTTCCAATCCGAATTCTGGACTCCGAACTCTTAAGTAGTTCGACTCTGAACTCTTAACTAGTTCGACTCCGAACTCTTAAGTAGTTCGACTCTAAACTCTTAAGTATTTCGACTCCTATCTATTAAGTATTACGACTCCGAACTCTTAAGTAGTTTGACTCCGAACTCTTAAGTAGTTCGACTCCGAACTCTTAAGTAGTTCGACTCCGAACTCTTAAGTAGTTCGACTCCAAACTCTTATGAAGTTTGACTCCGAACTCTTAAGTAGTTTAACTCCGAACTCTTAAGTAGTTCGACTCCGAACTCTTAAGTAGTTCGACTCTGAACTCTTAAGTAGTTCGACTTCAAACTCTTAACTAGTTCGACTCTTAACTCTTATGAAGTTCGACTCCGAACTCTTAAGTAGTTCGACTCCGAACTCTTATGAAGTTCGACTCTGAACTTTTACTAGTTTGACTTCGAACTCTGCAAGTTCATATTCCGATCTCAAGTGAATCCAGACTCTGAATTCCTATAAAACTGAATCCAAACTTTTCTTAACATAGACTCCGAATTTAACTTTGGTTAGACTCTGAACTTTTAATTTTCTTACACTCCGAAATTTTATATGTATCTTACTTACTTTTGATTCATTACAAAATGATGTCGTGCATTCAGTTTTACTTGATTAGTTATTAAATGATGTCTTCTATTCTGTTTCTAATTAACCGTTGGTTGAGTTACACGTATACAGGTCCCTCCAAATTTCATGGAAAATATGACCGTTGGAGGAGGGAGCCGACCATTGGAAATTTGCCTATAAATAAGAGCTCATTTGAAAGAGCTCAAGAATGAAGTTGATCAATCTAGAGAACACACGCTGTTAAGGTGATTTCTAGAGAGAGAATCTTTTCATGATTTGTGCGTACTGAACCGCTCATTCATATTGCTTCGTGTGACTCCGAATGTTGGTGATTACATTCGAGGGCTTCCGGGGATAGGAAGACAGGGGTGCCTACTACCATAAAGTTTGAGGGCTTCCTTGCTGAGGAAGACAGAGGTTCCAACTACCTTGAAGTTGAGGGCTTGCGGGGATAGCAAGACAGAGATTCTGATCTTCGTATCAAGGGATTACCCTGGTGTGGGTAAGACAGACTTGCTTGAAAGTATAAATCAAGGGACCTTTATCCAAGGTTGTTGGATACCCTTCTCTTTGGGTTAAAAGACTTATATCTTGTTACTTGTAGTTTTACTACTTGTTTGTTTCCGCTGCATATTGTATTGTAAGTAAAGTATAACCTTCTTATATTTCCTTACACTTGTACTCTGATAAGTTTAGATTCTAAGAAAATTGTCTTCGAGCCTAGATCTAGTTCTAAATCTAATGATTTTGAAGATAAAAACTTGGTTATAAAACTCAAGTCTGAAATATTTTCCTTAAAGAAATTTTTATCAAACTTTACCCATGGTAAAGAAAATTTTGACAAAATGTATTCCCAAATATGACCTTTAAGAAAGAAATCAGGATTTGGTTATACCCATGCAAAACCAACTTTTAGTAACAACTACTTTGTTCCACAAAGTGCCCCATTTTGTACCAAGTGTCAATGTGGTGGTCACTGGGCAAAGAATTGTTCTTTAAATAAAACCCAATCTTTAGGTTTTCATAAGGCATATTTTTCAAAGAAGATGTGGGTTCCAAAAATTTTGTTATCTGGAAATTTCGGATCCAAACAAGTTTGGATTCTGAAAGTCTAATTCTTTTCTTGATTTCAGGAAGATAAAGGGAGTACCAACAACAATACATGGTACATGGATAGTGGATGTTCTTGGCACATGACTGGTAACAAAAGCTATTTTGAAAAGATTATCAAAACGAAAGTAGGAAAGGTAACTTTTGGAGATAATGATCAGGGAGAAATTGTTGGTATAGGTAATATTGTTCTTCTTGGTAAAACTTTGATTTCAAATGTTCTTTTTGTTAAGGGTCTTAAGCACAACCTCATTAGCATAAGTTAGTTATGTGATGAATGATACCTTGTGAGTTTTAGGAATGATAAGTTCCTAGTTCACAATTCTAAGGAAGAATTTATTCTCTCAGCCAATAGGCAAGATAATGTTTACACTTTGAACTTAGAATACCTTAGAAGCCAATATTTAGCTTGAATTAGTGCATTGGAAGATCATTCCTGGTTATGGAATAGAAGACTAGGTCACTTTAACCTTAGGAACTTATGTAAACTCTCTAAGAAGAAACTAGTTAAGGATCTAACGGAGCTTAGATTGGATTCTTCTAAAGTTTGTGATCCTTTTAAATATGGAAAGAATCATAAATCTAGTTTTAAATCAATCGGTGAAGTCTCAACAACTGATGAATTACAGTTAGTGCACATGGATCTTTTTGATCCAACACAAACCGGAAGCATTGGAGGCAAATACTATGTGTTTGTTCTAGTTGATGATTACACTAGATTTACATGGGTCTATTTTCTAGCAAAGAAGTATGAAGCTTTTTCTTATTTCAAAAGTTTTAGAGCACAAGTTAAAAATGAGAAAACCCTTCCATTGAAAACTATTCACAGTGATCATGGAGGAGAATTTCAAAATTCTGATTTTGAAACCTTTTGTAGTAGAAAAGGTATTACTCACAACTTTTCATCACCTAGAACTCCTCAAAAAAATGGTGTAGTTGAAAGAAGAAATAGAATTATTTAAGAGATAACTAGAACCATGTTGAGTTAATATTCTATAGCTAGACATTTCTGGGTTGAGGCTGTAAGTACTGCTTGTTATACTATAAATTGAGTTTTGATTAGACCTTTCCTTAATAAAAATCCTTATGAGTTATGGAATGGTAGAAAACCAAGACTTTCCTACTTCAAGGTTTTTGGTTGCAAAGTATTCATTCTGAATACTAAAGATAATTTACATAAATTTTCACCAAAATCTGATGAATGAATTTTCTTAGGCTACTCCACAACTTCTAAGTCTTATAGAGTTTTCAATAAAAATACTTGTACTGTTGAAGAAACAGTGCATGAAAAATTTGATGAGTCTGATCCTTGTGTTTTTAAACGATCCCAACCTACATCCTCGAATGTGTTTTCAAAAACTGATTGTCAACCTTTTATAGAATATCCTTCTGATAAGGAAAATTTTCAAGAAGATACTTCTGAAACATTTACCCCAGAAGACTTTCTGCCCTTTGTTGATGAACAGGCTTTACAAAACCCAAATTAGGTGTTTCTTAAGAATCATCCCAGTGATAGAATCATTTGTGATGTAAACCAACCTGTAAGGACTAGAAGTTCCTTGAGAAATGCAGTAGAACATCTAGCATTTCTTTCCCAATTGGAACTAAAAAGAACTAATGAAGCTTTAGGTGATGATGATTGGATCAAATCCATGCAAGATGAACTAAATGAATTTGAAAGGAATAAAGTCTGAACCTTGGTTGAAAGACCTAAGGAAACTTTTGTTATTGGAGTAAAGTGGGTCTTCAGAAACAAATATGATGAAAATGGAGTCATAGTAAGAAATAAAGCTAGACTAGTTGCTCAAGGCTATAACCAGCAAGAGGGAATAGACTATGAAGAAACCTATGCTCCAGTAGCTAGACTTGAATCTATTCATATTTTACTTGCCTTTGCAGCATTCTTTAATTTAAAACTTTTTCAAATGGATTTGAAATTTTCTTTTCTTAACGGTTATGTTCAGGAGGAAGTTTTTGTTGAACAACCTCTCGGCTTTGAAGATACAAAAAATCCTGATCATGTTTTTAGACTTACCAAAGCTTTGTATGGTCTTAAACAAGCCCCACGAGCTTGGTATGATAAACTCAGAGGATTTTTGCTTCAAAATAACTATGTTAAGGGAAATGCAGATCCAACCCTTTTTATAAAGAAATATAAGAAAAATGTTTTGATTGTTCAAATTTATGTTGATGACATTATATTTGGTTCAACTCAGCAATATTTATCTGATTCTTTTGCAAGTCTAATGAAATCTGAGTTTGAAATGAGTATGATGGGTGAGTTAACTTTTTTCCTGGGTTTTCAAATTTCTCAAAGACCATAAAGAACCTATATATCTCAACAAAAGTATATTAAAGATCTTCTCAAAAAGTATGGTTATAACAATACTAAGAGTATAAGTACTCCCATTGGTACCTCAAATTCCTTAGATCTTGATGAAGCTGGGAAACCAGTAGATCAAACATCTTTTAGAGGTATGATAGGAAGTTTACTTTACTTAACAGCTAGTCAACCAGACTTAATGTTCTCAGTATCCTTATGTGCAAGATATCAATCCAATCCTAAGGAATCTCACTTAAAGGCAATAAAAATAATTTTTCGCTACCTTAAGGGAACCATGGATCTAGTATTATTTTATACTTCTGGAAATGATTTTGTTCTAAAAATCTTTTCTGATGTTGACTTTGGTGGATGTAGAATGGATAGAAAAAGTACATCCGGAACTTTTAATTTATTAGGATATTCTTTAGTTTCTTGGTCCTACAAGAAGCAACATTCTGTATCACTTTCCACTATTGAAGCTGAATATATAGCAGCTGGAAGTTGTTGTGCTCAAGTGTTGTGGATGCAACACACACTCATAGATTATGGCCTGAGTTTTACTAAGACTCAAATTTTGTGTGATAACACAAGTTCCATTGCCCTAAGTAAGAACCCTGCACATCACTCTCATGAAAAACACATAGATATTAGGCATCACTTTCTTAGGGATCACACACTCAAAGGAGATATCATTCTTCAGTTTATCGGAACGCAAGATCAACTTGCTGATATTTTCACAAAATCTTTACCCTCCGATAGACTTGAATACATTAAACAAAAGTTAGGAATGATAACTATAAGGTAATAATTCTTTATTAACTTTTTGTTGAAAAATTCTCCTAACAGTAATTAACTCCTTTTCATAGGGGGAGTACATTTGATTGTTAGTGTAACTAAATTTTTTTCCCGTAATCTGTTTTTTCAAACTTAGTGTAACTAGATTTTTCATAGTTAGTTTTCCAAACTTTTCGGAACTGAAGTTTCCGGAATGGAAATTTCTGAAACTAAAATTTCCGGATTGGGAATTTCCGAAACTAAAATTTTCAGGATTGAAATTTTTGTACTGAAAACTTCCAGAATGGAGATTTTCGTACTGGTGTTTTCATAACTAGATTTTCGTAATGGAACTTTCGTAATGAGTTTGTTTTTAAATTCATTTCTTCAAGAAGAATATTACCAATTATGAACAATTTTTCTAGCCAATCCGAAAGGTATTATTTCCTTACTTATAGTTTCATAATCATATTTTTTCTTACTGGTATTTTCCTTGTTTTTAAAAGTTCGGATTCTAGTTTTTCCTCAAATCCGGATGTTTTCCCTAAAACCTCAAAAGATCAGATTTAAATTTTTCTTGCGGGAGTGTTTTCAACCATCAGATTAGGTCAAAGCTTTTTCAACCATTAGATGGTTTTTGGAAGACCAACGGTCACATCCATCGCCTATATAAAGGGGTCCTCAATTCTCGTCCCACATCGGTTTTTCAAGATTTTGCATCTTGAAGCCCTGCTGCACTTCTTAAGGCCAGTTTCGAACTTTGAAAAGTAGTTCTGAATCTTTCATATTTCTTCACTCCGAATTTCTGTAGAAGCTACTTCACAAGATATGTCAACTACGAAACCAATCTCTAAGTGGTTAGTCTTCAGGGAAATGTTAGTTCATCCAGATTTCTACAATATTGATTCTATTGTAACCAAGAATATTAAGTTGAATGGTTGGGAATATATATGCCTGTTCAAGTCAGAAAAGTAGGATCCGGTGTATACTGATTTGTTGATAGAGTTCTATGAGTCTGTTTCCTTCCAGATGGAAGATGGTAGAGAATTGTTTTCCTTCTAGTATTATGGCAAGACTTATAAGCTATCCTACACCAAGGTTGTGAGCTTGGTTGGTTTGTCCTATGAGGGGGAAGCTGAGTTTTGCTCACACAAGCTTCCAGATGATCAAGGAAGTTTCAGCAAGGTGAAGGCTTTAAAATGACTTGGACTTAAAGATGCTACGACCACTAAGATTTCTCATCTCACTCCGAAAAACAAGATTCTTCAACTTTGGGTGAAAGGTTTTCTCATTCCAAGAAGAGGCGACAAAGATAATTTGAAGAAAAGTGATATCTATGTTTTAGATTTCTTGGTGAATCTAAGAAGAATTAATTTGATGAGGCATGTCTTGATTACGATCAAGAACATCAAGGAAGGGAATTTAAGAGCTCAGATAATTATGTACCATACTTTACTATCAAGGCTGATAGTTCGTTGCTTAGAATCCTTCAAGGTTGCATGCAAATAAAAAGTCTGGAATTCCAAGCTTATGTTGGTTAGTGATGATACTCTAAAGAGGATAAAGATGGGTTTTTCCAGTGAATCCAGAGAATTTTACCCTCTGCCTGTGGAAGAGGTTAAAGTAGCTCAGAAAGAAACACAGAATCTGGAACCATCCAAAAAGAAAAGGAGGAAGAGAAAGGTTAAGGAAGTGGTTGCTGATGAAGAAAATCCTCAGGCTAAAGAAACTCAGTCTGCTCCCCCCAAGCCGAAGAAGCAGAAAACATATACAGATGAAGTGGCAGCCAAGTGGAGGGAAGATAAAGAAAAGAGGAAGGAAGAGGATCCACAATTCGGATTGGACCCTGCAGAGGCTAAATCCTTAAAAGAAAAAGCTGCTGAGGAGCTAGAGAAATAAGTGAAGGAAAAGAAAATGAAAAAGGAAATGGCTGAAGCTGAAGTGATCCAATCTTTGCTGAAAGCTACAGAGTTAGCTTCTGAAATGCTTCCCATTCCGGAGACGTTTGGTTCTGAACCTTCTTTACCAGAAACTCCAACTAAGAACTATGTCACTCCGTAAAAATCCAAGGGTAAAGAATTAGTTGAAGAAGCTAAAGAAGAAGTTGCTGAAGAATTAGTAGAAGAAGAATAAGTTGAGGAATAAGAAGAAGTATAAGAGGAAAGTGAAGATTTGGATACCCTGATCAAGAAAGTACAAGACTATAAAGATAAGGCTGAATCTTCAAGGTTAGTAACTCCAGGAAAGGCAGATGAGGAAGCTAGTAATAATGTTGATAAGAAACAGCAAGAAGAATAAGGAGAAAATGTCTTGTATGATGAGGAATAATCTTATGAGAATAATTTTCTTGAGGAAGGACAAGAAAAACAAAAACCAGATGAAGACCAGATCATTCAAGTGTCTGAATCCGAGGAAGTATCCCTTAATAAGGAACTAGTTCTGAGAGCTGATAAAGGGAAGCAAGCTCTCATGGAGACACCTATAAAAGATATCATCAAAAGGAAATAGGTTGGTGGTACCTCTAGAAGGAATCTAGTGCAAGTCGAAGAAGAGAAATCTCAAAGAGATGTATCTAATTCGGAATCATCATCTCATGGCCATGATTTTGTGGTTCAATCTCTGAGGAAGTTGGTGGACACCATTCCAATTTTTCCAACAATAGATTCCAGATTCCAGATACTGCAACAAAGTATGAATCAGAAATCGGATTCTTTATCCATGGTCATGGATAAGTTTGTAAAGTTGGAAGCTGAACAGAAAAGTTTTCTTATCGATTATGATGTGCATAGAAAGTCCTGCAGTAAGGTAACCAAGTGGTCTAAGAGAGTTGATGAAGATTTAGTTCACTTTGAGAATTTTAGGCTGAAGTTTAAAATGCTTTTAAAATGGAGGATAAAAAGGTTACCGAGATTTATGAAAAGCTGACCTAGGAGCAAAATTCTCGGAATCAATAGATCAGGGACCTGAATGGGAAGCTTAACTCAGTATCTCAGAATTGGAAAACTGAAAGAGATTTCCGGATTGAGTTTCAGCAGAAGATGGAAAAGCAAGATTATATAATAAAGTTGCATAAAGAAGCCTTAGAGGCTCAGGCAGAAGCTTTAAAAGTCTAAGAAGAAAATGTAAAATCCTTGGAGAGGCAAGGTGAGGAAGACCAAAGAGACTTGAAGAAACTCAAAACCTTGTTAAAGAATCTCATTCCGAAGGAAAAGGAAGACAAATGAACCCACTCTGATGTTTTGTTGTATTTGTCTTTCTCTGTAAAATTTTTCAAACTCTAATGAAATAATTATTTGATTAGTTGTATCTTGTCATATACTAATGTTTCAGGTACCATACTTTGTTTTTCCATTCCCTTCAATTATTTTTGAAAATCGCAAAGGGGGATAAGGAAAAAGAACTACTCCTAAGGAGGAGAAAGAAAAATTTCTAAGTGAAATATTCTTAAAGTAAGGGGGAGTTTCTCACTTTGAAGTTTTTCATTACCATGATAATGTGAACTCCACTCCGAAAAGTCAGAATACAATCCTTAAAGTTTCAATGCCTAAGGGGGAGTTAGTTGTATTCACTTTCATTCAAGAAAAAAGGGAGATAAGTTTTAATTTCAAAGCCTAATGAAAATTTTCAAAATCCTTATATGCTTTTTTGAAAGGATGTTTGTGCTTTCCAAAAAGGGGGAGATTGTTGAGTCAATAAGGTTTTCATTATGACTTTTCCATTCCTTCTTGTTTTGAAAATCACAAACACCTTATACTAAAGAAAATATAAATTTTACCTCTATAAGGAAAATTTACTTCTTTAATGAAATTTACCCTAACCTAGATTTTCTTATACATAACAATATTTTTCTTAAGTACAAAAACCGGATTCTTAACCAAAATTCTAGAATCATATAATGTAAAGATTTGGAGCATTCTGTTTTTAGGATCCAAATTCTGGATGTGAACTATTATGAAGTTCCAATCTGAATTCTGGACTCTAAACTCTTAAGTAGTTCGACTATGAACTCTTAAGAAGTTCGACTCCAAACTCTTAAGTAGTTTGACTCTGAAATCTTAAGTAGTTTGACTCTGAACTCTTAAGTAGTTTGACTCCGAACTCTTAAGTAGTTCGACTCTGAACTCTTAAGTAGTTCAACTCTGAACTCTTATAAAGTTCGACTCCGAACTCTTAAGTAGTTCCACTCTGAACTCTTAAGTAGTTCGACTCCGAACTCTTAAGTAGTTTGACTCCGAACTCTTAAGTAGTTCGACTCCGAACTCTTAAGTAGTTCGAATCCGAGCTCTTAAGTAGTTCGACTCCGAACTCTTATGAAGTTTGACTCCGAACTCTTAAGTAGTTTGACTCCAAACTCTTATGAAGTTTGACTCCGAACTTTTACTAGTTTGACTTCGAACTCTGCAAGTTTAGATTCTGATCTCAAGTGAAACCAGACTCTGAATTCCTATAAAACAGAATCCAAACTTTTCTTAACATAGACTCCAAATTTCACTTTGGTTAGACTCTGAACTTTTAATTTTCTTACACTCCAAAATTTTATATGTCTCTTACTTACTTTTTCTTCATTACAAAACGATGTTGTGCATTCAGTTTTACTTTATTAGTTATTAAACGATGTCGTCTATTCTGTTTCTAATTAACTGTTGGTTGAGTTACACGTATATAGGTCCCTCCGAATTTCATGGAAAATATGACCGTTGGAGGAGGGAGTCGACTGTTGGAAATTTTCCTATAAATAGGAGCTCATTTGAAAGAGCTCAAGAATGAAGTTGATCGATCTAGAGACCACACACTGTTAAGGTGATTTCTAGAGAGATAATATTTTCATGCTTTGTGCGTACTGAACCACTCGTTCAGATTTCTTCGTGCGACTCTGAATGTTGGTGATTACATTCGAGGGCTTCCAGGGATAGGAAGACAGAGGTGCCGACTACCTTGAAGTTCGAGGGCTTTCTTGCTGAGGAAGATAGAGGTTCCAACTACCTTGAAGTTGAGGGCTTGTGGGGATAGCAAGACAGAGATTCAGATCATCGTATCGAGGGTTTACCCTTGTGTGGGTAAGACAGACTTGCTTGAAAGTATAAATCAAGGGACCTTTATCCAAGGTTGTTGGATACCCTTCTCTTTGGGTTAAAAGACTTATATCTTGTTACTTGTAGTTTTACTACTTGTTTGTTTCCGCTGCATATTGTATTGTAAGGAAAGTATAACCTTCTTATATTTCCTTACACTTGTACTCTGATAATTTTAGATTCTATACGCTTTAAGGTAGAATCTCATATTGTAAACCTTATTTCCAATTCTCCAATTGGTGTTAGAGGTGTTGTGAATCTGCTTAGTTTAACTTTGTTAAACTCAGAACTTTCCTTGTCTAAGGAAAACATAGTTATCTGTAACCAACTTTAAAGGTTCCAAAGGAATTTTTAAAGTGTACAATTCACCCCCCCCCCCACCTCTTGTATTTTGAGCATCTACATCGTTATTTCGATCCTACATAATAGATAAACCTACTCTTCATGATCTCTAAATAATTCAAATGCGATATGAAATCACCTCTGCATGGTGTCTACAAACATTATAACACCATGAAAGAATCTCGCTCATTTCTAAAAAAATATACTTACTCATTTGAATATAAGGACTTTTGACAAACCTGGATGAACTAGATAAATTCATATAAAAAATGATTAATAAATATTTTAAATTAAATTTTAATTACCTTTGGAAATACCTCTTCAAGGAAGATTATTTGTTAATAGAATACAATATATTTTATTAATTTATAAATGTAATAACCAGAATAATTATCATTGATTTATTTTGGAAACTACAGAAACATTGATAAAAATAAGTAATCTATGTTGATATATTTTTTATAGTGAAATATTATTATACATACCCTAATAATTTTCCATTTGAAGTAATCTATAGGATCCTTATTCGTATTGGTCATCCACATACCATGATTTTGATGATAATTAAACCCTACCTGGTCATAATAAAATTCTAATTAAATGATAATATAAAATGTATTATTTTGAGTTTATTTATAAAATTTTTAATTTAGTTTATTAAAAATTGATAAACTATATCATTTTTGTTCAATTTGTTGGCAATACATGCCTTAGATCCCAAAAATAAATCTTTGGAGTATCCAAATTGACTACAATGATCATCTAGTACTTCCTCAAAAATAAACAGGAACAAGTTATAAAAAAATAAAAATATATTTTATATAATTAGATTTTATAGCCCCTACATTGTAGTTATTAATAATAAATTATCATCTTCTATTTTCTATTTAAATGTTGTGGCTTCTAGCTCTATTTTTTTTGAAATTTCAAAATGACCCACTAAAAAATCTTTTATAGAAATGATATGAAGACTAATGAGTCTAAATTTTTCTTCATAGGGTTTTACCTTCACATAGTAGTTATATATATGCCTATAGAAAATATTAATAGTATTTTACTATAATTAACATAGTGGATTAGTTATTATAAAAACATATTATGAAAATGTGCCTCATATATACATTCAAAACTGAGGATCCAAACCATTCATGCTTGAGAATTTAATTTACACTCTCAAGACCAATCATGTATATAATGGAATCTCCATACATTTCTTATTTAAATTGAATGTATGATATATTTTTATATTTCATCACCGTATTCTTATGAACTTTTAATGATAATAAATTCGATAATAGAATTAGTGTGGTAAAGGAACTCTTAGAATGTCCTTTTGATTTATTAGTTGATCATATATATCCTTTTGACTTGACCTTATATTTCCCATTATGTTTCTATGTCAATAATAACATCCCTTGGTTCTGAACTTTTTCATTAAATATTAAGGGTTTTTCATATAAAATAAATTGTAAAGTACATACCCCATTATCATCATGTAAATTTATAAGATCAAAAGGCCATGATATGGAAGTTATAATAGAATGTTTGACCATGTGAACATACTTATCATTATGGTGAAAAGTTATCTCTTTTCTCAACTCATGAGCTACATGAATCCCTACTCTTACATTATATTTTATAATTTGGTTTTTGTATAGAATACCTCCTTGGATGTTATACATTGTACCCCTCACGACAAGAAAATAGGTGGGTATTGATAGATATAAATCAAAATCAATTTCACCCTATATAATTTTAATATAATAAATGTATCGGTAGTTTTTTATTCTAATTTATAAAAAATAGTTATGAAAAAAATGATTTTTTTTTGAGTAATTCAGGGCTTTAAGGGGAATGGATAGACTCAAATATAGGGGGTGGCTCTTCATATAGTGGTTTATGATTTTTTGTTTCTTCTCCTTGATACCTTCCTATAAACTTTTCTAACAAATAAAAATTTCAACAAGATTTTTGTTTTAGAGTATCTATTTGTGCATGCATGTATTTTATTTTCCCATGTGAATCCCCTGTGTCTTTTTTTTCTCAAAATATGATTGAGGTGACACTTTAAAACCTACACCTCTGATGCAAGAATATTTTTTTGGAATCTTCAAGGCCACTAAAAGGATTTATTAATTAGGTACAATTGATGATGATTATTATGTCTAGACTGGATAAAAAAATATAGGAAAATAGTTAATCATTGTTATGTAATACTAATTTAAAGTAGAAAAATTTTCAATTATGTCATACTTAAACATTATTCTCATACTTTATGTGTGCTTTCATCTACAATTTTTTTTCTTTTACTTATACAAACCTCCTTCCACAACACATGACAAAGATGAAATTGTATTTAAATTCTAATTCATCAATATGTATATAAAAAATGAACATAATTATGTTATTGTTTCATATCACATAAAAGTATTAATGAATATTTAAAATACATAAATTTTTTCAAGTGAAGTTTAACCTATCTTTTCTTTATGGTAGGGGTATGTTAGTTTTTATTCACATTGCTTATTTTCATCACTACTTTTCTATTTCATAAATTAACCATTCTAAATCAAAGTGATTAACACATGTAATATCTAATAAAATATTATTGATTACATTGTACCTGAAATGATTCATCCTCATTGTGGCTAATGAAATAATTACATGTCTCATGGTTTATCATGTGTGCATATATGGTTGGTGGGTGTGGGTATAGCTTCCCCTCAACATCCTTAAGATTTTTCTCCATAAGAAGTGTGAAAAAGGATCTAAGATCCTTTACATTGACCATTAATACAAATTTCATTTGAAAATCATTTAATATAAATATAATTTTCAAGGGATAATGAAGAGTAAATTAATATTTCATTATTTTTATCAATAAAATAGAGAAATTATATCATAATGTTACCCTAATGTCTTTCCAAATTATTATCTTCAATGTAGGTGCAATATTGTACCATGTATATATATCAATCGGAATATTCATATGAGTAGTGGCCCTAATCTAACTAATGAAAATAGAATTTTTGGGGTCAACAGCATATTTATGTGAATTTGATCCAACCTCTAATTTTAGGCCTTTTCTTCTCGACTTAATAATTTTTTTTGATACTATCATGCTACGATGAACCAATATTTTTTAAATCATATGATGTTCACCTTATAACATTTCCCTAGTTTCAACATTTTCAATACGTTGTCCCTTAGGATTAGTAGAATAAACATGTATAGAATCCATTATCTGTAGAATTTGTTAAATATTTAATTTAGTTTATGTAAATTTAGTAGTGAACATATAATATTATGAGGTAATGCATTGCATATTAAAAAAATTATCCTGGTCATTGAACTCTCACTTTTTTCTTTAAAGGTTAAAGGGATTTAGGCCCTCAATCGAGTATCCAAATCCCCTCATTATAGTCCCCTCAGATATACAATACGCCGTCAGTATTTGGACTACTATGAAATTATTTCGACATCTGAATGAAAGGGTCATCCTTAATAGAATTTTCATTTGACCCTATAGTGGTTTTATTCAAAAATAGAACAATTTACCAATTTATATTTACATGATCTAGGATATAAAATTCTTGTTCTACTTATGATTATATTATTAATACTTCATCCATGTACCATTCCTTACTGAAATTCAATTTCAAGAATCTTAATTCCTTGATTTTAACTACACTCTTGTTATCAACCCATTTGCATTGAAAATATGTTTCTTAGAATGTTATGTAATTAAACTCCCATATTTCTTTAATGATTCCAGTTTATTACATGTTCATGTAAATTGGAGTTTCTTCCTTGGTGATAGATATATGCATCACTTCTGCCACATGAGTAAATCTACTATTTTGTATCATACTGTGTTTATCCTATTCCTTTGTAGAGAATTTATATTTATTAATTACCTAACAATTATAAGAAAATACATGTACACATGAACCTATGACTAGATATCAATGTCTATATTAAATTTAATTTAAATTTATAGATTACTTCTTAGAAATATGGTCTCTAAACCATCATATTAACTATTTATTATTGCTATTTAATACCTAGTTCTTAACCCTTAATAGATTCAAATGCCTAAGAATTACTTATTGGATTTAAACATATGGCATAACTCTATATTGTTATGTAAGATGTAAAGGTGATTTTTCTCCCTCTCTATCATTGTAATTGAGACAATGTCTATTTTAGAAATTCCTTCACCCAAAAGGCACATTATGTGATGAGATTTTGGGAGACAAATGATATCCATATAAAATAGATAGTCAGTACACAATTCAATGGATTCCTCAACAATATATTATTATACAATACAACCTTCTGGTTGACATTGATTTTTTTCATACCCTTTCAAAATATTCATATATCATTCAGTGGGATACATCCATACATAATATACAGGACCGCATAGATGGATATATTTAACCAAGTGAACCATTATATCTAAGAATGATGTTGAGAATAACATTTCTAATTCACTTAATATGGAAACAATTTCCTAGACCATGGTTGGAAACTTCAACAGGTCTATAACTTTATGTCATATTGCTTTGAAAAAGAATTAAATCTTTGTTAATGTGTGTTATAAATTTTTATAAATAATGAAATATAAATCCACAAGCGTTAAATATTTCATCAAACCATTATAGTCATGTGATTTTGTGCCCTTTAACTTCAATTAATTCATTAACATGATATTCTTGATATTTGGTGGATGCCTCTCAAAAAATATTGCAATCCATTAGAGGAAGAAAAAATCTACCTTTCACCCTTCACCAGTACCAACTCTTCCCTTATCATCATGTCAATCAGGTCCAACCTATCCATAATGACAACTTTTGTTTTACTGGGTACATTTGGTAATGTGTCAATGACATTATAGCATAATTTTTTTTCTATGTGCATGGCATTAATAAAATTTTTGACATACAAAAAATTCAAGTATGGTAATTTAAGAACCAATGATCTTTTTTCAACCCATTTTCATAAGGTTTTTTGAAAAGGTTTTACTAAAAATGGTGATAATGTATTCTACTTTCTCAAAATGTTGATCACTTGTTAGTGGAGAGAGTATTGTATATTGTTCTAAATTATCATTGAATGATGTTGTCCATAGTCATTATTTATGTATTCAGGGTAAAAATTTGTAATATCTTCAAAACACAATATTATACACAAATGGGATACCCAAGTATTCTTTTAATTCAATATCTTAAAAAAATAAAAAATAAAAATTCATTTATCATCCCATACAATATATCTCTCAATGTGAAATATTTTTTTTATGAGAATCATACAACATAACACTATAATCTCACATTAATATCATATCATTGATAAATAGATCCAAATAAACATCAATAACATTACTCAGTTGTTTTGGTCCTGATATAAGCAGAGAAAACATAATGTATTTGTTCTTCACACATAACCATAGTGGTAAGTTATAATTTTCCAATATAATTGGAAATTTATTGTGAGTTCTATTTTATACACTAAAATGATTCATTCCATCTATAGATATTTAAGGATGGATAGTTCTTAGCTTATTTCCAAATTCATGATACTCATGATCAATTTTCATCCATCGAGGAGATTCTACTGGGTGAAAAAATTTCTTACCTAGAATTATTTTATCTACATTCCATGTCAATTTTATTACAACTACTACAAAATAGGCCTTTAATAGTGTTAAAAATGACATTTATCAATGCTAGAGAAGCACTGACTACTGGAGCGAGATAAAAATACCTAGTCTTTTATTATCACTAAAAAAGTGTTGATAAAGGGGTCCTTTGTCAGATCTTATAGAAGAACTAATAAAGGAAACCTTTATCAACTCTTATAAAAGTGATGATAAAGGGGTCCTTTATCAATTATTTTTTAAGTACTGATAAAGGACAACTTTATCAGCACTTAAAAAAGTTCTCATAAAGGGGTATATTGTAGTGTGTTGTAACAACACACTGTAGCACCAGTGCAGTGTGTTGTAACAGCACTCCGCAGCACCAAAAACACCATGAAATTAGAAAAATTAAGTATAAATATAGAATTTAAATAAAGTAAAATTTACAACACAAATACAAGAAAAAACCACTATATTATAGACATTTCAAAAAAAATTATACAATTACATACGTAAAAATTATTACATACATTCAAAAACAGAAGTCTTCTTTTGTCTTTTGATCCTAACCCATGCTCGAGAAAAAAAATCACTTATATAAGAAAACAATTCTTATGTTAGTAATAATATAAAAAAATAAATTAATATAAAGTGTTAATTTTAAACAAAAATTTGAGTCATACAAGGAACTTTATTGTGGACATGCACCTATATTGATTGAAATACTAAAATCATCAGTCATCCATATGATGACTACTACTCAGAGTAGTACAAGAAACATAAAAGAGATGGGGGATGAGTCACAAGCAATAAATTTTAATAATAACTATTCGGGAGATGAAACTGATGAGGATGACAGTTCTACTCCATTTTTTCTCTAAAAGTGGTAATTTTTTCCATTTTTGAGAATTATATGGACGGTAATCAGAGATTTATAAGGGTGGAATCAAAAGGAAATATTAAAGAATGGTCCATTTTTATATGTATTAAAGTAAAACATTCATAGTGTTTATTAGATGTGTGATGAAAGAAATTAAGTTATTTTTAAGAAGTATTAATGAGTGGGTTATCATTTCAAAGATGATTATATTTTTATCAACTGTAATAAATACAAGAAAGGCTAAAATAAATAAATAAAATTTCATTATTGATCATAAAGTTTTGGTGAAAACAGTAAGGAGTAAGACTCTACAAAAAAACTTCATTTTTTCCCAAGTAGAGTCTAAATCATTTGGAAAGTTTGATAAGGATGATAATTGGATCAAATCTATGCATGAGGGGCTTGATCTAAATAAGAACAATGTGACATGGGAAATTGTTCCAAGGCTGGAAGACAAAAATGTTATCAGAACCAAGTGGGTGTTTGGTAATAAACTCATTGATTATGGAAAAGTGGCTTGCAATAAATAATGGATAGTGTGCAAGGGGAACTCCTAGTTTAAAGGAATTTATATTTATGATAAATTTACTCCCATAGCCCGGTTGGAAACTATTTTAATTTTTTGGCTATTTTAGTGAAAATTTAGTTAAAATTATACCAAATGGATTTCAAATCTATGTTCCCCAATTGATTTCTTAATGGGGGAGTATAAATTGAGAAACCGGATGGGTTTATCATGGATGAAAATGAGAGAAAGGTGTGCCAGTTAAATAATTCTTTGTATATGATAAATAAATCACTAAAGACTTGGTATTTGACATTGGATCAATACCTAAGAAAGCTTGGTTTTTAGTGATATAGAGTTGATAACACACTCTACATAAATAAGAAGAATGATCAAAGGATTTTGGTACTCATATATGTCGAAGACATGATATTTTAGGATTGGACAAAGAATAATGAAATTTTTTTTGGATCATATGAGGTATGATATCGAGATATATATGATTAGTGAAACATTTTCCTTGGTTTATATGTGAATAAAGGAAATCATAACACATTAATTTCTCAATCAAAACATGAAAAATAGGTTCCCAACTGATTTGCATGGAATATTCCAAACCGATGACAACACCAACTCCTATATTGATGAATTTTTTAAAATTTGACGATTGCAAAGAGGTAGATGTCATGGAATATAGGTATTGGGAGCCTATTATACCTCCCAACAACATGAAATAACTTTGGGTTTGATATATTTCAATTTTCACAGTACCAATGTTGTCCCAAGGACAGCCACATGCTATCAGAGAAGACGATACTTCAATATATCTAAAAACAATGAATTTTTGGTTATTTTATTATAGGATAGTGAAACTAGATTTGTTGGGATACATGGATGTGGGATGAGAAGGTTCAATGGATAAAAGAGGGAAATTATAGATATTGAAAAACCTAGCTTTCGTTCGAGCCTTGGTTTTATTCCACCCTTGAATTGATCAATCCTTGGATTTGAGCCTTGGAATAGTTGAATCCTTGATTCTAGAATAGATTCGAGCTTGGATTTAACAACGAGGAACACTAGAAGTAGGTCACTTCCATAGAGAGCTTCGGATATCGTTAACTGGTTCGCGATGGTTGGGGTTCTTAAAATAGATCAGAACACTTTTATCAGAGCTTCCAAAAATCACTGATAAAGATACATTTTATCAGCGCTAAGTTAATAAACACTAAAAAATACTTATAATAATTTTTTTTAAAAAAAACTTTTTAAAAAGGTATAATTATTATATATAATTATAATACTTATAATAATAATTTTTATAAAATAATAATTTTATAATTCATCGAATATATAATTATTTAATTATAATTATATAAATACTTTTAAAAAAATAATGTTTATAACATTATAAATATTTATATAATTAGATATATATATATTAAATATATTAATTATTTAAATCAATTTATTATAATTTTATAATTATTTATTTATAATTATATAAATACTTTTAAAAAAATCATTTATTTATTTATAATTATAAATGTATAAAATAGTAAATATGCATTTATAAATATATTTATTTATAATTATTTTTTCAAAAAAATATTTTTAACATTATTAATGAATATATAATCTTAAGTACATGCATGTTAAAAATGAGTAAAATTGATTAATTTAAAAGGAGTAAAATATTCAAAATTTGGATAAGTTTGATTAATATAAATTATTAAAAAAATGGATATATATTGAAATAAAGATGAATACATATTGAAAATATTAAAACAAAGTAAATAAATATATATATAAAAATTAATATAAATTGATTAAATTCCCAAAAATATATTTATGTGTGTGTGTATATATACAAATGCATTAATTGTGTATATGTGAAATCAATATAATATGTATGTTTAATCTATATTAAATTGAAAAAATCAAACAACATTCAATTATGTCCATTACTCAATGCAATTAGTCGGAATTTTTAATTCATATTAATTTTTAATTATAAACCATTATTCACTAAATATATTACTATTTAATGTAAAGAATAAATAATATTTTGTATTATATAAATCATATTTATAAACATTCATATATATATCTATATATTTAATATATAGTATTTATTAACATTATAAATAATTATTTAATTAATAAAATGTTTAATATTTTTATCAGTTTAATAATTTTTAATTTTTATTTGTTGAATTTTTATTTTACATATATCTATATATTTAATATATATTATTTATAATTTATATACATGTATCAATTTATTCATCTTTATCAATAATTATTTAATTATTAAAAAAATTAATATTGTTTTAATAAAATCATTTTTTATTTTCTATTTATTTAATTATATCATTTTATTCATACTTTTATCAGTGATAAAAAAACACTGATAAAAGATTCCTTTATGGGTGCTACAAATAAAGTGATGATAAAGGGTTTCCTTTATCAGCAATGATAAAGGGTTTCTTTTATCAGCAATCATAAAGGGTTTCCTTTATCAGCAATGATAAAGGGTTTCCTTTATCAGCAATGATAAAGGGTTTCCTTTATCAGCAATGATAAAGGGTTTCCTTTATCAGCAATGATAAAGGGTTTCCTTTATCAACACTGATAAAAGACACCCTTTATTATTGCTCAAAAATGCGCTGATAAAGGTTTCCTTTTAATAGCACTAAAAAAATGCACTGATAGAGGGTGTCTTTTATCAGCACTGATAAAAGTTACCTTTTATCAGTGCTTGTTTTAACACTGATAAAGGGTACCTTTTTTGTTTCTTTTTTCTAGCACTGATAAAGGCTAACACTGTTAAAGGCTTGTTTTGTAGTAGTGATTCTCCTCACTTTCATATAGGGTTCCCTTTACCATATAACTTTTGAAGGACTTGTTTCATCTTTCTTGAATCAAACCTCACCACACTTAAGGATTTTTTAAGTGTTCGTGGTACTTGTGAAACAATATATAGTCATTTTGACAAGCATGTGTTCTTTGAGAGATCATAACTATTAAACATATAATCACTACTAGAAATTTAGGCTATAGTCATCGTTTGGAACTGTGGCTATAAACCCAAAAATGGTGTCTATAGCCCTTCCCATTTCGTTAACCCCCCCCCCCCCCCCCGGACAGACCCCCCTGCCCCTCCCCCCTATAGACCCCCTCCCCCATACAGACTCCCCACACACCCCTGGACAGATTCCCACCCCCCCCCCCTTGCACCACTGGACAGACCCCTCCTGCACCCTGGACAGACCCTCCACCCCCCTCACCCCTAGACAGACCCCCCTTACACCCCTGGACAGACCCCTTGCACCCCTAGATGGACCCCCTTGCATGCTGGACAGACCCCCTTGCACCCCTGGACAGACCCCCCCCCCCCCCCCCCCCCCGCACCCCTATACATACCCCCTTGCACCCTGGATAGACCCCCTTACACCCTGGACAAACCCCCCTTAAACCACTACAGACCCCCCCCCCCCCCTCCACACCCCCTACACCCGGTACAGACCCCCTACACCCCTAGACAAACCCTTGCACCCCTGGACAGGCCCCCTTACACCCTAGACAGACCCCACTTTCACCCCTACAGACCCCCTTCCCATCCCACTGCACACCCCCCTACTCTCATGATAGACCCCCCCCCCCCCCCCCCCCGCACCCCTAGAAAGACCCCCCTTGCACCCTGGACAGACCCCCCTTTCACCTCTGCAGACCCCCATTACACCTCTGGACAGACCCCCCTTTCACCCTGGATAGACCCCCCTTTCACCCTGGACAGACCCCCCTTTCACCCCTGAACAGACCCCTCTTTCACCCCTACAGACCCCCCTGCCCTCTTACACCCTCCTTCCTACCAATTTTCCCTCCCCCCACTACCCCCTAGCACCCCCTGCCCCACCCCCTTGCACCTCCTTGCCCTACAAACTCCCTACAGACCACCACACTCTCCCCCCTTGCATCCCACCTGCAGCCTCCCCCCTCCCCCCTGCCCTCTTCCCTACAGACATCCCCCCTGCCCCTTGGCCTGCAGGCCTCCCCCCTCCACCCACCCTCATCCCCCTCCCCCTTCCCTACAGACCTCCCCCCTGCCCCCTTCTCTACAGACCTCCCCACTCCCCATTCCCCCTCCACCCACCCCCCTTCCCCCTCTCCCCTCTCCCCTCCCCCCTGCCCTCTGCCCTGCAAACCTCCCCCTACCCCCTAGCCTACATACCTCCACCCTCCCCCTACCCCCCACCCCCTCCACCCACCCCCATCCCCCCTTCCCCCTGCCCCCTACCCCACTCCACCCTCCCCCCTTCCCCCCTCCCCCTGCAACTGGTTCCAAAAACTAGCCCCTAAAGGAACCCATTTTATTATACTTGAATAAAATGTTACAAGTAACAAACTAGTAGTATGAACAATAATAAAATAGAAATGATAAAAATATTCTATTTTCAATAACTAAAAAATAATAATCACACGGTATGAACAATAAGAAAACAGAAATGTAAAAGATATTCTATTTTAATAACTAAAAAAGAATAAGCATAGTGCTTACAATCCAAAGAGGGTGCCTCTCAAATATTTATGATCCTTTCATAATGTAGAAACACCTCTGGATATGATAGTTCATAGTTCTTTGGGACCTTCTGAATCAAAAAGACAACCAAACTTATTCTTTATGAAGGTATATCATCAACACTCCATAGTGAATAGTGTAATAGGAGTATAAAAGGAAGAAGAAAGTCGGGTAATGATCTCACAGAAAGTAGATATTGGTATGGTGATATATGTTTTCATCATGGGATGTGGTTCTAGAAGTTTTTCATAAATAAAAAATGGATATAAACATGACCCCCTAGACACCCCCCCCCACACCTTCCAGTCCCCCCCCCACCCCCTACCATCCCCCCTGCAGACCCTCCTGGACACCCCCCTCCCCCACCTACCAGCACCCCCACCACCACCACCACCCCCTACAGACCCTCTTGGACCCCCCCCCCCCCCTAGTCCCTTCCACCTTCTAGTCTTTCCTACCAGCACCCCCCCCCCCCACCCCCTTCCATCCCCCCTGGAGACCCTCCTGGACACCACCTCCCCTACCAGTCCCCCTGCTAGTACCCCCCCCCCCCACCCCCACCACCACCCCCTGCCAGTCCCCCACCACCTACCATCCCCCCTGCAGACCCTCTTATACACCCCCTCCCAACCCTCCCCCCCCCAACAGCCAGTCCCCCCTTCCATCACCCCATCCCCACCCCCTACAGACCCTTCTAGACACCCCCCCCCCCCCCCACACACACCTCTCCCCCTACCAGCCCCCTTGCTGCCCCCTGCTAGCCCCCCTGCAGACTCTCTTGGACCCCCCTCCCCCCTACTAGTCCTTCCCATGTAGGGTCTTTTCTATTGGTTGTTTAAATGTGGAACCATGGATTCTAGATCATACCTAGCCATTTTCCTAGTGGGTATAATTTCTTTCTACTTATAGTGGTTGACCAGTGTATTGATAATCGTCCACTGCATGATCTCCATAAGGGAAAGAGGGTGAGGGTGATAGCATTCATTTCATCATAATAGGGGTATGAAATTTCCATGTTTGGGTTATCATGAGTTTTATTATAATCATGGGAACTTATTCTACCCTTACACCTATTAGTAAAGGTTAGGGAACCTCTCCTATCAAATCTATTGATTGGAATTCAATAAGTTAATTTGAATCAAAATTTTAGTATTTTTTATGATTATGATGACTAATATGTCAAATGTTACTCATTATATCATTTTTTATGGATACATAATTATTAATGGGTTCACTAATCCCTAAATTTGATTCCCAATGATACTCATCCTCTATATATTGAAGGATAATGAATTCATCTCGGTTTCATCATTTTTTTTTTGAAACTTTACTTCGATACCATTATGTTATACTACACTAGGATGGTCATGATCCTTGTCTCACATGCCTAGTTTTTTTAAGGAAATAAGCATGTCACCACAAGAGTGATGATGATTGAACATTTCATTTAAATGGGAGTATGGGTGTTTAAAACATATCTTTATGGTTTTCATTTCCTAGTCTATATTTCTCTTATATAATTAACACATACCCATGAATCTTGTTATTGATTCCATCTCCATGTGGACATCAGTTAATAATGTCACTTGCTTCCTTATCAAGGTGACAACCTAATGATAAAAATTGAAGAAAATTTCAATTACATTATATATTTAGACAATCCCATAAATATATTTCTAATTTTTGGAAGTGGGGGAATCTTATGCTTTCCATATATAAGTAAAGGATGGATCTTCAATTATGATCTAGGCAGGAAGGCTGTTATATCTTCTTTTGTCAATCCATATAGACATCTTAGGTTCATAATCTAAGGAATACTATTATCATCACCTATATAATCCTAGATTCATCACCAAAGTCATCATATAGTAGTCACCTATGGTATTTTAGGCTCACCACCTAATGAACTCTAGCCTCATCACCTAAGGAATTTCATGCTCATCGCATGAGGAAGGATAGGATTATTATGCATTAGGAAAGGTGAATCATCCTAATATTATCACATAATAAAGAAATTATGGAAATAAGTTTTTAAAACAATCAGGCAATTATAGAATTCAAATTAAAGTTTTAGGCAGAGGGAACCTACCACAACCTCAAGGTGTGTTTTCTTTTGACAAAGACAACTCGAATCTTCCTTTTTCACGCTTTCACACATATGCAACTTCACATGTATATAAGGACACCTAGCCCCTATGTACATATTTTCATGGACAAATATACACAAGGGGGTCCTTAGATATATATTTATACTTTCATATACCCCTTTACACTTACACATGTGTGCATTTTTCATATCTATATATAAGTACACCTATCCCCAATATATATATTCATACTACCATGAGTGAATATATATAAAGGGTAAACTTATATATGTATATTTCTACCTATGCATACACATGTAATCCTTTTTCAATGGAAACTTGAATCCACCTCAATGAAATCCAAAACGCACTACAAAAATATAAGTAACCCAAAAATCACAAATTCCCTAATTAAAATTGGTCCAAAGAATAAAAACGAAATAAACCTTACCCAAATCTGATGTTGAACTCACTGTCATCGATGGTAGTGGATAGAACCGGCCTCATCATAATAAACCACCTATAATAAAATAGTAGGAAAAATGGAATATAACGACTTCTTATATATATGTGATCAATGTGTCAATTGTACATGATAAATGATACATGAATCCATAACCAACAATGAACAAATGATATTTATATTGATATATACATCCCAATACTAAATAACATGATCATTAATAAACCTATTTATTTTTCAAACATCACCTTCAATTGAAACACTTATGAGGTGTTTGGTTATAATTGGACATTTACCACTTTCCCTTAAGACATTTCAAAAGTGGAGTGCAAGTCACCATGAATAAGTCACTATTTATTTTATTCCATCCAATTAAAATTTAAAAAGGAGGCATAACCATTAAATAATTCACCACATGAGGAATTACCTATCATGTTCCAAGTTAACCATGTTCAATTCCATTTAACTCATTCAATTCATTAAAACATGACAATTCCATTTATAAGATCAAAGGGGGTCACTTAGTGGTGACTTGGTCATTATAGCACTTGCCTACTTGGGAAATTCCATCTTAAAAGTCTAACAGAACTTAAAGGGTATTTGGTTCAAACAACCATTTTAATAAAAAGAGGGAAACCCCCTTTAGGGATATAAAAAGGGTCAATTATTATGAGTGATTTAAAAATAACAATGAAATCAAGTATAAGGAAAACATCAATGCAATAATGTCAAGCAAACTATATAAGAATAAACTTCCATTGTGAGTTTTCACGGACAGCACTCCTCCATTGGAGGGGTTTTATTATAAAACCATGACTTTTTATCAAAAGAAACAATTATATTAACTAACACTTGATCAAGAATTGAAATTTAATATAAACAAGTAGAATTAAGAAGGTAGATAAATTCAATTTTAAACATTCTTGAATTAAAGAGGCTAGGATAGGGACCCTACCTCAAAGGAGTCAAGACACACTCAGTGCTTGACACTTTTATCAACAACAAATTTAAGCTTCTCTATCCGTCCTCCAGGCATATGAACCTTTGAATATACATAGGGATTCTCTAACCCCTATGCACATGTCTTTATGGCCTTGAACACGCACAATAGGATCCTTATATATATGCTCACATGCATAATCCTGTTATCACTCGCACACGTATGCATATTCCATATATATACATAAGCACACCTAGCCCCTTATATGTAATATCACTATCATGGGAGGATATATATATAATAGGAGAACTTATTATATACATTCTTACCTATGCATATGCAGTGAGTCGCCTTTGACTCTGGTGACTCGAAACCGCCCCAAGTATGATCAACACGCTATAATAAAATTACCAAGGGATATAAAATTACAAAACCCCAAATTATAAAATAAATGTCATTGAATAAAAAAGTAAAAAACTCACCTTAAACCATTGTCGGCGAACCAAATCAGCCCAAAATGCTTCGCCTTCGATGACGGTTGCCACAACACACAGGAACTGGTCCTGAGAGACTTCAACAAAATGCTATTGATCTGATGAATTGTCATTAATTGAACCTAAAAATTGAAGTGGGATGAACATGATTAGTGAGAAGTGAAATAATAGAATAGGTGATGATGAAAAATTTTTAAAGTAAATGAATTAACTATAAAGTCAAAGTGCATAACATAGGGATTCCATATAGTATAGATAACTGAACTCATGAATTTTAAAACTCTACTATTGTAACATGATGTTCCAATACCGAAATGCTCCTAGTAAGAATTATAAGATACCATAAAACAAATTATTATGGTTAAATCTATGAAAAATATATAAGAAAAATAGTATACATAAATTGGGTGCATCATACATGAATCAAGATGTAGTACTATAAGGATTAGGTGGTTGGATAAACTGTTATAATTCTCCTATAATATATCTATCACCACAACTAGAGAAAATAATTCTCCTATTATAAAATTCATGAACTCTTATAGATTCAATGATACTCATATACAAGAATAAAATATTGATATTTTTCACCTAAAATCTATCAATGTGATTATATCAAAGATAAAAATAAGCCTCAAAGATATAGAATTTCACTCCACATGAACCATCCAATCAATATAACCCCACCAACACCCCATCACTTTGAATCAATATCACTATAGGATATGCATAGCATCAAGTGACAAAAATAATAATGTTTATGAATGCCAACCCCCCCCCCCGCACTAGCCCACCCCACCAGCCTGCCCACCCCCCACCAACCCGGCATCACCCCCCCCCCCTTCTACACCAGCCCCCCAACCACCAGTCCCCCCACCCCCCCCCCCAAACCACCAACCCTCCACCACACACCCCCTGCACTAGCTCCCACCACCCCCCTGCACCACCACCCCCCACCCCCACCCCCTACACCAGCACCCCTATCCCCTTACATAACCCCCTCCCCCTTTCACCAGCCCCCCAACTTTCTCTAATAACTGCATAAAAAATAAAAAAAACATAAGCACATCCATGAACAACTAAAAAATAGAATTTTCCATTAATATACATATATACTTATAAGGTTAAGAGATGAATAGACGTTACAATTAGTTAAGAAGAAGAAGTGGATGGTTATACATAATATATTCTAAGAGATGATTTTATTTCTTACTTTGACCATAATTCCATATATTAGAAGAAATTAAAACTATTGGAAAAGAAGAAAAGAAGTGTAAATGTGAAGTAGAATGATATCATATAAGAGATAAAAATTTCCATGATTAAATGTATATAATAATACAGGATCCCAGAATATATTAATACTAAATTGGTTTCTAAATAAAAGGAACTTCATGAGGAAAAATCTAGGTATCTTAAATTTGGAAACACCTTAAAGAATATGATAGAAGTCTATGAAAATGCAGTGGATATTCAAGATGAACCATCCAAGGATGATGAGAAAACTAGTCCAATTAAAAAGGTACAATGTTTTTCTAAATTCTCATGTGATATTAAATATGTTTCCTTTCATTATAAATATTATGAAACATAATTTGAATATTTTTAGAATTATGAATGGTGTAAAAATTTTCCTCCTATGGATGACCTGAGAATGGAAAAAACCCAGGGAAATGGAAAAATAAAGGTTGGTCGATGCCTAGAAAAAAAGAAGAATTTTATAAAAAAAATAATCTATATAAAGGAAGATCAAGTTTCAAGGTATATTAATATTGTTTTAGAAGTTTTGGATATAAATATTTTGAGTAGTGATACAACATGTCATTTCACTAGAACTGGGATGAAAAGGGGGGAGTAGACCTGAGAATAATAGAAGTAGTTGTATTAAAAGTAGGAATACTCTTAGTAAGAAAATTTATAGCCATAAAAAACCACTAGAAAGGTATCGCCTCTTTATTCCCATTCATTTTATATATACTTTAATATAGATAATTAAATAAAATAATTAGGTAGATGGATGAATGTTGTATTATTTGGGTATAACAATAATGAAGTATCCTTCCTAGAATACCATTGAAGTTATATTTTCCATGATAAAGAAAGTGAGACCATCCCTCAAGGGGTGAAAAGAATAAATTAACATTTTCAGTAATGACAAACTATATGGAATCTCAAAATCTGGAAAACATAATTATAATTAGTCATTGAGGTTATGTTGAACAACCCCAATATTAATTTTTATATTGGCATCACATGATCAATGATTTATGTAATACATTTATCACTTGTTTATAAACTCTTGTTTCTATAAAGGTTTTTTCCTCATAGACTTGTAGTTGAATATCTCAAGTCTATTTTCCAAGAATATCATGTGATTATATCCTTCTCTCATAAGTGGATAAGTTTGATACTTAAAATATATGGAGGAGAAGAAGATTTCATGATGGGAGTGCTCAGCATCTAGGATCACTCTCAGTGAGTTCTAAAAATCCATTCCCACTGACCCTATAGCCATTTTGTAACTATAAACTAGGGATACACTAATTCAGATCACCCATTATCTCCCTAGGACCAGTCTAACACAACCAATATTCCAATAAAAGAAAACATCATATCAATCTCAGGGTGAAATCCAGATCCATTAATATCCCAAAGTTATCATCCTATTTCTAGTACCTGAGCAAGGAACTTCCTCAACCATCTTTGGTATAAGTTATAAAACACTATTCAATCAAATTCATGAACAAAACATTACAAAAATAGCCACAATAGTCTCACATTTCCACACTCTAGGTTCTAAGGTAACACCCAAAGACAACAATGATTAAATCAGCATTGACCCTCTTAGGGTTAATAAAACATGGGGAACCCATGGTCCCCTAGATCACATCTATCAAATCATGATCCAATCTAGATAGGGAAACCTCATCTGGAAACTCTGAAAACTAACACATCCACGATCATCACCTCACCCAAAAGGGAATCATCAAGAAACACCACACCCATAAGAAACTCCTCAAGGTTTCCTCATACCCATCTCAAACCTAACCTCAGTGACACCCATCCTTAACCAACACCCTATGGTTTCGGACCAACCTAAAGGTTCCAATTGGATTAAACCTCCAGTAAGAATTTCCAAAACTTCAATAGCTCAAAACCTAAGAAATTGGTCCAAACATCCAAAATAATAATTTTTCCTGCCTTCTGAGAGATGTAAAAACACCTAAAGATATACCCCTTGGACTACCCAAGTAAAGTTCCTATGAACATACAGATAATCCCATTGGAATCTCCAGTGGTAATTTATCCAAAAAACATACACCCCCACTTGGGTCTCACACCACACCTCCATTTGACGAACTCTCAAACCAAAACCTTCATGGAAAACCTCTCTATACACTACTCACTTTGAGGGTTATAGATCCAAAAACATGAGGGGAACCTCCCATATAACCTAGAATAAAACAAAGAATCACACAAAAGGCCTCTACTACTTAAGGGTTCTAACACCACACCCTGCATAGAAAGCACCATAAATAGACCACTCATAGGTCCAAACTCAAATCCCAAGGAAAGAAGTATATCCATGATTCTCCCATTTCCTACCCTTATCCATCACCTAAGAGCATGTGAGTTTTTCTCTTGAATAAAAAAATAAGAGAGAGGGTTTATGAACAAAACCCCTCTATGAGACACCCAAGACCCTCACTTCTCAAAGATGACCCACAAAGGTTCTCAAGAGGATCCCAGAAAACCAATAGTCATTTAATAACTAAAAAATTAATAAAAAACTATTGATTAGGGAAATATAATAGATATAGAACACCCAACCTACCTTATGATGAAAACGCAAAAGCCAAAAACTTGAACCTATGATCGAACAGTGTCCCAGGAACTTATCTCATTCCATGAAATAGAAAAAATTAATTATAAGAATTTATAATTAATTATTTAAAAAAACCAAATAGGAATAAATGCCTAAAATATTATTGAGGTGATTCCACATTTTGAAACCACAACCAACTACCTAAAGAGGCCTAAAATATACCAATGAAATTAATCTAGGTAAATCCCTAATAAGAAACACTTGATTACTAGGAAATTCTAATCATTTTAACTGAAAATTCAAAAAAAATCCATTAGGCCTCATACCATCTCCAAAATGATGAGTGATGGAATGCGTTCTGCATCACGAGACATCTAATCTCTAAGACACAGTAAAGAACCAAGATTCCTGGTCAATTCCATCATGTTGTGGTGGAATTGGAACTAAAAACCTTAATGTGAACCATTAAAATTATAGAGGATAAAATAAGAGTAATAATAAAGGTAATAGATGAAGATTCATACCACAAATCGTTGCGTAGGAGGTGCGCTGAAGGAGAATGTGGGGAGGAATCCTTGGAGTAGTGTCGGCAGGGAGGTGACGTGACCGCAGGGATGTGGGTAGGTTGTGTTGACAGGGAGGTGGGCTAGCAGTGTCGGATCCACGTTGAAAGGGAGGAGTCGGAGCTGTTTCAGAGCTGATGGGGAGGTTTTCTGGCTACATTGGAGCTGAAGTGGGAGGAGGAATCATGAGGTGAGGGGGAATAATGAGGGGAGTAGGGGAGGAGGAATGATGAGGGAGGAGTATGGGAGGAGGAATCCTGGGGGGAGTAGGGGAGGAGGAACAGCAAGGACAACGATGGAGGAGGAATTGCGGTGTGGGAGGGAGAGGGTTTTAGGTGGGGGAGGAAAGCCTGATCAAAATAATATTCAGATGATCTATTGCCACGCCCAGTTATTTGGGTGTGTCTATATCTTACCTATAGCCATGGATCATTTAAACCATGGCTATATATTCATGGCTATAGATCATTTTTCTAGTAGTGAATTTTTTTAGCATCATATGTTCAATAAGGAAGTGCATTATCTTTTGTTATCATATTATTCAAGATAGAAAGAGGTTCTATAAAGTTTGTGTCACTCTATTTATTATCATCTTTCAAATTATATAGCTTTAGTATAACTAAAAATATTTTATATTTAGTACAACCAACATACAATGACATATTTTTATGGAACTTTAACTTCAAAAAATAGTTTTAGACAATCACAAAGTTCATTTTTACACTTGTAATCATATCATATGATATATAAATCCTAGTGTTATCTCCACCATCATTTACACTTTTAATCATATCAAATGATCTATAAATTGAAATTTTATCCTAGTCTCCATCTATATTAATTTCTTCCCCACATTTAGTCCATATTTTATAACTTCGATCTATTCTATGACAAATCAAGTGTTATTCCAACTCCTAATGAAAAATTCATCTTGAATAACAACCACATAAATAAAGACAGATGATTTGAAAATGTTTATATGCATTCTATGTTTCAAACTTGATGGATTCTCTAACCTTGTCCTCATACTCTTTTTAATATGATTGTCATCCATTCATTTTTTATATAAGTCCCCATCCTTAAACATTACTGAATATTAAGTTAAGTCAATAATTTTACTTATATTCACATCAAGGATCTTTTTAGGTTTAAATATTTATATAATTACTCTATAACTCATACATAATAACTCAAATATTACAAATTATACACTTCTACTCACTATCCATTTTTTTCATAAAACAAAAAACAGTTAAAAAGAAACATGGTTTCACTTCATGTTTAAACTTCATAACTTTTCCTTGATCCTATCCTTGACTCTATTCTTCTTTAAATTCTATGAAAAACATTTCAAAACTTGGGATGAGAATAAAAATATCATTAAGGGGTAGACAAATAATTAAAACTATTAGTCTTTTTGAAAACATGTAAACCATGAATACTTTATAATAAATTAATACTTTTCACATTTAAGAAGTAGTAAATACACTTCACTGAATATAATCTCATTTATTACCCTTTTTTAATCAAAATATTATATTAAAACCCATAGAAAGAAACATATAACATATAAAGGTAACTTGGGACATAATCATACTTAAATGGAATAGCCATACGGTCAACTTTCACACATATCACTCTTAAAAATGGAATAGCCATATGGTTGACTTCCATACCCAATGAATTTTAGGTTATAATGTAACCATCTATATTTGGTTTATCACATAACCACCCATATTTTGTTTATCATGTAATCACCCATCTTTGGTTTATCACATAACCACTCATCAAATGTCCAAGTACCATTATATAATCATAACACATAAAAGATTTCAAACTCAAAAAACTTCATTTGAAATCACAAGAAATCATTCAAAGATATTGAAATAGTAAATTCACTTTCAAAAACTTTCTTAATACAAAAATACCCAAAAAAAGGTAATAATTTATTTATTTTTCCTTTTAAAAACATTAAGGCTTATAGAGGAATCCAAATATCAAATAACAGTTATGGCGGCGGAGAATTCATTGTCGTAGTATGCATTAAAATCATTCCTTTTTTCATTTAGTAAAACACCTAATATAAAAACATTACTTTTGAAAACCATTGAATGAATTTTTAAGTAAAAAGGTTTGATTATACACCGTATAAAAGAATGTGTCTTATATTATCAAAATATGCCTCAATGAAAGAAGATTGAGATGAAGTCCCTTACCTTGAGTTCGACTTGTCGAGTAAGTTCTTTATCTTCGTGAATAATAAACGTAAGTTAATTTCTACTTGATTAAGAACCTTTTTCATGTTTATTATTCCTTATATATCACTTATTACCATGTTATAAAAATTACATAATAATTTAAGTTCACATCAGATGTTTTGTTGATATTCGGTACTTGAGTCAAAAATGAACTTGTTATGATGTTAATAGTCCATGTGTTCATTAAGTCCATCATCTCTAGAATAACATTAATGACATAATAATAAATTTTATATATTAATTTTACTTTTAAATCAAATAATTTATTTATGGTATTAAAAATGATCAATGTTATAATCATGGAGATGGTCGGTCGTACGTACACATGAGTAATGTTTCCATTTTTCATTGATTATTATGGAAATAAGGTATTTTATCTTTATATAATGATAATAATATAATTAAAATCATAATAATAATTTAAATATACTTATATATATATCATACAAGTGATGATATGAATAAAAACAATTTATATCACTTTGTGGAGGTGATAGTTCACATGTATGCACGAACGACGTTATCATTTTTATCTGCATGAAAAGTAAGAACATAATTGATATATTATTATCTTATAATGATAAATATTCCATGAAAATCATATAAAAACATTAATTCTATCATTATTACTAGTCTTGATAGACGGTTATGGAAAATGAATTATATCGATTCGTGGAGGTGATAGTTCACACGTACGTACAAACAATTAATTCTCTTCCCATTTGATGAAAGTGGAGATGGATATAGGTGAAGATATTAACATAATAAAATATAAGTATCTTGAGGATAATATATTTATTATTTCATCTAGTAAGAATAAGGTTTGAAGGAATTGTAATAAGAAATAAAATAGAAATACTTAAATAAAATGATACCTCTTTTTCAGTTGATCGCCTTTGAAGAACACGTTAACACCTCTAAGGAGGGTGTTCTGGATAAAATAAGGCCTAAAGAATGTGGGAAGGGATTATAGGAATTTTTTTTGGTAAATATTTACTGAACCAAAATCTTTTAGAAGTGCGATTAATAGAGATGAATGGGTGCTTTTTTATAGAAGAGGGGAGGGGCACCAATTGAATTATTAAAAGTATTAAATTAATATAAATTCAATTTCGATTCAAAATGGGTCCAAAATTATTTTTTTCTAAGATATGATTATTATAAGTCTAAATATAATCATCCAATAAGAATTATAAAAGTTTTGGATAATTTTTTAATCCATATATTTTTGTGTTAACCCCTTTTAACTCTTACCATTTTATCAAGTAATTTACACTTTGAGAGTTAAAACTAATTACTAAATAATGTAAAATGACCAATGAATGTGTCATTAATGAAATTTTTAGAGTTATATAAACTTTTTTTTTGGATATTATATTTTTATAAATTTTATATCATTTAATTAAATATTTTATATTTTAAAATATGTATTATGTCAATTTTGATACTATTCATTACATGACTTTTTTATAATATCATAAAAACTTGATTATTTCAAAAAAACTACATTAACTCAATCCTAAAATGTCATATTAATCTAGAAAATTCGTATATGGCATGAAATATTTCAAATTATATTTATTTTAATATTATTATTATCATTTATTTAATTTTTTTCTTTAATAAATCTATTATTGCATCATCTTTGTTTCATAATTAAATTTAATTATTTAATTCCTAAAAAATTATAAATAAATTACCATGATGTAGGTAATATTTTTTAGATTTATAATTACTATTAATAGTCTAATATTTCACTTATATAACCCCATATTAAAATTATTTTAGTAATAAGAGACATGATTATGACATATTTTCCTTTATTTAAATTAAATGTTATAAATATCATAATCACACCCAAATGGATTCCAAAGGCCACAATTTAGACCCAAGGATTTTATTCATTGATAATAACGCATCCAATAATATAAGGAAAGGTTTTAGGGTAGTTTTATATTATTATAATATTATTTTTACCTTTAATTTCCCTATTTACCTTTAATCGTGGTAAATAAAATACTAAAAATTATTAGTCACCAAAAATTATTTTGATCCTATTCGACCAAATTTTTCATACTTATTACAACCATGTATTTTATTTTTTTAAAATTCAATTCACAGAAGTGGAAAAATTAAATTTAAAATTAATCCCATTGTCAGAATGAGAAAATGGGTTTTTTAAGTAAAATGTTCAAAAGTTCACATAGTTTTTCTATTCAATTTCAATATGAAATTTATTTTAATGAAATAAATTAGATTAAATGATAATAACTTAATATAATTACACTTTAAAACAAATTAAAATGACAATATAACTATATAAATAAATTATACGAGAAAAGAGTTTTGAATTAAAATGCAGTGTTTTCACAATTCATTAAAAAATTAATTTAATCAGAAAAATACCAAAATTTAACCAAAGTAAATTATGATGTCCCTATTTCAAGGAATAATTTTATTTTTTCAAATATATCTTATAAAAGTGTCAAAAACGTATTTAAAATGGGTTCACCATCAAAAGGTGGCAAAACTGCATTTTTTGAAAAATACTTCTTTTATCCGAAAAAATGAATTTGCTTTCATATCATGTTTATAAAACATATAAGATAAATTTTAAATAGTAAATTTAATATATTACATATATATTTCATTAATAAAATCCATAAAGAGTGATTTTATTATTTTATAAACTCACTTATTTGCATTTAAATAGTTTTTTCAGAAAAACACATCATTTATATTCAATTGGTTTTTATTTAATTTCATAATTAATTTGGTAACAAATAAATCATTATATAAACATGTTTAAACCATATTTTCATAATTTAGTTAATATTTTTCATTACCACCACTCTAACAGTTATGTAATAACTACAATTTAAAATAATAATATAATAATCTATTATTTTTCAGTATAACTCAGACTTGTGTGCAATGTAAGATTTAGAAGAAACTCATTATTGTGTGTCGAGTATACTATTATACATATCATCCTTTTAAAATTAAAATTTATATCTAATTCATAATTATTAATACATATGAAAAATTATTATTTTATAATTACCTAGGATGTTACATCTTTCTCCCTTTTGGAAATTGTTTCCTCACAATTTTAAATTTGGGATTAGTAACTAAGGTTTCACTTTTCAAAATTACTTCATTGAAATCCCGAATCAAAAAAATATTCAATAAAACTTTCACTTTAAAAGAAATAAATTGATGTACAAAGGTCACCCTGGATAACACATACTATGATTCTATTTCAGAAAACATGGATATGGAAGAAAAACTAACCATCCATGTTCTGATAGAGAGTGATAGAAAACATGATCAGGAGAAAGTTAATAGTCAAAAAAAACTTGTGATGGGTTAAACGGTTTTTGATTTCATAACAGTAAAAGTAAACATATAACATATTTGTTCTAAGATCCTTTTCATCGATTTGTGGAATTATTTTACTACATAAAATAAGAACATAAGGAAATATACTTACTTGAAAAGTATAGTTTCATCCATTAATCGAATCATACCAAAAACTCATATTTTTCTCCAAATGATGAGTATTTTAGAGGAATTTTTTTCACACCTAAAACACTAGAATCAACTTCTAGAGAAACCCATAATCCACAAAAGATTATTTATCTATTCATCCTGTCTTGAAACATTAACCAAAACCAAAAAGTTATGATAAAATAATATAATTCCCCCAATATAATAAACTTTAAAATAATAAAGACTACATTTAATCTCCAAAATTTAATTGTAATACCAAAAGTTCAACATAGACCATTCAACAAATAACTCTCCTTAAAATCCCTCAAAATAATCCAAATTGAGTATGAAACCCAAAACATAGAAGAATGTGATTACATAGTTTTTATCTTTAAATAACATTAATCACTCTTAATGTCTCATAACAAAAATTAATTTCCAAAATCACATATTATCAGATATAGGTTAATTATTTCCCTAAATAACCCAAATCCCTATAAGACCACAATAAAAACATAGATTCTTCCCAAATAAAAATCAACCATTACTCCTCAAATAAAATCCCATAGTATTCTATTTTCCTTAGGCATATAAGGTTCCCAAAATAGTGAATGTCTTCCAAAATAACATTTATAAATTAATCCCCAAATAATTTCCTATACCAAGTATATCCATTTGATAAAACATAAGTTCTCAAAATCAACATATTCATATTTCATCAACTCTTTTAACTAAAAATAAAAATGACATACTAACCAGTGACTTCTCATAGGTTGATGGTAGGTAATAAAGCTTTATCACACTTTGGTTTTGGATTTGATTTCCATAGGCTTTTCCAATGTGATGGTTTTTTACCCTTCTTACGGGTTTTCCTTTTCCTAAAATTATATAGTTTTATAGCATTCCCAAAATGAGATAAAATCCTTAAAAATAACCATAACATGTTTTATCCTAAAAAATTTTCTCATACCTTTCATTTTGAAACCCAAAATGTAATAACCCATAATTAATTAAAAATCAAAGATCGTATAAACCCTAATGGTTATCCATACCTTTGTAATTATGTCCAAAAAATGAAATATAATTCTTCTTCAAATAAAATTTTCACATAAAAAACTTTTAGGTTACACATACTAAAAAAAATCTTCTAAATTAATTCTTTCATTAAAAGAGAATTAATACTTTTAAACATTTCATCATCTTATATTCTATCTTAACTCTTGAACCCTTAATATATATATTTTTTAATCATTCAACATTATTCATGATCCTTTAACCATGATTTTACATATTATTCCTTAATACTTCTTTCCTACAAACAAAAATAGGAATCACGCCCTAATATTCAATAATGTCAAAACATGAGATAAGAAATAATCCATAACTTTTATAGGTTATTTTTAGTTTCATTATCTTCAATTGGAATGGGATTAGGTATTTCTAAACATATATTTGTATGTTCCTCCTGATCACATTCATGAACCTTCTTCTTAGAACATTGATTTGTAAAATTACAGTACTCCCGGCATTTAAAACATTCAATTGATAACTCAGAAAGAACTTCTTTCCCTTCCCTAGATTCAACTGAACACTTCCTTTTTTCTTGGTAGGTTATTTCTTTATGACCTTCATTACCACATCTATAACATCTTCCCATCCCTTTAAAACATTTTACTAGGTGTTTATTTCCACATCCTCAACACATATTTCATTTAATACACTTACCTTTATGATTATTACCTGAACTTCCATAGGGATTCATTTATCTCATATATGATGCATTAGAAAACTCACCAAGGTTCCAGTGATTAATCATGACTTCTGGTAGTTGTTTTATAATAACCACGAGAGTTCTCATTGCAACACTTTTTTCATTCAATTGATTATTCAAAGAACCACAACATTTTCCTTCACATCCATTGTTACTTTAGTGCTTATTGGATCCATCCATTACTAAAACCAAAAAGGTTAGTGTAATTATATCAATAAAATCATCGTATATTATCTTATTAGGAAGATAAACACTAAGATGTACATATTCATGTTATCTCAAACTCATTCAATTTGTCTAAAATGCACTACTAAAAAATGGGCTTTATCAATGCTCAAAACGGGCTTTAACAACACTAAAAAACGCTGATAAAGGTAGCCTTTATCAGTGCTAAAAAAGCGATGATAAAGGGATCCTTTATCAACACTAAAAATGCACTGATAAAGAGATCCTTTATCAGTGCTAAAAAATAGCTGATAAAAGGATTCTTTATCAGTTCTAAAAAAGCGCTGATAAATGCCCTACCTACTGTAACATAAAATTCTACAGCAGCACACTCAAATAAGACCTGTAAAAAATCAGCATATCAACAAGTATACCCATACAAAATTAACACATAATTCATAAGGAAATTACAGCAAGAATACACATACAACAAGTATACCCATACAACAAGTATACCCATACACCATTAACACATAATTCATAGGTTGATTAAATACGTAAATAATTCAATTCAAAATTCAGGGGGTTGGGTGTTGTTTAGGGGTTTGGGGTGGTTGTCCAAGGGGTTAGGGGTGTCTAGGGGGTGGGGGTTGTCCAGGGTGGTGTGGGGGTTGTTCATAGTGGTGTCCAGGGGGTTGGTGTGGTGTCCAGGGGGTTGGGGTCTTTCTAGGGGGTGGGGTGTTCAGGGGGTGGGGGTGTCCAGGGGGTGGGGTGGTGTCCAGGGGGTGGGGGTGGTTGTCCACGGAGGTGGGGGTGTCCAGGTGGTGGGGTGGTGTCTAGGAGGGGTGGGGGGAATCTAGGAGTGGGGCTGTCTAGGGGGTTAGGGGTGTCCAAGGGGTGGGGGTTGGGTGTCCAGGGGGTGGGGTGGTGTCAAGGGAGGGTGGGGGTAGTGTCTTGGGGGTGGGGTGGTGTCTAGGGGGTGGGGCGGTCTAGGAGGTTGTGGGGGCTATCCAAGGGGGGTGGGGTGGTGTCTAGGGGGTGGGGGTGGTTGTCCATGGGGGTGGGGGTGTATATTGGGTGGCGGTGTCCAGGTGGTGGGGTGGTGTCTAGGAGGGGTGGGGGCCATCCAGGGGGTGGGGGCGTCCAGGGGGTTGGGGTGTCCAGGGGGTGGGGTGTCCAGAGGGTGGGGGTGTCCAGGGGGTGGGGTGTCCAGAGGGTGGGGGTGTCCAGGGGTTGGGGTGGTGTCCAGTGGGGTAGGGGATGTCTAGGGGGTTAGCGGGGGTGTCCAAGGGGGTGGGGTGTCCAGGAGGGGTGGGGGTCATCTAGGGGGTAGGGGTCCAGGGGGTTAGGGGTGTCCCGAGAAGTGGGGGGCTGTCCAGGGTGGGGGGGATATCCATGGGGGTATCCAAAGGGGGTGGGGTGGTTTCTAGGGGGTGGGGTGGTGTCTAGGGGGGTGGGGTGGTGTCTAGGGTGTGGGGGGGGCTTTAATTTTTTAAGATCATTGGTATTTTTAAAAATGTTTTTAGAATAGTGTTTATTTAAATAATATTTTTTTTCTTTAGGAAAAAATGAACTCTTTTGGTGTGTATGGTAGGAAGGGGGATTTCCGTACGTCAGTTGTTGTTTTCACTTAAAATTATGTCCATTTTAAACAAAAGAGAGACACTTTGAGTGATACCAGCCACACCGTGCCTCGGATTGAGGCAGGGTTGACTCATAAAAGTCAAAAATGACCCATGTACATTCCTCCTAATGTATCAACACAATATGAATGTGTTTTCTCAGTTTTTTTACACGTTAGTTGTTGTTTTCATTTAAAATTCTGTCCATTTTAAATAAAAGAGATACACTTTGAGTGATACTGACTAAACCGTGACTCATATTGAGGCGGGGTTGACTCTTACATGTCACACATGACCCATTTATAGTTCTTCCTAAATTATCAACACAATCCTAATGCGTTTGTTCTATTTTCCATATGTCAGTTGTTGTTTTTTACTTAAAATTCTGTCCATTTTAAACAAAAGAGAGACACTTTGAGTGATATTGGCCACACCATGACTCGGATTGAGGTGGGGTTTACTCATACATGTCACAAATGACCAATTTATAGTTATCCTAAATTATAAACACAATAATAATGTGTTTTTTTTGGTTTTCCATACGTCAATTGTTGTTTTCACTTAAAATTCTATCCATTTTAAAACAAAAGAGAGACACTTTGAGTGATACCGACCACACCGTGCCCTTGTATTGAGTTAGGGTTTAATCTTAAACATCAAAAATTACCCATGGATCGTTCTCTTAAATTATCAATACAATCTGAATGCGTTTGGCCAGTTTTCCATACGTTAGTTGTTGTTTTTTACTTAAAATTTTGTCCATTTTAAACAAAATAAAGACACTTTGAGTGATATGGGCCACATCATGCCTCATATTGAGGCGGGTTTGACTCTTACATGTCAAAAATGACCCATGTATCATTCTCCTAAAGTATCAACACAATCCAAATGTGTCAGGTCAGTTTTCAGTATGTTAGTTTTTGTTTTCAATTAAAATTCTGTCCATTTTAAACAAAAGAGAGACACTTTCAGTGATATTGGCCACACCCGTGCCCCGTATTGATGATTGGTTGACTCTTACATGTCACACATGACCCATGTATCGTTCTCCTAAAGTATAAACACAATATTAATGCATTGTTTTGGTTTTCCATACATCTGTTGTTGTTTTCACTTAAAAATTCTGTCTATTTTAAAACAAAAGAGAGACACTTTGAGTGATACCAGCCAAACCGTGCCTCGGTTTGAGGAAGGGTTTGAATTTTACAAGTCACACGTGACCCATGGATTGTTATAATAAAGTATCAACACAATCCTAATGCATTTGGTTGGTTTTTTCGTACGTCAGTTGTTGTTTTCACTTAAAATTCTGTCCATTTTAAACAAAAGAGAGACACTTTGAATGATATCGGCCACATCATGCCTCGGATTGAGGCGGGGTTGAATCATACATGTCACACATGACCCATTTATTGTTATCATTAAAGTAATCAACACAATCTTAATGTGTTTGGTTGGTTTTCCATACGTGAGTTGTTGTTTTCACTTAAAAATTTTGTCCATTTTAAAACAAAAGAGAGACACTTTGAGTGATACCAGCCACACCATGCCTTGTATTGAGTTAGGGTTGACTCATACACTTCAAAAATGACCCATTTATCATTATACTAAAGTATCAACACAATATGAATGCATTTGGTCAGTTTTTTTGTATGTTAGTTATTGTTTTCACTAAAAATTCTGTCCATTTTAAAACAAAAGAGAGACACTTTGAGTGATACCAGACACACCGTTCCTCGAATTGAGGATGGGTTGACTCATACCCATAAAAAATGACCCATGGATTGTTCTCCTAAATTATCAACACAATAATAATGTGTTTGGTTGGTTTTCCATAAGTTAGTTGTTGTTTTCACTTAAAATTTTTGTCCATTTTAAACAAAAGAGAGACGCTTTGAGTGATACCGGCCACAACCGTGCCTCGGATTGAGGTAGGGTTGATTTCATACATGCCACACATGACCAAGTATAAATAAAATCCGAATTTTTTTTGGTTGTATATAAATTTATTTTGAATATATTTACTGTTTTTTCTTATCCAAATCCCAAAGAAAATTGGTTCATCATTCTTTCATGTTGTTGGTGCATTTAATCTATTAAAATGGACAAATGACTCATTGGAAAAAGGATGTTTTATTTAATAACAATTAAAATTTTCCTATGAACATCTACATACAATAATGTTTCATCTTTTGATCTCCTTAACCCCACTCAAAAATGGCTTCCAATTGTATGTGTCCCCAAGTCAGATCTTCATGCTATTTGTGTAAAATATTCCATCAGGTATGCGGCCCACTCATTTATGAACAAATCTATATCATCTTTTGAATATGAGGCTTTTCGAAGATCAGAGTAGTACTACGAAATATATAAATAAATAATTAATAAATAATTTAAATGAAATAGTAGTTGCTTTTTAAAATACCTCTTTAGGGATGCTAGTTTGTTGATAGAAAACAATCTCTCTCATAAATTTACAAACATAATAACCACATTCATTATTGTTTTTTTGTTTTGGACACTGAAAAAACTTTGATCATTAGGATAATAAGTAACTTGTTTTTATATGTGTTTGTATGGTGAAATTTTATTATATATATCCTGATACCAGTCCAGACGTAGTATTTTCTCGCCTCCTTGTGCTTAGCCCCTGTCCTCATTATTTATTTTATACGATATTGATACACCACCCTATCATAACAGAATCCTCAGTAAAAGATAATATAAATTATATAACTTGATTTTTATACCTAAAACATAGGATGTAGTGTCTTACAGATTCACAAACTTCATCATGAGTGGTCTGGTTTTTGGATATCCTTGCATTGAATCCAGAAAATAAATCTCTGGAATATCCAAGTTCACCGCAATTAGCAGTCAATGTTGCCTAAAAAAAATGGAATAAGTAATAAAAGAAGTGAAAATATAATTTATATGCTTTAATCATAGATTTTTACCCCTTCATGGTTGGTATTAGGAATATTTTGTCATCTGTAATCTTGATTTCAAATGTTTTCAGCAAGCCTTTCACTATTTCATCCTTTTTTGATGGCTAAAATTTTGTTAGTTGTGTTTATGTGGTATGAGGACTAACGAGTCGGAATTTTGGATCATAGTAAAATCCCTTCAAATTTTTTTCATATATATGCCTACCAATAATATAAAATGCATTAATTCATAATTAGCACATTATATCAGCTTTTAGAAAATCAATTCATGAAAACATACATCATATATAAATTTACAACTGTGATGCCTAGCCAACCATATTCAAGGATCTCATTTACATTTTCAGCAGCAATGAAATCTTGAATTTTTTCCCTGTATATATTCTTTTCAAAAACATTTATATGACTACTACCATTTTTTAGCTTTGTATCCACATGAGTCTTCAATGCTAGTATATGTGGATAGAGAACAGGTGGTGTTATTGTGATTTCAGTAGCTCTATGGGATCAGTTGTTCGATCCTTTAGATTATTTTAAGCCCATGTTTCTTGTCACCCCCTTCCCTTTCTCTGTATTTAATAACATTCATTAGTTTAGACCTTTTTTCATTAAATATTAAAGGTTTATCTTGAAAAAAACGGAAATAAATACCTCTTTGTCCACATGTACTCTTACAAGTTGTGACGTCCATGAAATGAATGTCCCAATAGCCTTTTCGACCATATGAGTATCATCATCATCAAGTGGAATAGGTAGATCTGCATTTGGATCATAATCTATTGTAATTGTCACTTTCAGATGATCTTTTGGAAGTTGTCTATTATACAGCTTGTCCTCTAAGATATTAAACATCATAGCCCTCGCTACAAGGTGATAGGTGGGTGTTAACAGATATAAATCACAGTCATTATCACCCTATAGAAGATTGAAACAGGAAAACTATCAGTGTTTGTATGATTCACATTTCATGGGAACAATTATTAGAATATTAATTACCATGGCTAAGACAGCTCTTTGAGGGGAATGGCTTGCCTCAAAGCTGGTGGGGGTGGGGGGATCTTCACGCGCTGGTTGTTCTTGAGTTGTGTCTTCTCCTTACTTCCCACCCATAAAAGTTGCTAGCAACTCTCCCTGTTATTGAAATCATTTTTCAAGAGTTGCTAGTCTTTCGCTCATTCGTTTCATTTCTTTATCTCTATCATCTGTTTGTTTGTTTTTTCTCAAAATATACTTGGGGTGTCACCCCAAACCCCACACCTCTGACATGATCGTATTGTTCTGGCCTCTTCAAAGCCGTCAATAATAGGTCTGCATCTGCTACAGGAGTAGCTGATTCCTGTGACTATCAGATATAGGAAAATAATTAATTATTATTATGTAATATAAATTTAAAACAAAACTTTTTATCATGTCATACTTACACATATTTCCCACATTTTTTGTGTGTTTTCATCTACTAGATCCCCTTCCTTATTCACATGTGCCTCCTTCCATAGCACATGACGTGGGATATAAGTGTCTTTGGATTTAGACTCATCAATCTACATATAAATATAGAAATATAATTATGATGTTGTTTCATGGAACCTAACAATATTACTGTAAATTTAAAATACATACCATTTTCTTTTCTAGTTAAGAATACCCCATCCTTGCTTTATGATAGGGTTATTTTGATTTTGATGCATGTTCCTTATTTTCAGTACTAAGTTGTTGTTTCATAAATGAAATATTGAAAATCGAAGGGATGAATACACGTATCCTCAAACAATGTATTATCAGCCATAATGTACCTGAAACTTATCATCCCCATAGCGGCTAATAAATGAATCACATGCTTCTTAGTATATCAGGTGAGTGTAGACAAGGGGTGGGTGTGGGTTTATTTTACCTTTGGAATATTTCAGGTGACATTTTGTTAAAATAGTGCGAAAACCTTGATGAATAATTCCTGTAAGCCTTAGTACATAATTCTTGTGTGAATTATCTACTATAAATGTACTCTGTAAGAGATTGAGAAGAGTAAGACACTGTTTTATTATTTTATTTTCTAGTAAATTAAATAAATAATATCATAATGTTACCAGAATTTCTTCCCAGATCACAGCCTTCAGCCCGGACACAACACGGTGCCATGAATCTATGTCAATTGGCACATGTTTCTGAGTGAAAATTTCAATGTAACTACTAAACATATTCTTGTTGGGATTCACATGTTGGCTTCATGAATTCTATCCAACATAAAATTTGATTCATTTGTTTTTCTCCTTAATAACTTTGGATAACACCGTCAAACTATGGAGCACCTGTATTTTCTGGGACGTCGATCCTTCATCCTCAACTATTTCATCGATATCAACATCATATATATGTACATCTGAAATGGTATCAATGGCATGCGCTGATGGTTGTTGGACCTCAACACTAGGAGCAACAATAGGTTCAGAAACATTTTGTTGCTCTGCACTGTGAGCAGTAGTACCATCAGCAGCAGCAGCAGCTTTAGAGACTTGTTCATCCTCGAGGTTAGGAGCACCAAAACATGCAAAATTCATTATCTGCAAAAGTGTTTGAATAGTTAATTTAGATTACATAAATTCAGTAATGATAATATAATAACACGAGATAACAAGACTATATTAAAAACAAAATATAACCTGTTTATTGAACTCTCTTTCTTTTTTTCAAATGCTGAAGGGATTTGACACCTCTATTTATTATTCAAATCCCTTCATTATGGTCTCCTCTAACATAAAAAAATGTCATCTACATTGGGACCACTATGAAATTATTGCGATGTACCATTGAAAGGATCATCCTCAAATGAATTTTCATCGAACCCTTTAATAGTTTTGGAAGATAATAGAACAATCGACCACTTTCAGTTTGCGGGATCTGGAACATAAAATACTTGTACCGCTTGTGATTCCATTATAAATTGTTTGTCTTTGTACCCTTATTTACTAAAATCAACTTTAACAAATCCCAATTCATCTATTTTAACACTACTATTTTTATCAACCCATTTTCATTGAAAAATTAGAAATTGGAATGTCATATAATCCAACTCCTGTATTTGTTTGATAATTCCAAAGTATGACATATTCGCATAAATTGGATTTTTGTTCTTACTACCAGAAACATGCATCGCTTCAACCACAAGTGTAACTCCACTATTTTTCATGGTACTATCTTCATCATGTTCATCTGTATATAATGTATAACCATTAATTACATAACCATTGTAAGATAATACATACACACTTGGTCTAATAGCTAAAGTCGTTCTGAAATTGAATTTGGATTTTTAGCTAACTCCTTAAAAATATGGTCTTGAAACCATCCTATAAACTAGTGATTGTGTGTATTTGATATTTATTTTTCAGCCCTTTATGGATTCAACTTCCTAAGAATTTCTTTGTGGGTTTTAATATATGGAGAAACCTCCCAACTGTTATAAAAAACATAAAGTTAGGCCTACTCTCGATCTATAATATTGATTGTCACAACATCTCTTTCAAAAATTCCCTCACCCTCAATGTGTCCAGTGTGATGAGATTTCGGGAGACCAATTATTTCCACATCAGATAAGTATTCGGTATATAATTCAATAGATTCCTCAACAATATATCACTCCATAATACAACCCTCTATCCAACTTCAATTTTTTTCATACCATTTCAAAATCTTCATATACTGTTTAATGGGGTACATCCATTTATAGTGCACAGGACCACAAAGTCAAATATCTCTCACCAAGTGAATCATCAAATGAAACATCATATAAAAGAATTATGGTGGTAGAAACATTTATAATTCACATAATATGATGATAATTTCTCTTTCCATAGCTGGTAACTTCGTTGGGTCTAAAACTTTGTTGCATATAGCTTTGAAAAAGAAACAAAGTTTGGTTAATGTATGATGAACATTCTTGGGAAAAATGAAATGTAAAGCTATAGGAATAAATCTTGCATCAAAACATGGCAGTAATGTGATTTCAAACCTTTTAACTTCAAATCATTCATTGAAACAATGTTCTTGATATTTTATGAATACACCTCTGGAACCTTTACATCATTGAAGAAATTGTAAAACTGATATCTCTCCTCCCTGGAAAGAGTGTAAGCATCTGGAGGAAGAAACATTCAATTTTCACCCTTCATGGGAGCCAACTCTTCTCATATTCCCATGTCAACCATGTCCAACCTTGCCTTAATTCCATCATTTTTTTTCTAGGGGCATTTAGCAATGTTCCGATAACACTGTCACATAAATGTTTTTCCACATGCATCACATCAAGAAAATGTCTGACGTACAGACAATTCCATTATGGTAATTTAAAAAAAACTGATCTATTTTTTCAACCGATTTTCATAAGGTTTTTCAAAAACAGTTTACCAAAAATAGTGTTCACATATTTTACTTTATCAAATAGTTGATCACCTGTTAGTGGAGACAGTGTTGTGCGTTGTTCTGAACTTCCATTGAATGATGTATTCCAAGATCGGTACTTATGCTGACGAGGTAGACATCTATGATGTCCTAGAAACATATATTTCGATGAATTTTTCAACCTAATTGATTTTGTATCTTCTTCGCAAATGGGAAACCCTTGAGTTCCTTTAATTCTATAGCCTGACAAGTTTACATAAGAAGGGAAATCATTTATTGTCTCATACAACATCGCTCTCAATGTGAAGTATTCGCTTTTATAAGCATCATACAACATAACACCTGAATCCCACAATAACTTCAAATCCTCAATCAAAGGAGCCAAATAAATATCAATATCATTACCTGGTTGTTTTGTACCTGATATAAGCATAGATAACATGATGAATTTTTGTTTCATGCATAACCAGGGTGGAAAGTTATAATTTACCAACATAACAGGCCATGTACTATGAGTGATGGTTTGAAAACCAAAAGGATTCACTCCATCTATAGATAATGCAAGACGAAGTTTTCTCAAATCATTTCTAAATTCAGGATACTCGTGATCAATTCTCTTCCATTGAGAAGAGTCATCCGGGTTACGTAATTTCTCATCTTTATTTATTTTCTCTGTATTCCACGACAATTGTCTTGTAGTTTCTTCACTTCCATATAGACTCATAAACCTTAGAATGATTGGAAAGTACTATACAACTTTCGTAAGACTGGATTCATCTTTCTTGTATCAGGAAGCACCACACTTTGGGAATTCTATAAGTGATTTGTTCTCCATGCGAAACAATATACAGTCTTTCGGGCAGGAATGTATTCTTTCAGAAATCATACCCATCGATCGTAGAATTCTTTTAGCTTCATATGTTTGGATTGGAAGCTCATTATCTTCCAGGAGCATGTCATTCAAGAGATAAAGTAGTTCCATAAAACTAACATCACTCCATCCAATTCCTACTTTCAATTTATACAACTTCAGTACAGCAGACAATGCTTTATATTTAGTGCAACCAGCATACAATGGTGTCTCTGCACAACTCTTTAACTTCTCAAACAATTTTGGGCAATCATGGATCTCATCTTCAATTGTCTTTGTCATTTCCTCAATACGATCTTCATAATCATTGACATCTATAATCACATCCTCCATACGGTCTTCTTCATTATCCATATTGGTAATTATTGATGATCCATAAAATTTAGTTTTATCCCATCCAATAGCTACATTCTCTTTTTCTCTGTGTTTATTCCAACATTTATAACTCTGATCTATTCTGTGACATATAAAATTTTCTTCCAACTCCTCTGGAGTAATTAGTCTAGAATAAAAAAAATGTAAACACGAACAAAGGATTTGATAAGGATCCTTTGCATGATCCTTTGCAAACGTGATGAACTCTTTCACTCCATTCTCATACTCTATTGTCAAATAATTAGCATCCATACAATCTTTATTCATCGTCATCCTATTTGAATATCAAATATTAGTATTTATGATTAAAATACACAAATCAAGACTTCTAAATACAGTAGAAGAGAACCGCTTCCTTATTAAAATAAATATTAATAGATCCAAACCATTTCCAATAAAGATTTTGGAAATCAACAGAACCAGGATAGACCCCCCATAAAAATCAACACACTTTCCAACCCCCTTACCAATAGTTCTAGCACCCACCAACCTTGCAGAAAAACATTAAACATCCTTTTAACCACCCCTACCATCCACCTCATTCATAATAAAATAATATCATTAAACAGCCCAAAAATAGTGACCAAACTCAAATAAAATGAAAACAAGGATACAATTTTGATGAGAAAACTAATATAGTAAATACATTTCCAAACACAAAGGGGTTCGTAGGGGAGAAAAATAACCTAGGTTTATCCAAAATTACTATGGAATATCATAGGTTTTGTTACCCAAATTAAAATAATAAATAGAAAATTATGGTTAGTGAACATAAATTATATCATGAACATCTAAATGATATGCAATAACACTCCCTCACCTTCCCCAAACTCATACCTAGAACTGCACTCGAAGCCTCTATGAGATCCTATTTCTTGGAACACACCCTTTTCATTTCACACTAGTTCACTGAAAATAGGGATTTCTATGACACCTTAGCACATGAAAAGGGCCTCAAACACACAATTAAAAGGACCCCATCTATAACACCTATATAGTAACTACTTTAGGAGCCACTAACTTTCCCACATGTTTTTGGATCACCTCTCAAGAACACATCTCGATGGGGGAAATGTTCATCTTCTTTGAAAGTCCAAATTCATACCAAACATCACTAACATGGGGATATACCAACGCCTACCATATACCTAGAAAATAATTGAAAAATTAGGGAAAATAGTTTTTTGTACCTATTTCTAATAGTGCTGCAAGAAAAGTATAACAAACATAGATCGTACCTCCAAACACTCCTAGAGCCTCCTGATAAAAAGACTCTAGTGACTACAACTATCCAATATTCTAACCACTAACTTCCCAATATATGAGTGGTATACTTATGGGTAGTATTAGTATAATAAAACCAAATTTCTATCCACCTCATGCTGGTCCCCAATCTCCTCCATCACTTTAGTGTTGTACAGACCTCCTTTCTCCAGTTCCTTCCTCTGCCTAGGCTATTTGTCGACTGCCTCTCTGACTGTAGCATAAATGTTAAGAAAATTCAATGTAATATTTCTATACACATCACAATAATATTAAATTCCTTGGATTAATGGGATATCCTTGAGGTAACTATGAATGAAAGTGCCTCCTGAGATTAGACTTTCATCACACACCTACTTTGGGTGGGTACTGCTAACCCTACATCCCAGAATATCACTACCTTAAAAGATTATGATATGAACTCAAACCATAGGCATAATCATAGAACACTAATATAGCCATAAAAATATTAGTATTACATGTTGGATTACCCCAAACCACTAGAGGTCGGTCTATGAATTTAACAACATAAATTAATGGATTTAATAAAAAGAGTGTTCACTCGAGATATGCACTTCATCATACTAATACCCCATCAGAAATATCAGCTCATGATATAAATATAGGGGGTCAATGCCCAAGGCTTAATGGGGGGATACTAGAGTCTACTACAATAATCCTCCAAGATAGGGTATAGACACTTGTGTAAGTGTTTGTCATGACAATTCAACAAACCTAACATAGGGAAAACACATTGGAAATAAGGTTTACTTCAGGCCTCTCGGAGGGATAAAATCTCCAGGTCACTAAGTGACCTGTGGTCCATTGCTCAGGATCATATTCCATACTAACCCCAATAAAATTGAACTGAGACCACTCACTATAGAATAAGTATATTGAAAAATAATAGGGTTCATTCGAGATACACACTCCATCGGACTAATACACCATCTGAAAGATCAGATCACTATACAAAGAGAGGGGGTTAATTCCAAAGGCTTGTTGGGGGACAATAGACCCTACTTGAAACATACTCCAATATTGGGGATCAATTCCCATGTAAGTGTTGGTGATTCTAATTCTACAAACCCAATATAGGGACAACATGAATGAAATGAGGATCGCTCTGGGTCCCTTGAATTGATACATGTTCCAAGTCGCTGAGGGGTATGAGTTCCAATGAACGGGACCTAATTCCATAATGACCCTCATATAAGTGGACTAAGACAACTCAATCAAGAATAATGGAACTCACCAACACTACCCTGATCATTAAGAAGATATAGAGGGGCCAACATCCTTGGATGATGTCATGAAGTTGAATCAAGCCCTCATTGGAATGGACCAAGGGAACACAATCCACCAATACAAGTCTATGGAAGCTCAAAAATATCACAAAAAAAATTGAAATAAAAGGAAATAGAGATCAAAACTATCTTCAAAGGAAGACATGATGTGTCCCTATGGGTATACGGTGTGTCTAAAAAATACTAACACTACCCGTGTCTCATTTTCACATAGAGTGATCTGTGATTCCAATTATGGAATATGCAATGACCAGTCACTAATTATTCATTGAATCATTGGCCAAATGAGAATTAAAATGAGGAACACATGTAGATTAGGGAGAGAAATTACCAAAAATAAACCTAAAAAGAGAATTGAGAGACTTACCTAGAGTATATCGCACCCGCGATGGAGAGAGAGAAGAAGCGTCAAGTTGTCAGGGAGCCTTTTGCGCTACATCGGGAGGGGAAGGCATGATTTACCGAGGGATAGGTGCACAGGAGGAGCCACCAATCATTGAGAAATGGAGGATTAGGGTTTGCGGAAAGTAGGGTCCAGCGGGGAGGAGGAGAAGTAGGGTTCGCGGGGAGGAGGATCCATAGAAGGGGTTCAAGGGGGAGGATAAGGAGTAGGGCTAGCAGTAGAGGTCTGGAAAAGAGAAGATCTAGGGAGGGGAGGGGAGTTGTCACAGGGGTACAGTACCGTGAGAGCTTGAGGGCATGATAAACATAGGATACTATGCACCCAATTTTATAAAATGGGACTATGGTTTTATCAGCATTAAAAAGGCGCTGATAAAGGGATTCTTTATCAGTGATTTTCTAGCATAGATAAATTTCACCCTTTATCAGTGCTAAAATTTTAGCGCTGATAAAGGATCCCTTTATCAGCGTTTTTCTAGTGCTGATAAAGATTTACCTTTATCAGTGCTTTTTGCTTAACGCTGATAAAAGGTGGCGCTTCCCTTACCCATTTTTATAGTAGTGATAACTATGACTCTTTCTATTATGCTAACTATTGTGGTTATATATAACTTGTAACTTATGCTTAAATATCACCCGAACCTCTAAAGTTATCTAAACCAACCTATGATACCAACTATAAGGCCCTAGCCTTAAACATTACTTAATCTTGAGTTAATTCAATAGTTTAACTTTCATTCACATCGAGGATCTTTTTAGGTTTATAGATTTAGAGAATTGGGCTATAACTCATACATAATAACTCAAATATTATAAAGTATACACTTCTACTTACTATCTGTTTTTTTCATTAAACAAAAAATGTTTAAAAAGAAACCTGGTTTTATTTCATGTTTAAACTTCATAAATTTTCCTTGATCACATCCTTCACTCTATTATTATTTAAATCCTGTGAAAAATATTTCAAAACTTGGGATGGGCATAAAAATCTCATTAAGGGATACAAAAATAATTAAAATTGATAGTCTTTTTGAAAACATATAAACCATGAATATTTTATCATAAAGTAATACTTTTAACCTTTAAGAAGTAGTAAATAAACTTCACTGAATATAAGATCATTTCTTACCCTTTTGTAATCAAAAGACTACCTTAAAATCCATAGAAGGCAACATATAACATATAAAGGTAACTTGGAACATAATCATATTTAAATGGAATAACTATATGGTTGACTTCCATACATATCACTCTTACAAATAGAATATCCATAAGGCCAACTTATATACCCAATGCATTAGAGGTTATAATGTAACCACCCATCCTTAGTTAATCATAGAGCCACATGTCTTTAGTTTATCACATAACCACCCATATTTGGTTTATCACGTAAGCACCCATCAAATGTCCAATTACCATTATATAATCATAACACATAAAATAATGCAAACTCATAAAATTTCATTTGCACTCACAAGAAATCATTGCAAGATATTGAAATAGTCAATATAATTTAAAACCCATTTTCAATACCAAAATACCCAAAAATAGAATAATGTATTTCTTTTTCCTTTTAAAAACATTAAGTATTATAGAGGAATCCAAATATCAAATAATGGTTACAGTGTCGGAGAAGTCTTTGTCGCTGTATATGTTAAAATTATTCCTTTTTTCATTTATTAAAACACCTCGCATAAAAATATTACATTTTAAAACCTCTGAATGAAATTATAAGTCAAAGGGGTTGACTATACACCATATAAAATAAGGTGGTGTATATTATCAAAATATGCCTCAATGAAAGGGGATTGAGATGAAGTCCCTTACCTTGAGTCCGACTCATCACGTACATTCTTTATCTTCCTGAATAATAAACTTAGGTTAATTTCTAATTTCTTGATAACATTTTTCATGTTCATTATTCCTTTTATATAACTTATTATCATGTTATAAAAATTAAATAATGATTTAGGTTCACATCGGATGTTTTGTTGATATTCAGTAGTTAAGTCAAAAATGAACTTGTTATGATGTCAATAGTCCATGTGTTCATTAAGTACATCATCTCTATAATAACATTAATGAAATAATAATCACTTTTATACATTAATTATACTTTTAAATCAAACCATTTATTTATGGTATGAAAAATGAATAATGTTATAATCATAGAGACGGTAGGTCGTACCTACTTATGAGTATCATTTCCATTTTTCATTGATCACTATGGAAAAAAGGTAATTATTATTTTATCTTTAAAAAATGATATAATATAATTAAAATCATAATAATCACTTAAATGTACTTATATATGTTATACAAGTGCTTTGGTGAATAAAAACAATTCACATCGCTTCGTGGAGGTGATAGTTCACACGTACGCATGAACAATGTTATCATTTTTATGTGCATAGAAAGTAAGAACATAATTTATATATTATTCTCTTATAATGATAAATATGTCATGAACATCATATAAAAACATTAATTCCATCATTATGACCAGTCTTGAGAGACAATTATGGAAAAAATTATATTGATTTGTGGAGGTGATAGTTCACACGTACACACGAACGATTAATTACTTTCCCATTTTATGGAAGTGGAGATGGATTTAGTCAAATATACCACTTATATTACCCCATATTAAAATCATTTTAGTAATAAGAGACATGATTATGTCATATTTTTCTTTACTTTAAATTAAATGTTATAAATATCATAATCACGCCCAAGTGTCTTCCAAAGGACACAATTTTAACCCAAGGATTTTCTTGGTCAAAAATAACTCATACAATATGATTATAAAAAGTTTTAGGGTAGTTTTATATTATCATAATATTATTTTTACCTTTAATTTCCATATTTACCTTTAATTGTGTTAAATAAAATACTAAAATTATTATTCACCAAAAATTATTTTGATTCTATTGGACCATATTTATCATATTTATTACAAAAATATATGTTAGTTTTTGAAAATTCAATTCACATAAGTGGAAAAATTAAATTTAAAATTAATCACGTTGTCTGAATGAAAAAACATGTTTTTTAAGTAAAATATTCAAAAGTTCACATAGTTTCTCTATTAAATTTCAATATAAATTTGCTTATAATGACCTAAATTGGATTAAATGATAAAAAATTAATCTAATTACACTTTAAAACTAATTAAAAGGAAAATATAAATATGTAAATAAATTGGATGAAAAGGCAGTTTTGAATTAAAATGCAGTGTTTTTATCTATTCATTAAAAAATAAATTTAATCAGAAAAATATCAAAATTCAACCAAAGTAAATTTTTGTGTACATATTCCAAAGAATAATTTTATTTTTTCAAATAGAACTTATAAAAGTGTCAAAAATCATATTTAAAATGGGTTCATCATCAAAAGGTGACAAAACTGCATTTTTTTGAAAAATGGTTCTTTTATCTGAAAATTTGAATTTGTTTTTATATCATATCTAGAAAACATATAAGATGAATTTTAAAAATTAAATTGAATATATTACATATATATTTCATTAATAAAATCCATCAAGAGTGATTTTATTATTTTATAAACTCACTTATTTTCATTTAAATAGTTTTTTTAGAAAAACTCATCCTTAATATTCAATTGGATTTATTTAATTTCCTAATTAAGTTGGTAACCAATGAATCGTTTTATAAACATGTATAAACCATATTTTTATAATTTAGTTAATATAATTCATTCCCACCATTCTAATGGTTATGTGATAACTACAACTTAAAATAATAATATTAGTAATATATTATTTTTCAGTATAACTTAGTCTTGTGTACAATGTAAGATTTCAGAGAAACTCATTGTTGCATGTCAGGTGTGCTATTAGACATAGCGTCCTTTTTAAAGTGAAATTTTTATCTAATTAATAATTATTAACAAATATGAAAAATTATTACTTTATAATTACCTAGGATGTTATATTCTATTCATATATGTCCTATTTGGTTCAACAATATTTATATTTTATAATAAATAAATAAATACACATAAGGTATGAATATAATGTATCCTTTTTAAAATATGTAAATTATATAAAGTATAAATTTAAAAAAATATATAATTAAAAATTATAATATATACATATATAGATTATATAAAAGATAAATATAAAACCTATGTTTTATAATACATTTCAAAATATATACATATAATAAAGCATGTTTTTTTGAAAGAATTAATTCTTCACTCTTAGTGGGGATTGTTTGTCTAGTGTGAAGTAGGTAACTTTATGCATAATGTGATGGTACAATGTGATGGTTTTTATAATGGAAATATAAGGATTTAAAATGATTATTTATTGCTATAAATTATATTTTTGATTAGGTAATTTGATAATGAATTGGGAAATGGGTGATTAATGATATTTTAATTAAGGAATTAGTTAAATTGACTTAAAATGGGGATTTTTATATGAATTATACCCATTGAAAATAGAATAATGAAGCATAAAATTATATTAGGAATCAAAAGATGTTTCCATGTGTTTTTGTAGACATAAATTTTTTGTTATATGACTTGGGGTTGAATGATAATGCGTTCAAAAAATAAAGTTATGTTTGATATATATCAATATAAATAAATATTAAATATAAAATAAAGTTATGTGTGGTGTATATAAATAGATTTAATACAAATCTGAATCATGTTTTTTAGTATATATAATATATTTATAAATATTAAATATTAAATATAATATAAACTAATATAAATATATAAATTAATATATATATATATACGCATATACATACACACAGATATATAAATACACAAACACACATAAACAAAAGCATATATATAAATATATGTATACATATAAATATAAAGGAAACACGTGTTTATATATGTGTGTAGGTGTGTATGTATATGTACAAAAATGATTGAGTGAAGAACAACCAAAATAGGTATCAGATTAATCCTATAGTTTATATGTACATTTATATAAATAGATATGAAAAATAGCCAAAAATCATAAAAAAACATGCAAGATTGTTGAAGAAACCAAAATGGGATCATGATGGGGCAAAAAAACCAAAAATTACAAAAAACTCATGCACAATTTGTTGAAAATCCAAAAAAAACAAGTTTTGAATGTTACCTTTGATTTTGGAGGTCAATTTGACCAAAATATTCAACAAAATTTGGTAGTAAGATTTCAGTTCTGCAAAAGCTTGATCATTGAAGAAGAGCAGTGCGATAGCTAGGGTTCATTTAAAAAGAGAGATGGGATTTTATTAGCATTAGTAAAAAAGTGTGAAGTACCATTTATTAGTGATGAAATAAAAAACGCTGATAAAGAATACTTTTATCAACATTAAAGTTAGCGCTCATAAAGCCTTCACTTTATCAACACTAAAACCTAGCATTTATCAATGTTAAATAGTTTAGCTTGTAAAAGTTATATTTATTATTGCTAATATTAGTGGTGATAAATAATATTAAATATTAAAAATTATATTTAAAAATTAAAATAAATTAATACGAATATAAAAATGAATATTAAATATTACAATAATTAAAAAATTATTAATATTATTATAAATGTGTTATTAATATTATAATAAATGTGTTAACATTATAATAAATATTTTATTAAAAAATGTATTAATATTATAATAAATAGTATGAATATGTCTATAGATATTATAATAAATTTAAAAATAAAAATTACTTTGTTATAAAAAATAATAAATATAAAAATTCAAAAAAAATTGAAAAAATATTAAAATGAATGTATTAATATTAATATAATGTATTAATATTATAATAAACGTATTGATATTATGATATTATAATAAATGTATTAATAGTATAATAAATATATTAATGTTATAATAAATTTTTTATTAATAAATGTATTAGAATTTTGATATATGTATTATTAATATTATAATAAATGTGTTAATATTATAATAAATGTATAATATTATGGTACATGTATTAATATTATAATAAATATATTAATATTATAATAAATATATTGATATGATAATAAATATTATATTAATAAATGTATTAATATTATGTTAAATGTATTATTAATATTATAATAAATTTATTAATATTATAGAAATTAAAACCCACATTTAAAAATTACAATAAATGAATAATTCTATATAAATGAATAATAAAATTAAAATGATTAATAAATGTATTAATATTATAATAAATGTATTATTAATGTTATAATAAATGTATCAATACTATAATAAATATTTTATTAATAAAGGTTTTAATATTATAATAAATATTATGAATAAATGTATTAATATTATAATAAATTAAAAAAACAAAATTAATTTATATTAATAAACAATAAATAAATAAATTTTAAAAATATATATATTAAAAATGAATGTATTAATATTGTAATAAATGTATTAATATTATAATAAATGTATTAATATTATAATAAATGTATTAATATTATGATATTATAATAAATGTATTAATATTATAATAAATATATCAATATCATAATAGATGTTTTGTTGATAAATGTATTAATATTTTGATAAATGTATTAATAAATATAAAAATAGTAATATTGTGTATAAATGTTTTCATGATATATTATTAATTATAAAACTATAGATTAAGAGTAATAATTTTAATATTTATATTTAAATAGATTTTTGATAGTCAATATATAAATGTGGTATTATTACTAATTAATTGTATAAATGTATATTTTGAATTTATTATATTTAAAAATATAATTAATTAATAACTACATTTAAATTTTTTAATTATAATTAAAAATATTATTATTTATATAAATGTATAAATATTTTTTTTTATGTGTGTGTGATATATAGGTGAAAAAACACATACCTATATGTAACCACTGATACACATACACATGCACACACACACAAATACATACACACATACACACACACACATATATATATATATATACATACACACACATATACATACACATACACATGCATAAAATACACATACGCATACACATACACACACATACATATATATACACATACACATACACATACACATACACACATATATACACATACATATAAATACATACACATACATATGCACATACACATTCATAAACATACATACACATTCATACACATACACACATACACATACACATTGATACATATACATGCATACTCATAAATACACAAACATACACATAAACACACATACACATACATGAATATAAATACATACATGCATACACATATACATACATACAATTATAAATACATATACATACACATACACACATACACACACATGTGATCCTTTTATACCATATCAAGAATTTGTGTTGCGACACCAATTATTATATCAGTATATATATATATTTGTTTATTTATTTATATTTATTTAAATATATTATCTCTCCAAGGGCGTAGCCTAGTGTTTATGCCTTTCAGGGGTCTTGGGAAGCTCTTAGGGTTGAGCCTCCATCAGTACTTTATAGAGGTCGATGGATTTTCTTTGTATGTGTCTCCCTCTACTGACTGATGTAAATATATTTATTTACAAATACTTTATATAAATATACTCAAATAAATATTTGTTCGTTTATTTATTTATATGATTATTTAAATAAGATTTCAATATATTATATGTATATATACATTTTCTAATGTATTTATATAAATTATTAAACATTTTCATTGATTAATATGAATTTGATAATTTTTTATATATAAATTATGAAAATAAGATTGAAAAGAATTTATTATTTTAATATGAATCATATTTTGAATTATACATGTTATATGTATATTTATATTTTAATGTATTCATATATTTATTTATATATAATCAAATATTTATATATATAAAAACACACACATTTAATTATAAATATATGTATATTTTAAATATATATGTATATTATAAATTATATAATATATATATATATAAATATATAATAAATTTAAATACAAACTATATATTTATTGTATTTATATATTTGTGTGTGTGTGTGTTTCAATATATATAAATATATATAAAAATGCACACACACATATATAATTACAAATATATATGTATATTTTAAATATATATGCATATTAAAAATTATATAACCTTAATATAAATATATAAATTTAAATATGAATATATATATATATATATATATTGTAAATTATATAATTTGAATTTAAATATATTATAAATAAAATTATAAATGATATATATATATATATATATTAAATTTATATAAAAATATTTACTGATTTTTATATAAATCCTATTTAAGAACATATAGATATGTATATATAAAATATTTTATATATAGTAACCTTTATTAATGCTAAAAAAACACTAATAAATGGTTTCATTTATTAGTGATAAATAAAGTGATGTTAAAGGGTAAGCTTTATCAGCATTAAAAAAATACTGAAAATGTTACCCTTTTATCAGTGTTTTTTAGCACTAATAAAGGTGACCTTTATCAATGTTTTTCTCTAGTACTGATAAAAGTATCACCTTTATCAACATTTTTGTTTAGCATTGATAAAGGGTAGCGTTGAATATTGTGGAATCTATAGTTTTGAAAGTTAAATAAAATGATTTCATGAATAAATTGATCCAACACATTTTATTTCTTTGACTATAGTATCCTATGAAACAAGACAAAAATTCATTTTTAAGTGTTTTATTATCATATTTTTTGAAACCCTGAGATATAGTCCCACTAACCAATGTAAATATCTACTAACTCATAGATTTAGTGGTCTTTTATTCGGTGATCTAATTTTCATAAAAATGTCATTATATAACCAATATATAGTTGTAATATCCCAAGTTTTTAAAAGAAAATACAATATTTGATACCATATAAGATATGAAACACCAAGCTTAAACGAATAATAAAATATTATTATTTTCATATGATCATTTGAATCTAGTCGTTAAATTGAAGGGTGTGAATAGGATTAAAGAATTTTTGAAATATATATATAAAGTTTTTAATTAATAAAAATGTATTTATTAATTATTAGGAAATAAACACTCAATTTTTAGTAACACCATTTTATTCTTCAATGTTATCTTTTCTTTAAAAATGTTTTTTATTGATTTTTGTGAGAAAATAATATAATAATTTTATAAAACATTAATAAATTTTATTCAATAAAATAAATATATTTTTTGAAATCAGAATATAAAAATTAACCTATGGTGAAATAATAATAATTTTCTGAAAAGATTGAGTTTTCAATAAATAGTGAAAAATACTGATTTTTTTTTAAAACTATATTTTCTTTTAAAGTATCTATAAAGTAAAATTCTATTTTGGGTTATTTTTTAAATTTTATTTGTTTATTTTATTTATAATGATCTAATTATGGGTTTTTAAATGATTTTTATTCTTGAATTTAGTATAAAAACATTTTTGTATTTAAAAAGGTGTTTTTCAAAAAAAACTTTTTCATTGAATTTTTCCGATTTAATTTTAAATTGAATTTTTCCACTTATGTGTTTTGAAATTTTAAAATTTTATTATATATTTTTAATCCATTGATCCAAATTTAGAAAATATTTCCTTTTTATTTTTGGTCGATTTGAATATTAACTTCAGTAAATTTTATTATCGTGGTAAAAGGTAAATCGAGTAATTAAGGGTTAAAAATAATATGATAAGGACTATAAAATGACCCTAAAACTTTTATAAATTTTATTTTATGATTTTATTTCATCCATAATCATCCAAAGGTCTAATATATGACCTTTTATTATCATTTGGGTGTAATTATGACCTTTATAATATTTTATTTAAAGAAAAGTAAAAAATGTCACACTCTTGTTTTTAATAACTATAATAATTTTAACATTAGGATAAATGGAGAATACTTTTGTTTATAAATATAATTTTTAAAGATAAAATATTTATATTCATCATGATAATTTATTTTTAATTTTTATTTAAGAAATAATTACCTTAAATGCTTACACAATGTTGACACAGTAATTATTTAATTAATTGAAAAATCAAATAAATGATATTAAAAATATTAAAAAAATATTATTTAGATAATTAATGAGATACATGAATTTTATAGATTAATATTACATGTTAAGAATATATTTAAATATTTGTTTTTAATTTTACTTGTTTTATTAATGTTATTAAATTCAACGTAATGAATAGTAATGAAAATTAACATTAATGGTATTTTATAATAAATAATATTTTATTAAATGATATAAAATTCTTAAAGATATTAGATTTATACAATTTATTATTATATGGTTTATAAAATCAACCAGAGTATATTTATGAACCTTTTTCATTTATAGTAACTATATTGACCCTCAAAGTGTAAAAAACATTGTTGTCATGGTAAATTTAAAAAGGTTTAACAAGGAGATAAAACCAAAATATATGGGTAAAAACATAGCTAAAACTTCTCTAATTTTGTTTCATTGTATTATTTATAACCATAATCATCCTATGTTATAAAAAAATTATTTTGGGGCCATTTTTAATGATAAATTAATTTATATTAATTTAATGTTTTAAGGAATTCTAAGAGTGTCCCTCCCCTCTCTTATAAAAGTGAACCACTTCTTCTCATTTATTCACACTTAAAAACCATTTTATTTTAATATATGTCTACCTAAATACCTTTATAACATCCCTCTACATGTTTTATATGCCTTATTTAGGATATAACACCAACCTTATTGGTCTTAAGGTGTTAAGAAAAGGAGGTTATTCGAAAGAGGGGTATCATTCTTAACCAAACACTTTTATTTTATTTCTTCTTGAACCTACATGAAATCTTATTTAAACATGATAAAATAATAAAACCAATATAATACATATAATGATATTTTATTATGTTAATTTAATAACCTCTATCCATCTCCAACCCCCATCAAATGGAAAACGAATTCATAATTCATGTGTACAGCGGGCTACCGCCTCACAAACCAATGTAACTATTTTCCATCATCATCTCTCAATACTGGTCATAATTATGTAATTAATGTTTATATATAATATCCATGACATATTTATCATTTTTAAATAATAATATATCATTTAATTTCTCACCATTCAATTCACTGTAAAATGATAACATCATTTGTGTGTACGTGTGGACTTCCACCTCCACAAAGCGATGTGATTCGTTCTTAATTACCACATCACATGGATGATATATATATAAGTATATTTAAATAATTAATATTATATTTATTGAGTATTTTTTATTCTTTAAATATGAAATAAAATTTATCATCTTTTCATAATGATCGTTGAAAAATGAAATTGTTACTCGTGCGTACGTAGGGATTACCATCTCCATGATTATAACATAGTTTTTATTTCATAACTATCTTTTATAGTTGGTTATATAAGTATAATTTATGTGTAATAATTATTATTATTTCATTATTATTATACTATAGATGATGTAATAATTACCTCTTTGACCATAGTCAACTTACCAAATTCATTTTGGACTTATATGCTGAATATCATCAAAACGTCCGATGTGAACTTAAATGATTAAGTAATTGTATATAATATGGTAATAAGTGGTATAAAAGGAATAATAAACTTTAAAAAAATTCTTTATAAATTTAATTATTAACCTAAGTTTTTTATTCATAAAGATAAAGAACATACATGACAGGTCGGACTCGAGCCAAGGGACTTTATTTTAAAAAAATATCTTTTAATATTTCCCTTAAAACTATATTTTTCTTCTATATCCATATATTTTTTATAAAAAATATTTAAAGAAGTTTTTTTCTATTATTTTATGACTTTTTAAATTCATTTTTACCATGTTTCACTATTTACAAAATGATTTGAAAGGAATCTTTTTGTCATTTTCCAAACAATGTACTTTTTGACTTTTCTGAAAAAAAGTATGGAATGAATGATTTTTTAACTTACACAACATGATTGATTTGTACCACTATTATGGAAAATGTTTTCATTTAATGTTCCTTTATAATTTTTCAAGGATGTTTTTAAATAAATTTTTTCCTTTTTAATTGTGAATATTTTTAAATAAGATATTTAAAAATGAAAAAGTTATCTCTATTATGAAATGTTTTTATGGTGAAAGATTTTATGTATTATTTTATGGTTCTTTATGTGTATGGGTGGTTATTTTATAAACCAAAGATTTTTTATCCCATTATAGCTCTTTAATGAATTGGTTAAAGTGATGGAGTTAACCGATTTGGTTTTTCCTAAGAGATAATGGAAATATATTGTGATCGTTATTCCAAGATTAACTATAATGGTTAATCCATGAGTATATGTTATGGTTAGTATAAGGTAATGTTCATAAGTTAACCATGAAGGTATTTTATGTTTAGTTGTGTTGGTTACTCTGAGGTAATGTTTTAATGTTAATCATGAAGGTCTTACATGAGTAGCAATGATTTTTACTCTAAGGTAATGTTCGGAATCTAACCATGAAGGTATTCCATGAGTAGTTTTGATAGTTACTCCAAATTTAACCATTATTATTATTACATATGTAAGAGTTAAAATTAAAACATTATGAAAAAAATCATTTCATTTTCAAATTTTCAAAGAAATATTTATGAGTTATTTTTTCTTGATTATTTCTAATGGAATGTTTTATGAAAAGTGTTGGGAAGAGAAGATTATTTCTTGGGTAAGAAATGGTTTTATTTTAAGCCCAAATTTATTTTAAAAAGGGGAAATTTTATAATTATTCATGGACTAAAGGTTTATTTATTACTTTTTATGTCGCTTACTAATATTTTTGTGCTCATCTAAAGTTTTAAAATTTTTTTCATAGGGTTTGAGGATGGGTAAAGAAAAATAAGAGGTCAAGTTTAAAGTCATGAAGATTTTTAATGAAAATAAATCATGTTTTGTTTAAAAGTTTTATATTATGAGAAAAATGGATACTGATTTGAAGTGTCCACTTTTTAATATATGGGTTTGTTAGAGTTATGAACTAACTCTCTAAAACTCAAAACCTAAAAAGATCTTCGAGAATGAAATAAAATGAATTCTAGTCTAAATTCATTAGAATATGTAATATTTAAAGTCAAGTCCTTAAAGTTGGTATAATAGGAAAGGTTTAGATAACTTTAGATATTGGGATGCTTCATGTGAGGTTATATTGGGAGTTATGGATACCATCATGGTTTTATGAGTTTAAGTTTGACCATATGTTCAAAGTCTTATACACCCCCTTTTAATATTTTATGTGATTTTAAGGTGATTTAATATATTTTTGGATACATTTCACTGAGTTGAGGTATATGTAACCCTTAGGTTTAACATGAAAGATTATTTTAGAAGAATTATTTTTTTAGAGATATTAATTTAGATATATATGATTAAGGGATGAATAAACCTTTGGGTTAACATGTTATTGATGTTGTGTTCACAATAGTCAATAAGGACTTTTTTGTATAAAATAATAAGTTGTATAAAAATACTTAGAGGTTAAAAATAGATTTGATTATTAATTTTGTTTTGAGGATGCACGTCATATGTTTTAGGAAATTTATTGGATCAAGTTTAATTATTAATATGATTAAGACACATGTTTTTCCATGGTTTTAGAAAGAGGAAAACTCATAGGTCGGGCGACGACTTATCGCATCCGGCAAGGCCATGGGGCTAAAATCACAACCAAAGTGTGATAAGAGTGAAGTTCAAAACACTAGCATATGTTATTTCCTAAATAGTATGACATTTTTTTCTTTACTTAAATTTTTTTATAAATAAAGATTATATTGATTTTGGGAACATATAATTTATTGTATGGATAAACATGGAATTTAAAAGTGATTTTTGAATTATGTTATTAATTTTATCACTATAATTTTGAGGAACCTTATATGATTATGATACAACAAAATAAAATGATATTTAATGAATAAAGGTTGAATTTTCCTTTAGAGGTATATATGTTTTTAATGTGGCTTTATGGTGATTTGGTTTATTTATGAAAATTATTATCTAACCTTGGAGATTATATGATTAGGGAATATAAAATTTTTATTATGAGACTTCAAGAGTGATCAGTGTTATCTAGAGCTAAATATTAAATTTATCTTGGAAGAATATGTGATCAAATACTTCTTATTTTTTGGTTTCAATATTAGTCTGGAATATTTTGAATAATTTTAAGGTTAGTTCTTTATCAAATAACATAAGTTGAACTTTAGGTATTACTATTGAATTTTTAAGATTAATGTATTATTTTGTCATATGAATGTTTATTAATTTTGGGAATTATCTTATATTTTTTAAACCATTTTGGTTTTGGTTAATTTTAAAATACATGAGGAATAACTTATAATCCTTTTTTGGATTTTTTGATCCATTAGAAGTTACTTTTGGTGCTTCAGGCATGAAGAATTCATCTTGAATTCTCATCATTTGGAGAAAATTTGAGATTGTAGTGGAAATTGGTTAAGGGTTGAAATTCTACATTTCAAGTAAATTTATTTATTTATGTTTTTGGTCGATATGGTAAAGTAATTCCTCAACTTTAGGAAAACAACCTTGAAATAATTTTTGATAAACTGATGGTCTTTTCACTCTTAAAAAAATATAGTGGTATCCCTTAAATGGATATTCATTCCAAATCCATGGTTTCACTTACCACTAATTTTATCCTTATTTGGAAACCAATTCTTTGTTATTTTATATGACCCTTGTATTTCCATTTACCTCGTTTTAAGATGAAGTTTTATTAACCCTTTTTATGATATGGGATTTCAACAAACATATTTTTCAACCATTAATTATTGAGATCGGGTTCAAATTGCAAGGATGAAATTTAAAAAGGGGGATAATTTAATATTCTGAGTTTTTTAAATAAAATAAAATATTTGATAGCATGCAATATACACAACACTGAGCTTAAACAAACAACAAACTTTTATTATTTTAATATGACTATTAGAACCTAGTCATTAAATTAGTGGGTATGAATAGGAATAACTAATTTTTAAAATATATATATATATAATAATTATAATCAATAAAAATGCATTAATTATTTATTTATAAATAATCACTCTATTTTTAGTAACACCATTTTATTCTTCAAAGTTATTTTTTCATCAAAAAAGGCTTTTGTTTCTTTTTGTGAGCGAATAATATAATTATTTTTAAAAACTATTAGAATTTTTTTATAAAATAAAAAAATTGAAATAAACATATTAAAATTATCCTATTATGACATTCTGATAATTTTCCAAAAAGAATGATTTTTTGATGAACAGTGAAAAATATGGTTTTTTATTGAAAACTCTATTTTCTTTTAAAGTATTTATAAAGTAAAATCATATTTTGGATTACTTTTAAAATTTAATTTATTAATTTTTATTTAAAATGGCTCAATTATGTTTTTTTAAATTAATTTTAAACTTGAATTTAATATAAAAACTTTTTTGTATTTAACAAGCCATTTTTTTAAAAACCATTTTTCATTACGTTTTTTCAATTTAATTTCAAATTAAATTCTATAACTTATATATTGCAAATTTTGAAAAATGTATTCCATATTTTTAATTGTTAGGTACATATTTATTGAATATTATCCTTTTATATTTGGTTTATATGAATAAAAACATTAATAAATTTTGTTACCAAGGTAAAGGGTAAATCGGGTAAGTAAGTGTTGAAAATAATATGATAAGGTCTAGAAAATGTCCCTAAAATGTGTATAAATCTTATAGTATGATTATATTTCACCCATAATCATAAAAATTTTTCATATATAACCTCTATAAATTTTGGGGTGATTATGACCTTTATAATATTTTATTTAAAGAAAAGTAAAAAATAGCATGCTCTTATTTTTAATAACTATAATAATTTTAACATGGGGATAACTAGAGTATATGTTCAGTTATAGATAATATTTTGAAATATAAAATATTTATATCCATGATGATAATTTATTTTTAATTTTTATTTAATAAATAATTACCTTAAATGCTTAAACAATGTTGACTGAGTAATTATTCAAATAATTGAAAAATCAAATAAATAATATTAAAAATATTAAAATAAATATTTTTTTGAGATAATTAATGTGATCCACAAATTTTAAAGATTAAAATGACATGTTATAGATATAATAAAATATTTGGTTCAACTTTTACTTTTTTTATATTATTAAAGTTAAAGTAATGAATAGTTCTAAAAATTAACAATAATTATATTTTATAATAAATATTATTTTATTAAATGATATAAAATTATTAAAAATATAATGTTTGGAAAATTGATTAGTATATGCTTTGAAAAACAATAATTTTCCATTTTTTGTCCTTTTTTTATTTGTAGTAACTATATTGATCCTAAAAGAGTAAAAATACTTGTTGTTAGAGTAAGTTTAAAAAGGATTAATGGGGGGTTAAAACTAAAAGACAAGGATAAAAACATAGCCAAAACTTTTTTAATTTTTATTTTATGAGATTATTTCAACTCATACACATTCTATATTATAAATAAATGATTCTAGATCCATTTAGAATTAATAATTAATTTATATTAATTTAATATTTTGAATAATTCCAAGAGTGTTCATCCCCTCTCTTTTAAAAGCGCACCACTTATTCTTATTTCTTTATAGTTAAAACCCCTTTCTTACCAATATCTACCCAAATACCTTCCTAATATCCCTCCCCATGTTCTATATACCTTATGTAGTGTAAAACACCAACCTTAATGGACTTAATGTGTTAACCAAAGGAGGTTGTCCAAAGAAGAGGTATCGTTCTTAACTGAACCTTTTTGTTTTATTTACTCTTACACCTCCATAAAATATTATTCAACCATTATAAAATAATAACACCAATATCATTCATATACTTAGATTTTATTATGTTAATTGAATAATCTATATCCATCTACAACCTCTATCAAATGGGAAAATAATTCATTGTTCGTGTGTACAGTAGATTACCGTCTCGGGAACCGATGTAATCTATTTCCCATATCTATCTATAAATACTAGTTATAATTATAAAATTAATTTTTATATATTATATTCATAACATATTTATAATTCTTAAATGATAATATATAATTTAATTTCTCACCATTCTATTTATTGAAAAATGATAATGTCATTCGTGCATACCTATGGACTACCACCTCCACGAAGTGATGTGATTTGTTCTTCATTTACAAATCACATGGATGATATATATATATAAGTATATTTAAATAATTAATATTTAATTTATGAAAAAAAATCATTCTTCAAAGATAAAATAATATTTACTTTCTTTTCATAATGATTGTTGAAAAATGAAAACATTACTCATGCGTACATACAGACTACCGTCTCTATGATTTTAATATAGTTTATTTTTCATAACTATATTTTATTATTGGATATATAATTATAATTTATGTATAAAAATTATGATTATTTCTTGATTATTATTCTTTAGATTATTTAATAACGGCCTATTTGACCATAGTCGACTTACCAAAGTCATTTTGGACTTATATACCAAATATAATCAAAACATATGATGTGAACTTTAATGATTAAGTAATTTTATATAATATGGTAATAAGTGATAAGAAATTAATAATAAGCTTTAAAAAGGTTCTTCTTCAACTAAATAATTAACCTAGTTTTATTATTCATGAAGATAAAGAACGTATGTGACGAGTGGGACTCAATGTAAGGGACTTTATTTTCAAAAAAAAATATCTTTTAGAGTTTCCCTTAATACTCTATTTCTCTTCCAAATCCATATAAGTGTTTTATAAAAATTATTTAAATAATTTTTTACTATTATTTAATTATTTTTTAGATTCATTTATACCATGTTTTACTTTTCATAAAAATGGTTTGAAATGAATATTTTTATTATTTTTCAAATGAGGTACTTTGTGAATTTTCCAACAAAAGTATGGAAGAAATGTTTTTTTAACTTATATGAAATGATAATATTTTTCCACCATCATCAATCATCTTTTCTTTGAACTTTCCTTTATAAGTTTTCAAGGCTCTTTTCCGATAAAATTTTTCCTTTATAATTGCGCATATTTTTAAATAAGTGATTTTAAAATGGAAAATTTATTTTCATCAAGAAATGTTTTTATGATGAAATATTTTATGTATTATTTTATAGTTATTGGGTATTATTTTTTAGGATAAGTGGTTTTGTTATAAAATAAAGGCATGTAAGACCATTATATCTCTCCAAAGCATTAGGTAAAGGGACAGAGTTAAACGATTAGGTTTCTCCTAAGAGATAATAGGTATATACTGTGGTGGTTATTTCAAGATTAATTGAGAAGATTAATCCATGTGTATTCGTGATTATTACCCTAAGGTAATTTTTATAATTTAACTATGAAGTTCTTTCATGAGTACCTATAATAGTTAATCTAAGGAAATGTTCATAATTTGACTGTGAAGGTCTTCCATGAGTAGATATGATGGTTACTATAATTCAATGTTTGTAAGTTAACTATGAAGGTATTCCTTGAGTAGTTGTGATGGTTACTCCAAATTTAAATGTGAATTTTATTCTATATATAAGAGTGAAAAGTATAACTTTGTGAAAAAAAATTCATGTGATTTTCAAATTTTTAAAGAAACCTTTATGAGTTTATTTTTCCTCAAAGATTTATAATGAAATGTTTTATAAAAATTAATGGTTAGATAAGCTTATTTATTAGGTAATAAAAGTGTTTATATTGAGACTAATGTTTATTTTGAGAAAGGAATTTTTTTTATAAGTATTCATGGACTGGCTATTTTTATCTTTCTTTTTATCTTCCTTATTGAGGTTTTTATGCTCATCCCAAGTATTAAATGTTTTTCATAGGGTTTAAGGATGGGTAATGGAAATGATGAAGTCAAGTTTAAAGTTGTGAAGATATTTAATGAAAATAAATAAGGTTTTTTTTAATTTATATTATGGGAAAATGGATACTGATTAGAAGTATTTACTTTGTAATATATTTGTTTTTTATGTAAGAGTTATGAACTAACTCTCTAAAACTATAAACCTGAAAATATACTTGGTGATGAAAGAAAGTGAATTCTATTCTAAAGATACTAGAATATGTAATATTTAAGGTTGAGTCCTTACAATAGTTCTTATAGAATAAACCATAATTCATGGTACCATTTGAGTATTTTAAATCTCTATGCAACATTCTAATGTGATTAACCAAAATTATAAATAAATTTATTCAATAATTATACTAAAAAAAATTATATTTGATCTTACACACTACATATCAAACATGTAATTTCTAATCACACTAACATATTCTAATTGTTTCACACTATTATCATCATTTTGTCTCAATTTGATAGTCAGGTCATTTAGTGTAGGATTCTCCATAAAATCATTATGATTAAACTTCTTTAACAACTTTCCAATATAATGAGATCGTTTTAATGATATAAAACCACTCAAGTATTTAATTTTAGTACCTAAAATCATTATATATTCTCCTATATATTTCATGTTAATTTATGAAAATAATAATTATGTTTTTTCATTCTCAACATCATCCAGATTTAAAAATATCAACATGTCATCAATATAAAATAAAATAATTAAAATATTACCTTTATCATAATATTTTGAATAAACATATTTTATTTAATTAATTTATTTTAAAACAGTTTTAAATAAAAAACTGATCTAAATTGTCATGTCATTGTTTTGGCACTTACTTTCATCCATATAAAAAATTTCAAAGTTTTCAAATTATATTTTGTTGTAGATAGGTAGGTGGGCGGGCAATAAGGAATGCATGCCATTGTTCATCTCTCTCTCTCTCATAGTTTTTTCATGATCTCAAACACTCTCCTATATTTCTAAAATTTTTATTTAAGTGGGTTTTATTATTTTTATTGAATTAAAAGTGGTGGATTACGTAGAATCTTCAAGTATCTTTAAATCCTTGATGAAGGCTTGGACATGTCTCTTTCCTTCCTTAAAATAATTGGAATTAGATGAGAAGAACCTTATATAGATTTGGAGTTAATTGGAGGAGGCTCCATTTGAAGGATTAGTTGTAACAATTACACTCACAACCCAGTGGCAATGTGGAAGTAGGCAAGGCATGCAGCAGTGCCACCGACTACCTGGTGGAGGACTAATGTCTAGTCGGTGGCTCCACCAGTGAAGTAACTCTCTACCTAAAGTCCACTAGCTAGACATTGTCTATTAGCATCTCATCAATGGAGGATCTCTATCATCCACTGACTACAAGTGGCCCACCAGCTACCTGGTGAAGGAAACTGGGTACCCGATGGCGTCAAGAAGTGTCCAGTGGGGATGCGTTTATTTTAATCAAAATATTATAATTTTGGTTTTTACCAAGTTTATTGAACTCGGTTAATTATAGAATATTCACAATCCCTTTAGAACCTATAAATAGCCTCCCTTATTTCCTTGAAGAGTAACCTTTTGATCCTTTGTTTCAACGATGTTCTCTTAAAGATCAATCAATGGTGAAGCCCTAATCTTCTCAATTCTTCTAAAGGGCCTTCAAGTTCACAATTCCCTCAAGGATCTACAACATTTCTCATAATCACTTAATTATATATTGTACATCTTCCATAAAAGATATTTTTTATCAGAATATAAAGGGTTTTCCTCGAGTAAACCTCTCTTTCCTCAACCCCCTTTCACCAATGGTTCACAATATGCAAAAGTGTAGGACGGGTCACTTGGCTATCAACAGTGCTCAAGAGGGTGCTCACGAGCTAAAATTGTGAGGTAAGGGTTATTGGTCACCATTAAGACTAAGGGGTTTGTACAATATACCTCTTGATTTGGGGGTGGAGATGTAGGGGATCACATTGTGCTTTAGCCAAACTCTTTATTAATTTTATATATTTTTTCAATTTACTTTTCCACATTGCATTATTTTACATCAACTCGCATACTTGCATAAATTTAGCTTGATCATTTTCACACTTAAATTACTTTGATATTATCTTTATTAACTCAAATAAAATTTATCAACTATCACACTTTCAATTTATCACTTTAATTATTTGTTTTCACTTTAATTTTTTTAAGGGAAATCCATACTCCCCCCCCCCCCTCTTGTCATAATCTCCAACCAACAATTGGTATCAAATGAGACTATTTTTTATCAAAAATTTCTTATTTTCAAAATTTTACTTCAATTTTCTTTTTATAATATTTAATTGATTTCAAATATTGATTTTATTATGGAATCTAATTCCAATTTGCATGCTCTAATTTTTGATAGCATTAATTACTCCTATTGGAAGAATCAGATGTGAGCTTTTCGTGTTAATATTTATTATCATGTTTGGAAAATGGTAATGCATGAGTATGTTCCCACCAAAGAATCTGGATAAAAATAGACTCCTGGAGATATTAAGAATTTTGAATTAAATAAAAAAGCTATGAGTTCGTTACATTATGGTATTGATAGAAATCAGTTTAATCATGTTTTCACATGAAAACCCACTTATCAAATTTGGAAATTATTAGAAGTAAATCATGAAGGCACAAAAGGGTTAATTAATGTATTAATATTTTGATAAATTTATTATAAAATATAGAAATAGTAATATTATGTATAAATGTTTTCATGATATATTATTAATTATAAAACTATAAATTAAAAGTAATAATTTTGATATTTATATTTAAATAGATTTACGATTGTCAATATATAGATGTGGTATTATTACTAATTAATTGTATAAATGTATATTGTGTATTTATTATATATAAAAAATATAATTAATTAATAACTACATTTAAATTTTTTAATTATAATTAAAAATATTATTTTTTATATAAATGTATAAATATTTTTTTATGTGTGTGTGATATATGGGTGAAAAAACACATACCTTTGTGTATCCACCTATACACATACACATGCACACACAAAAATATGTACACACACAAATATATATATATATATACACATACATAAACATATACATACACATAAACATACATACACATACAGATACATACACATACATACACATACACATACATACAGATACACATACACACACATACATATATATACACATACACATACACATACATACATATATACACATACATATAAATACATACAAATACATGCACACATACACATACATACACATTCATAAACAGACATACGCATATACACATACACACACATAAAGACACATACATACATACTCATAAATACACATACATACACATATATGCATATAAATACATACATACATACACATATACATACATATAATTATAAATACATATACATACACACACATGTGAGCCTTTTAGACCCTATCAAGTTTTTTTTTTTTTGCGACACCAATGATTATATTAGTATATATATTTATTCATTTATATTTATTTACATATATAATGTCTCTAGGGTCGTAGCCTAGTGGTTACACCTTTTAGGGGTCTCGAGGAGGTCTTAGGGTCGAGTCTCCATCATTACTTTATAGAGGTCATTAGATTTTCTTTGTATGTGTCTCCCTCCACTGACCGATGTAAATATATTTATTTACAAATATTTTATATAAATATACTTAAATAAATATTTATTCATTTATTTATTTATATGATTATTTAAATAATATTTCAATATATTACTTGTATATATACATTTTGTTAATGTATTTATATAAATTATTAAACATTTTCATTGATTAATATGAATTTGATAATTTTTTATATATAAATTATGAAAATATGATTGAAAATAATTTATTACTTTAATATGAATCATATTTTTAAATATACATGTTATATGTATATTTATATTTTAATATATTCATATATTTATTTATATATAATCATATATTTATATATATGAAAACACACACATATAATTATAAATATATGTATATTTTAAATATATATATGTATATTATAAATTATATAATATAAATATAAATATATAATAAATTTAAATACAAACTATATATATATTGTGTTTATATATTTATGTGTGCGTGTGTGTTTCAATATATATAAATATATATTAAAACATACACACATATAATTATAAATATATATGTATATTGTAAATATATATTTATATTGAAAATTATATAACCTGAATATAAATATATAAATTTAAATATGAATATATATATATATATATATATTGTAAATTATATAATTTGAATTTAAATATATTATAAATAAAATTGTAAATGATAAAAATATATATATAAATTGAATTTATAAAAATATATTTACTAATTGTTATAAAAATCATATTTAAGAACATATAAATATATATATATAAAATATTTTATATATGGTAACATTTATTAATGTTAAAAAATACTAATAAAGGGTATCCTTTATTTGTGCTAAATAAAGTGTTGCTAAAGGGTAACCATTATCAGTATTAAAAAACACTAAAAAAGGTAACCCTTTTATCAGTGTTTTTTTAGCACTAATAAAGGTGACCATTATTAGTGTTTTTCTCTAGTACTGATAAAAGTATCACCTTTATCAGCATTTTTTTGGCGTTGATAAAGGGTAGCATTGAATATATTTTGTAGTTTTGAAAGTTAACTAAAATGATTCCATAAAAAAATTGATCCAACATATCTCTATTTCTATGACTATAGTATCCTATGAAACAAGACCAAAATTCATTATTAAGTGTTTTATTATCATATTTTTTGAAACCCTAAGATATAGTTCCACTAACCAATGTAAAGATATACCAAATCATAGATTGAGTGGTATTTGATTCGGTGATCTAATTTGCATCAAAATATCCTTATATAACAAATATATAGTTGTAATATCCAATGTTTTTAAAATAAAAGACAATATTTGATAGCATAAAAGATATGAAACACCAAGCATAAACAAACAATGAAATATTATTATTTTAATATGATCAATAGAACCTAGCCATTAAATTGAAGGGTATGAATATAATTAACTAATTTTTGAAATATATATATATATAAAGTATTTAAACAATAAAAATGTATTTATTAATTCTTAGGAAATAGACACTCAATTTTTAGTAACACTATTTTGTTCTTCAAAGTTATTTTTCATCAAAAATGTTTTTTATTGATTTTTGTAAGAAAATAATATAATTATTTTCTAAAAAATTTAGAAATTTTATTCAATAAAATAAATATATTTTTTAAAATCAGAATATCAAAATTAGATTATAGTTAAATTATGATAATTTTCTAAAAAGATTGATTTTTCAATAAATAGTGAAAAATACTGATTTTATCAGAAACTACATTTTCTTTTAAAGTATCTATAAATTAAAATTATATTTTGGGTTGTTTGTTAAATTTAATTTTTTTTATTTTTATTTAAAATGATCCAATTATGTATTTTTAATGATTTTTATACTTGAATTTCAAATAAAAAACATTTTTGTATTTAAAAACATGTTTTTCTGGAAAAAAACTTTTTCATTGAATTTTTTTTATTTAATTTTAAATTAAATTTTTCCAATTATGTGTTTTGAATTTTGAAAAATTTATTCCATATTTGGAATCAATGGATCCAAATTTATAAAATATTTCCTTTTTATTTTTGGTCGATTTTAATAGTAACATTAGTAGATTTTATTACCATAGTAAAAGGTAAATCAGGTAATTAATGGTTAAAAATAATATGATAAGGACTATAAAATGACCTTAACACTTTTATAAATTTTATTTTATGATTATATTTCATCCATAATCATCCAAATGTCTAATATATGACTTTTTTGATCATTTTGGGGTGATTATGACCTTCATAATATTTTATTTAAAGAAAAGAAAAAATGTCGCACTCCTGTTTTAATAACTATAATAATTTTAACATGGGGATAAATGGAGAATATGATTTTTATAAATATAATTTTTAAAGATAAAATATTTATATTCATCATGATAATTTATTATTAATTTTAAGTTAATAAATAATTACTTTAAATGCTTACACAATGTTGACACATTAATTATTTAATTAATTTAAAATAAAATAAATGATATTAAAAATATAAAAAAAATATTATTTAGATAATTAATGTGATCCATGAATTTTATATATGAATATTAAATGTTAGTTATATATTAAATTATTTTTTTGAATTTTACTTGTTGTATTAATGTTATTAAAGTCAATGTAATGAATATTTCTAAAAATTAAAATTAATGGTATTTTGTAATAAATAATATTTTATTAAATGAAATAAAATTTCTAAACATATTATATTTATAAAATTTATTATGATATTGTTTATAAAATTAACCATGGTACATTTATGGGTCATTTTCCATTTATTGTAACTATATTGACCCTCAAAGTGTAAAAACTGTGTTGTCATGGAAAGTTTAAAAAAGTTTAACAAGGGGTTAAAATCAAAAGATATGGGTAAAGACATATCCAAAAATTGTATTATTTTATTTTATTATATTATTTATAATCATAATCATCCTATATTATAAATAAATTATTTTGGGTCCATTTTGAATGATAAATTAATTTATATTAATTTAATGTTTTTAGGAATTCCAAGAGTGTATCTCCCCTCTCTTATAAAAGGGAACCACTTCCTCTCATTTATTCAAACCTAAAAACCATTTTATTTCAATCAATATCTACCCAGATACCTTTATAATATCCTTATCCATGTTCTATAGTCCTTATTTAGGGTATAACACCAACCTTTGTGGTCTTAAGGTGTTAATAAATGGAGGTTGTTCGAAGTAGGGGTATCATTCTTAACTAAATACTTTTGTTTTATTTCTTCTTCCACCTCCATAAAATCTTATTTAAACATGATAAAATAATAACACCAGTATCCTACATATACTGAGATGTTATTATGTTAATGTAATAACCTATATCCATCTCCAACCTCCATCAAATGCGAAATTAATTCATCATTCATGTGTACAGCGGACTACCACCTCACAAACCATTGTAATTATTTTTCCATCATCGTCTCTAAATACTGGTCATAATTATGGAATTTATGTTTATATATAATATTCATGAAATATTTATCATTTTTAAATGATAATATATTATTTAATTTCTCACTATTTCATTCACTGAAAAATCATAACATCATTCGTGCGTACGTGTGGACTTCCACCTCTATGAAGCAATGTGATTCGTTCTTCATTACCACATCACATGGATGATATATATATATATATATATAATTATATTTAAATAATTAATATGATATTTATGGAATAATTTTCATTATTTAAAGATAAAATAAAATTTACCTTATTTCCATAATGATCGTTGAAAAATGAAAACATTACTCAGGCGTACGTAGGGACTACCATCTCCATGATTATAAAATAGTTAATATTTCATAACTATATTTTAAAATTTGTTCTATCAGAATAATTTATGTATAATTATTATTATTATTTTATGATTATTATACTATATATGATGTAATAATGACCCCTTTGACCATAGTCGACTTACCAAAGTCATTTTGGACTTATATATCGAATATCATCAAAATGTTTGATGTGAACTTAAATGATTAAGTGATTTTATATAACATGGTAATAAGTGGTATAAAAGGAATAATAAACATGAAAAAAATTCTTTAAAAATTCAATTATTAACCTAATTTTATTATTCATGAAGATAAAGAACATACATGATGGGTCGGACTTGAGGTAAGGGACTTTCTTTTTAAAAAAATATCTTTTAATATTTCCCTTAAAACTCTCTTTTTCTTCCATATCCATGTTTTTTATAAAAATTATTTAAATAATTTTTTTACTAATCTATTATTATTTTTGAAATTCATTTTTACTAAGTTTTACTATTTATAAAATGGTTTGAAAGAAATATTTTTTTTATTTTCCAAATAAGGTACTTTTTGACTTTTCTGAAAAAAGTATGGAATGAATATTTTTTTAACTTATAAAACATGATTTATTTTTTCCACCATCATGAAAAATATTTTCTTTGAATATTCCTTTACAATTTTTCAAGGATAGTTTCAAAGAAATTTTTTTCCTTTTTAATTATTAATATTTTTAAATAAGTGATGTAAAAATGGAAAAGTTATCTCCCTCATGAAATGTTTTTATGGTGTGAGATTTTATGAATTATGTTAGGGTTATTGGTAATTTTTTATAAAGATGTATGGTTCCTTTATAAACCAAAGGTGTGTGACCTCGTTATAGCTCTTCAATGAATTGGGTAAAGTGACGGAGTTAATCGATTAGGTTTCTCCTAAGAGATAATGGAAATATACTATGATGGTTATTCTAAGATTAATTTTGATGGTTAATCCATGATTATCTATTATGGTTAGTATAAGGTAATGTTTAGAAGTTAACCATGAAGGTATTCTATGTGTAGTTGTGATGGTTACTCAAAGTTAATGTTCTAATGTTAATAATAAAGGTCTTCTAAAAGTAGCTATAATTTTTACTCTAAGGTAATGTTTGAAAGTTAACCATTAAGGTCTTCCATGAGTATTTTTGATGGTTACTCTAAATTTAACCATGATGGTTATTCCATATGTAAGAGTGAAAAGTAAAACTTTGTGAAAAAAATCATTTCATTTTCAAATTTTCAAAGAAACCATTATGAGTTATTTTATTTTATTTTTTTATTATTTCTAATGAAATGTTTTATAAAAATTTTTGGGAAGAGAAGATGATTTATTGGGTAATAAATGGGTTTATTTTAAACCCAAAGTTTATTTTGAAAAGGAAAAATTTTTTATAAGTATTTTTGGACTAAAGGTTTATTTATTTTTTTATGTCCCTTGCTAAGATTTTTGTGCTCATCCAAAGTTTTAAAATGTTTTTCATAGGGTTTTAGGATGTGTAAAGGAAAAGAATAAGTCAAGTTTAAATTCATGAATATTTTTCATGAAAATAAACATGTTTTGTTTAAAATTTTTATATTACGGAGAAAATGGATACTGATTAGAAGTGTCCACTTTATAATATATGGGTTTGTTATGAAAGAGTTATGAACTAACTCTCTAAAACTCTAAACCTAAAAATATCATTGAGAATGAAAGAAAATTAATTCTAGTCTAAATACAGTAGAATATGTAATGTTTAAAGTGAGGTCCTTATGGTTGGTATAATAGGAAAGGTTTAGATAACTTTAGAGATTGGGATGTTTCAGGAGAGGTTATCTTAAGAGTTATAGACACCATCATAGTTTTATAAGTTTAAGGTTGATCATGTGTTAAAATTCTTATACATCCCCCTTTTAATATTTAAAGTGATTTTAAGGTTATTTAATATAATTTTGGAGACATTTCACTAAGTTGAGGTATATGTAACCCTTGGTTTAGCCTGAAAGACTATTTTTGAAAAATAATTTTTTTTGATGTATTCATTTAGGGATATATGATTAAGGGATGAAAAACCATTAGGTTGACATGTGATTGATTTTGAGTTCATAATAGTTAATAAGGACTATTTGTTTTTGCATAGAAGAATAATATATATAGAAATACTTAGAGGTTAAAAAGTGATTTGATTATTAATGTTGTTTTGAGGATGTAAATCATATTTTTTAGGAAATTTATTGGATCAAGGTGATTTATAAATATGATTAACACACATGTTTTTTCATGGTTTTAGAAAAAGGAAAAATCATAGGTCATGCGACGACTTTTCACATCCGGCAAGGCCATGGGGCTGAACCCACAACCCAAGTGTGAGAAGAGTGATGCACCAAAAACTGGCATAAGTGATGTCCTGGATAGTATGACATTATTTTCTTTACTTAAAAGTTTTGATAAATAAATATTATATTGATTTTGGGGATATATAATTTATTGTATGAAGAAACATGGGATTTAAAAGTGATTTGTGAATTATGTTATTAATTTTATCACTATAATTTTGAGGAACATTATATGATTATGATAAAAAAATATGGGATTTAATGAATAAAGGTTTAATTTTCCTTTGTAGGTATATATGTATTTAATGTGGATTTATGGTGATTCGGTTTATTTATGTAAATGATTATCCAACCTTGGATATTATATGATTAGGGCATATACAATTTTTGTTATGAGACTTTAAGAGTGATTGGTGTTATCTATAGATAAATACTAAATTTATCTTAGAGGAATATGTGATCAAATCCTTCTTATTTTTTTGTTTCAATATTAGTCTGTAATATTTTGAAGAATTTTGTGGTTAGTTCTTTATCGAATAATCTAAGTTGAAATTTAGGTATTACTATTGAATTTTGAAGATTAATGTATTATTTTGTCACATGATTGTTTATTCATTATGGGAATTATCTCATCTTTTTGAAACCATTTTGGTTTTGGTTAATTTTTAAATATAGGAGGAATAACTTATAATCCTTTTTTAGATTATGTGATCCATTAGAAGTTACTTTTAGTGCTTCAAACATGAATAATTCATCTTGAATTCTCATCGTTTGGAGAAAAGATGAGATTTTGGTGAAAATTGATTAAGGGATGTAATTATACTTTTCAAGTAAATATATTTACTTATGTTTTTTATCTATATGTTAAAGGAATTCCTAAACTTTAGGAAAACAACCTTGAAATTATTTTTGATAAATTGATGGTATTTTTTCTCTCAGAAAAATATAGCGGTATCCCCTAAATGGATATTAATTCTAAATCCATGTTTTCACTTCCCACTAATGTCCTCCTTATTTGGAAACCATTTTTTGTTATTTTATATGACCCTTGTATTTCCCTTTACCTCATTTTAAGATGAAGTTTTATTAACCCTTTTTATGATATGGAATATCAACAAACATATTTTTAAACCATTGATTATTGAGATCAGGTTCAAATTTCAAGGATGAAATTTAAAAATGGGGATAATGAAATATCCTTATTTTTTAAAATAAAATACAATATTTGATAACATACAAGATGAAAAACAATGATCTTAAACAAACAACAAACTATTATTATTTTAATATGACCATTAGAACCTAGTAATTAAATTGGAGGGTATGAATAGGAATAAATAACTTTTTGAAACATATATATAATCATTATAATCAATAAAAAATTATTAATTAATTATTTATAAATAATCACTCTATTTTTAGTAACAGCATTTTATTCTTCAAAGTTATGTTATCATCAAAAATGGATTTTGATTAATTATTTTGAGTGAATAATATAATTATTTTATGAAACTATTAGAAATTTTATTTTATAAAATAAATAAAAAAATTAAATTAGAATATTAAAATTATCCTATGGTTAAATTTTGATAATTTTATGAAAAGAATGATTTTTTGATGAATAGTGGAAAATATTGTTTTTTATTGAAAACTATATTTTCTTTTAAAGTATTTATTTAGTAAAATAACATTTTGGATTATTTTTAAAATTTAATTTATTCCTTTTAATTTAAAATGACACAATTATAGTTTTTAAAATGAGTTTTAAACTTGAATTTAATATAAAAACATTTTTGTATTTAAAAATGTATTTTTCTGAAAACCCATTTTTCATTGCGTGTTTCAAGTTTAATTTCAAATTAATTTATATAACTTATGTGTTTTAAATTTGGAAAAATGGATTCCATATTTTTAATTATTAGTTACATATTTATTAAATATTACCCTTTTATTTTTGGTTAATATGAATAGCAACATTAGTAAATTTTGTTACCACGGTAAAGGGTAAATTGGGTAATTAAGTGTTAAAAATAATATGATAAGGAGTATAAAATGTCCCTAAAATTTGTATAAATTTTATTTTATGATTATATTTCACCCATAATCATCTAAATTTTGAATATATGACCTTTTTATCCATTTGGGGTGATTATAACCTTTATAATATTTTATTTAAAGAAAAGTAAAAAATGTCATGCTCTTCTTTTTAATAACTATAATAATTTTAACATGGGGATAACTAGAGAATATGATCAGTTATAGATAGTATTTTGAAATATAAAATAATTATATTCATAAGTATAATTTATTTTAGTTTCTATTTAATAAATAATTACCTTAAATGCTTAAACAATGTTGACCGAGTAATTATTCAAATAATTGAAAAATCAAATAAATGATATTAAAAATATTAAAAGAAATATTTTTTTGAGATAATTAATGTGATCCACAAATTTTATAGATTAACATGACATGTTATAGATATAATAAAATATTTCTTTCAACTTTTACTTGTTGTTTTTTATATTATTAAAGTCAAAGTAATGAATAATTCTAAAAATTAACATTAATGATATTTTATAATAAATAATATTTTATTAAATGATATAAAATTATTAAAAAAATTAGATTCTGAAACATGATTAGTATATGGTTTAAAAATTCAATAATTCTCCACTTTTTGGCCTTTTTCTATTTATAGTAACTATATTGATCCTAAAAGAGTAAAAATACTTGTTGTTAAAGTAAGTTTAAAAAATTTAACGAGGGGTTAAAACCAAAAGTTAAGGATAAAAATATAGACAAAACTTTTTTAATTTTTATTTTATGAGATTATTTCAACCCATACTCATCCGATATTATAAATAAATGATCTTGTATCCATTTGGAATTAAAAATTAATTTATATTAATTTAATATTTTAAAGAATTCCAAGAGTGTCCATCCCCTCTCTATTAAAAGTGCATCACTTCTTATTATTTATTTAAAGTTAAAAACCATTTTTTACCAATATATACCCAAATCCATTCCTAATATTTCTCCCCATATCCTAAATTTTTTATGTAGGGTAAAACACTAACCTTAGTGGTCTTAAGGTGTTAAGAAAAGAAGGTTGTTCGAAGAAGAGGTATCGTTCTTAACTAATCACTTTTGTTTTATTTCTTATTCCACCTCCATAAAATATTATTCAACCATTATAAAATAATAAAACCAATATAATTCATATACTTAGATGTTATTATGTTAATGGAATAATCTATATTCATCTATAACCTCTATCAAATTGTAAAATAATTCATCATGCGTGTGTACAGTAGACTACCGCCTCGCGAACCGATGTAATTTATTTTCTATCATTGTCTCTAAAGACTAGTTATAATTATGGAATTAATTTTTATATATGGTATTCATAATATATTTATAATTCTTAAATTATAATATATCATTTAATTTCTCACCATTCCATTCACTGAAAAATGATAACATCTTTTATGTGTACGTGTGGACTACCACCTTCACAAAGTGATGTGATTTGTTCTTCATTGCCACATCACATGGATGATATATATATATATATAAGTATATTTAATTAATTAGTATTATATTTATGACATAATTTTAATTCTTCAAAGATTAAATTATATTTACCTTCTTTCCATAATGATTATTGAAAAACAAAAACGTTACTCATGTGTACGTACAGACTATCATCTCCATGATGTTAACATAGTTCATTTTTCATAACCATCCTTTATTATTGGTTATATAAGTATAATTTATGTATAAAAAATATTATTATTTTATGATTATTATTCTTTATATGATGTAATAATGACCTTTTTGACCATATTCGACTTACCGAATTCATTTTGGACTTATATACCAAATATCATCAAAACATCCAACATGAACTTAAATGATTAATTAATTGTATATAACATGGTAATAAGTGATAATAAAGGAATAATAAATTTTAAAAAGGTTCTTAATAAACTAAATAATTAATCTAATTTTATTATTCATAAATATAAAGAACGTATGTGATGAGTGGGACTCGAGGTAAGGGAGTTTATTTTAAAAAATATATCTTTTAGAGTTTACCTTAAAACTATATTTCTCATCTAAACCCATATAATTGTTTTATAAAAATTATTTAAATAGGGTTTTATTATTCTTCAATTACTTTTTTAGATTCATTTATACCATGATTTACTTTTTACAAAATGGTTTGAAATGAATCTTTTTATCATTTTTCAAATGAGGTACTTTGTGAATTTTCCAACAAAAGTATGGAAGGAATGTTTTTTTAACTTATATGGAATGAGCATATTTTTCCACCATCATTAATAATATTTTATTTAAAGTTTCTTTTACAATATTTCAAGGATCTTTTCATATAAAATTTTTTCCTTTATAATTGCGCATATTTTTAAATAAGTGATTTTAAAATAGAAAAATTATTTTCATCAAGAAATATTTTTATGATGCAACATTTTATGTATTATTTTATGTTTATTGGGTATTATTTTTTAGGATGAATGGTTTATTATAAAATAAAGTCATGTAATCCCATTATATCTCTCCAAATCATTAGGTAAAGGGACATAGTTAACTGATTAGGTTTCTCTTAAGAGATAATGAGAATATACTATGATGGTTATTCTAATATTAACTATGATGATTAATCCATTTGTAGTTGTGATGTTTACCCTAAGGTAATTTTCATAAGTTAATTATGAAGGTCTTACATGAGTACCTATGATAGTTAATCTAAGGTAATGTTTAGAAGTTAACTGTGAAGGTCTTCCATGAGTAGCTATGATGGTTACTATAAGGTAATGTTTGAAAGTTAACTGTGAAGGTATTCCTCGAGTAGTTGTGATGGTTACTCCAAATTTAAATGTGATGGTTATTCCATATGTAATAGTGAAAAGTATAACTTTGTGAAAAAAAATCTTGTGATTTTCAAATTTTCAAAGAAACCTTTATGAATTTATTCTTCCTTAAATATTTATAATGAAATGTTTTATGAAATTTTTTGTGTAAATAAGCTTATTTATTATGTAATAAAATATTTTATATTGATACCAAAGTTTATTTTGAGAAAGAAATTTTTTTATAAGTATTCATGGACTGGTTATTTCTTTCTTTCTTTTTATGTCCATTACTGAGCTTTTTATGCTCATGCCAAGTTTTAAAAAACATTTCATATAGTTTAAGGATGGGTAAAAGAAAATATGACATCGAGTTTAAAGTTGTGAAGATATTTCATGAAAAGAAATCATCTTTTTTTTAAAAAAATTATATTATAGAAAAATGGATACTGATTAGAAGTGCCCACTATGTAATATATAGGTCTTTTATGTAAGAGTTATGAACTAACTATCTAAAACTATAAACCTAAATATATCCTATGTAATGAAAGAAAGTGAATTCTATTTTATATACAATATAATATGTAATATTTAAGTCTGAGTCCTTACTATAGTTCTTATAGAACAAACCATAATTCATGTTACCATTTGAGTATTTTAAATCTCGATACAATAATCTAATGTGATTGAACTAAATTATAAATAAATATATTCAACAATTAGACCAAAAAAATTATATTTTATCTTGCACACTATATATCATTCATGTAATTTCCAGTCACACTGACATATTCTAATTGTTTCACACTATTATCATCATTTTGTCTCAATTTGATAGTGAAATCATATAGTGTAGGATTATCCATAAAATAATTATGATAAAACTTCTTTAACAACTTTCCAATATAATGAGATCATTTTAATGATATAAAACCACTCAAGTATTGAATTTTAGTACCTAAAATCATTATAGATTACCCTATATATTTCATGTAAAGTTATGAAAATAATAATTATTTTTCTTCTTTATTGACATTATCATGATTTAAAAAGATCAAAATGTCGTCAATATGAAAGAAAATAATGAAAATATTACCTTTATAATAATATTTTGAATAAACATATTTTATCTAATTAATTTATTTTAAAAAAATTAAAAAAATGATCAAAATGGTCATGTCATTGTTTTGAAACTTACTTTCATCCATATAAAAATTTTCTAAGTCTTCAAATTATATTTTCTTGCGAATAGGTAGGAGGGAGGGTAGGTGGGCATGCGGTTTGTTGTTCTTCTCTCTCTCTCATAGTGTTTTCATGATCCCAAAAACTCACCTATATTTCTAACATTTTCATTAAAGTGAGTTTTTGTATTTTTATTGAATTTAAAGTGGTGGATTATATAGAATCTTTAAGTATCTTTAAATCCTTGATGAAGTCTTGGACATGTATCTTTCCTTCCTTCAAAGACTTGTAATTAGATGAGAAGAACCTTAGATAGCTTTGGAGTTAAGTGGAGGAGGCACCAGTTGAAGGTGTAGTTGTAACGACTACACTGACAACCCGGTGGCATGGTGGAAGCAGGCCCAACATCCAGCACCACCACCGACTACCTGGTGGAGGACCAATGTCTAGTCGGTGGCTCCACCAGTGAAGCAGCTCTCTACCTAAAGGCCACTGGCAAGCCGTTGTCTAGTAGTAGCTCATCAGTGGAGGATCTCCATCAGCCACTGACTACAGGTGGCCCACCAGCTACCTGGTGGAGGAAACTGGGTACCCAATAGCGTCAAGAAATTTCTAGCTGGGATGCATTTATTTTATTCAAAATATCATAATTTTGGTTTGTTCCAGGTTTATTGAACTCAGTTAATTCTAGAAGATTCCAAATCCCTTTGGAACCTATAAATAGCCTCCCTTAGTTCCTTAAAGACTAATCTTTTGATCCTTTCTTTCAATGATTTGATCTCAAATATCAATCAATGGTGAGGCCCTAATCATATCAATTATTCTCATGGGCCTTCAAGTTCACAATTCCCTCAAGGATCTCCAATATTTCTCATAATCACTTTATCCTCTATTGTACATCCTTCCATCAAATAGATTTTTGATCGATATAAATGGTTTTCCTGAAGTAAACCTCTCTTTCCTCAACTCCATTTCACTAATGGTTCACACTATACAAAAGTGTAGTACGGGTCACTTGGCTACCGATGAAGCTCAATAGAATTCTCACAACCCACAATTGTGAGGTAAGGGTTATTGGTCACCATTGAGACAAAGGGTTTTATAGAATATACCTCTTGAGTTATGGGTGGAGATGTATGGGATCACATTGTGCTTTATCCGAACTTCTTATCAATTTCATTTTTCTTCAATTTACTTTTCCAAATTGCATCATTTTACATCAGCTCACGTACTTGCATAAATTTATTTCGATCATTTCCACACTTAAATTAATTTAATATTATATTTATTAACTCAAATCAAATTTATCAACTATCACACTTTCAATTTATCACTTTAATTATTTGTTTGTGCTTTAATTTTTTTAAAGGAAAATTCACGCTCCCCCCCCCCCCTCTTGTCATAATATGCAACCAAAAATTGATATCAAATGAGACTTTGTTTTTTATCAAAAAAATCTTATTTTCAAAATTGTACTTCAATTTTATTTTTCTAATATTTAATTGATTTCAAAGATATATTTCATTATGGAATCTAATTCCAATTTGCATGCTCCAATTTTTTATAGCACTGATTACTCCTATTGGAAGAATCATGTGTCATCTTTACTTGGTAATATTTATTATCATATTTAAAAAATGGTAATGCATGAGTATATTCCCACTAAATAATCTGGATAAAAATATACTCTTAAAGATATTTAGTATTTTGAATTGAATACAAAATCTATGAGTTCATTACATTATGGTCTTGATAGAAATTAATTTAATCATGTTTTCACATGAAAAACTTCTTATCAAATTTGTAAATTATTATAAGTAAATCATGAAGGCATAAAAAGGGTTAATAATACAATATTAGATATTTTTATCAATATTTTGAATGTTTTTCTATGCATTCTAATAAATATATTACAAGCATGTTTATAAGATTTACTAACATCTACAATGGTAGAAAGTACCTCAGAGATGAATTATCTACATAAATGATAATAAATAAAATTCTATAGGTCTTACCTAGCTCCTAAAGTAACAACTATCCAAGAATAAAAAGTCATAAAAAAGATAGTAGTAGAGGAACTCATCAGCTCCATAATAACATATGAAATAATAATGAAACACCAAGTGGATAAAGAGTCCAATGAAACCAAAGAATTCAAGAAAATTCTCACCTTTAAAGAAACTAATGATGAACAACCTAGAGGTGAGGTAATAGACTATGCTCTTATTACCAAGAACATGTTCAATCACTTCCAAAAGAAGAATAAGAACTTTGAAAAGTAATCCAAAAATTAAAATCAAAAGGAGAAGCCATAGGTGACGTTCTATGAATGTAAAAAAGAAAGTTCACATCGAACTGGAGTGACCCATATACAAAAATAAAGTCAAATAAAATAATAAAGTTAAAAAAGTCTATCAAAGTCTCAATATAGAGTACAAGTGATGACTCAATGGATTCTTATTCCTCATCCACATCAAGTAAATCAAGACCAAAGTGAATTATGGAACATATTGATGAAGATGTCAAGGTTAGTACTCCCTTTACTATTTCCTCATCATCTTCTTATTCTTCTCATTATTCTCTCTCCTCTTCTTCTTTTCTCCCCTCTAGTCACTTAAATTTTGAAGATTTAAAATATGCCAAAAACTAACTTGAAAAATGTTATCATAAACTATATTCTATCTACTTAGAACTCAAGAAGAAATATAATCAAGTGGTTAAATAAAATAATATCGTCATAAAATAAAAAGAATATATTATCTTTAAAATAAAAAATCCACCCAATGTTGACAATATTGAATCCACCATTACAAACCTCAATTATTATTTTTAAAAATTCACCCAAGGTAAATTAAATTTAAATATAATTTTATGGTCTAAAAAATATGGAAAATAACAGGTCTTCTTTGGTTACTTCAATCATGTAAGATCTTCAAAAAATCCAATGAAAACCAATTTTGTTGAATGTGTTTTCAAAATAATTTTTTTACCTATTATAAAAATATTTTTAATTTAATCTATGAATGCAATTATAAAATTTCATGCTATGAGGCCAATTCATCTTTCTTCCAATCTTTCAAAAATAAAACCTGATAAGTAAATATGGATTCTAAAATCTTTATTAGATAATAAAAAAACCCATGTTTGTGTGGGTAACAAAATCATTAATTGATTAATTTTGCAGGGAAAGTTTCTTTCAATAAAAACCCAAGAAATATTATGTTACCGCGATAGTGGTTTCTTGAAAACACATTTATGGTGACCTATTCAAATTAAATAAAATCAAAAAACTTGAATGAGGTCATGTCACATTTGGTGATAACTCTAGGGGTAAGATAATTGGAGAAGGTACCATCGGTTTTTCTAACTCCACTTTAATAAATTTTTTTATTTATAAAATACTTAAAACACAATTTACCAAGTATTAGTGAATTGTGGGATAGTAGTTTTATAATCTCTTTCAAAAAATATTTTGGTAAATTTTTTAATTTAAAAGGAAAAAATTTATTTACTGCTTCAATATTTCAAAATGTTTATAAAATTAATTTAAAATTTCTTACTAGCCAAACATAAAATGTTTGAAGGTAAAAATTAGTAACTCATGGATTTAGAACCAATGCCTTAGTCATTGTAGCACTCACTCTCTCATAAAACTCAATAATTATCAACTAGTAGGAGGCCTTCCCAAATTTAACTTTAAATATGACATGCTTTTTGAAGTGTGCTAGTATGGTAAGCAACAAAAATCCTCTTTTAAATCTAAAAATTGAATTTCTTCTTCAAAAACTCTTAAATTAATCCATCTTGACCTTTTCATTCATAATAGAATTAAAATTATAGGAGAAAAAACCTATAATTTCATAATTTTTTATGCATTTACATGATTCAAATGGGATTATTTCTTAACTCGTAAAATTGAGGCTTACAAAGCCTTTATCAAGTTTTCTAAAAAAGTTGAAAATGGAAAAGGTTTTAAAATTATCTCAATTAATTTTGATCATGGTGGATAATTCAACAATAATTAATTTAATTATTTCTTTTATTCTAGAGGATATAATAATTATTTCTTTTCTCATTTATTCCCTCAACAAAATGGGGTAGTAGAGAGGTGAATTTGAACAATCCAAGAAATCTATCAAACTCTTTTAAATGAATTTTTTATTATAAAATATTTTTGGGTTGAGGCCATGACTATATGCTATATCATTAGTTTAGTTTTCATTAGGCATTTTCTTAATAAAACCCCTTATGAACTTTGTTTTTATAAAAACCCCAAAGTTAACTTTTTCAAAGTTTTTGGTTGAAATGTTTTATTTTAAACACTAAATAAAATCTTGAAAAATACAATTATAAATCTAATGAAGGTGAATTTAATGGATACTAAAACTCAATTAAAGCTTATTGTGTCCTTAAAAAATGACTAAACTAGTTGAAGAATCAATCCATGATATTATATTTGGAAATTTTCCAAAACCAATTTCTTAAAATGTTTTTGAAAATGATGTTTTAAATGAACCTTTTCAAACTATAGAAGTTAAATAAGAACAAGTATCTCAATTAAATTCTTTACTTAGAGTTTTCAAAAAATATAAAGACCATCCCCTTGAAAATTTCATCAACAATTTACAAGTGGGAACTCATACTCATAGGTCAGTCTTAAATGAGGTTGAACAAACCTTAATGATTCCATTAATGATGAAAATTGGATTCTTTATATGCAAGATAAACTTAATCAATTCACTAGAAATGATGTATGGAATCTCATGTAAAAACCTAATGAGCATCAAGTTATATGATCTAAATGGGGTTTTAGAAATAAACTAGAAAAAACTAGTAATATCACTAGAAACAAATATCATTTAGTTTCTAAAGGTTATAACCAAAAATAATGAATCAAATATGGTTAAACCTTTACACTCATATCTCATATAGAATTCATAATAATCTTGTTGGAGTTTCTTCTCATCTAAATTTAAAAAAAATCAAATGGATTTCAAAAGAAATTTTCTAAATGGTTTCATTTTTGAAAATGTTTTTGTGGAATAACCACCTAATTTTGAAAGTAAACTTTTTCAAAATTTAGTTTTCAATATTACGAAATAGTTTTATGGATTAAAACAATCCCTCAATCTTAGTATAAGAATATTTTGAATTATCTTCTTTCAAATGTTTTTAAAATGGTAAAACATATTCAACTCTCTTTTTAAAACATATCTCAGATGATTTTTTTCTTGTGAAAATTTAAGTTGATGGTGTGATTTTCAGATCTACCATTTTTTTTTTGACTTTTCTGATTTAATGAAAAAGGAATTTGAGATGAGATTTATGGGTGAAATAAAATTACTTCTTGATTTTAAAATTTCTCAAAATTTTAATAGAATATTTTTAAACCAAAGAAAATATACCAATGAACTTTTAAAGAAATTCATAACAGATCATGCTAAGTAAATTAGAAATCCTATAAGTACAAATTGTAAGTTAACATTAGATAAATCCAGTAAAATAGTTGACAACAAACTTTATAAAAGTGTGATTGGTAGTCAACTTTACCTTACTGTGACCTGGCCTGATATCATGTTCAGTGTTTATATTTGTTCTCATTTTCAATCAAATCTAAATAAATCTCATTTCAAATCCATCAAATGAATTTTTCATTATTTAAAAGGATCCAAAAATATCGGTTTATTTTATCCAAAAGGAACCAATTTTGAATTAAATTATTTTTATGAAGATGATTCATATGGTTACCAAATATATAGGAAAAAAACTAGTGTATCTTGTTATCTACTAGGAAGATATCTTGACTCATAGAGTAGTAAAAAGAATAATTCAGATTCTATTTCTATATATAAAGTGGAATACATAGTTGTTGGGAGTTATTGCACCCAAATCCTATAAATGCAACACACTCTCTTAGACTTTGGGCTAGCATTTGATCATATCCCTATCAAGTGTGATATTACCAGTTCCATCAATATCTCTAAAAATCATATCCAGTACCATGGCACCAAATTCATTGACCTTCAACACCGTTTCCTTATAAATCACTTCCAAAAAAGCGATATCTTATTAGATTTTTTCCCAAAGGAATATCAACCCACTGATATTTTCACAAAACCTTTAGCCCTTTATCATTTAGAATTCATTAATGGTGAATTAGAAATGGTTTTAATGTGACTTTATCTCATTTTATCTATAACTATCTTGAGTTCTCTTTTAAAAATCTATTTTTAAAATCTTATTTTAAAACTTTTTTTAATCATGAATTTATTTATTTATTTAACTATTAATGGCTATGATACCTTTATCTTAGTTGTGTTATAATTTAATAGGGATCCTTTTATTTCTCTAGTTCTGAAATTTTCATTAAGATATATTCTTTAGTTTTCAAAATTAATTAAATATTAATTTTCAAACTATTTTAAATTATTTCAAAAAATTCATATTCATATTTTCAAATTAAGTAATTTTTTATATTATTAGTATTTAAGATAAAAACCATATTGATACCTTAGATTTATCTTTGAAAACTTTTTTTTAACTCTATTTTTTATCTCTCTTAAATAATATTAATGGTGGGTAAAAATAGTTTATATATACTTTTCTCTAACTTGTATCTTAATTTGTATTTAAAAAATGCTGAATCGGAGACATATTTTCAAATGATGTTTACACTTCAAAGGAATCATGTCTACAAGATCTTTAAAATAAGAAATCAATCAATTAAGTTGAATCCATTCCTTGAAGAAAAGTGTGTCATGAAAAAGGTATGTAGTAGTTTTATTTTTATATATTTCTTTTATTCTTTCTTTTCTTTCTTTATTTTCTTTATCCTATTTCTCTTGTATTTTCCCTTTGATAAATTCTTTCTTTATTACTTAATTTTTTCCTCTCTTACTCTATAATAATCATATTATTAAGTAAGTTTGGTAATCAAGAAGTTGTTTCCTATTTCTTTATTTCTTCTTTCTTCTTTTGACCTTCCACTTTCCTTTTATAATGATCATATTTTGGGAGTTTTGGAAGTTACAAAGTATTTTTTAAAAATTATTTCTTCTTTTTTACCTTTTCCTATTCTTTTCTCTCTCTATGTATATAATAATTATATTATTTGGGGAGTTTTGGAAATTAAAAATGTGTTTTCAAATCTTTTTTCTCTCAAAATTTCTTTTTCAAAGATCTTTTTGCTTTTTTAAAATTTCCCCTTGAGTCTTTATTCAAAGTATTTCCCTTTTTTATCCTTTTTTTTCTCTTTTTTATTTTTATCTCTTTTTGATAATCACAAAGAGGTATAAATTTCCAAAAAGTGATATTTTTTAGAAATGGGGGGTTCTTTTTCTTTATTATTTATTTATTATTCTTTATTTATTGGGGGAATTGTTCTTAAATTCTATATTCTTTTTCCATCTCTTGTGCTTAAATTATTTTATAAATAGAGAGCAGTTAAAATATTTTAAAATTTCCTTATAGTTGTTAAAATCATGCTTTATAAGTTTATTTCTTTAGCTCATTGAATATCATGTTAATCTCTTAAATTTTTTTTCTATCTCTTTCATAATTGATCTATTCTTAATTTATTTTTTTAATTTATGTGTTTTTTATCATATAAAGGGTGATATTTTTTTACCTCTATATCTATCATTTTGTTTTTATAATCCCACACACTCACTTATCTTTCTGACATTTTCATTTAAATGAGTATCAATATTTTTATTGAATTTATGGTGGTCGATTACATGAAATATTCAAGTATCTTTAAAATCCTTGATGAAGGCTTGGAAACATCTATTTTAATCCTTAAAATCCTTGGAAACAAGTTATAAGAACCTTAAACAACTTTGTAGTAAAGTATAGGAGGAACCATTTGAGGGTGTAGTTGTGCAAACTACACTAGCTACCTGGTGCAATGCACTGGCTACCCGGTGGAGGAGCACCAACCAGCCGGTGGCTTCACCAATGAAGCAGCCCCCTAATTGAAGGCCACCAACCAGTTTTTTTCCAATAGCAGCTAGTCGATGGAGGATCTCCAACAACCCCCAGATATAGGTAGCCCACCAGCTACCCAGTGGAGGCTACCAGGTACCGAGTGGCATCAAGCAATGTCTAGTGTGGATATATTTATTATGGTCAAAACGTCCATAATTTCAGTCTATTCCAGGTTCATTGAGCCAAGATAATTTTAGAATATTCTTGAGCCCTTTGGGGCCTATAAATAACCTCCCTTTGTTCCTATAATACTAACCTTGTGATCCTTTCTTCCAATGATGTTCTCTTAAAGATCAAACAATAGTGAGGCTCTAATCTTCTCAATTATTATCAAGAGCCTTCATGTTCACAATTCCTTCAAGGATATCTAACCTTTCTCACAATATCTTCATTATCCATTGTACATAATTCCATCAACTATATTTGTGAGTGGCGTATAAAGGGTTTACCTAAAGCAAACTTCTCTTTCCTCAACCTCTTTTCACCCATGGTTCACACTTTTCAAAAGTGTGGGTCTGGTCACTTGGCTATCATAGAATCTCAAGAGGGTGTTCAAGTGACACAATTTTGAGAGATGGGTTATTCTTTACTATTGAGACTAAGTTATATATACAATATACCTCTAGAGTCAGGGTGGAGATATAGGGGCTCACGTCAATATTTAGTTGAACTCATTATCAATTATGTTTGTATTATATTTACTTTTTCATATTGGATCATTTTACATTGAATCACGTACTTTCATAAATTCGGTTTGATCATTTTAATTATTAAATTACTTTGATATTATATGTATTAACTTGAATTGAATTTATCAACCATCGTGATTTCTATTTATCACTTTAATTATTTTTTTGTGTTTCAATTTTTTTAAAAGAAAATCCCCCCTCTTTCCATAATCTTCAACCAAAACGTGTGTGCATGCATGTGTGTATTCCTTTTATTTAAAACACTTTTCTAAAATTATAAATTTAAAATTATCAATGCAACCATCATATTTTTCCAAAACTTTACTTAAAACCAATCAGTTTATATTTATTGGGTAAATTAGTTAATACCCATGTCTTTTTTGTCTTTATCAAATCCATTTCATCATTAATAAATTTTTCTAAAAAGGTGAGTCATGTAACATCTCACCGCCTTGGACTACCAATCGGTGCTCGGAACAGCGATCACTATTATACCTTAGGAATGCCTGATCGTACCACGATTCACTGTTTTATTCCACCCTTACACTGCAGTTTTAAACTAGTTTTGTAATGAATATTCCAAATATAATAATAAATTTCACTTCATTTTTGAATAAATCAATTAATTTTAATCAATATTATAATGGGCAATGTTACTTGTTTTTATTGTTTCAATGTAGGTGGAGGTGATTTGGAGGGCCTTTGATGAAGTGGAAGAAAAATGGGCCAAAGTTGCATGGATCCATGGACATCTGTCCATTGTTTTGCATAGTAAACGAAATACGTGCATCCAAATGGGCTTTAATTTTGTGGGACTGTTCAAAATTTAATAGGCTACATTTCATATTAAGGAACCCAATGCTGATTCGGCTTCTATGGGGCCCATCCGAACTGATCTGTCCAAGACACCGAATTTGGATCAAGTCAAATGAGGTGTTCTGTATTTTATCAATATCTTGATCTGTAGTTGTCCAAAAGGTGCCAAAATTTCGTTGGAGATATTCAAGAGTTATGGCTACAACTTTTATATTTTCTCCAAAGCGAGATAAGACTGTTTGAAGGCCTAAACGCATGGTACAAGTGGATTGAATAAATCTGTGTGGCTAAAACCACCTTCCAATTTTTCTATAAAATGGAACCTTGGGCTCCCCATTTGCAAGTTCGGCCAAGAGGCAAGGTGCTTCCATTTTGGAGTCCCAAAGGAGTCTTATCAACATCCCTTGAAGTTTTGGAGGCCATGGGAGGTGCTACTTCAACATCTTCTTCTTCTTCCCCCCCCCCCCCCCCCATGGGTTTCTAAACCCCTCATGATCACCTGGGGAGGAATGTGATGTACATCCCGAGCTTCATTTTTGTAATATGTGAATGATATTTTATTGAGTTATGTACTGGTATGTCATTCTCAACTCATATGATCATGTTTGGGGGTACCCATTCATGTGATGTTTCACACACCGTTCACCACTTTCTTTCCCCCTTTCAATTGCAGTGTTTGTGTGGTTTATATTGGTCAATTGAACTCAAACAAGCACTGTCAAGGCCATGTACATTTATTTCATGGTATCACAAAGAAATAACATACAAACCTGGACAGTGGATCGATTTTTTCGTGTGTTGCCTTGGTGAGTTTTGGTTATAAAGTCAAACACAATTCACTCAATCATCGGCGGTGTCCGGTGAATCATTGTGTGTTTTTTACTGAACCCTAGGAGGTATCATAGTATAAACTTAGTAACATTATAGTTCTAGGTGTTACAAACCAGGGATTAAAATATCATAACCTTATATCATGAGGCGATGAAGGATAAACATCATGCGAGTACCTCGGGTTGATCACACTTAATTTATTCTGTTAATCTCTACTTTGTTTTATAGCTTCTATTTTCTATTGTCATCTTTAATCATCAAACCCAAGTATTATAAAACCCCATTTTCCTTTTTACCTTCATAATCAAAACCACATTTTAGAATCAATGATCTAAGGCTCCGTCGAGAGACGACCTAGGGTTGCTGCTATACTGCAGAAATTCTAGTTAAAAATAAACATCTAATTTGACGCGCTCGACAACGCGATCAATGCCTCCTCGTATTCTAGAGTTTAATGACTAGAATAATGGTTCTAAGGTGGTATGGTGTGGAGATTATACTAGTATATCAGAGTAAACAACAAAATAAATAAATGAAATCATATACATCAACCAAATAAATAAACAGTAAAAACAAATACCTAGGAAAGTGTCGAAAAATGATAAAAGTAAACCATGTTATATCAAATGAATTATACTACATGTCAGGAAAGAATAAATCAATGACAGAGAATATAAAATAACTCAAAATACTAAAAACAAAAAACTAGGAAAAAATTTGAAAATGGTCTCGAGTCCTAACCTGGTTCCAAACTTCTATGCTCCATCATCGTAATCCAAACATCAAGCATCATCCTTTCCCAAGACCAAACCTACAATCAAGTAACATCTACTCAGTATCCAAGTGTCATTGAAGCCTGAGTAGTAAGAACTTGGATCTTCTTTTCAGGTATATTTTTCCTTTTCTGGTTGTTTTTGAGAAAAAGATGAAATTCTGAAAAAATTTAAGTACACGCCGTGTACTTCTTTGCTGCGGGAGGTCGTGTGCTGACCGTGTAATAGCCACACACACGGTTGTGTGAGAGTGACTTGGAGGCCACTTAAAGTGGAGTATGGAAACGGTTAGTACATGTCGTGCACTTAAAAAGCACACGTCGTGTACTTTATTTTTTTTATTCAACGCATTGGGTCACGTCTAATCACCAGAACACTCTTCTTTTAGATCTCGTTCGACCGAGAGCTCCGTACGGCCATGGATATTCAATGAACTCCCGAGAACGTGTCCTTCCTCTGAATCGAACATCATCTGTTGCATTGGAATCAAATCGATTAGTTCTCTCTTATCCTAGATCTCCATCTTCTGATTTCTCCACTCTCGTGAGATATCATGGGTTGAACAATTTAGAAGTTTTTGTAGATATTTGGTGTTCTAAGGATATTGAAGCTTCTAGTTTCACTTATATTGATCTCCTAACACCAAGGTAGGTGTTTTGTGCCTTTTCGTTGAAATTCTTTGAGTATTATGTGCAATTTTTTCCAATACCCATGAACGAGGTATTGCGCATTAACTGTTTTACCCTTGTTGTTTACCTACCTTGATTTTATGCCTGTGTAAAGGTTATTTGGATATGAGTAGGGTGTTTTTACATTATTTGGATGTAATTTTTCCCACACATGTTCTTTTTACGACAGTTTGGTCCTGCTTAGCCTTTGGCTTCCTTGCCTGTTTTCCATGCCTGTTGCTGAAGGATGGAGAGTTTGTATTCTGACATGCTTGAAATGATGTAGACTATTTAGCCAAGTAGTTCTGTAGGTTTAATTTGGCCATATTTTATTTCTATTCCCATTGACCTACACAGGGCCGTGAGAACTTGGTGTAGTAGGATATAAGGGGAATTGACCGAGTAAGCTTCCTCAGAGAGTCCTTGACGCCTTTAGACTATAAGGAGACACTACTACAACTTGGCTTTTTATTAGCGCTAAAAACTGGCATTAACAGTGCTAGAAAAGCACTGTTAATGCCAGTGTAGATAAAGGGGGGTCCCTTTTATCAGCGCTCTGAGAAGCGCTGATATAGGATACCTTTATCAGTGCTAAAAAAAGCACTGATAAAGGGTGTCCTTTATCAGCGCTTTTTTTAGTGCTGATAAAGGTTTCCTATATCGACGCTTGTTGGAGCGCTGATAAAGGAACCCTTTATCAGTGATCCTCTAGTGATATTAAAGGTTTCCTTTATCAGTTCTCAAAAAAGCGATGATAAAGGCACCATCGCCTGCACCTTCAAAACAGAACCTGCACACCAGAATACATGCTCAATGTAGCACATGCACACCTGCACACCATAGTACCCGCACACAATATTTTGATCGACAATGGTATATAAATTTACTTAACATCATGAATAAAAAAACACATTGCTATATACATTTCAAACATTGTTTTACATGGTTACAATTACAATTATTCAACAACAGTTATAAACATTCATGTCTCGTCCTTTGATATTTGTGATCCGCTCTCAACGGTATTTATTGCCGAACAAAGCATCTGAACTCAAGGAAAAAAATTAACCTATATAAGAAAAAAAATATTATGTTATTAATGCAATAATGAAAGAAATTAAAACAGTAATATGAAAGAATACATTAATATGGAAATGTGAAACTAAAATATGAAATTTTAAGCTCAAATGTTTTTATTTTCATACCGGTCACACCGTGTGTCGGATTGAGGTGAGGTCGATTCGTACACGTCAAAAATGACTCGTGGATCATTCTCTTAAAGTTTCAAAACAATCCGAACGTGTTTGATCGGTATTATGTATGTCAGTAGTGTTGTTTTCTAAAGTTTATCTCAATTTGAAACTGATATCAGACACTTTTAGCCATACCGGTCACACCGTGCATCGGATTGAGGTGTGGTCGATTCTTACACGTCACAAATGACTCGTGGATCATTGTCCTAAAGTTTCAAAACAATCCGAACGTGTTTTCTTGGTATTCCGTATGTCATTAGTGTTGTTTTCTAAAGTTTATGTCATTTTCAAACTGATATCAGACACTTTTAGCCATACCGGTCACACCGTGCGTCGGACTGAGGTACGGTTGATTCGTACACGTTACAAATTACTCATGGATAGTTTTCCTAAAGTATCAAAACAATATGAATGCGTTTTTTCGGTATTCCGAATGTCAGTAGTGTTGTTTTCCAATGTTTATCTCAATTTTAAACTGATATCAGACACTTTTAGCCATATCGGTCATACCGTGCATCGGATTGAGGTGAGGTTGATTCTTACACGTCACAAGTGACTCATGGATCGTTTTCCTAAAGTTTCAAAACAATCAGAACGCGTTTTCTTGGAATTCTGTATGTCAATAGTGTTGTTTTCCAAAGTTTATCTCAATTTGAAATTGATATCATACACTTTTAGCCATACCGGTCACACCGTGCGTCGGATTGAGGTGCGGTCGATTTGTACACGTCAAAAATGACTCATGGATCATTTTCCTAAAGTTTCAAAACAATCTGAACGCGCTTTCTCAGTATTCCGTATGTCAGTACTGTTGTTTCCCAAAGTTTATCTCAATTTGAAACTAATAACAAACACTTTTAGCCATACCGGTCACACCGTGCGTCAGATTGAGGTGTGGTCGATTCGTACACATCAAAAATGACTCATGGATCATTGTCCTAAAGTTTCAAAACAATCTGAATGCGTTTTCTTGGTATTCCGTATGTCAGTAGTGTTTTTTTCCAAAGTTTATGTCGTTTTCAAACTGTTATTAGACACTTTTAGCCATACCGGTCACACCGTGCATCGGATTAAGGTGCGGTCGATTCTTACACGTCACAAATGACTCGTGGATAGTTTTCCTAAAGTATCAAAACAATCCGAACGCGTTTTCTCAGTATTACATATGTCAGTAGTGTTGTTTTCCAAAGTTTATCTCAATTTGAAACTGATATCAGACACTTTTAGCCATACCGGTCACACCGTGCGTCGGATTGAGGTTTGGTCGATTCGTACACATCAAAAATGACTCGTGGATCATTTCCCTAAAGTATCAAAACAATCCGAATGTGTTTGATCAGTATTCCATATGTCAGTAGTGTTGTTTTCCAAAGTTTATCTCAATTTGAAACTGATATCAGACACTTTTAGCCATATCGGTCACACCGTGCATCGGATTGAGGTGCGGTCGATTCTTACATGTCACAAATGACTCATGAATAGTTTTCCTAAAGTTTCAAAACAATCCGAACGCATTTTCTTGGTATTCCGTATGTCAGTATTGTTGTTTTCCAAAGTTTATCTCAATTTGAAACTGATATCAAACACTTTTAGCCATACCGGTCACACCGTGCGTCGGATTGAGGTTCCGTTTATTCGTACACGTCACAAATGACTCATGGATCATTTTCCTAAAGTTTCAAAACAATACGAATGCGTTTGCTCAGTATTTCGTATGTCAGTAGTGTTGTTTTCCAAAGTTTATGTCATTTTCAAACTGGTATCAGACACTTTTAGCCATACCAGTCACACCATGCATCAGATTTAGGTGCATCTAATTCTTACACGTCAAAAATGACTCTTGAATCATTGTCCTAAAGTATCAAAACAATCCTAATGTGTTTTCTCAGTATTCAATATGTCAGTAGTGTTGTTTTCCAAAGTTTATCTCAATTTCAAACTGATATCAGACACTTTTAGCCATACCGATCACACCGTGTGTCGGACTGAGGTGCGGTCAATTTTTACACGTCAAAAATGACTCGTGAATCATTATTCTAAAGTTTAAAAACAATCCGAACACTTTTGATCGGTATTCCGTATGTCATTAGTGTTGTTTTCCATAGTTTATCTCAATTTTAAACTGATATCATGCACTTTTAGCCATACCGGTCACACCGTGCATCGGATTGAGGTGTCGTATATTCATAAACGTTACAAATGACTTGTGGATCGTTTTCCTAAAGTTTAAAAACAATCTGAACGTGTTTTCTCGGTATTTCATATGTCATTAGTGTTGTTTTCCAAAGTTTATCTCAATTTGAAACTGATATCAGACACTTTTAGCCATACCAGTCACACCGTGCATCGAATTGAGGTACGATCGATTCTTACACATAACAAATGACTCATGTATTGTTTTCATAAAGTTTCAAAACAATCCAAATGCATTTTCTTGGTATTCTGTATGTTAGTAGTGTTTTTTTCTAAATTTTATGTCATTTTCAAACTAATATCATACACTTTTAGCCATACTGGTCACACCGTGCATCAGATTGAGGTGCGGTCAATCCGTACACATCACAAATGACTCATGGATCGTTGTCCTAAAGTATCAAAACAATCTGAATGCGTTTTCTCGGTATTCTGTATGTTATTAGTGTTGTTTTCCAAAGTTTATCTCAATTTGAAACTGATATCAGACACTTTTAGCCATACCGGTCACACCGTGCGTCGGATTGAGGTGTGGTCAATTCGTACACGTCACAAATGACTCGTGGATCGTTTTCGTAAAGTATCAAAACAATCCGAATGCGTTTTCTCGGTATTCCATATGTCAGTAGTGTTGTTTTCCAAAGTTTATCTCAATTTGAAACTGATATCAGACACTTTTAGCCATACCAGCCACACCGTGCATTGGATTGAGTGCGGTCAATTTGTACACATCAAAAATGACTCATGGATCGTTGTCCTAAAGTATCAAAACAATCTGAACGTGTTTTCTCGGTATTCCGTATGTCAGTAGTGTTGTTTTCCAAAGTTTATCTCAATTTGAAACTGATATCAGACACTTTTAGTCATATCGGTCACATCGTGCGTCGGATTAAGGTGCGGTTAATTTTTACATGTCACAAATGAATCATGTATCGTTTTCCTAAAGTTTCAAAACAATCCGAACGCGTTTTCTTGGTATTCCGTATTTCAGTAGTGTTGTTTTCCAAAGTTTATCTCAATTTGAAACTGATATCAGACACTTTTAGCCATACCGGTCACACTATGATTCGGATTGAGGTTCGGTCGATTCATACACATCAAAAATGACTCATGGATTGTTTTCCTAAAGTTTCAAAACAATATGAATGCGTTTTCTCGGTATTCCGTATGTCAGTAGTGTTGTTTTCCAAAGTTTATGTCGTTTTCAAACTGGTATCAGACACTTTTAGCCATAACGGTCACACCGTGCATCGGATTGAGGTGCGTCCGATTCGTACACATCACAAATGACTCGTGGATCATTTTCCTAAAGTATAAAAACAATATGAATTCGTTTTCTCGGTATTCAGTATGTCAGTAGTGTTGTTTTCCAAAGTTTATCTCAATTTCAAACTGATATCAGACACTTTTAGCCATACCAGTCACACCGTGCATCGGATTGAGGTGAGGTTGATTCATACACGTCATAAATGACTCGTGGATCGTTTTCCTAAAGTTTCTAAACAATCCGAACGCGTTTTCTCGGTATTCCGTATGTCATTTGTGTTGTTTTCCAAATTTTATCTCAATTTGAAACTGATATCAGACACTTTTAGCCATACCGATCACACTGTGCGTCGGATTGAGGTGTGGTTGATTCATACACGTCACAAATGACTCGTGGAACATTTTCCTAAAGTGTCAAAACAATCTGAATGAGTTTTCTCGGTATTCCCTATGTCATTAGTGTTGTTTTCCAAAGTTTATCTCAATTTGAAACTAATATCAGACACTTTTAGCCATACCGGTCACACCGTGCCTCGGATTGAGGTGCGGTCGATTCGTACACGTCACGAATGACTCATGGATCATTTTCCTGAAGTTTCAAAACAATCCGAACATGTTTTCTCGATATTCCATATGTCAGTAGTGTTGTTTTCTAAAGTTTATGTCATTTTCAAACTGATATCAAACACTTTTAGCCATACTGGTCACACCGTGCGTCGGATTGAGGTGTGGTCGATTCTAACATGTCACAAATGACTCATGGATCGATTTCCTAATGTATCAAAACAATCTGAATGTGTTTGCTCGGTATTCCGTATGTTAGTAGTGTTGTTTTCCAAAGTTTATCTCAATTTGAAACTGATATCAGACACTTTTATCCATACCGGTCACACCGTGCATCGGATTGAGGTGGGGTCAATTTTTACACATCACAAATTACTCATGGATCGTTTTCCTAAAGTTTCAAAACAATCCGAACGCGTTTACTCGATATTCCGTATGTCAGTAGTGTTGTTTTCCAAAGTTTATCTCAATTTGAAACTGATATCAGAAACTTTTAGCCATACCAATCACACTGTGCATCAGATTGAGGTGAGGTCGATTCGTACATGTCAAAAATGACTCATGGATCATTTTCCTAAAGTATCAAAACAATCCGAATGTGTTTTCTCGGTTTTCCGTATGTCAGTAGTGTTGTTTTCCAAAGTTTATCTCAATTTGAAACTGATATCAGACACTTTTAGCCATACCGGTCACACCGTGCGTCGGATTGAGGTGCGGTCAATTCGTACATGTCACAAATGACTCATGGATCATTATCCTAAAGTATCAAAACAATCCAAACGTGTTTGCTCAGTTTACCGTATGTCACTTATGTTGTTTTCTAAAGTTATGTCAATTTCAAACTGAGTAGTAGGAATTCACTAATCTAAGGATATGAAACATAATAAAGGGAAATCATAGATGCTAAATAAGTGTAAAGGTAGATATAAATGACCATATAAAGATAACATAAGTATTATTAATTCACCTTCATTGTCCTATTTGTTTGCATTCTTCCATCAGGTATGCTGCCCATTCGTTTCTAAAGACATTTATATCATCTTCTGAATAGGAGTTTTTGCGACAGTCATAGTAATACTGAAAAAATATAAATACACAAAGGATTAATAATTATTTTAAATGAAGTAGTAATTATTTTCAAAAATACCTCTTCAGGGATGCTAGTTTGTTCATGAAATATGATCTCTTTCATAAATTTACAAACATAATAACTGCAGTCCTTGTCGTTTTTTTGTTTCGGACACTGCAGAAACATTGAGAAAAATAAGTAATTTGTTTTGATATGTATTTGGATAGTGAAATATAATTATATATACCCAGATAATTATCCATTTGTAGATCTTGTGGGCATTGTCGTCCTTATGCCCTGGATTCATTCCAGCCTTTAGACTATATTCATACACTGCCCTATCATAACAAAATCCTCATTAAAAGATAATATAAATTATATAACTAGATATTTAGTTCTAAAATGTTGGATATAGTGTATTAAAAATTGACAATCGCCATCATGTGTGGTTGGTTAGTTGGATATCCATGCAGTGAATCCAGAAAATAAATTTTTGGAGTATCCAAATTGACTGCAATGAGCATCCAATGTTCCCTAAAAACACAAAAAGAAATAAGTACTTATAGAAATGAAAAAATAATTGATATGATTAAAATGTAGAGTTTTACCCCTGAAACTTTGGTATTAAAAAGAGTCTGTCAGTCGTAATTCTGCTTTGAAACATTCTGAGAAGATTTGACATTAATTCATCCTGAAAATTAGAATCTATTTCTTCACGTTGTGTAGAAATGGTGTGAGGACTAAAGAGTCCAAATTTGTATTCATGGGAAAATCCCTTCAGTTTTTTTTCATATATATGCCTGTGAAAAATATGAGATGTATTTAGCCATAATTATCAAATTATATTAGATTCTGTAAAATCAAATCATGAAAACATACCTCATGTATACATTTATAACGGAGGCACCTAGCCAGTCGTATTTGATGATCTCAGAAACAGCGTCTGCACTAACAAAATCTAATGTTTCCTCTCCGTACATATCTTTTTCACAAACAATTGTATGACTCTTTCCGTCTTTCATTTTCGTATCCACATGATCTTGCAATGATACTAAATGTGGATATAGAACGGGTGGGGTGAACGCGCTCTCAGTAGATCGTTTTGATCGGTTGGATGATCCAATGTTGGAGCCGTTCTTTCATTTTAGCTTCTCCATTTTGTCCTTCTTTAATAACATTCATCGGTTTAGCCATTTTCTAATTTAATGTTAAAGTTTATGCTTAAAAATGAATTGGAAATGAATACCTCCTGGTCGACATGTTTTTTTACAAGATTCGACGGCCATGCAACGAATGTTCCAACAGCTTTTTCCACTGTATGAATGTCGTCATCATCATTTGGCATGGGTATCTCGACGCTTAGCTCATGAGCTACGTTAATTGACACTTTTACATGACCGGTTGGAAGTGGTCTGGAGTGTAGCGTGTCATTCTACATATTGAACATTGTAGCCCTCCCTACAAAACGATGGGTGGGAGTTGACAGATATAAATCACAGTCATTTTCACCCTGTAGAATATCATTACATGAAAGGTATTAGTGTCTATGTGATTCACATTTCACAAAAACTAATATTAGAACATTGATTACCTCGGTTAAGTTAGGTCTTTGAGGGGAATGGCTCACCTCAAAGCTGGTGAGGGGTGGATCTTCTCGCACGGGTTGTTCTTGAGTTGTTTGTTCTCTTCGCCTCTCCTCCATCAAACTCCTTAGCATCTCTCCCTGAGTTTGGAATAGTTATTCAAGGGTAGCTACTCTATCTCTCATTATATGCAATTATTTAGTTTGTTCATCCTCTTGTTTTTTTCTGAAAATATGCCCGGGGTGACACCCCAAAACCCACACCTCTAACGCAGCCATACTATTCTGGCTGTTTCAAGGCCGTTGAAAGTATGTCTGCATCCGGTGTAGGTGTTGTTGATTCCTGTGACTATTCTAAATAGAAAATATGAAAAAATAAGTAAGCATCATTATGTAATAGTTATTTAAAGAAAAAAAAATTTATATTATGTCATACTTACACATGTTTCCCACACTTTTTGTGTGTTTTCATCTATCAGTTTCCCCTCTTTATTAACACGAGCCTCCTTCCATAGCACATGGCGTGGAATGGAAGTGACTTGAGATTTTGCTTCATCAATCTACATATAAACAAATAAACATGGTTACAATGTTGTTTTATGTCACATAAAATTATTACAGTACTTTTAAAATATGTACCAATTGTTTTTCAATTGAAGCATACCCCAGCCTTGCTTTACAGTAGGGGTATGCTGGTTTTGCTGCCCATTCTTTATTTTCAGCACTCAGTTGCTATTTCATAAATAAAAACCTGTCAATCAATGTGATGAATACAAGCAACGTTATACAATGTGTAACCAAACACAATGTACCTGAAAATTCCGTTCTGCACGACGGTTGAAAAACGCATCCCACGTTCCTTGGGATATCAAGTGTGCATAAAGAGGAGGTGGGTGCGGCTTCATTTTCCCTTCGGCATCTTTCAGATGATGTTTTGTTAAAATGGTGCGAAAGCCTCTATGAATCCTTCCTTCCAGCCTTAAAACATATTCTTTGTGCGAAACATCTACTATAAATGCACTCTGCAAGAGATGATGAAGGGTTAGTCAATATTTTAGTATTTTATTTTATTTTAATAAATTAAATAGATGATGTCGTAATTTTACCGTAATCTCTTCCCACGTTAATGTTTTCAACCCACTGACAACATGGTGCCACGACTCTACATCAATCAGCACACGTTGTCGAGTGACGATTCCAATGTAGCTACTAAACCTGGCCTTGTTGGGGTTTACATGCTGGCCTAGTTTATTCCATCCCACCTCATATTTGATGCCTTTTGCTTTTGCCTTAAGGATTTTGGCTAAAACTGTCAAACTACGGCGCACCTATTTTTTTGTGTTGCTGGGGTTTCATCGCCTACCATTTCCTCAGTTTCTGCATCATCATTATGTTTCTCTGAAGCACTAGCATCGGCACTAGGACCAGCTGCAACAGGTTGAGAGACCTGTTGTACCTCAGTAGTGGGACCAGCTGCAACAGGTTGAGAGACCTGTTGTCTCTCAGCAGTGGGACCAGCTGCAACAGGTTGAGAGACGTGTTGTGTCTCGGGATTGGGTGCATCAGCAGGTGAAGAAGTCAATATCTACAAAGCTGGTTTAACATTTAATTTAGATCACATAAAAGCAGCAGCGAACATATAATAACATAATGTAACACAATCTATATTACAATAAAAATCAATAACCTAATTATTTAGCTCTCTTTTTTTAAAGGCTGAAGGGATTTGACCCCTCTATCAACTATCCATATCCCTTCATTGTGGTCTCCTCTGACATAAAAAATTTCATCTACATTGGGACCACTGTGAAATGATTGTGAAGTCCCAATGAAAGGGTCATCTTTCGTTGAATTTTCATCTGACCCTTCAGCTGTTTTGGTCGATAACAGAACGATTGACCAGTTTCGGTTTGCGGGATTTGAAACATAAAATACTTGCACTGCCTGTGATGCCATTATAAACGGTTCATCTTTATCCCCTTCCTTACTGAAATCAACTTTCACGAATCCCAAATCATCTATTTTAACAGTACTCTTGTTATCAACTCACTTGCATTGAAATATCAGAACTTGAAATTCCGTATAATCCAACTCCCATATTTGTTTGATGATGCCAAAGTATGACATATTCGCATAAATTGGATTTCTGTCTTTAGCACCGGAAACATGCATCGCTTCAGCCACAAGTGTAACCCCACTATTCTGTATGGTACTGTCTTCATCATGTTCATTAGTATAAAATGTATAACCATTAACTACATAAGCATTGTAAGATAATTCATACACACTTGGTCCTTCGGCTAGCCATCGAAGTCGTTCCGAAATTGACTCTGGATTTTCATCTGACTTCTTAAAAATATGATCTTGAAACCATCCTATAAATTGTCGATTATGTGTATCTGATATTCATTTTTCAGCCCTAGATGGATTCAAATGCCTAAGAATTTCTTTGTGGATTTCAACATATGGGTCAACATCAAAACTGTTATGCAAAACATAAAGGTGGGCCTGCTCCTGATCTGTAATATTGATTGTGACAACCTTTCTTCCAGAAATTCCTTTACCCTCAAGCCGCCCAGTGTGACAAGATTTCAGTAATCCAATGCTTTCCACACCATACAAGTATTCGGTACATAATTCAATGGTTTCCTCAACAATATATCGCTCTGCAATACAACCCTCTGGCCGACTTCGATTTTTGACATACTCTTTCAAAATCTTCATATACCGTTAAATGGGGTACATCCATCTTTAATGTACAGGACCACATAGTCGAATCTCTCTCACCAATTGGACCATCAAATAAACCATAATATCAAAAAATGAAGGCGGGAAGAACATTTCTAATTCACATAATATGATGGAAATTTCTTTTTCCATAGCTGGAAATTTCGCCGGGTCTATAACTTTATTGCATATAGCTTTGAAGAAGAAACATAGTTTTGTTAATGTATGGCGGACATTCTTGGGAAAAATGCAACGTAAAGCAATTGGAATGAGATTTTGCATCAAAACATGACAGTCATGTGATTTCAGACCTTTTAACTTCAAGTCGCTCATTGACACGAGGTTACTGATATTTGACGAATACCCCTCTAGAACCTTTACATCATTCAAGAAGTTTCAAAACTGATATCTCTCCTGCCTGGAAAGAGTGTAAGCAGCAAGAGGAAGAAATGTTCGTTTTTCACCCTTCACTAGTGCCAACTCTTCTCTTATTCCCATCTCAACCATGTCCAACCTAGCCTTAATTCCATCTTTTGTTTTGCCAGATGTATTTAGCAACGTTCTGATAACACTATCAAATACATTTTTTCTACATGCATAACATCAAGAAAATGTCTTACATACAGAAAATTCCAGTATTGTAATTCAAAAAAAACTGATCTCTTTTTCCAACCGATTTTTGTAAGGTTTTTCAAAGCTGGTTTACCAAAAGTAGTGTCCACATTTTTAACTTTCTCAAACAATTGATCACCTATTAGTGGAGATGGTGTTGAACATTCTTCTGAACTTCCATCGAATGATGTCGTCCAAGAACGGTACTTATGTCGTCGCGGTAGAAATCTGCGATGTCCTAGAAACACGGTTTTCGATGAATGTTTCAACCTAATTGATTGTGTACCTTCTTCACAAACGGGACAACCTTGAGTTCCTTTAATGATATATCCTAACAAATTTCCATAAGTAGGGAAGTCATTTATCGTCCCGTACAACATGACTCTCAAAGTGAAATCTTCCTTTCTCTAAGCATCATACAATGTAACACCTGAATCCCACAATAATTTCAAATATTTGATCAATAGAGCTAAATAAACATCAATATCATTACCCGGTTGTTTTGGTCCTGATATAAGCAAAGATAACATGATGTATTTTCGTTTCATGCATAACCACGGTGGTAAGTTATAATTTATCAACATAATCGGCCATGTACTGTGATTATTGCTTTGAAAACCAAAAGGATTCACTCCATCTGTAGATAACGCAAGACGAAGGTTTCTCGACTCGTTTCCAAATTCAGGATACTCATGATCGATTCTCTTCCACTGAGGAGAGTCTGCCAGGTGACGTAGTATCCCATATTTAATTCTTGTATTTTCATGCCATGTTAATTGTTCTGCAGTCTCCTCACTTCCATATAGGCGTCTAAACCTTGGAATGATTGGAAAGTACCATACAACTTCAGTAGGAATGGATTCATCTTTCTTGTATCGAGAAGCACCACACTTTGGGCATTCTTTAAGTGATTTTTAGTCCTTGAAAAATAGTATACAGTCATTCAGGTAGGCATGTATTCTTTCAGAGATCATACCCATAGAGAGTAGCATTTGTTTGGCATCGTATGTTTGTCTCGGGAGCTCATTGTCTTCTGGGAGCATGTCATTCATGAGGGCAAGTAGTTTCGTAAAACTGTCATCACTCCACCCATTGTCTGCTTTCAAATTATACAGCTTTAGTACGGCTGACAATGCTGTATATTTAGTGCAACCAGCATACAATGGAATTTTTTACAACTTTTTAACTTCTCAAACAATTTTGGGAAATCACGAAGTTCATCTTCGAAGGTCCTTGTCATTTCCTCAATATGATCTTAATCATGATTCACATCTGTAATCACATCCTCTATAAGGTCATCTTCATTGTTCATGTTTGTAATCATATCAGATGATCAATAAAACGTAGTGTCACCCCAGTCACTACCTACATTAGTTGTTTCCCCGTGTTTATTCCAACATGTATAACTCTGATCTACTCCATGACAGATCAAGTGTTCTTCCAACTCATCTGGACTAATTTGTTTTCAATAACAACAGTGTAAACACGGACAAAGGATTTGAGAAGAGTCACATGCATGATCTTTTTCAAACTTGATAAACTCTTTCACGCCTTCTTCATACTCTTTTGTCAACCGATTGGCATTCATCCATTCTTTATTTATATTCATCCTATTTGAAATCCATAGGATGAGTATATAGGTTAGAGGAGAAGTAATATGAGTATAATTTAGATAAAAAATAAGATACTTCAAAAATGGTAGGGGGCGTGCTCATTAATAGAAAATCTTGGGTGGTTCTTGGGATTCATCCAATCTCTTCCTCTCTTCGATCACCCCTTATGAGGGGTGGTTCTTGGGAGTTTTTTATAGTGTTTTAGTGGGGTTTACCACTATAGACATGGGTTAACCATACCTTTTGTGAGGAAGTAGGATAATCAGTGAAACTTGTGGATCAATCTCGTAGGGAGGTCTCTATAGGGTGTCCGTACAAGGAAATACCTCATGGGTAAGGCCAATAGGTATCCTAACATGTGTATCAAAAGTAAAAGTGTAGAAAGTTGATTGAAACACATGGGACCAAATGCATAAGTAAGAATCGGTATATGTTTTCCACAAGGGCACCCATGGAAGTGGCCATAATGGGCACCTTAGTCTATGTGATGGTTATGTGGGAGTCTCCCCATGCTATCCAGGCATGAGCTAAGGCATAATGACTAATCATAAGATAATAACCCTTTATCTGGGTGCTCTTGGATGTGGGAGGATCATGGATACTTGTGGGCTCATGAGTGATCAACACCCAACTCTTTAGTGTATTTGTCTTGTTCAGATCAAGACACAAAGAAACATAGGTAGTGGATATATCAAAGTCAGAAGAATAAACCCCAAGATAACTCTGAACTCACCCAGTTTCAAATCCCAATCTCTACCACCTAGTTTGAAGGTGATACAGATTAATTCTATCTTGAAAGTTTTAAGGAACTCTAAAAAGAGCTCCTAAAACGTCTCCTCGGGAACATCAATAATTTGGGAGTGTTTCATTGATGCGAAGAGCTACCATAACAACCTTGTCAATGAGGACCATGTGTATTATGACCAAATCCATGGATTTGTTGGTGAAAATTGACTTGGATTGAAAATGGTCCAAGCACGTATAGTGTTGCATTTCCTCAAAGTGAAAATAGGTATGGACATTGGTAGGTGGAACCACATATTGTGACTGGTGGGATGAAAAAGGAAAATCAAAACCCAACAAGATGGAATCTTCCAATGGTGGTGGAAAAGAAGAGGTAGAAGGAGATGGTGGAGTTATAGTTTGGGTCTAGTGCTTAGCTGCAATAGGCCACGATCCATAAGTTATGTGTTTGGATGGGGGAAGGCACCTACCCTTAGTTCAAATCATGGTTCTAGGAGGGAAGTGAGTATGGGTGGAGCAAGGGGAGGAGGTTTAGTTAGAGGAGAGGGAGATGAGTGAGGAGGGAAGGCATGGATGAGGTGGGGAGAATAGGGAGTAGTGGAGGGGGGGCACAACAAACCCAAGGTTATAGCTTAAATAACTCAGTCATGAACTTTATTTCAACACATCAAATGTTGATATATTTTATTTCAAGAAGGGGAAAAGGATAAAAACAGTCAAAGAAGGTATAAATTAGTTTATCCCAAGGGAATATTCTTTAACTAAACTAACAAGCTTGGGGGGAGGGATCCTATGATGTTAAATATGGCACACAGGTTACCTAGAGAGGCCTAAGTATCCAGGAAATTAGTGACCTTCTTACCCTCTTTCTATGTATGAGATAGATCCATGTGGTTATTGAAAAAAATTATGAATCTCATAGTGAATGGGACCTAGAAAATACTGGGTACCTCAAGCACACCCATGACACGACACCATGGATATGTTGTACCTCCGCCCTATGCTTAGGTTCTCTGTCTTCATCATCACATATCAAGTGTAGTACCCTACTAAGGGATATTAATTTCATGATGGTCCACTTCTTTGATTTACAACATATAAACACCATGCATGCTAACACACCTACGAGGTGAATCATTCAAGTTGTAATGTAATATTATCATGAGTATATAATATAACACATAACATCATGTGATCACAATCCAAAAATAACAATTACCCACAATAATAACACTCATAAAATCCAAAAATCAATATTCATAATTTGGGATAGGATGCAAGGGGTCACCACAATGCAAACATAATTAATTCATGAAAATTCAATTTGAATCACCTTAAGGAGGAGGACCCGGTGGAGGAGGAGAAGGAGGCGTAAACAGCGGAGGCACCGGAGGCAACGGAGGCAGTGCAAAGGCAGGACGGAGGTAGGGAGGAGGCAGCGGAGGCAGCGGAGGAGGAGGAGGAGGAGGCGCCGGTGGAGGAGGAGGAGGACGAGGCCGCGGACTAAGCAGAGGAGGAGGAGGAGGAGGAGCCGGTGGAGGATGAGGAGGACGAGTCCGCAGTGGAGGAGGAGGAGGAGGAGGCGCAGAGGAGGAGGAGGAGGAGGCGGCGGCGGCCAGAGGAGGAGGAGAAGGAGGAGGAGGAGGCCGCGGTGGAGGAGGATAAGGAAGCGGTCGCGGCCGCGGTGGAGGAGGGCTTCCGCGAGAGCTTGACAGGGTGCGGGGATGAGGAAGAGGACCCGAGGGTTCTTATCAATCTTGGGTGAGACTTTATCAGTGCTAGTAAAAAGCACTGATAAAGGGTGTATTTATCAGTGCTAAAATGAAAAGCGCTGATAAATACAACCTTTATCAGTGCTTTTTTAGTGCTGAGCATGACTTTATCAACGCTTCTTTAGCACTGATAAATACATAGTTTATCAGCGCTAATAAAAGTGCTGATAAATGTATTAATTTAATAATTTCTTTATATTATTATATATTTATTTAACTCTAAATATATATATATCTCTATTTATACTTATAAAATTGTTTGAAAGGTATATTTATATATATATCATTGAAAATATAATAAAATATATATTTATTTTTTAAATATAATTTAATTTTAAGTGTAAATTTAATTAATATATACAATAAATATTATCAGTGCTAATAAAAGTGATGATAAAGGGATATTTAAAGCGCTGATAAATAATCCCTTTATTAGCGCTAAAACAAGCGCTGATAAAGGGACACATTTATCAACGCTTGTTTTAGCGCTGATAAAGTAGACCTTTATCAGTGCTTTTTTTAGCGCTGATAAAGGCCCGACCCTTTATCAGCACTTTTTCGTTAGCACTGATAAAGGCAGGTGCATGCCTTGCCCAGTTTTGTGGTAGTGAGAATTGACTGAATGAGCTTCCTTAGAGAGTCTTTGAATTATTTTGAACTGCTTTAGACTATAAGGGGAATTGATGGAGAGTGCTTCCTCAGAGAGTCTATAAACGACCTGAGCTATAAGGGGAATTGACCGAGTGAGCTTACTCATAGAGTCCTTGACCTTGGGGCTATAAGGTAATTGACTTTGAGTTCTTCCTCAGAGAGTTCCTGACTACCTTAAACTATAAGGGGAATTGACTATGAGTGCTTCCTCAGAGAGTCTTTATATATTGAACCAGAGAGGTTAGGTCGTGTGTACTACCTAGAGGGTTTCTTGCACTTTTTAGGTAGAACCAGAGGGGATGGATCTGAGTACTTCCCAGAGGGTTACTTGTTTGTGTTTAGCTGTTGATTAGTTGTTTCTCGATGTTGAAATGTGGATTGTTTCCGACTGTGTACTGTCCTGCTTACTACTTTTTGTACTTTACCTACCATATATTCACTGACTGTTAGGCACAGATCATTAGGTGGTTGCCTACTAGTATTTAGTCTCACACCCTGTTTGATCCATGCTTTTGGGCTCAAACAGATTATATTGTTGCAGGTATGGATAAGGGAAAGCGCCCTTCTACATCAGGTACTTGACTTGTTGTGGAGCTGGAGATCATGGGACCAAGCTTATGGTTGTGATGCTGAGGAGCTATTTATCTGTTTCTTTTGTACTTTGGTTTAGTACTGTATGTATTCCATCATTGTTACTTGTTTGGATGCTTTCCTAGACATATGTATCATTCATCATTTATATATGTGCTCCAATTGTTTATACTTTCATTCTTCCGTTGTTTACTCTTGTATGGATGTTTACTGCTTCCGCTTTTTCTTTTGTTTTTCTTCCACTACGTACTCTGCCAATGAGGGCATATTTTCCCCACTATCACACCTAAGGACCTTACTGCTAGTAGGAAGCCTCTGGTGTTTGGGGAAATGCGTTTGAGGTCATGTGACCAACCGGGTGTGGGGCGCCTCTGGGTGGCTTCCGGAACTAGGACTTTACAAAGTGCTATCAGAGGAAATTTTTTTTGACTTACTGTTTAGATCCTATATCCAGGTATAGGATGGAATTGGTACTTGTTAATAAGTTGTGCCTGGGAGTATCTAAATCGTGTATAGGGAAAATCTAATCTACCTCGTTTAATTGTAATTTTTCTGGTTTTTCAATTATTACAGTTGATTTGATTTCACCTTGAGAGATTCACATGATTTGTGTTGTTATTGTTGATGTTATTGAGGTTCTATTTCTATCGTAACCCGATGAGATGAGGGTATGTCATCTCATGCATCATATAGGCACTTGTTATAAATCACATATCATGCATTCTTGCTATGCCATTTAAGATGCATTAGCGATTTCATGTTGTTGTGATAGATGCTGTGTAGAATATGCATGTTGTGATAGATGCCTTGATAAAAATACCTATTGTTTGATAGGGTATTTTTGTGTAAGGTTTTGATTGAAGGAACTCCAAAATTTGGTTCTTGAGGTGTTATGGGCCCTTATGGATCGGAATTTGGTGGATCATTGCCTTTTTTCCTTGTTATAACTTGTATAAGATGCCAAGATTTGATTTGAGGGGAGTATGAGCCCTCATGGATCGGAATTTGGCACTTTCAATGTTCTTTTCAGTGTTTTTCTAGGTTCTGGAGTAGTTTCTGAGGCTTACTGTCTGGAAAAACCCAGAATACACGCCGTGTAGTTTTTACTACACGCCATGTGTTCTTCTGTTTGGGAAGAAACAGTTTTTCTTAAGTACTCGCCGTGTACTCTATATACACTCCGTATAGTCTCTAACCATGTCATAGGTCGTGTGGGCAGAGACACGGGATAGGGAATTTCTTGTAGGAAAGCGTCGTGTACCAGTTGAACACACCGTGTAGTCTGACCTAGGTACCCAGCCGTGTCACGAACAACACGGGTTGGTGTTATACTTTCACATACACGTCGTGTCCACCTTGAGCAAATCGATTAGTGTGAGAGGTGTTTTAGGCCGTATCTCTAATAACACTGTCCAGGTGAAGCTCATCTAGTACACGTCGTGTCTATCTTGAACACGCTGTGTAGTCTTGTCTTAGGAGAGTCGTGTGGCTTAACTGTATAGAAGGACTCAGAAAGGGGAAGAGGATTCAAGTACACGTCTTGTGTTAGGAGAACATGTTGTGTGTTTGGGGTGCTACATGACCAATTTCAGCAGGAGTACATGCCCATGTGAATGGCTTAAGGGGACATGCTGTGTAGGAATTGTACACGCCGTGTAGTCATGTTTTGTGAAACTTGAATGTTTATTTATCATATTCCCTTATTACTCTTCTAGTTTTCATTCCTTGATAATCTTGATCTAAGGTGTGTGCATGACCTTGAAGAGTCATGCCACCGAGGCATCCTCCGGTTGTGCGCCAGTTGCCAGGCGGTGATCAGACACCGGACATGGCTGATCAGGGACTCCCAGCGGATCCTCCAGTCATTCCATCCTTGACACTAACTATTGTACCTAACATAGGTGCTGATGCACAGTTCAAGGAGGGATTTTTGAGGATGATGCAGACTTTTCAAAGAGCGTCGCCTCCTACCCCATTGATGGAAGATTTGATGCGGGTCTTTCAGCAGCAGCATCCTCCCACTTTTTTAGGGTATGGAGGACCCCAAGCTGCAGAGTCAGGTCTAGAAGCCATGCTGATGATCTTTGATCATCTAAAGATAACTACAAAGAAGAGGTTGAAGCTCTCTACTTATATGCTTCGAGACTCCACCAAGAGGTGGTGGGATGTGATCTCACAGGCGGGACGCCAACAGAATATGGTTTGGGATAAGTTTCAGTGCATTTTCTATGATTACTTCTATCCAGAGACCTTGAGGGCCAATCTAGCCTGATATTTCATGAGTCTAGAGCAGGTTACTCTTTCTGTTATGGAGTATTACTCTCGATTCATAAAGCTACAGCATTTTACGCCTATTCCAGGAGGTGATGAGTTGTTCCTTACACAGAAGTTTGAGGATGGTCTGAGGCACGACAACCGATTTCAGGTGAACGTATTCAGGTTAACTTTGATATCCTCTATCATCAACCAGAAGCTGATCACAGAGTGTAATCTGAGGGATTCTGGAGTTGTGATCCAGGGTGGTTTGGCATCCAGAGTTAGTATTCCTCCTGCTGATAGTAGGAAGTGTTGTAGGGGAATTGCACGAGGAGATCAGAGTAGGTGGGATGCATCTTCTGGTAGCCAGGTGGTATACTACCAGTGCGAGAGGAGCAGTCATGCGAGGCCGCATTTCCCGAGAGACCCAATGGAGTGCTGATCATACGGCAATATGGGTCAACTTCAGCGCTTCTGTCAGATCTTCTCACTAGTAGCTGGTGATAGGGGTTCTTCTATGACTCCACGTTCAGGAGTAGCACCACCAGTTTCTCAGTAGTCAGGGAACTGGAGTTCTTTTGGCCATTCGGTCCAAGGTGGAGGTCATGAACGAGGTAGCCAGTCGCCCGGTTTTTAGTGACAGCAGGGTGGATCATCTCAAAGTGGTCAGGCAAGGTCACAGGGTCGCGGTGTAGGCCAGACTTTTGCAGTGGAGCAGACCCCGCAGGAGCAGGATTCCGGACCTTCTACAGTTCTAGGTACGATCTTAGTAGCCTCAGTTTTAGCTTCTTCTCTTTTTGATACAGAGGCTTCCCATAGCTTTATATCTGTTGTTGTTGTGGAGAGCCTTGGGCTCTGCATCTTTTTTTCTGCTGATATCTTAATGTTAGACACTCCATTGGGGACTAGATTGGAAAGTGTGCGTCAGTGCAAGGAGTTTACTCATGAGGTTGGTGGGTGTCACTTTCTATGGGACCTCTATGTCCTGGAGATGATAGGCTATGATGTCATTCTCGGAATGGACTGGTTGGTTCCCTTCCAGGCAGTCGTCGATTGATATCGTCGTAGGGTGAGTTTCATATCACCAGGGGCAGATCGTTTCTTCATAAGAGCTAGTGGGATGTCCAAGAGAGTAGAGTGGGCCCAGAGCATCATGGGTTAGGAGGAGTTACAGACCAAATTTATATTTTGTATATATATGACCAGAGGACTTTGCAGATGGACTTTCCTCCATTGGTGGATCGTTTCAGAGATGTCTTTCCAGAGGACTTTTCAGGTTTGCCTCTGGAGTGTGAGGTGGACTTTTCTATTGAGCTTGTGCCAGGAGTAGCATCGGTGTCCATTGCTCCCTATAGGATGGCTACACCAGAGTTGTAGGAGCTCAAGAAGCAGTTGGAGGAGTTGCATGCAAAGGGTTTCATCCGACCTAGTACTTCTCCTTGAGTTTCGTCTATCCTGTTTGCAAAGAAGGCAGACGGTACCCTTAGGCTTTTTGTGGATTATCGGAAGTTAAACCAGTTTATGGTCAAGAACCGATATCCTTTACCAAGGATTGATGATCTCTTTGATCAGCTTCGAGGAGCCCGAGTGTTCTCAAAGATTGACTTGAGGTCCGGTTATCATAAGTTGCGCATTAGACCATCTGATATAACTATCACAACCTTCCTAAGTAGGTATGGTCTATATGAATATATGGTTATGTCGTTCGGTCTCACGAACGCGCCTGCAGTTTTCATGGCATTGATGAACCGAGTATTCCATCCAAACTTGGATTCCTTCATGGTAGTCTTCGTGGACGATATCTTCGTGTACTCTCACACTCGACACGACCATGCTATAAATCTTGAGATCGTTTTTAGTACACTGAGAGAGCATCAGTTATATGCTAAGCTCTCAAAATTCCACTTTTGGATGGATCAGATTCACTTCTTAGGCCATGTTATCTTAGAGACAGGAGTATCAGTAGACCTAGAGAAAGTGAGAGCAATAGTTTCCAGGGAGAATCCAAAGAATGTCTTTGAGGTACGGAGTTTTTTGGGGCTAGCTAGATACTACAGGCACTTCATACATGACTTTTCATGCTTAGCAGCACCACTGACGGGTCTGACTAAGAAGGGTGCAAAGTTTTTGTGGTCAGATTCTTGTGAGTTAGCCTTTTAGGAGATGAAGGGTAGGTTGACTTCAGCACTGATACTAGTGTTTCTAGAGCCGAGAAAGAGCTATATTGTGTACTTTAATGCTTCAGATATTGGGATGGGAGCTATGCTTATACAGGGAGAAGAAGTCATTGCGTACAGGTCTCGGCAGTTACGGCCACATGATAGGAACTACCCGACGCACAATCTCGATTTGGCAGCAGTTGTTCATGATTTACACTATTGGAGACATTATCTTTTGGGAGATAATTTTGTGGTTTTCACCAACCACAAGAGTCTCAAGTACATATTCACTCAACGTGATCAGAATTTAAGATAGCGAAGGTGGGTTGAGTACCTTCAGTCTTTTGACTTCGAGCTTGCCTACACACCGGGGAAAGGCAACGCAGTGGCTGATGTGTTGAGCAGGAGGACCCAGATATAGGCAATCCAAGAGGCCAGCAGTGAGTGGCAGCTTATGGCTATGTTCTCTGAGATGCATTTGGAGGCGCACGAAAGACAGGGGCAGGCTTTTCTTTCTTCTATAGCTGTTACCTCAACTATTCTTGATTGAGTTCAAATGAGGAAGCTATCAGATTCAGAAGGCCTAGTCCTACGGGAGAGCGTGTCAGGAGAGGACCCTATTCCTGAATGGACAGTGGGAGAGGATGAGATCTTCTGGTTCCAGGGGTGCGTATGGGTGCCAGCAGACATACGCGAGGATCTGATGCGGGACATTTATTCTTTAGTTTGGGCAGTTCATCTTAGTGTCACCAAAATGTATCGTGATCTACACCATCAATATTTGTGGCCAGGTATGAAGAGAGATATTTCTAGTTTCGTCTCAAGGTGTTCCACCTGTCAGCAGGTGAATGCGGAGCATCAACGACTAGCAGGTCTTTTGCAGCAGTTACCCATTCCCTAGTGTAAATGGAATGACGTTGCAATGGACTTCATGACCAGTTTGTCGAGGTCGCCTCGAGGGAATGATGCAGTTTGGGTTTTCATTGATATACTTATGAAGGTTTCTCACTTCTTTCCAATCAAGGAGACCTTCAGTGTTGATGAGATGGGACGGTTGTACATCTGATATATTGTACATCTACATGGAGTTACACACTCCATTGTTTCAGATAGGGATGCTCGTTTTACTTCTCAGGTCTGGCAGGGGCTTCAGATGGCATTGAGTATACAGGTACTTTTGAGTACAGCTTACCATATCCAGACAGATGGCCAGTCTGAGTGTACGATTCAGGTGCTTGAGGACATACTCCGAGCATGAATTCTGGATTTTTAAGGTTCTTGGGAGAAGCATATACCTCTTATGGAGTTTTCCTACAACAATAGTTTTCAAGTAACTATTCAGATGGTACCTTATGAGGCTTTGTACGGTAGGCCATGTTGATCACCCTTATGTTGGCTGGAGGAAAGAGAGGCAGCTTTGTTGGGACCTCATCTTGTAAAGGAGACCACAGAGCAGATAGAGTTGATTCGGAAGAGGATGGATACTTCGTAGTCTCGACAGAAGTCTCATGATGATCAGCAGAGACGACCTCTGGAGTTCAAGGTTGGGGATCAGGTTTTCCTGCATGTCACACCGAGGTTGGGACACAATAAGATTAGGAGACAGGGTGAGCTTTCGCCGAGGTACGTCGGGTCATTTGAGGTGTTGGAGAGAGTTGTCCCAATTGCCTATCGGTTGCAGTTACCTCAAAGGTACCAGGATATGCACGACTTTTTTCACATTTCTCAGCTCCGACGTTACTTTTCATACCTATCTCATGTATTTCAACCTGAGGAGATTGAGCTTGAAGTGGATGCGTCATTCGAGAAGCATCCTATCTGGATTGTTGATCACAGTACAAAGGTTCTCTATGGTTGGTATGTTCCTCTGGTACGAGTGTTATGGCAGCATGGGCAAGTACAGGATGAGACTTGGGAGAGGGAGGTCGATCTATGAGCATAGTGGCCAGAACTGTTCAGGGTTTCTTCTTCTATGTCGTGCTAGGGAAATTTGGGGATGAATTTCTTTAAGGGGGGAAGTTTGTAAGAACTCGGATCTTTTTTTCAGGTATTTTTTTACTTTTCTGGTCATTTTTTAGAAAAAGAAGAAATTCTGAAAATTTTCTAAGTACACACCGTGTACTTTATGAGTACACGCCGTGTACTTCTTTACCGTAGGAGGCTGTGTGTTGGCCATGTAGTAGCCACACACACGGCCATGTGGGAGTGACTTGGAGGACACTTAAATCAGAGTACGAAAATGTATAGTACACATCGTGTACTTTCTTTTTTTTTCATTAAACACACTAGGGTTGCATCTAATCGCCATAACACTCTTATTTTAGGTCTCATTCGACCGAGAGCTCTGTACGGCCACAGATCTTCAACAAACCTCCGAGACTGCATCCGTACTCCAAATTTAACACCATCTGTTGTGTTGGAATCACATCGGTGAGTTCTCTCTTCTACTAGAGCACCATATTCTGATTTCTCCTCTCTAGTGAGATATCGTGGGTTGAACGTTTTAGATTTTTTTGTAGATCTTTTGCATTCTAAAGATATTGAAGCTTCGAGGTTCACTTATATTGATCTCTTAATGCCAAGGTAGGTGGTGTGTGCCTTTCCGTTGAAAGTCTTTGATTATTATGTGCAATTTTTCCCAATACCCATGAACGGGGTATTGCGCATTGACTGTTTTACCCCTTTTGTTTTCCTACCTTGCTTGTATGTCTGTGTAGAGATTATTTGTATATGAGTACGGTGTTTTTCCATGATTTGGATGTATTTTTTCCCACACATGTTCTGTTTACGACTGTTTGTTCCTGCTTAGCCTTTGGCTGCCTTGCCTGTTTTCCATTCCTGTTGCTGAAGGATGGAGAGTTTATGTTCTGACATGCTTGAAATGTTGTAGACTGTTTATCCATGTAGTTCTGTAGGTTTACTTTGGCCATATTGTATTGCTATGCTTGTTGACCTATACAGGGCCATGAGAACTTGGTGTAGTAGTATATAAAGGGAATTGACCGAGTAAGATTCCTCAAAGAGTCCTTGATGCCTTTAGACTATTAGGGGAATTGACCTAGTGAGATTCCTCATAGATTCTTTGAATTATTTTGAACTGCTTCAGACTATAAGGGGAATTGACGGTGAGTGCTTCCTTAGAGATTCTATGAACGACCTGGGCTATAATGGGAATTGACCGAGTGAGCTTCCTTAAAGAGTCCTTAACCTTGGGGCTATAAGGGAATTGACTTTGAGTGCTTCCTCAGAGAGTTCCTAACTACCTTAGACTATAAGGGGAATTGACTGTGAGTGCTTTCTCAGAGAGTCTTTATATACTGAACCAGAGGGGTTAGGTCATGTGTACTACCCAGAGGGTTGCTTGCACTTGTTAGTTAGGACCAGAGGGGATGGATGTGAGTACTTCCCAGAGGGTTACCTGTTTGTGTTTAGCTATTTCTCGATGTTGAACTGTGGATTGTTTCCTACTGAGTACTTTCATGCTTACTGCTTTCTGTACTTTACCTGCCATATATTCACTAACTGTTAGGCACAGATCTTTGGGTGGTTGCCTACTGGGATTTAGTCTCACACCCTGTTTGGGCCATGCTTTTGGGCCCAAACATATTATATTGTTGTAGGTATAGATAAGGGAAAGCGCCCTTCCACTTCAGGTACTTGACTTGTTGTAGAGCTGGAGAGCATGGGACCAAGCTTATGCTTGCGATGCTGAGGAGTTTTTTATCTGTTTCTTTTGTACTTTGGTTTAGTACTGTATGTATTCTAGCATTGTGACTTGTTTGGCTGTTTTCCTAGACATATGTATCATGCATCATTTATATATGTGCTCCAGTTGTTTATACTTTCAGTCTTCCGTTGTTTACTCTTGTATGGATGTTTACTGCTTCCACTTTTGCTTTTGTTTTTCTTCCACTGTGTACTCTGCCAATGAGGGCATAGTTTCCCCACTATCACACCCAAGGCCCTCACTGCTAGTCGGCAGCCTTTGGCATTTGGGTAAATGTGCTTGAGTCCATGTAACCAACTAGGTACGGGGTGCCTCTGGGTGGCTTCCAAAACCGGGACGTTACATGAGTAGGGTGTGAATATAACTCAGTAGGCCACCAACAACAACATCCCTAAAAATAACTAGTCTGATAGAAATAAGTGCATGTGTGGTTCTACAAATAAAAAAGTTTATGAAATTTAAATAAAATCAATAAATGACCACTGATGTTTGGGCTCCACAATACACCCAAGATTAGACTATATGACTGTCAATCTTCGGGTCTATGACCCTGATCGATCATACCTTCTTTTTCCAGTGTTGGGGTGTCTCTGAGTATTCTATGATAATCGTTCTAACTATAGTATCACAACCACCCTTTTGGGTGTTTTCAATATAAGTATCATGATTTCCCTGTAGGTTTTTTTCACAACCTCCCACAATGGGAGTTTTCAAGGTCACCCTTATGGGTGCTTTCACAACCTTCCTATAGGGAGAATTCACAACCTCCCCATATAGAGTTTTCCATATGATTATAACAACCACCTCGATGGGTGTTTTCTTTATAAATAGTCGATTTGAACCGTTAACCATTTCATGTAACCATTCATGTACCAATATCAACTTTACTATTTCATGCTTTATCAAACCAAAATGCACGTCGTAATCCCCCGTATCAACTTTTAATCCGAATTTTAATTTAAAATCGCCATTTTTTTCAACATCAATTTCATTGTCCATTCAAGGCTCCTTGTTACCCATTAGCATTTCATCATAAAAAACATTCCATTTAACATTTATTAGTCATGGTTTACCAACTGGTCACCTCTAACCATTTTATAATTCATCACTTAACATCATTTACCATTTAGAAATTTCAATTCCAATTTATACATTGGGATTTATTATTTCTATTCACTAATACCATATTAAATCACATTTCATCACATTATAATTCATGATTTAACATTCCACAATCTCTATAACTTTTCAAGGTTCCTCTTTCCTTCTTATTAACTAGTTTAATAAAAAAATTAATCTAGGGAATCCTCTTGGGATCACCCTTTCAAGTGGGTTCTATAATACATTAAATAGGGAATTCTAACCAAGGAAAAACATCAATTAATTCTATTAATTTAATTTAGGTCAACACATGGAAAGGTCAACGTGACTGCACAATAAACCACTTAAAAACAAAGCAATATTATGGGTTAAATTAAGGGACCACCTACCTTAGCCTTATAAGATTCCACATGTCTGGTAACGACCTTGGCTTCACTTTAAATCTAGAGAAAAAAAGAAACTAGACAAAAGCCTTTTAAAAAGAGCATATTATACATAAAAGTTAAGAGGAAATTAGATAGAAAAGAAGATAAAGAAAATACGGCATCGAACAACTAGACTTACCTCTAACTCTCCAGTGCATCCATAGGAAAGTGAATCAGACAAGGGATGAGGGAGATCCCACCATGGAAGAGAGGGTGAGGGGAGGGTTGTGTGTGATGTGTTCTGGTCAGAGGGAGATGGGAAAGGGGTAAAAGTGGATGGAAAAGGAAATTATAGAAAATCCATTTAAAACACCCTAACAGCCCATCGATGAGCTACAAGGTTCCATCAGCCAATCGTTGTTCTAGTGGCTGGTTGGTGATCCCAACAACCCTCTAGGGCTAATGGACTATATCCGGCTAGTTGGTGGCACTACAACACCCTTGTTGCAGGCTTCGACCTCTCCTGCCCCCCCCCCTGAATGATTCTAAGATCTCTCTTAACCCCTAATATGCTTCTATATTTAAATAATATGAGCCTTTACAGGCTTCAAAAAAGTTCAAAAAAATTTTAACACACTCATACCTTTATGAAGGATCAAGGTCTTACAAAATCCCCATTATATGACAATTCATCCTCTGACTGTACTCTCAAGCATCGTCGAGCCCCATCATTGATCTTCCCCACAATTCTAAATGCCCCCACCTCTGGGTGCAAGTTTCCCTCACTTTCGAATTTGATGGTGTCCCAAACTTGGCTACACCTGCAAGAATACGCAATCCCTGACCTCAAACTCACTAGGTCAGCGATGTCGATTCACACATAGACTTTTTCTACCCCAGAAAATCGACATGCTTTCCAAAGATCAATAGAACGCACTCTGAAATCTTCTGCATGCGACCTAATTCGAAAACACTGATTCACCAGCCTCCCACTGATCAGGTTCATGCTAACACAACACTCAAACCAGCTTCACCACAATGCCCCTCCTCCGGCGGCATTCCCGGTTTTCAAACCATCAGAACTGGCGGCTCCATTCCCAAGACCATCCACAATATGGGGCCTTAACTCATCATTTATGTCGATAGGCTTCCCCCAAGAAATAAAATCTCACAAATTCAGCCACTCTACCAACCTTCTCCCAGAAAATTACCCTCAGCCATAACACTCGACAGTTACACTACATCTAGCAATTATCGATTACCAAACACAAAAACTCCACCTAACCCCATTAATTGATTCATACAAACCCAAACAATGGTTTCCCACAATACACTTTATGTGGTTTTTACCCCCACCGAATCCAACTATACAGAACATCGCCGATCAGACCCCCCCCCCCCTCTGGTCGACTCTCCTTAAGAGCACTCGTCTACACCCACTGACACGCTATAACTTCTCGATTATGATGCCTAGCTCCCACAAGAATCTTGAGACTATTTAATCATGAACACCATAGTCCAAACTTGACTCTTGGTTCCATTCAACAATTAAATCCTCAACCAATAAATATTGGCCAATGCACACCTAATCTGACTCCCACTCGGATCACTGAATTTTTCCTCGATTCTAATGAAGGTGTTTAGTCTCCCACCAATGTCACATCCAAACTCGAAATTCAGTACTCTGTACAAAACCAGATAAACCCAGATTCATCTTCACACCAATATCCCAGAGTCATTTCGATCATCCATCGAATGGTCTTACAATATCCAAAGTCCCTTCCACATGGAACTGCATGCTTGCGATTGATTTGATACTCCCCACCATATGAGTATCCTCATCGTCACACCACTAAACTAAAACCCCAAGCTCTATAATCCATCCTTCGTCTATTACCGCATGAAATGACCAGATGTGACTGCCCCACTCATACCAAAGTGATAGCATGAAACACAAACCACCACCTACTCCCAACCTACCAAGAATGTTATCTATGACATCAGTCGAACTTCAGTCAAAACAAGAGAGACATCCCCAACCAACCAATGGTGGAATCCCCACTATATGGACTCACTTATATCGCTCCTCGAGTACAGCCTCGATGTGTTCCATTATCAAAACATTCTTTCCACTCTTCCCAAGCTACACTCTTCCACCACATCAACCCATAATAAGGTTCAAGCTCGAATCGACCATACCCCCACACCTGACTAGTCCATGTTCTCGTTCTCACCATAGGAACATTGTGATTCTCAACCAAAGGCCCTGAGTCACCGTGCCCACAAGACTCACATTGTAAATAACATTAGTCTTCATCCCACACACAATTTCTTGTCGATTTATGACCCAATAGGCATCATTCATAACTAGCGTGCACTGCCTCGAAAACATTCAAGCATAACAGGCGTATACTCTCGTACCACACAATCCATAATCCAAATGACACAATGCTTCCCCAACACATGCTTGCATCCAATATTCTACTGAAGCTCAAAGGTTTCACGCTCCTATGAAACCTGATTACAAAGACCTACCTCAAAATACAATGAGTCATGTCCCATTAAACTAGGCTCACTCACCCCAGCCACTGGTCATGCCTCCTCCACCTGTTGGTCTCACCAAGTGAAAGCACTCTCAATGCTCTCTAAAATCGAAGTATTTCACCATGAAAAATCCATTCACACAACCACTCAAAACTCAAGCATCGTTCAAAGTCCCAAGAACCTAACCATGCTCTACCTACCCTAAATTCGACCACCTAAGGTTGTAAAGACCCGTAAATTTCAAGGAAATTTTTTTTCTTAATTTTCTTTGGAATTTTACAAGAGCGCAGTTTCTGACGGCACCTGATTCCGAGGCCTGGTGTGCCCAGAATCATTTTCCGAAGTTTGGCTCGGGTACGTTCAGTGAACGGACGAGCGGGTTTTTCTAACTTTTGAACCGGTGCCCGGAATCGAATTTTGAGGGCACCGATGAAATCGCAGCGCCGGTATTTGCTTAGAAACGCCTCTTCCGGAGTTGCGTTTTCTCGGGTGTGGTTTTTAATTTTCGGGCTTAAAGTTGAGAAATAAAATAATTTTGCGACAACTTTATTTTATTTCACTTAAGCCACTTGGAAGCCACTTAAAGGCGGCTTGAACTGAGTTGAACCGGATAGGATACTATCCAGAAATATCCTACCCTCTTGGTAGGATATTTGTGAGGTGGGGCCCGCACGAGCCCCGCCGTTTCTTTCCGCTAAGTAACGCATCTGCGAAAACCCGTCATTATGAAAGTCAACTGACGCGTTTCTTAAATTCTTAACAGACCATTTAATTGGGCGGTTTATTTCGTAAATTAAATGAGCTGTTTCTTTCGTTGAATTAATTCAATGAATTGATGGGTCGTTACTTACCCTTTTTCGTTTGTTGGCATAATAATAAAATAAGACCAACCTATCTCTTTTGGAGGATTACTCGTTGAGAGAGGATCTCTGAACCTTCAACCTCCTTCACGAAGAACGCGAAGAACGCGAAGAACGCCGTCATCCGCGGAAATCGACGACGCTCCAATCCGAGACGTTCTTCCCCGCCCCGATCTCCGATCACCAACCGTTTGAGTTCGTCGACTCAACGTCGGATTCCGCGACGACGCGACGCCTTCCCGCGACGACGCGACGATCCCCCTCTTCCGCGACGAGCAATTCCGCGAAGAACGCTCACGCGCGACAACTTCGAGGTAGGGAATTATTTTGAAATTACCCCCTTTTTATATTCCCGTAAATATTTCTTTAAAAAGTTAAAGAACTAGTTTTGTGAACAATTTTAAATTCATTAAAATTGTTGTTTCCGTTCAAATGAGGAACCCGTTTTATGAAACAATTTTATTTCATTAAAAATTGTTTCAGATATGCGTTCGTGTGTTGAACATTAATTCCTCCCGTTGTTTATCTCTAACGCGGAGGGTGCGGGCCAAACGAACACGGCCCGACGACCCTCCGTCGTTCTTCGTTTTTGTGCGGATTTGACGGGCGACGACGGAACGTGCCACAACGGATGTTTGACGATCCCGCAGTAAAGAACGAGTCTCGGGAGGAGCAACGGCGCAGACGGGAAGAAAAACGGGCGATCGGACGAGACCGTCGCGGCACCGGCCGCGGCGGCGGCGCTCGCAGGACGCGGCTGAAGCTGCGTCCGGCGCCAGGGAGACACCCTGCGGGTGTCCCGCGGGTGTCACGCGGGGGCGGCGGCTCCCCCCGTGTCACCCGGGACGCGGCTTCAGCCGCGTCCGGTCGCCTGGCCGACACCCCGCAGGTGTCGCGGGGGTGTCACGCGGGGCGACGGCTCTCCCCGTGTCGGCCACTCGGCCACTCGGCCGAGCCGGGCCGGGCTGGCCGAGCCAGACCGGTCCGACCGGGTCGGACCGGGTTGACCCGGTTCGGCTGACCCAGGGGGGGTCGGCCCGGGTCGGCCCGGGCCCGTACCCCCCGTCTTCGGACGGTTTTCGTTCAAACGCCTGTAACTTGAGCTATAGGCCTCCAAACGACCTTCCATCAGTGGCAACGCGATCTTTGGATCGAGGCGGTCGTTTCGGTATATCGCACTCAAGGTTTCGGAATACTTTGAGTTCGTCCGGGTTGGTTCGTACACGAAACCAACCGGGCCCTCGGAGCGGAAACGCTCATATCTTGAGCTACGGACGTCCGATTGACGTGCCATCAGCTTTGTTGAGTTCCTCTTTGTGAGACGGATCTTTTGGGACACTCCGCCCGAGGTTTGGACACAGGTGGAGTACGTTCGGGTTGGTTTTGCCTTAAAAACCAACCGGGCCCCTGGGACGAAGAAGCCAATAACTCTCAGACAGGGCGTCCTATTGACGCGTCGTCTGCGACGTTAAGTTCCTGTTGACGATACGGAACTTTTGGATACATCAACTTCGGACTTTGTGTCAGTTGATGTATCAGCCTCTCGGCTCGTGGAGCGGACCCTCCCGAACGAGCTTGCTGTGTGCGGGAACCCTAGTGCTGGCTGCGACTGCTACTTCGACAGCGACGACCATGCAGAGATCCTCAGTGGACTGCGGCGGCGACCGTGCAGAGATCCTCAGTGGACTGCGGCGGCGACCGTGCAGAGATCCTCAGTGGAATGCGACGACGACTGTGTAGAGATCCTCAGTGGACTGCGACGACTACTGCACTCAGCGATCCTACGTGGATCAGTGCTACAGGTCCTGTGTGGGCCCGATCCTGTGTGGGTCCGATCCTGTGTGGGTCCGCGCTCAGTGGTTCTGTGTGAGTGAGCGCCTACAGGTCCTGTGTGGGCCTGATCCTGTGTGGGTCATTGCGGAGGTTAGTTACCTATCGATCCTTCATGGGTCTGACGACTTAGATGGATCAGTGATCATCTTTATCGTCATCCGAAGAAGTATACGTGTGTGAGCTGAATCTTGTGTTACTCTCCTTTGTGGATTGTGTTGAGCTATCCTGTGTGGATTTACTGTTTACTCTCCTTTGTGGATTGTGTTGAGCTATCCTGTGTGGATTTACTGTTTACTCTCCTTTGTGGATTGTGTTGAGCTATCCTGTGTGGGTATACGTTTTGCTTTCCTGTGTGGACTGGGTTGTGCTTGGGCTCGGACGTTGGAGCCGAACGAGAATTGATGGCTTAGGTATATGTATGGGCATATACCTAAGCAGTGTCGGTTGTTACTTCGTGATTGTATCTTTCCTTTGTGGATTATCCTTTGTGGATTTTGGGAGACTTTCGGGGGTCTCGGGGTCCCTACTGAGTAGCTTATACTCACCCCTGCACGGGCTATGCCCGCACTACGTTGTGTTGGTTGCAGACGACGGACAGTGTTGATCATGGTGGAGGCGTGCGGAGCAGGACGGTACCTGGAGGTGGACCACTGGGCGGGACGTACTCGGAGCGGTCAGGTGGACCCGAGGAGCAGTGGAGGCTATCTGTACCCACCCTTCAGGTGGGACTTCCAGAGGACGGATCGACGCTGCGGCTTTTCCTTTCAGTTGCTGTTTTTCCTTTCAGTTGTACTTTACAGTTGGGCTTGTATTTCCGGCCCCTTTTACTTTCAGCACAGCTTGTACCGTTTTTACTTAGTGTTTACTTTTCCTCTTGCTTACTCTGTGGTGCTTGTTTACTTTTCAAAGGCAATGCCTTCCCTTTTTGTTGGGATTTACGCCTTGGTGCTAGTCGCCAGCCCCTGGCCTATGGAAGGCGGGCTTGGGGTAGTCACGGCACGAGCCCCGAGGGCGGGTCGTGACAAGGTTCACCATCAACCATATCATTATAAGTCATTCCAATAATCAATAAGGCTAGGCATCTGAATGCTCCCTCCCTCCAAAACTGGTATCGGTATCAAAAAACCTCAAGGAATCCACTTTCCCTTTCTCGAACCCATCTAAGGGAATCTAGAAACATTGGGAAACATAGACCCAAACATTCTCAAGGCATGTCACCAGCCTTTAGTAGACACTAACAACACCTCCCATGCATTGGTCTCAAATGCGAGCATTTACCCATACTCCACATCCTAAAGGAGGTTACATTCCTAAGCTTACACCTCTAGCAGTTGCCCTCAAACATAACCAGAAATGAACTTACTAAAATAGTTTTGCATCTCAAAACACAAGGCTTTCCCACCTAACTCAAGGGTTATAACCCATACAAATCCTTGGTCATGGGAAACACCCCATTCCCATCTAAAAATCACATGGCATTAACATGCCAGTACCCAAGTAAGGCCTTTTACGCAGGTTCGAATTTAATCTACAACACACCATAGCTTATCACAACCCATAAAGGTTACTATTTAAGTTGAAACCACAACATGCAATACATTCTGCTACCCCAAATACCCCACGTCACAAAGGTATCAAAACCCGATCTCTCTCTCTCTAACTCCCTTTTCCCATTCACAAGCTCAGGCCATACACATTATGGCCTACACCTCAAATCACAGGGACGTCATATAACTTGGGCACTCTCAAAAACCCCAACTACCCATGCACATGGTCAAACACTAATTACCCACTAGGTCCACAAAATATACATATAGGATTCACAATTTTAAACTTTTACATTTTTTCATTGCCCAAAATTATCATTATTAAGGCTTAGTTAAATGAAATGTCAAGTAAATTTTATAGAGGGTCAGTGTTTCATTTAGAAGATGCCACATAATAATCAAGGTAAGAGGTCGCATAATTTACTTTTAACCATTTACTTTAACCAGAACTTTTCACAAATGTGGCTCAGTTAAATGAAATGTCAATTGCAAGTTATAGAGGAAAACTCTCGATAAATTATAATTGGAATTTTATTTAGCTGAGACCTTGTAATAGTCAAGGAAAAAGATCACATAACATGCTTTTATCCATTTAAAAGATCAGTTATGTAAGATTTCAACATACACTTATATAGGAAAACACTGTATAAATGGACACAACCACTTTAAATAACTGAACCATGTCACGGTCCTGGTAATCAAGTAATCAATCATAGGCAATCACGTAAATGACATGTGAATCATACATGTTTGATATGATGCACCAAATCTCATAAACCATAACCACATAATCATGTGTGTTACTCGAGGTGAAATCAGGTTAATCATAAAAGCGAACAACATGAACAACAATCTCATCCTTGAAAACATGGACTTCCCTCATACATGGGGTGGTCAGTCCCAGGAACAAGTTCCATACTATGTCCTGAAAACATCCTATCTCCTGTCCACCTTTCCCCAGAAAGTAAAACAAAAGAAAAGGATTCTCTGATGCCACTTTGTAAAATCACACTACCCCAGACCACTAATCGGTGCCCAAATTAGTGGTCGCTATTGTTGGTCAGGCATGCCTCCCCGTACACCAGAGGCTACTGACTATCAACACGGGTCTAAAGTGGTATGATAGGGAGACTATACGCATGTTAGAGTAAAACAACAACAGAAATAAAGGCAATCATATACATCAACCAAATAAATAAGCAGTAAAAAATACTCAGACAAGTGCTGAAAAATAATCAAAATAAATCATGCTATATCAAATGAATTGTACTAAATGTTAGGCAGGCATACATCAATGACAAAGCATATACAACATCTCAAAAGACAAAGAAAAAACTGGGAAAAACTCAGAAAACGATCTCTAATCCGAGCTCGGTTCCAAACTCAGGTGGTCCATCCTAGTAAGCCAAACATCAAGCATCGGCCTTGCCCAAGCCCAAACCTACAATCAAGTGGCATCTACTCTGATACTCAAGTGTCATGATGGCCCAAGCATGGTGTGAGTGTAACTCAATAGGCCACCACCAACGACATCTCTAAAAATAACCAGTTTGATAGAAATAAGTGCATGTGAGGTGCTACAAATAAAACAGTTTATGCACTTTAAATAAAATGTAGTAAAGGACCACTGATGCTCAGGCTCCACAGTGACACCTATGATCGGACTATACCACCATTGATCCTCAAGTTCATGACCCCGATTGACCATACCTACTTCGGCCAGTGTCGGGGTCTCTAAGCATGTCATGGTGATCATGCCAACGATAGTATCATGACCACCCTTTTCGGTGTTTTCACAACCTCCCACAATGGGAGTTTGCATGACAACCCTTTTAGGTGTTTCACATATAAGTATCACGACCACCTCGTATGGTGTTTTCACAACCTCCAACAATGGGAGTTTTCATGACCACCCTTATGGGTGTTTTCACGACCTCCTTATAGGGAGTTTCGAAACCTCCATGTATGGAGTATTAGCAACCTCCCCATAGAGTTTTCCATATGAGTATCACAACCGCCTCGATGGGCGTTTTCTTTACAGAGTCAATTCCAGCCTTTAACTATTTCAAGTGACCATTCATTTAACGATATCAACTTTACTATTTCATGCTTTATCAAACCAAAACACACATCACCACCCCCCACGTCAACTTGTAATCCACATTTTAATTCAAAATCACAATTTCTCAACATCTCTTTCAGTGGCCATTCAAGGCCCATTGTTACCCATTGGCATTTCAACATCAAAAACATTTCATTTACCATTTATAAGTCATGGTTCACCAAATGGCCACCTCGTACCATTTTACAATTCATCATTTAAATTTGGCAATTTCAATTCCAATTTATACATTGGGATTTATTATTTCCATTCGCTAATACTGTATTAAATCACACGTCATCGCATTACAATTCAAGATTTACCGTTCCACAATCTATATAAAATTTCAAGGTTCCTCTTTTCGTCTCATTAACTAGTTTTAGGGAAAAATTCAAGCTAGGGCATCCTTTTGAGATCACCTCTTCAAGTGGGTTCTATAACACATTAAATAGGGTATTCTAACCAAGGTGAAACATCACTTAATTCTCTTGATTTAATTTAGGTCAACACGCGACAAGACCAACATGATTGCACAACGCACCACTTAAAAACAAAAAGAGACTACGAGTTAAATTAAGGGACCACCTATCCAACCTTAGAAGAGTCCATACGTCTAGTACCGGCCTTTGGTTCAACCTAAATCAGGAGAAAACGAGAAACCATGCAGAAGCCTTGAAAATAGGGCGCATTAGACATAAATAGCGAGAAGCAACTAAACACCGAAGGAGATGAAGAAAAGATGGCAGCGAACACCTAGACTTACTTCTAGCTCTCCAACGCATTCGTCGTAAGGTATATTGAACAAGGGATGAGAGAGATCCCGCCATGAAAGATAGGGAAGAGGGGAGGGTCACACACTGGTGTTTTAGTCGAAGGGAGGAGGAAAGGGGGTAAAAGGGGCTGGCATGGAAAATTACAAAAAAGCCCTTAAAACACTAGAGCATCCCATTGGTGAGCCGTTGGATGCCACCGACTGGACGGTGAGCCCAGCGGCCCTCTAGGGCCCCAAGATTGCCACCGACTAGCTAGTGGTGTACTGCAACAACCTTGTTGCAGGCCCCGACCTCTCAGGCCCCCTAAATGTTTATGAGATCCCTCTGAACCCTAAGATGCTTCTATCACTATAGAATACGTGACTTGATAGGCTCCAACAAGGCTCAACAAAATTTTAATGTACTCATACCTTTACAAAGGGTTAGGGTCTTACAAGTCGCTTAACATAGCCTTTTTAAATGCTTTAGGATCTTTATCAACATTATATTCAATATTAAAGATTATACTAGATGAACCATTTTTTATATTACCTTCCATTAAAAACATGTGGAAATAATTACAAAAAAATCTTCTTTCCCCTTGCACTTTTATTTATTCTGATGTATCTTTCATGTTGAAAATGATGTTTGAAATTCCATTATCATGTTAATAGATATAGAATCCTTATATTTCATGTATTTTTGTACATAAATCAAAAGGTCACTTTTAAGGCTTCTTATGGGACATCCTATTATAAGAAACCTTTAAAGATTCTCCCCGTTAATTCTTTGGCAACTCAGTATTGAGAAAAGAACTAATCTTCTCAACTAAGATAAAAAAATTTCTTTCATCCACACCATTTTGTTGAGAATATAGAGAAAAATTTATTGAAAGAAATATATTCATAAACCCAAAAGGGCATAAGACTTTAATCTTCTGTTTTAGTTTATTTTCCACTCATGCATTGTTAATTTTGAATTTTTTCCAAAGATAAATGTTTAGACCTTAGCAAATACACTTGAGTATAGTGTGAAACCTCACAGACGCAGACAAATTCACCCAGACAACACACAAATCCCCACAGCCAATGAAAACCATGATTATTGTGTGATACACATGGTGATGCTTTTGCACAACCATCTCAATTACAAAAGGAATAAATAACCATGACTAATAGAGGATGCTTTATTCAATTAAACCAATTTAATGCGCGCAAACATTCAAAATTATACACATTCTACATGGCGGCGAGAAGATCCCTCATTTCTACAACCGATGGAACGGTCTCATTTGGGTAAATCCTCACTACCAGCTGTGCAAAACCTTCGTACTTGTCCAGAAATTCCTTCTGTCAAAAAACAACACTCAAACAATGAAAATGCGTTTATCAATGATCTTCATGGATTATGATAAAGAATATACTATAAAATGTTGAACAAAGTATTTTTTAAAAACAAACAGGTCACAAGAACACACAACACAGGGTCTGATTTCAAAAATAGTTAAAAATTTGATTTGAAGTGATTTTAAAAAGGGAGAAATTATTTTTTATTTGAGTTACACTAAAGAACTGTTTTTTTTTTTTTTTTTTACTACTTAAAACCCAAAATAATCTTGAACAGACTCTAACCTTGCATTTGTCCCATAAAGATGGCAGCAGCTCATCTGAAGTCAAATTCTTTTGCAGCCTCTTGTACATTGCACTGATTGATTTGTCCACCTGTGAGGGCAAACATGACACAGATGAGAGCAGATTTTGAACAAAGGGAATATAAAACACTAAAAATGCAGAATTTTTACCCCAGATAAACTGGCCTTCAATGTCTTCCGGAGATCCATCTTAGATAATCCAAGTTGGAAAGGAATCTGAACTTTTTTTAGAAAAAACCAACATTAAAATCTGAGCTACACAATCAAAATGGCTACTCAAATCACCAACGAATTAATAGTAGTGTGTGTATCCAGGCACACGATGTACCATTTCTACACTTTGGGAGCATGCTAAGGTGCTTAATAGAATTTATTTACATTTCAGAGCTATTGAAGATTTTCTTTCATGGAGGATATAAGGTTGAGTTTGGTTTTGAAAAACACTTCCAGTTTTCATTTTCCAAAAAATGCATTAGAAAAAATGTTAGAATATGCCTTGGATTGCATGAAGAAAATTCGACTGAACTTTTTTAGCATTTTCATTTTCCGAAAAATATGAAAATAAAACTGTGTTTGGTTTTGAAAACTGTTTATTTTTTATTTTCTAAAAATGTAAACCAAAATAATTTACATGGTAAGGAAAAACAAGAAAGTATGTGAATTACTATTAGATGCATTTTCATATCTCAGAAACCATTAATATATATTTTTTACCAAAAAATTGATTTTCATTTTTATTTTCTAAAACATGTTTTCCATATACATTTTCGAACACATTTAAAAAAAAAATAGAAATTTTTTTTCAAAAAAAACACAGCTTAACTTTTCAGTTTTTTCAAAATTATTTCATTTCCATTTTCAAATAACAACAATAAACAAGTTTTAAAACCAATTAAATGGGGTCGGCTGCATGAATAAAACGTTGTCAATTCTCTGTTGAAGACTATTTTCATTGAAATCATTTAGAACAAGATCATCTTAAATGATTTGTTTAAGTGTATCCCCATATCTTCTTCTAACATGTCCAAACTATCTTAATCTAGTCTCAACCATCTTCTCGTCAATCGAAGTTACTCCAATTTTCTCTCGAACACATTCATTTCTAATCTTATCAATCTTAATAAGTCCATATGTCCATCTTAACATTTTCATTTCTACTATCCTTATTTTTTGTTTAAGGTGTCCCATCAAAAGCCAACACTCATAGCCATATAAAATAGTTAGTCTAATAACGATCCTAAAAAATTTACCCTTCAATTTCAAATGAATTTTACGATCACAAAGAATGCCAGAAATTTTTCTTCATATTCTCCATCTTTTTTGAATCCTATGAGAGACATCGGTATTAATATCACTATCACATTGTAAAAATAAGCCTAAATATAAAAAATGATCAACTTTTGAAATAACATGGACTCTCAATCCCACATCAGTAACATTACTATACAATTATTTACTAAAATGACACTCCATATATTTTGTTTTGTCCCTGCTAAGATGGAAAACTTTTGATTCTAAAGTCTCACTCCAACTCTATAAGTCACTCATTTTCATTTTCATTTTCTAAAAAATGTTTCCCATCGACACAATCCAATACATTTTCTAATAATTCTTTTAAAAATGAAAATAGAAAATGTTTTTCAAGACTAAACACAGCCTGATATTTTCAGACCAATGATATGCAGCCGACCATTAATCTAGAAAACATTGGATTTGTCAAAGATAAAATAGATTCAGCTTTATGACGCAGCAGCCAAAGATCTAGGCAAATTTTGAATGATCCCAAATCAAAATGTGAAGGCATATAAAATCAGTGCTCCTGTCCCACATGAATGTTTTAGGGATAAAGCTTTCCTAATGTTTTAGAAAATGCCAGTCATGTTTGAGACAAAATAAAAATACGAGTTCCCCAACCAAGCATTTTCATGCTTTTTCTGAAAATTCCGTATTTTCATTTTCATTTTTGAAAAATGTTTTCCAATTAATGCATTTTCTATAATGTTTTTTAAAAATAAAAACATAAAATATTTTCATGAGCAGCCTAAGGCTGTGACAACACTTACAATTGTTTACAATACTTAAAACTCAAATGTAACTTAACTTTGCAAAACAAGTAAATAGACGTATAGTTGTGGTAAAACTGACCTCTTCAGGTGTGATTGTGTACATCAAATTCTCAATTTTCTGAGCAAACTGGAAGAGCCGTTCAAATTGCTGCAAAAGGGTTGAAGCATGTTCTTGAAGGATGCATTTTAAAACTCAAAACCACCCTAATTGACAAGAAGCATGGGTACCTACTATGTATATGATCGTGCTGATATGCCGCGTGCATGCTTGCTCGTAAGCTTCACTGGCCTGGTGGTAAAATTTGGCTAATGCGGGCACAACATTGGCGAGGTCATATAAACTGCAGTCAATTAGGCCCAGCCAAAACATCAAACAGTGATAAAGACGGACATAATAACATATAAAATGTTTACAAAGGACTACTCAAACATACCTATTCTGGAATGCTGCATAGTTCTCCAAAAGCAAAATATCAGCATACTTGGGGTCTGCTTGTGCAATTTTTTCCAGAGTCACAAACATTATGCTAACCTGTTTTAGGATAATCACATTAATCTTGTATCATAAAATGGCTAAACCATCATGTATAACCAACAGCAGGAATTCTTAACAGACAGTACACTAGCAAGCCCAGCAGACCATCTCACTTTTGGAGCAAAATGGACATGTTAAAGGCAGCCCATTTATAAAAACAGGCTTAAACAGACCATGACTGGAAGCCCGTGAGTCAAATGGGCCAACCCGCATGGTTTGCCGGCCCGCCTGCAGGGTATATTTTCATTTTTTATTTTTCAATGAACCCTGGTGCCTTAGTCATCTGTTCCCATCCCCCACCATGCATGGGCCACCCTGGCCTGCCCGATCAACTCTGCCAGCCACACCTCACACGCACTATCATGAGAGGGAAAATATCAATCAAGGTAGTGTAAAACCGTACTCCTTACCTCAATGAGAGGTGAAGCCCTTTATTTATAGATAGAGGAAAAGAAATAAAAGACAAAACAAACCAATGTGAGACTCTAAAATACACATAATTGGATCCAACATCCCCCCTCAAGCTAGAACTGGTATAGCTTGGAAGAAGAGTCTCGCAAATAAAAAACAGAGAAGAAATCACAAAAACCAACCCCCCCCCCCCAAGCTGGATTATGAATGTTGTGGATGCCCAGTTTGGTGCATAGAGAATTCAGACAAGCTCTCGGCAAGCATTTGATGAAGATGTCGGCAAACTGATAAGCTGTTGAAATGTAGCTAAAGCTGATATGTTTTTACATAAGGTGATGATAAAGAAAGTGACAGTCAATTCCAATATGCTTTGTGCATTCATGAAAAACTGAATTAGAAGCAATCTTTGCGGCCGCCTGATTATCGAGCCAAGTATGAGCAACATTCTATGGCGGGAAAGCACTTTCATAAACCAGTTGACGAAGTCATAGAATTTCAGTAGTAATTGTGCTCATCGCACGGTATTCAGATTCTGCATTAGATCTGAAGATGACAGTTTGTTTCTTGCTTCGCCAGGAGATTAAGTTACCAGCCAAAAAATTTGTTACAAAAAAAACTAGGAGCAATGAAGCGATAAACGATTCACAGAAAAGTAAAATGGAAAAAACAATAAGAATGAGAAGAAGATTTCGGGACACAAAGATTTACGTTGTTCGGCAAATAATCCCTACGTCCACAGAGAAACCAAAATATCACTAAATCGGGAGCACAAATTACAAAGAGTATCTCAAATTTTCAAACACACGAAACCCTGGCCCGAAATGAGCTAATAAAGAAGATGAAATGTTGTGCCACCAACAGCATAGAAAATCTGCACTGTTATAGTGAACAGCGGCTAGAAGTCCGCATCGCTAAAGTGTCGCAATCACCAAAGTCCAAGTTGCTATAGTGGCTGACGGCTGGAAGTCCACGGAGCTACAGTGCTATCATCTCCAAAGTCTGAGTTGTTACACTAGTCATGTCAAAGTCCGCACTGCTACAGTGTCCTGTCGGTGTCGGCCAGTCAGCTCTGCTATAATCGGTCGAAGTTGCAACAGTGCCCCAAAATTTGGGTCGGGTGCCTTCGGTCCCCTGACACCCAGAGCAGGGGTGCGTTACCCCCTGCAACCCCCAATGAGCTCACCGCGGAGCTCGAACCGCGGAGTTGCGGCCTTGTGCACAGTATGGGCAGCAAACATTCGTCCCAACATCATCCAATCGGATCGGGCTACATCAATCCAACAAAAACCGCAAACTCATAAGTAGACTTTCGAGTAGATAAGCAACCAGTGTGGTCGGCATCACAGAAGACCTCAATGTCCAGATGATCATTATGTGAATATCGAAGACCGCGAACATGGTCTTTCTTAATGTATTTGACAATGCGAAAAACAGAGTCCCATTGAGATTTCATCGGATGTTCAATGAATTGACTGACCTTGCTAATAGAGCAGACAATATCCGGACGAGTCATGGTAAGATAATTGAGTTTTCCCACAGGACAACGATACCTATCCGAATGAGAAAATGGGTCAGTGACAACATGGAGGGATCATTCCCCTAGTTCAAGAGGAGTGTCAATGGTAGTTGCTTAAGACAAGCCAGTATCCTGCAAGATATCCAATGCATATTTTCGTTGTGAAAGGAAGATGTTGGTTGGAGAGCGGGAGACTTCTATGCCAAGAAAATATGTCAGAGGACCCAAGTCTTTGGTATGAAACTGTTGTTGAAGATGAGCCTTGAGATGGACAATGTCATGTGAGTCACTACCAGAAATAATGATATCGTCAACATACACAACCAACATGATGCAGCCAGAGAACGTTTTGCGATAGAAAACAGTGTGATCCTTCATACTCTAAGTTAGAACAAATGTAGTGATGACGGTGCAAAATCTGTCAAACCGCGCATGAGGAGATTGCTTGAACCCCTAAAAAAACCAACGAAGCCGACAGACATGAACATCGGCCTCTGAGGCAAGGAAGCCGAGAGGTTGTTGCAGATATACTTCTTATTCAAGAAAACTATGTAGAAACACATTCTTGACATCAAGTTGATGAAGAGGTCAATCACGAGTAGTTGCAAGAGATATGGATAATCAAAAAGAGGTCATTTTAGCAACCGAAGAGAATGTATTGAAATAATCAACACTATGTCTGAGCAAAGCCTTTCCCCACGAGTCGGGTTTTAAGGTGATGAAGAGTATCATCTGCATTTAGACGGATTGTATAAATCCATTTGATGTCAACAACCTGTTTACTTGCCGGGAGGGGGACCAAATCTCAAGTATGATTGTCGTCCAAGGCCTGTAATTCATCCTGCATTGAGATTTCGCCTCAACAACTGTACGAGGGACCGATATCGCCTCCAAAGTGGAGAAGCCTTTGTATGAAGTTGTGTACAGATGATCATTCTGGCAAGAGCGAGTGCAACGACCTATACTTTTTAAATAATATTTGTTTCCTAAGAAAATGTGTTATATTATATTATACACAACAAAACTCTCTCTTTTTTAATGAAAAGGTCTTTATAAAGTATAAAGGGAAATGTGACCATCAGGATTTGGCCGTTATAGGATCGTTGGTCAAATATGACCGTTAATCAATATAACCGTCGGAAAAATTGACCATTGAGAACTATACCCTTTGGTAACAATTCTAACGTTATAATTAGTGTTTATAAGTAATAATAGCAAAGGATAATTAATGTAGAAAGGAGAAGCGATGACCTCGACCAGAAGATTAATGCCGCATGAAGCCCATTTGACCGAACTTGAAAGGGAGGTAGCGTCATTGGGGTTCGTCCTTGACCAAACTCAAGCCGAGCTTTAATAAGTGAAGCTAGAACGAAATCGCCTCCAGGAGAAGTTCAAGTTGGTGGACTACTCCTCTATTTACATCTTCATACAGAGGTCTGTCACCTCTAAAGACGATATCCATTCACCGCACAGTTGGCAAGGTCAAATCTCACTCGGGGTGGCTACAAGCAATGCGGGATGAACTGCAGGCTCTGGAAGACAACCATACTTGGGATTTGGTCCCCCTTCCAGCAGGCAAACAGGCGGTTGGCAGCAAATGGATTTTTACAGTCCGGCTTAATGCTGATGGCACTATCCATCGTCTCAAAGCCCGCCTTGTGGCAAAACGCTTTGCTCAGACACATGGTATTGACTATTTTGATACATTCTCTTCAGTTGCCAAGATGACCTCCTTTCGATTATCCATCTCTCTGGCCGCTTATCATCATTGCCCCCTTCATCAACTAGATGTCAAGAATGACTTCCACCATGGATTTCTGGAAAAAGAGGTTTATCTGCAGCAGCCCCCCGGATTTTGTGCCTCCGGAACCGACTCTCATGTCTGTCGACTTCGCCGCTCTCTATATGGTCTCAAGCAGTCTACTCATCCTTGGTTTGACCGATTCGGCACCGTCGTCACCGACTTTGGGCTCTCTCACGGTATGAAGGACCACACCATGTTCTACAGGACGACGTCCACCGACTGCATCCTCTTGGTAGTGTATGTGGATGATATCATCAACACCGGGAGTGACTCCACTAGAATCGCCCACCTCAAGGAGCATTTCACCGTCACTTCCACACCAAAGATCTTAGCACTCTCACATACTTCCTTGGCATCGAGGTCTCCCGTACTCCGAACACCATCTTCCTCTGCCAACGAAAATATGCATTGGATATTCTGTAGGATACTGGGCTGACACAGGCTACCGCAGTTGACACTCCTCTTGAGCCTGGGGAACAGTCTCTCTATGACTTCTCGGAACCGTATTCACACCCAAAACGGTACCGTCGACTGGTGGGCAAACTCAATTATCCCACCATGACTCGTCCAGACATTGTATGCGCTGTTGGCAAAGTGAGCCAATTCATGAAGCATCCGACCACCTCTCAGTGGGATGTTGTCCTCCGCATCGTCAAATACATTACGAGAGACCTTGCACGTGGTCTTCGCTACTCCTGCCACGCTCATCTGAATATTGAGGTCTTTTGTGATGCTGACTATAGTGGTTGTCTTGCTACCCGGAAATCTACTTCTGGGTTTGTCGTGTTCTTGGCAGACCACCTCATTTCTTGGCGCAGCAAGAAACAGACTGTCGTCTCCCAATCCGATGCAGAGACTGAGTATCGTGCCATGACCACTGTCACTACGAAGATCCTTTGGCTTCGACATCTCCTCCAGGAGTTTGGTTTTCCTCCGCAGACATCTACTCATATCTGGTGTGACAATCAGGCAGCCACCAAGATTGCTTCGAATTCCGTATTCCACGAACGCACAAAGCATATTGAGGTGGACTGCCACTTTCTTTGCCACCACCTGGAGCACAATCATGTCAGTTTTAGCCACATCCCGAAGGCGGACCAACTTGCCAACATTTTCACCAAAGGCCTCTCAGGGACTCGCCTGACCTCGCTCAGTTCCAAGCTACGCATCCACACCATTTGCGACCCAACTTGAGGAGAAGTGTGTCTGGTCTTGTCTGATGTCATCTTTCTTTTGTGGGACTTCTGGTCCAAGTTGGGCATGTCCAGCTTGAGGGAAAGTGTTAAACCCTGTTTTTTAATTATTCTGGGTATTTTCGAGTCCCATACCGAAATACTCTATCGTGTATTCTTTTTTCTCAATCTATAAAAGAAGGTCTCTGCCTCACCTTGAGAAAAGGAGAATTCCTCTACAAAAATTATTTCAAATCCATTTGAATGATAACACCAGCTACCACCGAAGCTAACATTAAAACTGTTTGGTGCAGAGGAATAATGTTCTAGGAAAATGAATGAGTGAAGGAATAGTCATAAATCATGTTTGATACAAGGTAAAAATAGAGAGAAATATTCATCAGCCTTCAACAGAATGCCATCTATGGGATAAATCCTAACTTCCCTCACGAAGGCAGTGGAGCTAGAATATTGTCATTTCTCTTTCTTAATGAAAAAACCAACATTCTGAACAATAACCAAATGTGTGAATACACAAGACATAATTATAATGCTTAAAGCATAAATCTCTCACTTTAAGGGGGTAAATTAAGCAAACTGTACAAGTGTCTCAACAACATGGATTTTGGGGACCACCAAAGCAAATAGAGGTTGGCCACTACCACGATGCAAGGCAAAAAGCAGCAGCAAACCCCCATGTGCAAGGATAAATAAAATTTGTAGTTCCGTACAGTCAGCAAAGCATACATGACACTTGCATACATTTTCAAGATGAAATATGATAAGCTAGCTACTGCATGAGGCAAGGAAACAGATAAGTTGTGGAAGCAAAATACTAACAAATTTTGCATAAGCTTGATCAACCAAATCCCTGGACTGGCCCTGGATGTATTGCTCCATTCTGGTTGCAAGTGTGGCAAAGCTGTGGGAAGCAAAGAGAATCAACATTCAATGTCACATAGGAAATGAAGAAAAAATAAGGAATAATGGGCACATAAGAATCAACCAGTGATTATATGAGAAAGACATCATAAAAATTGTAGTTTTCCAGCATGAGAGAAATTTATGATACAACAAAGAGACATGAGCATACCAATTAAAATTCAAAAACAGAAACTAGTTAAATGCCCTACACCTTGCTTTGAAAGCTCCACCCCAACAAGAGATTTGCAGACAAGTAAAAACCAGAAATAATTAAAATGATTTGAAAAAAATAAAAATAAAGTACGGCCTTCAAAAGTGAGGAACGAATAGAAGGTGCAAGACAGCATACTCAAAATGGGGGCAAGACAGCATACTACAAATTTTCAATTAAAAATAAATATATGGGTGCCACACTAAGATCCAAATATAAATGTAACAAAGATTTCTGTAGAATTTTTTTTTAAAAAAAGTGCCTCAGCCATCAAAATTTAAATAAGAAGAAACCACATTCAAAATTTAAATATGAAACCACATCAAGAGAAAGACCAGATGTTAATAATAACTTCATTCCAAATTGCAAAAGGGTAACGTGTGCATCATCAATGAAAAAAGGATCATTGCCATGTGTTATTATTAAGTGTTGGGTTGGCCTTGACTCCAAGACCCACTAGAGTTTATGTAACCCAACTCTTGTGCTTACATATAGATCATGACTAGACTCTTGAGCTATGGTTTTCTGGTTACTTACCTCTAACATGGTATCAGAGCCAGCTTTCTAAGAAACCCTAGCTACCCCTTCTCGAGAAACCCATGCCTCCTACACCCACCCCCCTACCACTCCACCCACACCCCCCAAAAAAAATTAAAAATAAAAATAAAAAAAACTTGCTACATCCCGCTAGGCACCTCCAGGTTACCCTGCCAAGCACCTCCAGGTGCTCCTGCCAGAGGATCCAGCTGTTCCATCCAGACGTCCTATTCCAGCACAGCAGCAGAAGCGCCGGTGCCCCAGCACACTCATTCCTGCCATGCCAACGCTGGTGTCCCCCCACCCCAACAACAATTCAGGTCCATCCCCTCCTACAGCAGCACTGCCTAAGCCCACTACCTCCCCGGCGTCGCGTCACCAGGTGGCAGACCACTCAGCAGCCACTGCCACCTACAGTGACACTGATAGAGACAGAGTAAGATGGGTTGGACAGCCTGGAAGGCACTTCCTGGGGGGGTATAAGGGCATCTGCGGTTGGGCCCAACGGGATATGGAGGATGAGGCAAGTGGTTATATAAAGGAGAGAAAGGGGTGCTGCAGGGGGTACGGAGGAATTAGTGAGGTTTCTTCGGCTTCGAGCATGGGCGGGAGAACCTGGGGATCTCTCGAGTGTTTCCACTCTTCTTCTATTTCTTCTGTTCTCCTCCTCCTGTAATTCTGGCTCGTCCAACTGCAGTCATCCGATGTTTCCATCTCCTCCTCCCTGTTGTACTCAACTTACTGCTTATTTATAATACGAAGGTATGGGCCGTGTCTTATCATTGGACCAACATGCCGGAAATCCAGCGGAGACTATTGATTTGGCGATGAAGATGCGGCACCAAGCTCGCCTGGAGAGTGTTGAACAACAGCTGGGACGGCTTGATTCAGCAATGGAGACTGTCAACCTGCACCAACAAAGCAGCCGCAGCATGAAGAAGAGCGTCTGTTGTTTGGGACAGAACGGTCACCATCTCACTTGGTGGAGCTACTGAACTCAAGAGGCAAGGTTGCGATACTGGGATGGTTGCAAATCACTCTGAAGCTGGCTCTGATCAGTACAGCATGACGCAACAGGTGGAATTACCCGGGTTCGATGGAAGGGATCCACGGGGCTGCATTGTGCAAGCTGGACTCTGTTTCCAGATCAACCAGCCACCAGAGAACGTGAAGGTGTCGCTCGCCCAGGTCAGTATGAAGGAAATGACTGTCCACTGGTAATGCTATATTGCTAGTAGTCCATCGGGACGTAACATGGCAGGAGTTTACAAAAGATCTTATGGAGTGCTTCAGTGGATAGGCAGTCCAGAACCAACATATGGAAATAGAAATTCAGCATGGGGGAATAATCTAAGAATGCGCCAAACAGTTGGACTCTCTGGCAAAGCCAAACAGTTAGAATTCAGCATGGGATTCGCCACTTCTGCAACAACACGAGCAGTGGCATGTTGCGAAAGCAGGGGGTCCCAAGGTTCATGACGGAGGACTATACAGCTTTGACGAGAGGAAAGTGGGCACATGGCAACAAACCTCATGACACGCCGCAAACAAGGCCCCAACAAGATGGAAGGATGGGGAGCGGTACCGGAGGAACCCCCAACTTCATATCCCCAAAGCTGACCCATGAAGCAGGGGGGAACATCTGGGAAATTGCTTGGCGCGCCAATATAGAAACGACGCCATGTAAAGAACCACGGCAACACTGTCCTATATCTCCACTACTGTCCGGTTCTGTCCAAAGCACAGAATGCAGTGCGGGTACTGTATTACATGATCATCCACTTGTCAATAATGGAGGTATTTTCATACCGGGCAAGGCAAGTTCTAGTGGCAGTTGCTCCGGAACCCAAAACCAGTTGGGAGGTTATTGATGCAGGTGCAACTCCGGGAAATAAAACTGCACACCTTGCACCACTCATGCAGGGAAACGAGAAGAGTATAACATGCGAATTATATAAAGAATGGATTAAAAATCTCGGTGAGACTGTCACACTCTCTGGGGATTCTAGTGTGACAATCTTGCATGGAGACTTCCTAAGTTTAAGCCCAGAAGATCCCTTATACTCAGAGGTCTGAGCCCGTTCTTTTGGATCCTTCATGTTCTAGATCTGGCATGGAGAATAGCTCATCTGCTCATCAGCTCATCTGCTCATCAGCTCATCTGCTCCCCTTGTATGTTATTGGTCATCTGCTCATCTACTCATCTGTTCCCCTTGTATGTCGCTGGTCATGGCGGTGTTATTACTGACAAGGGTTGTGCAAGGTCGCTGCCATTCAAAAGAAGGGCCCAGCACATGCTCTATCCTTATAGTGGAACAAGTTGTTTACAGCACTTGTCCGATCAACCAATGGGAGAATGAAGATGTCGTGAAGTCTGTTCAGCCTCTAGGTAACATCTGTGGCAATGGTTTCAAAAGATGTTCGTAAGGAGCATTTCACGCTCCAAGGGAGTTGCACGACATCTGATGGGCAACTTACTCTCCAAGTATCAAGCAGTCAAGTCCAGCTATGGCTAACCTCGAGGATACCACAATCAGATGCGAAAAGAAAGATATCTATCTGGGACATGGCTGCAAGACTCTTATATTTCTCAAGTGTCTGGCCAACAGAACATCTGCAGAAGCCTTCAATGGATTGAAGGCTTGGCAGAAGGGTATAGGCATTCGGCCAGCATGGGCGGACCACAATTTCCAGATAAAAAATTCTGATTTTCGGTACTGGTCAGGGTCATCAAGCCAACAGGCTTCGACACCATGCACTGTGAGTGCCAACCTTGTTCAGGAGTTCAATGGCTTCCTACAGAGACACCTTCACAAGGTTAAAAAAAATTGTGTATTATGGACTAGTGCAGATTATACTGGCAAATTCATCCACTGCAGGGGTTGCCCATGATTTTCACCTTGGGGACAAAGTAAATTGTCACGCGGGCAGAGGGAGGAGGACGGCCAAGCCAAGGGATGGTGTTCTGGTGGCTACTTGGGTAAAGGGATTTGTTGGAGTCTGCATCCCACATTGGACTTGAGGTCCGGTGTGGTCTTTATTATTTGTTATAAAATAACCCCAAGGGCTCCTTTAGAGAGTACACCTTGGGGGTTCGGTTTCTCCTATTTTATCATTCTACATGGTATCAGAGGGAAAATAATCCCGATCCCTCCCTCTATCTTTTTTTTTCTCCTTCTCTCGGGTCTACCCTAGGTGGCCACCCTCTTCCCCGGCGCCTCCCTTCCCCAGCGCCTCCCTCCCGGTTGAGAAAACTCCCTCACCTCCTTTTCTCAAAGTGAGGCGGATGCATTCTTTTATAATGAATGAAAAGGACCACATCGGACCACAAGTCCAATGTGGGACTTTTCATTCATTATAAAAGAATGCATCTGCCTCACTTTGAGAAAAGGAGGCGAGGGGGTTTTCTCAACCTACATGGTATTAGAGGGAACCTAATCCCGACCCCACTCCCATCTATTCCTTTTTTTTTTGCCCCCGTCGGCCTCTAGGGTTTCTTCCGATTGGGGGGCGGCGGCCTCCATGGCCCGCGAGCCATAGGTATTCTCCGCCGCCCCCCCTGCCGGCTATCCCTCCCGAGCGCAGTTCGACCACTATCCCAGGCAGCGGATCTCTCCCGCTGTCCACTCCCGTCGCCCTCTCTCCATCCTGGCGGAATCCTCCGCCCCCAGCAGGACCTCTCCCGCGGCGCACACCCTACCCGGGCCGACCTGCGCGTGACGGCTCCACCTCCGGCGGCTCCCTCCAGCGATTTCCCGGCGCCCTCGTCTAGGCGCGATCGGCCCAGGGCCCGCCTCTTCGCGCTGCTTCCTGCGCTCGCCTCCCCGTCGGCTTCGCTCCGTCCTGCGGCTCCCATCCCTCCCGCGGCTCCCTGTGCGCAGCTCCCTGGTGCGCTCGACGGCTGACGACCCGAGGCTCCTTCCCGGCCGACCTACGCGGCTCTTTCTCTTCCCGGCCGGCCTACGCAACTCCCGGCTCCCGATCCCGTGGTGCCTCTAGTTCCCGACGGTATCCCGTCGCTCCTCCCCTCCCTCCCAAGCGTCGCTCGGCCCAACGCATCTCCGGCGGATCTCCCCCCTGCAATGCTCTTCCGCAGCTCCCCGTCGCCGGCATGGCCCCTTCTGCTCGTCGCCCTCCAGGCGTGACGGACTCCTCCAGGCGCGACGACCCTCCTGCATCTCTGCCCGCGGGACCTCTTCCCGTCGCAACACCACTCCCGCTGTGATTCCGGAGGAACCCTCCTGCACGTGACTCCTGCCACGCGACTCCCTCCAGGTTCTCCGGCGCCTCCCGATCCCGACGACGGCCCGTTTCTTCCCTCTGCTCTCCGCCACGGCCCCTTTTCCAGACGCGGTTCCCCTGTTGGATCTCCTCTTTCCCGGCGGTTCTCTCCCAGTCGGCCTCTGCCCGGCGGCTCGCTCCAGCACAACGGCCCCATCCCGGCAGATCACTGCTACCCTAAGTCTCCCGGCTCTTTCCGGCTCCCCGCTCCTACCGGCTCCCGCTTCCGCAACTCCCGGCGCGCAGAACGACCGCTCCCGTATCTCCCGCTTCGCCCGAACTGCCCTCATGTTCCTGCAACTTCCGGCGTTGTCTCCCTCCCGCTCCAGAAACTGCTGCGACAGTCCAAGCGACGCTCTCCCGGCTCCCGCTTTCCAGCGGCTCTACCGGCTCCTGACGCGCCTCCCTCTGTCCCCCCTGCTTCCAGCAGCGCCGGCTCCTTGCGCAACAGCTACTGCGCCTCGTCGTCCCGGTCTTCCGTCGCCGGCCTCTCCTGCGGAATCCCCGCCTCCCGTCGCCGACATCTCCCGACGACTCCTGGCAGCCGCCTCCCTGTCCGCCGGCGCGCCTTCGCACTTCATCCACCGTGACGCAGCAGCTTGACCACCTTGGATTCGAGCCCTTTGGCGCCGCCAGATCCCGCAACACTTCTGCGGTATCCCCGCCTCCAGTCGTCGGCCCCGCAAGTGCGGTTTTCCCGGTGCTAGTGTGGATTTCCCGGCGTCTCATCGACCGGCCCCACTAGTGCGGCATTCCTAGTGCTCCGTCCATCGGCCCGGTCTAAGTGGTTCATCTGCTGCGTCCGCGACATCATTCATCCATCATCCTGCGGGGGAGCTGGGATCGTGAGGGGGAGCAGCAACCTTTGCAGCTTTCTTTTTATTTCGTCTTGTTTTGTCATCAAGTTGGGTATGTCCAGCATGAGGGAGAGTGTTGGAGTTTGCATCCCACATCGGACTTGAGGTCCGATGTGGTCTTAATTATTTGTTATAAAATAACCCCAAGGGCTCCTTTAGAGAGTACACCTTGGGGGGTCGGTTTCTCCTATTTTATCATTCTACAGGATTCATCAACCGTAATCAATTTCCTTTCCTCAGTCACAGTTGCACAGCCTGGAAGACACTTTCAAAAAGGTGCAAAGAAAGCTTTGTGCGGGGGGCAGGGCCATGGGGAGTTGGAAAGTGTGGCGCCCTCCGGGTCACAGGTATGTTTTATTTTTGGGCTAATTTTATCTCTTTTGAGTTACTAAAGATTTTCAGAAATTGGGGGTCGAGAACTTGAAAATTTGGGAGAAACGGGTTAGGCACACAATCTGCGCACAGTTAGTGGTAACCGTCCAGTAACTTATAACTTTTTTAGTTCCAGTGGCGTTTTACACGGTCAGAGCGCGATTTGACTAACCGTGTGAGGGTCCATGCAAAATCGTGCAAGTGGATGGGTTTGGGTCCAGAGCCTGTTGAACGGCTTGCGCACGGTTTGTCTAACCATGCGGTTATTCTCAAGTAACCGCGTGCATTGATTCTTAAGGGGTAGTAGCTGCCGCACATTTAGCGCATGGTTTGTCTAACCGTGCGGCCTACTCGTGCAACCTGTGCGAGTTTCTTAAAAATAGAAAATTACACTGATACTCTTGGTCGTTTTTAATCCAAATCTCACTCTATTCTCTCATTAGCTCGACCAAGCACTTTCTTAGCGCTCTAAGAGGTTCTCCCCTTAGTCTCTTGACGATTCTCCTTCGTTCTTGGTGGATCACTTCGAAGTATGTTTTGATTTTCACCCATTTTCTCCCTTTTCTAGATCACTCCTCGATCTATCTTCTCCTTCAAGGGTTAGATCCCTTAAGGGTTGTGATGGTCGGATCTAGAGGTTTTGATGGAGAATTGTTGATGTTTCTTATGGATCTAGGTTTGTGAGGACCCAATCTCTTCGTTTCCAATCACCATTTTCGAAAGTGACTAGGTTTTCATCGTTGGCGAGGTAGGTGTATACAATGGTTCTTTCTCATGACATACCCCATTCTTCAAGTATTTTCCTTTGGTTTGGCTTGTGAAAATGATGGATTTATTACCTATTGAGGGATATTTCACGTAAATTCATCTTTGGTGGCTTCGAAAATGGTTTTAAAGGGGTTTTTCTTTCAAAATGGCATTATGCACATCCTGTGTTCGATGAAATGCCTCAAAGATGGTTTTTAACTCAAAAATGGTTTTTCAAGCATGGGAAAGGTTTCTGCTTCTTGTGAAAATGTTTAATAAAATTGTGGGCATGATTTACTTGAATGTTTTTGAAAACATAGCACATGGGAATCTTGGGTGCGTTGGGTTATGGACATATGCAAACCTCAGTGAGTGTGGCACCACTAGGAGTTATGATTGTGATACTGATAGATTGTGGCAGGGCTCGATATCATTAGGACTCATGTTTATGTTTGGCTTAGTGTTCTTTGTGTGTCCTAGTTTCGTATTCCCATAGGTTAGTGCTCATTTGTGCTTGGTTTTTTTGGATTAGTGTAGCCCGATCCGTTCTGGATGATGTTTGGGCCGAATGCTTCTGACCCATACTACGCACCAGGCTGCAATTCCACGGGTCGAGCTCCGCAGGGAGCTCGTTGGGGGTTGCGGGGGGGCAACGCGCCGGGGGGCAACGCGCCCTTGCTCCGAGGGTCCGAGGTCGAAGGTTCCCGGCCCAAATTTTGGGGCATTGTAGCAACTCTAACCGACTGTAGCAGAGCTGACCGGCCGACACCGACAAGGCATTGTAGCAGTGCAGATCTTTGGCATGACTACTGTAGCTCTGCGGACTTTCAGTCGCCGGCCACAGCAGCACCTTGGACTAAGGTGGTCGTGGCACGGTAGCGATGCGGACTTTCAACCACCTTTTACCGTTGCACAGCGGACTTTCTGTGCGATTGGTGGAATAGTGCTTCGTCCTCCTTATTAGCACATTTCGGGCTAGGGTTTTGCGTGTGCCTGAGAACCCTGAAACTCCCAGTAATTTTGTGCTCCCGACTATAGTGAAATCTGTGTCCCTCCGTGGATGTAGGGATCATTTCCCAAACCACGTAAATCTCTGTGTCCTGTGGGGTTGTTTCTTCTGTCTTTTCTTCATTTACAAAGCATTTCTATCATTGCGACTCCTGACGTTTCGGCAACAGGTTTAACTCATGATGAAAATATTTCATGTTCTGATTGCTCACATGTTTATCTTTTGAGAAATGAATGTTTTTTATTATGGCCTTCTATGTTATCTTTCATGTTGAATTCCATATTCTTGCAACTTTGGACATGGATTGTTTTGAAAGGAAAACCAAAGGATGTTTTATGTAAAATGTTTTCAAATGAAATAGTTTTATGAAACTTGTTTTGTTTTAAAGCTAGTCCCAAAACCCTATACCCTAATCCCTAAACCCAAAAACATATACCTCATACCCTAATCTCAAAATATTTAACCCTAAACCTTAAAATTTAAACTTAAACCCTTAAATCTACAAACTAAACCCGAAAAACTAAATAAAAAATCCTAAAACCTAATCCCAAAACCCTATACCCGAAACCCTAAACCCAAAAACATATACCTCATACCCTAATCTCAAAATACTTAACCCTAAACCTTAAAACTTAAACCTTATCCCTTAAATCTACAAACTAAACCCAAAAAGCTAAACAAAAAATCCTAAAACCTAATCACAAAACCCTATACCCAAAACCCTAATCCCTAAACTCTAAAACCTAGAACTAACGGTTACATGGAAATATCCTACAGCGTTTACTTCACACCCTGCATATGCATTCAGCGTATGCAAATTTGATTTTGCAAAATACAGAAAAAGGGAAGGGCGTCATGTAGCCCAACGTCTTCTCTTGGTTGATGTTGCCTTCGTAGTGGGTTGGGATGGTGGTGACGGATGGTCACATGGAGACTCGGTTTTGGATTGGTATTGTATGTCTCATGGGTTTTATTTGGTTATACATGAGACATGTTGTGTTATCTTTCAGAGTGAAATTGTTCTCATAGTTATGTATGTCGATACTCAGGTCCCTGTCGTCGACCCGTGGTGATTGGAAGCGCGCTTCGGGCCTTGTGTCAAGCCAACTTGAGTGATGCTTAAGGTCGACCTGAATTGGTTTGTTACAAAATGGTGTCAAAGGAAGGTTTTCCAAGGTTGGTTGGTAGATTGGAGTCAGGAACGCCGAAACTCAGGTAGTAAATGCGGAAGAGTGTATGTCCCACTCAATTTCATACCTAACCTCGAGTTACCATGGGTGATAAGGGATTTTTCATTAAGCTCTGAACTTGATTTTTGGGGTTATTTAGATACCAGATTTTGGGCATATTTAGATGAACCTTTTTATCTCCTATTGGTTTGAGATGTTTTCACCTCTCGATTGTTGAATTTTTTGTTCCTAAAATTATTGTTGTTTAAGGGCTTTAATATGGATTCTTGAAGTTCTTCGGATCTCGAGATGTGTTCCTAAGCTAATCAAGTGTTATCTCTTGTGTTTAATAGATAATGTCTCCTAAAGGGATCTCTTCGAACCTGAGGGGAGGACTTGGGGGCAAGTCCCACAGGCAAACCCTCTAGTTGACCCTGCTTTGGGGGAAACTGTAATCCAAACCATTCAATCTCAAGGTCAAGCGGGTGATGGAAATCGAGAACGGACGGTGGATCGTGTTTTGGACTTTACCAAACAAAATCCACCAACCTTCCATGGTGATAAAGGAACCCAAGAACCCGAGAAATGGATTGAGAGAATAGAAATGATTTTCCACTTTCTGAAGACTCCAGGATACTCAAGGTAGGCTTCGCCACTAATATGTTTGAAGGACCTAGAAGGAAATGGTAAGATTCCATCGTGCAAGCTAAATAACACAAGGACCTCACTTGGACCACTTTCAAGAAAGCTTTCAATCATCAGTTCTATCTAGAAATGTTGTGTTCGGCAAAGACTCGGGAGTTTGTGACCTTGGATCAAGGAGATCGTTCTGCTATGTAGTATGCTACTCGTTTCGCCGAGTTGGTTTATCTGTCTTCGGAACTTGTCTCTAATGGTTACCTCAAGGTTAGGCGGTTTGAGATGTGTCTTAAGCTCGAGATTCGATTGATGCTTATCCTCATGTGCCTGAAAACCTTTGCTGAGGTAGTTGATCAAGCAGTTATGGATGGGGCTGATTTAGCTGAAAAGATGGGTCTTAGTGGAGCTTCTGTTGCATCATGGGATAGTTAAGGTGTGCCATCTGACTAGAAAAGCAAGAACAATAAGGGTGCTCTGTTTACGTTCGGACTGGTCTTAGGGGCTTCTTCAGGTTAGCACTAGGTGGTTTAGTACCAGTGTGGGAGACCTGGCCATACCAAGCCTGATTGTATGGTAGCACCCAGGATTTGCCATTGTTGCGGACAATCCAGTCATCCTAAGCGTTTTTGCGGAAGGATTTCTCAGGGTAGTAGAGCTAGATCCACTCTTACTAAAGGCACTCAGGTCCGAACTGATGCGGAGAAAGGTGGTGCATCTCATTCTCATGCAAAGGGGAACACTCAGGAAACGAAGAAAGCTCAGGGAGGGGCTGAGGTCGGACGCCTTTATGCAGCGGAGTGTGCATCAAATGAATCTGAAGTAGGGCCAACTACTGTTAGAGGTATGGTGTTTATTTCGTTCTCTATAGTCCTGACTTTCTTGGATACAGGTGCATCTCAGTTTTTTATATCGTCTAAGCTGATTGACGTGTTTAGCATACGCTTGGAGTTTATGACTTTTATGATGGATCTTTCCACTCCCTTAGAAAGAAGGAACAGGGTTTTAAATGTTTAGAGTGCCCAGTTATACTTCTTCATTAAGAAATCCATGAAGAAAAGCATTTTTAACATCCAACTAATGGAGAGACGAGAGAGATGAGGCAACAAGAGAGATAAGTAGGCGAACTAAAGTCATCTTTGCCACTAGAGAGAAGGTGAAAAAATAATCAATTTCATACGTCTACGCATATCCTTTGGCAACAAGGCGTGCCTTGAGACGATTAAGAGAGTCATCGGCATTGATGCGTACTGTATAGATCGATTTGCAACCAACCACCTGCTTACCCAAAGTTGGTAATCGATGAAAGAACAGACGAGGTAAGTTTGTTGATAAGATAAGTGACCGTGAGAATGACATCACCCCAAAAAACAGTGAAAACTTTATTCTGAAACAGAAGCGCCCAAGCAACTTTTAAGAGATGGCGGTTCTTTCATTAAGCAACACAATTTTGTTGAGTTGTGTCAGGACAAGAATTCATATGGATAATGTCATGGTCATCGAGAAAAGACTGGAATGGTCCAGATAAATATTCACAACCATTGTCAGAACGAAAGCAGTGAAGTTTAGCGGAAAATTGGGTGGTGATTTCTTGATAATAGAAGCGAAACACGGAAAAAAATTCAAAATGATTTTTCAACAAACAAACCCAAGTCATCCGTGAAAAATCGTCGATAAAAGTAACAAAATATTGATAACCCAGTTCAGATAGACTAGGACCGAGCCCCCAAATATCAGAATGAACCAAATAAAAAGGAATGGATGCACGGGGCGGACCGAAGCCGTCGCACAGGGCGCAGGGCAGAAGGGAGGGGGAGCTAAACCTCCTCTGATACCATATTAAAATGGAAATCTGTACCCCACAACGAGATAGGGTACTTAATTTATAGATGAGAAAAGGAGTACAACAAATTACTTACACCGATGCAGGATACAAATTTTAAAAACATTCTAACTCTTAACATGTTAATATCTTAGAGACTTGCTATATCATCCATCAAGCTATTCATCACAAAAATTGAGCACTTATCGAAGTATGAATTCTCTATCTTTGTTTAAATATGTTTTACATGAATCCTAAATAAGATATTTGGATTTGTTGCATATTAGATATTCCATATCATGAAAAAATCATTTTAGGGTCAGGTTAGACATCAAAGAGTACTTAGAATCAAATGTGCTACATCACAACACTTTAAAGCCCTTGGACAGTATTCTAGCAAAATTGTTTCACACTTCCACACAAACAATGTTCTATATGACATTTAATCATCATTGACTTATTAAATAATGGCTATAATAAATTAAAACTTCAAAAATTGAAGAATGTTCTATATGACACTTGGCTGAAACAAATTGAAATTAATGAAGACCACAGGCAAGTTAAAACTTGATTTACCTAGGAATATATGACAAAACCCCAACTTGCTTAACATTTCGTTCGTTTCTTTCGATCTGATGACATGCATCGTCCACAAACTGCATGTAAAAAAAATTTAGGAAGCCCCCTCAAAAGCACCATCAACATAAACAGATTCAGCTTAGTTGGGAACGTACACGACTGAACTGCATAGAAATTCGGGACTCCAGGTCACCAAGCAAAAGACGCACAAATCCAGCAGCATCAGCTTTCTGGCCAGAAAGATAGCGTTCTGTAATTCCATGCATTGATATGCAACGCAAAGGATCCATCTTATATGCCCAATCCACCACTGCATAAAAGTCTTCCTATACCACAAAATCAGGTAATCGGACTGAAGGCTGAAGGTTGCGAATGAATATTGCAGATCAAACTTGACAATAAATAAATAAGCAAACATGAAACTAGGTAGAAAATGCTAAATATAACATGCATGAAAACTCAAAAAAAATGCATAAGCACACCGCACATTACCACATGATCCAGGACTAAAAAAAGCTGGTTGAACCAATGCAGTAAAAAAAAAGTGAAATGAAGAGGTGAGAAATCTAGAAAATAATTAAAGACTGGATCTTAGAGAATCTGTTTTAGTCAATGAGGACAAAAGAAGTCGTACGTAGCTGAGTTGTAAGATGAAAATATCAAAGAAGACGGGCAACAGCAGTAAACTAGAAATTGCCTGTTAAAGTTTACCCAATTAAAGCTGGAGAGTTCCCATTTGTAGCAGTATATGCATCATGGTTTACTGATAGAGACCTGCTGCCAATTAGTTTGGGGGTATTATTGTCTTTGTAAGGGGGTGAGTTTGTTAGAGTTTGTTATGGAGGAATATTCTCAGTTAGTGGGGTGAGTTTGTTAGAGTTTGTTATGGGGGGAGTTATGGTGAGGGCATCCTGGAGTTTATGGTTTAGTGGGCTGCTTTGAGCAGATCGGCCGATAGGCTTGGGCAGGTTGAGGGTGAGTCCCCTTCCTGAGTTTCTCTTCCTCCCACTGTTTCTCTGTTCTTCCCCTTTTTCTGCTGTTATTTCCTCCTTTCTGCTGTATTTTCGGTTACTTATCTTTTATAATACAAGTTGTCGGTCTGTGGGTTCCATTAATTGGTCCGACCTACCCTTGCTCCCTGCTGCTGGAGCACCCCCGCCGTTTATTCCTCTGCCGGTCTCGCAGCGCTGCATCCACTGTCGGCTCACTCCCTGTCGGTTCCACTTCAACGTCTGCTGCTGGAGTTGCATTGGTCGCGCAACAAAGGAAACGCCGCACACTTTGCTGCTGGATTTCTTTTTGTTTGAACGACCCGCGCCCCGCTGGAAATTCACACGGAAGGGAAACGCTCGGCCGATTGCTTCTTCAGCACCTGTTGAACCAACTTAGACTCCCCGACCTGCTGCTTCGCTCCAGGAGGCGCACTACCAGATTCTGTCAGAAGAAGGAGGCGCACTCCAGCAAGATTCTTCTCGATCGGCTCCTCTTCATCCCATCCAGCTCGCGTGAAGAGGCTCGAGCAGGCGCACACAGCTGGGCGGCTGTATTGTACTCAAAGCAGGAGCACTGCCTGAAAATTTCTCCTCAGCTCACCGGATCCCAATTCTCCGTCTCGTTCTCATCAAAGGAGTGCGCAACGCCGGAGGCCAGCCCGACACAACCTTGCAGGAGATGCGTTCGGGGAGGAGGTGCACTACCAGATACGCTTCATCGTTCCGAAGAGTGCGCTCAACCGCACCCTGTCTGCCGGAGCACGCCGGAGGAAGCCGCGCAGTACCTGGAGTCTGCTCGGCTGTCGCGCGCAGGCGGTTCTCTCGCTCCAGTTCAAAGGGGTGACCCGCTATCGGGTTCTTCTTTGGAAAAGAAAAAAGAAAATGAAAAGAAGAAAAAAAAACGAAACAGGGCGGCCCTCTTTTCTTCCTCGGGAGGGAAACGTAGGAACAAAAAAAAACAAAAAAAAAACAGACAAAAAAAGGGGGGGCAACTCTCACTACTGCAGGGGAAGTATGTTTTTCTTAGCTATGGAAAATCCGAAGCAGGAGATGCAAGACCTCTGGGCTTCACTGGCCCGAGTGACCCGCAATGAGGAAAAAATTACAAGAGGAGTTTTTACTGGAATTTTCGGCCACACATCCGGAGACGTGTATCTCAAGGGCTGAGGAATATTTCTCGCGCAATCAAACGCCGGATCAGATGAAGGTACCAATGGCACGCCTCTGCATGTTCGATATGTCCGCACTTTGGTTTTTAGTGGCCAAAGGACCGGCAACTACGTTCACTTGGGTGCATCTTAAAGAAGCAATCCTTGAGGATTTTGGAAGCTCCATCACTGAACTGTTGGATTGGTGTTGCCCGATCCGGTTGGGCCGAATGCTTGTGGCCCGCAACTTTCGCGGGTCGACAGGCACTGTAGCGGTGTCGGTCGGTCAGCTCCGCCGATCACTATTGCAACGCGGACTACTATTCAGAACAGTAGACCGTCTTCTTCATATGTAGCCCATTTCGGGCTAGGGTTTTGTTGTTGGAAATCCTCTGTAATTTCTCTGCTCCCGAATCATAGTGAAATTCTGCCTCTCCCGTGGACGTAGGGATTTTTCCCGAACCACGTAAATCGTCGTGTTCATTGTTGCTTTTCTTTCTTTCGTTTTCTCGGTTTCTGTCGTTTTGTCTCCCGGTGATTCCGCAACATGAACCCCCTGCAACTACATCCGAGTTCCTCCCGCCGGTAATGCAGGTGTCCGCGTCACACTCCGCGGGGCCTACCAAACATGAGACGCCCAACCGGAGCAAAGGGTTGGCCGCAAATCCTGACAACACTATCTCCAGTCAATCTGTGATAGACCTCCCGAATATTGAGGTGGACACTTCAAAGTTCATAATGCTGGAGCACGGGCCGCAGCAGATTGAGCCGGCTCATACATGGGCTCTTGTTATTTTACCACCAGTTGTACAGGTCTCACTCGCGGTGTCGGAATGGGGTCTCCAGGTTCATGAAGGCGGTTCTTCCATTTTTTTCACCCCCGCAGCCAGGTGGTACCAGCTGTACTTGCGGCTCAGCTCACGACATGACATTCCCACTGGATGGAGGTCAAACATTACAGCGAGCGACACTCTCACCTTTGTCTCTTCATCCCTGATCCATGCTGGCGGTCGACGTGTTTGGGAGATTGCGTGGCGAACACCTGCGGCACCGACACATTATACAGGACTGCAGTGGAGGATATGGAAGATTGTCTGGCACCACTACTTGTCTGGCACCCCTTGTCCTTCGTTCCCTGCAGCACGGATGATATGTCTGGCACCCCTTGTCCTTCGTTCCCTGCAGCACGGATGATATGGCAGATCGCCTGGCATGCTTACGCGATCCACCACCTTGAGGACAAGGTGGTTTTTCGGGACGGTGGTAGTGATAGAGACCTGCTGCCAATTAGTTTGGGGGTATTATTGTCTTTGTAAGGGGGTGAGTTTGTTAGAGTTTGTTATGGGGGAATATTCTCAATTAGTGGGGTGAGTTTGTTAGAATTTGTTATGGGAGAATATTCTTAGTTTGTTAGGGAGTGAGATTATAAATAAGGGGGGAGGGTTATGGTGAGGGCATCCTGGAGTTTATGGTTTAGTGGGCTGCTTTGAGCAGATCGGCCGATAGGCTTGGGCAGGTTGAGGGCGAGTCCCCTTCCTGAGTTTCTCTTCCTCCCACTGTTTCTCTGTTCTTCCCCTTTTTCTGCTGTTATTTCCTCCTTTGTGTTGTATTTTCAGTTACTTATCTTTTATAATACAAGTTGTCGGTCTATGGGTTCTATTAATATTGTTGGAGTCTGCATCCCACATCGGACTTGAGGTCCGGTGTGGTCTTTCTTATTTGTTATAAATACACCCCAAGGGCTCCTTTGGAGAGACACCTTGGGGGTTCGGGTCTCTCATTTTCTCATTTTACATGGTATCAGAGCAGGTTTTTTGAACCCCCAATCCCACCCTCCCTATTTTTTTTTCCTCCCTTTGCTTTAGGGTTTCCCGTCCGGGGGCGGCGGCTCCAATCCACATAGCCGCCGCCCCCCCCTCCCCTCCGGGCTCGTTTTCTCCGGCGCCTCTCCCTGGTTCTCCAGCCGTCGGCGCTCCCGGCAGGCCCTCCCTCTCCCGGCAGGCCCTCCCTCTCCCGGCAGGCCCTCCCTCCCCGTCGGCGCTCCCGGCAGGCCCTCCCTCCCCGACGGCCCTCCCTCCCCGACGGCGCTCCCGCTGCCCTGCGCTGCTTTCGGCTCCCCGCGGCTCCCGACACCATCACCCGCGCACCGCCGGCGGCCTCCCGCTGCTCCCTGCGCGCTCCCTCCCGGCACCTCGGCGCGACTCTCTGCGCGCGGCCCGCTCCTCCTGCGCGCTCCTCCCGTCGCCGCGGCTCCCAGGCGGCCCTCCGCCTCGTGTCCCTCTGCTCCCGGCGGCTTCTCCCGGCTCCCCGGCTCCCGGCTCGCCCCACCGTCCCGGCGCACCTCCTCCTGGCGTCGCGCCCTAGCGCCCCGCACTCAGCGCCTCGCCCTGGCGTTCTCCCGGCCGGCGACCCCTCTCCGGCCGGCGACCCCTCTCCGGCCGGCGACCCCTCTCCGGCCGGCGAACCCTCTCCGGCGGCCTCTCCCGTCCCGCTCCCCTCCCGGCGACCTCGCCTGCTAGCGGCTCCGGCGAACCCTCCCCGGCGGCCATCGTGCCTGCCAGCGGCTCCCTGCGCGACGTCCCCGCCCCGCCGGTCCTCCTCCTGCGCGCGCCCTTGGTCGAGCGGCCCTCTCTCCCGACATCCGCCGTCCTCCCGCGGTGCGCCCTCACCCGCGCCCCGGCGCCTCTTCCCCGGCGGCTCGCCCTCGGCGCGACGCGGCTCCCGGCTCCCGCTGCTCCTCTGCGCCTCCCGACGGCCCGCCCCTCCTGCGCGCGGTGGCCCGGTCCTGACGCCGTCTCCCTCTCTGCGCGCGGCCCGCTCCTCCTGCGCGCGCATCCCGTCGCTGCGCCTCCCGGCTGCTCCCGACGGCCTCCTGCTGCTCCCAGCGGCCTCCCGCATCCCGTCGCCGGCCCTCCGCGCAACCTCCCGGCCCTTTTTCCGGCCAGATCCGGCCAGCTCCGGCCAGATCCAGAGATTTCCGGCCAGATCCGGACAGCTCCGGCCGGCTCCGGCCAGATCCAGAGATTTCCGGCGTGATCCGGACTGTTCCGGGCAGATCCGGGCAGATCCGGACTGTTCCGGGCAGATCCGGCCTGTTCCGGCCAGCAACCGGCCTCCACCCGTGCTGGCCGCTCCATGCAGGTGGCCTCCTCCAACTTCCAGCGTCGTCTTCCGGCCTCCTGCACCCTCGCCGGCCTCCTCCTACGGCATCCCCGCCTCGCCGGCATCTCGCGGCACCTCCCGGCAGCCGCATCTCTCTCCGCCGGCACGTCCATTCGCTGGCGCAGTAGCTCGACATCCTCGGATTTGGGCCCGTTGGCGCCGCCAGTCCCGCAACAATTCTGCGGAATCCCCGCCTCCCGTCGCCGGCCCCGCAAGTGCGGTTTTCCCGGTGCTAGTTTGGATTTCCCGGCGTTTTCAACGACCGGCCCCACTAGTGCGGCATTCCTGGCGCTCCGTCAACAAGCCGATCTGAGTGGTTTCATCTGCTGCGCCCGCAACATCTTCCATCCATCATCTTGCGGGGGAGCTTCGATCGTGAGGGGGAGCAGCAACTTCTGCAGCTTTCTTTTTATTTCGTCATGTTTTGTCATCAAGCTGGGTATGTCCAGCTTGAGGGGGAGTGTTGGTCTCTGTTTTATTGTTTTCTTTTCATTATGTGTCCAAGCTAGGTACACCTAGCTTGAGGGGGAGTGTTGGAGTCTGCATCCCACATCGGACTTGAGGTCCGGTGTGGTCTTTCTTATTTGTTATAAATACACCCCAAGGGCTCCTTTGGAGAGACACCTTGGGGGTTCGGGTCTCTCATTTTCTCATTTTACAAATATCAAAGAAGACGGGCAACAGCAGTAAACTAGAAATTGCCTGATAAAGTTTACCCAATTAAAGCTGGAGAGTTCCCATTTGTAGCAGTATATGCATCCTGGTTTACCCCATTAAAGCTAGAGATATCCAATTTGTGGTTGTAAATGCAGCCTAGTTTACCCCATTAAAGCCCTATTTTGTCTGTTGTCTTTTTTTAAATTTTATTTCCATTATCATTTAAGATCCAATAAGACATTCACTGTTAATTAAGATCCTATCATTTAGAATCTATTTTCATTGTTAATAGAAGCCTACAAAAAGGCTGTAAGTACTCAACAAAACACAAGCAATTATTCTCAGCTGGTTAGTCATCAAGGGGGCTTGGTCAAGGACGAGTTTACCTCCCCATATTAACTAGACGACAAGACTCTTCCATGTCTAGATATTTGATTAGGCCCTATCTTAAGACACAAAACAGTAGCTTGACAGCAGATTTTGCGCATTCTCTCTCTTATTGTAAGCTCTACTTGATGACGACATCTATGCTTATTTTCATTTATTTCATTTGAATGTTTGCATATTTATATTCTGGGCCATGAGCATCTAGCCGTGAGCCTTCAAGAATATTTAAGGTTTCCTTATCTTAAAGATTGTAATGCAACACTAGTTGACAGCAGCTCCAAGATCAATTAGTAGCTGTTCAAGCTAGCTACAAGAACTTCCCATGTTGAGGCGCTAACCCACCAACCAACTAGCTAGCTACTAGTTGACAGCAGCTCCAAGATCAATAAGTAGCTGTTCAAACTAGGATGGCTTTTACGCCTAGAACATAAACTTAGCCAATAGGTTGAACAATTTGATGGTACCATCTGTTCAACAATCATCCTCTCATCACATTGTTGTCCATCATTCCTAAATATCTTCCCAAATATTTAACGTTTTCATTCTTCAAAAAGGGATTAGAAAATATTTGGGATTATGTAAATGAAGAATGTTATTTAGAAAATGAAAATGAACATATTAGATTTTTGGGGAAAAAAACTTTTCATATTTTCTGGAAAATAAAAACACTGAGAATTAACCTGCGTATTTTCTTTCTTTTCTCCTGCTCAACAAAATATTTTGGAACACAATTTCTAAAAATATTTTTGGAAAATGAAAACATAAAACGTTTTCAAAAATAAAATGCAGCCTAAGATTTCCAAGACCTCTTCACACTTGCAACATGTCAACTGCCAAGGTTATGAACTTATCTCCATCAATGGTCCAAATCAAGCTGTTGCCACAGAGGAATGTGAGGGTACCATCAATCAGTCATTAAAAGAAATATTTTGTGAACATGAACTTCAAAAATATAGTGACTTAAATGAAAGTGTAGGTTGAGAAACTCTCTTACCTCAATGTGAGGCGGAGACATTCTTTTATAGATGAGTAAAACTAATTACAAGGAGGGTAAGTCCGATGTGGGACTCAGAAATACCCATTAAACTTAAATGGGGTCCAACACTCCCCCTCAAGCTGGACATGCCCAGATTGGATTGAGCCCCACAAAGAAAAAGATGACAAGACACAAAGATCATCTCATACTCCCCCTCAAGCTGGGCCATGAATATTGTGAATACTCAGCCTGGTAGTGAGAGAGTCAAGGTGAGCCCCTGGGAGGCATTTGGTGAAGATGTCGTCAAGCTGATTTGCCGTCGGAATATGGCCAAAGCTGATATGTGTTTGCTCCAGATGGTGGCGAATAAAGTGGAAGTCCACCTCTATATGCTTCTTCCGTTCATGGAAGACGGGATTCGAGGCAATCTTTGTGGCTGCCTGATTGTCACACCATATATGAGCAGAGGTTTGTGCCGGGAAGCCGAGCTCATGTAGGAGAGGACGAAGCCAGAGGATCTCAGTGGTGACGGTGGTCATGGCGCGGTATTCGGCTTCTGCACTCGATCTGGAGGCGACAGTCTGCTTCTTGCTGCGCCAGGAGATGAGGTTACTGGCGAAGAACACGGCGAATCCCGAAGTAGACTTGCGGGTAGCGAGGCAACCTGCATAGTCCGCATCACAGAAGGCCTCAACATCCAAATGAGCATGATGGGAGTACTAAAGCCCACGTGCAGGGTCTTTCTTGATGTATTTGGCAATGCGGAGGACAGCATCCCACTGAGATCTGGTTGGATGCTCCATGAACTGGCTGACTTTGCCAACGGTGCAGGCAATGTCTGGTCGCGTCATGGTGAGGTAGTTAAGTTTACCCACCAAACGTCGATAGCTCTCGGGATGAGAAAATGGTTCTGAGTCGGTATGGAGAGAGCGTTCCCCAGGCTCAAGAGGAGTGTCCACTGCAGTTGCTGTGCTCAAACCTGCATCCTGCAAGATATCAAGAGCATACTTGCGTTGGCAGAGAGAGATAGTGTCCTCAGAACGGGAGACCTCAATGCCAAGGAAGTAGATGATGGGACCAAGATCTTTGGTGTGAAAGTGGTGGTGAAGATGCGCCTTGAGGTTGGCGATTCCTGTGGAGTCGCTCCCTGTGATGATGATATCATCCACATAGACCACCAAGAGGATACAGCCAGCAGGAGTCGTTCTGTAAAAAACTGTGTGATCCTTCATACTTCGAGAGAGGCCAAAATCAGTAACCACAGTGCTGAAGCGGCCGAACCAAGCACAAGGAGATTGCTTGAGACCGTACAGAGAGCGGCGGAATCGACAGACTTGAGACTCGGCGCCGGAGGAACAAAAGCCAGGTGGCTGTTGCAGATAAACTTCGTCCTCAAGAAAGCCATGGAGGAAGGCATTCTTGACATCCAGCTGATGAAGATGTCACGACACGTCCTCAGGGCCCGTGCCGTGACTACCCCAAGCCCGCCTTCCATAGGCCAGGGGATCGCGACTAGCACCAAAGGCGTAAATCCCGACAAAAAGGGGAAGGCATTGCCTTTATAAAGTAAACAAACACCACAGAATAAGCCAGCATAAGTAAACACTAAGTAAACTGAGTACAATAGTAAGTGCGGAAAAGTAAGTGAGCTAGAATACAAACCCAAACTGAAAGTAAAGTACAACTGGAAAGGAAGTACAGCAACTGAAAAGTAAAGCAACAACGTCAAGCCGTCCACTGGAAATCTCATCTGAAGGGTGGGTACAGATAGCCTCCTCAGCTCCTCGGGTCCTGCCGTCCGCCCCGTGTATGTCCCGCCCAGTGGTCCGCCTCTAGGTACCGACTCGTCGTAAAATCCACCTCCGGGCACCGACTCGATGTGAGTCCCTCCTCCGGGAACCGTCCAGCTCTACAATCCTCAACATCGATCAGCGGTGTCCATCATGTGCATCCAACACAACGTAGTGCGGGCATAGCCCGTGCAGGGGTGAGTATACGCTACTCAGTAGGGACCCCGAGACCCCCGAAGGTCTCCCAGAATCCACAAAGGATAATCCACAAAGGAAAGATGCAATCACGAAGTAACATCCAACACTACTTAGGTATATGCCCATACATATACCTAAATCATCAATTCCAGTTCGGCTCCGACATCCGAGCCCAAGTTCGATCACGTCCGCACAGGATAGTACAACACAATCCACACAGGAAAGCACAACCCAATCCACATAGGAAAGCAAGTCAATCATATTGAAGATAATGATTGAAAGTCAAGACTCAGCTCACACAGGTATACATCATTTGTAAAGCAAAAAGGAGATGATCAGATGTAGTTACTGATTCATCTAGTTGGGACCCACGTAGGATACAAGTGTTGTAGTAGTCACCGCCGAACCCACGGAGGATTCCAGTACGGTTGTCGTCGTCGTCGAACCCACGGAGGATTCCAGTACGATAGTCTTCACCATCGAACTCACGGAGGATTCCAGTACGTTTGTCATCGTCGTCGAACCCACGGAGAATTCCAGTACGTTTGCCATCACCGTCGAACCCATAGCTGCTGGGGAACTCCTCCTCTATCGAGTACAGTGGGTCTGCCGCTACAACCAAGCGCTTCCTACTAACCTTGGACTGCTGTAGTACTCCACCTGTCGAGTATTGTGGGTCTGCTGCTACAACCAAGCGCTTCCCACCATGGGTCTGCCGCTACAACCAAGCGCTCCCCCTCATAGCCTACAGAGGTACTCCTTCTGTTGAGTACCGCGGGTCTGCCGCTACAACCAAGCGCCCATCCGCCGTGGGTCTGCCGCTACAACCAAGTGCTCCCCACTGGGCTATCGAAACACTCCGAGTCGATCGATCAGCAGTCGTCAAGTCTCAGCCAACTCTAGGGTTTCCGCACACAGCACGCTCGTTCCAGGAGGGTCCGCTCCACGAGCCAAGAGGTCGATACACCAATTGTCACGTAGACCAGAGTTGATGTATCACAAAGTTCCGTCACGTCAAAAGGAACACAACGCGACAGACAGCGCGTCAATCGGACACCCGGTCTTAGAGTTATTGGCTTTTTCGTCCCAGGGGCCCGGTTGGTTTTTAAGCTAAAACCAACTCGACCGTACTTCAGCTGCGTCCAAACCTCGAGCGGAGTAAGCCAAAAGAACCATCTCACTAAGAGGAATCCAACAAAGTCGACGGCACGTCAATCGGACGTCCGGAGCTCAAGTTATAAGCGTTTCCGCTCCGAGGGCCCGGTTGGTTTCGTGTTCGAACCAACCCGGTCGTACCCAAAGATCTCCGAAAACCTTGAGTGTAATATACCGAAACAACCGTCTCGATCCAAGGATCGCATCGCAACTGACGGTACGTCGATCGGAGGTCCGTAACCCAAGTTATGGGCGTTTAAACGAACCTGCCTGTTTTTAGGGGGGTTTTGGGCCCGGACCAACCCGGCTTGAGACCCCCTGGGTCGGCCCGAACCGGGTTGACCCGACCCGGGTCCGGCCCGGCCCAGCGCGGCCGGTCCAGCCTGGGCGCCCGCTGGCTGAGCGGACGCGGGGGGGTGCTGTCCCCCCCGGTTGACCGAACGGCGCGGCTTTAATGCCGCGTCGCCTCCCCTAAACCCGGAACGGCAAAGCCGTTCCGGTCCACCGCGGCTCAGCCGCGGCGGCTTTTTCCGGCGGCGCGCCGCCGCGCCGCTGCCGCTTTCCGCGGACCACCGGACGCACTCCGGTGGTCCGTTTTGCCGGCCGTCTTCGCCAGCGGTCCTCCCGGGACCTGCTCTTCACTGCGACAACCTTCAAACGTCGTTGCGGTCCCGTTCCGGCCGCGGCCTCTTAGTGGTTCTCCGGCACGGCGCCATCGCGTCGCGCCCCTCCGCCGCGGCCCCGCTCTGGCCGCGGCCTCTTTTGGCCACAACGGCGCGGCGCGACGGCGCCGTGCTTCTTCACCGCATTTCTCCTTGTTCCCGCGCGATGTCGTCGCACCGCGCCACCTTCGTTCAAGCCGTAACGAACACAGCAACAGAAGGGGGAGGAGGGTCGGTCGTGTTCGTGCGGTCCAACCTCCTCCCGTTAAATTGATAACAGGCGGCCCAAAGAAAATGACGATGAACGGCAAAGAAAATTCACAAACAAAAATTAACCCCTACCTCAAAGAAGTCGTCGATCGAGGTTCGTCGTGGGAAAAAGACGTCGCGGAAGACGGCGTCGCGGGACGAGACTCCGTAAGCGTCGTCGGTGTTCGCCCAATGAAGGATGCGGCGCGTCGTCGTTCTTCGAAGAAGGCGTCTCTCACCGGCTGAGGAGAGGGAAGAAGACGGTACGGCGATCTTCCCTTGCGGTGACTGAGTTCTTCGTTGAACCTTCGGTGTTCTTCGCGTTCTTCAAGAAGGAAGAAGAAAATCTTCGAGGGTTCTCACCTCCACACAGCGAATCACCCCAATAAAATAAGACGTTGTCTTATTTAATTTACACACACACAAGCCATCATTAATTTGAAATTCAAAATGAATTCATCAAATTAATTAACGCGCGTTATCCAATTAATTAGGCGTTTTATAGGCATGTATTTAATGTGGAAGAAAAACTGCTTGAGTTGACTTGACATTAAAATGGGGGAGGTGCGGGTGTGTTACACAAATTAAAAGTGATAGGGTGATTAATTGGGAGTTAGAGAATTGAAAGGTGGGGGCTCGTGTGGGCCCCACCCCAACTCCCTCACATGGATGTTAACCACAAAGTAGAGAGAAATTAAGTTGTGACACAACTTAATTTCACTTAAAACGCTTAGTAAAGAAATAAAAATAAAACAATTATATTTTTATTCCTCACTTTTTTTTAACATCACCACCCGAGCAAACGCACCTTCGGATAAGGTGTTCCTAAGCAAATACCGGCGCTGCGGTTTCATCGGTGCACTCGGATTTCGATTCCGAGTACCGGTTCAAAAGTTAGGAAAACCCGCTCGTTTGTTCACTGAACGTACCCGAACTAATCTTCGGAAATTGATTCCGGGCACACCGGGCTTCAGAATCAGGTGCCGTCAGAAGCCACAGACTCGTAAAATTCCAAAGAAATTAAGAAAAAAAATCCTTGAAATTTCCGGGTCTTTACAGAAGATGCCAACGATGATGTGCCGCCAGAGAGATGAATAAGCGGACGGAGGTCATCTTGACCACTGGAGAGAATGTATCAAAATAGTCCACCCCGTAAGTTTGTGCAAAGCCCTTGGCCACAATGTGAGGCGGAGACATTCTTTTATAGATGAGTAAAACTAATTACAAGGAGGGTAAGTCCGATGTGAGACTCAGAAATACCCATTAAACTTAAATGGGGTCTAACAGAAAGCAAAGAAACCTTCTTAGGTTGTACCCAGACCATCCCGGTGAGTTCGAGATTCTTCCAAACATTCCACAAGTACTGTACATTGAACCTCACCCAACTCAAAAAAAAAATGAAAAACATCAACATACAATTTGTCACTATCAAAATTAATAATATTGGTAAAGTCATTGTGGACAACTGTAGTTACATTAACGCAGTGCCCAAACCTCATTCCCTCCATCTTGGCCTGCAATTGCTCCCCCAACCACAACCATGTGGTGTTGCATGGGTAGAGAATCCAATTGTGGCCATGGAAGGGTGCTACCTGGTGCTCATCCAATTCTCAGTATGGGGTGACATCATTCCTATGAACCTTGGTAATGCTGATCTTGGGTGACCGCAATTTGATTTGGTTGTGACCATTCATGGTCATTCTAAAACATGTTACCATCTGACAGGCACCAAAATTGGTCACATTTACAATGACATCTGTGTCAAAAAAATGCATTTCAAATTGTTACTAATGGAGAAGGTAATTGAGAATCCATACCACTAAGTGATGTCGGTGCCATCTATTTATTGTAGACCTTGTATCAGAGTACATAAGCCCAAAAACCATCTAGAATATTAGAGTTTGCTTATTTTAAAGTGCAATGATGTGATGCTTGGGATGAACTTATTGAAAAAATATATTCATTTCAGCTGTTTGTAGTCAACCCTACGATCTAATTATTCTTCCCTCCTTTATCTTGTAGCTTGCATCTCCTACATCACTTCTAAAATGTTACAAGACATTGCTACACTTTATTCTTCCATGCCTTCTTCTAGCAGCACCAAGAACTGATCACATTAGCAAGATCGATAACAAATTCCATAATAACAGCATATTATAAATAAAATATTTAAAAAATTACTTGGATCCCATTAAGCAACTCCTGAAGTGAATCATTGAGTACCGTGAGCTCTGAGGAGTTTTTACCTGCATGGTAGAAAATATAGTTTGTTTTAATTTTGACCCATCACGACAATAAGCAGGCAAGAAAAAAATTAACCATGCTAATTAAGGACCAATAAAAAGGGTTACCAGATTTGCTGTCATTCTCATCAATGTCCAGAATGCCTAAATCATCATCATTGCTCTCATTGTCATGGGATCCATTTTTGTTAGCACTGATCACACCACCCGGTGGAACAAGTGCCGGAACTTCAAAGCACATAAAGTGGGCAAAAAAAGAACTCTGCAATTTCAGGATATGAGGAATCATGAATCCCAATAAGTTAACACCAAATATCACTTGAGAGGAGACGATTAGACTGCTAACCTCGTCAACAAGCAGTGGGATAAAAATAGTAAGCATCTTGGCATATGCATCAGACACTGAAGTAGTGTCAGCATTATGACCTTGACCAGAACCAGAAGAAGCTTCAAGCCAAACAGTTGGATTCCTTGACACTTTCGTACTAGCACGGAGTTCATTTGCAAACTCACGAGCCTGTAATTGATTGAGGAAACTCCTAATGACAATCAATCCAAACATATTGAATAACTGATTGCAGAGTCTAGGATACAAAGATGCATTTCCATTTTTAAATAGAGGCTCTCCAGGCTTTTAATAGCAGCCTACTAAAAAATAACATTGAGAAATTTGATTAACTTCACATTTTTGCAACATCTCTGTGCCCCAGGTGTACTGATGCAAAAAGCACACCAGTGAACTAAAAGTCAAAAGCAAGGCATAGACGTGAACATCTACAGACATTGCCCATCTTCTTTCTCTCTGCTCTCCAACTATCTCTCTAATGGCCAATTTCACCATTCTTCCATGGTTAAATTTTCATGGATACCTTGATTCTGTTCTTTTTCTACATTACAAAGCTATTCTCTCGTCACAAAGTCCTCCCTCAAGAATATTTTATGCAGCATTAGCCCTTCTAATTCATATGCCTTGGATACATTTATATGCTAAAAGTGGACTCTTATAAACTGCCATGAGCACATGGGACAGAAAAATCCGAATGTATTTCAAACTAGCCAGATAAAATACGTAAAAAATGAATTATGAAAACCTCACAACATAATTACATCAAAATTACTGGAATTTTATTCAGTAAGACATTTCCAGGAATTGAAAGGTCTCCTCCCAGGTTATATTTACCAATAACATCTAAATGCTGAACTAAATAAAATAAACCAAGTTAACCATGGAAAGGAAAACATAGCAATTGCACGGAGAGGTAATTTCCCCCTAACCTCTCGGCGCAGAAGAAGGTTAAGGGAAAAGCAATAGGCTTTCCTCAGTGGAGCTAAGCAGCTCTTATCGAGACCCTGCAAACAAAAAAAAAATTAACAATATGCCTACAGATAAATACTGACCGTGATTTGCAAATTGATTCAACTGACTTTCAAGTGCTGCAAGAGGCGAGCATACGTCCTGCATTTAAACCTTAGGTCAGCATGATCGGGCCTCTTCAACTGTCCTCGCTATACGCAGATAGACAAAACAAAGGATTATCAGTGTCGACCACAGACAAATTAGCAGATAGAAGCTGGGATTTTTAGATTCAACCACTGAAAAAAAAATATATGCAGTTAAAAAACCTGAGAAAAGTAAGCCTTGTCACTGATCATAAAGTCAACCAAACTGGAAAAGTAGTTCCTGAGGAATTCAGATGCTCTTCGAACAAATGTAGTTTTAAATTTTTCGAGTTCTGAACGCTTCTCTTTGACCTGTGCGAGTTTTGTAACAAACGATTCAATCCTAACAACTTGACCATTAAATGGAATTACATGAAATAAATTTACATTAAGGGCCCATTTGAAATAAAAAGGAAATGGAAATGGGGAGGGAAATAGGATGGGAAAGCAGAGTGAAGTTCGATATGATGGATTCAAAAAAAAAATAGATAAAAAAGAAAATGGAAATGAGACAAAGAAAAATAACATGTTTGATGGGAAAAAATAAATAGAAGGGACAAAGATAAGAAAAACGTCTAAAAGCTAAAATGCTCCTGGGGATGTAATTTTGGCCTAATGGCCTGTTCAGGCCCTGCTTGAAGCCTGATAGTGCCTGGCTTGAAAAACATGGGGCCGAGAAGCCATAGGCCTAGTTGCATTCCACACATGCTGTGACTGGAAAACCCAACGTTTCAGATCTGATTGGTTCCCCCCAATTGCTAGATTTGATACCAACCCAAATCCAATCTGCAATTGAGTGGAATTGAGGCCAGTCTAGGCCAAAATCAATGCTTTTTAAAATTATTTTTCTTTTTTATTGTTATGATTATTATTTCTAATATTTATTTTAAAAAAATAAAGTCAGTCCAACTATAGGCCCGCCTCCTGGCCTGCCTTGACACAGTATCTCAAACCAACCAAAACTTGATCTTTGGCCTGCAAGTTGCACTATGGGATTTGAACTGGCATGGCCCTAATGTATCCCGGGTACCCTCCTATTTTCCTCCATGAAGTTAAATGTTACCGAGTAGGCAAAACAATGAATATAGGATACATACAGCCTTCATTTTTGCATAGCTAGGATCCAGATTGGGTACTTGAAGGCCACGTAAAGCACTGGTTAACCACTCACATGCTTCAATGTTTTCAAGCATGCGTGCCTCGTCAAACATGCCGCCTGTTAGACATGCTGCATACTATAGACAATAAAACATCAATACAAGCTCTGATGTGTACATTAGTGCACTACAATTCAATTTATTATTATTAGTCCTAAATTATAGTGATATAAACATTGACTACAAACCTTTGAAGGTACACGCAAGCGTTCAAGAAGCCGATCAAGTTCCTCAATGAGTGATTTATTATTTACAGACTGCATCCCCAACTTGTTATTGCGACTTTCAATCTAAAGAAGGCAACACAAGACACAAGCACAATTCTGTAAGAAAAGCACAGCAAATAGAATGTCACACTTTACATCAAAAACCTCAGACCTCTTAGGGATTGATTATGCATCTCAGCTTACAGCTAAATCTTTGAGGTGCAACGACCATATTAACATGCATTGTGACAATTTGTATTGTCCCCGTTATCCATGTAGGATAGTATTATCTTGTTAGATCCATCAATATTTATTAAAAGTAATCAGGCAGCGAGTGGAGAGCTTAAGGGTCGGATGCATTCCAACACCCATAACTGAACTTTCAGGAGAACATGTAAGAAGGTTCACCCAACTTCACTGGGACAAGAAGTAACTCTGAGTATTCCATTCAAATGGAACAATTAACCCCACCATATCCGAAGTTTGATTTAAGTGAACCTTTCCACCCTGCCCCCTTAAAATTACACACGCACCAGACAAGACAACATGTCAAAATGCCAAACAACCCAGTTGAAATGGATATTATTAGCAGCGATTGATTAGAATTGGATTCCTTACCGACTCGATATCTTCTCTCATGTGTTTAAGCTTCACATTGAATATGCCCAACCATTCATCCATGTCATCAACACAATTCGTGGCCAATTCAAGCCCTTGCAGGACCTGCATGATCAGCAAGAAACAATTGCATTCCAAAACTGTAGTTGCATCATGGATAATCCCAAACATAATGAAATTACCAGCCAATACTTTCCTTTAAAGAAAATATTTTATAAACCAAAACAGAGAAAAAGGACAAAAATGTTCCACATAGGACAGAAAAAACAACAATAAAAGAATCTAATAGGCTTCATCCAAGACAATAATAAGAGTTCTAATTCAATAATGAAAGGGTGAAACAGTATATATAAGGAAGCCTCTGACTCATCTAAGAATACTAAAATATCTTAATGGAATAAAATGCATTGCCATTTAACAAATTCCTCAGGAAGTACATGCCAAATAGGTTCAACTTGTTACAAAACACACCAATTCTAACACCACAAAAAAATTTCACAAGCACGTACAAGAACTAAAATTTCCCATGCATAAAATGATAATAAATCTCGGATCTTTGGTACTCTCATCCCTACAATATTCACATAACCACATCATAGCCACAACCTCATAACCAAAGCCACATACTTCATATCATCACCACACAGCCTCATCATCATCGCATCACCACACAACATAGCCTTAGGCCATGACAGCCTATATATCCTAACCTCATACCATCATAGCTTATACTACAACTGGAAGAGAGCAAAGAATGGGGAATAGCCAGTCATCCATATCACTTTCATCCTAGATGTTGGAGAAAACACCTGGAATCCAAAAACCTCATATGGGCATCAATCGCGTTACCCAACTTTGGTGGTAATGCGTAAGAAATAACAAGAACTACAATGAATATAATATAATACACAGGCATAACCTAAGTGTAAGATCCCGAATCTTGGAAAGGTATGTTCTTGTTTAAGTTTTTGCTTGAATCTCTTGTTTTGGTTAATTAAGTGCTTACCCAAGTCCTAGAGGAGGCTCGGGAGTGTTCTGAGGGTTCGAGACACAAAAAGTGGAGAAAATGGGGTTTTCTGGGTAGGCCGCACAATCTGAGCATGGTTAGTGCTAACCGTGCGGATAGCCCAGGAAACTGTGCAGAATGTGCGTTTTTAGACAGTGGCTTCCGCACGGTTTGCACATGGTTTGGCAAACCGTGTGGGTAAACCGTGCGAGGGGAGCCTTTTGGGACAGAAGCATCCGTACGGTTTGCGTGTGGTTTGGCAAACCGTACGGGTAAACCGTGCGGCCCAAAAACTTCTAAAAAATTACAATTTTACCACTCCGGGATTTTTAACCCCCAACTCGGGAATTCCTCCCATTTCTCATCTCTTCACCCTAGGGACAAACCAAATCTCCCAAGACCTCCAAAAGATCAATCTCCCTCGTTTCTAAGGCGTTTTTGGTGCCGTTTGTTGCAGATCGAAGCTCCAGGTAAGGCTAACCTCATCCTTGCTTCTCTTTTGAGTTTAGGGTTTGTATCTTCTTCTCCTCTCTTTTCGAAGCTCTAAAACCCTACTCCTTGGGTGAGTTTTAGGTTAAGCTTCAAAGGTTAGTTGAAGTGGAATCTAAGGGCTTGATTAAGAGTGCATTCACCCGCAGAATCGAGGTAGGTGGTCTACAAGTTATATCTCATGGTTTATTTGTGAAATTGTGCATGTGTGGCTTTGTTCTTGGGTGTCTCTTGGTATGTTTTAACTACCCATGGCATGTTTTGGTAAAATGGTTATTAATAAAGTAAATGGAAACCCTCACGATCCCCATAAGATGCGTCGAGGGTAATGACACTAATCTAGGGCCACCCATGGGGTGTGCCGACTCCCCCGGACTAGGGATTTGGGAAGAATAAGTGAGATTGTTGTGTAATCGTAGTTTTCAATCTCGGATCGCGGCACGACGCGGCAGGGTCCCATAGCAGGATCGCGTCGCGGCCGCTTTTTTATCCAATCGCGGGGCAGTTAAATTATAGAATTTTACAAACATATATGTTGAAAAATTAAACACAAAACATAAAAAGTAAAAACCCATTCAAATTCATAATTAAAAACATTCATAAATTCAGCATAATACATCAAACACATGTCTCATCCAATAATTCATAAACAACAACCATGAGAACATCCAAAGTTCAATTCAATCATCCTCTTCATTTTCAAGATCTTCCATTTCTTCTTCACCTTCACTTTCACTATCATCACTTTTATAAATCTCATCTTCATTTGTTTCCCCATCATCATCATCATATGATTCATGTTCATCGTCTTCTTCTTCTTCAATAACCATCCTTACTTTTCCTTTAGAGCTTGAACTTGAAGCATGGGTAGTTCCTCCTTTTGTTTTCCTTCTTGTATAATGAGAAGGTTCACCGGCCCCGGTGGCTTCCTCAACTAATCTCCAAGTCATGGTGTTGTCATCCTCAAACACCAATTCATCTTCAGCGCCATCTTCATCACCATTCATTAGCCCTAAAAACCACTCACTACTGTCATCATCAACATTTTTTAGGACAATGGGATCAGTGACATCTCTGGAATCAAATCGGTCCTTCAAAGTTTGGTTGTATTTGATGAACACCAAGTCTTGCAACCTTTGATGCTCTAGCCGACTTCTCTTTTTAGAATGAACCTGTTTTATAAAAATTAAAAAAATATTGGTATCACTAATGAAGTTTAAGCTTAAATGAATGAAAGCGAGTTGAGTATTGATACTAAGTTACTTACATGTTCAAAGGCACTCCAATTCCTCTCGCATCCCGACGAGCTACATGTCAAGCTCAAAACTTTGATGGCAATTGTCATCAAAGATGGTGTTCCTCCTCTATAATTCTTCCACCATTCAGCTGCAATTATTATTTATTAGCATTGTTTTGTAATGATCTAAAATTAAGAATCATGTAATTAAATAATCAAGACAAAAATAAACTCTTACCAGGAGCTATTGTACTCCGTTGTCGCATGCAACATTTCCCACCAAAGAGGCCTTGTGCGCTTCTATATGTTGTCAATTCTAAACAAGCTTTGTCTTCCTCCTCAGGGCTAGGAGACAATCTCTCTATACAATCATATAAGTCTTTCATCACCTCTGCATCTCTTTCAATACTTGGATTTCCATAAAAAAATTGAGGATTCAAATAATAACCCGCCGCATGCAATGGATGATGCAACTGAGAATTCCATCTTTCATCAATTATCTCAAATATATCCTTATACTTGGTTTCATCATTCTTGAAAAGCTTCTGAATGGTCTCTTTTGCCCTGTCCATAGCCTCATAAATGAAACCCATTGCGGGTTTCTTCTCATTATCAACCAATCTAAGAACTTCTACAAGAGGTCTCATAGCCTTGAGGCTATAAACAACATCATTCCAAAATGATGGCATCAACACGGTGTCGGCATCACGCTTTCCCTTTGTTTCTTTTGCATTTTTGGATCTCAACCACTCTTCAGAAGTGAACATCTTTCTGAGATTATTTTTTTGCAAATACAATCTTTGTAAGTTAAAAAGGTCGTAGCAAACCGAGTAACTCCATATCTCACCAACTCAATTTTATTGGTGAACCTCCTCATAATGTTCAATGTTGTTAATTCAGAAATCCCCACACACCTCAAGGTGAGGAGAGGGCCCTCATTTATAGAAAAGAAATGGAAGTTACAAAGAGAAGTTACAAAGGAAGTGGGGCAGGAAGTTACCAAGGAAGTGGGGCAGGAAGTTACCAAGGAAGTGGGGCAGGAAGTTACACATACTCCAACACTCCCCCTCAAGCTAGGTGTACCTAGCTTGGACACATAATGAAAAAACAGACAAATCAATAAAAAGACTGCAACACTCCCCCTCAAGCTGGACATGCCCAGCTTGATGACAAAACAAGACATAGCAAAAATAAAAGATAAAAGCGGCAAGGATGAGGATGCGGGCGCAGCAGAAGAAACCACTCAGACCGACCGGTTGACGGAGCGCCAGGAATGCCGCACTAGTGGGGCCGGTCGATGAAACGCCGGGAAATCCAAACTAGCACCGGGAAAACCGCACGTGCGGGGCCGGCGACGGGAGGCGGGGATTCCGCAGAAGTGTTGCGGGATCTGGCGGCGCCAACGGGACCCAAATCCTAGGTGGTCGAGTTGCTGCGCCAGCGAATGGACGTGCCGGCGGATATAGATGCGGCTGCCGGGAGCCGGCAGGAGATGCCGGCGAGGCGGGGATGCCGCAGGAGGTGCCGGAGAGCCGAAACTGAAGTTGGGCAGCCGCTGGGAGGGGGCGGTAAGGGTGGAGGCCGGTTGCTGAGGCGCAGGAGGCCGCCAAGGGAGGCGCGACAGCAGGGAGGAGCCGGCAGGGATGGCGCTCTCGGCACGCAACATCTCTCAGATCTCCGCAGGGTGAGGGGAGTCGCACCTGCTTGGAGTGAGGGCGGCGGAAGGGGAGCCGCTGGGCAAGAGCAGCGCGAGCGCGCGGGAGCAGCGGGAGGCGCTGAAGTAGCGGGAGGCGCGAAAGGCGCTGGAGCAGCGGGAGGCGCCGGGCGAGATCGGGAGGCCGGTGGGAGGGAGAGCCGCCTGGAGGGAGCGCCGCCTGGGAGGAGTCGCCGGTAGAAAGGCGGTTGCGCGACGGAGGAGCCTTGCCGGAGGAGCGCGCAGCGGGACCGCGAGGGGCGACGGGAGGCGCGACGGGAAGCGTCGCGGCAGTAGCGGGAGGCGCAGAGCACGTCGTGCACAGAGGAGGCCGCTGGGAGGTGTTGCGCGCACAGGAGGAGCCGCGCCGGCAGTTACGGGATCCGGAAAGACTGCCGGGAGAGAGGGACGCCGGGAGGGGAGCCGCGCCGGGGGAGAAGGCCGGCGTGCGTAGCAGGGGGGAGACGCCGGGGGAGGAAGCCCGCCAGGAAGGGGAGCCGATCCGCCTCGGAAGGAGATGTCGGCTAAAGGAGATCCGTCGGGAGAGGGATAACCGGCAGGGGGGCGGCGGAATAAACCTAGGGCTTGCGAGCCATGGAGGCCGCCGCCCCCCAACCGGGAGAAACCCTAGATGCGGGCGGGGGGGGAAAAAATGGGAGGAGGGGGGTCGGGATTAAGATCCCTCTGATACCATGTTAATTCAGAAATCCCCACACACCTCAAGGTGAGGAGAGGGCCCTCATTTATAGAAAAGAAATGGAAGTTACAAAGAGAAGTTACAAAGAAAGTGGGGCAGGAAGTTACCAAGGAAGTGGGGCAGGAAGTTACCAAGGAAGTGGGGCAGGAAGTTACACATACTCCAACAAATGTCAATGAGTGGTTGTAGATGAAAGTCACAAGCTTAATGCCTCTTTCTATAACCCTCTTCACCCTACTAAGTTTGCCAATGTTTTCCAAGATCAAATCAAGACAATGTGCAGCACATGGAGTCCAAAATAAGTGTTGCCTCTTAGCCATCAACAACTTGCCTAAAATCATACAAAATCAATAACAAACAATTAAAATCTTAAGTTGTTAACTGAATTGATAATATTAAAATGAAATGAAAGTACTTTTAAAAATTAAAACAAATTTTTTTTTATTACCGGCTAACTTGAAATTGCTTCCGTTGTCGGTAACTACTTGCACAACTTTTGATTCTCCAATCTCTTCAACAAAATCATCCAATAATTTATAAACAGTTTCTCCCGTTTTCACATAGCTTGATGCATCAACACTTTTTACAAACATTGAACCGGTTGGACAATTTACCAAGAAATTGATCAAGGTTCTTACTTTCTTGTCCGCCCAACCATCAGACATGATTGAGCAACCATAGTTTTCTCATTCAATTTCATGCCCCTTCAACAATTCCTTTGTGTACTCTCTAACTCTTTTTAGAAGAGGAACCCTGCACTCATGATAGCTTGGAACTTTCAAGTGTAGTCCATATTGTCCAATCGCTTCCACCATCATCTTAAAGCTTCTCGATCGAACAACATTAAAAGCAATTCCATTTGTGCAAAGGAATCGCTCTATGTATTGCACCGTTCGATCTCTTAACTGTTTGCTACAAGCATCTTTAATACTTGTTTGTCTTGCATCCTTAATTACTTTTGCCGGATCTTCCATGAACATTGCATCAAGTGGCCCTTTCACATTTCTCACTTTGTTGCCACTTAAAGGACATGATGAAACACTTGATGCATAACTTCTTTTTTTCCCGCTCTCAACGACATGAATTTCTTCAAGCTCTTCCTCCATATCCTCATCAATATCATGAATATCATTCATATATGATGATTTGTCAGCTTTTTTCTTTGTTTGAGCTGCAATAAGCTTGTCTTTCACTTCTTGAGGAGTCTTCCTACACTTCTGAACATTTCCCGGTAATCCCATTTGATGTTCTTTGGCTCGGGTAATACCACCATTGGTCACCATCATGCAAAAGTCACATGTGATTTTCTTTTTATTGTTGATGTCTCTTAAAGAATTCCACTGCCAAGCAATGTCTATATTTTTTCCTTGAGGCTTCACCAATGGTGGAAAAGACTATACGGTCGTAGCATCGGTTGGTGCAATAGATGGCCGAGAAGAAAATGAAGCCATAGCTGGGCAGAAATAATAAAAAGAAATGTTGGACTTGTTTGACACAAATAACAAACAAAAAACATCAACAAAAAACAGATGTTTGAATGACCCAAAAAAAATAAAAATACCAATGAAAGGCTGCTGGATGGAAATAGGACTGCGCCTGGAGAGAAAAATGGGAGTTGCAGCTGCGGCGCTTTGAGAGAAAAAAAGGGAGCCGCGCCTGAAGAGAGGGAGTCGCGCCACGCCTGGAGAGAGGGAGTCGCGCCTGCGCTTGGAGAGAAACCGGAGCCGCACCTGGAGAGAGACGGGAGCCGCGCAGAAGGAAATCAAAGCCGCGACTCAGAAAATATGGGGAGTCGCGCAAGAGAAGGAGTCGCGCGCGCAGAAGGGTGTACAGGGGAGCCGAGTCGCTGCACCAGGAGGAGGAAAAAAGAAGAGTTACGGGAGGAAAAAAAAACCGATAGTTTTGGCGCCAGAACACGGCGCGGCCGCGTCGCCCGAGATCGCGGCGGAACCGCGACGGCCGCGATAGCGGGTGTCGCGGCGCGATCGCGTTCCGCCCGCGATGAGGCCGCCTGAAGCAGCTGGGTGCCGCTCCGCGCCGCGACGGCGCGATCCCGGCCGCGACAGCGCTATTTGACAACAATGTGTGTAATCATGTAGAGCCCTTGATAAACATGTTGGGGTGACTATTAGTGTTGGGTTAAAAGCTAGGTGGTGCACCTAAGCTTGGTAATAACCTAAGGGATGTTGGGTTACTATGTGGAAGTGTAAAATCAGAAATCCCCCACACCCTCAAGGTGAGGAGAGAGCCTTCATTTATAGAAAATATAGGGAAGTTACAAAGAGAAGTTACAAAGTGGGGCAGGAAGTTACCAAGGAAGTGGGGCAGGAAGTTACACATACTCCAACACTCCCCCTCAAGCTAGGTGTACCTAGCTTGGACACATAATGAAAAACAACGCAAGCAACAAGCTGCAAACACTCCCCCTCAAGCTGGACATACCCAGCTTGATGACAAAACAAGACGACAAACGGAAGATACAAAAATAATAAAATCGTTGATGATGTTGCTCCCCCTCAAGATTGTAATGTGATGCCGTTGAAAATGAAGGGTCATCGCCGGAAAAGTGCGGGGCCGGACAACAGAGCGCCGGGAAATCCACACTGGCGGGTGCCGGTCGTCAGAGCGTCGGGAAAATCCGCACTACGGGCCGGTCGTCAGAGCGCCGGTAAACCGTAATGTCGGGCCGATCGTCAAAGCGCCGAGAAAATCCGCAATGGCGGGTGCCGGTCGTCGAAGCGCCGGGAAATCCGCAGGAGGAGGCCGGCGATGAAATGCGGTGATTCCGCAGGAGATGCCGGGCAGAGAGGCGGGGATTCCGCAGGAGGCACCGGGCAGAGAGGCGGGGATTGCGCAGGATGCAGGAGGAGGTCGGCAGGGAGGGAGCAATTGAGCAGAGGTGGCACGGGAGGCCGGTAGGGCTGTAGGCCGACTGCTGGAGGAGCCGGCTGGAATGGAGGCCAGCTACTGGAGGAGCCGGCAGGAGTGGAGGCCGGCAGGAGTGGAGGCCGGCAGGAGTGGAGGCCGATCGTCAAAGGAGCCGGCGGGAGATCGCACAGGAGGCGGGCTGCCGAAAAGAGCCGCAAGCCGGGGAAGGGAGGTCCGCCGGGAAGAACAAGGCGGGAAAGGCGCAGCCGGCCAACCGGAAGGGTCGCCGGGAAATCCGCAGGAGAGCTGCCGGGAGAAGGATCTGACAGAAAAATCCGGGAAGGGCCGGGAGGGCGCGCGGAGGGCCGGCTGGGAGGCGCGCGGAGGGCCGCTGGACAGGAGGAGCGCTGCGGGACGAGAGGGCCGGGAGAGCGGTCGCCGGACTGGAGGGAGATCCGCCGGGAGCCGGGAGCCGCGAGCGCGCGGGAGCAGCGGGAGGAGCGGAGCACGGGAGGAGGGCTGCCGGAGGAGAAGCCGGGGCGGGATGAACCGGGGCGGGAGGTCCCGGCGCTGGAGGGAGCCTCGTCGGGAGCACCGTGCGGGAGGCGACCGCGCGAAGGAAGGAGTCGCGCCGGGAGCTGCGCTAGAGCCGCGCGAGAGGAGGGAGGCGCGACGGGAGCCGCGTACCAGGGAGGGAGAGGGCCGCCGGGAACCCACGCTGGATCGCGAGCAAGCTAGGAGGGCCGCCGGTAAGTGGAGCCGCGCCGGGGGAGAAGGCCGGCGTGCGCAGCAAGGGGGAGACGCCGGGGGAGGAAGCCCGCCGGGAAGGGATGCGCACCGGGGAGGAACACCGCCGGACTGAGGCGGAGCAGGGAGGCTGCCTGGATTCGCCGCGTCGGGAGGGAAGACGGGAGTGCGCCGCCGGGAGGGAGGGCCGCTGCGACTGAGGATCCACACTGGATCTGGACGTCGCCGGGAAGAGCCGCGGAGGGCTGACGACGGGAAGGCGGAAGAACCGTCGGGCAAGGAAGCCTGTCGCCGGGAGGAGTCGCGCGCAGGAGGAGCGGGCGCCGGGATGAGCGCTTTGCGGGACCGCGAGGGGCGACGGGAGGCGTCGCGGGAGCGGCGGCGCCGGGAGTCCGCATGGGAGGGAGACCCGTCGGGAAGGGCAAAGGCAGAGGGGAATCGGACCGGGCAAAAGCGCCGGGAAGGGGAGCCGCGCCATGCTGGAGAGCCGCCGGGAGGGAGGACCGGCAGGAGGCGCTGCGGGAAGGGGCGGCGACGAGCGGGCCGGCATGCGCAGGGAGTAGGGCCGTCGGGATAGTGGGTCGTCGGGAGAGAGGGCCTTCGGGAGAGAGGGCCGCCGGACAGAGCGTCGCGGGAGGTGTCGCGCGTCACAGGAGGCCGACGCATGGGATGCGGGGCTGGAAGCCGAGTCGCGCCGCGGGAGGGAGGCGGGATCCGCGACAGGAAGCCGGAGGGAGGCGGGGCCGGTCGTCGCAAGGAGGCGAAGCCGGGAAGCCGCAGGAGGGGACGTCGGCAACGGAGCAGCGGAGCAGTGCCGGACGACGAGGGAAGGCTCACCGGGGGAAGCCGCGACGGGGAGCAGCGCTGGAGAGCCGCCGGAACGGGAAATCCGCCGGGAAGGGATCGCCGGCAGGGGGCGGCGGAGAATTCCTATGGCTCGTAAGCCATGGAGGCCGCCGCCCCCACGGGAAAAAAAAGATGGGAGACCTAGAGCAAAAAAAAATAGATGGGAGGGGGGTCGGGATTAAGTTCCCTCTGATACCATGTAAAATCAGAAATCCCCCACACCCTCAAGGTGAGGAGAGAGCCTTCATTTATAGAAAATATAGGGAAGTTACAAAGAGAAGTTACAAAGTAAGTGGGGCAGGAAGTTACCAAGGAAGTGGGGCAGGAAGTTACACATACTCCAACAAAGACCATAAATGAATGGGTTATGAGCATGGTAATGAAGCCTAGTGAGTTAGGCACAATGAACAAGCCTAGTGAGATAAGCACAGTGAATGAATGCTTAGTGAGATAAGCATAATAAAATGGAATTGGGCTAAATGGCTAAATGATGTGAAATGTGGTAAATGTGTTAATGGGTTATGCCATGGTGTTAACTCTCATGTTATTGTTATGGTTTATGTTTGCCTTAGGCAATGGTTGTGATGTTGTGTGAATGGTTAATGGAAACATATATGTATAGCATGAGCACATAGCTTGGTAGTGTGGGGTATTGACTGAGGTTCTACGCCCACGGGTCGAGTTGGACTGAGGCTCTAAACTCCACCCCTAATGCACGGGGTAGGGATAGGACTGATGCTCTGTTTCCCTATCGGTTGCATCCACCCGGACTGATGCTTCAAGGTGAGGATACGGTTGACATGAGGAAGTTGGTCCTAGTGAGATAGGACAACTGTGTGTTTTTCCTCATGTATGTGATTGTGTATTTTGAGCCCGTGTAACTTCCTGTGTTGATGAACCCATGATAAATGTGTTGGAAATGGCAAGTAATGGGAAATGGGATGAAGTGGTAATATATGGAAATGATAATAATTGTTGGTAATGGACCTAAACTACCTAAGGGCACTTAATCATTCATTGTCATTTATTATTCATTTTCCTTTTTCATGCACAATTGTTTATACCGGATATTTTGTAGACACCGTTGGTGGTGACCTACTGAGTTGTATTTGATGCGGAATCACCGGGAGACAGAACGACAGAAAACGAGAAAACGAAAGAAAGAAAAGCAACAATGAACACGGCGATTTACGTGGTTCGGGAAAAAAACCCTACGTCCACGAGAGAGGCAGAATTTCACTATGATTCGGGAGCACGGAAATTACAGAGGATTTCCAACAACAAAACCCTAGCCCGAAATGGGCTACATATGAAGAAGACGGTCTACTGTTCTGAATAGTAGTCCGCGTTGCAACAGTGATCGGCGGCTCACTTTGTCAAAAGTGCTACAGTGCCTGTCGGCTGGAAGTCAAAAGCGCTACAGTACTGTTGACCCCGAAGTCCGCACCGCTACAGTATCCGTCGGTGTCGGTCGGTCAGCTCCGCTACACCAATCCAACAGTATTCACACCCTGCTCGAGCCGCCGTTGGGTGCCCGAGCAAACTTCATGTTTGCTGGTCAGGAGAAGGGCAAAGGCCCTTGCTAGGAAGTTGGGTTGGCATGGGTGTACGTGGAGGACCCGGACTTGGTGTCGGGACCATTTTGGGGATTTCGCAGTTTGTCTTTATTTTGGGTTTTGTTTGTCTTTGCACTTTATAGCATGGCATGGCATATTTACTCTTGGAACTGGTTGTGCCCTGTTTGGAAATGGTTGTTTATGCATTCTCTTGTAATATTAATTATTGTTCCGCTATTTTGTTTATTTTCTGTTGTGGCTTACTCTGATAAAAAGGGGGTATAGTCTCCCCAATTGACTATTCAAACCCCCGCTGCTAGTCAGCAACCTTTGGTGTACGGGGAGGCGCGCTTAAGGTCATGTAACCACCCGGCTCGAAGAACCGGTTTAGTGGCTTCCGGGTCGGGGACGTTACACTAAGGGTCACCTCTCTAATGCAATACCCCATGCCGCAACGACATAAACCACGACACAACCAAGTCAACTCTTCTCCTCCAGCTCCACTAAACAACAAACCACGACGCAGCGCACTAGGTCGCGACATGATTTATGCTTCCAACTAAAATTTCAGCTAAAACCCTTCTTTACTTTCACCATCCTTCAAACACGTCTTTAACACCCCTAACACCTCAAAACCAAAGAGGACCAGAAGAAATTCGGGTCTCTACATTAGATATCTCTCAAATAATTCCAGTCCATGAGAATCAAAACCAAACCCAGAAAACCAAATAACCACAAAATCAAACAACCAACAAGATACCTCTCAAAGAGGAATCTCGCTATCGCCAAAGCACAACGCGTCACAAAAGGAAAGAACACTTCAAACTTATCAACATCTCAACATTATAATAAAACAAGATTTAAAACAACTCGGGATAGTGGGCTCGCATCTGCGACTCTCGCACCCACACACACTCCTCCAAGTCGTCGTGTCTCCACAAGACACAAACCAAGGGAACGACACGCTTACGCAGTACCTTCTCTCGATGATCATGAATGTCAATAGGTCACTCCACAAACATCACATCATCTCCAACATCCAACCCTCATCAATCAATGACATAGAAGCCAACGTGAAAATACAACTAAGCGGTGACAGATGAAAAACATCATGAATCTGATTCATTTGCGGAGGAAAATCCAATTGATACGCCACCTCACCAACACCTCAAAAGGTCCGATGAATAGAGGGGAACACTTCCATAATCGCCGACTCTCCATCCTCAGTCTAGCACAACAAAAATTTGCAAGGCTGCCCATACAACGCCTCGAATGGAGTCATACCAATGGTTGAGTGACAACTATTATTATACGAAAACTCAACTAAAGTCAAATGTTTCAACTACGAACCTTCAAAATCCAGAACACATGCGCACGATATGTCCTCCCAACATCTGGATCGTCCACTCCGTCTGACCATCTCTCTGAGAATGAAAAACAATGTTAAGGCATAGTCGAGTGCCAAAAGCACATTGCAGACGCTTCCACACTCACAAGGTAAAACAATGATCTTGATCGGAAATGATCATCCTTGGAACCCCATGAGGCCGCACAATCTCCTCCACATACAGCCTCAACAAAGATCCACCACACTCAACTCCTTAATCACCCAAAAATGAACCAACTTCGTCAACTGATCCACAATCACTCGGATAACACCACATCCTCCCTGAGCTCGAGACAAACAGATAACGAAATCTATCAAAATGTCCACTCATTTCCATTGAGAAATATCCAATGGTCGCAACAAACTAACGGGAAGAAGATGTTTAGCCTTCACCTGCTGACAAACCAAACACCAAGACATGAACACAGTCACTAACTCCTTAAAACATAATACATCTAGGATATACCAGGATGTACTGCTAAAGACGAACTATGAAACTCACAAAGGACCACCTCCCGCATCACTGACGGGACAAAGAGCTTCCCTTGAAACAACACCCGATGTCGGTCATCCTCCGACCATCCCTCAAAAGCATCATCACTAACAACACGATCTCGTTACACTTCCACCATAGGATCACCCAACTGAAACTCCTCCACTTGTTGCAACAACAAAGAATGTATTGTCATCTGATGCAAGTAAACTCCATTGTTGGCATCCTCCATATCAACAAGATGCGAAGTTTTGAGCCCCTTCATCATCCTCCACGCATCTCCGAACTGACAAACATCTCAACGCAACTTCCAACTCAGCGCATGAGCTGCCGTATTGTCTTTCCAGAAGTGTAGGAGATCTCGAAGTTATAGTCCTATAAATATAGAAGAAGCATACTAAAGGCTCAATGAAAAAACAAAAAAAAACGACTCATCAACTATATCGGGCGAACAATCCACCTAACCTCACCAAAAGGCTCACTCACGAAATCTGCATACAAATATAGTGACATGGCTTAGAATATATAATGGAAGGTATCCCGTATCCACTTCTCCACTGAACTAGTCGCCCTCACGTCCAAACGGCATACGTCTTAGAGCTCTCACCTCTTCCATATTCACACAGTCACAACTCATAACCACATCACAGTCACAACCTCATAACCACAGCCAAATACCGTACACACCACACTACCTCATCATCATCACATCACCACACAACAAAACCTCAAGCCATCATAGACTATTTATCCAAACCTCGTACCATTACAACCTATATATCCAAACCTTAGGCCATCATAGCCTATATATCCTAACCCCAAGCTATCACACTCTATACTACGTTTGAAAGAGAAAGTGGGAGAGGGAGTAGTCGGTCGTTCGTACCACCTCCATCATAAATGGTCGGGAAAACACCCGAAACCCAAAAACCTCATACTGGTGTCGGTCGCGTTACTCAACTCGAGTGGTGGTGCGTAAGAAATAAAAAGAACTACAATGAATATAATATAATACACAAGCCCAACCTAAGGATCCAATCTCTAATGCAACACCTCTACAACCACGACCACTCAAAATATCATCGCTGCCACAACAATACCAACAACCGCTACCACCTTTAACCACAACACGAATAGGCATGACCGCCGCCCCCAACAAGCATCTTCAACCCATTTCATATTTAATACCAATTCCACAATACGATTTCCATCCACATTATATACATTATGCTACATACTTTTCCAACCACTACAATTTCACATATCCATTTCCATTTCAACATTTGTATTTCAATTTATCACTCTCCATTTAACCACCACTTCATTCATTTATTTTCGCACATCAATTAGTTCATCATAACCCATTTCCATCATCCACTTCATTGTTTCAGAAACTGGAGCACGGCTATTCCAAAGGCACGAACCCACACAAAACTGGAGCATCCACTCTACACCATCGCAACAATAGCCACACAATCATCCCCTCCTCCACAACCACGCCAAGAAAACCACACAAGGCCACCACCACTACCACAAGAGCAATTTCGGCAACATAGCATCACAAAAACAGCCACACAATATCAAAGCATCGACACAACAATAATCACCCCATCTTCAAAACAAAAATCTTATTTCCACATCATCGCTTTTTTTAGAAAGAAAAGATACTTTTATTAAGAATCCTCACATGTGGTTGAGGAACACCTTGGAACATAAGTGATAAGACTCCAAAAGGTGAGAAAATAAGAAATACAACACTGAGGATTAGTTCCATTTGAGTTTCAAAATATTAGTTGAAGGATCAGCATTAACATGTTCAATCATTTTATTGATGATCAGTGACGGCCCGGTAAATTCTGTTGCCCAAGACCGTATAAGAATTTTTGCCCTAAAATGCATTAAGAGCTACAGTGAAATGGTAAAAATGTTGCCCTTTCCCTTATGTTTTTTTCCATTGTTTGGCTGTTGCCCTAGCCCGGGGGCTCGTGGGGCTTGCCCTAAGGCCAGCCCTGTTGATGATAATATGCATAACATTAATATATTGGTCCACGAAAATTTTACCAGTTGTCAACCAATCCAAGATCCACTTTCGTTGTTTCTCTGTGAAATTCTCCAAAGGATCTTAGTCGAGTGGCGCAAATTTTTTGTTATCTTCATCAGAGAGAGCAACATTAATTTTGGCAACTTCCTTGCAAACTTAATCAGTGAAATGGCCATAGGAGTCGTATGCTTCAAGCATCATCGAAGTCAGGTTCATCAAGAGAAATTTACCATAGAGTCCCTTAATGATTGATCTAGTAATTATGGAGTGTTGCATCCCCGAGTAGTTTTTTCATGATCTTGATTTCTTTGATTGATATAACGTGAACCCCTCAGAGTCAACGATAGGATTCTTCCCCTTCTAATTGTATGCACAATGGAATTTACCCACTTTAACTTCAGCGGGAGGTAAGAGGAGATCACGATTAGGGGTGTAATCGAGTCGAGTCGAGTATCTCCATACTCGAGCTCGAGCTCGAGCTCGGTACTTGAACTCGGTGCTCGAGCTCGGCTCGGTACTCAACCGAATATTGATTTCCTGACTCCGAGATCGAGCTTGAGCTCCACTCGAGCTCGAAGGAACACTCGATTAGGCTCGACTCGGTTCGATGATGATACTTTTTCAGAATTTTAATTTTTAGTATAGCACAAATTTGAGGTTGAACACCCGAGAATCACGGCACAAACCTCAGCCTTCTCCCTCAAACTCGATAACCACCAAACGAACAACAAGCTAACCAGAGTGACACCAAGATATCACAGCCAGAGACATCACGGCGAAACGCAACTCTTCCACGTCGCAATCCAAATAACCACAGCATAACAAGCCAACCACATATAACTAGAGAAACATTGAATCCTCACGGCCCAACCATCACAACACAACATGACGCCTCATGCCACAATGCCACAGACCACAACGCAACCAAGCCAACCCTTCTCTTCCTGCTCCACCGAACAACAAACCACGGCGCAACACACTAGGTTGTGGCGTGATTTATACTTTCAGCTGATTTCAGCTAATCCCCTCTCCACTTCCACCATCCTTCCCCAAACATATCCTTAACACCAAGAGAGATCTAGGCTTCCATAGAGATGGTCACATCATTCATACAACATGTAGAAGAGCGTCTTTCGTGACAATATTGGCATCATCTCCAAAGAAGGGTCTTTTATGTCAATTATGACATCATCTCCAAGGGAAATTTATCTTTCTCATTTTTCCAACGTTATCCTAAATTAGGACCTCTTCCATTAGTTTGGACATCTTTTGAATTATTCTTGCAAGTTAAAGTATGCCCCAGCTTAAAAAGGAGTGCTAGTATTTTGTGTTTTCAGGATATTGGTTTATCTAGGTTCATTGTTGTTGGAGTCTGCATCCCACATCCCCGGTGCAATCTTCTCTCGCTGGCCTCCTCTCGAGAGCACCCCTCTCAGATTCGGCCAGATCCGGCCGGATCCCATCCGCCGCGGGCTCCTCCGTGGTCGCCGCTCACCCGCGACCGCGCTCGGCCCCGCCTCCAAGGAAGTCAGCATCCTGTTGCGGAATCGCCGGGAGACACAACGACAGAAACGAGAAAAAAACGAAAGAAAGAAAGCAGAGGACACAACGATTTACGTGGTTCGGGAATAATCCCTACGTCCACGGGAGAGGCAGAATATTTCACTATTCGGGAGCACAAATTACAGAGGGGTTTTTCAGTAGTAACCCTAGCCTGAAAATGGGCTATAAAACATTGGAGAAGACGATCACTGTTCGAAAAGTGGTCTGCGTCGCTACAGTGAACGGCGGCTGGCTGTGTCAAAAGCGCTACAGTAAAGTTGACCCCGAAGTCCGCACCGCTACAGTGTCTGTCGGTGTCGGTCGGTCAGCTCCGCTACAGTGGTCAGCATTGCTACAGTGCCGAAAAATTGGGGGCCACAAGCATTTGGCCCAACCAGATCAGGCAACACCAATCCAACACATCCGTCGTCGCAGGACCTCCCGACGCCACCGCCTCACCAAGCTGCGCCGGCCCTTTTTTTCCGACCGCCCCTTCCGAAGCAACAGCCACTTCCTGTGCAACTAACCCTCCTGCGCGACACCTTTGAGATCTATTTCTCCTGCTTACCTCCTTTCCCGACGACCCTCCCCCTCGTGCGACGACGCTCATCTAGTGCTCTGACCCCGCCGGTGCTACAGCTCTCCCGTCAGCACCTCCTGCCTCGACAATCCCTATCGCGCCGCCCCTCCCGATTCTCCTGCGCGACGGATCCGGCAGCCCCTCTGCAATGTTCAGCTACAGCGCGACTTCTCCGCCTCTACGCGGCTCCTCCCCATCATTCTCCCTCCCGTCAGCCCTCTGCGACGGCCCTCTGCGCACCAACCGGCTCTCCCTCCACCCGACGCAGCTCGCCGGCAACGACCCACTTAACCCCGGCTTTTCTGACACACCATCGTCTGGCCCCGCCTATGCGGATTTCTCGGCGCTCCGTCGTCCGGCCCTGCTAGTGCGGCTTTCCAGGCGCTCCGTCGACCGGCCCCGCCAGTGCGGCTTTCCCGACACCTCGATGTTGGATTGGTGTTGCCCGATCCGGTTGGGCCGAATGCTTGTGGCCTGCAACTTTCGCGGGTCGAGCTCACCGCGGTGAGCTCGTTGGGGGTTGCAGGGGGCAACGCGCCCCTGCTCCGGGGGTCCGGGGGCCAAAGGCCCCCGACCCAAATTTCCGTCACTGTAGCATCTCTGACCACTGTAGCGGAGCTGACCGACCGACACCGACAGGCACTGTAGCGGTGCGGACTTCGGGGTCAACAGTACTGTAGCGCTTTTGACTTTCAGCCGACAGACACTGTAGCACTTTTGACAAAGTGAGCCGCCGATCACTGTTGCAACGCGGACTACTATTCAGAACAGTAGACCGTCTTCTTCATATGTAGCCCATTTCGGGCTAGGGTTTTGTTGTTGGAAATCCTCTGTAATTTCTGTGCTCCCGAATCATAGTGAAGTTCTGCCTCTCCCGTGGACGTAGGGATTTTTCCCGAACCACGTAAATCGTTGTGTTCATTGTTGCTTTTCTTTTCTTTCGTTTTCTCGTTTTTCTGTCGTTCTGTCTCCCGGTGATTCCGCAACACTCGATACGGATTTCCCAGCGCTCCATCGGCCAGCCCCGCTTGCGCGGTTTTGTTGCGCCTCGACATCTTGTTGCGTCGTCGATTTAATCGGCATATCTTCCATCATTTTTCATCTAAAGGGGGAGCTGTGATCGCGGATGATTTATTTTGTTTCGTCTTATTTTGTAATCAAGCTATGTATGTCCAGCTTGAGGGGGAGTGTTTGCAGTATTTTGTGTCTTTGCTTTATTTTGCTTTGGTTTGTTTTCTTTAATTATGTGTTCAAGCTAGTTAGACCTAGCTTGAGGGAGTGTGTTGGAGTCAGCATCCCACATCGGACTTGTGGTCCTTTGTGGTCTTTATTATTCACTATAAAATAACCTCAAGGCCTCCCTTAAAGAGGAATCTTGGGTTTTGGGTTTACCTCTTTTATTATTCTACAATTATGTTTGAATAGGTCTATCGGTCTATCGGTCTATCTTATCTCTCTTTTCCCTCTAATTTAAATTTTGTATTTCCTATTTATCTCAAGTCTTGTATCTCATCATTTATTACCATAAATAAAGAGTTTCGACCTCATTCAAGGGACATGGTTTCTGGGTCTATTCTTTTTATAGACTGCAACAGCATAAGACATTATTAACAATTTCAAATGCAACATCTATTTGACACCAAGAATCATGGCCTAATGTTTTTTTTCAACGCTTAATTGCGTGTTGCGTTTTCAAGATACCAAATTCTAGCTTTGAAATACACAATACCCAATAATTAATTTTCGTTTAAAATGATAACTGAATTTAAGTAACAACCATCTCAAGATATCCATATTCTTGAAAAACAACCCATGAGTGGAAGCAAATTTCCAAACACTCGGTGATTTTTAATATGACATCTTAGTAATTTGTTTGTTTACTATTAGGACCCAAGCTGGAGAGCAAGTTGGAGGGTCTCTTCGGTTGAGTGGTAAAAGTGTCAAGTGTGCGTTGGGTTGTTAGGGGGAATCTGAGGGAATAACGAAATCAGTTGAGGGAAGGGAGTAGTTGGGCCCAAAGAGGGGTTGTTAAATAAGGAGAGTTGGAGTGTGGGAGAATGGGAGAAAAGCCTATTAAGGAAATTGGCCTCTGGCGTGGAAATCGGTTTTGAATTGGGTGGGATCACTCCCGAAGTGCCTTCTCAATCTTCTTCATCCTTTCGTTTGTATTCACTATTACTATATTTCTATAATACAAGAATCGAGTCATTTGTCTATCATTTGGTCCAATCTGCCATCTTCCTCTCTCCCAGCTCCTCTTCTTGCACGGCGGACGCGCGCACTGAAAGCCACTTCACGCCTGGAGGACGCCTGTTTTTCCTCGACCGGCTCACATCCAATGCAACAAACAGTTCTACAAGACTCGTTCAGACGATGCACCCACGACCGGCTCAATTTTCGACAAACTCATTGTGTGCTGCTTTATCTCGTTCGACGGCGGCGCACACAGTAAGTTCATCATTCGATGAAGGCACGCCCAGCCGACTTAGCACTCAAAAGCCATGCACTATCGGCTTGCATCAAAGGCTCGAGGAAGGACGTTCGCCCCATGGTGGTCCGCACCACCGAACTATGTCATCAGCACTGCATGCACGGCCGACTTTACCTTCTGAAGCCTACTGCTCGCGTCCACCGTCGTCGCCTTTCACCGAAGAAGACGCTCTCTTCCAGCTCGTGTCCGGGGAGGAGGCGCACCACCAGATACGCCTCGTCACTCCAAGGAGGCGCATCGTTAGCAGGTGCACACTGCTACAATCAAAAGAGGGGCGACTTTTATATTGGGGGAGGGAAACACAAAAAAAAACTACAGAACCAAATAAATGACAACGGTGCTCAATGAGGTGGAGCAGCGCCTACTAGGGATCAATGCTATGCTCTTCAAGACATCGCAGGAGCAAGCTCAGTTCCAAACATCCCGCGAAACCTAACCGTGTCGTCTGACGGAGACGCCGCCTCATGAGGAGCAGCAACTTTCACTCCTGCCGACAATGACTGCAGCGCAACAGGAGTTGTCTATTTTTTTATGACTGTAATCCATGTGACTTGGCAAAGCTGCAGCAACAAATGGAGGAGCACACTTCATCCCCACCAGTGCTGACTAATGGGGTACCAAGGAGGGTTAATGTACAATCCATAGCGATCATGAGGGACACACTTCTCGACGAGGCGACTCTGCCTGCCTTGACATCGGCACTGCTTTAAGGGCATTACGCGACATCTACTACTACGCAGGCAAAGCGGGACAACAAAGCGGTGTTGTTGGGACTGGCATCGACAGTGGAAGCTTGGATGACGGCACAAGAAGTTCAGGCCACACTCGAGAAATTCTGGTTGTTGATCCAATCCGATGCATTTTTCTGGAAGGTGCATAGAGAATTGTTGGCTCGCGTGGGCATGCGGAGCATCTGGGGGATAGCTTGGAATGCCAAGGCAGAAAGGGGGGCATACTATGTTGGATTGGTGTTGCCCGATCCGGTTGGGCCGAATGCTTGTGGCCCGCAACTGTCGCGGTGCGGACTTCGGGGTCAACAGTACTGTAGCGCTTTTGACTTCCAGCGGCAAACACTGTAGCACTTTTGACAAAGTGAGCCGCCGATCACTGTTGCAACGCGGACTACTATTCAGAACAGTAGACCGTCTTCTTCATATGTAGCCCATTTTCGGGCTAGGGTTTCGGACTGAAATCCTCTGTAATTTGCTGCTCCCGATTAGTGAAATTCTGCCTCTCCCGTGGACGTAGGGATTTTTCCCGAACCACGTAAATCGCCGTGTTCATTGTTGTTTTTTCTTTCTTTCGTTTTCTCATTTTCTGCCGTTGTGTCTCCCGACGATTCCGCAACATACTAACGGACAAAACAAGCGGGCAGCGCATACAGGGATGTACTTTATTTTAGTCTTTATATAATCAAGCTGGATATGCCCAGCTTGAGAGGGGTATTATGAGTCTTTTCTTTGTTTTCTTTTACTAGGTGTCTAAGCTAGGTAAATCTAGCTTGAGGGGGAGTGTATTTTAGATATTTAGATATTTAGATATTTAGATTAGATTTGAATGAGTCGGCCTTATCCCATGTATATTAAATTTTAAATCTCCCTCTTGTCTTTTGTATTGGCTTCCATATAAATAAAGCCTTCAGCCTAACTTGAGAGGCATGGTTTAAGGGTCCCTCTTTCTGCACCATATTTTATTCCCCAAAAATAAATGGTGTCAGCCTCACATGTAGGTCACAGTTTTCTCATTAATATTGACTGACAATAGGATTATGCTAATTGCTAACAGTAACAATAATCATTGAAATTTATTTCAGTCATCGGTTTTTAAACACCCATCAAACAATACAACATGAATTGGGGATTATTGCTTCTAGTGGATCAACATGTGGCATAGTTCAAGTGATGTAATGATGGCATCTAAAACCGCAACTAAGAATGCAATTGCATCAGTAAGGAAGCATAAACAGCAACTGCCTAAATGAAAAAGCTGAAAATTCAAACTACAAGAAAGCAAGGCTAAATTAGAAGAAGCTAAAAATGAGTTTTAGAATGTCTAAAAAAGGATGGCAGAACGACACAAATATTATTAATCTCTGCGAAAAACAGCCTGCGGCAAACACAATGCACAAAGAGATTGCCAAAAGCAAGGGGATGCTCCTAGGAATCACAAAGCAATATTGACTGGCATGAGTAACACTTCCATACTAACACTCAAAAATTAATAGAGAAAACACTCGACTCAAATAATGGGAGAATTAGCAGATAGGAAACAATGCCTTGGAAAGATCCTCATAGATGATGTGCATCCATGGGTAATAACCCAATGGGTTTCTGTAGTGACAAGCATAAGCATCGCTTCCAAACATCCCCAACAACATGGGGCTGAGAACAAACTATATCAAGGTTGGAAGGGAAATCCAACACTACATCAGAGATAAAATGTTCATCGATATGGGTAGCATACCATAATGCTTGAACATAACTAAATTAAAATGCTTACTTCATCTATCATAGCCTCATTTTCCAAAATGGCATGAACATTGGCCGCTTCCAAAGCAAGAAGTTCCCGCTTCAATCTTTCAGAAAAGGCCCCAGCTTCGCCAATTCCCATGACATAACTATATGGCATATCATATCAAAAATTATATTAGCATACTTGAAAAAAAATTAAAAACGAAGAAAATGGATACAAGCAGAAATCAATCACAGTCGTTTTAATAAAAAAAATCCCAGCAAGATGTATAAAGATACGCCAAATTAAGCAAATCTGAGAATTGCAGTCGATGACAGAATGGACAAATTAGAACTATTCAGCAAATCATTCCAATCAAAGAGATAACGCTAGGTCATCTTGCATAGCTGAACGTCGGCAGTAAAAGTTCATAAACTTTCGCCAGCCATAAATAAAAATTAAGCAATGATTTGCTTATTAGTTCCCGCATATCATGCATTTTTTTCATCTAACTGGTTGAAGCAAAACAAAAGATATATGGGAATCTAATGTTTAGAAACTGTGTGTGTGTAGATTTGGGGTGGTGGGGCATGTATGAACCTAAGAATGTAAAAAACAAGAGACTTACGTGCCCAAAAGAGCTTCCATATCCTCTTCCTCAGCTTGGGAAACTAAATCTTTTTCAACGGTCACCTTCATGTCACTTTCTGTCACTGGTGCTGCAACATCCCCCTCTTGATGATTCACTTGAGCATTTACAGTAGGAGTATTTTCCTATATCAAATATGTGTGTATTTATTAGTAGAAATTCAGCAAAATAATAATAATAATAATACTCAATGTGGCTCCTGAGCAGTTCACTGAGGGGCCGTCAAGAGACCACCAATAAGATATGAATCACACTGAATACAATCTTAAAAAGGGAGGACTTCCGTGCACACGGCTCACCACTTCATGAGGAAATAGAAAGGGGTGAAGGACCTCACATCGGACTAAGGCTTCCAAGCAAGATATAACATCTTTTTATAGGAGTTCAACATCCAGTTTTGTAAATTGAGGCATCAAAGCAAAAAACTGTTCGAGTGAATACCAACATTAACTAGTTTTAATATTTTCCAAAATTAACAGATGGGCAAGGGGAAAAATCTCACCAACCATGACCCAGTTGTTTATTCCAAAGACAAGGATTGAAGCATACAAGTATCAAAATAAACAATAGACTTGGTAACAAAACGAAACAACATTATGTATCACTTTACAAGCACTGGAAAAATATCATGGTTGTTGGAGTCTGCATCCCACATCGGACTTGAGGTCCGGTGTGGTCTTTCTTATTTGTTATAAATACACCCCAAGGGCTCCTTTGGAGAGACACCTTTGGGGGTTCGGGTCTCTTATTTTTCTCCCTCTACATGGTATCAGAGGGAACCCAACTCCCCTCCTCCCATTTTATTCCTCCTATCTAGGTTTTCTTTTTTTTTTTCTCTTCTCCTCGTGGGGGGCGGCGGCCCTCATGAAGGGCTAGGTTTATGTTTTTACCGCCGCCCCCCCCTCCGGGCTCGTTTTCTCCGGCGAAGCTCCTCCCTCCTGGTGCGCCTCCACCTCCCGGCGCCCCTCTGCTCACGACGGTCCTCCCTCCTGGTGCGCCTCCACCTCCCGGCGGGCCTCCCTCCCGTCGCACCGCCCTCCAGCGGCTCCCGCCCGCCGCTCTTCCTCCCCGTCGGCGCTCCATCCCCGCGGCTCCCTCCCGTCACACCGCCTTCCGCAGCGGCTCCCTTCCGCGACGGCTCCCTGCGCGACGGCCCTGCCACCTGCTGCGGCATCCCGACGCCGGCGCCCGCCTCTCACTCCCGGTGCGGCTCCACCTCCCGACGGATCTCCTCCCTCCGGCGCCTCCCGCGCCTCCTCCTCCCGGCGGGCCTCCCTTCCCGGCGGCCCTTCATCCACCCAGCGGCCCTCCAACCTCCCGGCGGCCCTCCTGCCTGACGCGGCCCTGCGCCTCTGCCCTGCGCGGCGCGGCTCCCCGGCAGGCCCTCCCTCCCGGCGCACTCCTCCTCCCTGCGCAGCTCCCCGGCGCGACGCGGCTCCCGACGCCTTCACCCGCGCGCCCCGCCGGCGGCCTCCCGCTGCTCCCGGCGGCCTCCCGGCTGCTCCCGGCGGCCCTCCTCTGCGCGCTCCCTCCCGGCGACTCCTCTCCAGCCAACGACCCCTCTCCGGCCGACGACCCCTCTCCGGCCGGCGACCCCTCTCCGGCGGCCAGATCCGGACAGCTCCGGCCGAATCCGGCCGGATCCAGTGATTTCCGGCCAGATCCAGGCTACTCCGGCCGGCTCCGGCCTGATCCAGAAGGCTCCGGCCAGATCCGGCGATTTTCGGCCTCATCCGGCCAGATCCGGCGAGATCCGGTCTGTTCCGGGCAGTTCCGGGCAGTTCCGGGCAGTTCTGGGCAGATCCGGGCAGATCCGGGCAGATCCGGACTGTTCCGGGCAGATCCGGACTGTTCCGGCCTCCACCCGTGCCGGCCGCTCCACGCAGGGGGCCTCCTCGGGTTTCCAGCGCTGTCTCCCGGTCTCCTGCACCCTTGCTGGCCTCCTCCTGCGGCATCCCCGCCTCGCCGGCATCTCCCGGCACCTCCCGGCAGCCGCATCTCTCTCCGCCGGCACGTCCTGTCACTAGCGCAGCAGCTCGACCACCTCGGATTTGGGTCTGTTGGCGCCGCCAGATCCCGCAACGATTTCTGCGGAATCCCCGCCTCCCGTCGCCGGCCCCGCAAGTGCGGTTTTCCCGGTGCTAGTTTGGATTTCCCGGCGTTTCATCGACCGGCCCCACTAGTGCGGCAGTCCTGGCGTTCCGTCAACCGACCCGGTCTCTGTGTGGTTCATCTGCTGCGTCTGCGACATCATCCATCCATCTCCTGCGCAGGAGCTTCGATCGTGAGGGGGAGCAGCCACCTTTGCAGCGTTCTCTTTTTTTTTTTTTTTACTTCGTCTCGTTTTGTAATCAAGCTGGGCATGTCCAGCTTGAGGGGGAGTGTTGGTCTCTGTTTTATTGTTTTCTTTTCATTATGTGTCCAAGCTAGGTACACCTAGCTTGAGGGGGAGTGTTGGAGCCTGCATCCCACATCGGACTTGAGGTCCGGTGTGGTCTTTCTTATTTGTTATAAATACACCCCAAGGGCTCCTTTGGAGAGACACCTTTGGGGGTTCGGGTCTCTTATTTTTCTCCCTCTACAATGGTAATAAATAAAACTGCAGCAGCACATACAAATTATGTACAGGATGTGATATAAAAACAGAATAATATGACTCTTTACAATGGTGGCAAAAAAATTCAAGCATACCTTTGCCCAAAGAGCCATCTCCACCACGTCAATACCAACAACTTTAGGAAGACGTCCGAGAACATCTTTGCAGATATTTAAAATGCACATGAGAAGTCGATTCCTACAGGAAAAATAAAAGAAAAATAAAACAAATATGAAAAAGAAAGGTGTGCAGGCAGAAGGGGCAAAAAAAGATGAAGCAAATACAACATTAACAAGCAGCACATATAAAATGATAAAGGCTTCGAGTGATGCCCATTTTTTGAACATTCCAGAATCACCCTTGCAAATAAACCACTTTAATGAAATGTAAAAATATGCACATTTTGTCCGGGCAGTCCAGTGGTTGGTCGTCCAACCAATTGTGAAACAATCCGGGGTACGATTCTCACCGGTAGTCCGTAAGGAAGGTAATTATGCGCCGAAAAGATTTAAAATCCTTGTGGGTCCAGGGACGGAAGTTGTAGGGTGGGTTTGCAGCATGGGTTTCATACGTAAATTTCGATGTGTGAGCGCACTGCCAGCAGTGCGGACCAGGTTGTACCTGTGTAATATGAGTTTGTGGGGATTTCTACGGAGGATTTCATGTTAAAAAAAACGTGCATATTTTTTATTTTTATTTCAATATTTAATACAGAGAAGAATTTCCAATGGCCACTTTTATCTGCACACTTCAACTTTCCACACAAATCCACTTTCCACACAAATCCACTTTCCACTTATTTTTATACCTTCTCGCTTCTTTCACCTACACTTAACTACTTTTTCTCCCCAACTCCACTCATATATTTTCTGATCTAAAACACAAAATTATTTTTTAACTACATCACGCCTATCCATCCCGCTTTAATATTTATTCACATGTCATACTCACAAAAAATCATCTTTTAATCCACAGTTTTATGAATCAGTGTCACCATTGGGTCTCTCTCGTGACAATGGTGTGACAGCAGCAAGGGGTTCCCTGCAGGACAGCAGGGCAACAATGGAAGGGTGGTTTCCATCTCCTTCGTCACAGTGAAGGCCCGGTCGATTGCAATTGTGGTGACGGAAGCAAGGAATCGTTCACAGCAGTCGAAGGCGCCATTAAGGACTCTGTTGGAGATTCAGGAGGTTCGCTGTTGTGGTGGGGGCGGGATAGCAGTGGCAGTGACGATAGTGCTCAAAAAACTTGGGCGAAAATTGTTGCTAACAGTTAAAAGTCAGATTCCAGATTGAAGTTCAATTCTGTGACTCAGCAGTACTATTGCACAGCTGTGCAGTTTGATGAAGATGAGTGGACTAAGAGTATCAATAACTAGATCGATTCTCTTGTCGGTTATTTGATGAGGAACAAAACAAGCTTCCAGAGGATTCAGCATTATGCTATTTCAAGGTAATTTGTTTAAATTTAGATAATGGAATTAGGGCCTTGGCCATTTGATGAGAGGCCCTCAATTCTACAATTCTGACATCCAAATCGTGATCTTGATCACACATCAGACAAACCAATTCCAGTTCGAATCAAATAATTTGAGGCTTTGCCTTTGGTCAGAAAAAGCTCTGAGCAGGATTGCCTCTGCAATTGGAAAACAAATCTGCTCCAATGGGCTCACAATAAGTGGTGTAAGGCACTTAATACTCTCATTTGATGCAGCGCCTTGGTGATGCATGTGCTGGCCGAGCACCCAACGTGGGGGTCTTTTTATTTATTTTGTTTAATTGTTTTTTTCCCTCTAGCTTAAGATATTTTTAGGGGCAAATTAGTCTTTTACTTGTGTTAAGGTTTAGGCCTATAAATAGAGTATTAGCTTTCCATTGTAATCAACTTCTGCCGAATTAATAACATTTCTCAGAGAGTGTTCTCTCCTTTGTGTGCGTTCTACCCGAGTTCCTCGCGTAAGGGCTCGTTTATCCCGTTGTACTACATCAATTGGTATCAATGCAAGGTCGTTCCTAGTTCTCCGTCATCCGACTGCACATGTTCTCCGATCCAGAAACTCTACAATCACAGCCTCCTGGCATCCGGCATCCCTGCAACCCCCTTCGACCACACCTTTGCCAGACGCGACACTCCACCCCAATCTACACCCGGTCCACACCGGCCACTCACCCTTCTACCTGGTTCCCCATGTCAACACCGTCTTCTGGCTCATGCGACCACTGAATGCATTACACCTCCATGAATCACACCCACGATTTGCGCTGCAACTTCTGTGTGTGCGGCCCTACCTTCTACGCAAGATACCTGAGTGTGAGAACCTTGTCACGGGAGTTCAAAGTGTGCGCCCACCCTACGCGCCTTGAGCGCAAGTCATAAAAAGAAGAAATAAAGGAGAGAGGGAAAGAGAGAGATGGCGCGAACCCCTGCGCACATGACCCCCCCCCCCCCCTCCTTACACGTCGAGCTTTCAAACTGATTGAGAGTCATTTGTATTAACACGAACGGTATATAATCATTTGCATCTTACCCAGTGAGAAACCAAATATCGTGTAAGATTGTCTTCTGGGCTTGGAACAAACCTAGATGGGCTTTGGCCTCAACAAGTGCGAGGAATGATCACCATAACCAAAATATCAATAAATGTTATAGTCGGTGCCAATAAGCCCTAGTAAGAATGGGTTATATATAGGAGGCTTTTGGCACGTGTAGGTACCTTTATACAGAGAAATAGTGAGATCTTCGGTGGCGGGTAATGGAGCCATTGACGAATCAGTCGCTAGGGTATCAATAGATACAACATAAGATGTTTTTGGACACGGAACAAGGCCCAGATGGGTGTTTGGGTGCTCGGGTAAGCGGTGAACCAAGGTCGGGGTGGCCCTGCAACTAAAATTTCAGCTGCAGGCAGGGGCCACGCCACAGCCCTGGGCGCTGCGACGTGGCATGGGTTGTGGCCCTTTGCGAATTTTTCAGAAAGGGAGGACCACGCCGCAGACCAGGGGCTGAGCCGTGGTGGTGTTGTGGGGAAGGACCACACCGTAGCCCCGGGGCTGCACCCTGGTGGGTGCTCAAGAGGCAACAGAGTCAAGCTGCCCCCTAAGGGTGGGTTGCACCTCAGCCCCGGGGCCACACCCTGGTCGAAGGAGACCAGAGCGCAGTTTAACGCTAGGAGATAATCTTGTTATTCTTTCACGTTGGGATGTATTGCTAGCTCATAACTAGTTGGCGTTTTTTATGTTGAATTGTGTACATATCCTTTCTATGTGGAATGAAAATTTTAGTTCTTCAACAAAAAATAACTGGAATGCACGGGCATGATGGGCATGGATCTGTGAGCATAAATAAGTAGTTTTCCATGCTAATACCTGTCATCAATGTTTCGCATTGTCCACTGAGGTGGAGCAACACTCTGGCTCCTAAGATTGTCAAATCCCTGCATGAGGTTCAAGCATAGGGAAATACAAAAGAAAATATCAGGAAAAGGTGATGATGAAGATATTATAGCTTCCGGAGCAAGGATTCATTTTATCAGTTCACTCAACTTCAACATATCATCAATGCAAAAAATAAACCATTAAAACTCTCTATGGTCTGTAAAACTTTATACGTTTAGAAGGAAAATAAACACTACCAGCATAAACGTACATCCACTGGGATCATTCACTATAACCTCCACCTTTGACAGATGTTTTAGCTTGTATAGTTTTGCTGGCTGTACAAAAGTAAAAAATTTGCAAACATGAAAAAATCAGGACATGACCATGAAGAAAATATAACCTTGAAACTTGTATGCCATGCATCATGAGGCGCGTTATTGACCAGCATTTCTCAAAAATTTCAGCCTGTATCAATTTACTTGCTTTCATTTGAAAAGCTATGTTTGAAATGTTTAAATGCGCTTTTCCAGTTAAAAGCTTGGAAAAAATACATACTTCAGCAAAGAGTGCTATTGACGCTCTCAAAAACACACACATGCACACACGTGCATGGTACTAAATGAGCTTTTCATGTTAAAATCAATAGATAAAAGCCTGATATAGCACCAGAAGCCAAATAAATGTGTCATGTATACCCTAAACAAAATATGAAAAGTTGAAAATTACCTCCAGAACCCCACCAGTAGAATATTTTAAGACACGGAGAAAAGCTTTTGTCCGTTGTCCTTTTGATTTTGCTGCCCAATCCAGAGACCATTATGTATCACCACACCACATTAAACAAGTATAATAAACTGCCCACCCCTTAATGATGACTCGTACAATAGTCTAGAACAAACGCATATAGAAATCCATAAATACACACAAATTCACATAAAATTGAAACAATACATACATATATACATGACTTGTACACAAACATGAACTATATGTGTACGTGAGAGAGCATTTATTATTTACTTTCTGTGTGTCTATCTTTAAAGGTTGAAATTAGGTAAATGAAACTACGAAAAAAGTAATAGAATCACATCAGATAAGAAAAAATGATATCAGTATATCATCCATGACAACAAGTTTCATGATTTACAGAACAGGATTCATCCAGCTATTAACGCTGATGGTGATGACATTTTTTTATGGAGCAGCTGATACAACCCTAAGCAAGTATCACTCCCACAACTCAGGATGGCCAAGATGACAAATTGGGTCCACAAGATGTAAATAGTTCCAGAAACGGTGGTTCGTAAGATTAAAGATACACATTTATTTTACAATAAATCAGAAGCTGCTGAACAAGAAAATGATCAACTTCAAGGTACTATTGGTAGATTTTCACCGAGCATTTTGCAAGGTTACAATGGATAGCTAAAAGTACTGATTGTCGAACTACTTTCATAGTTCTACTCATTTGATCTACTCAAAGTTCCCAGCATTTTCCTTTTTGTCTTTAAATTCCCAGCATTAGGATTGCACAACGCTATGCACCTCCAAATAGCCAGGTTAGCAGATAATTCATCTCTCCTCTACTTTGCAGATTGTCCGATTTTTTTAAAAACACAAAGACTACTTACGAAATAATGCCCAGATGAATGAAAGGCTTAAAAAACTGAATATTACTACTTATGTCAACATGATACGCATTTCTATTCAGAAACCTATTCAATGAGTGATAGAACTGTAGGAAGAAATCCCAATCTCCTTTAACTATTCTTCTCAATTGGAAAAATCAGTAAAGAGATACAGAGGAAAACAGTGTAGAACTGACTTACAAAATTCTCAAACAGGAATCTATAAAGAAAAGAGAATGGGGAAGGGAGAAGAAGACTCTCCAGGAAGTTCCTCCAAGAGCCAAGGCCGTGGCCTCCTTCAGCTGTAGCTGACTGAACTGCCCGATGCCCCCTCCTCTTCTAACAGAACGGCCAATATAAAACTGCATGTCCGGAAAAGATTATCAATCTACCCTTCAGTATTGTTGAACCCTGTTTTTATTATTCTGGGTATTTCTGAGTCCCACATCAGAATACCCCTTTATGTATTCCGTATTTTCAATCTATAAAAGAAGGCATCCGCCTCACCTTGAGGTATGGAGATTACCTCTTCAACATGGTATCAGAGGGAACCCATTCCCGAGCCTGTGTGTCTGGTCTTTCCTTGATATTATCTTTCTTTTGTGGGACTCGTGTTCCAAGCTGGGCATGACCAGCTTGAGGGGGAGTGTTGAACCCTGTTTTTATTATTCTGGGTATTTCCGAGTCCCACATCAGAATACCCTTTTATGTATTTCGTATTTTCAATCTATAAAAGAAGGTCTCTGTCTCACCTTGAGGTATGGAGATTACCTCTTCAACAAGTATTAACAAATGTACGCTTCCTCCTAGAATAAGTCCTGAGTGGGCACCCGGGTCTGGGTCCAACCACCCGATCATTTCCCACCTCCTGAAAGGGCGCCCTGTCCCCAAGATGAAAATAAGGGAACTGAGAGCGAATCAGCTGAGCATTCTCCCAAGTAGCCTCCTCGAGAGGACGACCACGCCACCGAACCAGCCACTGACATTTACAATTGCAACCCCGAGTAGCTAAAACATCCTCAGGCAGCACCAGATCCGTTTCATCGTCCAAAAATTGCTTAGGCAAGTCCGCAGGTACAGAATCACCAGCAACCAACTTGAGCTGAGAAACATGGAAAATTGGAAGAATCTTGCTACTCACTGGAAGCTCAAGACGATAAGCAACGACACCAACTTGGCCAAGAATCGGAAAAGGTCCATAATATCACGCAACAAGTTTGAGGTAGAGCTTGGAAGAAGTCCAAGCAGGGCGGGAAGAACAGAGCTTAACAAAAACAAGGTCGCTGGCCCGGAAATGAAGAGCCTGCCGCTTCTTGTTGGCAGAGTGCTGCATGGACTGTTCTGCTGCAAACAGATGGGAACGTAATTGTTGAAGGGCTTCATCTCAGTCAATTAAAGCAGTAGCAACAGCAGCAAGAGCAGTCTCCTCCTGGGTATATTGGGGCAAAGTAGGAGGCTTCCTTCCATAAACAATTTAAAATGGAGTCATAACCGCCAAAACGTGGAAAGAGATGTTATAACAAAATCCGACCCATGGCAACCAACGAATCCGATTCCGAGGCCTGTCAGAAGAAAAGCAGCGCAAGTAGGTCTCCAAGTCCGGTTTGATAATCCATTTGGGTATGGTAAGAGGAACTCATTTTGAGCTTGGTTCCATGTAAACAGAATAATTCTTTCTAGAACAAACTTGTAAAGAACGGGTCCTGATCACTGAGAATAGCGAAGGGCATGCCATGTAATCTGACAATTTCTTTCATTAAAAGTTTCGTAACATCCTTAGCAGTATATGGATGCTTCAGGAGCAGGAAGTAGACATGTTTCGATAAACGATCCACGGTGACAAGAATAACCTCAAATCTTTGAGATTTGGGAAGCCCGGAAATGAAATCCATGGAAATCTCTTCCCAAATCATGTCTGGAAGGAGGGGCTATAGCAGTCCAGCTGGACTTAAAGTCTAATACTTGTGCCATTGGCACAGATCACCATCCCGTATGTACTTCATCGCAGAGTGAGTCATTCCAGACCAATATAACTCAGCTGCCAAACGCTTACAGGTTTTTAGAAACCCCTTGTGTCCCCCGGACGGCATAGCATGATAGTAATGCAGTAGTTTGGGTATCAACTGAGAGTCCTTGGACAAAACCAATCAGCCTTTAAAGAACGGCAGCCCATTATGTAAAGAATAGCCTGGTTTAGCATCAGCATGTTGTTCCAACGTGGAACAGATAGCTTGCAAACCAATGTCTTTGCGAAGCTCGTCCATGACCATAGGGATTTCAACCCAATAGGACTCAAAGATAGCCATTTGGGAAAACTCTGGCTCGACCAGCCACAAAAGTGGATTTGCTGCATAATTAGCTTTGCCTGGTTTGTAGACGACTTCAAAATCATATCCAAGTAGCTCCCAACACCGTTGGTCCATTGAAGGAATCTGTTGGCTGAGTAAATGTTTGAGACTTTGATGGTCTGTATGGACAACAAAATGTCGGCCCAACAAACATCGCCTCCTGTGTTGAACGGCATCAACCAACGTCATCAACTCCTTTTCACAAACAAACTTACCCATACTGGAGTCAGAGAGGGCTTTTCTGAAATAAGGCTCCCGGCCCAAATTTTGGGAAACTGTAGCAACTCTGACCGACTGTAGCAGAGCTGACAGGCGACACCGACAGGGCACTGTAATAGTGCGGACTTTGACACGGCAACTGTAGCATCTCGGACTTCAGAGACAATGGTATTGTTGTAGCTTCACGGACTTATAACCACCAACCACTGTAACAGCTTGGACTTGGGTGGTCGTAGCACTATAGCAGTGAGGACTTCCAACCACCGTTCACTGTAGCATAGTGGACTTACTGTATGGCTGGTGGCACGGTGTTTTATCTTTTTTATTAGCTTATTTGTCGTGGTGGTAACCCTCTAGGTTCTTCCATTGCTGTGACATACCCATTCAGCAACCGTAGTAAATCCTTTTCATATTCCAGACCAAACCTCTAATCTTTGTTTACAGCCTCCACCCTAGATTGCCATTGTATACCCTGGGTTAACAACCTACCTCCTACCAAAATTGTCTACAAAGCCAAAGGTGCGTCTCGCTAAGTGCGCAACCCCTGTAAAATCACCATCCTTCCCTGGTATTTGAAACTCATCGAGATTCCTTCAATGGGAAGTCAAAGATCCCAAAGTTTTTAGCCACTTCATTCTCATAATTAGATCTGGTCGTATCAAATAGATAAGCACCACCATTATCGATATTTCTCCCAACTGAATCGGCAGTGTCTGGCATTGTCCACTAGACACTACGTGATGTTCATCCCCTAACCGGACCCCAAAAGATTTTGTCCTAGTAACTGAAAACTACAAAAAATTTAACAGAGCCTTCAAAATGAAATTGTGACTAGCTCCGCTATCAATGATCACCAACACTGACACTCCTGCAACAAACCCTCCCGACATCATTGATTTGGCACCAGGAGCGGTTTGTCCCTCAAAAGCTCCTAGCAACAATGCCTGACAGGCCATTTCTCATGGGCCCCTCTTTGTTGTGATCTTCTGGTTGTCCAGAACCTGACTCCACTTCCTCTTCATCTTAGGTCGCCACACACTCCCAAACCATAAGGTGAAACCCCTTGTCATGACACTTTTGTGTTGGCCCAAATTTAGCTCCACAAGAAATTCTCAATCCTTTAGCTCGTTGTTCTTTGTACTCTGCCCTGGAAATGTTACGAGCCCCCTTCCATCTCGGAGCCACCTCCCTCTTCTAGACAGTATTGTCTACCTTAATCCTTTTTGAGACTAAGGAACATGATTCAGTCAAACTGCTCTGCTATGACAAGAACTGTTAAACGCAAAACTCTGTCCCAACCTTTGCAGCTCCTGATCTCAAATAGCGCTCGTCGCAATTAGCTCCCGCTCAACATTTCACACCAAGGAAATGAGCCTTGCTTTACTGTTGGACTCATATGACACCACGGTACTTTCAATCTCCGACCGCAAACCACCAAAGAAAAAACAGATATACCATGGCGCTTGTAACTTTGATATGCGCAAGGCAATCCTCTCAAACTCGTTGATGTAATCCTCCACTGAACCTGACTCTTTGATTCCTTTCAGTTGCTTCAGAGGATCACTCTCCAGGGTCATGCTGAAACGTCCTAGGACTGTAGGTTCGGCCATTGTGACAACAAGGACAAAATCCAGTGTTGCACTATCCCCTCCATGCATAATTGTTCCATAGGTACACGCAAACTACTAGGAATTTTATAAAACAAAGAGTGTGTCTCAACCTGAGCAATCCACACAATAGGACCTTCTCCCGCAAATGTCGGCAACTCTACTTGTCTGGCTAAGGCACTAAACTCGGTTCTCATCCCATCCTCTCCAGCGCTTGCTTCACATTCCATGTGTGACATCGTTCAGAGTTCTTCATCCACTAAATTCCGCTTGAACTTAATGAAGCTAGGTTCAGTTCCATCCTCATCAGTTTGTACTAGATTTGACTCAACGTGCTCGACGACAGGTCCCTCCTGTATAAGTCGACGAGCCTGAGATTCGTACAACACTTCCTTTGCTGGCAACTTCCTTTCAGGAACAGTCGAACGTACTGCGAGCTCATGCACCTGCCTCGAAATCACATCCAGAGTCGTCTGGAAGTCCTCCATACGACTTTCCTGAACACGTTGCTCTACTGGGTGTGACACCTCTACTGATTGTCTCTATCCGTTCCTGAGCCTAGAGCATTAGATCCATCACTGACTCGAGCGTACCCACTCTCGACTCCATTTTCAGCGGCATTCACAGGTTCCAATCTCCAATCCTACGGCGTCACCTTTCTCTCAATGAAATCACCAAAAATGATAGAACCGTAGAAAGAAATCTCTATCTCCTTTCACTATTCTTCTCAATTGGAAAAATCAGTAAAGAGATAAAGAGGAAAACAATGTAGCTAGACATGCTAAAAGAAAGCAAAGTAAATAGCCCTAGCACTTCTCATCAAGCTAGACATGCCCTGCTTGACTACATAAAATGATAAGAATAAGAACATATGTTGCCTTCGATTGCGGCCCGATTAATCCCTCCCACTTGTTTAGCTCTATCCTCCCCCCTCGCAATAAAAATGATTAAGTAAAAATAGAAATAACTGTCGCTGAAAAAATTGTGGCACACAAAGAACTCACATGTTGCAACGATCGGTGCTTGAACATGCTGGATGAAACAGCAACCAACAAGCAGCCTCAAAATGTCTATGTGAAACGGTGTTCGTCTTGCGGACCCAAACGGTCGAGTAAAGTAGTGCCCGTCATGCAGACCCAAAAGACCAGATCAAACGGCGTCTAACTAGCAGACCCAAAAGATCAAGTGAAACAATGTCGGTCATGAGGACCCAAAGAGTCTGATGAAACGAAACCAGGATAGCGGACCCAAAAGGTCGGGTGAAACGGAGCCCAAATGTTAGCACTCTGGTGTCTATTCCAGAGTATGTTTCACGACCCCCATTGCTATATAATTATTAGCGGAGGAAGGGTAAGAAAGGGAATTCAAAATCGGTTAGTTGGCTGGAGTGCGAGACCGACTATAAAATAATCAGAGGTGTCTATGTGCTGGACACTTTTAAGCAAACTTTTGGAAGGGCGAACTGCTTGGTAGCAGGCGCAGCGAGGAGGTGGCCACTCTTCGTACAACTCGAGCTAGCAAAGAAGCCATAGGAGGCGGTCTCTCCCATGTTATTCCTATTGTAACTACTTTTTCTGTACATCTTTTGTCCCTGTTCTTACACTGTAATCTGAATTGGAAAACAAAATGAGATTGTTCTTCTTTAGGGAATCGTTACTACAAATTTATGACCGAACATTTGGCAACTGCGGTGGGGAACCCGCGCAAGTTGTGAAGACGTGTTGTGTTGGTCGAACATTGTGAAGTGGTCAAAGAATCCCTTGCGCACGAGAGAAGACGTGCGTTGGACGGACATTGTGAAGTTTTCAAAGAATCCCTTGTGCACGAGAGAAGACGAACATCACAAGGGAACACTCGTACGTGCTAGTGCGTTCAAACGAAGCCGGAGAAAATCGTTGTTGGTGTCGTATAACGCGTAATCCATCAAGAGAGTTTTGCGTAAGTGAAGTGATCAAGGTTGTGTTGCCGAGTGAGGACATCTTGAACGTTAATTCCAGCACTGTATGCGTACGAGGATGGAAAACAGAGTAGCTACCATCAAAACGGTTCTTGAGGATATTCAACGTTCATTGTTGTCAGTGCAAGAAAGTCTGGACTAACTCACTCGTAGTCAAATCGGGAGTCAACGTAGTGCACGTGGTATGGAGCGATTATGTCAAAGAATGCGCGCCATGGAAGAACAAACTATGGAACGAATTAAGTAGAATTATGTTTAGAACTAGGCTTTGAAACTGGAAAACAGAGAAAGGTGGATCTGGTTGTTCCTGCAGTCAGTAAACTTGATGTCGCCGAGGAAGGCCCAGGATCGAGGAGTAATATTGTTTCAGATGAAGCCGCATATGTGGATGGAATACGAAGTTGTTTCGCGAAGAGTGGAGCTGCCTCCGTTTACCGGAGAGGATCCGTTTGGTTGGATAACTAAGGTAGATAATATTTTTTGGTTAATCGAACTTTTGAAGATATGAAACTACACCTGGCTCAGCTTTGCATGGAAAATACTGATTTGTATTGGTTTTTATCTTGGCAATGCGCTTTTCCTAGTTCAACCTGGTAGCAATTTAAACCTGTGTTAATAGAAAGGTATGGAAAATCTATCGAGGGGGGTCCATTAAGGTATTTGAAGTTGTTGCGACAAATCGGTACCGTGGATGATTACATAGAGGAGTTTGAGCAAGCTGTGTTGAGGATTCCAGGGTTTCCAGGGCAGTGGTATATGAGTCTTTTTATGAGCAGGTTGCGACCAGAGGTTGCGAAACGAGTTTCTACTCATGAGCCAGCTAACAAGTTTTGGATAATTACTCTTTTCAAGAAAGTAGAGATGGAACTGGTTCGAGAGGGTGTTTTGAGAAGTGCTCGTGGACGGCCAATGGTTCCGGCAGTTCCTTGTGGAGCTGTAGTAGTAGTGCCAAATAATTTTCCCAGTAAGCCCGTGAGCAATTAGAACATGAAGGAGGATGTTAAAAGAGCGCTAGGGGACAAACGTTGGAATGGGTACAAGCCAATCAGCCGACAGGAACGAAAGATGTACAAAAAAAAGCAGTTACAGTAGGAATAACATGGGAGAGACCACCTCATATAACTTCTTCCTTGTTGGCTCGAGTTGTACGAAGAGTGGCCACCTCCTCGCACTGCCTGCTACCAAGTAGTTTGCCCTTCCTAAAGATTGCTTAAAAGTGTACAGCACGAAGACAACCCTGATTATTTTATAGTCGGTCTCACACTCCAGCCAGCTAACTAACCGATTCAAAATTCTCTTTCTTACCCTTCCTCCGCTGATAAGTATATAACAATGGGGGTCAGGAAACAGACTCTAAAATAATCACCGGAGTGCTAACATTTTTGAACGCATCGGGTTCGGGTGCAAGATGAAGATGTCAGTAAGACAGCTTTCTGAAAGCATAAAGGGTGCTACGAATTCTTGGTGATGTCTTTCGTCCTTATGAATGCACCGACGACTTTCCAGTCCACAATGAATTGGGTGTTTCGTGATTACTTAAGGAATTATATTTTGGTTTTTTTATGACATCTTGATTTTTAGCAAAACCTGGACAGCGCATTTGACTCATCTGCAATCAGTTTTCCAATCGTTGCAGGATGTTGGAGTCTGCATCCCACATCGGATTTGTGGTCTGGTGTGGATTTAATTATTCATTATAAAAGAACCCCAAGACCTCCTTTAGAGAGCACCTTGGGGGTTCGGGTCTACCTCATTTTATCATTCAACATGGTATCAGAGGGAACCTAATCCCGAGCCCTCTCTCCCATTTTTATTTTCTCCGTCTAGGGTTTCTCGTTATTTCTCCCCCGTGGGGGGCGGCGCCCCCCCCCCATGTAGGGTTGGGTTTATTTTCTGTCGCCGCCCTCCGGGCTCGTTTCCCAGGCGGCCTCCCGGTGCTTTCTCGGCGGATCCCTCCCTGCTTCGGCCTCCCTCCCGACGGATCTCCCCCCTGCCGGCATCTCCCTCCGCATCGCCTGTGGCGGTCCTCAAACCCGCCTCGACGGCTCCCTCACGGGCCTCCTTCCTCGTCGTCCCCTACCCGTTGCGCGCGACGACTCGCGCCTCCCGATCCCGACGGGATCCTGCCCCGACTCCCAACCCCCTCCCGTCCCAACTCGCGGCAGCACCGATCGCGCCTCCCGTCGTCGGCCTCCTATGCACCAGACTGGCGCGGCTCCGTCTCCCGATCCCAGACTTCCCCCCTGCGACGACCTTCTGTTGTCGCGCCTCCCTGCTCGTCACGCCTCCCTGCGATGGCCTTCTGCTGTCACGCCTCCCTGCTCGCCGCGCCTCCCTGTGACGGCCTCCTGTGCACCACAGTAGTGCACCAGCCCTCACCCTCCTTCACCGCGGCCAGACGTCCGCTGCCAGTTCCCTAGGCAGCACCTCTCCCAAGCAGCCTCCTACGACAGCTCGCTTCCGCACCTCCATTGCGTCGTCAATCTACAGCACGGCTCCTCTGCGGTTTTCCCGGCATCCCGACGATTGGCCCCACTAGTATGGATTTCCCAGCGCTCTGTCGACCGGCCCTGCTAGTGTGGATTTCCCGGCATCCTGTCGACCAGCCCGCCAAGTTCGGATTTCTCGGCGCTCTATTGACCGGCCCTGCTAGTTCGGGTTTCTCGGCACTCCGACGTCCGGCCCCGCCTGCGCGGTTCTGATGTTGCGCCTCGACGACATGCCACACTACTGATGTTATTCGGACGTTCAGCTCCATCTTCAATCATCCCTCGTTTTAATCTCAAGGGGGAGTTGCGATCATGAGGGGGAGCAACAGCCTTGAAGCTTTATATTTTATTTTGTCTTGTTTTGTCATCAAGCTGGGTGGGTATGTCCAGCTTGAGGGGGAGTGTTTGCAGTCTGTTGTTTGCTTTGTTTTTTTTCTTTATGTGTTCAAGCTAGGTACAACTAGCTTGAGGGGGAGTGTTAGAGTCTGCATCCAACATCAAATTTGTGGTCTGGTGTGGTCTTAATTATTCATTATAAAAGATCCTCAAGACCTCCTTTAGAAAGCACCTTGAGGGTTCGGGTCTACCTCATTTTATCATTCAACGCAGGACAACCAGCTCAAGCTAAACTGAAAGAAATGATTCTTTGGCCAATTGTCAGTGAAGTACCTCGGACATATTATCTCAAGGAAAGGGATCGTGATGGATCTAAAGAAAATAGAATGTATTGTTAACTAGCTCAGGGGGTACATGGTATTCTAAGCCGCACAAGTTACTACAGGAAGTTTGTTTGTGGTTATGGCAAAATTGCAAAACCCCTCACTGATTCGACCAAAAAAGGCGGGTTGCTATGGAATTTAGAAGCCGAACATGCCTTTGAAGAGTTAAAACAGTGTATCGTGTCTGCACCACTTTTGGTTTTGTCCGATTTTCATAGTTCTTTTGTTATAAAGTGTGATGCATCAGGTAGAGGGGTTGGGGTTGTTTTTATGCAATCTGACCATCCAGTTGCTTTTTTCAGCAAAGCTTTAGTCGAAGCACGTCTTTCAAAGTCTGTATAAGAGAAGGAAATTATGGCTTTTGTCCTGATCGTGAATCAATGGAGGTAGTATTTGTTGGGAAAGCGTTTTGTGATTTACACACTGACCATCAGGCCCTAAAGCATTTGCTTAGCCAAGGTTTTCACACAGCAGATCAGAAAAATTGGCAGGCTAAATTGTTGGGGTTAGACTTCAAAGTCACACAAGCCCGGGAAGAATGATCAGGCAACTGACTCTATCACGGCTAACTGATGTTAAATTGCTCAGGACAGCTCCGTTTTGGATAGAGATTAACACTGTTGAAGAAGAGCTTCTCCTTCATCGGGAACTCTCCAGGATTGTTTTCGCACTTGAATAACAACACGGTTCCCAACCTGGATATTGCCTCCAGTATGGCTTGTTGTATCGACATGGGAAGTTGTTTTTGTCCCGCACTTCCACACTTTTACCAAAAAATTTACAATATTTTCATTCTTCTGTTGTCGGTGGGCATGTCGGGTTCCTCAAGACTTATAAAAGGCTTACAGTTGGGTTATATTGGAGAGGAATGGTGTACTCTGTTATGCAATATGTTCAGCAGTGTGATACTTAGCAACGGTAAAAAGTATCAAACTTTGTCTCCGGCTGGATTGTTACAGTCATTGCCCATTCCTGATTTAGTTTGGGATCAGATATCTATGGATTTTGTTTCAGGCTACCAAGGTCTATGAACTATGATTTCATACCTATTGTAGGGGATCGTTTATCCAAGTATGCACATTTTGTGTTGTTGCGTCATCCTTATACTGCCAAATATGTGGCAAAGGTTTTCGTTAAAAAAATCATTCGTTTGCATGGAATTCCTAGCTTTATACTCGGTGAAAAAGATCCAATTTTTGTTAGTAATTTCTGGAAAGAACTTTTCCGACTCAAGGGAACCATACTAGAAATGAGTTTTGCATACCATCCTCAAACGGACGGGCAAACAGAAATTGTTGATAAGTGATAGGGAACTTATTTGCATTGTTTCACGACTGAAAAACCTCACACTTGGCCGAGACGGATACATCGGGCTCAATACTGTTATAACACAGTTTTTTATGCTTCTACTCATTTAACTCCTTTTGTGGTTGTTTATGGAAGGAAAGCTTCTGCACCTGTGCGTTTTGAAGAAGAGTCAACTCAGGTTGATTTCGTGGCTACTGCCCATTTGGAGCAAGACTATAGAGACCCGGACTTCTCATACACAGATATTATATCTTTTTAGATGAATAATCCATTACATAACACAAATACACGCCCGAGGATCGTAAAGGTTTAGTGTCTTTGGGAATTTGAAAACATAAAAAACCGGTTCATAAGTGAACTACATCGTTTCTCACTTAGTTCTTCATAACTAACACCCTTCTTAGACATATCATACATAATACCTTTCTTCATAACGTGAGGAAAGGAAACATAAGAAAAGCTGAGCTCAGATGCTCAATAAGAGTAAATAAGAGAGAGATCAACATAACATGAGCATAAAGGTGTGATAACATGAGAATTAACATTTGAAAATTATACCCTGCATATCATAGATCATCAACTTGAGTCATGACATGAATCTTAACTATTCATAAGACATGAATCGTAAAGGAATCAAAGAACATGGGTCATTAGAGCATAACATTGGCATAAGACATAGAATTGTGGCATACACATAAGCATAGAAAACATTATGTCAAGGCTACCCACCAAAACATTCATAACATGTTAGGCATGAGCTAACCACCCGTGTACCTGCTTCAGGTTTAGGATAGTCTCCCGTGTGCCCACTTTTTCAGGTTCGGGATAACCTCTCGTGTACCCTCTTTTTTGGGTTTAGGATAACCTCATGTGTACCCTATAAGCCCATAGAACATTAATCATTACTCAATGCATTAGAGGGAGAAATAGGTCTAACCCGTGAAAAGTAAACTAGTTTCATAAACATTTCATCATAGTATAACTCGTGGAAAGAAACGGGTTTCATAAACATCTTATCATCATAAACATAAACCATTCAAAAAAAAAATAAGAACGGTGCTCTTGGATCATATCCCCAGTAAAGCATAAGTAACGTCAAAAGATGTCATCTTTAGATGAAAAATGATTTTAAAAGATCACTTAGAACATTTATTGAGGAAAATAGCATTTCCACTTTGAAAAACACTTCTAAAAACTAAAACTTCATAAAAAAATTCAAAATCATTTTCTTTGAAAATAACCTTGGAAACTTATAAAGAAAGCTTTAAAGATCATTAAAAACATTTCTTAAGAAAAATATCATTTTCTCTTTAAAACCAATTATTTAAAATCTAAAAATTTCCCAAATATTGAGGAAAACATTTTCTTTGAAAAGAACCTTGAAAACTCATAAAGGAAACTTTAACGCATTGAGTGGTCATGACGGCAGGAAATTCCGCTCGTGTCGTGTACATTAAAAACAAAGATTCATTTCACATTTTCGATAAAAATCCAATAAGTGTCTCATATGGAAAACAACAAGAAGATTCCTTTTAAAACATTTTGTAAAAAGTCAAACAAAGGTAAAAATGACTTTAAACAATCATTGGAGAATACTAAAAACTTTTTTTAACACTTAGAAAACATGGACATGGAAGAAAAAACATTTTCGACCGAAGAGAAAAATAAAATCCATTTTTCCTTGAAAACATATTTTTGATCTATTGAGTATTTAAAGAGGAAAATGAAATGAAAACATGTATTCTCAAGAAATAACCAAAGGAGAAGAAAAGTCATGAATTTCTTGAGAGATAGATCATAAGATATCATCATCGGAAACTTAATCATAAACAATCCCAATAAACAATGAGATTATAATATAAAATCATTATCACTTTGGTAACATTTGAACTGTAAAGCCCATGAAAGAATAACATTAAACATAACATTAGAGTAACCATAAAAGTTAGAGATATAAAAAATGAAATGTGTCATTTATGGAGATGGTAAGTCATACGTACGCATGAACATTGTTTCCATTTTTCGACGTATGGAACGAGAGAAAAATAAATAGTAATTTACCTTTCCATAATCATTATGATGTCATATATATCACATATATTCATTAACTTTATCCTTTATTACCTTCCATGTAAGCGTAAGTGAAAACCGAATTACATCGTTTCGCGAGTCGGTACCCCGCCATACACATGAGCAACGTTATCGTATTCCCACGGAATGGAAAGTAAGAAGGCATATGTGATATCATGATTCCAAAAGCATAATTATGTTACAAATATCATATATATACTTTATATTCATCATTACACTAATCTGTGAGAAACGGTGATGAAAAACGAATTACATCGGTTCACGAGGCGGTAGTCCGCCGTAGACACGATCGACAGTTGTGTTTCCCAGTTGAGGAAGGATGAGATAGGTATAATTCATGCCCTTAATATAATATCTCAGTATATGGAAGATACTGAGGTTATTATATCAGCATGGTTACATAAGGCTTAAAGGAGGTCGAAGAAGAAATAAAATAAACGTTCGGTTAAGAATGATACCTCTTCTTCGGATAATCTCATTAGGGTAGCACCAAAACCCTTCTTAGGAGAGCATCCTAATCAAACAAAGGTCTCTGGGAAGTGGGGAGGGAAGTAAGGAATAGATTTTGGCAGGGTTTGCCCGAAACAAAAGGTTTTGAAACTGTGAGAGAAGAGAGAAGAGAAGGTGGCCTTTTATAAGTAGGGGGAGAGGACACACTTAGAATTTTTAGAACGAAATAATTATACCCTAATTTTTCACATGTCACAATGCTCCAAAATGGCTCATTCTCGAACCTTAGAAGAGATAAAGTCGAAATATTAGCAATCAATAAAAATTTGACAAGTTTCTAAGTCATTTTACCTCTTATCTTTTTAGTTTAACCTCCTGGTAAACACGTTTTAAGCATAACCGTGATAATTAATTTTTACTGTTTTTAATATTCATTTTGACTAAAAATTAAGTTGACCTTATTATATAATATTAATTATGATGATTCCAAATATGGAATCCATTTTTCCAAATTCAATTCACAGATGTGGCAGAATTTTAAAATTAAACCCGCAGACACGATGAAAAAACGGTTTTCCAAAGAGAAAATTTTCATAAATATAGAAAGTTTTAATATCAAAATTCAATATGAAATTGATCTCAATGGCCTAAATTGGATTAATCATAATATAATTAAACTAATGTTTCTTTTAAAACCATCTTAAAACAATTTGGAAGTTTTTAAATGCTTTAAACGAAAATACAATTCTTAATAAAACCAGTATTTTCACTATTCACAAGAAAATTTATCTTTTCTGAAAATTCACAAAAATTCACTCAAAGAAAATTTTGACGTGTAGATTTCAAAAATGAAGTTTATTTTGTCAAATATATTTTCTAAAAGTGGAAAAAAATACTTTTATTATTTGTTCACAAAAATCAATAAAAACATTTTTTTGAAAAAAAAAATAGTATTTTTGAATCATATAAAGACTTTACTAAAAATTAAGTATTTTTTATCAATATAATTTCTTTATATAAAACCATTATACTTAATTTTAAAATGTGTTTATTCCTATTCATGTTGTCAAGTTTAACGGCTAGGTTATAACGGTCATGTTTAAATAAGATATTAACAGTATATTGTGATTCGTTAAAACTCGGTGGTGCGTGTAACGTAAGTTATCAGAAAAATTTAATTTATTCAGAAAAAAATAAATCATACAAAGTCGGGATGTTACAAAGACACCAGATTAAAGTAGCTCCAACGGAATCTTCATCAAGCCCAACAGTTGATGGTCCGGTATTCTAACCAGCATCGGAGGGCAGTGTCTGTTGTTGTGGGTGATTCGGTGTTTGTCAAGTTCCGACCGAATATTCCAACTTCAACGTCCAGGAAGCGGTTTTCCAAGTTGGCAGCCTTTTATTATGGCCCATTCAAAATTGTAGCTCGAATTGGGGAGACTGCTTATAAACTTCTTTTACCTGAGACTACGCAAGAACGCCATGTGTTCCATATCTCCCATCCTAAGCGAGATGTTGGTGATGCTCCGATTCAGACTGAATTGCTAGAAATTTGGGGTGATGTTCTTGCTTACAAGGTTGAGTCTGCTACGGTTTTAGCTACCAAGGATGTTCTAGGGCAGTCACCCAGTTTGTGGCTTATCAGATGAAAGGGAAAATCGGTCAAAGAGTCTACATGGGAGCCTACAGAGCACATTCTTACTCAGTTCCCCGGTTTCTCCCTTGGGGACAAGCTGGATGCTAAGGAGGGGGGAAATGTTAGCACTTCGTTGTCTATTCCAGACTATGTTTCACAACCCCTATTGTTATATACTTATCAGCGGAGGAAGGCGAAGGAAGGGTAAGAAAGGGAATTCAGAATCGGTTAGTTGGCTGGAGTGTCTGACCAGTGTCTTCGTGTTGGACACTTTTATGCAATCTTTTGGAAGGGCGAACTTCTTGGTAGCAGACGCAGCGAGGAGGTGGTCACTCTTCATACAACTCGAGCCAACATGGCAGAAGCTATAAGGTGGTCTCTCTCATGTTATTCCTGTTGTAACAACTTTTTCTATACATCTTACGTACTTGTTCTTACAATGTAATCAAAATTAGAAAACGAAGTGAGATTGTTCTTCCTTAGAGAATCGTTACTGCAAATCTGTGACCTAACACCGAATAGTGGACCCAAAAGGCCAAGTGAAACAGCGACCAACTAGCGGACCTAAAAGGACGAGTGAAACAGTTCCCATCCTGCGGACCCAAAACGTAAAGGGGTTTCAGGTTATTGGACGACGCAAAGGCATGCGCATGCAAGAGGTGTCACCTAAAGTGCGCACAACGGGTACTATAAAAGTGAGCCGCCACGAAGACCGAAGGAGATCGGCTAGAAGGGTGTGCGTGGAAGCAAAGGGGGTCGTGCCTGGACTGTGCTAGATCTGTCTTTTTTGGCAGATCTATCCAGATTTGTCTCCCTCCTGTGCAGTCTGCTTTCGTGCAGACACAGCAGGAGGAGATGCAACTGGGGAAGAAGAGGGGCAGGCCGCAATGGATGAGGGGGTGCTTGGCTGTAGTGGTGAGGGTCGGCTAGGTGCAGCAAAGGGGGCGGTCAGCTGTTATAATATCCTTTGGCCAGGGGGCGCCGCTCCCCTTAGGTGGGAATCTCCTATGGCTCTCTAAAGGAGAAGAGGGAGAGGAGAGAGAAGGGGCAATCCGGTGGTAAGTCATCCAACCAATTGCGAAGCGGCGATGATTTAATTCTTGTTGGCGGTCAACAAAGATGGTAATTATTTTACAGAAAGATTTAGACTTCCTCAGCATCCAAGGACGAATGTTGTAGGGTGTGTTTGCCCCACGAGTACCGCATGTTAGTCAGGTGTGTGCATGTGTTTCCTTTGTGGGTCGAGTTATACCTGCATTGTATGGGCCCTATGGTGGATTTTCCCGAGGGCTCCTTTCTGTCAAAGAAGCTATGTATCAACTGGTTCGATAGGGTCAAACATTTTCTCTCTTGTCCCATGTATTTTAAATTTCAAATCTCTCATTATCTCGGACCTTGTATCATTAATCTTAATCTATAAATAGAACACCTAGACCTGATTTAGGATGTACAGTATCTAGGTTTACTTCTTTAATATGGTATCAGAACCCAGAAAATAGTTTATCACTTTGCCCTCTCCCTCCTTTACATCAATTATAAGCTCTAACCCTAGCCACTTAGTCTCCTGCTACAGTCAGCCTTGTCTCCTCCAACGCTACCGCGCCCCCCTCCTCCAGGCATGGCTTAGCCACAGCTTACTCCGGGCCAAACGCAACTCTAAAAGCACATAACCCCAGTGCAGCGCCTCTCCAAACATGTGACCAACTGCGTACCACCCGGGCAAGCCCTCTGCTTCTCCCATCAACCTACTACACGGCTACTTAACTCTGGTGCTTTTGATCATGTCGTCGGCACTATAGGTGTACTTCAATAATATAGTTCGACCTCTAATGGCAGCACTATTATAGTGGCAAATGGATCCTCTATACCAATTGTGTGATTTTGTACATGTTCTACTGCTATGTGATTACACCGTCTTCGGTGTCCTACATACCGCACGGTCCTTTCAGTTCATTATTCATTAGTAATCTTGTTAATGATTTACGATGCACTGTTATCTTCTCACCCAAAACTGTTGTATTTCAAGAGCTCTTAACAAATCATATGTTTAGTAAACAAGCTCAGAGAGGTCTACATCCTAAAATCATCCCCTCCACACACTTGTGCAAGTTCTACGGCGACTTTTATCCCAAGTTAGGCTCTCTTTTGTTGATAGTGAGTCCTGTCATTTCGCCAAGCATATCAAGTCACCTACTGTTAGGAGTGGGGGGGGGGGGTGTGGGGGAGTGTGGGCTATCGTTGTTAAGTGAGGGGCTGGTGGGGCTGCTCATGTATGGGCATGTGCTGGGGGCAAGTCTTGTACTTTTCCTTAATTAGTAAGTTGGAGCAGTTGAGGGTAGTGGTTGGGTAATAAATAAGGGAAATTGATGAAGAAAGGGGGGAAAGATTAATTTGGAGAGTTTCGGTTGGCTGCAAAGAGGTGTCGGCCATGGGAAGTCTCTATTGTGGCTCCTACTGAAGTGGTCTTTCCAAGGGAGATTCCTCTTCTACCTCTATCATCTTCTTCTCCTCCTCCAACCTTCCTTTGTAACTACTTTGGTTGCTATCAATAAAGTGATACTGATGTTTTTTCTTTCTTCTTTCTATCACCCCCACAAATTGCATTAACAATTTGACGACTCCGCTGGGGAACTCTGCAGCACTGGAGGGCGATCATGAGACTTAAGGAGGAGAAAGTGAGACGTTCACAAATGAGCTGCGATCACAGAGGAACGCGTGCTGACTGGACGATTGAGATTGGACAATCGTAGAGAGAGGAGGTGTCAGACGTAAACAGGTTCGCAATAAGGCTGATTGTGGTCTTCTGGGTAGCAAATTGGCGGTATGAGTTGACCAAAGGTGTGAACGAACGCCATCAGACTTACGTTGTGAGGAAGACATCGGTCCAAAATCATAGTGAGTTCGTTTTTGCATGACGAATGAGGAGATATTGACGTGTTCGTCACTGGGGAGCATGACTACAGTCGATCATACGCTGAGAGGAGACGTTGGGAGAGAACGATCAGACAGGAGCCGTTGGAGCAAGAACACTGTGAGCGTCGGCGTTTGTGGTTGAGTGATGTATTCGCTAGAGGACGACCAGTATTGGTATATCGCTGTAAGGTTGTTTGCAGTCCTCAATTGCAGGATATTCTCTCTCCTAGGCTCTCACCTGAAGTACACATAGAGAGGAGCAATCCGAGCAAAACACTGGTCGCTGGGAAAGACGCACACGCTGTTGTGCAGTGAAGAATCAGGTTGGAAGTTGGTTGGCTGGAATGTTGAAAGAGAGTGGAGCTGCCGATATTTTCAGAAGATGAACCATTAGGCTGGATCACCAAAGCCGAAGATTACTTCCTGGAAAATCAAACATCAAAGGACACAAAACTTAATTATGCTCATTTGAGTTTGGAGTACATGGTTTTGCTTTGGTTCTTGTCTTGGCTGAGCAAAGATCCCAATGGGGGCAGTTGAAGTCGACACTGTTAGAGAAGTACGGGCCAGTAAGGAGGAGGAGGAGTTTTTTCAACGACAGTGTGACAAGCATCATTTCACGCAGGCTCAAGGAGACATTAAGGAGGAGGACGTGTCGGTCGTTCAGTGCTTGGGACAAGAGAAGATTGATTTTATTCGGATTCACCGCAGCGTGGACAGGTTTGGTTCTGGTACAAAAGATGTAGGAGTGGAACACCAATAGCAAACATGAGGATCAGATTGGTCGTTCAGCCAGAATAAGTAATTTTTGAACCATGTTCTAACCAGGATAAGCAGAATCGGAACGTCAAAGAAGAGCTCCTAGATTTTAGATTGCATTCAAAGCTTCCAATTGTTGGGGTAGCAAGCCTAGAAGCATTGCTGGATGCTCAGGAAACTCGTTCTTGGGGAATTCACAACGCTTGTGGAAGATTGGTTGACAAGTATCGCAAAGCTGATGTATGTATTTTTGTTCCAGGCGAGGTGGCTATGCAACCCAAGCTTGTTCGAACGAAGCAAGGGTCTCTCCTACTGGATATGCGGATGATGTATAAAAAGACTTCGGAAACTGAAACGACAGAGGAAAGCAACAATGATGAAGCCAGGTTACCCAGGTTGTGCGGTCTTCCTAGAGGGTTTGTGTTCAACATGCGCAGCAGATGTCTCGCCTCAACGGTTGTGGCAGCGGCACCCAAGATTAGTTCAAAGACAAGGGAACAACTGCTGACCAGGGGGCTGCATGCTTCATTAAAGATAGACTCGTTTGGGAATGTGTTGAACCAGAGGAGCAGGAGAAGTGTCACTGAACCTGGAGCTGGTACTGAAATTGCTCCAGTTTTGCATGTTGAACTTGCTTTGCGTCACCAAGAAACTAAGGTTCCTGAAAAAAGAGTAAGAATATTTGGTGGTTTGAGTAGTGTTTTAAAGGAGAAGTTCCAATCTGCTTGGTATTTCCAGATTAATACGAGAAATATACGTTCGAGACATCCATTTACATAAATTGAATTGGACCAAGACGATTTCTGAAGGAGAGATTGGACTGATACAATCTGGTCTGTGACTGCAGTGCCCAGACAACAGCAAAGTGCAGATAAAGTTACTGAGTTGGAAAAGCTCTTTGGCAGTGATGTTGCTCCTACTATTTCTCCCCCTCGCACTTTTTGTGCACTTGAATACCGAGTTGTCACGAAGGGGTATACTCAGACATAAGGCATTGATTACTTTGATGCTTTCTCCCTGGTTGCCAAAATAGTCTCAATATGTCACTATCATTTTGGTTGTCTCTATCATTTTGGATGTCAAGAATGCTTTTTTTGTATGGAAATCTTGATGAAAAAGGTTTGTGTGGGCCAACACTAGGGTTCATTGCTCAGGTGGAATGGTTCAAGGTTTTTCGCCTTCGACGATCTCTATATGGACACAAACTGCCCACACAGACCTAGTTTGTCGATTATATAAGTTTATGAGAGTCATTGGGATTTCTTAGATCTTGAAGGATTTATCAATATTCCATCAACTGTTAGGAGCTGGGAGTATTCTACTAGTTGTTTATGTTGATATTGTGATCACAAAGAGTAAATCTGCAGGAATCAGCTTAAATTCTTTTTTCATCCACACTTCCATTTTAAGGACTTGGGCTCCCTTGGGTATTTTATGGGCATGGAGGCCTCTCAATGCACAAGAGGTATCTTCCTATCTCAGAGAAAGCAAGTTCTAGACTTGCTACAAGAAACAAGAATGTTTATTGATACTCTTGAGTTACGCGCAAGATTGCTTCATGTTGAGTGAGGCATTCCCCTCGCCTGATAAGTATCACATGCTGGTCAAAAAACTAAATTATCTAACCATGACTCGTCTGGTATTTCATGCACAATGAGTAAAGTTAGTTCATAAAACACCCGACAAGACCCCATTGGGATATTGCACTTCACATCATCAGATATGTCAAGAGGAAACCAGGTTTGGTCTTGTTATATTTTGATCATGGATATATCAATATTGAGGCATTTTGTGATATTGATTATGCAGAATGTCTATCATCCAGGACATCCACATTTGGGTATATAAAATAGAATATTGTATCTCGCTGAAGTATTCAGTCGAAGTATTGAGTCATGTCTCATGCGACCTCAGAGATTTAATGGTAACAATTTTTGTAAAAGAATGGCTACCTGGTTGAGAAACCCGCACATGTTTGATACGACAATCAGGCAACCATCAAGATTGTGACCAACCCTGTTTTTCATCAACGGACAACACACATTGAGATGAACAACCAGTTAGCGAAAACTGCAAGATAAATCTCTCATTTGACTATGTTCACACAAGAGATTAACTTGATGACATTTTCAATAAAAGGTTTCTAAGAACATAGGTTAAACTCTTGTGTAACAAGATGGGCATGCAAAATGTATGTCATCTTGTGTAACAAGATGGGCATGCAAAATGTATGTCATGGCTTGAGGGGGGAGTGTTGGATTAGTTGTGCATCGATGGGTTTGACTGGGTCAATCATTTTCCCCTTATCCAGTGTTTTAAATTTCAAATCTGATGATATCTCGTATCATGTATCTTTTATCTTAATTTATAAATAGAATAACTCAACCTCATTTGGGAGGGATGGTTTTTGGGTTTACTTCTTCAACACCTCCAAAAAATAAAAAATAATCTTTTATTTCTTTAAAAAATAGTTTATAAAATGAATTTTATCAAATAATTTTTTTATTCTCTTATCTTACAAACAATTTTACAATTAATATTATCAAACATATTTTTATATATTTTATTCGTAGAAATTGTTTTATAAAACAATTTTTAAGAACAAAAAATCAAAATTTGTAATCAAACACACCCAATATTTTTGGAAGACTAGATGGATCATCGATGCAGTTTGAAAGAGCCATAACAGACCTTCTGTTAATTAATCAATCTTCACAAGGCACTAACCTTTATCTTGTGGCAACTTCAAAAACCCAATGCAATGGCAAGAAGTGTTTTGTTAAAAAGAAAATATCACATGGTTCATCACAATGGTTGATAGGTGTCAAAAGAAATTAGGATGATTATGGATCATGGATCATACCAAGTTCAACAATAGTCTCTTACACAAATGTGGATGAGGTATTATGGACAACAAACATGCTCCGTAAAAAGAAGCTATATATACAACATAGGACACAAACTTATGATGAGTGTCCCTTGAGGACGTTGTTGGGAATTCAAGGATGCTCCAAGCACCCCAATACATAGCGGAAATTAAAAAACAGATTCCTTCCAAGGAACAACTGGGATGTTAAAAACAGTATCATAAAAGAAAACCCACATCAAAAAAAATGATTATCTTCTTAACACCAAAGACACCATTCGATCTTCTTAATGATATTGAAGGAGAGTTTTGAAAGGACATTGGAGAGGATCACAAGGAAGATTCGCTTCCTTTCCACGCGTGTTATTTGACAATCCATTACATGGAGTTGTGTTTGTAGCATCCAGGCCATTACGATTCCACTTTCCTCCTGTCCATCTACCCAATTAATAGGTGGTCAACTTCCACTTAAATAGGTGGTGATTAATTAGGCGGTTATGGAGAGATTAATGGGTTGTTGGCTGGGAATGTGACTGATCGACCAAGCATCTGACCTTGACAAGTAAATTTGGACCATGACTAGAAGTTACAAGCATAACTTGTGAAATGAACATGATCGCTTCTACTAGAAACGTCAATCGTGATCGTACCTGGTAGTAACGGTCGTATCAGTCTTCATTACAACTAACAATTCGTGTCATTACCTGTTGTGCCCAAACCATTTGGACATTTTCTCCCATGTCAACAAAGCTCATTGCATGACCCTTTTAACTGTTTATATTAACAGTCTTACGTATGAATCCAATTTAACACCTAACAAAAAATTTGACGTAAATCATGATTGAATCACTCATGCGTATGTATAATCATTGTCACTTTGTTTGTGACATCAAGAATGAGCACAGGAAATGAATCATATAAACCTCATATACTCGTCTCATACATTTCTCAATTCTTAAAGTAGACTAAAGGAATGCATCTAATGTATCATGCATTATAATGCACTTTATCGATCATGTTGAATCGAGGGTCGTGATGTATAACATGTCCCACAAAAGGGCAAATCCAGTCTAGGTCTCAAGCAATGTTCTAGTCATAATCAGTTAAATACTCAATGACCATTTATTTAGCTCGAACATAGGTGTGTTAACGACCTCAGGCCAAGCCTACCAACCTGCATTTATGGGGCGGGCTAAACTAGAAAAAAAAAACCCGCATTTTAAATGGGCTTAATCAGACCAAGGAAAAAGGCCCATGGGCTTATGTGGACCGACTATAAAATACATGGGCCAGCTTGCAGGCCCTGAATATATTTTTTTCTTTTTATTTTAATGTTATTTCAATGCAATGTATCATTTTTTATGAAAAAACATATATATTTTTTAATCATGTGATGAATATATATATAAATCAACAATTATGTGATAACTATTATGTTTTTAATATTTAATATTCCTTAATAATAAGCATTTTTTATTTTTTAAAATATTTTTAATCTTGAATACAAATGCAAGTCTGTCCGCGGTCTTAAATTGTGGACCAAGCTGTTGCGGAATCGTCGGGAGACACAACGACAGAAACGAGAGAAAACGAAGGAAAGAAAGCAAAAAGGACACAACAATTTACGTGGTTCGGGAAAAATCCCTACGTCCACGGGAGAGGCAGAATTCACTAATCGGGAGCAACAAATTACAGAGGATTTTTTTCGGTAGTAAACCCTAGCTCGAAATGGGCTACATATGAAGAAGACGGTCCACTGTTCCGAATAGTAAGTCTGCGTCGCTACAATGATCGGCGGCTGGCTTTGTCAAAAGCGCTACAGTGGCTGCCAGCTGGAAGTCAAAAGTGCTACAGTGGCTGCCGGCTGGAAGTCAAAAGTGCTACAGTCCAGTTGACCCCGAAGTCCGCATCACTCAACGAAAATGGAAAAATTATGAAATTACAGTTGCACTAGGAAGATGAACTATCTTGGCGGATTCAATCATTGGTGATCAACACAGCTAGAATCCACCATATAGATGTAGTATAAGGTATTCCAATTTCTTTAATGGTAAAAATAGAAACCAGAGCATCATGTGCTACGAGAATACTGAAGATGGTGAAAACAGGAAATATGGCATCACGTGCTCCGAGAAACTTAACTAAAGAAAAAAATTGAGGTGCAGGTACCACTTTGTTATCATATTCAATTTAGTTAAAAAGGTGCATGCTTTTTTAAAATGACTTTTTACATCAAAACATCATTTCTCGGTAATTTTGTGTTGTCGTTGTCTAAAAGAAACAATTGGTTCAGAATTTATCATCATAATAACTGCATGAGCAAGGTGCTTCCTCTAAAACTGATTTATTTCTGAGGCAACCTATTGAAATGAGATTTTTATCACCAATAACCTGCAGAAGATTGGACCTCAGCTCCCAAATGCACGATTACTCATCAAGCAGGAGAAAAATAAAGTGAGCATTCTTTACGTACTCTTTGTGTGTCAACATAACAGCTTGTATTCCCACACTTTATGTAATGTAAATAGATTTTCCATACTTCACTATGGGAAAATGTTCAAGGTAGGAAGATTCATTTGCACCGAAGGATAATATGTCCTAGGCAATGTCGCTTTGTCTGCCAACTAAGGTATTTTAAATAACAACAATAACAACAAGCAAGCAAGTCTTAGATCCAATTAAATGAGGTCGGATACATGGATCAAACGTCGTCAATTAGCTCTATTAAAAACCATATTTTCATTAAAACCGTTAAGAACAAAATCATCTTGAATGATTTGTTTAAGAGTCATTTTAGGCTTACCTCTACCGTTTTTAATAAGTGGATTTGTCATTAAATTTACCTTGTTAACAGGTGCATCTCTAGGTCTTCTTCTAAATGTCCAAACCAACTTAATCTAGTCTCAGTCATCTTCAGGTCAATCGGAATCACTCCAATTTTCTCTCGGACATGTTCATCTCTAAGTAGGGTATTTTAAAGTGAAAGAAAAAAAAAAGCAAGGTTTCAAGACAACTCTGATGAACTCTCCATGAGACATTGCTAGCTTCATGCATGGAAGACAAGTATTGTTCACACAGGGAAAAATAATTGCAGTAGAGCAGGATCTTCTGCCCAATTTGCAAGGCCTTTTTCAGAAAACCAAGAAAAAGCAACTGACACTGGCCCATTTCACAAAGGCCGAAGCAGCTTTAATAGTAGAAAATTATTAAACAAAGAGAACAAACAGAAATAATCAATCATAGGGATGATTAGTTACGAAAGCCAGCAGGACAGTCGTGTTAAGGCTGCGCGCAATTTACAGATAAACAATACAGATTTATCACGCAAGGCGATTGAGAGCTGGTCATATACTACATACTGGAAAGGGCAAGAACTCTCGGTTTAGCCATCTGACGACCTAGCTTGCCAGTTTTTCCCCAGATCCCTCGACTCTTGGCCACACGAATAGACATGACGATTTTCTGCTTGGTGCCTTCAATGGCAGCCTCGCAAGCACGCCTGAGCTCCGCATCGTCTGCACTCGATTTCGCCATTGTTGCTCCGCAACAGGCCCCGTGTTGTGCTTGCAGAAAAAAGACCCCGCGGTTAAACACCAAACAAAACAGGATTGAACCGCAGCGAGGAGAGAGACGGGATGGGAGATGACAGAGAAACCTGAAGTTTGAGATACGCGCTATTTTTAATGATTTGATAGTCTATAAAATACAAGAAGAAGAAAAATGATTGGATTTATGTTTGAATCAATAATTTAGTAAATTAAAATAAATGATTTGGATTTATGTTCATCTTGTTTGATAAATCTCTACACATCTAGAAAATAGAGATAAAATTGAAATTTTAAAATATTAATAACCCTCCACCTTCATTTTTTTCCAAATTTATCCTATTTTTTGGGATGATTTAAAAACAATAACAAGAGAGAAATTCATCTCTCCCCTCTCAGCAATACGTCACCAAGTATCGGAAATCTATTTCTCCATTCAATATCATTTATTTTCTCTCCATATCACTGGTGCTAAACTAACTCTAAATGTAAATATGCTCCTATCAAATTGAAAGTACAATGGATTGTAATTGAATCCTCATTGAGATAAGATAACTCATTACATTTGTACTTAATGGAGAGTAACCTTTGGAAGGGTTTTGGAATAAAGTAATGAAAGTTCTTTGTTATTGCACACCAAGAAAGACTAGTCTTTGATGTTTGTAGAAGACCGTAGAGCAATCTCAGTCTTTGAGGGGGACTGGAGTGCTTGAGAATTAATGGAATTGAATTTTGCATCCAATAGAGACGCCGTTTTATAAGAATTTGAGTACCCCTTCAAATAAGGTATCCTACACTTTGAAAATGAGCATATGCCTATCATAGAAAGGTGTATCTTATTCGGAATAGTCATGCCTATCGAATCGCACTCGCTAATGAACGAGCATATCCATTATATCGTGCTTGATTTGATTGACGATCCAGATCGCATCTATTCAGTGAACTGGGCCGATCCACTGGACGTACTCATCCAGGCCTGGGTCCAAATCGATACAACCTACAGATTCGTCGAGAGAAATAAAGGCACCTCTAAGCACCTCGCACTAACGCGATGTGCAATCGCAAGCGCACAGACGATGTAGTGCATCATCATTGTAATATTTTCCTCCACACTTAATCATTTTAAATAATGGCAATAGTGACCCCTTATAGATAAAGAAGGCCCTACTTCAACATACTTTCCAATGCAGGATTTCAAAAGTCTTCCCCTTTCAAAACCCAAAATAAAGTCAGTTTTAAATATTTAAAAAATCTTTAAAATCCAACAACCCCCAGCCATTTTAAAACATTTAAAACCCCTTTTGAAAATCAAACATCATACTCAATTGGAAATAACTTTCATAAATAAAGGTTTCTCTCAATTTGAACCTTTATATGGTAGAGACAAATCAAAGTTGAATAGAGAAACAGGTGGATGTTACTTTGAATATATTGCGAGGACTAAGAAGTTTAGAGATGTTTTGAGAAGAAGCTGAAGGAAGAAGGAAGTTGAAGGAAGAAGGGTTTCTCAAAGTATTGTCTTTTGTTGTCTAAACATAAATCACCTTACTTTGTTGTGTTTTCCTTCAAAGGTGATTGGATGAAGTTTATCAACTTGAGTGTATTGGATAGAGTCCACTGACTTGAGTTCATCAGACGGATGTTACCGGTCTGATGTGATTGGCCAGAGTTTGGTGCTAAATGTTTATCTAAGAATGCTCACAAGTTTTATCAGATAGAATGTGCAATGAAGTTAAATCAGATGATGCTTCACTATTCCTAAAGTTCCTAACATCATGAGTACTAAAAGATTTCATGATGCAAGCTTGAGTCGAAAAGGGAGAATAATGTTCATGTGTACAAAGTTCATGCTACAGAGTTCCATGGAGATCATCAGACGAATGTTATTGGCTAAAAGTTTGGCTGAGAAAAGTTCAAAGTTAAAAGGAAATGAAGATGTGATGTTGTGTTGGTACAAAGTGTTATCAGTCGGACTTTTATGAATTTAAGACGACTAAACTTGTATAAGTTCATCGGACAGAAGGATGTGTGTTGGTTCATCAGATAGGGAATCTCAAAGTCATTAGGAATGAGTTCACCATGCCTCATCCTTAAATATCGAAGGAAATATACCCATATAAAGGAGGTTGATGTTCTAAGAAGGTAATTGTTGAGTTTTTGTTGAAGTTGGGCGATGTGCTATAGAATTAAAGAGTTGATCGAATGAACAGGCTGAAGTGGCATCGGTTTGTCAAATACCAGACACAATATTCCCATCAATTGGCATTAGATAAACAATGTGAATAGGTTGAAGAGACAATAAATGAATAGTAGGAAGAGGTGATCGGTCAAATAAAGGTGATCAACCAGACAAAAGTGATTGGATGAACAGGGCATCAGACCAATTTTCATCAGACCGAGTCTACCGGATAAAGAAGTGATCAGACAAACTTTTTCCTACATAATTACATGAAGAATTTCTTTCTCATTGTTGTGTAAGAAAGCGAATAAGAAGAAGTACTTGCAATAAGATAAAGTGTATAAAAAGTTCAAGCAACACAGTGAAAATGTGCTGAAGCCTGTTGGTAATGATTCTTACAGTTTTTACAAAAACACTGTTATATCATTTATTTGTACGAGGAGCACATAAATTGTTAATTGACTATAGTTCTACGCAAGTGAAAGAATATTCTCTGCTTATTTTAACCACCAAAAGAATTATTCTCTAGTGGTTTTTATGGTCTTGGATTACTTCCAAACTATACTAAGGACTAACTACTCTTACTGAATAGTGAATCTTGTAAATACTTATGTTCCTGTGGTTGTGTTTGTTTGATGTTTTCCAACATGTTCATTTCTCACTAATCAGAGGTCAAAGTTATTTCTTAAGAAATAAATCAGAAAAATAATAAAGATCATTGATTCTCCCCTCCCCTTCTCAGTGACCAGACGGATCTTGATTGGTCCTTTCAAGTGGTATTAGAGAAAGGTTCTCTCCATTGTCTCTTTACTAAAGTTTGATGAAAAGGAAGGTCTCTATGAATGTGAATAATCCTATTAAAAGTAGGGGTATCTACGTCTTCAATGAAAATAATTATCATATCTAGAAGGACATAATTTTACCTTAACTTATATCCATTGGCTATGGAGTTCTTGAAGCTCCTACATATGGTTTCTCTCCTTCTTTTGAGGGTGTTCATTTAATAGTTGTTGATAAGAAGAATTCGAAGAATGATGGGAGCACCATGAATGTTATACTTTCCACACTCTATGAAAGTGAATTTCTAAGGGTGAAAAGTATTGGAACAACTAAAGACATCTAAAACAAGATAAAGAACATTTATGAAGGAAATTCAAAAGTAAATAATGCTAAGTTACAAATTTGGATATTGAAGAATAGAGATCTTAAAAAGGATAAAGATGAATCTACTAATGAATTTTTTAAAAGATTTAATGGCATTTTAAGCACCATAATATGTTTTGGTGAGAAGTTGGAAGATTTAGCTATTGTTGAAAAAATTCTTTGAATTCTTCTGGATAAATTTGATGTTGAGGTATCTTTGTTGGAAGATAAAGATCCTAAAACTCTATCTTCGAATAATCTTCATAATATTCTCATCACTTATTAAATGACAATAGAAAAGTTTATGAAAAACAAAGAAAAGGGTGATCAAAAAAATTATTTCAAAGCTACTAAGCAATGAAAAACTAAGAAAGTTTTTGAGGAATAAGTCAGTGAATCTAACACCAGAGATGAGGTATGTAAAAAATTTGATGAATTTATGTCTTTTTTTTTCTAAAAGTTTGAAAAGAGGCACATGTAAATATAAAGAAAAGTTACCTTTGAAGTGCTTTAGTTGTAGAGCCATTAGACATTTCACAGTAAATTGTCCATGGTGAAAGAAAGATAAAGAAAGTGATGAAGAAGGTGGAAAGTCAAGAAGATCCCCAAAAAAGAAGGCAGACAAATCAAAGTTACATTTGAAGGGAAATAATAAGATGTTATCTAAATATAAAAGGAGAAACTTTTTGTCCAAATGTGAGGAAGACAATGATAGTGTGATGGAATTTGAAAACTCCAGTGATGATGTTGTTGAAAAATTACTAATTTAAAAAGTGAATAGTGAAATGTTTAGCAATGAAGAAAGTAGTAGTACTAAAGAAGAGGAGGAGGAGAAGACTCAGATAGAGTTTATTCTTAAAAGAGAGTTGAAATAATGTCTTGTAAATATTATTAGACTTTAAAAGGAGAATAAGAAGTTGAAGAATGAAAATTTTTCAGCAAACAATCAAGACTATGTTCTTAAAGAAAAATCCATGTTTCTAAAAGAGATTTATGATCTAAGGAAGTTACTTGATGAAGAGAAAAACCTCAACATAAATATTGAATAAAAGATAAAGGTGACAGAGAAATAACTTGATCATGTTCAAAAAAACTTGTTAAAGTTGAGTGAGGAGAAAAAAACTTTCAAAACTCAGTTTCAGAAGTTGGTGAAAGTTATAAGAAAAGAAAACCTCAGAAGGATCAATAAAAATCACCCTCAAAGGTTAACAATAAGAATGAATATGGTCATAAGAAAAGGTAAGTAATGAAGACCGTGTATATAGCCAAAACAAGTGGAGTTGACAATAATAAAATTTATATGGTTTAAAAGTATGAACCAAATGCTTCAATTACTAGAGATATTGATAAGATTGAGGAGAAATATTAGTAGAAGAATAATTTTTTTTACCAAAACTTTGGTGCACAAAAAAGTGCCAAAGTGGGTGGCAATAAAGATGATGGAAAACATGTGCACAATTCTGAACAACATGTAAGTTATAGAGGAAAATATAATTTCTATGGATATTGATGATATTGTGGAAGCTTTGGGAATACGATGAATATGTGTTGGTTTAATCATTGATACTACAATGAATCCATGCGAAATTGGATGTAGAGTTTGAGGGGGAGTCAACCCACTCAAAGACGACAACCTGATAAATCCAGTTGGATGATTGAAAATAGATCCCAACCTCTGGAAACTTTTTGTGAAAGATGTGATCATCCTAGAAATATTTCTAAAGGATGTCTTATTATAATACCATTACAATAAATTTTATATAAAAAATCTCAAAAACCACATGAGAAGGAATAAAAAGTCAAGGAAAGTCCTTAGTTGTTGAAACTACTCTCAAAGCTACAAATAGAGAACAAACATGGATGTTATATAGTGGGTGTTTTTCACATATGATCAAAAATTTGAATTTATTGAACAATGTGAAAGATTATAAAGAAAGGAAAGTAGTGTTTGAAAATAATGATTCACTTAGAATTAAAGGCATTGAATCTATTATCATTGGAGGATAAAAATTAAAATTCAAAAGAGACTTGTTTATTGATGGGATGAAACACAATTTTTTGAGTGTTTCACAACTTTGTGATGAAGGTAACAAAGTTGTTTTCAAAAGAGATTGTTTTTTAAACATCTTGAAGATGATATAGTTTTTACAAAAGGAAAACAAACCAAGAGAAACTTTTTTCAAGTTGTTGATGCGCAAAGTATATCCTATCTGATCATAATGAAAGAAAATTAGCTTTGGAATAAGAGGTTGGGGCATATGTGTCAAAAGAATACGAGCAAGATGACAAATAGAGAAAGTATTCATGATATTACTAAAATTAAAAGAAGAATATATTTTTTGTTTTTTCATATGTCAGAAAGGAAAGATTATAAACTCAACACATAAGAAAGTTGAGATACATCCAACTTATCCCTCGGAGTTGATACATTTTGACATTTGTGGGCCCAAGTAAAGCAATCAAAAAATGGAGATAATTACTTTATTTCCTTTATTGATGATTTTACTTTCATTATATGTATTATGTTTTTGAAACATAAATCAGAGGCTCTCAAAATGTTCAAGAGTTTTAGGAGAGATGAAGAAAAAAAATGTTTATATTCTATGAAGAAGATTAAAACACTACTGGAAAGTTAAGAAATACCAATGGTTTGGAACCTTTGGTATAGGCCCCAAAACCATGGGGATTATAGTCATTGGTATAGGGATATACCAATGGTTTTCTTTGAAACCGTTAGTACAACTCACTTCCAAATTTGAATATCTATGGTTTACTTCAAACCGTGGGTATACATCTATACTAACGATTCTTGAAAACCTCAATAGTGCAAAAAATGATTTTTCATATTTTTTTTTTACTTTTTAACATCAGTTAGTATGCAAAATTATTGCAGGAGATGTTGTAAATAAGTTTTGAACATCGGTTAATAAAAAATGGTGTTATAAGTAAATTAATGTGAGAGATTTCATGTCAGTTATTTCATAACCGACGTGATTTTTTTAAAATAAATTCCTTTCGATTCCTCCCCTCCATAGAAAAAGATAGCATAAAAGTAGCAGAAAAACCAGTAAAACAAACACTTATAATTTGAACTTTCAAGTTTACAATATATAGCACAAATAATCTAAAATCCAATCAAACCTATGAAATTATTTTCCCATTAAATTTTTAAGTGTCTCAGATCCTGTACACTATAAGGATGAGGGTCATAAAAAGGATACAAATTAAAAGGAAAGCATTTAACATGTATTCTAAATAAAATGAATAAAATATTAAGGAAAAGTTTATAAATAAATATAACCTTCTAAAGCTTTGTAACTATACTAGTTGAAATTATTTCATACATAAATCTCAAAACATAGTATCCACATTCCTTTAAGACTTATTGTTTATGAAAATGTTGTTTAAAATAAATTTTCAATTCAAAATAACATTTTAAGTAATATATCAAAAATTTATTAATTGTAAATGAAAATTCACCTTTGCTTTTATATATTTGATCTTTTTTCTATTCTTTCTTGTGGTATATTTAAAGAAATTCTATTCACTATTTGAAAATAATTTGAATAAAATAAATTTAAAATTCATTATAATATAAACAAGTATTAAAAAAATTAAACTTACGTGTCCAATACATTCATAAAATTTTCTCACACTTTACCATGGATAGAGAATAGCCAGTAAAGTGTCTTATCCCTTAGAAAAAAACACCCAATATCCAATAACCACTTATATAAAAGAAAATTTAATGTTAGTGGTTATTATGTTAAGAGATATATAACACTTTGTGAGATATATGTTTTATACTCTTGAAGATAAGGAAACATCTAACACTAAATAATTGCATTCTTTTGAAATCTTTCAGTAATATAAATTGTTCTTTCTACATCAGTCATTTTCATCACTATAGGTGAAATAAATTGTGGGTTCATAAATCCATATACATCTATCTTGTCATGCTATGTACAAATTTTATATAGATATCTAATGCAAAAATAAGCATAATTATAAATTTTCAATAAATTAAACTAATGGAAAATTTTTGTTAATCGAATTACATGGATAAACTTGCATCATGTTGATGCCCAACTGATCTCCAGTTAAAATCTCCATAACATCATTTTTCAAAATCTACATGGTCATTTCATTCCCAAAAACAACAGTTTCAATTGAAATCTCATAAATATCCAACAATAAATTTGAATATTTTAACAGTCTATCAAGACTTGTAGAATTTGTATCTAAAGTCATAACACTTTGTATTTGTTGTTGTCTATATAGTATTTTTTACCATTGAATTATTCCTATAAAAAATAGATGAATATATAAACTTTAAATTGTTAAAACAAATTTAATAACAAAATAAAATAAAATATAAAATATACACATACCTCTATGGTAATATATCAAACAAGTCTAGATGGACAAACTAAAAAGTGTATGATACTTTGTCTAACTGTGCTCACATCACATGTAGGTAATGGTATTCTTGATGATCTATCTATAATATCCTTTACATTCACCCTATGATGCTCTATCACTATATGTTGATGATAAATGACATTGCCAATATAAAATATCATCCCATATACCACAATATGATGCTAGAGATAATCAACATATAACTCACAATAACCGAGAAGCTGTGGAGGAGGGGGTATAGGAGTAGGATAAAAAGAGTGGGGTCTACAATTATAGGTTTATGAGTAGGATAATTAGGAGTGAGGTCTAATGTAGAAGGTGGAGAAGTGGGATCAACAGTTTGAAATTGTCTTTGCATGTCTAAAAATATCGATTGTACCAAAGCTCTGATCTTTTACTCCACCATCACATGAATATCCTAAAATTTAGCTTCAAAAGATTCTATTTTTATATAAACATCCTCCATTAAATAAGCTTTAGAATGTGGAAACACTTTTTTTTACCAATACACCTTCCGGGTATCCTCGTACATGAACCGAGTGTTCTGGATTTCCTAATGTTGTAGCTAAAATATCCTTCATACCCTCAGCTATAAAAAACACCAATGTGATCTGATCCTCAAGAGAATCCTATATGGAATATTTAAAAAAATTCATAATGAATTACAATATATAAATAATTGATTTAACTTAAATAAATAAATAGAGTAAACATCTTACAATCCTGTCAACTAAAATTCCTGACTTTTCTATAAGATATTGTACCTTTTTTCTCATCTAAGCCCTTTTCCATTTTTCATGTCTAGCAAGGGGGAAGAAGGGTCAACCCCCGCAGAGCCTAAAGACCCAGCTCTCAGTTTTTGAATGTTTTCAACAATCATTTGTTCTTCTGATAACATATACCCTCCCTAAGATAAAGTATGAGGGTATACATTTTTAGATTGGATCTCCTGGTGAGATCTCCTCGATTGTTGTAAATTAAGAATAAAGAAATCATTAATATAAAAAACTTCTAAAAGGTAATATTTCAATTACAAAAAATGCTTCTCATCATATACTTTCAACAAATTTCTTCCATGTATCTTCATCTATAAATTGGTATATATCACATGTATTATGATGTTTTTATGCCCAAAAATGAAATCTGATGCGAGGGTTGATTTAAAATCCCTCCATATCTTAGAAGCCAATGATAAAAATTTCCCCCTGACTCCTTCAATGTCATTTATATCATATGTAATCTAATAAGAAGGGGGAAAAATATTACTATAAACATTTAAAGATAAGTAAAATAATAACAAATGAGCTTACCAAAATGGTCTCCCATGAGCGAGATATTGTCAATTTGTCAACACTTCTCCAATCATCAATCAAAATACTAACTTTTCTTTCAGCATGAACTACTACAAAAGTCTTGAATTATTTTGAATTTAGGCCTCTTTGAATGTCATTATCATCAAAGTCTACTAGAATTCTCTAGTCCTGGCTATAGGCAATTGAAAATTTTGATAAACATGTGCTACCACGTTTACCAACCCTCGAACTCTTATTTGGCTCCGTGGAAGTAGACGTCTCTTATAAAGAAGGATGAGGCTCATCAACATGAGAATGTGTATGTTCCTCCCTATAGGTATAAGTATGATCATCTCCAGAAGTATGTGGTGGATCAGATGATTGATCTATCATTATCCTACAAATCAAAGAAATAGACAATTAGGACACAAATATACAAATCCAACTATTACATACAAATGTAAATGAAAAATGAAAAAATTTCAAACAAAAAATAAATTAAACTAAACTTAACACATTTTTATTCATGTTTGTTATAGTTAACTAAAATTATAACAACATTAATGAGAGATGAAATGACATATAAACAAATGAAAACAAATTCAAAAATGGTGTGTGAATAGTAAAAATACTCCAACATAATAAATTATTTTTTACACAAAAAAGAGTTTTTTAATACAATCTTATACAATATTTTTGTTTTTATTTAACATATTAGATTTAAAATATCTTTTTATCAAAAAATCAATTAATAGATAAATTACATAAGGGTAAACATGGTAAATTGAACAAAACAAAACAAATATAAATAAAAAATTTAACTTATTAGTTATAATACATGTTTTAATAAATAAAATAAAATTAAAATATCTAAAATTTTATGAAATTTAAAAAATTAAATGATAAATAAACATATGTTACCTATAATATTAGGAATGTACTAAAGGACTGCTTTCCCAAATTCCTTCGTTATGATCATTCCGTATGGCACAAATCATTATCCACTGAAGTAGGATAATATTAATTATTAATATATATAATATTTATCTGCTTCATTATTCATAAACACCACTTTTATTTTATTTTACAAATTGAACATTATTTCACATTATGATTGTAATTCCTTCTTAAAATGCACTATTGCATGGTACATTTTTTAACACCTCATAAAACAAAAAATGGTCTTGATTTTATTTTCATATTTTATTTTCATGCACCCCATGATATAAGGAATAATTCATTATTTTATAGCACTTGGATATTCTCATTGGAAGACCACCAAAATGGGCCTTGAAGAAAGAATATTCTAGGCGAAGTGAACTGGATAACAACCCAATAAAAGTACTTTATAGGTCAATATCCAAGCCCAATGATTCTAAAAATTTAACTAAATATATAGAAAACATTGCGGGGAATATTTCATTCAATATTTTCACAAGCTAATTCGGATTTTTAATGGATTTACAGGTGGCCCAATGTGAAGATACAATTCTGGGCCAGATTCTACGGCCCAAAAAAAACAGCCCACAATTTCACTCATATCTCGAAAACAAAAAATCTTTTTGGGATTAAATTTTACAGTATATCAAGGGACATCCTAATATCCATTTTTATCTTCTATAGACCACCCAAATTCATCCATCTAGAAGATCATTTAGGTGCCTCTGTTTGGTGGATGCAAGTTGGATGCCATTTCAGGTCAAGGGTGGAAAAGTCTAAATTCCATAAACTTTGCACCACCCTAGGCATACCATACTCAAGTAGGAAGACATGTAATGTTGGGGGATCGACCCAAGCCTCTTGAAATGAGTATTTAAGTCAGTGGTGGTGAAGTATTTAAGGCATATTTTGTGTTTTTCTTCATTGTAATATTATGATGTGATTTTGTTGTCTTAAGTTCTTCTTTCAATTGTAAGTTGATCGAATCACATTATCTTCTTTTTAAAAATTCTTCTTCTTCTCAATTTCTATTATTTTTATTAACATGTTGATACCATTTTATCAAGGTGTAAATTTATTCACACAACGAAGAGATAAATCTTTCACATACCGGTGGAGTGTTCGTTATTTCATTGCTTTTCACCTCTTTAATTCCTTCCTCATGAGTCTACTTCCCACTTCCATTGAAATAATAGCATAAATGGAGGGATAAAACACTTATGGGTTGATAAAAGTAAGTATAAAGGGTATTTATGGGATGTTATTTCTCACTCCATTAATGTCTAATCACTTATTTTAATTGAGAATTTGGTTTGACAATCTTTAAACTCCTTCATCCTTGTTGAATTTAACGCCACACACTTTAAGTGCTAATACAAAAATTTACCTTAGAGTGCTCATAAATATGATCCTCCAAGTGTATAGGTGATTAATGGTAGGGTTTTTAGGTATTAAAATAGTAAGTAATGATGTCATTTGATCTTCTTAAATGAACCCATCCCAAATATAAGAAATTGAAATAGTCAAAAAATGAATGCATTCAATCCACCCCAAGTGATAACCTAGGATCAAATCATTATTTTAAATATAATTCACTTAAGTCTATTAGTGTTCACTTAAATATATCTAAAATAAACCCAAAATTTTCCACTTCATATCAAAAAACAATCCATAAAATGTACATGTATGTAGGTTTATTCTTAGGTCTCTAAGGATTCAACAACACAAGCTGCACTACAAGCTACCACTTAACCCTAAAAACTTGGGTAAATTTGGGTGATACCAGATTTTGGAACTGTTTCTGGGGACCTAAGTAAGTTAAATTAGACACTCACATCTTATTCTCACCCCACTTTTTTGTTCTCATCCTTGATATCATTCTCATGGAAGGCCATTTTGAACAAACCCAAACATAGGGAACCTCTCCCTACATTGACCACCCCACACCAATTGTGATGTACAATGAACATCCTTGTTTCTATTGGTGGTACAATCAACAACCTATTGAGACAAAATGTTTTAACTCCTATGCTCCATAAAACATTCCAACCTATAATGAGTTACAATCCCAACAAGGACAATCTAAACATCCTCATATGGAATTCCAATAACTTAATTATCCTCTTGGAATAGACCATCTGTCTCAACAACTTTCCCATCTGATCCACAACCATTACTTGAGAAATTATGTCAATAAATGGAGAGAATTAATTCTAAGGTTTAATCCTTGAGATTAGAACTAAAAAGCATTGAAATGGTTTTAGAACCCATTCCCAGTCAGGTTGTCTATTCCTCATCATTCATAGAATAATCTTGTTACACAAAATATTCTCATGAAAATGATAAATAAGTGTCCTTTGAATCTAATAGACCTGAAAAACATGAAGGAATTGTTTATGGGTGTTTAAATCAAGAGTAAAATGATTTTTTGTATTCATAAGAGGGAAATTTGACATCATGGATTGAGTGTACTGAATATTTCTCCATTGATGATTTTTCAGAACAAAAAATCCCTGAACCATTGGAAGAAATAAAAAACTGCAAGTCCATATCCATTCCTGAAACTGATATGTCTAATTTGGTGGTTGAATATTTTGTTCGAAATCAAACAAGACTGTTGATAAATTTTGAAAATGAAATTGAGTTTGATTCAATGTCCCAACCTATGTTTGAATATGTTAGCCTACTCAATCTCAAATTCAAGGTCCATACATCCTCTCTCAATTATTACTTTATAGGGGATAATAAAAAACATTTTATTATTATTTTATCCTCTCTCAATTATAATGATAAGAAAATTCTCCATGATTTCTTAAGAAAGATTAAAAAATCAATTGGATGGACCCTTTTTAATATTCCTGGGATTATCCCATTCAATGGGACCTATATTATTCTTGAATCAATTTAAAAAAATTCTCACCAAACCCAATGGAGACTCAATCATGATCTAATGTAAGTGTTGAAAAATATAATCCTTAAGATGCTGAAAGTTTGTGTTGGGTAAGTTGGGGGGTTCATGTCGAGCTAACGACAATAAACTAAGTGCTTTTTTGGAGGCAACCCAACTTCTTTTTTGATTTTATTTTATTTTATTTTTGTGTGTTTGTAGGTTTTCAAAAAAAAGGGAAAAAAATATTTTTTTAAAAAAAAATCATTTTTTGGCAAAAAGGCCTCACCGTAGGTCATGGGGACAACCCCTTCATGACCGGAGAAGCTGTGGGGATCGAACCCATGACCGAAGGGAGACAGGGGCGTGTGCCTTCCACTGACCTATAGATTATAGTGCTTCCTTCTTCTATTTTCTTTATATATATACTTATATTTGAAATATATATATATATATATATAATTTTAATTTTAATTTTTACTTGTTCCTAGTATCAGTCTTTTGTGTGCTAAAATAAATAGGTACTTTTTTGTCCCTTGCCTTTTGTCTTTATCTTTAGTTAAGGGAACCCCTTGGAGTTTCCACTGTGCTCTAATGTTGTTTGAGTGTGATATTTAGAATCATAAGAAGTTGAGTGTTTTTATTGGAACCAAATTCCATCAAGATTTCAAACCCAGACCCCAATCATCCATGAGGAGCATGCATGTTACATGAAGATCAAAGGAGTAATCAGGAGCAACATGAACTTCAACTTCAAACACTAGGTGACTTTGTTACTCTCTTTGTTCACTCAAATTCCTTTTATAAATACTCATCTCTACCTTTATCCCCTTCTAAATTTTCTTTTATTTAAACACTAGGGACAATGTTAATTTAAGTTGTGGGGGAGGTGAAATAAAAAATTTCTTTTGTGTGCATAAAAAATTTAAAAAATGTTTTGAAACAAAAAAATACATGGAAGGAAAAATTCCTTTAACCTTGAACATGATAATACACATAGTACACTTTGAAATTGAATATCAAATAATTTTTCATGCCTTGATTCTGATTTTAATGCAAGTTTAAGTTTACGATCATAGATTTTAGAAAATGCGGTTGTCCGATGTGATTTTTCACCATTTAGATTTTTATCCATTAAAAAAAACACAACACACATCCTTTGGATTGTGGGGTATTAGTTTTAGTTATTGGGGTCCTTTAATAAATGGCATAGGTTTGGTGATTACTTTAATTTTAACATGTGTATTAAACAAAATAAAAAAAAAATCAATTGCATATAGAGAAATGGACTGACCTAATACGTGGTTTTCAACACTTGGGGATCATGACTCCATATTTTTCTGGTTCATAGTTGGGTATTTTATCTCTATTTGTGGTAATTTGAATTTTTTTTGATTGAGTAAACTCGAGATGATGACTTAGTATGTGGGATTAACTTGGTTCCCTAAGGTCTTTGAGCCTGAGAGTTATCAGCAAAGTCTCGCTACATGGGTTGACTCGATTGAGTTAAATTTCAATTACCATGAAAAAAATTGCAACAAAAAAACACAAAAAAAAATAAAAAAATAAAAAATGAATACTCATCTTAATATTGAAATGTGATTCCACCTAGCACTTCCATCTTTTCTCCCTTGAATAAAGATGAACCCTCATGTCTATTGTGACACACAACACATCATCATGCTTAATTGAAATTGGATGAAATGAGGCGATGAATTTGAAAAAAGGAATGGGCTTAAGATTGGAACATGCCTTTGGACCTATATTGTGTTAAATTATTTTGATGGTCTTCATAATTATTTGGTATGAGGTCTTTTGGTGAGTATTGTGTATTAAAATGTTTTTGGAAAAGTGAATTCGAATTTCATATTTTTGAGATACATTTTGCTCGGGACTAGAAAAACTCAAGTTGGGGGGTTTGATTAGCCACTAAAGTAGGATAATATTCATTTTTAATATATATAATATTCATGTGATTCATTATTCATAAACACTATTTTTAGTTCATTTTACAAATTGAACATTATTTCACATTTTGATTGTAATTCCTTCTTAAAATAAACTATTGCATGATACATTTTTGAACACCTCATAAAACAAAAAATGTTATTTATTTTATTCTCATATTTTATTTTCATGTCCTACATGTTATAAGGAACAATTAATGATTTTGAAGTACTTGAATATTCTCATTGGAAGACCACCAAAATAGGCCTTGAACCAAGAATATTTTAGGCGAAGTGAACTGGATAACAACCCAATAAAAGTACTGTAGAGGCCAATCTATAAGCCCAGTGATTCTAAAAATTTAAATATAGATAGAAAAAAATCATGGGGAACATTTAATTCAACATTTAACTAAGATAATTCAGATGTTTTAATTGATTTCTAGGTGGCCCAATGTGAATATACAATTCTGGGCCATATTCTGCGTCCCAGAAAAAATAGCCCACCATTTCACTCATATCTCAAAAACCAAAAATCCTTTTGGGATGAAATTTTATAGTATATTAGGGGACATACTAATATACATTTTTTTATTCTATGGAACACCAAAATTCAGCCATCTAGAAGCTCATTTAGGCGCCTCTGTTTGGTGGATGCAAGTTGGCTTCTATTTCAGGTCAAGGGTGGAAAAGTGAAAATTCCACAAACTTTCCACCACCCTAGGACTACCATACTCAAGTGGGAATACATGTAATATTGAGTAATATACCTAAGACTCTTGAAATTCCTATTTAAGGTAGTGGTGGTGAAGGAGTTGAGGCATCTTTGGTGCTTTGTTTCATTGTAATGTTATGTTGCGATTTTGTTGTCTTATGTTCTTCTTTCAATTGTAAGTTGCTCGAATCACATTAGATTCTTTATAAAAATTATTATTCTTCTCACTTTCTATTATTTTTATTAAAACTTTGATACATTTTTATAAATGTGTGAATTTATTCACACAGTGAAGAGATAAATCCTTTACACAATGATGGAGTGTTCGTTATTTCATTACTTTTCACCTCTTCAATTCCTCCCTCATGAGTCTACTTCCCACTTACATTGAAATAATAGCATCAATGGAGGTCTAAAACACTTATGGGTTGATCCAAGGGAGTATAAAGGGGATGTATTGGATGTTATTTCTCACTCCATTAATGGATAATCACTTCTTTTAATTGAGAATTTTGTTTGACGATCTTTAAACTCTTTCATCCTTTTTGAATTTAAGGTCACACACTTCAAGTGCTAATACAAACCTTTAACTTATAGTGATCATAAATATGATCCTCCAAGTATATAATAGATTATTATTAGGGTGTGTAGTTATTAAACCAGTAAATGATGATGTTGTTTGATCTTCGTAAATAAACTTTTCTCAAATATAAGAAATTGAAATAGTCAAAAAAGGAATGAATCCAATCCATTCCAAGTGACAACCTGAGATCAACTCATTGTTTTAAATTGAATTCACTTAAGTCTATTAGTTTTGAATTAAACCTATCTAAAATCAATCCAAAGTTGGCCACTTCATATATAAAAACAATCCATATAATTTACGTGTCTATAGGTTTCTTCTTAGGTTTATGAGGATTTGACAACCCAAGCTACATTACAAGCGACTGATTAACCCTAAAAACTTAGGAAAATTTGGGTGAGACCAAAAAACCATGTATATTATATGCTCATAAATATTATTTTCTAATCTTTATATGGAAGTGGGTATCTCACATAAATCAACATCTTTGTTAAGTTTATCATCACCAATATAATGTTTTTTCCTTGTAAAACGATATACCACTGCATATCAGATTGATAAAGAACATAGAAAATTTATTTTTCATGCGTTTCCATGATAAAAGGATCATTTGTGTATTCTAATATATTCACATTAGCTAGTGTCATTCTAAATTCATTATGTCTGACACTGTTGTTACCGATAAACTATTTGCAGTTAAACACTAGAACTTGAAATTTAATGTAATAAACCTCCCATATTTCTTCAATGACTCCATAATATGTACTTGATACAAAGATTTAGTTTTTGTATTTGGCACTAAAAAAATTAATTACTTCTTCAAACACTAATAAACTACTATTTTGAACTGCACTTTTATTGTCCTGATCTTTCATATGAAATGTATAGCCATTAATGTCATACCTAGACCATGATATAAAATTTAAACTTGGACTAACCACTAACCATCTCAATGTTTTCAATGAATATGATCTACTAAGAATGGTCTCTTTAAACCATGGAAAAAAGTTTTGTTATGATCATTAAAAATCCACATATCTTTCTTCTTTGGATAACATTATTTCAACACATTAATATGAAATGTTATATATGGATGGACACCATCTATGTTGTTCAAGATGTATAAATGTACCTTATTTATTTGTTCACCTATCGATGATTTTAATTTCAAGCCACGAATCCCCTTTCTCCCCACAATTGACATGTTTATGGAGAGATGTAGGCAAACTAATGTGCTCCACTGTAGACAAGTAGCTTGAACAAAAATCTGAAACCTCCTTAGAAGTATACTTCTCAATAATGGAGGCTTCAGGTCGATATATATTCTTAACATACCCATTAAATATCTTCATATACCTTTCAAAAGGATACATCCAACATAGATATACAGGTTCACAAAGATTTATTTCTCACACCAAATGAACCATTAAATACACCATGATATCAAAAAAATATGGGAGAAAATAAATTTTCAATTTAAAAGGTATTAAAATCACTTCATTCACTAAATTGTTCAAAGAATTCAAATAAATCACCTTATTAAAAACTGAATTGAAAAAATAACACAACTTCATGATAGTCATTCTAACATGGATGAAAAATATACAATGAAATGCAACTGGTAGGAGTTGTATTATCATGATGTGACAATCATGATATTTCATACCTGTAAAATTCAAATCCTTTAAAGACACAATTTTTTTTACATTTTAATTATAACCCTGAAATACTTTTATATCATGAAGGCACTAAAAAAATACAATTTTCTCCATCTTGGATATTATATGACAAGCCAGGGGAAGGAATGTTCATCTTTCATCACGAGTGAGAGATAAATCCAAACATATTCCCATTGAGAAAAATTCCAATCTTGCATTAAATCCATATTTAGTATTTCCTTTAATATCTAATAATGTTCTAATAAATTTGTCAGAGATATTATTCTACACATGCATTTCATCAATGTTATGTTTAAACTCATGATATCTCCAATATGGTAGCTCAAAAAAATATTGATATTTTCTTCCAAATATTTACATCATTACTAGATTTCTATGTATTTTCAAATGTCACATAAATGTTTTACACCCTCTCAAGATACTGATTGTTGGACAAAGATTTTGAAGCAACATCAAATTCTTATGAGCCATTGAATGCTTTTTTTAATCTTTGATAAGAGTGATTCATAGAAAAAACTTTCAATGACCAATGTATACTATTTTTCTCCCATGGTGTAGTTGATAATGTGAAGTCTTTTATTCATAAATTGGATAAGATTTATACTCCTTAACATTATATCTAGAAAAATTTCCATATGTCGGGAAGTCATTTATAGTGAATATAATCATTTCATGTAGTTTAAAATATTCCATTTTATAAGAATCATACACCTTAATGCCTTACTCCCATAAAAGTTTCGAATCATAAATTAATGTTGATAAGAAAACATCAATATCATTTCTGGGATATTTTGGTCTATAGATCATTAAACTCAACATGAAATATTTTAACTTCATACAAAATTCAATAGATAAGTGGTAAATTACTAATAAAATAGGCCATGAACTATTTTTTCTACTAATAATTCAATACGTATTCATTCCATCCATTCAAAATCCAAGTCTAAGATTTATAACTTTATTTATGAATATAGGAAATCAGTGATCAATTTTCTTCCACTATGGATAATCAACTAGATGCCATAATTTTCCATCACATATCTACTCATCTTTATGCCATATTAACCTTTTTTCATCATGTGAATTTTCAAATAAAAATTTCAAATGAGGAATTATATGAAGATACCAAAATTGCTTGGTAGGGATCTTTGTAACTGCTAAATCAACCTATGATTTTTCTTTTAACTTAAACCGTGACATCCCACATTTAGTACACCTTGTTAGAAATTCACATTTCTTTTTATATCACATGATCATTTGGGAAGGTATTTATTTTTTTATACCATAATCCCATTGGGAATAATATTTTATTAATTTTATAATGTGAATATGGAAGATCATTGTCTTTAGAAAGAATGTCTTTCAATAGTCGTAGAAACTCTATAAAACTCTCGTTACTCCATCCATGTTTTATCTTCAAGTTAATCAATCTTAACACTATTGATAAAACTATAAGTTCCATACAACTCAGATAAAATAGTTTTTCAACATCACCATATATATGTTTAATTGTTAGTTCTTTATCAATTGCCTTTACTTTAGTATCATGAATCATTTATTTAATTTGACCAGACTTACCATCTTGCAAAGAATCATCATCAATAGATATGAAATTCTACCCAGTTTCACCATACCAAATCCAAGGGTTGTAAACCATATTAAAACCATGAAAAATTAAATGATCTTTGATATCTCTGATTTTCAACTTCTTCATAATTAAACATTTTAGGAATGGACAGAAAAATATGTTATTGTTTGGAATCTTTTGTTTAGAAAATTCCAAAAAAGTATCAACACCGTCCTTATATTCATCACTTATTCAAAGTGCAATAATTAAACTTAGAATCATTATTATCTATAATAAACATCAAAAAAATATCTTTTCAAAAGTATATAGTGGTGATAAAAGTGAGTTAGAGGGGGAAATAATAGATTATTTCAATGATAATCAATAAGACACAGCTTTGGTATAATTCATCAGTAAAATGTTGCTATGATTTTCAATGATAGTGAATATAATATTTAAAAAGTTAATAACATATATTGGAGATGAAATTGAATGTCAATTGGAATGATTATACAATCAAATTGAAAATAAAGGAAATAATTTTTTATCACTAGAGTGTAAAAGAGAGTCTTACTATAAAAGAAAAATTAAATGAAAGCCTTAGAAGAGGGACTAAATATCTAGAAATCTCAAGTTAAGATTTCATTTAACTGAAAGTAAAAAAAAACAATAATATATGATCTTTATTGAATATAATGAAGTTGTTGAAGATGATTTATCAAGTATAGAAGTATTGTATGTAGTAGTTTTCAGCAAAAAAAGATGGTGTTTGAAGTTAAGATAGTCACTGAGAAAGAATTTCTTACATTAATAGTAACTCTAGATATGATGATAATAAAATATATTTTCATAACCAGTTCAGTGATAGATGAATAATAGACAATTCAGTATGAAAAAAATCATAAATGTATTGAAATAAGCATAAATGGAGCTGATAGTTGTGTTTTTATTGACACTTAAACTTACCATTAATAATGTTGAGTTTAAGATATATAGATGACATTGAAACATTTCTTTGGTAGATTTTAAAGTAGGGATATTCTTTTACAACCTTTATTTCATGAGAACACTGGTGAATTCTGTAACATATCAAGCTTCCACAACACCCTTCTCTTTGATTAATACAATTCTATTTGATTAATAAAATAGCTTGCATTGTATGCAACTCTGATTTCTAACACACCATAACCAATCAAACTAACCGTTTAAAAAGTAGTTATGAATAGTAATACCCACTTTTTAGAATTTTATAAATTTTATTTTTAAAAATGGACTTCGCTTTTGGATTTGGAATATCAAAATTATCTTAGAGTGAATTTTTGGTATTTTTCTGAAAACTTTTAATTTTTGATGAATAGTGAAATACAATACATTATTTGTTTAAAACCAAATTTTTATTTAAATAATTATTTTTAAATTTAAATTTATTTTAAAGTAAAAATATATTCATAATACTTATATTATTCCAATTTAATTCATTAGAGTCATTTTATAATAATATTAGATATATAAGATTTTATTGAACTTTTCAAAGTCTTTTACCCACCTTCTAGACACATTTGCAAATTTGCATAAAACGTAATTTTACTGCTTCTATGAATTGAATTTAAAAAATCCGATAGACATGGTTGTCATTAGTATGTAAAATTTGGTTCAATATGATGAAAATATTTTTTGGTGAATAATGACTTTTGAATTTTATTTACCATGGTTAAAAGTAAATATGACGATTATAGGTAAAAATAATATTATAATAATATAAAACTACCCCAACACATGTAATAATTCTATTAGGTAAGTGTATTTCAACCAAAATCAACATTAGGACAAAAATATGATCCTTTTTATCCACTTGGATTAGATTAGGGCATTTATTATATTTTATTTAAAGAAGAGTTAAAAGTGTTAAATTCAAATTTTAATAACTAAACCATTTTTAATATAGGATTATACATAAGATAAATTCAACTATAGATATTAATTAAAAATATAAAAATATTTCCTACATAATAGTATTTTATTTATAAATTTTATACATTAAATAATTAAATTTATTTATGACACAATGATGGTGCAGTAATTACCTTATTAACGAAAGACTAAAATAATTGATATTATAAATATTAAAATAAATGTAAATTGAAACTTTTGATGCCATAAAAGATTTTTTTAGGTGAATATGACATGTTAGGGTTGATTAAATTTATTTTTTTGAAGTAATCAAGTTTTGACGACTTTAACAAAAACCAAATACCAAATAGTGTCAAAATTGACATAAATGATTTTTTAATACAAATACTATTTTATTAAATTATATAATATTACTAAAATTATAAGGTTTGTAAAAATAACATGGATAGTGATAAAAATGTAATTAATGAACCAATTTAGGTTCTATTGGCATTTTATAGTAACTATATTAACCATGTAGTATAAAAAAATAAGAAGACATGGTAAAAGTTAAATTATTTAACTAAGGGTTAAATCTAAAAGATAAGGTCAATATGGTGACATAAACATGTCTAAAACCTATTGGATGAGAATATTTGGACCCATACTAACCTTAAACTTTAAATAAATCCATTTTGAGCTATTAGAAACTGAAAATAATTTTATAATAAATTAATATTTCAATCTTTTCCTAAAGTTCCCCTCACCTCTCTTATAAAAGGGTACTTCCCATTTTCTTAAATTTACACCTCCAAAGCCATTTTAATCATCCAAAACCTAATCAAATATCCTCCCAAATACCCTCAATTAATCCTAGAGTCCTTAATTTTATCAGAAAGTCAACCTAAGGATCCCTTTTGTTCTAATCAAAAGTAATCACCCGAATAAGAGATAATTATTTTATCACCTCTTTCAAAGTTCTTTTCTTCTTCCACTTCATCTTTATTTGTTGTTTCCATACTAAAATAGTAAATAAATTACCTTATACATTATGAGATGTTATTATAAATATGGTACAACCATATTCATTATTCTATTCATCCTATTAATGACAAAGTCACCATACATGCGTACGTACGACTTACCGTCTTCACGTCGTGGTGTAGTTTGTTATTCAACACTTAATTATTTGGATGAGAATAATAATGAGTATAATTGATGTAAATAATAAATATAACATGTTAATTATTTTTTATATATAATATACCATCCAATTACATATTATTTCACCATCAATAGAATGATATTTTCGCTCATGCATACGTACGACTTACCATCTCCACGACGTGATTAGATTTCATTCCCCATCGTAACCATTCAAGAATAATTTTCATTTGATGATAAAAAATAAATTTTAAGAACTTAATATTATTCTGGATATTAATCAAATACATCCTATCCATAACAAACATGATTTACGTAACAAAACATATAAAGGAAAATGAATCAGTTAACACCCAAAACAATGATAATACTAAAATATTATTAAAAAAGCAATATTAGAGGATCATATATGATATCATATTTATATATGTGGTTATTTTATAATTTAATAACAATTATTTAACCATTATACAGGTGGTTAATGTACCCTCTACTAAGGAAAATTGTAAGGTAAGGGTTAATTTTACAATCTCTTTATTATTCGAGGTTGTTTATACTTAAGTATCTACTGAGACTTATTTATTACCCACATATAAGTTTCTTAAAAATGTATTTCAATTTTTTTTTACTATTTCCTATACTATGGGTTGAATTAATTTATACCCTTGTTTGACTTTCTATAAAATGTTTTGAAATGAATCTTTCCATTATTTTCTAAACAAGTTACTTTATAACCTTTTCGACAAATTAAAGAAATAATGTTTTTTTAACTTATATAGCGGGTGAGGCTATTTTCTTCCATTATAACACCATCAAATATTCCCTTAGAATATTATAAGAATATTTTCAAAACAAATGTTTTATTTTATAATTATGAAACTTTTAAATAATTTAAAAGTACAAAGAGATATTTCTCTCAAATAGTTTTTGGATTGATTTCATATATGTTAACATTTATTGTTGGATTGTATGTTTAATTGAAGTTGATTTATTAAGATAAAATATTCCATATTGTATTGATAGTTTTATGATATGTTTGATCTTGGATGTGCTATTTTATGTCATTCATGATTTATGGTTAAAGTATTGACATTTTGTATGTTAGTTTAATACGAATATTTGTGTTATATTTCACCCTTTTCATACGAGGAATGCATTGGACGTAGTAAGTGATGGGCGAGACCCGATATAACCCCTCGGTGCATCGATAGGTCTAATGAGACAAACTTGTGTCTTGGCATAAGGCCTTGACAATATTTTTATTTATAGTCTTTACACGAGGCCTTGACTATGTGGTTATGATGTCCGACATTATGAATTCCATCATTATGAGATTAGCTATTGATATTACATGTGATTATTCGACTAGTAGAATATCCATGTGAATAAGTAAATGAAATTATTTGATTTATTTTTTCCATATTATGCTGAAATTTAAGTTTAAAAGGCTTGTGATTTGTCTTATACATTGGCTTAAATGTTTATTCTTATTTATGATAGTTTCCGCTATATTGTTATCCTTACTGAGCATCTGAGCTCACCCCTTTATTATGTTTAATTTTTCCCAGGATGCGAAGAAGTATATTATGACTGACCTGTAGGGATAGGCTAAGGGATATGAGTGTGTTCAAAGGAGAAAAAATGTTGCTTTTTTAATTTCATAATGTTATGTAAAACTTATGTATGTATCTAATACTTCTAAGGCTACTAAATTGATCGGTCTTTTGGGACTTGAACTATTGTGATAATTCCAATGTTATGTAATAATGAACCAACTCTGGGTAACTAGGTTTGAGGTGTTACAGTTGGTATCAGAGGAATTTTAGTACAAACCTTGGAAACTAGATTTATAAAAACTCTGATTTGAGAACATTACCCTAAGATAGATTTTGAGGATTAGTATAAAAGAACATCAAAAAATTGTGGTAATATAGATATTATGTGAGTTTTACAAGAAATAAATCCCTGCCTGGACACTACAAGTGGACGTGGTTCTGGAACAAATGTACCTTGGAGTGAAAACTTCAACAAGGAGTTTTGGGCTTGACCTGGGGTATCTTGGTACCCGACAACGGGCCTTACTGCGCACTGGGTTTGACACTCCTGAGGGATATACTTAGGATAATTTACATTTTCTTTACAAACCATAATGATGGATTTATGAGTAAATACTTCTCCAAAGAAAACATTTTTATGATTATGGATCATATTCATAAACTATTCAATTTATGTTAAGTATTTTACAAGTTTGGAATTATTCATTGCGATTCATAAACTAATCTAGTGTATGCCATTGTTTAGAAATGGCATCTAGTGGAAGAAATAAAAACTGTATCAACACACATAATCCATTTAGAGTTTTTACTCCTATTCAAGATAATTATAGTGGATCTGGTGATGTAACTGGTGTCGAACAACTTATAATAATACCGGGAAAACCCACTCAGGTTATGAAAAATAACCTCACCCATATGAAGCACCCTGATCCACAACGCGGATGTAACATCCTAGGTAAAATAAAGAATATGACATTTTCATATTTATTAATATTTCTGAATTAAATATAAATTTTACCATAAATGGGATTCTATGTTCGATATCGTACTCAACACGCAACAACATATTTCTCCGAAATCTTACGTTGCACAAAATGTTGAGTTATACCAAAAAATAATATAATAATATTATTATTTTAAATGGTAGTTAATGCCTAGACATTCTATTGGTGGTAATGAAAAGAACTAACCATATTATAATTAAACATGTTTTTTAAATGTTTTTACATTTATCCAATAAAATTTAGAGGCTTAAAATGAGAATGTATCCAATTTTTAGCATAAATACTTTAATATTTTTAAAAGGTAGTTTTACCACCTTTTGATGGAGAACCCATTTTAAATATAGTTTTTGTCACTTTATATGTTGAATTTGAAAAAAATAAACTTATTATTTAAAATCAGGATATCAAAATTTACTTTGGGTAATTTTTTGGTATTTTTATGATAAAGTTCATTTTTAATGAATAGTGAAAAATACCGCATTTTAAGTCAAAATTGTCTTTTCATATGATTTATTTATATGGTTAGATTATATTTTTAAATGGTTTTAAAGTGTAATTTTAATATATTTTTAACAAATAATCCAATTTTGGTCATTGAATGTAATTTCACTTTGAAATTTGAGATAAACACATATCAATCTTTTTGTAGTTTTTACTTCTTAAAAACATGCTTTCTAGTTTTGACAATAGAAATTAATTTTAAATTAATTAATGAAAATTCTATGTTTTGAATTTGGTAAAATAAACATAATTTTTGAATTCATAATATCAAAATTATCTTTGGGTAAATTTTTGGTATTTTTCTGAAAATGTTAAAATTTTGATGAATAGTGAAAAAACACTACATAGTAGTTAAAAAACCGACTTTTTTATTTAAAAGAAATTTTACCACTTATGTGAATTGAATTTCAAAAATACAACATGCATGGTTTTAATAATTAAGTAAAATGTGGTTCAATAGGATTAAAATATTTTTTTATGAATAGTAGCTTTTGGTTTTTATTTATCACGGTTAAAGGTAAATAGGGTAATTCAAGGTAAAAATAATATTATAATAATATAAAGTTACCTTAACACTTGTCATAACCTTATTTTATGAGTCATGGCCGACCAATAAAATCCTTGGGTAGAAATTTTGGCCTTTGGAATCCACTTGGGTAAGATAATTACATTAACAACTTTTTATTTAATGTAAAAATAAAAATATCATAAACATGTATTGTTTTGATAAAAGAATTTTAATGCGGAGTTATATAATTTATATCATTGACTATAAATATTAATTATAAATATAAAAATATTTAATACATCAGGGTATTTTATTTATAATTTTTAGACATCAAATAAATAAATTTATTTATGACCCAATGATGATGTAATGATTACCTCATTAATGAATGTTTTAAATAAACAAGATTATAAATATAAAAATAAATTTATTTTGAAACTTTTTATGCCATAAAATACTTTTATGGATAATTATGACTTGTTATATTTGAATCAATGAAGTGTTTTCGAATTGATCAAGTTTTTATGAATTTTTAAAAATTCATAATATGAATAGTATAAAAATTGACATAAATAAGCTTTTAAATCAATTAATATTTTATTAAATAATAAAATAGTCCTAAAAATATAATATTTGGCCTAATGACTTAGATAATTTTTAAAATGTTATTAATTAACCACTTGAGGTTTGATTTTAATTTTATGGTAACTATATTAACTATATAGTATGAATATACAAGAAGACATGGTAAAAGTTAAATCAGTTAACAAATGGTTAAATAAAAAAGATAAGGATTAAAAAATATTAAAAACCTGTCAAATTCTTATTGGATGATTTTATTTCGACTTATATTCATCTTATATTCTAATTTAATTATTTTTTGACCTTTTTAAAACGAAAATTATTTTATAATAAAATAATACTTTCAAACTTTTCTAAAGAGCCCCTCCTCCCTCTTATAAAAGGCTATCACCTCTAACCCATTACTCACACCTCTAAAGCCCCTTGTATTGTCCAAAATCTACCCAAATAAAGCTTCCAACATCCCTATATTCTTCCTAGAAGCCTTACCTTAGGCAGAAGGCACTTCAAGGAATTCTTTTGGTTCAAACCAAAGGGAGTTACCTGATTTAAAGGTAACGTCTTCCCTCAAGTTCTCTTATTTTATTTTACTTCTTCACTCTATATTCTCTTCTTATTATTTTTCTACATAACAACACCAGTATCCTCAATATACTAGTTTGTTTTTAAGATAAGTATTCAAACTAAACTTACACACACCTCCGTCTAATGGGTAAAGAACACGTTGTTTCTGTGGATGGTGAACTACTGCCTCACGAAACGATGATTGTTCAATATTCTCCTACCACATCTCATGGTGGTCATTAGGATGGAACTATATTTATATGTGATATATATTATATTTATATTGTCTCTATTCTTCTATATTTTTCATTTATATCATACCTTTATGGTTTCCATAATGGGTAAATACGATAATTTCATTTGAGGAAGTGCGGACTACCGCCCCCTCAAAGTGATATGACTCGCTCATACCATACATGAAACATATTAAGGATGGTGTTAATTAACCTTTTTAACATATATAAAATATTATATTATACTGTAATAATAATATACCTATGTATCGTTTGGTTTTCATTCCTTTAAAAAAGAAAAAAATGAAATGAAAGTAGCTTTCATGCGTACGTACGGCTTACCGTCTCCATGAACGGTGCATTTAATTTCTTATATAAAAATGATATGGACTATTATAAATAAATATATACTAGATATATATGATATCTCACTAATATCATTCTAGATATAGTGGAATTTTGACCACATGGATAATTTGTAATTACAACAAGTTCATTTTTGACTCAAGTACCGAACATCGACAAAAGATCGATATGAACTTGAATAATTATATGATTATTAGAGCAAGGTAATAAGTAATATAAAAGGAATAATAAAATTGAAAAAGGTTCTGAATCAAGTATAATTAACTTAAGTTTACTATTCAAGGAGATAAAGAACGAACAAGACAAGTCAAACACAAGGTAAGGGGTTTTCATCTCACTTTTTATTCCCATGAGATTCATGCTATATTTGCCACTATTTCATTTTGTGTGGTGTATGTAATGCCCATGATTGTATTAATTGTGTAATATAATTTAATTTATGGTTATTACATCTTCATTGTATTATCCTTATTTCATGTGGTGTATGTTTCGTAAGTTACCAAATCGGTAAGGGAACCTTTCACCGTACTCTTTTAGTCAAAGACTTAATTTATGTCATGTCTTTTAATTTCCATTTTCTTATATTGGGATATGTTCTTATATATCCTTATTTCTTTAAATTTTATTTCCATGTGATGAGAGACCCTTTTCTCTCTCATCAACTCATTTTTTAAATTTTAAAGTGATGTCGTTAGGCTGTCGAATTTCTGTAAGAGAACTTCTTAACCCAATTTCATTTTTTTGGGTTAAACTTCTACTTCTTGATTATGTAATGCTATGAATATGTGTGAATGAACTATGATTGTTTTACACCTAATATCCACTTATATTTGGTTTATTCTTATTTTTCACACATAATTATATCATTGATTTATCCTTAATCTATGGATGCGATCTTTGTAAGGGACTTTGTCTCAATTTACTTTCCATTGAGTCTTATTTGTTATTATACACCAATTCACTTTTATATGGTGTATATAATTCCCTTTGACATATTATATCATGAATCTCCTTATTATCATGATATTATAAGCTTTGATTAATGTTATTTTATAATTATTTTTATTCAAGTATTTTCTCAAGTGGTAAAAGACTCTTTAACTAAAACATTGTTTTAAATGTTTTAAAGATATAATTTTCTAAATATTTTTCATTAATGTCCATGTTTTCAAAATGATATTAAGGATTTATTTATACAAACATTAATGTTTTAAAATTTTAATTACTTTAAAAATTTCAAAGTGGTATGGGACAATTTGATTCAAAAATCTTATTTTTAAATGTTTTAAATGTGTTTTTTAAATGAATTGATTATGTCAATATCTTGAACTGATATATTGTTATTGCAATGTGGAAATGTTATCTTTCATTTATTCTTATTTTATGTGTTATGATTATGTTATGGTTCTTGGGAATTGTTTACGTATATGGGTGGTTTCATGATAAACCTAGGGTGGTGATCCTGAGATAGCTCTCCAAAACATTCAGTAACATGAAAGAGGTAAACATTAATGTTTCTCCTAAGAGATTTAGGGAATATACTATGATGGGTATTTCAACGCAACTCCCTATGTAGCTGTGAAAACTACAACGTAAGTATGTTATGGATTCCACAAGCTACCTTTATGATTTATGATTTCTATGTGTTATTCATAAATATTATGATTTCATGAGGTATGTTAAAGAGCTTATGTTTTGTATGTATTAACAGAATAATGTTTTCTTTATTTACTTTATAACCTTTACTGAGCTTTTTATGCTCATCCCAAGTTTTTGAAATGTTTTTCATAGGGTGCAAGGTAGGGTAAGAGAAAGGAATAATTCAAGAAGATTTATATCAAGAAAAGAATTCTTGTTTTATTTTAATGAGTTTTTATTTTATGGAAAAAATGGATACTAAGTAGAAGTGTCTAATTTGTAATATTTGAGATGTAATGTAATATTTATGGCCTAATTCTCTAAAACTCTAAACTTGAAAAGATCCTCAATGTGAATTATTCAGTTAATTAAATATTATGTAATGTTTAAGGCCGGGTCCTTATAGTTGGTATCAAATAGAGGTTAGATAACTTTAGAGGTTAGGGTGTTATTTAAGCATAAGTGACATAACCACAATAGCTAGAATATTAGAAAGATTCATAGTTATTTTAGATAAATCGAATGAGTTTAAGATACCTTTAATAAATATATCTTAGTGTTTACCCTCATCATAAGATAATATATGATGATTTTATGGATATACTAACACTGACCTTTTTGGTTTTAGTAAATGGCTGGATCTAGAAGGAACCAATGTAACAATTGATGTGAAAGAAACTGTGGTGGTTTTCTTAATGAGAAACCGAATGAAATGGGAGCTGTAATGAGAACTCTTGTGGTTAAAATATGTTATGGTTATTTTTGAGGAATTTATCTCATTTTTGGGAATGTTATAAAATTATATGGTTTTAGAAAAAGGATAACCCACAGGAAGGGTGATAACCCATCGTGTCCGGCAAGGCCGTAGGAATCGAACCCACAACCGAAGGGCGGTAAGGAAGTATCGCCTACCACTAGCCTACGTGAAGTCCTTAATTAGTATGACTAATTATTTTTAGTTAAATGATTTTATGAATCAAGAATAAGTTGATTTTGGTAAATTATGTTTTATTAAATGGATATCCTTAGTATAGGAAAATGATTTGGTTATTAAGCGATAAAGGTTATTTTGGAAGACTTTTTCTCTTTTGGGAACATTATATGCCTAAGAAAAATAGAATACTATGAGATTTAATTTGTGGAGAAATAGTTGAAATTTTATTTTGGAAGAATCTATGTTTTTATTGTGGACATATGGTGATTTGGGTTATTTATGAAATTATTAACCTATCATAGAGAATATGTGATTAGGTTAATTACACTTCAGCTGAGACTTTAAGAGTAGTCGATGTTATTTAGATATAAATGTTAAGATTTACTGTAGAAGACTATGGGATTAAATTCTTCTAAGTTTTGGATTTCAATATTAGTTTGGATTATATTGAATAATTTTACTGATAGTTGTTTATTGAATGGTCTTTGTTGAACTTTGGGTACTGTTTATTGAATTTTGGAGATTAGGAATAGTATTTCTTTTTATAAAGGATTATCCTTTTTGGGGATTATCTGATCTTGTACTAACTATTTTAGTTTTGGTTAATGTCTAAAGACAAGAGAAATATATAGTTTATATTTTGTGGATTATGTGATTCTATAGAAGTTAATTATAGTGCTTTTGATGTGACCAAGTCATATTGAATACTCATCATTTGGAGAAAAGATGAGTTTGTGGTAGAAATTTAGTAAAGTATGAAAGTCTATATGTCAAATAAGTAAGTTTCCTTATGTTATTATTCAATCTCATAAATAAATTCTACAAATTTATGAAAAGGAACTTAAAACAAAAACGTTGTCTGTTTACTTTTCCTACTGGGGAATCAAAGACCGTTTAAACTATCACAAGTTTGTGGTTTTCTAGTGGTTAAATTTCTCTTGATCATGTTTTCTATCACTATCCATCAGAATTTGACACTTAGTTTCTCCTCTGTATCTATTACCTGTGTTTTCATGGAATCCTTGTATGGGTTATCTCGAGTGACCTTTGTACTTCTCTTTATTTATTTTATAGTGATAATTTTATTGACTCTTCTTCTGATGTGAGACTTTCAATGAAGTTTCCAAGCCCAATTTTAAAATTGCGAGGACGCAATTTCCAAAAGGGGGGAAGGATGTAACATCCCAGGTAAATAAAGAATATTACATTTTCATATTTATTAATATTTTTGAATTAAATATTAATTTTACCTTAAAGGGTATGCTATGTTCGATAGCGTACTCAACACGCAACAAAAGATTTCTCCGAAATCTTACATTGCACACAATGTTGAGTTATACCGAAAAATATTATAATATTATTATTATTTTAAATGGTAGTTAACACCTATCCATTGTATTGGTGGGAATGAACAGAACTAACCATATTATGATTAAACATGTTTTTTAAATGTTTTTAAATTTATCCAATAAAATTTAGAGGCTTAAAATGAGAATTTATCCAATTTTAAGCATAAATACTTTAATATTTTTAAAAGGTAGTTTTATCGCCTTTTAATGGTGAACCAATTTTAAATCTAGTTTTTTTCACTTTTATATATTTCATTTGAAAAAAATAAACTTCTTCTTTAGAAGCAGGATATAAAAATTTACTTTGGGTAAATTTTTGGTATTTTTTTGATAAAGTTCACTTTTTAATGAATAGAGAAAAATACCGCATTTTAAGTCAAAACCGTCTTTTCATCTGATTTATTTATATGGTTAGATTATATTTTTAAATAATTTTAAAGTATAATTGGACTATATTTTTAACATTTAATCCAATTTTTTTCATTGTAAGTAATTTCACTTTGAAATTGGATATAAACACATATCAATATTTTTGTAGTTTTTACTTCTTAAAAACACACTTTCTAGTTTTGACAAAAGAAATTAGTTTTAAATTAATTAATGAAAATTATATATTTTGAATTTTATAAAATAAAAATAATTTTTGAATTCAGAATATCAAAATTATCTTTAGGTGAATTTTTGGTATTTTTCTAAAAACGTTCAATTTTTTATGAATAGTGAAAAACACTGCATAGTAGTTAAAAAAGAGAATTTTTCATTTAAATGAAATTTTACCACTTCTGTGAATTGAATTTCAAAAATATGAAATACATGGTTATCATCAGAAAGTAAAATGTGGTTCAATAGGATGAAAATAATTTTTGGTGAATAATAACTTTTGATTTTTATTTACCGTGGTTAAAGGTAAATAGGGTAATTCAAGGTAAAAATAATATTATAATAATATAAAATTACCTTAACACTTGTCCTAACCTTATTTAATGAGTCATGACCGACCTATAAAATCATTGGGTATAAATTTTGGCCTTTGGAAGCTACTTGGGTAAGATAATTACATTAATAACTTTTTATTTAAAGTAAAAATAAAAATATCATAAACATGTATTGTTTTGATAAAAAAAATTAATGTGGGGTTATATAATTGAAATCATTGAATATAAATATTAATTATAAATCCAAAAATATTTCCTAAATCATGGTATTTTATTTATAATTTTTAGACATCAAATAAATAAATTTATTTATGACACAATGATGATGTAATGATTACCTCATTAATGAATGTTTTAAACAAATGAGATTATAAATATTAAAATAAATTTATTTTTAAACTTTTTATGCCATAAAAATTTTTTATGGATGATTATTACTTGTTATATTTTAATTAATGAAGTTTTTTTTGAATTTATCAAGTTGTTATGTATTTTTAAAAATCCATTATATGAATAGTATAAAAATTGACATAAATGAGTTTTTAAATCAATTAATATTTTATTAAATGATAAAATAGTACTAAAAATCTAAGATTCAGCCAAATGAATTATATAAGTTTTAAAATGTTATTAATTAACCACTTTAGGTTCTATTTGAATTTTATGGTAACTATATTAACTATATAGTATGAATATACAAGAAGACATGATAAAAGTTAAATAAGTTAACAAAGGGTTAAATAAAAAAAGATAAGGATTAAAAAATATTCAAAACCTATATAATTCTTATTTTATGATTTTATTTTGACTTATATTCATCTTATATTCTAATTTAATGAGTTTTTGACCTTTTTAAATCAAAAATTATTTTATAATAAAATAATACTTTCAAACTTTCCTAAAGAGCCCATCCTCCCTCTTGTAAAAGGTCATCACCTCTAACTCATTAATTTACACCTATCAAGCCCCTTTTCTCATAAAAAATCTACCCAAATAATATCCCAACATCCCTATATTCCTCCTAGAAGCCTTACCTTAGGCAAAAGACACTTCAAGAAATCTTTTTGGTTCAAGAGTTACCCGATTTAAAGGTAATGTCTTCCCTCAAGTTCCCTTCTTTTTATTTTACTTCTTCAATCCCTATGATATTATTATTATTTGTTTACATAAAAACACTAGTATACTCAATATAATAGGTTGTTTTTATGATAATTATTCTAACTACACTTACACACACATCCATCTAATGGGTAAAGAACATACTGTTTCTGTGGATGATGAACTACCGCCTCACGAAACGATGATTATTCAATCTTCTCCTACCACCTCTCATGGTGGCCATTATGATGAAACTATATTTATATGTGATATATATCATATTTATATTGTTGATATGATTCTGTATTTTTCATTTATAACATACCTTTATGGTTTCCATAATGGGTAAATACTATAATTTCATTTGAGGAAGTGCGGACTACCGCCCCCTCAAAGTGATATGACTCGTTCATACCATACATGTAACTTATAAAGGATGGTATTAATGAACTTATGTAACATATATAAAATATTATATTATACTATAATAATAATATACCTATATATAATTTGGTTTTAATTTATTTAAAAATGAAAAAATGAAATGAAAGTAGCATTCATGCGTACGTACGGCTTACCGTCTCCACGAACGGTGCATTTCATTTTTTATATCCAAATGATATAGACTATTATAAATAAATATATACTATATATATATATATGATATATATGATATCTAAATTCTGAATATCATTATGGAGATAGTGGACTTTTGACCACATGGACAATTTGTAATTATGACAAGTTTATTTTTGACTTAAGTACCAAACATCGTAAATAAGACTGATATGAACTTGAATAATTATATAATTATTATATAAAGGTAATAAGTGATATAAAATCAATAATAAACTTGAAAAAGGTTCTAAATCAAGTATAATTAACTTAAATTTATTATTCATGGAGATAAATAAGGAATAAGACAAGTCAGACACAAGGTAAGGGGTTTTCATCTCACTTTTTATTCTCATGAGATTCATGCTATATTTTACAATATTTCCTTTTGTGTGGTGTATGTACTGCCCATGATTTTATTAATTGTGTAATATAATTTAATTTATGGGTATTACATATTCATTGTATGATCCTTATTTCATGTGGTGTATGTTTTGTAAGTTACCAAATCTGTAAGGGAACCTTTCACTGCACTCTTTTAGTCAAAGAATTATTTTATGTAATGTATTTTAATTTCCATTTTATTATGTTGGGATATGTTATTCTATATCCTTATTGCTGTAAATTTTATGTCCATGTGACGATAGAACTTTTTCTCTCTCATCAACTCATTTTCTGAATTTTAAAGCGGCACCGTTAGGCTGTCAAATTTCTATAAGAAAACTTAACCCAATTTCAATTCTTTGGGTTAAACTTATACTTCTTTATTATGTCATGCTGTGAATATGTGTGAATTAACTCTTATTGTTTTACACCTAATATCCACTTATATTTGGTGTATTCTTATTTTTCACACATAATTATGTCATTGATTTATCCTTAATCTAAGGATCCGATCTTTGTAAGGGACTTTGTCTCAATTTACATTTCATTGAGACTTATTTATTGTTATACACTAATTCACTTTTATATGGTGTATATACTACCCTTTGACATATTATATCACGATTCTATTTATTCTTATGATATTATAAGCTTTGTTTAATGTTATTCTATAATTATTTTTATTCAAGTATTTTCTCAAGTGGTAAGAGACTCTTTAACTAAAACATTGTTTTAAATGTTTTAAAGATATAATTTTATAAATATTTCTCATTAATGTCCATGTTTTCAAAATGGTTTTAAAGATTTATTTATATGGACATTTATGTTTTAAAATGTTAATTCCTTTAAAAGTTTCAAAGTGGTATGGGACACTTTGATTCAAAAATATTTTTTTTAAATGTTTTAAATGTGTTTTTTAAATGAATTGATTATGTCAATATCTTGAACTAATATATTGTTATTGCAATGTGAAAATGTTATATTTCATTTATACTTGTTTTATGTGTTATGATTATGTTATGATTTTTGGGCATTGTTTATGTATACGGGTGGTTCTGTGATAAACCTAGGGCAGGTGAGCCTGAGATAGATCTCTAATGCATTGGGTAACATGATGAAGGTAAAGGTTAATGTTTCTCCTAAGAGATTTAAAGAATATACTGTGATGGGTATTCCAATGTAACTCCCTACATAGCTATGAAATCTAAAATTTAAGTATGTTATTGATGCCACAAGTTACCTTTATGATTTATGATTTCTATGTGTTGTTTATAAATCTTATGATTTCATTGTCACGACCCGCCCTCGGGGTCCGTGCAGTGACTACCCCAAGCCCGCCTTCCATAGGCCAGGGGCTGGCGACTAGCACCAAGGCGTAAATCCCGGTAAAAAGGGAAGGCATTGCCTTTGTAAAGTAAACAAACACCACAGAGTAAGCAAGCGGAAAGTAACACTAAGCAAAACAGAGTACAACTAAAAGTGCGGAAAGTAAAAAGGGGCCGGAAATACAAGCCCAACTGTAAAGTACAACTCGAAAGGGAAAACAGCAACTGAAAAGTAAAGCAGCTACGCCGAGCTGTCCACTGGAAATCCCACCTGAAGGGTGGGTACAGATAGCTCCTCTGCTCCTCGGGTCCCGCCGTCTGCTCCAAGTATGTCCCGCCCAGTGGTCTGCCTCTGGGTACCGCCACGTCGTATAGTCCACCTCCAGGTACCGTCCAGTCCTCGAACACTCGGCCTCTGCCAGTACTGGCCGTCGTCTGCAACCAACACAACGAGGTGCGGGCATAGCCCGTGCAGGGGTGAGTATAACGATACTCAGTAGGGACCCCGAGACCCTCAAGGTCTCACTAAAACCAACAAGGATAACCACAAGAAGATCACAACAGATAAACTCTACTTATGTATATGCCCATACATATACCTAAGTTATCAAGTAACCCATCTCAGTCATGAGGTAACACAAGAATCATGAGATCAACGGATAACCACTACCCAGGTATATGCCCATACATATACCTAAGTTATCAAGTGACCCATCTCAATCATGAGGTAAACACAAGGTCAAAAGTCTCAGCTCAAACCAGGATTTTCATTATCGAAACCGTAACTGCTGAAGAGCTCCGTCTCTGGAGTGTGCAGTGGTCCTGTCACGACTCCGAGGTACTGCTCACTAACCTAAGACTGCTGAAGTACTCCTCCTGTCGAGTACCGCGGGTCAGCCACCCAGACACAGTAGTGCTTCCTGCCGAGGTATGTCACCCAAACTCAGTAGTGCACACCCCCTAGTAGCCTGCTGAGGTACTCTCCGGACGAGCACCGCGGGTCTGCACTGTCACACAGGTAGTGCTCCGTCCGCCATGGGTCTGCACCTCAGAAAGTAGTGCTCCGTCCACTGGGCTAGTCGACTCACTCCAAGTCGAGTCGGTCAAGCAGTCGTCAGGTCTCAGCCAGCTACACGGTCTCCGTACATCGCACGCTCGTCACTGGGAGGGTCCGCTCCACGAGCTACAGTTCGATACTCCAAGTATCTCAAAGTCCCGCAAAGAAGTATCTCAAAAGTCCGTTTCGTCACAGGGGTCTCAACGCAACAGACGGCACGTCGATCAGACGCCCGGTCTGTGAGTTATTAGCCTTTTCGTCCCAGGGGCCCGGTTGGTTTCGAGTGCGAACCAATCCCGGCCGTATCTCAACTGTACCCCGAACTCCCATAGGGTATACTCATAGGGACCGTTACTAAACGTAAACACCAACGCCGCTGACGGTTCGTCAAACGGACGTCCTGTCTGAAAGATATCAGCTTTTCCGTTCCAGGGGCCCGGTTGGATTTCGGGTACAATCCAACCCGGCCATACTCCGACTGTATCCAAAACTCGGGCGGAGTATGTCAAAAGTTCCGTCTCATCAAGAGGAAGTCAACGAAACAGACGGCGCGTCAATCGGACGCCCGGTCTGTGAGTTATTGGCTTTTTCGTCTCCGGGGCCCGGTTGGTTTTTAAGGCAAAACCAACCCGACCGTACTCCACCTGCGTCCAAACCTCGGGCAGAGTATGCCAAAAGATCCGTCTCATTAAGAGGAACGCAACGCGACTGACGGCGCGTCAATCGGACGTTCGTGGCTCAAGATATGAGCGTTTCCGCTCCGAAGGCCCGGTTGGTTTCGTGAACGAACCAACCCGGCCGAACTCAAAGTAATCCTAAACCTTGAGTGCGATATACCAAAACGACCGTCTCGATCCAAGGATCGCGTTGCCGCTGACGGTTCGTCGATCGGAGGTCCGAGGCTCAAGTTATGGGCCAAAAACCAATTCTGGTTCGAAACGGGGGGGTCCGGGTCCGGGCCGACCCGGCCTGACCCCCCCCTGGGCGGCGGCGGCGGGCCGCGGCGGCGGCGGGCCGCGGCGAGGCTGCGCACGCGGGGGCTAAGCCCCGCGGTTCTTGGGTGTCGGCGCGGCATATAGCCGCGCCCCTTTGATTGAAACCGCCCCCCACGTGGGGGCCGGTTTATTTAAGAGAACCAGGGGGGCCGGCTGCCCCCCTCCTTCAAGAACCGCCCCCCCTCTTTAAGAGGGGGGTTTTTATGGGAAGGCCGGGGGTTTAATTCCCCCGGTTTTTAAGACATCCGGCCGGCCAGCTGGCCGGCCGGTTTTCTCAAACGGGACCGGAATTTCCGGTCCCCTTCTTCGGCTTCCGACGCCGGCGGCCCGGCCGCCGGTCTTCACATCCCGCCGCGGCCCGGATCCGGCCGCGGTCTCCTCGTCCCGCCGCGGCCCGGAACCGGCCGCGGTGTTCGTCGTCCGGCGCGGTGCGACGGCACCGCGCCCCTTTCGCCGCACTTTAAGTTCTTTCAACGCGGCGCGACGGCGTCGCGTTCTTGATGTTTCTTCCATGGTGTGCGCGCGACGGCGTTGCGTAAAATAAATGCACGATCAACCGCGTGGTGCGACGGCACCACGCCACTTGCTTCCACCCGCAAGAACAAACAAGAACGTTGGAGGGGGTTCGGCCGTGTTCGTACGGTCCGGCCCCCTCACGTTAAATTAATAACGCAACTTTAAAAATAAATCAAGCCTCACGTTAGTCTTGCTAAAAATCACGTTCAAGAATAAAAAATAAGGAAACCAAAAAGAATTTGACAACCCCTACCTCGGGTTTAAGATTCGAAGAATCGTCTACGTTCCGCGGAAGACGGCGTCACGGAGGTCGGGCGTCACGGTCGTCGTTCGTCAAATCCGTTGACGAAGAGATATGCCCGAAGAGATTCGTCGTTGGCGAAACTTGCACGCCGACGAAGGTTGTCCGAAGAAGAGGTGGCGTCCCCTTCGTTGTCACGGTGAACGAAGAAAGGAGGTGCGGCGTTCTTCGTCGGGAAAAGAGCGTTCCTCGTCAAGTCTTGAGGAAAGTCAAATTATAAAGAAAACAACGAACTCAAGAACCTCTACCTCGATAGTCGCACGTTGACGTAGTCGTGAAATATCGGTGTCGCGGAGGAAGAGTCGTTGTCGAATCTTCGTATGCCGACGAAGAAGGTCCGAAGAGGAAGCGGCGTTCCCTCTTGTTGACACCGAGGACGAAGAAGAGAGGCGTCGTTCTTCGTCGGAGTTTGAGCGTTCTTCGTTCTTCGTCAGAGCTTGAAGAAGAAGAAGAAAAGCTTCCAAAGCTCTCAAGAAATCCTCCCAAGGTGTTAAAAGAATCCCCTAGAATAATATAAGCTTTAACTTATATTATTACATAACTTAACCACAAGAATTTCAAAGGTTTGAAATTCAAAAAGGGTTTAACTCCCTTAATTAAATAAGTAACTCAAGTTGACAACATTTAAAGAAATGAGTTAAAGGGGAGGTTTTGAGAGAATTTGAGGAGTTGGGGTTCGTGTGGACCCCACCTCACTTAATCCTCCCAAGGGAGGTTAAGTGGATGTGGGTCCCACTCCCAACTCCCTTTGGTAGGACTTAACTAGATAAAAATAAAATTTGTTCCTCACAAATTTTATTTAACTTAAACTAAAAACCCAAAAACTAACTTTCAACCCGCAACAAACGCAACTTCCGAAAAGGTCTCATTAAGCGAATATCGGCGCTGCGAGTTCATCGGTGCCCTCGGATTTCAATTCTGAGCACCGTATCAAAAGTTAGAAATTCCCGCTCGTTCGTTCACTGAACGTACCCGAGCCAAACTTCGGAAATTAATTCCGGGCACTCCGGGCCTCGGAATCAGGTGCCGTCTGAAACCGCGCTCTTGTAAAATTCTAAAGAAAATTAAGAAAAAAATTCCCTTGAATTTTACGGGTCTTTACATTACTCCCACCTCAGGGCTTTACGTCCCCGTAAAGATACAACAAAAACTAGGGAAACAAATGAGGGTACTGAGCACGCATCTGAGCCTCCCGCTCCCATGTGCTCTCCTGGAGATTCCCGTGCCGCCATCTGTTGCGCACAAGAGGAATCGATCGCCCAAGTAGGACCCGCTCCTGTCGATCCTCTATCTCCACCGGGACCTCCGTAAAAGTCGCCCCATCGTCAACGTCAAGCTCCCCATGGTCAAAGATGTGCGTCGGGTCGTGCACGTATCTCCTCAGCTGAGACACGTGGAAGACGTCGTGCACCCGGTGCAACTGAGGTGGTAGAGCCAGGCGATAAGCCACCTCACCAACTCTGCTGAGGACCTGGAAGGGTCCGATGAAGCGCGGAGATAACTTGCCGCCTCGGTCAAATCTCCGAATACCACGTCGAGGTGAGACCCGCAAGAAGACGTGGTCACCATCCTCGAACTCTAGTGGCCTCCGCCTCCTGTCAGCGTATGACTTCTGCCGGCTCTGTGTTTTCCTCATCCGCTCCTGGATGACATGGACCTCTTCTGACGTGGCCCGGACCATCTCTGGTCCCACAAGAGCTGCGAGATTTCTTCTTTGCCGATAAGAGAAACCTGGTCTCATCCCCTGGATGGACCACATTCTTTGCCTAAAACAGTCAATCCTAACATGGATGATACTAATCCATACCAAGGATGACGTCGTAAGGCCTCGACGCTACTACTAAGAGATCCAACCGTTACTCTCGCCTCTAAGGGTTGAGTCACACTGTCGGCATCAGTGTGTGGTAACTGGGTCTCCTCCAGTAGATGTCTCACAAGTGAGGGTCAAGTCAACAGTCAACTGGAACCTCTTAGTAACATCACAAAAGAGGACAGGAAAGAAAACATCACACAGGTATGCGTCTTTTATTATTGCAGCTCATATTACAAGACGCTACACCAAAGCAACATCAACATGGAACTAGAAGTACAAAAGACGTATCCACTAGTTCCTCCCCTGTCCACCTGCTCCCAGAGCTCCAGCATTTGTCGCTGCCTCAACCTCGGTGGCTCCCTCCAAGCCTGCGGATCGAGGAGTCGGACAGTCACGTGCCAGGTGACCCTTTCCGCCACAGGAGTAACATTGTCCGTTTCTGGCACGCCTGGCTCTGACCCCACCTCGGGTGCCCCGCACCACCGGTCCTAAAACCCGAGATCGCCCAACTGCTGGTCTGGTCCTCCTGGACCTCTGCATCATCTGTCTACTGCCCACAGATGACTCGGCTTCTGATCGAAAAACACGCGGCAAAGGCAGAATCTCCTGTACACGCTCGGGGTGTAGAGATACTGGCACAAACTCCACCCTGAAGAAGGTCTCGAAGTCTTCCCATGCGAAGTTCATCTCATCGCAAAACTGAAACAAGCGGCTCCACCACCTACCTGCTGCTGCCTGAAGGAGGCTGGTAGCAAAGATCACCATGAAGTCTGCCGGCGTCCCCACTAGCCTGAAGACTCTCACCACAGCCTCCAGCCAAACCTCAGCCGCCTGCGGGTCCGTCTCTCCCCGGAACCTGGGTGGCCTCTGGCGCTGGAACTCGTGCAGCGCGCTCAAGCGTCGTGCATCGCCTACTGCTGGGGCTGGTGGCATCGGTGGGCCAACGTATGGTAGTACCGCTGGTGCCTCCGCTGGTGCCTCAACTGCAAGAGGGCCCTGTACCGAAGCCTCGTCGCTCGACAGACTGTCAGCATGCTCATCCCTCCGGGCTCTAGCTGGTCGTCTGAGAAAAGACATCCTGAAAGAAACAACGTAACACGATCAAACGATTATACCTGGTGAGCTGACCTGGTTTGAGCTGTTTTAAGGGGAAAAACCTTTGAAAACTCACACGCAATCAGTGTTTTCGTGCACAAAGTCAGAAATCAGTTGTCAGGGTCCTGGTGTATGGATACGTCGGCCGCCCGCACCAACACTGGACTCCCTGAACTGAAAACCACACTCGGTACCCTTAACACTATTGCTTCACAGAAAAAAAAAAGATCAGAGTCTGCGGTAGAACCGACCACCTCTGATACCAATTTGTCACGACCCGCCCTCGGGGTCCGTGCCGTGACTACCCTAAGCCCGCCTTCCATAGGCCAGGGGCTGGCGACTAGCACCAAGGCGTAAATCCCTGTAAAAAGGGAAGGCATTGCCTTTGTAAAGTAAACAAACACCACAGAGTAAGCAAGCGGAAAGTAACACTAAGCAAAACAGAGTACAACTAAAAGTGCGGAAAGTAAAAAGGGGCCGGAAATACAAGCCCAACTGTAAAGTACAACTCGAAAGGGAAAACAGCAACTGAAAAGTAAAGCAGCTACGCCGAGCTGTCCACTGGAAATCCCACCTGAAGGGTGGGTACAGATAGCTCCTCTGCTCCTTGGGTCCCGCCGTCTGCTCCAAGTATGTCCCGCCCAGTGGTCTGCCTCTGGGTACCGCCACGTCGTATAGTCCACCTCCAGGTACCGTCCAGTCCTCGAACACTCGGCCTCTGCCAGTACTGGCCGTCGTCTGCAACCAACACAACGAGGTGCGGGCATAGCCCGTGCAGGGGTGAGTATAACGATACTCAGTAGGGACCCCGAGACCCTCAAGGTCTCACTAAAACCAACAAGGATAACCACAAGAAGATCACAACAGATAAACTCTACTTATGTATATGCCCATACATATACCTAAGTTATCAAGTAACCCATCTCAGTCATGAGGTAACACAAGAATCATGAGATCAACGGATAACCACTACCCAGGTATATGCCCATACATATACCTAAGTTATCAAGTGACCCATCTCAATCATGAGGTAAACACAAGGTCAAAAGTCTCAGCTCAAACCAGGATTTTCATTATCGAAACCGTAACTGCTGAAGAGCTCCGTCTCTGGAGTGTGCAGTGGTCCTGTCACGACTCCGAGGTACTGCTCACTAACCTAAGACTGCTGAAGTACTCCTCCTGTCGAGTACCGCGGGTCAGCCACCCAGACACAGTAGTGCTTCCCGCCGAGGTATGTCACCCAAACTCAGTAGTGCACACCCCCTAGTAGCCTGCTGAGGTACTCTCCGGACGAGCACCGCGGGTCTGCACTGTCACACAGGTAGTGCTCCGTCCGCCATGGGTCTGCACCTCAGAAAGTAGTGCTCCGTCCACTGGGCTAGTCGACTCACTCCAAGTCGAGTCGGTCAAGCAGTCGTCAGGTCTCAGCCAGCTACACGGTCTCCGTACATCGCACGCTCGTCACTGGGAGGGTCCGCTCCACGAGCTACAGTTCGATACTCCAAGTATCTCAAAGTCCCGCAAAGAAGTATCTCAAAAGTCCGTTTCGTCACAGGGGTCTCAACGCAACAGACGGCACGTCGATCAGACGCCCGGTCTGTGAGTTATTAGCCTTTTCGTCCCAGGGGCCCGGTTGGTTTCGAGTACGAACCAATCCCGGCCGTATCTCAACTGTACCCCGAACTCCCATAGGGTATACTCATAGGGACCGTTACTAAACGTAAACACCAACGCCGCTGACGGTTCGTCAAACGGACGTCCTGTCTGAAAGATATCAGCTTTTCCGTTCCAGGGGCCCGGTTGGATTTCGGGTACAATCCAACCCGGCCATACTCCGACTGTATCCAAAACTCGGGCGGAGTATGTCAAAAGTTCCGTCTCATCAAGAGGAAGTCAACGAAACAGACGGCGCGTCAATCGGACGCCCGGTCTGTGAGTTATTGGCTTTTTCGTCTCCGGGGCCCGGTTGGTTTTTAAGGCAAAACCAACCCGACCCGTACTCCACCTGCGTCCAAACCTCGGGAGGAGTATGCCAAAAGATCCGTCTCATTAAGAGGAATGCAACGCGACTGACGGCGCGTCAATCGGACGTTCGTGGCTCAAGATATGAGCGTTTCCGCTCCGAAGGCCCGGTTGGTTTTGTGAACGAACCAACCCGGCCGAACTCAAAGTAATCCGAAACCTTGAGTGCGATATACCGAAACGACCGTCTTGATCCAAGGATCGCGTTGCCGCTGACGGTTCGTCGATCGGAGGTCCGAGGCTCAAGTTATGGGCCAAAAACCAATTCTGGTTCGAAACGGGGGGGTCCGGGTCCGGGCCGACCCGGCCTGACCCCCCCTGGGCGGCGCGGTGGCCGGCGGCGGCGGCCGGCGGCGGCGGACGGCGGCGGCGGGCGGCGGCAGCGGGCGGCGCGGCGGCGGCGGCGGGCCGCGGCGAGGCTGCGCACGCGGGGGCTAAGCCCCGCGGTTCTTGGGTGTCGGCGCGGCATATAGCCGCGCCCCTTTGATTGAAACCGCCCCCCACGTGGGGGCCGGTTTATTTAAGAGAACCAGGGGGGCCGGCTGCCCCCCTCCTTCAAGAACCGCCCCCCCTCTTTAAGAGGGGGGTTTTTATGGGAAGGCCGGGGGTTTAATTCCCCCGGTTTTTAAGACATCCGGCCGGCCAGCTGGCCGGCCGGTTTTCTCAAACGGGACCGGAATTTCCGGTCCCCTTCTTCGGCTTCCGACGCCGGCGGCCCGGCCGCCGGTCTTCACATCCCGCCGCGGCCCGGATCCGGCCGCGGTCTCCTCGTCCCGCCGCGGCCCGGAACCGGCCGCGGTGTTCGTCGTCCGGCGCGGTGCGACGGCACCGCGCCCCTTTCGCCGCACTTTAAGTTATTTCAACGCGGCGCGACGGCGTCGCGTTCTTGATGTTTCTTCCATGGTGTGCGCGCGACGGCGTTGCGTAAAATAAATGCACGATCAACCGCGTGGTGCGACGGCACCACGCCACTTGCTTCCACCCGCAAGAACAAACAAGAACGTTGGAGGGGGTTCGGCCGTGTTCGTACGGTCCTGCCCCCTCACGTTAAATTAATAACGCAACTTTAAAAATAAATCAAGCCTCACGTTAGTCTTGCTAAAAATCACGTTCAAGAAAAAAAAATAAGGAAACCAAAAAGAATTTGACAACCCCTACCTCGGGTTTAAGATTCGAAGAATCGTCTACGTTCCGCGGAAGACGGCGTCGCGGAGGTCGGGCGTCACGGTCGTCGTTCGTCAAATCCGTTGACGAAGAGATATGCTCGAAGAGATTCGTCGTTGGCGAAACTTGCACGCCGACGAAGGTTGTCCGAAGAAGAGGTGGCGTCCCCTTCGTTGTCACGGTGAACGAAGAAAGGAGGTGCGGCGTTCTTCGTCGGGAAAAGAGCGTTCCTCGTCAAGTCTTGAGGAAAGTCAAATTATAAAGAAAACAACGAACTCAAGAACCTCTACCTCGATAGTCGCACGTTGACGTAGTCGTGAAATATCGGTGTCGTGGAGGAAGAGTCGTTGTCGAATCTTCGTATGCCGACGAAGAAGGTCCGAAGAGGAAGCGACGTTCCCTCTTGTTGACACCGAGGACGAAGAAGAGAGGCGTCGTTCTTCGTCGGAGTTTGAGCGTTCTTCGTTCTTCGTCAGAGCTTGAAGAAGAAGAAGAAAAGCTTCCAAAGCTCTCAAGAAATCCTCCCAAGGTGTTAAAAGAATCCCCTAGAATAATATAAGCTTTAACTTATATTATTACATAACTTAACCACAAGAATTTCAAAGGTTTGAAATTCAAAAAGGGTTTAACTCCCTTAATTAAATAAGTAACTCAAGTTGACAACATTTAAAGAAATGAGTTAAAGGGGAGGTTTTGAGAGAATTTGAGGAGTTGGGGTTCGTGTGGACCCCACCTCACTTAATCCTCCCAAGGGAGGTTAAGTGGATGTGGGTCCCACTCCCAACTCCCTTTGGTAGGACTTAACTAGATAAAAATAAAATTTGTTCCTCACAAATTTTATTTAACTTAAACTAAAAACCCAAAAACTAACTTTCAACCCGCAACAAACGCAACTTCCGAAAAGGTCTCATTAAGCGAATATCGGCGCTGCGAGTTCATCGGTGCCCTCGGATTTCAATTCCGAGCACCGTATCAAAAGTTAGAAATTCCCGCTCGTTCGTTTACTGAACGTACCCGAGCCAAACTTCGGAAATTAATTCCGGGCACTCCGGGCCTCGGAATCAGGTGCCGTCTGAAACCGCGCTCTTGTAAAATTCTAAAGAAAATTAAGAAAAAAATTCCCTTTAATTTTACGGGTCTTTACATTCATGAGGTATATTAAAGAGATTATGTTTTGTATGTATTGATGGACTAATGTTTTCTTTCTTTACTTTATAACCCTTATTGAGATTTTTATTCTCATACCAAGTTTTTGAAATGTTTTTCATAGGGTGTAAGGAAGGGTAAGAGAAAGGAAGAATTCAAGAAGATTTACATCAAGAAAATAATTCTTGTTTTATTCTAATGAGTTTTTATTTTATGAAAAAATGGATACTGAGTAGAAGTGTATACTTTTTAATATTTGAGATGTAATTTAATAGTTATGGCCTAATTCTATAAAACTCTAAACCTAAAAAGATCCTCAATGTGAATTATTCACTTAATTCAAAATTATGTAATGTTTAAGGCCGGTGCCTTATAGTGGAGGATCAATGTTAGACTGCTTCATGAAGAAACAACCACCAACATTCAATGGGGCTACAAGTCCATTTGTATCTAAGAAATGGATAAGTTCCTTAGAGAAAATATTTCATGCTTTGGGGAGTAGAGAATGGGAAAATGTTGTCATGGTAGTTTATCGCCTCTCAGGAGATGCAGATCAATGGTGGTCATTAATTCAAAACAAAAAGGAGGATGAAGAAGTATCAAATATAGAATGGAGGGAGTTTAAATAGATTTTATTAGAAAAATAATTTCCTTGTGAACATCAAGCGGATATGGAAAGGAAATTTCTGAGCCTGTGGCAAAAGGAGGATGAAAATGTCGCAAAGTATTAGGCGAACTTTACAAGGTTATCAAGGCATGCTGCAAATTATATACATAACCCAAGAAGTAATATTTATCAATTCTTTGATGGGTTAAAACCATTTCTTCATCAAGAATTAGTCTTACTATCCTTATCATCATATGAAGATATAGTCTCATGTGTTATTAAGATAGAAAAGGAATTCCCTAAGTATTATAACTTTAAAGTGAAGCAAGATAAGAAGAGATCTATTGAACACTCTCGAAAAAAAATAAGGGGAAGAAGAGAAAAGTTGAATTTCTATCCTGCAGTAATTATGGGAAGAAACACCCTAGTACATGCCTAAAGGGGATGAGAGTTTGTTACAAGTGTAGAGAAAAAGGCCACTAAGCTCATGATTACAAGGGGAAAAAAGAGGTTGTCAATTTTCAATGCTACAATTGTAAAGAAATGGGGCATTATACAAATGAATGTCCTAAGCGTCAAGGAAACTTACATAAAAAAAGGCCAAGGGATAAAGGCTAAGCTTATGTGATCATAACTGTTGTGGTTGAAGTTTCGAATGATGTGGTGGAAGGTACATTAATAATTTCCTCAAAATTAGCCAATGATTTATTTGATTATGGATCAATGCATTCTTTCACATCTTCCCAGTTTTCCAAGAAAATTAGATATTACCAATTTGACTTAATAAGGGAGTTGTTAGTCAAAACTCCCAAGGTAAGTATCATAGAAACAAAGTTTTGTTAATTAGTTACCATTATGGTATATAAACATGCTTTATCTACTGATCTTATTGTCATACCAATGATTGAATTTGATATAATCCTCAGTATGGATTGACTTTCAGACCATGATGTGAAAATTTATTTTAATAAGAAGGAAGTTAAATTTTTTGATGATGATAAGGAATCCCTTATCTTTAGATCAGAAACATCACCATCTGATTCTTATCTAGATCCACCCCCAGTAGGTCTACTAAATTCAATTATTGGGGAGGAAGGGAGTGAAATAACTATGGGTGAGGAAAGTAATGTTCAAATAGAGGATTTAACTGTTGTGCAAATGTTAATGTGTTTCTATAGGATTTACCTGGAAATCCTCCATAATGAGAAATTGAGTTTTCCATTGACTTAATTCCTGGTTCAAGGACTATATCAAAGACCCCTTATATAATGACCACTGTGGAATTAGTGAAACTAAATAAACAACTAGAGGAATTGAGTAATAAAGGATTTATTCACCCTAGTTTTTCTCTATGGGGATCCCCTATTCTTTTTGTTAAGAATAAAGATGGATCTATGTGGTTGTGAATTTACTACATGGAGATCAATGCTATAACAATAAATAACAAGTATCCCCTACCTCGCATTGATGATTTATTTGATCAACTTCATGGAGCTCAATATTTTTCAAAGATTGACCTTCAATATGGATATCATCAGTTGTATGTGAAGAAGGAAGACATTCCAAAGATAGAATTTTGAACCAGGTATAGGAATTATGAGTTTATAGTAATTCCTTTTGGACTGACTAATGCACCCTCTATTTTCATATATCTAATGAATAGATTTTTCAAGGAATATCTTGATGAATTTGTAGTGGTATTTATTGATGATATATTAGTATACTTAAAAAGATACAAAGATCATGAAAATCACTTGCACACTATTCTGAAGACTCTTAGAAGAAATGGATTATATGGGAAGTTTAGCAAGTGTGAATTCTGGATTTAGGAGATTTCTTTTCTTGGCCATATTATCTCTAAGGATGGAATCTCCGTTGATCCTTCAAAGACAAGGGAAATCCAATAATGGCCAACATCGATGAGTATAAATTAGGTACATAGTTTTATTAGTTTAGTAGGTAACTATCAATATTTCATCCAGAATTTTGCCCGATTGGATAACCCATTAACCAAGATCACAAGTAAATGGGTTAAATTTGTTTGGACAAAATAGTGTGAAGAATTTTTTGAAGAATTGAAGAGAAGATTAGTCAATGATCCTATCTTGAATCTACCATTAGATATTATAACACCCTTCCATGGAGATACCTTTAAGAGAATCAAAACAGACTATTCAAACCTTATAATACATGTTGAGATCTTGCTCACTTGACTTTCAAGGTATGCGGGGTCAGTATTTACCCATGGTAGAATTTTATTATTACAATAGCTTCCATTCAAGTATCTAGATGGCACCATATGAAGCGTTATATGGAAAGAGATATCGCACACCAACTTGTTGGGATGATGTTGGTGAAATAAAACTTGTAGGCCCATAACTTGTTGAGGGAACAATAGAAAAGGTGAAGATTATCCAAACCCACATCAAAGCATATCAAAGTAGGAAAAAGAGCTATGCTGATAACCAAAGGAAGGATTTGAAATTTCAAGTGGGTGATCATGTTTTCTTGATGGTATCTCCATGGAAGGGTGTTATACAATTCAGTAAGAAGGGTAAATTAAGTCCCAGGCACATCAGACCTTTTGAAATTCTAGAACGAATTAGAGTTGTAGCTTACTGTTTGGAAATGCCTCCAAGTCTCTCCAAAGTTCATGATGTGTTCCACGTATCATTGTCAAGAAAACACATGCTTGGCCCAATACATGTACTCACCTATGAAGAAATAGAATTGGAACCCGATCTGTCTTATTATGAAGAGCCTATCAAGATTATTGATACCAGAGAATAAGTGTTGAGAAACTGGATGACTTGTCTGGTAAAAGTTCTTTGGAGAAACCATAAAATGGAAGAGGCAATGTGGAAAATTAAGGAACTTATGATGAAGAACCACCAGAATATTTTTATGTAGTAATATTCTATAAATTTTGAGGAAAACATTATTTGAAGGAGGGAAGAATGTAACACCCCAAGTTTCCACGGTAGGCTTCTCTTTGATTAATACAACATCTTGCGTTGTACGCAGCTCTGAGTTCTAGCACACTAAGACCAATAAAACTAGCCATTTAAAAAGTAGTTATGAATAGTAATACCCACGTTTTTGAAATTTTATAAATTTTATTTTTCAAAATGGACTTTGTTTTTGGATTTGGAATCTCAAAATTAGTTTAGGGTGAATTTTTTTTTTCTGAAAACTTTCAATTTTTGATGAATAGTGAAAAACAATGTATTATTGTTTAAAACCGACTTTTTATTTAAATAATTTTTTTTAAATTTAAATTTATTTTAAAGTGAAAATAGAAACATAATACTTATATTTGTCCAATTTAATTCATTGGAGTCATTTTATAATAATATTAGATATATAAAATTTTATTGAACTTTTTAACGTCTTTTACCCACCTTATAGGCACATTTGCAAATTTGCATAAAACATAATTTTACTACTTCTGTGAATTGAATTTAAATAATATGATAGATGCAGTTGTAATCAGTAAGTAAAATGTGGTTTAATAGGATGAAAATATTTTTTAGTGAATAATAACTTTTTAATTTTATTTACCACGGTTAAAAGTAAATAGGGTAATTAAAGGTAAAAATAATATTATAATAATATAAAATTACCCCAAAACATGTCCTAATTATATTGGATAAGTGTATTTTGACCAAAATAAACCTTAGGAAAAAAATATGATCCTTTTTGATCCACTTGGATTAGATTAGGACATTTATTATTTGTTATTTAAAGAAGAGTTAAAAGTGTTAAATTCAAATTTTAATAACTAAATTTTTTTTAATATAGGGTTATACATAATATAAATTTGACTATAAATATTAATTATAAAGATAAAAATATTTCCTATATCATATTATTTATTTATAAATTTTAGACATTAAATAGTTAAATTTATTCATGACATAATGATGGTGCAGTAATTACCATATTAATGAAAGATTAAAATAATTGATATTATAAATATTAAAATAAATGTAAATTTAAACTTTTGATGCCATACACAAATTTTCTAGGTGAATATGAAATTTTAGGGTTGATTCAATGTATTTTTTTTAAATTAATTAAGTTTTGATGACTTTAACAAAAACCAAATACTAATTAGTGTCAAAATTGACATAAATGATTTAAAAAAATACTATTTTATTAAATTATATAATAGTCCTAAAAATAAAAGGTTTAGCCAAATAACATGGATATTGGTACAAATGTCATTAATGAACCACCTGAGGTTCTCTTGTCATTTTATAGTAACTATATTAACCATGTAGTATAAAAATACAAGAAGACATGGTAAAAGTTAAACTATTTAACTAAGGGTTAAATCTAAAAGATAAGGTTAATATGGTGACCTAAAAATGTATAAAACATATTGGATGAGAAGATTTATACCCATACCAACCTTATCCTCGAAATAAATCCATTTTGAGCTATTAGAAACCAAAAATAATTTTATAATAAATTAATATTTCAATCTTTTCTTAAAGTGCCCCTCACCTCTCTTATAAAAGGGTACTTCCCCTTCTCTTAAATTCACACCTCCAAAGAAATTTTTCTCGGAGAAACCCTGATCAAATATCCTCCCAACTACCCTAAATTCATCATATATGTCTTACTTTTATCATAAATCCAACCTAAGGAGACTTTTTGTTCAAATCAAAAGAAAGCACCCAAGAAGATGTAATTATTTTATCACCTCTTTTAAAGTTATTTCCTTCTTCCACTTACTCTTTATTTGTTGTTTTCCATAATAAAATAATAAATCCAGTACCTTTTACATAATTAGATGTTATTATAAATATGATACAACCATATTCATTATTCTATCCACCCTATGAACGATAAAGTCACTATACGTGCGTACGTACGGCTTACCATCTCTACATCATGGTGTAGTTTGTTATTCGATAATTAATTATTTGGATGATTATAATAATGAGTATAATTAATGTAAATAATAAATATAACATGTTAATTATTCTTTATATATAATATACCATCCAATTACATATGATTTCACCATCAATAGAATGATATTTCCTCTTGTGCATACGTACGACTTATTGTCTCCACGACGCGATGAGATTTAATTCCCTATCATAAACATTCAAGAATAATTTTCATTTGATGATTAAAAATAATTTTTAAGAACTTAATATCATTCTGGATATGAATAAAATACATCCTATACATAAAAAACATGATTTACCTAACAAAACATATAAAGGAAAATGAATCAGTTAACACCCAAAATAATGATAATACTAAAATATTATTAACAAAGCAATATTAGAGGATAATATATGATATAATATTTATTTATGTGGTTATTTTATAATTTAATAATAATACTTTAACCATTATACAGGAGGTTAACATACCCCCAACTAAGGAAAAGTGCAAGGTAAGAGTTAATTTTACAATCATTTTATTATCCGAGGTTGTTTATATGTAAGTTTCAACTGAGACTTCTTTATTACCCACATCCATGTTTCTTAAAAATGCATTTCAATTTTTTTAATATTTCCTATACTATGGGTTAAAGTCATTTATACCCTTGTTTTACTTTATATAGAATATTTTGAAAGAAATCTTTCCATCATTTTCCAAACAAGGTACTTTATGACCTTTTTGACAAATTAAGGAAATAATATTTTTTAACTTATATGGTGGTTGAGGCTATTTTCCGCCATTATAACACCTTCAAAGCTTCCCTTAAAAGTTTATAAGAATATTTTCAAAATAAATGTTTTCTTTTATAATTATGAAACTTTTAAATGATTTCAAAGTATAAAGAGATATTTCTCTCAAATAGTTTTTGGATTGATTTCATTTGTGTTAACATCTATTATTGGATTATATATTTAATTAAGTTGATTTACTATGATATAATATTACATATTGTATTGATAGTTTTATGATATGTTTGACTTTGGATGTGCTATTTTTATGTCATTCACAGTTTATGGTTAAAGTATTAACATTTTGTATGTTAGTTTAATACGAATATTTATGTTACATTTCAACCTTTTCATATGCGGAATGCATTGGACGTAATAAGTGACAGGAGGGGATCGCTATATCCCCTTAATGCATCGGTAGGTCTCATGAGACAAACTAGTGTCTTGGCACAAGGCCTTGACAATATTTTTATTTTTAGTCTTGGAACGAGGACTTGACTATGTGGTTATGATGCTCAAAATTATGCATTCCATCATTATGATATTATCTATTGATATTACATGTGATTATTTGACTAATAGAATATCCATGTGAATTAGTAAATGGAATTATTTGATTTATCTTTGCCATATTATGCTGAAGTTTAAGTTTAAAAGGCTTGTGTTTTAGTCTTATACATTGGCTTAAATGTTTATACTTATTTATGATAGTTCTTGCTATATTGTTATCCTTACTGAGCATATGATATCAGCCTTTTCTTATTTTTAATTTTTCCCAAGACGTGAAGAAGTATATTATGACTGACCTACAGGGATAGGATAAGGGATCTGAGTGTGTTCAAAGGATACACAATGTTGCTTTTTCATTTCATAATGTTATGTAAAACTTATATATGTATATAGTACTTTCAAGGATACTAAATTGATCGATCTTTAAGGACTTGATCTCTTGTGATCATGCCAATGTTATTTAATAATTCACCGAATCTGTGTAACTGGGGTTGGGGCTTCACATTTAGTATCAGAGGAAGTTCAGTACAAACCTTGGAAACTAGATTTAGAAAAACTCTGATTAGAGAACATTACCCTAAGATGGACTTTAAGGATTAGTATATAAGAATATCCAAAAATTGTGGTAATGTATATATTATGTGCGTTTTACAAGAAATACATATCTATTTGGATACTACAAGTTGATGTGGTTCTGGAACAGATGCACCTAGGAGTGAAAAATCCGAAAAGGAGTTTCAGACTTGACCTGAGGTATCTTGGTACACGACAACAGACCTTACTGCGCACCCGGTTTGACACTCCCATGGGATATGCTTAGGATAATTCACATTTTATTTATAAATCATAATGATTTATTTATGAGTAAATACTTCCTAAAAGAAAATATTTTTATGATTATGGATTATATGCATAAACTGTTCAATTTATGTTAAGTATTTTACAAGTTTGGAATTATGCATTGTGATTCATAAACTAATCTAGTGTATTCTGTTGTTTAGAAATGGAGCCTAGCGGAAGGAATGGAAACCATAAAAACTCATGTAATCCATGTAGGGATTTTCCTCCTATTCAAGATAATTATAGTGGATCTAGTGATGCAACTGATGCTGAATAGCTTATAACCATATTGGGACAACTCACTCAGGTTATGAATAATAACCTTACCCATATGGAGCACCCTGATCCACAATGCAGAGGATCAATATTAAACCACTTCATGAGGCAAAAATCACCAACATTAAATGGGACTAAAAATCCATTTGTATCTCAGAAATGGATAAGTTCCTTAGAGAAAATATTTCATGCTTTGGGGAGTAGCGAAAGGGAAAAGGTTGTCATGGTAGTTTATCGCCTACCAGAAGATGTAGATCAATATTGGTCATTAATTCAAAACACAAAGGAGGATTAAGAAGTATCAAATATAGAATGGAGGGAGTCTAAAGATATTTTCTAAGAAAAATAATTTCCCCGTGAACATCGAGCAGATATGGAAAGATAATTTCAAAGTCTGAGTCAAAAGGAGAATGAGAATGCTGCAAAGTATGAGGCGAACTTTACAAGGTTAGCAAGGAATGATGAAAATTATATACGTAACCCAAGAAGTAGGATTGATCAATTATTTGATGGGTTAAAACCATTTATCAATTGAGCATTAGTCTCATAATCCTTCTCATCATACGAAGATATAGTCTCATGTGCTATCAAGATAGAAAAGGAATTCTCTAAGTCTTATGACTTTAATGTGAAGAAATAGAAGAAAAGATCTAATGAACACTCTGAAAAAAGAAATAAGGGGAAGAATGGAAAAGTTAAATTTTTCATCCTACAATAATTGTGGGAAGAAACACCATGTTACATGCCTAAAGGGGATGGGAGTTTGTTACAAGTATGGAGAAAAAGGACACCAAGCTCATGATTATAAGGGGAAGAAAGAAGTTTTCAATGTTCAATGCTACAATTTTAAATAAATGGGGAATTATGTAGATGAATTTTATAACCATCAAGGAAACTTACCTCAAAAAATACCAAGGGAGAAAGACCAAGATTATGCGATCACAATTGTTGAGGTTAAAGTTCCGAATGAAATAGTGGAAGGTACATTAATCATTTCCCAAAAATTATCCAATGATTTATTTGATTCTGGATCAATGCATTCTTTCATATCTTCCTAGTTTTCAAAGAAAATTAGATATTTCCAATTTGACCTAAAAAGGAAGTTTTCAGTCAAAACTCATAAGGGAAGTATCATAGCAACAAAGTTTTGTCAATCAGTTACCATTATGACATATAAATGTGATTTATTTGCTGATATTATTGTCATACCCATGATTGAATTTGATATCATCCTCAGTATGGATTGTATTTTGAACCATGATGAGAAAATTTATTGTAATAATAATAGGTTACAATTTTTGATGATGATAAGGAATCCCTTGTCTTTAGAGCAGAAAAATAACCATCTGATTCTTATCTAGATCCACCCCCAGTAGCTCTACTAAATTCAATTATTGGGGAGTAAGGAAGTGAAATAACTATGAGTGAGGAAAGGAATGTTCAAATAGATAATGTACCTATTTTACAAGAATATTTTGATGTGTTTCTAGAGGATTTACCTAGACATACTCTAGAATGAGAAATTGAGTTTTCCATTGACTTAATTCTTAGTTCAAGGCCCATTTGAAAGACCCCTTATAGAATGTCCACTATAGAATTAGTAGAATTAAAGAAACAACTAGAGTAATTGAGTAATAAATGATTTATTTTCCTGAGTGTTTATCTATAGGGACCCCCTGTTCTTTTTTTAAGAAGAAAAATGGATCTATGAGGTTGTACATTGACTACAGAGCGATCAATGCTATAATAATAAAGAACAAGTATCCCCTACCTCGTATTGATGATTTATTTTATCAACTTCATGGATCTAAATATTTTTCAACTATTGAACTTTTATTTGGATATCATTAGTTGTGCATGAAGAAAGAAGACATTCCAAAGACAATATTTCAAACCAGGTATGGGCATTATGAGTTTACAGTAATGCCTTTTGGACTGACTAATGCACCCAATGTTTTCATGGATCTAATGAATAGAGTTTTCAACCAATATCTTAATGACTTTATAATGGTATTTATTGATGATATTTTGGTATACTTCAAAATCTACGAAGATCATGAAAATCACTTATACACTATTCTGAAAACTCTTAGAAGGAATGAATTATATGGGAAGTTTAGAAAATGTGAATTTTGTATTCAAGAGATTTCTTTTCTTGTCCATATTGTCTCTAAGTATGGAATATCTATTGATTCTTCAAAGAAAAGGGCAATCCAAGAATGGCCAGCACTGACAAGTATAACTGAGGTATACAGTTTTATTAGTTTAGTAGGTTACTATTGGCATTTAATCCAGAATTTTGCTCGATTGGCTAACCCATTAACCAAGATCACACGTAAAGGGGTTAAATTTTTTTGGACAAAAGAGTGTGAAGAATGTTTTGAAGAATTGAAGAGTAGATGAGTCAATGCTTCTATCTTGACTCTACCATCAAAGAATTATGGGTTTGTTATTTATAGTGATGTATCAAAGAAAGGACTTGGTTGTGTCCTTATGTAGAATGATAGAGTTATTGCCTATGTGTCACAACAGCTAAAAATTCATGAACAAAACCATCCTACTCATGATATTGAGTTAGTAGCTATAATATTTTCTTTGAAGATATGAATGCACTATCTCTATGGTGAAAAAAATGTGAGATATATATTGATCAAAAGAGTTTGAAGTATATTTTCTCATAGAAATAACTCAATATGAGGTAAAGGAAATGGCTTAAACTACTCAAGGATTATGATTGAACAATTCACTATCACCCGGGGAAGGTAATTAAGGTGGAAGATGCTTTGAGTAGAAAGGATTATGGAGTTATGAACAAGATGAGAGTTGAAAGGGATCCTATGTTCATGGATCTAGTAAAAAAGGATATGAGAATAATCATGGAAGGTAAAACATAAATACATTTTGAAATGGTTTCCAAACCATCTTTACTAGAAAGGATAAAAAGTTCTCAGACTGATGATGAGGAGTTTCAAAAGAAAATTAAAGCTATGAATGATGGGAGATTGATTGAGTTCGTATATGAAGATGCAATTTTGAAATTTGGGAAGAGGCTTTGTGTTTCCAACATACCTGATCTAAAAAGGGAATTGTTGGATGATGATCATAGCTCTAATTTCTCTATACACCCTGGTAGCACTAAGATTTATAGATATTTGAAGGAAAATTTTTGGTGGGACAACATAAAGAGGGAGATTTCTGATTATGTTTCAAGATGTATGGTTTGTTAACCGGTGAAGGCTGGAAAACAACATCCTAGAGGAGTCATGCAACCTCTTCCAATACCTGAGTGGAAATGGGATGATATTTAATATGGAATTTGTCATAGGGCTACCAAAGACTCCTAGAAGGAATGATGCAATATGAGTCACTGTTGATCGTCTTACCAAGTTAGCATATTTTTTTGCTATAAGATAAGATTTACCACTTGAATGTTTAACAAGACTATATATTAATGAAGTTTTAAGAATTCATGGTGTAACCCTATAGATTGTTTATGATCATGATCCCCTTTTACATCAAGATTCTGGAAAAGTATTCAGAAATCCCTGGATACTGAACTTCGTTTGAGCACTTCCTACCACCCTCAAATTGATGGATAGTCAGAACATAATATTCAAACCTTAGAAGATATGTTGAGATATTATTCACTTGACTTTCAAGGTATGTAGGATCAAAATTTACCTATGGTAGAATTTTTCTATAACAATTGCGTCCATTTAAGTATTCAGATGGCACCATATGAAGCATTATATGGAAAGATATGTCGCACACCAACTTGTTGGGATGATGTTGGTGAAAGAAAACTCATAAGACCAGTACTTGTTGAGGAAAAAATGGAAAAGGTGAAGATTATTCAAACCCACATCAAAGCACCTCAAAGTAGGCAAAAGATCTATGCCGACAACCGAAGGAAGGATTTGGAATTTCAAGTGGGTGGTCGTGCTTTCTTAAAGGTATCTCCATGGAAGGGTGTTATACGATTCGGTAAGAAGGGTAAATTAAGTCCCAGGTACATCGGACCTTTATAAATTCTAGAATGAATTGGAGTTGTAGATTACCATTTGGAAATGCCGCCAAGTCTCTCCAAAGTTCATGATGTGCTCCACGTATCACTGTTGAGAAAATATATACCTGACCCAACGCATGTACCCACATATGAAGAAATAGAACTGGAACCCGATCTGTCTTATTGTGAAGAGCCTATCAAGATTCTTGATACTAGAGAACAAGTGTTGAGAAACTGGAGGACTCATCTGGTAAAAGTTCTTTGGAGAAACCATAAAATGGGAGAGGCAACGCGGGAACCTGAGGAACTTATGATAGAGAACCACCCAAATCTTTTTATGCAGTAATATTCTAGAAATTTAGAGGAAAAAATTATTTGAAGGAGAGAATAATGTAACACCCCAAGCTTCCATAGTACACTTATATTTGATTAATGCAATTCTCTTTGATTAATACAATATCTTACGTTGTACACAGCTCCGAGTTCTAGCACACCACGACCAATCAAACTAGTTGTTTAAAAAGTAGTTATGAATAATAATACACACTTTTTGAAATTTTATAAATTTTATTTTTCAAAATAGAATTCATTTTTGGATTCGTAATATCAAAATTATATTAGGGTGATTTTTTGGTATTTTTCTAAAAACTTTCAATTTTTTAATGAATAGTGAAAAACACTGCATTATTGTTTAAAAGCGAATTTTTATTTAAATAATTATTTTTTAAATTTAAAATTATTTTAAAGTCAAAATAGATGCATAATACTTATATTATTACAATTTAATTCATCAGAATCATTTTATAATAAGATTAGATATATAAAATTTTATTGAACTTTTTAACGACTTTTACCCACCTTCTAGCCACATTTGCAAATTTGCATAAAACATAATTTTACTAATTTTGTGAATTAAATTTTAAAAATACGATAGACATGGTTATCAACAGTAAGTAAAATGTGGTTCAATATGTTGAAAATACTTTTTGGTGAATAGTAACTTTTGAATTTTATTTACCACAGTTAAAAGTAAATAGGGTAATGAAAGGTAAAAATAATATTATAATAATATAAAATTACCCCAACACATGTCCTAATTCTATTGGATAAGTGTATTTAAACCAAAATAAACCTTAGTAAAAAAATATGATACTTTTTGATCCACTTGGATTAGATTAGGACATTTATTATATATTATTTAAAGAAGAGTTAAAAGTGTTAAATTCAAATTTTAATAACTAAAACATTTTTAATATAGGGTTATACATAAGATAAATTCAACTATAGATATTAATTATAAATATAAAAATATTTCCTATATCATAGTATTTTATTTATAAATTTTAGATATAAAATAATTAAATTTATTTATGACACAATAATGATGCAATAATTACTATATTAATGAAAGATTAAAATAATTGATATTATAAATATTAAAATAAATGTAAATTGAAAATTTTGATGCCATAAATGAATTTTATAGGTGAATATGACATTTTAGGGTTGATTCAATGTATTTTTTTCAAAGTAATCAAGTTTTGATGACTTTAACAAAAACCAGATACTAAATAGTGTCAAAATTGACATAAATGATTTAAAAAAAATACTATTTTATTAAATTATATAATAGTCCTAAAAATAAAAGGTTTAGCCAAATAACATGGATATTGGTACAAATGTCATTAATGAACCACCTGAGGTTCTCTTGTCATTTTATAGTAACTATATTAACCATGTAGTATAAAAATACAAGAAGACATGGTAAAAGTTAAACTATTTAACTAAGGGTTAAATCTAAAAGATAAGGTTAATATGGTGACCTAAAAATGTATAAAACATATTGGATGAGAAGATTTATACCAATACCAACCTTATACTCTAAATAAATCCATTTGGACCTATTAGAAACCGAAAATAATTTTATAATAAATTAATATTTCAAGCTTTTCCTAAAGTGCCCCTCACCTCTCTTATAAAAGGGTACTTCCCCTTATCTTAAATTCACACATCCAAAGCAATTTATCTTGGCCAAACCCAACTCATATATCCTCTTATATACCCTCAATTAATTTTAGAGGCATTAATTTTATCATAAATTCAACCTAAGTATCCATTTTGTTCAAATCAAAAGGAAGCACCCGAAGAAGAGGTAATTATTTTATATTCTCTTTCAAAGTTCTTTTCTTCTTCCACTTCCTATTTCTTTGTTGTTTCCATAATAAAATAATAACTTAAGTACCTTATACATACTGATATGTTATTATAAATATGGTATAACCATATTCATTATTCTATCCATCCTATGAATGACAAAGTGACCATACGTGCGTACGTACGACTTACCGTCTCCACGTAGTTGTGTAGTTTGTTATTCAACATTTCATTATTGTGATGGGTATAATAATGAGTATAATTGATGTAAATAGAAAATAAAACATGTTAATTATTCTGTATATATAATATACCATCCAATTACATATAATTTCACCATCAATAGAATGATATTGTCGCTCGTGCGTACGTACGACTTACCATCTCCACGATGTGATGAGATTTTGTTCCCCATCGTAACCATTCAAGAATAATTTTCATTTGATGATTAAAAATAATGTTTAAGAACTTAATATCATTTTGGATATGAATCAAATACATCCTATCTATAAGAAACATGATTTACATGACAAAACATATAAAGGAAAATGAATCAGTTAACACCCAAAACAATGATAATACTAAAATATTATTAACAAAGAAATATTAGAGGATTATATATGATATAATATTTATGTATGTGGTTATTGTATAATTTAATAACAATGATTTAACCATTATACGGGAGGTTAATTTACCCTAGACTAAGGAAAAGTACAAGGTAAGAGTTAATTTTACAATCTCTTTATTATCCGAGGTTGTTTATACGTAAGTATCTACTGAGACTTTTTTATTACCCACATCCATGTTTCTTGAAAATGTATTTCAAAACATTTTTATTATTTCCTAGACTATAGGTTAAAGTCATTTATACCCTTGTTTAACTTTCTATAAAATATTTTGAAAGGAGTCTTTCCGTCGTTTTCCTAACAAGGTACTTTTTGACCTTTTTGACAAATTAAGGAAAAAATGTTTTTAAACTTATACAGCGGGTATGGATATTTTCCTCCATTATAATACCTTAAAAGATTTCCTTACAAGCTTATAAGAATATTTTCAAAATAAATGTTTTCTTTTATAATTATGTAACCTTTTAATGATTTCAAAGTATAAAGAGATATTTCTCTCAAATATTTTTTGGATTGATTTCATCTGTGTTAACATCTATTGTTTGATTGTATGTTTAATTGAAGTTGATTTATTATAATACAATATTCCATATTGTATTGATAGTTTTATGATATGTTTGACTGTGGATGTGCTATTTTTATGTCATTCATGGTTTATGGTTAATGTATTAACATTTTGTATGTTAGTTTAATACAAATGTTTATGTTATGTTTTCCCCTTTTCATATGAGAAATGCATTGGACGTAGTAAGTGATGGGTGGGACCCGCTATAGCCCCTCGATGCATCGATAGGTCTCATGAGACAAACTAGTGTCTTGGCATAAGGACTTGACAATATTTTTATTTTTAGTTTTAGCACGAGGCCTTGACTATGTGGTTATGATGTCCGGTATTATGCATTCCATCATTATGAGATTAACTATTGATATTACATATGATTATTCGACTAGTAGAATATCCATGCGAATAATTAAATGGAATTATTTGATTTATCTTTTCCATATTATACTGAAATTTAAGTTTAAATGGATTTTATTTTAGTCTTATACATTGGATTAAATGTTTATTCTTATTTATGATAGTTTCTGCTATATTGTTATCCTTACCGAGCATCTGAGATCACCACTTTCTTATGCTTAATTTTTCCTAGGATGCGAAGAAGTATATTATTATTGACCTTCAAGGATAGGATAATGGATCTGAGTGTGTTCAGAGGAGACACAATGTTGCCTTCTCATTTTATAATATTATTTAAAACTTATGTATGTATCTAGTACTTCCAAGGATACTAAACTGAACGGTCTTTTAGGACTTGATCTCTTGTGATCATGCCAATGTTATGTAATAATGCACTGAATCTGGGTAACTGGGGTTAGGGTGTTACAAATTCTAAGATCAAATTAGAACTAAATAAATATATCTCTCTCATAAAGTATATATACAGATCACAACTGACATGTTATGTAAGGAAGATCCTTAAAATACCATGACCACTTAGTTGAAAAAATCACCTTTTAAGAATATTCAAATATTTATCACCAATGTTTGGCTTGTTATAGTGAACTCATATTATTTAGTGAACTAGTTAGACTTTAATTTATCTGACTAATATATTTAGCAAGCCACCCGTAGACATGGAGTATAAATTTTAATTATTTTGTTATTTTTTTCCAAAATAATTATATGGTAATTATAATGGGTGAAAATTTAATTACCCATTTGGAAAATTATTTTAATAA